>OZ022523.1:16924149-19644716 GCA_963989415.1 Cerceris ruficornis
TCCATCTCGTAAAACATAAATTACCGGATCGGTCATCTTTTCCACTTCTTAATTCTCCTCGTTTCAAAGCATTTATTTAATATATTTAAAAATAATAGATTTAATGCCGGCAGTTCTAGTGTTAAAATCACATCTTTACAAAGCAGAAACGTTAAAGACAAAAAGAAATATACGGACAGCAGGACTTTACCTTTCTGAGACCATCGCGTAAATATTGTCTCAATTAACAAATTCGTACATATTACAATTTAAAAGTAATATGAAATTTCATTGAACTCAATAGCGCCGGTCACCGATGACCCCCATGGCATTCAACGTGTTAACACTTTACCGACCGGTTACCTATTAATAGGATTTTTGTCACCAACGCTTAGACTTTTAGTTTATTAATCGGTTCCCACGGCAATCACTAATTTGTTATTTATTATTGTAGTAGAACTGTGTTAAGGAGTCGATGAGAAGCATTTGTAATTTTCAAAGAGACTGTAATTTTTTTTAGGCAATCTAAACCGAAACAAATCCTTTAAAGTGGGTAGAATGCTCAAACAATAGCGGTCGGTAAAGTGTTAACACTAGATCTACGGGCGCTAATATGGTATATTTAAATATATTAAATAAGTGCTTTGAAAAAGGATGGATCAAGCGATAAAAAATACGATCAGTTAAGTAATTTGTGTATTACAAGATACACGTGAAATATTTACCGTACTGCTTCTCTATCAATTTGAAAAAATTTTTTAAAAAAGTCGGAACCCATCAATTTGACGGCGGCCGTAGATCTAGTGTTAAACACTTCTCTTAAAAATGGACACATACCACCTTCAAAAATAACGGCACATTTAATGAACCTAACAGAGTCAGTATTTTAAAAGATAGAATTTCTTTTTGTATTCAACGATAAATTTCCCTCGACAGCGTACCGAACTTGAAAAACAATAGGGTCCCTCTGGAACTACCAAGGGAGGTCGTGCAGATCTTGGCGTATCCTTGCACTCTCTGCCTCTTCGCATTACATAATATCGAAACGACCTTGCATTCCGTCGTACCGCCTGCGGCAAGACTGCACACGTACACTTCGTGCACACTTCCGCTCCGAACCCTCCCTACCTTCCGCCCCTTTTCTTGCCTCTCGCTCTTTTCCCTTCATCCAACCCTCCTTCCGTCTCTTCATTTTGCCCGATTACTCACGTATTCTCTCCTTCGACTCTTTTCATCGCTATTTTTGCTTTCGCCAAAAAAAAAAGGGATCGATGGATGAATAGAAGGTAGAGAACTGGCGAAGGAGTAGGAGGAGGATAGCAGCAACAGGTTTTTGTGGACAAACAAGAGACTGAGAGAGTCGCGAGTCAAGATCTATGGTCCACTTCTTTTCGGCTTTCTTCTCTTTCTTTTTTTTTTTACGGCTAGCGAAGTCAACGTGAATCAAAACGCTTGCTTGAATCTCAATATTCGGATACGGTATTGAAAGACGAGATCAGATATGGAGTGAAAAGGGATACATTTTACATTTCGTCGCCAGAACATGTAATTTATTGGTTCATTTGATATCTGATTTGGCTCATTTGATATCGTAAACAGTGTAATCCTCCATTGAGTAGACATGTATAAATAGTTTTATTTAATTTGAAATAATTTTACGTTAGTATACAGATAGATAGATATATAGCTTATTTTTAACCTCCCGGCCATTAAAAGGTACTCGGTTTACAAACGTTACTATATAAATGAGCCGTTTATTTTGAAAATGGTATAAGTCCCTTTACCGAAATTGAAAAATAGTGATTTTTAATGACAATATGAAATTATTTATACTGACAGAAATATAAGTATCCAAGATAACAAGTCTAAATAAATCTTTTCGAAAATTGACAACAATGTTATTAAACATGTTGAAACGCCAACCCTAAAAATGTTGATTTAAAAAGAAAGTGACTTATGCTACTTTCAGAATAAACAGTTCAAATGATATTAACGATAACAGCGTTTCCTATAGTGATATGTATTTTTTACCAACATCTTCGATAAAAACTATACATGACCAGGTAAAATAACTTTTTTATATTGTCATTAATCGTCATAAAATTTTCATAAACGGAAACAAATATTTATACGACATTTCTATCATTAAATATCTTTACTTTGATCTAATATTCACTAACTTCAATTAGCAAGTAACCATATAGTTTAATCATAATAATAGTTCAATTGTTTGACGTACATATATACGTATAACACTGTAGAATAGTTGTAAATATTTAATTTCCGATATTTTCCGAAATTTTTATAATTTTTGTAGAAAGATGGATATTACAGGTAACAGCAGGTTTTTACTTATTACAATTTGCATATTGTGCTACAGAAAAAGTTCTGTTAATCGTTCAAGTTATATATGCTTTTTACAGAAATTTTAATACCACCTTTTCATCGTCTAATACTTCTGATTCAATATTGTTTATCAACTTTAGTTGCAAATAGAAATAATTGTAACGTAAAGGTAATATAAAAATGTTAAAGAAAATGCTCTCCTGAAATTATTCATCAAATAATGCCTGTTATGTCTGTGTACCGGACATTCCAATCTATAAACTGGTAAGCCAATTTTTTTTCTTTAATCGCATGAAAGCTTCTCCGTGAATCATTAGATAGATAAACTAAGAATCCGCATTATCTCTCCAAGTTATCCTGCATTATTTATCACATCATTAATCAACTATACTTTTTCTTATGGGACCATAAAGCCCGACGAGATGCAATATGGAAATGGATGTAAATCGTAAAAGGCACTATCGTAGATGTCGCGCTGTATCCGTGAAATGGCTCGTAGCATCAGCATAAGAGGAAGTCCATAAAACGAAACTGTTGCAGTTTTCGAATGCACTTTAAAATTGCTCTAAAGGGAAGCATGCTGTAACCGAGGCATAGATTGCACCTTCTATTTCAAAATGTTCGAGCATCTCGACTTCCCGGATTTAAGCGGGCTATACCGTTAAATTATTACAATCCTTACAATCATCATTTTATACAAGATAAAAAAGAACCAGAGAATTTTACTTTTCTCGTCTGACCAATAATACTTGTATATTGGGTTGGCAATTAAATGATTGCGGATTTTGCATAAGAAGGAATTTCCTTAAACTGATAAGGGACCCATAAATCGAGTTTTTTCACATAGCGAAATTGTTTTAATTTTTTTTGAATGCATGTATGCGATACATTGAGCTTCTCTGCATTATCACGTGTTGTGCTATGACGATCTGAATCGATAATAGCCTTGATATGACTCTCGTCAGTATTTACATTTTTTTTTACAGTTTAACTTAATTGTACGTCAAATTCTGTTCACGTGAACGTGATTCGCAAGGAATATTGCACCTAATCATAATTTACACTTAGGTATATTTCAAAGGACTCTAAATTCTTTGACAACTATTGGACAAACGATTCACATATTACTGTAACTCAAAAGCGATGCGCAATAAAAAATCACGTTCAATACCGTAAGACTGCAATAGTTATACAGATTTGTAAATATTTAAAGTAAGTATTATAACCTACATAAATTATTTCACTTGATTCATTCGTTAACAGAATATTTTTATTTTATACACTTCAAATTTAAGTTCACCTTTTTAAATATCAACTGAAGCACGAACTGAATGCAAATAAATACCATCTGGCTAGAAAAGGAAGACCTCGGCTTGAAATACAATATAAGACGGAAAATGTAAGAAACTTATATTTCCATGAGGATAACGGAAAGTTTTTCTTCATTTTAATCAAACATTCAAACTATATAAGTTTTATTGCATAATCTCAAAAACTATTTTATCCCCTGAGTTTATAATAACCGTTTCAAGTGCATACCTTGAAAAATCATATTACTACGTCAGAAGTAAAAAGTACTTTTGTTTATATAATATAAAAGACAACAATAGACAGGACTCCGTTTCTCGTAGTTTCGAAGATATCGACATGTAACGTTTTTAACTTTATACCCTGTATAAAAGAGCTCGTCACACAGTGAAGCACTCAAATAAATGAACCCGCGGAGATTTCATCCATTTGAATACTGCACGCATCCCGTACACCTGCTAACGGCACCTGGTTCTCTGTGTACTTTCGTCCATACCTCGCGACAGTTTTATACGTTATCGCATTCTGGCGGTTTACAGGCAATTACTATTCTGGAGCTTTACAATGTCTACTTTTACGAGCTCTCCGAGTGAGCGCATACTCGAGCGTATTTCGTCTCTCTGTGTAAACCAATCTTTTTCACCTCTACTACAGTTGTAAACATGTTACGTTTACGATGTAGGTCATATCTCTGAAAACCGTTCACGCGGATTCTATCGCTGTCGTTACGAAGTACAGATGCATCAAAATAAAGGGCCGATGTAAAATTGCAATAGCCTCGTGCAACACGGAATGGTACAATATGAGACGAAGTACTTGAGTAAACCGAATTTGTAAATCTCTGTTATAGGATTCCATTACATAATGTTATTCGATTTTTTTGCAAAGGTTTGGTAGGCGGTGTTGGACCAGTCCAGAGACAGGTAAATTGTGCCTTATATCGTAAACTCGTTCTTCTGTATTCTATCGCTGTCGAAATACAAATGCATCGCAATAAAGGGCCGATGTGAAATTGCAATAGCCTCATGCAATACGAAATGGTACAATGTGAGACGTAGTACGAGTAAGCCGACTTAGTAAATCACTGTTATACGATTTCATTGGCACTAGAACACCCGGCGTTAAATTTATCATATTTAAATATATTAACACTTTACCGACCGGTAGCCTATGAATAGGCTTTTTGTCACCAACGCTTTTAGACTTTTAGTTTATTAATCGGTTCCCACGGCAATCACTAATTTGTTATTTATTATTGTAGTGGAACTGTATTAAGGAGTCGACGAGAAGGATTTGTTATTTTCAAAGAGATTGTAATTTTCTTTAGGTAATCTAAGCCAAAATAAATCCTTCAAAGTGGGTAGGATGCTCAAACAATGGCGGTCGGTAAAGTGTTAAATAAGTAGTTTAGAAAAAGAGGAATCAAAAAGAGGAAAATATAATTAATTCAATAATTCCATGTTTTACAAGATGGACGTAGAATATCTACTCTATGGCTCCCATATAAACTTGGAGAATTTTTATGAAAAATGAGGAACCAGTCGTTTCGACTGCTTTGGTAGTTCTAGTGTTAACAGACGTGCTGCATACAGACCCCAATATGTAACTACTATTGTTTTCTATTTTTTTGCGTTTTTGTATATTTGCTTTCGTCTTCACAATCGACATTGTCAGAATGTATCGACAAATATTGGGTTGGAAACTAAGTTCCCGCCGTTTTTTAAAATTTTCGAAAACTTTATTTTTCTATAACAATTAACTACTAATTAATCAATAATGTATTCTCCCTTGTTGTTTACAACTTTTTCCCAACGTTGAAGAAAATTTTCAATACATCATTCGTAGAAATCACCCGGTTTCGACTGGAAAAATTCATCCAACCAAGCTCTCAATTCTGCATCAGTATTGAACGAAACTCCGCGCATAGCATTTGAAAGAGATCGAAAGAGGTGGAAAATTAACTTGAACAAAAAACCAAAACATAGATTCCGGTAGAACAAAACATCCTCTTTTGAATGATTTAAAACATTATGCCAAAAACATTTAATGACATACGGAATGTTACAATTTAAAAAAAACGGCAAGAACTTCCAAGTACTACATACTCGCAACTTACTTGTTAGTTGCCAATCTAATAAAAGTAAGTCGCAGAACAAGCCTCGGTACAGCGATGTTTTCCTCGAAACTACTTTATTTGCAAGTACTAGTTGACTCCGATGTGGAGGAGTCGAATTTTCATTCCATATTTTGCTGGAATATCTTCTCCACGACGAGCAAAGGAAATAAAGAGGTTAGAAGAGATCTTGTCGTGGCTGTAGAGAGCGGAGGCCACCGCTGATGGCCGGTAAGGCCAAATGTACTAACGAGAAGAGAATTTTCCCGACGTTCTGTCGCTTCGCGCAAGAGGTCCTTAAGGGTAAGGAATCCTCGAGAAGAGCAGAGAATCTGGACGAGATGCCACTGACAGAGAGGCTCTGCCGCGGCATGTGAGCTGCATCGACCGAAGAGGACTTAGAAAACAGGATGGTTCGTGACTCGCATACAGCGGGGGAGTAAGCTCGCGAGCTCTATCGTCGAGTGCGGGCGACGGAAGATCGTTTCTGGCAAACGGATAGCCACTTGCACACCGCGCGCGCACGGCATCCTTTGGTAAGGAATTTTTCTTTTGTTCGAGAATATTTTTCCCTGGACTCCATCCATCATGGTAGTTCCATGAATGGAAAAGAGATATGGTTCCGCAATTTTCTAGGTAACCTTTGCAATAAACGAAGCTACTGAGAAGATAAAAATACAAACGGTTGCTTCAAAGAATACGCTTTAAAATTATTTTTATATGTATTTTATATCTTTCACGTATTTTCAAGCACTTTTAAACTATTTTAAAATGACTATTGAGTATCGTTATGAAAGCTAGGAGTCCTTGGGACGCCAACTTACGACAAACAAGGTATTTAGAGCTGAGGAATCGTTTCGTGGCAGCTGAGACGGAAGGGGAGATTGCTCTCGCACCGCCTATCCCCGCCATGTCGGTCCTGGAAACCTCAGATCGACGAATGACAACCGAAAATAAAACACTACTTTCGTCGTTCACATGACGACGCAACGAATGTGCAGGTCTCTCTTGCCAATAGCGCGTCAAAATCGAAAATGCGTGAGGGAGAGGGACGTCCCTATCCGTCGGGCGAATCAGAGCAAATTACCCCTCAGCTGCCAAGTAAATATTCCATCAGTATATGCAGCAACGCCGCATTATAAACGTTGCGTTTTTGCCCTCTTTTGCCTACTTGACGGGGTGCGAAAATTTCGAAAAAAATTCCAATACCTTCTAACTACGATAATATATGTTTATGTAGCGCAAAATGGCGAGGAAATTTTGAAGATCATAATGGAAGTTCCAAGCGGTTTGGAAACTTTAATGAAGAAGGGAGACATGTATATTGTTGATTGAAGAGATCGAGATTTGACGACATATTGCAAAGGAAAGGGATAGCGTATTGATGCTAGCTCTTAACCCCTTGGCCTATAATAACGAGTGGCACTCATGATGCGGTATACTGATGGAATATTTACTTGGCAGCTGAGGGGTAATTTGGTCTGACTCGCCCGACGAATAGGGACGTCCCTCTCCTTCACGCATTTTCGATTTTGACGCACTATTGGCAAGAGAGACCGGCACATTCGTTGCGTCGTCATGTGAACGACGAAAGTAGTGTTTTATTTTCGGTTGTCATTCGTCGATCTGAGGTTTCCAGGACCGACATGGCGGGGATAGGCGGTGCGAGAGCAATCTCCCCTTCCGTCTCAGCTGCCTTCTTACCGTTCCAGCATTATATCTAAGGGTTATATATCCTTACATACCTACAGGAGGAACCTTACACTTTAACCCTTAGGGCTCTATGGACGCATATATGGGTTTGACGAAAGTCATGCGTGTGGCCTAAGGGCGCATATATGCGTTTGTCGATTTTTTCAATCAATATGCAGTCATTTTCGTGTAAAATTAATACAGGGGCACTCGTTAGTAATTTGCCTTCCTTAGGTAGCGATTGGGCAGTATTAGGGTCATAAAAATCTCCGGGAATTATAATATATAATTAATTATTTATAGATAATTGTTTTGAAATTTTTCACACACAATTAAATTATTAATTTCTGTTGCAAATATCAAATTAAGTTTTTTAGTTGATTGTAAAATTTAATGTTTTAAAATTTTAATGTTTATAATAATTAATTTTAATACTCAAAAATAACAGTCTTTAATTATTTAGCCTTCTGCAAAAGAATTACTATAATTTATTACTGTTTGCGCCTTGAATAGTCACTTCAGTGTGGCGAAAAAGTATTCCGGCCCCAGCGATGGTCAGCGCTAGCCGCGCTTCGTACCTACGGACCGTTTCGACCGGGAGTATTTAGAGCTCAAAGGGTTAAGAGTAGTTTGTAGTGAGTTGTAGTTTTCTGAATTGTGTCTTATATTAAATATCCTGCATTTCTCTGAGAAATATATTATCGTTATTTTATAATCAGCGGAATGACCAGAAGCGGTAAGAATAGATATACATAAAGTACCGTTACGGTTAGTATTAATGCACCAATGTTTACATCGCCCAAAAATTGAATCCCGAAGTATAACCGACTTTTATTAATGCCATCATCTTCAATTTCAAATTTTCAAACGTTACTTTCCCGATATCGCGAGATACAAGAATAGCTCAAATATACAATTATCTTAAAGCACTCTCTATATCTAAAATTTCCATCGTTTATTATTGTAATATGTAACATTAATCAAACAGCTATATCCACGAGAACTTAGAATTTTAAAAGTACATTAACACTAGAACTACCAAACCAGTCAAAATGACTGGTGCACAATTTCTTCCAAAAATTCTCCAAGATTATAGGAGAGTCATAGAATAGATATTCTACATCCATCTTATAAAACATAAATTACCGAATCGATCATCTTCTCCACCTCTGAATTCCCCTTTTTTCAAAGTACTTATTTAATATATTTAAATATAACAGATTTACCGCCGGTAGTTCTAGTGTTAATATGTCTGAAATCTGCCTAGACATAATGAGTATATACCTAGAGGACATCCCACGTTTTACATTGCCCCGGTTGAACGGACATGACGATTCGTCCAAGCACGCCACGTGTCCACTGTAAAAAGTGCATACGTGAGCGCGGCCACTCATTAGCCGGACACGCGCACCGGTGCAACTCACAACCCGGACCCCCTTGCCTTTTTCACGCCGCTAAAAATTCTCTTGCTTTTCTCTCTACATTTTCTATTCCTCGCAATCCTCCGGCTAATCCAACGTATGCACGTATGGCACGCATAACATGCGTACATACATGCGCATACATATGTATCTAGATAAACACGAGACACAGGTTAGTGTTCCTTACTCGTCCAACCCGACGCATCGCATATCGACGGTGGCGGAACGAGCTTCGACGGCACGGGCAAAGCATTCGCATGATAACGAGCGTAACTCTACGAGACATGAAGCGGAATAGCAGACAGAATTCCGTGAAAGACAGAGACGGGAGGATGGTGAGTAAGGCAGAGGCCAGGAGATGTGCCCCGGGGTAATGAATGCAAATGTATTGAAATCCACATCATTATTTTGTCTAGACGCATCGTTTGCTCTATTCGGCGCTACGAGTTTAAGGAAGGGTATGAATTTGGAGGTAGATTAAAAGACGAGAAGAGGGGAGTGATGCTACTTTTATCTGTACGCGCAGGAAACACCCTTGAATATCCGGTATCTTTACGTGCACGGTACTCGCTCATTTAGCAATTTCCTTCGAGTTTGTATTCAGGATTTCTCTAGAGATTTTTGTTTAACAAAAAGACGTTCGATTGTCTATACAAACAGGAATTAAAAGACCTGCAAAATATTCCGATTCGATTCCGTTGTGTAGTTTGCGTACCAATAGAAAGTCAATCTGTTTATGAATAGATACTGTTATATTTAGGGACAGACACGTAACAGCTTTTTAGATATGTATCAAATTATTACTAATTATAACTCATTCTGTAAAAAATGAAAATTGTATACAGAGAATAATATGCATTTGACCGGTGAATGTGAAATGTCAATTTCTCATTACTTGTTAGTAAAATTGCTTCAACTCTTTTGTTTAGATAGCTAAATAACAGTGGCACGTTGAGCCGTGCTGTTATAGAAACGTCTCATAAAAGAATGTTAGCACAAATATTTTTTATATCTTTAGAAACTATTATAAATTAACGCGGATTGCAGTGAGTTTTGCATTATTTTTTGCGCATAAATTCAAATTGGATAACAATACTGCTGAAGTAACCCATAAAATTTACAAAGTGTTTGGAGTTGACTGTGTGAGTGTGAAAACTGCTGCGCTGCGGTTTAACAAATTTCATTCTGTTGATTTTTCATTAGAAGGTAAATCTCGCGACAAGAGAACGTAGTAGCAAGGAATAACGATTTTAAGGCTCTAATGGAAAAATATGAAAAAGTAGTAAGGTGCCCTTTAAACATTACAGTCGAATTTGAAACAAAATCACGAACAAGAAACGATGTCGTTAAAATTGAAATTCATTCATTTACCGTCTCCGATCGCGTACTGAAGTTGCTGACAAACATTTCTTAATTTTCTCGCTAAAGGTCACGTGAAGGTCATCATATTGCACCTAGTTGGATTCGTTTTTTTATAAACTATAAGACTGTTGCAATGAAAATATGCAGTCCCATTTAAAAAAAAATACGATAACCTTGAAATCTCGAAAAAAATGACCTTGAGAATAAATTATTTACCGTCATCAAATTCGCCCCTTGAAACAGTACAACTTTATTCTGTGGAGATTTTTTGTACGACTAATAATAACCGAGATATTTAGGTGTTCCCATTTAAATGCTCCACCCTGTATATCCGCTGCCACACGAAAGGCGCGCGCGACCAACGATTGTTAACCCCTTCAGGCCCTGTGCACATTGTAATGTACATAATACTTTTCGTACTGTATTTTATTACGTATAGGTTTAAACTTAGTTTCACTTAGTTTTTTTTATACAAATATTTCTCAGGATCTCCTTAATGTTACAAATTTTGCGTAAGGACCATATCTCCATTAAAATGTACATTTATAAATTATAAATAAATAAATAAATATTTTTGTAAAAAGTATATTGTTGCTTTCATTCACATGAATAAAGTTAATTTTAGTATAAAAATAATTTTTTCTTCAACGAAAAAAAATTCGGGTCTGAAGGGGTTAATAACTCGAAGGGTAGCAGAAAGTAGCAGCTGGAACCGATCGGATTTGGTTCAGAGAGCTTCAAACTTTATTTAAAAAAAATTAACGCCAACCAAAGCCAACCTCTTAACTATTTCCTTAGGAAAGGCGAAGAAATGCATGGGTCTCATGTTTTCATCATAAAAGCTGTAAATTGTTAAATAAAAAAATGAAACCGACATATTTTAAAATTTAAAGCATGTCAGATAGCCAGTAATAGAGAAATAAAGGGATCACACGTTTATAGTACATCAAAAACATAATTTTAGTTCCGGCGCAGAAACATCACGTTATAAATGTATTAGCTTTCAGATCGTATATCTCTAAGAATACTGTGTAAAAAAACAAGTTTCATTAGTGAGCACATATGGTCTGATATGTCATAAATCAAAAGCAATTTTCAGAATTCAACTATCAATGAAAAAGTTGTTGGCACTTTTGGCCAGGATTTCAGTAGAATTGGCCACTGTGCGGCAGTTAACGTGTAATATTTTGAGTAGAGAATATAAAAATGAAATTGAAAATTTGATATAATATGTCCCTCTCAAAGGTAAACATATAATAATTTCAAATGATTCAAAAAATAGCAATCAAACTTACTCAGCTGTTACATATATGCAGTGTAACGAGTCAAATGCTGTTTAAATTATCAAACGTTTCAATAGGTGTTACATCAACCTCGATTCTTCACAATCGGAGTTAAATTTCAATACACAGAAAAGTAATGTGCAAGGTCGAGCGGACAAGTGGCAACTGATGCTCGCACGCAGTGAGCATCCTCACGACTCGCGGTAGACAAATTCAACAAGACTCTAAGATTTACGATTGGTTGGAATTTTCGGCTCATCAGCCGAATATCACCGATGTATCTTCGGTGGGTCAGAGAAGACAGAGCAATACAAATGCAAACGTTGCTTCCGAATAACAGAAAATAGCCTTGCGAGATCTGTCTTTCCTGTAAAGGAAATTACGGCAAACGAATCCTTGATCAAATGAAGTAGTCAGAACAGTTCACTAGCTTTAAAATATGAAAACAAAATGTAAAAAAAGCAGAAAATGTAATACAAGGTTGTACAAATGATACTAAAAGTATATAAAAAAAAGAATAGACTAAGAATTTTTAGTTTTTAACCACGAGAGTTATGTGAACCATTTAAACCGATGTACATCGGTCTTCATGGATATTTACCAATTTATTTTAAAAACGAAGCGTCCATGATATTTTTCGATTTATCTTAAAAACTAACATCCAAAGATCTTAAAGCAAGAGGTAACAGAGTGAACATTTTTCTCCAAACACTATTCATAAATGAATAATATGTAACAAATAAGTCGCTCTTGAAGCAAAAAGTTCAATAAAAATGATTTATAAATTTCTCAAACTGAACGATAAGATGTCATGATACTCCGGATCCAGTAAACTGGCATAACTTTCGAACCATCATTTTGAAACATTTTATTAGCAAGTGCCCATCATCACAATGTTTAACGATTTTCATTGCTTGTTCAAGGAGTATATACTATTTGTTTTTCATTTATCAGAAAAACGCCGTTCAAATCATCAAGGAGATTCGATACTTTGCTATATCGACAAACAGTTAAATACATTAAGAAAGTCCCTACCTCGGTAAAAATGATCAAACATCGAGAAAAAATTCGAAGAAGAGTGTATTACACTTCTCTTATCAAAACTTTGTTCGATACCTTAATCATTTTTCATCTCGTAGGAGCAACATACACATGGTAGAATTAAATTCTCCAGCAGATGGTACATACGATTTCTGACAATCGTCAAAACAAGTAAATATATTAGGTCTACCGGAAAGTTCTGCCCGTTTTTAGTATAAAACAAAAGAATAAATTTTTTATACTTTGAATAATCCTTATTGAATAATATAATTGCCATCATTATTTATGACTTCTTGCCAACGTGATAGCAATTTGTATATCCCATTTTTAAAAAATGCATTATCTCTAGAGGCCAAAAATTGAACCAGTGCTTGTCTGATATCTTCTTCGTTCTTGCATTTTTTTCCCTGTAGAAAATTTTGTAAGGACAGAGGAGAGTCGCAGAACTAAGGCTGGGAAATTCTGTCGCATTCATCATACTCCCCGGACCTAGCACCCTCCGATTATCACTTGTTTCTGTCCTTACAAAATTTTCTACGGGGAAAAAAATTCAAAAACGAAGAAGATATCAGACAAGCACTGGTTAAATTTTTGGCCTCTAGAGATAATGCATTTTTTAAAAATGGGATATACAAATTGCTATCACGTTGGCAAGAAGTCCTAAATAATGCTGGCAATTATATAATTCAATAAAGATTATTCAACGTATGAAAAATTTATTCTTTTGTTTTATTCTAAAAACGGACAGAACTTTTTGGTAGACCTAATATATTAACGATGGGGGGAGGGGGGAGTCGTTGAACCCCTAACATGGAAGACTGTAGGTACGAGTTCTTTCATTTTTACAAAAATTCTCAAGAAATTATTTATTGTAGTAAACGTATTTTAATCTGATTGGAATTCAAATATACATTTACCGTCGTTATGTACAACCTGTCGCTATCTTATTTTTAAACTTCTAATGCCATTTTCGTAATAGTCTTTGGGCTTCGACTGAAAAAGTTCAATGATTTCTGTGCAAACATCTTCCACTATATTGAAATACTATCCATCCAAATGATTCTGTAGACTTCTGAAAAATGATAATCGGAGGGAGTAATGCCTTGAGAGGACAGTGGGTGACGTAAGTCTTCCCGACCAAACTGATATAATTTCTGCGAAGGTTGTTCTTGCAACATGCGGCCTCACATTGTCCTGATGAAATAACACTCCCTCCCCCCGTCAGTTGACTAATAATGGACGCTTTACGTTTAAGCAGTCGTTAAACGTTTCAATTGTTCATAGTAAAATTTTTCGTGCTGATCTGATTAGGGCTTAACAACTTAAAATGAATGATACCCTTTCATATCCCACCGCTCGCACAATAAAACGGTCCGTGGATGAAGACCTAGTTTCACTTAAGGTGCAGGTGTATCCTTAGGACTGAGTCATTGCCGATGTTGTTTAACATTGACATACAAAGCCGATTATTCATCACCTGGCACAATTCTGTTAAGAATGGATTCAGTTTTTAACCGTGTAAGAAGCGAAGTGTACGTATTGGATTGACAAGAAAGTAATTTCGGGTTTCGTCGATAGCTAACGTTACGTTTGTTTTGAAGGACTTCTGGCAATGTTATCATTTTTTGCTTCTGAAAATTGAAAGTTGTCACTTTTGGCAGGATTTAAAAAAAAATTGTGCTTCAATTTGTTTGCAATTGTTAGTTTAGCGTGAATTTTAATATGGAGTGTAAAAACGAACATTTTCGACATTTTTTAATTTGTCATTACTTTTTTATACAAACCACATCGAAAGATGAATTGTATCAAAAATAAGTTATGCTGTCAATTTGGTGGGATTACAAAGGTGTTGTGTACTTCCGAGGAACGAAACGATTAATTCAAATGTTTAGTCTAAAATCGCACCTGGTTCAGCTTTTTGCTGATAAAGACCAGAATTTCTATGAGCGCGGAATCATAAGTTGGTCTAAAAGATGGCAAAAGGTCATCGAACAGAATGGAAAATGTACATCAAAGTTCATTCTTTGTTTAAAAAAAAATTGAGTTTCATTTCATATTACAAAACCGAAATTACTTTCTTGCCAACCCAATACAATGTTCGCAGAGTAATCATCGCATTTTTTCGGTCAAAACCCAAAGATTTTTACAAAACGGGCATTATAAATTTGAGCCGTTATGTTTTGAACTGGTAGAAATTTCATTTCGTCTTATTTTCAGATATTTGAGATTTCGTATAATAGCCTTTATGATATAACATGTTACAATTGAACCTTTTTGAATGTAAAAATGTGGGTAGTTCATTCTATTTACTTTGCCATTTGAAATGCGAAAAGAAAACATCTACGTTTAGATGCAACTAACTTAAACACAATTTCTTCGAAAATGAACTTATGTAAATTACTTTCTAAAATATCGGCTCATTTAAAAATAGTATTGCGAATAGTTTTAGAGAATGAAGGTAAACATATGCTTGATTAAATGTTATCAGTTATATTTATTTCATCATCTACGTCCTTTATGAATTAAACATACGTTATTTGTGGGATGACCCAATAGAAATGACCGTCAGGGTGTAATGAACAAAGAAAAGTAAAAATCAAATGTAACAATTCATCGGAACCGAAACAAACATGTCGAAAATACAGCAACCATGCACGAAAATAACATTCTATAAATGCTTTATGTCGTACATGCTTAACCTCCGAAAAAACTTGAGAAAATTTTTTAATTATCTACATGAAAATATAATACTCGGAAATACCACTTAAAACTTTATTACATTTCAGCTTTCACTAATATGGCAATTTTGTCGAAAACCTACAGTTTCAACCCTTTCCGGGCGGGGACTTTTTGAATACTGAGAGATAATCATCTATTTGGCTACCAAAAACCACCTTTTTATCAGAAAGCCAGAGTGTGAATGTATAGAAGTTACAAATTACTATTTGCGTAATTATATTTCAATAGTTATAATTCAAATTTTCAACTCTAACCGTGTATACATACGCCGATAAACTATAATCAAATTTTTTCTCAGACCACATATATGCGTTCATAGTCCTCAAAGGGTTAATAATGAATACGAAGAATCACATCACCCCTGCTTCATTAGAATTTTGCGCGAAGACTCAAGAATATGTAAAATCGATGTTGCAACTGATCAAATAAAGTTATACCTTATTTTTGTCCCTTTCGTAACAAAAGGACAAGTGGCTATTCGAGCAGTTCTTTAACCCTAAAATTACCGGCGTTAAATCTGTTATATTTAAATATATTAAATAGGTACTTTTGCGAAAGGGGAATCAAGAGGTGAAAAAGATGATCAATTTAGTAATTCATGTTTTATAAGATAGATGTAGAATATCTACTGTATGTTTTTCCTGTAAATTTGAAGAAAGTCAAATTTTTCTAAAAAGTAAGTAAGCCGCCATTTTGCCTACCTTTGTAGTTCTAGCATTAAAGGCATCCCTTTCGTTTGATGGATAAAGGACACGATAAATATCACGCGAATTTCTATGATATTTTATCACTGGATTTATTAATATTTGAAAGCTTATTTAATGATCAAGATGTACGACATTTTTTATAATTCTAGGACCACCTTCATTTTCTTTGTCAGAGATATCCTACCAAAGATTTCAAGGTGAGAAATGAAGAAATTGGTTTTTCATTTTTAAATTGATTTTAAACAAATTTTTAGTATGTCAGACGCTGTTATTATAATACCCCAATAGTGTTCTATTGTAAATATTTGTTTACTTATAATGTATGTATCTACGATTCTGTTAAATTAGAATTTTCACTAAAAATTTCGTTTATTTTTTAAGATGCTGTAATGTAAATTAAACATTCCCGGAAGTGAATGAAGATTAGTTTTTCTTCAAGTTCCTTGCTATCAGAGATAATAAAAACATCTCATTCCTTATAATAATAATAGTGTCATTCATTAATTTAGTGCTAAACGTAATAAGTATAAATTTCCTTTTTATTCCCTTTGTTCAATGTCAGTAACAGCACTGTATTAGCATTCACATAAAATACATAAATAACTTCAAGAAAGTTTTAAGAATATTGGCAACGATGTTATAATTTTTTTCTTTAAAAAGTTAAAATTTGTTTACCTTTTGAGTTTTCAAAGTTACTGAAACATTGCAGTTTTACTCTTAACACTTTGTGTTCTGCAGTCTATTCAAAGACTCTTGACAAATACTTCAAATTATTGAAAGCATAATAAGTACTTAGCAATGCTCATTTGGATAATTTTCTTCTTATTAAAATTGTACGGATTGTTATTCATTTCTACTACATATTGCCAACTGCTTAAAACCGCATATTCCTATCCACCAATAAAACTAACGCTGCTGGAGCGCAACGATATCGAAGAGCTTAGAAGCCATATGATATATTTTTTCTCTATGTAAATGTCTAATTGTATACTGTTATAAAGTATACCAAAAATGCACTAGAACATATTTAATAACGAAAACGTATTAACATGTTCACTGCATATTTAATAAATTAATATTTCTTTCTTGATTTTACGGTGGATACCACAAAATAAAGAAGTAAAATGAAGGTATCAAATTTAACTGCCATTGAATTTTTAGTGCGGACACTTGAAGCTATAACATTTGATACGTGTAAGATTTGGAAAACGTTGCTAGTATAATTTGTTAAGCCTCCTGAGATACACTAAAAACTTGTATTTCTAAAGATTTTTCTCACTATTTAAAAAATCCATATTACCACTCACCTTCCACCTTTGAAATCAAACAGGATTTCTTTAATCCCTACATAACAAAACGTGCCTTTACACAGTAAAGTTTATAAATATATTATTCCAATGTTATTAATACATATCTGCTATAAGAAACAGGGATTATATTTGCAATCAAACATTAAACTGTTCAAACAATTTTGTTTCATTATATGAAGTTACACTGCATCATGAGTTTTATAAAACGAATGCTAAAGATACTTACATTAATGAATAAAGAAAGGAAATACATTTATGCAGATATTGTATTAATAACAACTGCAAGTAAAGGTAAATAAATACCAAAGCCTAAGAAAATATAATATGCATAATTTCAATGTGCAAAGTGCATATTGATTTTTAAAAGAAAGTGTAGATAAATAAAAGATTAAAAACTTACCGGATCAGTACGACCATCCTCATATTTCCCTAATGACTGACCTTCAGACCACCCCAATTTTAACAAAAGTTTATAGCCTTTATTGTCTTTTGCTATTGGTCTATGAATGAGTAGAAGAACAAATTTTAATTACAAATTAACGTATAATTTATTTATTTACATTTAAGAAAGCTCTATACGAAAATTTTAAGGAATAACAAATTATTAACAAAGAAACATAATAGCGATATATGTGTTCGAAAGTCACATTACTTACATTTCAGTTGAGCTTTGCTGTGTTTTTGCATGATGATTCAAAGATCCAACACATTGTCTGCGAGTTTGTGCTCTATCTTGGTATCCTAATGCCAATTGACTCGCAGTGGCAATATTATCTTTCTCAATGCCAAATTTATTCTTTAATCTCCGCAATTCTTGTTTATGAAGATTTTTTTTCGAAGTCTTGTTTATTTCCGTGTTAGAATTTTGTTGCAAAAGTCCCGGTTCACAATGCCCACAAGTTTCATTTCCATTATGAATATGACACAATAACTTTGTACTATTAAGCTGTATAATTGAGCCATGTGATACTTCGTGAGGATCAGATTCCTGCTTAGCTACAGATAGTCTCTTGCCATTTAAAAATGTACCATTTCTTGATGCCAAATCCACAATTTGATATTGTTTTTTATCTTCATCGTATATGAAACGAGCATGGTGCTGAAATATGTTTCATTTGTTACATCTATAAATGTACTATCATTCTTTGTTGTAAATTAATGATAAAGAAAACTTACTTTACTTATGTTAATGTCCGGTATAACGACACAATGATCTCCTTCGCGTCCAATTGAACCACCTGTATATGCTACAAGAAAGAGCGACCCGACCTTTAATTTTGACAAGTTTGTTTCTTTCACAATGATACGCATGCATGGCGGGTAAATTTTTGCTAAATCTGAAAGAGATAAAAAATTTTTACGATTAATGTTATAAAAGTATAAAATATTATGTATTATGGGAGTAATATAATATTGTTAGTATATATAACTTAAATACAAGATAATAATCTTTGAAGGGAAATAATTATCAACGTATTGTCATATTATATATAACTGATTATATCATATCACAAATATTCTTTATTAACAAAATAAATAAAAAAGAAACCTTGGTCTTCTTCATAATCACTCTCACTACTAATACATAACTCAGAAGTAACTTCGTCAGAATTGCTGTCGTTATCATTGCTCGAGCATTCACCCTCCTCAAATTCATCATCTTCCAATCTTTCTCTTTTTGCAATTTTGTGTTTTTTCACCTTATCCTACAAGAGAGACATGTGTGCATGTTAAAAGTAAAAGATAATTACCTAGAGCTTGATGTCTGTACTTTTCAATTGATATATTTGAAAGTCCATTTATTAACACTTGTATCTCATTTGAAACCTCAAAACAAGAAATTCAAATTTTATGGTAAAAATATGACATACTTTTCGCGCGCAGTTTAAATATTAATAATTTTGATATAAACCTTGTCTACTTTTCCAGTCTTTTGCTCTTTAGACTTTAAGTTTGTGCTATCCTCATTTGCAGGAACTTGCACTTGACTATGAAATTGATATGTTCCACTAGATTCATCATAGTAATAATATGTACCGGAATTACCATCATAATATAATCCTTGTTTCTAAAATATATTTAAAATATATATCAGTATTCTTAATATAAATTTCAATATATTAATGGATACATTGCACTACAAAACTGTAAATGGTACGTACAGCATCATAATAATAGCCAGTATTATAGTCATAATATAGACCAGATGTTTCTTCGTAAACAAAACCAGTTTGCAACAAAGCTGATTCAGCTGCTTCTTTTACTTGTTCTATGATATTAGTTGATGTCTTTTTGCCATTAATATCCCAATCTTGAGACAAATGCATATTATCTTCAGATCTTAGAGGATCTGTTTGAGTCCCATAATCAATAAAAGTCTTTTTTTGTAACAACATCTGATTTTTCTATAACATATTAAATATAAATCAAATACAAGATGTTATTACAAATTACATATTAAGTGGTCAAATAAGCCACTTACAACTTTTGAAATAAAGCACAAATTTTATGTACTTTAATCTTCTAAATGCCAAAAATGGCTGTAAGGACACACATTTTTACATAACTTGAAAGCAGACCCATAAAAATAAAGAAAGTTTAAATATCTTTTGTCAAAACATACAGTGTCAGGAAACATTAATATTTAACATTTACCAATATCTTGACTATATGCAAAGTACGAGATTACGGTCTAGATGTAAGTAAAAAAAGCAGGCAGTCAGATTAATATCTCTGCCCTCGTCTACAAGTTCAATTCCTGCTGAATGGTATTATGATTTCCTCTTTCAAAGTAATTATGTGCTCGGTATCATAACAGTAATACATTTTATTTAGTAGATGAATATATGAAATATAATAAAATTGTAATTTTTCAAAATATTTAAAATGATAAATGATCATTGTTCAACAATGTAACAAAAAAAAGCCATATAAGGTAAAATACATCATAGTAATAGTATGCATTAGAAAACACTTTTGTTGCCCTTGAGAATTTACATAAACGATCATGTTTTATAAATACATAATGTACAATAATTGCATAAAAATATAAAATTGTACATTTTCTTTGCTTTTATGATATATGTCCTTCGAAAAATTACAAATTAAATAGAGAGTACACATTGTAGTAACGTAATATACTTCCTCTTCTCTACTTACAAGAATATAAAATATGCAGTTTCAATACATCATCTTGTTTTAAAAATTATGCAAATAAAATAATAATTTCTTTTATAAACCTTTCTTTGTAGCTTATTCATACGCATTTCTTAACTAATCATGTTTTTCTGTATTTTGTATTTTGTACCAATGAATTCCCTCAATTCATAGACTTACAAAAAATCTTCTGAATAATCTTATCTGACATGATAATATATGTACAGTTACTTATCAATAATTGTAGGTACTGTGTAATTTGTTCTATTCATTTACCTTAAGGGTACATTTACTAAGTCAATGAGTGTACAATTATCTAATACTTTTATTGCATATTGCTTCAAAAGATTAAACAAAATACTGTGGATTGAGTAAGTCTTACTATTATTGTTCGACATTCCCTTTCTGGCTATCATACTATTCACTAAAATATAACCATTCAAAAATGAAAATTATAATATTAAGCACAAAGTAATATCGTATAAAAATTCAGTCTTGTGACATTACAATGAGAATCTTTAATAAAAGTACCAATTGTAATTATTTAAGTGATCATTTTTTAAATACTATTTAGTAATATATAAAACTATGTTATTTTTTAACAATAACAAGGTATCAATCTTACTTGTTCATTAAGTTTATTTCGTAATTTGCTAATCTTTTTACGTTGTTTCTTAATACGCTCACGCATTTTTTGCATTAGTTTTAAAACATGGGGAAAGTCATGTAGCTCTTCTTCTAAATCTTCTTCGAAGTCCGTCTTTATCTCTCCTTCGCTTCCACTCGATATATTATTCTCTGTCATTTTTTACGATTGTTATAAATCTATAAAGAAAATAATGAATCAATATAGCAATTCGTCTTCTTAATGAAATTTATAAGCATAACTTGAGCTTTGTCAACTATCATCAAGACATGAAATACTAATTAAGTATTATATAATTTATACAATCTTTGCGATATCAATCAAATTCAAAAGAAACATCAACAAATATTTTGTACTACACTATTAACAATTAATATGCAGATATATACACTAATGTGTGACTATTACTCTCTCAAAACCCGCTTCAATCAATATTATAGGATTACTTATTACATTCATATAATTTATTAAAAATAATTGACCCATTGTGAAAATATATATACAAAGAAATGTTAAAGAAACTTGAAACTTAATTTTATTATTTTATTAAAATTCATTATGAAATATACTTTTTTGTTTACTTCTTATACGCCTGTCAATGTCCAGATTACCCTCTCCTAACAGCAGACGAACACACAGTCATGCAATAAAGTAGTTGCGTTAACAATTGAACATAAATGAGAATATTCCTGTAATATATATACTGATATACAATGCTGCACGCGTAGTATACACAAGTATACACCAGTTTGTTCATACAACTTAGCCTGTACGCATGTAAATATGCATGAAGTTTTCTGCTTCGATTGTTCTGCCATCTGGAAACAGCTGTTCGTTAACACCCCCGAACATCATGGTTGCTCCCAGACCGTCGGAGCGATTGAAAATGACGTTTGTTAAATGAAATGCGGTTAAACAGTGCCTAAGGATCAGAGTTTTGTGCGGCAAAAGTGAACTTCGTATATACACTTCGAAATAACGTAACAGTTTTCGCGTTTATTCTTAAAGAAATGATTTTTGTGTCATTCATTTAACTCATATGCGAATGTACCTTCTACGTCACTTCAATTTTGCATACAGTGCCCAGGGTTTTGTTAAGGTATTATTTGGAAAAATACGTACGTTGTATTGCAAGGAAATGTTACAATGATGCCAATTAAGGATAACCAGGATGTTGCATGCTTTCTGGTCACCAAACACTCATGGAAGGGGAAGTATGTTCACATATTTTCAAGACTACTACTTTGTTTAACTCTTTTTAATTTGTTTGCGATTTATTAAACTTTGAACAAACATAGTAAGCTAATTATTTTCATTCGAATTTTTATATTGAATTTTATATCGTTCAAAGTGTTCACATTTCTTTTAGAACAAGCAAAAACATAAATCTTATCGTATAGTATTTGTTAGACTATACATGATTCTTTATATGCTACAGCATGCACTGAACACTTTTAATATAACTGATAAACAAAGGACACAATGGACATACAAGCATTGAAAATGTGTTAATAGATATAATATACCTTATAAACAACGTAATATTTTACATATCATTAACAAAATATATTTAAAGACGTTGTGTACATTGACTATTTTAAGGAAAAATTGTATAAATATATTATAAATCATAATTTTAATTTAATATTTGTTTATGATATTAAATAAATAGCTCCCATAAACTATATCAACATACATTAAATAATAATGTTATAATTACAGTTGTATTTCATTATTGCATGAAATAAAATTAAACATTTTTTATAAAATAATTAATCAGTAGTTAATTATACTAAATCTTCAAGTTGTATGCCATGTATAAAAGAAATGTAACATAAAATATCTGGATTTATTAATTAAAAATTATAAATTAGAGCGTTATGTTTATATTATAAAATATATTATATTAGTTTTATGCAGGGAAACTAGTTTTAATATTAAAAATTAATCAAAACTATAAAGTGTAATTGTTATAATACAGGTATAAACGTATCTTTTCAATTGGATCCATGGGTATAACAACGTATAATCCTAGTACATTAGAGGTGACCAACAAATGGGAATATTCAGATTTCATAAGCGTACAACCAACAAATCGTAATCAGTTGGGTTCAAATGAATTCAGTATAACGATGCGCAAAGAACGTAAAGTAGACAATATGAAATTTAGTTCTGAATATAGAGCACATTTGCTAACAGAAGCTCTTAAATATAGAAATCAGTTTGTTGAAAAACCCAAAGAAATTTTGGTGAGTTTATTATGCTTCCTTTACAGTAAGAGAACAAAATTAAATTTTACATAACTTCAGTATCAACAGATTAGTCACATGTTTTATCAGCTATATAAAGCTGTAACATTATAGTAGCCGACTTTTATCAGTCATTTACACAAGTTAATGCACATATCATTTATACATGCCTCTTGCAGTTTAAATACCAATTACATATTTTTCTATCAATTGTTTTATACATTTAAAAGTAATAAAGTAAATGTTAATTTATTTTTTGGAAGTGCAATAAAAAGGAATTTAACAATTTTTCGTACAAAAATACAATAAGCAGCTTCATCACATTATTAAAGATACTGTACTGTTATGAGTAAGATTAGTATTTTTCCCTTATAGAAATACCAAGCTTATAAACATCATTGGTCTGATACAAGATTGCCTGTTGTACTAGAAGTGACACCATACAGTCTCGATCAGTTAGATCCAGCAACCAATATGTTATTAGGTAGTTACTGTTACAAAGATTTTGAAGGGATTGTTACGATGAAAGATTACCCTAATGGGTTTGTCATTGTATGCGGTGGATTTGGAAGGTTACATCTTTTCGCCTCTCCACATATGGAAGAAATAAAAAAGAAAATGTTGGAATCAGCTGTAAATAATTTGGGTATTACTATCAAAGTTTTGAAAGAACCAATTAAATTAGACGATTTTGTTGCACAAAGGCTGGGGAAGTTTAGTAGTGATGAACACATAACAAGTGTATCAGAATTTACAGTTCATAAACAGTCATCTAGACATTTGGATGCTCCGAGAAGAACTCTTTGTCTTTCGGATACATGTTTATTGGAAAGAGATCCTCAGACATATAATATTTGCACCCTTAGGCCATTATCCGATATCTTTGCTTTAATTAGAGATAATGAAAATCCACAATTATTTACAATACAATATCTGAATGGACAAGCACGGAGTTACACTGCAACTGATAGAGATTCTTTATTGGCATCCTTATTGGATGGTGTCAGAGCATCTGGAAATAGAGATGTGCATGTTAGAATGCATCCAATAGCAAGAGGGAAAAGGCTTGCACCTCTTAATCTACCTGTTGATGAAGAAGTCGAAACATCACATGTTAAATTCCTTCAGCAACCGCCTGGTGGGCGTACCTTTGCAGAAATTTTGGAAAGATTTAATGCAAACATTCCTTACAGTGGTCTCAATTATTCTACTACTCAAGATGTAAGAATGACTTGGTATTTTTTCTGTAAATACGAATGAATTAAATTTATTTATGGAAATGTTTTTTGCTTTTTATGATATACAGGACATTAAAGCGGTGAAATACATGAGAAAAAATTGAAACATGTTTAATTGACAACTTAGTTATAACTATTGTATTCAAATAGTTGAAGAACTATTTTGCATAAAAGTAATTATACAATTTTGAATATAGATAATAATGAATTTTTCTTTAAAGTTGTAATTGACTCTCTGCAGTATGTTATATTATACATTCATTAAAATATTGAAAGTTATGAAATTTCACTGAAATATTTTCTGGTCTATATTTTCTTCTCTACATATAGTTTAAAATCTACAGTAAATTGAAAGTACATTTTTTCTTTCTGTCCAGGGTGTTGTACCGCTTCAATGGACTGTAACAACATTACAACTACAAGTATATCATATGATGAATAACTACTTACAGGGTCTTTTTACTGAAAATAAAGACAAGATTATTCTTGGAGCACTAAATGCATTGGTTACTAAGGATTTAGAGACGAACAATGAAATAGAAGCCCAGTTCCATGCTTTACGGAGATTGGTTGCTAGTAAAATAGGTTTCACTGCATTTACTATTCTTCCTGGGTTTCGTGAGGCTATTGGACACAAAGTTGTAAAAGCATTGAAGAGACAAGATTGCGGTGTAACACAAGCTGCTATAGATTGCATATGTGCTCTCATGCAACCAATGCACGATGATTGTGACTTAAGACAAGAGCAGTTAAACAAAAGTAGTCTACTGAGTAGTAACAAATTCTTGGAAAGTTTACTTGAAATGTGGATAAATCATATTGTAAGTATTATTATAACATGACTTCTTTTTACATAATCTCTGTTACATTAATCATTTCAATTGTTTATTAGCACGTTGAACGCCATCGGTATTTTGCTAGTTTCATCGTTTTTACTGAAGTGAAACTTTTCTATTAAAATCACATTTTTACAAAGCAGAAACATTACAGACACGAATGGATACATATTTCGCAGGGCTGTACCTCTGTAATGTCGATATTTAAATATTAAATAAATTAGCAAATTCGCAAAAATTAAAATTTCAAAGTCATATGAAATTTTGATTGCAGTCGATAGCGCCGGTCACCGGTGACCCCCGTGGCGTTCAATGTGTTAATTTTTGGATAAAATTAGTTATAAGGCTTTTCGTTTATTTACAACGTAGTTACATGGCGTTTTCCATAATTATTATATACTTATATGGAAAATACTCATTTCTTTGTATTACAGAATCATGGTACGGGTGCTCTGGTAGTTTCTGCCATGCTTGATCTTTTAACTTTTGCTCTATGCGTACCATATAGTGAAACGACAGATGGTAAACATTTTGACAACCTCTTAGAAATGGTAGCAGCAAGAGGCAGGTCACTTTTTAAATTATTTCAACATCCGTCATTGGCTATTGTCAAAGGCGCTGGACTAATAATGAGGGCAATTATTGAGGAAGGTGCACCAGAGGTGGCAGCAAAAATGCAAGAGCTTGCTCTGGCCGAAGGAGCATTACCAAGACATTTATTGAACAGTCTTTTTACTATTGGCACTGATGGTAGATTGTTGACACACAGACAATTATGTAGACATCTTGTAGGACTCTGGATCACAGGGCATCCGACAGCTATGGGTTTATTAAAAAGAATTATGGTAACTTGATACTGTCAAAAAAAAATTTTAACTATAAAATAAAATAAAAACAGTTCTATTATTTTATGAAATATCTTCAGCATAAAAGTTTGATCTTGTACCATATTTGGATTTCATAATTGTACTTAACAAATATGTTATATTTGGTATTTATCTATGACCTCATATAAATTTACCTTTATCATGTGTTCATATAGCCTGTTGGTTTATTAAATTACTTGGACTCAGACGAAAAAGTTCCTGATTCATTTCTTGAAAAGGAAAGATTGAATAACCGTGACAACTTAAAAATAGCAATAGACCATGCATCAAAAAATAAAAAAAGTCCCCAATGGATTGCAATTGAACGGCAAATGCGTGTAGTTGAAAAACATGTTGAACACGCTCTCCAACATTGGGGTGCAAGAATTGGCATTGAGAGAAAGGAAAAGATTAAAGAGCGTCCAATAGTATTGAGAAAACGTAGAGAAAGGATTAAATCGGAAGCAAATTGGAAATTGTTTTATTACAAATTCAATCAAGATCATTCATTGCCGAACTTAATTTGGAATCATAAGACAAGGGAAGAATTGAGAACAGCACTTGAAAACGAAATACGTGCATTTAGCTCCGACAAAGATTTAGCAGGCGGAACATTAATTGCATGGAACCATAGAGAGTTTGAAGTTCAATATCAGTGTTTATCTGACGAAGTGAAGATTGGCGATTATTATTTGAGACTTCTACTGGAGAAAGATAGTCCTGACAGTCCAATAAGAAAATCGTATGTAGATTTTATTTTAGTTTCTAATTATGTCTATTGTTTTCTCATTACATAACATGTCATTATTAACAAGGAAAGGCTTGAACGATTTCTTCATCATCTTTTTTTATTACGTTTGTAATACTTGATAGAAAATATAAAATATGTAAGATATAGTTTGTTATGGTCAAGTATTGGTGAAGAAAATTGATAATAAAGAGTTCCTTAAATTAGGTGTATGTATATGAGACATGGAGTTATTCTCATAAGATACAATAGCACAACATTAACAATTTGTACCGTTAATTTTAATGGCTTATATTTAAATATGTGTATTTAATTTTTCATAGACTTGCAAATAGAAACTTATATTTACATATAAATGAGATGTGTATTAGTTATGTATAACTTTAAGCTGTACTTATCTCCTTTCTAATGAAATGAAACAAAAATCCATTACATTGTTTCCCTGGTATTACATTTTGGGAAAATAAATTTACAAATGATATATAATTATAATACATAAATCTTTGTTATTAATTTTCTAAATAATACGTGACCATTACATCCTGTGGCTAGCATATTTTTCATTTCTCATGAAGTAGTATTTATGTAGAAAAAATGAAAAAATTTGATATCATCACTATCAACTCTTTCGCTGTTTACAAAAAAAAATGAACGAAAAGAGACCAAAGAACATTCGATCTTTTTTATACTCGAAAGTACACCTATTTGCGATAAACAGATTGCCGTTATTTCTCATTCTTCAAGATATTTCAATAACTAGTCCATATAGAACTAAGTTTTAATAACTGATCAGTGTCTGCTAATGGTTCTGTCTATAAACATGGGCAGTGCCACTATTTGAGTCCTACTATTCTCTCTATTATGATATCAGATTGCATTATTAATCTTTTTGTTTCTTAACACAAAGAAATGGTTTATTAAAGCAGAAGGCAGACATTGGAGATGATGAAAATTTAGACTCTTGAGTCCATCAATTGAGAGATTGGGCCTTCAATTCTATATCCTCTGTTTCTTAATTTAATACCAAGTTAATCCTGTCATTCGACATACTAATTTATAGATCAAAGTAATATTAACTTCGCAAGCGACATACTGCTAAATAGCAGCTTTTCATTTTTGTATCTTTTTCTTGTATCATACATAAATATATAATACGATCAGTGAAGTAACGAATGGACTAAAGAAAGAAGATTCTGTTTGATGTGTACAAAGTAAGTAGTATGGTCACTTTTCGTTGAATTCATGCCATAGAAACTAAACAACGAATGGGTTAAAGCTTCCCCTTGTAAATATATGTTACATCATTTTAAATTTGTTTTTATTTCCGGAAATTGCCTATATATTATTTATGCATGTTAAGTGATAAATTATTATTTTTATCTTAGGTATGAATTTTTTAACGACTTATACCATAGATTCTTATTAACAACAAAAGTTGAAATGAAGTGCCTTTGTTTGCAAGCAATGACTATAGTATATGGGCGATATTATGAAGATATTGGTCCATTTTCGGATACAAAATATATTGTAGGAATGCTGGAAAGGTGTACAGACAGAATGGAACGTGACAGATTAGTCATATTCATAAATAAGCTTATATTGCATAGAAGAAATGTTAAAGACATAATGGATCAAAATGGAGTACGTACATTGGTAGATCTCCTGACATTAGCTCACTTACATACATCTCGAGCAGTAGTACCTACACAAACTAATGTAATAGAGGCTGGTCCACAACAGCAACAAATTATGGAAAAAGAATGGTATTATAATGACGGAGATCAACGGAAGGGACCGATAAGTTTAACAGATTTAAAAGACTTATACTCAACAAATCAAGTTTCATATAAAACGAAAGTTTGGGCACAAGGATTGGATGGATGGCGAATGATTTCACAAGTTCCACAACTAAAATGGACATTGGTTGCGAAAGGGACACCAGTAATAAACGAGAGTGAATTAGCAACTTTAATTTTAAACATTTTAATTAAAATGTGTGAATATTTTCCAAGCAGAGATGCTGATGATGCAGTAATCAGACCTTTACCTCGCATGAAACGATTACTATCTGATCTTCAGTGCCTACCACATATTGTACAACTTCTATTAACATTCGATCCAGTTTTAGTTGAAAGAGTAGCTACTTTATTATGTGAAATAATGCGAGATAATGCGGAGGTATCAAAGATTTATCTCACAGGCGTCTTCTACTTTATATTAATGTACACTGGCTCCAATGTTTTACCAGTAGCTAGATTCTTACAATTAACACACACAAAACAAGCATTCAGAAGTGATGATGTAAGTATGTTATTATATTGTATCTCATAACGTAGTATATTTCTACAATTATTCTTAAATGTCACGTTGTTTTTATAGAACACACCGTCTGACATTATGCAGAGAAGTATTCTTGGCCAACTTTTACCCGATGCGATGGTGAGCTATTTAGAAAATCATGGCGCGGAAAAATTTGCACAAATATTTCTTGGTGATTTTGATACGCCAGAAGCTATTTGGAATGCTGAAATGCGAAGAATGCTTATCGAGAAAATAGCAGCACATATAGCAGATTTCTCACCGAAATTAAGGAGTCATACAATGGCAAGATATCAGTACATTGCTATACCTGCTGTAAGGTATCCACAATTAGAGAAAGAATTGTTCTGTCAAATATTTTATTTACGGCATCTTTGCGATGCAGTGAGATTTCCGCAGTGGCCAATTAATGAGCCTGTAAGTTAAGAAAAGCAAAGTTTTCTCTCGCAATTAGTTGTAATTCAATGGTTAAAACGTATTTAACTCAATAATGTATCATGCTCAGGTACGGTTATTAAAAGATGTACTAGATGCATGGAAAAAAGAAGTAGAAAAGAAGCCACCTTTAATGACAGTAGACGATGCATATAAAGTTCTCCATTTGCCGAATGGAAAGCAACATAATGAAGCAGATGTGAGGAAGTCATATTACAAGCTTGCACAAATATATCACCCCGATAAAAATCCACAAGGCAGAGTAAGATGATATCAGATTTACATTGACAAAAAGTATGCCTAGTAAAATGGAAATTATTACTTTCTAAATATTCTATTGAATTGTAGGATAAATTTGAAGCTGTTAATCAAGCGTATGAATTTCTATGCAGTCGAAGTTGTTGGTCAACCGACGGCCCGAATCCTGACAATATAGTCCTTATTTTAAAAACACAAAGTATTCTCTTTCATAGATATTGTGACGAACTTAAACCTTATAAATATGCCGGATATCCACAGCTAATCAAAACAATTAAATTAGAAACGGATGATGAACAATTGTTTTCAAAATCTGCACCACTGTTATCCGCAGCCAGTGAGCTTGCATATCATACAGTTCATTGTTCTGCTATGAACGCTGAAGAGCTCCGCAGAGAAGGAGGTTTAGATGTTTTATTGGAAGCTTATACTCGTTGTGTTTCTGTTTTAAGTAATTCAAGTAAACCCAATGACATAGCAGTACAAGTATGTATGCATATCACAAAGTGTTTCGCAGTTGCCGGATCGTTCAGAGGATGCAAGGACAAAATTATAGAGCTGCCACAGTTAATCAAAGATCTCTGCAGAACATTACATTTCAAGGTGAGGAGCGATAACTTAATTACTACAACTTCGTTCTTTCATTTTAGCAATAAAGATAAATGCTTTCTGATATCGATACAATCTAAAAAGAAATATACATGTTTGGAATTATAATAATTGATCATTTTTTTCGCAGCACTTGACAAAGTTATGTTCAGTTGCTACAGAATGTATTTCTTCACTTGCTACGGACGGTGTATTGCAAATGCAATTATTACAATCTGGTGCTTTGTGGCATTTATTGCTTTTTATGTTTAATTACGATTATACATTAGAAGAGGGAGGTGTTGAAAGAAATCAAGATGAAAATCGTCAGGAAGTGGCAAATAATTTAGCTAAGTTAGCAGTTCGGGCTTGTGCTAGATTAGGTGGCTATATGACAGGAGAAAATGCAACACCTATCAATCCTATCACAGTTACTGCCTTAGAGACCTTGTTAACACCTTATCTTGCACGACAACTTGCAAAAGACAAGCCTGAGGAGATATTGAAAATTCTGAATTCAAATTGCTCAAATCCATATTTAATCTGGGATAATGGAACTAGAGCAGAATTAAACGAATACTTAGAAGCTAAACGGCAAGGACGATTAAGTGGTAACGACAGTTTCGAACACGATTTTAGTAATTTTAAATACAGTGCTCATGCAGAAGAACTCGTTGTCGGGGAAATATTTGTCAAAGTATACAACGACCAACCTGTCTTTCCAATAGAGGTATAACTTATTACATTTCTTAGATGAAAGTACGATCGAAATTGGTCCTAGCCACTTTTGAATCTGGTTGGCAACATGAAATTTTTAATTTACAGGCTTGTAAATATTTTAAGGAATCTGATACGCACAAGTATTTACTCTGAGAGTGATGTGAAAGTTACACAAATTTCGGTAAACGGTCGGGATTTTATCGTTAGTAAAATGCATCTTATTAAATGCTTTTGTGTTCTTTCCTCCGCAAAACTTATTCGTTGCCAGTCAGGTTCAAAATTGATCTATTTCATCCATTATCCTTTCGTTTGATTCCTTATTCGATCTTGACTCATAAGTAAAAACAATGTTTTAATAAATAAAATAATGGATACCAATAAGATATCCATGAATAACAACTGTATATTTTACAGGATCCTAAAAGTTTTACCGTATACTTACTCGAATTTTTATCCAAATCTTCTGAATACTTAACGAACATGGGAACTGTTGCATTAAGTAAAAAAGACCAACAGAAATTAGAACATATTGTTATGTCACTTGAAGCTTTAAGAAATGTTATTAAAAATAATCCCGGAATAGAGCTGCAGTGTATGGGACACTTTAAATTATTATTTGGACTTCTAAGTTGTAATAATTTTAAATTGATACAAAAAAGTGCGCTTGAAGTAATTAGTAACGTTACAAAGAATCAAGAGTGTGTAGACGATATCGCAGCAAATGAAGTAATAGTGTATTTGTTATTGGCTTTAAATAGTTTAAAGGAATGCCAGTTATTAACGTTAGAAACACTGTATGCCCTAATGAGCTCTACAAAAATTGTAAAGGATGCGCTAGGCAAAGGTGACTAAAAATGAGTTATAATTCACTATTTGAAACGTACTATATTATTAATCTTAATTTATCTGTATTATAAATTTCTATGAATTTTGTAGGTGCCGTTATATATGTCCTGGATCTGTTTTGTAATTCGAGCAATACTCAAGTACGCGAAGCTGCTGCCGAATTGCTCGCGAAAATGTCATCTGATAAATTAGCCGGTCCAAAAGTAAAACTGGACTTATCCAAATTCTTGCCCAGATTATTTAGTGAAGCCATTCGCGATGCTCCTAAACAATGCGTGCATATGTTTGAAACGAAGCACGAAAATCCCGAATTGATCTGGGATAATGACGCAAAAGCTAGAATTTCAAGGATTGTGGCAGAATTAAAAGATGAGTATGTACCAACCGTGAATAATTACGTGTTTATAAAGTGTCTAGAACTGTCATTCATAGTAGTACATAATTCGTTTCAGATATCATGCATTGCAAAGGAGAAATCCCAACGCAATATTAAAATTACCTGATACTCAAAATAATATTGATATTGCGACAAATGAACCTGTAGTGGGAGGTGTATACCTCAGATTATTTATAGCGAGCCCTGCATGGGCTCTTAGAAAACCTAAAGAATTTTTAAGTGAACTTATGGATACGACGTTAACTCTTATGTCCAAAGAAAAAACTGATGTAAGTGTTATATTAACATTTTTCTTATAGCACACAAAACTTTTATAAAGATAAAACGACATTAATATAATAATATTTATTGGTTATTTTATTGTTAGTCGGATATGTTGGAATTAGCGACGCAAGCACTAGTATGTCTGTTACAAGCACAGCCATCGTTAGCGGATCAAGTACCTTCATTAGGTCATATACCACGACTTTGTCGACAAATGGCAGTGCAAAATAATCAACCATCTGTGTATAAAACAGCAATATTAATTCTACATCAATTAGCTACAAGTGAAGTAAGCTTCAATTGCTAAATATTCGTCAGTGTTATTTCGATATATTAAACGTAAAACTTCAATTGTGTATTTCCTAAATCTGTATTCTCTTTTATCTGACAGATTTGTATATCATCCATATGCCAAACGGAATGTATAAGTCCGTTAAAGCATGCTATGCAATCTCGGCGTGACATGATAGCAGTAGCTTGCGAAACACTGAACAGACTATTTTCAACCAATGAAGATAGACTTGTGAAACAAGTAAGCAAAGTAATTTTTATGTAGTGTTGTCTGCATTCTAATTATTATTTATGAATTACGTAAAAAATTATTGATGTTTTACTAAAACATATTTTGTTATAGAAAGATAAACATACGTATTTCTGTACTTTAATACGACACATAAATTATTTAGGCATTGGAAGCTGAAATGGTACCTTATCTTTTAAATATATTAGAAGGACGGTTGGATGCTATTGAAAACCCTGGAACGACGAAAGCTCAAATAGTAAAAGCTTTGAAAGCTATGGCAAGAAGTTTGTTACTGGGTGAAAAAGTCAACGCTATATTAGAAAAGTCAAGCGTCTGGGCGGAATATAAAGATCAACGGCATGATCTATTTATTTCGAACTCAATTACTTCTGGTTACCTTACTGGTAAGACATATGCAGATAATTTACTTATATGAAATTCTTTGTGCGAATATACAATTTTGATTTGATTATCGTATGTAGCCGGCACTCCAGTATCTGCTGGTTATTTAACAGCTGGGCCTAGCACCAATCTCACTACTGGCCCACCACCAGTTGATAAGGAAGATAGTTTAATTAACAGGAACGATAGTATCTGATATAGGTAGCGTCGCAAGAAATAAGAAAAAGGGGTAATAAGGAAGCTAATTTTGAAATTCCTATCGGTAGATAGACATACACCGATGTAAAGACTACATTGCCTGTGATTTTTGGCTCCTTCAAACGAAAAGGAATTTATCAACTGAACAATGTGTTTGTTAAATTTACTTTTATATCGAGATTATCGTAATATAATATCTTATATTGTGTCTGTATGAGCAAGTAATAATGTAATTATATAAGCATCATGATTCTTTGCAGACATGTCAGTGCGTGGGAAAAGATAGTATTCAATGAAAGTCTATTACTAAAGTAATTTTCTAGATACGTTTTTTTTTGTATTTAGCAAGTCTGCCGATCAATTTTCATGTTTATTACGAATTGAATGGTTTAACTTATACTGTAAGATTCTAAAAATATTCGCTTGTCGAAACATTAACCACGACATAACAATAAATGTGTGTCCTCTGGAAGTTTGGAGAAACATTCTTCAACATGTTGCATTAAAATCAAAAAATACTTGTTACAAATCTGTATATAAGGTGTCCTGTAACTAGTAATATAATTAAGAAAGTGGTTATACCACATAATGAAATAAACGAACAGTATAGACAAATATTGGTTCATATTCAACTTTACATATTTATAGGCTGCATATGAACTCGACAATGTTTATTAAACTCAGAAATAATCACTATACGCTCCTGTCTCTGGTCTTTTTCGAAAACATTGCAGTTTGTAATTAGCTGTATACAATAAGTCAAGATATTTACTTGTAAAAACTGTTATTATTACGGGTACTGCCCAATCTGTCATATGTTACAATGATCTTTACAGTAAATTTTTTATGAACTTTACTATCATCTATTTTGATTCTTTGTCTTCGTTTTATCAATATGTGAGATTCACCGTTAATACAGTTTATTTGAAGTAATTATTTCGTAATTGAAATACTACGCTTCATCCCTCATTACAAAATTAAGTAGAAATGCATTAGTGCGACTAATAGAAAATCATGGCATTATCAATGTTTGAATCTACCTTCATCTATTATTTCGGCAACAATAAACACCCCACTTTAGAGTCAGGTACTGTTTAGTAAGAATTAATTTTCTTTGGAACTAACCCTTGGAAGGAAAAATACGTTTTAGAGTTCCCGGTTATTACTTCACATAAAATTATTTTCCTCCTAATTGTACCATCAGTTACAGGACACGATGTATAATGCAACAGTTTTCTCTGTGATAGAATACTAATCTTAAAAGAAATGTAATGCGAGGCACACGTATAAAGTAAGCGATTTTGTTATGAACGAAATATATTCTAAAGAATTCATATTCCCGGCCAAAAAATGAGTTCAAACATTTAGCATTTTTGCTTTATCGAAGTGTGATTAGTTCTCGAAATGTGTAATTTAAACGTAAATAATGTATATACGTAAAATATGTAGAAAAGCATGATATATACGTTTATATGAATATTTATTTCAATTACAAAGAATACACAGTTTTCAAAAAATCTTCTAATGTTATTATCACCGTCACCACTTATATTATACATGTATAGATATATTACATTTAGTAGAATATATTTTCGAACTGGTCGCATATTTTGATACAGCAAAATGCTTTAAATTTCTTGGCGTGTATTCAAAAATTACTGTTCTGTGTTTCAGTTAAAATAGTAATAGACAGCAACAATTTTCACTATTTTTAGAAATCAATAGAAATGTCCCGTTTCGTAATTTTTTAACAGTTTGTTATATAATTTTATACACTCGTTTTTCCTGTTATTTCTCTGGTGAAGTTCGCAAAAATTATGAATAACGCGTGTGAAATGGCTAGTTACGAATTTCACGACCTTAAAAGATTGAATAGATTTTTTAATCAAACAATCTTCATGTATTATTTCAATAACATTAGAATTGAAGAACATCTCCCAAACTTTCTTTATATTGTAATTTTTTTCGTTTATTCTGTTAAAAATCATCTTTTTTATATCTAAGAATATTTTCAGAAACACATGTAAAAAAAGAAACAAGCGATAAAACTTATCAGCGATACTAAACGTGAGGATCTATCAATTGGAGTAGATTCCATAGGTAGAGAGTTCCTCTTTTTCATATCAATTTCTAATATAATAACAAAGCGGTAATTCAGTAAAATCGAACATTTGTAGATTTAATATAGTAACACGCCGTGTATTATTCTTCATTTGCCATCCACCAGTTGTAATACTTTTGCTATTCGGAATTGACGAGTCGACACGTGCTTCATATATTAAAAGCAATGAATGATAGTTCCTTTGGTAGCTGAAATGTATGTGCCTATTGGATCTATTATACCAATCGTCTATAATTTACAACATTTTGAGAAAAGTGGGTAACTGTGTTCCTCTTAAATTTATTTAATTTTCAATCATGATCATATAATAATCTGTTTTTAACATGATTTTTCTTACATGCATACTCGACTCGTTGATCCATTTTCTCTGGAGAGAAAAAGCTAAGCAATTAATCGAAGAAATTAATTGCGAAAGAGTAAATGGAGAAAAAAAATAATTTACATGGTATATTGTACTGCGTGTAATATTGTTACTAATATTTGAGCAACTATGAACAAATATGGAAGATTCTTAGTTATTTTCACGTATTTGCGCCTGAGTTCTTAAGATTGAGAGTAAGATATTGTATATATATATAAACACAAATGCTCATATGTATGTATATACATATATATATATATATATATATATATATATATATATATATTGTAAAATTTATACTTTCAGGTATATTATTTTTAACTTGCTGTTTTATTTTTCAATCCGAATTTCTTAATTCTTTCAGAGTTTATATATATACATATACACACACACACACATATATACACATAAATCAAGGAAGTTATACCACAGATTATTGTACGTATAATTAGAAAATAAACAATTTTGCACGTGGTAAGATTTGTCAACGAAATTATACATAACTCAAGGACATTTGTTTTATTTAAATACCATTTTTAGGTCGTCGCTCAAATTTTTAATTTTCAGATAGCATACGATATTGATCTTCATGATTACATAATATCTCATTCATGTTCAAATATTTGTTCTCAGAGTAAGAAGAAAGCAATTGGTCCAAACTTTCTTTTAATTCAGTAAATGTAGGTCTACTCTGTGGCCGAACATTCCAGCAAGAGAACATAATATTGTATCTGTTACGAAAAAAGAATGTTATTAAACATTTGATTTAAGTTCTTTGCACAAATTTAACTAGCAGTTTATTTCTGTTCTTTTTTGTATTCAACGTATAAATTAACTGCGGCCGAAATATCCTACAGACAGATAAAAAGCGCTGTGTAAATTTGTACAAATTTTATAGCTACAGGTTTATTTTCTGAACCTTGCTATTTTACTTTTCAATCTAAATTACTTCTTTCGGAGTTTCTACTTCTAGAAAGTTATATTGCAACAAATGTACGCGTTGTACTACCGTTGACTGACACGAAAAAGTTCAACAGAATGTTATAGTCAGGTGTCATAAAATTACTTTAAAGAAAAACTTAGATCTCGTAGTCCACTTACAGTTCAACACTACAGTTCAAAGGTCGTTCCATTCTATATCCATGTTTCAAAAGCCTCAAAACTGCATCAGCTGGAATCCCTGGATAGGGTAGAGCGCCTATAGTAACAATTTCCCACAGTAAGATACCAAAGGACCAACTGTAATAAAAGTGTGCAATAATATTTATATAGGATCATAATTTCATTTCTTTTTATCGTGTTTAAAATAACACATAACAAAAGTTTACACGGAAAACAAGATTACATTCTTAGGATCCTAATACCACATACATCTTACAATTCTTTTCATAACAAAAGCTTGAAAAAGACTAGTACAAGCCACTATCATACTTATATAACTTTATTTGTCTTTAACGATAACGAAAGTAATCTATGTCTCTATCGTGTATTCTCAAATTAAAATTACTGTAATGCAGAAAGATGTAAATCATTATTTTATAAGCTTCTTCAATAGCATTTCATTTATTTGTCACGAAGTACAAACATGGGCACGGTTACGAAATTATTGAACGCGATCATCTAAAATGGATATAAAGAATCTAGCAGGGTAAGTATGAGTCATTGGGCGCATGACGATTCTTATTATTTTTCGCTAAATAATGCCACCCAACTGAAAACCCACTTCACGAAATTTCAGACCGACCACCTCTCCCACTAAGAATAATGTAGGGCCAAATGATTTGACCTTCACCATTGTTTTTCTCGGACACTATGCAAAATATTCAGCACAAAGACAAAAAAAAATTCTACTCTACTAGTTGTACATCACATATTTCAAAAACCTGAAGGTGATGGAGAAATTTCGTTTACACATACGTATTTGGGACGAAAAACTCTACAAGGATTACTCGGTTGATGTTGCAAGGCAAAAAAAGTTTAAAATTTTATTGAACAGTATATTCAATGAAAATTATTTTCTACTTTATTATTCACCTATCTGCACATTGGGCCTAGACTATAATCTTAAATCAAGCGCAGAATTATAAAAATAAATGCAAATCAGCTACATCTCCCTATGTTACAAGCTTTTTATTCTTTTAATTATGTATGCCTTTTCTGCTATAACTGCTATGGTCATTTCACCTAGAGCCTATTGTTTTATATGAGTTCAGCATCACCGAGATTACGATATACATTTTATATAGGAAACATTCTCCCAGAGGTGATGAAATATTGGAATTCGGGCTCGTTGTTCTTTTAACCCCTTGCCCTACGATAACGAGTGACACTCGTGACGCGGCAAATGGAATAAGAAATTTTGAAGTTTTCCAAAAACTATTAAATTGAAGGTATCAGCGGGTCACGAGACGTTCAAATTACTTCTATACTATTAATATTGTGTTAAATTATATGAGTGTATCAGAAATCAGCGAGAAATATTTATTTCAGGAATTAATTCTGAGTTATTGCATACGTAGTTACAAAAGAAGTCGTAGGGCAAGGGGTTAATTAGTATGTGCTCCACCAATCCGACCACCCTGCAACTTTTATACATATATAACACTTAGATACCAGAGGCTTGTTCCCAATTATTTTAATGGGTGTAATTCTGTGAAAATCACCCCCAAAAAATTATTTATCGAATTGTTAATTATATGAAGTGAAGAAATTATAAGACACCTGCCTCTCGTTACCCGTATGAGAATGTTTCATTTGGAAAACTTACATGTCACTGTATGTAGTATAAATTTGATGTGTCAGAGCTTCGATAGCCATCCATTTCAGAGGTAATTTACCGTTTCCTTGCTTTCGGTACAAGTTTTCCTGATAAATGTCACGACTGAGGCCGAAATCCGAAATTTTTACGATCCTATCTGCACATACTAGAACGTTGCGTGCAGCTAAATCCCGATGTACTATTCGATTTGAAGACAGGAATTCCTACAAATCATTTATTAAATATAAGAAGCATAGAAAGTAACGTGTTGAAAAATATTGAGAAAACTATATATTTAGGTAGTTGTCATCACGAAAGGCGATATATTTCGTCATAATAATTATTCTGTAAATATTGTAAAGCTTTTTGAACTTCAAAGATGCGTCACTTTACGCATATGGACCGATATATAAATAAAAAAGTTAGTTATTAAAGATAATTAATTATTTTACCATCCCTGTAACAATCTGTCTCGCGAAATTCAACAGGTCACTGGCTGTAACGTCTTCCGTAAACTGTGTTACATCTGCAAAATAACATGACAGATAAAGTATATAAAAATAACATGTATTTAATGTTTTATTACAGTTTCTGCTTCATCGTGTAAATTGTTTGTTAACATATGTAAATACCGCATTAACATTTTTAAAAGGGAAAGCATTGTAACCATCAATTTTGGTTTTTTCTTTTTAATATATTAAATTACTATTTTCGTGTGTGTATAATTAAAATCGGATAAAGTTATTAATAAACTTTTTGTAATTATATATTATTTTTATAATTATAATTAATGTAAAAATGAAATATTCTTTAAAAGCATTTGTTGCTCTGAAACAATGATTCCCAACGAGCTTGGTACGGCCCACCGGTGGGCATTGAAGAGATCTGAAGGAGCTTTTTCGGTCAAAGACTAATCGAAGGGGTGTTGAGGACCAATCGCCTCCCCCCAAGGGCAATACTAGCAAAAATACGCTGAAAAGCTTTATTAACCCCTTGCCGTACGATTGCTTTTGTGACTGTCTCCGCAATAATATAGAATTAAATTGGTAAAATAAAATTTGATCAGTGATTCTTGATGTATCGTATAATTTGTCGTAATATTAAAATTATAGAAACAATTTTATCGTGCCGCGTCTCACTGATATTTGCAATTTCATAGGTTTTGCAAAACTTGAAAATTTCCTATCCAATTTACCGCATCACGAGTGTCACTCGTCATTGTGCGGCAAGGGGTTCATACTAAAAATCATCGAATGTATGTTTCAACAAATAGTTGTAAATGACTTTTAACCCTCGGAGTAGCGAAGCATTGAATACTAAACGTATAGGTCTGTTGCGTACCCAGCGCCGATGTACTCACTATTTAATATAAATTTCAAAATCAGCCCTTCTTCTTCAGTATATAAAATAAATAGTACACTTCACCTAAGAAGGGCACCATTGAATCACTGTTGGAAAGAGTGGGCAATGAGCCAAAAAAGTTGGCAAACTATGGGTTATATTATTGATTTCAAAAACGCAACATTTGAGAGTAGAAAAATTAATTAAAAGTCTTTATCTAATATTTTTTTATCCCTAATAGAGGAAGACTTAATAGGGGAGAATTTTTCAAAAATATTTTACATTTGACAAAGGGAATCTTGTAATTACCTTGTTGAATATCATATAAACGATTGGCAATCATCCGAACATTTTGATAATCCAGTTCTTTCCCACCTGGTTGATATGAAGAAGGAAATGTGTTTCATTATTCAAATTATTTTGATTATGTAGTCATTTTAAGTAGTCTACGACTATTAATAAATACCAGTGATTCCAGGAAGATGTTCTATGCCACTGTCTGTAAAAGTTTCTGAATCAAATCTGAAATGTGCTCTATGATCAAAAGCAGGATTTACCATGTTTTGCCAAATCTGAAAATTCCGATAAGAACGCAATTGTTCAGATAATAATAAAGCAATCAGTCAATAAACTATTGTGATCAGTATGCACATATTTATTTTATATTCCGCTGCTCGCAATAACATTGGCTCACACAATTTTGATCACAAAAAAAACATTTGATAGATTTTTATGCACTTTTTGACCATCAGAACGAATGTAAAATCCGTTTTGACAAAATCAGTTTTTAAGGATTTATAAATTTCAACCTTTTTTTTCATGTTGGTAATGTAGGACATTTTCGAATAATCCGAAAATGTAACCGTTGAGGAGATAATTTAACACTAGATTTACGGGCCTGGAATCTGTTAAATTGCAATATATTAAATAAGGACTTTGAAAAAAGAGGGATCATGCGACAAAGATGGTAATTCCTTAAGTCATTATTGCATTATAAAATAAACGTGAAATATCTACTGTACAGCGTCTCGGTAAATTTGAGAACTGTTTATAAGACAAGTAGGAACCCGTCAATTTGACGGCTTCCGTAAATCTAGTGTTAATAACGGGAGGTGATAGAGCAGATATATTTCTTGAAAAAACTATAAAAGGAAGCAGCAATACAAATCTTGCTTGCAATTGAAAAATTGCAAATATTTCTGCAAAACACAAGGTACTGCCAGTGATTCTTAATATTTACAGTATTATAATACAATTTACCAATAAATTTCTGGGTCTAATAAAAACATAAATATGGTTTACAAAACCTATATTGGTGTTTCAGTATTATAATCTGTTTTTTTTTTTTATTATCTTAATTTACCTCGATGTAGACAACGATCAGCCATATGCATTTCAAGGATGACATTGTATATAGAAATAATATGAATATCTATAAAAGTTGTATAATTTTGCGCAACACACCGTTCTTAAATAGCTTTGTAAATCGCCTTTGCAACAATATTCCACTACTAGGACCGGTTTGTCATGCAAAGTATAACATCCAATTAACGACACTATGTTTGGATGTTGGCCCACAGATTTCATAATTAATATTTCTTGCTCGATATTATTTATGTCTTCCACACTTGGATTTTCTGCAGTAAAACGTAAATTATATTAGCTCAACATTGTTATACAAATAATGAATCGAATTTGTAATCTTTAAATTTAAAGAAAAAGTAAGGGAGAGTGAAAAATGTACACCTAATGAAAAAAATAATTCTAAAGAAAATACTATAAAATGTTTCCATTAATTGATCACTCGAATCAATAATGATTTATACTTGGAAGGAAAACTAATCATTTAACAAATTACACAAAAGCGGAAAAAATAATCTAAAATTCTTTTCACGGCCATTCTTCATCGCAATCTTTAATCTTTCAAATTTTAATCTTCATCCGTCTCTGTGGTCTTTTTTTTATCCAAATCGAGATTTAATTTTACCCAGATCGAGATCAACTGGATACAGTGAAGGTATACTGTTCTCGGCAACGTTATTATTAGGTTGTAACATATGAAATGTCCGATTCTGGTTTATCAGTATTTTTGATGATTCGAAACTCACAGTTAAAAAAATCCTCGAACAATAGTTAGAGAACTTGCTGAAAAATGCAATGTAAGTGCCATGACAATTTCACGCCACTTAATTTTGATAGATAAGAAAAAGAAGTTGGATAAGTTGGGTACCACACGAATTGAACGATCGACAAAAGTTTCATCGTTGCGAAGCATGCAATTCGTTACTGATCCGTAATCAAAATGATCCGTTTTTGGATCGCATTGTCACATGTGACGAAAAATGGATTTTATATGACAACAGACGACGTTCTGCTCAATGGTTAGATGCAAATAATTGAAGGCACAATTCAAGAATTTATTAACACCAGAACGCCAGATTTTTATCAAAATGGAATTAAAAAACTAGAAACTTGTTCGAAAAAATGTGTAGAATCCAATGGTTGTTACTTCAATTTCAAATATTTATTAGTAAAAAAGTTGTGTTCATTTAAAATTAATCCTAAAGATCGAACATTCCATATGTTACAGCCTAATATAAAGAAACGGTAAAAAATCTTACTTTCTTTTAAACAAAGAAAGTAGACTATGGGTCAGGAAAGACCCTGAGGAATTTAATGCGATTTTTCTTAAACATGGGATAAAGGCTAATTCTGTTGCTTTCTTTCTGTGTACCGTCAGTTTCGGTGTTGTATGTACACTCACTATTCTCTTTTAGCTCGCAAGCCTACATCCATTACTTGATAAACAAGTTTGAAAAAATGATAGTTATAACAAACATCAGGTTAATCTCTAGTAGAAAATTTAATATTACGATAATACTTAAAACGTAACTTCACCTTTTAACATTTTAACAGCTACATGAGTGACCTCATCAGATTGATCTTTCAACAGTCCAAGCCTTACCACGCCATAAGCACCACTTCCGAGAATACCTTTGACTTTCAATAATTTTGGGCACAGATCAAATTTGTCCCTTATCAATGGATCATCATTATTTTCAACTCCATAATCCGTACTTAGTTTCTTAATTGCTGCGATAGACGAATCTTTTTGATTGTGACTCTGCATGCCAAAAATTTCAAGTTGAAATTAATCTCGGCAACAATGAGAATCCTTTAAATGCAAGAAACACACCCAAAATGGAAGTTTCCATAATTGTGAAGGAAAGAAAAGAAAAATGTTGCGTTATATCATGCTCACCTCGAAATTTGTATACTCCATTGCGAGATTCTTGTTCCTGTGTCTATAATATTGCAGACAAATCACCCCGACTACTACCAAAAGCAGTAGTCCGATCAGTAGTCCGATCAGCAGTTCACGGTAGAACTTATTTGCGGCTATAACCCAAAAATTTGTTGGTATTCGACGTTTGTTTTGCAGAGAGAATATAATATTGCATATCAATATCTTTTTTATTCCTTATTTGAACGGTTGAATGTCACGTAAAAAAATAATCCTAAAAGATATATATTTGGTCTTACAATATATTATATTGTTCGGTTAGTAAAGTCGAATAATATAAATTGTGTAATTAGCTTCGTTGATATATTTGTAGAAATATAGGGTGCGGCGGAATAACGTGTAAATATTGGTTTCGCAAGAAATTAATTTCGGTTTTCGTCGATAGCTAATGGTACGTTTGGTTTGAAGGACTTCCGACAATGTTATCATTTTTTGCTTGTGAAAATTGAAAGTTGTCACCTTTGGCAGGATTTAGAAACAAATTGTGCTTCATTTTCTTTGCAATTGTTAGTTTAGCGTGAATTTTAATATGGAGTGCAGAAACGAACATTTTCGACATATTTTAATTTGTCATTACTTTTTTATACAAACCACATCGAAAGCTGAATTGTATCAAACATAAGTTATGCTGTCAATTTGGTGGGTGTTGTGTAGTTAGAGCTGCTTCCAAGGAACCAAATGATTAATTCGAATGTTTAGTTTAAAATCGCACCTGGCTCAGTTTTTTGCTGATAAAGACCAGAATTTTTATGAGAGCGGAATCATAAATTGGTCAAAAAGATGGCAAAAGGTCATCGAACAAAATGGAAAATGTATATTAAAGTTCATTCTTTGTTAAAAAAAATTAAGTTTCATTTCATATTACAAAACCGAAATTACTTTCTTGCCAACCCAATACAAGCGGGCGCGAGGTGATTCCTTATGAGAAAGTAGGAATTAAATACAGAATAAAGTTTTTTAATTTAAGGCGTAGCTTTCGAGAAAATCCGAATTTGAAAATCCAATACGTACACGCTAATTTTGATAAAACTCACGCAAGATATAGTTCTCGAAAACATATTTAATAAGCCTTTTTTTTAAATCAACCATCGTTCATTTTGAGGGGGTGAAAATACCCCTCAAAGTTGAAGGTTGAAAATGCATTTATTGGGATAGCTCGATAACTAAAGGCATAAACAATTTTTTTTTATAAATACATACATTTTTGTAAATTGTGTGTTTTTTAACAGAGAACTTAGCTACATAATAAAGGTTATACAAATTTCTTTATTTAAATATTGTATTCAAGATTTGAATGTTTAAACTCGATGTTTTCGAAAGCTAGGCCTTAAATGACAAAAGTTTATTCCGTATTTTTTTACATGCTACTCCGCCGCACCCTGTATAAGTTTATAATTCTTTTACCCGTTGTTTAAAAGATACAACTATACACGTTGTCAAAATATATGAAAAATATTAGTCACGTTTTCAATACCTACAGAACTGACACTGTAAAGGTATAAACTCTGTACACGATGCAAACAAAGAATTTTTGCTGACCATTAAAAGAGATAAGTATTTTTAAATAAGTAATTAAATGTTATATAAAAATTATCTCGTTCGGTCCCTTATTACTTATTGCCTGCGAGTATAGGTTGAATAATAGCATTAAAAGCAATTGTTAATGTTAAAATACGTACATAGCCTGCTATACTATGCGCCGTAAAATTAGAAATAAAGATATATTTTATTTGCACTCAGTTTCGAAAGTAAGCTACAACGAAAGCTTCAAACTGATTTATCGCAATAGCCGTAAGACTTTTATATCAAACACGAATCCCTTATCTATATTTCGAATCAACACTAATATAGCAGTTTTTCATTGGATTTTAATACATTTGAATAGGCTAAATGATTTTCGCGCGTGTACTTTAACACTAGGTTTACCGACATTTCTTATACGAGCCGTTCGCAGCACAAACTGATTAACTCCACTTTTTGAATTTTTTTAAATTTAAGTCTCAAAGCACTTGATTGAATCCAAACTTTTTATGTTGAGAATAAATTTTCGTAATAATAACGATTAACACCATTAAATGAAATTTGTTTGGCCATCGAATAATAAATAATTGAATTCAGAAGTCCATCTAATTAATTCCAAGGCTATTCCACTTTATTCATTTTATACTTCGTTAGAGGAAACCTATATGCGACTATATATTCTACAATACTTAATTGTATTTATATTTTGAAGGGAATTTTGAAAGGAGTGTATACTATTTCATCACGTTTCTCCGCTTTAGGTTTTATGAAGCTAATCGATTTGACAAGTGAATGGCTCATATACCTATCTCTACCGAAACAGGTCAATAAATAAGTATGCCACATAGAGAACTTCAAAAGTGGAAGGCTCTGAAGAGAATGAATTTCGACATAAACTCGTCGTAAGTCAGTACAAGTGGCAGAGAAGAATGTAAACGGTCTCTGTACTTTCCCGCGCGAAATTCGAAATGGGTCGAAATGACTCGCCCGGTGAACCTAGTGTTAAATGAATGTACAATTAGATTTCTTCTCATAATCGGAACGAAGAAATTCGAATATCGACGAAGTTTCTTCATTCGTGTTTTTATGTAAGTAGTATCTATTGTGTATTTTAATTTACAATTGTGACGCATAAGTGTCGCTAAGAATGTTCATTGATACTATTCTTTAAAAGAACTAATTTACATTATTTTGCAAAAGGTGCATACTTGCGCGTATATCAATGAGACTTTTACTAATTGAAGTTGCTAAACTTGCTCCCCCCGGCGATTCAGCAATGATGCTCACTTCATATTGAGGACCCAACTCCAAGTTTGGAATAGTAACCTGAGTTACATTCTATTACAAAATACAAAATGAATTGTAATCAGACATAATCACTGATACATATTCAAGGAATTAATTATCTGTCAATACGTTTATGTCGTTATTTGTGCGACAATTTATATGAATACCTATGTGCACAAGAAAGGACTTTTAACGACAGAAGCAGTAATCCTATCGAATGTCAGCAATTATGAAAAAGTATTTTGAAATTAAATACGCCAGTCTTCAAAAAAATTGCAACACCCAAAAACTATATTTGAAGATATTTTGAAATCACATGTATTATACGTATGGGCGTAAAAGAAAGTAATTAAGTGTTAATTAGATAATAATAAAGCTTAATAAACCTAATTGTCGCAACAGATATAACTTTCGTGTTGATTTAAATAATACAGGCGAATTTAATTAGGTGTTGTCATTTGATTGGCGATCAGTATTTTACTAACTTACATCTTCGATTAGCGATTGTTAAAAGCTTTGATATAAAACAATTATACATACGCCAGGTACCGACAAAGTACGAATACTATCCTCGCTTTGTAACAAATCCACTTCTATCGTATAATTGTACGGTTCCCGTGTAGGTTTATCCCAGTTTATTATAACATCATATAACATTCCATCGCCGTAACTGTACTCAACTCGCAACCCTTCTACCTTTTCTGGTGCTGTTACATACATAATGCACTCGCTATAATTACTGGAAAATGTTGAATTATTTTTAATACTTCATAAAAAGACGGAAGACATACAGAACTTTAATACACCGGCGGGAATTGAAAAAAAAATCTGGAAGGAATTAGCAGTGCGAATTGAAATTTTGGTCTGTTGAAGGTATATGGCAGATTAAAACGTTGAATACCATCTGCATTTTGCTAGTTTCATCATTTGAAACTGATACTTCTTCTATTAAAATCATATCTTTGACACTAGAACTACCAAGCCAGTCGAAATGATTGGTGTCCAATTTTTTCCAAAAATTCTGCGAGTTTGAAGGAGAGCCATAGAGCAGATATTCTACGTCCGTCTCATAAAACATAAATTACCGAATCGATCGTCTTTTCAATTTTTTAATTCCTCTTTTTCGGAAGCACTTATTCAATATATTGAAATATAATAAATTTAAAGCTAGTAATTCTGGTGTTAAAGAATAGAAACGTTAAAGGTAAGAATAGTTATATACTCAGCGATAGTTAGTTTTCTAACAGCAATATTTAAATACCGAATGTACTAGCAAATCCGTGAATATCGCAATTTAAAAGTCATAAGAAACATCGAATTCAACAGCGCCAGTCACCGGTGACCCCCATCGCAATCAACGTGTTAACCCCTTGCCCTATGATTTCTTTTCTGACAGTGTATACCATAGTTAAGTACAAACTGACAGAAATAGAGAATTACCAGCGGTTTCTTCTATATCAGATGATTTAAAACAAAACTAATAATATAAAAACAATTCTATGGTACCGCGTATCGTTTATTTTTGCTGCTAGAAGAATTTTGAAAATGTCAATTTTTCGCTCCAATTTCTACGCCACGAGTCTCATTCGTTGTTGTATGGTAATGGATTAAGAAATGATTAAATATTCAAGGTCATTTTCCATACCATTACTCTATAATTGAATAGTATTAAACCCCATTTTATCATTTATTACACACTTCATGCTACCTGCGCCGTCATAAACCTTCAAAAACCACAGCGGTCGCTACCTTGGTTCTTCTTTTGTACCCAATAATTAAGCCATAATGGAGGATATCTTTGTTGCTCCCCAGCTAAAATGTCATATTAGGTTGGTGCGTACGAAATGTCGGATTGTATACGGCGACATTAAAATGACCACAGTTTTTGCAAAATGAATGTTTATAAGTCAAAATAATTTTCATCCACATCAATACACTTCTGCCAAAGATCCACAAGGGCTTTTATACCATTTTTAATAAAATCTGAGTTTTTAGAAACGATGAAATTGGAGGCGACTTTTTTATTGTCACCTTCATTATCGAATTTTTTTTTTATAATGAAGCCGCCTAAGTGTTTAAAAATGTGATAATCCTTTACAGGAAGATCAGGTGAATAAGGTGGGTACGTAAAATTTCATATTTCAATTCGCGAAATTTTTTTGAGCTCACTTTTGACGGATATGGTTTTGCGTTGTCGTGCAATAAAGTAGGCCCCCGCCGATTAATTGAAACCAAACGCAGTATTTTCAATTCTACGACCATTTGTTCAATTTTTTTACAGTATCTGTCAGTAGTAATGCTCTCAACGCCTTGGAAAAATGGAAGTTCAGCTTTCCATGTATAGATAGGACATCATTATGGCATACGGTTATGGCTTTACCACGAGGCGCATTTTGAAGATACTTATATCCAGAACGAAACTTTTTGAACCAACATTGTACGATTTTTTTATGAAGAATTGCCTCCTATATGCTCTGTTTATGTTAAGACTTGCAGCTGCAGCATTATTACCAAGTTTAAATTCATATCGGTTTACTACTCGTATTTCACTACTGTTCGCGTTGCACAAAAACGTTTATTTTTTTATAGAAATTAGGTGTCTTCCAAATAAAATACATCTCAATATTGAGCATATAGACCAAACAACCTGTTTCAACTGTAAAATTATTAATTTTACGTCTACCTATTTACAAAATCTGGCCAAAATGTAGTGTACAGACCTAATCCGACATTTCATATGCACCAACCTAATACAATTGGTCATTTCATCGGCGATTGAACTATGTGAACTGGTCTAAATATTGGAAAATTTCCAGACCCTCGTGCCAGACTAATGCAACGGTTCGAAGTTACTGAACACATCGGAAATACTTCAAGGAGCATACACTTTTGCACAAACATGCTTTTGCGACGGCTTGTGACGATTCAGGTAGTATAAAATGTCGGAGAATGCAATATAAATGATGAAGGATGTGGAAATTGGAAGTAATGAACAATAACATCGGCACTAACACTATTTAATTATAGAATAATAATATAGAGAAAATGAAGTTTGAACCTCTCTATAAAGCAAGCCAGTACACCGAACTCTCAAGGTTAATTTTTTCTAAGTTTTCTACTAGGTATTCTTCTTTTCAATTACCGCTGGTGTATAATCGATTAAAATGTTCTTAATAATAAGCATTGGTACTCAGAAATGCGTTCTATTTAAAATGTAAACTTTTCCGCTGGTGTTAAAATTACAAGTTATTACAATTTCATATACATACCGCAAATACTTAGGTTATTGTGAACTTCTAAGCAGGAAGGGGTAATAAATGTTATAGACGTCTCATTGCTTATTTTAGTGTTGTATTGATTACTGGATGAAATGGATACATTATTACTCTGACCATAATCCAAATATTTGAGTTCAAATTGGAAATCATTTATCTGTTGAATGATCACATGGAAATTATCGGTGCTTGTAATTTAATGTTACGTCTCAAGTAATTAGTCGGGTTATATTAATAATAGAGAGCCATTATTGATGGTAACTACATAAAAAGATCAAAATGATTATATTTGCAACACATATACCTATATATCCGTATGTCAATACCTACTGTTGATAGAATTAATTAAAGTTCCTGTATATTAAATATTCAATTTTGCAGTTCTGGTAGTAATACATTGTTCCAACTGAAAAGATTATTCTAATAAGCGTTTAATAATATTCTTACCTCTTTTAAACGGAAATTAATCAAACGATGTTCTCCATACCAAAATAGAACGTCATAACTGCAACTGCGGTCTGAAATATTTTCAAGCTAGGCTTTTATTAAATATGTAGAAAACAAAGCTTATACTAATTGCAAGGAAAAATTCAAAATTTAATTTGTATATTAGGCGGCACGATCGATGTAAATTTCGAATTGTCTCAAATGGTCAATTACTTAGCACGAAATAACTATTGCTTCTTATTGTTAAATAATACTGCTTTGAAAGTCTTGATCCGATGACAAACACATCAATCATATTTTCCACGTATATTTATTTGACAGTATCTTATCATGAATAATTATAGCATTGTTACCTTGTGCGGGTTCGAACTCAATTTCTGCACGTAATTGACAGATATTTTTTTCGTCTACTTCTATTTTCGACAAGGACACATTTTTTACATCCAATGGCTGATATTCAACTGTAAATGTCAGATATACAAAGTGAAACTCCACGACAAATGTCTTCGCGAAACTCATAATTTTCTAAATTGAACCAATGAACTTAATTACCCGCGGAAAATGTTCGGGTTAAAATAACGGCAGTTTTATACATTTCTATTAAAAACTATTTTAAACAAACGGTTGATGTTGAACAGTGCTGTAAATTACTATAGAAAAGTTATTAAAATTGGTGAGGTATATCCTATTCTATACAGCAGGGATAGTGAACCATTTTTAACCGGCCCCCCACTTTTGCATCTTTGATCGCAATCAAATTTTCTTACCGTCCACTTTTGAGTGAACGTTTAGTAAAAATATGTAGCTAAAATATTTTTATTTACGAGAGAAATTTTATTTACGCTGCCTAAGTCGTACCCATGCAAAATGCCTAAGTCGTATCTACCTAATAAAATCTATGGATCTATGCTTGCACATCTTAAAATACATCTTGTTCTTAGAAAAAGAGTATTGCCTCTTTTAATACGTCATAAGAAATACACCTAATTCTGTTTTTACACGGTAGATACGTTCCAGATAAAACCGTGTAAAAAAAGATATGAAGTACATACATAGAAAAAGGGTATTAGTTCCATATCCTTCAACCCTGTAAAAAATAGTTAAAATAAATTTATTAAAAAGTTTATTTTAAGAATATTTTAGATTTTTTAATCGTGCTAAATCGAATGAAATCGTGTAAAAACGGAATCAATTTTTTTTTCTAGACCGTGTTAAATCAAAACCGTGTAAAAACAGAATTGGGTGTATGCCTTTTTTTTATTTTTAAGGAGAGACCAATATTGAAGTTTAGACTTCCGAGAATTATAATTTTTCAATATTTAATTATCATATAATAATTATTAAATATTTCTGTGTATCTTGTAAATGCTGGCAATTGTTGTTAATAAAGCATTCAAGCAAAAAATATTATTTTGAGCGATTTTTGGTTCATTTGCGTCCCAGGTATGTACAACTTAGAACACCATTTCCTCAATCGTACCGATGTTACTATGTCAGTTTTTGTTAATTGTCTTCGATTGTGTACATGTATTTTGAATTTTTTATATACATAGTTGCAATACTCATAGAAGTTGTAAAGGAAGCAAAATTTGTCCTTTATTTAATAAAACCTAGAATTTATAGGCCCTTTTTCTTAGTGGATACGACTTGAGCAATCTTCCCCTATGTTGAAAGTGGCATAAGCCACTTTCCGTAGTTAAAAATTGTGGTTTTTCAATGACTATGCGAAAAAAATAAGTATCCAAGGTATAGAACAAGAACAAGTATAAGTAAATTGACATCAATATTTTTAAGCACGTTAAAACGCAAACCCTAAGTATCTCGATATAAAAAGAAAGAGGCTTATATCGCTTTCAAAATAAATGGGTCAATTAATTACCTCCATACGTCGAAAACCAATCCGATGTTTCCGGTTGTGAAATTCCATTTTCCATTAACCTGTGCAAACGATACCGATAAGGCGTACCTGCTGTTAAATTTCTAAATGTTGTTAAAGTTCCCTTCCTCTGCAAAGTGAATTATGACAAGAATTACGATGAATTTTACGGAGATTAACGACTTTAACTACAATTTCAATTACAAGCGTAAGATATCTTATATGTTTCAAGAAAAATCATCAAATAAAGTGTGCATTTAACGTCTGAAGAATTGAATGATCACGAATACAAATTTTAACACATCGTTATATATCGAAAATATTCCTCACCAACTGCGGTCTATTCCAAACATGTTCTGATATGCTTTGTTCGATGATGTAAATTCCTGGATTGTATTTAATCTTCATAATTGTTATATCCGCACAATGAAGAGTTACGCTGCCGTTAGCATCCTCGTTTAATTGCGGATAAGCTATTTTTGAAAGTGTACATTTACATAAAATTAATAAACCTGTATAGGGGGGAAAGATATGTGTATAAATTGTAATCTATAAAACAATTATAAGGAACAAGTTTATGACGGACAGAGTTAAAAGTTACCACTACGAGGTGCAATAGAAAAAATACAACTTTGCTGCAAAGAAATACCGAAGACCTTTTAAAAACAATTAGAGACTAGAGAGTGTCAAAAATTATTCCCTTTCCACAGTATATGTGTTCCGAATCCATTTAAGTTATTCCTCAAACTTTGCACATATCATTGAGGAAAAGGTAACATCTATTTAAATATCATCGCTATGCTAAAGACCCATTATGAATCATCAAATATATTGTATTTTGAACATTTACTAATATGATGAAAAATTAATCTTTGTTCGTTGTGGTGGATTTTTATTTACGCAACGAATCAAAGTGTAAAATTAAAAGTTACTATTGCTGATTATACAGGTGGCACTCAATTTACAGGATAGATTGATTCCTCGAAAATGACGTGTAATTTGAAATTGTACAATTCGGGCCCACTATTCAAATTGAAAAGAAATACACATGTAATAAATTTAATAAATCCATACGAAACAGTATTATTTATTTATTGTAAAATAAAAAGGTATGCTCATATGTATTTTTAATAAAAATGCATTAATTCCACAAGATTCTATACATAGCATAATTAAAAAAGAAATAAAAATAGAAAATGTTTTTATTCTGTTACGTCTTCTCTTACTAATAATAATGAAAACTGTCTGTTCTTTTTGACAGCTATTTGGTGGTTGCGATATTGCAATAAAATTAATATAATTTTTAGATTTGCCTAGCTCGACCGTGTTAAAGTGAAATGTAAGGCTGTGCAAATGGAAGTTCTTCCGCTCTTTTTCTTTTGTAATTTATCTATCGTGCCTACAGGTTCGCGCCTAACGGAACAGACACAGTATTTGTGAATCAGTGATATTTCGGGTATGTGGCTGACAAGGGAACTACCCGAGGTGTCCGCCTCCGATTTTAATGAAACTTTGCAGATTTGTTAAGCACGTGAAAATAATCGATACCTATTTTTTTATATCGGCTAAGTCGCACGTTTAGGGGGTGAAACCACCCTTCAAAGTTTCGACATTTTTTCTTCTTTCGCTTCTAACTTCAAAACGGGTAATGATAGAGAGATACGATAAATGTACGAAATATTTACTTTTTTGTGTACTAAATGCCTATGGAATTTAAAATTTTATTTGACGATTTTTTCTTAATTTTTTGTTAAAAAATGCCAAGTTTTTCGTTATATCTTTAAAGTTTGCGATGCGATTTTAACCGAACTTTTTTTAAATGATAGAGTAATAAAAATAAATGTTATAAGATTTTTTGTTTTTCCGTAATTTACTCTGGTGTCGTGAAATTAACCCTTTTCTTTTGCCGCTTTACGTTACTATATGTGATAAACGAGTGACAATGGAAAAAATGTATTATGCAACAAATGCTTCCCTTGTACTGTAGAATATTATTGTTTTTGTAAAAAATCAAAAGTAAAATTTTTTTGTTTTATTATACAAATCCGTAGGCCGTGCGGATCCGCCACGACGCAGTAATCGTACCCTATCGTAGATACCAAAAAATGCCATAAGAGAAAGTTTTATGGTTATTTTTTACATGCAACAGACATATGTTTACAAATTATTTAAAGCATAGTTTATTTATAATGAAAAAGTTACTTTAATTGATTAATTTAAAATATGTGTACTATTACAGTTTCTATGAAACATATAATTCACAAAAATGATACTCCTCGCGTTGAAAACAAAGGGATTTTTTGCACCATGCACATGTAATAATTAATCATTTGAGCTGTTTTGTATGCGACGTAATTGATTAACGATAAGATGTATCCTTGTAAAACAGTATGATAATCACGATAACTCTGTTGCTCGCCACGCATCGCGCAATTAATTTTTTTGTTAAAAATAAATTATGTTTTAAACTCTTTGTAAACATTTTCCTTTTCTATGTACAAAGCCATAAAACATTTCCTTATGGCATTTTTTGGTGTCTACGATAATTTACGATTACTGCATCGTGGCGGATCCGCACGGCCTACGGATTTGTATAATAAAACAAAAAAATTTTACTTTTGATTTTTTACAAAAACAATAATATTCTACAGTACAAGGGAAGCATTTGTTGCATAATACATTTTTTCCATTGTCACTCGTTTATCACATATAGTAACGTAAAGCGGCAAAAGAAAAGGGTTAATTTCACGACACCAGAGTAAATTACGGAAAAACAAAAAATCTTATAACATTTATTTTTATTACTCTATCATTTAAAAAAAGTTCGGTTAAAATCGCATCGCAAACTTTAAAGATATAACGAAAAACTTGGCATTTTTTAATAAAAAAGTTAAGAAATAATCGTCAAATAAAATTTTAAATTCCATGGGCATTTAGTACACAAAAAAGTAAATATTTCGTACATGTATCGTAAATCTCTATCATTAACCGTTTTGAAGTTATAAGCGAAAGAAGAAAAAATGTTGAAACTTTGAAGGGTGGTTTCACCCCCTAAACATGCGACTTAGCCGATATAAAAAAATAGGTATCGATTATTTTCACGTGCTTAACAAATCTGCAAAGTTTCATTAAAATCGGAGGCGGACACCTCGGGTAGTTCCCTTGTGAGTGAAGTAGGCGGCGCTTCTCGAAAAACGGCTCTGGCGTGCAAATCTCGTGCACCTCTGCCTTAACCCCTTGAATAGGAAATCTTGAAGCTCCTCGAAAATTATCAAATTGAAAATGTCAGTGGAACACCACACGATAAAAATATTTCTATGTTATTAATATTCCGTTAAGTTCTAAGGTATATCAGGAATCACCGGCAAATTTTTATTTAAGCAATTAAATTTTCAATTATTGCGGAGGCAAACACAAAAGAATTCGTAGGACAAGGGGTTAAAAGGCTAAACTTGAGGATCCCTGGATCGAGAGGGGGGGCGGGGGGGTATAGACGGGAATAGATATAGGCGGCCCTCGACTTTCGCATAATTCGCTTTTTCGCACATTCTTAAAAATTCAATTTTTTAAAGATTTTTGTCGATATTGCAAAAATTGTTTGCTTCCATGCTGTTGCTCCGACGGAGCTCTATAACTTGTGCATACTCACACATTGCCTATTAGAGATTCTCTAATATTACAGTATTGCCTCTAGTATTGCCTATTCGAGGTTAGAGAATCTCAAGTTTAAAAATAAAACACATGAAAGTGCTCAAACCCTCGCCGTTATCTTATTTATGTATACTGGTAAATTTTAAAATACAATTTTTAATGTTTATCATATATCCTTCTATTTTCCAACATTCAACATGCGAACACATTTTCAGGAAACAATTATGCGCAAAAGTCGAGGGCCGACTATAAATAGATATCCTTCGCAAAGCAGAGAGGGCATCTGACACGTGGTTTGCTCTGATTCGACTGACGTCAGAACGAGGGATGTCTAGCGGCTAGACTCTAGCCGTCAGGCGAATCAGAACAAACCATAGGCGAGAGGACTTCTTTCGACTTTGTGAGTAGAGCTGGGGAACCGTTTTTTGGCAGCTGAGGCGGAAGGGGAGATTGCTCTCGCACCGCCTATCCCCGCCATGTCGGTCCTGGAAACCTCAGATCGACGAATGAAAACCGAAAATAAAACACTACTTTCGTCGTTCACATGACGACGCAACGAATGGTGGGTCTCTCTTGCCAATAGCGCGTCAAAATCGAAAATGGGGGAGGGAAAGGGATGTCCCTATCCGTCGGGCGAATCAGAGCAAATCAGAGCGGTCCTTATGCGAAAATTGCCACGGGCCGATGCGTTGTGGCGGGCTTACGTGCTGAGGGACTTTTGGTTTAGTGCTTATAATGCTGGAACGCTACTTGGCAGCTGAGGGGTAATTTGCTCTGATTCGCCCGACGGATAGGGACATCCCTTTCCCTCACCCATTTTCGATTTTGACGCGCTATTGGCAATTGAGACCCGCCATTTGTTGCGTTGTCATGTGAACGACGAAAGTAGTGTTTTATTTTCGGTTGTCATTCGTCGATCTCAGTTTGCCAGGACCGACATGGCGGGGATAGGCGGTGCGAGAGCAATCTCCCCTTCCGTCTCAGCTGCCTTCTTTCTTTCCGTTCCTCCACTTTATCTCCGATGCCAACAGTAATTATTTATAATGCAAGTCGATAACATCGGTATCTACCTATCCTGATTGTAAAAATCTCGTGCGTACGCCAATGCTTCGACATTCACACTCGACTTCGTGCTGTCGCACTCAGTTTCACGGCTGTCGCTTTCTCTCTTTGTCACGCATTGTGATTTGTGTGCGTAGCTGTTTCTGCCAATAACGCGTCGCAATCGAAAATGCGTGAGGGAGAGGGATGCCCTATCCGTCAGGCGAATCAGAGCAAATTACCCCTGAGGTGCCAAGTAAATTTTCCACCAGAATAATTATAGGGTCCTACTTTAATTTAGTCTCAGACGAGCCATCAAAGAATATCGGTACTCGTCCTTGAAAAAACCGAATAGATTCCCTTAAGGACGTTGTCGTGGTACAATATCGTCAATAGTTTTTGGATCATGTGCGTGGTAAGAGTATAGGAGCGAGTAGCGATATGAACGATCACCTTTGTTTCAATACTGTACCCGTGACAACATGCACATACAAATCTCATATATATGTATACACAAACACTATGAAACATTTTCACGTCTCGCAATTTGGCAACGTCGTTTATGCCACACAGTTGGACATATTGGGCTTGTTTACTGGATACAGCGTTTCAGTGTATACAGACTCAATGTATGTACAGTACAGCGTTGCTAAGTTGTTTCTGTTCGATTTGCCCGCGTGTGCTTTTTTCCACGATTTTTAATTTTTGCATTATTATAACTCAATAACGGGAAGGTCAATATATTTGTTGTTTTTTTGTCTAATTCAGAACAAAAACATTTATGAATTGTTAGTTTTTTGAAAGTTTCTGACTGTTAGTTTTTTTATTATAATTAATAAAGTGGTAGAACCACTACATAGCGCATATACTCTCCATGCTAATGACCCGAACTTTAATTAAGTTTATCTCGAATTAGAGGAGGTCAATCGATTTAAAATTTTAAGGATAATTGTATTATAATGTCCTCAATGAGTATTCTAAAATTTAGAATTTTCTGACACTATGCCCATTGCACGACAACTACCTTAAAGCTAATTAAGTTCAAAGTTTATATAATCTATATGCACACAAGAATATAACAATTTTGTAATTAAACATATTTAATAACTAAAAATTTTGCTGCAGAACATTATATTCCATATTCTTTAAGTTTCAGAAGAATAAATAGTAAAATTTTCCTCCAGAAAATCGGAATTTTGTTCCTTATAAAGCTATTCATATAAGCACGCATATCAAATCGGCCCGTGGCATTCTTCGCATGTACTCCGTAAAATGCCTGGCACTAAAAGGGTTAACACAATGCACTATTTGGAAACCGCTCGAGACGTCCAGGTTGCGTGGACCACCCTGTGTAAGATTGCGGTCGATATATTGTTAATCTATGTGCATACACTGGAATAAAGTCACATTGGAATAAACTTGTCTAAGAAAATGGAATTCATTTAAAACCTTAAAAGTACATAAGTGTACAATAGTTTAGTATTTGGTAAGCAGTTCATATATACAAACATGAATCTGAAATATTGTATATTAATTATTAATTAAAATATGAAACTGTCGACTAAGCTCATTCTTATTGGCTTCGTATTTCTAGTGTTAATAACCCATTTCATATACATATGCAGTATTAAATGTCAGTTGTATTCAGTAATAAGGAAGAAATTGATAAGATACGATTTAGGTAAATATTACGCATTCGGAAAGTTTACTCAAAATAATTGCTTTCTTACAAATTGTAATACTGATAATTATTTTAAGTTTATTCATCAGTTTTCCTACAAAATGTTGCAAGAAAGTACTAAATTATTATTTGTTTTTTCGGAATTTATACATTTTAACAAAAGGACGTAACGGAAAATTAACTCTCAAAAATTACTATTATTTGTAAAAATCATTTTCTAATTTGTTAGGTGAATACTTAAATATGTTTATAAGCATACATGTTAATAGAAATTCCTTAATCAAACCGATAAAGTATGTTAACTTTTTGAATTCTTATCGAGTTCATCATTATTTATTTGTAACAATGAGTTAATTTTACTATTTTAGCCACACTATAAAATTTTAACAGGCAATGACATAATGTAATCTGCTGATTTACTGCGATTAACGTTAATGATTGGAATGAATCCATAAAAACTGGTCTGGAATTTCAATTCGGTTTCCCTTTCGAAATCGTGTTATTCGAACTGGAATCGCGCATTTTCTGATTGAAACTGGTTTGAAGTGGGTTTCGAAATCGGTATAGAAAGTTATTTAAAATTGAATTAAAAATTTGAAACCGGTTCAAGCTAAACGAATCATCCGTAATTTACGAAAAACGATTCTAAAGAAATTTCCGTTTACATTTTAAGTATAACATGAACAAAATCTTTAAAGATTCATTTTTAATAACATATAAAACTGTTAAATTACATAGCAATCATCTTAAAAATGTGTAAAATATAATAGATATCTTTCTATTTTTGTAACTATTTCTCCATAAATTAAAATCTTCATAGATAGCAACTTCAACTAACAGCAAGTGAAATACAATTAAATATAAAATAATTTGTAATATTGTTTTTCGCAAAAATTGCAGTACATGCAAGTATCTCGTATTATAAATAGCATTAGATAACAAATTTTGTGTAATGCATTTAAATTTTATATACACATACAATGATTCCTAGACATTATTTTTGCAACCTTCATTTATTGAATTGTTAAAAAAATATATCACCTCGTGATAGCAATTAGCTACGATATTGGTTTTAAATACTCACAATTAAAATTGTTCGCCAAATGGTTACAAGCATCTTGACACGTTTCCTAAAACATTAAAGTAATCGTTTCAAATATTTCATAACGGCACTGTATTTTATGTGTTAAAATAAAATCATAGTTAAGTGATAAATGGAGAGATAAATTTTCTGTAAAACTAAATGTATTGTTGATAACTACACCGCGGATGTTTATGCAAATTACAAGCTTAATAAACGCTGCTAATAAAAGAGTCCAAGTAAAGCACTCATTTACTCGCTAAATGTTGCAACGAATGCCGTACCTTAGATATTTCAGATATTTCTTTATATTGCATGTTTTTTATGTATTTTAGCAGTGTTAAATTTGTCATAAATGCATAAAAAACTGCAGTCTACTATCAACTATCAAATTGAAAAGGAAAGGACAACAATATAAAATCGGAAAACGCATCGAAATTAATTCAGGAATTACGTAATTAGAGGGTAAGTACATAAGAACTCTGTAGGCATTGTAACTATTTTCGAATTTATTTTGCTTGTAAACCTGTTTACAATTAAAATGTTAGTGTACAAAATGGTAAGCGCTTTGTACCTGTGTTGAAAAAATGGAAGAGGAATGGTACCAATTCAAATTTGCATGTGATTCTGTTTGAAACATAGTACTGTACTATTTCTTCCAATTGTACGGAAGCTAAATGAAAGTTTCCTCAGTTTCCTCGTAATAACTTTTAAAATCACCGTAACATCTTTTAACACGATACGTATATTTGCAGAACGTTAATATCTTTGATATTACTTATGAGAAGATATAGCTTATTTATCTAATTGTAACGATCTTTTTCCTATTATACAATTACCGATTTATTATTGATAGATCGCCGGTAATAAAATTATAAAATATACCATGGTCTCAGAAGCAATCTTTGTTAGGAGCGGGCCAGAAAAAGAATAACAAAAATGTTGGTGGGACAATTATTTATTTATTAAATATTATAATCTCTATGGAAGATTTTGTGTATGAAAAAAAGGAATACTTCCTTATATGATTTCTTTTAAATTGAAATTAAAAATTTCTATACTATTGTTATAAATCTACGGCGGGTCATAGTTTACATACCACTAGGCCAAGCGAACACACTTTTATAGCTGTATTTTTGAAAAATGAAAACTTAATCGTGAATGATATTATGCAATGGATCTTTTTTTAAATAACGGTGAATAAAATTATTATTACATTAAACTAAATAAAAAGACGTTTCATCCTTTGCTTCTATTTCAATTGTACCAGAAATTTATTCGTATATAACAAAAATAAAAAGAATCATTATAAAGTTATGAAGAAAAATGCATGTAAAAGTACGCAAAAAATTTTGAATCGCTTATTGTCACAGAGCCGTAACACTAAAACCACAGAGAAAACGAGACCAGCCGACAACGCAGAGAAATTCCACATTCGTTCGAAAACATTTATGAGGATATTTTTAGCCCGGTTTACACATAACATTGCTTCTTCTTTACTCGACTTACGGTGAGTATTCTTATAGATCACCATAGATGTGACATTTGAACCACGGATAAAAATAAAATTACATAAATTGCAACATTTATATCAAACGATTTCGACACTTGTTATCTACTCTCTCAGCATACAATACACCGACCTAGCTTAATTTTAATATATAGGAATCTATCCTTTCGAAAATTGTATGCGTTTGTATTGATATATTTATATATGTAAAACGAATACGAACACAGGAAAGTTTGACCAACTTGTGCAAAAGATGTTTCGTCTCGTATCGGTCACCGATAAAATTTGTAACGAGCTTCAATACGGATAATCCTTTTTTTCATGTTAGAATAAAAAATACGTTTCTATAAGGAAAAGCACATTATTGATTGATAAGGTTAGAAGTGATCTTAGAATTATCAAACCAAACCGATATCATGAAAAAATTGGATATTGTACACGTGTTCCTCGTAATGACTTTACTGCAGATGTAACATTTCCTGCAGTTTTCTGTATGACCTTTCGAATGTTATTATTTAACGTATTACCGCTTACTATTGCCATAAGAAGGATCATAATCGCAACTTTATTAAGAAATACAAATTTATCGTATTGGTTTACATTATTATTTTCTAACAAATAAATTATAAATACGGTAAATTATTAGGGAATAAACGGTAATAAAAAAAACATGTTCAAATGAATTTCATTTAAGCATTCACAATTAGCGCCGGCACAAACAACATTTTTGTGACTTATAAGTTACATTTTGCAAAAATTACATTGAACAATACTTTTTAAATGCAGGATCTGTGTTGACAAATGTTTCAGTAAAAATATTAAATGGTGACTATAACAATAATTATTATAAGTGTTAATTATATTTTCGTTCTTTAATAGTTTAATTCATTAGAGGTTCATTTCAAACGTAATTTCTGTCATATTTACATTTACGCAATAGATGGATGTTTCTTCATTATATCATTGGTACGTTAGCACAGGTGCCTGATTGTCAATTTATTAATTCGCTGACCTTTGATATGACGTTATTTCATTATTGATGACATTATTTCTGAAATTGTACCAATTCTAAGCTTTAACCTTTTTCAGAAAATAAAAAAAAACATTTTAACCTTTAATAGGGATATTGAATTTAAAAGAAATCATAATATGTCATAGCTCCGTCAATTAACTTAATTTTGTACTAATTAAGAATTTGAGAAGATAACAATTCTAAGAGTTTATCTTTCAACTACAATTGCAGGTTGTGTACATACAACATGATATGATTATTTTTGTGAAAAACTTGCTTTTAAACCATTGCAAAAATTTCAAAAATGTATAGCTTAATACACAAGAAAATAAAAATACAATATCAGATAATTGAACATCGTTTTCAAAAGAGTTCACAAAAAATATGATGACAATCGTGAATAAGGGGTTTGCTTTCCACACACTATTTCATTCATGCGAATACGTTAAACTAATAATAGATCTACAAAGAGTACTACATGTTGTGAAAGTATTATGTCATATTTACTACGTTACAGCTTTCTAACAAATCAATAATACATATCTTGTGTTATAACATAGTAGTATATAAAATATTAGATCTGTATTCGACTATTGACATCTACATCTAAATATCATTTAGCATATGTGGATGACAAAGTGTACAAATCTGATTCATTTTGATACTTTTGTAACATATAATTTTGAAAAAGCTGTACTTAAAATTTGTAGAAGCATGTATTCTATCTGATATGTATGTAATACTCAGAATTTAATATCAATGGATTTAAAGATAAAAGGCTAGATCTGTATTAAAAAATATGCTTTATTACAATTTAAGATACTGAATACATTTTATTGTCTTAACATTATTGGCCTAAAGAACTATAAATGTATACTTCCCGTTTGAAAATATATTTTTTGATAACAAAATACCCATTTTTTTCATTAAAACCTCAGTTTTAAGTATGTAAAATTGTACCGATTTTAATTTTCTTACACTTTTCTCTTTCAAAAAACGCAAATACAGAAAATTATGCAAAGCACTGAATATTTATGTAACGAATTGTGAACAAATTAACGTCGTATGTTTTATCCACGACATAATTTTATTTATTCTTTCGTATTAAAATTACGATTGAAACAATTCTAAAACTCTATATTTATCTAATGTAATATGAAACATTTCTTTTTAAACTCTTGTTGTATATATTATTCGGTATCGTGATTTTCCCGTCAGAATCAGAAAATAAATGGTCTGAACAGTTATTTTAAAAAGCATATTAACAAGTATGTATGTATTGACACAGTTGTCAAAACACCGTAACCTAAAATATATTCAATAATGAATAAAATTTATTATAACTCTGAGAAATGGAACAGAGAAATTTTCATTTAAATCTGACTTCTCGCGTAAAATTCTGAAAGGTCACTACTTATGTTGTGTAATACATAATGTATGCAGTAACATTATACTTTTACGTATTAAACGATAAAAACTAGAACAATTAACATGTTGAGGAATTAACAATGATTTAGACTATCTCAATCGAAAGTTCAAACCAGTCTTTGATAGTTTTTTTTCTTTCACTTATCAATAGGAAACGTCATATATTTTCCATGTGACACTTTTCCATCATCAATTATCGATCTTATCTATACGTACTGCACTTAGTTACTTATCTCAAACATCTCTTACGATATTACTATAGATAAAACCAAAAAAAATGGAAATTCATGAGATTAAATCTATTTCTTTGGGATTAAGATACATGATTAAGAAATATTAACAAATGCAATATATAAATATTCAGTGTTACTTACATTTGAACAAGGCGTCAGGCAATTGATTACCCGCGAAATTTCTTCTAGGGAAAATCCGTGAATCAACGTTACAAAAAAGAATAAAAGTTGGTATATCGAATGCATCACTTTAGTTAAACGCACAATCAAAAATAAGGAAATTCAATTAAAAGACCATCGAACTTTTATAGCATGTTTAAAATAATTGATTCAACGAGACTAAAGGAAAAGCGCCATAAAAAAGATCACGTTCTTATAGTATTATACATTAATAAGTTGTATAACTAAAACAACACTTTTCAAACACACCGATTATTTGTTATCAATACTAATGACGTCAATGATTTGAAGCTAGTTTCATCCTCTTGATCTTTTTATAAATTTGCAAGCACTGAGACACTTTCCTGCATCACGTAACCATATTCGCATTTGAAACGTACAAGCGTTTAGTAACCACGGCGTATCCCCTGCCACATGTTGCACGTATATACGTACTCGTATGCAATACAAGGTGGGAACTTCGCAGATTTGACTCCGCCTCACAAACAATCGTTTCCCCTTCCAACTTTTAGTTTTAAGCATATTTAGGAATTTCGAATACGTCTTTTAATTCATAACACATACCTTTTAACAATTTGAGGCCGCAATACTAAACGTGTCTCATAAAAAGAGTGGTAAATATTACTTTATCGATAGTATATATTCCAAGCTATATTTATTTATTACACATGCATAAAGTGCATCTATATGTTTCTTGGATGCAATCCGCAATTGTATTTTATTCTTACTATTTACACATTTATATATTTTCAACATTTTTAAAGCATATTTATTACAAACTCATATGACTTCTGTGATTTATATGTGTAAAATAATAATGTGACTACTGAAGTCATATAAGTTTGACATAAATTTACTTATACCTGTATTACAGGTTTCAATGTAATTATAATGTAAATAATATTTAATTAATATTTAACATGTATGCAAAGGAAAAAATTATTCTTGGTGTGTGTGGCGCGTGCGCGTGTGTATATACGCAGATTTATTTCTTTATAATCCTTTGATCACATACATATGCATATTTATAATAGTTAATATATCACAATGTTATTGTTGAATTTCTGAAATTATAAATTAACAATATACAGTATCAGACATCTTTGATAGAGTCATTACTATGTGAAAATGCATGACGGATATCAGATACTATATATTAGTAGAAACGCTACCACTAGATAGTTGAAGTATAATACAATGATTTAAAAAAAATTTAATTCACATGCAAAAAAATTAATGTAATCTTTATTTCACACTACGTAAGCTAATTAAGGTTTGTATCAAATGTTTCTTTCCTGCTATAGAAAAAATTGAAATAGGACCAAAGGAAACAATTCAATTTTTCCTGTGGAATGTATTTATTAACCTGAAATCATTTACATCCAGTAATGCACATTATGATCGGTAGATGATCCATATTGTATTAAAAAATATATGTGAAGGTGGTATTGCAGTTGGATCAGATGTAAACATTTATCACATCTTTATTAATCTTCATTTAGAATAATTCGCATTTATGTAATGGAATACAAAAACTAAACAAAACAACGTCGCTCCTAAAATGTTGCAAAAGATTGCTAGTTGAACGTCCGTGATCATCTGAAACATTAACACATAACCTAACTAGAATGTTGATCCAACAAAGATTTCATTTCACAAATGAATCAGTTGAGAAAATATACACAGTCATTTTCTAAATAATTCTGTTAATTTTTAACAAATATATACCTTTCACGATTTGTTAGCGACGCACGGATTTAATAAAATGCGTAACGCTTGTCGGCTTTTCATAAGATTTCGTGACAGCACACTTGACTTGCCAGCACACTGTGTAAAGTTAGTATACTTGAATATACTGTAGCAATGCTAAATTGATTGAAACTGCTTTCGGCTTCGGCGAAACTTACAAAACTTTTGTTTAAAAATTAGTTTATTTAGATCTTATATCTGTGTTAAAAGAATATTTTATCACAGTCGAACAATTTTGTTTTTGCAAATATTCATGGTTATGATGTACAAGTGGACTGAGTTTTATTTTAGGGGGCAAACAATTATTAGTTTATTTTTTGATAGATCGGTACATTTTGATACGTTGGATCCAAAAGTATAAGTCTTAACTTAAGGAATACAAAGGTTTAAAAGTTATATTCATGCAAAAACGAGCGTTTATAGGGTATTTTAAGTTTCTTTATTGCCATGTCGGCATCTACCTATAACTCGTTTAACCTACGTTCGGTCTTTTTAAAAAATCGCACTAAGGACTCTAGGTTCTTTTTTGATCCTTACTCTACTTTCTACCACTTTTACGTAAAAGACAAGATTTTTTTTACTTTTCTATAAAATTAGTCATGTGAACCGATCAGTAATTTTACTGATAGAGACAAACATGACATCCAACTGATGTGTAAAATATTCTAGAAATGCTGGATTTTAGATTAACTATAAGTTATGAATCATTGGATTCTTCAGATTAACTTGCATTTTTTAATTTAACGTATTAGAATCAATAAATTTATCAGAACAAGTTAATAATTTGTGCTTCCTCAAAGCAAAGTTTTTTACTGAAACTTTAGCATGAGATGTATTCGCATAAAGTTTGTATTACATATACAAATAGTGTTGATGAAAATGGGATTTAATGATAACGGCGGCAATGCTTTCCTCAGCTTTCCTTGAATGAAGGTTGGGTTCAAGCCGAGGACGACTGTAACGCCACTACTTCGGCAGAGCGCCACGAACCAGCGCGCAGGAGTGGCGGAAAATTCAAACGATCGTAAAGTGCTCTGCCAATTATATTTGAATTCCATCTGCATAATATTAAATCTAATTAAGGACTTCTGGCCGTTAAAAACGTAAAATTAAAGATGGGGGATGGTGGACATATATCTGGAAACTTCCAGATTTTTGGGGATTCGCAGCCAATTAGCCCGTTATTGCTTTCAATGCGAGGAAAATAAAATAAAATAAAAGTTTTCGAGTCATTGCGAGCAACAACGACCCGGGTCCCACCACGTGGAGGTTGCTGCGATTAGGGACCCAAAAAAAGTGGCCATCCATCCGCCATCGCATTTTGTCTTTCGCGTGAAACATTTTCCCATCATTTTTACAGGTTTAAACGACGGAATGAACGACAAAATGGACGGGAAAATGTGTCAGGCAAAATTTCTTGCTCTACTTTACTTTCGTTATCCATCTCGCACTGGGAGAAATAGATTCCCGACCGTGATGCGACGAGCATCCAATGCTTAAGGACTAACGCGAAATATATTCCTCATTAAATTAAGCTCACGAATAATCTTAATCTAAACATACGACGAACGTCGTAGAGTCTAATCCATTACAATTACAATTTGACCGCCCGCTCGCAATTTCAATCTGACCTTCGATATGGGAGCAGTTTTTGTACACAGTGAAAATCATTGTGTATATGCAAATACTGTTCCCATAACATTTTTGGTCTAATTAACTTAAATACTGTTTGCGATCGCAAGTACTTAAATTTATTCTCGCTCTTCTTCTTTCTTCAGGTGGTAGTCTTGAAAATCTTGCTTTCTCTCAGAAAGCAAACCTCTTGGACAGAAAATGAAAAATACATTCTGCTTGAAGCAGAATGTAGAGAAACATCGTATTACTTCAAGAATGAAGAAAGTCAGACAAGAATTATCTCATGAATCAGACTTCGAAAACAACACAGACGATACTTTGATCCAAAAATCAAACGTATCGAAACCTTTGACAAGGAAACCATTAAAAAATGGTAGCCAAACGATCGTAACAAAATCTCAGAAGAAACAATTGGAAACCTAACACACAATTTGCAGGAGAAGATGTCATTGAGAAATATCCACGATCGCCCTTCGATGTGGGTCGATTCATGCAATTCCTGTAACAAAAACTCCTGTGTTAGTAAAATTTTATTACACTGTGGATTCCCCCAGCGTCTCTGGACGCCTGTCTCTCTTAATTTCCATGTGTATGGTCCACTTCATTTCCTCTATATATCCACGGCCCTATTTTAACTTCTGCAACAGAATCTCATTAATTTTACCCAAAACGCGGATTTAAAACGAAAGATCACCGACTTTTGAATATTTTAATAGGCGAGTATCGAATATTACGAAAATCGAGAGAAGCATGATTTATTAAAAATTTTCGGAAATGCAAATTTTATGAACTTACGATAACAAATGTCCAGAAATTTAATAATGCTAATATAAAATTTGTAGTTACATACCGGGTCGACAAACGCCAATTGAATAATATGGACAATTTAGCAAATTGTGCAATGTCACAATCATTTGCTATCAAATAAATTACTTAAATGAAAAAAGCTAATTTCGACGCAGTTAGATTCGAAATTGTTTGAAACCTTTCCATCATCAGAGCATAAAAATAAATGCATCACTCTTTAATTCGCGACGCGAGAAGTGTTAAATAAAGACAGACTTCCCTTTTTGCTACAATATAACTCTACTATTTAGTGAAATAAATAAGCAAATATCTAAAAACGACGCGATTACTCCTTATCTGTATTTGCCATCCGTCTATCACACTGTAATTTCGATATATATGTTTCGGGCGCAAGTTTGTTATTTTCATTCTATTAAAAAAGTATGCAAAACCCGTGGCCCGTAATTTTTGTAAGAAATTTGCGAGAATTTATCGAAACTTCTACGTCGACGCGGTATTCTCACAAAAATGTCATCGCGATCAAAGTAAAAACCCAGACAATATTAAATTAATAACTTTAACCATGGCAGCCAGCAGCATGTTTTCTACTTCGTGAATTTTATTAAAGTAACTGACACTCTTTTTCTATCTGTGTCATCAAATGTGCATATAACTTTTTGCACTTTTATTTGCGGAGTGGTTTCAATGACCACGATGAAATTCATTGTCTGATTGGTCTCAATAGACAATACATAATATAACTTGACAAAAATTCTACAGAAATCCTCAAAATTTCTTGTATTAAAAGAAACATGTTCAGCAGTATTTCTATTTGCAAGCACTTGATTAACAATACAAAAATTGTGACATGAAGAAGCCAAAAGGCGCTGAAAATCCCGAAATCATCGAGCAGCCAAGAGGCGCTTTCAATAAAAATCGCGAGAAACCCGTGCCATTTCAGGCTCTTACTGTTCGCAACGCTAGCTCAAAACCCGCCTATTGCCATTTCATGGCTCTCATTCTTCGCAACGCTACTTTAAAACCCGCCTATTGCCATTCCATGGCTATCATACGTAATATTATTTAATAAACAATCGCGTACTGCCATTTCGAGGCTTTCATTATTCGCAACGCTACTTCAAAACCCGCCTACTGCCATTCCGGGGGCTCTCATGATTCGCAACACTACCTATCCGGAAAAAAACAAGCTATCGTTGGGAGCAAGCCTCCTGAGGCACTCCATGGGGAGTTGCATTTTTGCAACTCCAATTGCTGAGTCTCTGACTCAGCAGATGCGCATCTCTCAGCTGCTTTTGTATTTCGCAACACTAGTTTCGCGATTGTTCAAAAGAAAAATTTTTCATTTCAGGTGCTAAATCGTGATGCTATACTCTACAAATTATTAAGAAAATACTGATTCGAAATATTCTATAAGATACTAAAACAAACTCCCGTGCTCCTTGATCAAGGGCTATGTCGCAACTCTACTTTAACAATTAATTATTCAGAGACAAACCGGGCACTTTTAGTGCTTTATATCGCAACGCTACTTTAAAGAATTATTGTTCAAAGAAAAACCGGGCACTTTTCGTGCTTCATTTCGCAATGCTACTTTTTAACATCTAATTAAAGCATGCTGCCGTTCGCCATCTCAGGCGATCTCTCTCGCAACTCTATTTCTAATTTAATATAATATTGTAATAAAGAAAAAACCGAGTGTATTCATATCGCAACACTAAAAACTACCAATTAATTCGAACAAATCCGTGGGTACCATCCGGGGTGACCTTAATTTCGCAACACTAACGAGCAAGGTATACGCAACTCTAATTTCGCGATGAAAAACCGCATGCAGCCAAGATGCGCTCGTTGGACGGGAATGTTACATCCGTCATCGCCGTTAAACGGCAGAGGACAAACACAGAAAGCGAGCACAGTGAATAAACAAATACTAACAATGACTTTCCATTCTAGAACCCAAAACGGATTCGAGGATGAAAAGCCATTCGCTGCAGCCCTCTTCGTGACAGTTTGTCGGGCCTCTTCGGCACTTGTTAGCCACTTCTTCTGCCGCTAGAGAATGCTCGAATACTTTGCACCAATAAAAGTCTTACTATTATCAAATTCAACAGTGAAAACCACACCACGAGCGTGCAGAGCGTATTCGCTGCTCGTGTAGCACAGTTTTCATAAAAAAAGGCAAAGTATTCGAACCTCGCGCCGGGAGTTTCACCACGTGCGCAGAAAATTTACAAACTAGAAACTACGGTCAAAAAGAGGGGGACACTCGGTTTGACCGTAGTTTGATCCCAGGTCCAGGCATATCACTTTTACCCGACCTACACAGAGAATGTGATATCCTGAATTCCTGGCCCTTCCTGCTTATATTTAACTCACATTCAAGAACGGTATGCTACCTACGTACCTAAAACCTATATTTAAAAATGCAAATCGCGACACAAATCACACAAACACACATCACTCCACGGTTCTCAATCAGGAACCCGGGTGCATGGGCCTGAACTAGAGAGGACTCCCCGGGGTTCCTCCGACACCCGAGTTCGCAAACAACATTCATACTCTAAAATGTACGTACCAATTTCCTGAAATCGACTGACAAGGGTGGCGACCATTGCGTTACTTCATTATAATACTCTATCGCGATTTGACAGGTTTATAGAATTATAAATATTTGACATTGTATCATTTGATATTTGAGGCAATGTATATGGCATATGTTGCACAGATAGAGAGAATTTCATCATTGGCATGCCATACACATCGATGAGTTGTAGTAAGAGTGGAAAGGAGAATAAGGCAAAATATATTGTTGAAGGTTGTATAAATTATTTTATGATACGAGAAAATTTCAAGCGACGCAAGATCCACAGCCTAACACACATCACACACATGTGGAAATTACGTCGTGCACGATTCGCCACCGCAATGTCAGTCGCTGATTTTTCAAAAAAAAGGCCGTGCCCACCGCCTTTACCCATTCGAAGTGCACCTGGGCACTCGAATGAGTTCGGGCTTAAAGTGAACACGGCAGAACTTTGTACTCACTGCGTATTTTTGCTGAAAATCCTAGCTAAGAGGATGATTAGTAGAATTCTAACGGTCTGATTTATGAAAAATTGCAGCAAGTGACTCGAATTTGATATTTAATCAAGCAAATGACTCGACTTTTATATTTATTTAAGCAAGTGACTCGACTTTCATATTTGTTCAAGCAAAGAGAATTTTAATTGAAAAAGTGAACTCTATAGAAGCAAAATACTCTACTTTATATATTTGTAAATATGCAAAATTTACTTTGAATTGAAAATGAATATTGAAAACCGGGAGATCTCGTCATCAGGGGAAGAATTTTAACAGGGAAATGTATTAACTGTCACTCTGACTTCGAGATCTACCCGTCGCGAATTGCCTTCTTGTAGATAATACAATAATTGTTATTGAAACGACGCGAAACAAATTTACAAACTTCCGAAATTTCGTCCATCAAAAGCACAAATCGAGCGATCTATGTAAAACATAAATCGTCTCGAAGAAATCTATTAGCCGCGATCTTATAACAAATTTTTTTATAAGAATATTTTTCCAATGAATATAACGAACGCACAATATTCGTAAATTGTTCATTTGTATTGATAAATTCGCAACGCTAACCGTAAATTTCATGATTACATTCATGTAAATAATGCAAAAATCGCGCTACAAGAAGGCCCTGTCCTAAGCTATGATATATATGACAGTACACAAGGAAAATATATAACAGTTTCTACTCACGAGTAATTTTTAAATTACTCGTGTTCACTATGCTCGCTTTATAGAACAATACAACCAATCTCCAGTGCCGCTTCGGACCTTTCGTCCTACGGCATGGTTTGGAGACCGGAGGGACAGTTAAAGTTTTTGACTCACCAGTGTCGAGACACCAGAATACCATTGGTTACCTTAGAATCTCTGCCGCTGCTGTCTCTGCCAGTGTTGTCTCCGCCGCTGTTATCAAGGTTGTCCTCAGGTCATCTCAAGGAATGTCCAAGGTCTAAACAAAACAAAGCATTTCGCATTGCAGGAGGCACCGTTCGTAGAACGTTAAACTGCCTTCCGTTCCGATTTTACAAAGAAAGCTAATTGAATTTTGAAAACAGCGGATGAAAAAAAGTCGTAATTATATATCAAGAAACGTTAAGAGTAGATCGTAAGAATGATTAGTTTATGAATGATTTTCAGAATTGAGAATTCAAGGAGAAGTTATATATCGAACTATGTATCGAAACTTTACGACAAGTACGTAGAAATAAAACATCTCTGTGTTTACGTTACTCACCTTCAAGGCGGAAGGTGCGTCGCAGTTTCGCAGGGTACAGCGATGCCTCACGAATTCGAGCAAAGTCTGTAACAAAAATAAGACGCACATCTTAAATACTTATTCCCTGAAAATTTCATGTCGGGGAATTTTTAATTTTTATTTATTTTATTGGTAGAACATACAATGTAAGGGTATGGAAATTTGATATAAAACTTGTAAGGACGTTTTTGAGAAAATTTTCAAGTAGCAACTGAAACTTGGGGAAAAATTGTGGGGTACATGCGAATTAAAATTTCAGCTCACCTATAAAAGATTTGCCCTTCGCCTGGGAGTGATTGTCGCCGTTCAACCATCCCGTCATTTGACTGTTCTGTAACAAAAAAATTAACATTTTATTAGTATAAGCTATCTTTGTATTTCTCGACTGTGAATTTTTATTTCTCGATCATGTGATACTTACTTTTTAAATTCGTGAAGCCTTGCCCGATGGAAATCCTTTCCACAGCTGCTCCTGTTGCACTGACTCTACTTCCGGCGCGGTATAATTGAAAAAAAGACAATTTGCGACAGAGAATTATTTTCGGCGAACAATTTGGCTCTACTTTCGCGTAAAGTTATAAATTTAAGTGTATAATATGAAATACGAAGCAAACACTGACTCTACTTTCGCGTAAAGTTATAAATTTACGTGTATAATATGAAACACGAAGCAAACACTGACTCTACTTTCGCGTAAAATTACTAGAAATTTAACACTTATTAAAGTATATATAAAATGCGAAACAAACACTCCAGCGATGCCTCACGAATTCGGACAAAGTCTGTAACAAAAATAAAACGCAAAATATAAAATATTTGCTCTCTAAGAACTTCAAAATTTAGCTAATTCTTTATTTAGTATAAAAATGTTGCAAGTATTCTCTGAGAACTTCAAAAGCTAATTGATACTTTATGTTCATTAATTAAACTGATGGAAAGAACAAAGTTAAGTTTGCAAGGGAATTGGCAAATTTCAAAGTTATGACGAGTGTACGGGATAAAATTTCAACTTACCTTCACAGACTTTGCCCATCGCCAAGGAATGATTGTCGCTGCTCAACCATCCCCTCATTTTACTGTTCTGTAACAAACAAATTAACATTTTGGTTAGCTTATATACATATTTTTTAATTAAAAAATTTCATTTCTCGAGCATCTTATACTTACTTTTAAAATTCATGAAGCCTTGCCCGATGGAAGTCCTTTCCACAGCTGCTGCTCGATGCACTGACTCTACTTCCGGTTCGATCAGTTTAAAAAAAATAAAGAAGCTACCGCGACCGAGAATCATTTCCGACGAACAATTTTGACTCTATTTTCGCGGAGAAAAGAATTCTTAATATTATTAATAATCATTCAAAAGATATAAATAATTATAATAGCGGGTTGCAAACACTGACTCTATGTCGCGTAAATTTCTTATAAATTGAAAAAATATTTAGTACTAAATATATACAGATATAAATATTAATATAATACGAAACAAGCACTGACTCTAGACCGCATTGCGCTCGGCCACAAATTTTGCTGAAAATAAAAGGGTGGGTGGGGAAACACAAGAAAATCAAACAACCATGTTTTTCTTTTTCATATCAAATCAAGTGCTTGCTTCAAGAAATACTGCTTAAAAATTATGTCTTACTCATTGATTCGTTATGTTCTTTGTGTAATACAATATACTACTATTTAAATGTATAAACAATAAATACTGCGGGCTGCCACTGTTAAAGTTATATGATTAGTCATGCTTATTCCCTATTACATATCAACACTGTAACCCCCTTCGATAAATTCACGAAAATCTTTATAGAAATTACGGACGAATCTAACGCAGGACCTAATACCCTACATCGGCAAATACGGGTTTTATTTACTTCTATACTCATGCCCTGAAACCTATGTAAATCCATTGCAGCGTCTCAAAACGGAAGGATAAGTCGTAACATGTAAATATCAAGTAAAAACGATTCGCGATTTATTTGTAGCATAGAATTGTAGCCGTCGAAATTTAACACCGGAATTGGTAAACACTGCCAGAATAAGGAGCAGCTTTCTTGGAAGTCGACTATCGTTTTGTAAATGTTGACTAAATACTCGTATATTGTAAAAGGTTTCAAGTAATCCCGAAAGATTTCAATCGTTGCATGTTTCCGTAGAACCCTATTAATTCGTAGAAATGTAAATTCAACTCGTCGGATGTTCGACTCGATATCAATTAATATGAATATTGTATAAATTCAAAGAAAATATCGCGAAGACCCGAAGTAAATGAAAATGTTACTTGCGTATGGCGTCGTAACATCTTACTCTTTGTTGTTCCACCGTGCACGTGTCCGATCGTGCCAGTCCGGAAGGTCGTTCAAAGGATACTCCGAGGACTGCAAGCACACACGAGCAAACTATTAAATAACTGCGTAAAAGTACAAAAATTCCGTATAATCACGTTTCAGAGCAACAATAATCACGTTCTTCGTCAATAAAATCGAAATTCAAAGCTATAAAACAAATACTAATATTGTAGACGAGAAAAGTGTTGCGTAAATGTTGCGAGAGATCAGTGACGTCACCAATTGCGTCGTAGTTATTTCGCGATTGTTAGTAAATTCGTAATTAATATTGTCAAAATTGATAGATATAGTACAGCAGAAGACTATTACGTAGTAGATAAACGAGTGAACTATTTTTTAGCGGTCGGTAAACGAGGACAATGTACAAGAAACGGTACTCACAGCAGATACGTGTTAACGGCACGAAGTCCGGAGAGAGAAAGAGGTAGGTGACCCCACTGGTAGGAGTGGGGATAGCTCGCGGCGGCTCGGCTGCCGCGCGGTGGGGGAAACGCGGGCCAATCGGAATACGGCTGCATGTCATGCGCTACACGGCCTATCCTCTGGCGCGCCGAAACCAGAGATTTTGAGAATTTCAAACAAATAATTATAAAGGAATCTCAAAATAAGATAATTGAGCATGAATATTATTAAAATAGTTATTAAGTAGAAGAATCTGCAGCGGTAATATGTAGAAGACATATCGTTTGGAGCAGAGAAACGATTTTTTTTACTCATTTAAATAACGAGAAGTTGTTCTTTATGCGATAATATAGTATTAGTATTCAATGATGATATAAATAAATAATAGAATTAAAACGATTTGGGTACCAAAACCGTGGGTGTAGATCTTATAATTTCAAAAATAACCAAATTTCTGCTTTCTTTCACTTTGTCTTTAATTCGCGGGTTTCTCATGAAGACCATATTTATAATGATTCCAATTTATATTCGCATAATAATAGCATAATGCAATTACTGCAATATCTCACGAGCAACAGTGATAAAGAGAAAGCATCTGACCACCGTCGACTCTTCTCCAATGCGAGGCTTAATTTCTACTTAATCGCGAAATCGCAACGCTAACTTAAACGCAAACTCTTAGATATAATTAAAACTAGGAATCCGAACATTCGGTAGTCAGGGCTACCGAATATTCGGATTTCGTGGCTATTCGCTCGATACCACTTACTATTTAGCATTACTATTGAACAAAGTATCGTGCTAAAAGCACATTTAATAAAACTTAAAATCATAGCAAGTGGTATCGATCCAGGTCCCACCGCGAGGAGGTTGCCACGAAACGGGACCCAAAAATGCATGCCCAACCAACCTCCATTACATTTTGCTCTTCCCCTGAGACACTTTCCCTCGACATTGACGAATTCAATGTCGAGAGAAAGTGTAACAGAGGAATCGCCGACTCTACTTTACTTATTCCGTTTCGCGAAAACAGATAGACACCCGCCGAATGGTGTCGATCTCCCTTTACAATATTTACTTATTCTACATTCCTAATTCTTACATTACTTTCCGCTCGCAATCGATCTTACAAAACTCGAATCTCGCATTCATGCTTAGGAAATATCCGAAAAGAAGGGAAAGTGTAACAGAGGAATCGCCGAATCTACATTTTCTCTTTCGGTTTCGCGAAGAGAGATAGACACCCGCCGAACGGTGTCGATCTCCCTTTACAATATTCACTTATTCTACATTCCTAATTCTTACATTACTGTCCGCTCGCAATCGATCTTACAAAACTACTATCTCGCATCCATGCTCAGGAAATATCCGAGAAGAAGGGAAACGATATTGTAAAGCTAACTGAGAACGCGATCGCGAAGGGGGTGAAAGTTAGTATATCGCGGCTTGAGCCGAGTCACACCCCTCCCCGAATCGGATTGGGTCGACGTGAACTGGGCTAAGCCGGATTATCTGCGAGTAACGTGCCATAGTCAACTGGAGCCCGACAGCGTTACCGCCATTGAGCAACCCGGCCGCACGTCGACCGACGGCAAATGCGATCATCCGATCGACAGTGGGGCACTGGTCAGTCGCGAACCATGACTGGACGTTAATGAGTGCCAGAGGACACGTCTTACTACCACGGGGGCTGCGTGACATAGCCACTCTGCCCAGTCAGAGGGTTCGGCTTACACTACCCCAGTACCCCCCTGGCGATCGGTATGAGCCACATATGTCGTAAGTCGATCGTACGGCCTTCGGCTCAATGACCAACCTTGCCGTCTCACGGGACCATAAACTACGATAAACGCTTCCGCACCGCCACAGAAACACTCGTCAATCGACCGGGCGAGGAGTGCAACAGGGATACGTAACGAAAATGATTTCAAGAGGGAAACGTTTGCATTCTTTCTCATCTTTTCCTGAGCATGGAATTGAGTTACGATTACATACTCTCTTAAATTCTTAGAATATTCGGATTTCGTGGCTGCTCGCTCGATATCATTTACTATTCAACGTTACTACTGAACAAAGTATCGTGCTAAAGGCACATCAAAGAAAACTTCGAATGACAGCAAATGATATCGGCGAGCACGGAATCGCGGAATAATAGTTCCCTGAATACCAGTTTACACTTAGGTGATATTTTTAAATCTAACTTAAACCTTACTTGGAACTATCTTAATGCTAAACGATGTCTTCTTCGGTGACGATGACTGTAATTTTTAATCAACGAAGAGCGAAAGATTGGAGAAGGAGGAGAAGCCGTAGGGATGTTAAAAAATTGTTGTCACCAAAGAAAGGAAACGAATAGTCAGAGATAAAAGCGAACAAATCTGCCCAACGTTGACTCTTCTTCGATGCGAAGCTTAATTTCTACTTAATCGCGAAATCTTAAAGCTACCTTAAACGCAAATTCTTAGATGTAACTAAGACTAGGAATCCGAACATTCGGTAGTCAGGGCTACCGAATATTCGGATTTCGTGGCTATTCGCTCGATACCACTTGCCATTTAGTATTACTATGGAACAAAATGTCGTGCTAAAAGCACATTTAATAAAATTTCAAGTCATGGCAAGTGATATCGACCCAGGTCCCACCGCGAGGAGGTTGCCACGAAACGGGACCCAAAAATGCATGGCCAACCAACCTCCGTTTCATTTTGCTCTTCCTCTGTTACATTTTCCCTCGACATTGAATTCGTCGATGTCGAGGGAAAGTGTAACAGAGGAATCGCCGAATCTACATTTTCTCTTTCGGTTTCGCGAAGAGAGATAGACACCCGCCGAATGGTGTCGATCTCCCTTTACAATATTCACTTATACTGAAGTCTTAATTCTAGTCTTACTTACTATTTGAAATAATCTTCGAACAAAGATCGAATGACCTTAACGAAAACTGACCACTAATTAAGCGAAAGATGAAAGAAAGAAATACAGGACCAGAATAAAATATAGGAATTCAAATCGCTGCCCCTTTAACTTCGTTCGAGGGGGGAGACAAAATTTTTAATCGTATTAATCTCTTAGCATTAGAAATTGTTATAATGAACGAATTGTTTTTGAATGTATGAGAGATTAATTTTCTTCAAAACTAAGATCCTGCCTGTAGCACAGAAAAAATTCTTTTAAATCTCGAAAGCCACCTATCTTAGGAGTAAGTTCTCTTAAAGTTAAAAGCCTTTATATTCTGTAACTTACTAGCTTTACAAATTAAAAGTCTGCCTGTTCGGTAAATAGCTTGTCTTAAAACAAGATATTAATAATTTGTCTTAAAGCTAAAAGCGTACCTATTCAGTAAGTAAATCGTCTTAAAAGTAAACGCCTGCCTATTATGAAACTAACTCGCGTTAAAATTAAGAGCTGGTCGGCTCGATAAATGCAATATTTTGTCTTAAAATTTAAAACCTGCCTATTCAGTGATTAACTCGTCTTAAAATTAAACGCCTGCCTATTCTGAAACTAACTCGCCTTAAAATTAGGAGCTGGCTGGCTCGATAAATGAATGTCTTATCTTAAAATTTAAAACCTGCCTATTCAGTAACTAACTCGTCTTAAAATTCGAAGCCTGCCTTTTCGATAGCTAAGTTTTCTAAAAATTGAAGTCCCATATATTCGATAATTAAGAGCTCTTAGAAGTAACGTCGTTACCATGTTTTCTTAATAACGAATAACCTGCCTATTAAGGAACTAAGTTCAATTCCAAAATGTTTGATAGTTAAAACCTCATGCAAAATATATAGGATTTAAGTTTCTTGAAAAATAAGGAATAGCCTTCTCCGAAAACTTAGTTTATCCGGTTACAAAAATATACTTAAACCAAACATCTGCTTGTGCGATGTGTAGATTCCATTGAAACTGAAGAAATTGCCTCCCGATAACAAAGACCTTCTAAATTCCTGAGAATCGGATTTAACTGACACCTGAAATCTTTTGAGAATCAGAGACTTAACTATACGAAAACTAATTTTACCAGTTTCGATGATAATCTCAAATCGTTGGTTATCATCGTCATCACCATCATCGTCATCGTTATCGTGGAAGATCGGAATATTATACATTAAAAGAGAACGACCCACTTTCGCTACAGTATACACAGAATATCATATACGCGAGAAAACTCGAAAGAAAATTCGCCATCGATCTAAAGTCCTCGATTGCACTTTCATAAAGTAAGAATGCGAGCTTAAGGAACTCCATGTAATTGCAAATGTACGATAAAAATAAACCATGATTTGTGCAAAGCATTTGGGAAAATGTATCGGCGGAACTTTATCGTTCCTCGATGAATAATTGAATTGAGAAAACAAGTAATTCGAACGGCCAACAGTCACAGTATCAATATTATTGTAGAATAAGATGAAATATTTTGACAATATATTAATTCCATTAATAGTTCGTAATGTTTCATTTGACAAACGCTTGCGAAAACAGCTTCACATTATTATTAATCATAGTTATTTTAATCGTAAAAAGAACGCGAGCACCTGCTTCCGAGGCGCTACGGAAATTCGCGGCTAACGGAATCGCGAGCATCTTTCCGAGGTGCTGTCAATTTTCGCAACACTAATTTCGCGACGAGCAATAATCGCGAGCGCCTACGCGAGGCGCTGTGAATTTTCGCAACACTAATTTTGCGACGAGCAAAATCGCGAGCATCTTCGCGAGACGCTGTGAATTTTCGCAACGCTAAATTCGCGAAGAGTGATCGAACAAAATCGCGGGCAACCTCTACCGAGGTGCACTTTTAATTTCGCAACTCTAATAATCGCAAATATTTTATACAATTGACGGGATAGAATCCCGCACTGGCGTCATGACATAGACGCAGTACTGTACTGCGATATTAATCGCAATTTTGCGATATTAACCGCAATTTTGCGATATTAATCGCAGTTTTGCGATTTTTCGCAGAGCTGAAATCGCGAATATAATATCGAACAAACCGTGTACTTAGTTTCGCAACACTACTTTAAAAAAGAAAGAGAATTGTAAATCGCGTATACATTTTCGCAACACTACTTTGAAAAATAAAGAAAAGAAGAAAATCGCGTATAAATTCTCGCAACACTAGTCTATGAAATAAAGGAAAGAGCAAAATCGCGGGCAACCCATACTGAGGTGCAGTTTTAATTTCGCAACTCTAATAATCACGAATATTTTATAAAATTGACGGGATAGAATCCCGCACTGGCGTCATGACATAGACGCAGTACTGTACTGCGATATTAATCGCAATTTTGCGATATTAATCGCAGTTTTGCGATATTAATCGCAGTTTTGCGATTTTTCGCAGTGTTGAAATCGCGAATATAATATCGAACAAACCGTGTATTTAGTTTCGCAACACTACTTTAAAAAATAGAGAAAAGCAAAATCGCGTATAAATTTTCGCCACACTACTTTGAAAAAGTAAAGAAAAGGGCAAAATCGCGTATAAGTTTTCGCCACACTACTCTGAAAAATAAAGAAAAGAGCAAAATCGCGTATAAATTTTCGCAACACTACTTTATAAAATAATGAAAGAAGCAAAGACGCGTATTGTTATTTTCGCAACACTAATTTCGCGGACGCGCGAATTCGCAGCTTTTTGCTGCGATTCGGCGAAGCAACTAACTACCACACAACTATTACTACTACTACTACAAGCGAACATAGTGACAAAGTAGTAACGTAAAACATGAACTTACTGTATATTTCTGAAAGAAAAAGGAAAGAATTAGGGTTAAAACCTGAAAATCCTAACGAGAATGATTAATTAATATAATAAAAGCGGCGTAAGAAATTTCAATAAATAACATGACTTGAAATGAGAATTAAAATCTATTAAAGTGACTCTACGTAGAGCATTGACACTCTATATGCAAATGAATTTAAAAGTGAATTGTAATTGACTAAAAGTGACTCTACTGAGAACATTGAAATTTCTCGGTCAATACCATCGACAAAGTAATTCTTCGAAAAATTCAATATGCATTCGTTATTATTACTTTGACAATGGAATTCACCACCCGCGAAATTCTTACATACTAAACATCCTAGAAAAATCGTTACTACTCGCGACTATGGTACTAATTACCATAATCGCGGTCACTATGTTCGCAAACTACTAGCACACATAAAATACAACCAGTCGTTCGGTGCCGTTTCGGACCATTCGTCCTACGGCATGATCGAACGACCGGAGGAACTTTAAATTTTGTCACTCACCAACCGAAAAGTGGCAGTTGAGAAGTGTTTACCTCCCCGTTGAGATCGTAATCGATGTGTGATTGCATCGATGGTGTGACTACGTCTATGGTCTCGCCGTGTCCATGGTCTCGCTGTGTCCATGGTCTCGCTGTGTCCATGGTCTCGCTGCGTCCATGGTCTCGCTGCGTCCATGGCGTGGCTGCGTCGATGCATTGGAGATTGTCCTTCCTTTAACAAAAGAGAAGACAACATTATAGAATCTCTAAGGAGAATTACTTGAATACACGGTGGGTAAAATTCAACTCTAATTTAATATTTACACGAAGCAATCACTTTATGTCACTGACACTATCGCAACACGTTGCATTTAATCGTTTAAATTATTCAAAATCACTTGCACAAAACTATCACTTTATGTCACTAACACATCCACAAAACATTCCATTTAACTATCGAAATAACTTAAAAACACTTGCAGGTAACTGTCACTTGAAGTCACTGACACTTCCACAAAAAGTTGTATTTAATTGTTAAAATGATCTTAAAACAGTACAAGTAACTGTCACTTAATGTCACTAACACTTCCAGAAAACATTGTACTTAACTATCGAAATAATTTAAAAACACTTGGGGGTAACTGTCACTTGAGGTCACTGACAGATCCACAAAACGTTGTATTTAATTGTTAAAATTATTTAATATCACTTGCACAAAACTGTCACTTGAGCTCACGGACACTTCCACAAAACGTTGTATTTAATTGTTAAAATGATCTAAAAACACTGCAAGTAACTGTCACTTGATGTCACTAACACTTCCACAAAACATTGTATTTAACTGTCGAAATAATTTAAAAACACTTGGGGGTAACTGTCACTTGAGGTCACTGACAGATCCACAAAACGTTGTATTTAATTGTCGAAATTATTTAAAAACACTTGCAGGTAACTGCACTTGAGGTCACTGACAGATCCACAAAACGTTGTACTTAATTATCGAAATTATTTAAAAACACTTGCAGGTAACTGCACTTGAGGTCACTGACAGATCCACGAAACGGTGTATTTAATTGTCGAAATCATTTAAAAACACTTGCAGATAAATGCACTTGAGGTCACTGATACATCCACAAAACGTTGTATTTAATTGTTAAAATGATCTAAAAACACTGCAAGTAACTGTCACTTTTGATGTCACTAACACTTCCACAAAACATTGTATTTAACTGTCGAAATAATTTAAAAACACTTGGAGGTAACTGTCACTTGAGGTCACTGACAGATCCACAAAACGTTGTATTTAATTGTCGAAATTATTTAAAAACACTTGCAGGTAACTGCACTTGAGGTGACTGATACATCCACGAAACGTTGTATTTAATTGTCGAAATGATTTAAAAATACTTGCAGGTAACTGTCACTTGAGGTCACTGATACATCCACAAAACGTTGCATTTAAATGTTAAAATTATTTAGTATCACTTTTAATTTATTGTTTAAGTAGTTTATTATTATAGCACACATGCACTAATAGTCGTAACCCAACGTCAAGAGTGACTACGTACCGATAGGAAAGTCCAAAACTACATGTAGAGACCATCCTGTCTAACCGTGCGTCCCGTTCGACCTCTAAAGCTCTACTGTGATCTACTGCCTCAACAAGGCAGCTCGCTGAACGCGGCGCATGTGCAATGCCCTCCACGTATTGAGATCCCATTTCTTCATGGATAATTTTGCAAACATCGGTTATTACAATAATTTTCGACAATAATTATTTATTACAGATGTAATTATTATTTAATAACGGGTCTCTGCTTATTTTTAATAAATTTTATGATGAATAAAAATGTCAGAAGTGAAGTACGTGAGTTTATAATAAACGACTTACTTTTCAATGCTCAGAAGTATTTGATTTTTATGTAATACTTTTATCTTATCGATAAATAATATGTTTTCAACTACTTTGAATGAATTTTAAACAATCTCCAGTATTATTTGAGAAATAAATTACAATTTTCTACAACATTTTGCGTGGTTGTAGAAAATTGTAGCTCGTAACTACAATATTCTACGACATTCAACGTCTCACTAAAACTAACTCGATTCTCTTATGTAATAAATTGTAATAAGTTGTAGAGCACTACAAATTTTTACAACAAATTACAACTTGCTACTCTAAGACAAATGGAACTTGAAAGAATGATCTGTATTAAAACACGGCTCGCGTAGATTGTTGTAGTATTTTATAGAATACTACAAAATTCTACAACTTTTAATGTCCTATCTAAAAATTTAGAAAATAGCCTTCAAAAGTCTAGCGCGTAGTTTGTTGTAGTATCTTATAGAATACTACAACATTCTACAACTTTTTACAACTATTCGCGAAATTCTAAAATACTGTCCCAATCCGCGTACTAGGTTGTAGAAATTTGTTGAAATTAAACACAGTGAAGATAGGGTTAAGTTGTAGAAAATTGTTCAATGTTGTAGCAATATATTGTAGAGAATTGTAGTTCGTTGTAGATATATTTCTACCATGGACGATACATTATATAAGTTACATTGTGCATTATTTGAATAGTTCATGGAATTTTTAGTAATTGTCGTAGTGATAACATATCACTAACCGCTTTTTTTTTTATTATTTCAGAACTTTCTTCACTGAATCTTGTTAAATTGAACTAACTAATATTTAGTTGTATAGATTTTATGACATGGATCTTCATGATATATGAAAAACCGGAATGCAGTTCTCGTTACTAAATCATATTCAATATAGTATATTTTCTAAAATATCAAAAATTATAACCGTAGTGAACAGATTCACTACAGGTAAAAAATCACGATCACGGTCGTGAATGAAGTTAAATTGCTGTTAGTGATTTTGCGCGCCATCTCTAAACTTTAGTTACAATGAAACATCTTAAACACTCTTATCAATTTAATGCAGTAAAAATTAGAATTTTTTGGCACAAGATCACTAAAAGCATGCATTTTATATGAATTTATAGGCTATAATTGGTAACTATTCAATTATATATAGAAAGGTGTAATTATACAACATTTGTATACATACGGTATATTTCAAATTTGACAAGTTTTGTTAATATATGTGAGAATCAATTTCATATATGATTTAATAAAGATTTAAGAAAGTATAATAGGCTTAGTGGCATTAAGTTTTAATTTTAAGTTAATAATAAACATTAAAATTTAATTTTAAGTTAATGGCCTTAACCAGGGTCGACAAGCTGTAATGGGCTCAGCGGTTCCGAGTTACGCCCCGCTCGACTCGCAGGTGGCGATAGTGATGTTACTACTAATTCATGTACACCGAATCGGTGAATTTCAACTACATTTGCAAGAGGAAATCGGTGTGATCTTTCCCGCCAAGACTGAAATGTCAATTCTGTTCTGAACCGCCATTATGGGTGATTGGAGACCGTTCACGACGAAAACGAGCAGCCAAACGAACTTGAGACATAATTATTATTTATTTCATAGTTATTATAATTGCTATAGTTTTTAAAATATTGTTATAATTGACGGTGTTTTCTTTTTCTAGATATGAAGCAAAGGAAGAAATGTTCGATCATTTCCTGCAAAGAAAATAGAGGGTAGACAATATTTGTACTGTAATTGTATATCTATTCCTATGTATACCTATGTATATTATGATTCTTTTGTAATATGAATATTAATAAAACGAAAGTAACTGAAATATAATGTTGTTATTTCCATTTTAAAATAAAATTAAAAAGAAAATATGAAGGCAAGCATTAGAATACAACCATTGAGTATACATTAATATAGATAGGCATGCTATACAAAAATTTATGCCTTTAGTTCGTACCCGCGAATACTAGTGGCGCTGTTTTCAGTCCTTTTTCATAACACGGCAGCTTGCCTACCCTGGTTGGGTTACCAGAAGGTTAGCACATGTACGTGCTCCTAACCTCGCTTATTATTAAAGTTCAGAAATGGGAGGTCAGAAGAAAATGTTGAAACGAAAGAAAAATAATTTACCCGTAAAAGATAAAACTGAAGAATTAAAAAAGAATAATGTGGAATTGAAAGATATAGAAGAAACGGTAATATATATGTCTAACAATAATGTTGTCACATAGGTTTTCTTTTAGGTTCTGGTAATCCGTTAAAACTATTTTTAAAATTACTATAGACTTTTATTATTGCTTAATTTCAATATCTTTGAGTCTTTTAAATTAAGACTTTTAAAATATACAAGATATTACTTTACAAATATAGAAATGAGTTTGTTTTGAGAAGAACATAGACAAGAATTACATACCAAAGTTGGTATACTTTACGACACTATTCACAATAATATTAGAAAATATGATTTATATGCTATATTTCTAAAAATGTTTAGGACTCTGGTACAGAAGATTTATTAGTTGCTGAATTAAATAGCAATGACAATGATAGCTCAGATGAAGAAGTAGAAGAGAAGGATGATATATCCGAATCTGATGGAGAAAGGGACGAAGTTGTTTTTGAATCAGATGAGGAGAGTGAATTAGAATTTGAAACAGATTCAGATGATATTGAAGCAGACAAAGCCACTTCTGAGAGCAATGATTCTGATAATGATGATTCTATTAAGCAAAATACTGCAGAAGCAAATTTAATAATAAAAAATGATGACTCTAAAGTTAGTCCGAGATCTCAAAATAAACACAGTAAAGGAAAAAGTAAATGTACTGAATCTACCATCAACAGTAAAAATGTTCCTTTTGTATCTAAATCTGGTCAAACAGAAAAGTTACATGCTCTGGATGCTATACCTAAAAGTAACACACGTAAAGGAGATATTCAACCAAATAAAAATCTTAATTGTAATGATAAACAAAGCAAGAGCAATACATATTCTAATAAACTCCATTCCAGTAAAATCGTTGGAGAGGATACTAAAAGCAAGGATGAATATGAGTATGATAGCTCAGACGAAGAAGATATTCGTAATACTGTTGGAAACATACCGATGAAATGGTATGACGAATATGATCATATCGGTTACAACTGGGAAGGTAAACAAATTTTAAAACCGCAAAAAGGTGATCAATTAGATAATTTCCTAAAAAGAATGGAAGATCCTGACTTTTGGAGAACTATAAAAGATCCTCAGACAGGACAAGATGTTGTATTGAGTGAAGCAGACATAGATTTGATTACAAGAATACAAAAACAAAAGATTCCGGATGTAACATTTGATGAGTACGCTGTAAGTGTATATTACAATATTATTGTTATACAGTAAAAGCTTGATAAATGCACAGAATTCAGGGGCCAAACAGTTCTCTTATGAAGTACCGGTATCGAATCTGTGTTTACATCCGAGTTCCAGCCAAGTGCGAAATTTGAAAAGGACAGACAGTAGAAGAGGATAGGAGGTCCAATATAACAGGGGGAGCGGCCCGAACGTATCAGTGAAGCAATACTAATTGGAGGGTCGGCCGTTTTCATTTTTAATTTTGTTTTAAACCTTTGCTAACGTATTTATGAGATTTTTCTGATTAAAATGATACCAAACACGATATATTTGAATTATATTTACTTAATATTTAATATATTTACTTACTATTTACATCATTCAAAGTATATCGTGTTTGGTATCATTTCAGCAAAGATTTACAAAAAAAAAATCAGAAATGAAAACAACCGACCCTCTAATTAGTATTGCCTCACCGATACGATTGGGTCGTATCACGTTATACTGCTATCGCGTCGATCGTTGAGGTTCGTTAAGGGGGATCCCCCTATGTGGAGGAGACAGTCGCTGTGCATTTATCGAGGGAAACTTCTGTTGCCTTTATCGAGGTTTTACTGTATAATGATATTCAGGGAATAATGTTACTTTCAAACATCATGCATTATATTACTCCCTATTCTATTTATTATAGCCGTGGGTGGAATGGTTTACTTCAGAAGTAATGAAAATGCCACTTCGTAAATTTCCTGAACACAAACGTTCATTTTTGCCGTCTAAACCCGAAGCAAAAAAAGTATCTAAATTGGTACATGCTCTTAAAATGGGTTGGATGAAATCTACTGCTGAACTGCAAAAAGAAAGGGAAGAGAAAGAAAAGGGACCACAATTTTATATGTTGTGGCAGTCTGATGATCAGTCAGAAGAAATGCGCCGAATTCATAAACATATCCCAGCACCTAAAAGACATTTGCCTGGTCATGGAGAAAGTTATAATCCCCCACCAGAATATTTATTTGACAAAAAAGAATTAAAAGAGTGGAATAAGCTGAAAATGACACCGTGGAAAAGGAAATTACACTTTATACCACAGAAATTCAATTCACTTCGTGAAGTTCCTGCTTACTCTAAATATATTAAAGAAAGGTTTCAGAGGTGTCTAGATTTGTACTTATGTCCCAGAGCATTAAAAATGAGATTAACAATTGAACCTGAAGTGTTGGTGCCCCAGCTACCTAGTCCCAAAGATTTGCAGCCATTTCCAACTACAATGTCTATGGTATTTAAAGGTCATACAGACATGGTTAGAAGTATTTCTGCCGAGCCAATGGGACAATATATTGCTTCTGGTGGAGATGATATGACATTAAAAAGTAATTATTGATGATTCCTGAGCATTACGTATCATTTATATATTTTAATGAAATAAATTTATTTTGCAGTATGGGAAATAGCAACAGGTAGATGTTTAAAGACGATACAATGTGGTGGAACAATTAGATGTGTAGCATGGTGCCCAAATCAGTCATTATCACTTATAGCAGTGGCAGCTGATAAAAAGGTTCTTTTAATAAATCCTGGTATTGGAGATCATTTAATCACGAGTAAAACCGATCGACTTCTGGAAATAATACCCGAGACTGATGTTATAGGTATAACGATAATAGTTTATATATGTGTGTGTGTAGTCCTTTTAAAATAGAATTTTGATAACAGTATAATATGAACCCTTTTTATATTATATTATTCTTTTTATCTATTATATACTCGTTAAACTGCTAAACGTCTTTTTATTCTGCCAGTTAGTGACAGAGTAAAAACTGCTGTACAGTGGGAACAAGCAAATGGTGAACATTGGTCCAACGGAATTCGAATAATTTTAAATCATTTAAAAATAGTAAAACAAGTAACATGGCATGGCAAAGGTGATTATTTTGGTACAGTTATGCCAGATGGACAAAACAGATCTGTCTTAATAAATCAATTATCAAAACGAAGATCTCAACTACCTTTTAACAGATCAAAAGGTTTAATACAATGTATTTTGTTTCACCCAATTAGACCGTATTTGTTTGTAGCGGTAAGTAATGTGTATACATTTTACATAAAATGTAGAAATACATATGTAATCCTATGTATAATCGATAAATATTTTTAGACTCAACGAAATATACGAATATATGATTTAGTTAAGCAAGAAATGATTAAAAAATTACTATCAAATTCACAATGGATATCGACAATGGCAATACACCCGGGTATGTTTTAGCACTGTTAACCCCTTGCTGTACGATTTCTTTCGTGACTGAATGCGCAATAACTCGGAATTAATCGCTGAAATAACTATCTATCCCTGATTTCTGATATAGCGTATAACTTAACGTAATATTAATAGTATAGAAATAATTTGACCGTATCGTGAACCACTGATATTTTTAATTTAAGTTTTGGAAAACTTCAAAATTTCCTTTTCCATTTATCGCGTCACGAGTGTCACTCGTTATTGTACGACAAGGGATTAAGAAATAACTACATGCAAGAAGCAGCAATTTCTAATTATTTTTACATTTTTAGGAGGTGACAATATTCTAGTGGGCACTTATGATCGTAAAATGCTTTGGTTTGACCTCGATTTAAGTACAAAACCTTATCAAATACTACGGTTGCATGGAACTGGCGTAAGAGGCGTAGCATTTCATAAGCGATATCCTCTTTTTGCATCTGGTGCTGATGATAGAGGTCTCATTATATCTCATGGCATGGTATACAAGTAAGTAGTAATCAATATAATTGTGTGTAGTGTTCCTTACGAGTTTATAATAATAATGTTGACTATGGTATATTTTAGTGACTTGCTTCAAAATCCATTAATTGTACCACTTAAAAGATTGTGTAATCATGAATCTTACAATGATTTTGGTATTTTGGATGTAATGTTTCATCCTATTCAACCGTGGGTGTTCTCAGCAGGTGCGGATTCGACTATACGTATGTACACTTAAGTCACATACGTAAATTACTCAACATCTGTTTAATATTTATGTATTATATTACATACAAATGATGTAAACCAATACAACAATATTTTTTATGAAATAAAAATTCAGAATTTTCATCATGTGCTTTATTATGATATGAATATTTTATTGTTATAAAAGTTTTTATATAACTTATAATTGTATGTAGAAAGTAAACGCATAGGAACTTTTATATTGTAACAAAGTTGTTTTTAATATAAATGAAAATTTATATAAAATTAACTATATAAGAAACAATGTGTATCCAAAATAATTAAAATTTTACCTGTGTCTCATTATAAGGTAAATTACTTATCTCAATCATCGTAACGCTTTCGCTGCGGAGGGTTTTATTTGCGAATGTACTACCACGGGGCAGTCGTAACGCGGACGTAATTATTTTCGTGTAGGAAGAATGTAACTTTCAGTGGCTAGTAGCATAATGTAAATTATTAATGTTTTGTTCAACCTGCAACACATGTGATACATAACAAATAAAAATTTAGGGCATTTAAAAAAGAATATGATAATACAATTCCGTATGAAATTTTGACGGGTAACTATAGTTATCCGTAGTAGCGAAAATGTTGATGATACTAGTGAAGTGGCAAGTACAAGAACCAAAATACAAATATACATCAATTTTTTTTAAAGTAACGAAACAAATTAAGGTGGTGGCGAATGACCCAAGCATTGCCACTCAGGTTCTCCACATTCACAAATACGACCGGCGTGTCTAACTTGAAAAACTGTAACTACACCTCTGTTATCATCGAACCTGCAAGTGATATGTAAATCATGAATTAGGAAAGTATAGAATTGACTGCCCCATCTTTGTCTAAGATATACGGATCGGGGGTCCTCCCGAAGCACATTTTCAATTGCAACTTTTTGGTCATTAATTTTAGTTCCCAAAATTTCATTCAATTGAATCAGAGCTCGATCATTGAATACTACGCATAAAGGTGTTTGTGGCCTTGATACCCATTCCGGGACTCTTACTTCCGAAGAAACATTTTCTGCTGAAGCAGATTCACTTTCTCTGTTTTGAATAATTCTTGATTCGGATGAAGAAACTGAATCTATGCTATCTGGAATGTTAGTGATTGATGTGGTTTGGGCTACTTGATGAATATTGGATAAAGTTTGAGAAGGTGTAATACTCTGTGATTCTAAGCCTTCTTCTCCATCAGGGGCTTCACGTATGCCCATTCTTACAGGAGAGTTGTCAACCCTCGTGGTTAATGAACGTCTATGAATCAAATCTATATCAGTACCACAGACTGTGCTTGGTCCATCCGCTCCATCTAGAAGTCTGGACAGAGCAGCATGAGTTTCAACATAAGTAGTAGTTTCTCTGTTTCTTGGTATATACATAGAATCAATATTAGAGTGATTAGACGTATTAAGATTTTGTAATCTATTAGTTACATCAGCTAAATTTTCGGATTGTGATTCTAAAGTGGACAAAAGTGTATTATGTCCACTAGACACATTCGTACAAGGTCGTAAATTGGATATTTCCGAAAAGACATGTGGTGCCCTATGTATACCTGTTACATCTGCATTGTGCTGTACAATGTCGCTATTACGTAAGTTAATATCACCTAAATGAGAAAGATGTCTATTATTGTAATAGTTTTCAAAGTTTGAATTTCCTTGAAATTCTTCTGCTTGCAGTCTTAATGCAATTTCTTCGTCCCTAGATATATCTGTATCTTCGCTTGATTCATTGAAATTTTTACTATGGTAGGAATCCGATAGTAAATTCCTGATTCCATCTTCGGATTCTAGTTCAGCATTGAAAACATTATATGTCTGATTTCTGCTTAAACCAGCTATTTCCTCTACACATTCAAATGTAGTAGAATCATTTATATTAACATCTTGTGCTCTGTTAGCTAGTTTTTCAAAACATTGCGGACTATCATACTGCGGTATATAAGGTTTTATATCTAATACAGGTGATTGATCCACCATATCGACTCCTTCGAAATAAATTGTGTGATTCTCAATTCTTGTAACCTTTACCAAGCTCAAACCAATTGGGCATGGGCGATGAGGTGAACGTGTAGAAAATACTCCAGTTCTAATACCATTTAATCTGGGTGGCGCAACTTTTGCACGAACATGAGTTGAATCATTTCTATGAAAGTAAAATAAAATCCTGCAGAACAATAATAGGTTGTTAGAGATAATGAATAAATTTACATTCAATCAATTCCAAGTTAGTATATCTTTTACATGTCCCACTAAGTTAGGGAACTAGCACAAGCTTTAACAATTCCCACTTTACTGCCTTCACACTATTTTGTTTACTATCCATGCTTGATGTATTCATATACATGGCAATACAAGTTTTTACATGTAATCAAACTGCATTTTACTTTTCTATTAATAAAACATTAAAGATATTCTAATGGAGTAACTAATGATGTAGAGCAATAAAAAAAATAAAACAATTTTTTTTTAGTTGGATTCCAAACCAACAAAGCCCTGATATAGATATTAAGTAGAAAAATCTTCCAGAAACAATAGGAATTTCAATTTGAGGCCATAACTTGTAGTGCAAATCTTTAATTCCATGCCCACTGTAACCCAGATACATATTCTAGTACTAGATTAAGATATATGGTTCACAGATTAATTTCGTCACATTTTGTGCTACAGTATGAATTTTTAAAGACATATATAGTGATAGCATACACAGTGACATGTAAAAGATAATAAGCGGTAGCAGAGATATGCACAGATATAAGCAAGTCAGTTGAACAACATATTTTGAATGGAATTGAGTGTAAAGTAGTATCTTTGTTTTAATTTTTAGCATTACAAAATTAAGAATTTATAGAGATAAACAGCTTTATTCATCCTACCACATATGTGAAAAATCTTGTAATCCTTCTAAAGCATGATCAGGATTTGTAAATATAGAATTATGAAGTATTAGTTTTCCTGGTATTTTCCCACAAATTCTAGTTTGTCTAGGAGTACCACGTTTACTGGGAAACCATGTGGATATTACACCAATTGGCTTTAATTTCAATGTATCATCATCAGCACTGGTACTAGGTTTCACATCTTCCGAAGATATTATTTTCGGCTCAGATATATTTGTGTCATTTGTATGGGATTCTAACAGACGTTTTATACCGTCAACATCTTTTTCATGAATATATTTCAGACTTTTTATCTGTTGTCTGTAACAATCGAAAAAGTAAAGTAAAAAATATACTGTACTACAATATATATATATATGATAAAATATGTATCATATTATAATATTTGGTATATAATAACAAAATTTCAATATATACTTTATGTGTACATATGTACACATGGTACATATTTTAACGCAATATATTTTTATACAGTACTCATAAAAAGTGTACAACGAAACGTGACATACACTGTGCAAAAATACTGCATACAAAACATAAAAGTACTATCATCTTTACTTGCATTTAATGATACATTTTTCTAAATAAAACTTCCTATCTACAAGAAAATTTATAGCTTATAAGACTACCTTAAATTATGAATCTCCTTTCTCGCCGTATGTAATTGATCAAGCAAATATTTAACACTTAAATCTGAATTTTGACAACTTGATTCCATAGTCGCTTCCGACTACTTCCGACAGATTCCGATCACAACGATCACACCACTGGTTGAATTGAATGAAATATTACATACATGCGCCAGTGGCCGAGAAAGTGTTATACACAGGATCATAAAGGATCTAAATCTAAATGATGAAACTCATCCAACACAGTTGGACGAGGGCACTAATCTTATATTTTACGCATGCGCTTCCTGCCATATTGAAAATTTCCAATGAAAGATAAAAGTATTTATATTCTTGCATGTATTTTTGAAAAGCGTGAAATTGTGTTTCATTATTTCAATTGTGGCATTAATGAATGATATTTATTCACACGAAAAATACTTATTCCTTTATAATTTTAAATACTTCAAAATGTAAGGTATTCCTCTCTAATCGTTTAAACAGAGATACAATTGTAAATATGCAGTAGTTATAAAGGATATTTATTACAATAATGGTAAAGTTATTTACATATTACTTAAAAAATTAATAAAATCATTGCAAACATATGAAAACCTTTTGCACATAATTAAACTTTTACGTATGCATATTGCATCTACTATATACGTAATATTATAAAATAATATATCACTGTACTATTGAATGCACGAGATTTATCTTCGTTTATTTTTAACTAAGTGTTACGGTTATTTAATTTGTATCTATACAGGCAGTAAATAAATGCATTCAAAATAATTTCAATCTAGGGAGTATATGATAAATTCGCTAGAAATCCGAATAATTTGCTTAGTAATCTCGCAATAACAGGTGAGTTATTTTAGTCGAATATGTTCGTATTTTATTTAATATTTAACAAATATTTTCAGAATTAATAAAAAATAACGAATTTATATAGACGTTTTCAAAAAATTTAAATGCATAAGATATATTTACATTAAAAGAAAGTTCATGTGAATAATGTATACTTATATATAGTATACAATGCTCACATGAAATTCCTTGAATTAAGACTTAATAAAATCATGCACATTGCTAATATATATATATACAAATTTATTTTTAATCATACTACACTCCCCAGACAGACTGGAATATTGCAGCAATATTGCAGCAATATTGCGAATCTTGCACAATATTGCCAATATTGCAGCAATATTGCTGCAACATTGCAGGGCAATATTGCAGCGGGAACATTGCCGCAACGTTGCGGCAACATTGCAGTGGCAATATTGCAGCGGGAACATTGCCGCAATATTGCTGCAACATTGCAGGGCAATATTGCAGCGGGAACATTGCCGCAACGTTGCGGCAACATTGCAGTGGCAATATTGCAGCGGGAATATTGCCGCAACGTTGCGGCAACATTGCAGTGGCAATATTGCAGCGGGAACATTGCCGCAATATTGCTGCAACATTGCAGGGCAATATTGCAGCGGGAACATTGCCGCAATATTGCTGCAACATTGCAGGGCAATATTGCAGCGGGAACATTGCGGCAACATTGCAGTGGCAATATTAAGTTATTAACAATTATTATTTTTATTATTAATAATATATTATAATATAATATTATTAATAATACTAATGATTATTATTAATTATTTAATAATTATTAAAAACCATTTTTTTAAATAATTGCTTAATATACATCCTATTTCACAATTTCTAAAAATTTCGCAAATATTGTTTCATAAATAACAAAGTTATGATGATTTTTGAACGTACAAGTTTACCCAGAAACGTGCGGCCTCAGGTGTATGTCTTACAGATTTCTTTGCGGTCCTTAATGCGTTAAGTTAATAAAGCTTCATTACCGTATTTAAGTGCAACTGTAGAACATAAAATCAAGAGCTGCCGTGGCGTAGCAGCAACATTCTGGGTTCGCACAGAAAAGACTAGGGTTCGAATCCCGTCGTGGGTAATTTAAGTTTTTTTTTTTCAATCTTTATTCTTATTTATATTCTTTATTCTTTTTTTCAATCTTTTAACTACTTATATTTCACATGTAGAGATGAATAAATGTTTTAATTAAATATTCCTGCAACGTTCCCGCAATATTCGTGCAACGTTCCTGCAACGTTCCTGCAACCTTCCCGCAACGTTCGCAACGTTCCCGCAATGTTCCCGCAATATTCCTGCAACGTTCGCAATGTTCCTGCAACCTTCCCGCAACGTTCGCAACGTTCGCAACGTTCCCGCAATGTTCCCGCAATATTCCTGCAACGTTCGCAATGTTCCTGCAACCTTCCCGCAACGTTCCCGCAATATTGCTGCAATATTGCCGCAACATTGCTGCAATATTGCCGCAATATTGCTGCAATATTCCCGGCAATATTGCCGCAATATTCCTGCAAGCTACAAAGAGGCGGACATAGGAATATTGCAGCAATGTTGCGGCAATGTTGCGGCAATATTCCCTGCAAGCTTTAAGGTTGCAATGCAATATTGCTGCAATATTGCTGCAATATTCCAGTCTATCTGGGTCGTTACTTCTGTTTATAAGCATATACGGCAGTATATGGTATGATATGGTATGTACCAAAGTATGTCCAAGCTTAAGTGAGGACCAAGTTCCGAGATATGTTTCATGTTAGTATTTGTAGGAGGCGGTAGTGTTATCGAATTTAGTGTCTATAGAAGACGGTAGAGGACGATACTGTCACCGAATTTTGCACCTTCTCTAAAATGAAAAAAAAAAACTGAAACACGACGCGCTTATTAATTTTTTACTTCTGTTTCACTACTGTCATTTGTCTTAGAAAAAAGGGCGAAATGGTTACAACGATCATTCTAATAGTGACCGCGGAGGTATTAATATTACATTAAATAAAGAGAAAAGATATGTCGTTTTTTTACAAGCGGAAACATTTATTTACAAAAGAAAATACGTAATGTTCATTCCTTATAATTGCACATAGTAAGTCTCCGCTGTGATGAACTTACCAAGTTTTAATAATTCATGATGAATCACACCCCCATTTTTTCTGCAGGCACATAAAAAAATAACATTTCTTTTCGCTTTGCCTTAATAGAAGAACAACAAGAATGTCTCTTTGTCGCGTAAAAAATTATAATGCGCATAGCAGTAAATTTTACCATATGACACCATCATCGCAGGCAGAACGGCTTATAAAATAGATTTCTGCGTGTGGAAATCCATAGTTATTTAACATTGGCCCGAAATCTCTGCGAAATAGAAACGTGTGCGAAGACCACTTCGAAATAAAGTGCAACAACAATTTACAATTTATTTCATAGTAAAAATAAAAGAATCAAAAAATACTAAGAGTACAACTTCTCAAAGCGCGTGCACCCCACCCCTCTTCCCCTCCCCAGCACTTCGATAATTTGGCGATCCAGTGCAAATGTGTTTTCTTCTTCCGTTTTTCGCAATCGCATTTCCATTCACTTGTTAAGATTGTTCGTTTTTCGTTCGAATACTTGTTGAGCACAGATGCGAGATTGATAGTCTACTGCTAAACCCTAAAGATTACCATGAATGGAATGTACAACTAGAATTTAGAGGTTTGAATATCATTTTCTCAATTATTTTGAATGCATTAAATATGAATAGTTTTTTTTCTTAGGAAATTGGTATATGATTTAATTATGCAGAAATATCGTACTTTTGATTGCTGTCCTTGTAAATTTTCAAAAATTATTATGAAGACTACAATCTTTAAATCTACGTAAAGATTTGAATGTCCCAACCGGATACGATTGATGTACCCGAAGATTTGATATGTGTGTTACCTTATGTACATAAAAGTAATAGTGATTTCTTCGAAAAGATGGCAAGGAAAATTATGAAAGTAATACAGCGACCACGATTACACTGAAGTTCATGTAGACAATATTAAAAAAATTAAGAACTGAAAAGGAATAAAATATTATTCGAACTTCGAGAGATTTCAAAGTAACGCGGAGTAAGGTCGTGAGCGTGTCCGGACCTTCACCGCGGCGCGGCGAAGTTGCGCGCTACTTCAAAACCCGCCTACTGCCATTCCGACGGCTTTCATAATTCACAACACTACCTATCCGGAAAAAAAGAAGCTATCGTTGGGAGCAAGCCTCCTGGGGCACTCCATCGAGAGTTGCAATTCTGCAACTTCAATTGCTGAGTCTCAACTCAGCAAATGCGCATCTCTCTCAGCTGCTTTTGTATATCACAACGCTAGTTTCGCTATTGTTCAAAAGAAAAACGCGTATGATTCAATATTTTGCAACGCTAATTTGGAATTTATGGAGAGGAAACTCCGGGGCACCTATTTCAGGTGATAAATCGTGATGCTGTATTCTGCAAATTAATATGAAATTGCTAAATTGCAAACGACAAAAGTGAAGCATGAACGTCGCGAGAGGTTGCGTGAACACTTTTAATTGCGTAGTTATTTCGCGATTCTTCTTAAATTCGTAATTATTATTATCAAACTTGACAGATCTGGAACAATGAAAGTAATATCACACGTAGTAGATACACGAGAGAACTATTTTTTTGCGGTCGGTAAACGAGGAATATGTAAAATTAACTTTCGTAACGGATTCATGTTGACGGCACTGGACGGCACCAAGCGAAGAGACAGAATGAAGCAGGTTCTCCCTCTATGAGGAGCGGGGTAGCGCGCGGTCTTTCGTTTGCGGTAACGGCGGACGAATTGGAACGTGGCTGCATGTTACCTACTACACTACTAACTAGAAATTGCGTGATGCTACTTGCTAATCACGAATGATTTGAGATTCGATACAATCGTTCTCAGTCACAGTGATTTGAGATTTTTCGCAATCGTTTCTAAAGTTTAAAATTATCATAAAAGTTCAAAGAGCAATTAGTGCTCTTACTGAATTCAGAATAAATACGAAATTCCAAATAGGGAATTTGATTTTGAATGTTGGTCATAAATTTGATAAAATTTCGGAATATATTCAATTCAAATATCTTTTCATCCTGGAAAAATTATTATAAATTACAGTAATAAGAAATGGATATTGACTGCGGTATGAATAAAAGTAATGAAAATACCATTATACGAACTTCGTTCCCAAAAATAGCTGATTTATGTTGTGTAATCTGTGAAACTGACTCTTTTGAAGTACAAGATTCATCAGCTAAATCTAATTTTCATTGGCAAACTATAAAATGCAGGTATATAAGAATGTACCTTTATTCCTTTGTCTACAGAATATTATTATACCTTAACATTGTTTTAGATTGTTGATTCATCTTGTTCCACATGTGATAGCTTCACCGGTATCAGGGGCAGAAAGGGTGATATTTATAATCACTCCTAAAACCTATTTCAGAACGGGAAAATTGGGAGTGGTTTTAAAGAATTTAAAATTAGTTGTATGATGCAGCTCATTTGTACAAAATAAATATAAATCCATAACTGCTACAATTTTTTACACTATGTCAATATTTTTATCAGTATCAAGGCTTACGACCAGTCACCAAAGAAGTTTATGAAGTCTGTCTTATTTATACGATTCAATGTAAAATGGCACCATACTGGAATAAAATTGATCAATACCTTATCGAAGGAAAAGATTTTTATAATTCAATACAAGCAAAAAGAGCAATGAAATTAAATCTCGATATAAAGGGTATTATAATTAGCAAATGTGATCACTCAATGGGGGCAGAAATCCTTTTATTATTTTATCGAATTTTATGATAATTTCAGGGGAAGTTATTTTCATACGACTTCAAACAAAAAAGATTAAAATACCATTTCTAAAGATTGAAGAATCTTACCTTCCACAGTCAATTCTGGCTCAATTTCAAGCGGATCCTAAAGGGTACATTGATTTATCAAAATTCAGATTGCCATTGGTACATGTTCTGCCAAGGTAAGCATAATGTTAGTAATGTAGAGGACATAATTATCTTAAGAAGTGAAATTGATGATTTAATGCAGTAATATGCTTTTAGTACAAAAAAGGGAAGACTATTATCTGTGTCTAAAGAAATTCCAACAACATCTCCTTTTAAAGATTATGATCAATTACGCAGACATTGGAAAAATATGGTATTTTGATACATTTATTATCTAAAGATTAAATATAAACGAAAGTTTTTAGTCATAATTATATGATTATGTAACACAATTGGCATATTCATTAATTACACATTAATAATAAACACATATTTTATTTTAGTATGGCTATTCTTTGCCAAGAAATAAAAATGGAATTTGGTATTATGAAATACGATTTCCCGTACAGAAATCAAATATATTTATATATCCTCATCTCTGTATTACAACCGCACCATTACAAATTGTACAAAGTGCTGACAAAAAACTTACAATTTCACACTTCTTAACTGATATGATTAAGAGATTGCCTATTATTTGTGGTGAAAAAGTACAAATCTTCAGTAAAAATTTATTAAACACTGTATGTTAATAGCAGCATAGCTACCATATTTGAATTTTATCAATTATACAAATATTATTACATTATTACTAATTTTGTGAATATAATAAATTAAATATAAACTTTAAGCAATGTTAAATCCGTTGCCTACAGGAAGTACAAACGATAAGTACGTCACCTAGTACAAACTCATTATTGTCATGGAATAAAGATTTGTTTACACAAAACACAGAGGAAATTAATCCTGATTCGTCTGCAAAATTAGAATTTTCGACAAACTATAGAAATGGATTACGAACAAGTACAAATAACATTACTTCATCATCATTACAAATGAATTTAGCAAAAATTCACCAGATTCATACCACATCTTTGACTTCACACATGAATACTAATGCAAATCAAAGAGATATGGAAAATAAGCAAAATAGTAGGAAAAGACAAGTTCGATATAAAGTATATTATAAATATTTATACATCTACTAATAAATTTAATTTTACAGAGATCTCATTTCCTAACGATATTCAAACAAGACCTTGCAATATGCAAGCTGTAGAAATAACTTCTAATGAACATAGAGAACTGAACAGTTTAAACGTTAGCGCTAATACAAAAGAAGAGGAAAGTATTTCTAAATATTTTAAAATACGTAAAACGCATTCTTCTACAAACAGTGCGGTAATTACTTTATTTTTATGTTTAGCTACTGTAATTTGACATAACGTCATTCATTAATGATACCTTCCATTTTAGAGTGGCATTGAAGAATTTACTGGGAAACCAAGAACTGTATCTCTGAGAGAAAAACTGTTTTGTGCTAGATCAGAGGTAAGTATGAGTACATGTGTAGAAAAAATATTCAGTAAATATTAATTTTTTAATTTCTAATACATAATTTTATAATATTTTAATCTGCTGTTTAAATCAAGGATGTCGATATGGAAGCGATGGCAAGAAGTAACAGATTGGGTGAAGTAAAGAATAGTATTTTAAGTAATTGGTTGAAGAAACACTCGATTTTACATAATTCTCACGGTAAAAAGGAAGATTTAATCAATAAGGTATTATCTCATATAAGAAATACAAAAATATTACATCAGTTTCGTCTATAATACTGAAAGTACTTTAATCGTATTAGTTTAACTGCTTAGCGGTGTTTCTATTATCACATATATAATAAAATACATAATTCTTGTTAAGAACTACTAATAAATACATTACTCTATCATGTCGCTGTAGACTTTCTTTTTGTAATCTTCTATCACATCTAGCAAAGCTTCTCTGTCGGATTTATTTTGTATTCCAATTTCAATTAAATCATTATCATTTAGCGTCACAAACAAATCAATGTCTACCTGAAATATGTCATGTAATTATTATAACTCTTTAAATTAAACAAAAATAAATGATATTTCGTTGTTCATAGAATTATGCAACAGTACTGATATCGTCAGAATTTTACAATCTGTTGCATTATACACATATTTTATGTAATTCAAATGCATTTATTAGCAAATTTGATCAGAACTAATAATATAATGATCTCAGAACTAGTTTAGCTATTATCTTTTTACATTGTAACTAATACTTTCAAAACTTAAATACCTCTTGTTCAATAAATATAGGAACATGTTGAATTAATTTGTAATGTTTTAAAAGATTGATCATTTGTACTTCTTCTGAATAATGAATCATGCCTCTTGGTGGTGTTTTATAACGTGGAGGCGTAGGAGTATTTTCATCAAATACATTTTCATCGCTGGTGTTTAAAGGTACATGTGGCGATCTAGCTGGACTAAATTCTGGTGTATATTTCAGAGTATTATTACGACCCACTTCATTAGTTTGTATATCCAAATTCCTTGGACGAATATACTGCAATCTGTCAAGATAGAAACGTAACAGAAAAAACCTCATAATGAAATTATTGATTTATTGATACAATACTCATACAAAATAAATGTCACCTTTGCAAAATTGGTCGTGATTCAGTGAATGAGTTATTGTCAGGTTTTAATGAATGCATTATCGTCTCATTTTTATTTGAATTTTCACATCCACAGTCGTCATTTTTATTCATCTTATATTTGTGGTCATGGCTTTCCTGTACATAATAAATATTTGGAGATGTAGGAAAAGCATCATCAACCATGCATGTTAATTTTGGTGTTATTACATGTTCTTGACTATTTTGGGAAAATTCTGTTAATAAATTTGTAGTGCAAGTTTCTGAATTCTTTTTTAAATTAATTTCTGTATTGGATGTTTTTGAACCAGTAGACTCAAATATGGAAGTTGGTTTTAAAGAAATCACATTTTTATCATTTTGGCTATCATATTCATCATTAATATCTTGCACTATATCTGTCGTATATCTTTCTTTAGTTTCAAGAACTAATTCAGTAGAACATATTGTTCTTTCTTCATCTACATCACTTTCTATTGAAATATTGTCTGATGTGTCATTCCAGTAATCTTCTATGTCCAGATGTGTCTCCAACAAGTTTGCTATTTCAGGTACTGTTGATTGTTTCATCATGATTTGTGTATATTTATCTATAAAAAATACAATACATACATATATCAGCATACAATTTTATTATGGTAGCCTCTGTATTGCAGGATAAAGAGCAGCTGTAGCATTAATTTTCAAAAACTTACTGGCCTTATAAATATCTAAGCCGTAATTCATCAACTTAAAAAACAACTCTTTATCATTTTTCATGGCAGCTATACAAAGTGGTGAAATGTCATCATTAGCAGCATTTATTATTGCGGAGGGGCATATTTCATGTATTTTTTCAAACATATCTTTACCCACTGCAGTAGCTAATCCAATAACTGGCATTCCTATGAATTAACGGAAGTCTAATACATGATTTATTTAAATTATATGAATAAATTAGTTAAATAAATCATTGAATTAATAGTAATATGAAATGATGGTATTGAAATGTTCACCTAGATAAGTTGAATCACGAGGATTGGCATTGTTTTCTAACAATACTTTAACCATATTAATATCCTTATTGCAAATTGCTAACATTAATGGTGTCCATCCCAATTTATTTTTATTATTTATAACATGACGGGTATCTTTATTCAGCAAAATTTCCTTTATAATTTTCAAACAACCATTTGCTGCAGTTACATGTAATAAATTTTCGCCATAATCATTTACAGCATTTAATGTATATCCTGATAAGTAAATGTTTACTAATGATTATTTTCTACTTGTTTAATGTAATTATATTAGAAATATTTATCAAGAAGTATGAAGATTTTTAATATTTCACAATATTTCTTTAGTAGTTAAAGAATGAATAAAATAATATTTAGATTACAAGAATAAATATTTCTTACAATTAGCAATAACATTTCCAAGAAAGTAAAACATTTATAACATGCTTAATACCTTTTTCTCGTAGCCCTTTTATTACTTCTGATTCCACAAGTTTTTTTGTATCATTAGTTTCTTGTACAGACATAATTTTACATAAATGTTATTAACAATAATTGAATCTTCGAACTCGTAAATTTGTTAAAGTAGCATGTGCACGAAGTTTCAAAGTAAGCAGCATAAGAATTTATACTTTGACAAGAAATATATTTAACGAATCAAACATTGAAAGTGACCTATAAGCACATTTTTTCATCTTTGAATGTGTATATACTTCTAGTATTCTAAGGTTGCATCTATGTTCAAGATGAAGAATGGCATCTAGATATTTAAATAAAGTAAAGAAAGCGACGATAATAAAGTATAAATTTAAAGGCATTAAGATATAATGATTGTGCATTTACTAATTTTACTTTGACTTTACGTAGTTTCCGCCAATTCTTTATCGAGTGCATTAGTTAACGATAGTACGGTGGCAGCACAGTCTTATGAAATGTGACGTACGTGATAATTTCTGATAGCATTTGAATTTCATTTTTGGAATAGCGCGTCTATTCAATTAAAAAAAAATGAAGAACAAGCGCTTTTGAAAACACGGAAGTATGTCCGATGTTTGGTTCCTATAACGTGCAAACAACGAATTAAACGTATATGGTGCAATTCAACTTGCAATTTACATTGATACATTTTAATCCAAAGTGAATAACTCTTGATTGTGTCTGTTATTTCAAACTTTAGCAGTCCAATTAAATTTCCCATTAGCAGGTGAGTGTTTTGATTTGTCATTGCGTTACAATAGAATTTTTTCGTATGATTGTACAATTCGTTTTATTTGTGGTATGGTTTTGTTAGGTTAACTTTCAGACGACGCCGAGATCATATTTTTCGGGGTGGGGGCACTAATTAAGAGAATGTAGATGGGGGAGACGAATACGTATCGTTACCGTTAGTGGTCAATTTTCTTGAATGTTTATTAACTCTATTCTTACATATCCCTTGGGAAAATCGGTTTCATTTATGATTAGAGCACTATTCTTTTTTAAGTGAAACATCATGTGTTGCTGAACTTACAACAATATGGATATACTGATTTGCTGTTAATGTATTTTTAAGTTATTTCATAATATCACCCGGAAGTTTTATTAGTTGCATACATAGTTTATTGTTCAGAATGGGAAGCAGTAGTCAACTATACAGTCTCTCTTGGGGAGAATTTAGTTCGTCATTGGCTTCTGCGGTACAACTGTTAAGGGGTCATGGCGATCTAGTTGATGTTACTTTGGCTGCTGGTGGACGCAGTTTTCCTGCACACAAAATAGTCCTTTGTGCAGCTAGTCCTTTTCTACTGGATTTACTAAAGGTTATAGTAGTTTATTTTTTGACATAATAACTGATATTTCTAAATGTATATTGTTTTTTTTTCCATAACGGAGGAATGTGTAATTTGTGCACAGAGTACGCCATGTCAACATCCAGTAGTTTTATTAGCTGGCATAGGAGCAGACGATTTGGAATCGTTATTGGAATTTATATATCGTGGTGAAGTGAGTGTGGAACCATCTCAGTTGCCTTCTCTTCTTCAAGCTGCTCAATGCCTTTGTATTCATGGATTGACGCCACCTACTATATTAACTGAAGTATGCTTTATAAATAATAAATTTAATGTAAACTACAATAAAAAGTTTTGTTTTTTTTTACATACTGGAATTGTTCGGAGTGGACATAAAGAATAGCCTTAATCTGTTAATAATTTAATAACTTAGATAAGTAATCTTATTAGCAAGTATTATAAAATTATTTTGATACAGTTTATTTATATTGCTTTAAATGCTTCTCATTTTCTCTGAGGGTACCAATTAGCTGTCATAATAATTGCAAGGGTGACACTATACCTAAAGTCAAATGTGACCTGATAGGTTTCTGTTTGTTCAGCACATCTATAAACATTGTTGGCTGCCCCCCTACCGATTCTTTCCCTAGCCACTCTCAGCCAGAGATAAGATAACTGCGCCAAGCCTTGGTAATAACTTTTAAGGACTAATAAGTGAAGTCAATGGATGGGAGGTCTATTTGGCCTAGTTCAAATGCATGGAACAATCATGTTTTCATTTGGTTTTCGGTATAGTTGTCTATAACATTGTTAGTATATGAATGGAATTATAGTGTCAATTCTAAAATTTGTGTAAGAATTAAAATTTAATAATTTTTATATACCTCTACCAAAGTAAAATCAAATTATAGAATGGAGAAGAAATACCTGTGTCGGCAATACCAGCAGCAAATGAAGGTTTAGCAAAAGAAATAGTTAGTCCATATTTTCCTTTAAAACGGAGGAAGAAGAGGAGAAAATCATCTTCATCTTCTGGAAAGTGGCCACGTACAAATAATTCTGCCGATAATGAGAATAGACCTTTAGATGAACACGAAAATAAATCGGGGAGTTATGATCAGAAAGATGAAGATAATACGGATCACGGTGAAGACACAGGTAAGAGAACAAATATAATAATACATTTTGATGTTTTTGTCATATTTACTTTTCTGTATTAGTAAGATTTCTAAAACATATCTTTCAGTTTTAGAGAGAAATATATAGTTCTTACGAAAATCTTAAGTAACCCAAAATATTTACTTAACACAAAAAATAAACATTATTATAAAAAAATTCGGTCGAACTGTATTGTTTGCTTGTTTAAAGAATCACAACTTTTCTTCATTGTTAGAATTTCCAAATTTTGATTAGCTTTATATGATGTTTTTGATCTTAAGCTAAAAGATTTAGTACAGATAGATGTGTAATTGTTACTTGTGTTTTGTGTCCGATATATTGTTTTTGTTGTCCACTAATATCTTTGGACTATAATCCATAAGAATTCCAAGATCTCTCTGCGCTCTTTCTTATATTATCAAAACGGACACAAGCACAACCATCAATCGGGTTGAACTGTATTTTAATTGGTTACATCACGTATTATTATAACATCTCAAAAAATTTTCAGACACAAAAATCAGTTCAGCCCTATGTGGTAATATTGTGTTTGTGTCTGTTAACAGCAAATGATCGCTTTGGCTATACAAATCATCGGGGTTGCCACTCACCACACCCTCAAGAGCCACAGCCAGTGTCTACAGAAAATTCCCAAGCAGGGCAGCATCAAGATCATATATCGGACAATGAATCACATCTGCATACTTTAATGCCGATGCAACCATATTCTCCACTGCATATACCACAATTTCCTGGTCCTATAAATATGGGTTTTCCTCCTGGTATACCACTTCCACTAGTTACCCAAGGTTCAACTGCTGGAACAGCATCGTGTGCTCTTACTGGAAATTTGCATTTATCGAAAATACGTGGGGCATCTGATTGCCCAGGGGTTTGTCCACTTTGTGGTGCTACATTACGGCAAGCAAGAAATTTACGTAGACATCTTTTATCGTCTTGCAAGTGTCGGTTTAGTAGTAATACAACCCAGAACTCTTCGACTGATGCAATGATGATAGGAATAAAACCTGAAGTTGATCTGTCTGGTTATAATGACCAATCTATAAGTTATGGAATTGATAGTGGAAGTAGTAGCTGTGAACAAATAATTTGCAAGCCCAGTCCACTTCCTTCACCGACGTCACACGGACCGAATGTTGTTTCACCTCAAAGCAACATTCCGTCCCCAACTATCGCTAGATGAATATACAAAAACAAATTAAAAGCGAAGATTTAGCACGAGCATTATCATTATTTGATTCTGTTATTGTGATTTGTTCAGAAGCTACCTTGTTTGTTTAGTGATGTGTCCCACCCTGATACGTTATAAATATAATTTAAAAAAATTGCAATCTTTCTATACCTATTGTTTTATGTACTTATATGAATTTATGTTTTATATATTACACTTATTTGTATTGTATATTGGTTATAAAAAATTAACGTATTTTTTAATGTCTCATGATTGATTGTTAATTACTTGTATACTTTATTTCTCACTTTTACCTTATTTGTCAGTAATTTTCTACCGATTTGGGTAAATTTGATCTGGATTCGATCTATAATGCTTAAAATTAAGTTAATATACAGAAATCTTCCATATTAGTAAGTAAGAGCAGTATCTTAGGGTTATTGGGAATAGCAGTCGATGAAATTTTAGGAATAGTAAAAATAGTGGTATAAGTATTGCGAAGTGCATTTTGAATTTTCAGTACTTTCCAGATATTCATTTACATAATAACCGTGTATGATGAGCTTTGTATAAATCATTTCGATTTGAATTTTATCCCTGTAGTTTCCGTTTCTTTTTATCTACAAATAAAACGTAAAATTGATTTATTTCGCATTCAAAAACATAAGCAGAACCGGGGTTTCCAGTGATCACATACGTTTCGTAGAAGTAATGCCAATAGCAATGACATTTAAATATAATTTGATTTTAAACACGAGTCCTTGGAAGTATTAGAAGTGCCTACTTTTTTACGTTCACTTTAAACGAAAATCATTTTGTTCGATTTTGTAAAACGTATTTTTTATTTTAATAAATTTATGATTTATATATTTCACTCTTATACAAGGCTTTTTTCTTCTTGAAAGCGTTATTGCTATTAGCATGGGTTTTTTAAAACGTTTATAATTAAAGAAAATTTGTACTCGTGTATATGCGAGCCCTTTACCTCTTGCAATATTATTTTTACATATATTCAATAATATCTGCCACTAATCGTAAACTCTACAAAGTAATGATACGCATTTTATTTAGAACAAAAATACATTCCTATTTTGTAATCGCGGATTTTATGTACGTAAATGACGGCTTATTGACAACAACTTATGAATACTCAGTAAATAAAATTTATTAAGAAAGAATAGAATAATGATTTACTGTATTGTCGATGTCTTTACAATTGTAAATAAAGAACTAAAATTATACGCTATATTTTTTTAAGTATTAGCGGTTTGGTAAATGCGGTGTAGCTTTTTATATTTTCTCTTTAATGTAATCGTTATTAGATAAGTAATAATTCCATTGCATCTTTCCAATTTTATATATGATTACGAAAAAGGTTATATTAGTAGCAGTTCTAAGTTTTTTTTCCATCCATGCATTGAAATGTCCATTGCAATATTTTTATCTTACTCTCTAGCAACTCGAAAGTTACTTCTTAAATTGTACATCTTAAGTTTAATAAGTATTTTTCGGTATTTAGAGAAGAGAAGCGAAGATAATAACTGTAGCTATTCCAGATATATATTTTAACTATAAGTTTTTCTATTCAGAATTTTAGTATTTAAAGAATGAAATATCTACTTGTGTATGTACGTAGTTCAAACAACTTATAATAATGGAAGTTGTACCGATTTCGCGATGAAAACTTTTTTATATAATTTTTCTTACGAAATTAACATATTTATACCTATGGCAATATTACAAATGTTTTCCAAGTCATTCATTTTCAATGTATATATGTAGGGATCATAGGGTTTCACGAAGAAAGTATCAAATTTAATGAATAACAAAGTTAGAAATGGAACCATAAGAGCGACTTTTGATCTTCATGGCTGACGGACACTTTACCGATCGGCTTTTTTGCCTCTATAGCGAAGACGAGCATGTTTATAAACAATCTCATTGTTGCTAAGCGCTCGTCTTTTCTTTCGGTCCCTATTCTAAGAATCCCATATGCATTGTAATTAATTTTCATGCTATCTTTATGTTTATTATAACAGCGTATAGATAATGTTTATACTATCCATTGATCTGTTTTGTCTTTATATTTTTCTTACATTTTATTGATAACGATATAAGTTATAGACCTAACAATTTTGAACCCTTTGTTTTTACGAATAAATTACTTTAAACCTGACAATAAATAAAAACGAGCGAATAAAATGATATGGTTCGTTCATAATGTTATGCTAAGCCTTTCTCTAACATGAGTAAAACAATTTTAAAGAAATCCAATTAAAATGACTTTATGTTGCAGTAATGAAATAACGACTTAACCATAATAGGTATTGTCTCAAGTTCGTGTGTAAACGAGCCGTTTATTTTGAAATTTGCATAAGTCACTTCCTTTTTAAATTGCCATATTTTCAGTTTGCGTTTTAACGTGTTTCAAAATATTGATGGCAATTTTCGAGAAGATTTACTTGTACTTGTTATCTTGGATGCTCAGTATGTTTTCTCAGTATAAATAATCCCGCACAGTCATTAAAAAATCACCATTTTTCATGACAGTAAAGTGATTTATGCCACTTTCAAATTAAATGGCTCAAATAATACTTAAAACTATCATTCTCTGTTGGACGTTTCTTAAACATATTTAGCTTTAATGAAATTCATTCTAGGAGATGGACTCTCAAAAATACGCAGCATGTCCGATCAACCGGCGTCTTGTCCCTTATGCGGTCTAATTTTACGTCAGTCCCGAAATTTGAGGAGGCACTTAGAACTACTACACTTTGGACACGGTAGCAATAGTAAGGCCCGGATACACTCGAGGCATCGGAGGAACGATATATTATCGAATAGTGATCTTGTACGATCAACATTAGCATCCATAAGACCTCCAGCTCACATGGCAAGGACTGATCATTCGAGACACTCTGAGAGTTCTGATTTCCCTACAATGACGCCTTTGTCTGCAGCTTCTGTAGTCGCGTCTACTGCATCAAATGTCAGTCTTCCAGGTGAAGTTTTATTATTTCAAATATATTGTACATTTTCGTCTGTGCATGTAGTCTTACAGATTTAGTGTTGCGTTTGTAAAACATTTATCTTGCACGGGGACAGGGGAGAGGGTTGTTCAGCACTTTCTTTACGACTTACTTTCACAGTTTGTTTTACTGTTGGAGTACAATGACGGAAGTTGTTTTTCGATAATCGAACTGTTCATGTAACCGGAAAAAGGTTCATTTATTCTTGGATTGACGCAGCATTCACGTTTATAGTAACATATTTGTACGATATAGGCAAAGTGTTGTTATAAAGGTTTTTCCGTTGAACGTTGCATCATTTTTAATAAATTATGAGATAACTGTTATTTGCAATTTTGTAACTGGTACTTGTATAAAAATGTTTTCGTTTAGTAATGTATTATTGTCATCGTTGTCTGGCACGGCTTGTTACCGTTTGAATTAACTTTAAACAATAATATTAACGAATTCCTGAATACATTTAATATGAAGAGCTTAATATTCACCAAAGCCCCCTCGCGTTTCGTGAAAACGCGAAGAACATTTGGCACTTTTTATCAGGTTCTTGTATGTAATATAGTTTTTACGTCTTGTCATGAATCCGTTAAAAAGAATTTCGTATTGCAGAACACCTAACCGTTATTCCCGATTATTAGAGTAATTTAGAGATTTTAAATTAATAGAAACGTTCACGATTCTTTCGAAGTTTTAAAATACGTTCTAAAACTCTGTACGCATTGAGATCAAGGTTTTAGTCGACATTAAGTTTTTGTAAATAATGTGCTATGGCTCAGTTGCTTTTCTTACTATTTTCGGTAAGTTTAAAGTTATACAAAGTATATAGTGAACGGCGAACACCTATAGAGTTCGTGATAATAGACATTCCACTTGGACTCTGAATTACACTGTTTATAAGGCATTGCATGGAATCGACTGGAATTAAATAAAACTTTTTGTCAGAGCACGCGAAAATTAATACAAAACTTAAAACTGCGATTGCCTAATAAATTATTTTCTCCGAATGCTGTGATTGGAGGATACGTTATTAACGTCGCACAAGTGGTGTGAGCTGGTTTTACTAAACAATTGCTACTGACAATAAAAGTGAGTTAAAAATATGAAGCGAAATGAAATTCAAAGTCGTGTATTAAGCGTAGTGAAGATTAAAAAGCGTCTTCACAGCTCCGGAAAATATAATGGCCCCTCAGAAATATTGATCTTTATGCCCGTATCATAAATTTTGCAATATGAAGGTTGTAAAGCAATTGGGATACCAACAATAACAGTACGCTTCGTTTTGAGCGTATTTGAAAGTGCATTTAATTTACGACTGTTTCATGGTAGTTTTTCATTTCGAATAACTTGTCTAAGTTCCAATACCACCAACTATCTGCTTCTGATACGAAACCGACCCGTGAAGTTTGAAGGAATTAACTTTTGGTAACACTTTGCTTTAAGTGCCGTTTAATTGAGACCTGGCTATATTTGATAATAGTGCTGGTATCTCTTTGCTTTTGATAAGGGACTAATATGCGATGTTTGCGCGAAACTATTAGCAAACAAACGTTAGCTCTGTGCTATAGGCACGGGTTAATTTGGTCCTTAGGATCTATACTTTCTCATGGCTAGTGGTACTATCGCATTTTAGATAAGGGATTAATTCATTATTAACACTATGCCGTCCGCACGATAAATCATGATTCTTTGGTTTGGCGCCGGCGCTGTTTATAATTTATCGAGAAATCATAAAACGTCGCGTTTTACTAATCACAATAAGTTATAGTTCTGTCCCTCAATTTTCACGAAATTTCGAGGATATGTAGCGTATACAGGATACAAGCGATACTTTGCAACAATTTGTGATTGTGAGATGGCCGCGACGCCTTTCTGATATAATGCTGGAACGGTAAGAAGGCAGCTGAGGGGTAATTTGCTCTGATTCGCCGGACGGATAGGGACATCCCTCTTCCTCACGCATTTTCGATTTTGACGTGCTATTGTCAAGAGAGACCCGCACATTCGTTGCATCGTCATGTGAACGACGAACGTAGTGTTTTATTTTCGGTTGTCATTCGTCGATCTCAGGTTTCCAGGACCAACATGGCGGGGATAGGCGGTGCGAGAGCAATCTCTCCTTCCGTCTCAGCTGCCAACTTACCATTCCGCCACTTTATAATAGGCAACTGTCTTAAAATTTTAGCGTGACACCAACGTGGTGTCACCGGCATTTGTCCGCATATTTTCGCACGACACCAACATGGTGTCACCGGACGGCATAGTGTTAACACTTTACCGACCGCTATTGTTTGAGCATTCCACCCACTTTAAAGGATTTGTTTCGGCTTAGATTGCCTAAAAAAAATTACAAATGCATCTCATCGACTCCTTAACACAGTTCCACTACAATAATAAATAACAAATTAGTGATTGCCGTGGAAACCGATTAATAAATTAAAAGTATAAGCGTTGGTGACAAAAAGCCTCTTAATAGGCTACCGGTCGGTAAAGTGTTAATATATTATTACAATTGTATCTCTGTCCTGCAATTGTAAGTTAGTTTAGTCTTTGGATCTTTATTATATTATCGATACATTATGGATGTTTTATAGATATTTAATAATATATCGCTGCTATTGTTAAGATATTATTGTGGCGAATGGAAAGTAGGGTGGGAATGATTACATTAGAATGTAACTTTTATCGAACTTGTCAGTTAAGGCTGTCAATGTTTATTTGTAATTGAACTCACTATAGAGAATATGCAATGTAGATTTGTTACTTGAAACAGCTAACTAATATCTAAGCTGCAATTGAAAACGTAACATAACTAATAATAATTAATGCAAAATGTTGGACTGTCGTCACGAAGTATTTATCTATACCAGCGATTTTTGTCCCATGTGAATTATTATTTTCAGTTAATTATATCCCGTAAAGAACATCTCGATTATGCTCACAAAATAAATTATTTTGGAAATGTAAAAAAAATAGATTTCAAATATCATATTACTTGATATCCAGTTCGAAGAGCAAAAAATATTTTTAGAAATCCTGGAAATAAATACATTCACGATAGATTAAACGGAAAATCGGTTCCTCAGGATAATCGTGTAAATCGGAGTCATATAGAAATATGTTGGCAGCAAAAATGTTTAGTTTCAACATTCTCTTTTTTAAATCCGCCATTTTGGGAACCGTGTAAAAGCGAGATCGTGCAAATTGGATGATATGTATTTGTCGAATCACAAAGAAAAATTAATTTCTTTCTCGTTTAATGATGTTCCTTCAGGAAGTTTAATGGGAGCAGGATCTAGCATGTTGGGGGCCAGTGATCAGAGTGGAAACGTGGTAGCAATAGCCACCTCAAGTTCATGCGCTGCTTCTATGACTTCTGCCAATAACGGGATCTACTCGTCGGATGGTAGTGCCAGTATGCTTAGTTGTTTATTGCCATCGTTACCATCTTTACCTTCTCTTTCCTCACCTCACGACGTCTTTCGGCACGGCGAAATGTTACGGGCAGGAATTGCGTATCACGATTCATCGAGACAACACGCCAGGCAAATGCAGCGTACCGATGCAACTTAACTTCTATTTCGTTGCAATGTTTGCAGCAGTTTACTATTGTTTGTAAGGTGTGAACTGTTTTTTTTAATGCAAATTTCAATTGCATGTAAAAGATTGTGTATGCAAAGTAGACAATTTGGTCTACAGCACGTAAGACAGACGTGGGTGGCGAGGAGTTATAGAAATTTGGATATTCTTGGAACCACTATTAAGACCCATTATCGGACAACTGATATTAATTAGTACTTAACTGATGTATAATTTGCTAAGAACATTTGAAAACATTATTGCACTTCTGCGTATACTTTTATGTGTATTTATTTGTAAATTCGAATTTGTTCGTAATCATCGTAACTCGATGGATTTAAGTGTTAAGTTTAAAAACCGTTACGATCATGTGCTGATATTCAAACAATATTAGGTGTATGTGGAAACCATTGTTTGCTGACAATGAGACACGTTAAATTGTATCAGAAACATTACTCATATATGAGCCGTTCACAGGCCAAATAGATTAACTCCACTTTTTGAATTTTTTTAAATTTAAGTCTCTAAGCACTTAATTCCATCCTAACTTTTTATGTTGAGAATAAGTTTCCGTAATAGTAACGATTAACACCATTAAATGACGAAATTTGTTTTATACTTCGTTAGAGGAGAGCTACATGCGATTATACATTCTACAATATTTATTTGTATTTACATTTTGGAGGGAATTTTGAAAAAGAGTGCATACTATTTCATCACGTTTCTCCACTTTTGGTTTTATAGAGTTAATTTATTTGTGCATTGAACGGCTCATATTTTGATATTGTTGAGAACTGCATTATTTATTATTTTGGATAGAATCAGCACTTTAATACGTTGATGTATCGAATATTCAAACATAGTGAATTCTATAATTTTTAACTTTAGAAATATATTCTATAATCAATATAAATTTAGGAAAAAGTAATTGTTATTACTTGATCGGTAAAGGTATGTGTTATTAGTGTCACAATACACCATTTGATTTGTCAGTTAATGTGGTATATTGAATGATTATGTTTCCCTGTCGGAGACATTTTTATATAAGAGTTTGCATTTCGAAAGAAGGATGAAATTGTTAAAATTAAAATAAAAATATTTCATTCCTCGTCAAGTTGATCAGACTACAAATGACTGGTTGCCAATATCGCCGGAAATACTTTGTTTAGTTTTCCGTCTTTTGCAATCGGAAATTTTGTATTAATTGAAATTATTAAGAAATGATGAATTCCGTAATTGTATAATAAAATATTTGTTATAAACATGATATTTTATCGAATATTTTAGTCCCCTTACTCCTTGACATCCTTTTACTTTCTGTTGTAATTATGGGAAGAAATTTGCAATGAGATAATGCGGACTTAGAAATATACACATGAAAAGAGAGTCACTGTAATATCAATTGTTCTAAGATAATATTACCACAGGAAAGATCTTAAGTAACTAAACTTAATCTCTAAGTATTTTATATCGTTTCTCCAATATGTGGGTAATAATCAGTTAACTGCGGAATTAAAATCAAGCAATGACGTGTATACACGTCGAACGCAGGGCAAATGCTGGTTTTACAAATTTTACGAAAACGGGAAAATAAAATGGGGAAGGATTACATTTTCATCCGATAAAAAAATTTACAGTTCGGTGTTAAAAATATTACCGTAACGGAGCTTTGGATTGACGTATATATCACCGTTAAAGCGTGGAATCCGTTATTTCATTAAATAACAGGGTAGCTATGGTCAGTGATTTCATGAAATACCTAGTTAGTTTCTGAAATAACTGAATTATACGCTTTAACGGTAACAGATACATATCGAACGCAGTTAACTGGCTAAATGATATTTATTACTAGAACTACCGGCGTTAAATCTATTGTATTTCAATATATTAAATAAATACTTTGAAAAAAGAGGAAACCAAGAGACGGAAAAGATGATCGATTCGGTGATTTATGTTTTTTGAGATGGACATACAATATTTATGCTATGTCTCTCCTATAAAGTAGGAGAATTTTTGGAAAGAATGGTGAACCAATCATTTTGACTGGTTTGGTAGTTTCAGTGTTAAGAAATTGTTGTGCAGATTCGAATGTTCCATTGAAAATTTTTTTCCAAAATAGATCAGGGAAACATTTTACGCGATTTTTCAATGAAATTGACATATTTGTGAAGCCAGTGAAATTGAAGAGAAGTTGTTCTTTTTGGGTCAGCTTAAGAGACATTGAATTATCGTTTTTTTACGAATGAAAAAGGCGTATGCATGAAATCTTTAGTATTGTGTCCAAAATAATTCAATTGCTTGCAAGCTGTATCGAATTATTTAACAAGGAGCTTGGTGTTTGAAATGCCGGATAATCATTGTTATAAGCAAGCTGCTAATAACAAAAATATGTCAGTATCTTACCTCCTAAGATTTTAAAATCAGAAATAATTAATTTACTATCGATTTACCTTGTTAACATGTTAAGGAAATGTTTCAGTTATTTTATTATATTTTTTAATGCCACCAAACATAAATATGCGAATTAAAATGCAAATTCAATTATTCTGTAAAAAGAAAATTTAGTTTAATCAAAATTTTAATTCCAAATAATTTTTGTACGATGTCTATTTTAACACCAGAATTACCGGCGTTAAATCTATTATATTTAAATATATTAAATGAGTACTTTGAAACAAGGAGAATTAAGAGGTGGAAAAGTTGATCGATTTAGGAATTTATATTTTATGAGATGGACGTAGAATATCTATTCTATGACTCTTCTATAAACTTGGACAATTTTTGGAAAAAATTGTATACCAGTCATTTTGACTGGTTTGGTAGTTCTAGTGTTAAAAATTAAGTTTAAACGGTTCTTCGATCTTCTTTAAAATTTTATTTTGGAGCATTTGAGAAATGAATGCTCTTGCTGTACTTCTTAACAATATGGCCATTAATCCCAAAAACTGATCATTCCTACTTTTAATGAGAGTTTAAATTAAATATAATTGGCAAAACGAATCATGAGCCCATACTTCAGAACAATGATACAGGGAACGTTTGTATGAAACCGTCTCAGTAATTCGTGTTCTGTTTAATTTTAATTTCATTAAAATGTGTAACATGTATGTAAAAATATATGTAAAGTTACATACGCAAACGTATGTAAAGTATAGTATAGCAAAAATATGTAATGGACAATTTTTTATATTTATGTTTGTATAACAGTATTGATTTATATATCCGTCGAAGGTAACGTTAAAAAACTGCAATTCATAATACATGCCGCAAAGGCAAACATACTGAATACATACACAAACATTTCTTTTGGTATGATGTGTACTGGATTTTTGAATACTTTCATCGTATAATTAAATTGTTATCTAACACTGTGTCATACTGATAACTATTTTATATCAAACAGCTTATTCATAAAAACTTTTTAAAACATAATTTTAGAGTAATTAGTGCGCACATCGTATGTGCATATAGAAACATATGAGCCACTCACTTGCCAAATCAATTAACTCCGTAAAACCTAAAGTGAAGAAACGTGATGAAGTAGTATGCACTCTTTTTCAAAATCCCCTCCAAAATACAAATACAAATAAATATTGTAGAATGTATAATCGCATGTAGCTTTCCTCTAACGAAGTATAAAATGAATAACGTGGAATAGCCTTGCAATTAATTAGATTGACTTCTGAATTCAATTATTTATTATTTGATGGCCAAACAAATTTCGTCATTTAATGGTGTTAATCGTTACTATTACGGAAACTTATTCTAAACATAAAAAGTTAGGATTCCATCAATTGCTTTGAAACTTAAATTTTAAAAAATGCAAAAAGTGGTGTTAATCGATTTGGCCTGTGAACGGCTCATATCACGTTTAACACGTTTACGCCGGCGCGTACCACCGGTGGCTCGCATAAGACTGACTCATCGGGCGGCGCGTACCACCGGTGGTTCGCATTTAATTGTGCTATCAGGCGGATCGTTAAGTAATTAGAAAAAATTGCCATATAGTTAAAATTTTAACGTATATTAACTGAAAACATTTATTTTTAATAACAATTATAATTAATAGCGCAATGTTCGGGCCCCGTCCGATAGAGCGAAGAGCTTTAACCGTTTGAGTCCCAGGGGGTATTGAAAAAACACTGTCGAAGAATCCCAAACAGCGCAACCGCGCTTTCTCTAAATGAATACGAAAAGACCCAAGCAGCGCGATAGCGCTTGTTTTATTTTATGTCGAGAAATACCAAGCGGCGCGATAGCGCTATGCTTATTTTATATCGACAATGCGTAGTCTGCAGCGCCAAAAATGCAATAAAAAGATCACATTTAATGTGCGTGCAATGTAAAAAAGGAATTCATCCAATATGTTTTGATAAACACCGACGTTACTAATTATAAGTGTTACTCTCCATTTAAATTGTTCGTTCATAACACAAAAATATTGTTAATTTGTAATTCGTTATTTTATAAAATGCATATGTATTATTACATAGGCATACTGTAAAATTTATAAATATTTCAAGTTTTGTTCGATAAAAATGATTGAGAAGATAACAATGAAATAAAAATTTTCATTTTGTAATGTATTATTGCATTATTATAGTATTATTCTACCTATTGTAAAATGTACTATTTACATTTAAAGGAGCTGTGATGTACTTGCGTCAGTAAATCTGAGCGCGCGACTTCGACAATCGGTATCGCACCGTCAGTTGTCCACAATGCTCGAAATGTGCTGGGTTTTCTCGACATAAAATCTCAACGGCGCGATCGCGCTGCTTGGGACTCAAACGGTTAAGTGTAGCCGCCCATGGGAGAGAAATATGAATTGCAGCGCCGGTGTGAACGTGTTAAACGCAATATTTTTTAATATATCTGAATCAAGTGGCAAAGAGACAGTAGGATATAACGTGGTGGACATTTTTGGCAGCACCGTTAAATAAAATTGACGACAAGTTTATACTTTTATTTATAAATAAGATTTACACCACCGAGGATATTACACATTCAGGATGAGTTTAATCCTTTGGCTACTATTGGCACATAAAGGCGGTTGACACAGGTTGCTTCGTTGACACGATAACCACATATAGGCGCTCAATTTACGTTGCTCGAAATAAACTGAAAGCGCCTGTAATGTAGCGTCATGTTTAACTGTATCTGGTTTATGTTCATTAACTATATTGGTTTAACATCGAGAAATCTAGGGTTTTGATTATTTTAATATATCTTAATAGAAATTCATGTTGTCGCAGAATTTCGCTGTTCTCGATAGACCTTGCAATTGAAAGCATGCCGTGTACAGCTCGCACTACGTTTCAAAATCAGCCATAGCCAAAGGGTTAAGAATAAAATTTATTTCAATGTATCTGTTTATACGTGAATTTTACGCACAATCAGTCCATGTATAGCGCTATGTTTGAGATACGTTTTTAAAAATTAACACTGGCAGTGATTGTTATGCATTTACCGACGCTGATTGTTCGTTGGAAAACACTTTTTCTTTAAATAAATAAAAAATAACCGGAGAAGTCGATTATGCAACGTGTTTTACAAAATGTTTCCGATTTTTATGAATTTCTATTAATTTCCATGAGAAGTTACGAACTTCCCTTTTACACGATCAAATTCACCTCTTCGGTATTATGTTCACTGTGCCCCATAAGAAATGGCCAATTCCTCTCTGAAATTCTCTCTAGTTCTCCTCGTAAAAGATTTAAAAGATCATCGAGATATCGCATCTCGTGTACGTCCTCTCGAAGTTTCGTCGCGTTTACCGACAGATCTGCGATTCTTTTCTCGTCGCGCTGCAAATGGAAGGGACATCAAATCTACGTTTATGAGATATAATGCTGGAACGCTAAGAAGGCAGCTGAGGGGTAATTTGCTCTGATTCGCCCGACGGATAGGGACATCCCACTCCCTCACGCATTTTCGATTTTGACGCGCTATTGGCAAGAGAGACCCACACATTCATTGCGTCGTCATGTGAACGACGAAAGTAGTGTTTTATTTTCAGTTGACATTCGTCGATCTCAGATTTCGAGGACCGACATGGCGGGGATAGGCGGTGCGAGAGTAATCTCCCCTTCCGTCTCAGCTGCCAAGTTACCGTTCCAGACCTATACTTGTAAGTGTATTTTGTGTATACGAACAATGCACGTTCGGTATTAAGTAATTGATGTGCATATAATTTAGAATTATAATATTTAAAATATTAATTTATAATGCCTGCATTAATTTCTTCACCCATGAAACGTATATGGAAATATCTTGGTTTAATTATACAAGTGAAATGCTAACGAACTTATAAAACAATACGAGATTTTAGCTGAATGTCTTTGCTGTAGTACAATTTAATTACGAAGTAAAGAAAGTTCGATTAATAAAATAATCTGCTGTAACGTTATTTAAGACGTCTGATTTTAGCAAGTACTTTTAAAATGAATATAGTAACTTTTTAGTTAATACATTAACTTTATTTATTTAATTAATATATTAACTGTTTATTTTCACAATTTTGTAATAACTTTGCAGCTCGCAGAGTTTAAAACAAATTCAAAAAGAATGTACTATGTAATAATTTTTATTTAAGTTATCACGGTAGAATTTATTTTTATTGGTACTTACGAATATTATATTCTAATTAGTGATAACGTTAAAAAGCTGCTCCATTTAAAATAAAATGTATGCTTAAATCGTTACATTATCACCTTGTCGACTCTCTTATATTACTTTCGTTATTTTCATAAATATTAGATTGCAATTAGAATTATTATCGATATTAAACCTCTATAGTCTGAATTTTGTTTCGCTTCTAAAGACCCGGTAGACGACAGCATATTGATAAATGCTAGAAATAGAATGCTAAATAATGGTTGCCACTTAATTTACAAGCATTTAATTAGAAAGAAAGTTTGTGACTTTCCAAAATTATATTTTAATAGTTTTGGAAGGTCAAAAATGAGTTCAGGAACTGGAGGTACAAATGTACCTTATGTTGCCTCAAAGGCAGAAGGGTTCCTACAGGGTTAATTATCAGCACTTTGTACTTTTCAAACTCGAAAAATTTCGTTGGTTCAAATATGATGAACTTGCTTTGATAAAGCTGTAGATTTAAAGAAATATCAAGAAAAATCGTAACATTATATTTGTAAAATAAGTAGAGTTCAAAATCAGGTTACAAAATCACAAGTGGACTCTTCTCTAAAAAGTGGAATACACGTTATCAAATTAGTACCTGAAAACTTTCCCGTAGATTGCAGATGTCCCTGTAAATGTCTTTACTGCTAGCTTGCAGCTTTTCTACTTTCCTTTGAAGATTCACCAGGTTTCCGGGATCCTTGAAATCTCCTGGCACGCTTGCATCGGTTTCTATTGCCAGAGCCAGCCTGGTCAATTGATCGTGAGAGGAAGTACTGTCACAAAACCGATCTTCTTCTAGAAGGACGGTTGATTTGTCCGGCTCAGTTTCAAGCACTTGCAGTATCGATACCACTTCATTGATTGCTGAACTTCGTTCCTAAAATATTGAAAAAAAATAAATAAAAATCAGTAAGTGATATATTGCAGATACGAATTACATATTTATTTTCTCTTTTATACAGACTTATACGTAATGATTTCCGTACAAACAAAAAATAGTTTTGATTGACTACGTATTATCATGAGATAATTTCTTACTAACTGCTTTCTACAGAACTGCATGAAATTAGTAAAAGTGCAGATCATCGCCGGACTGTGACGACAATCCACGTTGTCAATCCATTAAAACTTTGTGATTGCGCGTGTCGAAAATGATTTATCAGAGTAATTAATTATGGAAAAAACTTTCTTCGAATAAACAGCTGTTCATGTTGAAATGGTTTTAAATAATATGATAAAATGTGACCTAATTAAGAAAGTTTATCGGGTTTCATTAGTAAGACAGCGAATTCAAGTTTCCGAAGTAAAGCTGTATTCGGTTCACGAGTACAATTTTATTCCAAGTAGAATTTGTGTTATTACAAAACTAAAATGAATCATAGTTAATTGTTCTATCAAACGTTTTGCGAATGGTAATTACTCTTTTTACACTAATCGTAATTGTGTTGTCATTATGAGTTAATTAGATTTCGAACGGCATAAAATGAATAAAATTCTGTGGAAAGGCTATGATGGGTAAGAAGGTATATTAAAGTTAAGATCTGCAATCAGTGAGGGTTGAGTTTTGAATCCCCTGTCATTTTGGATTTTTTTTTCAGCACGGGATTGATTATTAAACTGCACGCTCTAAGATTTATTAATACTTAAATGCAAAATTTTAGTTTGATCTTCTAAAAATGTAGCATTTCATATTGCGAAAAGTCAAACTTTCTTTACAACAACTTGTTTGAACATAATATTTTAATCGCGATACTATTGTTGAGGTGTGCTAATATTGTATCGTTTGACTCCTTCCACGTTGGACTTATTGTTAGATGTTAAACGTACATGATTTTTGTTAACATGATTGAGTTAAATATCGTAAAATAGAAATATATATGTATAGAGTGGTTTAATAATTATGTCCGCCTAGAATATAGCCGTTCTTTGTAATCATTGCCCAAAAAATTGGGTATTTTCCATAATGCCCGGTCATTTTACAAAATGCCCACGTTAAACACATTACCCGTAACATATTAATACTGATCTTTTGCTACGAACCTGTGGAAATCTGACTTTACAATCCGTAGATGTGATTGGTCGTTCATCGCAAAGGAAAATAGACGTATTCTGTAGATCGCTTGGCGTTTCTGAGCTCCAATCGTTGCTGTGAACTCCTGATGTGTCTTCGGGTGAAGAACTACGCGTCATTGTCTGTTTACAGTCGTCTAAAGTGAGATTCAGTCTCCCGTAACTCGATGTTTTGCTAACTGAGTCTGGCGATTGTGAATCGATGTGTTTGGAATACATTAAATCTGAGACGTAAAGTGTATCATTTTTGTCTTGATCCATTGCATTTTCGGAAATGTTGCTGCCATTGGTTCGTTTCCAATTTTTCCATCGACATAATGGGGGGGTTGATGATGGAATTTCTAAAGGTTCAGACTCTAACAGAATTTTTAATTGTGTTGCACCTACGGAGATAATGCCAATAAATTATTAATTTTTAGTAATAATACAAATTATTTTAATAACTAAGATGCCATGAGAACTGGATTCATCAATCATTGTATTGACATGCAGTTAATAAATATAATTTGATAAACATAGAAATGTAAGGATTATATTAATGTAGGATTGTATGCAATATCAATTACTTAATTATATGTATTTAAGCATAAATGCGGTAAAATTATACTTTCTAATTATTAACTTAATTCTAGAACAATAACTAAGGTATTATATGTTAATAATTAAACTTAATGACCAAGTATTTTACATTGCTGATGGAAATTGGTAATTACAGTTCAGTTTACTTCAAAAACAGTTGTATTGCAACAAACTTTATTAAATTGGTAGCATAATATCTATGTTCCATAAAAAGCCGCATGACCAACTATTTTTGTATAAATACGTATACACGTATATATTGGAATTACAAAATTCAATTAATTCTTACTGCTTTCAAACATTTACATGTTATTATTCTTTTAAATATATATTTTTGAATTACTATTTAATATTAACTAGTATGCGTATAAATGTTAACCGATAATATCAATAATTCAGGGATTCATTATACACTGATAGAATATTGATATTAGTATAATATTGATTCCCCATAAGATTATTTAAAACTGATTAATTTGTTCCGGCATCCTTCCAACAACAGTAGCTTGTTGTGTAACTGTTCCAAAAATGTGGTAAATATCATTTATGTATTATACTTGCTACAAAAAAGCAAAATTAATCAAGTTAATCGTTCGTTTAAATTTTCGAAATTTTTTGACAAATCGACCTGTGAAAAACGTATCTACAGTGGCTTACTTCTGCCTCTTTCTAACAGTGTTGCGTTTCAAACGTATTTTTAACCACAAAATTTAAAACAAAGCACAGTATACTGTACAAAAAGAAACGATGAACCGAAAGCTTAAACCGTTATATACAAACATAGTCTTACGGGGCTCTACAATGGACATAGTTTTCTGTTGCAATTAATGTTTTATCTATCAAACTTTGAAAATTGACAATGATTTTGTATTTTCACGTAAATATTCTTCAGCGTCTATACTTATTCTTATTATTAAATTAAATGAATAATCAAGGGTAGAAATTTTTCGTAATTATTTTCATGTAACTTGCGAAAAATCGGAGAAATAATTCAGAGCGCAACGGGTTATTACACCTGAAGCTAACAAGCGCGTAGGTAACAAAATTATTGAGACGGTAGTACGCGTCAAACAAAGATTAACTTCACGTGTCAATTGTACGCGAAGATTTAGCAAGTCAGATTACTTCACATAAGGTGAAGTTTAAACTTATGTATTTTCAGTCTGGTATGTAAATACTTAACGCTGTCGGTATCAAACGCTTTGAATAGTTATTACTGGTGAATTAATATTACGTAGGATTCTAATTTCTCTTGAAAATTATCATTTTGATAGGATGTTGTACAAAATGTCAACTACTCTGCAGTTTCCCCCGAAAATGGGGCAAGAGCGTAACTTACAATTAGAGTTAAAAATGCTTTCAAACCTTGTTTCATGTGCAACGGGGCAAGAGCAGAATTATTAACAAGCCTGTTATCAAATGCTACATTGCATTAAATTATATTGTTTAGTTTTATATTTATACATTTTTAGACAAACAAGTACTTTTTGCTTCATATTAACTTATAGTTCATTAATAAATACAAGCTAGAGAAATTTCGGTTGTATTATAATAAAAATAAGCAGTATATGCACTTGCCACGTTTATGAACTTACCACATTCCATCTTATATTAACACTAGAACTACCGGCGTTAAATCAATCATATTTCAAAATATTAAATAAGTACTTTGAAAAAGGAGGGACCAAGAGGCGCAAAATATAATCGATTCGGTGATTTATGTTTTTTAAGAGGCACATAGAATATTTATTCCAAGACTATTCTATAAACTTAGAGAATTTTTGGAAAAAATTGTGTACCAGTCATTTTAAGTGGTTTGGTAGTTCTAGTGTTAATTGAAAGTCAACAAGAATATTTTTGCTTACGACAGTTTTGTCCAAGCAAATTTGAGTCAACCTTGCGATATTCTAATTCAGTATTAACGGTATTAAGAGGCATTTCTATAAATAGAAAGACACGTACCGATTTGTTTACGATCAATCAGGTAATTTAATTGCCGTCGGCAACGAAGCGTCTTCCGTGGATTTTCGTTCTCAGGTGTTATACCTTTTTGAGGAACTAATAAGCACAGTGGCGAAGGGGCAAGTATCCTATATTCTTGAGATCTAACTAATCTTTCAGGCGTGTAACACATACCATAGGATTTGTGCGATTTCCATTCTGATTCATTGCACAGTTCTGTATTTCCTCTTGTTGAAAGTGGCGTGCTATTCTAAGATTTAAACGAAATTTTGATATATCTTTTATTCGGATTAAAAAGGGTTATAAAAGCATTTTCTTTATATTTGATAACATTTAATTAGAAAAGATCGTAGGAAATTTACTTTGGCGGGAAAGAAATATGCACTCGCAGACTTAATGGTAAATGAAATATCCTACTCCGTTAGTTACTATTTAAACTAGTAAACCTAAACTTGTACAATCAGTCCATTTTGACGCACTCAAGACTTCAGGTCAAACGTACACTGCCGGCCATAAGTATTCGGACACCTGCTACGTATGCACGAAATCGGAAATTGGTTGTGGAGTGAACATTCTCACTGTTCCTATTTTCAGGTTTTGATTAAAACATATTCTCAACTATAGTATTTACGACATCCTTGGTGAATTTATAAATTCATTACTGGTTTTTTGACAACAGTCTGTATTATATTTTTACCGAGCAACTTTCAAGATCTGCTGCATGTGGCTTCTCGTATCAGATCCTCTGTAAATGTATACAAATGTTCATAAATATGGAAATAAACTGTGAAAGCCGTCATGAAGAAAATACGTGATTATATCGATGAAAACAAAATATAATGTTATTTTATTTTTTGCATTATAAACCTGTTATAGCGCTTGATGTATGTTTGCCTTGAAATATATAATACTAAATAAAACAAAATTAGTTGAAATCATACAAAAATGTGCGTAGATTTAGGTTCACATTTATTCCATCCGAAGTAGATGTCCTAATGCTTATGGCCGGCAGTGTATGTACACTTGATCACATTTCATCCTTTGCATTCGCACTATCGATAACACACAAATTCTTCCTTTTATGCTTACCCTTCAACGTTCACACTTTCAGTCATTCCTAATTCTTCCAAGGTATTGTTGGGTATTAGAAAGATGGCTAGCGGGACGGCAGAGGGGCAAAAGGGACCTCGAGGTCGAACTTTCTCTCGCTTGTAATGAGTTTCGATGTGACTCATTCACCCTTTTCATCCTGTTACTCAATTTGAATGTGTGAATCAGTGCCGCATTCCATTCACATTTCTTCCGCTAGCCTTCTTTCTAATACCCCAGAGTACAAAGTATTTTCTGAAATGTACGTACAGTATTCTTCTAAAGTATTGGGTTGGCAACTAAGTGATTGCGGATTTTGACGATAGATGGTTTTAGCACTTCTTTTTGTTTCGTCAACATGTTCAAAGCCCCTTATCTATAGTTTTCTTGTTGTTTGGACTTCCACTTTTCATTAGTAAAAAAAGTCGTATCGATGAGTCAATTAGTTTCGTTTTTATCCCAATTTGAAAATGGAAGAACAAAACGCGCATTTCAGACATCTTTTATTCTATTATTTCCGAAAAAGAAACGCATCTCAAGCATACAAGAAGTTATGGGTCGTATATGGGAATGAAGCCTTGAAAGATAGGCAGTGTCAAAATTGGTTTGCCAAATTTCTTTCGGGTGATTTTTCATTCCAAAATGCGCAACGATCTGACCGTCCGCATTCAAAAGAAATTAAAACAGCTTGGCTATGTTAAAAAACTCGATTTATGAAGCCTCATCAGCTTAAGGAAATTCCTTCTTATATAAAATACGTAATCAGTTAGTTGCCAACCCAACAGATATTTTGTTAAAAGAACAAGAATATTTCGAAATGTCGTGAACAGATTATGAATTTAATATTAACATTGTATCGTGAATACTTGTTAATATAATAGTAAGTAAGAAGTGGAGAATTTAAGTGTAAATCTAAAACAGAACATAAGTATCATCATAATGTCGTTATAACTTTTTACTTAATTCAATTACAGTTATATGGAAATTGTATTGAAATAAGTGTTAGTATTTCTAAAGATTCATAAAAAAAAGAAATGATCGTCACAAACCGTATCTTTCGTGGCCGCATCTTGTTCGATGAGATCTAGATCGAGGTCGTCATATATCAATGACGATATCTCTACCTTCTCGGAGTTTTCATAGGACTCTTGCCTGTATTCTTGTGCAAGGGAGTAATTATCAGTATCGTCCGAATCGACGCATGACAGCATCGACGAAGATGATCCTGAAGATCGACATTCTATTTCCTGACACGGCTTTGATGACGTCGAAAGATTCCGATTGTTTAACCACCATCCGAAATCATCCCCTTGCGACGTTTCAAGAAGTTTTGCATGATTGTTGTCTTTTCTCTTCAGATAGAACATTTTTAATGATTTTTTTTAGTTATTTTGATAAAACTGTTACAAATGTAATCTGTAAAGAGATATAAACCAAAAGGTTGACAGAATACTTGAAATTCTTCAAACGAGAATACTTCTATACTTGCTACTTCAGTGTATGTGGATTGTGTGTTCTACGTTGTTTCTAAATACAGGATTAAAAATTGTCTAACTTCTTCAGGAAAAGGATATACAGTAAAACCTCGATAAACGCACAGATTTCTGGGACAAAGCAGTGCTCTTATCGAGTACCGGTGTCGAATTTGTGTTTACATTAGAGCTCGAGCCAAGCGCGAACTTAAAAAAAGACAGATAGTAGAAGAAGAGACAGAGAGAGCAAGCAAACAAAGTGAGCTGTTCGAAAGTATCGGCGAGGCATTGCTAATGTGACGATAAGCTTGTTTATTTATTAATTTTTCTAAATGTAACTTTTCCGAATGTATTTTTGAGATTCTTCTGATTAAAATGATACCAAACACCATATAGTTTGAATTATGTAAATAGCAAGTAAATTTATTAAATAATAAGTAAATATAATTCAAACTATATCGTGTTTGGTATCATTTTAATCAGAAAAATCTCACAAACACGTTAGCAAAGGTTTCAAAAAAAAGACATCGAAAATGAAAACGGCCGGCCCTCGAATTAGTATTGCTTAACCGATACACCCGGGTGGTATCATGTTACACTGCTTCCTCGTCGAGCGTCGAGGTTCGCCAAGGAAGATTCACCTATGTGGAGGGGATAGTCATGATGCATTTATCGAAGGAAACTTCTGATGCTTTTATCAAGGTTTTACTGTATGTAGGATTGCGAGAGTGTAAAGGGATGAACGTAAGAGCGTTGCGGAGATAAGTGAGTAAGTGAGTGAGTGAGAGAGTAGAGAAATGAAAGAGAGTTGTAAGAGAAAGTGCCTACGAGATGTTGTTTGTGTCTATTTGTGTTTGTGTGTCGGGGTGCAGAGCCTGTGGAGTTGAGTGGCTGCATGGGAAGGCCCAGTGTGAACTGAGTAACAGCAAACAGTGTATTGAGTGTGATTTTCGTAGCCGCGAACAGAGAGTGTGAACTTAGAAACAGCGACAGAGTATACAAAGTAATTTGAGCAGCGATAGATTCAGCGACAGAGTTAAGGCGTAATTTCCGAGTAATGTAAATTTTATTTGTGTGTTTAGTGTGTTTTGTATTTTATATTTTTGTCTAGTTTAATAAACATTTTATTATAACTCTACATATATTAATATAAATATATTCTTAAAACAAAAATTCATTTGTGTTATGAAATATATACAGGATGTCTCACTTAATTTCGGAACATTAATACTTTTATTTATCGAGATACAAAAAAATTAATTTCGGGAGAGATGGAAAGAGGGGAATTGCAGAATGATAATGAAGCACATCTCAAGGCCGTATTGCCTACAATTTTACCAATAGTGACATTTTCTTCAAGAAATGACCTATTTTTTCATCTATGTTCTATCATATGACCTAAAATTGACCCTAGTCTGAAAAATGCGTAAGTAAATGCATGAAGTATACGGTAAATATAGTAAACATAAGAAAACGAAAAATGAATGCTGTTTGCATATGATATATATACTTTTTACAAAGATTTATGTAAAAGTAATGACAATTACGAGTTTATTGAAAGAACTGCGTAAAAGTCGCCCGGCTCATGGATGATTTACGATTTGATTTATACAAGAAAATAAACTTGGAACAAGATTATGTTATCATTGTATAGGAACATGTTACTATATTAAACTATTAAGTTATTTTGATATCATGTATTCGTTTTTAGTTAAATGTGAATCGTTTTATAAAAATAACTGTACATACGTAGATGGTCACCAGTTATCTTAAAAATTAATGAGTATATGAAGTGAAAGATAAAATTAGATAACGTAGAGTTTTTATAACGTCCAATTTTTGCAGCATTTATTCTATATGTGCTTCACATTGAAGTGCTTTTTGAATGACAATTAATGTTTCATGAAATCATTGTATTGTTAGAATTCATTTCAACCAATTGATTTTCAAAAATTATGTTAATTATATATTCTTTTATTTGTTTCTCAAGTAAATAATAATTAACATTACTTTGGTATATTAATTTTCTTTCAGCAGATTTTTAATAATTAAACGTTCTGTTTTGGAAGAATATAATTGATAGTAATCACTGAATTTTCAAATAACGAAAAACTTTAATCAATGAAATATTGAATAATAAATGACTACTTTTTAATGTTATTCATATTAAGTAAATATAGCTACATGCCACAGTGCCATTTAATTCAAAATATAAGCAAATTCATTACAAACATAAAATTAAAAAAAATTTGCACAATCTCTTGAAATATATTCTTATTACTTCGACATTAATCCATTTGCATCAAAGTTATGTCATCTGTATCTTCACAACGGGACCATAAATATCATAGAAACACACACTATTGACCATATATAATTCACCAAGTCATTCTTAATTTAATTTAACACTAACTGCTCATAATAAAGTGCAAAGGTATAATAGACGTTAATAAATATCAAAATCTTAGGAGAAGTGTTTTTATTTCACACTGATTACTCCGTTTTTCATGACATGGAGCAGACATTTTCCGCGGAACAGTTCGCTTCGTGATGCAAATGGATCAGCACTATTTGAAACATAACTGTTTTTGAGCAAGCGAACGGCACTAATTCATTACATATTATTTATATATCATTTTTCTTTCACACGCACTTCACCATTGTTTTCGTCCTCTGCACAGAAATATGTTACTAATGAGTAGCTACATCCTCAATTACATAATTATTTAAAACCAATAATCACTCACGTGAAACGACCAATTTCTCATATATCACAAGAGGTTAGGTGCACTGATTATATTTAACCTGAATTTCTTTAAATATGACAATATTTGGGTCTTCAGTACCTTAGTTACGTTATGCAAACATTATAGACCGCAGGTCAAGTAAAAATCATAAATTCGCGATCAAAGTATGCCGAGAATCTAATAGGGAACTAACAAGAAGACACGATACATACACTTGCTCGGCTTCTGTATTAGCGAGGAGAAGGTGGTGAACACTCGATAGCCGAAGAATACCGAGCTAACAGCAAACTCGAATAATTTTCTCGTAGCTCACATGCAGTCTTTCCAATAATTCGCGTATTCTTCCGCTGTAAGCTACTTAGTGACGTGACGACAACACAATACAACACAATCACCTCATAGGTCACCGGTATCACAGAGTTCGTTTACGAGTTTTCATATTTACTTTTTCCACTGATTTGACGGTTGCTTGAAACGCCGTCACCATCGGACTTCTACTGTTCGCGAAACAAACTATTTCACTGACCGCTGGTCGTCATGGGGACACTAATTTAATAATTCGACGCCTTCCATCAGTATCGTCGCACTTCGTTTGAATCGTTAAGAATATATACGACAGCCATTTACTGTCCATCGATTATTTGTTGAAATTTATGGTACGTATATACAGCTTATTTTATTTGTAGGCTGAGCATGATTTGTTTTAACCCTTAACGAACGAGCGCATTTTTCTAGAACAATGACCAGTAGATCGAAGCAATAAAAAAAAGTAAACAATTACTTATATATTTTTTGAGCGTGGTATTTCTCGCAATAGTATCCTATGTGAATACCAGAGTTTTTAGTACAAATATCACGGCATGCCACCTGTACGGCTGTACATTTTCTTGGAATATTTGTAATGTCGCGGATATGGCGGCATTCGTTCGTTAAGGGTTAACTTGTTTGCGAATAAGTTACTATAGAGCAGGGATTGTCAAACTTTTGTAGGATTTCTTGCTTGACGGTGTCTATGCAATTTGTTAGATTGCTCGTGAACCTTTTAAAATTAGCTGCAATTAACATATAGGATACTATTACCAAAACATTTTTTGACAAACAATTATTTACTCCGAATTGCAAATTTTAATTGTGAAATGTACATTCAATGGGATGGGTGCATCTATTTTGCCCGGACCAGCCTAAAATTTCAATTAATTGTAAGTAACCCTTTAACGGTCCCCTGGAGGCCCCTTCGCGGTCTTCTGGAGGCCCCTTCACTAGCTGCTAGAGGATCCCAGTTTGAGAACGACTGTTATAGAGTATAATTGGTGTATTTTGTCTCAAGGGCATGTAGTAGCGAAATAATCACAATTTTTTGTTTTATGAACTATATATGTACAGGGTGTTTCAAAATTATGTGTGACGACCTGCTAGATGATGTTCTGAATCTTCTGATCGAGGGGCATTTGTGAAAGAAACCAGCTGCAAAGTCCGGGAAAGGGTTAAAAATTAAGGTCAAACATTTTTAATTGGTTTATCGCATTCTTCTCGTTGCGTACGTAAAATGACTGAAAGGAGCCGTGGGTCAGAAATGAATCGTTTTCTTGCAGATTAATGTTAAAGTTCCATTTCCATGAATCGCTTACCGGTCGGAAGGTCACCGAAACATAAGAAAAAAGAAGCACTCAAGAACACACATAAATTGTAACCCTTTCCCGGATTTTGCAGCTGGTTTCTTTCACAAATATCCATCGATTCGAAGTTGCAGAACACTGTCTGGTAGGCCGTGACACAATTTTGAAACACCCTGTACATACATAAATGTCGAATGTTTCATTTCTAATACCGTATATGTTACTTAAATAATATATAATGAATATTGTGAATATCATTCAAACGTTGATTTTCAATTAATGCGAAATAAATGAAATTAGTGGCTGAATTACAATATTTCAAGGCCTCGCAACGCGGGAGGGCCCGCAGTCGGAAGGGATCCATAACTTTTTGACTTATTATATTTTTAATTTTACTAAAATCGGTCCGAATTTAAATTAGATTAAAAATACACTGAGAAAGAAAACGTAATTTTTGTTCACGTTTTGCATAGAGGCCGTCATCACCTATAAAGTGAAATAGTTGAAGTATGTACGCATATGCATATTGATCTCCTTCTGGACTCATGCGACGTTATTCATTATTCTAATACAACTAATAGGAAATAAATATTAATAAATACTTGAAAATTTATTTGCTACCGGAACAATAATCGTACGATAAAAGTATAGTTAATATTCACTATTGTATTTAGGAGATATTTTATACAACTAATTATTTGTGAGATTATTTTTATTACTCATGGAATTATTATTATATTGAAATAAAAATATAAATAAATATAAGTTGTTTTTATTTTCTTGAGCGGCCAAAATTATATTTTGCGGAGGGGCCGAAAATTTGTTGTTCCGTCACTGAATCAAATGTTCAAGATATTCGTATTGCTTCGTGCGGTAAGTTGTGACGTACCTTATGATATTTTATACGTACTGCATTACTGTACGTACATTCATACTGTAATAAAAAATAAGAAAATTCAAATTTGGGATATCTAATTATTTTGTAAGCCGAAGAAGGATACGCTAATATCGCATTTGTTGAGCGTTAAGCATTCTTCAAATAATGTTATACCTCTTTTGTGTGTGTGTGTGTGTGTGTGTATTTGTATGCTATGATAAATTGTAGATTACAATCAATAAATTTAGATCAATGAATTCAGCGAGGCAACTACTAAAATGACATCAAGGAGTTTTCAAAGTTCTATTAATGCTTCTTTTTCTTTCTTACTTTAAACGCACTCTGTATATCTGTTGATAATGTAGGTCAAGTTAAATTTATTCACTGCTGTTTTTGTGTCGCAAAAACCATCGACTAAAAAAAATGTGAAAAACATTTATTCGTAGTATTTGTTGATATACGATTGACTTGCGAGCAGATCTATAAATAATGTGTGTGATAGCTGCATAATCAATTTTTAAATATGTCATGAATTAGAGCATTTTTACAGCTGAAGGTTTAAATGTCCTAAGATGTGCACATTTTTTTATATTATAAATTCTGATTCTGGATAAAAAGATGAGCACATTACTGAGAATTATTTGTATAACTAAATGCATAGAATAGTTAAAATTGAATCATTAACGTGTTTAATCACAGGACAGTTTACAAATTTCATATTAGAAGTAAGTATTAAACCACATTATTTATGAAATTAGTAGAACTAAAACACAAATTATTCATAATGTCAGTTAATTTTAGAAGTGTAACACTTAATGTAGATACACATCTTCCATTATACACAACTACGGTCTGTTATCCCTTTTGTTTATTTACCTTATCTGCATTTCGGATAAAATGTATCAATTCACTACATACACAGTTCCATATATATTATTGTATTGCTCTGATAACACACATGAGAAATTGAATTTCTTTCAGTCTTTTCCCACACAGCTCATATAATTTTACTTCGTTGAAAGTAAATTTACCACAAATGAATCGATAATTAGAGAATGAAACACTTTATTGATGCGATATTTCCGCATGATTTTATCACACCGGTATTATCACTTCTATTCAAATTACTCTGCACGCAAATCACGTTGCTCACAGTAATAGAAGGTATTTACAATTTTGTTTTCTAGATACATATGTCAAATAATCCCAATGTTCCTGATGTTCCATATTAACAGTTATATACAGTTATTTGTTACATTATCATATAACTGAGAGACATTTTTAACAATGTAAAAAGAACGTTATTTGCACTTTCTATGAGTGATACACTTTATTCGCACAATACCGTGTTTTTAAAAATATTTCTCTATTATTTTCACGATGGAAGCTAAGAACGAGACATTTAATTTTCAGAACAGAAAGATATTCTTCGTTTCCACGAGTACAGACCGGAACGTACTAACCCAGAGTTCATTTTTCTGCGCGATTTAGTATGGTATGCGAAAGATTCTTGAATGAAAAATAATGTTTATTTTAGATATAGTCTAAATAAACACATCGATCCGCACTGGTGAATCCTCACCACCCAACTGTCTGGATGACGTATTTACGGACTGCATTTGTCACGATAATTTGCTGATCTCCCCTCTCATTACATTTTATGCTAACAATGACTCAAACGGCAATCAGTTCGACCGGCCGTAAGTCAGTGTAATGATAACCAAATCTTTTTTACATTTGGGTATAACATAAATATGAACAAATTCTAGTGCGATTTTCTACTTTATCCTACAATGTATAAAGAATTGTGAAAGAAAGTGTATTAATTATTACATAATGAGAGTCGAATTATTAAATAAAGTGCAATGATAACCAAAACATTTTTATATTTGAGTATATCACAAATATGAAAAAATTCTAGTAACACTTTCCACTTAATCCAGCAATGTATAAAGAATTGCATATTGCAGTGCATTCAATAAAGTATGTAAAGTAGCAATTTTTGTTATATGAAATGGAATACGCAGAGTCATGGAGTGCAATTTTATTTTGAATTTGACAGAGTAAAGTATTTCACTGTTTGAATGTTATACAGCACCATAATTAAAATAATTATATTGTAACTTTAATAAATGACATGTTTAGAAGTATATACATATACAATTGATTCAGATTTTTCCCTCAAATAATTCTTTGTAGTAAAATTTTATTATATTCTTCCGATGATATATTTCTTTTAATAATCTCTGCAAGTTAATGACTTTTTTCCTGCTGCAGATTTCTGGTATCTAATTATTTATATCAAATGGTACTATATGCTTTTGATTTAATTCAAAAGCCTTTTTTATTGAATGTTTTATTCACACCACTTAAAATGTGTGGCGTAGAAATAATTAATTATCATATTAACTTAAACGTTCCATTTGAGATAATCGCTGACTTTAAATAATCCTTTGCAAAATTTTATGAATAAAATCAAACTGACCTGAAAGTATAACATCATTTTCTTGTATAATATATCCTGATAGTATACAATAACTTACTGGAAAATTTCTATTTCTATTTTTATTTCTAGTTCTATTATCTTTTTACGTTTTTCAATATCCATTCTATAACTGTAAAATATATAAGTTCTTTAATTTTACACTAATCCTCCTATTCAGCATTTTCCCTGAATGCCTAACTTAATTCATAAGCGAAATCTAGAATACTACTTGGATTTTTATCACATATCTCATTGTCAGAGAGATTGTACATACATATACAGCAGGACTTTTTGCTTCGTGTTCAAATACAATGCCGTTAATCTGATAAGATTTATTAATTCCTTTCGTAAACATTTTCTTAAGCATGCGAAAGGCGTTGATTCAAAATCGGCCAAAATTACCAGAGACCAAATTTTTTGAAATTTTGCATATTGGTAGCTCTTTGGGTCTGATATTGATTCCGCTCATTAGCACAAAATTTAAGGTTACCGGTGGCGTCAGAAAATGCCTAGGGCAGGGGTAGCTAACTTCTATACGTATCTATATGATCGAATTGTTTTCTTAAAAATGTGCTGCATCTATTTACCAAAATCCTGACATTTAACACATTCTAACTTGTGTCTTGTGTGCTAATGGGCACAAATTGTAACAATGAGGGAAGGGGTTGGCATGTTAAACCTACCCCTGACCCAGCAGAATTCATTTCACCCAAACCTCCCGGTCTCTATCGTATTGGAATTCGTATATTGCCAGAAAAGTGACTGAAGATTATAAGTAACAATGACGGCTCTTTAATGATTAAGTGTTTGTATCTTAGTTTAAATAAAATTTTGACATTGCTGAAAAATCGGAAAGACCTTTCACCGCACCTAGTATTATTATTTTCTTTGGAAGGAGGCCAGGGCAACTTATGGAAGGGAAAAATTCCACTTTTATGCCTAAAACTGACTAGGACGTATTTTTATCCTTAACACGCTGAATGCCACCGGTATTTTGCTAGTTTCTTCATTTCTACTGAAGTGAAAATTTTTCTATCAACAAATTCGAAAATATTACAATTTAAAAGTCATATGAAATTTCATTGAATTCAATAGCGTCGGTCACCGGTGACCCCCATGGCACTCAACGTGTTAAAGAACTCTCGACTACGATGGCCAACATTAATAAGTAGACAGGTGTTCCTTGTTATCTATTTTTATCTTTGCGTAAGCTTTGAAATGTGCTTTGTCCATTTTTAATTTTTAATGTGATGCTGTGGAGGCAGTCTTTATTAAATTAATGGGGTCTTTTAAGCACAGAGTTAAGGATATTACTTAATTTATATTGTATATTAATTTCATTAGTAATGTAATTACTGATGTAATTACTGAAACTAGAAATTATGTTAATACTTAACAACATACTATGCCATCGATGCAGCATTCACGTAAGGCGCACATGGCAAAGAAGCAACACTAATTCATAACATTGAAATTTATCGCAGTTAAAAACTCAACCGACCGTTCTTCGGGAACCTACAAAATTTATTTTTCAAAAGAAACCATCGCTTGATTTCGTTTGATACATAAATATTACATTTCTTTAAAAGAACAGAACAAATCTATAGGTGTTGTATTCTTTTCTATCGCAGATATAACATAACGTTATGAAACCATGAGCTTTGTAATCGCACATTTCTAAGGAGATTATACATATAATAAAAACTGTTGTTAATGAAAAATTATGCTCGGATATTTCATAAATGAAATACAACAGATAGTTCTTTATAAACAGGAAAGAAATTTTGTTTACTTTTGGCCAGGCGATATCTTCCACTGTATGGTGTGTCACTATAACATAGTATGGTTTTTGAACAGAATATTTAATTGTCTAAATCACTGAAGTAGAATTAAAACGAGGATTTAATGCGTCGTAATTGCCTTTTATTTCAAAATCGTAACGTCTCACTATAATACAAGATTCCATAACAAACGGCGCGGTTAAGAGGACAGATACACGGTAGTTGATCGTTGCAGGTACAACTGAAATGCAGTACTTCTATTGCATTTACCACAGCCATCGACGTACGTTTTATCACGTGACAGTATCGAATAACGGACTGAGAATATCAGTATTTTTCGTACAATACTGACGCTTACTAAGTGTATGATGTAACAAACATTTAGTTTTTTGCAACTTTTACTTTTTGTTTTAAACTGTTCAAGTAAATGACAATGCTTTTGTGTTATATTGTACTACGTTTGTTGATGTAAACGTTACATATAATCATCAAAAAACGATGGGAATAACAGTACTCTATATGCGAAGAATAATGTTAACACGATTAAGAGTTTCATCCTTTTCGTGGGATAACGAACTTGAAAACTGTTGTTCCCCATCAGCCTACATTTTGTAAAATATGAGTTTCTAAAAAATATGTAAATTTTTAACTTTCAATAGCTTTTTTATTCGAACCGTAAAACGTATTTAAATTTTTTTTATACAGGATGATTCTATAAACTCTCCGGAATAGAACGATTCATATTAGTTTCACGTTATAAACATTTAAGCATGTTTAAACAATGGTCGAAGCGAAAACGCCGCCCAAAATACTCTAATTGTAAGTCTTGTGAATATTTTCCACTTTATGTTGAAAACGAAACATTTGGAAGCAAAAATAACAGCAGAAGATTATTAAGCTGATATTTTTCTTAGGGGAACCATAAACAAAAAGTGCAACACGAATTTTATTTACGGCTTAGAAATTAATATAGCTCTGTACGTTTTTAATATAAATGGGAAAATATTCATAGAAATTGGAGCATTTAGGGTGTCGGTTTCGTTGTGTGCATCGTTACACATGTTTAAATGTTTATAATATTAAAGTAACATGCATCGTTATATTCGGAACGGTCTATTGAGTCATCTCAGGCAAAAAAAATAATGTAACATTTACGGTTAAAATATAAAAAATACTAAAAGTTAAAAATTCAATGTATCTTTTCTAAACTGAGTTTCTACAAAATGCAGGCTGCTTGAGGAAAACAGTTTTCATATTCGTGTGTGCAGCTACACAAAATACGTAAGAATCAGTGTAAGCGATTTTGTGCCAAAGAAAATATCAATTTTGTAGTTTAATGTAATCTTCGAGTGTTAATTTAGTAATTTGCAGCATGATCTTTATTCATTTTTGTTACTACTTGTAGACTCGTATTATTTGATTTTACATTTTCAAAATAAAGATGAAGATTGAAACTTTCTGTAACATATTTTTGTCTTAACCGAGAAATACAATTCTATACGTCATTCTTTTATTTTTAATATTTTCAGTATACGTTAACAGAGTTATTACGGTTAAAAAATAATTCTTTTTGTTGATTTTGTTTTAGTTTGAGTTACGTCAATTTCTTTTAAATAGTTTAAGTATGTACGTATACATCGTATCTTCGAGTTTCATATGATCGAGTAATGGAATACTATTTTAAAATAAAAAAGAGAAAAATGTGTATTAAAAAACATAAATGTCATTGTATATTCAACTGCCACATATGTGCAATCATGAGATTTAATTTATATTTCAATTTTTAGTTTTATACAATCTTCCTATACGATTCAAAGTGTAATAGAAAATAACGTTTGAAATAAACAAGTTTTCTCTTCCATTCTTGGTATTTATTTCTCAGGCTGAATTAGATTAAATGATATCAAATTAATAAGCCAAGAAATTTATTTAAGTCATAATTTTATTGAATGTTATTCATTATTTTGTCAGTATAAATTTTGGTGATAGATGTCGTTTAAAGCAGATACATAAATTAGCAAGAAATTTGTTTAAATATCATTAAATTAAATGCTTTTCGTGTATCGTTAACTTTTTTTTTTAATCATTAATGATAATTTAAACTCCATCGGTTGCCTGCAATCTGTGTAAGTAAAATATAAATTCTAAATTCTAAAACGGCGAAGGTGCAAAGGGACTAGGTGCGCCATCGTGCGGAAGCGCGATCGTTAGCGCTTTCAAAGCAGATTGTCTTTTAGATTTTGCGATTTTCTAATAGTCAGCCTGTGGTCTAGGGGTACGATTAACCACCGTATATCCGATAGATGGATATGGGCGGGTATTCGAGACTACATGCTGATTTTCATTTTTTCTAAGAGATTTTTTCGGTCAAAGGTTAGCAATTTCGGCGGTAGTTTGGTTGAATTAAAAAGTCAAATTTAATTCGTATTTCAAGACGAATATTCATAAGAATGACGTCAAAAAGCCTTGGTCGGCGAAAAATGCCCTGTATCAGCGATAACGTTATCGATGCATTCTGTACTGCCGTTAGTGTCAGGTATAACGGGTGATCTTTGATGTTCAAAATACTGAAATAGAAGTTGGAAATTTCGTTTTGGGAAAATCGATTGGTCATATTTTTTTTTATAATTATACCATGTTCTACGATACTCAAGTTGATGAAGAAATATTTGCCCTTTTAACCTTCATCAATCTCTCGTGTCTCTTTTACTCAAATCGAGATTTGCTTTGACCGAAATCGAGGAAAATTGTACATAGTCGAATACACATTATTCTCAATAACTTTATTATAAAGAAAAAGCAAACAAAAATTTTGTTTTTTAATAGAAAATAGACTGTACATTAAGAAAGACTCAAAGTCTGTAGTGTGCTTTTCTTGAAGGAACGAATGAAGATTAAGTTTAAAATAAAATTAGGGAGAAGCGTATGCTTAATAATATTATAAGAACATAATGTCTTCAACAACTTAAATCTTTGTAGGAACTTCAACATTACGTAATCATAAATCAGTTTAACAGAAAGCATACGACGTTTGACTCTCTACAGACTTCCTAAGTATTTAATTGCAAAGAAAAATTTTGACAATCAAAAATTACATTGTAATATTTTTCAAAGTTATAAAAATGACTTCGAAATATTTAAACATAGATGGATCTTTTGCTACCTCAAAGTCGCAATAGACCACAGAGAGGGGTAAGAGTTCGTAACATGATCAATACTTTGCACATTCTTATAATAAATCTGACATTTTTTGCCTTTAATTTTCTTGCCTTGCTAAATGAAACTCAATTTTACTTTTCAAATCGCCTTGTGTGCAACTGGCTTTGCCGTGGAATCATGATTGAGTGACCTTGCCGTATTAAAGATTATAGCGATATCCTGAGAAACGATAACGCAAATTAAATCAACTATGATTCACGCATCTTTGTGTGAAACTGAGTATGTGCATTTGTGTAAATGCATTTGGTAATTAATAAAAGAGAAAACTTGAGATATTAATTACTAACGTAAACATAAAACTTACGTGGTAAATGCACCTTAACTAGTTTTGATTATGCCTACGACAAAATAAATATTTTTTATACTTCATGGTTTTTTTCAATATGTTAATTGCCTAATTTATTTCGCTTGTCTTAACGTTCATATTTGTAAAACGTGTGTGTGAATAGTTGGAGTTTCATTCACACTTTAAGCAAAATAAAATACAAAGATTCTTCAATCGCAGATCTGTATAACATGTATATAAGCCGGTTATTTTGAAAGTGGCATAAGTCACTTTCTTTTGAAATCGAGTTATTTAAGGGTTTGCGTTTTAACGTGCTTAAAAATAGTGGTACCAATCTTCTAGGAGATTTACTTGTACTTGATATGTTAAATACATATATTTTTCATAATATAAAGGATTCTGTGTAACTATTGCAAAATCACCACTTTTCATTACAGTAAAGAGACTCATGCCACTTTTAAAATAAACATGTTTTTTATACCGTTTACAACATAACTTCTCTCTATCGAAGTTTAAGTTATTTTCATCATATTGATTGAAAATTTTATCAAAATCAAGATATGCCACGAAACTGTAATTGTTAACTCGTTTTTTTTTAAAAAAGTGGCTTATATTCCACTTTAAAAATAAACGTCCCATATAATACTTGCAGTAAATGTGGCGGTGCAATCGATCACCAATGTATTACACTATTGGCAAGAAAACCAAAAGGAAACTTTGATTCAGAGATCATGGCGTGAAAAATTGGATGTCTTCATGATATTAAAGTGAAACAGTAGCTATTAAAAGCACGTTATATGGAATGAAAGTATTTATAGATTCGATACCATTAGGTAATCGAAAAAGTTCCTGCGGTTTTCGGTAGTTTTCGATTTAGCAATCTGTTGTATTATGACTTAATAGAACGTAATTGGTAGCACACATCCCAAATAGATTTTTGATCTATTAAATCAAACGAAACTATTTCTTTATCTCAGAAACAACTAAACTGCCAAGAGTGTGAAGAAAGTATGGTTTCATGATGGAAAACACTATCTCATCCCCTATATTCTTCCGATATTTCTGCCAGCAACTATTTTTTTGGTACTAAATAATCATTTGTTATATAAAGTGTTTATCGATAGAGCACAGCTTAACGCGGAGATCGATATATTTTTTATGTCTTAAAATAAAAACATTTATAAAACCGGAATTAACAAACTTGTATCTCGTTATGGAAATATTGCATATTGTAAATGTGATAATTTCAATGCACAAATCTTTTTTACAGAATGTATGGTCATGCAGTGACTTTATAATCAGAATATATTGTAAATCTTTCGATGTCATTCCCATGCTTATTCTTCAGAACACTGCATAAGATTTAAATTAGCAGATTTTTATACATCTCTATGATGTACATATTTTAACAAATGATAAAACGAATGCTTTTATGCATCACATCAATATAATATTGCTTTCTAGCAAATTGAAGTAGACAAATTACTACGGTAATTAGAAAGTTGAAATTGTTTACACTTCTTTTCAGATATCGTATTTTTAGTTATTTGCAAACAGTCAACAATTTCTTGGCGATGCTGGTTTTCCCTTTTATAAAGATATTAACCCTTATCACTCTAATTGACAGTCTGATTGACAAATACAAGTTAATGAAATGAAAGTTGATTTTTTCTTCTTATACTATTTTATGTTTACACAACGTTTATTACTATTCTTACTGATAAGCAAATACTGTATAAAAGTTATATCGCATCTCTACTTCAACCTTTGAAATCGACATATTTGGAATTGCCTGACAAACATTTTGTAATATTCTGGGAATGGTAAGAGGTAAAAGATATCAGATACATTTTAAATTGGATGTTTAATGAAATTAACAATTATAAATTGTTCGCATAATAACATTCTAATTGTAGTATTCTGATGTAGAGTATTATCATCATGCTTCTTTACTTAACATTTTAACAAAATTGAAATCATTGTTTACGTATCGTTTTGTACTTTCATTATTATGGTGAATTTTCATAAAGTCAAAAGAAAGGGAGTGAGAGAAATTGGAAGGTTTAAAAAGCGATTGACCTTGTTGGCATGAGTTCTTTGACTTTCGATAAAAGCTTGATTTTTTGAAAAAGATTTGTTACATCACTGTTTCAGTCAATCGTTTCAACCGTGGGCCTGTTTGAACATTGATGGGATTAACAAATTATCCATTCATAGAATCATAGGTAATTTTAAAATTACGCAAACAGTTCACCACCTTTTGATGCCTATAGGATGCATATAGCGTTGCCATTGCGGATCAAAGAACATGCAGCCTTTGATAGATGAGGGCATCCATTTCATTAATTGTTGTTAAAAATGAAACCTTGCAGTATATATCTATATACAAATAAGCTTTACAAATTTTCTACTTTTTTCAAGGGAGCGGAATGCTACAAGTGAAAAACCTACAGAAATTGTAATTGCTTTCATTAACTGTCTCATCTGATTAATAACATTTAATACAAAGTTTGGAACTCAATTACGCTGAATGTTTAATACTTATTTCACTATTTCGTCAAAAAGAAGTTAGAATTTGTTTGGTACACTTTTGCAGGTATCACTTTCTCATTCGCATTGTGTTTGTTGTTACTTAGACTTATGTTAGTAGTCTAACTCGTGGTGGGGATATGAAAGTCAGTTTTAAAAATTTTAGTGCTAAAATAAAATTTCCGAACATGATTTTGAAGGGAACATTCAGTTAAATGTTATTCAGAATAAAGTATCAATCATAAGTTACAACTAATGCTGTAACGTTATTAACTATGAAATAGAAGTTATCTGATCTATTGATATTTTGATCATTATCTGTAGGGATATTATTCTTAATAAGCTTCAACTTGTTGTATACGATACAAGAAACCACAAATTATTATAAAATATTCATTATATAATGTAGTATGCGTAATGTGGGCTGAATAGAGGTACGCACTGATGAAATTACTTTAGCAAACGTTGAAGCTAATTGTTGTTGATATATAAATATGGCAAACAATGAATATTGTTTCTTTCTGAACCATTGTCTTTCAATTAGATATATCTATTCATTTCTATCATTTATAACTCTCGTTAGACAGATCATTTGGTAAGGCTCGTTAAAAAGGTCTTTAGTTTTTCCCAAATTTTCGTATCAAGCATTCAACACTTTTCTATTCAAATATTAAAAAATGATGTACTTTCACTGCGGTCAAGTGTCAATACAGCTTTATGCGATGTTATAAGAAGATTCTTTGTTAAAACTTTATTCTAATGACGGTGAATATTCTGATATTTGAAGTTGAAACTTCGTCCAACTGCAGTGGCTTATTTGCTAATTCATAACGAGGAAAGAACAACTTTTGAGTTTCCGCATTGTTTTGATTTGAGTTCTTATAAGAATCGTCGTCTTGAACACGAATCGGCCAACGGAATTTCTCTATCGCCCTCTGTTTTGGGAAAACATCAGTTTTTGTAAAAACGGTGGATTTCGGCAAAGAAGCTGGCATTACGTGAAAACTAAAAATGGTAGACAGTTCTTCGTAGTCTCAAAAAATAGCGGAGTGTTTCCTGAGTATACAGGTGTGAGCAGATATAATATTTCGTACTTTTTAATGGCAGTAAATAACTGCCAAAGTTTAAAAACGAGCCGGTGCGCGAATTTTCTATGCATTAACTGTGCATTTTTACGTAGAGTACTATTGCTAGTACAAATTTACTACAAATTATTGGATTATCCGGACATTTCTGCAGAAAAAACTATCCACGAAAAATTCCACAACTGTTTTCGTTTTGGCACAATTTAAGAAAATATCCATCAAAAACGTGTGCCGACCGTTTCCCGCTACGACGCCATCGCTCGTCGAACCAGGTTTTTCAGTGCCGTAGCTACGTATAATACTTTCACGGGCCCTGCACGTCGATGAGTCCCGATGAGGTGGCATTCTCAGCCCCTTTACTAACGTGGTAGCACCTTCATCGTGAACACCATCTTTCTAGTATCTCCAAGTTACATTCGCATAACAGTAATATAATACAGTCATTTTATTATGCTATATACATGTATGAGTTAATGAACAACCAAGTCAATAGACATAAAGAGGAAATAACATCCCACCGTTGAATCTCCTTCGTCGCGAAGCTTAATTTCTACTTAATCACGAAATCTTAAAGTTTACTTAAACGCAAAGTCTTAGATATGATTTAAACTAGGAATCCGAAAATTCGGTAGTCCTAGCTACTGAATATTCGGATTTCGTGGCCATTCGCTCGATACCATTTATTATTCAACAAAATATCATGCTAATGCTTAAGAAAACTTAAAGTGATAATAAATGATATCGACCCAGGTCCCACCGCGAGGAGGTTGCCACGAGTAAGGACCCATAAATGCAAGCCCAACCAACCACCATTTCATTCTGCGTTTCTTTGAAACACTTTCCCTCGGCATTTATGAGTTTCATGGCGAGAGAAAATGCAACAAAAGAATCACTGACGATATTCACAATGCTAAACTCTTAATTACAGCCTTACTTACTATTTGCAATAATCTTTAAAGAAACATCGAATGGCATTGTATTTAATTGTCGAAATAATTTAAAAACACTTGCATGTAACTCTCACTTGAGGTCACTTACGCTTCCACAAAACCTTGTATTTAATTATCGAAATGATTTAAAAACACTTCCAGGTAACAGTCACTTGAGGTCACTGACACTTTCACAAAGCATCGTATTTAATTGTCGAAATGAAGTAAAAACACTTGCAGGTAACTGCCACTTGTGGTCGTTGACACTTCCACAAAATGTTGTATTTGATTATCGAAATGATTTAAAAACACTTGCAGATAACAGTCACTTGAGGTCACTGACACTTCCACAAAGCATCGTATTTAATTGTCGAAATGAAGTAAAAACACTTGCAGGTAACTGCCACTTGAGGTCGTTGACACTTCCACAAAATGTTGTATTTGATTATCGAAATGATTTAAAAACACTTGCAGATAACTGTCACTCGGAGTCACTGGCAGTTCCACAAAACGTTATATTTAATTGTTAAAGTTATATAAAAACACTATAGGTAACTGTCACATAATGTCACTAACATTTCCACATAACATTGTATTTAATTATTAAAATTATTTAAAATCACTTTTAATTTATTGTTTGATCAGTTTGATATTATAGCACACATGCACTGATAGTAGTTACTCAAGGTCGAAAGTGACTAGGTACCGATAGTTAAGTCCAAATGTACACTAAGGGACCGTCCTGTCAAAGCGCGTGATCTATTCGACCGCTGAAGCTATACTGTGCTATACTGCGTCACTAACAATAAGGCGGCCCGCTGAACGCGGAGCATGCGCAGTACACCCCGCGTACTGAGCTCACTTTTCTCCATGGATACTTTTGCATATTTCGATTATTACAACAATTTTCATCAATAATTATTTATTACAAAAGAAATTATTATTTCATAACGTGCTTCTGCTTAACTTTAATAAATTTTATGGCGAATAGAAGTTATAGGAGCGAAGATACGTCCGTTTATAATTGACGATTTACTTTTCAAAGCTTATAAATATTTGATTTTTAATTTAGTTCTTTTATTTGATTAATAAATGATATATTTTCAACTAGTTTGAATGAATTTTAAACAGTCTGGGATAGACCTGGGTTAGGTTATTCAAATATTTGTAAGCTTTGAAAAGTACATCGTCAATTATAAACCGACGTAGCTTCACTCCTATAATTTCTGTTCAACATAAAATTTAAAACAAGATTCGCTTCAAACAATGAATAAGAAATATTATATACGGGGTGCTCGTGATAAATCTTACTACCGTTTTTTTCGTAAATGGTAAACATCAGAAAAAAATCGAAGCGGAGAAAGTTGTATCGCCCCATACATATTGAACACCCCATATAAGATATTTCTTATTTATTTTTTGAAGCAAATCTTGTTTTATTAATTAAATTGAAGAGAAAAACAGATTAAATGAGACAGGGGTTTTAGTGGGTATACGTAAGCAATAGGTCTACAGAGTCTCAACCCCTTAGTAATGGGGTTGAGAATGCCACCTTAACACTAGAACGACCAAACCAGTCAAAATGACTGGCACACAATTTTTTCCAAAAATTCTCCAAGTTCATCTGAAAGTCATAGAATAAATATTTTACGTCCATCTCAAAAAACATAAATCACCGAATCGATCATCTTTTCCGCCTCTTGGATTCTTCTTTTTACAAAGTTCTTATTTAATATATCAAAATATCATAGATTTATCGCCGGTAGTTCTAGTGTTAACGGGATCCATCGACGTGCAGGGCCCGCGAAAGTATTATGCGTGGCTACGGCACTGATACACGGATGACACACGGATACAGGGCACATTCAAGGTTTGTGTAATGGATAGTCGGTTATAGAAGTGTTTATTCTGCGAACAAATCGGACAAGAAATACATTCACGAAAAAAATTTATGTTATGCCTAAGAAATATTTTCTGACTTATGAATTAAAATTTCTATCATAGCCTCGGTGGTTTGGAATCCAGCTGAAATAGTGGCTCCTAGGCAAATTAGCAATAACGAAGCTGGAAAAGTACGAATGAACTACCATTTGTGTACAGAGAGTTTTGTTTAGTTAACATGAGTATACACATGATTTGCAAAGAAAATGAGCGAAAAGGAAGCTTAACAATGCAAAAGGCTGTTAGAATTAGAACGCATCTAAGGTACAGAAAGTACCTATACTTGTACTAGCAATCTTAAAAGCCCTATCATTCTACTCGATAATTAGGTACGATGGTCAATTTATTGCTAAATCAGCTTTTAATTTTAAACTAAAGATAGCAGTAGAAACATTTCCTCCTGTACCTTCATTGTTTCTAAAACATGCGAGATGTTTTCGCCAAAATACTGCTTCCTTTTGTGTGAAAAATGAAAAGTCCCGTTTAATTTCTGTTCCTACCAACATGCATCAGTTCAGCTTCAAAACTAAATCACTCCAAATTTTTCAAGATATATGACTACACTTTTCAAATCCCAATCCACATTTGTATGCAGTTCCTCCAACTACTTCGTCATAATTCAAAATCATGTGTAGACAAACCAACATTTAAATCCTAACATCGCATTAATTTCCAGACGCAATCACAATACGCCAAAATTATTCTCGAGATTAAAGCAACATTCATTTCACGGCTATTTTTCTACCCGAAACGAAGCCAGGCACCGACAAAGTTTTAAACGATCAACAAAGAGCGCGCCTCGCAAGAAGCGTGTTTTATAGGGCGCATGCACCTAAACATGGCGTCTTCGGCGAGGAAGGTTAACGAGAGTACGCGATAGCGTGGGGTTTGGCGGGGTTTGTCGGATCGATAGCGCGCATGAGAATGCGCGAACACCTACGGCGGTGATCGTCGCGACGTAGCCGTCACAGCAAGTCGAGTATCCGGAGGGATATTTCCCGATGTCAATAGCGTACGTGCGTTCAGATGACGAGCATCGGCGACGGTAGCTAGTCGACGTGGTAGTTCGCCACTCGGCACCCTTTCGCGCGTTTCCGGAAGAAACGCTGGTTTAACGCTGGTTATACGGTCGTTTCGCGCTCTCGAAAAGGGCTCATCGCTTGGCCCACATCGCTGCTCTCCGTGAGTGACTCTACGATCCTACATGTACAAAATGATGTTTTCTGTGGGTACGCGCGGAACTTGTTCAACGGAAGCCGGTATGGAGATTCATTGAAGGTGAGAGAGGGATATGTCGGTGATGTCTCGGGGCTCGCCCTGGTGCCAGATCGCACCAGGGACGAGAAAACCATGCCGCGTGCTGATTCTGGTCTTCGCGGTACTTCTTGGTCTACTGTCGAGAGGCATCGTCGGAGAGAAGAGTAAAAAATGTGAGTAATAGTAGCCTAGAGTAGTATTGTTGTATTGCTTTTATACTCGTATCCGTGTACTGACCGCGTGCGGGGGACATAAAGACGATAAGTTGATATTGCTTTAAAGCACAGTTTGAACGTTTTGCGACATGCGCTCCGAGATTTGCGATATATAATCATTGCAATTGGTCGAAATTACTCGGCGCATTTTTATACATTTTTGTGTCTTTCTACGTGTAGTAACAGAATTAATTAGTATTCTGAAAGATCAAGTGTTATCCTGTCGGGTCATTGTTTTTTCGGACAGTCTAGCGGCGCGACGGATTCAATTGTTTCATTGTAGACAATAAACACGTTGCCTTCAACTGCAATTATCCTTGGAGTGTTATTACACTCTAATTGACACGGACAATGACCTTGTCACTGGAAGCTTATCCGACAATCTTGCATTTACTCGGAGATTTGGATAGGAAAAATTAAATTATTCAGGAACCTTCATTGGGGTATTATAATCATTAAGGAATATTCATCTTCCATTTTTAATTCGGCGTTACTTAAGTTCGTTTCGTTTGTCAAACAATATTGAGGGAAAATTTGAAATGTAGTTTCGTTGATTACAGATTTTAGCATAGTAAAGCTCTCATTTTTCATCGTACACAACTTTTACTTTCATTCTTACTATTTCGCTTCTCAAGACCACGTGATGTGAAGTACTGAACTATAGTGAGGAATAGCGATATGATTTAAGGCCGATATAGGTATTTTTATAATTATAGCGCCCCTAGTTAATTGTCTGGACATATTATTCTCCAAATTAATGCCTGTTTTAAACAGAATAATGAGGTTATATGTCTCATTAGACGTATCGTTATCAGGAAGCTTTTAGAAACGCTGAATACTTTCAAACATTGAAATTCTTCAAAGTATCTGTTGATGTTACAACGATACTAAGACTATAAAGAGAATAGAGGGCTTTTTTAATTTGAGATATTTTTTCTTCATTAACTGTTCAACGATGGAGTATATTGCAACGTATAATTTGTCACATCACACGAACCCTCTATTAAAAGTACATTTCCAATTTAAAAGATCTTTGACTTCTTTATTGACCAGGTTGCGTGCAATGTACATCGATCTAACTAATCTCGCACTGTCGTTCACCTGCTATTATTTTCTTTTACGAATATACATAGATCTCCCGTTTTTTCTAGATTTCAAATTTATGCATATGTAGCAATTGAAACGTTGCGTTGGATTTATTGTGAATGCAAATTTTATACTGCATTTAAATTAAAACGTGAAGCGTTATTGATAAAAATGTAACATAACTACAATTTCTGACACACTACTGGACCACGCAGTGTTGAAAGTGTTAATACAAGCGAGAACTTCCTGTGTTTAGTGTGCAACGCGTTGTACAAGTGTGATGTTATATGAAGAAAAGTTGCAATATCTGTAATACATTACAGAAATTCGCATTTATGTAGAAATTTGCTATACTAAAAACTTTCCCCTAAAATTTCAACTTGTTTTCTAGTTAATACCCTATGTAGCACGTTGTACGAAACAAGAGTCAAAATATCTTTGATGCGTTGTAGGAATTCACGTCGAACATGCATAATGGTTAATCTTCCATTTTTGTGTTTAAAAATTTAACTTTATACAAAGAAATGACATAAGCGCGGAGGGGTGAAACATTATAAACTTTAAATTACACTGTCCTACACCATTTTTGCTTTCCGATAGCCACAGGGTGGTTCTTATAAGAATCGTCGTCTTGAACACGAATCGGCCAACGGAATTTCTCTATCGCCCTCTGTTTTGGGAAAACATCAGTTTTTGTAAAAGCGGTGGATTTCGGCAAAGAAGCTGGTATTACGTGAAAACTAAAAATGGTAGACAGTTCTTCGTAGTCTTAAAAAATAGCGGAGTGTTTCCTGAGTATACAGGTGTAAGCAGTTATAACATTTCGTACTTTTTAATGGCAGTAAATAACTGCCAAAGTTTAAAAACGAGCCGATGCGCGAATTCACGTCGAACATGCATAAGAGCTCTCCTTAAACCCTACGGAAATCGCACGCATCATGTTTTGCCAGATCATTGATCCCAATAAATGCTTTAATACTTTTGCTACCAGCGGGACACGTATATCTCAAGAAGTGAAAATATTTTATCTGCTAATGACTCTGACGTAATTAAACGCTGAGCTTGGTCGAGGCGCACTCCTGAAAGTAAGCCTAAAATCCTTCTTGTTGAATTTAAATGGAATTCATTGATTACCAATCTTCAGCAGTTAGTGAAAAGAAAAGTTGGAGTTCTTTTGGTCGAGAGTAAGTCGTTTCAAATGAGTGTGTAGACGTTGATGTGTGTAGTCTCGTAAGAGAATGAATCTGATGACTGGTAAAAAGATTGAGATGAATGTATTTGAGCGTTCGGACTCGAGTGAATTAGAACTTTTATTATTCCCCGTTTCGCGAAATTTCCTCCCCTCTCCCATTCATCATCCTGAGGGATATAACGGTGGGATGAGGGCTAGACATGTCGGGCCTTACGCTTTGCCATTGAAATACCTATTCGTTGATTCGCCCTGCTCAAGTTTCCGGGAGATCCGTTAAAACTACAGCTAATGGCATTAAATCTGTTATATTTCACTATATTAACCCCTTGCCCTACGATTTCTTTTGTGACTGAATGCGCAATAACTCGTATTTATTGCTGAAATAAGAATTTATCATTGATTTTTGATCTAGCGTATAACTTAACGCAATATTAACCCCTTGCCTTACAATTTCTATTTTGACAGTGTGCGTAATACCCCAGAATTAATTCCAGAAATAAAAATTTCTCTCTGATCTTTAACATGTGGCACAACTAACTGCAATATTAATATTATAGAGATAATTTTACCGTCTCATGATCGACTGATATTTACAATTTAATAGTTATTGGAAAACTTCAAAATTTCGTATTGCATTTATCGCCTAACGTGTGTCACACGTTATTGTAAGCTAAGGGGTTAATGGTATAGAAATAATTTGATCGTCCATTGTCCAATTAATATTTTCAATCTAATAGTTTATGGAAAACTTCAAAATTTCCTTTTTCATTTAGCGTGCCACGAGTACCACTCGTTATTACAGGACAAGGGGTTAAATAAGTACTTTGAAACAAGAGGAGCGAAGAGGAAAAAAAGTTGATCGGTTCGGTGATTTATGTTTTTTGAAATGGACATAGAATATTTATTCTATGACTCTCCTATAAACTTGGCGAAATTTTGTAAACAATTTTGCACCAATCATTTTGACTGGTTTGGTAGTTCTAGTGTTAAGAACGGATCAACGTCTTTGCAAAAAGGGAACTCCTTGTGGACTTTTTCCTAGGAACCCAGGTATCGTCCGCAGCCCCTGAATTAATATGAGACTCAGGTGATAGCTAGTCCCCCGAAAGTGACCAGTTCATCCGACCTACCCTTACTACGGATACGCAACACCTAATCATCCCCCTTATATCCACCTGCCAGCTACTTGTATCACCAAAAAGAACAGACAATGGAAAAACCCAAAATTTCAACGGGATTTAGTGTTCAATTTGTCAGTTTCCTTTGCATATGGCGTTGTTATTCGTATAATCGTCCTTTTGGGACCGCATTCACAAAGAATCTCGGGGTGACCCCGCCCCCGTGTGACACTCATTATGCTCACGTTTAGTTGCATCTTACGACAGGAATTAAATACCTTGGGCATATTATTTCCCCGGCACCACAGGAAAGCTTAGGAAAGCTTTCCATCCCTAGGTACTGACAGCAGGATTCACAGGAAGGAATCTGCTTACTAATTATGGACTCGTAATCAGTGGCTAGACACGAATACTACGACACACAGCTCCCCGGCACTTTGACAATGATTGCATCAAAAAATGCAACCTGGGGCCTCGGACCTCAATTGTCATATGTTAGAAATTAGTTCCAGCAGTATAGACGTTTCCCCGCCAGAGGGCCATCAGAAGCCGTTAGCACTAGATTTACGGAAGCCGTCAAATTGACGGGTTCCTACTTATCTTATAAACATTTCTCAAATTTACAGAGACGCTGTACAGTAGATATTTCACGTGTATTTTATAATGCAATAATGACCTAACGAATTACCATCTTTGCCGCTTGATTCCTCTTTTTTCAAAGTCCTTATTTAATATATTGCAATTTAACAGATTTCAGGCCCGTAAATCTAGTGTTAACCTTCATTCGCTCTTTAATAATCATTACGCTAAAGTCCATAGGCTTCTTTTCTGACCCATAGTCTATTTTTTATTAAAAAATCAAGATTTTTTTGATTTTTTTTATAATAATATTATTGGGAATAATGAGTACCGACTGTGTCCAAAATGTGTTAATTTGGATCAAATACAATTTCGATTTGGCTGAAAAAAAGCTCCGGGGACGAATGAAGGTTAAGAGTTATAGTTACTTTTGTCTAAATTAAGGAGAGGAGTTCGTTAATTTGTAACTAACGCCATAAGGTTGCAATTAAAGACTTTTATGATCTTAGGCTGTACATGTGGTGCGCGGGTAAGGTCTATTGATATTCAGGTCCTTTTATCTGGCCGAAAGAAGTGAATCTCGTCGTTGCATTTGAATTTTTAATGAATAGCGAACGGCAACATACGCCTCAACATTATTGGTGGTCTTTGTTTGAGGCAGTCACAAAACAGCTAAATGCACAAGAATTCGAACAACGGAAATATAACATTAGCTGTGAAAGGATTCATTCAGCTTATTCTAATTAATTTTGGACTGCCCGGGACAAGCGGTAGCGCTGAATTATCATAATCTCGGCGTTCACGATGAAGTTGTCGCTCAACAGTAAATTTTCAATGACCTAGGATGATTTTTTTACTGTATATTATAACTAGTTAATAGTGTTTAATAGACACATCATTGAAAAGCATCAGCATTATATTAGTACGAAGTGAATAACTTTATGTGAATTTAATATCGGCATATAATACATATTTCTATAAAAGCTATAAATATTATTGTGTCTTTAGAAAAACAACTTACGTAAATTATATTTTTACTTGAATACATCTGTTAGGCATCAGCATTTCTCAAACGTTGAAATAAATTACGCAAAGAAATGAATCCGTGATGTTATAATATTATGATGCGATATGAATTATATTTAAATTAATAAGTGATAGATATTAGCAAACTATAATACTGCTTCTACTTTGCAATATTAAATCGAGGTGGGTATTTTGTGATACCAAAATATTGCTAAAAAAATATCTGTGTTTTGGAAAGTGAAATAACAAAAGCTACACGGAGCTACAAAAGCTACAGGAAGTTACAAATAAGTGTGATGTAGGAAAATATACGGGTTTTAGACGCGAAATATATCTCTCATTAGATAATTGATGTTAACTAGTTGTAACTGACTCGCCATCATTGCGTGAAATGTCGCGTAAAATAATTTGGAATTCCAGGAATTGCTCTGCTGAGAATTTGGTATGACGCAACATTATTGAATTAATTTTGTACGATGAATTTAATTTAAACTATATAATATAGCAAAATCTAATCTATAAATTGAATGGTTTACTTGGTACACGTGTTTAAGCTTTGGTAATTTCAGTTACCAAAATTGTGCTTTAATAAAAGTTGCTTGGAATGAAAGGGGTATTACATTTTGCAAATCAATTGGGTCCATATAGTTTTTAATACATTCATGGATTTATCTGGGCACTTCTTTTTATAAATAAGTATTAATAATTTACATATTCCGAGAAACAATTCGTTTAAGCGACATTTTAATATAAATGGGACGGTGGAAGATCAAAATTCATTTTGTGAAATCTCGCACGGAGATTACGAGTCTCGTTTTTGCTCATTAAAATCACAAAGGAAATAACGAAATGTCCTTCCTCTTATCCGAACAGTTATCCATTACTCGAGTAATACGAGAGTTGATAAGTATTTGCCTGTTTCTATTTGACTGCCTCCTTTGTTTACTTTTTAACCGACGCATATTTTGCTTTACCAACTTTCTCATTTTCGCGATAGGATTCTGCCTTTTGATATTAATGCGCAGTTCTAAGTTACGGCGGTGAATTAAATTGCAACAAAGAATAGTTTTATGCGGTGGTTCTGTTGCATTATACGGAGATCTTTTGCACGCATGTTACTCGCTACATCAAAAATTGACAATCTTTGTGTGCAAAATTACCTGGTTGAACGAATTTGTTATTATTTGTTTGCTTAGCTCTTGCTTTTAACATTTTATAAGTCCTGTACTAAAAAATTGTACAGAATACTTCATGTTTTATGTTTTAACTCTTTGAGGCACAGCGGGATTGAAAGTGTCCCACCGTTTTAACGCGTGAATATGCATGGTGGGATATTTTTTGTCCCTCCTCGAAAATTTGTATTATTGTTTAACTTTGTTAATAAAATTAAACCAACTTCGTTCAATCAAAAAGAAATGTGTGTGCAACATGCGTCGTTTTATTAAATAACACGTTGAACGCCACTGAAATTTCGGTAGTTTCATCATTTTTGCAGTTGTGAAGATTTTTCTATTAACACTAGAACTACCAAACCAGTCAAAATGACTGGTGCACAATTTTTTCAGAAAATTCCCCAAGATTATAGGAGAGTCATAGAATAGAAATTCTACGTCCATCTCATAAAACAGAAATTACCGAATCGATCATCATTTCCACCTCTGAATTCCCCTTTTTTCAAAGTATGTATTTAATATATTTAAATATATCAGATTAAACGCCGGTAGTTCTAGTGTTAAAATCATATCGTTACCAAGCAGATACCTTAAAGACACAGGTAGTTATACAATAGTCAGCAGGACTCTACCCTTTTAATGCCAATATTTCAGTATTGAGTGCATTAGAAAATTCGCAAATATTACAATTTCAAAGTCATACGTTTCATTGAATTTAATAGCGCCGGTCACTGGTGACCCCCATGGCATTCAACGTGTTAAATTCCCGTGCCTCAAAGAGTTAACACGCTGAATGCCGTTAAGGTCAGTGTTGAAATTTTAGATGAATTTTGTACGATAATTTTCCTGAATTGTCCAATATATTCGATGACAAAACATTGCCTGTAATAAGCAGAAAGTACTATTGATTACATAATTACTGTTATATTTTATATTCCTACTTTTTAACAGTGTAGTTTAAGCACATTTTCTATATAGTTGCAGGCCTTAAAAAATTAAAACTTAACACGTATTTTCCTATTCGAACCTTGTTGCCCGATCACGAATTACCTGGTGTTTGTACTTTCCATTGATTATCTATTTCAACTTTTGAAACTGAGGGTAACGTAGAACATTGCAAAAGCTTTCTTCATGGTGTTCAGTCGTGCTGGCTTTGTTATAAAAAAAAGTACGTTTTTTGATTTGTGTTTTTATCAGTCGTGACGAATTGTGACGGTGAAGAATTTTTCAATAATTTACACGCCGATGCTTTATCTGATTGTCCCAGTGATTTTGAAATATATTGCAGAGAAATTTCGAAATTCCAGATCCCGTTGTGTAGCATTGCACGTAGGTTACTGTTACGCAGCTTATCGTACCAAAAAATTGTTAAAATTTATATAGAACATATGTAAAAAGTTTCATATAAACCCATTACGTATAAATAAAGTTCATTGAAGTTGATTTAGACTGCTTCACTTTTATAATGAATTACGAAATAATAGTCAGTGACACGAGATGACATGCGTTCAGTTACCTTCTTTTCAACAGTATATCAATAAACAAACGTTTATGCCGATACGTCAATCATTCGAAGTATCAAATACTTCAGATTGTAGGAATACTTTGTTGTAATTTATGAAAAGTTGTGTTACTATATCAGCCTCTTCAAAAAATGGAGAAATACAACTGATTGTGTCATCGAAATACTTAAAAAGTATTAATCAATTCCCATATTCAAATGAGGTTGGTAAATTCTGTTTCATACCATCGAACTCCCGAAGCCTTCTGGCAGTTTAACCTTGAAAGAGACTGACGTCATCGTAACTTGAACTCAATGGTTTATCCAAATTTAAACAAAAGTGTACGCATTTTTTTGTGAATTCGCGGCAATTCTAGTATGAATTTATAGCGGCACTGGTACTAAGTTTGGGAAACTGGTGAGCCGTCATGCGAAAATTGCTGTAATCACGGCAAAGTTACCGGAACAACGTTAATTGTTTGCTCCAGCGGCAACAGGAAGATTACCGCGTTGGCGTGGCTACTACACGACGAACGTGACATGGACCGATAAACGAAGCTAATTACGGCAGTCAAATTAGCTCGGTCGAACAACACTACCATACTGATTTAGGGGTCTTATACAATCTATCGATATTTGTTAATAATCGATTTAGATATATGTAGGAATAGTTACTATAATCACTAACATACATATTGGGTTGTTCGGAAAGTAATTTCGTTTTTTCCAGCAGAGGACATCATTTTATTTATTCACAGTCAACAATTAAGCAGCATTGTCATTATATACTTTGTCAGCTGATATAGCAAGGCTACTTTGTGAAAAAATTCCTTTGATTCTGCACAATAGTTTTTGTTTGGTGCCCTATCAAATATGGAAAGTCGAAAGCAGCATTTTCGGCATATTTTACTTCTTTACTATCGAAAAGGTGGAAATGCTGCTCAAGCAAGAAAAAAATTATTCGATGTGTATGGAGAAGATGACAGAACGCCAGTGCCAAATCTGGTTTTCAAAATTTCGTTCCGGCAATTTTAATGTTGAAGATGCGCCACGTTCTGAAGGCCAGTTGAAGATGATAAAGATAAAATAAAGGGATTAATTAATGCAAACCGCCGAATAACAACTCGAGAGATCGCTGAGAGATTAAATTTATCGAATTCGACCGTTCATGATCACGTGAAACGTCTTGGTTTAATTTCAATACTCGACATATGGGTTCCACATGTCCTTACAGAAAGAAATTTGCTCCGTCGCATTGACGTCTGCGATTTGTTTCTCAAACGTCAAGAAAATGATCCATTTTTGAAGCAAATCATCACTGGGGACGAGAAATGGGTTGGATTACTACTTGTTCCGGTCTCTAAAAAATTTTTTAGATGGCAAAACCTTTTCTTCAAATGATGATGTCAAAAATGCCTTAGATCAGTTTTTTGCCAGCAAAGATCAAAAGTTTTATGAGCATGGAATCCTGCTCCTGCCAGAAAGATGGCAAAAGGTATTGGATCAAAATGGAGAATATATAATTCAATAAAACATTTATATACTATAAGAAAATCGTCTTTCATTTTCACCAAAGAAAACGAAACTACTTTCCGAACAACCCAATAGTTCACATTATTAAGAGTTTAGAAGATAACGCATTTCTTTTTGGAATATACGTACGCAGCTGACTCAAGACTTGAATTTGCGAAATACTCACATATAGTGAAATTTTACATTGGGGTGTAGAAATTCTAAAGTCGTTTTCAATCTAACTTTCACGTTATCGCGAAAATGGGAAAGCTTTCTAAAAACGGTTGATTTAATGCTTGCAGAGCCCGATAATGCTTCGTTGCATTGTGTGCCCGGTTATTTAGCGACTGAAAAGAGGTCCGATTTCAGGACGGTAATTCAAAAAAATGCTTTTATTCGTTTATTAATTGGGATTGTTGGATCATTGTATTTATTCTTCAAGATATTCCATGCGACTGCACAGTTCGTGCCAGTCGATATACGAGTCGTTAACACTAAACCTACCATGGCGGTCAAATGACCGCTTTCTGATTTTTTCTAAAAATTCCCCAAATTGATTGGTCAGCCATTCAGTAAATATTTTAGGTCTATCGTATAAAACAAACATTACTTAACCGACCATCTTTTTCACCTCTTCAAATCTCATTTTCCAAAGTACATATTTCGTATATTTCAATATAGCAGATATAAAGCCGGTAGGTTTAGTGTTAAGAAATGCGTGAAGGACAATCATGAACAATGGTTTTAAATGAGTCAGCATCCTGGGTAGGTTTCGTACGAGCTGCTGAATTTCGGCCATTGAAAGGTCGATATCTCAATATGCGTCTCGACTTCGTTCACTTTAATCAGTAGATTTCTAAGTTCATTTATAATGTCCTTTGAACGCTGTGATGCCGAAGGGGTGCTCCAGAATATGTTCGCGACTTGTACCGGTAAAGGCTCAGCACCTGATCGATACGCCAGATTATATTACGTTGAGATTCACGTTTACATTTTCACGTATGACGTAAATCCTCTTCCGTAGAAATATACAAAAAAATGCACTTCTTCAAATTCTTGTCGCTCGGTTGCTAGAGCATCTAAATCTTCGCCTAACATCCCAATTTTGAATGTTTTCGAAGTCTGATGTTATCTTAACGATTCTCAGCTGAAGTTGAATCAAATCAAGCTCAACGCTAAGTTCTCAAACTAATTTTTTAAATATACAATGGTTTGCGTTTTCCGGGTTCAAGCCGCGTTGTGAATTGTGAAAATTCCGACGTTTCGCCAGCATTTTCAGCTAGCTTCATCAGCGCAAAACTGATACTGAGGTATCCTGTTGATAGTACTCCTATTTATAATGGTGCTCAGTGACACAGAACCGTGCTTCAGCCAATCAGATTTTTAGTTGATCAGCTGAGCGACTGAAAATTTTTAAAGTGAGTCAGTTTGGCTTTTAGCATTGCTCACCGTAACGTAAGTTTGTCATACGTTTCTCACTTTCGTTGCTCATTTTGCGGATTTGAGATGTACTGCCGATGACGATGACGATGACTAACCAGTATAATCCTTCACATTCCGTAGCAGGATGTGGACCAATGCGGCTCAAAGAACCATATATTACGAAGTATGATTATAAATCTTCCGAGATGCAGACGAGTCGCAAGATTCTTTATGAAAGTCTTAGACACCGGATGAAGTTAATCAAACACGTCACAGTTAGAAAATGATGGATTGGTTATATGTCCCGAATATGTTGAATTCATTCATTCCGCGAGAAATGATGGGCATTGTGATTGATCCTCATTTTAGAAATATTTGGTTTGGCAGATCTTAACCATATCTTCATAGACACGATTTCTTTAAAATTTGCAATTCTATGCAGTCTTTTGGCTCGTTGACGATGGGCACAGTCAATGGTTACCGACATCACAAGTGTAGCGATGTGATCGCAACATGTTTTACTACATTCTGCAGTACGAATCATCAGTTATGATGCTTTGACATTGGAAACATTATTAGATGGGCGTAAACGCAGTAAATAATATTTTTGAGATTAGCATTTTTACCTGCGCAAGAAAATTTAGTCTTTTGACCTGCAATGTGTACCTGATTACACATCTGATCATTTTTACTTTGCCAAAAAGATGTTAATCAGTTGCGATCGCTAGATGCCACTGCCTGAAGCACAGTTTCCTGTGCAATATGTCTCCCACATGGCATCGATTTTACTGCTACGTATAGATTTTCACCTTTGTAGAAAGCGTCGCATACTCGACAACGGAGCTGCTGCTTTTCTCTCGGGCCGAAGTACACTTGTTCTATATTTGCATCCGGTCTTCAAGTGTTCACCCTCGTGTCTTGCATATATACCTGTTCCTGAATCCGTGCTTCTTCAAGTACGAAGGTTTTGAACATGGCTGACTGTATGATGCAATAGTTACTATTTTATTGATGTGAAAAACGTTTCATCGGCGTTAGCATTTAGCAACCCCCAACGATTCAATTCAGTGTATTTAGGTGTACTATGTAGATCAACGTTTTGAGAGGAATGACCACGAAGTTGAAATTTTGCTAGATTGACATAGAAAAATAAAGGAATTGCAATATTACAAGTTGGAAAAATTTAACAAAAAAGTTAACGCCATATAGTGTTGACTATCCTCAAAGTTCAATACAGAAAATGTATCGTTTGGAATATCCTGAAGATTAGAGAAGATAGTTATATAAAAGTTATATAAAACTTATATAAAAACTTATATAAAAGTCTAATCTTTGTCATAAAATTAACTTTGTTCTAAAAGCCGTTCATTTTGGACACTTAGCCATTACACGGTGCAAGAGAATATTAATCATTGAACAATTACCATTAAATGTAAAAAATCCAAAAATGCCCACCACACGTATCTGTTAATTTAAATCATAGTTTCCGTACGTAAAGTGACTCGATAGTAGAATAATTGTCAAGGAAAATTAATAAATGATACTCATTTTCAGTAGTCCTGTAACGTTATTTAAATAAATGATTTTTGTGTAATTTCTCTTATGCAGAAAATCCCTGATAAAAAAGACACAATTTGAAAACAGTACTTTTTTCCTATATCTAATACTTCGCGAGATATTCTAAAAAGGACATTTTCAACCCCAAACTTTGAGGGATGTTACCATTCCTTTTGTATGGAAGGTGACCAATTAAAAAATATATATTTATATAAAAAAATATAAATATATATTTTCTGTAAAATTATGTCTTATGTAAGTTTCATCAAAATCGCAGTAAGCAATTAGAAACGACTAGTTAACTTACTATGTTTTTAATTATTGTCCAATTAATGTGTAATTATTCCGACTATTTTCTGACTTGTTGGAAACTGTATTTGTTATCTTCGACAATCCAAAATGTAAAAAATGTACTGAATGCACATATTCTAACCGTTTACAAATATATTAACATATTTATCAATATGTTTTCATAACTTGTTTACTTTTGTTTAATTTGGCTTTTTTCGTAGTAAAATACTATCTCAAAACGGCATTAAAATAGTTAATTATACGGAAGATAAAGAAGGTTGGTTGGTTATTAATTAGGTAAAGAGTTTTCACAAATCCTTTTACGTTTTACGAACGTTACTTTGATATTAGATATTGTACATTTAGTTGAACTACCTGTGCATTTTAAGGAGATCTCAACGTTTAGATTTCATTTTGAATTTATTTGTGGCATCATAAATGTTGCACAAAGCTAAAGTGGGCTTTTAAACTCAACTTGAGATTAAACTACGTTCGTAAGACGTCTTTAAGCTCAGCTTAGGCTTTAAGCTTTGGCAGAGAAGCTTTAGGCAAATAGTTTGAACTGATAATGGACTAGAAGAAACATTGTAATGGATTAAGTATATAGGAGAAATTAGTCACACTCTAATTTTCACATACTACAACCTTTACCAGTTGTAGCAACACTCAATTTAATATACAAAATTTAATATTATGATGAATGATATTTGCGGAAAATAAGGATAAAATTGTTATACTCGAATAAAATATTGTTTACTTCCTTCTATATTCGACTGCTTCGCTATTATGAATCTTTCATTCCAATTTGATTTCAGGTATTCTGTTTACCATTAAAGATTTGCCGTTATCCTTTATTCGATATTCGAATGGCAGCGGAAGATCCTAATTTAAATTATAATTTAAGCATTGTATAGAAATTCATTCTGATTCTTGAGATTTTAGTTTTCTCTATTAGCATATTGAATACCGTGGTAGTCCCTGATGACCGGCGCTAATAAATTCAATGAAGCGCCTCTTAACCTTCATCCGATCCTTAAAAATATCACACTCAAGTCGTTGGGATGTTTTCTGATTCGTAGTCTATTAAAAACAAGATTTTTTTTGTTATATTTTGATTATAGTAACTTTTTTAACACTAACTGTACCATGCACGGTTAAATTAACGGACCGCTGGAATGAAAATATGTCATTTTTTCTATTATTAACAACACACGGTTTTCTGCGATGTTTTCTATATAAAATTGACATTTGTCTGCGTTTCTTTTAGAAAAATAGTATTGTTATTTCATAATCGGTAAAATGACAAGCTACGGTAAGAATATGTACACAGAAAGCACCGATAGGGTTAGTGTTAAGAATAATATTTATTTACTGTGTACATTTGGGTAAAAGAATCCGGTCCGATGAAAATTAAATGATAATATTCACGAATCTGTTAATGGATTTAAACATGCAGCATTTAAATATTAGTGGAAAATAGGGACATTACTTTTGCATATATAAACTATTTCCATCTGCAATGTTTCTACTCCTTAAAGATTTGATTTAAGAAGAAAGTTTTATTTCAAGAAAAATAAAAAACAAAGAACGGACATTCAACTTCTCAATTATATTATAATGTGCATTATAATGATAATAGTTTAGTTTTATTATAATACCATGTCTCCAAGCTGTAGCCTCCAAATCGGCAATATTTTCACGGTCAGTCTGTTTTCATCGAAACAGTGCGTTCATCATGCCGTCCAACAAAATGGCGAAAAATGTAAAGGTTTTGTTGATATCAACAATATGTATCAATAAGTTTACAAACAATTTTGATCCCTTTGCAGGCGGAGACTTTTTGGAATATTGAGAAATAATCACTTATTTGGCGATCGAAAGCCTCCTTCTTATCAGAAAGTCAGAGTGTTAATGTATAGAAGTTATAAATTACTATTTGCGTAATCATATTTCAGCGGTTGTACTTTAATTTTTCAACTCTAATCATGCATACATGCACCGTGAAACTATAATCAGATTTTTTCTTAGGCCGCATATATGCGCCCGTCGTCCACAAAGGGTTAATCAAAATTTTGCGTGAGCGTCTACAATGTATCAATAGAAGGAAATATTTAAAGTACACGGAAAACAATATATACTTTTATTTGATTTAAGAAGAAATTTTGGAAGGGAAAATAGTATGAATATATTCTATTACAGGACCTTTAAGAAACTTTATTACAGTTGTTTATTAACCCTCTAGAGACTTAGTATTTGGTCCCGTTTGAAAGTTAGTTATATTACAGCACATTAGCAAATGTTAAAAATAGAATACTACATAATAAATTGTTCTTGATTCTTAAACATTTAATTGGAAAAAAAGTTTGTTACTTGGCAAAATTAAATTATAGCAGTTCGCAAAATGTAAAAAATTATTTTGAAAAAGATTCTGAGATATAGAAGCATAACGAGCTAAAGTAAATTTTGTATTAATACACGATGTGATTATCCGTTATTGTTAGTATCACTGATATAACAATTGGGACTTCCCTACATTCTTGTTGCAAGGTATCTTGCGCTTTTCAAACCATTCGCATAACTTACCCAAAAAGCTATTGTTACGACATAAATAGTTTTGGGGCACTGCAAGTAACATTTTTACAAGAATGTATGTAACTTTTATACGAGAAGGAGCACCGTACGTTCAACAAACATGCCGGGCGAGAAGCTAAAGGTTGAAAATAGAGGTAACACAGGGACAGAAGGGACCAACTTTGATATTACTTTCCCTTATGGACCGGAAGTGTTCGATTTATGACGCTAAAACTCATATGTCGTTGGCTGTGGAACATCCGGGAATTCATTTTCTATTCAGCGATAAAGAAATTATTTCAAACTCTGCGCATCGCTGTTGTCTGTTTTTGTGTTTACGATCTCAATATGGCGCTAAAGACGAAGCAACAATGAAAATGTTTCCTTAAAAAATATACGAAAATATTCGTCTTTTTTTCTGTGCATCCTTGCAAAGAACCCCACAAAAGAGCTCTGTTTAATACTGTTTGAAGACAACTGAATGTACCGAACGTACAGTGCGAAAGAAAAACCTTCGTTACTACAGTAATTTGCATCTATCGATACACTTTGTGATACTGAATGTGATTTATGCTTTTTAATTTTGTTTCGCGTACTGTTGAGATAGAATGAAAGAGTGATGGGATTTTTGGAATTTTAACCACTATATTTAACATATATTTTCGTATACCAGCCTTATTTGCGTTAAAGGAAAAATGGCATGCAATATATCAAGTAATATAATTCAGCTCTACTAACTGTAATCCTTTAATAAGACATCCAGAGAAATATTTCATTTATAAGTCTGCTGGTATTTCATTCAGCTGGAACATTCTATCTCACCCGTATTATTCAGCAGACATGGCAGCTACAAATTATCACCGTTTCCTGTCGTTTTTACCAAATATTCATTTTCATTTCGTACAGCAACTATCCCACGACAAGATTACAGTTTCTTTCACGTCGTACGTACGTAAATTCACAACGTTCCTCCCAATTGATAAGAATTTGAAGGCTCGGAACTTGATTCCATTCGATTGGAAGATGTTTCGGGCAATAAATTCCCTTCCATCGGTTTTTGGAACGTAGACGATTCCTCTTTCACACAGTGAACATCGAAGGCAGAGCTGTACACTTGTGTTTCTTACCTCCCTTTCTCTTCTCCCTCCTTCCAAGTAACCCTTGTCACTGTCTAGCGGCTTGATTTCTTGCTAAACTCCGCCAGCAAGAAACTTCGCATCCGACAAGGAGTGACTCGTTCTTTCCCCATTTACTTATCCCTAGGGATAGCCCCGGCGATCCAGAATGTGCATCACTGACGACAATGGCCTTTCGACTTGGCAAAATTCCACTCAATTTCGGTAGAACTTACGTGAAACTACCAGACCGCGAAATTTTCTCCGACGATGACCGACAGTGGATTATGACTAATACGTGGTATTAGATTTTTCGGTTGAAGATTTCGAACATGGATGCCCTTGCTATGGAATCCGGCAAATGTGTAGGAAAACAATTGCTAGATAAAAAGTATGTAAGACGGGTCATCTTAACCCCTTCGGACCCTGTGCACATTGTAATGTACATAATACTTTTCGTGCTGTATCTTATTACGTATAGATTTAAACTTAGTTTCAACACCTAATGTATCTGCCAGTTATCGTCTAATATGAAAAAATAACGTCTGCAACGTCATCTGTTTTTTCTGTGTGCATATGAATTAAGTTAATCTCAATACAAAAATAATTTTTCTTAGGCGAAAGAAAAGAATTCGGGTCTGAAGGGGTTAATCAGAACTTTCTGGGATACTTCACTTTTTTGATTTTATGAAAAAATTGCCCTTATGGTATTGTGGGATCGAGAATAAAGAAAGTAAAGAGTTCCCATAAAGAACTTAGGAGAAAAGGAGAAAAGGCGCAGTGGAACCGCGCCGACCCAGGAGATCTCCGTGTTAAGCAACGGCAGGCCGAGACCGTTGCTTGGATGGTTACCGCGCCTCTCTTTCTCTTTCCCGATCCCAGAGTATTAATCAAACATTTGTAAAAATGTTTATTCAATTAATTCATACATATTTTCCAACCAAAAACATTATACTGTAGAGAAATTGGTTGGGCCTTATCTGCATATTTGTTGGAAAAACATTATCGTTATTTTATAGCCAGTCGATCAACACGTTGAGCGCCACGATATAAAAAAAAAGTTGTTCTCTCTGGTGGGCATTATTTTTTTTATTGACATACCACAAATATTGCCCAATGTCATGTTATATATTTGTAAGACAATTATATCTGAATGCATGCCACAGTATGCAAATTAATACAAGTGGTCTGTTAGGATAATATGTGTTTGTGTATTTGAATGCAAATGGTGCTTAACCCCTTAGCTTACAATAACGTGTGACACACGTGAGGCGATAAATGGAATACGAAATTTTGAAGTTTTCCAATAAGTATTAAATTGAAAATATCAGTCGATCACGAGACGGTAAAATTTTTTCTATGATATGAATATTGCAGTCAGTTGTGCCAAATGTTAAAGATCAGAGAGAAATTTTTATTTCTGGAATTAATTCTGTGATATTGCGCATGCTGTCAAAATAGAAATCGTAAGGCAAGGGGTTAATGCGTTAAGAAGGGGATACATTAATGTGCATTGTGACTTTTCTGGTACGTGGATAACTGTTTATAAGAATGTTAGCAATTGGCAGGGTATGCATTTCTCTAACTATAAGATTATGTCTTAGTTCTTATTGTAAGGGGTAAAACTATACAAACACATGAAGAACTCCCAGATTAAAATGAAATGATCGTTTAACACCAGCAAAATCATGTATTGGAGCATGTATTTTTAAATTATTCTTTTGATTATGTATTCATTTAATTGTTTTATTACAAACACACACTCACTCATTACGATATGAGGAAAGTGCACATCAAAATATACATACTCGACATTTAAAAGACGCGAAACTACTTTACCAAATGTATTTCGAAACCCATAAGCTAAAAATTATATAACATATTAAATATAATGGAAAGTGACAGTTAACACTAGAGCTGCCGGCGGTAAATCTGTTATATTTAAATATATTAAATAAGTACTTTGAAAAAAGGGGAATTCAGAGGTGGAAAAGATGATCGATTCGGTAATTTATGTTTTATGAGATGGACGTAGAATATCTATTCTATGACTCTCCTATAATCTTGGACAATTTTTGGAAAAAAAGGTATTTAACATAAATACTTTGAAAAAAGAGGAACGATGAGGTGGAGAAGGTGATCGATTCAGTAATTATGTTTTATAAGATAGATATTATATATCTACTGTATGGTTCCTCCCTAAATTTGGAGAACTGTTATACAAAATTAGGAACCAGCCATTTTGATTGCCTGAGTAGTTCCAGTGTTAAGAAAGAAAGTTATTTTTTTAAAAATTTCCTGTTATAATATGTAACGCTTCAGTAACCGATATATATCATTCTATTCAGTAAAGACCCAATACCAAACTCTATCTATTTAACTCTCTTTTTTGTTTTCCACTTTTCGATGTATGCGCACATATATTGGGAGTGCCTCTTTCATGGTTGAAGAGGCCGACGGTTAAGTATCTTTAGGTCTCGAATAGCGGCAAGAAAAAGGAGGGTCTGCGGACAAATGGTTCATGGACACTAGAAATGGGTTTCCAATGTCCGTGAAGGTGAGTCCATTTCGCGTTTCGCTAACAACACAATTCTGACTGAGCAAGGTAGAGCAGCCAATTGGGTTTTCTTTAGGAGTTATTCCTACCAACGGATATTTATTTTACCAATGATCTTTCAAGAGTCAGATAACTTTCTTTGCTTGCTGTTTTTGCAAGGTAACCATCAATTTCATCTCAGATGATAATGGAACAAGTTCCCTTGTCATAAGGCACGGATATATTTGTTTAACCCTTTGTGAGGCTTAACTGCTCAATCATGAAAGTCTTTTCGTCAATGTCGAAATAAAGGTTGAAATATTATAATGCGACGTAATGAATATATGTTTTTTTATTTCTTTTTATTAAATTCTCGGTTTGAGTTAGAATTTTGCGAATATTTTGCATAAAGGAGAGAATGAAGAAAGTGAATAAAAGTAATTACAATGCTCATTGAAATAGTTGCGCATACTAATCAAGATGGGAGATTGAAATCATATCTTTCATAAGGATAATAACGGAAACATTTTCACATAATCAAAGCGTTTTTGAAGATAGAAATCATATTAAAAATTCGAAAAATAATAGTAAAAATGAGGTGTTCACGAACTGCAATGTGCGTGTTAAATGGTTGATTAGTGTCGTAGAAATGACACAATAATGCATAGAATTTATTTTAATTTCTTAATCGATAACAATCTGTTTCAAAATTCTTTTATGGTATCCCCAAGAAAAATGTCTGCTCCATCGACTCCTGTTGTTAGATTTTCTCCTAGATGCTTAATTTTCAAGATAAATTGGAAAATGTACATAAAAATTGATACATTTTGTGCGTCGTTTTCGCTTGGAGCATGGTTTAAACATGTTTAAATATTTGTAACATTATCTCGATTCCCATGAAAGTCACATGATTGTGCATTCTTAAGTTTCTAAAAGAGCTTAAACTGACTATAATAATGTGAAATAAAAAAATCAAAATTTTAGAACATATAAATGTGAAATTTACATTTTTACGTAAAGGGAATACACATAGCTTATAATTAAAGTGACAGAGCTTGCTTTATAAAAAATATACAATGCTCTCAGTTATTACCGGCAGTTAAAACAAAGTAATTAATTAAAATATAATCAACAGATTTATAAAGCCAGGCACTGGCTTACCCTCGCTTTCTTTGTCCTCATGTTTCAGTCTTACGTGCTTTTGTTTTTTTTTGAGTTGTTTGTCCTTTACGAAGCTTCCGGCAATTCGGAATACTGTACTTTAAAAGGAAACCCTTTCATCCCTCCCGTTGGTATTATTGTGCACGTCATCTGCACCTATAACCTATTCCCAAGGGTTTCTGCTCTCTGAAACTTGCAACGAGTAAACCTATATATTTCTCTTTCCTCGATGCAACCCTTCTTTACCCTTGTTTTCCCTACCCTGCCTGAGTATACACGCGAAATGATGTTGATTTGCGTAGAAGCATCATATTCAATACGGATCCAATGATCAGTCAGGTACTTTCTGGAGAACTGTAGCAAACAGCCGTTTGATTTTTATTTCTGGGTTATTTGTATGTGAAACTTTTATGTACTAGACGATCATTTGAGGGGTATCGGAATTGAATAATCGATTGTAATGTTTCTTAAAGAGCAATTCACACGTATTAAAGTTAATTTTTATCATAACACGTTGAATGCCGTGAGTGTCAGTGCTAACCAGGGTTCTTGAATTCAATGAATTTTATTATATGTTTTTAACTTCAATATGCACGAATTTTCTAATACATACAATATTTAAATATCGAGCATTTACTTAAATAGCTACTGTAGTACATATAACAGTACTAAAAAAAAGAAACATTTAGTTTTATAACTGTTGGTTCATAGGTACTATACGCTGAGTAAGTACCCAAGTAATAAAAACTCTTTCCTAGAACATATGTATACGGACAGAGAAGCTAATAAATACGATATATTGAATTTATTACTTTGAAATGGCTTACCAGTTTTATGATGTCATTATGTTGTGTTCTGTTACACCTATATGTGATCTTTTTATTGTTTATATAGTCTGCATATTTGTATAGTCATTAGACATTCTAAAATGCGTTTGGTAAAATCATAAAATAATGACAATACGTAGATGTCGCGAATATATTAGGTAAAGCGAAAAGAAACATTTTTTTGTGATGCGAACAAACTTGTTTAACAAAGGTTACATAATATTTATCATTTATAATTGCGCACAGTAGATCTCTATTGTGATAGACTGAACAGGTTTTAATAATTCATAACGAATCACACCCGAAGTAACTTGTCAGACACATGAAGAAAAAGGCATTTCTTTTCGCTTTATCTAATAATAGTAGAGTTTCAATTTGCGACATATTAATAGATTTTATATTGTTAGTACCTGCATACAATTTTCTCTGCACCTTCTTCTTCTTAACCATATAACTATGTAAATTATGTAAATGCTATTAATTATTTAACACTAACCGTACTGACACTTATCGGATATTTATTCTTACTACAGCAGATCGTCTGATGAATTATAAAATTAGATTAACATCATTCTGAAAGAAATGCAGGAGACTGTCAACTTAGTTTAGGAAACAACGTACAAAACAGTTTTTACTTAATAGTACAAAAAATTATATTTTCTCATTTCATTGAGCCGGCCATTTGACCGCGTATGGTACGGTTAATGTTAAAGTTCTTGACCGTCGAAATCATTTAAAAGCTTAACCTGGAATTTATTAACAAGTACCAATAGAGTACTAACCGAACGTGAAGACCATTGCCATTGATATTCCATGGACTACGTTGAATAAGAGTATTTTGTATCTTGTCTTACAACGCCTTGAAATTCTACTTTCAAACGTGGCCTTGTTATCAATGCGAGAGAAACAAATCCAATAACAGTAATACTATTTACTAGAATGGAGGGAATAGAAGAAGAGGTAAGAAAATCTATAGGAAAATGAATTTTCCTAGAATACGACGCTGCGATCTCGATATATCTTGCCAGGCGATAAATTCAATATGTCTTTCCCGATACCCCTTGAGAACCGCCCATGGGTACGTGAAAGATACGCTACTACTAACATGATTCAACATTTATCTTTGTATATGCTGCGCACAGTATGCATATTTGTAATGCAATATATCAGTACCGAGATTTCAATGCTCTTCCATGAAGACGAGCGTTATTATTCGTTTTATAAACTAATTTTCGTACGAAAATGAATAGCTGCACTTACAATTTCTGCATTATTGTACACTACGTTAATGAAATGTAAGAAATTTAATTTATTTGAAAGTTAATATGCGTCTACGCACACCACGGCCTGTCTGAAATTGACCTCCGTTGAGGGTCCACCCACATCTTTACCCCCGTTTGAGATCATTACTATAATATTACAGCTCTTCGATACCTTTGCAAACTTATGTTTCTAAGAAAATGAACAGAAATAAAAATATAATCATTACATTATGTTATTTTTGAAAGTGGTATAAAACTATTGTTGAGAAAAGTGTGTTTGACTCTGCTGTTCTCCTCGTTTGTATCTCACATTCGTGTTCCTTCGGGTCATAGTTACCCGATAAACAAAGGTTGACATTTTTATAAATGTAAAATATACAAATGAACGAACGTAAACTTTAAATATATTAAAAATCAAAAACAAATAAGCATGAACATAGTATTTGGTAAATTATAATCTTCGCTTCGGGTCATGTAGATCCGAGGAGGAAAGCAGGATTAAGTTAGCTTTAGCTAATTATAGATGTCTTCTTTTCATAATTTCAATAGCAAAGTAAGTAGAATGATAATATCCTCGTGATTTCGTCCAGAAAAGTTCATCTGTTAGATTTTATAGCATGAAAGCTTCTGTACGAACTCTCAAATATCTTAACATAAGAAGAAAGGGACTTGTGCAGCTTTCAAACACAACGGCTCATATATTACACCTGTAATTCGTAAACGACAAATGGTTGTTATTATATTAACGATCTGCATACGTTAACATTTTATCTAACTGAAATAAAGAAATTGATTTTGCAAATATAATCTTATTTATAGTAGTTTATATTTGGAGTCTCCACAGATATCACTATAATAAAGAATGTGGTTACTCGAGCCCATTGGCAACACGCGTCTACACTTTGCGTCGCATCGCAGAGGTCGCGCGTTCGAATCCAGCTTGGGAGAAAACTACTCTCTCCGGATAAAAAAAACCACCCCCATTTTTATTTATTTATTTATTTAATTTTCATAGTTCATTACGAGTTCTTCTATGACTTTCGTTTAGGTGCACATGTCTCCCCACATTTATTTATACTTGCAATTTTAATTCGTTCAGAAGTATAACCACAGCTAAGCTCCAAACGTATGAATGCATTATACGTTTGGCGTTCCCTATCTGTGGAGATAAAATGCTAGTGTGATCGCTATGTTTCAGTATCCGATTCTGGTTCTGGGACACAACACCTGGCAACATTTTTTAAATTTAATTTTATTTATATATTACATGGATCATTAAATTTTGCAAATACTGATTTTAAACAATTATGTTAGGTAAAGATAATGCTGTTAGGTAAAGATGACTTCTTTTTCGCTTCCCTGGTAAAATAATTAATTTGTACACATTTTCGCAAAAATTTGTTCTAATTAAAACAACAAATCATTGATTCGATTACCAGTGAATCATGTTAATTTCTATAATCCTTCACGCAAGATTTTCCTTGTTAATTGATACGGATGTAGAATAATACATTTTTTTGTCGCAAACTGTTTTAATCATATTTGATGCCTTGGAAATCATATATTACATTTTATGCATATTATTATTGTATGTAATTTCTATGTCAGTTTCAATAGAAAATATTCGATATAAAATTTGAATGTAAAACAAGTAATATACCATTAAATGTGTAACTACTTTCACTTTTAACGTTTTCACTTCAGAAGAAAAATACATTCGGTATTTCACGTGCTAATTAATAAGAAGACATAGAATAATATTATTTGTCTGCATAGTTGAAAATATTTCGCGAAACTTCCTAAAACGTGGAAAACTCAATTGAAATGAAATCTTGGAGATAACTTGATTTTGCATAAAAACAGTGTCTGCTGCGTAAAGGATTTCTGGCGACGTGAAAAACTTCCACCATTGCGCTGTTATTGTATGGGTTTCCGGTCGACGAGCTGCCGGCTTAAAACAGACCCCAAACAAACCCATAAAACACTCAATATTATACAGAACAAAAAACAGTTCTTCATCTCAAATATTTATTTTAATATTTTGTCTGTGCATTGTTATTCTGCGATGCATTGATAACGCAGAGTGCGACGCTAAAATGGTAGCGCATTTTTTCCCAAAATTTTAAAGTTTCGGCTTAGAATCGGTAAAAATGCTTTTGAAAAAAAATTATTGTTACATAAAATGAAGCAATTTAGAAAGCTTTGAAATTTGGAAAACTCAGCATTTCAATCGTACAAGGATGTATCTTATATAAGTAATTATCCTGTAGTTTTACACCTACCATCTTATTGTTAGTCGTTAGAATTGAATTTTGTGTAAATTGTATGGTATGAATTAAACCAAGGAATCCACAAATCGACAATAAATTCAAAGTTGAAATAAAAAACAATACATAAAGAAGCTTGTAATTTTAATTCTACAGAATATTTGGAAAGAAATTTTTGCAGTATGCTGAAAAGTTAAATTGTATCTTAACAGGTATTTGCAACAAAGTAGTGTAAATGTGACATATTTTTCGTATTTTATAGTCGCGTGTTTGCACGCAGTGATGATCTCTTTGGCGTGAAATCCTAATGTTTACATTGTTTTAAAGTCAAATATGACAAAACGCTAAATATTTTACATTTTCACTAATGTAAATCGAGCAATACGTTAGTAAAAATATCATGTAATATGTGTTTTAACCTTCTATAGTCCGAATTTTCTGTGGCATCTGAAGATCAGTTGCACGTTGGCACATTAAAAAATGATAAAAATACTATTATAAATAATACATTTAACTTGATTTTGAAATATTAAATTGTAAAGAATTTTATGATCTTTAGGAACAAAATTGTAATAGTTAGCAAAGTTAAAAAATTGACTTTGAAGAATAAAAGCTTAGATTTGCCTTGTGTTACTTCAAAGTTACACGGGTCCATAGAGGAGATAAATTCATCTCGATGTCCTCTACAATATGGTAAAGAAAATATGAGTTCCTATTTGTAAAATCCAAGGTGACCTCGATTTTGCTATGAAAACAAACTGTTTTCTAAATCTTTTTGCTGATATCTATTGTACACCTCATACCCTGCAACTCTTATCCTAGACTTTTTCTTATCAAATGTTTGGAAGAGGGTGAAAAATCGTGTGTCGCGTCACAGTCAACACCTTGTATACAGAAGTGTTGTTGCATATGCAAAGAAAGTTGCATTAAAAGCTTCAAAAAATATTGATAAAATAATGATGTTCGTTGAAAGTTTCAGAGGAATGGTAAGAAATTATAATTGTTTCCCTTGAGAGGACGAGCACACCGGATAGTCGGTTATAGAACAACGCGGTGTAATAACCTCCGTGGCCCAGATACGAGAGAAAAATCGAAGTCAGCGACAGACATATTGGACGCTCTGAAGATAGTCCCGTCTAGATGTTTTTTCCTACTTCTTGCACGCCCGTTCGCCATACCTCGAACACGACTCCCAAATACAAAAATTCTTCCCAGGCACACACGTGTACATATATGTATGCCGCAGATCGATACGATTTAGGGGAGTATAATCTCTTTCACGACAATGCACCTTCTTTCCATCAACGGGGACTGAACGAACAGGGAAAGGGAAAAAACGGCGACGTTACGTAGGGAATGTCTGTTTCTATTACTGGAAAATACTGAGTGTAAAGGATAAAGTAATTGATAGCTTGTAACAGGTGTAAAGCCGTTGGATACATTGCTATGTTTGTTTGAAAGGTTTTCCAAAAAGAAGTTGCATAAAATATGGGTCAATGTAGTATATTTATTTCCTTTTTAGTACATTAGAGATTAGAAGTATTTTAGAGAGTGGCATGAGAAATATAAAACTGATTAACCTTCATTCGTCCATGGTTTTTGTTGTCCCAAACTGAGATTTAGTTTGACTCAAATCGAGACTAATTATAGATTTTAACATATTATTCTCAACAAAGTTATTATAAAGAAAAAGTAAAACAATCTTGTTTTTCTATTAAATAGAAAATCGATTACAGAATGGAAAAGATCCTAGGGACTTTGGTGTGACTTTTTTTTTAAAGAGTGGGTGGAGATTAAATTTTAGTGGTAAATGTTTTCATTCCGTTATGAATAATACGTTCTCGTTTTGAAATAATTGTTTTCTTCTAAACGAAGCCAGCATACTGTTTTATTTTCAATATTAAATCAACCTCCACGAGTGTGAATGTTTATTGACATAACTTTCATCAGCAATACAAAATCTATAAAGAACATCAGTTCGCTAATATTACTATATTTAATTAACGTTTTAATTCAACAGTATCATCCGATGTAATAATGTAATTAATAAGCTAAAAGTTGTGTACAAAAACATATAAAACACGAAGTTACTTCAAACCGATACAGATGAGGAACATAATGGAGAATATTATAAATAGCACGACTTTGGTAAAACGCCACAAAAGAGAAATGTGACGTGTTAAACTAAATGAGTTTGGTAGTCTCTCCCGTTTTTAATTTCCGTGAATATAACGAATAAAATATAATGAATAAAATTTTTCTTAAAATAATAGGAGGAAATTCAGAATGAGGGAAGAAAGAGGGCACTGGATGAATTTTTCATATTAAAAAATTCAAAGAAAAGAAACCACACCGTCGGTTCTGTATTTTTATATCGATCTCAAATATTCCGATACTAATACCTGTATTCCAATTTCACGAAACTCTTTACATCTTGCCATGTCCACGTCGAAAAACGTTTACAAGATAGAAAAGGGCAACATCGTTTTGTTCCATCCTGAGCATTTATTGGGGTTACCGGATGGTAAGACCGATATTCATTCGTTTAAATCAATGTCAAATCGGTGACCACTTTTCGGAGCTATACAATTCAATGAAATTTCTAATTATTTTTAAATGATAACATTCACGAATTTGCTACCATTTGCTACTATTTGTTACTATTTGCTACTATATTCTATATTTAAACATTGACGTTAAAACTGCCCAATAAAGAACTATTTTACCTTTAGCATTTTTGGACTATGGCGATGTCATTTTAATAGAAAAAGTTTTACTTCAGTAAGAACGATGAAACTAGTGAAATACTGTGGCATTCGACGTGTTAAAAGGTCTCTTCGGCGACCAGGATTCCAAAAAGTATCAACGGCACGAATTGTATCTGCATCGTTGATTCAGTAGAGTTCAACACACAAGTTGTTCGCAGTGATTCCTAGTGAAAACAAATTTCAAGATGAACGTGCTGCCATTAAGCCATTATTCTTTCTTGCAACACGTTAGACCCATCGGACTAAAATATATTCGGTAGATATAATATCTTGCAGCTGTAATTGCAAAGTTAAGAATGTGGACCACGAGAAAACTATTACCGTGGGATCATTATTTCTGCCGGCTCATCGATGTTTCATTTTTGAACTTGCAGCTAGCTGAACCTTTTGCGACGAAATCGTCACCTTTGAGTTTCATTTTATTTGCATGTTCTTGATGCACTGTCAACAGTACTTGTGGTACGGTGAGTTTGATTACCGGGATCTGAGTAGGGCATGTATTTGCATGCAAACGAAAGGCCACGGTATTCCTGCAAATATATTCTTTCAAGAAGTGAATCGCGATGCAGCTGTAACACAGGTGCTCAACACTAGAACTACCAAGTCAGTCAAAACTACTGGCTCCCAATTTTTTATAAAAATTATCCAAGTTTATAGGGGAACCATAGAGTAGATATTTTGCGTCCATCTTATAAAACGTAAATTACTGAATTAATCATTTTTCCACTTTTTGATTCCCCTTTTTCCGAAGTACTTATTTAATATATTTAAGTACAATAGATTTAACTTCGGTAGTTCTAGGGATGAAACGGCAAAGGTAATTGTTACGTTCCACTGCTGTTTAACTGCTTCCTTCTACTATTATCATGATCATCATCAGCATTACTATTATCGGTATTATTATTATGTTATTGTTCTTTTTATTATTATCATATTATTATTCTATAGTCGCTTCTATTACTGCCATGCTTATCCTTACATTGTGGATTTTTACGTATTTATGACAAATGAAACACTGCTAAAATACACAAAAAGCGCGAAAAATAACAAAAATATCTGAATTATCCAAGATGCGGCATTCGTTGTAACAGTTATTAGGTTGGTAGAAAATTAATGTCGGTTTTCAAACTTTATCTTTAAATACACATGTTGAGAATGGGAATAACTTTTTTTAATCGAAATAAGTTCCATTGCAATTTACACATTTTTCCCAACGAGAAGCAAGTTTTTTAATAATTTTTTTTTTTCTAAAATGATATAAGAAAACAAACCGATTAAAATAAACGGCTATCTTAAAATTAAGCGCCAAAGTTTGAAAACTCGAAAACCGACATTAATTTCTTACCAACCGAATAGTTTGGATTCTTCTTTTTTAGTTGTGTTTATAAAATGTGACATTTTTTGTATTATCGTCATCATAATATTAATACTATTATTACTCTTATCTCATTACTACTATTATTATTGTTCTTATAAATGTAATTACCACACTGCAAACGCCATCACATCGGCATTTCCCTCTAAAACGAAAGCCCATATCTATTCCCCATACCGCGACTATTCGTTGGTTCCCTTTCTTTCGCAAATCCAAGTGTTTCTTCTGCCTTCAAAACTAATTTTTTCCGACATTCAGTCTCTGTTAGACAACTCAACGAGAAACTTCTAAATAAAAACAACGAAAGTATAGTTTGCCTACGTTTAACACTAAAACTACCGGCGGTAAATCTGTTATATTTAAATATATTAAATAAGTACTTTGAAAAAAGGGGAATTCAGAGGTGGAAAAGATGATCGATTCGGTAATTTATGTTTTATGAGATGGGCGTAGAATATCTATTCCATGACTCTCCTATAATCTTGGAGAATTTTTGGAAAAAATTGTACACCAGTCATTTTGACTGGTTTGGTAGTTCTAGTGTTAATTTACAAATCCGCGACATTGCCTGATCGTATCTTGACAGTAACCTTCTCTCTCACTGTCAGTGTACTAACTATAGATATGTTCTCTATTGATATCATTTGTAAATTGGATTATAAAATTCGTTATTATTCGAATAAATGTGATTTTCAACTATACAAAGAGGGATAATTCACGATTAATCCAAAATGTGTATACGTGTTTTGAAATGTGTACAAGGAATTGATTGCGATAAAAATTTCATTTCTCGTGTGTTAATTCCGGTAAGGAAGCCTTTGTGGTTTCAGCCAAGTAGAAGATTGAATGGAACTTTTCAGACAATAGCCTCTACAGACTTGTTCGAGGTTAGTTCGGTAATGTGGAAGGAGAAGGAGAGAAAAACAGGGAGACAAAGTTTAAGAGAAAGGAGAGGAGAGAAAGAAAGAGAATGGTAGAGCGAGAGAGAGACCGAGAGAGAAAGAGCGAATAGAGAAAAGGGTGAAGGAGAATCATGCGATTCTAAGTGCTGCACAGTTAGAGTCTACTTTTACCTCAGTTGGCACCCAGAAGATTATTCATTCGCCCCTTCATCCATTTATCTTGCGTTATTTCGTCCCATTCCCATAGTCGACGACTCGACCGCCACTTCAAATTGCACTCGTAGCAGTTTTTAATGATCAAATGAGTCCCCAAAAGAGAGCTCCTGTAATTTCAATGGATTTTAACTTTAACATTAATGCCATCACGTTGTAATTATGAATATGTACTTAGGTGAGAGTTAATGATTTTGGACCGACATTTAATTTTTCATATAAAATCCAACATAAAACAGATTAGAAGGAAAATAAATTTGATTGTAAATCATAATACCTAATTTATTGTTACGTATTTATGACATTCTTGGGTGCACGGTAAAATAATAATTAGGGGACAAACAAATCGTTGATAACATTTCATTTTAGACAACCAATTGCTTAACCCTTAAATGCATAGTGCTGCAAATTTGCAAAATGTTTATTTTTTTCCATTTATAATGCTCAACCTCAGGAATGATACATAAAGATTCATAATTGCATGTTTGCAACTACGAAAAATATTGAAAATAAAGAGAAATTCGTTGACTTTGATTCTCTTTATTATTCTTTCTTTGTTCCTGGGACTATCTATGAACCTAAAAAAATTCATTTAGAAATGAAACAAAAATCATCCATTTAAGGGTTAAATCGGGCTAGATTTTGCGTATCCTATTTCATTCGTACTGTTGTTTCCAACATTCTATGCTTATATACACCGATACATATATTAGGTTGCTGTCGGATCGTATACGGCGAAATTAAAATGGCACAGTTTTTGCAAAATGAATGGTTATGAATCAAAATAATTTCCATCGTCATCAATACACTTCTGCCAAAGATCCACAAGGGCTTTTATATGATTTTTAATAAAATCAGAATGTTTAGAAACAATGAAATTGGAGGCGACTGTTTTAGGGTCACCTTCATTATTGAATTTATTTTCCGTAATGGAGTGATCTCATTGTTTAAAAATGTGGTAATCCGTTAAAGCAAGGTCAGATGAATAAGGTGGGTACCGTAAAATTTCATATTTGAATTCACGAAATTTTTTTGAGCTTACTTTTGACGGATATGGTCTTGAGTTGTTGTGCAATAAAGTAGGCCCCTGTCGATTAATTGAAACCGAACGCAGTATTTTCAGTTCTACGAGCATTTGTTCAATTTTGTACAGTATCTGTCAGTAGTAATGCTTTCATTGCCTTGGAAAAAAGGAAGTTCAGTTTCCCATGTATAGATTAGGACATCATTATGGCATACGGTTATGGGCCTACCGCGAGGAGGATTTTGAAGATATTGTACTTATATCCAATATTTACCTCCAATTGTACTTGTATCCAATGATACAATACTTATATCCAGAACGAAACTTTTTGAACCTACGTTGTACGATTTTTTTTTATTAAGAATTGCCTCCTATATGGTCTGTTTATGTTAAGACTAGAACTACCAAAGCAGTCAAAATGACTGGTACACAATTTTTTCTAAAAATTCTTCAAGTTTATGGGAGAGCCATAGAATAGATATTCTTCGTCCATCTCATAAACCATAAATTACCGAATCGATCATCTTTTCCCCCTCTTAATTTTCCTTGTTTCAAAGCATTTATTTAATATATTTAAATATAATAGATTTAATGCCGGTAGTTCTAGTGTTAAGTCTTGCAGCAGCACCATTATCACCAAGTTTAAATTCATATCGGATTACTACTTGTATTTCACTAGTACTCACGTTGAACAAAAAATTATATTTTTTTTTTAGAAATTAGGAGCCTTCTAAAAAAATACACTCAGTATAGAGCGTATAGACCAAATAACCTGTGTCAACTATAAAATTATTAATTTTACGTCTAGCTATTTACAAAATATGGCCAAAATGTGGTGTGTAGACCTAATCCGATATTTCATATGCGCCAACCTAATAGTATTATTCCTTTATAGATGTATATGAAAACATTAGTTGATATATTTATATTATTTGTACATATTATTCATAGAATAAGAAGAAATTACCACCGCAATCGGAAATGTCTCGAAGTCGCGTCATAGGGGAAAAGGAATAAATATAACTCGAAAGTAAACCAGGTCGTCACTTTGAATAGAAAACCAATAAATGACAAAAGTTAAACCAAGTTGTCTCGAAAGTAAGAAGCTAAATTATCTCACGTTTTACCAAAAGCTTGTGAAGGTCGTTAAATTTCTTGGCACCCATATCGTGCATACGTAAGTCTTTTGATTGTCGCGCAATGATCTCTTTGTAGTTCATTCTTTCCTCAAACTTTGGATGTATAAAGAGTTACGATAAGTTAACTGGATCAAGAATTTTCCGTAAAGAGATATATCATTGTGATAATATGATAAGTTTTGCTACGATGTAGGAATTTGTCAAGGAAGATGTAAAAATTGCCAGCAACTTTGCAATTAAATAATCCCGTTACTGTTTCATTACAAAGTTATACTCCGACTACGAATGGCTACGATAATGTCTATTTCAATCTACAATTAACCTCTTAGGCACGGCTGAATTTTGCGCGGCGCTGTTTCTCTGTACGGCAGAATTCAACGCGAATTACGTGTGAATGATACAGCACTGCATGTGTGATGGATAATGCTGTTCTCTACGCAAGTGCATTGAAATGACATGTTTGATGATTAAATTATAATTTTTCTTAAAGATATGAAAACAATTATCAGTCGATGCGAAGGCAAAACGAGTGTGAAAAATATGAGAAAACGATTATTTAATTTAAACGGTGAGCGAGCGTGCTAGTAGAGTAGTGCGCCACTATAGTGGCGCGTCGTTCAGAGAGATGGCATCCGCGAAAGCCACTATAGTGGCGCGTCGTTCAGAGAGATGGCATCCGCGAAAGCCACTATAGTGGTGCGTCGTTCAGAAAGATGGCATCCGCGAAAGCCACTATAGTGGTGCGTTGTTCAGAGAGATGGCATCCGCGAAAGCCACTACAGTGGCGCATAGTGCCTAAGAGGTTAAATGATTTTTTTTAATACATATTTAACTGAAATAAGCGTTATTAAAAATAAACAATTCTTATAAAATAACAGTATTATAGTGAGTGAGTAAAAGAAATTTGTATTATATGAAAAGCCTATGTATCCGAACTGTTTGAATCGTAACGGGTTCAGCTTGTATAGGGGAAGGTTGCCTAATTGTAAGGCGTTTAACGTTTAGAGTCTTTAGAATTCCGCCAATTATAATTTTTAAATATTGAAATTAATTATTATATAATAATTATAAAACATTTCTGTGAATCTTGTAAATGCTGACTATTGCTGTTAATAATTTACGCAAGAAATGTTAATTTGACCCACTCTTTGTTCGTTTGCTTACTAGGTACAACTTAGGACACCGTTCCCACAGTCGGACCGATATTACTATTTTAGTTTTTGTTAATTATCTTCGCTTTCGTATACGTATTCTGATTTTTTTAAATATATAGTTGCAATATTCGTAAAAGTGGTAAACAAAGCAATATTTTGTCCTTTATTTAATAAAATATGGAATTTATATTCCTTTTCTTTTAGGGGTACGACTTGAGCAACCTCCCCCTAAATTGATCTCTATTATAATACGAAAAGAAAATGGGCAGCTCAAAGCCCGAGGATTGTCATATAATATGTGGGTGTCTACCGATTTCATCCATATATTTAGTCATCCTTCAAATTATAAGTGTTTATAGTATCAGAATCAATGCACAATAAAATGATAATATGAATTTTCATTTTCAACGGAACACAGCGATTTCCTATTCTTTCTTCACTTAGACGTCGTGTTTCGTTTTTTCTCGTTCTCTGCTCTACGTTTCTCTACTTACAAAGATCCAAGTCTGCGATACAGTAAATTCAAAGAATTCAGAGAAAGAGCACATACAAAGATATTAATCACAGAACCAATTGAAGAGTAATCGCTGTCTCGATTCAAGAGTATCTTGCCCGAGGTTAGAAAGCCTTTGGCGAAACCCGAATTGAGACGAAGGAAGACGACATAAGTTGACATAAAGGAAGAGAGAGAGGGAGTGAAAGGGGGGAGAGGGAGAAGGAGGGTAAGAGCTGTAGGGGAGGGTGTTAGTCGCGATGAAACGGCGGAAGGCTGCGAAACAATTCCTATCACAGCTCGCGGAGTCAGCGGTAGCTGTGGCTGCTCGAGGAACTTGGAATAAGAACGGGGGGATGAAGAAGAGTCCTTCAGGACTTCGACAGTCCGCCATCGACGGCAGCCAGAGTTATGATCCCACAATATCCTCCTATGATTGGATCCTAGCAACTTTCTTGGCCGGCCCTTTTTTCTCGACAACCGCATTGTTCACCCTTTTGGGTTTGGTCTCTTTCTCTTCCTTTTCCCCCCTCTTTTTACTATCCACTTCACGTTCAACCTTTCTCGCAGTGACGGCTTTCCTCTCTTCTTCTTCGTTTCCTTCTCCTTCCTCTTTTCTCCGGAGATCTATTCTCTCTTTTCTACCAAAACTTTTCGAACACGACTGCGGTTTTTCCTCGTTCTTGCATAAATCTTTCGTATCACGGTCAAAGTAACGCTTGACATCCCTGTAATTTTATATGCGCACTCTTCAACCAAAAAGAATGTTCTTGACAGCCGGAGAAAGTTGCTGAATAGCACTCGCGAAAGTTCGGTACTGATTCGAGTCAAGCCCGTGTCGAGAGTTTTGTAGACTCGGCGATTTTAATTTTCGCCGTTGATGATTGTGATTATGGAATGTAATAATGTATTATGAGCTTTGTGTTAAATTAGTTCTAGTATCTATGAAATAACTTCGATGATAAAACTAAGAATAAATGAACGCGGAAGCAAGATAACAAATTTGATTTCATATACGTAAGTTGATAACACTTTAACCTGCTATTGCCCTTGTAGTAATACCAGAAAATCTTCGAAGTCACCTTTTTAACGTTGCGAACAGTTATAACTTAAGTTTTTAAAGTCGCAAAGATTCTTTACAGTTAAATGCTTCCAAATCAAGTTAAATGTGTTATTTAAAATTGTATTTTCACCATTTGCTATCGTCTAACTAATTCTTAGGTGAAACCAAAAACTCGGAGTGCAGAGGGTTATGAAGATGTGAAAAACATAAATCGTTTTTTTTCTCTGTTACTACTACAGTGTAGTCGTGAAAATGTCTAATACCAGTTTGAATTTTAGAGTCTGTGTGACTTGCGAAAACTTACTTATTAATCTTCGAAATATAATGCTGTAAGTTATTTTTAATACTATTAACCCCTTGCCGTGCTACTTATTTTGTAACTGCCTCTACAATAATTCAGAATTAAACGGCTAAAATAAAAATTGATCAGTGATTCTTGATATGTCGTATAATTTAACGTAATATTAATATTATAGAAATAATTGTATCCTGTTATTGTACGGCAAGGGGTTAATGAATGTATCTTCTTGCATATCATGTTACATTAACATACGTCATATTTCCTAAATAACCCCTTACGAGTTAATTGCAAAAAATAATAAGATATTAAAACCGAGAGAAACCAAGAAACCAAGAACAATAAAAATTTTAACAGGTCTACTATAAGATGTTCATATAAATCTGTGTAATTACCCATAAAAAGAAATTAAAATGTACTGGTTGCCTTCAGCAATTATTACATACTGTTACTTGCGTAATTCGGTATGATTAATGATATCTGTTTCCTTTCTGCGTCGTCTTACATTTTTTGCGGCTGCTACATTTATAATTCGTTAGAAATTAAGATTCATTGTAAACACGTATTATACTTAAGTTTCCGTTGCTGTTACTATATGTTGCAAGATGCAGATTTCTCTGCCATGTAGCACAAAAAATCTGTAGTTCGAAAAGGAAGAAGTTGTACCTCGACGATTTCGACACGAAATCTACTATTTTTTATTTTTCATTTTTTGCACTTACAATTAGATTTGTCAATGGAAAAATCTTAAACATGTGTTTTCGCATGTAGAATGTGCCAGAATTTTTTGCATCTCAATAAATAGGGAAAGTTAGGCGAAATACTGTTTTTCAAATTTACCCCATAACTATCTTTCCGGTCAAGATAGAGGGTTCAAATTTTGTACACAATGGTCGCCTTTGATTACCTATCGAATGACACCTCACCCATTGAAATCGGTTCAAGGGCATTTTTCACCCTTTATACTACTATACCCTTTGTTAATTGTAACGTTTCAATAAACAGATTTTATAAAAAGAACTGCTACTTACGTGTTACACTTTCGATGGTTGTACATTTCTTGAGTATCTCTATTTCCTTCGAAAATAAAGGAAAAACGTGTACGATGCATGAATAGCTTGATCATTATCTCCTAGTGAAGGGAGTGTCTGACTCGGTTTTATGACTCTCCTTCCTGAGTGGTACTAGCACATGAAGCAGAAAATTAAACAAAAAACCGTCATGATCCCTTTCAACGAAAGGCAATCACGAAAGCTTAGGCCGCCGGCTCGTCCTCTCATAACTGGCTGGGGTCTAAGAATCTGCAGCTGGTCTGTGAGTTTCTTTTCACCGAGGATTTAATATCATTCTATAGACACTGAATTCTTTTATTCCACTCCGAACTTTATCGATTTCGGCTGTTTCGCGAGTTGCCATATTTTTTCGTGAGAAAACACAACATTGAATTGTTCCTTCAAATTATTATTTTATCCATTTCTATCGGACGGACAAGCGATTACATTCAAATGGAGTTCTTTTAAACATTATCCGAAATGAAGGCGAAATTTGTTGTTATCTAGATTTCATTGGAATTGGCTAATTATTCAATTTAAATTATTCAATTTATCATGGCATTTTAATCAGAGCTACTTCACGTCCAAGTGTTACTAATTAACGAAAAACAAGGTAGTTTGACAGGAAATATAAATACGCCTAAATATTATGAATCTCCAATGGAAATATAATCGTAGAAATAATGGCCAAAGATTTCGCTGATAATTATATATAATTTATGCCGAATATAAGCTACTCTAAAGAACGTAAAGATGAGTGTCTATTAACACGTTGAACGCCATGGGGGTCACCGGTGACCGGCGCTATAGAATTCAATGAAATTTCATATGACTTTTAGATTGTAATATTTACGAATTTCGGAATTCAGTGAATATTTACGCGTTGGTCTCAAAAAGGTAAAGGCGTGCTATCTATAAATCTCTTTTTGCCTTTAAAGTTTCTGCTTTGTAAAGATGTGATTTTAAGAGAAAAAGTTTCACTTCGGTAGAAATGAAGAAACTAGCGAAATACCGGTGGCATTCAACGTGTTAAGCTTCGTTTTATGAATCATTAAATTCATATTCAATCATTAAATACAATGAATCGTATACAATAAAAATATTAGAATTCAAATTGTTCCATACGTATTATAATTCCCTATTTCTTACTGGGGTGAAAAGACCCCAGAAGAATTAAATATTATTTTTTACATATATATTTACATATATATTTTTTACACACACACACACATACAGGGTGGTCCACGTAACTTGTGCACCTCGAATAACTTTTAAAGTATGCGTTGCACGAAAGAATGTTATACAGGGTGGTCCACGTAACATGTGCACCTCGAATAACTTTTAAAGTATGCGTTGCACGAGAGAATGTTATATACAAAAGTTACATGGTTTAAAAGGGTACACTATGTAGTGTGTTAATTTTTTTATAGCTGGAGGCGTTTCGGAGATTTGAAGGTCAACTTTGTTTTTTTAAATGGAATGATATGTTTTTTTATACATCATGAAATAGTACGTTTCAAGACGAGTTCAATGACCCATGACTCAAGTTCATTCAAGGTCAAACTTGCTTGAATATTAAGTATCTATAATTCAAAGTATGTCGTGCTTGGTATCATTTTAATCAGAAAAATCTCACAAATATGTTTGCAAAGGTTTAAAAAAAAAATCGAAAATGAAAACGGCCGATCCTCCCGATTTTTCTGATTAAAATGATACCAAACACGACATACTTTGAATTATAGTTACTTTATATTCAAGCAAGTTTGACCTTGAATGACCTTGAGGCATAGGTCATTGAACTCGTCTTGAAACGTACTATTTCATGATGAATAAAAAAACATATCATTCCATTTAAAAAAACAAAGTTGATCTTCAAATCTCCGAAACGCCTCCACCTATAAAGAAAATTAGCACACTACATAGTGTACCCTTTTAAACCATGTAACTTTTGTATATAACATTCTTTCGTGCAACGCATACTTTAAAAGTTATTCGAGGTGCACAAGTTACGTGGAACACCCTGTATAGAGAAGATATAAGGGCATGCCAATACCAAGTACTTCAGCAGTCTTCAATTGTGATAAAAAAAGGGACGGATATACCAGAAAATTCCATCCTCGACGTTAATAGCCACCGGAGTAACCAGAGTCAAGCATGTAGCTGTTTTAAACTCCTAAACGCGTAAACTAAGGAACTCGATGAACACGGGAATTCCGGATGTTCGACTACCTTCTCTCCAGGGCGATCGGCCTTTTAGCTTGTGGTAATCTCGTTCCTATCCTGATATCGTTGGCAAATTGTTTCGAGGGGGTTTGTACATCGAAAGTGCGAGAGTAACCGATTGGGCTAAAGGTTCTCCCTCGAGTGACGTTTCATGGCGTTGCTTCTACGCTGGTGTATGCTTAACCGCACCCTTTCCTACTTTCCTAATCTGTACACGCTTGTCCTCTGAGGTCGTAAAGTCTCCGCGTAAACATTTCTGTACTCGGGCACCCTCCTCGTGGAAACCCGGAAGAACCCTTTTGATGATCTTCGGTAAAATTTTATGTGCTCTGAAGATGTCCGTGACGGACTCATGAGCAACGGACACGCAGGTATGCTCGCAAAGAATAATGAGACGGTTTTGTTACTTCCGTTACGTGTCTTAACTGCGCATGTAAAACGTATTTGTTATAGTCGTGAATACTGAGCGGATATAATAAACTTCTTGTGATTTTGTGAATAATTTGGCGAACGAAAAAATTATCGGTGATAGCGGAAAAGAAATGTATAGGTAACAAAAGTACTTTTTCTTGGCTTTAACTGCTCTGGTCGTTTCGTCTTGGACATATTGTTTTCACGTGGGTTTTGAGAAGGTCTGTAGACGACGAAACGCCATGAGACACTAATTAGATGAATTAATTGTATTTTATATTCACATCGTGGCTATCACTGACTAAATTTTATATTATTTTACAGTATTAAATATCTTATTAGAGTCTTTTACATTAAAACTATCAAAGCGGTCGAAATTACCGTTTACCAATTTTTTCTAAAACTTTCCCAAATTGATAGGGAAGTCAAGCAGTAAATATTCCAGTTCTATCGTATAAAACCTAAATTACTTAATTAATCATCTTTTTCACCTCTTGATTTCTCTGTTCCCAAAATATTTACTCCTAAATATAATAGATATACCGCCGATAGTTCAAGTGTTAAATAAGTTGTATCGCACTTACGTGGAGCGATATTTTGCGAAACGCAAGAAATTAAAATTGAATTGCAAACAAGAAATTATCAGTTATTCCCTTGCGGTTTAAATATTGGAATATTTTCAATTTGCTTTCCGTTAAATGAAGTTAATTTAGAAAGGTCCCATCATGCTCGATATTCATTTTCTTCGTTGATAACATTAAGTAAATATATTGCAGGAAAGTACTGTTAATTAAAGTAGGAGTACTTATCACATCACGAAACGGAAATTAGTTTGATGGAAAATGATCTATCACGAAGAAACGGTAAAATCAACTCAATTGTCATTCAAAACGATGCGCAGACGTCTTAATGTAGTGAAGAAGGTTTAGTTTGATGTCCGGATACTTCATAAACTTAAAATTGCCCGAACTTCTTAGACGGTCCAATGTAATTGAAGTTTGGAAGTCGAATCGCACTTGCAATTACTTTTTAAAATGTGATATTTCATGGGATGTTATAGCACGAAAATCGACTTCAGTTCCGGTTTTAATCTCTTACATTCCTGTTAATCGTTACATTGCTTTCATTTTTGTTAAACAAACTTTCAACTCGATTCATAACTTAATACCCAACTACTTTGGATGTTGACGTTTAGAAAAGTATTATAAAAAGTCTCACTGAATGCTAATAATTGACGTGTTATTGCTTATTTACATTCAAGTGCACGTAAAGTTCAAACAAACAATAGAAAATATTATGAAAATCTTTTTTCTAATGTTCATCTATTAAGAAATGATAATTGAAAAGCAAAGGTCTCATAGATATGCCCCACAGTAGCTACAGGGTAAAATGTTTCACAATACGTTTTCTTCGATATACTTTTTTACGTGTAGTAAATTAAACAAAACTAGAGTATATATATTTGGTGATACTTATATGTAGTAATAAGAGCAATAGTAATAATGTTAATAATAATAATAGCAATAACGGTAAAAGTAGTAATAAGGGTACGACATCCGTCTCACTAATTGTAAGATGGTCGAATCAGCAGCGTAAAAATGCTACGCATCGGCGTTTCTCGCTACGCAGATAACACGTGGGTACGGGCTATTCAGGCCCGTACCTACGAAATCCCTTCATCTAATACAATCTTTTCTTTTAACACTTTGACTGCCACGCCGAAATCATATACTTAGCCCAGGACGCCACGGGTGCTTTAACAAAGTGCACCGTAAGATGCAAGATTTATTCTAATATTTTCTTTTGTTGATGTTCTAATAAAAAATGTTTACTGTTCAATAGGGCACTTTTTATTTCAAAGTACATATCTTCTATGTATTGGCCATATTCAAATACACTAACTCTCAATTTTCATTTACTTTTTTACAATTGTAAAAAGCTCAAACGCTCCGGTCACCAATGACCACCGTGGCGTCTCAGGAGAAACCGTGGCCGGTCATATATGATCAAAATGGCAGTCAAAGTGTTAAAGGGGGGCACTATGTACGTTATGCCACAGAGAACTGAGTTAAATTCACCAGTTTTAAAATCTCGGGCTAATTAAAATAACCTTTTTTGTATACCTTTCGGGCCCGTTAAGAAATCGCAAGCTGTACTCTTTTTCAACCGATGAACCGGAAGATCTAACTAATTGAATCTTTATTAAAATTTAAAACCCATATCCTGTGTAAATCGCTTCGATGCATTATAAATAGGAGTGTATTAAGCGACGGAAGAATCAATCGTGCTGGAAAAAGGATTATGACTCTTTTACGACAGTTAATTTTTTTTTCTCGTGGCAGTAATATTACAGGTGATTACCGGGCTGAGGTTTATAGTGTCTTAGGAAAGACTAACCATCAGGGGGAGAAGAGGTGTTAAAACGTGAGTAATGAAGGGAAATAATACGCAAATGTCACTGCAGTGGCTTTATTTAAAGCGTTAAGAGAGTAGTGAAGACGTTTATTTTCTTTTTATTTCTGCTAGTCGCAAATTAACGGAAGCGTCACACAACTAGTTTACAGCATGTAGATTTGATTCTTCGACATGAATTAATTCGAACATGAAGTCTCATAAAAAAAGACGCTCAATATACCTCATTTATTTTATCATACCAATTCATTATTTTTGTAGTTGTTCTAATTTATGGGTAATATCGAGAACATACTTTTCCAAGTTTCAAATGATAGGTTATACATGTTCAGTATAAACAAATAATTCTATCGATAATACAGCAATTATCGTTAAGATAAAGACACGTATTCAACGTACGTGGCAGTACGTCGTTAATGAAAATTATCTTATGGAACGTTTCCATTGTTCGCGAAGTTGGTATAACACCAGATGCAACTGACACAAAGTAAGGTCTCTGTTTATGGATCGAACCGAAATTACGGTATATCCTCAGTGTTGTCAACTTGTCATCGCACGATTATGCAAGCTTTGTATCTTCCCTTGCGCACACATGCTTAAACATGCATATATCCCCAAACGCTTTGCCATCTTCCTCCACGTCCTTTGTCTTCTCCGGTGCTCAATCCACCTTTTAATATGAATTTCCTTTTAGAATAGTTCGTTTCTGGCGTTGCACGACTCTGACAAGTTGCTTTATGCATTAATCATAATATGGTCAGCGCAAGATGTTCACTTTCTATCGTTACATTTCAACAAACCTCGAATTAGCAGTTAACGTAAGGACATCTACTGCCATTACCATTTTATTCTACTTTTTACCGTTTCCGTTATTAGTTTAAGATCACATTTTATATTTGAAATTATAGAATTAAATGTTTTTGTCATATAAACGTTTGCATCTTAGAATTCTTATTTCTTTAGACATTTAAGCATTTTTATGGTATTCGCGAAATTAAACGTCAAGTCTAGTTGAGGTACAGTCCCGAAAATAACTCCAAAATTCTCGTTGAATTTAAATAGAAAACGCAGCTAACAAAAAAGAATCCAAGTATGGGGCTCTCTCACTTGCTAAGTGAAAGATTTCTATTATAAGATTTTTATTATAAATGTTATAATAAAAAGTATTATTCCTAAGTGTAAACTTTTTTTTACATTTTTTGTATGTGTTCCTTGAAATGTTCTTTCACGAATGATATCTCGTCATCATATCAGTATTTTCGAAATTTCAAATATTTTTTTACATTACATGCTCTTTGCGTATTTTAGCAGCGTTAAATTCGTCGTAAATGCATAAACATTCGCAGACCATTGATAACAAAAGTTAATTAGATCTCTTGGTAATTTGTGAAATAATTAAGATGAATGTGTTTGAGTGATTGAACGTTTGAACAGTTTACTCGAATATTTGAATAGTTTGATCCGAATGCTCGAACTCGAATGTTACAGAGATATTTCCTTATTCCTCGTCTCGCGAATCATCCTCCCACCGTTCATCACCCTGAGGGATGTAACGTTATGTTATTTCCTGGATATATAAAACGGTATTTTAAAATGATACCCGAGGAACGAGTAACGTGATACTTTTATTCATTGAAACTGATATTTTCGTTGAAAGCGTATCCTTAAAGTATATGGGTATAAACGAGGAATACGTTTGAGATGCGAAGGCTTATCGAATTTTTTATCGAGATGTGGTTCACGAGAAGCGAAGTGAAGTCGAGAAAAAGGTAGTTACATAGATCACTGTGACTGGATTTCCTCTCAAGGGAGTCCATCGTATCTTTGGGCGTGGCATTGGGAATCCTGGTACAAGATGTGCATAATGCATGTCTGATACGTGTCGGTGTTATGATATTTTTCATGGGACGGGTACAGAAACGATGTTACTTGCGCGTACATTGAAACTTCTGACGGATGATTCTATCTTCAGAGTCCTAAGATTTTCTCTCGAATTCTTTTCAACTATATTTCAGCCTTCCATAGGGATAACCTGATACGTTTTTTATTTACTTCCTTTCTAGAATTGAGGTATATATTGGGTATTTGTCATTAACACAAGAACTACCAATCCAGTCAAAATGACTGGTACACAACTTTTTCCAAAAATCCTCCAAGTTTACAGAAGAGTCGTAGAATATTTATTCTACGTCCATTTCAAAAAACATAAATCGTCGAATCGATCATCGTTTCCGGCTCTTGATTCCTCCTTCTTCAAAGTAATTATTTAATATATAGAAATATGATAGATTTAACGCCGGTAGTTCTAGTGTTAAGACAGAAAATTTATTATAAATTATTGATATATCTCATATAAAATACAATTATTTTAAATGTTTAGTAGCGATATTTATTTGTTGCAAAACAAGTATACGGCGAGAATCGGAAAGAGTTCATCATCAGCTCCATGACTGGTCGATATTAATATTCTACTTTCTGGCAATTTCTATTTTGACAATACTACTTACGCCAAAGAAATTTAATCTTAAGTTAGGATTATCGTACTAACACTTTACTTCTACCGAGTCCGTTAACCCCTTGCCCTACGATTTATTTTGTAACTGCATATAATTCAGCTTTAAATTGCTATAATAAAAATTGGTCAGTAATTCTTGATATATTTTATCATTTAACGTAATATTAGTATTATAGAAATAATTTTATCGCGTTGCATCTCATTAATATTTTCAATTTCATAGGTTTTGCAAAACTTGAAAATTTCCTATCTCATTCATCGCATCACGAGTGTCACTCGTTATTGTAGGGCAATGAGGTTAATTATTTGCAAGAATAGTCCGACAGGACAAGCAGTGGCGGATGGTGACTTTTTTAGGCCTAATGCTAATTATATTTCAGTGTTCCCTAGTAGCATATTATTGGATGGTGGTGGTGGTGATTGTGGGGGGGGGGGGGGGTCTAAGATAAGGATGAATTATGAAAAAATAACATACGTTTTTAATAATAATATCTCTACATATCAAGGCCTTGGAGGACCGAAAGGTTCGGGGACGTGATGCTCCAGCATCATAAGCATCCCTATAAATCCGTCACTGAGTACAATTCCAAGATAACTGCAGGAAATGATTTCGTGCAATGTATCTCGTTGAAGATACTCGCTCCTTTTATCCCTCGTATTATCCCTGCTAGACATTTTGACTGTCCCATAATTCCGGAAATAGAGTTGGTACATTCGACGAAAGCGTCTAGGAGAGAGTCCTCAACGAGCATGGGGCGTCAATTTATTGTTTTATTTAAGTGAACATTTTGTTATTCAAGTGTAGACGATTTTTGCCCACGGTACTTATCCCAGGTACTATGCAGAGATGGTAAATTGCCAAACCTCTACAAAAGCTGAACGAAATAGGGGCAAGGAGACTGATAAGACCACCTTATCTCCTCTAGTGCGAACACAAAGCATTGGGATAAAGCTAGGGGATCCGTGGAGGATTATGAAAGGGCAATATAAATTTAATTCTAGGTATACGTGTATTCATGTTCCAATACTTTCCTCAAATATTTTAATATTCTTTTTTAGTTATTAATGCTCTTAAAACGTTAAATCATATTTTTATCCTGTTAATAAATATCAATCCTTATTATCTTGATCCGATCATTACGCCAATGCGTTCGAGCTGTTGCTCTTTACGGTTCGGTCTCATTCTGTTTCGATGCTTCACTTTGGCGATCTCTGTCGTGCGATAAACTTCCGGATGTCATTGACTCAGCCAATAGCGACGAAAAGGAACAAATACGTGTGACTGGGACAGGAAAACTAATTTGATTGGACGGCATCCTACCATCTCTGCATAGTAAACGTTACTTGTCGGACGATGCCGGTCCAAGCGTCTGCTCTTACTGGCAAACACCTGGTCTGATTACAATTTTAGACTATTTTAGAAGAATAAGTGCGTATTTGGTAAGCACGTGGTGACTAAGGGTTGTGTTGACCAGGAAAGGTGTCCCTGGGGCGCCCGAGAAGCGAGGAGGAAGGTGAATGGTACTTTTGCCGGTACTTTTAAATTCTCAAGAAGTATAAAAGACATCCCCCCGAGCCAGTTAAGCGTCTTTGCATAGCTGCGTTGCTGGAAGATCACTTGCTGGCTTTTGTCATAAAGTTATTCATTCCAAACAGCCGTGTTAAACCATTTTCACTTTATTCATTGTATATTATTATTCATTTTTTCTCCGTGCATCCTACATCAGGGTCGAGAGATTTGCAACGGTGTCGACAGCTCCCACCACTAGACGATCCATTTTGAGTTTAATTCCGTAAGGAAAGGTAGACAAAAAATTTGGTCTTAAATGAATTCTTTTACTCTGTAAGCCAGTATGGATTCGTTAGTGTATTGTGCTGTATACGTTGCACTGTAAAATAAAAAAGAACTGGAAACTGTGATTGCAAACTGCTAAACATCGTGGGTCGAATCAGAGTACCGTACTTGTGTTCGCACACTCGCTGCAGTCTGCACTGATGAACTTTGCTTCTCTGCTGTCATGTGCATGCAAATGAGAATCCTAGAAATGCAATTATTGTTGATCGCTATAGGGGTGGTTTTCAATCCGTCGTATGCTGGAATAATGCACGTACTCTCAACCAATCGGATCCCTTTTACCATTGCCTGCGTCATACATGAACATGTACGTATACATGTTCAGCCGAGCATTAAGTAGAAGCTGCCGAGTTTCGAAGGGAAATTATACTAACAGTACTCGTAAAGTTTTATAACTTTGCAATAGATTCCACTGTGCTTTGGTCGGATCATGCGTATTGTGGCTGCATTGTTTTTCTCATTATTTTTCTACGGATGAAAAGAGAGAATAACTGCTACTGTACGTTTTTATAACAACAGTGAAACTTGTAATGCGAATACTGTGGCACGAACTGCGAATTGTTTTAAATGCAGGAATTTAACGGCCTACAAAGTGTGTTGTTCTTTCAATTATAAGTAACATTTTTTACAGAAAAAATTTAGATATACACCCAATTCTGTTTTTACAATAACTTCTTTTACGCGATTTTGATTTAACACGAATTGGAAAAAAAATTTAATTCTCCTTTTACACGACTTATTTTGGTTTAAATTAAAATTTTTGCTTTACTGTGGTCTAGCCAAAACACAAACACAACGACTAATTACTGAATTCGTTCTTAAATCTGCTGAAACATCAGCACCACAGGAGGCTGGTCCTAATTTTGTTCAAGAGATTGCAGAAAGAATTTCACCAATGGAGCACGAAGACGATAACCAAGACATTTCTAGTGACAGCAGCAGAATTGCAGTCTTGTGCAAACGTATGCGTTTATTGTCAGAAAGTGACGACGAATAAAATCTGTTTACATGTAACTTATATTATTTTGCCTAATTTGTGTGTTCATGAATTAGTGACACGTTTTTTTTTCCTTTCCAAATAATTATTTACTTTGTATGATACATGTGTATTATTATAAAGAAAAAGTCAAAAAATATCTTGTTTTATTTTAATAGAAAGTAGACTACGGGTCAGAAAAGAACCTAGGGACTTCAATGCGATTTTGCATGGAACGGATGAAGATTAAATTGTGCTTACTTAATATTAAATAAAACTACTTTTTCGTCTTGTATCTTGTACCTTAGTCCTTGAAACATTATCATAAAATAACACTATTCTTCAGACATTGTCCAGAGAAGAAAAAAATATTATAATTAATAACAATTGCGCCGTTCAGTGCACAAATCGATTAACTCCACTTTTTGAATTTTTTTAAATTTAAGTCTCAAAGCACTTGATTGAATCCTAATTTTTTATGTTTAGAATAAATTTTCGTAATAATAACGATTAACAACGTTAAATGACGAAGTTTGTTCGGCCATCGAATAATAAATAATTGAATTCAGAAGTCAACGTAATTAATTCCAAGGCTATTCCACCTTATTCATTTTGTACTTCGCTACAGGAAAGCTAAATGCGATTATATATTCTACAATACTTATTTGTATTTATATTTTGAAGGGAATTTTGTAAAAGAGAGTATACTATTTCATCACGTTTCTCCACTTTAGGTTTTATGGAGTTAATCGATTTGTGCACTGAACGGCTCAACTGTCGTATCAATAATACCAAACTGTTGGAATTAACATAAAACCATTCCGTTGAGGTTATTGATATATTTTTACACAATGCAAAACAGTTTGACAAATATGAATCTGCATTTTGGCCATTTTTCGATAATTGCGAGGATGTACGCTGCATGTTTTCGTATACCTCGCTTAAAATATGTCACAAAATTACTTCACCTAATTAAGATGTTACGCTAGAATTCAAAAGAAGCGTCGAAATGTCTTTACTGTAAACACGTTAACGAGGTGATATAACGACACGAACAGTATTGTTACACTATCGCGAGCAAGCAGCTACGCCCAACGACATCGTAATACTCAATGCATTTGTGACACTAACAATACCCAGGTTAAATCGTGACTCACTGCCCATAAATCGTGAGAAACTCCTCGGAATTGCGGTATCTCGTCGGCACCACCCAACTGCTACACCTGTGAATTCACATTAAATAATATTGCTACGAGGTAGAACGAAACAGTTGCGGAGTCATGGTGCTAAGAGTTACGTTAACAAATTTCAGATGGATCTCATTAGACGGAAGCCGATCTTTGTAAATATCTTATTAAACGAATTTCGTACTTATTATTTATCTTAGCTGGAGTATTGCTTACATTTGAGAAAAACTTATCCGCAAAAACTTTAGGGTTGTTTAGTTATTAACACAGTTTGCCTTTAATCCGCAAGCTACGCTTATAAATACGCAAGATATTTAAAATTGATTTATACGTTATACTGTATAATTTCGTTTTATTATGTGAAAAAATGTAAACATGGGAGAAAATATTAATTACATTTTCTAAAGTAAGCAAGAATCTTATAAGAATAATTTGCAGGAATAGAATTCGTGGGTTCATGAAGATAAAGGTAATGCTGGTTTTTAAAATAATAACAGTTGGTAACGAAAATTACAAATATCTAAATTAAAATGAATCTCTTTGTAATATTTTTAACTGTGCTGGTTTAATATATAATATACAGGGTGGTCCACGTAACTTGTGCACCTCGAATAACTTTTAAAGTATGCGTTGCACAAAAGAATGTTATATACAAAAGTTACATGGTTTAAAAGGGTACACTATGCAGTGCGTTGATATTTTTTATAAGTGGAGGCGTTTCGGAGATTTGAAGGTCAACTTTGTTTTTTTAAATGGAATGATATGTTTTTTTATTCATCATGAAATAGTACGTTTGAAGACGAGTTCAATGACCTATGACTCAAGTTCATTCAAGGTCAAACTTGCTTGAATATTAAGTAACTATAATTCAAAGTATGTCGTGTTTGGTATCATTTTAATCAGAAAAATCGGGAGGATCGGCTGTTTTCATTTTCGATTTTTTTTCTAAACCTTTGCTAACGTATTTGTGAGATTTTTCTGATTAAAATTATACCAAGCACGACATACTTTGAATTATAGTTACTTAATATTCAAGCAAGTTTGACCTTGAATGAACTTGAGTCATAGGTCATTGAACTCGTCTTGAAACGTACTATTTCATGATGAATAAAAAAACATATCATTCCATTTAAAAAAACAAAGTTGATCTTCAAATCTCCGAAACGCTTCCACCTATAAAAAAAATTAACACACTATATAGTGTACCCTTTTAAACCATATAACTTTTATATATAACATTCTTTCGTGCAACGCATACTTTAAAAGTTATTCGAGGTGCACAAGTTACGTGGACCACCCTGTAAATAGGACATACTTTGTAAATACATTTGGAGCTATCGCATGGAACAATTAATTTTCTTCTCTTTGTATTAAAAAAAACAAATGAACATACACATTAAAAATACCGCAGGTTCGTAGTATTTAATTTGTAAAGGTGCAACTCTGTTTGCACGAGTGCAGATAACTTACATTGCAAGGCCAGCACTACGTAATTAACCGTGATATTACTTCCATTTCATAAAAATATATCAAAAACACCGTGAAATATCTGATTGCCCCATTTGCACCGTAATATCTGGTAGTTCTGTAACAATGACAAGAATATGGATGTGACATTAATATTGAACTTCAGAGTATCAAACCAAAATATCGCCGCATTATAGTGTACATTACAGGCACACATAAGCGCTGAATTGGAGCTACTTCAATCATTTTGTCCGTTTTGTAAGTAAAACTGACGTTAAGAAGTCATTTAATATCACTGAAACCCAGCCAATGGATGCAAATTTGAAGAGACAGAAGTGTGTTTCGATTATTTAAATATTGCTGCTGTATTGCGAATAGCGAAAACAGTGGACGTTATAAATAAGTAGTTGCAAATTTACACGTTTCCAGGTAACCAAGTTAATTTCTGGAAACACCGTACAAAGTTAAAGTTTACCCTTCAGCGAGTGACCCATTTACGTCCTAATACAGCCAGGTATTTAAGATAGATGCTTGTGCCACTAAAATATTTATAGTTCAATGCAGTGTAAAGTGGTTAGTTCATTAGCTTATAGTTTCATAACTCTGAAATGTACTTTCATATACACATTTATCGATCGAAGCAGGTACAGCATCTCACCGTTCCAACCACTACAAAATGAAAAAATACTTCGACTTTATTATGTTAAGAAAGTACTCAGGCAATTGGGTGGGTCATTTTTAAACGTTTATTGGAACCAAGAATAAAGAAAGCAGGGAGTTTTCTTCTCCGAGATGTTTGTTTGTAAATGTTCGTCCATAGATTAAGAAGTCTCAGTGCTCAAATATATGTAAGTTGCTCTTGTCTATAATTTTTAGTCTGTAAAATTGGAAAAAAAAACATTTTTTGGATCTTTTTATTGAAATCTCCGTAAAGAAAACTTGCTAGTCAACGTGAAGAATGTTTTCGTGTCTTTCTACATATTTTACGGCTTAGAGAATTACATCGGCGTCGATGAAAATAATAATATAACGATTTCTTATTTCAGCAGAAGCGCAAATTGTTTCCATCACGTTTTAAATCCGGTCGATTCTAATTGCAAGTGTTTTTTATTACAGTGAATTCACCCTCGTGACGATTACTGATTTTTCTATTCTTATTTTTTATTTTTATTCTATTTAATTTATTTTTTTCTATTCTATTGACTTTAGATAATCACATAATTCTTTATTACCATTTTTATAATACAAATTTTGCAGCAATGGTACTAATATTTTCGCAAATAAAACTTTCATGATAAAAAGTAACAGTTCAAGCTAAAATATAATAGTTTATCGAGGTAAGCGGGCAATAGAGTAATAAGTTATTGTATCACAAAATCTGCTTTATGGCATCTACACGTTCTTAACTTAAAAACAACAGAGATAAATACTTAAATAATTTCCTACTGTTGACTAATCGTCGAGGAAGAATGTATCACCTACTAAGCAGTTTCTTCCCTTTTTTTCTCTATAAAAAGAATAAAAATTATGTCATAACAATTTTCCTCGTCACACAGTTTGATTAAATACTCCTGGCAAGGATGAAACTTTTACAAACAATACTGTGTTTTGATCGTGCCGCGGTTTTCCCAGCTTGCACCGTGTTTTTATAGAGCTACGTGAAACTTGGACGCTGGGATTATTGCAAAAAAGTGCAGGTCAAGTGATGATGTCAAGCGATAATGTTTCAGCGTTTTTAGAGGGCGAGTGAACAAGTAACATCCGGGATTAGTTGCTGCGATGAATCGCGCATCGAAAGAGGCCACGCTGAAGTTTGGATTTCCAGCTTTCGCGATAGAAACTGCGATAATGCGTGAGTGGAGTGGAGCATGGAAAAAAAGAGACAAGCAGAATAGAGAATGGGACACTCCGAGAGGACCATCATTTTTTCTAGCTACATCTCCACATAGCAGAATTCATCCTCCTACGTACTAGGGAAAAGAGCTGAAGCAGAGTAGAAAATATCTATAAAATTGACTTTGTGAAAATTAACACTAGAACTACCGGCGTTAAATCTATCATATTTAAAAATATTAAATAAGTATTTTGAAAAAAGGGGAATTAAGAGGTGGAAGAGATGATCGATTCGGTAATTTATGTTTTATAAGATGGACGTAGAATATCTATTCTATCACTCTCCTATAAAGTAGGAGAATTTTTGGAAAAAATTGTGTACCAATCATTTTGACTGGTTTGGTAGTTCTAGTGTTAATGGAAATTGTTTTTTCGGATAATCTCTCTTTCAGAGGCTCCATGGCTTTATGGTCTTCAGAATCTTTCACCAAAGTGTAAAACTGTGTTCTGTGACATTCCCAAACAAAAATTTCAGAATCGTACAGATTATATCATGAATTGATTTTAATCCAGCTTATTAGTGAATCTCTTTCCATATCACGCTTTAAGTCGTACGACATCTCTTTTAATATTATCGATACAATCGATACACGTCGTAATACTACACACGACGATAATTAATCATATATTTTAGAACAGACTTTCCGCAATAACTGTCGGTAATAAATTCATTGTTGGCTTACATTCTATTAATTATTTCTGAAAGTTCGGGCGCAGAACGATAAATCCCAAAGTTCGAGAGAGAAATAAAAGAATTCAGGACTGATTTCGGTAACGTCGTAGCCAGAGTATTTATGAGGAGGACGTTGTATCATTCGTAGATAGGATCCCACGAGGTCCACGTACGCAACGTGAAGGGTCTACGTATGTGGCGCACTTCCGGACAGGAACTACCCTAGCCATTTCCGGACGATGCATCATTGGACCCCGATAAAGTTTGTGAGTCGGCGAAACTCGTCGCATAACTGGGAACTGTGCACTGAGTTAGGCGAAACAAAAAGGGTACGAGAGTTTAATACCTGGATGGATAGCGAGCTTGAAAATTTGCTCCGTTTCGTCGTATATTTCTCTCTTTAATAAGTCTACAGACATGTTGGTAGAATTTATGGACATTTTTAGTCTTATATCGCATTTAAATGATAGATTACTATATTTTCTATAGTAATCTATAAAATAACCGTAGGACAGCAGAAAAAATGCTCTCATTATACTCTGGTTACCGTAAAACAATACAACGTTTGTATGAAATGTTCTTTCGAATCTTGCGTTGTAATGGACGTTTTTAAAGTCACAAGCTTAGCTGGTAAACCCTGTACACCTATACATTAGTTTGAGTTAAACTTGTGTCATGTCCAGGTCGGATTTCTTTATACATATACAGGGTAATTATGGGGTAATACAGGGTAATTACATATATAGGTTTTAATGTTCAAACTATGTCAGTATATTCTATGGCACTAAATAAGAAAAAAGTGTTATGTAAACATAGGTTACATAGAGCTTTATTAACACTAGAACTACCAAACCAGTCAAAATGACTGGTACACCATTTTTTGCAAAAATTCTCCAAGATTATAGGAGAGTGATAGAATAGATATTCTATATTCATCTCATAAAACACAAATTACCGAATCGATCATCTTTTCCATCTCTGCATTCCCCTTTTTTTAAAGTACTTATTTAATATATTTAAATATAACAGATTTAACGCCGGTAGTTCTAGTGTTAAAAAGTTATAAAAAAAATACAGAATAGGAGTAATATAGGAATAGTAACCGACTTGCTGTTACTGCAAGCATTAGTTCGAATAGATCAATGTATTTACTACCTGACATCGTCACTTCCACAGTTAATTAATGCTCCATTTCAAAATGTCTACCGTTCTTGACAATACATGATTGACAGCGATCAAAGATCGAATTTATAACTGTGCGAATTTCGTTTCTATTCTGTTTTATTTCATTAAACGCATTATTAATCTTTTGTATTAATTCATTACGTGAATAGCTTACATAAACACACTGAATGTAAATAATGCTGATCTGTTCGAACTAATGCTTGCACTAATAGCAAGTCGGTTACTATTCCTATATTACTTCTATTTTGTATTTTTGTTATAATTTTTAAATAAAGATCTGTGTCACCTGTTTACATATCATATGTTTACATATCATTTTTTTCTTATTTAGTGCCATAGGATATACTGATAAAGTTTGAGCATTAAAATCTGGGACAGCCTGTATAGGGTGTAAAAGAAAAGTGTTCGATATTCGAAAGGTTTATAGTGCTGACCAAAACAAGTGACTAATTTTCTGATTAACATGAGACCTAAAATGGACTCTTTCGATTTAAATCAATCTTTATTATTTTTGAGTGTTCGATATCGTAAGTGAGTGTTTTGGCAACATACTAACGTAGATAGAGGAATTTTCGTAGAAATACAAGAGTTCAAAGTTGTTAACAGAAGTTTATTACGAAAGTAAACAAAAATTATTACCAATTTCAGCAAAGATTACTTCGTAGACTGAACAGTACTCCTCTCGGTGAGTACTATAAGCCTTTCAAATATCGAACCCTGGTTTTTAACACCATGTGTGTATAACTATTAAATGAATCTATAAAATTCAAAAAGTGATCTTCCACGTCGCCTTAACCATAAGATTCCAATCTACACTCACGCAGATCAATGAGAGAAAAGACACCAGCGCTGAAACATAAACGTGTTCGTCCTTATAAAGAAAACAGAAAGAAAAAAGTTTCAGAGGATACTTGGATAGATAGCTGAACGAGTTTCGTACAGCAGATACATGGAAGGATTTCGTAACACAATATTCCCTTTAAATTCTTCTTAGTTCTTTCGAAACGAAGTGAGTGAGCACTCGTTCAAGACGAAAGCATGTAGTCACTACCAGCTTCGATGGTCTGATCGATAATCCCAAGAGCGAAGTAGCTGCTTCGCGAGAAGTCCTTGACTAACGATCGTTTCTCGTGATGGAGTGCGATACAAGGATGTGCAAAAGAGGTGGATGCAAACCAGAGAGGGAAAATTGGAGGGGCGAATACGGCAGCGCAGACGGGGAGCATAAAGGGTTTCTCGAGCGGAGAGATTAGATGAGCCTGGATAATTAGCAAAACAGCGGAACTCGGTCGTTAGAGGATCCTCCCTGCAATGTCCCTCTGTCATATACAGGCTACTGATGATTGAATGTGATGTGTACCGAGATTTTTTTTATCTCTATCTACATATATAACCTCAACGATCTTACTTTCTTTACAGCGACTTATTCTAGTAGTATCAATATGTATGGAATAGAATGGAGACGAATTGGAAATATTAATTTAAGAAATAATCTAATCTTAAGAAATTACTTATATAAGAAAATGCATATTTCATCAAATGGATTGCAAAGTGATTTATATTTAGCAGGTGTTCTTGGTGTGCAAGAAGTTTCGTTGCTATTAAGTTCAGATCAGCTTTCTTTCTTAACTCACTTAAAAACTAACGTTGTAGAGGGTAATTTGAGTCTGGAACTGTGGTGTATAAGAGGTAGACGATTGAACTCGCGATTAGTGGGCCCCAGGATTCAAATTCATGCCATTCCGGGAAATTTTTTTCTAAACTGCACCTATCCCCCGATTTACACGGTACTTTATTTACACGGTTTTTAAAATAAGGGATTTTTTAAAAAAATTGCTTTTAGTTATTTCTATTTAACTCTTTGAGGACTAGCGACGCAGATATGTGGTCTGAGAAGAAATTTAATTATAGTTTATCGTTGCTTGTATACACAGCTAGAGTTGCAAAATTAAAATACAATCTTTGAAATATGATTAAACAAATAGTAATTTATAACGGATGTACATTAACCCCTTAGCCTACAATATTGTGTGACACACGTGACGCGATAAATGAAATACAAAATGTTCCAGTTTTCCAATGACTATCAAATTGAAAATATCAGTCGATCGCGAGACGATCAAATTATTTCTATAATATTAGCATTGCAGTCAATTATACCAAATGTTAAAAATCCGAGAGAAATTTTTATTTCTGCAATTAATTTTGAGTTACTACGTACACTATCAAAATACAAATCGCAAGGCAAGGGGTTGACAGCCCAACTTTCTGATAAAAAGGTGGTTTTGGATCGCAAAGTAAATGATTATCTCTCAATATTCAAAAATGTCTCCGTCCTCAAAGGGCTAACGTTGCAATAGATGACTGAATTATACTCGTTTTATTGTTTTTTCCAGTTACGCAGTTTTACGTATCAAAATTCACGATGTCGATTTACACGGTTTTCTGAGGAACCTATTTTCCGTGTAAATCGGGTAAAGTCTTTGAGCATGACGTGATCAGTTAAAACTAGATTGAATGAGTGTTAATTTTGTATGTATCACATATTTCGGGAAACTTTTAACTCTATTCTTTTCTGACCGATCAGAAAAAAAATTGAAATCATTGGATTTTAAAATATCCAAGCAAATCCACTGTGCGTCTGTGTTGAAATTTCTGTTAATCTAGTTTACGTGAACAAAGAGAAAGCTATTTTTTTCGTTATGAAGCGTCACATTGAATTCCAATCTACACTCTTCTTCCATCAATACACACAGTCCAAATTTTACATTGGAATTTTATACCTGTTTTACAGATCATAATAATTCCCAAACATTATTAAAAATAGAATTCCGTAAAACATATTTCATAATTTTTACTGATAAATATTCTAATGTCCCTCGACTTCTTCAACCTATAACTACGACTCGTCAATGATACTGGTTTCCAAAATTGGACGTTCCCTTTGTCGCAAAGAACATTTGCACTATTTTGTACGCAGTCTTATCATCATTGTAGTGTTTATGCGCAGAGTGTGGCCCTGATTGGGCCTAGAGCAGAGCGTGATCAGCCATGATACGCTGCGGATCTTACTTATCTTTCATTTTTTTTATTTAATCTTATGGTTTACGTGTGTTTCTATGTGAGTTTCGCGTTAAAGTATATTATTAATAGTTTTATTTAAATAAATACTATTAATGTTTGTTAAGTTCTTAGTGTTGCTGCGTTTCTTTTAGTAATTTACGCGCGCATGCGCGCACGTGTGTGTGTACATATATTAGGTCTACCGAAAAGTTCTGTCCGTTTTTATAATAAAACTAAAGAATAAATTTTTCATAAGTCAATGTGTAGTCAAATAAGTACATAATAATGTTTTCTATAATATTTATGATGTAGTAGGCGGCCGGGATAATAATAATAATATATGTGTGTATATATATATATATATATATATATATATATATATATATACATATATACTACCGCCTACTACATCATAAATATTATAGAAAACATTATTATGTAGTTATTTGACTACACATTGACTTATGACACGACATTTCCGTAGTTTTAACGTCTGCAATTTAACACTAACCGTACAATTCGTGGCCAAATGATCGATTCAACAGAATGAAAATATGTATTCCTTTCTATTATTATATAAAGACTGTCCTCTGCGTTATTTCCTATACGAAGTCGATAATCTCCTGCATGTCTTCCGTACAAGTATTATCGTTATTTCATAACCGGTCAAACGACCGGCTACGGTTAGATAAATAGTTAATTTGTATGTAGAAACAGTTGGTTACTGTTAACATATTCTAGAAATATTATTGCCGAGTTCCAAGAGTTTTGCAAAGTAATTTAAATATTCACATGAAAAATACTTGAATATCATCACAGAAAGATGCGAAGTGTCTGAATCAAGTATTTCTATGCAGTTAAGAATGTTCAAGCCGAATCATATTCCGGAGAAGGAATGAATGCTATTTCAAATGCAAACCCAGTCTCATGCTTTGATTCGTAAGGGCTATTATGATTCTGGATGCAGCACGATTCGGCTGATTCCAGATCCCTGTTGGATCGATGGTACGAGCTGGAATGGCGCGAACGAGATATTAATTCGCAGCATTCGAGCGTCCTCCCATTCTAGTAGCTCGGACTTAATTATTCTGCCAATCTGTTTGCATATTGGACCGAGTGAAGACGAGAATTCGACGATACGTAATTATCGGAGATTGTTCACGGTTATATGACCCTGTAACATTAATAACTAATGCGTGCTCTGTATACGGAGCTGTAAAGATGCACAGCGTTTTATGGAAATTCATGCTTATTTCTGTTGCTCTGTTTTACATACAACTTGATACTTACTTGTTGACTACTATTGTTAGTATTACGATCATTCTCCACCAGTTACGATTAGTGCTTGACAACTTCTGGGCATACTTTCGATCAGCTTTTCGGTGAATGAGACAGAAAGATTCTATATTTATCAAAAACGACGAACTACGGCTTTCAATCTTGAAATGCGCTATCCCCGGAGATCGTACTTCATAAGGGACCAACATTGGAAAAAAATATGGAAATCCAGTTCTCCAAAGGAGCATTAAACATTCAATGAATGTCCATGTTTGGGGACGTTTTAGAGCCTGGGGTTTCTAGAAATTATGCGTCTTTACAGATAATTTGTGTCTCAAAAATAATCAAATTATATGAGAGGTATCGCCTAGCATCAGTTAAAAACGTTGATTTGATGGAACCAGAGAGCAGTGGACGCTTTAGATAATGATCCGAAACATCGAAGCCGCTTTTGCACGGAATAGAGAATGAGAAACGTTATCAACGTGTTTAACACTAGATCTACGGCCGCCAAATCAGATATATTTAAATATATTAAATAAGTATTTTGAAAAATGGTGGATCAATCGGCAAAAAATACTATCAGGTAAGTAATTTGTGTATTATAAGATACACGTGAAATATTTACTGTGCAGCTTCTCTATTAATTTGTGAAATTTTTTTAAAAAGGCAGGAACCCGTCAATTTGACGGCAACCGTAGATCTAGTGTTAATTGGCCATCTCAATCCCCTGATACCAATCCAACAGAAAATGTCTGGTCCGTTATGAAATACAATCTCCGAAGAAAGTGTATTTTAAAAATTGTTATGCCGTAGTTTGTCCTATTCGAGAAATATGGAGGTCTCCTATCTATTTTTCCTATGCCAGACGTTGCCAAGTAATAATCGCAAACGGTGGAGATTGGATGCACTACTAAGTAAGTGCGTATTAGCTTTTTAACCCTTTGCGGACGGAGACTTTTTTGACTATTGAGAAGTAATGATTTATTCGGCGATGAAAAAGCACCTTTTTGTGAGAAAGTCAGAGTGTTAATATATACAAGTTATAAATTACTATTCACGTAATCATATTTCGATAGTTATATTTCATTTTTTCAACTCTAACCGTGTATACAGAAGCCAATAAACTATAATAAGATTTTTCCTCAGACCACATATATGCGTCCGCCGTCCTCAAAGGGTTAAATGTGCTATCGATTTATAAAAAGTTTGGTAGAAAAGAAAAAAATTATTCACACAGAGGCACGGTGTTCACGATCTTGTGAAACAGACTGTATATAGACATTGACCACCCCTGCTTATTGTAGAAGAGCTTCAAAGCGTAGTGTAATAGAAGGGTGGAAAAGAGGTGGATCTATTCGCAATGAGAAAAGTGTCAGGATTGGAGGAATTACTCGATTACAGAATCGACAAATCATGACGACCACAGCGTCAATGTTGTTAACAGCGGACAGCACGGAGTGGATTAATCGAGCGTGTTACACGTTTACACGATGAACCGGATTGCAGTAAACCAACGCCAAACAGCGATTTCTAGTAACGATCGGCCACGAATTGGGCATTACACTCTCTTGTGAACCTTGGAAACCAATGCTATGTGTAGTAGCAAATTGCTCGCGAACACTGGAACTTAAATTTCTGAACGTCTCCTAAATTATGTCGTACATGCATTAACACTAGAACCACCAACACGCTCAAAATGCCTGATTCTTAATTTTTTCGGAAAATACTTCAAACCTATATGAAAGTCATACAGTAGATATTTCACATTTATTTTATAAACATAAGTTAGTGCATTCATCATATTTTACATATCTCGATTCCTCTTTCGCTAAAGTATTTATTTAATATATTTAAATATAATAGATTTAACACCGGTAGTTATAGTGTAAATGATGCGTCGGTTGTCAGAATTTTTGTCATAATTTTGAATTTACTTCGAAAAACATGTCATATTGTAGTGCGCATTCTTTGACACGTGAAGGAGCACAGAAGTGGTTTATTTTTGTTTACGAGAATTTCAGTTAGCCTCATCGCTTTAAGCAATACGATTTTCGTCAAAATGACTGGTACACAATTTTTTCCAAAAATTCTCCAAATTTATGGAAGAGTCTTAGAATAAATATCCTACTACCAGCTTAAAAAACATAAATCACCGAATCGATTATCTTTTCCGCCTCTTGATTCCTCCTTTTTCAAAGTACTTATTTAATATTTAGAAATGTGATAGATTTAACGCCCGTAGTTCTAGTGTTAATAAAATAGAGTAATAGAAACTGAATTTACGAAACTTGTACATTGTAATTCTCTCGTTAAAGCTTTCAAAGGGGAAGCGAAAAGTAATTTTTAAAATCTCATTTCAAACAAATCACGTTCATGTTCAGTTGTTTGCATCTCCTTTGGGATAAATATACATTTTGGACTGAGAAAGTGACAGCCGATTAATAGGTTTATCAGGACGTCGTTAGTCGATAGACATATTGGAAGGTAGAATAATAAGAATAACTTTTTTTTATTTTGCAATCGATCACCTTAGTTTGCTTAAATTGTTCATTACCAGTAGCTCGGAAGAACGAAGGCAGTGCGAGTCAAATTGGTAAGAATAGAAATAAGGATTTATTAGAAATTTTCCATTTATCAGAATTGTTAAGCGACCTATGCTATTAATTTGTCGCGTGAGTTAGTAAATACAGACATAGAAATGTTGAATAGCGTTCGACATCGATTGATTGGATTGGGACAAATGGAATAGATGAATTAGACTGATATAATGGGATCGGAAGGTTAGCCTCTGCCGTTCGAAAACATCCTTGATAATCGTATTGTTCTGTTCTATGTGGCTTACCAAAATGTACATGCGGTTAATGCGCAAATCGCGCCAATGCATTATGGCTAATGAGTTATCATTGAATTGCACGAATTTGCATATTATTCTTTCTTTGCATTGTCATGTCTAAATTATTGCTAAGTTAGGTTAGTACTTGACACTTGTATGAAAGATCAAATGATAGTGATTGCTATTTGTTTTAGTATGTGCGATAATAATTTTTGAAATAACGTCATATGCTTTGCATTCATTGATCATATGTGTATGATTGATTGATATGCATTCAAATTTCACTATTGCTATGTTCTAATATTTAAAAATCCTATCTAATTATTAGATACACTATTTTTTGTGACAAAATAAATATATTAATATCTAAAGGAAGTATGTACCATACTACATAGAGTTGTAAATATAATATTATATAATATATTATTGATGCTGCAGCACCAGAAATGTTCAACAGAAATATGTAAACCTATGTTCGTATCAATAACTGACTATCGATTGTGAAATTAATTTACAATTTGATATCGCATTAACCATCGTTGCGTCTTTGTGATTTTAAAATGTCGCAAGCTGTATTAAATATTAAGACTTGCAAATACAAATATGCAACAGTGCAAGGTAGTAAAATATCTCACAAAAAGTCATGGAAATAATTGTACTAGATTACAGCACACATACTTATTGCAACACTGATCAAATGTACAGGAATATCTATTAAAGCTTTTATTATCAATTAAATTTAAAGAATGCAAGTATCCAAGAATGTATGCCAGACACATCTGAAAAATTGAAAATAGAAAAAAAATTAAATTGAATTATTAGAGATCACAATTAAGATTATTTGCATTGAACGCAAAATTCTCGTTGGATTTAACCAGTCAACTAGAGAATTTAGTTTTAAAAATCCATGGCGGGATGCGGAATTAAAATCAAGCAATAACGTGTTTACACGTCGAACATGGTTAACAGGTTAAATCAAAATTACATAATACTTCAACACTTATACTAATGACGAGAAGTTACTGAGCTCTCTTGATTGAGGGGAAGACGGTTTGAAACTAGTACGTTTGATACACTACTTTCAAAAAAAAATTCAAGTCACGAAAACAGTAATACATATATATTAAATGACAAACCAATACTCATTTTTTACATTTCAAAAGTATTTTCAAAAATAGAAACGCTATTGAAATAGAACGGAAGAGAAATAGTGTTAGTTAATGACTATAATTTGTCGTTAATGCATGATCGAAATGACAAATCATCGTTCGTATAATCAAACGAACTATCTGACCTAAAGAACGTTAGCATGACTATAATCATGCTATAACTCAGATGATGTATCATTTACGATAAAACAGTAGCGGTGTAGCATTAATTCTTCACCACATTCCCTTGAAAGTATTTTAACACTGTTAAAAATGGCAAGGAAGGCTAGCAAGCTCGTACAAATACCACAGGAAAACTACTTGATTATGAAAATTACATTTACGTAGCTTTCTGTAAAATGATACTCGACTCGACTGCAATTTGCTGAAATGAAAATTCCAAAGAGAAGCGAAATCTCCTCTTATAAAATTTCTCTCTGCACATACTCGTTTCTGTTAATATTCTTTGGACTATATATGTTTGGAGAATTATGTTTGCATTTGAAAGCGTCCATTTAAAACTGTGTACAGAGCAGTACGATGGTTAGTTTGAATTTCTGTACATCATGTGTTACACATATAAAAACTCTAAAGCACAGTCGCCCCGGAGCGTAAGTTAATATGTTTGCAAAGTTAGGGTAAATAAATATAGTTACTTTTAATAATAACGATATGTATGTTAGAAAACTCTTTTTCTTTAGTTGTAATTTATCAATGAAAAAAAGTTACAGTCGTATATCTCTGCATAAATAAACACAAACGAAAAAGGTGTATTTTGTCCGTTGTGACAGTATCGGAAAGTTAGCTAACTTGTAACAAATCGATATTAAATATCAGCATAGTGGAATAGTGCTGATTATCTTGTTAATATGCCCATTTCTTTTTAAATTATTCTACAAAAGGTTCAATAGGATTCTCATTTAGGACTTTGAGAAGGGCATGGTAATGTTTTAACATTATATACTTCCAAAAACACTGAAACTTTAGCTTTATGATTAGAATCGTTGCGTTGTTGAAATACGAAATTGTTTTCGAGTCCCATTTTGTACAGCTCCGTTGATTTCGATGATATTTTCTTATGTTTAAAACATTATGATGAACTTCTCAACTTTGTTCATTGTATTTTTGAGCATTCAATCCCTTCCAGATAAGGGAAGACAAGGAAGATACCTTACCCGTTGATTTCTTAGTGGTGACGTTTGTTCGTTAATCTCGACCGACTTTTCTAGGTTTAGAATCTCCGGCCTACAGCGTGGAACAATAACGTGGTTGATTGTAATGGAGACTCCGACGTTGGTATTAGAGGCTCATTGTTCCGAACGCGCTGTCCTCTTTTGCTTCTTCTTCTTCCTGTGCGGAATTCTGATTTTCCTCTGATGTCCTCTTCTCTTAAGATCTCCAAAGGAATACTACCATTGTTTATGATCACATGGTGTAATAGAAAATAATTCTTTTTTTTTTATAGTTTAATAAGCGTACAATATCGAAATGTAAATGAGAACGTACAGAATCGTTAGTCTATGAATATATGATATCAGCTCATTACTCTGCTTTCGGGTGATGTTTACTTGATAATAGTAACAAAATTGCTTGGGTTTAATTAGCAAAGTTATAGGAACCGTTTATTTTGAAAGTGGCATAAGTTACTTTATCATAATAAAAAATAGTGATATTCCAATGAATATATGAACTTATTTATACTGATCGAGAGAGTATAACTATCCAAGATAACAAGCGCAAGTAAATCTTTTGGAAAATTGGCATCAATTTCTTTAAACACGTTTAAACGGAAATCCTTAAATATCTCGATTTGAAAAGGAAGTGCTCATGCCACTTCCAAATTTAACGGCACATGTGACAGTGCGAAAGTGACATATACATAAAAGTTAGAATTTGGCGCCACTGCTCTTCAAGGATTTCATTACTCCAATATCATAAAATGGTTTATTAATGTAAATGTAAGAAAGATGAGGGAGTATCACAAATGTTAAATAAATAGGTAAAATATATAACATTTCGTAAATTCTTACCCTTTATATAAAAGCGTGACCACAGAATAATAAATAAATCAATAAATCAATTAACCCCAGCAACGTCCACATAATATTCAAAGTTTTTAGAATCTTCCTCGCCACATGTACATTTCATCTCATGGAGGACATTAGCATACAGTCATATTTTGTTTTTCATTCATATTTCGTTAAATAAAGTGGGTAAAATTACTTATGTCACGCTAATAGCTATATTCTATCCTTATGCCGATGCACTATTTGACTTTCTTCCGAATTATCTCATTTAATTTGCAAAATCGGATCAATCGAAGACTGTGGTTAAATTATATAGAAATAAATCTCCAGATTGTCCAGAAACGTAGAAAAACCAGTCAGAATCCCCGAAAACTATTAAGACTAGATTTAATTAAAGTGCACTTTCACAAGACGAGGGAACAGAGTACTAAAATAATTTCTACTAATGAAGGGAAGCTTAATCTCTTCAGATCGAGTAGAAGAGCTTATCTAAGATGTCGGAAAGATGAAGAACTTAATCTCAAAGATCTATAATTAACTGTCAAAGGAGGTGACCGTTATATAGAGATTCATGTGATGTAATCTTAAATGGGTCTCGTGTAATTTGCCGCATTAATGACGTTATGGATAAATGGCACCATGTCCATGTGTTAATATTGGATGAACACTTCATTCTTTTTGCGAAGTTAACCTACATCGCCTTTCTGCACGATGTTCCGATTATCTCCAAAGAAATTATTTTGTAAAATAATTCTTATTGTCGTCAGTTATGGGTCAAATGATAAAATCTTTAAATTCATATTATTTGTCCATGAATTTATATTTACCAAATATTCTAACTAAATTTTATTCCGCGACTGATGACCTTACTTCATTATAGTATTTGTTTATTAATAAATTAACCTTTACAAAAATACAGAAAGAAAAAAGAAGAATTATATACATATTGCTACCATGTTTTCCTTATTTAAAAATTCCTGGCATATAAAATAATACTGATCTATATACAACATAATAACACTGATCTACAAAGTTGAAATCTTTTTTTGCCCCCAGAATATTTATGCTGATTCTTATAGATTTTGTGGCGCTGAACACAAATATGAAGTCCGTTTGTCTCCATCAGACTCGATTTTTGAGAAAATTAGTTTTGAAACTGAAATTAAATTTTCAATATTCAGAGTTTTTTGCATTTTAACCATAAAAGTTATTTATGTTTTTTTTGCTGAACATGATTCTACAAACCCTCCCAAATATAACCATGCATATTACTTTAATGTTATAAACATTTAAACATGTTTAAACAATGGTCAAAACGAAAACGACGCCCGAAACGCCCCCACTTTTATGGATATTTTTCTACCTATCTTAAAAACTAGACACCCAGGAGGAATTCTAATACAAGTAGGCGATAGAGCAGACATTTTTCTTGAGGAATCCATAATTGAAAGTTGCAACACAAGTTTTGCTTTCGGCTGAGAAATCAAAACAGCTCCGGAAGACACAATGTACTGCCAGTGATTCTCAGCGCAAGCGTTTCACCCGCGCTTGTATTATGACATATAGCTTGCTTTTCAACTATATTTATCGTTTATGAGTTATTCTACGACAATAATGCTACATTAAACACAGAAGTATATTTGCAAAATTTCATCATATAAATAAGCAATATTGTTCGATTGCATTCTGAAGTTCAAGATTAAACGACTTATTAAATAAAAAAGTGCTTGACACAAAAAAGTACATGAAGGAGACAAACAGATTAGATATCTAAATTCAGCACAAAAAATACTATTAGAATTACATAGTAAAGCTTTTGTGCCAAAAGAAATACTTTATTTCTCTTCTATTCTCTTTCCATTATCTCTTTGTGGTCGTGATTTATTAAAAACAAAATGCGTAGTCGTACTTAAAACAGAACTACTAAAATCTTAGTAAGGATTTTATATACCTCTGATACGTGTTTATTGTTTGCTTTGGGGGCTGAGGGTAGACATACGAAGGCCACGGTGAAAGTGCTTTGGTGGATGAGAGCAGACGTACGACCGCTAATTAAGGATTGATACCACTGTAATGAAGAATTACCAAGTAGCCCACAAAAAGAGAGGTATTTGGTGATTCGGAACCTAACCTCCGAAAGTATTGTGCACGCACTAATAAGTGAAAATTCTTGAACTCGATCACGGAGCACTGATTACTCGTCGGCGGACGAGGGCAAACTGATAGCGAGGCGAATATCGAAGCGACTTGTTATTGTTAGAGGACAACCGAGACGATCACCTGTAGGTTACGGCCGCCGAGGACCGCGAGTATGTTTTGACAACAAGCTGCGGTTGTCGTACTCGTGAGTCAGTGAAGTGGAAATGATTGCTCTCCCTGGTCGTATTGTGAATATTGATATTGTAAATGAAATTGAACAAAATTGTTTATTTATATGACCAAATGTATAGGGTCCTATTCTGATTTAATCTTAGACGAGCAATCAAAGACTATCGGTACTCGTCTCGTAGCCTAGAATCTTAACTGAACGCGCGTAATTAAAACAAATGACTAACTTTATTAAATAGATAAAAATACAATACTCTTAATAATACTAAAATTACTCTAACTCTGAATTTATCTCTAATACTCTCTCCACTCACGCTATGACTCTCACTCTGTAAAACTCAACTCGACTCCACAAACTGACTCTTCCCAAAAATCCACGCTCGCATCCACCCTCGATACTCTTTCTCACAGCATGCATTCTTCGTCTTTCTCACAGCATGCGTTCTCTGTTGCACTCACTCATTTTCTCTTTATCTACAGACTAAACATTCATGCTAGTCTTGACATCCGTCGCCTTCCAAATCATGTACTCTAAACTACCACTCTCGCTTATATACAAACCATCCACACTCACTTATTCCAAAATTAATATTATTTACGTGTAGAAAAATTCCGTTCCTACAAATGTTAAAAATATAATACTTTGTTTAATGTAGCATTATTGTCAGAAAGGAACTGATAAACAATAAATGTATCTGTAAATACTGCAAGCTATATACTATAATACTAGTGCGGATGAAACGATTGCGCTGAGAATCACTGGCAGCACCTTTTGTCTTGCAGATCTATTCTAATTTCTCAGCTGAAAACAAAACTTGTGTTACAACTTTCAATTATGGTTTCCTCAATAAAAATGTGTGCCCTATCACCTCTTTCTATTAAAATTGCTCCTGGACGTCTAGTTTTTAAGATAGATAGGAAAATGTCCACAAAAGTTGAGGCATTTTGGGCGTCGGTTTTCCTTGGAGCATTGGTTAAACATTGTTTAAATGTTTACATCACTGAAATCATATGCATCGCTATATTCGGGAGGGTTTGTGAAATCATTTCATGTAAAAAAAAAACATAAATAACTTTAACGGTTAAGACTAGCGGTAATTAATTAGGTTGGTAGGAAATTAATGTTGGTTTTCAAACTTTATCTTTAAATACACATGTTGAGAATGGGAATAACTTTCTTTGATTAAAATAAGTTCCATTACAATTTACACATTTTTCCCAACGAGAAACAAGTGTTTTATTAAATTTTTGTTTCTTAAATGACATAAGAAGACAAACAGATTAAAATGAACGGCTATCTCCAAATTAAGCGCTAAAGTTTGAAAACTCGAAAACCGACATTACTTACTTACCAACCTAATAGTATATAGTATAGAAAATTATTGATTTTATTATAGCCGATGATGCTCCAAATGATCAGTACTATGAATCAAAGGATATAAAAATAGAATGTTTATTAATTATGTATAAATGTAATAAATGATAATGGGTTCATCTCAATATTTTCATATCCCATCCTTGTGTGGTAATAAACGTATCGCAATTATTATTTTTGCTGTTGAATTATTTTCCATCTTTACAAGTAAAACTTTCTGTTTCCCCTTACTCGAGATACCACATTATTTTTGAAAATTAGTTTAACATACGTATTTTACTTTATAAACAGAAATATATTCGAATTTAGTTCATTGAAATGTAAAAGTATAAAAATGGAAATCATTTTAATTGAATTCGAGAAAGATTAATGAGTAACGCACTTATGCGTTCAAAAAATCTGAAAATTTGAACATTGCACACATTATGTACATCGATATCGCGTTGTTTAAATACGGCAATTACACGAGGATGAGTATCTGTATTTCACTGTCGTGTTATGTCGAAGCTACATGGTTTAAATATTGCATTATTCGATGACTATCTGAATTATCTATTGAACACTGTTTACTATTAGTGTAACAAATATAAATACAATATGACATCATATAATACACTAGCAACGCAATTAACATTCCTTTGATGAGCCCTCCCCTTTACAATTAAATTGGAAACTAATTACACGTACATAAACAAAAGGAAAATTTAAATAGCCGAAATGAAAGCAGAGTAAAAAAATATATTGTAATTATAACTCGCTCAATGACGAGTACAATTTCATCGCTTATAAACTCGCCAAGGTGGTTTCACGAAGTGCCTTCCGTATTCTGAACAAACAGTCAGACTTTTCTCGTGTGTTATTTCAGGTCTCTATCCCCCACAACGAAGAGGATCGGTAACCTTGCGCATATCTCAAAAAAATGTTATAGGATAAAAGATCTCAGTTCTGTTTTCTTCCGTATCATCATATGGAGTAAGTAAGTCAGGAGTACCCACCATTGTATTTGGAACATTGTACATTCTAAGCCGCATTCACCGATAATCCACTGCACCATCTTTGTGCACGCGTTCCGTTATGAATCACGTTTTATACTCGTATGAATGTACCTCCCGAGCATTCGTACAGCCTTAGTCGCGAGAGAAAGAAGATACTTATCAAGATCCCGAGATAGAGGAAGGGAAGCCATCGCTGCAGCCTGTTGACCTGCATTCGCTTGCCTCTTGAACGAAATCTCGTGTTTCAGCAAGCTAGGAGCGGGCTTGCAATCCTGCTTCGAACTTTCTCCGCCAAGATTTTACGACATGAAAGCTGTTAGACCGTTCTTTGAAGATATTTCAGCTCCTTTGGTTGCTTGACAGTTTCGTTATTTCCATACTTCGAATTCGTTTGAGGTTCCTTCGTGAGGCCGAATACATTTTTTATTTTGTTTAGCCTTGACATTTTTGAAAATGTACCATACCTTAAGAAGCAATATGATTGCTTTGGTATCGTTGGAACTTTATTTGCCGATTTATCTAGCTTCTGATTTGAAAGGTTTAATCAGGCATTGTGAGCAAAATTGCCGGATCAAAGTCCGAAGGTTAGCTGACACGTAATGAAAAATGTAATAGTAATGTTTATAACTCAGAAATAAAAAAAAAAACGTTAAGAATCACGTGCAACGATGTCTACCTGCATTCATTTACTATAACTGTGCTAAAGATGAATTCATTTACTTCAGTTGTTAATGATCGTAGCATCTATAGCATGTTTTACAATGCTAATGTGTACGTCTATGAGGCAATAAAAATTCGACGAAACTAAAAGAAAGAGTAGTCACTAAGCCTTTAACTGTTTGCAAATGCTTATATTGATTGCAGCCCAACATAGCTTTCCATTGTAGTTAATATTCTACCACGTCAAGTTCGACTTCAGAAACTAATATGGTCTTTATGTGTTCATCTAATTATCCCTCAAAGTCTACAGTTATTATTATCATTTGATATCATTGAATAATCTCCAGTAAAGAATGTATTTAAATTGCTTTCATTTAGCTAACGAAAAATCAGGAAAGCACTTCGGACCGCAAAGGATTAACCCCCGAAAAGATTAACCTAATTACATCGATTGATGGCTGAGGCTACGGCAAAACCTGCATTGTAATATGTGCTCATCCCTCTTGCCACTGTCTGTTATTTTCTCGGCAAAAATATTCCCTGAAACTCTATTCCTAACCACTGAAAACATAAGAATCACCGCCAAATGGCACACTACAGAATTGATACTTATGCCTTCGGAAATCAGCAGAATTAGTAGTTGTAAGTCTTTGCTGTATTATTAAATTAACTCCAATTAATTGAAGAAAGCTTGAAAAAGCATTCAAACTGCTAAGGGTTAAAGCACGATAACACTTAACAGCGTCCACAGCTTGCAGTATTGATATTCTCGAGCGATTGAACTTTGATCGCAAAGTTCAAAATCAAAGTTTCGAATTTTTTCTTGTTTTAAATATTTATAAGTTACATATATTACAAGTGTGTGTTGCTGCGAGTTCGTCGCGTTCTTAAAATTGCTACAAATTGTTATTTAATTTCAAGTATACGACAGGATATGTACAATCGGCATAGTAATGTAAGTATTTAAATTCGTCAAATTGTCAATCTGATTATTTAATTCATGTACCTTCTCGATTCAAAGCATTTTTTTCAACTATTCGCAAAAGTTATTTTGCCTTTGACTGGCAGAGTGGCTTGTATCATCGAATTAACAAAAAGTGGGTGGGGAAGCCATGGCATGTGCATCATAAACTGAATTTATTGCTTCAACCCAAGTCCCGGATGAGTCGTAAAGAAAAATTCTATGCATTTGTAATGAATGACTACGAAAAAGAATAATTATTGCGATGCATACACACCGCAAAACTCCTTGTGTTCTCTTTGACATTGGATTGTATCGTTCATGGAAACGGAAGAAATCCAAATTGTGTAATAATATATAATTTTTATTATATATAGTATAGTATGTTTACTATAGTAAGTGGAATTATAGCAAACATACTATACTATTATAGTAACCTCAGAGATGGTAACGTTTACTATATTATCATAGTAAACGTGCTATTTATGCTTGTCACAAGATGCTAATAAACATAGTTAAAATTAATAGACTACTTTCTAATTTAACCCCTTGCTCTACGATTTCTTTTGTGGCTGCCACCGCAACAGTTGAAAATTAAATTGCTAAAATAAAAATATGTCAGTGATTCCTGATATATCTTAGAATTTAAAACAATATTAATAACATGGGAATAATATTATCGTGTCGTGTTTCACTGATATTTTCAATTTGATTTATTTTTGAGAAGCTTCAAAATTATCTGTTCCGTCAAATGCATCACGAGTGTCGCTCGTTGGTGTAGGGCAAAGGGTTAAAGATATTTTTTACGTCATATCACATATATTCTGTATTCGCACTTCTTTGCTTCTTCATTTTGGACATAACTTGAGCACGTAGAAAGATTAAATAGTTTGCAAAAAGTGGTTAGTATTTGTAAACAGAACGCTGTCTTGACAATTAATTGACACAGCTATAAACTTGTTGAGATTTGTTTTATCAGGTATATGTTTGAATTAAATTGTAGTATGTGTGGAAAAGTAAGGCACTGCATTCAATTCACTGACACTTTATTTTTATTTACCGGGAAATTTTTGAACGTTCTTGGTATACGTATATGAAGCAAATGTTACAGAAAACTGTTTAAAGTTTATTATATGTACAACGATATGCCCTTCCACGACATGTAGAAGAACAAGCCTAACAATTATTTTACTCGGTATACTGTATAACAAGTGGCATCATTTGCATCTAAATTAGAAGAAATATCAATAATGGTAAATGTACCGTGGATAACAATATATTTCTGTACCAAATTTGTATACATACTGTTTGCGTACATTGTATCTCTTATTATTTTCATTAACGAACTTGTGCGTATAAAATACTATACAATGATGATTATGTAATGCATTTCATAAGGTTTTAAACAAAGGTCTTGTACCAACATATCTAATTTATATATATTGCCATATATTAGCAACCAATATATATTTACTCTTATGCAAATAAATTCAATTTCATAGTTCACTGATTCAAATTAGTTTAAGTTAAAAATGATTCCTTTCAGAAATTAGTCTTACACATAATAAATATGAATTGAAAAATATCGGTATTCCGGATATGTAAAACCACGAATTTTTTTATAAATTTTACAAATACTGATCGTACACGCTGCACCGACGTGTGTTTGTTTTTCAAAACTAATTGAAGGACAAATTAGAAGTAGGAAATCTTGCCTACCGGCACGTTTGCGCGAACACCCAATAATGTAACAGAACTTACAATTAGTCGTGCTATACCACGTAATTCAGATAATCAGACGTGATAATTCATTGCATCACGATCTTGTCTCTCTCTCTCTCTCTGTCTCTCTCTCTCCCCTTTTCACCCGATATCCCTCTTTCGCTCTAGACTATAGTGTCCAATGAATTGCACATGACCCGGAATGCTTTGCACGTACATATATTCAGATACGCGTTCGATCGTATCGTCATTACCGAAGTTATGCGAAAGCACGATTATGCTACACATAACGTTTGCGGAAGCTTGCCAATTTGCTCTATACCTTTAATAACCAATTGACGGTAATGGCGGTATCAAATTGATTTGTAAATCCCAACTACTACATGTTTAAATTGTCGACTGAATAATGCACAGTAAAATTCAGTGAAACGATTGAAGTAATACATATATGAGCAGCTATAGTGAGGGACCAGAAACAAGGCACTTGGGACGGAAGGGGAGATTGCTCTTGCACCGCCTATCCCCGCCATGTCGGTTCTGAAAACATGAGATCTACGAATGACAGTCGAAAATAAAACACTCCTTTCGTCGTTCACATTGCGACGCAACGAATGTGCGAGTCTCTCGGCCAATAGCGCGTCAAAATCGAAAATGCGTGAGGGAGAGGGATGTCCCTATCCGTCGGGCTAATCAGAGCAAATTACCCCTCAAGTGCTTTGTTTCTGGTCCCTTATTATATATTTGAAAGTGGTACAAGTCGCTTTCTTCTTATATTGAGATATTTGAGAGTTCGTACAAAAGCTTCCATGCTACAACGTGTAACAGTTGAACCTTTTTCGACGAAATCATGAGGATAATTCATTCTATTTACTTTGCCATTTGAAATGCGAAAAAAAGACATCTATGTTTAGCTAAAACTAATTTAACTCTGTTGTTCTCCTCGTGTCTATATGATTTGAAATGAAGCTTATGTATTACCAGATAGCCACTATGTTGTTCAGCATTTTTTTTGGTTTTCAATTCATTTAAAGTTTACGTCTGTTTGATTATATATTTTACATTTTTTAAAATGTAAACCTTTGTTCGTCAGGTCACTATAACTCGATGGAACACGAATGTGAGATACAAATGAGGAGAACAGCAGGTTTATAAGCACATTTCTCAAAAATTGACTTACACCACTTTCAAAAATAATGGCCCATATTTCGAAGACTTAGAGGTCTCGTTCGTTACGTCGATTTTTTGTGCGAAGCATTTTACAGGGTTTTTCATTTAATACCAAACACGCCTCCAGCAAAATTTTTCGTTAAAGTTCTAACTTACAAGGGAAATTCAGCAAGTGGCAAATTAAAAGAAAAGTTTTTGTATTTGCAAAAGTGTAGTTTATGTAATGAAAAAAGCGAGAATTTTAAACTGTACGAGATACAGAAAAAAACTTAAATCAGAAGATGATTTGCTTCTTATAAAATGTATTTTTGTGACGATTGTTTAAAAACAATTGTCTAAAATCAACAATTAAAAATATCTTTCTCGCACCAAGGGCTAACTGTTTTTCAGCAGGGAAAAAGCCGTTTTGTTATTAGTATTATGTGAACGATATTCGTGCAACCTTCAAAAGTTTTTTGTAATTTTCAGACGGTGAACTATCATTATTAGCTAACTGTCGATAACGAAAAATGAAAAGACAAATATATATATATAATATTATAAAGAAAATTAATATCATTTTCACGGTACAAAATTTCGTAAAAGGGAGATTGTATGAATAAATGACGGAACAAAAACTCGTGGACCTGAATGAAAGAATTATATTGTAACGGTAACGAAGCCGGTAAAAGAAATTGTCGAAATAGTATCCTGAAAGTATTCGCTTTTCAAACGAAAAAAAAGAAACATTTCAAAATGCTTCGTAACGTTACTCACGGTAAGTATTCGCAGACAGTTTGGCTTCCAGCAACTCTACGCTTTTCTCGAAGGTAAATTTCTCCGTGATAAAATCCAACGAAATGCGAAGCTGCTCGCCAGGGGAGTTTGTCCGCCTGGAAAATGCGATCTACCGTGGAAAATCTCTTCGGAAAATCTCGGCTCTTCGAAGCTTTGCACATTTGTATGCGAATGTATATGTGCGCATTTTCTTTTTCTTCACCGGGAACATTATTTGCGAGAACATTGCCCCGAATCGAAAGCTTTTTAAGCATCGGAAATAGCCGAATCTCGAAGTACTCGTTATTATCGACATTCAGCGTCATATCGTTTTAACATGTTCCCTTCCAATATCAATTCTGCAATGGTATTCATTTCGCCCCTAACATAAATTTCGAAAGTAATTACTGTCACTGTTTGTACTTATCCCTTATTACACCTCTCTTACGGTGCTCATGGAACGGACTTTGTTTTACCGCGTTTTGTTTCGCAATACAGTTTACTTTATCGAGAATAATTATTTAACACTAGAACCAATGGCGTTAAATCTATCATATTTATAAATATTAAATAAGTATTTTGAAAAAAGGGGAATTAAGAGGTGGAAAATATGATCGATTCGGTAATTTATGTTTTATAAGATGGAGGTAGAATATCTACTCTATGACTCTCCTATAAACTTGGGGAATTTTTGGAAAAAATTGTTTACCAGTCATTTTGACTGGTTTGGTAGTTCTAGTGTTCAACATGAATGAATAAAAGTAGATAATAATTATTTAGATACGTAATCTTTGGAAAGACTCAAAATTCTATTATAATAATAGGCAGTTATTAATAATTAGGCCATATTAAAGAATTGCAACTTGAAAAAGTTTGACTTATTTACAACTAAAAGAAAACGATAGAGCGCTGTTGATAACTTCAACGTTTATCGATAAGTCGGCGGCCGTTATGTGGGTCTCGTATAGTACTTTGGTACATTTAGAACAAAGGTCTCTACTGATTTCATTTTGAGTTTTCCTATTTGAGGATTCGTTATTTCAATCCAATGTTTTGGAAATATCCGTACTTATTGTTAGACCTTGCCCTAAGAAGTGCCTCCCGCTGGATTAAGTGGACCAAGGTTAAATTATTAATTGGATGAACAAAGTTTAGTTTGAGATCGAATTGCAAATGTCTCTGTTCCCCGTACACATGTAGCACTTGTTCTGTTTGGTGATTAATGTGTATGTACACCTTATGTGTATATCTTCTGTGTTTCTTTCCGAAGGAACAGCTGACTGTCTCACTTACTAAGCGAAAATTTAATCGCGGAGGCCCAATTAAAAGTCGATTTGCGGGAGAACGGTTCATTTCTGACCCATGGTTCCTCTCAGACATTTTACCTACGTAACAAGACGAATAAGATGGCCCAGCCCAAAAAAATTGACTACCCTTCCGCGAATTTTGCGGCACGTTATTTTCACAAATCCCCATCCAATCCGAGGCCTAGAACAACCCCCCGAAGCCATGACAAAACCTTTTGAAACACCCTGTACGTTTAGCGCACTGCACTTAACATTTCCATACTCGCACATATTGCTTTCTCTCTTTCTGCTACATTTCATACTTAATTCTTAATTGGATTAGAAGGTTACAGCAGAATACAAGCTTAAACTAACAAATACATCTTATTATTAATAGTTGAGGTTATACGGGAGTTATTTGTAAATACAAAAACAATAGTTTACATATCATGTGTATGGGAATTATGTTATTGTTAGTAGATGCATTAAATCTGCTACAAAGAAGTTTCCCTTTTTAGGTATGTGGAACACATACTATATTTTCTCCTCCTTAGAGTTATATTTCCTCCTTTTTCTCTACACTACATTCCTCTAAGTGTAATAATTGTTCCGCTTCCATTTCGATTCTTTTAAAGTGCTTGATACCACTAAAAGAAAAACTTGGCTTTACGGTACATCTTGCTTTGCAGTGCTACACACTTCTTATACATCTTATGTGACATATACTTATATACGTGATTTAAGCTCCAATGGCATAGTTCTCAGTGAAAATTGGGATCATTCAAGTATACTTTCTCCTTTTTACTTTTAAACGTAAAGTCGGTAATAATAATGCCATATTGATATGTATATTGTGATAAATACGTCTAAAGAAAAGAAAATATTTAATATTGAATTTTGTATAAATACTTGATAATCGTGAAATAGAAATGTAAGGATATACCAATAAACTTCTTTTAAAACCAAAACTTTTTTGATTTGAGTGGAACATGCTTGGTGATAAAAAGGTGCTAAAACATTTTTAGAGATCTGTTGCGCGTCAATCTTTGGGGCCAAGCCTCGGCTGGGCCAGTTCGGTTTGTAAGGCCGAACCCTCGCTTAATGGTCACGAGGTCCACAAGATATCCGCGCTCCCCGCGATTTATGTATGGATCACGTCACGGGGTTTTTTAGGGGTGGAGTGAAAGGATTGGAAGATTGAGCCACTCCGGTGTGGATTTTTGAACTTTACTAAAAACTGTGTTATACAAAACTATTAACAGAAATCTTAACGAAATTACTAAATACGTGTGATTGAACTTAGTTTCTATGTCGGAGATGTTGCTTGTTGAAAGGTTGTGGAGTGACTGACTCCTCCAAAGACGGAGGAGTCCTCCCTGGATGAATTTCTCCCTCCACCGTCCGGTTATGCCCGCAGAAAGGGGGCTCGCACGCCACCGGAAGTCGTGGTGCGACTTTGCACTTGAAATAGAAATTAATATTTGTGGAGGCGCGCGAGCGTTTTGGCGGGACGCCTTTGGACGGTGGAGGGGACAGCGGATCAGTCCGCGCGGAGTGCGATTGCACTCGTCGCCACCCCGGCTTGGGACCGAGGTGGTCGAAGAGGATGGTGGCCCTCGCCACCCGTCGGCGTATTAGTTGCCATCCCGGTTTGGGACCGAGGGTGGCCGAAGAGGGTGGCGAGACCGGCGACTCGTCGGCGCAGGCAGAGCTTTATGGTGCGGCAATTATCTATTGAGGTGTAGAGGACTGAATGTCCCAATATCACTATTGGGACTCTCACCCCCCTTGGCTGTGGAAGGCATGAGGCGCGCATGTGGACGTTAACGCAGCCCTCAAAAATAGCCTTGACGCTCGCACCATAAGTCCATTGTCTCTACGGAATAAACCTCGGCATGCCAGGAAACTCTCGATGTTCAAAAGGGATCGTTAATCCCTCTTTCCGTTTGAAGACTGATGGTTGACGGCTTGTCCTTTCGTCAACCGGAGATATGACGGTTTCCTGGACATGCAGGGCCGATCTTACATATAAAAATCCGCGAGACAATGGAATGCCTGCGCTCGACTCTTGATAAAGGTTACTACCTGCTCAAGGGTAGTAACAAGATCAGAAATAGTGCTTTTTTACAAAAAGAATTATTTCCTACGCGATACCGAGAGGAATACCGCGAAAGGAATTTGAAAGAAACGCGGGACCGATTGATCTGAGCGAAATGAATATGCCTCGAGAAGAGGTCTAGGAAAATTCAACGGTGTACCAGTTTAGCGCATAAACAACTTATAACCTAAAAATGATCGCTAACATATTTGATCGCCAGGCAATACACATAGTTTATATGTATTGCTTAATTAATGTTATATTTTGTTTCAATACTGTATCACTTTTCTTAGAAAAAAAACAAGAGGGAAATTGTTACAACGATCATTATAATAGTGCTCGCGGAAGCAAAAGGAGCCAAAATGTCTCGCGGCAGCGTAAAGATTTTCGGTAAATGAAATGAAAAACTGTAGAGTCTATTAAAATGAAGTAGGATTTAAAGATGTTTCAATAATGCTCAAAGCGAAAACGCCGCATCATTTACTTGAAGAGAAGGCAGGAAGAATTGTGAATGTTAAATAAGCGAGTACCCCGATCGCAATATCAGCGAAGTTTATGTAAAAAGTATTATTATAATAAAAAACTGAAAGAACGAACAGAATATTATTCATACTCAGAGAAATTTCAAAGTAACGCGGAGTACGGTCATGAGCTGACCCTCATCGTCCTGACAGGCTGTGGTCACAGAATCTTGTCGCAACCTGAAAACTAAAAAACAAAACTTTCTGCTGAAAAATAAAATGCTTTCCGTGTAAGTTGTTAGTATTTTTACTTATTTAACGACGTAATAAATGGCCAGGAAATAATTACCAAATTCTTCATTCTGTATTGCGAAAGGTTGGAATATAATTTTAAAGATGGAGAATGGTCGAAAGGCATGTTGAAACTTTTAGATTAGTAATGAACCTTCGAATCTACCGTGGTTTGAATTTCATGCGAAAAGATAGACTACCAGAGTCAAGGACTCTCTGTATTTACGTTACACTCACTTTCAGAGCGCAAGGTGCGTCGTAATTTCGCAAACCACAGCGATGCTTCGCGAATATTGGTAAAGTCTGTAACAAAAATTAAACGCACATTTTAAGTATTTATTCTCTGAAAATTTTATAAGTTGAGTAATTGCTTATTTTCATTAATCCGATTAATAGAAAGTATAAAGTAAAAGCAAGAAACTTGTAAGGACATGTTTGGGAAAATTTTAAAGTATCAACTGGAATTTGGAGCATATTTGCAAAGTATATATTTAATAAAATATCAGCTTACCTTCAACAGCTTTGTCCTTTGCCAGGGTGTGGTTCTTGCCGTTCAGCCATTCCATCATTTAAGTATTATGTGCTAATAAAAATTAACATTGTCATTAACACATGTCGTTTTTGTATATCTCGATTGCAAATTTTCATTTGTCAAGCATGTTATACTTACTTTTTAATTTCGTGAAGCCTTGCCCGATGGAAATCATCCCTACAGCTTCTTCTGTTGCACTGACTTTACTTCCGGCTCGATGTAATTGAAGAAAATGAAAAATAAAGAAGCTGTCGCGACCGATAATCATATCAGGCGAACAATTTTGACTCTACATACTCAAAGAACAAAGTTGTTTACTTTCCCGAGAAATTATTACAAATTGAGATTTCAATAGTTACATGTTTCCGTAAAACCATATTAATTCCTAGAAATGTAGATTTAATTCGATATTTATTCGACTTGGTATCAATTAATACGAACAGTGAACAAATTGTAACAAAATATCACGAAAATCCGAAGGAAAATAAAATGTTATTTGTGTATTGCGTCGTCATACCGTACACCGCAGCGTATTGTTTAGACCTGTGTGCTGTTTGAATCTATCTGACCGCAAGTTCATCCGAAGGCTGATATCACCCAATTATGTAAGCACAGAACAGTAAAGTTTTAAATAACAGCATCAAAGTTCGAAAATTTTGTATGGCCATGTTGTAGAGTAATATTAATCGCGTTCTTTATCACTAAAATCGAAATACGAAGCAATAGTAGAAGTATTAACCCCTTGTCCTACTGGCTAACGTCAAATTGCTCGGGCCACAATAAACAAGAAGGTCGGTCATGCGTCGAGCAATTTAGCTGTTTAGCTGTGTACTCGAAAATGTATGAGCCTTATGAATGAAGTGCCACGAGCCAGGCTCATGATTATTGTTTTTGGCTCAAATTTCTTACCGCAAGTCTCACTTGTTGTTGTAGGACAAGGGATTACATAATGATTTTGGCAAGAAAAGTAAACCGTAAATGCCGTGAATGATTTTGCGAGGGTTACTAAATTCGTAATTAATATTGGGAGTACTATTATTCTATAGTCGATAAAAGAGAAAATTGTGTAAAAAGACTTTGACCGGGGATACGTCTTGACGGCACGAAGCGAAGTGAGAGAATGAGGCAGGTGCTTCGTCCAGCGAGTGGTGGGGGAAACCTTCACAGTGGTTCGGCTGCTGCTTAGTGGGGAGAGCGGCGGACCAATCAGAGTGCGCCTACATTGCTCGCGATACAGTGCCTTTCCGTAACCTCACTATAGTCAAGGAATCGAAAGTTTTCTAATTTTAATTGCATAACCAACTGAAAATGAGAGGTTTGAACACAAATGTTGTTAAAATTATTATTGAATAAAAGAATCTCAACCAGCAATACATAGAAAATATATCGGAAATAGAAGGAAAACCACTTTTTTTGTTCACATAAATGACGAGCTGCGCTCTGTTGAATATTACAGTACAAGTATTGTTAAAAATATGTAGGAATAATAATAGTCATGTAATAATTAATTTCAATTATTTTATAAATCAGCGAAGGCTGTTTTGAGCCATTTTGGAAACCGAATACTATAAGGGAAAATCACATAATTTCGAAAATATTTAAAGTTCTACTTCATTTCAAGTTCTTTTTCATAAGTAACTATAAGTTAATAACTTCTCTTGAGCGCCTTATAGTACTTACATCAAAGCCTCATTGTCAGTGATCTAGAACTCTAAGTCGTGGGCGAAAAGATAATAGCAGTTGCAATACCAGTGTGAATGTTAAACGAGCGATCATTTCGAATATTTCAAAAATGGATCTAATATGGAAAGAATTGATTTTACAACTTCTAATGGTCAGAGGTTCTTCACTCCTCTCGGAAAGCACCTAACTGAAGTCTCCATATCTTTATATATTTTATATCATCCTGCATATGTTCATTTCATAGGTATTAAACGTGATTTCTCCAACTTTAAAAGATCTCTTTTGTGAATATATAATAATGTGCAATATAGTTGACGATGCACGTACATGCAGGGAGTACTATACATAATTTGTTAGTTAGTTTTTAACTTATTTCTGTGTTTTACATAAATACACTAATAATTTCATCATTATTAAATTGTTACTGTCTTGCAATGCATTTAGCGAATGCAAAATGAGTTTTAATATGACCGAAAAAGCTGAATCCTACAAACGCCAGATTGCTCTCTACAAAGAGCATTAAATTCAGCGATGTTCCTGCTGCCTATGTTTCATCCTCAGGCAATTCTCTGAAACTTTGTCCCAGATTCTCCCATTTAAGCTCAGAGCCCTTGTTGGGACAGTGTTTCATGTCGATTGATCGATATATATTCCGATCGTACAGTTACAGAGACAGAAGCATTTTTTTTTAGTTACATTATTCAACTAGATGACTTTTGATTTTTCTCTAGTGTGATGCTTTATTCAAAGTTACATTTTAAGTAAATTACTCTTTTATATTTGAATAGGTGCTCGATATTTCAATATGAGATTTTAACACTAAACCTACCAAGCCGGTCAAAACGACCGCTTCACAGTTTTTTCTAAAAATTACCTAAACTGCTAGGAGAGCAATGAAGTATATAATCTACTTCTATCTTATAAAACCTAAATTAGTTAATTAATTATCTTTTTCACCTCTTGAGCTCTCTTTTTCCAAAGTACTTGTTCAGTATATTTAAATTTTAGTAGACATAACGTCGGTAGTTTTAGTGTTAATATAAATATAACGTTCGGAGATATTACTGCGAGTAGTATTAATTATTATTTAATTATTATTTATCTTTTGAAATGTCATAGTAACAACATTTACTGCAATTTAAGTAAATATAAAATGAGTGTGTTGAAAAATACGTATTTTATATCTTATTATAAAAGTTAATGACACTAATAAAATTATAAGCGCGGTTTCCAAATTAGACTATGCTGCAATCATTTAAAGGTCTGCACAGCGGTCTTAGAATATTAATAGTTTAATCGTTACAAAATTTCATCTATATTTTAAAAACAAAAAAGTAAGAAATTGTTCTAAATTTAGCATGGTATTATCAAATATTGATAGAACGTAGTAACAAAGCTTTTAACAAAAGCTATAAAACCCGTTTCTCCTTAAGAGTATTGAAACAGGAGGGCTATGAAAAATCTTATTGATTGCAAGTATGGATTTAGAAACTTATACTTATAATTACACTGCGGATATTTATGCAAATTTCAAGTTTGATAAACGCAGAATAAAGAAGAATCCAAGTAGAGGACTTTTTCAGTCGCTGAATGTTACAGCGAATGCCGTATCTTGGATATTTTAGATATTTTTTTTGTTATATTACATACTTCTGTGTATTTTAGCATCGTTAAATTTGCCATAAATGCATAAACATCCGCAGTCTACTTATAATTCATGTTTCAAATCAATTTTGCTCGAAAGAATATTTTTGTAAGGTGTACTCCTAACTGACTCGAATCCCAAACAAGAAGCAGCGCTTGTTTTCGGTCAGTTATCACTTTTCCCAAAAATATTATACTTATGAAAAGATGTCAGAACAATATCGTCCGACTTTTGGGAATTCTAGCCGCGAGGGTGAAAGTTTCCCTAACCTCCCACCACTCTAATTTGGAGTCCTTAAAAGGACGACCGAGGGCTCGAAGATAAGACAGTTTTTAGTTTGCAATTCTACTACGAAAATATATCGTCGGTCTGCGTCTCTTATCTCGCTTGCATCCAAAAGTCTTTTATAATAAAAATTGTTCGACACGTATTACGGAAACATCATTTTAAAATTGATATCAGAAGTGGGATTCCAACATATCTATATTTTATATCTCCAAGTTTTGTCGGAAATTCTTTTGTCAAAATGCGGATAAAATGCAATTTAATGTTACGAAAGAACATTAAGAAGATATATTCAAGCTTGAAATAACGAGAAAGAATATCTTTAACTTTACGTTGTAGTATAATCGACGCTTGCAAGAATACTAAGTGATTTTGGCAACTTGAATGGGGAAAAAGGAGAAGAGGCCGTTGAAGGAACGACATTTCGGGATGCTAGAGAAGTCGAAAAAGTTTCAAGAGCTTCCTGTAGGAATATCTTTTCCGCTTGACGATGAGGATAGAGGCAATAAGGAAAGATCGTTGAACTTGTTCCAAAACTTCGCCACTCGGTTTTATTTTCCAACGTCGTCCGCTTAGCGGAACTACCGCGGCCTCTCGCTGACATAAAATTTTCAATTATCAGAAAGGCGCTTCTACGTATTATCTCAATTACGAGTTTGCAATAGCGTCTGAGATCGTATCAGAGAATTTGACCGTACGTCGCGATTTCTTAGGCCGGAAATTATCCGTTGACAAATCAGAAAGTTGATAAAATGAACTATTGATAATATCAATTTCATCCATTGTCACGTTGAACGCCTTTCATATGACATGTAAATTGTAATATTTACGAATTTTCTAATACATTCAATACACCTAATTCTGTTTTTACACGATAGATACGTTCCTGAAGAATACATGTAGAAGAAATTCGTGTAAAAAACTATATTGCATTTGTGGAAAAATGGAAGATTGGCTCCAGTCCTAAGAAATTAGAAAAAATTATACAAGAAATCATGAGTTTTCATGTTAGGACCTTAACACTAGAACTACCGGCGGTGAATCTGTTATATTTAAATATATTAAATAAGTACTTTGAAAAAAGGGGAATTCAGAGGTGGAAAAGATGATCGATTCGGTAATTTATATTTTATGAGATGGACGTAGAATATCTATTCTATGACTTTCCTATAATCTTGGAGAATTTTTGGAAAAAATTGTGCACCAGTCATTTTAACTGGTTTGGTAGTTCTAGTGTTAAACATTTTATTTCATAAAGACTGCACATGTATCATACAAAGTAAATTATCATTTGAGAAGGAAAAAAACATGTCACTAATTCATGAACACAAAAATTAGGCAAAATAATATGAGTTGCACATAAAAAGATTTTATTCGTTGTTACTTTCTCACAATAAACGCATACGTTTGCGTAAGACTGCAATACTATTGCTATCACTGGAAATGTCTTGGTTATCGTCTTCGTGCTCTATTGGTAAAATTCTTTCTTTAATCTCTTGAACAAAATTAGGACTAGCCTCCTGTGGTGCTGATGTTTCAGCCGACTTAAGAACGAATTTAGTAATTACTTGTTGTATTTGTGTTTTGTCTAGGCCACAGTAAAGCAAAATTTTGTTCTTAGAATTTGGGTCGATCGTGTTAAATCAAAATAAGCCGTGTAAAAAGAGAATTAAATATTTTTTTCCAATTCGTATTAAATCAAAATCGTGAAAAAGAAGTTCGTGAAAAAACAGAATTGCGTGTATTTAAGTATTGCCATTAAAAAGATAAATTCTGTCTGCTGACTATACATCTATTTATGTCTTTAACACTAGAACCACCAAACCAGTCAAAATGACTGGTACACAAATTTTTCAAAAATTCTCCAAGTTTATACGAGCGCCATAGAATAGATATTCTACGTCCATCTTATCAAACATAAATTACCGAATCGGTCATATTTTCCACCTCTTAATTCCCATTTTTTCAAAATACTTATTTAATATTTTTAAATATGATAGATTTAACGCCGATAGTTCTAGTGTTAAGGTTTCTGCTTTGTCAAGATGTGATTTTCATAGGAAAAGTTTCGCTTCAGCAAAAATGACAAAACTAGTGTTCGTGTTAAAACCGATTTATGGCACAAAAAACTAGACTCTGCTTCGCATGACCTATTCTACTTGAATATGAAATTTCATAATTTCCTGATTTTCCGGGTTTCCCACTGTCAGAATGCATTTACAATTGGATTCTGCGTGTTTGTTTCCGAGTTCTATCGAATGCATGAAAACGATATCAGAATTTTCGCGTTTGTAAATTACAAAAGAACTCGTGTTCTGCTAATATTCAAGGAAATTCTCGATCTTGAGAGTAGTAGAATTCTCCTGTCATGTCATAAACTTGTACTCCGTGCACGGGGGACTTTAAAGTACGGAAGACTGCACTCGTTGCGCTTCGTTGACGCTAAAGTGTTCCAGGTCTGCAGTAATTTATGACGGGGGCCTGAGAATTGGCTATCCGTAGTCTATGGAGAAAATCCTTCTGATATTTATTGACCCGAAGCTACCCGAACACAGTTTTATAATTCTTTCTAGGAAGAGTCAAACATAAATGATGATCGTCCAGTTACCAAGTTTTACAAATGTCCTTTTACACTTGGAAACAATATTGAAAGAATTTTCGTTATGTTTTACGGAGAGAAAAGATGACGCTTTTACGAGAGTTAAACAACAGAATATCTGCGATATTGAGAAACTTGGTTCTTCTTGATTTCCGTCCAAAAAGTTTAGCAAATTACATCGTTGCCATAACGATTTGAGCCTAATCAGAAGTAATTGTAACTTTAACAATAATTTTCAGGGGGACGGCTCATTACCCACTTATATTTTCTCTGAGACTTTTTATCTCTAGAACGGGAGAATACAATAAGCTGTAAAAAATCTCAGACTTCAAGGTGAGGGAGACGTTTGCAGCGTTTATTTATTCTATATGTCTATCGATTCAGAGGTATAAAATCGTGCTTGATGAGTTTTGACGCTTTATTTGAAACATGCTGTAGGAAAAGGTTGCTCAAATCGTACCCATTAAGAAAGAATGTCTATCAAATGTAGGTTTTATTAACCCTAACCGTACCATACCCCGCCAAATAACCAATTCAATGAAATGGAAATATGTAATTTTTTGTATTATTAATAAAGGCTGTTTTTGCGTTGTTTCCTATATTAAATTTATAATATTCTGCATTTTTTTGGATAAATATAATGGGTATTTCATTACGTGTCAAATAATAGGCTATGGAGAGAATAAGTGTAAGTAAATAGCCGGGACGATCAGTGTTAAATAAGGAGCAAAATTTGGCTTTATTTGCAATTTCTATGCACATTGCAACTATTATTAAAACAAATACAAAATACATGCACTCAACAAAATACATGCATATTAACTAAAAGTGCATTAGTAACGTTGGTACGACTAAGGAAACCAGTGTCCTAAGTCGTACCTAGAAAGCAAACGTACTAAAAATAACTCAAGTTAATATTTCCTGCGTAAATTACTTTAATAACAATACCAGACAGTATTTATAAGATCTACAGAAATGTTTTTTGATTCGTTTACTCACTTCAGCGCATTAATCGTGTATCGATATTTTGCACTTTATGCATTGAATCATGTTGTCTTTATATTCCTTACTGCAAGTATTACAAATCCAACTATTTTTATTTATTTTTGTAAACATCTACATTCTACAACAGTATTTTTGTAACCGTAATTCCGGACATTAGAACTTTCAGCGTGTTACTGTTATAAATAATAACAATCACTATTTTGAATCTTCAGACATTAGCGATACATATCATGTGTGAGAAAAGTCAGCGGCACAACCAAATTTTTCTCCGACCTACAAAAATTTTACTGGCACTTATAAAGTAGACAGGTTGCCTTGGAATATGTAGTAAATCGATTTGAAGGAAAAGGCCGATTATTCAATAGAAGCTGGAAATAAATCTCCGTGTCCCCTCAGAGCTTTTCATGACAAAAAGAGACCGTATAATCGATCTACTAGTGGATAACAGATTGGTAGAACATATATTTAGTTGGAATTAATTTTTTTGTTAGTGCGACGTTGATTCATTGGCATCGGTCCTCGGGATGTTTGTACGCTATCGACCTATTACGGCCCTCGTGCTATAGCGTTCAGTATTTTCTTCCTCACCTTTACAACTGAACATTGAGTATGTTCCTTCTACATTGATAAAGTGATAACTTCAGTTTTAATGCTTCAATAATATGGGCTGCGATTTATTTCTTAACACTAGCACTACCATCGTTTAATCTATCATATTTTAATAAATTAAATAAGTAGTTTAGAAAAAGAACTTCAGTAATTTATGTTTTACCAAATAGATGTGAAATATCTACTGTATGGCTCCTCCTTAGATCTGCAGAATTTTCATGAAATATCAGGGACCAGTCATTTTCACTGCTTTGGTAGTTCTAGTGTTTATAGCGTTTATATTTATAATAGAAATGAGTCGAAAATAATGAATGCAATTTTTTTTACTGAATGCCTCGTTTTTGAATTGACTTCAAAGAATTAGGCAGTACAATGAATGCAGGCCGCTGAAAGGTTTATAAATAAAAATAAAACCAAAAAAAGAATGTATGGTAAAATGCTTGAAGTCAACGCACGGTTGAGTAAACCGTAAACATTCGATTTCCTTTTTTCCGGAAAGAAGCTGCCCGATGAAAAAGTTTCATTCACTATTCGCGACTCAGTTTTACAAGTAGCATTTATTCGTAGTTGACTGTCCATGTGTCACTGCTCACCCGATACACGGTGCAGACTCATACATTTCAATTAATCACATTCAGATTTACAACATAAAAGATGAGATACATTAAAAAATTTGCAACGTTACGTCCGAAACGAATTTAAGATTAACAGACGAGAAAACGGTAAAGATTCGGCGGAAAACTTTGGTCAGTGATGCAAGTCAATTTACGCACAAGTCCGATGGACAAGACCGGTGGTCCGTTTTCGGTCAGTGACGACTCTTCGGATAATTAAGTCGTCAGAAACTCTTTGTTTTTCTTCTCTCGGAAATAAATCTTACATTCTGTGGTTTCGGTGTGTTTGTGTATTATAACGAAAACGAAAATATATACAGAACAACAAATGGTAAAAAATTTAATAGATAGCAAAGTATATAACAAACGAGCACAACGAAAATATAGGGAAAAAACTGGTAGACTGTCTGTGTTGCAAAGTGTTTGAAATTGTGTTAACACTAGAACTACCGGCGATAAATCTATCATATTTCAAAGTATTAAATAAGTATTTTGAAAAAGGAGGAATCAAGAGGCGGAAAAGATAATCGCTTCGGTGATTTATGTTTTTTAAGATGGACGAAGAATATTTACTCTAAGACTCCTCTATAAACTTGGAGAATTTTTGGAAAAAATTGTGTACCAGTCGTTTTGACTGGTTTGGTAGTTCTAGCGTTAAAAAAGCCACGCTGGGACGCTTGTTCGGTCCCTTTATTAGTTTTCCAAGCACCCCTTCCTCCGTCGACATCCCTTCCGAGGAGGAAGTGGTGACTTGGTAGGGAGGAGGATGTTGGGCCCGTGGAAAATGTTATTCGTTCTGCATGGGCTTCGTGGGTGGTTACCAAAATGCAGTGCTTGCATTGGTTTTGCCAACCCACCGAAGGCCCAGGCAGAGGGGGGCCTTGGGTTACGAGATTGACGTGGCTTGCGAGTGGATGCTAGATTTATGACAGGTGTCATAAATGTCACAAGTCCCTGAATGTTCATGGAAGATATAATAAGGTTTGTTACGGACGTAACAGTAACTTTAATTAATTATTTTCACATGCCGCACACTATTTTCTACAATATCTCATTAACACTATTCCTACCACGACCAGTCAAATGACCGTTTTTAAAATTTCGATTACAATTTCCTATATACAACGTAATTGAATCGCCTTTAAACTTCACGACTTTTCCTCAAATATATGTATAATACATTCACATTATAATACATTTTTCAATATTCACTTCTTTATTTACTGTTCATTTTCTGGGAAAAATTATCATTTGACAAATTCACCGGGTGCGGTAGGAAAAGGTATACGTGAAGTGTCCGTAGGAATAGTGTTAAAAGTGTTATATATTTACAAGATGTGAACCAGACATCATTCTACTTTAATCTATTTGACGATGTACAGTTCGAATGTAAATATTATACATAATTTGCAAGGGTGAAAGGTTTGTTTCATTTCAAATATCTCATCATTTGTGTACTATTTTTACAGAGCGAATATGTTTTTCGTTCATCCAATTTGGCGTATCGGATACTATGTATTTATCATTAATCTGTTTTGCCCTTTGCTTCTCTACTTTTGTTTTCTTTGAGATACAGTTTTCCCAGTATAGTTTTCTAAGGAAACATCATGTTACAGTAAATTCTTAAATGCTTGTGGAACCGGATATCTCAGAAGAATTTTCAGCAGGAATGTTGCTTCAAATATATAAATTTCCAAGTTCCTTTCTTGCGTAACTTTCAAAATACCTTGCCGTTGCATTAAAAGCAATATATATTCGACAATGTGAAAGTCCTTTTAAATGGGGCCATTGATGACCAACCGTCGCCCCTCTGGACAATACTAGCAAGAATACGCTAAAAAGTTTAATTAATACTAAAAATCATCGAACGTACCTTTCAACAAATAGTTCCAAATGGTTTTTAACCCTCGGAGTACTGAAGCATAACATATTAACACTTTACCGACCGGTAGCCTATTAATAGGCTTTTTGTCACCAACGCTTAGACTTTTAGTTTATTAATCGGTTCTCACGGAACTCACTAATTTGTTATTTACTATTGAAGTGGAACTGTGTTAAGGGGTCGATGAGAAGCATTTGTAATTTTCAAAGAGATTGTAATTTTTTATAGGCAATCTAAGCCGAAACAAATCCTTTAAAGTGGGTAGAATGCTCAAACAAGAGCGGTTGGTAAAGTGTTAAACGTAGGTCCGTTGCGTTTCCGGCACCGATATACTCACAAATATAAATCTAAAAATCTGTCCTTATTTTTCTATGTGTGATATAGTATAGTTCACTTAACACTATTCCTACCACGACCGGTCAAATGACCGGTTTTAAAATTTCAATTAGAATTTCCTATATACAACGTAATTGAATCGCCTTTAAACTTCACGACTTTTCCTCAAATATACGTATAATACATTCACATTATAATACATTTTTCAATATTCACTTCTGTTTTTACTGTTCATTTTCTGGGAAAAAATTATCATTTGACAAATTCACCAGTTGCGGTAGGAAAAGGTATAAGTGAAGTGTCGGTAGGAATAGTGTTAAGAGGAGCGCCATCGAATCGCTGTTTGAAAAATTGGGCTGTAACCCAAAAAAGTTGGAAAACTATGGGTTACATTATTGATTTCCAGAACGGCAGTCGGCGTGTCTTTTTCTGGAAAGGGGGCGATGAATATTTTTTTTTTCGAAAAGGGGGTGGTAGGTCAAAAAAGGTTGGGAACCTATGTTTTAGAGGATGATTCGATCGCGACTTTGTCTTTATCCTTACAAAACTATACGGTTTCCACGTTGGACTCTGATCACATTTGTCCATTATGTGTTGTCATAGCAAATTGAATAATCATTTTATGATCATTTTATTTAGAGAAATTGTTGTTTGTGCTGGAAAAGTACGAAATGTTATATTGCTAAACTTAACTGTAAGAAGATTTGTGTTTTAAGGCGAAAAATACTCTGTTTATTCTCTATATTTTTCTGAGAATTTGTCAAAACATTTATTATATTTTATAACAAATGACAATAGATAATAAAACATGAAGTTAATAGTATTGCTGTGGAACGGAGATTTATCAGAAATCCCTAGATTTCTTCCTTGTATATTCAAATGGAAAATAATTATACAGAAGATAAAATATTTGCATTAAGCGCCTGTAAACGACGTCCAATACGACAGAGAGGATATATTAATTATTTCGTAATGCTGTACATATTAATTATCATCTCGCTGATGTGAATGCAAATAGACTTCGATACATTCAGTAATTGAGATATTAATACGCATTTAATATCAAGATAGTAGTTATTGAACTCCAAATCCCATAGAAATTTCAACCATTGCCGTTAAACCCTCTTTGGTCCTATCGGATTTCGCGCGTGTGTGTGTGTGTATGCCATTATCGAATCGTCCTGGAATCGATGCACTTCGTTGTAATTTTGTATGAACGGTAGTTTAATCGCTATTGGTAAACGTTTCACGAAGTAGTAAAAACAAAAACATAATAGTTAATATCATCATTTTGATCAAATACATTACGTGATAGTTAATTTGCCAGAATTTGTGAAATATGTTGTGTACTTTACTCTTTACGTATAAATACCGAATAGGAAAATCTTTTCACATAAAATTATTCCTACTTGATGAAAATTTCCGATGAACTTTGCATGATTTTTATAAACTACTCATCCTATCCGTAAACCAGATATCTACATGCTTTACAGCTCGATGTGAAATTGAAAATTCAGTACTTTTGGTACTGTTCGATAATGTTTAATGCAAATGACACGTGCGCCAAACTATTCATGATTAATACCACGTATTAAATCTCGATAGCAGTAAGCACCATTACTGCAATAACATGGAACTTTTTAGCAAAGAGATGTCGTATTCCATGATGAAGCAAGTAAACATGAAAATTCAAGTATCGGTATTTTTGAAAGCGTCATGACTGGGCTTGAATTTTTTGATAAATAACATGTCTTTAATTCACTCAACTTCAGCTGTACTGTTGAGCTGTATTAAAACTCATACGCTGATTACAATTATAACTGAAATGATAGTAAGCGTATCTCCTCCCATTTCTACGATTAAAGTGCAATTACGTTCCAACAGGAATTTCAGAACATAAGGTCTGCTGTTATATTGCAATGAAATTTAAAAGAAGATTATGCTTTAGTGATTTATCAGTACAGGATTTCCCCCATTATTATCCGTACCGGACTATTCTCATATTATCTACTCGTTCTACACTGTTATTATTATTTATTATTACTAAAGTTTCATTTATTTTATTCGCTCAAAGATCCTACTCATTCTATTTCCATTCTACAACTCGATGTGCAACTTTAAAACAACAATTTTTGAATTTGTTGTAAATACAAAGTCTGAAACATATAAAATAGTATTTTCTCGTTTAAAATATACAATTCACTGTAACAGTGAACGTTTGACGAATGCACTTATTTAAAAAAAATATACAATTGCCCTAACCTGATTGTTAGTTTTAAAAGCACTAAAAACTGTTCAATTAGTTGTATTGTATTTAAATTATCATGACATTAAACCTCGATAAATTCAATCGATATTAATTCTTTACCGTATCCGTGGCACTAAAATAATTCTTGTTATCTTTACAACGACACGTTCGAAGTCAATACCAATAAATTTTCATTGTCCTTAAAAACAAAAGCTCTGTCAACACAGCGCTCGATTCAATCGATCCCCGCTTGGCATGTAGCTACCCGGAGAAAAGAAATTCCCCACGAAATCAGAACAGCATGGAATCTATGTAGACGGATAGTCCAGGAGATATAATCGAAAGATTAATCGGTCGTTCTCTCTTCTGCCGATGTAACCCCGGTTGAACGACGATTGCAATCTGTAACGACGCGGAACCGTTGTGCCTCTACCGGCGTACACATCAGCCAGGAGAATCGGACTACCAGCAGACAATATCCCCGGTAACACGTTCTGATGGCGGAATCGCGCCGATTGCGAGTTCCAGCGTCGAACACTCGTAACTAACGATCTAGAACGGGGTAAACGCCGTTAAAGTGTATCGTATCGCGCGAGCCATGACTTTATTATCGGATCTTGGCGTTTACCTGTAAATACGGGGGTGGAAACGCTGCTAACGATTCTTCGATCTTCAATGGGTGCTGACACACGAAATGGCTTGTGTCTAGGAGAACGTTAACATGGCAGGGCTGAATACAAATTTTAGTGGATCAATGTGAAGCTGGACATTTGCAAGAGAATTTTGTTGTAATTTTGAAAGATGATTGCGATGTGTCATAAGAGTGCCATTTGAGAAACAGTTATGGGGCAATTATTTTGCTAGTAATGGTATAATGCTGGAACGGTAAGAAGGCAGCTGAGACGGAAGGGGAGATTGCTCTCGCACCGCCTATCCCCGCCATGTCGGTCCTGGAAACCTGAGATCGACGAATGACAACCGAAAATAAAACACTACTTTCGTCGTTCACATGACAACGCAACGAATGTGCGAGTCTCTCGGCCAATAGCGCGTCTAAATCGAAAATGCGTGAGGGAGAGGGATGTCCCTATCCGTCGGGCGAATCACAGCAAATTACCCCTCAGCTGCCTTCTTACCGTTCCAGCATTATAACTGTAGGCACTCGTTTCTGAGGGACAATTATTACTATCAAGGCTGAAGTGTCGACTGAATATTTTTCTCCAGGTGGAGGTACTTTGCCTCTCTGTAATATAGGATAATACTTGAGATGTTAATCTGAAATACAATTTTTTTAACTTCGTACGTGTCACAAGGGAGATTCTCCTCAACAATAAGAATTTTCTGCGATGAGTAGGGTGATCGTATTTGATTTGAAATTATACTTTGTTATATTATGTTTGCATCAATATAAGTGAGTTTTGTTCGGTGGGGACAATTCACCCTCCTCGTTCAATCGGGAAATATACCATAATCCTGATTACAACTTATAATTAGTACCACTGGGATTGTAAGCTTACGCAAATAGTTATAAAATATCATTTTAAAGCACTATATTTCATAAACGTAATAATATTGGGTTGGCAACTAAGTGATTGCGGATTTTATGTAAGAAGGAATTTCCTTAAACTGATGAGGGACCCATAAATCGAGTTTTTTAACATAGCGAAATTGTTTTAATTTTTTTTGAATGCATGTATGCGATACATTGAGCTTCTGTGCAATCTCACGTGTTGTGCTATGACGATCTGAATTGATAATAGCCTTGATATGACTCTCGTCAACTGTAACTGGACGGCCAGATCGTTGCGCATTTTGGAGTGAAAAATCATCCGAAAGGAATTTGGCAATCCAATTTTAACACTGCCTATCTTTCAAGGCTTCATTCCCATATACAGCACATAACTTCTTGTATGCTTAGGACGCGTTCCTTTTTCGGAAATAATACAATAAAATACGTCTGAAATGCGTGTTTTGTTCTTCCATTTTCAAATTGGGATAATAGCAAAACTAAATGACTCATCGATACGATTTTTTTTACTAATGAAAGATGGAAGTCCAAGCAACAAGAAAACTGTAGATTAGGTGCTTTGAACATGTTGACGAAACAAAAAAAAATGCTAAAACCATCTATCGTCAAAATTCGCAATCACTTAATTGCCAACTGTATATGGTATATTATTAACGTAATTAATGAATGCAAACGAAGTAAGTGGCTTACTTCAGTTGGAAAATCGTGCTCTACATTTGAAGATAGAATTATGCTATATTTAGTATGAGAGGTTTTAAAATAGAGATTTGACATTCAACAAAGAATTTTTGTTATTTTTGTTTCATGCGGGGTGATGGTATTACTGTCTATGAAAGTACTCTAATGAGAAATAATATTGTAATACTGTGTAAAACAAAGTAATAGTTTGCTTAACTTTAATCCCTTTGGGAATTCACATCATCGATATCATTTTCCGTAGTATTAAACCGTTACAGCTTCTTTTTAAATCGTCATCGATTCTTTTAAAGTAGCAGATATATTACTAAACTGTTAATTTAATGTTAAACCGTTAATACAGCTGCATGCTCTAATATTATAAATCGGCAGCAACAAGAAACAAACTATTAAAATTAACGCTCTTTCATTTTTTTAATCCCTTCAGTTTTAACACTAGAATTACCGGCGTTAAATCTATTATATTTAAAGATATTAAATAAGTACTTTCGACAAAGAGGAATCGAAAGGCGGAAAAGATGATTAATTCATTAATTTATGTTTTATAAGATGTACGTAGAATATCTACTCTGTTGCTTCCCCATAAACTTGAATTTTTTTTATAAAATCGTGGCATCAGTAATTTTGACTACCTTGGTAGTTCTAGTATCATGAGCAATAATTTCAGTACGAAGAGAAATAAAGACCCTTTATTATAATGATAAAGATCCACGTATTTCATAGTATGGTTTAAAACATTTTTAAAGTGGCATAATAAAATTGAATACTTCATTATCATGTCACAGTGACGTATGGCGTATCGTATTTAAATTACTGCTGTTACTTATAGATGTACTCAGCAAGGTGGCGAATAGTGTTATTAAAGGTTGAATTAGACCAAGAACGGGGAATATACACTTGGAAAGTCACTCTCCCTCATGCAATTTGCGTGCACCAAGCAATGCTCTCGCAAGCCACCTAGTGCTCTACAGTTTACGCTTCATCAAATTATAACTGGCGAAGTGGTTTTCATCAAGTAATGCTGAATTTTGCTTTCGGTGCAACGAATTAGCTTTTGATTTCCGAGATTCTAAATATACAGGATGCTTCAACTACGGTGTTAGAAGTCTGTATTTATGAAGAAATTAATAATGTTCCATTTGATTTTAGTTAGAGTAATTTCATGTTTGAAAGGGTATTTCATAATATAAATACAACGTCTCGTCACAGAAAATGAGATCTGGAAGGTACCTTCAATTCTTTAAAGAAAGTATATTATGAAATTAAACAAGCCTTATGCGCAGTGATGTTTTTTAAAAATATGCATCTGTATATATTGATTTGTTTTCGATATAAAATTTAACTTTCAAATTTTGTGTCATCTATGGGAAAATAATTTCGGAAAATTCTCATTTTTTGATTATTGTTACGGTACGGGTGGACTGTGTTTCAAATTTGCAAGTAAACGTAAGCGCACTGTGCTTTCGTCGGTTCTTATTTCCAGATATTTGTGGTTCACTGGTCGAACCGGAAGTGTATGTAAGACAAATGGGATTCGAGGGAAAAAGAGAACTTGTATTTGGCAGGGATAAGGTTATATATTTTGGTGCAAAATATCGATGTGACCGAGTTCGCAGTTTGACAAGTGCAATGATAACAGTAATAATAATACTAGCAAAATTAATCCACCTTTTATTGCTTAGTTTCTTAATAATGCCTGTCATAAACGTAAATTATTATTCGGAGATGCTGCATAGTGGATATCTTATTCTATATTTTAATTACAGAACATTGAGTAACAATTTTTACCAAATAATATCTTGTATTATAATAAAACGGCGTTAAAAATGATTTTGCTTGCCATAGTAGCAAATGTTTGTCGAATCGACTTTCCTTCGACTGTGACAAATATAGTATAGAGTAGAAATAGATCTGTCGATTATTCTTGTCCAAATTGTGTTCAATATAGAATCGAATGACTTTTATGCACAATGTTCTGTAATAGATGTAAAATGCTCCAAATCTTTGGTATTAATGGATGTAGTCGACGTAAGGCGAAAATAGAATATGTGAAATATTTAATTCATCTACACGGTTTTGCTGCTTGTAATCACCGATGGAATATGTAAAAAACGTGATCTGACACTACGCTGTGCATTTGTTACATGCTTTATATTTCCACGTTGCGACACTTGGCAGCACGCGATGCGATGGTTGCAATGCATAGCGCAACATTCGACAAAAGTCACTAGAAACTGGAAATTATAATTTTCATTTGTAACCCCTTATTTTCTCGGGCCCACTAACAAGGGAAGTTCGGTAACTGATACACTCCGATTTTGATAAAAGTTTGTATAAATATTAATTAGACATATCTAAGAAGAAACCTGGAATTCGTTCGTGCCCGTTTTCAACTTTGAGGGCGATATCAACCCCTTTGTTCCAACCGTCCTTTCTATATACGTGCATATAAGTCGTAAACAACAAAAGATAACAAAAAGTAGTTCAAATAAAAGTTATACCGTTCGTTGAGATCTACAAAGCTGTATGTAAATTATTGTGAAAAAACAGGCATTGCTGACACAGTAGAGATAATGCAGGCAGGTCAGACAGGAGAGACAACTCTGATTTTGTTATGTATTTTAACTTACTCTTAGTTGCAATTACTTAGTTATTACCGTCTAACAACAGGAATGGGTCTCCGAATGAATTAAGTTAAAATGTCGAGACATGACACGTAATTTCTTCACAGCTGGATCGATGAAGGTCAACCATAATTCGAAACACTCCTTTGCCTGTGCTTCTTTTCATCTCTGCGCTGTACTTACAGAATAAAACACGAACCATAGTTCATAATAGCCCATTGTTCCTGTTGATCTGAAATATGAGGCGTAAAGTCTGGTTTTCTGATGATAGGTTGATACTCTACAACATATCTTAAATACTTCATGAAATACTTCGGGAATTTTCGTGCGCGCTTGAAATTCCACGAAACGACGCTCTGCAGCTTGCATTCTTGTTTGGACAAGTCACTTTAATCAGTTTCTCAGCTTATAACTTCGATAACATTCAATTCAGAAAAGAATTATGGATTTGATATTTATACGATGTTCCTGTGTCATGACAATCCACCCAACAGATTTCGAAAATTCAATATATGGAATAACGAGATATGTGTCACAAATATTACAAATTATCTGTTGCAGCTGCTAGAAATATAAATTAAAAAATAGCAGGTTTGTCGCATCACGAGAACGAGGATTGCACATGCGAAATCAGATTATTTCGCTGTGAAGTGGGATGAAGCGATACATGGAAGGGGATACTGTTACAAAATGCATGTTATCACTGTGCACCGAGGATTTTTAATTAAATTGAATAAACACTGGAAAATTATCGGACAGGTACAATGAAAATAATCATGAAATTTAGGAGTGTCTGGGAGAGAATGGGAAGGAGAACATGGCAAACGGGAACGCGATTCCAATCCCTTTGTAAATGAAAGTCACGTTCTCCATTTTACACCGATTGTGAGTTTAAACTACGTGTTTGTGAAATACGTATTTGTTTTCTGTTATGTAAAGTGAAACGTTGCATACTTTACAAATTTAATATTACAGGCAGAATTATAGCGAATGTTTTTTTTTTTAAATAATAATCTGGCAATGATTTATTATAAGCAGCAAAGTTCTTAAATTTCGGAGCAGTCTAACAAATAACAGTTACGTTTAATGTCATAGGGGTCACCGGTGACTGGCGATATTGAATTCAATATGACTTTCAAAATTGTAATATTTACGAATTTGTGAATTCAGTGAATATCTCCGCGTTGGTTTCATAAGGTAAAGTCCTGCTGCCTACAAATCTCTTTTTGTCTTTAAAGTTTCTGCTTTGTAAAGATGTGATTTTAATAGAAAAAGTTTCACTTCTGTAGAGATGAAGAAAGTAGCGAAATACCGGTGGCATTCAATGTGTTAATTATAAAATAAAGTCCAACTGATAACTATTTTACGGAAGAAGTGTTGCATATGATGTGTTAAATATAAATCTATCATTTTCTTAGATATCTCTTGCTAAGATGAAACAATTCTAAAAATTCCGATAATTAACTTAGAAGTTGCAATAAAAAGTTATGCTCAGATTGAAAGTTTGGGATTTTTCATGTGTTATATCAATTCGAAAATTTGATTTAATTTGTGAAAGCAATCCATTATAATTCTTGTAGTTTGGATGCAAACAGTCTCACTGGTTCTAAAAGTAAGTATAAGACAAAAGATATTCCTGATCTGACATTATACGATAAAAATTAACGTTACACTCAATGTTGTACAACTGCGCATTACTTCTGAGTAAACTCATAATACATATACGAAAATTTATTTAGCTAAAAGCGAAATGCTCGTAACAGCAGTTGCATAAGATGGTTGCAAATCGAATAAAATGTATCTCTGCATTTTGGAGTCTAACAGTTTATACGAACCATATAAGTATCCCTGTTTAACCGTACTTAATACTGAAAATGTTACAGCAAATAATTTGAAATATTGCAAAACGTAAAATGTAGCGGTTAAATATTGTAAAAAAATATGGGGTCATTAACCTTTTCAGCGGTAACGATGATTGTCTCTGCCGCGTCAGTTTTCTATGCCAAACCTGTTCTCATAGGCTAAATTCATTCCATGTCTTGCAATTTTCTTCAACAAACGGCATTTTTATCTTTTCGTCATAAAGTAATATACACTGTCGCTCATAAGTATGTGGACACTTATGACTTTTATGAAACTTATGATGTATAATGTATATTATTGCTGTTAAACAGCATGTATTATTAAATTCCATTGCGAATATATATATGTATGTAATATATTCTATTGGAATTGAATGAAATAATTTAATTATCCCATTATTTTCAATAAATAATATTTTATTCGGTGGGCCTAGTACAGTATTACGTGGACGGTAATATTTTGTCTTTTATTTCATAATGACTGCAACGCTTTTGTGTGAGCTGCTGGCTTATCAAAACGGATATAAATATTTCAAATCATTATCCAGAGTAAAGGAACGTTAAATAAGGGGCCTTTTCTGCTCCATCGGTATAATTATGTTTTACTGTTATTGGTGAGACATTGAATAAATAATAACTAAAATATATTCTCTAATGCCGCACCAACTGGAATACATTGAAATTTAAGCAAAATCAAAGATTTCGTAACGGTTTTGAGATAGTTATAAGAATTATGAAAGTGTCCACATACTTTTGAGCGGTAGTGTACATAGTAGTAACCTAACTTTAAGTCCAGAACTCAAAACGAAATTTTACGGTAAGAGGTTATTGAACCAATGCGTTTGTCACAGAAAATAGAGGTATTACGAGATGAAATCGTTCTAATTATCGTATATCATTCGTGGATGCGAATAATACAGTCTGCTGCCAGGCAAAGTAAAAGAACTCGTAGATCTTGAAGTGGGTAACGAGATAGTTCGTCCCTTTGCAGCATCTTTGAGGAAGGTAGCGTACGAAGTACGTGGATCGACTTAAGTTACCTCACGGAAACGTTCTAAAAGTTGTGCAAGAAAAAAGGCTACTGCGATCGCTGTCTGTGCAAAAGTGGTTACACACTTTCCTGGTAGCTATTATCGAAGGATCGACAATATCCGTAAATGGTTCCAAAATCGAAACCGCAACATGCCTTTCCGTTTCTTGCAATTTCCTTTTATATATCTGTTACCTGGGGATTGTTTTCGAAGTATTTAGTGCCGTTTTATCCTGAGTGTACGTAAAAGTTCGGAACAAACTTTAGAAGCACGTAGCACTCATCGGAACAGACAAAAAAGTCTCAATAAAGATAGTCTCATGAATCGTTACTTTCGAACTTACGTGGTATCTTTTACTGTAAGGCGTTAAGGAAATAATAGGCTGTATTTTTATGTGCTAACAATAAATCTCAATGCGTTTCATTAATATCGATTACTTATCATTGCTAATTGCCCAACATGTCGATGAGTTGACTCATCTCCACTAATTATAAATCAGTCACGAGTGAAAATGGAAGTAATCGTAGCTTTTGTTGATAAACTTAATTGAACAGAGAATATTCTTAACTTTCTTTTATATACATATAGATCCATTTATTCGTTTGGGAACGTTAATATTTAATAATCACTGATGTACTGTAAATGTAGGTGTACCTAACTTGCTGAACATTCGACGTCTGATTACGGTCATGTTTTGCACAAGTAACAGCCTTCTTTGAAGAATATGGATCTTTTTAATAAATAATACCTAATAACAATCTTTTTTTTGGAAGTTCGATAGTTCGTTTGACTATTTCTGCAACATTATTTTATGCTTCTATTTTTTTCTCCAAGAAAAGGATATGTTTTTTCCTGTTTTTTTGGCAAAGAATGGAATCTTCAGGAATTTTCTATTGTCTCAGAAATTGCAAGACTTCTGACTCGTCATACTGAATGGAACAATTTTTATTATTATTAATGTATTTGATTATACAGTAAGAATATGATAAAGGCATAGCCATAGTTATCAATATACGATAAATAAGCAAATTGTAAATACAATTATACACCTACATACTTTATTTATAACACATACAGTGTTATACGTACGATTGTTAACAAAAAATTTCTCTCTTCTAATAGAGTTTAAAGGAAATCATATAGGAATTGATATTGACAAAACGTAACATATGTATGTCTATTATTCTTAACTACGTCAACCGTAATTAACTTCATTCCTTTTCTATTGTATCCATCACACTTTTCCAACTATACATTTTGTCACTTTCATTTGCTTCGTTTGCACTTAATCAAATTCGTAGAGGGATATGTTTGACACGTGACGGTAAAAAAGTATCACACAGTATAAAGTGCAGTTTTCGTGAGAGAAATGTGAAGAGGACACATCTATATTTTCCTACACGGATGACGAAGCAAGGGTTGCGACGTGTTCGTAGGGGTGACCTACCCTTAACAAGCGTAATTGGAGCAGGTGGTTGACCGTGGCTGCGGTTTCCCTGCATACGTAACTACCCCAAAGGTATTCTACCCTCTGCACGACTGGCTCAACCACCCTTGTTGCCGATTCGCCCAACTTTACACCCCTGTGATCTTCCGTTGCGAATTGAGACACAGCTAACATTACTCTAGAGAGGCCAAAGATGAAACTCGTTCAAATTGAAGTCATTAATATGTTTTCGTTAGCGATAAATCTATTGAAAAGTATCTTCATTGAATCGTTATCTTTCGATTGTAACCTTCAACCCTTTGCCCTACAACAACGAGTGACACTCGTGATGCGGTTGATAGAACAGAAAATTTTGAAGCTTCTGAAAAATGATCAAATTGAAAATATCAGTGGGACACGACATGATAATATTGTTTCTATGTCATTAATATTGCGTTAACACTAGAACTACCGGCGTTAAATCTTTCATATTTCAAAATATTAAATAGGTACTTTGAAAAAGGAGGAATCAATATTTATTCTAAGACTCTTCTATAAACTTGGAGAATTATTGGAAAAAAATTGTGTACCAGTCATTTTGACTGGTTTGGTAGTTCTAGTGTTAAATTCTAAAATATATAAGGAATCACTAACGTATTTTTATTTTAGCAATTTAACTTTCAATTATTACGGAGGCAGTCACAAAAGTGATCGTAGGGCAAGGGGTTAACAAATTACGAAACTGTTTACTTAACACTATGCCGTCCGGTGACACCACGTTGGTGTCACGCTAAAATTTTAAGACAGTTGCCCGTTATATCGCAAAGGCATCGCGGCTATTTCACAAACACAAATAGTTGCAAAGTATCGCTTGTATTCTGTACAGACTGCAATACGCTACATATCCTCGAAATTTTGGGAAAATTGCGGGACAGAATTATAATTTATTGTGATTAGTAAAACATGACGTTTTACGATTTCTCGACAAACTTGAAAAGCGCCGGCGACGTGCGAAGAGATCTACACGAATTCCAGCGGCGCCAAACCAAAGAATCTTGATTTATCGCGCCAATGGCATAGTTTTAACACATTCGCGACCGGCACAATTTTTTCTGTTTGTAATACTGAGTAGCGGCGAAAATAATGAAATTCTGAAGCTGGTTGCCGCAATCTTGTATCGTTAAAGCAAGGATAACAATTATAAAATTTGTTTTGAAATATCAATATTGCAATTATGTGTTATTTAAAATAAAAAGATTTTTATAATTTGTATACTTGCCGGCTTACAGTTAGTGAGCCAACTGAGACAGTCTCACTTGTCTCACTGAGATAGGGGTTATTATCGAAAGCGCTTAATGTTGCCGCATTCAGACACAAAAACTGGAAGACGTGAATTCACGTCAGTGGCATACAGGAATAGAACTTGAAAAGACGTGAATTCACGTCAGCGGCAAGCAGGAATAGAACTTGAAAAGATGTGAATTCACGTCAGCGGTCGCGAATGTGTTAACCGTTTTAGTGCCACGCAGCGCAATCGCGCTGTTCGCGTACTGTGTCGCGATGTTTGGCCACGATCGTCAATTCGCAACGCGCTTGGTTCGTAATTACTATTTTTGTTCAAATAATCGTAAACCACGTGCATAAATAAGCTGTTTTTATTAAATTTACGTCTATACGAAAAAAAAGAGCAGCGCGATCGCGTCGATTGGCATTTCTTGTAAATAAATGAACGAAGCGCTATCGCGCTGCATGGCACAATCCGACACGGATTCTTAAAAAAGCCTGGCACTAAAACGGTTAATATGATAGACGGAAGGATGGAAAGTATTTGCCACCAGATTTTTTATCTGTTTCATATTGAAGGGTATTGCATTATCTCCCGCGTCTCAGAGATTGAATTTTTGTAATAGAAATTACATAATATACAGTTTAACTTCCTGAAAATATAGAATATAGAACATCAGTTAAATCTGATGCAGTAGTGGCACATTCATAGGTGATCTAACATGTGTAGTATTCTATAATTACGATTTCAAATTGAACGATATCGTTATTTATAAAGCATTCGACGGATCTCATATTTGCTGTTACTACAGTCGCGAGTTGTTTCAATTGCTATAAATATTGATTTACAACAGAAATTCTGGGAATGGGGGTCCTTCCGCATGGACGTGTTTTAATTCGTCAAATAAACGTTGCCGATGCTTTTACCATATAACCATTCAGTTATGTCTCTCCATAAAAGGATTTTTCGGAAACGTACCACTCGCAACAATATCATTTACCTACATTGTTCAATGCTGAATCAGAGTCAATCAAGTGACTCTTATCTCTTCAAACAATTAAATAAATGGCCAGTTTCCCCAGTTCGAATTAGATAAATTAGTTGTAATCCCTACAATTTACTGTAGAGATTACAGAAAAGGGGTTGAGGGACAACGTTAATGTCCGAATAACACGCTTGTCTATCCTCAAATCCTTGTACAGGGTATTTCAGAATTATATGTCACGACCTACAAGGCATTGTTCTACACTTTCTGATCATTAATTTACTAGAAATCGGTCCATTTCTGAGCCATGGTTCCTTTCAGACATTTTACCTACGCAACGAGACGAATGCGATAAACCGATAAAAAAGTTGAACCTTAATTTTAACCCTTTCCTGGATTTTGCGGCCCGGTTTTTTCACAAATGTCCATCGATCAGAAGCTGTAGAACGATGCATGGTAGGTCGAGACATGTAATTTTGAAACACCCTGTACACCATAGATTTCTAGGTGATTTCTCGTACACCTGTCAGAGCAACTCGGACTCACCGATTCGTCGAATTTCTCTAACGCGACTGAGACAAAAGCAATTAGACTCAACTGCTCGGCTGAACTCCAAACTAGCCTGCCGTCCTTGGTAGCCTATCCAAGAGTTCGAATTAGATCTAAGAGGAACCTGCAGTTTCCCTCTCGTGGCACTCTTACCGACGAAAGGAAGCCTAGCCCGCAGACACCGGGGCTCGATAATGTCTTGGAAAGTGAGTGGGTAATTTGATTGCATCCCAAGATATCGGAACAGGAAGCTGATGGAGTTTTCGAACGAGTTGCCTTGCTCCGTGTATCGTCTCTTTGATACTTTCCTTCCACCCTGAGTCATCGTTAACTTTAAATCAATCCTGTCGTGCCGATAAACTTTCGTGGCTCTTACAAATTATTAGCTTTCCTAATCATCGCTGTTGCGGAGCAAAAATACGCCCCTGAAGCTCACAGATGTAGCTTCCAACCTCGCATCTTACCTTTTTTAATATTTCACATATTTCTTAGAAAAACTAGCAGTCGCGCATTGTCGTCTACTTATGACTTTAAAATCAATGCGCTTTATGGGCCTATTGTCGTCAGTACTTCTTCAGGAAAAGCTTTGTCCTGCAAGAAGTATCGACCGGGGACTTTTCCCCCACGCGAGCTGGGTTTTTCCGGTTTCGCCGATCGGCAAGGGAGACTCTTACCCAATGGGCAAAGGACGATTTCCTTGCCCACCAATGGCTAAATTAACACTAGAACTACCGGCGTTAAATCAAGCATATTTCAAAATATTAAATAAGTACTTTGAAAAAGGAGGGACCAAGAAGCGGAAAATATAATCGATTCGGTGATTTATGTTTTTGAAGATGGACATAGAATATTTATTCCAAGACTCTTCTATAAACTTGGAGAATTTTTTGAAAAAATTGTGTACCAGTCATTTTTACTGGTTTGGTAGTTCTAGTGTTAATATTCGGCAACTAAAGAGTCTCCCAATCCGCAGCTTTCCCGCTTCGCAGCAGTGACCGCCCCCGCCAAATAATGACGGAAGCGTGTCCTTACGCTCTTTCAAAAATTAGTTTTCTACAAAAATCGAACCGAACAACATCTAGCGCTCTCGATAGAAGCTCTGTCTGCGAGATTAAGATCCGGTCGTAATTTTAATATTCAACATCGTATTATTCGAGACATTGGTCCTTCGAACCGAGTAGAAGTCAGTGTTCTATCCAGCCAGTGTAGAAAGTGTAAATAAATTGATGAGAGTAAGGCAAATCGGCCTTCATTCATCATTCAATTCTTTCTACAAATTTACAATACCTCTGTGCATGGCTCAAATCGGGTGAGCCTGTTTTAATTACGCGATCACTCCAGAGGTGTCGTCTAAAAAACACGAGCAGGCATAACTCGTGAGACGTACAGGGTGTAAAAAAATTAATAGTCATGACTTCGGGGGGTTGTTCTAGACCTCGGATTGGATGGAGATTTGTGAAAATAACCTGCCGCAAAATTAGTTGAGGTTTGCCCGATTTATTTGGGCTGGGCCATCTTATTCGTACATCCGTAACAATCGGATTTGTGTGGTACTGAAGCTATGGAAGAATACTTGGAAAACACTAGCATATTTAATAATTCTGAAGTAACTCTAAATTTACGGAAGTTCTCAAATTCACGGGGTCCTACTTGTTTTATAAACATTTCTCAACTTTACAGAAACGCTGTACAGTGGATATTTCATGTTTATGTTATAAGACAATAATGACTTAACGAATTACCATCTTTTTCTCCTGATCCCTCTTTTTCCAAAGTCCTTATTTAATATATTGCAATGTAACAGATTTCACGCCCGTAAATCTAGTGTTAATTTGGCCTTGGAAATCGTGATTGCCAAAAAGGACAATGTTTGGTTTACTGATTACAATGAAGGTAACTTTAATGGGAAATAGGAAAATACTCTTTTTTCTGATATGAAGGGTGGGTTGAATGATCGATGTGAATAGTATGTACATAGGAATCGCTAAAAAACGAAAATACTGACGCAGATTAACACTAACCAAACCGGCACTTTATGTATAACGATTCTGACCGTAGCATATCATTTTACAAATTATAAAATAGCGATTATATTGCTATTATTAATGATCAGTTAATATGCATATATGATAAATTATCGCTTACTGTCCAAAACTGGCGTCTGAAATTTTATAGTCTTATAATCAGTGCAGCATTTATTACTCAGGGAACACGTATTACAGAGATTTTGACGTTAAACTAAAAGCACGAAGTATGCTGTTTCTTTGCTTTAAAATAATAATAAAATTAATAAGATATGACCAAGAATATGTAAAAATAGACATGTACTATATCTTTACATTAAAGTTTCACATATATCAATATAATTAAAATAACTTCTATTAACTGTAAATCTTTAGCAAACTTTACTTCAGAGATAGATTTCCAAATAAAGTTATCAACAAATCGATATAACAACGATATTTTCTCCAAAAGATTTGCCATCTAACTAATCCTCTTAAGTATTACTCGAATAAAAGTAGTGCACACTAATTACCTGAATGGGTTTTGCTGAAATACAGTGCATCTAGAGTATAGGACTTAAACTTTTTGCTGCGATATGTACATTTGAAGTTAGATGCACCCACAGTATATAAAACTGGACAGTTACTGAAATTTCACGTTCACCAAACGCACCGACAAAGGTGGCCTAGGAAATTGGTCATTGTTTCCGGAAGGAAATGCAACAGATCAATATTCTCACGCCTTCCAAAAATCCGAACAATCCCGCTGAAACGTCACGAAAATTCTGTGAGCGAGAATGTCAGGCTTTTGATTGCATTAGTTGCTCGAGAGGCAAGTCATTTGTCATTTGTTTTTCGTCAGTCTTTCGTTATTCGTTTTTCGCCATTCCTTTTTCACTTTCTGCCGTCGAAATGAATTGTTTTTCGTTCGTCATTCGTTTCCGATCTTTCAACATTTTTTTATCGTCAGTCGTTCAAATCGTTCATTGTCGTCCAATATTTCGTAGCTTGACTTATCTAACGTTCGAAATAAGGCAAATTAGTCTTGTGTCTGCAAACACTTGCGAACTATGAGTACAAATGTTGATCGATGCTCCAGCTGAACAACAATTCGACATGAAAACTATTCATCATCGTCATCGTATCAGTCATTCAAGGAACATTGACACGGTTCCGTGAGTTGTACTGCGTGTTGTTAGAGGAACAACAATAAGGTGAGCTTTTAACACTAGAACTACCGGCATTAAATCTACTATATTTAAATACATTAAATAAGTGTGTTGAAACAAGGAGAATCAAGAGGTGGAAAAGATGATCGATTCTGTAATTTATGTTTTATGAAATGGACGGAGAATATCTATTCTATAACCCTCCTATATATTTGAAGAATTTTTGGAAAATATTGTGAAACCAGTCTTTTTGACTGGTTTGGTAGTTCTAGTGTTAAACATCTCATTGCACGTGTTGATATCTCTGATAATTATCAGTAAAAAATAACGAAATTAATGTAATAAATTAAATATAATATGTGGATGTATTGGCATCCTTTTCATAAATAAATATGTTGCGAATAACTTGTCGAATCTTGCTAAAAAAAATAATTACACTGTATTACTTCGATACATAATACGTATGTACCAATGGCGCAATGTATAATACTTTCGTTATAATGGATTAAAATGATACCGAGATAATAAAATAGAAATCAATACAATTTTAACAGCAATTTGAACAAAATTTGAAAAATGCCCTCGAGCTGTGTTACGCGAATATTCGATTGAAAAATTCCATTTCTCAAGTAACTTAAAATCGTATTAGTTCGCATTTCTTACCGAGTGAAAAGACAATATTTTTAAGAATTCACAAAGAATTCTGAGTTTAACGCAAATCTTAGTTCAAGAAACTTATTGTAAACGCGGAAAGCGGATTACATTCCTGTGTTTTTAAACTTAATAAATACATGAAAGTCGGGAACAAAGAGGACGTTTTCTCTCAGCATCCTAATAAGAATTTCATGTTCTTTACAATCGCAGGACTTTTCTACAGCTAAATAAAAGCCAAATGGTGGAGGAGTAAAAGTTATAAAAAGCATGGTAGTATTTGCAATCCTTTCGAATGCCCTCCTTCCAGCACCGATATTCGAATAGCTTCACGACGCAAACCCACAAAGAGGCAAACGGTGGAACGTCCTTTGATCCTTTGAACTTTTCCATCGATCCGCCCGGCCATTTCTATTCACCGGGACGCGTAAATACACGCGCGCGCTTGCAACCTTCAGTTAGGACATCCAACATACGAAAGGACGAAGAAAGAAACGACATTGGTCTATCTCGAGTATGAAGAGAAACAATCGAGGAGACCGGCAGAACGAAGAAATATTGCTGCCTGGCACCTCCGTTACAAAAACAATTTCGTCTTGGATTATTCCGAAACGCTTAAGTGTCTGCCAACGAAACTATTTCTCTTTTTGCTCCGAACGATGGAACAAATTGGAAAGAAGATTATAATACTTATTGTAATGAATTTTCGATTCCACAGTTTGAAAACTTGCAGGAATTTATGCAGGAAGGTATAATCGAAAACTAATATAACAAATGTTTGATACATTGTTATAGTTACTACAAAATTGAAACTTCAAACTGGTAGAAGACATGTTTGATTTATTCATTTCAATATAAAAAAGGATATTTAAATAAAAATTCATTGTAATTAATGACTGCTTTATTATGTTTTAAAAGTATGAAAATTTGGCTCGCGTATTATTTTTATTGCTGCGTGTTGCAAAGTAAAGAATCTTTGAGGGAAGAAGTTTTTCACTCAAACTTACTTAATTAAGAAAAAAAGCAGGATAAAAGGTCTAATAAAACTAAACTCCATAGACACATAATTGCAGATTTAAAGACGACTTTGTGGATAAGGCTGATATTTGCAGTGTTTTAAAAAATATAAATAGTTTTGAAAATGACTATTAGATTTAGACAACTTGAAGACCGAATACTGTAGTCCATAACTATTAAATGTATAAAGTAGCAACAATAATAAAATAAATGCCACTTCTTAAAATGTTTAGTTGGCGCAGTGAAATACATACTGTGCTATTCTTATTATAATGTGGATTTATAAATCTTCATTATATATACCCTGTATTCATGTTACAAATATTTGATTATTTTGTAAGAAATTAAAGAACAAAGTATGTTATACCTAACATTATATTGCTTTTCAAATATATGAATCTTATCGTCATTTACCATTTACAATTTTTATATTTTCAATATGTTGTAAATAAGTTCAAATAACAAGATAAACAGAGGAACGGAGCTTTAGTATGCACAAACAATCTCAAATTATGAACGACGAAAATATGATGGCGCTGATGGATCCCCTTTCACCAGCAAACATATGTATGGATACTCTATCGTGCGAGAACAACCATCAACAAAGACCATTCGCATTAGTTCTTGTCAAAAGCACGCAACGAGGTAAAAACGAAAAAGATCGGGAAATATTTGTTCACTTATGTCGAGCAGATGGTCCGTGTTTTCTCTTAGCTTTTCTTCTTAATCTCCCGGAGTTTTCCCCGCTTTCGTCATTTCTCCATAACTACGTGTGGTCAAGATAATACTTAATAAAATGAATATATTTTTGTGAACGTAATCAATTATTTTTGTATAACGGAATTACTTTGGTTCGCATTTTAATTATTGAAATTTATTTAGCATGAGAAAGGAAATTATTTAGAAAGTGGAGAACAAAACTTTGGCAATTATTATTCAATGAAAATTACAGTAATCCAACATTTCGACTTTAGCTTATAAATAATGGCAATCAGTAAAGAAAAGTTATATTGAGTTCAATTTTAGAACGATCGAAAACGTGAATTTAAAAATCTCTCCGTTTTATTAAATAATTGATTTTTTATCGTAACGAAAGAGTAAAACCAATTTTGAAGTAATGGCTTCCCGATTAATTGACACATTGGAGTTTTTTAAAAGTTCATTCGACATTCGTTTTAAGAAATCAGTACTTCCTGTTTAATTATTCCCAGCATTGCTATGGGCGTGGAAGACGAGGGTAAGTTGTAAGGACTTGTCTGAAACAAATGGGGGTAACATTCTTGAAACTCGTTACAACTTCAGCTCAGCCGGTTAATTTGTTGTTTGCGCTCTGCTTCTTTCTCTGTCTCTATCCAGGTGTGTGCTTCAGCGTTCTGCGTATTTAATTTTCATCTTGAACACGCACCTTCGAACAAGATTCAATTAATTTATGCATTTCTTACGAGCAGCTTCAAGGAACATTTAATTAAGATACTTGTGTGTGATATTTTTGCTTTCTAACTTCATACTGAGTTTTCTTCTTGAAAAAGGGATTCCCGTGTATTTCTACAGCAAGTGAAACGAAAATTCCACCGGACTAATTTAACGAACTTATTGAGTTACGTTTATCATAACATCTAATGCGCCTACATATACTTTTAACACTAGAACTACCGGCGTTAAATCTATCATATTTCAAAATATTAAATAAGTACTTTGAAAAATGACAAATCAAGAGGCGGAAATGATAATCGATTCGGCGATTTATGTTTTTTAAGATGGTCGTAGGACATTTATTCTAAGACTCTTTTATAAACTTGGAGAATTTTTGGAAAAAATTGTGTACCAGTCATTTTGACTGGTCTAGTAGTTCTAGTGTTAAAGGTGCTCGAGTTCCCACGCTTCACAGTATCTTAATCACTGCTCATTAATTTGCAGTCGTTCTTAATACCAACTCATTGTCAGATACTGCATTCACTGTAATTAACAGCTTGTAAATGAAGCTAATAACGGTTCAATTGCCGGACGCTCTTGGAGAAATATTCTTAACACTAGATTTATGGAAGCCGTCAAATTGACGGATTCCTACTTTTTTAAAAACGATTTCCAAATTTATAGAGACGTGGTACACTCAACATTTCACTTGTATCTTATAATATACAAATTACTTAACCGATCTTCCCCTTTACCCGCTGATTCCTCTTTTTTTAAAGCGCTTACTTAATATATTAAAGTGTGACCGATTTAACGGCCGTAAATCTAGTTTTAATTCCAAACTGTATAAGATGTCTTATGTAAGAATCATTAGCACTTTATAGTATAAAAATTAAATTGAGTTCTAATCGGTCCGTGCTTCGGTAAGGCGACCATCAGGTTTGGGTACCCCTCCTAGAGAAAAATGCAAACGATCAAAAATTCAAAAAAAGCCGAAAAAATTCTGCAGGCGGGTCTTCGATTGCGTCGCCCGATTGGGACGCTGGTTATTCATTCGTTTACTGCCATTTGCACAAGTTCATTTTTCTATTTTCGTTCATCAGTCTTTGTACTAATTGAAAGTCATCAAACACTAATTTGCCATCATCGTTCTGTATTTGCGATTTTGAGTAAAATTCCGTCGGCCGAGTTCCTTGAAAATAAAATTCTCCAACGCTCGAAAAGAATCGGTCGAATCGGCCACTCAACACCTTCCACTACCGGTCGCATTGTTGGTGCTCATCTGTCGGAACCACACTGACCAGCTGCAATTCTTTTTAACCCTTTAGCTACTGGTATTTATTCATAAATGTGTTTCTCTAAACGCAAAAAAAAAGTTGTACAAATACTCTTTCACTAGCTTCACTTGCACTATCCAGGTCACTAAATGAAAGAATTTCTTCTTCATCACTATATATATCAATGTCACTCAATTCTGTTCTTCGACTATTTGAACCACGAGTACCACGAGATGTTGACGGTAAATCCATTTTCGATATTATAATGCGGCAAATAAGAAATATTTTTAGTGCAATAAAATATAAAATGCAGCTAGACACATCAAATATTACTGCGAAACTGGCATTTCTTATGCGCGTTCGGAAATATGGGCCCTAAACGTTCGAGAGGAAGGCCATGTAAACAAATTTTATCCGAAAAGCGATCAGAAGTCACTTGAAAGAAGTGTTTTGTTTTCTGTTGTCATTCGCCGATCTTCAGGTTTCCTGGCCGATATAGTGGGAATAGGCGGTGCGCTTTTCGGGCTATATATGCGGCATACAAAACGGTATTTATTGCGCATCTGATAGACAACGAACGAAAAATAAACACTCAAAGCACCTGTTTCATCGAAATTTTGTCGATGAAACAAATGAAAGTCGATAAGCGACGCCCGTTCCCAGCATAATTCATCAAGTCATTGACGACGGCCGTATCTCACGAAAATTTCTCTCCGTCGCACAGTGGTTCATTTGGCCGAAAACCTGGCCAAAACCCCAAGGAGTTTTCAATTTAGCTGAAAATTGGTGTATTAGTATTATTTGGGTCGCTGATTAAGAATCTGAACTCGGAATTTCCAAAAACAAAATGGCGGCTTCAATATGGCGGATGCGAGTATTGAAAAATTGTCGGATCGGCACGAAAATTAGTATTCTTATGTTTCTCCGGTCGCTAATTAAGAATCTGAACTCAGAATTTCCAAAAACAAAATGGCGGCTTCAATATGGCGGATGCGAGTATTGAAAAATTGTCGGATCGGCACGAAAATTAGTATTCTTATGTTTCTCCGGTCGCTAATTAAGAATCTGAACTCAGAATTTCCAAAAACAAAATGGCGGCTTCAATATGGCGGATGCGAGTATTGAAAAATTGTCGGATCGGCACGAAAATTAGTATTCTTATGTTTTTCCGGTCGCTAATTAAGAATCTGAACTCAGAATTTCCAAAAACAAGTGAGGGATTAGCATTATTCGTTTGTCCAAGGCACGATAGCCTGGCCGTATGTCGTAAACGTATTTCCCCGAGCATGGCGCGTGCGACAAACAAATAAGAATATCTCATAGAATCGCAAAAAGTCGCAAAATTTTACAACGGGGACTTCTTCGGGAAGCTTCAAAGTTTAATTTAAAAAAAAATTCGCGTTGTACTTTTGCGTACTTCACAACTATTTCCTCTGCAAAAGGAAAAAAATGTATGGGTTTTGCAATCTGTGCCATAGCAGTTGTAAAATATTAAATAAAATAATGAAACCAAGGTACTTATAATTTAAAAGTATGACGAATAGCTACAAATACTTACAAAGTTGATTGTACTATTATTTCACATTGAAAACGTATTCTGAATTTCGACGTGAATACGTTACGTTATTCAAGTGCCAACTTTGACATTGCATATCTCTAAGAGCATTGTTCAATAAAAACTTTTATTAATGGAAACCGATGATCTGATATGTTACAAATCAAACGAAATTGCTAAATTTTGAAAATCGCGAAAAAAATTTTTGGCTTTTTGGCCAGGTTTTCGGCCAAATGAACCACTGTGCGTCGTCTACTGACGACAGCCGTAGTTAAAGGGTTAAAAACACTGACAATGAGTGCTGACGGCAATTTCTGTCGGCGGCACCCGACCAAGGACGAAAACCACCCGAAAAAAGAAGGAAAATGTTAAGGAACACTTTGTGTTAAGGAAAGCATCAATTATGTTAAAAAAAAATCGTTCAGTTCTGCGAATGGTGTGGCTTTAGTGTTTGGAAGCGAACACTTACAGATCTTCAGACTCCACTACAGTGCGTGAATGAGTTCTGTAATTAAAAGTTAATTGATTAATTTCTGAAATTCTTCAGAGGCTTCATTTAAGATGTCATAATTAAAATTCCGCTTGACAACGCAGAAACGTTGCTTTTCCCACTGTTAGAAAAATAACCGTTCTGTTAATCGTGAAAAAATAATTAAAGGATCTTTCGGTTAGCCGCAGACGATGAGGGGATTTAACGAAAGCCGAGGGCGATTAAAACCCTTTCCTTTTAAGCGGAAAATTATATTACTAAAGGAGAGGGGATATCAGGAAAGGTGACAAGATTACGAAGTCGTCCTCGGGAAGTACGAACTCTACCGAGTAAATCTCGTTTTAAAAGCGACGCGAATGAGTTACTATCTCCTCACTCTGATTCTTTCCACGTTCAACGTCTTTTCTTCTGTATAGTTTAATCTTTCTTTCAAAATCTCTTACATATGTCAGCACTTTCAAGAAGAACGCTTATCGCGCCGGACATTAAAAGTTCCTTCAATGGTAAGACGTTTAAAAAATGTCCCTTTTCGTATTAGTTTTAAGTAATTTAACATTTCTTGCGGAACATTCCTCGTTCAAAGATTAAAGTTCGAAATACACGATAAAAGGTGTTACATTTGTAACTGCCAATTGAAATGTTAAATGCAGTATCGTTTTTAACACTAGATTTACGGGTCTGAAATCTGTTAAATTGCAATATATTAAATAAGGACTTTGAAAAAAGAGGAATCAAGCGGCAAAGATGGTAATTCGTTAAGTCATTATTGCATTATAAAATACACGAGAAATATCTACTGTACAGCGTCTCTGTAAATTTAAATGTTTATAAGACAAGTAGGAACCCGTCAATTTGACGGCTTCCGTAAATCTAGTGTTAATTGCGAAACTGCTGAATTTTCACTGAAGCCAAATTTCATCTCGTCAATACCAACTCTCATCTAATTGGATTTTAACCCTTTGCAGTCCTATGTCGAGTTATACTCGACACAGCTTTTCACATCATTTTGTTTTCTAACAATTTAATATCAACTTTCCAATTTTGTAATGACTTTGTAATATCACCCCAAATATCCGCCAGTACCTATAGTTATTGCTATCACTTAAAAAAATGAGTAACTAACGATAGAAAATGTTGTGAAATTAATTTCACTTAGCTCACTACAAAATTGACAAAATAATTCTGACCGCAAAGGGTTAATATAATTTTTACTGTACTTATTGTCCACTTATTATTCCACTTATATTTATATTCCACTTATGTTATGTGTAATCCGAAAAAAATATTTTCGCAGCATATTTCCATAAAATTACTATGGAATATACCGTTCTATAAAAACCAAAAAATATTTGTTCTTTTTTTTATATAATACAAATGTCTAAGAGTGTGTAATGCATAAACTTCCACTAAAACAAATGAATACATTGACTTAGTAATTTCTATTATTACGATTTTCTCCGGAACGATCGCAAATGACATTTACATTAATGTATAACAATAACTGCAGAAAACAGGAGTATTCGCCAAATTAGTTTGATTAAAGCGGGAAGGAATGCAAATTCTGCAATGCCTTTGCAATCTTCAACGCCATTCTTTATCCATCGTGACGATAAAAACTATTGTTTGGATGTATGTATGGTCTGAAATTCGACCTGAACGGTAACATCTGTTAGCCAGACCTGTGAAGTCATGCATCGTCCATCCAACTTTATGACGCTATTCATAAAGTTGGAAAGTCAAAATTTAATTAAACTTCTCTCTCTCGGGCTGCCTCTATCTGGCTTTCCAAAATTCTGCAGTTCTGGTGCACACCATGGCAGCAGATGAAATTCCACAAAAGAAGGTGTAAGGAGCGCAGACTAAAACGAACATCTAGATCAGTTGTTCTTAACATCTAAGCACTTTCTTTTTATTACGATTTGTCTTCTCCTGTTAATGTCTCTTACGTTTGTGGTAAAAAAAGTCTCAAAAAATTCGACATTTTCTACGCTTTGCATTAGTTGTAGCAGTTTTGCACCACGTTTTAGCAGATTCTGTCTCGGTTGAGAGACTCTTGAAAAGCATTTCTACTTATATTCCTGAATAATAGTGTTTCCTATTACATTCTTCTTCCAACCCTCAGTTCAAGAGTTGGGTTGGACACGTTTCGTAAAGAAATTTGGAATCATTCTTTGTAAAACTCCAGGCTTCCATTGATTTCGAAAAATTAATGATAATTTTTGAACGCATTAATTTGCAGACTTGTTAGATACCAGTATATCTGCACTATCTGCAATAAAATAAAATATGACCTTAGGACTATTTATCAAGATGAAAATATATTATAGATATTTAAAAATCAAATTAAGATACATTTCATTTTTGTGTCATAATAGAGCCAAAATAAAAAGCGTCGTAACCGTACAGGATTATGTGAACAATAAGATTTGACACCCGCTGAAATTGTAGAAATACATTAATGATGCTTTGGTGAAATTACAAGTGCTCACTGAAATACTGGAAATGAAAAGCACTTGATTATTTCGTCGAAATATTGATAGCACTCTACTAGACACGCAGCACGGCCTGCAGACAAAGTTTCAATGGATCATCATTGTCTTCCTGCACATGGAATAACGACCTGTGACAATTGACTATTGCCACCGTTACAATAATAAACAAACAAACGTCCAATCACGGTAACTCAATGATACTCAAGCATAAAAATAATAATTCAACGATCACTTTATGATCGATCTCTAATCAGTGCAATATAGAATTATAACTTCTCTTTAACCCTCTTTATGTCTTTTACACTTGCCAATGTAATCACCGCGTGGAAAAATAAAAACATGCGAATGTCCCAGACAAAATTCATTGCTACACCTACAGCAATCACATTCACGAAACAGCATTTCCACCTAATCATATTTGTTACGTGCCGTATCTAAAAAAACTGACATTTCAGTCCATGACCCCCTGTTCCTCCTTTAACTTTCTCCTTTCAGGCACTTCGAGATTTACCGTTCCCTAACAATACTCACTGGTTTTTCCACTAATTCTGTCTGACCGATTTTAAGTTTGTACTCCGAGTATTCCCCTATGCAGAATTTCTGCGCATTTTAGTTTTCCATCAAAAAACTTGCATGACCTTTCGTGCGATGACTACGAAATTCTGATGAATACGAGATATTTAGTGAGAGGTAGTCCAGAAACGCAGAAGGTAATACTAAGATTGTTTGAGTGAAAATGTATTGAAGAATTTTCATCGTTTTGAATACTTCCAAGTTTCGGAGTTGTTTGGCACGAGGATCTCCGAAATTCCTAATACTTATACCAGTTAACGTAGTTCAATTGCTGATGAAATGGCTAATCACGTGTCATCTTAGCTGTGGGGTAACAAAGGTATGTTTCATTATGGCTTTATTGTCGCACACTAGAAAAAAACCGAGGCAGCGAATGTTATGGTGTCTAATGCAATTTAGAAAGGTTAATTTTCAATTTTCTGCCTATAACGTGAAGATGGAACAAATATAAATGTAGTTTACTGTAAACTGATAGCGTCCTCCTATTCACTTTTTGTCTCGAGGGAGAAGTACATCAAAAACGTTAAAAGGAACGGAGATGCGTTTCCATCTTCAGTGTCAGAAGTTGCCTCATACTTCAGAAACTTCGTTTGATCAATTTTTTGTTACATGCATGAAATATTACATCTTTATTATTTAAACATGTAGGAAAATTAAAGCATGTAGGAAACATGTAGGAAAATTATTTGCAATTAAGTATTTTCTTTTTTTATCAATTTTGCAGAAGTATTCTGCTAATTCGTAGGACAATTCTACTGTTAAATACAGCATTTATAATGACATGGAGAACATTTTTTGTCGGAAAATAGAAAAAGTACTTGAATTCCTTTAATCTGAGGAGATATTGAAAGAACAATAGGTTTTACATCGTATTATACAATGTAGTGAATTGTGTAAAGCTTCCATGGATTTCTACGTTGTTAAACATGCACACTGGAACTTTCCACGAAAAGAAGTCTAATTACTGAATCCAATATGGGACTAATTAATCAATGTGCCAACAGTAAAACAAAGCATATAAACTTTTTCATCTGTTTCAAATTGCATTTCCGTGTTTTACGTTCCTGAAAGCACAGTGAGAAAGTATCTGCTATTGCTCGTCGGATCGAAAAGTAAGAACCGGCATTGCGATTATTGTTTCGCCTTCACGAGCTATTAATTTTCGGCGACATTTTTACTAGCGTGCGCCAATTTCACGTGCTATCGACTAATTGATTCTAAAACGAGATTTTCACTGGAAATACGTGCTCGGTGTACGAAGAAGGTGCAAGGAACAGGCACACGTGTACTCTTATAAATAGAATGTGTAAAAGTATAATGTAATTATGTAACTGCATTTATTTTACTTTAAAAAAATCACATTAAAGTCCTTACGATCTTTTTCGACTCGTAGTCTATCTTCTATTAAAAGGAAAACAAGATTTTTTTTCTACTTTTTCTTTATAATAACTTTATTAACACATTGCGGATCAGACATTCTATTGCTAACCGTACCCAGTGGCCGGGTATTTTTTTGTGTCAAATATTTTTAAATAAGTGATGATTTGATAGTAGTTACAAATCAGTGTCACGTGAAATATTTATTTTCAATAACAAGTTTAAAAACGAATGATTCTTTAATATTTTTCAGTAAGTAAAAATTTGTACAAACTAAAAATTAAATGATCATTTATCTCGGAGTCAGAATCACTTGAAATTAACACCTTCTTAACAATCTCACTGTCTGCACTTTCATTGCCATCAGAATTGCGATTATTCTCACTGTCTCTGTCACTATCCATTTTCTTTAAAATCCTTTCCCGTTTTTTACAGGAATCACAACTTCATTAATATCTTGAAAGTCATCATCGTCCTCACAAATATTCATATTTTCGTTATCACTTGATATATCCGATAAACTGACCGCAAATATTTCTGTAATATTGTTAATCGTTTTGTCGCTACCCATATTTCAGGGTTTCAAATAATTTATTTGCAATGCAAAATACGAAAAACTGCCCTTGAAAATCACGCAGCAACTGTGCGACATCTCGCCCGGAACGACGAAATATGCAAAACGATATATCTCGTCTACGGCCCCTACGACGAAATAGGAAAGACGAGATATCTCGTCATCCGTCCGCAAGGTGTTAACACTAGAACTACCGACGTTAAATCTATCATATTTAAAAATATTAAATAAGTATTTCGATAAAAGGGGAATTAAGAGGTGGAAAACTTGATCGATTCGGCAATTTATGTTTTATAAGATGGACGTAGAATATCAATTCTATGACTCTCATATAAATTTGGAAAATTTTTGGACAAAATTGTGTACCAGTCATTTTGACTGGTATGGTAAATCTAGTGTTAAGAATAACATGTATTCACTGTGTCCAATATGTCTTGATTTGGGTCGAATTAAATCTCGATTTGGGAAAAGAAAGATCACAGGGACGAATGAAGGTTAAAGAGAATTTTATGCTATTGTAGATGAAGGTAGGTACACTATAAATGTAATGATGCGAATACTATTATTTTATAGGAAGATTCTCTTACGTGTTTCGATGCGGTTGGTCGCATCTGTAAAAAAGTGTTGAAACTCCCACACCTGGAAACAATGTTATAAAACTGAAAGTTATTCTTAGAACTTCCAAGTTTGAAGGTAAAAACTATGAAGTTTGTACGTTGATAGATGAACCGCTGACTGCGTTTATTTTCGAATTAAAGTACCTTCCACCTTGTAAACTACAACTTTTAGAAATTGATGTCATTCTTGTAACAGAGCTACCTCGGCACTGTCACAGTCTCTTCCCGCTTGAGTAATACTACGAACTCGAATAACTAACTTCTGAAATAAAACTACGACTATGTTTAAGGCTGTCGTCGCATTTGTTTTATATGGATGATATAATGCAAGAACATCGCATAATTTAAAAGTTCTACATGCAGTTTTCAGTATATCTTATAATTTCAATTTCGCCTTCATAATGTACTTATTGTTTGTTTTCAACGTTTCATCATGCTACCGTTATATGCACGTAGCTTTACTACTGTGAAAATATAATAAGAAATAATTCAATTAGTACTAACAACAAGTCTATTATTAGCTTCGAGTATGATATATCTGAGGTCTTTTTCCCGCGCTTTCTTTCTGCATGTCTTGTTTATCTTTACACCAATTATTTAATGCATTTCGCGAACTCATTATTCACAGATGTACATATGCGCATCGTCATGCAAATGTTGCCACTCGTTGCATTCTTTGCACATATTCTTTTTCCTTTATACTCCCTTGCACATTACTTTTTCTTTCACGAATTAATTGTATAAAATGTTGCTACCCTTCTTTGTTGTTTATTTTAGTTTAACACAAGTTGTATACTTCTTCGATTGCATGACAATTTATAAACAAATGCGCAATAAGTATCTTTACATTTACGTAAATAGAACCGTATGTGGTGTTTTGTAATGCACCGCAATCATGTAGAAGTTACTTCTAAATGACAAGACAAATAGAAAATATATGTGGAAGAGAAGTGACAGGAGAAAGTAAACAAACTGTAATTTTCGCTTTTGAGACACCATTTTCGACGAAATCACTTTTGAGGAATGTCTTCAAGTATAATAGCATCGCCTCCTACCGGGTTGTATCACTATTTACACGATACTTTGCTTACGAATGCTAGCTATTAGTCATTTTTCATTTGCATCAAATACTTAACAAATTACTGTTGCGTTATCAAATAGTGTCAACTCCTGCAAGTAAAACATTATCTTTCAAATACTGTCATTTTACGGAAACCTCCTTAGTTTAGTTACTTTGTGTATGTAGAGTGTAATACACTTCCCGATTATTTATACTAATTAAAATTATTTTTGATTAGACATTATTCTCATAAAGTGAGTAACTTGTGCCTCTTGAGATAAGCATCTTTCGAGGAAGCATCAAACAATTTAGTTATATGTTTCAAGATTCAGTTATTTTGTGTTAATTGTTTTTTAAAATCGAACTGCTACTAGAAACTTTGTTACACTTTTTTGTAAAAATATCGAATACTAAGATTAGCCAACTGTAATGACTATCTGCCGATTTATTAATTATTACATCGTCAACACATCGAGAACTTATGTTTTATCAATGATTGTCTTTTACCTAAATTAAAAAAGTCGTTGATTCCGCTAACTCCCAGTATTAACGGGTGCGCCCAGTTATTAATTAAGGTAAATCGCGGGGGCAGTGCAGTTTTCTTTCTTTTAATAAAAATATATCTGCGGGTGATGAGAAATAAAAGGAGAGTAAGGGAAAATGTATGAGTAGTTCATGCCGGACTCTTCAGCGGTCCTCGTTCTACATTTTCCTCTTTGAACTAAATTCTTTGTTAATTACACGGACGACTGCTTCGTCGTTAAATTCAAGACTTGAATTGCAGCTGGCTTCTCCTCTGTCGCAACTTGCTCAAATCTCGTTATGAAGGTGGACTTTTTATCTAACATTACGGTAAGTGGCAAATTTGTTACTCTAACAAACTTTGCTGGGAGACATTGAAATCTACGCTGCCCTACCTCACTGGTAATTAAAAACATCGCAATATGTGCATATTTGCACAAAAATTATTCATCTTTCGGGTTATTCTGAAAATTTGTATATACTCATTCATGTGGAAGCTGCAAATTTCTTGTGTAAAACTTTGCAAAGCTTCAATTTTTTTGTAAACATCTACAATCTTTTCACTCTCTCTCTCTCTCTTTCTCTCCGTAGGGTTCGGCAGATTGCATATTGTTTTTAAGATCTCTTAAATTTTATAGGTTGCTATAAGAGTTTCATGAATAACAGATATTAAATTATTTTGCGTTTATATTCCTGAGATAGCAGTTAACTGAAGATTATGAATAATATTAGGTTGGAAACTATGAAACGGGCGTTGAATAAGAATAAAAAATAAAAAGCGCTATTTTTCACATTATTTATTATATTCAATCGAAATAACTTCCATTGGCATCTACGACTTTCTGCCAACGATTGGGCAAGTCATATATGCCTTTTTGAAAGAAACGTTTCTTTTTAGAGTTAATAAAGAATTCAAAGTCTTTTATAATATCATTTGGGTTATTGTATTTCTTTTCTCTTAAAAATAATTCATAATTACGAAAAAGGTAATAATCGGTCAGTGAAATATCGGGTGAATATGGAGGATGAGGCAAAATTTCATATTGTAGAGAAGTTAATTTGTCAACAGTAATTGAAGCTTTATGTGGTCGTGCGTTATCATGCAGTAATATTGCGGCGCACAGTGGTCCAGAACGTCGATCTAGCTGTTCAGGCACCTCGCACAGTTTTCGATCTCTTTGAAATCCTCGCCAAAAGCACAAAACACATCCGATTTAGCTAAAAATTAGTATTCCTATGTTTTTTGATTCGCTGATTATGAATCTGAACTCAAAATTTCCAAAAATAAAATGGCGGATTCAATATGACGACCAGGTATATCGAAAAATTAATGGTTCCGTGTAAAAATTAGTATTCTTATGTTTTTTGAGTCGCTGATTACGAATATGAACTCAAAATTTCCAAAAACAATATGGCGGATTCAAAAGTCAGGCAGAGTGTCATAAGGCGGAGCAAATTTACAAGAGCTTTCCCCTTTTACAAAAATTATTGGTTTATGCAAATGATTGATTAGGAAAACCACCTTCCACATTTTGTTATTTTTGCCAAGAAGAAGAATAATTAGAAAAAACCGTTTTTACCTGACTCATTCGGAGGTCAATATTTTCGGCTTCCTTGCCGCCCGCGGTTTATGGCATGTGCGACCTGCTGGTTGACTTATTGTTAGAGCCGTTAAGTTGTAAAACCCACATTTAAGAAACTATCGACTTGTAATTGCCGATGAGGGTTTCTATTTAACTCTCGGTTTTTACAAGTTGGCTTAGCGAATTCCAAGAAGTTGTGAACCGCATGGCGTTGCACTAAAACCGCTCTGATTTTTTTTCGAATCCATTTAAAACGATATTCTTTGAACTACAGGTAGACAGAAATTTCGAATACTCATTTTACAACACAAGATTAACTGTTTACCCTCTTCTAATTTAGCCAATTCATAGAAAGATTTCCTTAAAACCACTGACAGACTCTAGCGGCGGGCAGCCGCTGGAGTGCGCGCGACTCTTTAAACAATAAAAAATCAAATTTGTGGGACGAGTTGGGATCGTTTTTTTCCAGGATCACATAGCAGAGACCTTACAGAGAAGGGCCTTATACGCCAAACTACGAGAATATACGGTACATAAAAGATGCTGACTGTCAATGATAGAAAACTTTGATGATTTTCTCTCATTTATTGAACGTTAATTTTTGAATAAACTACAAACGCCAATTTCATATTCAGCATATGCATTTTGATCGTAGAAGAATGCTCTTTAATTTAAAAAAAAATTGTTAGAAAATGTAAGATAGATTCGTCAGAATGTCACGAAGAAGACAACGTGTTTTTTCGATAGAAATTGGTCTCGAGAAAAAGTTCCAACTTTAAGCGTTTGTTGTAACTACAATTTTTGTCGGATTTCATTAATTTTGCGATTTCTGAAATCCATGGACATTTAGGAATCGATATAAAGAAAAAAAAAGCGATTCGGGAAAATCGACTTTTCGGCAAAAGCGCGGCTAATCGCTCGTTCTGGACCACTGTGCGGCGTGTCGATTGAGCAATGCTGGTTGATTTTTCATAAGTTTCTCATGTATGACATCAATTTCATGACAATAAGACACCGCTGTTATGGTTTCACCTGGTTGTAGGAAGGAATAATGGATCACTCCTTGGGCATTCCACCATATGGTAACCATAATTTTTTTTTTATGAAATTTCGGCTTCGGGGTGTGTCCTGGGGGTGTATTCTTATCTACCCATTTGCTTGATCGCTTTCGATTATCATGCAAAATCCACTTTTCATCACAAGTGATGATTTGGTGTAAAAACGGCAATCGTGTATTGCGAAACAACAAAGATGCGCACTTGCTCTTGCGGTCGATCATCTGCAGTTGCGTTAGTTCGTACGGCACATACGAGTCCAATTTCTTTACTTTATTTATTGTACGCAGATGTTTTAATACAGCCGTATGGCTAGTTCCTAGTTTAGACCCAAGTTCGCGAATAGTTGTGTGTGAATCGAATTCCACAGTCATCCTTAATTCCTCGTTATCAATATGGGCCGGTGGCCTTCCTTGAGGCTCGTTGACGATACTCAAATTGCCAGATCGAAATTTTTTGAACCAATATCGAGCATTTTTTTCAGTAGTGGATCCATCTCCGAATGCGCGATTAATGTTTCTTGAAGCTTGAGCTGCGATATGATTCAATTTGAACTCGTACAAGAAAAGCAGATGTAAATCGCGTTTTGTTTCCATCTGGTTTCGGAGAAAAATAATATAAAAATGGGATACACCACGAAAAAATTTTACGAAATGAGTAAGAAGAATACCTTTAAACTTTATAAATAAAAATATCGAGCGCACGTTCCAATGAACCTCTCTCAGTCGAAGCTGAACACAGACAAAACAAAAACGCCCGTTTCATAGTTTCCAACCTAATAATTAATCGGATGATCCAGCTTCGTAAATGATCAATTTAATGCAACTTCTAGTTTTCCAATTTACCAATGTTTCAGCTTACTACATAGCCATTATTAATAACAATGAGCCAAGGATGTAAAATAGAGTTGAATTTGAAAACGTGGATTTTTTGAAAAGATGAATTCCAATGGTCATTAGAAATGTTACTCATAGAAAGATCTACCTCTCAAGCTGTATAATCAGCTTCGTCTCGTGTAAGCTTGCTTTAACAATTTCGAAACGCGAGTCTCGATGCTACAGAATTTCAATAATATGCAAACGAACTTAAGAAGTTTCAAAAATTGGACTTTCGTATTCCCGACAGATTTTCAAACTACCTTTTTCCAAGAAAATTGTAAGTTTCACGGTAAAGATTTGCAATTCCGTCGGCTGGCGCTTTCACAGTGTTTTTGTCCTCACAGCCAGGCCCGTCCCCGAACGACACGGCCGCGGCGAATATAGAATTTACTGGACATTCAATGTGGCAGCGAACTTTCGTATGATGTAGAAGTACCTTAAGTAGAATATGCTATCTCTTTTTCACCTCGGTCCCATTGCACTTGAGATATTATTAATGTTAACGTATGCATGAGCATTCATTTGATTTTCGCTGGCAAACCATTATAATTTAGCAGCCTCTTCCGTTTTCGTCTAATGAGAAATCTGATGAACTATTAAAGCTACAATTCTCAAAGGATTGCCCTTTTGCACTGTGAAGTCACCACTGAGGTAACAATAACACTTTTCTCTACAACTATGTCACCTGTGACGTAATATTTCATAGAGTTAATGAAACCGTATATTTGCGTATATTTTAGAGTCGTATATTTTGAAAGTGGCGTAAGTCCATTCATAGCCATCAAAAACATGTTATTCCTTAAATAATGTTAATTATGCTAATATAATTATAATTATGATAATTGGGATGACAACCTTAGAAACCCAAAAACATTATTCTACTGTGTTATCTGTTACTCATATTTTTAAATTTAATCCAACGCAAACCCTGCAATATCTCGATTCCAATATAAGTGGACTTATGCCACTTTCAAAATAAACGGCTCATATCAGCAGCAAGTAATTGCCTGTTTTTTTGTATAATATCTTAACAGAAATAAAATTTATCTTGATGTTTCATCGGGTCATTAAAATGTAACCGTTAGAATGTACTGAAACTAGCGTACCGATAAAAGCATTTGAAACTGTTTTCAAAGGTTCTCGAATGACCTCACTATATTGACTATGATAAAAATATAATTGTCAGAGATATAGAAAGATTTAAAAATAAATACTCAATATTTAAATATGTATTCTATTTGGGCCGTAAAAAATGATAGAATCGGGTTGAAGGGAATTTTAAAAAATTTCTATTTCAAGTTATGAGCATTTTTTATTTACGACGCGAGCACGTAATGAACGTATCACTCGTGAATGTTTTGTTCGGAATCAGGATTCTTAATACAATAATTATAAATAAATACTTTACTTAATGTTAAGTAAAGTTACCTTTTATAAAGAGTATGAACACATTATTGCTTCTTTCTTTATTCAATTACTAGCATTGAGTAAATAACTACAATCCCCAAATAGTTTTGTTGTTGATCTACTATTATTATCACTTTCTTGGAATGTTTGGTACCTTCGAAATACACTCATTGTTCATTTTTACAAAACAAACAGCACGAAGATATCAAAAGTATCACCTTTTCACATTGTAGACATTAGGCAGTTCGTTTTCTTGTTACATTTAACATAAAATGTTAAGTGTTTCGGTGAAAACAACTTGTTATACTTTATACGGCTGCCACAGCTGAACTTTAACAAGTTCTGCGTGGTCGCAGACAGAAAGAAACGAAGGCCAGTTCAATGAAGTTGGTTCACCGCACAAAGTTGCTTTAACTCCAACCATCGAGACACAATTTCAATACATGGCTTTGATCTTAAACAAAAGGCTGCTATCGTGTCGGCATACGCGTGAATATGAAATAAAAGTTTAATATCATTGCCTCCTGAAAGAAACTTGGACTCTGCTGTTCCTTTTTTTGAAAAACTTTCGTTACGTCCTTGTGTTTTTATTCCAATCTTGTTCAATATCCATCGTGTGCGATATAGAAGCTTTCTCGAAGAAAGGTTACATAGCTGCAGGATTATTCTCTGTAAGGCAATCTCTCACAAGTATTTGCAGAAAATTGACAATTGTATTTTGGTGTACTAACAAATTGAAAGTGCTAAAAGGCTTAATTTGGAGAACACGGAACGAATTTTCTATAGTCATAACAAGTTATTGTTTAAATTGTTGCACAAGAGGACTAATATTATTCCATAATTTCTGAATTGTTCTAAATAAACCAGTAAGTCTATTTTTAATGACTTAAACATTGTTCACACTGAAGTATAAATGTCTTATTTTCATTATATTCCTTAAATTAATTGTCATAACGTACAGTGCAGTGGCAATAGTTGAAACTATTTTACTTTGATTTTATGCTAACCAGTACATAAAAGAATTTTTTATTTGTCCGTTATTTATTGTGATCTGCAAGAAATGCAGAGAATCACATTTATTAGCTATTCAATCATTTAGGAATTAATGATTCCTTAAGTTTGCAAATGTATGTATCTACATATGTATATCGATGGAAATTCAATGCATGCAGAATTCAGAAGGTCAATAATTATTCGGACTATTCCGGAATTCAATGTACGAAATAATCAAACGTTCATAATTTAATGGAAAGAGAAATCACTCATTGCGTAACATCTTGTTTTTTCGCCTGCAACCTTCAACACGTCAACGTTTCTAAAAACGAAAATGCGGATGGAGCAACAAAGGGTGGGGTTATTGTAACCTGAAAAGTCCCCTGAAATCCTCCGAATCAACAATCAGAAATTTTAAAAATGAACTCATCGCTCTTGAATGGAAAAACTCTACGACGCAACATGAGTAAACGAACAGTTTAATTACAGTAGGAACCCGTGGAACTTGAGCAATATGGTCTGCGTTATGCTTCTCATTTATAGTTATTTCTCACATTTTTCTTAGTTCTAACATACAGAACTGAATAACCTTACAATTTACATTTAAATTCGACCGAGTGATTTCCAATAGCGTTTTATGGGCACGTAGCGCTCATTTTAATATTAAATTACATTATAGAAATACCACGTAACACGGAATTCTACAGTAATGCAAAGATTGATCGTAAAAGAATAAATAAAATTAAACAGATATAAAAGTGTGCACTTTAGTTACACACAAGTATGTATAGTTTCCAACTTTTACCTTCCAATTTGCGACATTCACGGATTCCAAATTATACTTATAAAATCTTTTTAAACTGCTTCACACATTAATAATATCGTAGTAAATTCCAAATTCAAGAGACTCTAAACGGAAACCTCATCACAGAAAACAGTTTGCAAAATGCTTTCTGTTTTCAAACTCCTACAATTACCATCATCGCTGATAATCCCACAAGTGTGTGCAATTGATGTCATTCCAAAAGCATGTAAAAAAAGTGAAAAAACATATTTCTGGGCAATATCCATTGTTCTTCGCAGGGACAGTATTCTTTTCCTATTCGAATGTCAGCTAACTGAAGAATAATTGTAATACACATAAACCGTGTACTACGAATTAACATCCGTGCGAAATGACACATTAAAGATTGACCCTCCGGACGTCAGTTTTTTCTAAGGCAGGGTGGCGATGCGTTCGGAGCGCGGTCTTACGGGCACACCCTGTATCATGATACGACCGTAAAACCAGACTGTATCTTTTCGCTCATTAACTCGCCTCAACAATGACCATGGGTGTCGGCGTAGTACGTCGAGATCCTTTCAACCCCGTTTATCCACACCCTTTTAGTAGTATTACCGCGCATGCGCGTCAACGACCGAGAAGCGGACATGAGGCGGTTCGCGCGTAAAATCGCGCGGAGCTCCGTCACTCAGTCGCGCGGAATACGGCGCGGGGTGCGGTTCGTGGTAATTCGTCACCTTTAGGACACCCTAGGTCAAATTCATTTCGTCTCCTTTCCCCGCCGTTTATTCTTATCTTCCATCGGTTCGTCCTTGTCGCGGACAGTGCTCCCGGGTTTCGAAATGTGGTGTGCGTCGCAGTAGTCAAGGATGTGTTCAGCAAGGGGCATCTGCGCCTCCCTGCTGCTGGCACTTACATTGTGCCAGGGGCCCAGATACACCGAAGGGAAAAACGATAATTGTAAGTCTCATTTCTACTGAACGGTCTAATTTCAGCGTGAAACGTTTCGCACGTGCTTCCTTATTCTCTAATCTAAGTTTGGAGCAGGGTATTCACGAATTTCATGATAATGATAATGAAATAATTTATCAGAATAAATTACTCATGTTTTTTATTGCTTGAGTTCTTCTTAAACAAGCACAAGCGTATGGTAGTATTAATTTTAGCATGATAATGGGTTTGCTAACATTTAATCTATAATAGTAAATTGAAAATTTATGGATATGTTATAGAAAATATTTGAATATTTATATAGGGATAATTTTGAATTCGTGGATTGAGTTACATGGGACCTTGTATTTTATATATTTCAGAAAAAAGCTCTAAATGGGTAGGCAGTACGGTTTTAATATGTAATTCTGTTGTATGGATTGCAGCATCTTTTTTGGAAGTTAAATAGGGTCAAGAAATTAGTACTGCATAAATGATTTCACAGTGCACGTCCTGATAACGTATGATTTGTTATTTGATAGAAACACGGATATAAATCAATATTGTAAAGCGAGTTTTACGATATAAATTCGTTTAATCCGGCTATTCCGTAGGATCTCGGTAAAGGGATCACTTCCATCTTTGAAATGAAAAATGGTTAGTGCTATGTTTTATGAAGAGAAATTGTTTTTTTTCGTAGCATTGGATGTAATAAAGAATTTAAGCGATATATCGTTTTCGGACACAGCTTTCACAGAATCCTTTATTTGTCATGTCCGACTTTGTAAACCGGCCCTTCTGCCAGGAATGGTTAAGAATATTTTGTTCCCGTTGAATGTTACGTTATTGCGTGACACAGTGAAGTGTAAGTCATGGCTGGCCTTCGTTATTAACATAGGCAACTGCGAAAACTCTAACGTTACTTTAATATTGAAATTTAAGTCGTTTGTAAATTAATAATACATTGCACAAACACAGTACCAATCTATTTTTACCCTTACAAGTCCTATAGCTCAAAGTTTTCGAATGTATTGCAACACGTTTTTGTATTATACAAGTTATAACATTATTTTTCGTTAGGAATTTATAAGCATGGTATTGTATTGAAATAAATCAGTGTTAAACAACTGAATGTCATTTTACAGAATTGTTTCGCAATCCATTTGTACTTGTTTATGTTATAATTATGTGATAATAAGCTTATAATTTCTTGTAAAATGATACTATAATTCATTTTTATTTTCACATACAGAATTATGCATCTTATACAAAGTAACTTTGTTATGTAAATGCAATTCCATAAATTATGCAAATGCATGTATTCAGTTATTATTAATGAGGCTAAAATATATATATTGAATAGTACATTTCACATATTCGCCTTGGTGTTCTCTTTCACACCAAAACAATACCGGTACAGAAAAATTCGTCGCGTTGTCATTCCTAATATTTTATTGCACCCTCGGCCTCATTACTTTCGTCTAATTTCGTATGAAGATTATCTGATATCTTGATACTTATTTTGTTTCAGAAAGTACTTAAATACACAAAGAATTTTTGTGATCGTATATAAAAATACTAATAAAAGAATAACTAAGTAAAAAATTAATTCTTAAACTGCTTTACTTCATTTCCATGTAATCTGTATACAAATATTGACATTATCAATTTTCTCAAAGTAATATAGATTGATAATTGCCTTTATACGTTGTTTCAGTTCTTTCAAACTTCATAGCTATGAACTTTCACAAACATTGAATTCTATACTTTGATTCGTGACTGAAGACATCATTAAAGTACTGAGTACTCAAATTATTTATCTTCGAATAACTAGTTATTCGATTGTTTCCCTATTGTGAGCGAAATTATGGTACTACGTAGACAACAAAGCTTTTGATAGAAGTAACCATAGCTAATCCCAGCTCGATCTATTCGGCAAGATTTACGGTCTCGCTCGAAACAAATACACGGTATACCATGCCGAGATATTTGTAAGCTCATTTGCATATGCGATTATCTTTGCGACGCTTTAAATGTTCGGTACGCAGGAACCTCTCATTGAAATTCAACGAGCAAGGAAGTTAATAAATTGAACAAATAAATATACAAGGAATTGTCATTGCTCTATCAAAGATCATGAAATCTAACGAAAATATCTTACATAACTCCGACTAATTGTGGATGTTGACCCAAAAATGGTCACACTTTCGGAATTGTTCAACAAAAACGTTAGGACTAACACTACTTCTATAGAAGGTGACAAAAAACACCTTCATCTATTGAATTTTTCACGCTATTTTTTAGTTAATAGTGTTACAACACTGAATTTATTTCCTGGTAAAATATAAAGTACTAAACATAAATCATTTTATAATAATTATTCCCAAGATATTTGCATCAAGCGCAAGGTATCAAAAGACACCTTTAGTCGAAATCGGTATACCATAATAGACATAGCGTTAAAAGTAACACTTTCATCCGTGATATCTTTCCTTTCCCGTTTTCCAACGTACGTGTCACCCATTACGTAAAATCATGCGCTAATCGAATCACGTAATTCAGGATTTCTGGCGAAATGGCGAAGCCGCGAGAGAAAGAGAAGAGAAGGTCGAATCTAGGTGGCCTCGCAGTAAACTTTTAAGAGCATTCGCGTTATGCACCGATAACATTGTTTCTTCGTTCTCCGGGCGTTATTCGAGTGGAAATACAAGATAGAGATAAAATCGGCCGACGCTTCGAAAGAAAACTCTTGGTGCGAAGGTACGCGGAGTGCTCGGAGCAAAGTGCTCGCAACTTAATATGATAGCGCTCGGTTGGCGCTCAGACGAGCCGTGGTGCGCTCGAAGAGAGTAATATTGATCGACGGAGCCGGCTTACATCGTCCCAAGAGGGAGAGAACAGGAAGGGAAGCGAACGCGTGGGAGGGTCGCGCGCTCGAGGGTGCCACAGGAAGGGAGAAAGGGAGGAAGAGTGGCGCGTGGGAGGAAAGGGAAGTTGCTCGAGGGTCGTAGGGCCAACGCGCACGACCGTGGCCAAAGGGTCTCGCCCTTTCTCTTTCACTCCCATTTTTTGCCTTGACTCTGCTCCTTCTTTCATTTTCTCTCTCCCTCGTCCTCTGTTTCTACTTCTTTGTCTCTCTTTCTCGTTCTCTCGAGCTCCCTCACCCTCCCTCTCTCTCTTCATTTCATACATTGTCTTCTTCTATTCCTTTGCTACTCTCTTCCCTCTGCCTGGTTTGTTTTTCACGCGACTTTTCGCGAAGCCCAAAGTTCTTTGCAGTTTGGTCCGAAAGTTTTCTTTTAGAGCACGTATCTTCGTACAATGCAGATGGGTATATATTTTTTTCCCCGCACGCAAGGAGATTTTATTGCGATGGGATATCCTGTCTTCATTTGCCTCTGGACACTGAATGTCTCGGTTTTTGCTCTTATTGGTGAAAGATAGTTTTTACGTCTTACCTGTCTCTTCTTTTTCTCTCTATCGGCTGTCAAGGAATCGAAGGGAAAGTAATCTGTATTGATGAAATACGCCGTCTCTCAATGTGTACGTTCTTCCCGATTTTATTGCGCAACGGAGTACGCGAGCATCGATTTTGATTTGAAAGGTGTTTCCACTCTGACAGCTGTACAGTGACAAGCGATTTGGGGTTGAACAAACTGATTAGGAACACTGAAGTGGTGATACGAATTTATGCGCTCTATATGCCTCATTAATATTGGCAAATACAACACTCCTACTTCAATTACGCGCTTCTCTAGTGTATTCGTTAATTATACCTAATTACGGATGTCCATCAACGTGCGAATTAAATGAAGGAAAGCAACATGACTAACGACCATGATTAATGCACCCGCGCTCATGTTCTCGGACGCATTGCCGAAGATTTGTGGTTCAAGCAAATAACGACATCACAAAATATTTCAAAAATAATGTTCAGCTAGTTTATCCGATTTTGCCATACCCGTCTTACCATTTTACGTTTGATATTCGACATTCGTCGTTCAAAGTCAATGAATCTAATTCGTTTTGTGCTAAAATAAGGTAGATTATTGTATATTATAACTATTTTCCAGAGTTTCCGCAATTCTAGTTACTATTATTGTCAAAGAAAATTAAATAGTTATCAGTAGAGAATATTATCACGTTAGTTTCAAGTTGCTAAAACTAAATTCAAAAAACTTTTCGGACGGCAAAGTGTTAATATTCAAAGTATTTCATTAAAATAAGTATTTTATAAAAATGTATATTATAACTATTTTCCAGAGTTTCCGCAATACTAGTTCCTATTATTGTCAAAGAAAATTAAATAGTCATCAGTAGAGAATATTATCACGTTAGTTTCAAGTTGCTAAAACTAAATTCAAAAAACTTTTCGGATGGCAAAGTGTTAATATTCAAAGTATTTCATTAAAATAAGTATTTTATAAAAATGTATATTATAACTATTTTCCAGAGTTTCCGCAATACTAGTTCCTATTATTGTCAAAGAAAATTAAATAGTCATCAGTAGAGAATATTATCACGTTAGTTTCAAGTTGCTAAAACTAAATTCAAAAAACTTTTCGGATGGCAAAGTGTTAATATTCAAAGTATTTCATTAAAATAAGTATTTTATAGAAATGTATATTATAACTATTTTCCAGAGTTTCCGCAATACTAGTTACTATTATCGTCAAAGAAAATTAAATAGTCATCAGTAGAGAATATTATCACGTTAGTTTCAAGTTGCTAAAAATAAATTCAAAAAACTTTTCGGACGGCAAAGTGTTAATATTCCAAGTATTTCATTAAAATAAGTGGGAAATAAACATTGAAAATTAATGTTAGATAAGTTAGCCATCTGTTGATCTAATTCTATCTTGATAAAGTTCGTTTTCCAGCACCCCCTCTCCAGTTATCTGTATTTTGTCCCATCTACGAAATGTTCGAAAACGCTCCAAGCTAGGAAGTCGGGTATACTTTTCCGTGTGCACTTTCTTCGTGACCTCCGAGAAAATGACCTCTACTTGCACAGTTATCGAAAATCTTGGACGTTTCCTAGAGTGTTGTCGGCCCACATTCAAGACGGTTTTTGCAACTGCATCCACGCCAGCCGGAAAACTATCTCATAGTTGTGCTGTCGATGCCTTCGAGCAAGACGGAAACTTTTCAATCGAGTTTCAGAGTCGTTTTTTTTTCTCTTGCTTGTGCTACAATTTTTTTTATTTTCGCTCTACTTTTCCATTCATTCACACGAAAGCATTTCTATAACCCTTAACCTCTCCGCTGTTTCAGACTGTACACCTTTTATGTCCTCACCGGAAGCGATATCAATTTTCCAATAAAAATAGTCTACAAAAATTGTCTTTTCGTTTCAATTTGTCTTTAGCGCTACACATGTATTTATTTCATACTGATCGAATGTATTTATCATTGCTTAAAGTTAATTATGCTCGTAGATTCTCGTCTTTTAAATGTAAGAAAACGTAAAGTTACGTATCAGAATATTCATTCGCTTTCTGGCGATTATTTGTTCACAATTTTGCCTACAATTAATTTCTCTTTACCGTTCTTCAATTTCAGGATGTCTGACCTTTCAAGACTTTCGTTTAAAGTGATTGACTTAAATATTTAAGAGATTAATTAGTAAAAATACATTTAAAATTTACGTTTGCCTACCGTAATTATTGGTGCTTTTCGATTTATACTAAAGGGCAATTCGCCCGTTAAAAAGAATAAATAAATAAATAAAAGTGTCATCTTTTTGTGAACATAAACATCCCAACTTTTGGCAAAGCGTCTCAGGCAGTAGAGAAGAAATTTTGTTATTATTTTTAAGCTGACTTTACACCGTGGCCGTTTTTGTCCCAGTGTGCTGTTCGTATCTGCTCATGGTGGAATTTCGGCAATTGAGTTTCGGAATATTTGCACGTGTTGTGCTGATACTTTAAATTTGGAGCCCAAAGCACAACCCTCATTGTCAGAGGTTAAGAACACTATTTCGTAATGCTATCGACAGATTTTGCTCACAAGCATGCGGTAGTTGCGACGAAATACAATTGCGTGTATGCAGGGCGTGTCACGTAACTTTATAAGCTTTAATGAGCTTTAAAGAGGTAACATTTTTAACTTCCCTTTTTAAATAGATCGATATATTTAATTTGCGATGGTCTGTACTCTATAACACTGGGTACTTTAACCAGTTAACTATGTTCGACCTGTATACAGGTCAATTCAAAGCTATATCACGGTAATATGTGTAACACTGAATTATTAATTTTGTATCGACAAAAAATGTAAACCTTCCATGTTTTCTTTTCCCCCTTTTTGTAAAATTTATAATAGGAGCATTTGTCCTGCGTTCGGCCTGTATACACGCCATTGATTAATTTCATTTTTGTATCCCGTGCGCATTTTTTAATACTAAATTTCCCAGTTAATTGGAAAAGGTTAACGAAGTTCGTGTATGTTTAGTTTTCTATTTAACTTATGATGCTGCAGCGCACTGCTGTGAGTTACCATTCTGTTTGTATTTTTGCCTTGCCAAAGTTTTGCTTAACCCAATGATGTCATATTTAAATACCAACACAGCTGATTGAGGAATCAGATTTAAATCTCCTAACATTACATTAAGGAGTATAGTAACGCTTACAGAATGATATAAAATCAACCAATAGAGATTGTTTCCTAACAATTTTTGTCTCAAATTTGCTCTATAAAAGTTCTCAATTGTTCCTCATTGTCAACAAAAATCTTTTTGCCACCATGATGATTACCGGGGTCCTTCAAATTAATACGAAGAAAGGAATTATTTTTCCTCAGTCAAGATGCAATGAGTGGGGATCAACAGGGGGAATTAGAAACATCGCATGGCAGCATTTCACTTTCGATTGAATATAAACGAAATCTATGAGCTAGATATTGAATCACATGCATTTATATTGAGTAGTTCAGTACTGCGATCTGAGCTCGCCATATGATTCATCCACCAAAAAGTCATATGCGATCACAGCTGGTCAAATAACGCGAATCGGTTAACCCGCATAAGCTTCTAGGGTTTTTCACCCGATTTTCGTTTCCAGATACTATATAATGTTTGGTCTTTTCTTAAATACATTGAAACTTGGTGCAATTTCAGTGAAATATAATATAACAGATTGCAGTTCAAATGAATTAAAGAATGCGGGGAAAGTGGGTGAAATATCACACGAGGATATTTGTGTAACTATTTTCGAGTTGCGTATGAGGGTTATATTTATAGAACTCTTGTTCTACGGCAATTTTTGTTCCTTTTATGTTTTCTTGTTACCAGCGAAATCGTTACATTCATTCCATGAGAAATTATATTTATGCCCAAATCGTGAAGATGTAATAAAAATGATTTGTAGTAATGATATAGTAATTTACAGTAAAAACTTTTAGAAAACATGTGTGTGCTAAATGATTTCTGGATAAAAATGAACTGTCCGTTTGTACGTTCGAAACGTCTGCAGTCATTTAATTCTATTAGGTTGGTAAGAAATTAATGTCGGTTTTCGAGCTTTCAAACTTTGGCGCTTAATTTTGGGATAGCTGCCCATTTTAATATGTTTGTCTTCTTATATCATTTTAGAAAAAAAAAGTATTAAAAAACTTGTTTCTCGTTGGGAAAAATGTGTAAATTTTAGTGGAACTTATTTTGATTAAAAAAACTTATTCCCATTCTCAACATGTGTATGTGAAGATAAAATTTGAAAACCGACATTAATTTCCTACCAACCTAATAGAACTACTGGCTTTATATCTATTTCATTGAAATATACCGAATAAGTCCCTTGAAAAAAGAGGATCAAGATGTTAAAAAAATGGTCAATTGAGTATTTTTTTTTATAAGATAAACGTGGAATATTTACTTTACGGCTCTGCCGTCGGTATTTTTGACCGCCTTGATAGATTAGTGTTAAAATGGACACGAAATTTCAAGCAAAGAAGACGCATTCGCAGCAAGCGATTTACAAGTAATGCCAACGAAATTGTTGTTCTAGTATCAATAGTACATAATCCACACGCTGTGTGTACGACAGATTTTGCGTAATTCTGGAATGTCTGTTTCGAGTGTGTATCCGAATTTCGCATTGTAACAAGTTTCATCCATGCTATTTATCTTGTCACCGTGAACTGCATGTCGATGACATCGAAAACTGTAATGAATCATCGATACATCCTTGTCTTTGGTTAAATTTTGTTGATATCATTATTTCAGAAGTAATGGCAGGTACAACCACAGAATTTTGTATGAATATTTCCCTTCCCAAACACCGAAGTACACGAATAGTCGGAAATCCAACTATCGATTGTTGAATTAGACTAGTGCATCAGAGTCGATGCTTCGGGTACTCGACTGAAATGTAATTGAATTTTCGAAACAAAATTGAAATAAAATTGAGTCAATGGACATATGAACGCCTATTTATTGATAGACACTGACTTAATTGCAAGAAATGACTGACATTTATACAACGGCATGTTGTCAACAGGATATTTTGGAAATATCTTTATACATTATATAGTTTGTGCAATAAGTATCTGTGCTTTGAGTATAATAGTAACTATTAAAATCTCCTCTATTTACAGTTGCAATTCGATTTTATTTTGAAAATTATCACCCATAAAATAATACTATCGGATAATATTTGCACCAAAAAAATTGTAAAAATATGGTTTGTGTAGAAATTAATTCTTCATCAAAAATGTCTCCTTATTATTGCCACTTACTTGAACTCTCTCATTGTTAGTATAAAGAATATAATATCCCTAAAAATTTGCAAATTCGTATTTTTTATACCCTTTTTTGCTTAGAACAAATATAGATCCTATTAGTAGGGAAAGGGTTAGTGCATAAATATTGAGAGAATATCTAATTACAATTCGTAGGTTTTTGTGTTAATAATTGTAAGATGTTTGAATATGAACAGTCGAGGTGATAATAAATGTAGAGATCTTTTTGCTATTTCGGGAAATTTCTTCTGTTGTTATAATATTCTATTGGGTTGGCAAGAAAGTAATTTCGGTTTTCTAATATGAAATGAAACTCAATTCTTTTTTAACAAAGAATGTTTTTAGACCAATTTATGATTCCGCTCTCATAGAAATTCTGGTCTTTATCAGCAAAAAACTGAACCAGGTGTGATTTTAGGCTAAACATTTGAATTAATCGTTTGGTTCCTCGGAAGCAGCTGAAGTACACAACACCTTTGAAATGTCACCAAATTGCAAGCGTAACTTATTTTTGATACAATTCAGCTTTCGATGTGGTTTGTATAAAAAAGTAATGACAAATTAAAATATATCGAAAATGTTTGTTTTTGCACTCCATATTAAAATTCACGCTAAACTAACAATTGCAAACGAAATGAAGCACAATTTGTTTCTAAATTCTGCCAAAAGCGGCAACATTAAATTTTCAGACGTAAGAAATGATAACATTGTCAGAAGTCCTTCAAAACAAACGTAATATTAGCTATCGACGAAAACCGAAATTACTTTCTTGCCAACCCGATATATCGTGTTCCTTTATATTTTTCAACATTTGTCCATAGAGATGCAAAGAAAAGATTCGAAACGCGTGCAGAAAAAGGTTATATCGTTTTTCAAGGACACTTTTCAAAGAATAACACATTGGAACATATGAAAACTTGAATTATCTATGATTTTATATCAATTTCAAAAATTTGATTTCCTTTAGAAAAAAATATCAAAGTAAGGAGTATCTTGTCGTTATTATTCATAAAGTTACTAACGAGAAACATCATGAGTATTTTTATTCAAAAAATTAATTAGTATTACGCATAAAGTTCACATGCTTTTACAGATACATTATGTAAAGTGGAACTTACGTATACAGACGTAGTTCTACGTTACTACGAATTTTTTTAACTCTCTTATCTTATTGGATGCACTAGACTGGAGTTAATCGCAGGCGAATCAAAATCGAATTTAGTCCATTATCTCGGTGGTGCGCGAATCAATCGATTCCCAATCGATCGGATAATTCGCCTTGGCTTTGCCAACAGCCGGTGCAGACATTAGGTATCGTTGTCTCGTGTGCACGAATAGATTTAGACGTCTACAGTAACAACAAACGAATCAAATGGTACTTCTAAATAATTAAATAACTAAATACTGCCACTCTAAATAATTCTGTAGCATAGGTACAAGTCATCAACGAACCAATTTGCTACAATAACTTGAACATTTTCATTGAAAACAAATTAAATCCATCTAAAGTATCATCAGCCCTAAACAAAAAATGTACTCACTCAATGATATAGCCCAAAGCATCCTGGCAAATGCATTTAACAGAAAACATCAATCAGTACTTTCGGCATTTAGTTCACGTCATTGAAATCTAACTCATGTATGTTTAATCACAAAGGAAGACTCACGGAAGTGCAATACGTTAAGTGTGTACATTTTATCAAAAATGTACGAAGCTTTCTTCGTATTTTCAGCAGAGATAACAAATTTTATCAAGTACAACAACATACGTCGTATATGAAAAACAGTAATTTACAAGTAAAACTTTATGGAATATAAAAGTTTTTACTTATTTGTCTTACGCTTCATCTGCGTCTCGTTGTTGGTGCATCTGCGTTGACATTTGATCTGGCGGACCATATTTGTAAATATACCCTCTAGTAAATTTGCATAGGAAACATGGTGGTAACCATGGTGGTTTCCTTACTTGCTATGAAAAAACAGAAATGCTTTCGATGTAAAAGCTACACCTGCGGCGAAAACTCAAAGTTCTGACCACTCATAAATCACTCATCCTGACGTTTATGTAAACGTTCCATTAAAAATGGAGAAGAATATAAGTTGACGAGTAATAGATGCAAGTTGTACAAGAAATTACCTTGTCGTTGTTGTTAGAATCTTTGAATTTATTTGTTTCTCACGTGCTAAAATTCACTGAGAGTAGTGTAATATTTTTCCAATCCAATCATTACCTCAATCACCAACATTTTCTCCTTCCATATCATTTTCTTCTTCATTTAAATTTTGTATAGGTATAACAATTTTTCTTTTCTTAGAATTTAATAAGGAGTCACTGCTGGTCTCATTACTAGAATCAAAAACACTTTCAGAATTCTTTTCAAAGAATTCACTGCCACTATCACTATCCAAAACTTATTAAATTTTCTTTGTTCATTTTTTGGGGCCAAAATATTAAAATTTGATGAAAAAAAGGCGCTGTAATATCACTGAACATGTTCATCACTCCGTTGGTAATGTTCAATTGATAAGGCAATTATCCACACATTCCACAGACAGCGAGTTTAGACTCGATTCATTTTGTCACCTCACACGTGCCATTTCAGCGGTGACTTACGACCGTTAAGGGTTAAGATATTAAAAAATTGCGACTAGTATTTTATTCTTTCTAATAATATATTTGCTCATTAGTCTGTCACAGAGAACTTCTAAATCTTTTCACACGACCTCTCGGTTTTGCGAAATACATTTTGAGAATTATTCGTGCAAAGAGTACTTGTAGTCGTTACAAGAAATTTTTAGTTATTGCAGAGAGATTACCCATTGAAAACATAATGGAAAGCTTAGTTTACATAATTCATTATTATAATACATTTTAGAGTTCCATAAGGGATGTAAAAGATTGCTTCTTTAATTCAGATCAGTATTTTAATTGTGAATAAACATTTGTGAGTACTTGGGCATTTACACAATTGATACTTCACATGCAATAATTCCATACATTTGTTCTTTTCCCCCTTTGACTTATTGCAAAACTTGACATTGAAAATAATGAAACTACTCAGCTCGTTCAATACTTGTACGAAAATGATTTTACAATTTACTAGTCATTTGAACCATCTTAAATTAAAATGCTTACACCGTGTAAGTATAAAGCAGCATTCCTTTTCTAAACAGTATGTTGTGAAAATCGTGTAAGAAATAGCCGTATAAAAAGAAGATTTAAGTAATTAAGTATACTTGTAGGACAAAAAGGGTGTACTTAAATAAGAAGCTTTAAAATTAGCGCAATTGCAACGCGAGAATTATATGGCCAAAGCTTTTAACGTAATATGCGTTATATACTTTCCTTATAAGAAGCTATATCGTTAAAGTGCAGCTCTCCAGATTTGCCACGAGATTAAATTTTAATTTACCCTTTCCCGTGTACACTTTGAACTGTGCTGTAACGGATACTTGCTTCATCAATGAATTAATTGAAATGTTGTACTTGGAATATTATCGTATTCACAACATTAAGTTTTTGGACTATCGTTAGGAAAATTTACTTTTAACATCACAGCAAAACTCACTGACATATCAACACGGTGTGTTGATTTTAGGATTACTGAGAAGAGAGATAAAAGTAATGTCTTACGATATTTTTTTTAGTTTTTCACCTACAGGGACATTGCATGTTATAATGCATACAGTATGAAAGATATACGAACATACATTTTTCAATTTTTTGTTTTTAATGCCTATTTACAATATTTAACACAGCAATGAGGCAGTCGGTGAAGTCATGCGGCACAGCGGTGGATTCCACCGAAATCCTGGCCAAAACCACCAAAAAAGATTTCGATTTAGCCGAAAGTTGACACAGTAGGATTATTTGCGCCGCTAATTACGAATCTGAAGTCAAAATGTCCAGAAACAAAATGACGGATCGAAAAGTTGTTGATTCCGCACCAAAATTAGTATTGCTTTAACGCGCCACCTCAGAGAATTTTCGATTTTATGTCTCCATGAAGGTCTTAATTTTTCTCCATCCACTGACATTTTACATGCTTGTAAATTTGAATTATACAATGCTTGAAAATTTTACAAGTTTCATTGTGATAATTTCAATAAAAGAGTTTCAACTAAATCGGTGAGACGTTGGCCTTGCCTCTTTTTATTAAATACAAGCAGTGCTCAAGCATGCACAACGCACCTTAACACGTTCGCGCACAGTAAAAATTTCAGTGAGGTACAAAAATAGACAGTCAAGTATCACACTTCTAACTTACACTTCTAACTACACAGAGAAAAAATAAAATAGTGTGAAAATATTCAATGAATCACTTGGCCATAACTTTAAACTGCATAATAATTAAAAAAAAATAAGGTTATATAAAATTAAATGAATTATAATTGGCTTTATAATTTGCTATAGCATTCATGTCATTTTACATTACGATGAAAATGGATGTTATAGCATTCACGTCCGCAAACGTGACAAAAAACTGATGTGGTCATCTATGCAGACACAACCTTGATTTTAACAAAAGATATATTTTTTATACCGCACTGTACGTTTAGTAAAACTCATCAACGATGTACAAAGGTAGAATCTAAATTACGGTAGTTCGTAACTTCTAATGCAATAAGCTAATAATTAATCGAATTCTTTCGGAAATCAAGCCCATTGAACTAAATACAAAATTCTTCTATTACTACCCATTTTTATAATAGTAACCGAGACATCTCAACGCGCAGATTCTTTTCCTTCATTTCCCCCATGTCCCTCCGTGACGTTCTTCAAGGTCCCATGCATAGTAGGGGATACTTTGAGGTATACTTACAAGGGAGTAAAAGCAAAAATTGGCAACCCTAAGGGATTTCTAAGGGCAATATCTCTAGACTTCTACCGCGTATGGCTTCCAAAAGGAGAGGCTGGGAAATCTCCGAATCCGTGCACCTACCGTCTGCTAGCCAACGTTTGTTGAGACAATAGCTAAAGGCGAGTTTGCCAATATTCTAGTTTACTATATGGCAATTGTTGAGAAGAAGTCGAAAATGAGAAGATAAACCAAATTTGAAACGCTACAAACGGAAAAGCAAGATATCTTTGATGTTCTTTTTGCATTTCTGGCAAGTGCTACAACTTTGATCAAACGAAGAATACCATTCGTGTTAATGTGACCGATAATTGCAACTGTTTAATCACATCTCGTAAAAATACGATTTGTGTAGACATTAATTCTTCGCCAAAAATGTCTCCTTATTATTGTCACGTACTTGCTTTCTCTTATTGTTAGTATAAAGAATATAATATCTCTAAAAATTTGAAAATTCGTATTTTTTATACCCTTTTTTGCTTAGAACAAATATAGATTCTATTAGTAGGCAAAGTGTTAGTGTATAAGTATTGAGAGAATATCTAATTACAATTCGTAGGTTTTTGTGTTACTAATTGTAAGATGCTTGAATATGAACAGTCGAGGTGATAATAAAGGTAGAGATCGTTTTGCTACTTCCCGAAATTTCTTCTGTTATTATAATATTCTATATCGTGTTCCTTCATATTTTTCAACATTTGTCCATAGAGATGCAAAGAAAAGATTCGAAACGCGTGCAGAAAAAGGTTTTAACGTTTTTGAAGGACACTTTCCAAAGAAAAGTGGACGAAGAATACTATTCGTGTTAATGTGACCGATAATTGCAACTGTTTAACCACATGTTGTGCTGCATTCTACGCGTGGTAGTAAAGTAGATAATTACGATGTTACGAAAGCTGTACGAGACGGATACCGCATTCTGATTGGGTTAAGAAAGATAGTTCTTTAGATTTCCATTTTCCAGAAAACGGAACAAAATATGTCATACATAACTACCCTATTTATAATATACAAAATTATATTGAAATGATCATGAAGCCATTTTAAATACTGTTTGATTGACTGTGATGCATATATGTATACTGTCTTTCATATCCGACGAGTTACTCAAATACATTATTTAACTTTCATAAAGAAAAACGACATCTTTGTAATTCTACTTATGGAAGCAGCTCTTCCTTTAAAATAAACCTTTTTAGGTTCAACACTAGAACTACCGCCGTTAAATCTATCATATTTCAAAATATTAAATAAGTACTTTGAAAAAGGAGGAATTAAGAGGCGGAAAAGATAATCGATTCGGTGATTTACGTTTTTTAAGATGGTCGTAGGATATTCATTCTAAGACTCTTCTATAAACTTGGAGAATTTTTGGAAAAAATTGTGTACCAGTCATTTTGACTGGTTTGGTAGTTCTAGTGTTCAAATAAGCTTTTGTAAACCTACGACGTATAATCCTTTTATATCCTTACAATAATGATATTAACCCCTTACCCTACGATTTTTTTGTGACTGTCTCCGTTATAATTCAGAATTTCATTGCTGAAATAAGAATTGATCAGTGATTCTTGATTTATCGTATAATTTAACGTAATATTAATATTATAGAAATAATATTATCGCGTCGCGTCTCATTAATATTTGCAATTTGATAGGTTTTGCAAAACTTGAAAATTTCCTATCCCATTTACCTCATCACGAGTGTTACACGTTATTATAGGGCAAGGGGTTAAAGTTTGGCCACCTACTTCGATATCATTAACACTAGATTTACGGGCCTGAATTCTGTTAGATTGCAATAAATTAAATAATGACTTTGGAAAACGAGGGATCAAGCGCCAAAGATGATAATTCGTTAAGTAATTATTGTACTATAAAATACACGTGAAATTCCTATTGTACAGTATCTCTGTTAATTTGAGAAATGTTTATAAAACAAATAAGAACCCGTCAGTTTGACGGCTTAACACTATTCCTACCGACTCTTCACATATACCTATTCCTACCGCGACCGGTCAAATGACCGGTCTTTAGTACAACTTATATTTTTTAATATAGAATGAAGATAATAGCTAATTTGACAGTATAAAAATATAGTTTCTTTTATTTAGGAGTATATAATGTACATTTTATTCGCTTTCATCGCATTTTTTGCAAATACCCTTCTTTTAGTTCTTGCCAAACAGTTCCGTCTGCAGCAGTTTCGATTACCTCTTCCTCATTCTCACTATCGGAACTAACTAAAAATCTCCTTCTCTTTCGTCCTCTACATACGTTCGAAACATTCTCTTCGTCCTCATCGGTGTTCGAGTCGGTCTCAAATAGACCATAATTTTCCGCATTGTCATTTTCAATATCAAAACCTTCCTGATCATCTTCGGAACACTCTTCATCAATATTATTTATTTTCTCTAATAATAAATTTACACTCTTCGAACGTCTTGACATTTTGAGAATGAATATTCAAGGGATAAAATAAAAACTAAAATATAAAAATGTAAACCAAGATGGATAAAAAAATGAACAAAAGATAAAATGTGAAACTTACTACGAAGTATTGTTGGTTTGTTCACTTTTTTGAAAATGACACTTATAACACGTAATACAATATAAAATAAAAGTAGAATAATAATAGAATAAAAATATAAAAAAGTAAAAGACTGCCTAATATGCTCCTTGTAACTTTTACGTTTTGATGCTCTCTGTTCAGGTCACAAGACTTTACTGATTTGAATTGGTGCGAAGACGTTTAGGCATCCCCTTCAGCTATGATTTTATTTATTTTTTAGTTATAGTAGATAAGACGGTGTAAGAAAATCCGAGGTTCTGGACCCCTTCGGAAACCAATCAGGCAAATAAACACCGCGAGGCCGATAGGCGAGTGAGAATTGTAAACACTTTGAAATGCCGTAAAGCAGTCCCTGCAAGGCACTTTTCGGCTAAAAGCATGCCACAACTGCATTCAGTTTCGTTTGTAACGACTTTATAGCTTCGGAATTGAGTCTTTGAAAGAATACTATTGCAAAAAGATACAAATCGTTCTACCGGTCAAATGACCGGTCGTGGTAGGTAAGACAGACTACAAATTTTTCTCAGAAAATAAACAATGAAAAAAGAAGTGAATATTGAAAAATGTATTATACGCATATTTTAGGAAAAGTCGTGTAGTTTAAAGGCGATTCAATTCCGTTGTATATAGGAAATTCTAATCGAAATTTTAAAAACGGTCATTTGACCGGTCGCGGTAGGAATAGTGTTAAGTAAATCTAGTGTTAAATTCGTTTATTCTGCTATCCTTCATCCACTCAGACATTGCCAATGATACCTAATTTGTAATTGACAAGAATTTCTATTTACAGATCAGATGAGCGACGTCTGCAAGAAGTACTTCATGCGGGATCTGTACAGAAAGATAGACGGTGCTGTTCTCATCTCGCAGAATGAGAGGGATCTCGACTGTGCCATAACTTTTCAAACCCACAGCATCCTTCAGCGCTTTATGCTCCGCTTTGATCAGCTGCAATTGGACTGCAACGATCATCTTTACATCTACGATGGCGCACACGCGGTCAGCAGTTACAAGGTAAGTGGCATTGTAATTTTTTTGACTGCAAGGACACCCGCGATTCGTCCTTCGAAATGTAGAAGATTCGGTGGCGCAAAATCAGCCGCAATCTGCATTCAAATTGGAATTTCAAGACTGGATGTAATATCAAGGTGACTCGGGAATTTGCATTCCGAGAAAATACAGTTTGAAGTTCGGACACGCGCATCGTAAGAGCAAATGTATTCATAGGCGAGTTACTGTTTGTATTTCCCGCAGAACATCTGTGCACTGTGCTGGTTATAGGATCAAAGGAAAACAGTTATTTATTGTTACCGCATTGATCGAATTTAGGTTTCACGATTAGTCAGTGAAATACAGTCGTTACAAATTTCAAAGCCCGTGAATCTTTTTCTATAATCTTATAGCACTAATATTTCGTGGCTCCGTTCTTTGCTGATAGCCTTATGGCAATACGAATTTATAAGTATTAAATTTACTTACTTAGATAATAATAAAAATACAATTATTACTTATTCGCTCGTGTGCACGCTTTGGCGTCTTGCGTCTTTTAAAATTTTTTTTCTAACAAAAGATATACTTCTCTTCTTGAAGACACACAAATAACACTGATCTACAAAACCGAATTTTTTTTTTTCCCAGGGAATATTTTTGATGATTGTTATAGATTATGTGACGCTGAATACGAATATGAAGCCCGTTTCAATCAGAGTTGAAAAATTCAAATTTTCGACTTCTGGATTTTTTTGCATCTTAGCCGTAAAAGTTATTTATCTTTTTTTTTACACGAAATGATTTTATAAACCCTCCTGAATATGGCGATGCATATGTTTTCCACTTTTGTGGATATTTTCCTATCTATCTTAAAAACTAGACATCCAGGAGGAATTCTAATAGAACGAGTCGATAGAGCAGACCTTATTCTTAAGGAAACTATAATAAAGTTGCAACAGAAGTTTTGTTTTTGGCTGAGAAATTAAAATAGCTCCGCAAGACACAAGGTACTGCCAGTGATTCTCAGCGCAACCGTTTCACCCGCGCTAGTATTATGATATGAGCCAGTCACTTGCCAAATCGATTAATTCCATAAAACATAAAGTGGAGAAACGTGATGAAATAGTATACACTTCTTTTCAAAATTCCCTTCCAAATATAAATACAAATAAGTATTGTAGAATATATAATCGCGTGTAGCTTTCCTATAACGAAGTATAAAATGAATAAGGTGGAATAGCCTTGGAATTAATTAGATCGACTTCTGAATTCAATTATTTATTATTCGATACCCAAAGAAACTTCGTAATTTAATGATGTTAATCGTTATTAATTCGGAAAGTTATTCTAAACATAAAAGGTTAGGATTCAATCAAGTGCTTTGATACTTAAACTTAAAAGAATTTAAAAAGTGGACATTTATTGTTCATAAGTAATTTCACGACAGTAATGCTATATTAAACAGAGAAGTACATTTATAAAATTTCATCATATAAATAAGCAATATTGTTCAATTGCATTCTCAAGTTCAAGATTATACAACTTATTAAAGATAAAAGTGCTTGACACAAAGAATTTTACGCGATGGAAACAAACAGATTACACATCTGAATTCAGCACAAAAAATACTATTAGAATTACCTCCTAAAGCTTTTCTGTCAAAAGAAACACTTTGTTTCTCTTCTAATACTTTTCATTAATCCTTAAGGGGGGATTCCCATTTCAAGTGTTGAAAAATCGTGTTTTTTTAGGAATTTTTATTAAGGAAACCATTAGATAAATCTTTATCATAATTCACAAGTATAGTTATCATGTATTCAGTGAACTACAGTTCAATTTTTAATTGATTATCTTGAAATTATGGCTTTGACGTCGTTTGAGGTGGGACGCCTCCTGAAAATTCCCGGTCGCTGGCCGACACGATAACTGATCTTCAAGTTGTTTGAAACAAAAAATTCAAATGGAAATTTACTCCTTATGAATGTAGTTCTGGTATGAACTACGGACAATTTTTTTTCTCCAAAAACTAAAGAAACTGCGACGACTGGAAAAAAAATTTTGTTTTTTCGCAAGAAATTTCGTCACACTTTTGTTTATAAAACAAAAAGTTGTGCAAGTATATGTTTTTTCGTAGTTCACACTGAAGACAGATGTTTTTTCGAGAATTGTGCCAAATTTGAAGGCAATCGACTGAATAGTTCCGGAGATATCATGTCGGCCGCACAGAAAAAACCCGTTTCGAGAAAAACGCGTTTGAAGTTTTACGTACAGTTTTCATTCCAGGGACCAGCGTTCGGCTGTTTACCTGGCCTAATTGCTCATAGAGCATTCAATTTCCACCCCACCAACTTTGAATTTGACACCGACGGATGGGTGGAGTCTCAAAGTCAAAATCAAAGACTATATACCTGCTACACTAAACAGGAACCTCTCGGGTATTGTCCGCTCGCTATCTCAGCATACGTGCGCGCCGAGTTCGTTATTGACTCATAACTTTGTCAATTCAACGAATTTCGGATTGAAATTTTGCACATTGTTTCTTAAGAGGATGAACTACAATAATAATGATAATAAAAAAAAAATTTTTGAAGCCATGAAATGGGAATCCCCCCTCAACGGTCGTGTTTCATTAAAAACAAAATGCGTAATCGCACTTAAAACAAAACTACTAAAATCTTAGTAAAAGTTATATATACCTCAGAAACGTGTTAAATCTTTGCTTTGGTTGCTGAGAGTAGACATACGGCCGCTAGCTAGGGGTTCATATCATTGTAAGGATGAATTACCAAGTAGCACACAAAAAAGGAGGTAATCAGTGATTCTGAATTTCACCTCCGAAAGTATTGTACACACACTAATAAGTGAAAATGCTTGAACCCGATCACGGAGCACTGATTACTCGTCGGCGGACGAGGGCAAACTGATAGCGAGGCGAATATCGAAACGACTTGTTATTGTTAGAGGACGAACGAGACGAACACCTGTGGGTTACGGTCGCCGAGGACCACCGGGTATGTTTTGACAACACGCAAGCGATCTTCGTACTCGTCGGTTAGTGAAGTGAAAATAATTCCTCTCGCTGGTCGTATTGTTAATATGGATATTGTAAATGCAATTGAACAATACAGTAAAACCTCTTTTTGTGCGGTGGATAGGGACCGCATAAAAGAAATCGTACAAAAAAATATTCGGAAATTTTATAAATACTTACATATAATAAACAACTTTGTACGATATACCACCTACAATTTTTTTTATGCGGTGGACAGGGACCGCATAAAAAAAGTCGCACTTAGAAAATACATCAATTATTTACGAAATGGATGAGAAAATGCTTCCAAACAAATTAAATTAGACCTGGAAATATTGTAAAAACATTTAATTTTTCATTGTACACATGGAGAAGCTTTCAAAATGCACATTAAATAATTCACTGCTACTCGTCGCAATCCAAAACGCGCATCTCCTTGCGATGAATTGGTTCAAAACAAATGAACAGAGCGTCGCAAAGTGCACATACATTGTCGTCAAGGAGTCCACGTAGTCAAGGTTCGCCCACACATGTATATGTACACTGATAGGAAACATTAAACTGGCGCCACCAACACCGCTGAGATTCATATACCGCATAAAAAAAAATCGCACGAAAAAAAACGCACAAAAATAAAATCGCACAAAACAAATCGCACAAAAAGAAAATCGCATAAAAAGGGACCGCACAAAAAGAGATTTTACTGTATTGTTTATTTATATGACTAAATGTGAACAAAGTGATACTTTGTTTAATGTAGCATTATTGTCAGAAAGGAACTGATAAACAATAAATGTATTTGTAAGTACAGCAAACTACATATACTACTAGTGTGGGTGAACGGTTGCGCTGAGAATCACTGGCATGATGTGATGCTGCTGACGTCTTGCTGAACTATTTTAATTTCCCAGGCCAATACAAATGTCGTGTTACAAATTTCACTTATGGTTTCCCCAAAAAATGTCTGCTCTATCGCCGCCTACTATTAGAATTCCTCTTGGGCATCTGATTTTTAAGATAAATAGGAAAATATCCACAATAGTTGGGGCATTTCGTCGTCGTTTTCCATTTGAGCATTGTTTAAACATGTTTAAATGTTTATTACATTTAAGTAATATGCATAATTCTATTCGGGAGAGTTTGTAGAATCAGTTTATGAAAAAAAATTGAAATAACTTTTACCGTGGGAAGGCAAAAAAATCTGGATGTTGAAAGTTTGAATTTTGTATAAAACTGATTTTCTCAAAAATGGAGTACGATAGAGACAAACGGAATTTATATTCGTGTCCAGCGCCACAAAATCTATAAGAATCAGTACAAATATTCTTTGGGCAAAAAGTCGTGTTGACCAATATAATCCGACTGTATGCCTTGTTCTTTTTGCAACAAATTTTCGGGAACCTTCTCCGATATCTAAGATCTAAAAATACTTTCCCACATGGGATTAATGGATAATGCAAAATTGGAAATTCATAATCACATATAAGTGTAATTGATAACGCAAAGCGTATAAATATGCAGTCAAGAATATATAACAATAAATTGAATGAACACAGTGGTGAACAATAATAATTCAAAGACACCAACTTTCCATATATTACTAAAAATGACAATCGCTTTTATGCCATGTCCTCGTTATATTTCAAAATTGTTGTCGCATATTAAGCATCAACCCATCCAATCGAGTCTCATATGTCTCCACATATCAGCATTCACTGTCTCATGTGCATATGCGCCTACAAATGGTCTCATATTCGTTTGTTCTGACATGCAAAGTAATTACATGGAACTCTCGGTTCGTCGCTTTTTGTTGTCATTGCCCTATTTTCAGAGTAACCACCAAGCAATATAACTCTGGTATTATGATCAGCACTTAAACATGACGTTCAAAATATTTGTTCATGACGTACAAATAATTTTCTAGTTTTCATCATCTTTTGACGATAATGAAATGAACATTTTCGAACGATATCTTAACACAAAACCTACCGGCTTTATATCTGTTGTACTGAAATAATCGAAATAAGTACATTGAAAATAGAGATTCGAAGAGGTGAAAAAGATGATCAGTTAAGTAATTTTTGTTTTATACGATAGACCTAAAATATTTACTGAATTGCTGCCCAATCAATTAGGGGAATTTTTAGAAAAAATCAGAAAGCGGTCATTTGACCGCCACGGTAGGTTTAGTGTTAATGCCATGATTGTGTTATAGTGTTATTAAAATATTCTAGATTGTTGAGGTTGCTAAGAATTTATCTTGTTATACTTCCTAATGCGGTTCCACGAATTTTATCAAAAGCAAAGTCTCTGGACTTTCGAAAACAAATGATACCAAACGTAGACCGTCAGCATGACTTCGTGAACATTCCAAAGTAAACTGTTTTAGCTTCAGTCCTACTTTATCTATTTAAGGACTCCAAAATAACGTGGTGGAAGGTTTGGATAATTCTGATTCTCGTAACTAAGATTTAAAAGATGCATGTTTTTGCTATGTCATCCCTTGGTATGCCTAAAGTATTTAGGAAAAGCGACAACAGAACTGAAAATAAGCAATATGACCTGCTTGGAATCTGAGTCACTTTATGGCGCGTTTTACAAAATATTGAAAATGAGACGGTATTTAACAGTCTTGAAGCACGGTACTTTATATCCTGAATCATGATTCCATTTAACTGTATACAAACCGCCTACATATTTTTTAATGATCGATGTAAAATAATGATTGCTGGAAGAGATTCATTGTTTATTTTCGATCGATGCTTCGAAATGTAATTAGAGTTATCGATCAGAAGATGAGGCATTAATTGTGGGAAGAAGCACCCTATTTTTTCACGATTACTTTCGAGGATGACGGTGTCACAGCAGAAGAGGGTGAGTTTCCCGTTCGGCTGTGAGGACCATTTTAATGTATTCCGTCATTATAAATTCCGAACATGGCTAACGGCGAGTAGGGTGGTGAAAACTTGCACCATTAATCAAAATTCGTTTCTTAGTAGAAAAGTTTGCTTACATTGCTCGTTTTTTCTCGTCGTACTTATTTTTCCCGGTCTCGGGAAAATCTCTGTACCGGATAAATTCGTCATATTATTTCTCAATTTCATTAACTCTGACTTCATAGTCTGTGCAACAATTCATTTATTATGAAAACGACGATGTTAAATTGATTATACAGTGTAGCTTTTCATACACCTACACTACCGTGCATAAGTATTTGGACACTCAATACGATCTTATTAAACTGTTTATATCTTTATTATATTTCGAGATTTTTAAATATAATTAATAGCAATAAATGTTACTACAGTATGGAAGATCCAGGATATTGTAATAATATTTGCATTAAATGATTAAAAATTATTAAACATTGCGTTCATCTATATGACCGCCTCTTTGGGCGATAACAGCAGCCACTACTTGCGGCTGTCCGGCAATAAGTTTTTTCATTGTTTCTTCCTGAATTTCATACCAGAATTTCATTCCTCAGTTTATAAGCACTAAAAGGCAATGACTTCATTTGTCTCCATAAGATCAATTTTTGATCGATTTCAGTTGTTGTTTTTTCATTTATAATAAATGATGTCAAATATTAAGTTCATCGATATTTTTAAACCCTATATGGTTATCTGAGACAAGATCGGAAGCCAAAACTATGTTAGCGCATTTTACTTAAAGAATATTTCACGCATTTCTAACAATGAGGAAGTGTCCAAATACTTATGCACGGTAGTGTACAAGAAGCATCATTATTAAAGTTGCTGTATAGACAATGTTCTGAGAAAAGAACAATTTCACTTTTTATCTGTGTAATCCCTTACGGAGGAATAAATTCTGTCTAATTTCTCACGTTGTCACGCGATACTGTAATTTTCTATAGATATGAAACAGTAATAATAGTACACCGAGAAGTAAATTTAGAAAGTCCATAGTAAACATAATTATACTTTCTGTCTTCATATGGGAACCGTGCTATATTTAACGAGTACAAATGACCGAACCTGCAAGTAATTATATACAATGTAGAAGGTATATATAACATGTATGAGATCGTTAAATGACAGGGTAACTGAATACATTTTTCATTAGATCTAAGGAAATTAAAACTTTCGTTAAAGGACCTTTATTGTCGTAAAAAAAAACGAGAAAGTTCCTTTGGGCTTATTAAACCACGAGTTTACTGTCTAAAAAATTCCTATGAAAATACTGTCCAAAAAAGTGTTACATTAATAAAGAAGGCCGCTATTTTAAATATATACATATAAGTTTCTACAGCTGTACATTTCATGTTGTTAATTTTTGCATGAATCACTTATGGAGTTCGTGTTTCATGACATTTCAGGCTGATTTTTGTTCATACAACTCGTTGGCAAAGTTTCATCGCTAATTTTTTCATTTTCACTATCTTCACGACTATATTTTTATAAATCACTTGCAGCGAGTGTAATTCTGTTCTTCCAAGAAAGAAAAGTGTTGACCACACATACGAAGGAAACGATAAGTACACAACACAACATACGTCACACTGCTAATTGACGGCCAAGTATAAAAGAGACAGAATGGATGGATAGGCTGGTAAAATATCGTATGCGGTAGTCAATCATGTCTCTCTATTGTAAATATCGTTCGTTTGCTATAGAGTGTTTTTATCTCGCGATTTTTGCTATTATCACCGTCACAGCCGAAACAGAAGGTGAGCAATTGAATTTTATAGTGTCCTTTAAGAATTATGAAGTACTCTGACGGACTTTCAAAATATAATATAAACTCAACGCTCTCCTTGTTTTGGAGATAGAGAAAGTACGATTTAATTCGCGCTAGATTCTGAAAAACATTTTAAACAAATTTTGAACTCAATTAAAGAAACGGTATGGTACAACAGAAAAATTGACATGGTATTTCTTTCGAAAACTATAATTACTTTCTTTCCCCCGAATTTGTCTTTTTTTTTTATGAAGATAAACGTTGTACGAAAATTGGTTTTGAATATAAGAAAAATTTCAATGTCTTTAATTATAAAATATTGCTTTTTTGTTTAATGAAGTGGAGATATTTTGTTTTTACAATGTATTAATCTCTTAGGACGTCGAATTTACGTGTGTATTCATGAAGGACCATCAATGTAATCGATAGACTAATATATGAGCCGTTCAGTGCACAAATCGATTAACTCCATAAAACCTAAAGTGGAGAAACGTGATGAAATAGTATACACTTCTTTTCAAAATTCCCTTCAAAATATAAATACAAATAAGTATTGTAGAATATATAATCGCATTTAGCTTTCCTCTAACGAAGTACAAAATGAATAAGGTGGAATAGCCTTGAAATTAATTAGATTGACTTCTGAATTCAATTATTTATTATTCGATGGCCGAACAAACTTCGTCATTTAATGGTGTTAATCGTTATTATTACGAAAATTTATACTAAACATAATAAGTTAGGATTCAACCAAGTGCTTTGAGACTTAAATTTAAAAAAATTCAAAAAGTGGAGTTTATCGATTTGTGCACTGAATGGCTTATATTATGGTTTAACTCTACTTCAAGAAACGATTCAAGTGAATCCTTATCTACTTGTAACGTATTGAGTGAACTTTCGTCCAAGCTCAGGAAGATTGAAGAACACTATTATCATAGTAAACGTATATATGTATACGTTTTTCGTAAACATCTTTGAATAATACTTTCGGCATCGGTCAAAATCGTCAACATTTGAGCCTTTGCTATGTTCAGTATAATTCTACGCAGACCTGTAAAGAATTATGATGACCAAATATAGTTATGTTGAAACTATTTTTCAGATAATGCTGAAAAATATTTCTTCCAGCCAGTTATCTTATAATACATCATTGAAAATTCATCTATACCTCAATGATACACTGTACAGTACTTGGATTTACAGATTTATTTCTTTCTACAAACGACAACGTAGATACAACCGAAAATACCATGCCCGCAATTATAATTAACCCTAAATGCTCAGAATTGATTAAGGAATATGTTCCAACTTCTTAAAGTTTAAATCGATTTGATATAATGTTTTCGTATTAGTAAGCCTTCTTATATCGTAAGTCTGCGTAATACAGTGATTGTTAATTTTTTTAAAGTGTCATAATAGTTTTGAATGTAAGGAAAATTTTGAGAGCACAACAATTAGTGAGGATGAAATTTTTAATAAAAATATGCACGAATATATTAGGTCCACCGAAAAGTTCTGTCCGTTTTTTAATTAACACTAGAACTACGAAACCAGTCAAAGTGATTGGTACACAATTTTTTCCAAAAATTCTCAAAGTTTATTGCAGAGTCATAGGAGAAATATTCTACGTCCAACTCAAAAAACATAAATGACCGAATTGATCATCTTTTCCGCCTCTGGATTCCTCTCTTCTCAAAGTACTTATTTAAGATAGTGAAATATAATAGATTTAACGCCGGTAGTTCTAGTGTTAAATGAAAATTGTACATTTAATATAATATATTTCACAATGACAACGATGCAATGAAATTATAAAGATAACGTGTCTTGTATGTACGACTGAATGTTTACAAGACGATAGAACGACTGATAATAGAGGTCTTGAGGCCGTAGATCAGGACATGTAAAGAATATCTGTCATTAAGAATTATATTACGTATATGATTTTGTACAACGAATTGTAACACGTATTTTCCAATAAGGCATTTTCGGACATAAGATTATATGAACTTCTTTCATTTATTCGACTTCAGTAATACGTAGTATAAGTGTGGTCTCAACCTTTTTGGACACCCTGTGTACAGAATGTGGTGGAATGGCATGTACAAGCGGGCACGACGTGATTCCTAATGAAACATTAAGAAGAAAATATAGAATACGAAGTTTTCATTTAAGATTTAGTTTTCGAGAAAATCGAGTTTGAAAATCTCTCTCTATCTCTCTCCCTTCTCTCTTTGTTAGCCGATCGTACTTTCTCTTCTCAAATTCACGCCTTTCCCCTTTCACTCAGTCTCAATCACGCAATTCCCTTATTCGCTATCAATGTTACGAAAAGAAAAAAATTTGCAACAAGTAGTAATGAAATTTGTGATATCTATAGAAAGTGTTCGCAAAATAAGCCAGAAACTACAAAAGAATGGTAAGCCTGAAAATACGATAAGCACGGATAGGAAAAGGCAGACATCTCCTCGTTACGATCAACAAATTCTCAAAGAAAATGGAGAAGTATTCTGGTATCAGTGTTTTACGGTACAGCGCGAATAAGTTTTATCTATCGTGAAGTAACGAAGGATCGGATAGTAACACCCTGGAAATCATAAGTCACATCTCGTACAACACCATTTAAATTAAAAGTCTACGTACTACAGTGTTATAACGCTACCGCGGATGTTTATGCAAATTGCAAGCTTGATAAACGTTGCTAATAAATAAGAGTCCAAGTAAAGGCCTCTTTCACTCGTTAAAAGTTACAACGAACACCGTATCTTAGATATTTCGAATACCTTTTTTTCATTACATGCTTCTTCTGCATTTTAGCAGTGTTTTTGTTAGAAATGCATAAAGATGCGCAATCTAGTTATAAAATGTAAACGAAAAACGCAATATTTAAAAATGTTATTTTATTATTTATTTGCCGGCTGTATTTGAATAGTTTGTGCATTTAATATCATAAAATATACAAAGATACAAAGATATATAAAATAGTCAAAGAATATTGGATTTCTGAATATAAAGTGGCTTAGACATATTACCACAAACAGTGTAGTTCAGCAAGTAGACAAAGTACATATTCAGAAGCTGCAGGAATTACTCTTTTTCTAAGAAATCCAAATGGCATTCAGTGATTTAACGTGATTTGTAATTATATAATAAAAACCGTGAATACACAACACCATCATATCGTCTCATTGTCTGCCGTTAATGCTGATATTAATGCTTAGAACTTGAAGGTCGTCGTGCGGATTTTACGTGAGCAACACAGAATACGTTCCACTCAATTACCTTCAACTCCTTTTATTACACGATTGGACGAGTTCGGTAGATCGTATTTCGTGACATTTAATAATGTATATTCATTTGAAAATATAGAATAAAGCTTGATATCCCTAAAAACTGATAATTTTCTAATTATAAGTCAGAAATCATTTTTATGACAGAGAAAATCGGCAGTAATTCTTATGTGTTTTCTATGCTAAATTCGAATATGGAATCCATTTGTCCCCCACCAGCCTCTGCTTTTGAAGAAATCAGTTTAACCAAAACTGCAAATTTTCAAATTTTAATGGTTTTGGTGTTATAAACGTAAAAGTTACGAAAACACTTTTTGTGTGAAATGGTTCTATAGATTCTTTCACGTATCATGATACACCAGGAAATCAAATAGCAGAAGGCGATAAAGTACATAATTTTGATGGAAAATATAAAAGATAATAACAGCACACATATTTTCCGATTGAGAAATTAAGTATAAGTGTAATTCTACAAGATATAATGAACTATCAGTGATCTTCGTTGGAGCGTAGCCATTTTAGCAATGCTATTAGACTTCTGTAATGTGGTATTTATTGTTTATAACATATTTCATGTCGAAAATTATACAATCGGAATAGATAAACCATTAATACATCATTCATGATTGCTACAACTTGTTTGAAACATGTACCACACCTTGTAAATACATAATAAAATCGTACGCGGTATTAACTATTGAATTGCTTGTCGCGAAAAAAAATTTGTCCTGATAGAAAAAAACTAATTACCCACGTGATTTCAGCACAAAAATACTATGAGAATTGCATATGACACTTGTGTGGGCGGAAGAAACAGTAAAAGTTGTTAACCAATAAAACCTAAGTTTCACGGTAGCCGCAAAAGGTGTGTTCTAGTTCGGGAAAGTTACATTTTATCAGATTTTCTTGCATCTATTAACCTTAATTCGAAGTCCGCTACAGAACTTCCATGTTTTTTAACTTTTTTATGTATCCAGAAGTCTTGCCCATTTATTCATTTAGCTGAAAATATTATATCGGATTACCGTGAAGTTAATCCGTTTTCTAGGCTAAGGCTTTAAAAAACTTTAAAAAGCCTCTTTTGTCCCTATCTTTTTCATGGAAATTAATATCTGCGAAGTAGGTAATTTTTGTTGGCTGTATGTTGCATTAACTCTTTCAGAATTTGTTACTAGAAATGCAATTTAAGTAAACTACATTAATTCCTTGCCTTCACGATTTATGCGGCTACAAATGTCTTTCGAGACATAATACATACCAATGTACTCTTATTTTGCAGTAGGTACATAATATACTTTAATGATAGCTATATAAATATTTAAGTCTAATTAGACAATCAGATTAAAGAAATGCATTTTGACATAAGCTCTGGTTTCATAATGGAATAATTAAGCAAACAGCATGACTGTTTCCTTAATTAGGAAGGTCAATAACAACCATATTTGTTTTATCGGAGACTGATAAAAAGTATTGCGCTTGATGTGGAAAATTCAAGAGAACGAAATTTTTCGTTTTTTCCGAATTCAGTGATCGAAATCTTTTCGTATAAACATATTACAAAAGTAAGTAAAGATAGTACTGGTGGCACAGAATCCCGAATGTTCCTGTTTATTCGTGACATTCACGAGAATAACACTACTGCGGTGCGAAAAGGGACAGTTATTACAATTTGGACAGTGATGCAAATGGACTAAAACTTTTGACCTTTCATCCCAGTTAATTCCATTGGTCATCGGTGATTGCGACGACATTCACCGTGTTAATTAACTAACCGATGTATTGTAAATTAACTTGGAAAAACGCTTTTTCTTTTCAAAACGTTTTCCATTCGAGGCGAATCTGCTTTACCACGTTTTTCGTTCTTGTACTATGACTAGTAAGCGGATTTTTATAATTATATTTGATTATCCTTTATGACCTAGCTAACAATTAATCCACGCACGATGAAAGCTATTAATTTATGATTTCCACGCGTCGGTTTATAAAAATTCAATTGTTCGAGATTACGTATTACCCGAAACCATTTATTCTCTTCCTAACGTTTTTTGTTTTGTACAAATTTTGATTCACACAAGGATTTCTGACTTTACAATGCCTTATACGTCTTATTCGCGCACAAATTTTTGTTGGATTAATTTCTTTTCTTTTTTACCTCAAAGTGTGCGACAAATCGAAATGTCCGGGGCCTTTGGGTTATTACGAAGAACTGGGCTGCAAACCGATCTACCAGAATCCCGGTGATTGTTGCGCAGTGGAGTATAATTGCGATCATTTGAAAGAATACTCCAAAGACCGTTGTTACGTCAATGGTCATGAGTATAAAGTCGGTGAAGAACTAAGAGCCGAAGATAGCAATCCTTGCGATTACAACTGTGTATGTCAACAATACAACAATATGACGTAAGTGCAAGTTTTAAATGTAGAGCAATATTTGTATGTGCTTTATAAAAAATTTATTTTCATCTTGTTGAGTGAGTATTTTTCAAAGTTCGAAATGGGAATATTTACCTCCTTAATTGACCGCACAGTAATATGTAAAGTATATCGAGCTGTATTATATTGCTTTAAGGAGACACATTAGATAAATATTGCGTCGAGTAAAAATTTTTATCGTATTTTAACGCAAAAGTGAAACAAGATTTTTCATGTTTTAAATGAACACTTACACTTTGATATTCACAAGTGTGTGGTGTGGCACTGCTTGGTGGTAGCCATAGTTTGCTGCCCAAGTGTCACAGCCTCACAATACACACTTAAACATACGTTTGTAATTAAATCATTTGTATAATTGCCATAACCAGTAAATAAATAATAACTAATAGAATCAGTGAATCTCTAAGAATTTTCCTCTCTTATGGGGGGTGGTCCTTCGAGCAATAATTGCAATAAAATAAAAATAAAAGACCAACAAGCTCGAACGCCGGAAGTCGACCCACGAGCCCAACCAACTGTAATAAGTTACAACGTAACTAATTAAATAGAAAAATCAAACATTGATTTTTTAGCCACGTTTCTCTACTTTCAGTTTTTTTGGCAGGAAAACGTGATTCTAATGAAGAAAATTCTAATAATACGTTTAGTCAACTTTCGTAAATGTAACAATTCACTCAGATGCGCTAAAAACGAAGTTCATCACGATAGACGGGGTTAAGAATTCTAACACTACTTTTAATAAACAGCGCCAGGTTCTCGTGCGGGATAATGTTCGACTGTTTGCTTTCATTTGAATCAAATTGTTTCAAACGACTTGACCCAAACATGTGTTGCGAAGGAGAATATGTTTGTCGTAAGTAAATTTACTACCTTTTATAATATATATGAGAATAATTTATAATAAAATTTCAAGATTAAGCTTGTCTCGTATCGGATAGTTAAAAAATCAGCGCCTCCATCTTGGCGATTTTGTGGTGGCAAGTTTTATGATTCTTCCGCATTTCGTCTCGGACTTAATCCTCTATAACCTAAATTTACATACACAATTACAACATTTACAAATGTTAAATACAAATTTGTAAATAATAGTTTACATTGGATTTATAAGTATTATCTAATTGCAAAGAATTCTTGCAATTTTTCAAAGATTGACATACAGGTGACGGTAAAGGTATTTCTGCGCGGCATGGATTCTATAGAATTGTTGCTATCCCTCCAAGGGTAGTAACGCTGCATAAATTACCTGTAAACGTCATTAGACTAATGATACATGCATCACGTAACTGAAAGTTTCAATGAAACGATCTATATATTTTAGTTGAGGATATTGGACAGCGAGCAACTTGCGTAGTGAATGGTGTAACTTATCTAGATGGTGATCTGTTTATACCAAATCATGAGCCGAACAAATTATGCGTCTGTACTCCACAGTATCGAGGTACGATAGTGCTAACATTTTCAAAAATCGAAAACATTTCATGTCTCATGTGTACAGTAAGACATAACATAGAATTCATCAATTCAGATTGATTATTTTACTTCATCCATTGTATAGTACACCCAATTCTGTTTTTACACGAACTTCTTTTACACGAACTTCTTTTACACGATTTTCATTTAACTTGAATTAGAAAAAAATTTAATTCTCTTTTTACACGACTTATTTTGAGTTAACACGATCGATCCACATTCTAAGAAGAAAATTTTGCTTTACTGTGGCCCAGCCAAAAGACAAACACAACGATTAATTACTGAATTCGTTCTTAAATCCACTGAGAAATCGGCACCACAGGAGGCTAGTCCTAATTTTGTTCAAGAAATTACAGAAAGAATTTCACCAATGGAGCACGAAGACGATAACCACGACATTTCTAATGATAGCAGTAATATTGCAGTCTTACGCAAACGTGTGCGTTTATTGTCAGAAAGTGACAACGAATAAAATCTTTTTATGTGTAACTCATATTATTCTGCCTAATTTTTGTGTTCATGAATTAGTGACACGTTTTTATCCTTTTCAAATGATAATTTACTTTGTATGATACATGTGCAATCTTTATGAAACAACATTTTTAAGATCCTCACATGAAAACTCATGGTTTATTTATTATTTTTGCTGATTTCTTATGACTGGAAACAATCTTCTATTTTTCCATCGATGCAATATATTTTTTTGCACGAATTTTTTTTACACGTATTCTTCGGGAACGTATCTATCGTGTAAAAACAGAATTAGGTGTACGTCCTTTTGATCGATGCAGATGTTAGTGAAAAATAGAACTAGCGCTGTACTATCATTTTGCAGGACGTTAATTTTACCCCGTTCATTTTGGTTAACATATTGACGTTACTAGTGTAATTCCACATCGCTTTGTACTCGACAGCTGATTATCGCTAACACATTATAGTTATTTCAAAGTCTACGTGTAGTTGTTGCGTAGGTAACATGTTCGCAATTAACCATATGGGTCAGACATGAACAGTTTTCTCGTAAATTAATGTTAAAATTACAGTTCCGTAATTGGGTTTCCGATCGGTAAGACAGCCCTCGGCTGCTGTTTTTTTTGCAAATGTCCACCGATCCAAAGGTGTAAAAGAACGACTATTAGGTCGTGACAAATAATTTTCATTCACCCTGAATAAGGAATTGGCTTACCGACACATACATAAAAATTTTTCCTTTAAAATGTACTCATATCTTTAAATATATTCATATGCTTACCTCACGCACATCAAACCATTAACCCCTTGGCCTATAATAACGAGTGGCACGCGTGATGCGGTAGATGGAATATGAAATTTTGAAGATTCCCAAAAATGATGAAATTGAAAATATCAGTGGAACACGACACAGTAAAATTATTTCAACGTTAGTAATATTGCGTTAAATTGTAAGATATATCAGGAATCACTGATAAATTTTCATTTTAGCAATTTCATTCTGCATTATTGCACGCACAGTCGCAAAAGTAATCGTAGTGCAAGGGGTTAAAGCAATATTCTTAACATTTATTTTCATATGGTATCTAGCTTCTCAAGTATAATTATGTATATTTTTTTACATACTTCAAATTCATATGTTTTAACTAGAACGTTGAATGTCATGGAGTCACCGGTGACTAACGCTGGCGAATTCAATGTCTTATGACTTTTAAAATATAATATTTTCGAATATACTAATATATTCAATACTTAAATATCGATTTTAAAAAAGTAAGATACTGCTAAATATAAATATGTAGTTTTAACATTAACGTTTACGCGCCGTAAAGATGTGTTTTTAATAGAAAAAGCTTCACTTCAGTAAAAATGGTGAAACTGGCAAAATGCGGATGACATTCAACGTGGTTAACAGTTTATTAAATAAAAGAAAACTGTGTTCATCCAACCATAATAAATTAACAATGTCATCTTAATTTGAGTACATATTAACGAAATCTAAAATTATGCATTACGACTTAAGCAGCATGATTTCACTTTAAATATTTTGTAGGTTTAAACGAAGCACCTTTCTGCACAACGTTAAATCGTAGCAGATTTTCTTTGGCTTTCGAGAATCCTGATGTTTTTCATCAGAATTGTGCCCCTGTAACTGACCCTGCTGACAAGGATAGCTTTATTTCGCCGACATTAAGTATATATGCGACTTCTCGATGTCGTAAGTTTACAGTTTATTTCGATCTACACGAATGATGCGTATAATGTTTACCATAAATATACGTGGGTGATTTGAAACGTTCGCGGCTTAAGATTAAAAACATACTCTCCTTGAACTTCAATGCACTTCATCCAGCGGTGCTCTAATGCTCTTATACCCTCTCGAAAGTCCGTTTCGTGAAGGCCTTCAAAATAGCTGTTTACTGTGGCTATAAGTTCATCATCTGATGAAAATCGACGATCACCAAGAAATTTTTTCAATTTTGGAAATACGTGGAAATCAGAGGGGGCTAAATCTGGGGAATAAGCAGGGTGAGGAAGCAAATTAAACTTTAATTCAACGATCTTTGCCATATCGTGTCGAGCCACGGCACGGTGCTCGAAGTTGTCCATTTCACTGCGGGCAGCGATATAGTTTTCTTTAAATTAATTTTTTCAACAAACTACTCAACAGATAAAGTTCAGCCTTTAAGGTTATGTATGAAATGAATGTCGCTTCAAGATATAACAATAAAATTTTAAAAATGATTGCCATCTATGGATGAGGCCGCGAACTTTTCAAATTGCCCACGTATTTCAATACCTTGAAACAATCATTTATTGCGTGAATTTGTTTTACAGCGAGTGAAAATGACACTGTTATTCATAACCATGGGAAAACATGTAAATTCGGTAATATGACAATGCATTTAGGGGACGAACTTAATGAAATGACAAACTGCGATTCCTCTTGCGTGAAGTGTGTTTGCGAAATACCACCAGTTCCAACATGCCGGCGTTTACCCGCCGAACAATGTCTTAATTCGCCGGATGAGGCATTGTGCGCTGCAAGACTGGGTATACGTATAGACGCATAGGCGTGTTTAATTAATGTTACTACTTACCGGTTCTGCAGTAAATATTCACACGTTTAGAATTGTGAAGCTAACGTTTCAAATATAACGACGATGGCATAACAATCGATGTACAATTTTTGTTGTCATTTACAAAAGGCATTGTATTTGAATAAAATATCTGTTCCCATATAGTTAAATTAATTAGATTTGCAATGATGAGATATACCTAAATTTTTACTAATAACTTCAGTACGTAGTTATGTACCTCCATACAGATTCGTAAAGACGCGTAATGTCCTGATACGCAGATCGTTAACACGTTCCCATACATGGAGATTCTTTGGGTGTTTAACACTAAAACTACCAAAGCAGTCAGAATGACTGGTACACAATTTTTTCCGAAAATTCTCCAAGTTTATAGGAGAGTCATAGAATATATATTATACATCCATCTTATAAAACATAAATTATCGAGTCGATCATCTTTTCCACCTCTTAATTCTCCTTTTTTCAAAATACTTATTTAATATCTTTAAACATAATAGATTTAACGCCGGTGATTCTAGTGTTAATATTCCTTTGGATAACTGAATTTCCACTTTTTTCCCAATGTGTGGTCCCTTGTGGAGTACAATCTTCGAGAAAAGCGTATTTCGAAAATGAAAACCGTGGTTCATCGTATTCGAATATGGTCTCTTAGTAAGTGTGTATTAACTTTTTAGATGTGCTATCGATTTATACAAAACTTTTGACAAAAGAAAAAATTATTTACACAGACACATCGTGTACACACTCTTGTGAAACGATTGTAATAATAGAAAGTGTTTATAAGATGAAAGAAAAAAATCATAGTAAACTTCTGTCAAAAGATGAATGAGTCCAAAGTTACAAACAAATTATGTTTTTTTTACCGAACTACGTATAAGGAATACTCCATAAAATTCTCTCTCTCTCTCCTTTTCATGATTATAAAAGTTTGTCACGTGCCCTGCTTCAAATACAATTCATTATTGACACGTTCGAATTAGAAAATTAGATGCTCTCTCAAAAATTCCAGCTCGTGTTCCCCTTTATTCTGTATGTTACATTAATAACATGTAATTTCTCTGTTATTGATCGTCCAAAATTGTAATATCTCCACGTAAGCTCGTGAGAGGTCAGATAATCCCAGCCTTAATTGCATTTAAGACCGATATCCCATTCAGAAATAGCTTGAAAATAATTCTATCCCCGTTTATTTAAATTTTTTAACTTCAATCTGCGAAAGACATTAACTTTTAACACTACAACTACCAAGACAGTCGAAACGATTGGGTCCTAACTTTCTACAAAAATTCTGCGAATTTATAGGGGAGCCATTTAGTAGATATTCCCCGTCTATCTTATAAAGTGTACATTATTAACACTATTCCTACCACGACCGGTCAAATGACCGTTTTTAAAATTTCGATTAGAATTTCCTATATACAACGTAATTGAATCGCCTTTAAACTTCACGACTTTTCCTCAAATATACGTATAATACATTCACATTATAATACATTTTTCAATATTCACTCCTTTTTTTACTGTTCATTTTCTGGGAAAAAATTATCATTTGACAAATTCACCGGTTGCGGTAGGAAAAGGTATACGTGAAGTGTCGGTAGGAATAGTGTTAAATATAATCTTCTTGTTTACTCTTGTTTTCTCATTTCCTCAAGTACTTATTTAATGTAATTACATGTAATAGATTTAACGCCGCTGGTTTTAGTGTTAAAGTAGTAAATCTTTTTTAACACCTACAGAAAGACTAAATATCTCCCGCGTCTATTTTGCTTTACAAGGCAGGAAATGATCCTTAGCACTCCATACATAATACTAAATATTAAGGGATCTACACTGGTATAATGGCTGAGCAGTTGGTGGCAAAACCAGTACTTAGCAGTTGTATACTAGCTCTGAACGTCTAGTCAACCCCTACTGTTCAAAGTAGTTAGTTGAAGTTTCGAAGGAGTGCTTCGACCCCTCCTTGAAGATGGGCGGAAGTGTAACCTTGCAATCTTCTCAGACAGACTTCTTAAACTAATCTGAAGGGGACTAGAAACAGACGACACGGTTTTGTCCAAGTCGGCAATCGACTCGACTGCAGTTAGTGAAACGAGACATTGGAAATACGGTTCTCTTTATGCTGTGTGACAGTTCGGCATATCTTAGGCTACTGATGGACAAACTGCTGTAGGACCGGGCGAAAATAAAGATTTAAGGGAGGCAATATATTGTTACGATTGATTGTAAATAATATCGTTCCCCCTGTATGTTATATCGATTGTGAGAGTCATAGTAACGACTCAAATTGTTTATAACAAGTTGTCAGAGAGTTCTCGAAGAACTGTGACATCGAATAGACGTGTAATAAATATAACTCTTTCTTTTCTAAAATATTAGTAGTCTTTCGATGCCGCGCCGTAATCGTAACAATATTTTATTATAAAACTTAATAAGGACTGAAAAAACGACATTATTTCTTGAAAACACGGAAATTGAAAATTTTGATACTATTAGGAGTACAAATTAGTTCCGTCCGTTTTTTTGTGGTCAAAAATGCATTTATTTCAGTACAAAATAAATGAACAGATTAAAAAAAGTATTGTCCATCGCTGGCTACTACATTTTCCCACCTCTTAGGCAATTTTCAAATTCCATCTCGAAAAAATATCTCGTTTTTTGAGACGATTCAAGTTAGGAGCCAATTTTCGATTTCTGCGAAAGAAGTGAACCGGTGACCTGCCAAATCGTGCTGCATCCGGCAGAACAACCAGTAATCAGAAGGAACAATGCGGTAAAATATCCCACTTGAGCGTTTTTAAATATTTTTTTCGAATTTTGCGACATGAGGCCGAGCCGCCGAAATCGCCTTTCAACGTCTCTCGGTTTCAGTTCATAAGACACCCAATTGCCTTGCTTTTGAATCATTCCCATGGGTTTCAATCGTACGGAAACTGTTTGTTGTGTAACTCCAAATGATTCTGCAAGCTCCTATTGTGATTGACTCGGGTCTTCGTGGAGTAAAGCCTCCAATTCGTTGTCTTCGAATTTTTTTGGCTGTCCAGAGCGAGGCATGTTTTCAACGCTGAAATCACCATTCTTGAAACGTCGAAACCATTCCCTACATGATTTATCAGTTGGAGCATTGTCACTATAAACTTCCACAAGCATTCGATGCGCTTCAGCTGCACTTTTCTTCCAATTAAAGCAGAAAACTAAAATCTCCCGCAAATGCTGCTTAGTTAACACGAAATTTGACATATTCAACACAGTAAAAAACAAGGTTTTTGTATGAAACTCCAAGCGATATAAACTGAATATTATTGACAGATGTCTAACCTCTCTGAAACAATTGAAATCAGCTGTCACTATGAAACATTCATAACAGCCAGAGCTATTTTTTGAAAACGGACAGAACAAATTTGTACTCCTAATACTAATTTAACGCTAACCTTACCGTACGCGATAAATTGACCGGTTTAATGGAATGAAAATATGTAATTGTTTATATTACTAACTAAATGATGTTTTTTACGTTGTGTCCTATATTAAATTGGCAATATCCTACATTTCTTTTGGAAAAATATAATACTTAATTCATAACCGATCAAATGATAAGCTACGGTCAGAATAGGTATACGTGAAGCGCCGGTATGATTACTATTAACACTAGAACTACCGGTGTTAAATCTGTTATAGTGAAATATATTAAATAAGTAGTTCAGAAGAACATGAATCAGAACGTAGAAAAGATGATTAGTTCAGTAATTTATGTTTTATAAGATGGAAGTAGAATATGTGCTCTACGATTTCCTTATAAAATTGGATAATTTTTATGGCAGACGAGGGACAAGTCATTTCGATTGCCTTGCTAGTTCTAGTGTTAAAGTTTGCAGCGGATTGGACAGACCTTTACACCTCGCAAAAATAAAGAAGTCCTCTGGCCTATGGTTTGTTCTGATTCGCCTGACGGATAGAGACATCCCTCGTTCTGACGTCACTTTCGATTCTAACGCGTTATTGGTCGAAAGAGCAGCACATTTGTTGCGTCGTCAGGTGAACAACGAAAAGAGTGTTTTGTTTTCCGTTGTCATTGGCCGATCTCAGGTTTCCAGGACCGACATGGTGGCGATAGATAAGTTTTTGTACCTTAAGGACGTTGTCGTGGTACAATATCGTCAATAGTTTTTGGATCATGTGCGTGGTAAGAGTATAGGAGCGAGTAGCGATATGAACGATCACCTTTGTTTCAATACTGTACCCGTGACAACATACACATACAAATCTCATATATATGTATACACAAACACTATGAAACATATTCACGTCTCGCAATTTGGCAACGTCGCTTATGCCGCACAGTTGGACATACTGGGCTTGTATACTGGATACAGCGCTTCAGTGTATACAGACTCAATGTATGTACAGTATAGCGTTGCCAAGTTGTTTCTGTTCGATTTTCCCGCGTGTGCTTTTTTCCACAATTTTTAATTTTTGCATTATTATAACTCAATAACGGGACGGTCAATATATTTGTTTTTTTTTTGTCTAATTCAGAACAAAAACATTTATGAATTGTTAGTTTTTTGAAAGTTTCTGACTGTTAGTTTTTCTATTAGAATTAATAAAGTGGTAGAACTACTACATAGCGCATATACTCTCCATGCTAATGACCCGAACTTTAATTAAGTTTATCTCGAATTAGAGGCGGTCAATCGATTTAAAATTTTAAGGATAATTGTATTATAATGTCCTCAATGAGTATTCTAAAATTTAGAATTTTCTGACACTATGCCCATCGCACGACAACTACCTTAAGGTTTTGTGCCTTCTTTGCCTTTTGGCTATGATAAGTGGGCTGTAGCTTGCCAATCACTGTTTTAGATAGTAGTAATGCACATATATTCACATGTAACATCAGAATATTTAACACTAGAACTACCAAACCAGTCAAAATGACTGGTACACAATTTTTTCCAAAAATTCTCCAAGTTTATAGGAGATTCATAGAATAGATATTCTATGTCCATCTTATAAAACATAAATCACCGAATCGACCATCGTTTCCACCTCTTAAATCCCCTTTTTCGAAATATTCATTTAATAATGTATTTTTAAATAAGATAGATTTAACGCCGGTAGTTCTAGTGTTAAATAACTAATAATACAAACTTCTCTTAGCTCTCTGTGGCCTCTTTGTCGAATTAGTAATTTTCGAGCCAGACTCTCCAATACATAGCACTTCAAAGTTATTTTCATATAGATTCAAAACTCTCAAGTTTATTTAAAGCTGAAGACTAACATTTTGAATTAATGGTGTATCATGTCTCTTTAATTAATCTTAAAACCAAACCTTTGCGTTTCTTTTAGTACGGTTGACATCCAAATAATACTTTACAAATAATATTTTTTTATATTATTAATAAATAATATTTATTTTGCGGCTTTAACTACTTACTATGATTTTACCTATTTGCTACAGTTTTAGGTGAGAATTAAACTAACAAGGCAACTACATACGTAGGTCGTGGAAAACATTTTCCGGTGGTACCTTACAAAAATTTGAATGGGTCTGATAGTAAAGTGTGGCAGCTTCTAATTCCATATTTACTATAACTTACCAAAATATTGTTGCTTTTCTATGAAAGTTATACATATGTATTGTAAATAACGTTTGTATTTTATGTACAGCTTTTATTTATGATTTTAAAAATCAATTGGTCATCTAATAAGATACTTGAAACTTCATTATTAAGTCTAATCGAATGTCTTTTTAATCATGTATTCTTTTACTATCAAATGGTATGCATAATACGTGAAATTTCCTCAAACTCTTCCTAGAATTATTACGAAATTCTGTAATAACATAACAGCTTATACTAAACAAACACTTCTGCAAATATTTACCATAGCTAGCATCATAATAATATTAAAAGTACAGACCATTTTCCCGCATATTAATAATTAGTATTAAAAAAGATATAGATCTGTTCGGTCGCAAATGATACAAAGTTGCTCAAGAACAGATAATGTTAGCGCGATATCGGCATCGTAAATCCAATTTTCGTCATTGCAGATGAGAACATCGTTAGATTTCTCTTATATTAATAGATATCAAAGGTTATCCAGTCAGCTGACATTGGTTCAAGAATTCATTATCACTTCACTAAGCATAAATTATCGAATAATTGTCTGAGTTCAGCGGCCAATAAACAAGGAAGAAGTGTGTTGAAAAACAAAAATGAAGTATGTCCTTGTAATTCAATCAGATCGAAGTGTTCAGCCTGTAGGCGGAAAATAATTATACGATTCTCAAAAGTGGAAATGTAATTTTTTTCGCAATCAGTATGGAAAAATTAAAATACCATTATATTCACGTAAAACGAAAAAAATGCAACAATATTGATTAGGGAGAATTACGTTTTTAGGAACTGAAAAACATAGTTTCAAAATATATGATAGTATTTCGTAAAAGGCCAAAAGAGTCTGTCGCCTTTCAAGGTAAAGTAAAAATGTTTGTATTTTTCATTTAATTGTAACTTTATTAGCCAAATGCCATTGTTCAGAATGGACTACCGTTTCTCATCGAGAAGCTAGATCAATCAATGTAAGATTTATCAATCAATATATTTGAAAAGAGATTAACCCCTTGCCGTACAATAACGAGTGTCACTCGTGACGCAATAAATGGAATAGGAAATTTGCAAGTTTTTCAAAAACTATTAAGTTAAAAGCATCAGTGGGTCACGATACGATAAAATTATTTCTATGCTATTAATATTGCGTTAAGTTATATGTTATATCCGAAATCATGGGTAGATTGTTATTTCAGCAATTAATTCTAAATTATTGCGCATTCAGTCACAAAAGAAATGGTACGGGAAGGGGTTAAGAAACTTCCACTTTCGACGCCGTTTCACCATTACTTCCTTCTTCACGTAGATGTACATAAAGTGGAATTTCAATGATTGTACATGTGGCAAATACGATGGTTGAGAGAGAATTTACCTATTCTAAATTCACTCTTTTTACTTTACATTAACACAATACGTGGCCGATTGTTATCTTGCATAGCTACAATTGTTTAACTATTTTCACTAGCGTTGATCGTTTCTCCTCTATACACTCTACAATCGTTTATTATATTATAGATACATTACAGCAAAAAGACAATAGGTACCAATGAGTCGTGAAAGTATGATATTATTTTATACATATGACTTTAACCCTTTGCACTCGGATGTCCCGTCTGACAATGAGAGGACATTGAAGGGGACGTCTGAGGGGACATTCGAATTTATTATTAATTCCTTAGGATGAACTTATTGCACCGCAACATTTTACGAAATGCATGTTTCCCTGAAGTTTTCTATTCTAATGACAGAAGATAGCAAATCGTAAAGTGACGCCGAGTTGCTAATAGATAACATGGAGGATAGCTCCGAGTGCAAAGTAAAGTATGAAAAAATAAATTGTATTAATAAATCGTAACAAAATAAATTGTGAGAAACACAAAACAATAAATTACCGAACGTCGTCAAAGTGATGCCTTATATTTGTATCTAGTTTTTGTCAGAATTTGTCAGATAGAAACTTTTACGATCATGGTGCCGACTGTCTTCACTTCTCATATTTTTTGTAACTCTCTTCACCACAAAGGTTAAAACAGATGTGACTATTGCCTCGATAAAATCGATAGTGGAGCTAACAAAGACACAGTAAACCGTCAAAAGAACTGACGGAAATATGAAAATAAAATAATATATTAACAAATCACTGACACAGACACATACAATCACTACGAGTGCTAATTTTAATTCGCGTTACATAACACAGATTATTGATACAACTATTCGAAAGAATCCCTCCTCCTTATTTTATACGAATTATGACCAATACGATTTGCTCAAATCACTGTTGAGGAAACGTGTTCTTCTGTCTTTATGATTCCAACCTGACGTGATGTATCGCGAATACAAAAGTACGATCTCACGTGATACACGTGCGTATAGGTTGCATGAAACGATTATATCGGAAGAGTGGTTAGCCTTGTAAAATTCATTTCTGATTTAACAAACGTTGCAGCCGTTGTATTCCTCCTGGAAATAGAACTTACCTGTGATGACATTTATGCAGTTTGGAAAAGTATAACCTTCGGAAATAATTTAAATTAATTAATTTATACGTAAATAGTATTACATAGAGGGATTCATTTCAACTTTAAATATATAACACGTATAGTAATTGGGAATCATTGGGTTCGGGAAGAAGTTTCTTCGTATTTTAGTGCAAAAGTGAAACTTGTTTGCCTGAAAATTAGAAATGTTTTACAGTTACGATTATGGCTTTACCCTAAAAATGGCGAAAGGTGTTCGATTAAAACGGAACATACTTACAATTAGTTTTGTAATACTAATAATACAAATGAATTCGGAATTCACACACACACACACCTACGCGTATAGAAAGTGGAGTTTAATTGTAAGAGTTACAATAAAGGCTTCAAAAATATTTAAAGAAAATTTTACCGAACGAAGTAAAAAGATTATTCTCTGTAATTGAAACGTTAATTTCCCCATTCGTTACTATACCATTCTGTACTTATTAACACTAGATCTACGGAACCCGTCAAATTGACAGATTCTTATTTTTTTATAAACAGTTTTTAAATTTATAGAGAAGCGGTACAATAGATATTTCACATGTATCTTATAATGCACAAATTATTTAACCGCTCATCTCCTTTGCCGGTTGGTCCGTCTTTTTTCAAAATACTTATTTAATATATTTAAGTATAACAGATTTAACGCCCGTAAATCTAGTGTTAAGGCTGTACGGTTAATTATTCCGCGCGTTGAGAATATTTTCTTATTGCATCGCTATTCTTTTTTCCCTAAAGGTTTATCTTTATACATTCTAGTCAATTTACGAAATTTCCAATGCAATGAGCATAATAATTATTTAAACTTACAAAATAAATGATATCAATTCATAGTATTAAAAGAATAGTTGGCATTCCAGTGATTCGTATTGTAAATTATCAGTTAAATCCTTTACTAAAATGAAAAAAATAGCAGAATAATCATACAAATGGCGACTTCGTGATTTAAAAGTATTTCTTAGCAGAAATCTGTCTCCATGTTTCGATTATAAATGTTAATTCTCGGAGTATAACTTCTGCCAGATGTACAAGGCTGCTGATGAATGGATCACTGTGGTACTTTCGAAACGTGCATAATTCTCACATTGAAAGTGTCTCTCCAGTTTTTCCTCTAAAAATTTGCTCTGTCAAACGTGATACAAAAATATTCTTCGCAGCTGCAACAACAGTTTATAACTGTGATCAATGTTAACAAAATTTCGTCTTCCCTCATAACACTTGTTACCCATTGTTGTTACTTTCCGTACATGTACAAGTAAGTTCCGTGCCTCGTCAAGATAACGTGACTGTAAATACCAATGCATTGACTATCTTAAACGCTTGATAAACGTTTTTTCCTTCTGATAGCGCTTCATCAATGTCCGCATACTGTAGCATTTATATGCAGTACTGGATGTAAGCCGAGGAATGTAACTACAGTAATAAATTCCTTATCATAGGACCGATAATAAACGGAAAAAGAATCGAAGCATCGATAATATTGAAAACTTTGTTATTCCAGGAAAATCATATTAATGCTTCTAACATAAAAACGTTAAATTAAATTGGTAATCAACTTTTCGAATCTCACGGACAATTCGACGTTCGCAGACGTGTTGACTGCAAAGTAGTTTCGCAATTTTATTTCATACGATATTTCCTAGAACTATTAGGTTGATAGGAAATTAATGTCGCTTTTCAAACTTTATCTTTAAATACAGATATTGAGAATGGGAAGAACTTTCTTTAATTAAAATAAGTTCCATTACAAATTACACATGTTTCCCAACGAGGAACAAGTTTTTTATTAAATTTTTTTTTCTTAAATGATATAAGAAGACAAACAGATCAAAATGAACGGCTATCTCAAAATTACGCGCCAAAGTTTGAAAACTCGAAAACCGACGTTACTTACTTACCAACCTGATATTATAACGTCGGTTTGTACAAATTGACACGATGTCGTCGATCGTCGAGTGTTAACTTAAATATTGGAGGGACCGGAAAATAATGTCGTTACTCCAGATATTTTGCTCAAAAACCAATTGATTCTTATCGATCCGGCATTGAAAATTTGCACACTAGATGGCAAAAGGTTTTTGATAACGGGGGTGAATACATCCTTCATTAAAAATAAAAACTTGTTACAAATTTATTGGTTTGACTTTAATGTAGAAAAACGACATTACTTTCCGGCCCCCCTAATAGTTGGCGATGGTTTTGAAGGTGTTACATATTCTTTTTTCAACTAATGCATGCTCACAGGTGATTCACACGTAGACCGTAATAAAGTATCCTGATGACTTTGCCGTTTTATCAACAGCCCCATGTAAATGTGAAAATATTAGGTCTGAGAAAAAGTTTCTCCTTATTTTAGTGCAAAAGTGAAACACGGTTTTTCATATCTCAAATGACGGTTATTAAACGAAATACCTGACGTTTTAGTCGAGCACCTTTTGCCATTTTTTAGATAAAGCCATATTCGCAACTTTAAAACTTCTGTAGTTCCCGGTTGAAGAACTTGTTTCACTTTTGTGCCAAAATACGAGGAGACTTTATCCCTGACCCAATCGTGTGTACATTACCCTTTATTTTCCAATTGCCTTTATCTCTTTCGACTTTCGCATACGTTGCCGTCCTCCGTAAAGCTGCCGTTTCGTGGTTTGATAAACCGATCGTTTTATAAAATCCTCCCACCTTAAAAACGCGTACCCGCGGGATTCCCCTTCCTGAATCTCTTCCTGGTCTACTCGCTCGTTTTCCTCATACAGCAGTCTGAGGTGAAGTATAAAAGATGTGGCACCACTCATCGAACGATAAAGTCTCCGGGCGATCTTCCATCATGTCGATGCACCGTGATTGCTGTTCCCTACTTAAGAAATGTGTCTACATTGCATTTCTTTTTGCGATCGTCGCTGCTGAAGGTGAGCAGAAGGGATTTTATACTGCTTCAAAGTTCGACGATCAGATACTTTCAACACACTCGAACGCGGTCGATTTGTTTATGTACTATCATAATTACAATTTTAACCCTCGTACGCTCTTCAAAAATAGTTACACAAAACATTCTTAGGTGATACTTCACCCACTTTCTCTTTACGCTTTAATTAATGTTATTTGCAATCTGTTTTACTATATTTCGCTGAAACTAAATCAAGCTACAACATATTTAACACTAGATTTACAGTCGGGAAATTTGTTACATTGCAATATATTAAATAACGACTTTGTAAAAAGAGGGATCAAGTGCCAAAGATGATAATTCGTTAAGTAATTATTGTATTATAAAATACACTTGAAATATCTACTGTGCAGCTTGTCTGCAAGTTTGAGAAATGTTTATAAAACAAGTAGGAACCCGTCAATATGACGGCTTCCGTAAATCTAGTGTTAAAACGAAATCTAACATTGCATATTCTGGGCAAACGGAGATTGGGTGAAACATCCTAGAGGCGTACGAGGGTTAAGATACACTTCACACTTCATCTACCGGAAGCCTATTAATAGACTTTCTGTTTATCAATACTCATTGGCCGACAGTCTATTAATCTGTTATTACAGATGATAATGAAATAAAGTTACGCTGCCTCGGAACAACTGAAATTAAAACGACATAATGAGTATTTCTTCACATTTTCATTTTAATGTTATAGAGCTTTGCAAGTAAGTACATACACTCGTGCATAATGTTCAGAAGAATGAGCGGTAATAAAGTGTTAAGAATCATGCAAACATCTGGTTTGATAGGTGGGATACAATATAGATTGGATTACATAATTGTAGAATATATTTATGGCATGGATACTCTATGAAATAATGAACATTTTCTTTGGGCTACTTTGAATAATTATTGAAGCATATGGCTCAGCTATTTTCAAAAAGTTAAACTGTTTACGCTTTTATAATACTACTCTCGGAATGTTGACTTGTCGTGTTTTCAATAACGCTATTGGCATTAAAGTAATGTCAGCACTATATCCCAAATTAATTACATATAAATCAAATACGTGAACAATTTTTCTGGAAATATTTAATTTATAGTTACGCATAAAATACTTTAATTTACCTAATTAGTCGTTTTGTAACTCATACTAACATTCTTGCTGTACTTTTTTCTATAAGCTATAATATACATATAGCAAATTAAAATTAATGAAAGAATGCTTGTCACATGTATAAATGTATATGAATTTATGTAAACAGAAATGAATTGAAACAGAATTTCACATGATAAAGGTATAAAAATATCTTGAACAAATGTGCTTTATTTTCATTTTTACTGGTTTTCAAAAATGACACATTAGTATGCATAAATAAATACGGCTACGGATATTTTAATAACAGAATACTTTAGAAACAGAATATGATGTGTTTATATGAAATACAGAAGAACGTAATACAAATTTTTCCCTATATTTAAATCTATTGTATTTAACGGTAATTATGAAACAAAATCATTTATTTCTTGCTTCGAGATATTGGATTTTTGACATGAAGTGCAACCTGATATTACGGTTATTAGTTATCAGTTCTGTTAACACGTTGAATGCCATGGTGATTTTCAAATTACAAGCTTTAATTAAAAAAATAAGTTATCGTATTTTCCACATATACAGATAATTATTTTTTTGAAAAATTATTTAGGTATAATTTTTGTCTTCTTTATCAGTGTTTTAATTTAGTAAAGTAAAACTAAACTTAGTTAAGTAAAGATGGAAAACAATCATCCTTCCAACAACGATATATTTTTACTACCTTTTAAATACACACTTAAATTAAATATCTAAATTAATATAAGTTTCATACATGATTTTTCAACTCATTTCGTATTCATCGGTCCATTCACTTTGCAAAATTTCATCATTTTAAGCACTTTTATTTAAAGAAAGTTGTATTTTATCGTTAAAGAATGCGACAAAACAAAATGCCCGGGACCGTTGAGGCATTACAAATCTTTGGGTTGCACACCGGTATACGAGCATCCAGGTGACTGTTGCCCATCTGAATATAATTGTGATAACTTGAAGAATTTGAAGAAGAACAAGTGTTACGTCAATGGCCACGAGTACAGTGTCGGTGATAGTTTGAAAGAAGAAGACGCGAATCCGTGCGATAAGGGTTGCTTCTGTCAAAAGAACGGTGATAATGTGTAAGTGTAACTTATTACCAGGGATTGAAACGGTTCCGAAAATAACTCCGTTTGAAACAGTTACGAGGACCGAAAAAAATGTTATAACTGTTATAGATATATCGGTTCTGGCCTATATCGGTTTCGGGGTCGGTTCTTCCAAACTCAAAACCCACAATATATTAGTTCTGTATCGATTATATTATGCTGCAACTGATATTTTTTGGTTCACGAAGTCACTCGTGCCCTGAACGAAGATCGAAGTAAAACTGATTTCTTTGTTATTTGCTTTCATAAAAATAAAACCTTAACACGACAGTCTTCGACCTCAGAAACGGAAAATGTGCATGTTACGCTAAAATGGTTCAAACGGAATCGCTTGGTTGGAAAACGATAAATTTCGGAAACACTTAGCTTTTTTAAAAATGAAGGCGTCGGTACTTTGAATCTATTATTTCAGTGCATCTTTTTCAGAGATACTGAATGTAGACGTACAATATTTGTGCAGTAAGTCATTGATACGTATTATTTCTTATATACATACGTAGAACAAGATTGAAACCGGTATAGAACCAAAAAATATCATTTGTAGCACTGTAGAACCGATACAGAGCTAATATATTATGGGCTTTGAGTTTTGAAGAACCGAAACCAAAACCGATATATCTTTAATTTAATAAAAGTTATAATATTTTTTCGGTTCTCGTAACTGTTTCAAGAACCGGAATCGATATCATAACTATTTCCAACCCCTACTTATTACTTATTCCTTAAACATCGACTCAATTAATAATGAAATAACTTAATAAGATATCTAATTTGGTTTATACCGCAAAAGTTTTCAAGCATAACGCTTCAGCATAATCACGGATACATGTTCATACGTAGGTGTTTCTAAGTGCTGCAGAATAAACTTAGGTATTGTTAAATAAAAATGGAAACTATTTATATCATAAATAAGATTGTTTATCACATAACAGGAGAAAATTTGATACTTTCCTAACATTGTAGAATTATTCATACAATTAGACATTTAATTTCATCTTTTGTTTGAAAGCTACAGTAGAAAAGTATCGATGTTTCGCTGTTAATGTTTGTCGAAGTATTTAACGAAATTAAATCTGTTGTTTACCAATCGAAGAAAAATGTCAACTCAAGAGATGCCTGTCGATTTCATATTCCTTCTCGAAAATGTTGAAGTGAAATGTCAAAAGTAAATAGCTGACTAAAACGATACAGGGTGTTACTTTTAGAATAACGTCGTTATCCTTTACAATATAATTTGTAAAGTTTACTGTTATAAAAACTGCGAAGTAAATACTTCTCAACGTTGGTCTTAGGAGATTGTTTCTTACGTATATTTATAACTATAAATTGTGATTTCTATAAACAGCGCCAAATTCATGTGTGCGGTAGTCGATTGCTTCCATGGACCACCTAAAGGTAATAATTGCTACAGCCGTAATTCGCCAACTCAATGCTGTGCAGGGCCTGAAGTCTGTCGTGAGTAAATTCATTAATAAAGCATATAAATGCTCCCGCTGCATCGCCTCAGATAGCATCTGGTATCGCGAATATCTCCTCACTTCCGGGAATAAATTTGAGGAAAAAAATCTTTGCAAAGTCGTTTACGAGAATCAGATACGTATAATCAGATATTGAATGTTTATACTGTAGTTTTCATTGCGATGCAAATGAATATCTACTTGGAAATTTTTCGTGCGCTTACGACGATAAGCTACATAATTTCACGACCATACGCTGGTCACGTTGTTACAATTGACCTAAATCTTCTTGTGATAAGGAGACAGTTTGCAATACGTGAAACACCATTTTAATTGGCAGATATGTAACCGAGACGGACGATAGACAAAGAACCACTTTGCAACGTTAGCATAATTCATATTTCAACACAATTGAAATTAATAGACCATTTCGTATTATGGAAATGAAATTCATTAACGACATTATTATCTCTTTTATCTTGTTCCATAAAATAAGCTAAATAGCTATTATGGTGGTTTAATTAAGTCGTTTATAGTGTCGGTTAAATGTTAAAAATTTTATTTGGCAACAAGGATGCTCGAGTTTCATGAAATTTTTATTTTATTACGTACACATCAGAGTATTAATAAGTTATTTCTGCACTTCTACTTTACTTACTGATGCTGTTCCCTTAAATATCTATACTTTTCATTATATTTATAACAGAGGTAAATGACATTATTTCACGCATTTACTCTCTTTAAATACTGCAACACTGATCTTTCACTTTTATTGACAAGTAAGGTTTTAGTTCAAACCAGTATTTATTCAAAACAACTTAGTTACTCACGGTAAATCTAAGCATGAAAATCTGCTTTTTAAACGACAGTTCTTATAAAAAAGGGGTTAATTGTTTTACTGAAATGTGCACCCGTACTAGCCCATACTAACTGAATTATTTTGCCGTCAACGTAGATTGTCGCAGAAAATTGAAAATTTATGATATCAAGATAGAGTTAAATTTTTTTATCCAATTTATTCTATTCTAAAAAGTAAGCACCAATACAGCTATCTCAACCTTCGATAAATACTTACACCCTTCCCCGACATTTTATGTTAACAAATTAAAAGTGAAATGGAAGTCAGGTAGTGTAGATTGTTAAGAAAGATTAAATATTAAATGTTATGTTTATAAAATCGTAACCTACGTCATACATTTGTCAATGTTTGCCGAAACATGATTACATTCTTCACTATAAAACTTTTAAACCATCAATTTGTTCAAATTGCAAAGTTCAATATTTATAATCACGGTTATTTGCCTTAAACATTTTTTTCCATGGCAGACATGCTCTCTGACATCTCAGTGTTTTTTCAATTCTTTCCCTTTCTTAAATATTTTTCCAAGAAAGGAAAGGTCCCTCCCTCTGTCCCAGTAAAAAGTAGCCACTAATGCTTAAACGTGAAATTTGAATTAAGGAAAGTAAAAATACACTGGAAATTGTAGTAAATCTACTTATATTCACCAGTTGAAGCAGGAGAAGAGAGGCCAACCTGTGTGGTAGATGGTGTAACCTATAAAGATGGCGAGCACTTTAGACCAAAATCTGATCCAGAAAAAACGTGTTATTGTATGCCAGGGTACGAAGGTACGGTACAGACACTTATTGAAATCATTCGGTGAAATTAAATACAACTTAAAGTTGCATCCACATTATCGCAAAGAACCATTTAGTATCACACCGAGTTTTGGTTACGTTATAAACCAGAGTGATAAGAAAGTATGATACAAAATGTATTTAGAACATCTGTGAAATCAGGCCGAATCTTCATTTTTTAATAACAGATAATCAACAAAAAGGTTACATATATAGTATATATATATTATTTATATATATAACATACATGTCAGATAATCTCAAATACTTTTTTAATGTTTTCTCTCAACTTTTTATTCTTCGGAACTCTTTTAAATTATTCGTTAAAATTCCGTGACATTTTATTTAATGTTTTTAAGCGAGCTCCTCGCATTCAGTCATCCCAAATAATTTTGAATTCGTGTTCTAGAGATGAGAACATTAATATTGACAGGACAAAGGGCTGTACAATAATATTAAACATTTTTTCTATCCAATACTCCATACGTAGGTAAAAATATCGAACCCTTCTGTAAGGCACCGAATCACGATTACTGCGACCCAATTATGAGATATCCCGACAATATTCATAATCACTGTGCACCCGTATACTACGCCAATCAGTCGCCCCAAACAGACTGCAGTGTGACTTCCCGATGCCGTAAGTTCCCGATTTATTACAAATCAATATTACACGCCCTTCTGACCTGAAAAGCAATAGTTTGTACCAACAAATGTTGATAATTTCAGAAAATAGCAATGACACTGTTATACATAATCATGGCGAACTGGATCATTCCCACGAAGGTACAATTTTATTTTTGTTAAAGATATTTACTGTAAAACAATGTCACGTTGTTTACACAACTCTTGTATGTATACGGTATTTTTTTCCACGTATCGAAATGTGGGATATTAATTTAATATTATGGATTTCTATATCCTTTAGCACATGCAACGTGTTTGTTTGGCAATCTGGAGTTGCATTTAGGAGACGAACTTAATCAGGGAACGAACTATGATTCCGTGTGCGTAAAATGCATTTGTCAAGTACCACCTGTACCGACCTGCCAACGTATTCCTGACAGTGAATGCGATGTGACAAAACATCCACAATTTAAATAATTTCTGTCCACGTGCTGTCTGTGATACAATGGCAATCAATATGTTTTACAATTCGTGCCAATCTTCGAGATACTATTGCAATTGTGTAACTGAGACAAGTCATTTTTGTAAAAATTTCTTTTTGTTACAACTGTTGAAATGTTAACTATATTTTAATAAAGAAAATTTTGGTAGAAAGTTTTTGTTGTTTCTAATTTGTTGTGATTACTTCGATAAAACAGGAAGAGATACAATGTTAATAACTGATAATATGAGCCGTTTATTTTAAAAGTGGCATAAATCACTTTCTTTTTAAATCGAAATATTTAAGGATTTTGCGGTATAACGTGTTTAAAACTATTGTTGCCAATTTTCGAAAAGATTTATTTGCACTTGTTATGTCATCATAATTGGATACTTATGATCTGTCAGTATAAATAACTTCATATAGTCATTGAAAAATCACTAATTTTCATCATGTAAAGTGACTTATGCCATTTTCAAAATATTCATATATTTCATAAGTGAAGAACGGCACAACCTACAAGTAACACCTATTAATCAAAATATGTGAATACTTACATACTCGCTGCATATGATTTCTTATTATTGACTCAGCTTTTACTGGAAAAATTATTTTTCTGGAACTGACATTTTATATGTTTCAGAATTCTACTGAAGAAATTATATTCGCTTTTCTTATAGGTATTTGTATTGCACATGTATTAAAAGTCACATTAAACAGACAAATTAAATTTCCACCGGCAAATTTATTTCACAATAACATATGATAATTTGGCGTATAAACTAATAACGCATAGTTTTATGACAGATAGCGAACTTAAATATTTATATTCTTGTCATTCTAAAACCACTAGTATTTCCTAACTTCTTTGCTAACTGTTCATAAAGCGTTGCGTCTTTTGTTGGAAAATGTCCAAATTAATTTTGTTTCTTTTTTTAACTGGTATTAAGCGCAAAAATATATCTTACTTGAACTCGAAACAGATTGTAGGGACATATAAATAGTTTGTGCTTTTATAAAATATTATTTTGAGTTTGTTTGTGGCAAATAATTTTCTATATCTGAACTCTACTTTTTAATCAATTTTAAAAAGTCTTTAAGATCCAGGATATTAATGAGATAGTAATTGCAACACTATATGAAATTCTTTCATCCATTAACATGCAGGCGGGCACCATTTTCCAGGTTTTCGAACCTATAGTGGGCAAATCCAGTTCTTTCACGTGCTAGTCGATTTAATACCTTGTGTATATTGCTGATTTGAAGGAACTTAACCTCGCAAATAAAAGAATGAGCAATTACTACACTGCGGATGTTTATGCAAATTTCAAGTTTGGATAAACGCTGCTAACAAAGAAGAATTCAAGCAGAGGACGCTATCACTCGCTAAATATTAACACTAGAACAACCAAACCAGTCAAAATGACTGGTACACAATTCTTTCCAAAAATCTTTTCCGCCTCTTGATTCCTCCTTTTCAAAGTACTTATTTAATATTTTGAAATATGATAGATTTAACGCCGGTAGTTCTAGTGTTAAAACGAATACCGTATCTTGGATAATTTAGATATGTTTTTTACATTAGATGCTTTTCATGTATTTTGATACAGTGTTAAATTTGTCATAAATGCATACAAATCCGCAATTCACTAATTAACCAATTAGTTACATATATTTATTTGTCAATCTTGTAAAAGTGACAGTTCCCCGTTTTCAATATTAATTTATCTCTGAACTGTGATCGCGGTTTCTCATCCGCAAAGAATTAAAAATTAGAAAAACATTTTCTGTGATAATGTTAAGTATGTTATCTTACATTATCTATAATAGCTATATACAATTCCATAGATACCTTCTACTTTCGCCAGCATACTTATAAATCTTTTGCGACACCATCACTGGACGTCTCCACTTCAATTACAGTAACAATACCACTCATATTTTTAATATATATTTTCTATATTAAAAATAAATCTTCTAATATCAGTTGGGGTTCAGGAGTGTTTCTAATTAAATCATTATAAATAAAATACAGTCAAAACGATATACTTAACACTTTGAACGCCGTCAATATTTTACTAGTTTTATCATTTCTAATAAAGTGCAGTTTCTTCTATTAAATTCACATCTTTATAGAACAAAAACGTTAATGGTAAAAATAATTAAGTATTCATCAGTACTTTACTGTTTCAACAACAAAATTTCAATATTGGATACAATAGCAAAGTGTATATTGTCATTTAATGGCCATAAGAAATATTGTATTCAACAGTGTCGGTCATTGATGACGCGTTAAATCGATATAAACAGCAATAACGCAATTGCACAATATTATGTATTACATTAAAAGGGGAGAAAGATTTGTGCCATTATTATGTCAGACACGAGTTTTCCCTTTGACAGTGTTCTTGTTGATATGTAAAATAGTCCTTTCACCTTGAAGAACTCAGATCTAGCGGCGTACCCCTTCTTCCTTTCCACCATTTGCATTCGCTCCCACCAAAAGCAACAACCATAGAAGGTATAAAACATACAGCGTAGACATACAACGATAATATTTGAGAGTGGTCTTCGATGATAATGACGCGTAGTGATTCTCGTTCTCTCATTGAAAGATGCATCGGTATGATGCTTCTTCTAACCGTTTCTACTGTTGTTATGGCGAACGAAGGTGGGTCTCGAAATTGTAGCTACAATACTCGATACAACTTCTACATCATTTAATGTTACAATTAGCTCAAAGAAGGTGGGAATTTTTGGATGAATTTCTTGTCTGTCTTCACCATTAAACTGTCCATTTGGCTTGAAGTATTAAATATAATATTCTAAAGCTATTTGAAAAATATTGCCCAATTTGGTGATTCGATACGTCGTTTATCAATAAACAGCTAATTGCGTAGTTCGAAAGAGCTGACATGCACGTATTAACACTAGATTTACGGAAGCCGTCAAATTGACGGATTCCTACTTTTTTAAAAACGGCTTCCAAATTCATAGAGACGTGGTACACTCAATATTTCACTTGTATCTTATAATATACAAATTACTTAACCGATCTTCGTCTTTACCCGTTGATCCCTCTTTTTTCAAAGCATTTATTTAATATATTTAAGTGTGACCGATTTAACGCCCGTAAATCTAGTGTTAAGTACTCTATTTTTCCACATTTTATGAAGTAACACTTAACAAGATTATGTTAATCAGTTTATATCGTTATAATAATTTCTATGGAATTTATATTATTACTTTATTAAAGAAGAACTGTTAGGGGGTCATATAATTAACAAAACTAATATCTTCACCGTGTAGGTACAACTTTTAAGGATGTTTTTCCAATGGGTTTCTAACTTTTGGTATTGAATTACAAACTGGAAAAGTTAATCACCATAATGGTATAGATTAAATGCTCATGCAATGTGTAATTAATTAGAATAAAGTCTTACTTCATCATTAACAAATAAAAGCTACTACGTTATTCAGAAACAATGTAAAGAGAATTTAACTAACTTGATGTGTTTAATAACAAAATACATTAAAAATAGGTCTTTACGAATTTATTAAAATTTTGTAAAAATTCAGCCTAAATTGAGATAGACAAATAAATATAGGGTAAAGTTAAAATCGTGTGTCAAAGATGCTTATGTATACAATTAACACGCTCAATGTACGAAAATTCAATGTTATCGGAAATGTTAATACAGCTACACATGCAGCTACGTAAACGTATTCATATTAATATTCATGCTCAAACAACCATCAATTGTTTGTTAAATAATGTGGACAGATTATTACATTCATATTAAGTTTACCCAGTAAAGTTTACTTGGCTTCGATGATTAAACGACGTTTCAGTCATCAATATGCTTTCAGATCGATCTCTCTCTCTCACGCACTCTCTCTTTCAAACATTTAGTTGTATCTGTCCCTCGTAAAAGAAATAGTTGAGGTATTTTGAAATAATTCCCGTAAAGTAAAACTAGAGTAATTTCTCTCATTCCGATAACTTTAATCTACTCTGTTTCTATGATTCTCTCATTTTTGTGACATAATTAACTTTACTCATCAAAGATGCGTGCGATAAAAAAAAATGTCCCGGACCACTGAGATATTACAATGAACTCAACTGCACCCCCGTGTATAAAAATGCCGGAGATTGCTGCGCGACGGAATACAACTGTACACATTTAAATGATTTATCTAAGGAAAAGTGTTATGTCAACGGTCACGTGTATAATATCGGTGATAAATTAAGAGAAGAGGACATGAATCCCTGTGACATAGGTTGCACGTGTACTCGCACTTATAACGACATGTAAGTACAGAACTCATATGTTCTCCTTGCATTACGGTAGAGAAATTGGGGAGGGTATTTTTACTTCTAATTATAATTGCATGTATGTATGTATGTATACATATATTCATCAGGATCATTGCTATCATCTATCACTCAGGCTTTACTATCTATATTTATTAGCTTCGTAGAAACATGTTTTCTTAATACGAGCCCTTATTTTTGAAAGTGTTACAAGTCCATTTTTCAGAAAAGTATGTTTAACAATTTACCGACCGGTAGCCTGTGAATGGGCTTTTTGTCACCAATGCTTTTAGACTTTTAGTTTATTAATCGCTTCCCACGGCAATCACTAATTTGTTGTTTATTATTGTAGTGAAACATTTATAATTTTCAAAGAGATTGCAATTTTATTTGAGCAATCTTTTGCTATTTTTTTTCATATTTAAAGTGGAATCGTAAATGGAATAAAATATCCTCAAGATTTCGTTAAAAAGGTTGTTACATGTTGCAACATGAAAGCTTCTGTATGACCTCTAAAATGTCTCAGCATAAAAAGAAAGGAACTTCTATTACTTTCAACTCTAACGACTCATATAATTCTTACTAAAAATCAATATGATGTAAATAATAATTTATAAACGCTTTATTAAAGATGTTAAGGGAAGAGCTGTTTATCTTTTGAAGATGTACTCGTAATTATTTTCCGTTAGCGTTATGCTTTCTTTATTAATAAATCTTCCATAGTGTGAACTTCAGCAAATGGACTGATGGAACAAAATTATCGTTAAAAAAACGTCACCAAGGAAAGAACTTTCTTATATGAGGTTAATTAGTTTTAAAAATTGTCTCTGTTTTTAAAAATTTTAACGTAGTATAACCTTATCTTCCTTTTTTAACGAGAATAAACTTGGAAAATTTTCCGAGAAGCATTATCCAACATATGATAGTTTCAATTAAAATGCTTTTATTTATAGATCTTTAAAGACACATACTTTTATGAGATTTATGTTGCTTGTATCATTAAACGGAACAGATTTTTATTCAGCTCGTTAATGATAACTTATTGATAAAGTGAGGCCATCTCAGCAGAGAAAATGTGCTGATTTCTGTTTTCTCGAAGTGTTTATTACCAACTTATTTTACACGCCACACATGTATTTAACACTCAAGAATCTTTTTTAATAATGTTAATATTACGCAATAGATTAAAAAGATGCGATACTTCTTTTTATTTTGATTCTGGTCTAATCAAATTGTTTAAACTCGATAATGAATTATTTACCTTCATAGTTTACGAAATATTTATTGTCAGAATTTACGAAACAAGCAATATAATTGCTGCTAATTTATCAGACTAAAGATTTAGAAAAGTTGAAATGGTTTAACACAATAATGACCGATCGTATTGCATTGATTAATAGGCTATTATTGCGCTTAAGGTATAACATTAATCGTGCATAGCTGATCGCGAATTAACGATTACTGATTAATACATTTCCCAGACAAAATAATTTTATTAAGCTTTCGGAATCCCTCGCTCCACAACCGAACACGTTTGCCACCATATCGGTAACATACGGTTGGCACATAAAACCGTCGCCAAGAACTTGCAATCTGGAATCAGTAAGATGTTACGACTGGCATGAATTGTGAAAAATATTATCGGAAAAGCTTATATTTCTTCTGCTCTAATATTACAAGAATATTACGAAAGTACTGTTCTCGTGCTAAAGTAGGGTCTTTTAACCAAACTATTTCTTACTTCAACGGACTTTCACATATATTCTTCGCAATTCTGACGTCCATAAGGCAAAGACAATATTTGAACAAGTTTACAAGTAAAAAATTGGAAAAGCTAATAATAACATTTGACATTTTTATTTTTATGGTTATTATCATCTGGACAAAGTAGAGTATATTTCTACTTGTTAAGTGAGGAAACTGTATTTATTGCATGATAGAATTACCTCATACAAGATAACTGACTGTTAAAACACATTCAGCACGTATCTTGAAAATATCTTTATTCTGAACTGTTCACAATCCTATGTTAAGCAAACCTTAACATACGTAACTTCTCGGTAAAGTTAATTTTCTATCGTTTTAATATCCAGTTTAAAATTGGACAGTAACTCTGTACTTTCATCTAAACATTTCTCCATACTTCTAACTGTCCGCCATCATCGATTAAATACAAATGATCTACAGCAAAGTATTTAAGAAAATTACTTTCACTTAGCTGACGAAAAATTTGTAAAATTGTTCGGATCACAAAGGGGGGTGAAGGTTTGCATGAGTTAAGAAAATTTTGAGATTTCTACATAATTGGGACAGATTCACGCAACATGTCAAATAAAGATGCTAAAACTGCAACAAGGGGGAAATTTGACGCTTAAAAGACATAATTTGAAAGTGGATAAATATTTACTACAGCGTAATATATGTGAATAGTGCTAGGTTTGATTGCGCTGAAGTGGATTGTATACATCTACCTTCCAAAGAGAACTGTTACCTGAAGGGTACTCCCAACGAATGCTGTCCAGGACCGGAAGCCTGCCGTGAGTAAATTTGTCGTTGGCCAACGATTCTTATATTATATGTCTCTCACGGAGTCGGTCAAGGCAAAACTGATTGTTACGCAAAGACCATTCGCACGTGGATGAGTATATAAAAAAAACATTATCAATGCCAAGAGCCACGTAGAAAATATTCTTTGAAAATGATGATCCTTCGTAAAAAAAATGCTGTTCAGACTAAAACAGACGTTGATAAAAGGACAATTAAAAATGGCCCTTATTAATTGGAGCAATTACTTCTTATCATTGTATATATTTATATATATTTCATGTATTTTGCCAATTAGAGTAATTATCGCCAGCAGTGAAACGTTAATTAAAAGGTAATTAAGAAATACGTTATGGTTGTTTTGTCATTAAAACTTTGATGATATCCTGGCGCTCTATTTCTTGATATAATATTAATAATTTAACGAAGTATTACAAGTTTATTAAGCAAAAGAGAGAAACTTTTTTAAAATGAAATACTACTAAATGAAAATTAGTTGTTACTTAAAATAGTGTCATTAAGAGTTGCATATGTTGTATCGCGAAAGTCGTTTTGAGATACATAAAAAAATTTATATTACGGAGAGATAATTTAACTATTCACGATCTTACGTCGAGGAGGAATTTCATTTTTTCTTAAAGTAATATCGACTTTGAATTTTGTATAATTATTTGGCATATTTAATTAAAGTATTCTACAAGTTTCTTATTATCAAAAAATACATGGATATCCAATGTTGACAAATTTTGGCAAATTCATTTCAAATAAGTACCAACGAACTGAAGACATTATTTGAACTATAAAATTGAAAATGAAATAAGTACAGCAACACATTCGTAACAATAAATCTTAAAGTAGATGCGCGCGATACGTGCATTTAAATACATCCTTTGCATTCTTTAGTTAACGAAGGAGAAGAAAGAGTACACTGTGTGCTAGATGATGCAATTTATTTAGACGGAGAATATTTTAGCCCGGAATCTGACCCAGACATGGAATGCTACTGCATGCCAGGTTATACAGGTATGAAATCAACTTTGCATCTCAGATAAAATCGTGCGTAGCCTAAATTCAAATTTCCTTCAACCTTGCGCACGATTTGGGTCACGTTTATCTCGTGAAAAGGCTACGTAAAAAGCCTGATTTTCAAGCTGTTTGTCGCTTCGAGCAATTTACATGCAGGATTAATAGTCTTTCTATTTGTACGATGTCAATATATGATCGTCATAATGAAAATCATATCAATGAAATGCTTCTATATAATGACTTCTGCAAATTAGATATATACATGGATAACAGTCATTTCAATTCGGATTATTACGTCGTCTGTGCTTTCTATAAGTGTTGCATTTTATGGGCAACTTTTCTATTATCAAATATTGTAAAAAGGCAGGGTGCGATGGATAGAACAGTGTGAACACCATTGATTATCACTAGTTTATTACTTAACACTATTGATATTATAAACTATATTGTAAGCTACGATTACTATAGATATTTAAAGCACACACGTTTCACATGTTATCTTACGAGAAGAGACTAACCGGAAGTGCCCGTGATTCGGGACTTACCGACATATACTAAAAGGGGTCGCTAATAGCCAGGCGGGAAGAGCAAATCGCTTCAAATATTGTACAATATTTGACACTGCTCACCAATGTTAAAACTTTATTTCTCATCTGTTGCTAATTAGTACCAAAGAAATAACTTAATAGGAACTTTATACATATTATAAAAGTAGTATGAATGCAAATATCACAGATATATAATATTACATATTTCATGATATGAAAGTCTGGATAGTTTATAACTTCTTTTTTACTTTCGCCGGGAGGAACATTTTAAAATTTCAATGGTGAAATAATGCACTTGATATTTTAATTCTATTAAAACTAGAAGTTTTATAACTGCAAATTTCAAACTGTAAAAAGAATTTCCAATATTTTTCGAAATTAGGACAAAATGTCGAACCTTTCTGCAAGAAACCAAATCGAAGGTCATGTAATCCTATCTTCCACGCTCCTGATGACATTCATCGGAATTGCTCGCCCATTTATTACAGCAGCCAAAAGCCACAAACGGATTGCAACATCTTTTACAGATGTCGTAAGTTTATTTATGAACGTATTCATTTTGATCAGTGTATCCATCTTATGTTACAATGCTTCGGGGAGTCGCTTTCCACTGAATTTCGTAAATTTTTATAGAGAACGACAACGACACTGTTATTCATAACCATGACCTTGCGAAGTCCGCTTCTAATGAACATACAGGTACGTTTTATTTGAAAATGTTCTCATTTTCAAAATATCTCTTTTCCTCTTTCAAACAAATAATTCAGTTCTAATATGAACAGGCGCATATAAACCTTAACAAATTCATTAAATATTTACGGAATTTAAATTTACTTTGTATTGCGCTGTACTGGAAAGAAGTCCCGCAAAGGGAATGCGGGTTTGCACGGCCGAAATAAAAATCATACGTTTCCTTCCATATGCATTTTTAGGTCTGCCATGTAATTTGTTAAACAGTCCAACACATTAAGTGTATTACGTGATGTTAAAAGTGAATCAGACTTATCGAGACAGAGTTAAAGAGTAAAATGTGGCCTATATATTAATATAAGCGAACAATATTACTTTAATACTAACCGCGCCTACATTTTATGAATATCTATTCTTACCACAGCAGATCTTTTAATCGGTTATGATATAACAATGATACATTTCTCAAAGAAATGCAGGAGTCTGTGAATTTAATACAGAAAACAACGTACCAAACTGACTTCACCTAATAATATAAGAAATTGCATATTTTCATTTCATTGAACCACTTATATGACCGCCTATGGTACGGATAGTGTTAAACCTAACGTAAACAATTAAGCGTTTTACATATTCTGTTGTGTTAGATATACGTAGAAATAATCGGATTTATTAGTTTAGCCAGGTTTCCGAATCCACAGTTTGAAATATTCCTGGTAATTCAAGTATGAACCTGAAGACTTCGAGAACTTTAATTGTTCGGAAATGCTGTTCTAGCGGAAAACCTTTTTTTATCCTGTAACTTCTTGCGAGACATTTTTCCAGCGTGGCGCAATACATTATAAGAGGCTTGAGTCATCTCCGGAATCAAGTTATACATCTTTTCCATTATTCTTTTAGATGACGAAAGAACATGCCAGTTTGGTAACATGATCATGCATGTAGGAGATGAACTTAATCAAGCAACCAATTATGATTCCGTTTGCGTGAAATGTGTTTGCGAAGTTCCGCCGGTACCAACTTGTCGACGTCTTTCTGATAGTGAATGCGATGTAACGAAACATCAACCGTTTGATTAATCTCAATAATCTCTAAGGTTGTAATCTGTTAATTACTCTTATTTAATGTTTTGAACATTTTTTAATGAACCCTTTGCCCTACGATAACGAGAGAAACTTGTGGTGCAGTAATTGGAACAGAAAATTTGGAAGTTTCACAAAACTGTCGAATTGAAAACATTAGTGGAATACGATCCGATTTCATTAATTCCATGTTATTATCGCTAGAACTACCGAGGCAGTGAAAATGACTCGTTCCTAATTTCTTATAAAAATTTTCCAAATTTATAGACGAGCCGTACAGTAGATAATTCAGGTTTATATTATAAGACATAAATTACTGATTTGATCGTCTGTTTCACCTGGTGATTCCACTTTTTCCAAAGTACTTATTTATTGTATTGTATTTAAATGTAATAGATGTAAGGCCGGTAGTTCTAGTGTTAAAGTATACGATACATCAGGAGTCCCCGATCAATTTTTCTTTCAGCTGTTTAATTCAGAGTTCTTTCTTGCACAGGCATAAAGTAAATCGCAGGACAATGGGTTCAGAAAAGCAACAAAATGATTTAGACCAAAGATCAGAGCATACACTCATTAGTGCTGTATATAAACTATATGAAATCGAGTAGACTGTTTCTGAAATTGCAGTAACGGCCGATTATCCTTTGCTGACTTGTAAAAACGACGTGTGTAGTTTAACTTGCAGTACATTTTATTGTAATTCTTCAATACGGAGTGTTCACGAATTTTATAATCAACATTTTCTTCGTAAAAATAAATATGATGAAAGATCAAAGGAGAAAAAAATATATATATTTTTCTTTATGCGGTATAATGGCGAATTCAAATTTGTTGTGTTGAAACTATCTTTTGAAAAATAAGATAACCTTTAATTTTTTCAATGGATTGTTACATATTCGTTTTATATCATGAAAAAGTGTGTACCAAAGAGAATTCAATCGCGAATTGCGCAACTAGCACGAATTATGTAATGAACATGTAGAAATACGGGAAGTATAGTATTTCGCATGATCGTAGCCATTGGTGTTAGGTTTAACGGAATGTTCTGTCCGTTTTTGAATCAAAAGAAAATTGTACATTTATACTAATACATATTATAGATTAATATAATATAATTAGGTACAGCTTATGTGCTTTTCTTACTAACGAGTTTAAATATCAGTGTGCAGAATGCAAGCACGTCTTGATCATAAAAATGAAATCTCAGTCTGATTGAAATTAGGTAGCAGCAGATCTTCACCAAGCGACCATCAGAGTTTTAATTCAAAAGTCAACAGTAAAATTAATTTCTTCATTCAAATTTTTGTTTTTATATCATTTAGTATTTGTTCGTTAAAATAATCCTTCTTTTTTAAATAAAATGTAAAACGTTCAACTTAACTTCACTCAGCAATTTGAAATTGACATGAAAGAAAGCAGTTTTAGATCGCTATCCAGTATATATTTTTAACCCCTTCCCGTATGATTTCTTTTGTGAGTGAATGCGCAATAACTCGGAATTAATTGCTGAAATAACGATCAATCCCTGATTGCTGATATAGCGTACAATTTGGCGCAATATTAATAGCATACAAATAAGTTGATCGCATCGTGATCCGCTGATATTTTTAATTTAATAATTTTTGGAGAACTTAAAAATTTCCTATTCCATTTATCGCATCACGAGTGTCACTCGTAATTGTACAGCAAGGGGTTAATAAGTGAATATTTCCTTTCCATTCTTGCTCTCTCAATGCAATTGATAGCGCTTCAACCGACAAATTTACTTTCTAGGATTTTTCATATCTATTACAACTATTCAGGGTAAAAGAAAAAGACGAATAAGAGAAAGAGGGCTGAGTGTGAGAAAAGAAAAGCCAAAGATAGATATGTGGAGACAGGGGGAGGGGAAGGGAGGAAGCAAGAGAGCGCCCTTAAGCCGTTCTTCAAGTTTGTAGGCAAGGTATTACCTTCCCGATTTCGGAGGTGCGAATAATGATAACGTGGACTTAAACTTTCCCTTACGACGATATCGCTTTCCCGAAATTTTGCACTGCACTATCATGGAATTTCACAAGTTCCTGAGCTCTGCAGTTTGCAATATGTTCTCAAGGCAGGCGAAGAAGGAAGCTGGTAAGGACGTGGAAGTTTCGTACAATGTTTCCGCGTTAACTTGACCAAATTAATGTTAGCTACCCGCTATTATAGCCAACGGCTCAATCACTTACGTCGGCAATATATATCTACTTATCACAGAATAAAATGTCGAAACGTTTCCCTTCGATCTTTTACACTTAACACTAGAACTACCGGCGTTAAATCTATCATATTTAAAAATATTAAATAAGTATTTGGAAAAAGGGGAGTTAAGAGGTGGAAAAGATGATCGATTCGGTAATTTATGTTTTGTAAGATGGACGTAGAATATCTATTCTATGATCCTCCTATAAACTTGGAGAATTTTTGGAAAAAATTGTGTACCAGTCATTTTGACTGGTTTGGTAGTTCTAGTGTTAACCCGTTCCTGTACAAACTAGTTTGGAAAAATCTGAGCTAATGCCGTTGAGGACAATGCTCGCTGAATACGTGAAAAATAACTCAGTCTTTATCAGCCAAATATATTTTCACCAATTATTTAAGCTTCAATCTTTCTAAGTGGATCTCGCACTCTTCCGCGAATTAACACGTTGAACGCCACGGTATTTCGCTAGTTTCATCGTTCCTATTGAAGTGAAAGTTTTTCGATTAAAATCACATCTTTACAAAGCAGAAATTTTAAAGACACAAATAGATATATAGCCAGCATGACTTAACGTTTTGAATGCCAATATTGAAATACTTAGTGTATTAGAAAATTCATAAATATTACAATTTAAAAGTCATATGAAATTTCATTGAATTCAGTAGCGCTGTTCACCGGTGACCCCCATGGCATTCAACGTGTTAACATTCCCTCTCACGTGTTTACAGAGGCACACAAATCCGAACACAATGTCTCATATCCTATCACTCTAATAAGCAGTGTAGCTACATGAAACTCTGGGCTGTTCACGTTAAAACTTTGTAGGTATATGTAATCCACATCAGGAATAATAATATAATCGTGCAACGTCTGTACTTATACCCTTCCTAAAGTGTACCCTTGCACCGAAAATGGTAAATACACCATTTCACAGGTACTATTTAAGTTAGAACGAACAGATGAAGTTATAAAACAAGAATTTAAGAGTATGCACCTAGAAAGTGCAAAACTGTCTAAAAAAATTACTGTCTTCTTCGAAAAGTTATTTAATTATGTCATTTTGTACATTTTTTGTAATTAATTCTGTAGCACTTATTGTGCTATTAAATTTTGCATTAAACGCACTTCCCTATTTTCTGCAGGGCAAACAATACGAAAAAAGTAACAGAATTAATCTTACTTTAACACTAAACTATGTACCTGGATGGTCAAAATGACCGGTTACCAATTTTTTCTAAAAATGTCCATAATTGATAGGGGATCCATGCAATAAATATTCTACGTCTACCTTATAAAACAGGACTTACTTAACTAATCATTTTTTTCACCTCTTAATTTCTCTTTTTCCAAAGTACTTATTTAGTATATTTAATTCTACTGTTAAAGAAAGATATTATTCCTTAGGCAAAATGCGAATTACAATTAAAAACTTCTAATAACATATCCGTGCGGAATGTAAGTCGTCAAGATGATGTGTGCTCTCAGTTTGAAGAAAATCTTATTTCCAAGTTGGATTGCCACGTTCTTCATCAAACAGCCAATTTAAATATATTTTCAGTTCGTATAGCCAACCTTTTGATGTTACACACGGATCTTTTATCGTCAACAGCAACCACGTTCCTATGAAACTTTACGACATTGTTATAAATACTATTCTTTCATGACAAATGTTAATGCGAAATATAGAAAAATATTAATGATATAAATAAAAGAAAAAACAAAAGTTTCGTTAAAATCCATGATTTCGAGTTTATAAGATTCCCTTTAAGAAATATTCAATCAGACGAACGAATTTTTAAAAAGCAACACTTCTAAAGTTGATGTATAAATATAAACGGACTACTGTACCCTTCACGCATTGCCACGTATTTACACATTTCTCGTTTGAACTTTTAAGTGGCTGTCTCATCGATATTCCACAAACTCATGAATGTTCATATTATGACGCAAAGCTGAGTTTAAATTAGTTTGCGGTTTAGCAGGAAACAAGGGAAAAGTTTCGTGCGCTTTTACGACCGAAATCCGCCTACCTCCATTTTGCATGTGAAAAATATCTTCATTTCGCACCTCCAGACTTTATATTTCACGGTACATTCAGGTTTTTTTAAATCTAATTCCCTCTATTTTATGGAGAATTTTACAAATCTCCAAAGTTATAAACGTTATATATTATATGTTAATGGTATAAGTAATTGGCTTTTAATAATTGCAGATACAAGATTACAGTAAAACTTTTCATTGTTCTAACTGTCCATATTACGAAGAGAAGTGCGTAACAATTAATAATTTTATATTCTGCAGTATTATACCTGCAAGGACCTGATATTTTTTGCTAACAGAATGATGTTTCTATTTGTATACGTATATTAACTCTTCATTGACGAGAAACTTATTTTGCAAATATGCAGAAATGTAAAGACACGAAAAAATTATATTTCATCGGAAAGAGAAATTCTTTTGTTATTTCCATGCACGTAACATTATAAACTTCACATATTTCGAACAAATGTTCCTTACAAGAGTTGCAAAAGGCAAAAAATATTATAGCTAAAGTCTGACCACGATAAGATAAGCCAAATTTTTTCAATCAGAAATTACACTGTTTGCCTAAAAGCGTCGTATTTCATTTGGCTTATTACTAAACTACCGCAAAGAAATTCGAAATAAAAGAACATTTTGACATCAACGTAATCCACAGCTCTTTGTACTTTGTACAACTGTAAAATCTTATTGTCGATATAAATTTACAGCCAGCCATTAATTCCTGCCGATTGTACCGATTTCATCATTAAGATCTGGTCGAATCCATTTCTGCCCCTGCGAACTGAATTGCTTCGATAGCCCATGCAATCCATCAACTAATCAACTCACCCGACATGCTTCTTGAAGCATTTCGCTCTGCGTGTGCGTACATACCGTACCGGTATCACGGATAGGGTTGTAAATGTTTCGGATATGTAAGCATTGAATTACTGTGTCGTTCCTTGCTAAGCTGGAAATCCGAGATACTAATTAACACTAGATTTACGGGCGGTAAATCGGTCACACTTAAATATATTAAATAAGTGCTTTGAAAAAAGAGGGATCAACGAGTAAAGACGAAGATCGGTTAAGTAATTTGTGTATTATAAGATACAAGTGAAATATTGACTGTACCACGTCTCTATAAATTTGGAAACCGTTTTTAAAAAAGTAGGAATCCGTCAATTTGATGGCTTCCGTAAATCTAGTGTTAATTCTACAACGATAATGTACAAACATTTCATATGAATTGAGAAAATGTGTAAATTGAACTCATGGGCTTTTTAGTGTCTTTTAAAAACTGTACAGAAAAGTGATTTATATTTAACTCGTTCGCTATAAATGGGATATATATGCCCGAAGTAAAAAGTATTATAGAAAATACGACTGTTTATAGTTTAAGAGAAATTATTCTTTTTATACTAAAAGAAAAAGTAACTCAGTAATAAGAAGATATTTTTGATGTAGAATTCATTCTTACAGAAGCCGTATTATTTCACTTTTGTTGATACAGATATTACCCGGTATTATTTTATGGGTGATAATTTTCTAAATAGAGTCACAGGGAAAGGGTTAAACATAAATGTTACGGTAAATATACCAGTAATTGCCGTTGGAGGATTCAATCTTCATTCTAATTGTTATCTCGGGATTTCTTTCCCGAGGAATCTTGTGGGAGGATGGTTTGATTCGTTAACTATTTTGAATAACTTTTACAAAGAAAAGTACAACTATCTAAATTGTAGAAATGGTTGACTTCGTTAACTTATAACAGCATTAACAGCGTTCATAAGCCCGTGAATCAGTAACTGACAGTAGATAAATTAAAACATAAAAAATACTGTAAAGTATTAATTAAGTTAATGACACATAATTAAAAAATACAATGCAGCAAGAAGTATAACACACGGAGAATAAAACGAAATGAAATGGAATAGCTTGAATATCGAATAAAAAGCTTTCCAGGAAATTAAAAGCGCAAAAATGTTGTTTATGCGGAACCCATATGTAGACATATAAAATATAAAAGGTTTTTTGATTAATTACAGTATGAACAAACAATATTTTCATTAAAATGCATTAACGGATTTAAAATGACTGTACTTTGCTTTCGTTGAATCACTCAATAAATCAGGATTTGTAGAAAATATATCGAACATTTTGACTTCTTATTTTACAATTATCGCAAATTGCTTCAACATATATGACCACATGTAGAGTGCTAGTTAAAAACTGTATCAGCAGTTGATACTTCTACGTCAGAAATTTGATACTAAAATAGGAATAAAAATTAATTTGTTTAACCTCTAAAACATAGTGAATAAACGGATTCATGTATTAACCCCTTGATTGGAAAAAAACGAGTGTCGCCCTCATCAATGTTCTATTCCAAAAATTCTGACAGGCTAAATTCATCTCATATCTTGCAATTCTATTTAATAGAATTCAGCATTTCTATCTTTCGATCGTAAACTATTAGGTGGAGGACTAACCTAGCCATTTTAAATCGATTCTGTGCAATGCGAAATTAAAAAGTATATTTAAGTCCAAATAATCAAAATTAAATTGTAAGGCAGGAGCCTAAAATACTTTAACCAGTTGACAATTGTACACATCGTTGACAATAGTGTCAATTACTACTACAAGTCTGCATTTATGTACCAGCATTTGGTGAACTCGACAAACTAATTATTATATTAATTGGTGGTACTCAAATATTACTAATAAAGAACATCCTTTCTGTGAACGACTTTGTAATTGCAAGTTTACATGTCAGCATTTGCTAAAACGAAAATAGAGAAACACTGCGCCATACCACGGTTTTCTCTCTATTATGTTACCATTCAATCTAAATAATTTGAGTCTTTTCCACTTTACCGTCAGTCTCTTACACCTAGCAATGCAAAGTATATAATTTGCACGAATGCATTTAAATATGGAGTAGAACATGTTTCGTTATTTTCTAAAGTAGAAATACGTGTCAACTGCACATTTCTATCTCCATCTGTTATTATTAACAGTAAATATACATGAGCTAATACACTAATGGCCGTCTAAAAAGATTGTAAACGTCTGCATTAAATGATTTCAAAAAAATCAGGAAATCTCCATAGCAGGAGGAACAATGGCTTTCTACATGCGAAATGTTTCCCGCGTGTCGAACGAAAATATCAAAGTACTTCCAGCAATTCTCATGCATTCATTATTCCTTCTAATCCTTTCAAGTTCGTTTTCATACATTTCGTTGCAAACAGTTGCATGAAACCTATTCGTTCCTCAACATCTTGTTTGAAAGCTACTCTTTCCAGCTATCACAAACATTCTCTTCGGAAGAAATAGAATATAAAGCAATATTCAACTAAAATTACAACGTAAAATCTCGAAATAAACTACGACAATCAGAACAATGAAAGTGGTAATGGTGTTATATTTGACTGTGATTTGCATCGCATCATCAATGTCATTTCCACCTGGAATAATGTTGGAAAACGACGAAAAATTTCGAACGTTAATCTCGACGACCATTCGAGAAATCGTATCAGCGACAGAGACGCACGATGTTATTGTACTAATTCAAGATTTTCAGAAGAGCGACAGAACAATGGAAATATTATCCGCAGTATCCCACGGCTTAGCAGGACTTCGTCCCACGCAATACATTACACCGCCGACGACGCATTCGCACTTTTTGGCTACTTCTCGTACTCTTGTTATATACATTTACACCACTCTTACGATTTTTTCGGAGCTGGAACAGCAAAACATCATCAACGATGTCTGGTCAGTCTCGGACTCGTCTCATTCACCGAATATTCTGTTGATATTAGTCGGAGATCGAGATAATCTTGGAATTCTACCTTTCTTCCAATACTTATGGAGCAAGAAAATACTTAATGTGGTTATCCTGGAAATTTCGCCGTACGAAGAAGGAACGAATGAACCTTTCATCATCGTCCATCAGTACAATCCTTTCACGAAGATTCATGTTTCTAATAAGATATTAAATGTTCCGAAGAATATTGATTGGTATCCAGATAAATTGGCAAATATGCACGAACATCCTGTATTTTTAAATAGTGAAAAACACAATGGTTATGACACAGCAAATCTAAATTTGGACATTATACGACTTTCTTTGATTCAGTTCTTATCGAAAAGCTTGAATTTCAGTGTCAAATTAACTTCCGAGTCGTCAGACACTGACATATACGTCGATACATATCGCGATATAGCAGACATTAATAAAATAGTTGACCATTATGGTTTGCCGATTTGGCATAACATGTGCTTATTAATACCATCAATATTGGAAAATGTTCTTGTTGTATGGTATTTTTTTGCAACTATTTGTATCGGTATTGGCATCGTAATTTTCATGTCTTTTCTGTCAGGATTACTTAAGCTTGGCGAACGTTTTAGAGAACCGATAAATATTATGAATTTACTTTTTGGTTTCTCCGTTACGACAACACCGACAAAATTAATTGAAAAAATTATATTTCTTAGCCTCGTGGCAGCATCAACACGATACACTTCTATGTTTTACGCCGAACTCTGTGAACTTAATTTATCCAGCCGAGAGATGGACATTGCTACTTTTCAAGAACTGGATAAATCTGGCTTATCCGTTACTATTTCTGACGCTGCGTATATGGAAGCGAAATATAACGAAGACATTCCTATAAGTTTAAAAAATAGATTTACTATCTGCAACTATTCTGAAATAGCCGACACAGTAGCGAAGGGCAATTCTCCTTCGAATGCGTCGTTTATCATAGGGAAAATGGTGGCTGACTTGTTCAGTAAAGTTGTGCATACCAACAATGGCAAACGTAAATGGAAGAATACCAATCTGTGCATCAGTATTGAACAATTTCCTTATATTATAGCGAAGAGATCTCCGTATAAGCAACGTTTTAATGAAATTATACTACACTTGATAGCTACAGGCCACGAATATTGGATATTATCTGCCATAGAAAATAATTTATTTAGAGGACAGGTAAAACTTGAAAGTTCTAATGCAGAAAAAAATACATCGACAGAAATCCCTTTTCCTTTTATGATATTATTCCTTGGCTATGTACTTGCATTAGTGACATTTCTAATCGAAATCAGCTTGTACAATTATCAGCGACATATTGATGAAAATCCTTAAAAAGACCTATCTTCTACTCAAGATGAATTTTGAAAAATGAATGTTAAGTGTATACTATGCAAGAATTTATACACCTTCTATAAAATAAGTGCAGGGGTAGCGGTTGGGACGGAATAATAATCGTATAAACACAGCTTCACAAATTCTTCGTTTTAAAATGGTTTGAAAACGTATGCACTTAAACGGTGTGTAATCAATTAATTATATTATGCATTGAATTGAATAGTAACTTTTAATTAGTTACGTCAACGATACTAAACTGTTTTATCCCAATATCAGAAGAATCTCATTTCCCGTAATTCTCATTTAAAATAACTTTTAAATTTCTACGGTATGCCTTTCCAATAAAAAGTATTTAAATATATATCGGAAAGTAAGAGTCTCGGAACTGATATTTATATGATTTTCTTTCTTTTTCAACGTCCATATTATCCAATAAAAAAGTTTGGCCAGCTATTTCTGCATAACCATCATAGTACTTATATTAAATTTTGTAACTTTCCTTTTCAATGTCAACCTGGAAAATTCTGACGGCTGTTGCTTAAAATCAGTCTTATTGATATAAAAAATTAGATAATTCAACGTCATGAAAAATAATTAAAAAATAACTTTACAAACGTAATGCACAGACGTAACTACAATGCAGACATGAAGAGTCTAGGCAACGAGGCCCTATGATGATCGATGTCCTATTATCACTGAAAATCTACTAAATAGTAAAACCTCACACCAAACACATTAGTATAATATTGGGTTGGCAAGAAAGTAATTTCGGTTTTCGTCGATAGCTAATGTTACGTTTGTTTAGAAGGACTTCTAACAATGTTATCATTTTTTGCTTCTGAAAATTGAAAGTTGTCACCTTTGGCAGGATTTAGAAACAAATTGTGCTTCGTTTTGTTTGCAATTGTTAGTTTAGCGTGAATTTTAATGTGGAGTGCAAAAACGAACATTTCCGACATATTTTAATTTGCCATTACTTTTTTATACAAACCACATCAAAAGCTGAATTGTATCAAACATAAGTTATGCTGTCAATTTGATGGATGTTGTGTAGTTAGAGCTGCTTCCAAGGAACCAAATGACTAATTCGAATGTTTAGTCTAAAATCGCACCTGGCTCAGTTTTTTGCTGATAAAGACCAGAATTTCTATGAGAGCGGAATCATAAATTGGTCTAAAAGATGGTAAAATGTCATCGAACAAAATGGAAAATGTATAATTAAAATTCATTCTTTGTTAAAAAACAAAATTTTGTTTCATTTCATATTACAAAACCGAAATTACTTTCTTGCCAACCCAATAAATACAACCAGCGTATTTGTTTCACCATTTAGCGATCACTGTAGGTCACCTACAATTGCACACTTTTGAATACATCGGTTCAATTGTTAGTATGTGATTGTAAAATAATACTAATAAATGTTTTAAATTATTTGTATTTGCAAAGGCCAGTTAAAATAAAGTTATACTACCTCAACATAAATGAATTTGTTTATTTTATATGTCTATATGGAATGCAACGAAAGTGAACACTATAGTGAAAAAATGTCTATGTTATTGTCCCACTGAACGCATGTGCAGGGATAAAATCGATGATTTAGCATTATTACTCATGAATATGGACAATTTATTCATATCCTGCTACGGATTATAATTTTGAATAATTTTCATTCATAAACTAGAATTGGGTAAATGTGAACTCAATTTATATGAATGACAATTTAATAGTGTTATGTAATATGGAAATAGATAGCAAATAGAGACAAACACGGTGTCACTCCACACTAACAACAAGAAAGGAAATACTTCGTCTTTAATGATTAACTTCGAACCATCAACGCTGATTGTCAACCTATCTGACAGAAATATTCAGAACTACAAGAATATATTATTAATACAAAATGAGCAAAGAATAGGTTGTTATAAATATCAAAGTAACAGATATAAAGGGAACTTTCTCCACTAAATATAGCAGATCACAGTGAACTCTTTACAAATAACATTATATTAATACAACTAAAATCTTGAACGTTAATTATACTTGTTAAATTAATGGAATTAGGACATTGACTGCGGGAAAGTTATTATTACTGAGACAGTTGAGCGACTTCCAAAGGCAGTTGTAGCATTAATACCGACTTCGGTCATATGACCTACGTTGACTGCGAGTAAAGCTGTGTAATAATCATGTCAATGATTATTATTGCTTATGATAGATAGATATTGCTCTCAATGATTTCTTTAATCGTCTGTAACCATTTAAGAATTTTGGACAACTTTCTGGCAACTACAGAATAAGTTTCAATTTTTAAACATGCTTGTACGCGTGAATCTAGTTACTTTTTGTTCTCTGTGCGAACAGTTTAAATAAATTCCCTAGCTTTTTTAAAATTTGATATTAAATTTTTTCTAAAATGGAACTATTATTTTTTTACTGCGTGTTTACTAAAATGCCCATTTTCTTCATATTTAAGTAATTCACGTTCAATGAAGCTCTAAGTAGCACTGACGTTGCGACCTGCAGATCTGTGTTACCATCGATTTGTTAAAAATACCAGTTTATTATCCGTACTCTATTTCAGTGCTCCTGAAACGACGTCGTACACTAATTTCCTCCTTTCATAAGATATACTTTTAGTAGAGTTGACAGCCCCTGTTCATCGTGAGCGAGAATATCTACTTTCAAGATGCAGTTATGATAAACCTGAGAGCTTCTTTCTGGAGCTTTTCAGAAGTATCGCGAGCTCGGAAAAGAGATGGCCGTGTCAGAACCAAGTGACTCATACTAGCTCAATCGCGGCTTAATCTATACTGCTCTTTATTTCCTGTTACCCTTTGTACTCTTGGTGTGCAGAGGCCTCTGACGCATGATGAGCTTTTCGATCGTCTTCGTTCATGTAAAACACGCTCACCGATGTATTTATGTTCTACTTGCGTAATCAATTTGCGAATTGACTGCCTAACGTGAATCAATTAATCGTATATATTCTGACATTGATAATATTGAAAAAATAATTTCTCACTTTATTGTTATGTTATCTTAAAGCATCAAGTATTTATATTCAACTGTGTATACTCATGCTCGGAAATAACGACATCACGTAATAAACTTTTACGTTATATTTGAAAAGAAAATCTTATCCAAGATAAATTCAAAATGCCATTAGATAGAGAATATAATAGTATGCAACTTTCTGTTAACTTTTATACATATTTTCTGGAAATGTACGAGTCGTATACAAGCTAAAAATTGTACGTTTATGAGAATATATAAAAATTAATACCAAATGTAAAATTCTCTGATTCACGACACTTTTCTAATTCTCTTTGAATTCTGGAAAAACGTATGCACTGAAGATTAGCGATCTTTATACAAATATTTAAACATTGAAAAAAATCTTGACAGAAATTAGCGGTAACTCAAGTCAGTTGGGGGTATGACCTTTTAGAATAGAATCGATCGCGGTTTATAAAATTCTACAAATTATTATATATTCCGAAATATCCTTTTTTAAATATTGGAAAATAGGATTTTCTAAAATATTCAAAGCCATGCTGGTTTAACGAGCGTTAAATCATTGCAGTGCTTTCCTTCGAATAATTCATCGATTCATGGATTTTCTTGAGCGTGCTTAAAGTTGTATGCCTGTATTTTAGGAAAGACCTTACGTGGCCTACATGCCTTCTGCTAAAAGAAGGATTTCATTGTTTGTGCCCACAACAATACATCCTCATCCTCGATAGAGTTTTCCACCTTTCGAACATTGGTTCTCTTTGGACCTGGCTTAAGGCGGTATTGTCGTAAGCTCCCTGGCGGAGACTTTTTTTTTACATAGCGTGGAAAACGGAGAAAGGCTGCACCTTCGAGGCACCAAAGCCGTTCTATTCGCATGGAATACAGTGAAGGCTATGTAAATGCAGATTAGGTGGTTTACCTCTGCCTTCAACATCGTCTTCATTTACGGCTTCCGATGCGCTTCCGTCCCTATTTTTCGTTTGCTCCTTCATTCAGACTGTGCGTCTGCAAAGATGTCTCTAATCCCGACGTATCCTCTTGGGATCTTTTCTTTTCTTCTTTCTTCTCTTTTGCGTTATCATACTGTTTCAATCGTTAGCTATAAACATTTCTGATTTATAACATTTTAGTGAGACTGAGTTCCTTCGATTTTTCTTCATTATGCTTCGACTGCGGTTTGTTAACTGTGAATGCTTTTTGCGGAAGGTATGTTGAAACGGGTCTGATTGGGCTCGTGGTCGACTTCCGGCGTTCGAGCTGTTGGTCTTTTTATTTTTATTATTGAAATTACTGTTCGAAGGACCACCCCCCATAAGGGAGGAAAATACTTAGAGATTCACTGGCTCTATTGGTTATTATTTATTTAATGGTTATGACAATTTTACAAATGTTTTAAATACAAACTGATGTGTAAGTGTGTATTGTGAGGGTGTGGCACTTGGACAGCAAACTATGGCTACCACCAAGCAGTGCCTCACCACACACTTGTAATGTATAATATACAAGTGATATATTATATATATTGATATATACAGGGTGGTCCACGTAACTTCTGCACCTCGAATAACTTTTAAGGTATGCGTTGCACAAGAGAATGTTATATACAAAAGTTACATGGTTTAAAAGGGTACACTATGTAGTGTGTTATTTTTTTTTATAGGTGGAGGCGTTTCGGAGATTTGAAGGTCAACTTTGTTTTTTTAAATGGAATGATATGTTTTTTTATTCGTCATGAAATAGTACGTTTCAAGACGAGTTCAATGACCTATGACTCAAGTTCATTCAAGGTCAAACTTGCTTGAATATTAAGTAACTATAATTCAAAGTATGTCGTGTTTGGTATCATTTTAATCAGAAAAATCTCACAAATACGTTAGCAAAGGTTTAGAAAAAAAATCGAAGATGAAAACGGCCGATCCCCCCGATTTTTCTGATTAAAATGATACCAAACACGACGAACTTTGAATTATAGTTACTTAATATTCAAGCAAGTTTGACCTTGAACGACCTTGAGCCATAGGTCATTGAACTCGTCTGAAAACGTGCTATTTCATGGTTAATAAAAAAACGTATCATTCCATTTAAAAAAACAAAGTTGACCTTCAAATCTCCGAAACGCCTCTACCTATAAAAAAAACAAACGCACCACATAGTGTAACCCTTTGAACCATGTAACTTTTGTATATAACATTCTTTCGTGCAACGCATACTTTAAAAGTTATTCGAGGTGCACAAGTTACGTGGACCACCCTGTATAATGTTGATATATTATATCAAAGTGTTATGTTAAAAGTGTAAGAATGTATTAAGACAGGCTAAGAATGGTCTGAATGGCTCAAGAATGGCAATGTTATGGGCGAACACTTGCCCGTTTATGTGTTGAGTGACGTCACTGCACTCTTCCACTCTTCCCTTCCTGACCAATCAGGAGTGAATGCGATTGTTTATTGTAGCAACGAACGGTTCATTTCATTGACGTTGGTTGTATGCCTCCATATTGTAATTTCCTTAACGTGGTGCTTAAGAAATAGTATAGGATTCATGGCAAAGAATTCCCAAACTTAATATTTTTATGACTAAATCTTTCATTGTTTAAACTGTTCTGGTTTTATATTATGTTAAAATTTATTCTATGTGACGTTCACGATACTGGAATGTTACGAAGAAGTGTGTTAAACATAAATGTTCTTCAAATAATTGCATGAAAGAGAAGTTCACAGGACTTTCGTATTTTGCAGGCAGTTCATCTATTTAGCCACAATAGAACCAAGCATATCAAAATGATTTTTTATATCGCGGGGATGATAATTGGCTGTAGATTACCAATTACATTTTTATTATATTCTCTGTTGTATGTAAATTGAGGTCTATATTTAATGACTTTACACACGGATCGGAGAACAGACAAATCAGACATCTTCCGGTGGAGAGAAAGTTAACCCTTTGCGGTCCGAATTATTTTGTCAAGTTTGTAGCGAGCTAAATGCAATTAATTGCACAACATTTTCTATCGTTGGTTATTCCCTTTCTTTTTAATGATAGCAATAACTATAGGTACTGACGGACATTTAGGTGATATTACAAAGTCATTATGAATTTGGAAAGTCGATATTAAATCGTTAGAAAATGAAATGAAGTGAAAAGATATGTCGAGTATAGCTCGACATAGGACTGCAAAGGGTTAAACACCAAATAATAACATCAAAAACCAAAAAATTCAAAAAATACGCATCTATTAATTTGTACCATAGTTTACGTAGGTAAATTTATTCGATAGCGGAAGAATATTTACCGAGAAAGATGAAATTTTTAATATACTTTTTAAACAAATAATTTATATGCAACATTTCTTGTGCAGCTTCATTCTCTGTTAAAGAACACAGAATTTGCAATAAAATATTTTTTTATGACCTTTAGTTACCGAGATATCCCCAAAAATGTGTTTTCAGCCCTCAACTTTGAGTGGTATTTTCACCCCTTCGGAATGGATGGTTGCCGACGAAAAAAATACGTGTCACATGTTTTTTGAGAACTACCTTTCACGCAAGTTTCGTCGAAATCAGCGTGTTCGAGTTCGATATGTTCCTCTGTTAGTTTTACTCCTCTTTTATAGGTATTTAACACTAGAACTACCAAACCAGTCAAAATGACTGGTACACAATTTTTTCCAAAAATTCTCCAAGATTATAGAAGAGTCTTAGAATATATATCCTGCGACCATCTTAAAAAACATAAATCACCGAATCGATTATCTTTTCCGCCTCTTGGTCCCTCCTTTTTCAAAGTACTTATTTAATATTTTGAAATATGATTGATTTAACGCCGGTAGTTCTAGTGTTAACATAAGATGGAATGTGGTAAGTTCATAAACGTGGCAAGTGCATATACTGGTTACTTTTATTATAATATGACTGAAATGTCTCCAGCTTGTATTTATTAATGAACTATGGTATAAGTTAATACGAAGCACACAATTCCTTCCAAAAATTCTCCAAGTTTCTAGAAGAGTCTTAGAATAAATATTCTATGTCCATCTTGAAAAACATAAATCACCACATCGAGAATCTTTTCCGTCTCTTGATTCCTCCTTTTTCAAAGTACTTATTTAATATTTTGAAATATGATAGATGTAACGCCGGTAGTTCTAGTGTTAATTATTCTACAGAAAATGGACTTACACAACTTTCATAATCAGCCATCACGCAATTGCATTTATTGACGAATTTTAAATTGATCAAAGCATATGGATATTTTAAAATACTACGTGTGAATTGTTTATACATCAAAATTGTACACTTAAATTGTTCCTACTTTATGTGGTTTCAGATTTTTTTCAAAAAGGTAAAGTGGGCTTACATTACTTTCAAAGTAAACGGTCCATATAATGTTACACCATAAGGTAGAAAACTTTCTGCAGACTGCGCAAGACTTCTGTCCGACCAGAGTCTGAGGCAATCGATTTATCTCTAATTTCTTGCTGTACCACAGAATTAAAGATTCCTCAAAGTGCACGATCTTTATTATAATCTTAACAATTAACCTTTTGCTGTCAAGAGTTATTCAAGACTGTACTTTTCCATCATTTTTTTAACTCCTCGAATTTTCTTTCTCAGTTACACATCTACATATTTATTTATTCGTTTTAACGGGCAAATTGCCCTATAGAATACATCGAAAGCACTAATAATTTCGTGAGGCATGACCCAAAAATGCAAATGAAAATGAAAATACTACACATATATCAACAAATATAAGATAAAATTAAATAAAATAAAATATTATATATGAAAAAAAATAACACAATGTAGTGGGATTTGGATAAACAAAACAAACAACGCGAGTAAGGAATATGGGATCCTCTATAAATATCTCTATAAATATATGCACCGATGATTGCAGATAATGAAATTGTTTTTCTTTGTCACTTTAGCATCGACATTCTACCTACGTAGAATTATAAATGTGTCTCGTGAATGACGACATTCGATCGTAAAGAGTCGAGGAACAACAAAGTATCGTATCCGTATCGTAATAATAATTGAAAGGATGCATACAGATAATCGTAAAGACTGTAGCGTTTAATGAGGCGCTTCGAGTTGGATTCCGAAATTGGATGATTGTATTACTTCAATGGAAACAGAGATTGAAAAAAAGTTACAAACACGTGAACTTTCCTGAAACCGGCGAAACTCAGTCCGCTAGGGAACATTGAACGCCGTTGAGAATATTGCTGGTGCACTGGGATTGCAATTAGATACCACAGCCAGACCAACAATTGAAAGAACGATACTGTACATTGTACAGAACGATAAAATAGGTCGTAACATAGAAATCTCGATTGTGATTCTGAACGAAAGCTTTCGCTTCAAATTCCTTTCTAAATTGCTCGTCCGGCTATGGCGGTTTCTATTCCAAGAATGCCAATTGTCTGTGGCATTAATTTAACGGCAGTATTGAAATTTTGGTATCAATCGAGATATGTATGCAATTTGGAAATTAATGACTCATACAACTGTCGACGAAGAAATTCTGCAGTCATACAAGTTTTAACAGCTACTTGATGTTAGTGGAATCTTAGAAAGACTGAGATGGAAAGACTGAGTTTATTATCGTCCTATTGTATCACGAATTAATAGTTACAATTAAAAGTCATGACTTCAAAATCTGATATAAGTAGTTTTCCAATTTGCGTAATTTATTATGCAATGGGTTTTTATCAAATGATGATATCTTATTATTCAAAATTCCTTTGGGAAGTAATTAAAACGCAATTATATATAACTTTATTACCTCAGAGTATTACATGAGACAAATGCTACTGAGATTGAATTAATAAATTGAAGTTGGCCCAAATATTCATTTTAAATAATAAAAATAAACGTTCCAACATGTGTTGAACTCATTTAAGTATCATTATGGACAGAAAACTTAACCATACAGACAACTGCATAATTTTCATTTATAGCTTTTAATTTAAAAAGTTAATTTCGCGGCGCAGGCTAATACAGACAAAGTTACGAGAGAAATACGGAATATGGAAAATTTAATTTGCTCGTGAGATACTTGAAAGATCTTCATACTCCAGATTAAGCCATGCTGAAGTACTTAAACAATTCTTCAAAGCGCTTAAAGCAAAGAACTCGAGGGCTAAATCTTATTAAACGTCCATAGATGTTGAATTATATAGAAAGATATGGCCTTTGTTTGCTCTACGTCTTTTAGAATTTGTATCCATTTCGTAAAGATAGCTAATGTACAATTAAGTATTAAAAAAAACACTTGATAATAATGCAGGGATCAAATTTACACGTCAAAAGTTCTTATTCAAAATAGTATCCAAATTATCGCATTTTGGTTTTACTTCTGTTAGTTAAGTTCAGGAGAAATGGCAAGTTCCATTTTTTTTGTATAAATAAACAAAAATATTTAGAGATGACCTAGTGATACTTAATTGAAAAAATACACAGTTTAAGCAACTATAACTTTTTTAAATATAAAAAAATTCGGGGAATGCTTCTGACGCAGATATATACCAATTTTATTACAAAAACTCGTATTTTATCAGCAGATCTGAACTGCAGATAAATAATGCATTACAATATGGACGTTTCAAAAGGAACACCTCTCTTGCAATTCTGACAGTATCTTTGAAAGGACGAATATTTACGCGTAACAACGATTTCATGGAAAGTCGAATGAAATTCTCTGCGTATTTCGACAGCGTGAAACATTCTCGAGGCTGAAAGCTATAAATTGAGGAAGTACACAGAATCATCCGCTATCAATGTTTGTGGAAAGTGGGTAGCAATAATTTCAAGTTTTGTCGCAGTTGCGTTTGTTACAGCCGACCATGCGAACAATGCAATTTGTTACGGTGTTGTAACGACATAAAAACGTTGTTAGAATAGTGTGCGTAAATGCATCGTTCTACCAAATTTAATGGATGAGGGTTGTTCGACACCAGCGTTTCACGTCGCACGTAATGCTAATAACGCAGCGGAAATAATGCAAAACATATCAATTTTATCAGAATCTGACATATATGAATTATAATATCATTATTCTGTGACAAGATGACCCGTCTGGAATAGCTCACCAGAAGGAGTGTTTAAAAAATAATGACTCATTATAAAGTTTCCGATTTTCCTACGATCACTCTTTCTCAATTTCATTTAAGATGTCCAGTAATTGCATTCCATGAAATTTAATTCAGAAGGTAATTAAAATTTCAAGTGTATAATTGAGTTAGTTATTTTAAAGAGTTATCGCTACTTCAAACACTATCTAAAGTTTTATTTGGGGAAGTGGACGAGGCTGTATAGAAAAACCGTGCGTACGTCCCATATTGGCTAATCAATACTGCTGTAAAAACCAATCGAATAGTTTTTGTTTAGTTTGTCGCTTTTTTTACATTGTTGCTTTCAAAAACCTTGATTATTTTGTACCGGTGAATTACAGTTTTGGTAGACTCATTGTTTGGGAGTGTAAACTTCAGAAGGATCCAATTAACTTAAATAATATTCGTCTTTCATGTGCATACTTACATCTCGTTTTCATTAAGGTTTTTAGTTTGGATAGACTATGGTGAGATATTTAGCTTTCTTGATATTTGTTGAACTGATAATATCTTCTTTTAGTCCGCCATATTTCTAATTGGGTTGTCGATCGCTTCACGTCGACTACCGAAAATTAAAAATTTCTATTCTGAAAATAACCGTACTATTATATTTTCCACTAGAGCGATATGTTAAAACTCCTTCTTCATAAACATTACAGAACACAATACAGTTTTATGTCCCTCGTGGTATCACTGAAGAACGTATATTTGCCGTGTAATTTGTATTGCTAAATCGTAATTTTAATCACAGGAAGATACGATTTTCCCGCTTGGATAATAATTTGTGCCTTATCCGAAAGTACGTTGGAATAATTCGAAATTATGTTTACATATATCCGTTTCCATGAAATAGATAAAATGGTACGATCTATAACTTCATGGTAATAGATATAAGCTGGCAAACTCAAAAAAACTTGTAATTATATGAAGAAAAGCCGTAATAAAAGTTGAACGGCACAACGAATATTACTTTTATGGAATCGCAGGTAACTTTCTTTTGACTCATTTTAAAACTTTAATTTCGAAAACTTTTTGCGGACTTTACTATATGTATATTAAAAATGCTCACTTTAAACAGTTTGCTCGGCCTATTTTTATCAAAAACTATGCATATATAACAACAAGTATTTTTTTTATCGTAATAGATGAATTTTATTCTTCAGGATATAAACGTATACAAAAAATCTATATGGTTCCTCCTTATATTATTTTACAACAACCTATTATTTTGTCTTTGTTAATTCTGGCGTTTTTTTGTTATAACTTCATAATATATTCGGATCCTATATTTATGCAGCGCATTTTTTTTTAATATTTACTTGTAGAATGTTCTACCAGCGCTTAATTAAGAATGCTAAAGCATTCTGTATAATGTATAATAGACATAAATAACTTTTTATTGATATTAAATTTCATTATATTTCACATTTTATTGGTTCTTCTTATCTTATAATGCCAATAGTAATATTTCATTAACGCTAGAACTGCCGGCGTTAAATCTCTTATGTTTTAGTAAATTAAATAACTGCTTTGGAAAAAAAAGGAATCGAGATTTGGAAAAGGTGATCGATTCGGTACTTTGTGTTTTATGAGATCTCCGTAAAATATCTACTGTATGGCTGTCCTATAAACTTTGAGAATTTTTGGGAAAAATTGGAGCCAGTCATTTTCACTGGCTTGGTAATTAAGTTCTAGTGTCAGTTTATACATATGTCGTACAATTCGGAACGGTTCAAATTTAAAGTTTTATAATGAAATTTAAAGGTTACATGTTAGAAGAAACGTTTGGTTAATAGCAAAACGTGAATTCTTTGTTCTACAAGATATTAAATTATTAGTTTCATATTTTAAACTTAACTGATTTCGTCTAAAAAATACGTTACATTTTACTCTGATCCCAGTGTTATCTGATAATGCGTAATTGAAATTTAAATGTGAGAAACGTTAGAGAAATACGGCAATAAATTAGTAAGGCGCCATAATTTAGCCTCTGGGCGAAAATTATAGTCCGTGCGTATTTGATATGCAAGAGGTGAAATATGAAAATATGTAAAACTTTACGTGCAATTAAGCTATCTCTGATTTATTTCATGCAGCATTTCCCTAATTGGGTACCGCATAACATGGAAATAATTTTCATTACGAACAGATGATACATCAAGAGAGCCTTCGATTAGCATCAATTATAGTCTTTTTTCAAATATTTGTCTCGTGTGGATTATCAATTTTTATTAATGCGCAAGAAAACTAATTAGAAGATCCCTATCATATAAGATCTATAAAAGTGTATTAATCGTTTACTTTGTAATATGTAACATTCCGCTTTAAAAGTGCTAATTAAACTGCGAACTGATAATAGTCTTATCAACAGATAATAGAGGAATTGAAGGTGTACAGTGACAATCTTTAGCCGGCTTTTCTTAAATTTAAATTCTTATGAATTCTTAAAGAAGGGAATAGCTCCATATGGGTATGAAATATCAGCCGTTATATTTGAAAGTAGTACAAGCTTCTTGAGAATTGGTACAAAAGCTATCTTGCTACAACATATAACAGTTGAACCCTTTTGGACGAAATCATGAGGACGTTTCATTCTATTTACATACTTTGCCACTTGAAATGTGAAAAGAAGACATCAATGTTTAGCTACAACGAACTTAAATACACGTTTATCAAAAATGGACTTATACCAGTTTAAAAAATAATGGCTTATGTATACTATCACCTTCTATATCTACAACTTACGTCAGCATTAACTCCTTACTGCTAAATTTATTGCAAAATCTTTACTGTATCTTTGGCATTAACATATATTTTTTACAGTTAACTCTATAAGACATTGGATGTATACACGGTGGCGAAACGACACCAATAGATGAACTGTTGTGTAAGAGAGAAATATATAATATATAAATTTCTTTTTTAATAATACAATACAATGGTTGTATACAATCACGTATAACAATTTGTCCGGAGAGACGTGGCGTTAGAACAACTTCTACAATCGTAATATCGGTAATGTTCGTTACAATGTTAATACTCTGAATGATTCGGTCATGTAGACTCTACAACGGTAACTCTCGTAAAGATCCGTCCATACGGACTCTACAACGACAATACTCTTAATGTTACGGCGGGTCCTGGAAGTCGTATATTTATACGACTTCCTTCCTCCCTTGCGCGAGCCTATCAGAGGCTTTCCTCGGAGAGGGACGTGGGCCTCTCTTTCCAAGGCCTCTTTTCCCCGAAAGGCCCCGTAGGGGCGAGGGTTGTCTTCTTCCCTCGCTAGCGAAAGGTCCTCTTGACGAAAGCCAGGCGTGAGAACGCCCGGCTCGGCGCCTCGCTGGCGCGGAGTCTTACAGTTGTTTATGAGTAATGTAACAATCATATCGTAACTTTTCGTTTCATGGAACATCGTTGACATTTATTATTCGCATTTTGCAACGTACAACGAGAAAAAACAACGAGATGTGTCGATATTACGTAGAATAAATTACAATATGTCCAATACTGTTTCACGCAACAAATACCATTACATTGTAGCTTACATGTTCAAACAATTATGACACGTATCGCAGCGGATGTTATCATGTATTCCATCATCTGTATTCTATTGAGTATAAAATACGTCTGCATCGGGAAAACAGAATATCGGGGTACCAATTAACGAATTCGTACGTGCTCACAGTATAGTAGCGTTTAGCTACATTGATTGACCTCCTCCGTAGTTCAACAACCCTTTTTTTCATATTAATTATTACAACTCGTCGAAATAACTGTTTATAACATCCTTTATAATATGCCATACTTTAATTATGAAATTACTTCTTATTCCAAATCACATATTTTTATGATTCTTATTATGTAAGTTTTACAGAGTTTGACCACGTATTTCCTTGTCATTTTGTACATTGGATTTTTGATATCATGCGATATTTTCTAACAGTGGAGGGGAAGATTTCCAAGCTAGAGTGAATTGAATGCGGTGAAATAATACCTCTTAAGAATTTTTTCCCTTCACTCTAAAAGTTACCTCTTTTTAGCTTGTTTAAGATGATTCTGTAGATATTGAGATGCAACAAGTGCAGCGCAGATTACTGCTTAAGGATAATAAATAAAATCTTTGTGGTAAGACAATTCCTTGTTAGGAAGATCTTCCTAATTAATTAAAATTCTATTTTTATCTTACAGTGAGCTTCCAGGCACTGCACATTTTTTTTATTTATATATAGTAAATTTTCATGCTGAACCAAATGGTAGTTCTTCCCCTGAGAAAATAGTTTTTTTTAGAAATAACGAAGTTACTCAAGATTCGTCTTAGAAATTGTGGAACCGTGTTTAAATGACATTTTGTTTTTTTAATAACAGGACAGCTAAATTTTGAAATTCATTTCTGTTATCTTAAGTATTAAAAAGTATCATTTTTTCTATTTCGTATGTATAACTCATGTAATAGATTTATAAATTTATATTTTTCGAGATTGTTTGTATATTTGTGTGTGTCATAATTATAGCACATATCGAAAGGATTTTAGTTGAAGATGTCTTCATACACTTCAATAAACATATTTTAACTTTCGTCAAAATTGTTCCTTAGTAATATCTTAATACTTCTTCTGTGACATTATTATAAAAAATATTAGGCGTATAAATTAGTCCTTTGAGAAACTGTGATACAGGTTTACAGGACATTGAAAAACTATGAACAATTATAACCTTCATCGTTGAACTACTAATTGTACGAGAAACAGAGTTCATAAATTTGCACATTCAGTCTGCATAGTTTTCAGTAACAATGAATTCTTATTCTGAGTGCATGGGCACCGCATACACCATTCGAAATTTTTGTCTTCTTCGAAATGGCTTTTATGTAAATTAATGTATCATTCTTTGCTCTGTTTTTTAATGTTTTAATTGTTTGTGAGTGTGTTTGCGTAGTCTGACAATCGTGAACAGTACTATAGAGATATAAATTTATAAAATATAAAAAGTGATCTGGTCTACGATAGGAATACGTACAAAATCCAAAGAACTGAGCTTTCATTATTTTCGCTAATGAATATACTTATTCAAGAGTTAAACCAGAATCTATCAATTTTCAGGAAAAGTATTGTTCTAGTTTGGATTCCACCGCGTGAGCATATCTTTGGAAATGAAATTACCGACCTTACAGCCAAAATTGCAACTACAGGAGCATCGAATCCTGAACCAATATGTAATACAATATCTGACATTAACGAACGCATCCATTCCTTGTGCAAATAAAATTGGAGAATTTCATGGAAAAACTATAAATCAAATTCCCTCCATAAATCAATAACCGATTTTTATGACTTAATAACCAACCAAGATCTCAATCGCGCGAGGCAAACAGCTATAATTAGAATAAGATCGAAACATACCAAATTAACCTATATGCATATGGTAACAAACAATAACTCCACTATGTGGGACATTTGCAACATTAGAATAATAATAAAACATATGATCATGGAATGTCCACTTTATAATCAAGAAGAAAAGAGATATAATATCAACGACAATCTAATGGATATTCTCACATCACCTCAATACCAGCAAAACATAATACGTTTCTGTAAACGAATAAAAATATTAAGCAAAATTTAAGGGAAGCTATCCAGCAAGTGAAGTATGGATAGTCGCTAATGACCTCAGCAGTCGATACGACTCGAAACCTCGAATAAATAAATAAAATTATTTTGGATGTTAAGACGAATTCTAATTATAAATGGTAGAAGTTTTCTTGAAATTTCTTTCCACTCTATGTTCTAGAAGTACACGGCTGAAATACACGTATAATTATATTTAAGAGCCACATTTCAAATTAATGGAAACTGCGTTTCACTTAATCTTGGAATACTTTTCCCTGAGTAATAATATCGTCAAAATAAACAAGTAAAATACTCTGTAACCTTCTATAAAGAATCCTCTTAAGAGAATTTCCATTAAAGAGACGGATGTAGCTGGCATATTACAAAGACTAAAAGGCATAGCTTTATATTTCCATAAACTACCACCGATGGAAAAAGAATTCTTTCCGCAATCCTCTTTCGTTAAGCAAATCTACCAGTACCTACTTTCAAGATCCGCAATACAGAACGAGAATGATACCAAAATTGGATCTAGTTTTCTATTAGTAATGGATCAAAATCTTTCTTGGTAATGCTCTTTGCCCTTTTGGAATTTTACCTCGGGCTATACTCAACGGAGGTTTCAATTCTGATGAAATTTCTATCAACTCAACATCGACCATGATTTTATATCTCCATCGAAATATTTCTCAGTACTTATAACTACCGTTGTTGTTAGATAAGATTAATAACTTATTACAGAGGATTTCACGACTTCGTTGATCATTTTACTTAGCTGAAGAAAAATTGAAAAAATAATTCAGATTCTGAAGGGTTGATTAAGAATAATTAATATAGCAATGAATTTATCAATAATTCATTTAGCAATTTTCGTCGATGAAGTGACAAACACCAACGGGATGCAATCTCGATGTATACAATCTCGAGTCGAATTTCATATCGATTTTTTGCGAAGTAAAAGAAGAAAATTCTTAAATAGTGGCGAGCGACTGAATTTTTATCATTTATTCACGGATATTTATGCAGATACCATTTTGACACACACTTAAAGAAATCATTAATTTATTGTCATTGCGAATGGTTGATGAATTATAATAGTCACTGATTTTTTTATATCACCGTAAATTGATTTTTACAGTACGTCGTTCACAGAACTGAAACATTTTCTGTATTTTCGAAATATTTTATATCATTACGTACAAGTACTACATTATAGCAATTATATTAATTCTCCTTTCTGTAAAAGTTTCATCCGTATGACTCAACTCTGCTGTTCTCCACTTTTATACCTCACAATCCTGTTCCTTCGGGTCGCAGTGACTCGATGAACAAAGGTTCGCATTTTAAAAACTTGAGAAATATAAAAACAAATAGACGTAAACTTTGAAGACATTGAATATCAAAAGCAAATACTCAAAAACATAGTTAAAGCATAATCTTCATTTCGGGTCATGTAGAAACGAGGAGAACAGCAGGGTTGAACAAATACCCGAAACATTACTTTCAAGCGATGTAATAGCCAAAGAAATTTAACGTCTACTCTTTTCCTTGCAACGTTAATTTTTCATTAACACTAGAACTGCCAAACCAGTCAAAATGACTGGTACACAATTTTTTCCAAAAATTCTCCAAGTTTATAGGAGAGTCACAGAATAGATATTCTACGTCCATCTTATAAAACATAAATTACCGAATCGATCATATTTTCCACCTCTTAATTCCCCTTTATTCAAAATACTTATTTAGTATTTTTAAATATGATAGATTTAACGCCGGTAGTTCTAGTGTTAACGTTGTTGACTTAACCCATTGACTGCCAACTACGAGATATCTCGTAGCTGCACTACAAGTTTGAATTAATAAGTTAAAAATAATGGCCGAGCGTGTATAGAAATTTTGGAACAAAAATGTTCTTCGTATCATTACAAATGTAGAGATTATATTTCTGATTAATGAAACCAATGTTCTAAAAACTTTCTGTCATCTTCTTTTTGAACAGGTAAAGGTAATATTTGCTTAGTTTTCCTGGCAGTGAATGGGTTAAATCCATCGTGAGAACATGAATTCCAGGAGAATAATAAATTAGTTGTTCTCCCTATTATAAAAATACAAAGAGTAATATAGATATAGTTTCAATTTCAAGTCACATTACTTATAATTCCATTGTTTAATAGGTGTTGTTTCTTCTGTTTCAGGCGGATCTATCTTGTAGAAATACAAAGCAAACCGTGGGTGCGATTTATACACGCACAAACTTCGTCACATTGAAGTACGTCACCGACTCCTGGGGCACCAACGCAAATGGTTTTCGCCTTGTTATCACCGCTGTCAAAGATCCCAGTAAGTGCTCGTTGCTATTGCAATTTTTTATTTGCTCATGAATTGACAATGTTCTGTCAATTTGCTTTTCTTTTGAACTTATTTCCAGGCGTCATATTAATGTTACATTCAGTTGCTTATTTTATCACGGAATTGGAAACATTAGGAGCGACAGGTTATATGAACAGTGTATATTAGTACAACCCATTGTTTGGCTGATATGCACGTTGTATGATCTTTGAAAATTTTCGTAATGCAAAAATAAAAGAGGTGGCGGTATTGTGAGGTTTTTCGACTTGAAATATTGACACTAACTGTACCATAAGCGGACAAACTAGTAAAACATAACGAGTATTTTAGTAAACATAAAAATATATAATTTTTTGTACTATTCAGTAAAGAATATTTTGCACGTTGTTTCCTATATTAAGTTGACAGCCTCCTGCATATCTTTCAGAAAGGTTTTATTGTTATTTCATAAGCGCTAATAGGATCTGCTACGGTATGAATAACCAGCCAAAAATCGTCGGTACGGTTAGTGTTAAAGTAATGCGAAATACGTGAAAAGTTTTTCTTTTTTGGTTGTTTCAGTTCTAAAAATGTCTTTCTTAAGGTCTAACAATAAGTGGAATAGGTGTAGCGTTACTGATCCTTCTCGCCTGAAGGGATTTAAATTAAAAATACTTTCCTCAGCAAATCACAATTACTTTTAGTTTGTGATGTAAACTCATTTTACTTCGCGGTCTTGTATATAATATGAACACAACGCATAGTGTCTGTTGTATTAAACGATAACAAATTTCTTTTTTATATTATACTAACTCTTCTCCTATTCTCCGAAGAAAAATACAATGTCTATTAACCTACCCCTTCAATACCCCACGTATGTAGAGTAGTAAAACTTAAAAATTACACAAAAATCTAGGCAGGTGTAATAATGTTCGTTTTAATGCAATTAGAATCGGGAAACATCGGTTAAATTATCGAAAACTTGGTAGCGTTTTTCTTTGAACTCTCATACACTGCTCAGGTGAAATTTCACCGCATCTCAATCTTCGGATACAATATAATATTTGGTTTATTTTCAAGTACATTGTAACTTGGGCTCTAGAGAATAAAATGTCTTTTGCTGAATATAAAATTTCCTTTTTTATCGTTTAGAATGCTTCTCTTCTTTATGTCATATGAGAATTTACATTTTTATCGCAAAGCAGCAAAAACAATTAATAATTATAACTGATAAATGGTAATAATCACTTAAGCTCTTACAATATTGTAATATTTTACTGTCGTACTTCAACAAGGAAGGTTCTATCGATCGACTCGTCGCCTATCATGATTCGTTTCTTCTTTTTCTTCCTCCCTAGAAGAGGAAGATCTCTGTTCGTTTAAATACTTTTTACGTATCTCCGAGAGAACACTCTGATATTGCAATTTACTTTACGAAGGAATAACAGACTATATGAATATATTAATTGCATTATTTATTTAATATGCATATAAGAGGAAACTGCCCTGCTAAGGAGATTCATTCCTTTTATTTATATCTTGAACATTAAATATCTAGAACTGTAAATAATATGGGAAGCTAGGAACTCAACGGATTCTACTATATTATTTTAAATACTATAGAAATATGAAGTATACTGTTGACAAGGGAATCACATGAAGCATTTTTTATAGCTCTGTTACTACAATTTACAAAAAATGCGACTTTATGAAATATTTTTACTATCTTCTTTTATTTTTAATGTTATGGAACCTTCAGTCTATTTGATAAGAGTGAAATTTATTATTGGAAGAAGCATTGCAGAATAGAAACTAACTAAATCTTTTCAACAAAGGAATTAAAGTCATTGTACGTGTCAAAATCTACTACAGTACAATATTAGCCGTTGTTTGTGAAAATGCTATAAGTCCATTTTTGAGGAAAGTGTGTTTACGTTAGTTTCAGACAAACATAGGTATCTTCTTTTCACATTTCAAATGGCAAAGTAAATAGAATGAAATATCCACATGATTTCATCCAAAAAAGGTTCAGCTTTTACACGTTATAGTATGAAAGCTTCTAAACGAACTTTCAAATATCTCAACATAAGAAGAAAGGAACTTGTACTACTTTCAAATATAACCGTGCATAAAATACAACAAAAATCAACAATACAAGTTGCCTTTGTATTTCGCTATGTTCATACTGCGTTCAAACTTCCTCATAAATGATTCCAAAAGACAATTCTTTTCGCTACTGTTTACATATTTTCACGGACTACTGTATCCAGATGAAAAAGGAAACTTGAAATGGATCCAAATGGATAAAGACACATGTATCCAGATGACTTGGGTTTATGGAGAAAGATAGATAAGCGAAGAAAAAAAAAGAGGAAGCAAAGAATAGACAGAGAGAAAGATAGATTTTTCAATCGATCTAGACGTTGAAAGTTTCCATGGATGGTACAATTAAAATGTGCTCGTGCCGTGTATATTAACACCAATTATAAACTGAACTCCAATTAATAACGAACCGGTTTTAATTGGTCATTATTGCCAATGCTAAATAACAATTGATTTGGTGTACTCACCCTAAAAAAGCATAAATACAAATTAAATTATACGTTTTCAGATATTTGTGAAATTATATTGAAAACAGAAACAAAAAGTGCCTATAATACTTTAATATAAAAGTTGGAATTTGCCAATTTTTTCATTTTAATTACTCAGGTGTTCGTGAAAAAAGAAATTTCAATCTAACTGCGTCCATCGCTTGGTACTTCTTACTAAATCGTAATCTGCCTGTAAAAAGATTGTGTCTCGTGATCTATTAATTTATTTTTTAACAAATATTCTGCCGACTCTGCTTTTCAACCAGATGTGAGGTTTTGTATCTGAAAATGGTACACGTCCGTTCCTTGTTATGTTCAGATACATATTTGAGAGTTTTTACAAAAGCTTTCATGCTATAACATGTGGCAATTGAACTTTTTTGGACGATATCACCAGGATATTTCATTCTATTTACTCCGCCACTTGAAATGCGAAAAGAAGATATTTATGTTTAGCTAAAAGTAACTTAAATACACTTTTCTCAAGAAAGGACTTTCATCACTTACAAAAATAACGGCTCATGTATATATATTTTCATATTGAATATCAACTGAACACGTACTCTTAACATCGTTACATATGCATTTTTATTCATGGTTTCTACAATAATTAGAGGTTTTTGAGATGTTTGCGTTCATAGCAAGCTCAGTCACGTGTTCAAGGGTCAAGAAAATGTTTTTCGTTGTAAGTATAACCGTACACTGTGCGTTTTTCACTGATTTTTTTGTATTCAAAAAAATTCTAGCTTAAGCTGAGTCGTTTTGCCTCAACTTAATTTGTTAAAGAGAAACTTTATCTTTTTAACTTTGTAAAATTTTGATGAAACTGTAATTTGTTATTGCACAGTATCAGTTGAATTTCCCGGATTTAGAATTCAGGAAAGCCAAATAGAAAATACTTCCGCTATCAGTCCATACAAAAGGTTCTTCTTATTCTTGTGCAAAACGGTAACATCGCTAGCTTGTAAATCTGTCAAAAGTATGACATTAAAATTCACGATAAATTATGTACAATAATTCATTTCCGGGATTTTCGTATGCCACAATTAAAAAGTTATAATTATTTGATAAAAAGTCCGAGTACAATACAAATGATAGACGTTCGTAATTATTCACGACAAGTTTTTTTCTAGTTCGACGCTTATCACTTCCAATAGAAAAACCATTAATAAACTTTCATGATTTATTCGTTCATACGATTGTGCTGGAACATTCACCGAATTCGCGAATAATTTTACTGAACGTTTGGGGAGACTGCAGAAAGATCGATAAATTAGGGGTAGAATCGATTTTGAACGAGTATTGAGCGAAAATTTGATTAACCTGAAACGTTGTGTACGTGACATGCTTACCAAATTTCGATTCCATATTATTTCATATTCTATATCACTCGAAAAATATTTCTACGTAATATTTTCTCATATTTTCGATTCTTCTGCCGAAAAAATTCATTGTTAATGACGTTGTACGCAAATCATTCTGTCGTCAATCATTGCTTAAACTGAAATTAATAATGTCTATGCGAAATACAAGAAAAAAAGGAAACCTTATAGGTTTTCAAATTATTTCTGTTATTGAAGATATAACGTTCATTCTTATGATATCTATAATAGGATTGTAATGAATAAATGTGGAAATTGAATTGACTTAATATCAAAATATCATCGCATGTAAAATGTGTGAACAAAACATGTATTTATCAAAATTATCTGTAAATCGTTGTTATTTATGTATACAATTATTATTTATGTTCATCTATGTAATGACTATACGTTGATATACTACGTAAAATTGGGGCAAGTTGGAAAGGCTGGGAAGCTCTATAATTTAATTCTGTTCATGTTATATTGATAAAAAATGTTACAGTTAATACTAACAGTTTTTTATCTGATAATACTAAAATTTGCTTGCAACATTCACATCAAAGTTAAACAAGTTTTAGAGAGGAATCTTTGAGAAATCTGCTACTACTGAAGCAGGGGTTTACAAAGCTGCATTCTGTTTTGATTATGAATGTTAAGTTAGAATTTCCTACAATTTACAAAATTCTGTTCCACCCAACAACATTCACCTTCAATGTATACAACATAACATTTTTTCGTGCCTAACAATCAAATTTTATGACTTACATTGCACGTTTAAATTTACGCAAATCTAAAAATTGTTTGAAGCTTAACACTAGATCTACGGCCGTTAAATCTGGTATATTTAAATTTATTAAATAAGTACTTTGAAAAAAGATGGATCAAGTGGTAAAAAATACGATCAGTTAAGTAATTCATGCATTATAAGATACACGTGAAATATTTACTGTACTGCTTCTCTATCAGATTGAAAAAAATTTTGAAAAATGTTGGAACCCGTCAATTGACGACGACCGTAGATGTAGTGTTAATGAAACCGCATTGATCATATTTTCTATTTATATTTAACATTGTTCAGTTGAAACTTGACATATCCATCGTAACATGTTCAAATATACCGAGATTTCAGTTGAGAAAGTATGGTGGCTTTCACTTCAGTTTTGCCAATACGTATCGAAGTTTTTCCCAACATCTATCATAAAGTAACCTCCGCAGACAGAAACCAGAACGCATAGAGCAACGACGTGGCACAGATACTATATTCGACCTTATTTAGTCCCTGAGTTTTCTCATTGTCAGTTTGAAAGACAGTCAAGTGGCAGTTTTGATGATTCCGATGATGGAAGCTCGTATGTATGCTACTATTTTCCGAAGAAAATAAAAGAACTATATTTTTTTGCTACTATTTATTTTACCCATGTTTTACAAGTTCCGTAGCAACCAAAACTGCTTACAAATAATTTGTATGATTAAAAAGTTAATATGTACATTGATGGCAAATGAAATACCTCCTCCAAGGCTTTGTAACAGCACCATTCGAATTCTTTATTCACACGTAGGATTAAATATTGGGTTGGCAAGAAAGTAATTTCGGTTTTCGTCGATAGCTAATATTACGTTTGTTTTGAAGGACTTCTGACAATGTTATCATTTTTTGCTTCTGAAAATTGAAAGTTGTCACCTTTGGCAGGATTTAGAAACAAATTGTGCTTCATTTTGTTTGCAATTGTTAGTTTAGCGTGAATTTTAATATGGAATGCAAAAACGAACATTTTCGACATACTTTAATTTGTCATTACTTTTTTATACAAACCACATCGAAAGCTGAATTGTATCAAACATAAGTTATGCTGTCAATTTGGTGGGTGTTGTGTAGTTAGAGCTGCTTCCAAGGAACCAAACGACTAATTCGAATGTTTAGTCTAAAATCGCACCTTGCTCAGTTTTTTGCTGATAAAGACCAGCATTTCTATCAGAGCGGAATCATAAATTGGTCTAAAAGATGGCAAAAGGTCATCGAACAAAATGGAAAATGTATATTAAAGTTCATCCTTTGTTAAAAAAAAATTAAGTTTCATTTCATATTACAAAACCGACATTACTTTCTTGCCAACTCAATACATTGGACAAATTGTTATCCTGTTGGTGTCATTGGATATTGCACATAAATTGTTAATTAAGGGGATGGAAACTCGGGAGCAGATGTTAATGCAGAGGGGACGTGATGCTGTAACCAGCTTTCAGAATTATTCATGCGTATCAGAAGGAAAAATATGACAAATGTTTATTTTGATTAATATTCATGAAAATACTTGATAAAGACAAACATCAGAAATTAAATTCAAACCCATCGTGTCACAATGCGTGAAAACTGCACAACAGTACTGCATACAGCAGAGATTCATTTATAAAGTAAACAAAAAGTACGACGATCCATGAATAACAAAAATATTTCATATCCAGTGTGCGACCACGTAACGTGTACAGGCGGACACGAGGTAATTCCTTATGAAAAAATAAGAACGAAATATGGGAATAATTTTTTTCATTTAACGGTTACCTTTCTCTCCCTACCCCCTGTCTTTTGTTTTCGGAGGTATATTTCGTTCTACATACTACATACAACTACATTTCAACAATCACGTTCACTCTTTATTTTCTTATGACGGAGACGGTCTTTTCGCCGTTCATTGGACTTTTTCTGTTTCAGTCACGACTTCGACCGTATTGTTCTATTCTGTAACACGATCCCAACAAATTTTATTAAATTTTATTAAGGGAAAAGGCTCTGGACATTCGGATATATGAGATAAAAAACGCAGACCTTCAGTATGACTCCATAAAAAATTGCAAACCAAAAACGGCCTTTCGTCCAGCCCTTGTTCGTCCTTTTAAGGACTCCAGAATGGCGGATAATATTACTATGACATACCTGGATTTGTCTAAAGTAGTTAGGGAAAGCGATAATTGTACTCCAATTAAGCACACTCAATTATGTTTTTACACGATTTTCATTTAAGGGGTTATATACAGTTAGAATTTTCAGGAAATCGATTTTTTTTATTTCATTTTCGTAATGTACATATATTTAAGTACACACGCAGAAAATTTGAAGTCAATCCAGCGATTGTTTTCGAAGTTACACGCATATTTGTAATGACGTGTTAGAGCGTACGAGGCTGGAGCGGCAGCGCACACCTAGAACACTGGCCCTTTTATTTACCTGTTTATTTATTTACGAATTAGAAAACTAATTTAATTCTCTTTGTACACGGCTTATTTTGATCTAACACGATCGACCTAAATTCTAAAAACAAAATTTTGCTTTACTGTGACCTAGCCAAAACACAAAAACGGCGATTAATTACTGAATTCGTTCTTAAATCCACTGAAATATCGGGACCACAGGAGGTTAGTCTTAATTTTAATGAAGAGATTACAGAAGTAATTTCACCCATGGAGCACGAAGACGATAACCAAGACATTTCTAGTCATAGCAGTAATATGGCAGTCTTACGCAAACGTATGCATTTATTGTCTGAAAGTGACAACAAATAAAATCTTGTTATGTGTAACCCATATTATTTTGCCTAATTTCTGTAATATATTATTGCAGAAAACAGCATGTTACAAATTGTCAATTATCGATTCGCCGCATAGGCAATATATTACTGTCAAAAACATATTATTATTAATTCTCATGAAAAACGTATATAAGTCATGCACCTCGGACGCTTGAAAATGATTTTTAAATGAAAATCGATGTGGTAAGACTTAGTTCCAATTACAGTAGATTAACCCTATCGGAGCGGAAGACAAACGACAAGTCTTAATCTCCCTTTCCTCAGGACTTCAATCCGGAAAATGATCCATGTGCTATCGTGCACGAGTTTCTCTCGGCACATACATTTCCTACCATTTCCATCGCATACTATTCGTCTTTCATTCAGCACTTCAAGTGGAGTTTGTATGTGCGTCTTCTGGCGCAATTCCATCGGCCCTTTCCTTTCTGCCTTCGTCCCTCTTCGCCCTCCTTTTTTTCGTCTTTCGAATTCAATTCATACTGGCGGATGGACACACTTTCAATCTTCTCCGCTTCTTCCAACATAGACGGCATTCGGATCTCGATTTCGATGCGCGTCGAAGCATTTATTTCCCTTCTTTCGATATTATCCACTCGCGATTTTTTTCAGACGCCAGCGTCAAAATGCGTTTTTAAAGTATCGTTTCAATTTAGAATTGACGAAGAATCTTTTACGAGGTAACCGCTGTATATCTCAACAGTAAACTACAAATTGTATTAACCCTTGTCTGCAAGCGATAGTCTCACTGTGAAACACAAATTAGGAACATATGAAATAATTTTTGTTCTTACTAATGAGCAAGTACGTGAGAAAAATTGTGCCATATGTTTATTTTCCTCTTTGCAATTAATCTTTATTTAAGATTGGCTGAGAAATATGGTATTTTATTCTTGAAGTAACATGGTTTAACATTTTTCCCTTTATCATTGATGATCGATATTGCATTGCGATATTAAATTATAGTACATTGTATGGTTTTTCGAAAAGGGCATTCTTCAAAATTTTATGGTGCCATTTCACTGTTATTTTAGGGGACAGACAATGATGATAAAGTTTCATCGACGCCATAGCAACTCATATTACGGATAGTTAAACACACAAATATAAGGGAAAACAGAAGTTCATATCAATGTATTAATAAAATTTTGTGATAGAGATAATTTTTTATATTGGACTAATTATTGTAAATGCTTTTACCTTTTGTTCTTCTTTAAAACCCCGTCGTATTTCAAGATCAGCTTTTTACTCCGAATGTCCCACTGTGTAATGGTCAGATTGGTCGGACTCATTAAGTAACTGTGACTGTATATCTGCTATCCGTGTGTTAAAGATACTTTTCAGAGATTTCTACTCATAACTCAACGTTCTGGAAAAAAATTTACCTTCATTTCTCTCGGGTTTTCCAACTGAATCCTTATTTGCAGTTTAATTCGCAACGCAAAATATTTTTTATTCATTTTCTGAACCCAAACGAAGCTGTTCAATCTGTTCGAACATTTCCGGATGCTGTTTTATAATGTTACTAAACTTATGATAATATACGACGAATTAGCATTAGGTCTTTTGTGGATGTCGTGGGCTTCCTTGCAGAAGTTACCAAAAAATATCTTTCTTTTTTTTTCTTTCTAATAAAACTAATAAAAAGATATAGGCTACGACAGTGTTATGTGAATCACGAAGCATGGCATAAATATTCTTTGCCAGCCGAATTACGAAGATATATAAACAAGCCTTTTATAATTATTCGAGCGGTGTATCGAGAACATCTTGGTAGTGACAATTCAAAAATGTGGTTTCTTTCTAGTTATCTTTTTTTCTCCTCAACTTATGTTATAATATATTTCTTCAACGATATGTTATATCGAAAAGGTGAGGCTTTTAATTGCATACAAATAGTTGTGCTGCAAGATATGACGTATAACATAGCTTCCGATTCAAATTGAAGCATTATTTGATATAAATATCGTGCTTGTTTTATAATATTTAAATATCATATAATATTATTTAATATTTATATATTAAAAATACGCACGAACTTGTGGACTTTTCGGATATTTATATAAAATGAATAATTGCTTAATATTCACATATTATAAAATACGAACGAACTTATGGACTGACCTAATATTTTCGTGATAATTTACATTACAATGTATGTAATCTACGTAACCATTTGAGAGGAAACTCCTTTTTAATTTTATTTAAAATTACGTATGCATACTTCACGAATCTTTTGGAGATTAAATTACCGACCACCTTCTGTGGATGCCTTTGAATACTTCATTGATTCCGTGTGGCCTTCTTCTAAGCACAGTGAAAAAAAAACAAAAAGAATGTGAAAGGACCCAACTTGGACGTTCTGCTTGGTAGCTCAGATACACTGGATACCGAAGAGCGATTCTAAGGATTCCAAAGGAAATCCTTCGCGTACCGAGATTCGCTTCAGCTTAATTGACTCCATCCCCAAGAGGATTATCTACGAGTTTCGGTTTCCTAACTTTAATCCTTACATTAAAGTCAATTCGCCCGTTTATATCCCGTACACGACACTAATGCAAAACGTACAGATTCTCATCTCTCAGAGGAATACACGGAATAGATAATACCAATGGATAATTCAGAAATCCATTGTTACGTTGTAGTAGACGAATTAAATTGTAAAGCAATGAATGGCTGTGTGGGTGCCAAGACAATACTTGAAAATCTCAGGTAACACATAAGTATATAAGTAATTATTTTCCTTTGATATTTGAGCAATCTAGTGGGAAAAATGATGTTTTTACAAATAAATAATAGAGTGTCAATACAAGCAGAAAAAGTAAATATTATTCTAAAAAATAATCTCTAATAATTTATTAAGTCTAATAAGTTACTTATCAAAAATTACGGCTCATATCTACAACGCCTATGAAGTAGTTTATTTATATTTATTGAGTAACAGACATCAGTTTAATATCGTATAGTCATTTTTTCCACTCAAAATGCACATTGGCAAATATATCCCCAAATATTAGATGTCCTTTGGACTTCTCTCGAAGTTTCTATTTCCTGTTCTTTAACGGGATCGCAATGTCAAAGGCTAATTAATTGTCATTGCTTGTTAAACGAAGTTGAATGCTCATGCCACAGCACTGGAGACAATACCATTAGAGTTACAATAGATACATAATGCCGAAGTATAGAGTTAATTACGACATCGCTTCGAAACTGTTCGCACGGACTTTTTCAACCGCTGTATTCTGTTGTACAACATCCTAATAGTTTCTGGTAATTTCAATAGAATTAATTAATGTTACAATACTATAATAGATATTTCAAGCAGCATTTACTCTCTGACGCTATCTATAATATGAAATGAACAGGAGAATTATTCTACACTTAATTTTATCATAACTTTATAATAAACGTTCACAATTTGAATAACATTAATTTTTATTATTTCTAACTTATAACTAAATTTTACTTAGACTTTTCTATCTAACTTAACGGTGCAAATGGCAAATAGTCGACTTTTCGTCGATTATTATCATGTACAGTTTTACCAAAGCAAACAAGAGTAACGTGTATTTTCGATAAGTGACGGTCTTGACGGTGCTTGGGCGATTTCACGTTTTGTTATTGTAAGTCTTCGGATTCTCTTTACGGCACCTTCTAATTACCTCTTTATATTCCGCATAAGCATGGTACATAAATCCAACTCATTAGTTCATGATGATCCGCGTAAAAGCCGATTAATAAGCTCTCGGACATTTAGTAGTGTCACGCAAAAAGCCAATTACTAAGCTTATGGATAGTCATGTGCTAAATTGCCTCTACCTTACGCTACATTGAATGCTAATAACGCAGTACCAAAGAATGTTTTTAATCTGTAGCATATTTTATACTATAATTTACATTGTTTACGTCAGAAGTGTTATTATTTACTTAAAAAACCATGAAATATTACCGTGGCTGAATCGAGCTACTGATCTATTCTACTTTAAATAGTTACAAAAAGAAAGTTGTATAACTTTGAGCTTTTATGTTAATAGATTTCTTACAATCATTTTTAAATAATTCTACACTCTACACTTTAACAATCTGAAACTGTTTGATCACATCAACAATATGACGGTGGTGTTATCTTCAATATTCTACCTCATAATGACTGTAACGAAATTACCTCATTACTATGATCTAAAAGTTTTAGAACGAGGCTTGAACAAGGCAGAGAATTACATCAGTCGTGTTCTTACAGCAAGAAATTTTCTCGCGAAGCATGAGGACAAATGAAACGACTTACACGGAAAAATGAACGCATTAATGCGTGCAATTTCTTTTACCTTATATCCACACCATTACTCGTAACCTTTTCGTTGCTAGAGATGACTATGCACTTCCGCCTGAACGGTATCTAAATACAAAGAGTGATTTCACATTACTCGTTGACATTTTTCAATCGAAAACACAGCTGCGTTTTCTACTTGTAGCATCAGTAAACGCTTCTTAATTCATTGCACTTCAGTGAGGAACTGAAATTTTACTGATGTTTCAATAAATTATAACGAATATTTGCAAGGCAACTCGCAGAATTCAAAAAAGATCTTTTTCACGGGGAAGTGAAGAACTGTTGACGAATATAAGAAAATGTTGTTCTTGCAAGTGTGAAAAAGGGAAAAGGAAATAACTAAGAAATGATTAATATTCTTAATCCTTATATACTTATGTGTCGAATGCACTATCTAACTTCACAAACAAAAAAGTTTTTGCTATCATACAAAATATGAAAAATTGTTTCTTACAGAAGATGCAAAAAAGGTGCAAAAAAATAGTCTTATCGTTATACCGTAGCCCGCACAAAACTATACGACTTTCGTAACAAGTATTTTATCGAATTTTTGTATTAGAACAGAGATTTTGAATATGATGAAGATAAGCGGTACACCGTGTACAAGGAGAATCTATGATTCAATGTCATAAACGAATAGATAACATCAAAATTTACAATTATATTGTACAAAATGTTAATGAAGTAGTTGGAAAGATAAATGTGTTGGTTTCATTCATGAAATGCATCGCGTGCTTATGAGGTATATTACTCGAGGATATAAGAATAGCTCTGGCAATATGGAAAACATGAATGGCGAAAAAGACATCAGAGTGAAAAATATGATAGCGTGATTGCACCTCGTCCTCATAAATTCTTGATCACTACTAATTGTAAGAATCAAAGATGAAACTTTTCATTAATACATCAAAACAGTATTAATATGCAATAAATACTGCTGGTCAGAAAAACATACATTAAATCAGACTAACCTATTCGTCTATTGTACATAGTTGTTTATTCACAGGATTTTATGTATAGCTATGAATTTAACTACCTATTACGAAATCTTTTATCGGTCATAAAGTGTAATTTATCATTGAAATTATTTTGAAAGATCAAAAGAGATTTGTATAGATCGCAACACTAATACGTTTTAACCCTTTGCGGACGGAGATATTTTTGAATATTGAGAGATAGCCATTCATTTTGCGACACACAAGCACCTTTTTGTCAGCAAGTTATACTGTTAATCCATATACATTATAAATTACTACTTGTTTAACACTAGAACTACCGGCGTTAAATCTATCATATTTCAAAATATTAAATAAGTACTTTGAAAAAGGAGGAATCAAGAGGCGGAAAAGTTACTCGATTCGGTGATTTATGTTTTTTAAGATGGACACAGAATATTTATTCCAAGACTCTTCTAGAAACTTGGAGAATTTTTGGAAAGAATTGTGTACCAGTCATTTTGACTGGTTTGGTAGTTCTAGTGTTAATCATATTTCAACGGTTGTATTTAAATTTTTCAACTCTAACTGTATATACAAGCGGCAGTAAACTACAATTAAATTTTTTTTTCAGGCCGTATATATGCGTCGCTAGTCCTCAAAGGGGTAAACAACGTACTATCTTAAAAGTGCTTTTCAGAAAGGGCCCGGTAGTAGTGATGAAGTTATGATAAAACCGACAAAATATTCTAGAGGTCTGCAAGGGTTGATCACAAACAGTATTTATTACAGAGGGTGGAAGTAAAGTAGTGTAGCACTTATTCTAACAATAGTTAGAATTGAAACGTCCATCTAGATTCTTTAACAGATTCTTCCTAAACAGAGTCGAATTGACGTAATGAGAAAAGTGTACAGTGTGTTTGTATTATTATTTCTCAGAGGTTTCCACAGAAACAAATGGTGTATGAGAAAAATGAAAAAAGAGAACATTTGTAAATTCACATTTAATAGAATCCCGTAACGGCGCAAAGTCAGATATATTTAAAAATGAAGTTATGTTACTCTCGCAATAAACAGTTCACAATAATTATCATTATGTATCTGTGTAACAAATTGAACGGCATTTGCATCTAAATACGCACAACATATATTAATTTAGACTTTTTTTTATCAAATCGCCATTTGACTTGAAGCTTTAACTTCAAAGTAAGCGATACCGTTATATTTAAACAAAAAATGACCACACGATATAACTTACTACGTTCAGTAGCCCATTGTTTATTGTAGATTATAACTGAGTAATTTATGGCGACTCAATGAATAAATTTTAAGAAAACAAAAAATTTCATAACATATATTAACCTAACAGGCCACTTGTATTACCTCGGATACTCTGACATGGCTTCAGATATAAATACAATATTATGTTTTACAAATATTTTACATGACATTAGAAAACATTTATGGTATGTTAATAAAAAAAATAATACCAGCCGAAAACAACTCGCTTTTTATATGGTGGAGCTAAATGTGTTACGAATGTCGAAGAAAAGCAAACTTGCACTAACAATAAGTTATGTTCATGAATTTTATTTGTAGGGAGGTGGACAGATGCACAATATTTACATCTACGAAAATAATTCCAAAAAAAAACTTTTTTAGTCTCCATTCGACCTGGCTTTTTGAAAGTTCGCAAAACCGTCGCTTTCACAAATTGAAAGGTTCAGGGGGTTGAAGTGGCATAATGGGCACGTCGAAAAATCTGATTGGCGACGACAGAAAGAAGGAAATATGGTTTCATGGATTGTAAACCATCACAGAAGACTGTTTCACTAATTGGTCGCGTGAGAGCTCCGTCAGGCACACGTGCAAAATGCATTCGAAAAAGGTAGAGAGCAATTTTTCCCGGTCAATACTCCGCCAAACAAAATTACTCCGAAGAGAGTTAGCGTTCACTTTGAGTCCATAAAGACCATAGGCATGGAAATCGTAGAATCAAAAGTTCAAACGAGAGGAACATTTAATTTTTCGAGAAAGAATTTCAATATTTCTTGAATTTATCACGAAAGTCCACAACTGTTTATTTCGTCGTAAAGCACTTTTTTTATTTATGAACATTTCTAAGCTGTAAATCGATCGCTTACTTTGAAAGTGTATGCAGTTTCGGACAAGCTATCTAACTACATCAAAATTAATAGATCACTGCATTTTAAAATAGTGAGTTAATGGTACTTTGCCCTCTTACTAGTCATCTTATAATTAAAAAAATCTATGATTCTATAAATAATCAGACCCTCGTACCACTAAATTAAAATAAAGTAAGACGATAACTGCTGTAGTTTCCGTGCAAAAGACTTAGAGCATTCCATTCGAACGACCCTATACAGTCACACAGAAAATAAAATGAAAAAAATTGCGTTTTGAAAAATTGCCAAGATAAAAAGTTCAAATTCATACGTTCCTTTTATCATAAAAATGCGATATAATACAAACAAACCGATCAATTTTTGCCTGCGTAATTGAATACTCAACAATGAGACATACCGTCACAAAAAAAATCGTAAATGAAGGTCTTCAAAGTATTGAAGTAGCAAAATATTTTGTCCTTTTTAGAATAAGTTAATAGTAAATTCACTGGAATAGATTTACAGCTGATCCAACTAATAGCACTCACTTAAGTGACTCATGAGCATTCAACACATTTACTACGAGCAAAGAATAAGCTCACGTCCTTCACTCTAAGCTCGTTTCAAGTCAGCAAACATCGCAGGTTGTGCGTTCTTGTTCGATGAACGTGCAACCCTTCCGTTAGGCCGTCGGGGCATGTCTCGTGAGCTCGCAACCAAAGGAAATTAGGAGGCGGTGCTCTCTGCACAGGGTTACAGGTAACGTGCGTAACGCGTAAACAAATTGCATGCACTCGCACCGAGACGCAAAATGGGAAAGGTACACGCGTTGGTTAGCCGGTTTTCCCAACGAAACTCATTTCCTTTTTATCATGGCAACGTGGTGTATGGCTCACGCTCTCGTGAACGTGTACGCACTTCGCGAAATGATCGTTCAATGGAGAATTAGGACGTAGATCGTCAGAAGGATCGTTTCCAGAGACACGCTAACCCTAGTGCACCCATCGAGGCATGCTCTAAATGTGCAGCCTTTGTGCCATGATTTCATCCTTCCGTTCCGTCTCTGGCTGGTGTGTTGTATCTTGTACACGGTAGAATTTCATCGGTGCACGGCTGCAAGCAACTAATGTGTTTATGCATTTGCATGATGCTTCCGCAGTACTAACTATCTATGCTGCTGTGAATACGCAGTCACTCTGCTTTCCATTTAATAGTCCCTAAAACACTGTAACTGTTACGACGCGAACGCGCAATCTGGCGGATTTGTAGAGTAAACTGTGCTTCCATTGTTTTTATATAGACGTTTCTAGTCGACTGATCGAGCACAGGGTGTGCGTTGAAAAAGTGGGATTTTAGGGAAAAGGGATGACTTTACTAACTTGATAATTACAATTATAAGAACAATAATAATAGTGTTAATCCTTTGCGAACCAAATTATTTTACTGACTTTTCATTAGATAAGCAAATATAGTCTCGGAAAATTGTCTGCCGATGATTATTCATTTTTACTTAATACTAGGAACAATTGTAGGTAACGTGGGATATTTATGCTAAGATGCAAAATTATTGTTGACTTCGAAAAGTGGGTAATTAGTAGGTGAAACGTTAAGTGCCATAGAAAGCTGTGTCGGGTGCAGCTCGACATAAGAGTGCAAAGGGTTAGTATTATAATGACGATGGTAATTATGGTAGTAATAAAAGTGGCAATAGTATTATGATATGATAGTAATAAAGAAGTAAATAATATGATAATAATTATATAGGTATATTCATTGTTCCTTTGTTTTTTCACTGGTTTGTTAGTGTTCGATTGTATTTAATTGGTTGAAAACCGGTATACAAACTTTGCGTTCAATACAGAAGATAAACAATCGGTTCTATCTGTTCTGTTTGTTACTATGTGTTCCGTGTTCCCTTCTCTGTGTATCTATATAGGAAGACGAGCCTGAGGGCTCAGCGGGCATAGGCAATGTTGCAAACGTTTTTTATGAGAGGTCAGAGTATTATAAAACAGGGAGAGAGAGAGAGAGAGAGAGAGAGAGAGAGAGAGACTGGATAAATGAGAGAGAAAGACGACATACGAATGGGAATAAAAAAAACGTGCATGGGGAAGAGTCAAGCTTATGTTGAGGCAGAATTGTAAAATGCATCGCTAAAACGGCCGCGGCCGCAACCATGTATTCTTTCACGCGAAAAGGCCTTGCATTCTGCTGTCGCGGAGTTTCTTAACTATTTGCGCTGGAAATTAATTTACAAATGCGCGTGCTAGAACGTAACACTATATTTCGCCTTAAGGCATCACATAGTAGTCGAATTCGACCAAAACCATCGGCAAAAGTCCCAGAAACATTAAAATCTATTAATCGTATTTGATTTAAAACATATGAGAGCATACTTTTTTTTACTAATAACACTCTTGTTTTGCCCTACACGCGGCGTAGTGCGATCTGAAGCTGTTCTTCGACAAATAACCTTGGTCGACGTGCCACGCACGTTGTTTTGTTTTACGCGATCGACGCGCGTGGCATGTCTTTCCAGCGCGAGCGGTTAGATACGAATGTCGCCCCAATGCGCCAACACGCTCGTGCCAATAGGTACGAACCTGGCAGGTGAAAGGCAAATCAAGCAGCTCTCGAGCGCATGGGAAAGGGAAGCAGGCGGAGCTCTTCCAAGGACGGCTCTGGCGATCAAGTAAACGGCTTCCCTGATCTAGACACTGGACTTTCTCTTTTTTGACGACTTATGACCCGACCTCTGTTTGCCGCGGACAGTCCTAGACCCGCGTGACCCGAAGTACTAGAAAAATGCGAAATTAAAAATAGCTAACGGGCCCAGTGCAGAGTCGGCCGCCCAAAGTCGAGACAATGGCGGAGACCGGATCGTAAACCGTCGTCTCTAACAATAATAGTGATTGTGATGGTAATCATGATAATCGTAGAAGCGAGGCTTACAAAGCAGTGGATTGTAACAATAACATGTATGATACCTGATGTTGTGTAAATAGGAACAACTGTTTTTGTTCTTTGAGACTGTTTGATGTGAAAGAAACCACATTTTGGCCAATTTTAGTCACTTTAGACCTAACCCAAAAAGAAAACAACAAAAATAGCCCAAACCTAACTCTGAAACAAATCATAAGCTTTGTCAATTTTCCTTTTGGTACACTTGCCCTGTACAAATACGGGTATGATAGATCAATATTTGCTCGTCATGCAACGCTACATCAGCCCGTATGCTTTTCACTGTAATCAAGCCGTGGGAACTTTGGATTGTCCTACTAAACAACTTCCTTATTTCGTTTTATTCAAATATCATAATTTTCATTCGTAATTAAACGCTCCCGACACAAGTCGTTGTCTTCATTTTACCATGCAAATTCGAACGACCTTTTAGTGATGTTTTAGGAATGAACAATCAAAAGTACAAAATAAAGATAGTTTCGGCGATTACCATTATATCAAAACCTAGTTAAAATATGTGTTCACACATAGATGTTTCCAAAATTAATATATTTGCAATCACTAATGCTTTGCTAATATTTTCTATGAGACTATTGAGATAGAATTTGTCATATTCTGGTACCCTAACCAACTGAAGGACACCAACATGATATTAAAACAACTGGAGAAATACTCTTCATTATTCGCAACAGTAAAACTAATTTTGATTATGGCTAATTTTAAACCACACTGTCATAAATTTTTTTCTCATAAATCAGAATGCGAAAAAAGATGAAGAACGTAACATGTGTAATTATATATCTTCAGTTCTGTAACTGAACGCGATGGAAAATTAATAAAAATTTATTGCCTTCGAATAATATTGTGTTTTTCGAAGTACTGAACTTTATGGAACTTTACGTTTCTTTTATGGAAACGTGAACAAACGCGATTCGTGATGTTGGAATAGCTAAAGAACCTTGAAAGACGGGAACTTTATGTTTTCAACACCCATTGTCAATTAACGGGCAGTCCAGCATGAACTTCATTTATATGCAAATTTCGCGATGCAAGGGCGTTTGCAAAGGTAATGTTTTTATACGCCGTTGAATTTACTTTAACAACATCCACGATATACCTCAAACGTTCTTTTAATTTTTGAAAAATATCAGTCATTCCTCGTCTCGTAAAATGTGATCATTCAAAACAAATTCTACAACCATAGTATCTAAATCCATCTATTATATAATTCTTAAAAATCGTTATCGTCATTTCTATGAACTACAGTGTAATTAAATTACAATGCTACAAATGTCACATCTTTGAGTACCTTGTCTATACTGAAATATTCCAATGTTCTAAACACGAACGGCAAACAGAATTAATGTCTGAGGAGTAGCTTGCACTGTAGGACCCTATATAACACAGTACTCACAAAATGCAAATAAAAATTTGCACAACGCCTCCTCACACAACTTCATTATTTATTATATACATTTTATTCTCCGCTCCGTTCTCTGTTCTTCGACAAATAACATTGGTCGACGTGCCACGCACGTCGTTTTGTTTTCCGCGATCGACGCACGTGGCATGACTTTCCAGCGCGTGCGGTTAGATACGAATGTCGCACCAATACGCCACCACGCTCGTGCCAATAGGTCCGAACCTGGCAAGTGAAAGGCAAATCAATCAGCGAGCTCTCAAGCGCACGGGAAGGGGAAGCAGGTGGAGCCGTCTTCCAAGGACGGCTCTGGCGATCAAATAAACGGCTTCCCTTGTCTAGCCTATCAAGTAATCATTCTATAATGATCACTGGTCATTCTCCATAGCTCGGAGTCCTTGTTCAGTGTGTACTGTTTTGCATTTTGTGATTCCTAATTCGATATTTATGTCTTTTGTGAATTTTTCCGTGGTTTTCAGTACTTCGCCTAACTGTTTTTTGTTTACTGTGTATAATTTCCTGCCATTTCTGTACACAACGTGGTTTATTCTACGCTGTTCTTGTTTCTGTTTCTTGATGTTGCATCCGAAAATCATTACGTAATTGTAATTCAGTAAAAGCCTTTATGACTTATTCTCATGAAAGATCCGAATCAATGTGAGAAATGACAATATTATATTACAACTTTCGTATTCGCAAAACAGCGGATTTAAAACGATTTAAATGGCTGGCAATGAATTGATAAGTTTAAATACGAAAATAGTGTTCTTATTAATCAATGATAAATGTACTTTGAAGATACATTCAAAAGTTGGAAGAAATAACAGAATAACGCTGTCAACCGTATGTATTCATTTGTACTTTTTCCACGTGTACTATTTCAAAGTAAGAACAGTAATGAAAATTTAATGTTTTTCGGAGCACAGCTGAAACTGCGCAAAGTTGTACATAATATGCATGAAAGTAGTTAACGCAGTATTTTCCACTTTGTCTAGCGTTGTTTTAGGTCTGTAAGCTTGCGTAGGAAATATGATACAAAATAAATATTCACGCGCTAAAGGTGCCGCAACAGTATTCCTATGTGTTTATTACAAATAATTTGAATCTTTTTCAAAACCCCTTCCATGGCTTGAAAATTACTTTATAGATTTTTCACGAATAAAGAAAATACTCAGTATATTTTTATATATTTCACTGGAAAGTGGCAAAGCAATTGAGAATACCATTATTTAAAAAAAAAATAACAAATAATTGTTATCACGTCTTTACAGCTGTACAATAACGAATAGTAATTCATTTACTATCTCTTCTACTGCCTGTTAGACTATAAGCCTACCGTTTTTCCTTATCTCTCTCTCTATTTTCCTAATTATCCTTTTGTGGCCAAAAAAATTAATTAAACCATCAAACTATGTAGTGTAGCAACGGAATTTCTTACACTCGTCAATAGTATTAATTTTTAGAATTAGATAGTGTGGATGGTTTGTATACAAGCGAGAGTGGATGTTTAGAGTGCGTGATTTGGAAGGCGACGGATTTCAGGGCTAGCATCAATGTATAGTCTATGGATAAGGAGAAAATGAGTGAGTGCAACAGAGAATGCATGCTGTGAAAAAAAGTATCGAGGGTGGATGCGTGCGTGAATTTGGGAAGAGCGGCAGTTGAGAATATGCAGTTGAGTTGAGAGTTCAGGAGCGAAAGACATAGCGTTAGTAGAGAGCTTTAGTGAGAGATTCAGAGTTAGAGTAATTTCACAGTTATTAAGAGTTTTGTGTTTGTTTATAGTTATATATATACTTAATAAAGTTAAGCACTAGTTTTTAAATTACACGCGTTCAGTTTAATTTCTAGGCTACGATATTATTACTTAATTGTAAGGGAATCTCTTCAGTTTCTTCTAAGACGAGTACCGATATTCTTTGGGGGCTCGTCCGGGATTAAATTAGAGTAGGGCCCTATAGTAGTTAATTACGGCAGTGAGTTACCTTTAGCAGAGGCGTTTATATATTCTTCATTTATTAGAACGGAAGATATCACTTATTTTCTTCAGACATAACTGTAACAATTTACCACTCAGCAATGGCATTTAAGATCCTAACAATTAATAAAAAATTTAGTAAGACTATTTTAATGCTATAACTTCTTTTCAATATCTAAACACTACAATACCTAAAATGAAATATTGCCCAGCCCTAACGCAACCATATCAAAAACGGTAAATGGCAAAGCGGTGAGAAAGATTCATATACTTACAGATTTATATTATTGGTAAGCGACTGTTCTATTCCTTAATACGGTTCCAACAAGTTTATTAATGAAAAAAGACTGTACATTTTCGAATACAAAAGATACGAAACGCAGACCTTAAGAATGACCTCGTGAAGACTGCAAACTAAATATTTTTAGCTCGCGCCCTACTTGGTCCTTTTAAGGACTCGAAAATAATATGGTTGGAGGTTTGGATAACTCTGACTCTCGTGACTAAGATTGTAAAACGCAGATATTTTTGCTATGACATCCCTTGGTCTGTCTAAAGTATTTCGGGAAAGCGATAATAGAAGCGAAAGTAAATAATATGTCCTGTTTGGAATCTGTATCACTTTGGGTTTTACGAAATATTTAAAATGAGTCGGTATACAGCAGGACAATTTATTGTTGTTATACCTTTCAATGTCAATTTTGACACTTCCTACTTATCAGCCTGACGCTTTCTGTTGTAACCACGACTAATTGTAAGCCCGATAAGTCAGTTACATTACTAAATACAGATTATCTCACTCATCTCCACATCTTACTTTACATATTTCGAATTTTTTTTTACATCAAAATATGTCTACTTGAACCTAACAAAACAGTAGAAACGAGAATATATAACATTGCAAGCATCGTATGAATCTAATGAGATAAGAAGAATCTTGTTAATAAAAAATAAATTTTACATAACGAAAAAAATATTAATGAATACTTTGTATCATCTTTACTGTTATTTTCTGACATTCTAATTCCTGATCTGTTATTACGTGGTAAGGCATTATGGAAACATAGCAAGCTGTTTGTACGTTCCACGTCGTTGCTTTATAATCCAAGTAACGTGGCTCGACATGGTAGTTACGTGAACCTTTCCATTTAGAAAGGACGTTATATCAGATTAATAAATTATATTAGCTTAAACATTTCCGACAAGATGAACTCATTTCCAAAAAGGAACATTAACAATTTTATGAGTATTTGCCTATACAAGCTCCATAGAACTAAATATGTTTCTAAAAAAATCATATAGAATTTCCTTCCGAAGGACATATCCTTTTTTGCAGTTTGTAATTGCAGTTTTTCTTACATTAACTTGTATTTGATAAAATAGTTTTTTAACACGTGAATGTCACCTGCATTCTGTTAGTTTCATCATTTCTACTGTTTGCCTTTTTCTATTAAAAACACTTCTTTAAAGAGCAGAAATATTAAAGGTAAAAATAGTTATATGCTCAATAGTACTTTATTTTTTTAATATCAATATTTAAATGCTGAATGTATTAGGAAAATCGCGGAAATTACAGTTTAAAATTCCACTGAATTCGATATCGCCGGTCACTGGCCACCCCCATGCCATTCAACGTGTTAATATCATTTTAACCTATGTGATGTTATATTGGAATGTATGTTTCGTCTATTTATATATTCGACTTTTCATTGTATTAACTTATTTTATAATTCTTAGTGTATTATTATGAAGTCAAAATTTAAGCAAACAATTTGTAGGAACAATTTTCACTCTCTAATAAATGGGCACGTTATAAGCATTTAAGTTGATGGCAGAAAACATATAAATACAATTAAATCATGCAAAGCTTCATCATTGTATTGAGATCCTTCCCTTGCCATTTTAACACTAGAACTACCGGCGTTAAATCTATCATATTTCAAAATATTAAATAAGTACTTTAAAAAAGGAGGAATCAAGAGGCGGAAAAGACAATCGATTCGGTGATTTATGTTTTTTAAGATGGACGTAGAATATTTATTCTAAGACTCTTCTATAAACTTGGAGAATTTTTGGAAAAAATTGTGTACCAGTCATTTTGACTGGTTTGGTAGTTCTAGTGCTAATAATACAATAATATAGACATTCTGTTTAGGTTCTCATGTATTTCATGTCTCTTCCTGTAATATGAACATTTTCCGTTTCTCGAAAATAGAATCTTTTCTGTTCTTTCTACTTTCAGCTTATAAGACACGATTTAATATATAAAGCAGCAACAATAAATTATCACGAACGAAGTAATTTCGGTAATGCACTTATGAAAGATTTGTAAACGGACATTTGGTAAATAGAAAATGCATAAAACATAGGACGTTAATTTCAAATCGGTTCTTACAAATTAATCCACTTCAACAACTTTCCACCTTTTATGGTAACGACACACTAAGGAATAATTTGAACGTTTGTATTTAAAAGCATATTTGCAATCGCGGACCATTAAATGTCATTAAAATCATTGCCAACTCTAGGTACTCAGCACAATGATAATAACAGAATATTCCCCTTCAATTCGAGGAGCTTACGTTCAATATTCAGGATTATTGTATTATGTAGTAAACTTATATTGTATAATATGATTTGTAATACGAATTTACATTTGTATATTGGACAAAATTGGCAGTATAATGTCAATAATTACTGTGACTTTATTTCTATTATTTGCAATTTTAATATAGAAATATTTTGAAATGTTCTACCTCGCAGTTTCGAATTATTACGAATAATGCAAATCAGCAGAACAGTTAAAGATAAAGAATTTTTTTCTTAAAGAGGGTATGTCCGAACTTGGAGACTTCGTTACAGATTTTGTCGTTTATAAATTTTGTAAAAAAGTTATAGTATTAAAATAGTCTTATCATATTTTTTATTAATTGTTAGGATCATAAAAAGTATAAGATTGTTATTTTAGAAAATAACAATTACTTTAATATCATTTCAAGAAACAATTCAAACGAACTGCAAAGAGAGTACAACAAAATTGAAAGTTACCTATGACGGTTCTTACAATTAGTAACTACAGTAGACCAAAATTTTGTTATTCACATTTACATATTGGGTTGGGCAAAAAGTCTCATCGTATTCTAACGCAGAAGTTAACAAGTTTTTCGCTCAGAAATCACAGAAATCTTACTGTGAGGGTTATAGCTTTACTTAAAAAATGTTCAAAGATGATCGAGCAAAAGGACACATAATAAATATGCATATATTTAGTTATAATACATGAAAAATTTCATTCTAAAGCTTCTGTTTCTTTTGCTAACCTTTTGAGTTATCGAGATTATTTTGTAATTCTTCGTCTGTTAGTGATTGAGAACTTTTCCCTACGAAAAAATATCTCTAAAAATACTGTTGGGAGAAGGACAACAAAAAAAAGGAATGGGACATATATGAATCACTAGAGGTTAGATTAGCACAAATTATAAAATAATATGTTCGCATTACTTCTAATTCTTTTATTTCAGTGTTTCAATAAAGCACCAAACACTGTATAGTAGAAAACATGCCATAAATTGATGATAGCCATGTAAAACAATAAAAAAAAATTAAATTCCAACTTTGGTTCGCAAGAACTTAATCAAAGCTGCATGTTGTGACATCTATTTACAATATGAAAAATCTACATGTGTGTCCAACTATCCATTTAACTCTACAACACTAGAGGAATAAGTTATTATCAAAATTAAGCACATAGAATTTCCATTAATAAGTTTTGAAAATTTTATGGGACACGTAGACCCCGTTGGTGGTGAAAACGTTAATAAACTTCATTTAAAATGTGAAAACACTTGTTCCACTTTTACGCTAAAATACGAAGAAATTTTCTCCCTGACCCAATATAATAGAAATATGTGAAATATTTACATTAATATGATGCGTAATTATGTGTAACGGATATTAATTAAAGTGTGTTCTGTTACTTAACGGAAACTTAATTGACTTACCAAGATTTTAGTGTTGTAGAAATTTAAATAAGTGTTTAATTAATGCCTTCTTGAGTAGAGTATGGGGTTTCAACATTTTGTAGAAAGTTGCACCATCTCAATCTGTTCTTTCGTTCGGTGTATGTTGAGGAAAGCTTCAATATGTAAAGGTTTATTATGCGATCCAAAAGGCCACTGTTTTTGAAAGGTTAATTAATTCAGGACCACACTGAAGGGTGACTTCGAGCCTTTAGCTGGCTTATTTCTTGATACTGATTAACATGCTGTAATTTTTCAAAATATTTCAATGCAGACTCGTGTTTGTTAGACTTTAAAAACAATGTATCGAATCAGGAATGTACTTCATACTGTTTATCCAAAGTTTTTGGAACACATTTCTATGTCTAACGGACGCTGTACTTTTTTTGTCTTTAACACTAGATTTGCGGAAGCTGTCAAATTGACGGGCTCCTACTTGTCTTATAAACATTTATCAAATTTACAGAGAAGCTGTATAGTAGATATTTCACGTGTATTTTACAATACAATAATGACTTAACGAACTACCATCTTTGCCGCCTCATCCCTCTTTTTTCAAAGTCCTTATTAAATATATTGCAATTTGACAGATTTCACGCCCGTAAATCTTGTGTTAAATCAATTAGAACTTCAATTTTGCGTAACTATACTGCTGCAATCTATCTCACGTATTTGAATTTTCCAAGAATCTAACGTATCATGGTAACTGTGACATTCAGTTAATGATGTCATGAGTTAGGATACCACTGACATTTTGCATGTATACCATCTCATACACCATGAGATGTGGTACGTTCAATTTAAGGATTGCGCTTTTACTGCCTGACGTTTTTCGGTCGCATTTCGACGATGAGTTTTTGGGAAATATTTTGGAACGAGTTTGTCGCAACCACTCAGTTTAATTGGCGGAGCGCATGCGGGAAATTTAAACGTGAGATGGCAAAATCCTATTCCTAGAAACGTAAGGAAACTTTCCATGCCAGTACTTTGGGAATTCGTGTGACTGGCAATTAGGCATAGAATGGTCTATCAAGTGTTTCAATCTTTTTGTGCCGTTTGTAACGGCTCTTAAAAAAATGTCTCTTGTGTGCAGCTGTTTTTATTATCAAAGTTTGAAAACGAGTAGATGAGTAAGAAAAAACGTCCGCAACGAAATTAAAAGTGGCGCCTAGGAATGCGAAGAGCAGGTGTGTATAAAAATCAAGTGAAAAAGTGTAATGAGTGAATAAAGATATAACGATAAACCATAAAAATATTGCATTACGGTGTGCTCTTAAGTTATTGCAACCTAGTTATTGTAACATTAAATTAATTTATATTATTAAGTAGTTTCAACACTTGTATGATGACTTGTATGACTTGTACGAAATTTGACATATTCAACACAGTAAGAAACAAGGTTTTTGTATGAAACTCCAAGCGATATAAACTGAATATTATTGACAGATGTGTAACCTCTCTGAAACAATTGAAATCAGCTGTTACTATGAAACATTCATAACAGCCAGAGCTATCTTTTGAAAACGGACCGAATTAATTTGTACGCCTAATATGAAGTAATTTTGTAGTGAAATTACTTGACTGAAATTTCGGATGGTATGCTTTTGTTCTTCTCGATTCTGGGGCGCTACCTTAAGGCGAGTCTAAAACATAATAATGTGAATGTCATTCAACTCTGCATAGTATACGCGTTAGTAACTTTACCACTAGTTCAGTTAATTAAACTTATAATCGGTACCGAAGTGTTCTCCCTAAAGCGTGTTGGTTCTGGCAGTAAACCATAAACAACCGGTCGTCGATAAACATTTAATGGAAAAATAAGTCGAGAATGTAAATTAACAATTGAGCCGTTACATTTGAAAGTGATACATGTCCCTTTCTTCTTATGTTGAGATATTTGAGAGTTCGTACAAACGCTTTCATGATAGAACTAGAAACGGTTGAACCTGTTCGTATGAAACCATGAGAATATTTCATTCAATTATATTTACTTTGCTATTTGAAATGCGAAAAGAAGACACCAAGGGTTAGCTAAAACTAACTTAAACACGCCTTTTTAAGTAAATTGATTGATACTGTTTTCAAAAATAACGGCACAATTTTTCTTTCAACGTAACAATGCTTGGTGGAGCTCCATCACAAGTAGACATCATGAGTTTACGTTGTATTAAAAGGCACTGTTATTATTACGCATTATTTAGTAATTGTTTTTGACATTTTGCATGCTCCATTTTATTCTTTATATTTCTAAGGCTTTCTTTGGTTACTTATAAAAAATAACTATTATTGTTCTTTACCACTGCTTCTTTGTCCTTATGGCCATGTTCAGTATTAACAGAAGTATCTATCAAAATGATATTTTTCAAACGTCTATCAAAATTTCACCAAATCGTCAAGAAATTTGTACAAGCTACAGCAACATCAACGAAATGTGTCTTTTTCTAAGAATGTATAATAAAAAGTAAATATTAACACGTTGAACGCCACCGATATTTCGCTGGTTTCATAATTTTTACAGAAGTGAAACTTTTTCTATTAAAATCACATTTTTACAAAGCAGATACGTCAAAGACACAAGTAGTTGTATAGTCAGCAGGACTTTACCCTTTTAATGCAAATATTGAAATATTCAATGCATTAGAAAATTCGTAAATATTACAATTTAAAAGTCATACGAATTCATTGAATTTAATAGCGCCGGTCACCGGTGACCCCCATGGCATTCAGCGTGTTAAATATTCCTCGGAAGAAGAAAGCCAATAGCTACGTTCAAAGAGTAAACTTTTATGTTTCAAATAACATATTACATTCAATTTACACGCAATATCAGTTCTAACGATAAGAGCAGCTACTACAGTTCTCTGTTACGCATGTTGTTCTCTACTCCTGCATTTACAAATAGTCCACAACCGAACAATCTGTACATACATGCGCGATCGATCGAAAACGAACATCGCCCTTTCGAGACACGACGTCTAAGGCAATGTCTGTTCAGTCAGCCTTACTGATGAGAGACTACGAGTAGATCCACAGACTGGAATCGCGCTGCCATTCTTCGTTCAAGTAACTGCTAAGGCCACCAATCGAATGCGCTCAAAGGTATCGATCACCGATACTTCATCCATGTGTTTCTACAAGCCAAAGGAATTACAACTCGCCTGGTTCTCTTTTATGCTTCCTCCTTTTACAGACGTTTCAAGTGTTATAAAACAGCAATCTTCCACGATTTAGAACAGTAAAGTAGTTCTTACTGTTAATATGCTCTTCCTATTGTTTGCTAAGTTTGGAAGTGCACGATGCAAAGTCGCTTTCCTTGCTCCAAAAGGAACGCGAATATAGTAGGAATCACTTTTTCAATTTCATCGATGTCGTTTCATATTTCGGCTCCAGCAGCTTTGGTTATTTCACGTAAGACGTGCAGTTTTAGGTGGATTCTCAACCAACGATCGGATTCGGTATGTGTACGAGTCTTCCGACGACATAATCTTTTTACCTTTCTTTCAAAGGTTCAAGTGTACATGTTAAAGAACTGTATACGATGTTCCATTTGTCATTGAACAATATACAGGGTGGTCCACATAACTTGTGCACCTCGAATAACTTTTAAAGTGTGCGTTGCACGAAAGAACGTTATATACAAAAGTTACATGGTTTAAAAGGGTACACTATGTAGTGTGTTAATTTTCTTTATAGGTGGAGGCGTTTCGGAGATTTGAAGGTCAACTTTGTTTTTTTAAATGGAATGATGTTTTTTCATTCATCATGAAATAGTACGTTTCAAGACGAGTTCAATGACCTATGACTCAAGTTCATTAAAAGTCAAACTTGTTTGAATATTCAGTAACTGTAATTCAAAGTATGTCATGTTTGGTATCATTTTAATCAGAAAAATCTCACAAATACGTTAGCAAAGGTTAACAAAAATCGAAAATGAAAACGGCCGATCCTCCCGATTTTTCTGATTAAAATGATACCAAACACGACATACTTAGAATTATAGTTACTTAATATTCAAGCAAGTTTGACCTTGAATGAACTTGAGACATAGGTCATTGAACTCGCCTTAAAACGTACTATTTCATGACGAATAAAAAAACATATCATTCCATTTAAAAAAACAAAGTTGACCTTCAAATCTCCGAAACGCCTCCACCTATAAAAAGAATTAACACACTACATAGTGTACCCTTTTAAACCATGTAACTTTTGTATATAACATTCTTTCGTGCAACGCATACTTTAAAAGTTATTCGAGGTGCACAAGTTACGTGGACCACCCTGTATATATCTTAACACATCTTAAGCGGGAAACGTCTAAACTCTTTTCGTGCATATTATTATTAACCGTTTGAGTCCCAAGCAGCGCGATCGCGCTGTTGAGATTTTATGTCGAGAAAACCCAGCACATTTCGAGCATTGTGGACAACTGACGGTGCGATACCGAATGTCGAAGTCGCGCGTTCCGATTTACTGACGCGAGTACATCACACAGCTCCTTTGAATGTAAATAGTACATTTTACAATAGGTAGAATAATACTATAATAATGCAATAATACATTACAAAATGAAAATTTTTATTTCATTGTTATCTTCTCAATCATTCTTATCGAACAAAACTTGAAATATTTATAAATTTTACAGTATGCATATGTAATAATACATATGCATTTTATAAAATAACGAATTACAAGTTAACAATATTTTTGTGTTATGAACAAACAATTTAAATGGAGAGTAACACTTATAATTTGTAACGTCGGTGTTTATCAAAACATATTGGATGAATTCCTTTTTTACATCGCACGCAAATTAAATGTGATCTTTTTATTGCATTTTTCGTGCTGCAGACTACGCATTGTCGATATAACATAAACAAAGCGCTATCGCGCCGCTTGGTATTTCTCGACATAAAATAAAACAAGCGCTATCGCGCTGCTTGGGTCTTTTCGTACTCATTTAGAGAAAGCGCGGTTGCGCTGTTTGGAATTCTTCGACAGTGTTTTTTCAATACCCCCTGGGACTCAAACGGTTAAAGCGCGGGAGAAGACAAAACAAAGTGAAAATGGAATTCTTTTTTAAAAAGAAACTGAAAGTATATTAATAAATAACCCATAGTTCAAAAGTTATAACTACTTTATGCAGAAGTAATTTTGCACGCGTATTGCAGAAAATCGCCCGCTATATGGTAAGAATTTGACGAGAAAATACCCGCTTAAGATGTGTTACATAATAAGTTTAATCTCTACATTTTCAGTACTTTACGTTTCATTTTACACTCACCCCCTTCGACTACGGCAGAATTTTAAATGTGCCGCGCACTGTATACGGCAGGCTTTCAATTGCAAGGTTTGCCGAGAACAGCGAAATTTTGTGTCAACGTGCATTTCTGGTAAGATATATTAAAATAATGAAAACACTGGATTCCATAATGTTAAACAAATGTAACTGATGAACATAAACCCGGTATAATGAAATATTACGCTATATTATAGGCGCTTTCAGTTTATTTCGAGCAACGTAAATTAAGCGCCTATAGTTGGTTATCGTGTCAACGAACCAATCTATGTCAACCGCCATTTGACGTCAATGGTAGCCAAAGGGTTGCAATAATAAAAAAAAAAGCAGACACATTTTTGAAGAGTGTAAAAATGTGTATTGCAACCACGGTCGTTTAAAATCGCAATCAATAGTAAATACAAAATAAATAATACTCAAAGTATTTGCCGTAAGCAAAATAGCAGTGATATTAACACATGAAACCATAATAAACTCTATTTGTAGCAAATATTTGATCTAAATGGTCATACAAATTTTGTCCGTCAGAAATGCATATAAACCAAAAATACGTCACACAGTATCATCAGCTCATTCGTATTTTATCAGGTCATACAATTCGCTTTACGAATTCCTGGTCTCTATACATCGTTAACACATACTACTAAAATTTTCATAATTTTGATTTCATTATGTTTGACAATGTATAAAATATTGTAATCAATATTTATTTCTTTCATTAAATCGTATAACTCCTCATTGTGCGATACTATGTACAAATAGTTATAAATGTCATCCTGAGTTACAAACTCATCCACACGCGCCGCACAGCGTAATGAACAACCGATGATTAAACTGTCGAGGAAAGACATTAAAGTTCCAAAAATATTGAAAACCGAGGTGCGCATATGCAAGTAAGCATTCATTTTATAGGTGGTCCACCCATAATTGAATTGTTAAAAACGGAGAAATGTAATTAACGCCCTCAAAACGAACGTTATGAAGTGTGTAACCTAATACACTTCAATCGACGTCATTGATCTGAGGTAATCAATTTGTCGTTTAATATACACATTTAATCAATCAGCATCGTCTACCCTTCTACAAATTTGACATGGTACCAGATTGAATATGGCGAAAAACGAAGAAATTTAATTAACGCCCTCAAAACGAACTTTGTGAAGTGTGTAACTTAATACACTTCAATCGAGGTTATTGATCTCAGGTAATCAATTTGTTGTTCAATACACATATTTAATCAATCATTATCGTCTACCCTTCTATAAATTTTACGCGGTACCAGATTCAGTATGGCCAAAAACCTCAAGTTGAACATTATTGAGATAATTAATTGGTCAAATAATGGATCAAATTGTTTTGACGTATTACAATTTGTATTACTTTATTGTTTATTGTTTAAGCTTTGAAAATATTCATTTTCCATTTATACTAAATGGCCATTTCAGCAAACATTTAATTTTATCTGTTCATTTTATTGTATCTGCAAAAGACACATAAGAGAATATTGCTGCAATATACAGTGCCGGTTAAAAGTCACTTCCTCATTGTTTATGACCAAATTTGTAAACCATCGGAAAAGCAATTACTTCCTTTATAAAGACATTTTTATTTTATACAATTGTAAAAATACTCTTAGATAAACAGTTGAACACAACTTTATACCTTAGATACACTTCTTATTAGATAAAATCTTCCGGAATAAACTGAGCGGAAAGAAGCACGCAAGCTTTTTTCCACTATAAATGATCTATAACTATGTTAACGAATTCCGTTTATTAATATTGTGGATCAAAAAATAGAGCGAGGCCGGTACAGTATATTATACCCTTCTTGATATTTTTTATTTGTTTCTCTGTCACTGTCACGTCTCTTATTACTTTTCAACTCGTCGACTATTCCTCCTGATATTATTCGGACACAACTCTCTTCCCGTTTTATTTTTGTAACGCACTATGCCCTTGTTATTTTTAAGGGGCATCGACTTTTTAATTATTAGCCTTGCGCACTGTGATATTGATAATTACAAAACTGCGAAACCCTCCGAGAGAGAAGCGACCTGAGGTCATGACCGAGAAACCGCTATATTGATTTACGTGAATTCACCTCATTCGGTAAACATTTTGTAGTAATTGCTCAGTTCCCGTATTTAATTACTTTCCATCTTAGTTAATGAATTATAAATGTAGACTGTAAAAATGCACGCTTTATATTTCAAAACAAATGGTATCCTTTTGAACCCATGTTATAATAACAGAAATCTATGCCAATCAGCTTTTAACTTCTTTATTTTATGTAATTTTCCCTAATTTAAAAAGATGAAAATATTATTTTCTGTGAATATGTTATTCCTTAAAAACATTCATGCAAAATAAAAGCCAGTTTTAATTTCAACAAATATGTAAAACTGCCGATAAGTTCACGCTCCCACAAATCAGTTTGTTGCTTAGAATTCCAGAGAATTCTCAAATATCATAATTACAAGTAAAAGCAACAGGAATCGTTATCCTTTTTTCCCCTCATACACGATCTTGTGGACAAAGTTCTCGCTTGTGTTACACGATACGTTGCGTATGACGTACACTACCGCTCAAAAGTATGTGGACACTTTCATAATTCTTATAACTATCTTAAAACCGTTACGAAATCTTTGATAAATTTGCTTAAATTTCAATGTATTCCAGTTGGTGCGGCATTAGAGAATATATTTTAGTTATTATTTATTCAATGTCTCGCCAATAACAGTAAAACATAATTATACCGATGGAGCAACAAAAGGCCTCTTATTTAACGTTCCTCTACTCTGGATAATGATTTGAAATATTTATATCCGTTTTGATAAGCCAGCAGCTCACACAAAAGCGTTGCAGTCATTATGAAATAAAAGACAACAAAATTACCGTCCACGTAATACTGTACTAGGCCCACCGAATAAAATATTATTTATTGAAAATAATGGGATAATTAAATTATTTCATTCAATTCCAATAGAATATATTACATACGTATATATTCGCAATGGAATGTAATAATACATGCTGTTTAACAGCAATAATATACATTATACATCATAAGTTTCATAAAAGTCATAAGTGTCCACATACTTATGAGCGACAGTGTATTTATGCGCGCGTTTGTGTTGAGAAGTCAGAGAGACAAGAAGCGTAAATAATTGTGAGTGGTGAGTTTTAACACTAGAACTACCAAACCAGTCAAAATGACTGGTACACAATTTCTTCCAAAAATTCTCCAATTTCATATGAAAGTCATAGAATAAATATTTTACGTCCATCTCAAAAAAACATAAATCACCGAATTCATCATCTTTTCCGCCTTTTGGATTCCTCTCTTTTCAAAGTTCTTATTTAATATATCGAAATATCATAGATTTAACGCCGGTAGTTCTACTGTTAATAAAAAGAATCAAAGACAAGGTGGTGCGTTGATAAAAAACGATAAAGGGAAATAATCGCAAAGTCGAAAAATGACAAAGAGTGAAAAGAATGTCAGAGTATCGACAATAGTGAGGTGATAGTAACGAGCGAGTAGTAAGAGAGTCGAGAGTAACGGGAGAGCTAGTAAAGATTTCCGAGAAGGGTATTATTTTCCGTTTTATTCCCGTCACATCCTTGAATCTGCAATTACATCGAAACTTATTAAACAGACATTGTTATTTTAAATGCTCATCGATATTGCAAATAATTTCAAGAACGTCCTTCCAATCTATTCGCTCCAACTGGATAAACGATTTTATTTTCATGAAATGAATTACCGGTAAGTTTGATGCAAAATGGTTATAGATCTGTCACATTGATCATCGGCAATTTAAAATTAAATAGAGCAATGAAGCACATTCCGACAGATGTTCGATATCGAAATTTACCTCGCCAAATTAATTTGCTCGATGCCGCACTCTCGTCAAACATCTCATTAAATTTGTTCTTCGTCGATGCTACTGAACAAGAAGCAACAACTGTTGATCTATTAACCAATTAACGATCTAATGAGATTCACATTAACTTGAATTTATTTTTACCTGTATAAGTACGATTAATGCATTACTACTACTGTCCTGTTTTCACGTACAGCAGTATTTATTAACATCCATTACCATTAGTTTTTATCCGTTTGATAATGGACTGTTGTATTGTATCTTTTACATGCGAATTCATTAAGTCATTTAACCGAATATGTGTGTATATATACACATTAGAGAATATCAGAGAAGAGGTATTTATATTAAAAAGCTTCGTAATATGAACCTGATAACAGGGGAATTAACTTTTGTTCAACTCGTTTCACAATGGAGACTTTTTTCTTCGCAGTGACATTATCACACCTAAAGTACCACGCTACGACTTAATGGATAAGAACGACGTAAAACGTTATGTGTTCAACATATTACGTTTAAAATTTTCCATGTCGAAAAGAGTCGTCATGCCCATTGGAATAGTCTTCCTGATATGACGAAATTTTTCGGTATGTGCACACGGCAATTCGAAAAAAAATACCTGCAAGCATGAATTATAAATAAACAATTCTATTTGTAATCATTTCTGACAAACAAATATCTCCGCAGCGGACTGTAAACGTATAATTTTAATTACGCTACGTAAAATTAATTGTGTTGGGAGCAGAAATAATTATGTATTAATTAAGAAGAAAGATAAAATTATTTCAAAGCCAGAATTTCAAAAGCCCCCCGCTGTTCGCGTATATGACGAAAGATGAAATCTATTACGGGATTATAACAATTTATCATTACCAGGGCCTTCTAGAGGTAATTGCCGATGTTTCCTTCTAAAATTGCCTGGAAGGGCTGTATTTGAAAATACTGCGTTTTAAAATTAGTCTCTCGTTGAAGTTTTGACGCCTGTCAGAGAGTTCTCGACTCAAGGGGCAGGTAACCCCTTCGCAAAACTACCAATATACGTACATACATATACATACTTTTCCGCAACCACGGCACTTTTTACGTTCTTCTACAGAGTTCTCCTGTTGGAACACCTCTAACCTTAGTTCTTCCAATTTTCAGAACACACCTGTAAGGACTTTCGATGCACTCAGAACGAGTTCTGCATCGAGACGGATCTCCTTTGCGACAGCGTGAATCACTGTGGTGACGGCTCTGACGAAGCAACCTCGACCCTCTGTGCCAGTAAGTTTTAATTATTGATGATACTTTATATGTTTTACAACCCGTGAGGGACCTTTTCTCGTATTTCAAACACGCAACAGCGAAGAGAAATGAATTTGTAACGAAATTAACCGTAATCCAATTACGTATGTAAAGCATTTGGAGCATTAAATCGATGCTGTAAAGGTAGCAATTTAACAAGTATCCTTAATATCTTGCACCTGCACAATCTATTGTTTTACGTGGAAATATTACTGGTGAAATTCGCCTTTGATATTATAACAATTTTTACATTTACTTTATGAATTAACTGTTTATAGGATTAGTATAATTATTCTTAACAGGTGGGCATTTGTCGAAATTCACAACATCTGTTCAATTCAGTTTTATTGATATTAAGTATGTCGAATATTTATACGGACAGTATTTTCATATGTTGTTGTAATGCAAACCGATAAAAAATCTATTCCTATCTGATACGAACAAAGGAGAAGTCCGTTATTGTTCCGTATTTTTATTGTAACTCTTTAACAAATCATTTGTGCACTTACGTTTATGTAAAATATTTTGTTTTGTTTTTAACATATTGCGAAAAAAATGTATGGCAAAAAGTTAAAAGATCCTGTATATTTGCCAGTTTTGTCAAAATATATCGTGCAGTATGCACATTGGCTTGAAATGAACAAGACAATTACAGGAAATGTATTTTACTAATTATTTGTTAACAGAATTGCGACATAGTGCACGTGCATGTGTCCCTAATGCAATGTTTGCCCATGAAATCTGTGTTTATTGCTATTTATAATGAATGACACTACATATTTCCATATAACAGTAAATAATTCGTCGTTTATAGTAATATGTCACTGTAACAAAGCACATCAAGTTTTTGTTAAAAGGAATTATGTCATTAATACACGCAATTCCCGACAGCTAGCTTATTTGTATTACTCGTGTTATATTAAACAGCATATACCAATGCTAATTCCATAAGTTTAATATTTGTTTAATAAAACAATACTGTTTTAAATGAATACTATTTTAACTCATATCTTTGTTAATGATAATGTATTGTATATTGTTCGGATTATTAAAATATAAATAAAAAATAAAAAATAAAATATAAAATATAAAACATAAATTATCCGAACAAATTTGAAGTAATATGTGTGCAAAGTTTTAGTACACATCTGGATGATTAATGTCGCAGGGTGGTCAACTACTACAATGTGATAACCTGCAGTTGCAAAAATTTGTTGAGGTTAAAGAAATTGCTAATTGAATCATAATACAACGATATAATAAATAATTTGTTAAACAGTATCGAAAGCTCGCTTGAGAATCAGTTACTCTTGGCAACTTTCTCCAATTATATGAGTCAAAGTGCTTGCAATAATAATGAGAATATTATATTCTTCATGCAAACGGCATTACTCCAGAAAGTCTTCATTATCACTTCCGGAACAGCTTGCTTGTTCCGTGATGGTAAAAAGCAAAGTATGCCGGGCTCTATCGATTTCCTGATTCAACGAAACTGCGTGCACGTCTCCGAGGGTGGTTTGTACATTCACTCTTCAGTGGAACACATTGTACAACGCCTCAGGGAATTACTTCTCTTCCGTTGTCAGTCGATTTGATACTTGGCAGGAAGATGGACTGCCATTGCTGTTTTAATCGACTTGGCGAAGTGGCTTTCGGGGATGGGAAAGTGTCTCTTTAGTTTACTCGAATAGCTACCCTGATAACGAACTCATCATTTGCAAGCCAAGGAGGTAATACTTTGGCTCTAAAATTTCTTGATAAAATGGACAAAACCGCAGTATAATATTATTACACCTCTGGTCTTTTAACTATCCTATTCAATCCGAAATGTGTGAATTGTTTTGTTTTGTTACAATGGGCAATTTCAGTGGCAAAGCCGTAAAGCAATTTTCTTTAACGATTCACAGCGTAAACCACATCCACAGGACTTAAAGTTCTTCCTTTGGCGTGTTCCGTGAAAGTAGCAGCATCGCAGATTTCATTTGCAAGAAATAGTTTCGGGGCACTCTGGGTTTCTTCATAGACCGAACCAGAATCAGGAATTCTCTTGACTTTATCACGTTCAGCTAGACGTTCAATAAATGGTTTGCTGAAACTTTAAATATTGTCAGGAAGTACTTTCCTGTGACGTTTCGTACCTCATTTTGTCAATCTCTTTCCTTCTTTTACAGCCATGATACCAGTCGTTCGTTAAGATAACATCTCAAACGTTATACTATATTCCAATACCATAAGCTGCGATCTTGGCTGGAAATTCTATTAATCGGCAAGATTAGGAGTTTTGGGTTCTATCTCGTATTTTCGTAAAGCGTGCTGACAAGGGGTTGAAATTTTCCTCTCGCTGGGTGCAGTCAAGATACAGGGTTCTTGTTGTTGGCTTGACGCCAGGCTAGGGTCAGTGCTGTCTTGATTTCAGGCTGGCTCTGAGATACTGCACTCTTTGGTGCTCTCCTGTATCGAGTTTATTATTATTTCAGCACTGCGTTTCATGTATCTTGTTTTCGGCTGCGCTTATCTCGCAGCGGAGATCAGAACTCCTGATAAGCAGTAAGAAACAGCACACTGTAATTTGTTCTAGAACGTAACTTCAACGATGCACGAGTCTTTCTTGCTCCGTAATTCAAAACAGAATGGTTAAGTGAATGAGGATTTTGTTTAAATGGTGATTAGTGTAAACACATCTTCAAATCTTCATTTCATACTTTTGTATTTCTTATGCATGAACTTAAACTCGCTAAGAGGTCATCATGGGAGGAGATGCAAAATTCCCTATTCTCCATGGGAGTGGGACAGTTCGAAAATACTCTTTTCTAGAAAAATCCATAAAGAGAAGGAACAGAGGCAATGATACTTCCAGAAGCAGTCTAAGCCAAATCCCAAAGTTGGCATGAGGAATCGCGAGCCCATAAACATGTCGGAATGGTTTGAAAATCCTTGGCAAGTTTTAAAGAACATGGCTCATTATTGAGGTCTGGTTTGCAAGAAAATTTCATTCTAAAAAATAGAAATCCCTTTTTATTTCCAGTGATGTACTCAAGAAAAAGTTCTGAAGGCTTGAGGTAAATTTTTCTTAAAAATAGTGCCCTTTGCAGCGTACGTGACTCAAATCTATGCCAAAAATGCTTGAAAGCAACAGTTAGGAACATCTGTGTCCTTGAAAGTGTTAGCTTCGGCGATGAGGCATCTGGCTTCCATACACCTATTCCTCTCAAAGACTTTAACATTTCTTTACTAGGTTTTACTGCCGCACCAATTATGTGGTTATTCACAATGATAATAAAGATTAAAGATATGACGAATATTAGATTTTTTTATATGACGTTAACACTCTCTTTCTCCTACAGTTTCACCACAACTCTTTTGCTATGGGTTATGATGTAGATTTTATCCATAAATAAAAAGAAAAATACATTTCAGTGAAATAAGGAATTAAATTAATCCACATTGCTTAAATTTTATTGCACTTTACCATTAAATTGATTGCTTTTCTAACATATGTTCACATGGTCTGTAATAAATTTTAATTTCACACTCTACACGTATCAACAAATCTTTCTGATTTCAACCTGTATTTATTTCTATGGGTAAGAAACTTCCCACGTTCGCAAAAGACAGTTAATAGAAATTTTGGTATTACCAGAAACTTAATTAGAAACCTCCACATATTTCATTGAACACTCGTAAGCCGGGATATTTTTCACAAAAATAGGATTTTCTTGTGTATTGTAATTAATTTCATTTATTTGTAATTCATAAATTAGCCTTGTACAGTAATGTAGGAATTTCTCATTTTCATGAACTGTCTGTCCTCTACATTTCTCAACTTGGATGTCTATGCGAAATGAATAATTGCACAGGGAAGTAATCGTCTTAACGCGCTGAGAAATTATATTAACATGTTCGTTCACTTAGGGTGAAACTTCCTTCCATTACGTCATTTGGAATTTTAACTGAATAAATGCGAATAATTCAATGGAACGAGAGAGTGATGTTTTAGTCTTAACAGAATTTCGTTAAGGATACGCAGAATAATATACCGAAATGCTGCAAAAATTAAGAGCTGTATGTTTGAAGGAAGGTCACGAAGTCAAACCAAATTTTCGTAAAATATTAAATAATTCCGGCTGCAGAAAACTATATTTGATTGTATATCGAAGAATTTAATGCCTATATTTCTAAAATATTTTTAATGTGCTGTCTATCTAAATATTAAACAGTTAAATAGTGAGGACAAGTGGCCATTTTGTAAATTTAAGTATTTTTCTCTCCTACCATCATTATTCGTAATATTCACACTCTTCACTTCGTTGAAGCTGCCAAATAACATTATAAGCGTTTCTGCAGTTGCAAATAATTTGTTATTTACTATTCCAATTCTCTTACTTCAACTTATTGGAATCTGATAAAAAATACGATTGTTTTTGAAACGATAATTGTATCCAATGATATTTTTATACTTTCAAATATCGGCCATCCAATGTTCCCATTAATTAAAGAAAAATTAAAGCACTTCAACTATTAAGAAGACTGTATAGATCGATAGAAGCTGGAAAAGTTGAACAAATTGTCACAGCTGTATTCATCTCTTATTTATCATTCTTCTTTTATCAAGAAACATGCAAAAGAATTTAAAAATACACAAGATGAATTTGAAAACATACGAAAGAATTTGAATAATAAACTGTGTCACTAACGTAAGTTCAATTTATAACAATACGAAGCTGCATTACATTTAACAATGTGTTTAGAAAACTATCACACTTTCAGATTATTAACAAAATCTAATTATTATGAAATACTATGAATGAATATACTGATTGTGCAATCAATTTTTATATCAGTGAGACAAAATTTTTAATTCCTTTTATTATTTATGTCATTACTTCATGCCATTTAAAAGACGAAATAGTTTTCATGTTTTCGTGAGAAACAGTTCTGCCATTTTAGTTGTCATTATGATAACTTCGCGCACAAAGATTTCAATAAAGATATAAGACAATAAAGTCTCGGTTAGATATGGGAGTAACCAAGTTACCTGTACATTATACAAAGGATAATAAAATTTCGAAGGTATATGTATTTCCATATTGTGACTGATCTAGATCCTTCTGAAACATGTCAACTTACCACACCTTTAAAACATGAAATTTATTAACATACATAAGCGAGTGCATCTCAAATAAATCATTCTCTTCTCAACTTTATAACTTCATCTATAGAAAACCTTGGCCGAACAATCCATGCTACTATTTACCATGCGAAAAAGCAAGTCTTAAATTAAAACAATTTATTATTATATATTAGACACAATACCACACCGTTCTTTAACACTAAACCTACCGGCTTTATATCTGCTATATTGAAATATACGAAATATGTTCTTTGGAAAATGAGATTTGAAGAGGTAAAAAAGATGGTCGGTTAAGTAATGTTTGTTTTATATGATAGTCCTAAAATATTTACTGAACGGCTGTCCAATCAATTTGGGGAATTTTTAGAAAAAAATCAGAAAGCGGTCATTTCACCGCCATGGTAGGTTTAGTGTTAATCCCTCGTTAAGTTTTAATCCCCGATGAATTTTCGGCTAGCCCGTTGGCGTGGAAGTTAATTTACAGATCAGCCCTAATGCCGAAAACGTGCACCTGACAAATGCACAAAGAGGTCGAAGCTAAATTTTCCCCTCTTTACTTTTTTGTTCTAGACTCCGAGGCATCCACGATCCTGGGCATGCAGACGACCTGGTTCGCGGTCGCCCTCGTTTTTCTGATACTGAGTATGGCAGGCTTGGTAACTGCGGCTGTTCTCTGCTTCTGCAGGCAACGTACTGCCACCCCGAGGCATCCCCATAACGCGCACAATGCCCAGACTCATCCCCCCGTCAGCTTTCCATGTGAGTTGCAAAACGTCCATTTCTTTTAATTTACACGATCAATGATTCTTTCTTGCTTCTGTCACTTTCCGCTTTGTTTTCCTCCCTTCGAGCATTGCTGAGTTATTACTTGTTTCTCTCTTCGTTGTGATTTCTTTCAATTTTTTTTCCATTTCTCCGATCGATCTGTGACTTTGATCATGCGGGTGTTTGAACGGCATGCGCAACCGCTCAAAGTATTAGGGGGACCGGAAAGTAATGTCGTTTCTCCCGATATTTTGCTCAAAAACCAATTGATTTTTATCGATCTGGCAGTGCAAATTTTCACACTAGATGACATAAGGTTGCTGATAACAAGGGTGATTAAACTATTCATTAAAAATAAAAACTTGTTACTTTATTTGTTTGAATTTAATGTAAAGAAACGACATTACTTTCTGGTCCCCCTAATACTTCTTTCGCTGTACTTGTTGGATAGAAAAGTCCGAGATTTTTATTTTTATTAGAAATAGAATCATTTTTTTTAATACTTGGAAATCCCTTTCTGCAAGGTTTTACGAACCAAGTTTCACGGGATGTTTCAAAGACAAATGTCATGACCCCCAGGCATGATTCAATAAGTCTGAATCAGTGGACACTTGCAAAATAAATCTTTCGCAAAATTCTCTTTGACCTTGAACAGCAACGTTAAAGTTTGTTTAGCTTATCGCATTCTGCTTGTTTGTTTTTAATGTGTTGTCGACGGTAATGTGTGTGCTCTATTTTCTGTATTCCTCCCAACAGAGATAATCTTGGTGATCGGTTAACTTTAATTTGCACCAGACGGGTAATTTCTCATCCATGGTTCTTTTCAGGCCTTTTTTTACTTCCACGACAAGCAGATTGCGATAAACGAAAAGAATTTGACCTTGAACTTCAAGAGCAAAGTATTACGCGTTGAGTTCTCTTTTTAAAATAACCACTGATGTAGAATTCATAACTGTTCCGCCGTAAACGAACAAAAGCGAGTTCGAGGCGAAGCGAAATTTTTGCTGTTCTTTTACGGCCCGGTACTTTAACACTAGAACTACCGGCGTTAAATCTATCATATTTCAAAGTATTAAATAAGTACTTGGAAAAAGGAGGAATCAAGAGGCGGAAAAGATAATCGATTCGGTGATTTATGTTTTTTAACACTAGATTTACGGGCGTGGAATCTGTTACATTGCAATACATTAAATAAGGACTTTGGAAAAAGAGGGATCAAGCGGCAAAGATCATAATTCGTTAAATCGATATTGTACTATAAAATACACGTGAAATATCTACTGTACAGCTTCTCTATAAATTTGAGAAATGTTTATAAAACAAGTAGGAATCCGTCAATTTGACGGCTTCCGTAAATCTAGTGTTAAGATGGTGGGTGGATATTTATTCTAAGACTCTTTTATAAACTTGGAGAATTTTTGGATAAAATTGTGTACCAGTCATTTTGACTGGTTTGGTAGTTCTAGTGTTAATATTTTTCGATACATTTGTCGGCATTTGACGATCAATTGCGCGCAAAGATGGCGAGAACGCCCGGTTATTAGAAAACTAGACATCTTTTATTTTAAATGTTCGCTTTCGTTAATCCGTCATGCCACGTCGGCGAGTTGTACACGGGAACGTCGCGACAAAAAGTTCCATCAGTCCTTGACTCTCAGGGACAAAATGATCATAAACGGCAACCGTGATGACAAATCTGGTTGTACTTTCCTCCACTAAGACATATGGGGGTGAGATAATCCCACGACTAGGCCCACGAAGGACAAAGGCTCAGGAAATCGGTCGCTCAGAGGAAAATAATAACAGTGAACATTTTTGCGCTGTTCAGAAATACGAAAATCCCAACTTCTGAAACGTCGGGGAATTTCCGCGAGCGAGAATGTCTGGTCTTCGACTGCGTCGCCCGATTGAGACACAAATCATTCGTTTTTCGTTCTTCAACATTCGTTCATCGGTATTCGTCCTTCATTCATCTTTCGATATTCGTTCGTTTATCATCCCCAGTTTTTCCATATTCGTCTATCATCAATCGTACATCGAGATTCGTTCAAGATTCATCGTAAGTCATCCGACACCAGTTTGCCATTTATCGTTCAACGTCGCGATTTCAAGTAGAACTCCGTCGGTCAAGTCCCTCGAAAATAAAATTCTTCGTAGACCGAGAATAATATTGGGTTGGCAACTAAGTGATTGCGGAGTTTGTATAAGAAGGAATTTCCTGAAGCTGATGAGGGACCCATAAATCGAGTTTCTTAACACTTAACCTACCGGCTTTATATCTGCTATATTGAAATATACGAAATATGTACTTTGGAAAATGAGATTTGAAGAGGTGAAAAAGATGGTCGGTTATTAATATTTGTTTTATACGATAGACCTAAAATATTTACTGAATGGCTGCCCAATCAATTTGGGGAATTTTTAGAAAAAAATCAGAAAGCGGTCATTTCACCGCCATGGTAGGTTTAGTGTTAACATAGTGAAGCTGTTTCAATTTTTTTTTGAGTGCATGTATGCGATACATTGAGCTTCTGTGCAATCTCACGTGTTGTATGACGATCTGAATCGATAATAGCCTTGACATGACTCTCATCAACTGTAACAGGACGGCCAGATCGTTGCGCATTTTGGAGTGAAAAATCATCCGAAAGAAATTTGGCAAACCATTTTTGACACGGCCTATCTTTCAAGGCATCATTCCCATATACGGCACATAACTTCTTGTATGCTTGGGACGCGTTCCTTTTTCGGAAATAATACAATAAAATATGTCTGAAATGCGCGTTTTGTTCTTCCATTTTCAAATTGGGATAAAAGCAAAACTAAATAACTCATCGATACGATTTTTTTTACTAATGAAAGGTGGTAGTTCAAACAACAAGAAAGCTATAGATTAAGTGCTTTGAACATGTTGACGAAACAAAAAAAAAGTGCTAAAACCATCTATCGTCAAAATTCGTAATCATTTAGTTACCAACCCAATAAAACTGTACTACACCATTTTTGTTTTCCGATAGCCACTGGGTGATACTTATAGGGATCATCACCCTGAACACGAATCCGCCGACGGAATTTCTCCACCTCCCTCTGTTTTGCAAAAACATCAGTTTCTATAAAAAGGGTGGATTCCGGCAAAGAAGCTGGTATTACGTGAAAACTAAAAACGGTAGACAGTTCTTCTTGGTTTCAAAAAATAGAGGAGTGTTTCCTGAGAATACAGGTGTGAGTAGTTATAATATTCCGTACCTTTTAATGGTAGTAAATAATTGCCAAAGTTTAAAAACGAGCAGATGCGCGAATTTTCTATGCATTAACTGTGTTAGTTTCACGTGGAGTACTATTGCTAGCATCAATTTACTACACATTATTGGATTCTGCGGACATTTCTGAAGAAAAAACTATCGGCGAAAAATGTCACAACTGTTTTCGTTTTGGCACAATTTAAGAAAATATCTGTCAACAACGTGTGCCGACCGTTTTCCCGCTACGACGCAATCGCTCGCCGAACCGGGCCAGCGCCGGCTCTACTTTTTTTGTTCTGTTTCTTGGACAGAGATAAACAACTGCCAAATGGTGTCGATCTCCCTTTACAATATTCATTTATGCTGAACTCTTAATCACAGCCTCACTTACTATTTGCAATGTTCTTCAAAGAAACATCGAATGACACTGTATTTAATTGTCGAAATAATTTAAAAACACTTACAGGTAACTGGCACTTGAGGTTACTAACACTTTCGCAAAACATTGTATTTAATTGTCGAAATGATTTAAAAACACTTGTAGGTAACTGTCACTTGAGATCACTGACACTTCCACAAAACGTTGTATTTAATTGCCGAAATAATTTAAAAACACTTAAACGTAACTGTCACTTGAGGTCACTGACACTTCCACAAAACGTTGCATTTAATTGTCGAAATAATTTAAAAACGCTTACAGGTAACTGGCACTTGAGGTTACTGACACTTTCGCAAAACATTGTATTTAATTCTCGAAATGATTTAAAAACACTTGCAGGTAACTGTCACTTGAGGTCACTGACACTTTCGCAAAACATTGTATTTAATTCTCGAAATGATTTAAAAACACTTGCAGGTAACTGACACTTCCACAAAACGTTGCATTTAATTGTCGAAATAATTTAAAAACACTTACACGGAACTGTCAGTTGAAGTCACTGGCACTTCCACAGAACATTGTATTTAATTGTCGAAATAATTTAAAAACGCTTACACGGAACTGTCAGTTGAAGTCACTGGCACTTCCACAGAACATTGTATTTAATTCTCGAAATGAGTTAAAAATACTTGCAGGTAACTGTCATTTGGGATCACTGACACTTTCACAAAACGTTATATTTAATTGTTAAAAGTATTTAAAAACACTATAGGTAACTGTCACTTGAGGTCACTAACACTTCCACAAAACATTGTATTTAATTATTAAAATTATTTAAAATCACTTTTAATTTATTGTTTGATCAGTTTGATATTATAGCACACATGCACTAATAGTCGTTACTCAAGGTCGAAAGTGACTAGGTACCGATAGTTAAGTCCAAATGTACACTAAGGGACCGTCCTGTCAAAGCGCGCGATCTATTCGACCGCTGAAGCTATACTGTGCTATACTGCGTCACTAAGGCGGCCCGCTGAACGCGGAGCATGCGCAGTACACCCCGCGTACTGAGCTCACTTTTCTCCATGGATACTTTGGCATATTTTGATTATTACAACAATTTTCGTCAATAACTATTTATTACAAATGAAATTATTATTTCATAACGTGCTTCTGCTTAACTTTAATAAATATTATGGTGAATAGAAATTATAGGAGCGAAGATACGTCCATTTATAATTGACGATTTACTTTTCAAAGCTTATAAATAATTGACTTTTAATTTAGTACTCTTTTTTATTAATAAATGATATATTGTCAACTAGTTTGGATGAATTTTAAATAATCTGGGTTAAGTCTAGGTTATGTTATTTAAATACTTATAAGCTTTGAAAAGTACATCGTCAATTATAAACCAACGTAATTTCACTCCTATAATTATTATTCATCATAAAATTTAAAACAAGATTCGCTTCAAACAATGAGTAAGAAATATTTTATACGGGTTATTTGCGATAAATGTTACCACCGATTTCTTTCGTATATGGTAAACATCATAAACAAATCGAAGAGGAGAACATTTTTCAATAATGTGTAATAAATTTGTGCTGGCATTAATATGCTAGGTGAAAATACAAAATTAATCCGTAGAAAACTCGCGCAACCACTCATTTTTAAATTTTGGCAGTTATTTACTACCATTAAAAAGTACGGAATATTATAACTGCTCGCACCTGTATACTCAGGAAACACTCTTCTATTTGTGATACTAACAATAAGAAGAACTGTCTACCGTTTTTAATTTTCACGTAATACCAGCTTCTTTGCCGAAATCCATCGTTTTCACAAAAACTGATGTTTTTCCAAAACAGAGGGTGATAGAGAAATTTTGTTGGCGCATTCGTGTCCAGGGCGACGAACACTATAAGAATCGCTCTGTGGCTATTGAAAAAAAAAATTTTTAAATTTGTAGGGCTGTGTAATCAGTCGGATCAGCCATTTAAGGAACATTTGTTCTGTTCCGCAAATAGTATTGTGCTGATGTTTGAAAGCGAACATGTCCGGACCTCCAAAATCCACTGCAAAGTGGAATCATGTCTAGAATGGTATGGCATTTATTTTTGAAACACCCTACACATGTTTTCGAGATATTCATTTTGAAAATACCAAATTCTTTAATTGATCCAATAGTTGCAATTACGTTATATGCATTGATATATTTGCATTCAAATTTTCTATCATTTGTTATTTTCATTTTTGTTATTGCAGCTTAATCGCACAGTTTAGCGAAATACTTACATTTTTTATTAAGTGGTTTTTATTTTAACTATGGTGTTATACAACGTATGTACTTTTTTTAAATTTTCTCGCCCAGAAGGGTCGAACCGAACTGACAGTTATTTCTTGGAATAATTAAACATTCTGCTACCGCATTTGTAGCTATTACAGAATAAATTATGTACTACTCATTCATTGAATACAATAGACATAATGTCATTGATTTGTCGACGTATATGACAATTAAGTACATAGGATAATAATTTACAGAGATGTATGACAATTAAATTAAATTCAATGGAAGTCACTGATATATATATATATGCATATACATATCTGTCCTGAATCAATATTTTAGCTGAAGTACGAAGTTATGCAAGTCATTTGACTTTCTACTTGTGATGATTACAGCAAGTTAATGCCGTGGAATGAAATTTGTAAATTTGATTATTACCTTTTATTTGCGAATTGTTTATCGCATAATTATGCGCCAGCGGTCGCTGTACGTTGTAGGGTTTAACGCGAAAGTTCGCAATCTGTTGCAGAAATTGGCGCACCTGAGACTATGAACTATAGTATTTAATAGCAGGTTTTGCACGTGTTAGTTTATTATTGCTACTTACATTTGCATTAAGGTGAATTTATATCTTGCATTCTCAAAGAAATATTTCTGTGCGCCCTTTTTTTGCAGGACAATGGGATCATTTACATTTTTTTATATTATAGGTAATGGGGATGCGTCAGAGTTAACTGTAAATAACAAATTTTTTTAGAAGGAAATTTCGTTATAATTCGAAAATGTCTTAGTGAATTTTCATTCTAAGGTACATCGTGCATAAAAATTAACTGTTAAAATCGTATTATAAACTAAACATTTTGAAAATATGGCACGGATTATGACCAATGCGAATGCCATATATTTTCGACTCTTTAGTAATCAGTCGTGGTAATACATTTATTTTAGACAGAGTTGTGGCAAATGTTTCACTGAGATAAGAGCAAATGAATTTCCCCTCGTTTTCATCAATCCCGCTATTCTTCTACGTGTATTGTTATTATACTATCTCATACCATCTTATTGATTTATTTCTGACTATTGTATGCATTTGTAATGCAATTAACTGAAACGGATTTTACATATATTGACAATGGTTTCAAATACATTTGTTTTGGGGATATTATTGGATGAAGAGAGATCAATAACCTCGATCTCAATATTATCAATTATTTATTTATCAGAAACGACGCTATTTGGGTCGCTGCTGGTACGGTCTGCCAAATCAGCGAAGCCGTGCAATGGAACTGAAGAAGGGCAGGAGTTGAATGAAAAGAGAAAATAAAACGTACGATAGCATTTTCATTAAACAATCGATTGCGATACACTTGACCGGGTGCGTTGGGTGTACTATACTGTTAGCTGTCTGTTATTTCATTCGCTTTCTGAAGCTTCCTTTTGTTCGTTTCTCTCGATACAGCGTACAATATCCGTTAGGATTCAGATCTGACCGTATTTTATTTTTGACGTTAAAACTTTAGGACTTAATAATATGAGTAATTTTAATAGACTTCACAGCGTATATTTTATCTCATGATACAATACATTATACAAAGATGAATATGTAAACATAAAGAACGAGACAACAGGTGGAAAAATAGAATAATCCGAATAATTGCAATTCAAATTCTTTCTTCCAAGAATGCCTTACAATTAGATCAGTGGTTTCTAACAGGGCCAACCGGTGGGCATTGAAGAGGTCTAACCGAAGGCTTTTTCGACACAAAGCAAAAGAGGGGGACGTTGAGGACCAACCGCCGCCTCCCTGGGCAATATTCGAGAAAATACACTGAAAAGTTTGATTAACACTAGAACTACCAAACCAGTCAAAATGACTGGTACACAATTTTTTCCAAAAATTCTCCAAGATTGTAGGAGAGTCATAGAATAGATATTCTACGTCCATCTCATAAAACATGGATTACCGAATCGATCATCTTTTCCACCTCTGAATTCCCCTTTTTTCAAAGTACTTATTTTATATATTTAAATATAACAGATTTAACACCGGTAGTTCTAGTGTTAACTATTTCGCTCCGACGGGCGTATACAGGGTGTCCCATTTAAGTTGAGATTGTAAAAAATCTCGAAAACGGGTGATATAAGAAAAACCAAGCGATGCGTGCCCCTTACTATTGCGGGTGGGGAGTCTAATGGCATTACTGATTTTACAATGCGTGGGCGTCTTCAAGGTCATTTCATGGTCAACCTTTTTTTTTGTGTCACACACGCCTATTTTTTATTTCGGAATCATACTCTACATAAAAAAATGGATCACTTTTGTTTGAAACATTTTGTTGTAGATTTAATATTTCTTAAGATATCAGGCGAAACGTCTTTTAAAATTTATGCTGATACCTCATCTGGTAGGCTTACATCTTCAAGTATATTATTGGTACCTTGAGAGAGAGAGAGATTGGTATCTTAAGATATATTAAATCTACAACAAAATGTTTCAAACAAAAGTGATCCATTTTTTATGTATAATATGATTCCGAAATAAAAAATAGGTGTTTATGACACAAAAAACAAGATTACCTTGAAATGACCTTGAAGACGACCACGCATTGAAAAATCAGTAATGCCATTAGACTCCCCACCCGCAATAGTAAGGGGCACGCATCGCTTGGTTTTTCTTAAATCACCCGTTTTCGAGATTTTTTACAATCTCAACTTAAATGGGACACCCTGTATATACGGCCTCGAAGAATGACCATTCATATGCGAAGAGCGTATATATACGCTCTGGAAAAGTGGGCGCTCGGGTACGAAGAGCGTACATATACGTTTATACCATATGTACTTTTATTTCATGCTTTACATGGTTGGGTGGAATGCATATTGTTTATACCAATCAGCAACTGGGACAAAATTACCATTTGCCAAAATTCATTTAACTCTTATAGGACTATTATTGCAAAAATATGGGAAACAAAAATCAGAAATGAGATGTTTAGTTGCACGAAATAGTAACAATCCTGAAAGAGTTACGGAAAGACATTTTCCGCCTATATATTCGAATGAGCCAACATTTACACGGTACTGTATTTACAACGATTTCATTTTCAAACGGTTTTATACTGGCAAACTATCTCGACAATCCATGATTTCGACATACAGGATATTCTGAGAAACCGATTTTCCGGAAAAATCGAAGTTTCCGTGCGAGTGAATCCGACTCGTGCGAAAAAAGGGAAATCAGAGTGGAATATTCCACGATAATACCATTATCACGTTGAGTGCCGCGTCTGTCATCAGTGACTGACACAACTTTTCGTTCAGGCCGCGACAGTCGCCGGTGGCTGACAGTGTAAAATATGATATAAATATCTTGCACTACGATAAGAAACAGTGGCCCTAATATGTTCAAACACCTGCATCGAGTAAATTCTAATTTGCTAGTAGTGCGCTTCGCATTGCTGTACCACGGTACCAGCGCGCTGACACCAATTTTATGTTGTATTCCGTGAGGAGTTTTACAACAGTTTTATTTAACGAAGAATTACTTTCGCGTTTGGAGTTTTTACAAGTAAGGATAACGTCGTCGCAAGGTACCGACTGTCAGCAATTCAAGACAATTGATTATGAATTCTGAATGAGCCGAGGTTTTAAGGGCTCCAAAACAGCGTGGTGGGAGGTTCGGATAACCCCGACTTCTCGTGATTAGGGTTCCAAAGATCGGCCGCTTTTCCTGTGCCTCTTGTTAAGACTAAAGGTCTTTAAAATATGTTTTACAGGGAAAGCGATAACAAGTAAAGAAGATTTCCTGTTTGGAACCTTAATCACGTTTGAAGATATTTGTCGTTCTATCTTATAGAATTAGGTCGGTATCTAAGAATATGTTTTGTAGGGAAAGTGATAACAATTAAATAAGATTTCCGTTTGAATCCTGCATCACGTTTGAAGATATTAGGCGTTCTATCTTGTAGAATTAGGTCGGTATCCAACAAGGGATTTCCTTATAAAATCGCATGGCACTCAACGCGGTAACACCGAAACATTAGGGAAATTTTCTTCTCTAACTTTACGGCGTACGTTATAAGGTTAGCACGCGGTTAAAACTTTCCTCGGTCGCGGCTCTGAGTTTACTGGCAAATACATACGTGAGAGTAATTTTGACCTTTGTACCTAAACCTCCTCCAAGCCCCACGATCTACTGTGGGCATTCCGATAGAAAACATTATTTTAACGCTTTTACTATTGTGGTATCGATAATCGAGGTATGGCCTCATCGCGACCGCCTAGACTGTTTAGTTTAGGCGGCTGTTTATAAGATACGTGCCGCGGAGGCCCTACGGTCCCTATTTTAAGGAATGCATGTCTGTACGTATGAATGAGTGCATGGATGTATGAGTACGAACGAGTGACTGAGCGGAGCGAATGCTATTTAGTTCTTCATAAGCGATCAAACGAGGCAGTCCACTATTTTATTCATTTTGTATTACCTTTTAGTATATAGTTCTAGTTAATAAACTTAGTTTTATTCTATATTTTTAACATCTAATATAACCAATCCCACACTATTAATGGAACATGTGTTCCAAGCAAAAATAGTACAAAAACATGACTTTGTAAATTTCGGGAGAATTTATGTTTTTTATATTATGAGAATGTAACTGAGTGACAAGAAGATTCTTTTGATGTAGAATTTATTTCTATACAAAGCGTACTTCGTAAATTTTGTTGGGACAACTATTATCCAATAATACTTTATGGGCAATAATTTTCAAAGTAAAGTCGTAACAAAAGAGTTAAGTAATAAATGGCCGACCATTGATTAAATCGATTGCCATCGGGCAATTTGCTTCAACAAGTAAAGAAGCAAATTGACTTAAAAGGAACGGGTGCAATGTGAATAATGGACAAAGCAGTTTAATGAGCAAATGACGTTTCACTCTGTTGAGGTTAAAAATAAATGAAATAACAGTATTCTAACATGGTCTAACAAATAATAAACATAATGGAATGCATTTCCCGAGTTAGTCATTAGTTCAATTATGTAGTTTTAATTAACGTTGACTATATACAAATTACGCGGGTCGAATATATGGCACTAATTGGGTTTGCCGGAAAACTTTTACTTGAAATGAATAAGAAAGAGTAATTTATTATTCATGCAACATCGATGAAATATTAAAATATACTAAAATGACTGGTATCAATAGTATTGTTCGATGAAAAATAGTATTGGATGGTGGTAATCTCTAAATTCCATAATTGACGTGCAATTATTAATACATCTTAAAAATATTATGAAACTGGTATTGCGAAACTTCAACTAATTTGATAAAAAAAAGATTTTTTTTTTAATAACAGCCGAGAATCGTTCCTTTCTTTTGTTATTTATGCATTTTTTTAGTGCTAACTAATTTTACATTTAAGTAATTTTAGACTTCAAAAGTTGATGACCATTCTATATATTTAACTGGAACGTGATCCAATACATACCTGTCACTACTGTAAAATTCTAAACACAAGAAGTATTTGATATTTGAAAATTTTACCAAAGTACTTTTAACAAATCGACAACAAATCGGCAAAAGTGCCTGGATCATCACAGCTTACGCTATCAGAGACCTTATGAATCTTAATATTTATTCACTTTGCAAGTTAACCCTTTACAACTTCTTATGGTTAAGGTAGGACCTATTGCTTGCGTTCGTAGTCCACTATTGGACATGCCTTAAGCATAAAATTACTTAATGTTTGTAAAAACATTTGACTCGTGTTATAAAACGTTGCAGAGCTGCATAGCACGTTCACATCGTGAGGCGTCCGATCAATCACTTCTTCTATTGTGTTTATAACAAATAGTATAGCTTGCAAGTGATAACAAACATCAGTTCCATTAATTGTAAGTACTTTAACCCTTTGACTACGGCAGTCTTTGAGACTCAACGGTCGTACCACACGGGTAGGAATTCATTTACAATGCCCGCCGAGAACGGCAATGTTTTTGTAGAGATGCGTTTTTGTGAAAACATTTTAATAATCAAAAAACTGTATTTCACTATATTAAAACAATATTATTTATTTCTTCGTATTATTGACCGAATTGCTACTATAAATATTAAAAATTTACCGTTAATGTATAGCTTTTTTTACAATGTAACTAATAATGTGTTGAGCGCTTATATGCGCCCTCCATGTCAAAAAACCAAACTGTATTGAGCGCTTATATGCGGTCTTCGTGTCACAGAAGCAAAATTTCTGAGCGCGTATATGCGCCTACAGTAGCCAAGGGGTTAAGCAATACCACGTATACACCTGTATATCCATTCGATAGTATAACCAGTTACACGTAATTTTTCGAACTATGATAACTTCAACTTCAGAAATTGCTTTCCAATTGGATCCTTATAAATGAGATATATCTATTACTACATCAGTATTTACCAATGTGCTATTTCATAAATGATCCATCATTCCTGAAAAAAAGGTATGAGATAAGAAATGTACCAACTGAAATCAAACCGACTGTATTTTCGGAACACCATGTAGCTCGTACATTCCCTGCAAAAAGAAATTCCCCGATTCGTGCGTGCGTAGGGCCGGTGTATCACAGAATTTCCTGGCGATATCGATCGGTCCTTCGGTAAAGGACTAAGGACGACTCGCTCGTTCGAGTGGCACGGAACGAAGGAAACGTTTGGCGGAAATTAAAAGACAGCCGGCCCCGAGCCTTAATTTCCGTCCCGCGAATAATTCAGTCAGGGTAAAGTCCGACGTTTTCGGCGAGTAACTGAGGCATTATCCAGATCGCAAGGCGCTAATAAATCTTGCATTGCTCCGTTGCCCGTTATCAAGTCGACGCACTCCATTAAATCGAGACGTTGCAACCGAGTCCCCCTTGTAAAGGCCCTCTTTTAGTCTGCCGTTTCACCGACCTTCTTTTGACTGTTCCTCGCCCTTTTCGAAAGGCAGCATGAAACTTATGCTGCAAAGGAAACACGGAACAATGCACGGATAGCCACTCCAGACGCTTAAATCTCTATTGCATCATGTTGCTTTGAGGTAAGGGATCACAGAAGTACAATAAATCTCGTCGTATTATTGAAAACAAAGCGATTTTACATGTTTTGTAATTATAACGATACACTAAAGCTTTGTGCACTATAATAATAATACTGTATTGTGTGTCATTTCAACAGTTGATAATTATTGTACATGTACAGGGTGTTTCAAAAGATTGTATCACGAAGTACCATGCGTTGCTCTATACCTTTGGATCGGTGAGCATTTGCAAAAAAGAACGAGCCGCAAAATTCGCGAAGGGGTTGCTAATTAAGATCAAATTTTTTTATTGGCTCATCACATTCGTCTCGTGATGTAGGTGAAATGTCTGAAAAGAACTATGGATCAGAAGTGAACCCTTTTCTTGTATATTAATATTAAAGTTACAATTCCGTGATTGGATTTCGGATCAGTAAGCCAGGCCCTGGCGATAGCCACACAAAGAAAAAAAAACACACGAATAACCCTTATTGGCCGAAGTGTCACATCTCTAGCATGTACATACACATTGGGATTCATCTCATCGCCTTCAATGATTTTTTAATACGTAGGTAAGATCATAATTTTGGACAACTGTTTCCCATACATGCAAAGTCAGCTCGATTTTAGTTTACGAGATATGCGCAATAAACTTTTAATGCTTCTTTTCTTTGCGGGCTAGGCAACGCTTAGCTTTGCTAATACGGTTACGTAACTTGGTCAGATCATGATGAGCTCAAGTGCCTCAAATTTCTGCTTAAGATATAAGGAGAAGAGATGAAATTTTTAGTGAACGATATCACTACAGGTAATCAATGACCGGCCACTTTACACTGATTAGAAGTGTCTCGCACGAAAGAACTGCCTCCAATTCTAATTAAAGTAGAGCCACAGATGAAACTAACTCGAACATGCGATATTTGACCAGCATAAATGAAACTATTGTCAGTTCTCTTCCCAAAATTGCTCAAAATCAAGATCTTTACAACGTATTAGAAGTTATTCAAGTCGGTGAGGGGTATCCGTATTTAATAATTGTTGAATATTATCAAATTTTATTATGACAATTCTTCAAATGTCTCTTACGTTGACGTTGGCAATTTTTTCCTATTTTCTTTCCTATCATGGAAAACGGTTACGAATATCTACATAATTTCAAAGGTAACACGTTGTTCTGTCTTGCATAAGTGGACATTTCTCTTTAATTAATATAATTTTTAACTGTTCCGCAATAACATCCTTCCAACGAAAAAAATCTGTTTGACCGTTATTAACAATATTGAAGTAACATTCATACGCTCTTGCTCCCCATATTTCATTATTATAACAACTTGTTTTATAAATCTATTCATTGCACGGTGCGGAAAGACATTCCACACAGTGAATTGACTTGTACCGATAGCAAAAAAGAGACTAAATAAAGGTTTAGTGATTACAATTATTTGATTCATTAAATTTCAGTTTGTCAATATCTATTGATGATGTATTATACACTCAAGGGCAGTCTTCCTCGTTTTCTCGGACATTGACTGGAGCTCGGTTCTTTTTGCAGACATCAATAGGCAGATTCGCTACCGGCTTAATCTTTTGAGACATGATTATAAATAAAGATATACGAACAATACCAAGTAAAAAATTCTGACATAAGAATTTAAAGAACTCCATTTTCACGCTAACAATACGCGTACGTGAATTTGTATACTCCGGATAAAATTCGTATTCCACTTTAAAAATCGTATTAACACTATTCCTACCGACACTTCACGTATACCTTTTCCTACCGCAACCGGTGAATTTGTCAAATGATAATTTTTTCCCAGAAAATGAACAGTAAAAAAAGAAGTTAATATTGAATAATGTATTATAATGTGAATGTATTATACGTATATTTGAGGAAAAGTCGTGAAGTTTAAAGGCGATTCAATTACGTTGTATATAGGAAATTCTAAACGAAATTTTAAAAACGGTCATTTCACCGGTCGTGGTAGGAATAGTGTTAATAATAAATTCCCAATACAAACTTACTGCATATTTTAATTATTTTACGAAAAAGGCAGAAAGTGACCAGTGAACGAAATGTCGATTGGCGGATCAATATCGGCTTTATATTACGTATGTACAAAGACGATTATTCGCTGACCTGGTTTTGCGGCTATCGTTTCTGTACCTTTTGTAGTATTTACGAGCACGAATTAATCGACCTGGTAATGTTCGGGTTATTAGGTCGTGTTCTCGTTTGTTTTGTTTACGAGCCTTTGTTACTTAAGATTGCCGAAACCAGAGCGTACATTACTGTGAATTACGAAGTATCCTGCGTAGGAGTATCCTTGTACGATAAAGATTTACGCCTTCAAAGAAATCGTACAATTGAAAAATTGTTATAAAAAAAACACTGTTCCTATTATGTACTACGATACCTAGTAATCGTAAACCGTACCTGTACAGCCTAATAATCTAAATTAACCCTTGGCTTTTGAGAACTTTTTTTACATTTTTAACTTCTCGAATTTATTTTCTCAGTTATAGATCTCCATAAATATATGCACCGGGGACATCAGATAACGAAATTATTTTTTTGCCACTTTAGCGTCGACATTTGACCTAAGTAGAAGTATGAATGTCACGTATATTCACATTCAACTGCAAAAGGATTAAAACTCTGTATACATCATTTTTGTTGTACAGAAATTTCAATCTTTTCTTATGTAAAATCATAAACACTATGAGATTCAAATAACTGGCAAGATTTAATCTGACTTATTGCTAATATATATAATAAATATTTATAAACGTATTGCAAATGTACTATTTTCTTTTAATTCAAAAACGGATAGAACATTCCGTTAGACCTAATACTTCAGGTCTTATTTGCAGCTTATATAATGACTCATTCATTCCATCTAACAATAAACAAAAATTCCAATAGGAAATATATACATACTTTAATTCATGTACTCGTAACATTCTATAGAATATTCTGTATGTAAATCCAAGGATGAAATTTCGTTTTTATTCAATACATGCCTGATCGAAGCACGTATTGACTACATGTTTTATTCATAATATAATTTTGAGTAGCGTTTGAAAGTCAAATTTAGTGAATATTGCTACATAATGCATACACAATGTAAAAATATTGCTCTATCTGTAGCACTAAAATCTCTACTTATTGTTAAAAATATCAGCATGTTACATGGATAAATTGTTATTTAAATATGAACATTGATATCTGCGTTTTTAATTCTATGTATAATTACTCTTTAATGGAGATATTAAAGATAGTGAATTGGGACTTGTTGAGAAGTGGTTGGGAGTTGGAAATAAAATTGAGGCACATTTCACTAATTAATTAAAACCCACAAAACATAATACACATATTAATTAACACGTTAAATGCCATCCGTATTTCGCTAGTTTCATCATATCCACCAAAGTGAAATTTTTCTGTTAAAATCATATCTTTATAGAATACAAAAGTTAAGAGTAAACATATTTATTTACTCAGCGGTACTTTACTTTTCTAGCAGCAATTTTTAAATTTCGAATGTATTGGCAAATCCGTGAATATTGCAATTTAAAAGTCATAAGAATTTTCAAAAGATTCAACAGCGGCAGTCACCGATGACCCTCATGGCAATCAACGAGTTAGAATAAATACAATAAACTTCAATATAATCAATCATATTAAATATAATCGATAATATTATCAATCAATAGAATAACTGAAAGACATAAATAAATATACAAAATAATAATACAAGAAGATTTCCGATTACTGCAGGACTGTAACCTGAACACTAATTGAAATATTTGAAAAATGTATGGAGTTTAAAAGAAATGTATTGAAGAGCAAAAGTAAAATTATTGATTAGTTCAATCTCTTTCCCCTCCATACCGCGATTTTTGTACCCCCTCTCGCATACATAAATAGAAATTACGCAGATAACATTAATTTCATTCAGAAGCTTGAATTTCATACACAATGTAATGTTTTCGTGTAGAAAATGCAACAGCAATTCCGAAAATTTGTTAACATCATTTGATGTAGCATTACAAATAAATAGTCAATGAATGTTATCTTTTACGATGAACAAACAATGTATCGCCTCCTATTCACGTAAAATAATATGTTATTTACATCGTATAACAACGTGAAATTAAAATTTTTCAGATTTAACGAAATATGAATTTTAAATGAGAAATTGTTGAATATTTATGGGAAGCAAGAAACACTACGGCGATAACAAGTTGCAAACTCCCACATGGCTTCATAACTTTAGATTGATTTTGTTTTAATAAAAGTGAAGTTGCCTTTTGTCATGTTAAGTATCAAGAATGGGTAAATATTTAAAAAAAAAAATGTTCGCCATAACTGAATACATTTCATTCATATCGAAACAAAGTTGCAAATAAAATTTCAGTTTTCCGGAAAAAAACTACTATACAATAAAGATTAGTTACGACAAAATGTTTGAATATTTGTCTGGTTCCACATCTAGAACACAGTTTAGCAATTGAAATTATTGACATTATTTGATATTGAAAAACTAAAAATATCTATTAAATTGATAATATGTAAGGTGGTAAACCGTATTCACAAATATTGTAATATGTACAAAATAAACGTAAAATAGCGAATAGAAGAAGAAGAAAAACTCAATCATCGATTTCTACGTGTAGCCACATTTACCGGGCCATTTCACCAAAGCAATTAAACAACGGTCGTTTGTTGAATAAATTCTGAATAACGATGGCTCGATAGTACTGCCACATTATTTCTTACTGTAACAGATCGCCCTGCTCTCGCGAGCAACGTGTAATTTGTTTGTGGACATTTCGCTATGGCCAGGAAACCAAATAGTTTTGATTTATAATGAAATCGGCTATGTAGTAGTCTGCAGGAACATACGATCGGGCTGCCAATGAAATAAATTCTTTTTACATCGTCCTACCAACATTTCCATCAAATGCTCGCGCCACGAAATGCGCGACCTGCGGTTGCATTGGCTCGCACCGCAATGTGAGTAATATTGTTGCATCTACCGTGAATGCATTTATTCAATTCAAATGTCGTTTCATATAACTCCTATTTTTATTATATCCGGTACGATCATCACATTTCCGTGTATTAACATGTTTTTATGACCTCCCATATGAATTACAGATTTAACATTACTTAAAACTTGCGTTATTATTTTGCACAAAAAATTGGAATTTTGAATCGTATTTTTTTGTAAATAATCTGCAAGAACTTAATATCATGTGGACTTCATGTCATCGTTGAATTTGTTTTTACAAAACGGTGTCTCGATACATTAATTTACATTTTGAACGAAACATATCAGTTTAATAGTATTTTTAAAAAATATTTCTTGTGCTCTTCAAATATGAAACCGGTTTTTCTCCATCAGTCTCCATTTTCTGGGGCAATGAATTTTGGAAAGAAGTGACAGTTTGAACTTTCAGAATTTTTTGTATTTTAACCGTAAAATTTATTTAAATGTTTTCGGGCAAAATGATTCTATAAACCCTCCCGAATATAACGAGGCACGTTACTTTGATCTCATAAATATTTAACAATGCTTAAATTATGCTCAAAGCTAAAACGGCGCCCAAAACGCTCCAATTTCTGTGGATATTTTCCTATTTCTCTTAAAAGCCAAACAACCAGGAAAAAATCTAATGGCAGGAGGCGATAGAGCAGACATTTTTTGCGAGAACCATAATTGAAAGTTGCAACACAAATTTCATTTCTGGCTGAGAAATTAAAATATCGCCGAAAGACACGAAGTACTGCCAGGGATGCTGAAGCTTGCTTTACAAGTACATTTATTATTTATGAGTGATTTTATGACAATAACGCTACATTAAACAAAGTATTATACTTGTAAAATGTTTTCATCGTCCATAATCAGTGTCCAAATGAAGTATTCAACGAACCACTGTTATTAGGTCCGATGGTTCTTCAGCTTCAACCGCAATCAATTATTTAACAAATTCTATATCAGGACAGTAGAAAAGTATCGACGTACTGAAGGTGCGATGACCCTATTAACACGTAATATTATATTCGTGCTGTCATATCAGCATTTCCGAGAGTTTGTTCAACCGAGTGATTATACATACGCAGAAAAAATTGCTGAAAATTGACGAGTCATCATTTATCTATTTAATTAATTCTTTAAATGTTAGTTATTGCATCTATAGAATGTGTAACGAGATTCAATATTTGCCAGTAGCAAACGTTGTTACTGGGAATGAGAGAATCGAATTGGATTCATATTCAATTTTAGCGTCATATCCCCAATAACGTGTTATTTGGTTATACTTCCCATTACTGATGTACAGAATTACTACATGTGGATTTATCTCCGACGTTCGTAACTTTATCTACGGAATACATTATCATCCTACGAATATTTTTGCATTAATGAATAAAACTTTTACTTAAATTTTTTCAGTTTTCCGGGCTTTTGAACAATTATTAAGGCATTGTCTTAAACAATTTCAGATGAAATTGTATTAAAAAAAAACAGTGACTACTGATAGTAAAATAACTTCGTAGTTTAGTAGTATTTGATAATATTATTAATAGTATTAACGAATACTATTCTCAAATCTTAGAACAACGTTAATAGTCATTTTAAAATTGGCTACTTCATCCGTCTGATTAACTTTAGATGAATATTGGAATGCCAGAGACAGAAGATTGGAATCGCTGATTGTAATATCAGTGCTGACTTGTCGGACAATTACGTCGTCGGAATCTCGTTTTCTGTCTTCTCTCGTAAATAAGCTTGACACTCCGTGGCTTTGGCGTATTTGTTCATTTATACCGATATGAACGAGTATATACACCGAGCAACAAATGGTAACAAATTATAACAAATAACAAATTATATAACAAGCAAGGGAGCAACGAAAGTATAAGAAAAACTTTTAGAATGTGTGTGTGTTGTGAAGTGTTTGAAATTGTGTGTAAAAAAGCCTGCTCGGGACGCTTTTTTGATCTCTTCACTATTTCCCAGCCCCCCCTCCCCCGTCGACATCCCTTCCGAGGAGGAAGTGGTGACTTGGTAGGGAGGAGGATATTGGGCCCGTAAACAAATGTTATTGGTTCTGCCTGCGCTTCGTGGGTGGTTACCAAAAATTCAGAGTATGCATTGGTTTTGCAAACCCACCGAAGGCCCAAGCAGAGGAGGGGCCTTGGGTTACGAGATTGACGTGGCTTTCGAGCGGTTGCTAGATTTACGACACTTGTAATAAATCTCATCCTCATGTTACAGGTAGAATGTTTTTTTATTACTGTGAATATTTTAAACCATAGGTTAGGAGATCCCCGCACGGTTTCCAATAAGGTTACACTAATAAGAAGTAATAATTATTACTTATATTTCGACAAATAAAATGAGTGAAAACACTTAATTATTGGTGTCAGGTTAACAGTAATATACTGTGCTGAATGGGGTATTCCTATTTTTCGTTGTACTTTTTAAGCCTTCTGCAGGAATTTATTTTATAAAATCAGAACATTACTATTTTATTAAGCCAAAATATACAAAATTGTCGCAGATACGCGTCATTGAAGAAGGCAATGTTCTAAGGACATGTCATGATGATTGACTTAATTTCGGCCGTTTTAGGAGATTAAAACATAATGAATTGTAACTCGCAATGGTTAGTAAATTCAGTGGCACTCCATTCTGCATTTTGGTCACAGATCAGTAAACTCTGGCCTTATTGCCCGCCTTGTCGTTTTTAGAAAATGGAAAAATAGATTAGATTTTACTGTTGTACAGCTCTTCACTCGTAAACGTTGAAATACGCTTCGCGAAAAAGTGAAAACCCGTTACGTTAACTCGTCAAATGGAAAACGGATCTCGTGTTCCATTTTGTCGCAATAACATTGAATTAGAGAAATGAAAATTTACTTTCAACGACAGACGTTCAATTACCAACCAACGTGCGCTACGATAATCAACAAGTAACTACGCTTTTATTAATTAGCGCTGCTGAAGGAGTGCGGATAATTGAATCGATTCGGGAACAAACTACTCTGCGAACAAATATTACTTTAATTTTTCATTCCTCGGTCTGCTAGAATCTATACTATAGATATCTCCATTGAAATTTTAACTGTAATAATCAAAGAGATACTTCAATTATATAATATACTTGTTGAGGAGTTTCAATTATTTAGTGGACTGTATTTTCTTGATGGTTATAGGAACTGGTTATTACTCCTCTGATGTATATACTGTTTATTTTAAATAACTTAAATGGATAACAACAATGACTTATAACAGTGAATGGTAATATTGCGGCGATCGGTTCCGGTGAATAAAAATGAGTCCTTGTGTCGGACTTTGAATTTGCGACCTGTCTGAGTCGCTGAATATGATTGTAGAGTTTTTGTGTCAAACTCTTACGTCTATGAATCTCTATGAATGACTGTGTATGACTGTCTGTGGATGACTGACTTTGCATCTCCTCCTCACGGGCCAAAGTCCCAAAAAGCCGTCGTGGAAGGAGATACAGAATGCCCTGATTGGGCCGTGAAATCGGCAAGAGGCGGCCCTTCCAAGGTGGTGAACCGTCCTTCTTCCCTATCTCTAACGGGGGTGAAATTCTGATGAAATTTCCTCTCCTACACGCATGAGGAGAGGGCCCCGGAGAATCGTGGGAAGAAGGACCTTGACAGTGAGAATTTCCAGAACCAACCCTGGCGAGAGTCCCAATGCTATGGGCACTCATTGTGCCATAAATCACACCAGGGTGGTCTAGAAATTCCCGTTGAGGTCCAAGACGCGCCATGCACTAGTGAGGGCTGAAGAGACAATAAATATCCTAAAGAAGTTAGAGTTTTGTGCCTCTTCAGCCTAGAGTGAAAAGAAATGTGTTTTCTATAAACTAACTTTACTCACTAGTGCCCTTTGAAGCAGACGCGACTTGAACCCCTGGTTAAGCTTCATGAGAAACAATAGAAGCATCTGCATCCACCGAGAAATGCAGATGCCCCCTCATAAAGTTCTTAACAATACTAATCTACTAATCTTTCTTCTACAATATATTGATCTTTTTTTTATCCGAATCATCTGTTCAACCTGTTTTGAGTTAATTGAGGTTCATTCCGTTCTCCATCAGTCGAGGTATCCATTTGCACACGTCTGGTTGGTTAGCTTTGACATTGCTGCTGATGTGCACTACGGTACACGATATAGTGAGGGACCAGAAACAAGGCACCTGAGGGGTAATTTGCGCTGATTCGCCTGGCGGATACGGACATCTCTCTCCCTCACGCATTTTCGATTTTGACGCGCTATTGGCCAAGAAACCCGCACATTCGTTGCGTCGTCATGTGAACGACGAAAGGAGTGTTTTATTTTCGGTTGTCATTCGTCGATCTCACGTTTCCAGGACCGACATGGCGGGGATAGGCGGTGCGAGAATAATCTCCCTTTCCGTCCCAAGTGCCTTGTTTCTGGTCCCTCACTATAATTACATGGCAGCATCAGATACAATTACCAGTGTCAAATCAAGCCTTAAACCCAACATTCATCATGAACTGTCAACGTTCAATAATCCCAATATTTCATTTTCAAACTATTAATGATATTAATATAAATCAAAAAGCAAAAAAATCTGTACAATCTGTCCCTGAAGCTTATCACAATCGTTCCCCCGTCATCCACGATTTTGATTTCCATCCATCTCACCGTCCCAAGAGCCTTAAATAAAATGCTAATCAGCTCATGACTCCTTCCTAAAAAGCCTTCCTATTTCTATTTCTTTCCATTAATTACTTTTGTTCATTCCCTTTAATCAGCTCATCTCGATACACAGATCTACTTTGGAGATCAGAACTAAATTAACCACCACGCCAGAAACATTTGAATTTATTAAGAATTTGATATTCATTAACATGTATCATACTTTTATACTTCGTCATAAACAGTTGTTATTGACAGAAAATTGTAAATATTCAAATCAATTGAAATTGCAAATGTCTAGTAAGTTGTGCGTATTACACAATAGACATAAATTAACAATTGTGTATAGGTCAAGGATACGATGCCGTCATGAGTATCTACTGTGATAATAAGTGACAGATAATACAATTTGACCTCTGATGTAAATGGGTTAAATAGAAAATACAATGTTAAGACACCTGCTAGAGTCTTCGAAACGAGTGTAAAAGTGTTTTTAGATTTAATTGACATTCATAAGATGTTTGCTGCGAAAGTTTGTATTAACGGGTTGCATACCAAGTCGGACGAAAATTTCACCTTCTCGCAGTTCGTTACAACGGAAGTAATATCCGCTTTCACAGCCACTTCCGAAAGCATTATCAGGAACGACAATTTTTTTTCAAAGATCAGATGACCCATCTGACCAAAGAAAGTGGCACAACTAAAAAAATGTGTTTTCCAAGTTACTATTGTAGAAATGTTGCAAACTCATCTGTTGGGCGATTGAGGAATGTCTTATTTACTTATTTTCATAATTTGGGGGTAGAGAACATTTACGTCATATTTCCTGCTTCATGTGACTCTGCGCTTCGTTCTATAAATACCTCTTATCATTAGTGTGGTATATCTTAGATAAACCGAAAAGAAATGTCTTTTCTACAATGCCAAAAAAATTATATATAAAAAAAATGTTTAATATTTATTCCTTCTTCTAACTGCGCAAAGTAGATCTCGGCTGTAATAGATTGACTAGGTTTTACTAATTGATAATGAATGATACCCGAAATATCCCACCAGACAAATAAAAAGAAAGGCATTTATTTTCGTTATACCTAATATTTATGGTAAAAAATTAAATGAAAATTTAAAATTAAAAATTAAGCGACTCCTCTACTTGTTTCACACATATTATTTTCCTTATTTATTAATTTGATTAATAAACTAATGCCTATTAATGAACGAAGATAGTTTCTTGGTACTCTAGAAAAATACACTTTTTCAAATTTCCGCACTTTATTGACAAGTGTGTAATATAACTTCCTTAATTCTGCAAAACGTATACTTCTTTTCTTTTGAGCATAGTAAAGGTGACAATAATCATAATATTATCCGAGAAAAATATTCCTTAATTATTATTAATTCTGTATGAGTGACTTATGAAATGTAACAAAGTGATGCATGTTGTTAATTTATAAAATTTTAAACTACTCACTACCAATCCGTAAATTATGAAGGCTTTATAATGAATTACATAACACACGTTGTCAATTAAAAGCTACAGGTTACAACGTGAAAATTGATCACAGGATGTAAATTACTTTCGAAATGCTGCTGGAACATTGATAGATGTTCGAATCCATAAACTGAAAATTTGGAAAAATGCAGAGTTACAAAATTGACATTTCGAAAATGCAGTTGCTTTTAGCTTTAATCTGAGTGCACTTTCGCATTTTGGTATGAAAAAATATTCATCGTATTGAACATATTGAAATAATGTTCGGTAGGAACAACGATATTTGAATGCATGAAACTTATTTTAAAGATGAATTTTTCTCACGACATGTATGTCATAGTCTCGAAACGACCATTGCAATTAAAGCGAATGAAAAACAGAAAAGTATAAATTGTCCATTTGGAAAAAGGAAACAATTTCAAAAATCCTTGAAAAAGCCTTTGGAAATCTTGGAATTTTTGTGTTCAACGGTTCTTCTCAAAAATGTATTGTTTCCGTCATATTTAAACGTAAAATTTTCTAGTACCTAATATTAATGTAGAAATAATAAGAACTTAAGAATTAAGTTTAACAGTAATTAATTTATCCGATCAGGCTTTCGAAACTAATAAAACACGATAAAATTTAAATGCAACATTTCATGTTTTAACTCTCATATGCTCCTCGAAAATATTTTTACAAAACATCGGCACGTGATATTTCAGTCACTTTCCCTCTGCACTATTTGTAATCTATTATATTATACTTCACTGAAACTAAATCAAGTTACAACAAATTTAAAAAAAAAGGTCAGACATTATACAAGGTGTTTCAGCCGATTTTGACGTCTTCTACAATTTCCCTTGGCGTATTATCGCTGAATGTTGCAAAAATATTAGCGAATACATTAAATAAAGTAGGTCGGTTCGTACTTCATTGATTTCAAAAATGCTGTGATGCAAATGGCCGTTACATTGAACCAAACCTATAAAAAACGGTAACGTCTGCACCGAATTGTAAATTTATTTAAATTGAAATATCTCCTAAACTATTAACTTTTCGACATACATTGATATGTTATAAAACTTTTTTCATAAAAAAGTTCTAGCTGCATCGATTGATATATAAAAAAAGAGTACCTCATTCCATCTAAAAAAACACAAAGTTGACCTTCATATGACATTGACGCGTTCGCTTAGAAAAAGGCTAATAACCCCAGAATATGCCCAACCCGATACCATCCAAGTCTCCTATGAAACATTTTTCGCTATGAGCAACAACAGCGAGAAAATCAGGATGTCAAAATCGGCTGAGATACCTTATATAGTATCTGCAAGCGGATATTAGGTGAAATTTCACCCGAGAACGTATCAGGGTTAAACTGTAATCGATTTTACCTTCTAAGGTGAAAAATGTTTCATTCAAACATGTCTCGACACCATAGATCGTGTTCGTGTGTCGCGAACTAAAGTATAATACTACGGAACTTGTGCATATATGTTGCAGTAAAATCGCAGTAATTATTGCTCTGTAGATCCAAGTTGCAAAAGGAAGTTAGGGCACTGTTCAATGCGGCTTTCGATGTCATTGGAGTTAGTCACGCGAGCAGCACGTGTTATCTTGTCCGTGGAGTAAATCGAAGTCATCAACCAGTAATTACTTCAATCACATGCGGATACGGCATAGAGTCCTTGAATTCATTCAATCATAAAAAACTATCTCCAAAAAGAGTAATTCCTATTCTCAAATTGTACATACACAGAATTTCATATTATGATTTAGCAATTTCCATGTTCATACTTGGGCAAAGATATTTTACCTTGGAACAATTATTCCTGTTCGTAAGCAACAATTAGATCATGGTGGCGTATTTAATGTTACACAAAGAACTGATTAAATGATAATTTTTGGAATCGTTTTTTAGTGGATTAGTAATTTAATAATAAACTGTATAAAATTATATGTTGTTCATTTTATAAAGTTGATAAAAATTGTCACATTTGCGATGAGAGGAAGTAAAGTAATTAAACAGAGTGCCTTTATTGTTGTCAAGCACAATAAAGTGCATTTTAACATAGAATTTTTAATTTCAATTGCATCATTTACTTCATTTTATGCAGTTTATAATTACTTTAATAATGTAATAGAAAGTTATTCAACTTCGTGCATAGCTAATATTAACGTGTAACTGCAATTTATAAACAAAGTTTAAATTGTACGGTAACAATGCAAAAAATTATTATCAAAAAATTGGATTAATACAAATATAAATTAATTTACAGGAAAAAATAGTTACAAACATGTCGATTTCTTATCACTCGTGTACAAGAATACAAGAAAATCGAATTTCCATAACCCTTAAAAATTTATAAAAATAATCATTAACTTCTCTCATCAGCAATGTCGTCCATCATTTCACGAATAACCGATAATAATTATCCTATAATGTCAGTAGTGTCAGCGAGCCAGCGTGTAGTTTCATCCAAAATGCAGTCTAAAATATTCTGTATTACCATATATGTATGTATGTATGTCGAGTCGCTACAAAATTGAGATCGTAATACTAAAATCACTACAGGGTACACTCCAATGTTAACACTAGAACTACCAAACCAGTCAAAATGACTGGTACACAATTTTTTCCAAAAATTCTCAAAGTTTATAGGAGAGTCATAGGAGAAATACTCTACGTCCAACTCAAAAAACATAAATGACCGAATTGATCGTGTTTTCTGCCTCTTGATTCCTCTTTTCTCAAAGTACTTTTTTAATATATTTAAATATAATAGATTTAACGCCGGTAGTTCTAGTGTTAATATTGCACGGCAACAAGAAGCCGCAGCAACATTCTCCTCCATAAATATCAATTCTAACTTCATCGAAATTTAAATTCAACGCCCATATGATATGCTCCAATAGCAACGTGTAACAAACAATCGTAACGTAACAACCCTTGTAAAGTACCACATAAGCAATTGTACAATTTCTCACAACACCGTGTTATCGTTTCTTCCGTTGAACGATACCGAGAGATAAATTCTATGGCACTGATTGTCGCTGGCACAATGGCTGCGAATAACGACAGAAAATCGCGAGCGGAATCTAGAAGCGTTATATAGCGCGATACCATCTACTCCATTTCGTCATCGGTTCGACCTTTGTCGGGGCGAGGTGTGATCGACCAGAAGCGTCTATTGAGCGTCGCGCATCGCGCGTCGCACGACAAATACTCATAATAAAACGAGCCGCGTGTGGCATGCCCCTCCTTAGGGATTCCAACCTCGTCGAAGCGGTACGTGCTGATTCAACTCGGAGTTTCCCTCGCTGGCCGCTGGCACACGAACCAGTCAGTAGTTTCCTTTCGACAGTCGAGTGAAATCGACCCTAACGGTAAGAGTCTTCGATCTTCCCGGTGGTATCCCGCTCGAGGTGGACCAGCCGGAGAAACAAGGATGACGGGCCCCACGGGTTCTTCGATATTGCGGAGAATATTCCGGGATTGTCTTCTCCTGATCATCCTAACCTGTAATAAGTCAATGGCGGAGGATGTGCCACCCTTCGTCGTAAGCAATACCGTGGATCAGGATACAGGGGGAAAGGATTTCTTCGTGGGACCGTGCTTAGTGAATACCAATCAAACGTGTCCGGATAAAGAAGTGACATTCTTTCTCTATACCCAAAGAAACCCCAACGACGGCCAGCAGATTCTTGTTGACGATAACGGTTCGAATTTGAAGGACATCAACTTCATACCCACGAAATCTACGAAGATCATAGTGCACGGCTACGACTCCGATATGCGCTTGACGTATTTGGTGGACGTCAGGAATGAATACTTGAAGAGCTACGATTACAATTTGATAGCCGTGGATTGGCACCGACTAGCGACGGCGCCATGTTATCCAATAGTCGTGCGTAATGTTCCTCACGTGGGCGATTGTCTTGCTCAGCTGATTAGGAGACTAAGGGATTACGGAGCGAAAGATATTCACGTAATAGGCTTCAGCTTGGGTGCTCACGTTCCTGCGTTTGCCGCTAATACGCTTCGACCTTACAAAATGCCAAGGATTACCGGTCTCGATCCGGCAATGCCTTTGTTTGTCACGGTGAACAAAGATGACAAGCTGGACGCTAGTGATGCGACTTTCGTCGACGTGTATCACACGAATGCATTTATACAAGGGAAGGTTGAAACTAGCGGGCATATTGATTTTTACATGAACGGTGGCGTTAATCAACCCGGTTGTTGGGAGAGGAGAAATCCTTTCGAATGTGATCATCACAGATCAGTTATGTATTTTGCTGAATCCATTAATTCGGAAGTGAACTTTTGGGGCTGGGAGTGCCGGGGATTCGTAGCTTACCTTTTGGGCCTTTGTCCACCTAGATATCCGGCGGTATTGGCAGGCGATAAAGTAAACAAACAGAAGCGAGGCTTTTATCTGGTAAAAACGAACCCTCGTAGTCCGTATGCAATGGGAAATTTTACCGTGAATGCGATGGACATGTATTAGTGAAGACAGAGGACTCGGACGAGATAAGATTTCGCGACAACTAGATGTCTACAATCTATGTCTGATAGTGTGTTAAAAATGGAACGCGTGTGTGACATGAATATTTACTAAAATCCGACCAAGTGACTTTTCTCATGGATTCTGAAGGAATGAGTGGTTGAGCCTGAGAAATTTTAAGCCTGTAAAACGCTTTTCATGTCAAGGTTAGGAAATAACGATCATATTCAGCCGGTGCTAATCGATATTATACTTATCGAGAAAGAAGTGGGGCTGGCTTGAATGCTACATCTTTGTGTAGAACGAAACTCCTTATCAATTGAACGGCTACGATTCGGATAAAAAATGGCTCATATTACTTGAATATACGTTGTGGAATGAAAAAGAGTAATGCTTTGTTTGTAAATTGAGGAATAGTCCGTTTCTATTGTACAGTTACGCTATATCTTTTCTGTTACTAAAATATATTTTTAGCGTTTTTAAAGTTGCATTTGTAGTACAAAACTCTTAACTCTGTCTAACCATTATTTATTTATTTATTTGTTACGAATAACAAAAAGAGAACAGTTTCTATCGTTATACCGTATGTTGTATGAATGTTTTTCTTTTAATATAACAAGTTCAAATTATGCAATAATATTTGATACAATTTAATGTATCTACTACATTTAGTCCGATGAATGGAGGAAACGTCGTTGAATTAAATTGTTTGCGTGCAAACTGTTATTTGTATGCAATGAAGTTGCAACTTCCAAAGAAACCTATCAGCGTAATCGCGAAACAAATTTTAAAAGAATGTATGCCGATATATACATTAGCAATATATCTATATATATAACAGTTATATTTAAAGCTACTTCCTTAATCGGGTGTCTGCGTTATTCTAGCGCACTGCTGCTTTGCAATACGGAGAAAAAAACAGATGAAAAAGATTATTACACCGAGTAGTTTTAGCATTGCGCAGCGTATTGGTAACTTAAGAATCGATGATTGCTGTAATTAAAATATTAGCCAATTAAGTGAAATCTTTTAAGCCTGAACGATTACAAGTAATTTACTGAGCAGATAAAAAATCTACCCATGGGTCAGAGTATAGTGCAAAGACCTCAGATTGTCTTCAGGCCCAGAAGCCTTACCAAATAATCCAGTTAGTTTCTATAAAGCCGACTTTAAGATGAAAAGATTCGCCAGGTTCCATAAGTTGTCGGAGAAACGATTTAAGAGTTCAAGGCATTTCGAAAGAGATTTCAATGCATTTTACATCTTATTCTGTATGAGAAAACTTTAATAACATCAGCCAACAGTGTAGGAGCGATTAATTCGTAAATATTACAAGATACTAGTTACGATATATAATTGATTGTTTCATGCATTAATATCAACATTAAGAAATACAAATGTACGTGGTGGCTTTGAAAATACAGGCGATCCTTGATAACCTGAATATGACGAATATTCTCTTTATTTCCTTCCTGGTATTGAAAAATTCGAAATATAGTCAATAAAGTATTGGCGTAATTATACCCACTTTTCTTATAAAACCTTTGCACGCTGAAATGATACAGTGTAATTAATTGTGTCCTTTAGTGTCTTTTAACATACAGGAATTATGTATTTTTTGAAAACACGTAATTATGTAGTTTCAGAAAACTATGGAAAGACAATGCAAATGACGTCATTATAAAATACCCATTTGTTTTATATATACATAATATACATACATCCTGTGTGTTTTTTCTGTTTGAAATTCCTCGCAAATGCATAAAAATCCATAGCCTGCAAATAACGCACTCTAAGTTAGTATTTTACTTATCTACAAGAATTAATTCAAATCATGAAATACTTAATTTTTAAAAAATACTAAAAAATGTATAAAACACTTTGTGAAAGAATATGTAAATGTTAATCGGAAAATGTATGCAAGTTGACGCTGCTATAAAATTTTCCAAGGAATGAAATCTAACAATAAGACAAGCATTTTACTAGTTTCGTTAATAAGTAGTGCGATTTTCACGTCATGATAAATATACCCTGTAGCAATTGTCTATCAGCTATGTATTTGTCACACGTATTGCCACAGCTCTTGTTTTATGTTTATATAATTGTTCATTTTTTTGTTTTGCGCTCACAATGAAGTGATACTCGTTTAAAATGTGTGACATATTCCACTCCGTAAATTTAATAGTGGTTCTAAAGCTGTTGAAACTTGCTCGTAGTGCTTTTTACAGTGTACCGAGAATGTTATGTCTCTGACAGAACAGCGCAAAAATAGTTCTCCCGGTGATAGTACACTAATCTCTTAACAAATAATAAATGACACTGTTATTCAGTCTATAAGACCGATTGCAAACTTTTCGAAGCTTTTTCGTGCAACGAGCTCGATTAATTGTCGCAGAAATTAACTGTGAGTTTGTCCCTGGTCTTATCAATCAGAGCTTTAGCATTTAACACGTTGCCGCACACTTTCAATTTGACGATCGTGCTCAGAAACACATTTTTTTGTCCGAAGCGGTAAAGCATGATAAAACGCATAAAAGAACCATTAATATGCTGTCTGGCATGCTATACCTTTTTTTCGATGTATTACTCCATAATTAACAAGTGTATGCGTTAGTACACTTCGTACTAACGCTGTTCTTTTTTTTATTGATTAAAATGTGCGCGACGGCTATAGCCATCATTTGCGGCAACGTGTTAAGGGGTTACGCCACCTTGAGATTTTCAAAAAATCGATTTTTTTTTTTTCGTCTAGATGAATTGCTTATATTTTTAGGAATATTTTAAGCGTTTAACCATTTCAAAATTCAAACTATTACCAAAGTTATAGCAATTAGCAGTGAGCGCGCCGGAGTAAGAAATCATGAAACTTAGGACCTGTCGTAGCGAACTCTTGCGTTTTTCTCGAAACTACATTTTTCACATCGGTGTACACGATATCTCAATATCTACTCAACCGATTTGGTTAAAATTCACAATTGTTGTTTATAATATTCTCTAAAAGGTGACGTAGGATTTTTTTGATTGGATGCCATGTTCAAAAGTTATACAGTTTTTAAACTCAACATCTCGATGCAAATATGAATTCTTTTTTCAAATAGCTGTCATTTCTACAAAAAATGTTAACAAATTTTTCCCTACGTCACATTTTAGCTATTAACCTGATAAATAAGAAAACAACAATTTTTATATTTCAGACAATGCCTAACAGAAAAATCATGTACACCGTGAATAAGGGTTTTCAAAAGAGAGTCCTACTTATCGCCTCATATCTCCGTCATTTTTTAACATTTTTTAATTATTAACATTGCAAATTGTTCATAAAACTACTATATATATATGTAAACTAAAGAACATTTTATATACTTAACGGCTGCGTCAAAAAAAGTGTTTATTTTTATACCTATTTTTCCGAGCGCCAAGGTGGCGTAACCCCTTAAATGAGAAAAACACAGAAACAAAGATTTGCGTTGCGTATTCCTGTTACTGCAATATTAGCACTCAGCTTTAAACTACGTCGTTTGAGTTTCCTCGACAAGGTTACAAACGTATTTGACATTTTTTCTTTTCTTACAAGTTTAAGCGTCACGTACTGGCTAACGAGAGCCTCGTTAGATACTAACGAATTGTTTGGATACAATCCAGCTCCAATACGTGTCCCCCATTCGATTAATATTCCGATTTCGTATGCTTCAGTTCGGATGCTCTGAAAGAGCAGATTAAATTGATTACAGAATACTGAAAACGTTCAGGCGAAGAATTTCAAACACGTAATGGGAGAGTTTAAAGTTTAAATGTCAGGCAGCCGTGGATCACAGCGCAAATCAAAGAAAAAGTATCTTTCTAAGTAATCTTCAATAAAAAAACACAAAATCAACAAAGCTCTGTTACAGAATCTTTCTGCTTAGTACATATACCTTTTAGAAAAAAAAATTCGCCCATAATTTGTACCGATTTTATATTTCTCAGACTTCGACAGAAATCAATTTTCTTATGACCTATGAGCAGAAATGCTCGTAATGCAAAACCTTTTTTATTAACAAAAACAGATTTATTTAACTAAGACTGTGTACAATACACTTATTCTGCTAAATCTAACTATAATACTACATAACTTTAACTCTCACTTTTAATCTAAATCCTAATCTCTAACTCTTACACTGAAGCTCTGTCATTGCTCTTATTCTTGCTCGTACTACCACTCGATTCCGTAGTAATAAATTACCGATTTCTGGCAATGCAAACATATTCTATAATCAGTAGTCAGTATGGATGTTTGAAGTTTGTATGATTGGATTTATGCACGAGAATCAATTTCGAAAATTAAAAATTATTGTGATAATGAAATATCTTATCAGATGCCGGTCTTATCTCATCATTTCGCGGCAGAATATAATAAGCATCTCGACAATTATCATTCGCATCTATCAAATTCTCTGTCGAAAACAAAATTTGTTTTGTAACTTTTTTTCATGGTTCCGACAAGAAAAATGTCTGCCCTATTGCCTACTGTTATTAGATTTTCTCCTGGATGTTTGGTTGTTAAGGTGAACTGAAAAGTGTCCATAAAAATTGAGGTATTTTGAGCATCGTTCGAAGGGAGAACAAACGAAACCAAATTAACCTTAATTTTTGAATTATCCTTTAGAATAAGCACCAACAACAAGAAAATAATATTAAAATTAGTCCCTATATAAAAATTCAAAATTAGAAATTTATTAAATTACTGTTGCAAAATAATTAACGGTTTTCTCTTAACATCTGCAATGTTAGCTTCAACTCGATTTGTACAGTTAAAATAAAAACTTCGTTTTAGTATAAATTGTCGGAAAAGTGCAGTCGTGTGTAATTTAAAATTGGGATGATAAATCCAAAATCCAATAACAATATGATTAACAGTGCTATTAAATTTTAATGAAAGCAAAATGCTTGAACATCAATTTAATAGACGAACGTTCCCTTTACATATTTCTCAAGCAAACAAACTTGCCAGATATTGGAAATTTTGATGTTGAAGCTGAAAGATAATCTTTGATAAAGTACAGTAGATTGATGAAACGCATAGTTCCTCACGTTACCCAAGATAATCCAAATTCTCTGAATTTTCTTCAATCGCAGGATTTCCTCCAACCATTTACAGTGTAGCAACTTCGTATTATTAATAGCGAAATAAATAGCTTGAGGAAACGTTCGCAAGCTTAAGATGAATAATCTAAATTTTCATCAATAGCTACATGTCTTAAGTCTTTGACGGCGTATTAAATTAAAACAAAATTAATAATAAATGAATTTTTTTCAGTAGAAGTAATTTCCTTGTTTTGCAATTATAACAAATAAGCTAGCATTGCAACTAATAATTCGTTCACTAATACAATTGTAAGAAGTCACAATCGGACCGTGTCTCCCTCAAATATTTGACAAAAGATCGAAAACTGTTTACCCCTATTTCTCGAAGACTTTCCAACCAAAAGTGCCTAGTGAAAATTTTTAGTATAAAATAGAAGAAACGGCACAGGGACAAGAGGAATGTTTCGTCAAGATCAGCTATCATCGCTTTTAATACTCTTGGAATCTCCACGGCCTCATAGTATTACGATCCCCATGTTTATGGGGACCTACAAGGCTTTTTTTATTTAATAATATATCAAATAAAATTATATCGCGATATTTCAAGAGAGCGATGGCCTGTAAATTCCTTTGCCGCCTGGTTGACGACGCCATCGCCCGCTCGACGCTCATCTGCATAAAAGTGGTAAATGTGACACATCGAACTTTAACATTAATTTTCCAAAAATTAGTTCATTTCTGACCCATGGTTCCTTGCCGACATTTTACCTACGCAATGACACGAATGCGATAAGCCATTAAAAATTGTTTGACCTTAATTTCTAACCCTTTCCCGGATTTTACGGCTGGGTTATTTCACAAATGTCCATCAATCAGAAGGTGTAGAACAACGCATGGTAGGTCGTGACGTATAATTTTGGAACACCCTGTACAGTCATAATACGTACGTAGTTAGTAGGACGTAATAATTCTTGAAAGTTGTCGAATTCTAAGGGAAGATTAAACGAGCACGTTCTCCCTGCGCAAACTTCTGTGAATACGGAACTTAGTACGCGTACATCCACATTATAGAAATGCGTTGTATTTCATGTCTGGTCTCGAACAGTTTATCGCAGATAATAATCTCTCCCTCTCTACTCCTACGTTTTCCATTCATCCTGCTGTAACTACTACACGGCACTTTTAGTTCGCGGCGTTAGAAATTCAGCACTGTGTATTTGCAAACTCCATAATACAGGTACCTTGTACGCAATATGCCTGCTAATCTCCACACGAGAGGATACGACGTGCGAAAGCACCATGCCACTGTTCCGAGAAAGAGTCAATATGTAATAGCAATTCTGTAGGAGGGTTTATTGAAAGGAAGTAAATGTTACATGAGGCCAATACGTTTCCTTTATGCCTTACCTACGTACAGTTTGTTACATGAATGTAACGGTTTTTCTGTACAACAGAATCCTTAAGTGAAAGAGATATATTTAAAACCGTCAAGAGCTCAACTTTTCATTGGATTGATATTGTTGAGGCCTATATTAACCTTCATCAGCTCCTTTAAAAAAATCACACTACAGTTCCTGATGTCTCTTCTGTACCGTAATCAATTTTATGTTAAGGAAAACGAGGTTTTTTAAAGTTTTTCTTCATAATAACTTTATTGGGAATAACATGTATTTACTGTGCACAATTCGTCGAGATTTAGATAAATTTCAATCTCTATTCGGGTCGAGAAGGACCCCAAGGACGGATGAAGGCTAAACAAAGATGTGGCTTATCGTCTAGATCAGCGGTGAGGAAACTACGGTCCGCGAATCAGAGCCGGAGAAATTTCGAATTTTAGTCTTTTAAAAAAATTTCTTTAAGGGGGTCTTCTTTTCTTTGCATATACAACATTTCTCATTGAAATTAAAATATTTACTGAATTATATTGGTCCTCTAAATTTTGTCTTTTCTTCTAGCTCGCTCCTAAAAAATTGGACAAAAAATTCATCGCGGTTGACCAGTCGATCACAGCCGACAAAAGATGATTTCAACACGCAAACCCCCTTCCCCATTGTTACTTATTAGTACACAAGACACAAATGAATGTGTTAAATGTCGGAATTTTAGTAAAGTGAGGGACCAGAAACAAGGCACTTGGGACGGAAGGGGAGATTGCTCTCGCACCGCCTATCCCCGCCATGTCGGTCCTGGAAACCTGAGATCGACGAATGACAACCAAAAATAAAACACTCCTTTCATCGTTCACATGACGACGCAACGAATGGCGGGTCTCTCGGCCAATAGCGCGTCAAAATCGAAAATGCGCGAGGGAGAGCGATGTCCGTATCCGTCGGGCGAATCAGCGCAAATTACCCCTCAAGTGACTTGTTTCTGGTCCCTCAGCATAGGTAGATCGCGATAAAAGAATTTTAAGAAAAAAAAGTCGATCATATACAGGGTGTCCCGTAACTGGTGGTACAACCGAGCAGGGGATGATTCTACATGAAAAACTGAGTCGAAAATATAGAATAAAATTTTTTGATACAAGGCTTTGTTTTCTAGAAAAATGTGTTTGAAAATTTGTCTAGTGCGCGTGCACTCGGCTTACTTGCGGCTCAACGGACTTTATTCTGAGTTACCTCAACCTTTGTTCGCAAAGGTTTTCGAAGTTTGCATACATCGACTAAATCGAAGGTCGAGGTTACAATGTTAGAATTACCTTTGAGGAATGAGAAAAACTTGAGAAAAACTTCGAAAACCTTTGCGAACAAAGGTTGAGGTAACTCAGAATAAAGTCCGTTGAGCCGCAAGTAAGCCGAGTGCACGCACACTAGACAAATTTTCAAACTCATTTTTCTCGGAAACAAAGACTTGCATCAAAAAATTTTATTCTATATTTTCGACTCAGTTTTTCATGTAGAATCATCCCCTGCTCGGTTGTACCACCAGTTACGGGACACCCTGTACATACTGAAGTTGCTATAGATCAACGATGGGCAGATGCGACTCTTCATTGAATTGAGTGCGGTTCCCATTGAAAATTTAAATCCGTTTTCGTTTTATTATTTCAAAACCTTTTTTCGCTGAATCTTGTTAAATTAACTAAGCAACTAATATTTTGATATACAGATTTTATAGTGGGGCTCTTTATAATATATGAAAAACTGAAATGCGGCTCTCATTAACCTCATGCGTGCCCACTCCTGCTATAGACCCACGTTTTCATCTATCATGCGGCATTCAAGAGAAGCTAAATTTGCGACCCAAAAATACGACCGTGTAGCACTATCAAGGCACCGAAAATTTAATCACTGCCTCTTCCTTTATGACGTTAGTCGTAAGACATCAAAACTGCCTTCGTTAAATTATGAGAAACATTTTCGAGAGTTTTGTCAACGGTGAAGCTTTATTGATGAAGCATTATAAGTATAACTGACAATAATTACTCAAGAAGACTAAATATTATTTTACCTCTCATTAAGTTAAATGGATTCAAAACATTTATTTCAATGGAAAACCGCCATTCGCACAATTTGGTACTTTTCATGATTTAATCTAATCGTGAATTTCATATACCTATAAATATATTTACTTCGTATGATTTTGTACAACATTCACTTATACAATAATCACAGTAAATACATGAACACATTATTAGGTATTAATTATCGTTCCAATGGCGTCGATATTTTGATGCAACAACAGTAAATATTTAGTTAGTTGTTATATTACCAACCAAAAAAACATTTCGGTCTTAAAATATACTAATTTTGAAAGTATTTAGTTCACGTATTAAGCGGTTTCTGTTCTAAAAATGTTTAAAGAAAATAGTAACAGCAATATAATACTTACTAATAGCTTTTGTATCAAATATTACATGGTGGTATTTTCTCTTCAATACTGATTATTGATTGAAAATGCCGATGAAAAGTATATAAAAATAAATAACAGTAATTTCATGTTACCTTGAAACAAACCACCGTATAATAAAATCCCATTGATCATTCAGAACCCACCTAAAACAGCAAGCCATTGGTAAAATGACCATAGCAGTTGAAGTCGAAAAAAATGTTCTAAAACCATTCCGATGAAATGAATAAATTCGCGAATAACTCTTTATAACAGGATAAATTTACTTCGTTCGAAAATAGTTCAATTAAAGAAATCTTTCTATTTTACCACGAGAATTAAGTAAATGAAATTATAATACTTCAAGACCGTCTAACGATTTTTTGCCGTACATTCATGCAGCCGTATTAACGAATCGATACAAGGATTACTCAGTGGGAACAATAATCAAGGACAGGAATGTGAAATTAATTTGTTCTCCACGGACACAATGATAGTTATTGAGTTAAATGCTCGAATTCCCAATCGGTGGAGACCGAGTTCAATACTATGTAACATTGTAGGTCCTAGACGAAATGAGTAATTAATTATAAATAATGATACATATTATTTCAAAATCGACAAAACCGACCACGTAATTTCGTCGGTGAACGTTGGTTTAGCCAGGAGACTCAAGTCACAGGTTGTTTTGTCTATTTTCAGCATTACCTTCTTTTCCCCTTTGGACATACTTCTCCCTTTCGCATTTTAGCCCCACCCACTCCTGTCCGTACCGGTTTTCCGGCCAATCCCCCGGAAATCCGGTCACGCTGCACGGAAAAGCGTGAACGAGCTTCTGGAAAGCATGATCCTGTGCGAAATGTCGGCTTATGCATATTCCGAATTGCACATGTGTTCGTGCCGTCAGTTTGAAAAATCCAGGTTTCGTGAATGAAGTAAGCACATTCTTGTACTAATGTGTCACGTGTTGCGTGTCATCCAGCTGTCACTTCCACGAAAATATATGTTAGGAATTAAATTTCTACGTTTCACTATCCTACAAGTTAAAAGAGCAATAACATTTAATGTTCCTCACGTAAAATTTGTTTTAAATACATGTTTAGTTAAGATACCATAAAGATTGAAGGATAAAAAAATATAATACATAGCATAACATTTCACTGGAAAATTGTGATTTAACGTTGTAATGAATATTATGTATCTTCAAAACGGAAAGTTTGCAGAGTTTGGATGATATTGGAATGAGAACTTATGGCAAATAATGTACGTGCAAACTAGGTAACCCAATTCAATGAATTTCTAACCTTTTAGGTACGGTACGCCACTATAGTGGGTTCCGCAGAAAGCATCAATTTGAACGGTACGCCACTATAGTGGCGTTCCGCCGAGACCCTCTATTTCTATGAAACGCCACTATAGTGGTATTCGTGGATATCCTGATTTTAGACGGTATTACACGTTTTTTGCTTTATGTCTCATTCGTTTCACCTAAACCACATTTCCCGTCATACTCTGAAACAGTTGAAACCAAAAAATCTTTGCGAAATTGTGTAGTGTGCACAAAAAACGATATGAGGCGAAGATCGCGGTACCAATGCGAAGACAGTGATGTGGGACTCTGCGTCGTTCCGTGCTTTAAAATATACCTCACACAGAGAAACTTATAACTAACATGTAGCATATAATAATAATTAATTCATTAATAAAGTTTTTCGATGCGGTTACATGAAATGTATAAAGAAATTATAATTTATTCATTTCGCACTATATTCCCACGTAACGTCGTTGTGGAAATCGTCACGAACGGTTTTTGTGCAATCCTCGGCTAGGTACTCCATCCCAGGGATATAGCGAGGGACCAGAAACAAGGCACTTGGGACGGAAGGGGAAATTGCTCTTGCACCGCCTATCCCCGTCATGTCTGTCCTGGAAACCTGAGATCGACGAATGACAACCGAAAATAAAACACTCCTTTCGTCGTTCACATGACGCCGCAACGAATGTGCGGGTCTCTCGATCAATAGCGCGTCAAAATCGAAAATGCGTGAGGGAGAGGGATGCCCGTATCCGCCGAGCGAATCAGAGCAAATTACCCCTCAAGTGCCTTGTTTCTGGTCCCTCACTATATCCACTGGCGGACGACCGTACCGTACCTAAAAGCTTAACAGTTAATGAAATTGTAGAATAACTTCCAATTGACATTAGCGGTTCTGATATGTGTTCGCTTGTATCTCTGGAACGTCAGAAGCACTAAAAAGTCAAGAAAGTTATTATTTGTCAATCAATTGCAAAAAGCAATAATATTGCAGAAGAGAAAAACTCCCGAAACACCGCTCCGCCTCCTAAGACTCTGCATCTGTGAAGTTATCACCGGCCAGAAGTACTCGTTCGAGAATACTTTGTAAATTTTTATTGACTTTCGCGCGTTGCTGATAAAAATAGTAAAATACACCTATCCCCCGATTTACACGGAAGACAGATTCCTTTGGAAGCCGAGTAAATCGAAATCGTGGATTTTAATACGTAAAACCATGTAAAGTAAAAGTAAATTTTTTTCAAACCCTTATTTAACAGTAACCGCACCAGCACTTTATGTATACCTATTGTTGCCGTACATATTATGTTACCAGTTGTGAAATAATGATTATATTTTCCAAAAGAAATGCAGAATATTAATAACACCAGAAATTATGTATTTTGGTATGCCATTGAACCGGTCATTTAACCGTGTATGGTACGGTTAGCGTTAAGGAGGTATTCTAGTCTACAACTTCATTTTTTCGGTCTTTTCAGAGATTTTTTTACAAAAAATTCATGAGTTTCTTAATATTGACATTTTGCACATATATGTTGGAATGGGTTTAGAAGGGCACCAGGTTTTTAATAAACGAAATGATTGATTACGAAAAATACTAAAATTAAGAGGAAGCAGGATTAAACATAAACACACTCGCTCGACGGCCGTATATCCACTAACTTCTGCGTGACGCTTTTCTCACCTCCATCGACCTTGCATTCATCTGTTAAGAGATACAGACACACGCACACACACATATACGCTTTCACTCAATTCCTTCATATGTTTATTCATGTTTTGCAAAGGTTCACAATTTGCTTCAAGTGAAAATAGTGAAAACTGACCGAATTACATATCATAGAACAAGGTTCCTTTTTAAAAAAGTGTTGGCTGACACGATTCCGATCATATGCTTATCAGAAAAGGGAAACACAGATGGATTCTTGTGCCTATGGTGTGAATCAAAATTAAATAGAAATTTTGAAAATGTACAATATGGCGGAACTTTGAAGTTTGAATATCGATTTTCGTGACTCTTGTTCATGTTTGGCGTGCTAAAAAAAAGAAAACATTTTTTTTAAGTAATTTCTGTTCAGACGATAACGGTACAAACGCTGAAGGTATATGCCAAATTTGAAAACAATGGGTCGATTAGAACTTGAGATATCATGTGAGCCATGTAAAAAAAATATCGTTTCGAGAAAAATATGTTTAAAATTCCTTCTACCGCTCTGATCCTACTGTATATAGCAAATGCGGAATGTGTGTCGCCTTTTTTACCCATCTATAACTTCGTCCATTTCACCAATTCGAAAAAAATCCTCCTACATTTTTACTTTTGTAAATGTCTACTTTCAAAAGGTGGAAAAAAATCAATTTTTTGAAAGGGTCAGACTATAATACCCGCTTAAAAACTGAGTAAAATCGAGATCGTGTGAATAAAGTCCCGTGTAAATCGGTTGATAGGTGTAATCAGAAGAAGAGAAAAATTGTCCTTTTCCGATCATGACAGATCGTAAAGGAAGTGGTGTCTAAAGCAATGCAGGTGGTGTGGCGGGACTGATGTGTTTACGGTGTTTCAGTGCAACAGATGTACGGATCGAACGGAGCAAGTGCAGGCCTGCCAGTGGGCATGACCACGCTGAAAGGGACCACGGGCAGCCTGGGACCCCTGGGAAACTACGGCTCGGGTCTCGGGCCAGGGATAACGGGAGCCACGACCCTCCCGCGGCCGGGAAACTGGCTGCGCCCTGCGGGCCTCAGGCACGGGCACAGCGCGGCCCGGGTCCGCCTCTACTGCCAGGCAAAGTGAGGAGTCATGGTTCCGATAGGTAAATACTACTATAGGAACGGAATTTTTCTACCCGTAAATAGTATTAACACTTTGCCGGCCGCACTGTTTTTAAACAATTCTTCGCTTGGCGCCGGCACCACTAACTCTGTTATTTCGCTTGTCGCCGGCTGTTTTTGAGGTTATTGGGAGATGATAAATTCAAGTTTTTCTAATCTTATCGGTAGTTCTCACGATTTTTCAATCCGCCTCACCTATTCTTATGAAAATGTACATATGTAAATAAATGTAAAATTTTTTTGAAATATATATTTTTTTAATTACATTTTCTTCGGTACATACTTAGTATTTCTCTTTTAACACTAGATTTACGGAAGCCGTCAAATTGACGGATTCCTACTTTTTTAAAAACGGTTTCCAAATTCATAGAGACGTGGTACAGTCAATATTTCACTTGTATCTTATAATATACAAATTACTTAACCGATCTTCGTCTTTCCCCGCTGATCCCTCTTTTTTCAAAGCTCTTATTTAATATATTTAAGTGTGGCCGATTTAACGCCCGTAAATCTAGTGTTAAATGATACGAAGCAAAGGTCACCACTGTGGTGTCGCCGGCCGTCGAGCGATACTTTGCGAAGATCACCACTGTGGTGTCGCCGGCCGCCGAGCGATACTGTGTGAAGGTCACCACTGTGGTGTCGCCGGACGTCATAGTGTTAATTTCTAGAATTAGTGAGTGTGGATAGTTTGTATCTAAGCGAGAGTGGAAGATATCCTTGTCGGCTCGAACAGTCTAAGCCAGTGGTCGGCAAAGTGCGGCTCCGGAGCCGCATGTGGCTCTTTGGCTCTTTAAGTGCAGCTCTGGCACAAATATCCACGGAAGGCGCAATAATATTTTCATTTAAAAAAAAACTTGGTAAGAAAAAAGTTACATCTTATTTTGATAAATTAAAATTCTTCTATAAATCGAGAGCATGTATAATTTTTTGTTTAAGTTAAAAGATAGATAGGTAATTAAAATTTTATATTGTTGTAAAAGTACGTAACGAACATCGAGTTTAACATCGAGTTTAAGGAGATGCAAGCACATTGTTCGCATTAATAAATATTTATTAAGTATGAAATTTAGTTTTATTTAGTGTACTACTTATTTACTGTAATAAAAGTTTACTAAACAAGCAGATTTGGCTCCCATTTTTTTTTAAATTGTTGTAATGTTCATATTTGGCTCTTTGGCTAATAAGTTTGCCGACCACTGGTCTAAGCAAAAGCGTGCTACTCGACATTTGAAATTGGAGGACTGGGTCACCGAACGACTAAGAGCAGTGCAAGTGTTTATGTTCTTCTCCCCGGGAGGACCCATGAGCGAACCTGACACCGAACGCAGGTCATTGACGTCTTCCTAGCCGACAAGGATATCTTCTATGTTTCTTTGCGAAGGAACAGCTGACTGTCTCACTTACTAAGCGAAAATTCAATCGCGGAGGCCCAATTAAAAGTCGATTTGCGGGAGAACGGTTCATTTCTGACCCATGGTTCCTGTCAGACATTTTACCTACGTAACAAGACGAATAAGATGGTCCAGCCCAAAAAATCGAATACCCTTCCGCGAATTTTGCGGCAGGTTATTTTCACAAATCTCCATCCAATCGGAGGTCTAGAACAACCCTCCGAAGCCATGACAAAACCTTTTGATGACAAAGCCATGACAACACCCTGTACGTGATTTGGAAGGTGACGGATGTCAGGGCTAGCATGAATGTTTAGTCTATAGATAAAGAGAAAATGAGTGAGTGCAACAGAGACGCATGCTGTGAGAAAGAGTATCGAGGGTGGATGCGAGCATGAATTTGGGAAGAGTCAGTTGAGTTGAGCATATGCAGTGGAGTGGAGAGTTTTGGAGAGTGAGAGTCATAGCGTGAGTGGAGAGTGTTTTAGTGAGAGATTTATATTTAGAGTTATTTTGGTATTATTCAGAGTTTTGTATTTTTATATAGTTAATAAAGTTAGTCATTTGTTTTTAATTACACGCGTTCAGTTTAGTCTCTAGGTTACGATATTGTTGATTAATTCTAAGGGAATCTGTTCGGTTTATTCGAAGACGAGTACCGATATTCTTTGGTGGCTCGTCTAGTAAGACTAAATTAGAATAGGACTCTATACTACTTTCTTTCAATAGTTTTCTACCATCTGTTATTATCTAAAGACGAAAAAACCTTGTTATATGTCACTTAGAAAGGTTCATTTACGAGTATTAAAGCACTCGTAACTGGTAGTAAACTCGCAGCTTATTTTGAAATGTTTAATGGTCAAGGGAAGATATCTAATCCGTCCACGCCGATTTTAATGAAACTTACGTGAAATGTAGTTCTCGTAAAAATATTTGACACGTATTTTTTTTTTATCGGTCATCGTCCATATTGAAGGGGTGAAAATACACCACAAAGGTGGAGTTTGCAAATGTATTTTTTTGAATATCTCTATAGCTGGAGGATAAAAATAACTTTCTTTTAAAGTCTGTTTTTTTAACAGAGAATTTAGCTGCGTAACAAAAGGTGCGCAAAAATTATTTGTGTAAATGACATATTAAAGTTTTGAATAGTTTGTTCAGTGTTCTTGATGAACATTCTTTCGGTTTCGAATGAATTTACGTCCGTAAAGTATAATCCAAGTTAGTAGATACGAGTTTTTGGAATTTTGTTCGTTTATTCATTATAAATCATTGCAGTTTTTTTAACTAACAATAAGTCTGAATTCGAATAGCACTGAAAAATAATATTATTTTTACTTAAAGTAAGTGCGTTTTCAACAAAACATGATTTGAACTGTTTTAATGTAACATTACATTTGGCATATTTTTGTATCACCGTGGAATCATCATTAAACTTGAACAAGTATTGCTAAAAATATTTTATATGCAAGAAATTTTGAAAAAGATTGAGATAGCATAAGGAAAATGTAAAAAATGGCAAAAGGCAAATAGCAAAATGTAAATAATTTGATATTAACAAATCAATCATTAACAGGAAATGGAATACAGAAAATTTCGTTTCTTTATATATTTAAATAATATGATCATATTGTGATCCATAAACTGTATATTCATTTATGTTGATATGCATCTTTATTAATACCTTCTCTCATCGAAATCTTTTTTTTTATTTTTAGTGACATCTCCTCCAGCCAAAAAGATGAATGGTTTGTGTAGGTAAGTTGATACAACCATTGGTAATATGAATTTTTGTATTGTAAAAATGAAGTTACGTTGAAATATATTTACATATATTTAGTTACCCAAAATCATTCTAATCTATAACCGTATATATTCAAAGCAAGAAAAGAAACAAATCTATAAAAAACACGGTTTTGTTAACTGCAAAACTATTATCTCAAGATATAACGAAAAAAAACATAAGATACATCGTTTGCAGTTACTATCGGAAGAAAATAATGAACAGAACTGAATATGAACAAATGATTTCATTCTTTAACAATTACTTACATACACCGCCCACGCCTGATATTAACACATTGAATGCCACCGATATTTCGCCAGATCATCATTTTTACTGAAGTGAAACTTCTTCTATTAAAATCACATCATTACAAAGCAGAAAGCTTAAACACACAAATAGATAAATAGTCGGCAAAACTTTACCTTTTTAACGCCAATATTTAAATGTACAATGTATTAGAAAATTCATAAATATTACAATTTAAAAATCATAAAATTCCATTAAATTCAACAGCGCTGGTCACTCGTGACCTCTGTGGCATTCAACGTGTTATGACAACAAGTTTTGACTTTCATTTTATAGTCAGATTATATGAAAATGTACTTTAGACCGTTGAATGTAATACGTTCAATCCTGGAAAACTTCTATTATGCAAATCAACTAACTATAAATATTAAAATATGCTCAAGATACTCAGCGGTACATCCTCATTTTTATTTATCGAAATTATTAAAAGCACTGTAGAATGAACAACCCTCAGATACCATCACAACTTCGATACACTTTTTCTTCTCTCTACTGTTGCATATAGGGGAGAGTTGCCGAATGCGTACCACTTAATTTCGAAGGCAGTCAAGTGGTATCCTAAATGGTACCACCCGGTTTCCAAAATCGTACCTCATGTGTTGGATTAAAAATACCCAAACAATAATAAGAGAAACTGTATTTTGAGTTTAATTTAAGTTTAATACACAATACAACATAAAAAGAAAATGTACTATTACACTACTTAACTTAAATACAATTAGGACAATAATAAATATTGTCTTCTTTCGAAACTCCTCCACGAGCTTCATGTACCCACTTTTGGCACTTTAAGCATTGGATCATGTTTTCTAAATAAGAATTATTGCAAAGAAAACAGAACCAATCGCTTTCATTCCCCACTTCTATGAGAACTGGAGCAGCGGTGTTGGTTGAAGGCGTGAAATACTGGTACGATTTCGGAAACCACAATGTGGTACGATTTAGGAAAAAGACGTTCCGCCAAATAATTGAATCTAGCTTTAAAACATTATCAGCATATTTGATAAACTAAATAGAAATAAATAATATAACATAGCTAGTTTTCAAAAATATATAAGACTACCTCAGAAACTGTAGATTTATATTAAATTCAGCCGATTAAAATCGTTTAAAATTAACATCAGACTTACCTGATTTCTTTGTGCTTCTATTATTCACAAAACAACACTTGATTCGAATGACTTTTTAGTCCTACTTTATTAACATAAATAAAAGTTCATATTTTTACCACCAGGAGCCATCAAAATGCATTAATTTTTAAATAAAAGAGCTGGTACGATTTAGGTGATCAGTACGCATTTGGCAACTCTCCCCTACACCTAATTCTGTTTTTACACGGTTTTGATTTAACACGGTCTAGAAAAAAAATTGATTCCGTTTTTACACGATTTCATTCGATTTGGCACGATTAAAAAATCTAAAATATTCTTAAAATAAATTTTGTAGTAAATTTATTTTAACTATTTTTCACAGGGTTGAAGGGTATGGAACTAATCCCTTTTTTTCTATGTATGTACTTCATGTCTGTTTTTACACGGTTTTGTCTGGAACGTATCTACCGTGTAAAAACAGAATTAGGTGTAATTCAACATAGAAGAGTTAACTCACATACATTGCAACCCATACCCCAACAAAACGATTGTCCCGTTATCCTTGTACGCAAGCACCGAAACTTTCGATGGGGAGAACCCGGAAATAGAATTAACCCCTTAGCTTACAATAACGTGTGACACACGTGAGGCGATAAATGCAATACGAAATTTTGAAGTTTTCCAATAACTATTAAATTGAAAATATCAATCGATCAGGAGACGGTAAAATTATTTCTATAATATTAATATTGCAGTCATTTGTGCCAAATGTTAAAGGTCAGAGAGAAATTTCTATTTCTGGAATTAATTCTGGGGTATTATGCACGCTGTCAAAATAGAAATCGTAAGGCAAGGGGTTGATCTAGTTGATAAAAGTTTGACAAGCAGGTTGTCGCAAAACCAAATCGAAATTGACCATGTCTGTTAATGCATTCGACAGAGGCAGACCTGGACCAGAGCCCGCAGGGTGAATCGGAGCGGTGGTGCCCTCACCGCCTACCCCCGAGGACGTGACGACGCTATCTGCGTCGCTTCGTTGCCGCTGACATCGGTCGCGAGTTACCGGCGAACATCCCTATGCAAGAACAACGCACACGCACTCACCAGCCACCCTTTTACCTCCACGACGTGACACATATCACTATAGACAGAAACCACCGACGATGAAGTAGTATACGGAAGGGAAGAGAGGACCGAGAGAAAAAAGTGGGTGCGGAAGCACGCGCAGATACATGTACAATAGACGTTAGAGAGGAAGAGTGGGTGTCGAGGCTCGCCGACTTGATTAACAGCCAACGCGAGAATGTAAATGCCATGGATTTGCAGGTAGACTCCAACAATCCGAGGAAAGTGTCGTCCGTGAAATGTTCGTTGGAGCTCCCGCAATCTTCGAGGTCTTCATACTACTTTCTCCAATTTATAATTTCATATACGTTGACGAAAGAAATGATTTGTTAAATGTGTACGTACTCGTGAAGGGCCGACTGGTGGCGTTGACGCGATGCGAAGCGTGGACACGTGAACCGAGAGGTGATTGGACTAAATTTGATTACAGGCAAAATGTACGCAAAGCTCCGTTTCTATGATCGCGCGTGAGCTTTCTGTACATGACCGCCTGTATGTGTGTATGAGTGTGTGAAGAAAGGTGGGTGAATAAAGGAAAGGAAACGAAGGAGAAGGGCTTTCCGTTGCAGCTACAGAAAGAGAACAGCGAGAAATTCGATCTTGTGGTGCACGTGTGCGTAATGATTTTTTGGTTACGTAGTCTAGTCACATGAAGGAGATGTTTTTCCAATATATATTCTACGAGAAAATAGAGAGCTATGCCCAATGTTCATGTGGATGTTACGATAGCAATTTTCGACTGATCTTTCGATTCGTTTTTTTTTCTCGATCTCAGATATTGATAACTACAAAACTCGTCTATAATCTCCTGTTGAGATTTGTCTACATTCAAGTTATATAAGATCATCGAGTTTTCTGAACTGAACATACAGTAGATTACGATAGGTACATTGCATATAAAATTTGAAGTGGGTTACGCTTGCAATTATAGAGCTATAGAGATCTAATAAAATTGCCTTTACGTACAATTTATATTACAGTGTTTCAAATACGATCACCATAAGGAACACAGAGTATTCGGGCTATTTTTATGTAATATATAAAACGAAGTTATAGTCAGTAACAGTACGTTGCAATTATTTTTATTAACATCCTTGTTTTCTCCGAGTTTTGGGATTACCATCCGAAATGATGGAAACGTTTGCACCTTGCAACTTATGTCGGAATGGTAAAGTATCTTCTCAACATGAAGCACAATCTACATCAAGAAGTTAGAGAGCATATCCGTATTATAATATCTTCAGTTGACTTGTAAATACGTATATTTCAGTTCGTGAAAGTAACGTTCTGGTTACTACTTCGTCATATCTCTTATTTTCTTACATTTCCTTAGTTTTATCACACAACAGACAAGTCTTTTGAATAATTAACGTTGTCTCGTCGTTATGAACAAATAATCTAGAACTCAAACAATCCCGTATGGAAAATATATATGGAAAAAAAAGCATTGAAACTATTGATTTGGAACTGGCTAAATCGTTTCACAGAAAACCGTTACCGTGAAACGAACATACACACGTTGACGTGTTTCTGCATGTGTGAAGTTGAATGCAAAAAACACGTAAAATTATGTTGCGTGTGTGCACGTCGCTGGAGAAACAGCGGACACACGACGTTGAATTTCGAACTCGAGTTGACTCGAATTATAGTAACGAGATGCCGATAAAAAGAAAAAGAAGAAACGATTGATAAAATCTTGGTATGCTCGCGTTTCACTCCACGAGAAAGAACTGACAACTTAAAAATCGATAGATGTTTTAATAATAATCAATTTTATACTCGTCAAATAGATTGAATGGCACAATGACTATTTCTATTGTTTCAATTTCCAGGAACATTAGCGTCATTAATACCAACATTGGCTGATTAATTAATGTATAGTCATATCCACTTAGCTTGCATAGTTATTTAGATTACTTTTTAGAGAAATTAAATAATAGCCTAAGATCAAAGACATTTGAAGAATAATAACTGCAATAAGACTGCCAACATTCAGTGTATCATAGTGTCGCCAAAAAATAATGACCAGGACTCTAACAATTTTTTAACGATATACTTTTACAATACATTTATACGTATTAATGAAACGAAAAATGATGTGGCACGCTTAGGCCTACAGGGAAATACCCTTAACATGTGTCTACTAACTCTGAAACATACGTGCACTGATCGATATAACGTACAACACGTATATATTAAATCAAGTATAAATGATTTCTGACATTAATGCTATTGCGCAACGTTAAGTTTAAGACATAAGATTCAAACGCATAAAAAAAGCTAAATCGTTTTTTAGGATTCTTGGAAGAGGAACATGGAATTCATGATTTTTAACGATATTGTTCCCTCTAATGTAACTATTGTTAGCATTACATTACGACATATTTAACTTTAACGCTAGAACTACCAAGGCAAAATAACTGGTTCCGGAATTTCTGAAAATGATTATGTAACGTTATAACGATTCATTTTTTTTACTTTCTATATTTATCTTATAAATATTAATCTCATCTAATATAGACGACTGAATCGATTAATTTCCTTTCACCCGTTATTCCTTCTGTTTCGACATGTTTATCAGTCATTTTAAAATTTATCATATTATCTGTCGGTAGTTTTAGTGTTAATAGACTGAACGTCGAAGAAATTTATTTGCACTGCCTTCTGTGGGGACAATAAATAAACTCCGTTACGTGAAACTATCAGAATGATACATACAAAAGTCGGAAAAGGAGTACTTAATTAATCTCTCAATTTTTGTTGCATATCGTAAAAAAGGAGTGAAATGCAAGCGTCAGAGATACTTCGTACGTGTGTAAATGTAACATATTTGTATCTATTACTAGCCGTTCTGCTTTGTGCCGTCTCCATAGATTACGAATACGATAAAGCATATATACATATAGAAAATTATAGTCGTGAAAGAGATGCGAGCCTGCACGCGTGTCCGTATATGTGCATGTGCGTGCATACGCACGTGCGCGTATTGTTGTATGTGTGTTCAGAACAGAAGGGAGAAATTCGAAAGATATAAACCTAATATAAGAAAAGTTTAAGCTAGCGACTTTAGCATGGAATCCATATCATAGCGATTTGTTGTTAGATTACCAGTTAATGCGACTACCGGTTCATGTTTGCCAGGATCAGTGACGATGACCGTGGAATTGTTTGAAAGTGAGAAAAGGAGTCGTTCATCAGCGTTATCAAGCAAGTAATGAAACATTGTTCGCGTTAAAAATTTCATGCATTTATTGGATTAAAACTTAAAGCAAAACGCGTGCCTAATTAGAAAACCAGCTTTTATCTTTGTACTTTAAGTTTGAGTTTTCGTTTGTTATTTGTCAAGTAAATATACATTTTATGACTGCACAGTGTGTGAATGTAATAATGGATATTGTTTTTAAACATACGTGTGCCTAATGAACACATGATAATGCAAGAAACATCCAATCAACGAAATGGCTACAATTAAAACATGCAGCATTAAAACATTCATAGTATTCGTCCAATTATGAGTAAAATATCTAATGACCACTGACTCGATGAATTGAAGTTGCTGTTAACAATTTAATACTTGAAACATTTTACTTTACGCGTAATTCACCAGAGTTGAAGTTGTTTGATTAAATAAAAGCAAAGGAGAAAACACAGTGCTATATTGTAATAATTATAATAAAATATTGAAATGCAAAAGTTCCAATATAATTATACAAAGAGAGAGATATTTTATTGCATTAAGTATGAAAATGCATGTAACGAAAAACACTAATATTCAAAACTTCATAATCCTAATATTTAACATAATCAATTCTTCACAAATAATAACTTCCGAAAAAATATATCTTCTAAAGTAAGTGAAAAGAATCATTGATCACTAAAATTATTCAAAAACAATTCAAAACACACGTTTCGAAATATCGAAAGAAACGTTTTGATTTAATGATAAAATACATTTCAATTTTATCCAGCATAAAAATGTGCCATTTAATTATCGTGCCACGAATCGTTTGAGTATTGCTCGAATTATTACAAGAAGAGCACATGGAAATAAAAAAACCGACATTTCGAAAGCTAGTATGACCATCGCTGATGAACGGCAAGCATCGAGACCGTACCGATTGTTATTCGCTGTCAGGCTAATCCATTCGGTTCTAACCTTACAATTAACGGCTTTCAAAGCGTACATTTAGCGACAGTTTATACAAATCTGAACCCGATGAGTTAAAGGTATACAAAATCTGATCGATCTGGATCGAAGCTAGAATGAGGACAAAGAGATAAAAATAGTAGAAGTACTTGCGATCGCGAAGAGGGAGATATCGGTTGTCTAAAAGGACAAAAAAAGGTAAGAGAATCAGAGGAAGACCTTCGAAAGGATGATATAAGAGTGTGTGACGTAGCGTGACAGGATGTATGTTGAATGGAAAATCGTGCATGGATGAATTCGCAGCCATTTGCGGCCCACAGTCGCGATTAGGATAAACGAGTAGATAAGAAATTCCGATTGTTGGATTCGGACACAAGAGAGCTAGCTAAAACTGCCATGGACGACAAAGTAGAGAAACGAACGTAAAAGGTATTAATCGAAGATGATAAATCGCGAAACGATAAAGATCTCTCGCTTATCGGGCCCGAACGAGGCTGATTCGAAGTCTTTATTTCAGTTTTTCTTCCACGAAAGAGAAATTTGATCGACGTTTGTATTCTTGCCCGGTGATTCGTCTTGTTTAATTAGGAGCATGCTTTATTGAAGTCTATAAAGCCGGTGAATTTTGGAAAAGTGTATAATCTTATTCGTGACTCTTTAACCGTGTCTCGATAGTTCGTTCGAACGAGCGTTTAGTGATGTACGTTTTTAATATCTGAAATCGTTTGGGCATTTATTAAATATATTAGAAAATTCTATCTCCCAAACGATTTCGCATTCGTTAAGTACACGCGTATCATTTGTATCGAATGCAACGTATAAAAATTAACGTATATTAATCCACATTAATGTACTTGTCAATGTCTTATATAAAAGAAAACGATGAACAGTCGTCATATTGGACATCGTCATAAAACTCGTTCGAATAAACGCTCGATCGAATTAGTCACAATTTTCTCGTGTATTCTGTGCGTATCGCCGTACGTTGCGAAGGTGTTTTTGATTACAAAAATTTCTTTAAAGTTACGTTAGAAGAGTGGAAACTGAGAATATCACTGCGGCACTTTTTACATTCTTGTAACGAGACATCTGCGTGAAAACTTAGAAAAGACTGTACGTAACGTTTCTAGTCGAATATCCGATACTAGTGAAATTTCAAAAGTATAAAAGAAAAAAAAGTAAAGTTAAGAAGTCATTAGGATATATTGGTTGCTGTGGAATTAGGTAACTTGTTACTCTATGGTATCTAACGTTTTTTAAATTATTCGGTAAATAGTTAAAAAGCTCGATAATGTAAAAGCTTAAAAGCGCAAGTAACGCCGAAGGAATGAAAACAATTCGGTGTTTTCTAGTAGGTCATTTATTATTTGCTACGAGCGTGAATAGCACGATTGGAAATTTGCGATCACGCTCTCCTTTCTTTGAGAATGCAGAAAGAAACGTAGTAATTTTTATGTACCGTAGAGAAATACGATCTAGTTGCAATTGAATTTTGGGCCCAGGAGTGCGGAAATATTTAAATGAGAGTCATAGCAAGCCGATAGATGATGTATTATTTAGGAATTAGCGATAAAATGACGGTAAAGTGAAAAAGAGCCCGATGAGAAATTAACGAAGAAAATATGCATTGTATCGTTTGACGTTTATACTTTCGTCGATCTTTGTAAGAAAGGCAATTGTAACTGTAACGAGCAATTCTTTGCATAAGGTAACCGTTGTTAATTCAATGTTTTGAACCGATTAAACAAAGAATCGCGGAGTTTGCTCTTTGGTCTATGAGAATCAAGGGTTTGGTGTCCGAATACTGTGAATGATGGTTTCTGTAAGCTTCCTACTGTGGGTTTGTCAGAATTTTGCATAACGATGGCTAGTTAGACAGGAACAGCGGATGTGTTTTGTTTGAAATTATTGCATGCTCTGATTGTCGTTTGTCGCTGGACTTTCATGAAAGTGATTGACACTGTCGAGACATTGCACTCGGCTATTAATAAATAACGTTGAGATTAATTACTGTTTAGTGTAACCGTAAACGTTCCGATATTTCTCGTTCGAAATCCTTCATAGATGTATATTAAGCACGCATAGGAAATAGTTACCGATGTAACTGTCCAATGCAACGGAAGGAAATGCAAAGATATTTTCGGAGCATTTACGTTCCGTATGTTTGGGTGTGTTTATGAAATTTTAAATAAAAATGACTTTATCGAGAATGTAAAGCTAAATCAAAGGTATTACTTCAGTATAAACGTATGCTGTATAATAATGAAGAAGCATTTCACGGATTGCTGGTAGCTCGTAAGCTTATCATGCGGTGCTGAAGAGAAGTATCTAATAAGAAGTGGTAATTTTCACTTAAATTTCGTAAAACAAAATGAGCAAATATGCTGAACCGTTCACGTCACGTTAATTACGTACTATCTCAGTTCATCTAGCAATGTTTCATTTACTTTAGTCGTCACGTGATCTGATTAACCCTTTGCAGTCCTATGTCGAGCTGTACTCGACATAGTTTTTCACTTAATTCTATTTTCTAACGATTTAACATCTACTTTTCAAATTCACAATGACCTTGTAATATCACCTAAATATCCGCCAGTATCTATAGTTATTGCAATCATTTAAAAAAAATGGTTAACCAACGACAGCAAATATCGTGCAATTAATTTCATTTAGCTCGCTACAAACTTGACAAAATAATTCGGACCGCAAAGGGTTAACGTGCGAAACCGTTTATCAAAGTACGTTACATCTGCAAAACAACGTGCTCCTTTCATATCGAACAATCAGACTTGTATTTCATTTGAATACCTTCGATGGGATTTCTTTCCAGAACCGCATAATAAAGTGTTGTCACGCAGCAACGATAAATTATTCTCCTCTTTGCAACGACATCGCAAAGTAGGGAAAAATTATCAATTCTGAGAGAACAATCTTGTCTGCATTTTTTGAGACAGTTGTTTGTCAGAATTGATTGGACACACCGAGCTAATTTAAGGGACATGTATGCATAAAGAAAGGAACGACGCCGGTTTGCGAATGGAGTAAAGGGAGTATTTTCACGACGTTGGGGGTAACGTTCAAACATTTATTTCTTTAAGAAGAAAAAAAATAAGCGGACAATAATAATAATCCATTTTTGTGAGCCATATTTTTGAGTGAAACGTAAGTTCCATTCCAAATTACGAGCATTCATCGTAACACATTGTATTCACCATGTATCGTCATTCTTACGACAGCATCGAAATTTTGAAAATACTCCCATTAAAAGTGTCATCCATATCACGATCCTCTTCATTCTCATTACAACACAGAATGACCGTTTCGTTTTTTTTTCTATTTTCACCGTTCTCATTTCGTGATTTGGGCTTTAGTAAATGTTCTCAGAAAATCTGAGTGCATGCCAGCATAAATAAATGAATGGCACTCTTTAAACATTTAACATAATTATTGAATAACGTCGTTGTAAGTTCGTTTGTTATTGATGAATTGTCTTCTGATCATGAAATAGCAGCAGAATTTTCGCCTCTATTTAGTGTCATCGTGATTTTCGATTTCCTTCGGCTAAATAAAGCCAAAAAATTCTGTTCTACGATACTTCATTTATATATGAAATCATCCATGTCAACTGTGCGCACGATCGCCATATAGTTGTAATCGCGACAGCATCAATTATCATAGACATTCATTGTACGCGTAATACGATATTCTGAAATTTATACTTATAATTGGATGCTCTGTAACCGGAAATTGACGAAGAACGCGAGATACGACTGATAAATTTGCTCCAGACCAAAAACTATAAGATCGACCAAAAAATTATCTTTTCTAATCTACAAGAGCGTTACTTATTAATTGCACAATTCTCATTGAATGTCGACGCTTCACCGTAATAACGATATGAAACTAAACCAACATCGATAACAAAATGGACTTTTTAGCACAACAAGCCGTGAAGCAAGGTACTCGCGTTTACAATTTCAGGAGCACGGAGCACGAAGTAATAATAAGTAATGGGAAACAATACAATAATTTTTCATACTGTTTTTACTTTTTACTACTATGATTACGTACGACTTATATAACGTTATTCTTATCCTGCGCTGTATATTTAACGTCGCGCGTACCAAAAAATGGAAGCTGTAGGTACGCCTCGAAAGAAGGCACATTACGCTCTACAGTTTGTATCTATAGCCGTTACGAATGATTCGCTCCATTATATAATGTTATTATACGTGAGCAGTAGCAAATTTTCACTATGCATGCCTGTAAGTGCATGTATGCGAACGTATGTTTCTGTATGCTTGTGGCAGATTGTGCTGATACGGTCGAAGTAAAAAAAAGACCAAGAAAGACAAACACGATGAAAGCCATTTTGCGCGCTAATAATCTGGGTACATTTGCGCATTGCCAAGCGGCTTGCGATGAAGTTTGAGCGGCTTTTAAGGAAACAGAAGTAACAGTAATTCCCGATGAAGGGTGGATAAACAGAAAGAAAACGGCGATAATTAGATTCTGCGGAGATTTCACATTTTGGCCTATCGCTGACACGAATTGAAACCAAAGACGTTCGTATAATCAATTAACGGATAGAAGCGATGGAAGTTGTTTACTACGTCTCTGAGCAAAGTTCGAGGAATATACCTACTTTGTACTTTACCTTTCTGTAGGAAAAAAATTCACGTTACTCGTAAATCATAATTGTGAGAGTTTATTGTTCAAAGATGAAAGGAAAGCGCGAGCACGTATTCCCGATGGTGTTTGACCTCTTAGCTGTGATGCAGCTTTCTATAAGTGTATTCTATTCTAAATTTTATGTATTCCAAAATGTATAAAATTTACAAATGCTTTCGTTTTTACAACAGTTTCAATGCAAAGTAGAAATGGTCATTATTTTTCTCGAATGGTCAATATACATACTCGCCATTATATTAAAAAAATCGATTTCTTCATAATTAGTATACTCTTTATTCACAGTTAAGACGTTAAGACAACTTATAGACGTTAACTAACTTATTGCTGAGTATACTGTGCTCAGGATAACCAAAAATCGCTTCTATTCGATTGGCCTCTATTTGGAAGACGTATGAAATAATTGCGAACGTAATTTTACGCGCATTTCGATCAAGACAAAGATTCGCCTAATTTGTAACCGTGGGACTTTGCTTTCAGTGTGAATTATTTTTTCGGTTAGACTTTGATTATCCCGACGACATGAGGGGGATATGAAAATCTCAGGCTTCGTCGTGCACTTTATGCACATTTCAATTAATAACATAGAAATGAACGTGACGCATCATAGAAATAAATCGACTACGAAATAGAATGTTTTCGTAGACGCGTAAACGTATGAAATTGTAAAACGAAATGTATTAACACGTTAAATGCCGCGCCATTCAATTTATTTGAGTTTCTTGTGACGTTAATGAAAGTCTCTGCTACATATCTGCATCACTGCTATAAAATGAGCCAAATATTACTAAATTTTTAAGTACTTTTATTTGTAAAACCTAACAATGGAGCTTTAGCGAAAAAGTTTCAGTTTTGTATGCTGTACAAATGGTGAAGAGCGCGATATGTGCATATAAGTCTGGCATTCAGCGTGTTAATTCATGAAACACTCACATATCATTTTGAAACGTATCAACATATAAAAATAATATCTCACAAATCGAATTGAGCTTTCGAATATCAATATTCATTTTGTAACAGAAGAACGCGTGCGATTTCCAAATTTCGTTTCTCTCGTTGACAAGGAAATTGCAATTCTACGATTATTTCTTCCTGTCTATTTCTAAATGATCAAATGTGCTTCAATAATGTCAAAAATGTTTTAATGAACGACTAACTGTTGATTATGGCAACTTTAACAATTAATGGCAATTATGGCAACTTGAGAAATCCATTTAACGTATATAACACTTGTCAAAATCAGCGGAGTTGAAATCCTATCATATCTGAAGTCTCGAATTGCAATAAATACAATTAAATCAACAGAATTATTAGTAAGCACGAAACAAAGTTTATAAAATACCAAGCTCTACGTTTGGTATCGTGCGTTAAGTATCATCACGAACGAACATTATTGTAAATCGAAAGAGGAACGAATACTATGTAAATGAAAACGCGAAATGTCACGCGTGACAGCGTATTGTCATATCGATATCTAACATATCACACCATATGCATCGCCTGTAACATTAACGTAGATAACCGAAATGCGATCAGACTGATTTAGCATATCGTGTTTTCATATCGTTTTAGCAACAGCCAGTTGCAACAGTCCTTGGGCGATCATGAGAGAGCGTTCTGATTTAGCGAATTAACGTTGAACGATTAATAAATAACGTGTGCACGAAGACCATGGAAATCGGCGTGAGCACATCGTTGAGATTAAATGCGAAGCAATAGATGGCTTATCGATGCGTGTGATTACAATCGAAATTCGTCGATGCGAGAGTCGATAGTGATAGCAATCATTGTATAACGGTAGTAAATACTACATGTCAGACCGATCACGGGATGGAGTGGCCGAAGCGATTAAGAAGTAAACCGGGATGTTTGAACCGCTTGGTAATTTCAGTGCTAAAAGAAACCAAGAAGGAACACTAATTATACCCATAAATATCCTATATACCTAAAACCAAAAAAAAAAAGATAACCGAAGCATTGTAACCGTCTAGAGGCAAAGAAGAAAATAGAGAAATAACCTAATCTTGTATGATTTAGTTCGACCACTGATTTGTCCGTGTGTGTTCGTTATTGAAATATGTTTCTTTAGTAAAAAAAATGCTTAAAAATCTTCATCAGCATGTTCGTTTTCTTTCCTCACCTTTTGGCCTTACCTTTTTCCTCGCCGTGTGCCGGTTATTATGAGAATGGTGGAAGTGAAAAATTTGAAAAATTCACTTGTTATGTGCTTAAACAATTGTAAAGTTATAATTTTTCTATTCGCCTCCTTGGCTATATATTGGTAGAATTGATACAATTATCCCGATTCGCGAATAATACATTACAATAATGCGGGCGTTCGAGTCGTATTCGATCCTGCATTAATATGAATCGAATTTGAAATAAACCGTATAAATGCTACAGTTATGGTTATTATTCAATTACGCATTGCGGAAAGATATTAGATAATTTTCTAATATTATGGTCCCACTTGACAACTGAGATTTTAATTTTGAATTTATGGAAAGTGCATATAATTTTTTTAAACATACTTTGGCTATTACCATCACAGAAAATTCACTGGTAATGTATGGATATAATTATTTTGTACCAATAATAAGTATTTATAAATATATTGTTTATATTATGCTGTTACTTTTATTGAAATTATATTAATCATCCAATCTATGTCTAGGGTAACTTCATATTTGTAAGATAATCATATGGTCAATCTGGTATCTTTATTTACACTAGTAATTAGAGTATTAGATAAACATGTTAATGTTTGTTCTGTTTTTCATCAATCTTCTTTTTACAAAAAACTCAGGGATAGTTTAGACTGTGAAATATTAATTTCTTTGTGTGCTCTCGTCGTACCTATTGTTGGATTAAATACTTATTCATATGCCCAATCGCTCGAACTAGGACATAGAACTGTATACCTTAATCACTTATTCGTTTCAGACCATACATGGTATAATGTTCTATTATGCAAAATTTGATGCTTTATCAGAATTTGGAAAGAAAATATAAGCAGTCCGTTTAAATAACTGGAGGTGATCTGCATATCTCGATAAAATAGTAAAGCAGCAAAACACTCATGCTATTAAATAACCCTTCGTAACTGTGCAACTTTTGTGCAAAATATATTTTTGTACAGTACATATTTGATGAGTGATTTAGAATCATAACGTTGCGTGACCCAACCTGTACATATTTCACAATATAATCGCAGAAATAAAAATGTATTCTGGTCAAAGTAACAATTTTAATATCCATAAATTAATAATTTTGTTTATTAGTATAGGCATTAAAACAATATTCAGAGTTTAATGGGACTTTATAAAAACGACACATGTACTTATTTTCGATTCTTTCCATACGATAGACAATAGACAGATAACAGTATTCAATTTAAAGACGAATGACATAATTCGTAGGTAAGCTGTTAATGTACTTTACGAACTTTTACTGTTACTCCCTCACAGAATCTCGCTTTCAGGGTATAGTTTGACCCGTAACTAACTCTATCTTGCATCCCATCACCCTTATCTGTAGCTACTTCGTGTTTAAAAAGGGTAGAATTGTTAAAATAAGCAGCACAAGGAAGAAGGATTTGAAAAAGTCTTCGAAAAGATATCAACTGCAATATTCCAATTGGAACTCTAACAATTTCGATCTTTACATATTTCGGTAAATCTGTATTAATTAATAGAAATGTAGATTTAACTCAACATTTGTTATAACACAATATTAATCAATATAATTGTAAGAAAACATCGCAAAGATATAAGGAAAATAAGAAGATACATTACTTGTGTATTGCGTCGTAAGATGGTCTCTGACCGCAAGGACGTCCGAAGGGTAAGTGCGAATTCTGTAAGCATATAAAACTGAAGTATTAAATAACTGCATAAATAATCGAAAATTCTGTAGAATTACGTTTCAGAACAGTATCAATTGCATTCTTCGCCACTAAAATCGAAATGTGAAACAATAATAGCAGTATTATCCCTTAGCACTCCTATGTCGAGTGTGGCTCGACATTACATTTCCTACGCCAACTTTAATGTCGAGCTGGATTCGACATTGCACAAAGCAATATCTAAAATAATAGTAATAATAATAATAACATAATAATAACAATTTCTGTTGCCACGCAACTTTTTACTGAGGCCCCCTTTTTTAATATATTTTGCAAATTAATTAAGGAGTTGTTGGTAGGTGACAAACAGTAAGGAGTGCAAAGGGTTAACGTTGGAGATTGCAAGAAATTATGATTATCAAGATTTAACACAATTATTGTTAACCACAGCCAGATTAAGGCACCTATTTCAAAAGTCGGATGTTGTAATTGTAATTAATGAATTAATACTCGTACACTGTAAAAGGTTTTAAAATAATACCGAAAGATTTCAATCGTGCATGCTTCCGTAAAACTGTATTGGTTCATGAAAATGTAGATTCAACTCGTCAGTTCTTCAAGTCGATATCAATTAATAAGAATATTGTATAAATTGTAGCAATATATCGCGAAAATGTAAACATAATAGAAACGTGTTTCCGTTACGTCTGCATACACGTAGCGATACCTTATGCCGTGTTATTGTACCGAGAGCCTGTCCAAACCCGTCCGACCGCAAGGACGCCCGAAGGGTAACTGCGAATTCTGTAAGTGCACAAGAGTAAACTACTAAATAACTGCGTAAAAGATAAAACATCCTGTATAATTATGTTTCAAAACAATATTCCTTGCGTCATGCATCATTAAAACCGAAATATGAAGCTATGGTACGAGTATTATTGTTGTAAACGAGAAAAGTGAAGAGTAATAGTCGCAAAGGTTGTCGAATGTTCTTAATTGCGTAGTTAATTCGCGACGGATATTAAATTTGTACTTAATATTGCACAAATTGATAGATATGAAATAATAGAATACTTACGATGTAGATAAAAGAGAGTACTATTGTTCCGCGATCGGAATGAAAGGAATTATGTAAACTGTCACCAACCACGGATACGTCTTGACGGCACCAAGCGAAGGTCTAGAATGAGACAGGTGCTCCGTCTAGCGAGTGGATCGCAGCGGCTCGGCTGCTGCTTGGTGGGGAGCGCGACAGCCAATCAAATTGCAGCTATATTGGCGCATCTGTCTGCCTGCGCTGAGAGCCAGCACCAAAGATTTTGAATCAAACGAATAATTGTGTAAGGATCTCTAAATAAGGGATTAGAACATGATTATTATTAAAATTATTGTTAAAAGAAAGAATCTCTACCATTATTACATAGAAAATATATCGTTAAGAAGAAAATTTCACCATTTATTAAAAAAAAAAATTAATGCATACGTGGTTTACTCAGAAAATATATCACAGCAGGGCGATAATTTATAAAACTAAATATTACATTAACTTCATTATAGCCTGCTGTAATGTATTTCATATCTATATATTTCAATACGATTTTATAATCTGTAATTTTATATCTGTTTCCTTATTATGCCTTGTGAATGAATTAAATAATCCTAATAACAAAAGAGATACGGAAACTTTGATGTACGTTTACACATCTGTATTATTTATATGAATGAATTAATTAACACCAAAAATTTAGCTTTCTATCGTTTCTAAATTTCACGGTTTTAATTTTCACATACCGGGCACTTTCTCGAAATCGACTGTTTTGTTTTTTTCAAAAACTGAGGGCGATGAAGAAATTCCGTTCGCGGATTCGTACTTGAAACGAGGAACTCTATAAGGATCACCCAGTGAATGTTGTCGAACAAAAAAAAGTTTGAAAGTAGAGCAGTGTTATGGATACTGCAGCTCGGTTATTTAAAAAAGTTCGAATAAAAAGGATGCGCAGTATCCTTTATGAGTACAGGTTGATTCAAAGAGAAAACAAGAATCGTTCGATCTATCGCTGTAAGATTGCGGCACGTTAGAGACAAGTTCTACATGTTTTTCAGGTACCTGCACGTCAAGAGCGAAACTAAAGAGCTCGTTATTCAGATGAAAAAGAATCTGCTGTCGACCATTCTGTGTTTACAGTAAATCCAATTCAATAGAATGTACGAAAGAAGCCCACTGAGAAATTTCAAACGAGTCACAACTGCATCACCGAGCTTCGATTGTTCGTAAATTATAAAATAATAAATCACAAATGCCATGCTTACCTAGTTACTATCATATTAATATTAGAACTACCAAGGCGGACAAAATGACCGGTTCCCAATTTTCTCTAAAAATTCCCCCAATTGATAGGGGAGCCATGCAATAAATATTTCACTTCTATCTTATAAAACCTAAATTACTTAATTGGTCGTTTTTTCACCTCGTGATTCCTCCTTTTCCAAAGTACTTATTCAGTACATTTATATATAATAGATTTAACGCCGGTAGTTCTAGTGTTATGAATTAATTTGCCGAATTGTTATTTTAACTTTAACCGTTATACCTATAATGTTTGTATTTTAAGTGTATTATGAGCCACCAAAACTTCAGTTTATTATGACATAGAATTTCCACTTGTTTGCTACATTATCTCAATGACCACAGGATCAATTAAATCCAGTTCTAATATTTGAAATCTCATAATTTCAATCAATTGACACAATAGCTCCACGATTCCTGTGATCCTTCTACTCATAGTTTAATGTACCTTGCAAATTATCAGACATTTTATGTAATTCATAAGAGCTATAACTCTAAAAAATCTCGGACCAGTAACAACAAATGTGTCTAAATTCAATTCTACCGTTTTAACCCCATCCCCACTATGAGGCGTGATAGAGAACCCGTTAAAAGCGGAAAGACCGAATCCGATGTAGGGAGACTAGTAAATACATCAATGTAGAAAACTAGAGCGTGCTCGATTCTGAAATATCCTGCTACAGAATGCGTATATAGTACACGGCGATGTTGTTTGCGGTGACCAGGTGGCTGGTGAAACGAAATTAAGTCACGATTCTTAAATTCGCGCGTATCGTGAAACCACGATTACACGATACACCATACGCTGGCTCTAGAACTGGGCTTCGTGGTATCGCATCTCTAGAAAGTCTCTTGCTATTCATTCGCTTCACCTGCGCATTTCCTTCTTTTTGCAACAGTAATGCGTGGTCTTTACTCATATGAATGACGAGGGATAGACTCTTTTCATTTTTACTACCTCGCTTGAAATGCTATTCGACTAATGATATTAGAAAGAATTAGATAACTATGTATAGATTCGTGTAATTGATCTTAACCCTCTATGGGCCCGTGTAACTTTGAAGTAACATGAGACAAATCTAAACTTTTATTCTTCAAAGTCAGTTTTTTAACTTTGCCAAGTATTCCAATTTGGTTCTTAAAGATTAACAAGTTCTTTACAATTTAATGTTTCAAAATCAAGTTAAGTCTACTAATTATAATAGTATTTCTATGATTTTCTAATGTGCCATTGTACAACTGATCTTCAGATGCTACAGAAAATTCGGGCTATAGAGGGTTAACTTTCGGTATTTTTATAGATATGAGCATGTTAAATTTTTGGTACTGTCTATCTTACGTAAGCAGGGAATGCAAATTTTTGGTTTAGCTTCAAAGAAAATGATTTTTGTAAAAAAAAATCGGGATATATTCAACATTTATGTTCTGTTATAACAATCCAGTAAAACTATTTATTTTTATCACCACAGTGCTGTTCGACAAGCTTCAAAGCTGTTGAGCATAAATGAGTAACTGTATTTAGATTTAAATCTTTAGCATTCATTCTCCTTATTTTTATACAGAAACAAAACTATTGATATGCCTTAAAAATATGTCAATATTGGCAACATAGCACGCGTGACCGGTTGACAGGATCATAGAAATTTCGGAATTATTCATGTAAAGTTTTTAAATGATGAATATTATATATTCGCAATTTAATAAAACTTTAACAATGCCGGCATATTTGTACCCCCATTAATATACGTCGTAGAATTATCAGAAATGAATTAACAAGTTCCAGACAGTTTCGGCATCGAGGCTATAAAGTCAAAGGAGCACAATAAATACGTCTGCTCGTCTGCTTGGCAGAATCTTCCACTCAAACTTTCTTCATGCTTGAATAAATATCTCTGCAAAAATCTACAAAGTGAAAACTTTTTTAAGCGCGTACATCTAAATCGAAATTTCATTCCGCGAGTAGAAAAATGATATTCAGGAAAACAATTTGGAATGTTTTTGGAAAATAAAAAGATTAATGAAGGTCAGTAGAACGTTTCATCTAAATGTATCATAAAAAAGGCGAAATTACGTAACAAGCCCTTCTTTGACGCAGCACTATTACATGCTCTAATGTTACGAAAAATTCATCGCACCGGTACTTGTAGAAATGTATACGAAAGAAGATCACAGAATTATGTTAAGAAATATGTTCTCGTGTTATATTACTTAACCTTTAGCAGTCTTACTTCGTACTACAGACAAGATTTTCTATCACGACTAATTTTCTGTTAAAGTAATTTATTAAATAATTAACACCTTGAGATTTAGTAATTATATTATACATTGAACTGAAGTGTCTCAATATTTACAAGTATTATAATTATTAAATAAATGCAGGTATTCAAATCTATCAGAATTAGTTACCAACATAAATAATTTAACCGCCAATGAATTGAAAGGATACCTCGAATCGGAGAAGATTAAGTGACATTCAAATCATTGAAAGTATACAAATATTTCAATTACTTCGCAGTGTTATTTGCAATTTGCTTTCCGATTTTATATGAACCTTTTTGTATTCTTAAATGTCCGCGAATAACATCTGTTGAGTATTACTATGTATTGAATATGTATATATATAATAACCCAATAATCCAATAACTCAATGATTATATAAGACAGAGGGGCGCCAAGAATCTTATTCCGTTCCTGAATGGAGCAGTAACAGCAGAGATATCACTTTCCCGGCTTCCATGGTGCCACGCCCGACTACCATGCTTTTGTGCGAACTTGAACGAAATCATTGACTACCATGCATATTAATATACGAGCAGAACACTTTTAAGCATAGAATTCATTTCTTTGACCAATTGTTCAGACTCCATAACTCATTATCCCTTTTATTCGTTTATAGTTTCTAACAACTGAGTGTGTCAAATTAGCATGACGTAATAAAGTTTAAGTAATGACAAATAATTAATGTCCCTGTTGAAATATCTTGTCAACTGTAATATATTATGGAAGAAATAGCAATACGCAACAATAATACTTTAGACTGAAGAAAATTATTAGAATCGTTTCTCTTATAGATGATAAAAATTCGACTCCTGAGATTCTGTATCATTGAACGCGAGACAATAGTGTAACTTTGTTATTAATATTACTTTTGAATGCTTTCATCGATGCTCTTGTAAAATAGCAAGTGGAAAAATCATGGTCGATGATATTTCACAGCATCACAATAACTTACCTCCAACAGGGGTGAAAATTCTGGCGTTTCCAGACTGAAGAAGTCTGGTGCTATTTCTTTCTGAAATATAAACGGCAAATGATTTTAAATCTACAGTTACTAATCATTGAGACTGCATTGCAAATAATCTTCATATGAAGAAATATTTTCAAAAGATTTCATTCACAAAGCCAAAATTTTAACCTTCGCCAGTCTCTGTGGTCTTTGTTAATCGAAATCAATATTTAATTTCCCCCAAATCGACACAAATGGTATACAGTGAAGACAAATTATTCTCAATAAAGTTATTGTAAAGAAAATGGATTACGTTTCAAAAAAGATCCTAGATACTTTAGTGTGATTTTTTTTAAGGAGTAGATGAAGGTTAACTATGTTACCACGGTACGGTTTTTCCATAACAATTTCGTTAAATATAGTTCTCCATCCATTTCTTATGCCCGAGCTGGCCATGTTAAGTTTACGACTCTCGTTAATTACTACGTTCTTGCAATTCAATTATCACTAGTTGAATACTTTCTTCTTTAACTCCAATAGTAGCCGTGAACTCATCATTTTAGCTGTAACTAATTATAACCTACCGAGACCATAATATCAGTCCTTATATTTGAAAGTGGTACAAGTCCCATTTTTCTTAGGTTGAGATATTTGAGAAATCGTATAAAAGCTTTCAGACTATAAGATGTAACAGTTGAACCTTTTCGGATGAAAGCATGGGAATATTTCATTCTATTTACGTTGCCATTTAAAATACGTAAAAAGACACCTATGTTTAGCTAAAACTAACTTAAACACACTTTTATCAAAAATGCACTTATACCACTTTCAAAAATAACGGCTCATATGCCAATCACGCCAAAAATATTTCCCAAAATTGATAGTATTGAGACTGTTATCCACTTCGATTCTGTTGGACACCAAAGCTTTATCTTCCTTCCTAGCATATACCCAGCTAACAAAAAGTAACACTAACCGTTCCATAGGCTGTCATATGACCAGTTCGTGAAATAAAAATATACAATTTTTGTACTATTAATTAATCAGTGTTTCGTACGCTGTATCCTATATCAAGTTGGCAGTATCCTGCATTTCTTTCAGAAAGATATTATTGTTATTTCATAACCGGTCACAGAATCTGATATGGTAAGAATAAGTATCCATAAAATGTCGGTACGGTTAATGTTAAAACCAAAGTATATCATAAGGATTCGCTGTAAGGATTGCTCAAAATTATAGAGAATACGATATTATCGTGCAATTCCCTTGTCACAGAAGGTACAAGCTGCAAGTACACGAGAAAGGACGGTACTCGTGAGCCCCTCGACATAACGAAGTGGCCTCGACCTTTATGGAAAGACTTTCACATTACAGCAAATGAGCCCTGTTAATGTGTACGCGTGAAAGATCAGCGGATTTGAAGTTCCACGTCAGGTTGTTCGCTGTCTTACTAGTAAAATGACCAAACTTCTCGGCGATGATTACGTCTGCAAGGTACAGCCGATTCGATCGAATCGGCGGGTGACATTATGAAATTCCACGGATTACCATCGGGAGAGAGGATCGCCTTTCTCTCTTCAGAGTAATGCAAAAAGCACATCGCTCTTTCGGCAGAAAATTTACATTGTAAAGTCGTGGAAACTGAAGTGCAGGAAGAAGTCGCACAGAATACTCTTGGCAGTTTGGGAATATATGGAATATGATAAATAAATTGCGTCGTTGGAATCGTTACTTTCATTGATAGTCTTCGTTTTGTGGCTTTACATGTCAAGTTCGGTATTGATGTATCGCAGTTGTTATAGATTATGATGTGCATCTGCAAAACCTGTACTGTCTCTGTACTCAGTTTGATAAGTGATTGATTAATTTCTAATGCCGTTATAGTGGCATCAATTACGGTGATCAATTACAGCGATCGTTGTAATATATGTTAATTGTATTACTTAGAGTACTTTTGCAATCGTAATGCGTGACGCTCTGCATGTTAAACGATTATTTATAAGATCTATGCTTACCAGCAAATAATTATTTAGATCGTTATATTATACATGTATAAACATTGATTTATGTTGTCTATTTATTTTCACCAAAATATCTTTCCAAATATCGATTATTCTATACTGATGAAGAACAGGTGTTTCTGAAATTTAACAAATTCCAGGAAAGTTTCCTAATTTTGACCAGATCTTAAATTACGTAATAGCGGGAACCAGGAACGGAATCTGAAGTGACCTGAATTCACATCAACGGTCGCGAATCCATTAATGAAATGTATATACATAAAATATTAAGAATTTTAGAAATCGACATTTATAATTGTATATCAACCACAATTTTATTATTTTCATAGTTATAGCATATATAACAAAAAAAATATTAAATGCATAATATACATATTAACATTATAACTACCAAGGTATGCAAAATGAATGGTTTTTAATTTCTTTAACACTAGATTTACGGAAGCCGTGAAATTGACGGGTTCCTACTTCTTCTATAAATATTTCTCAATTTTACAGAGACGCTGTACAGTAGATATTTCACGTGTATTTTATAATAAAATAATGACTTAACGAATTACCATCTTTGCCGCTTCATCCCTCTTTCTTCAAAGCCCTTATTTAATATATTGCAATGTAACAAATTCACGCCCGTAAATCTCGTGTTAAAATATTCTGGAAGTTTCTAACTCTTCTACCCCTTCATTTTTCTATAACTATCTTGCCAAATGTAAGGAAGTGTATCGTTCAATATTCTTTCCTTCCTTATTCCTTTTCTTTTATCATATTTATTTATTATAATTGAATACACAGGATTAACCGCTGGTAGTCTAGTGTTGTGTATTCACTACCTATTAATTGTTACAAATTAATGTTTAAAATTGCAAGGAAACATTATAAATTCCGAAAGTCTCCTTCTAACATCCATATTTATTTTACCAAACATTGCTGAAAAGTCACACTTCTGTTACATCTACCGTAGATCTACTGGAATATTCTACCGTGATTATAACATTATGCAATTATCACGGAGTTAGAACGAGGAAGTCGGGGACCCAGTTACATCACAGGGCATATTTTCACACTATAAATTTCCAGCAATATTCCCGGTTTAAAATAAATAAAATCTGCAAACGAGTATCGACCGCGCGTCAACCGGTGAAACATGTGTACAGGATTCGCGACTTGAAACGTACGGTAGACACGTGTTCTAATCACGTACCTTTGACCAGATTTGATTCTATCGCGGCAATTTCCTCTCATGCACGAGTACTGGTAATATAACGATATTCGGAACAGACGTTATTTTTAACTCAAACTATTTATTCGAACGTTGAATACTCCATGCTGCGGAAATCGAAGGGAAAATATCAACGTTCGCAGGAAAATTCAATGAACCATACTGACGAGGAAATATATTGAAACCGTACAGTGATTTTGATGAAACTTACATGAGAGGTAGTTTTCGAAAACATTTTACACGTATTTCTTTTGATTGGCTGTTGTCCATGACAATGGGTTGAAAATGCCCCCTCCCCCCAATTCAAGGGTTGCACATAAATTTGGAATGTCTCGGTAACTAGAGGGCATACAAAAATAATTTTCTTTTAATTGTGCTTTCCTTAACAGAAAATTTGGCTAAAGAAGAAAAGTTGCACAGAAATCAGTTATTTAAATAATATATTAAAAATTTGAATTCTGTTCTTAATTTTCACAATAAATATTCGCTCGCTATCGAATGAATTTACGTAGCTAAACTATGATCCAAATCAGTAGATACGTGTTTTTAGAATTTTTAGTTTTTGCCGCTATCGGTTATTATTTGATGTTTTACTTTCTCTCGCGTCGTGCAAAACTATTAGATCTAAATGGACTTCTTTCAAAACAATGCTGATTTTATTCCAAGAATTGTCATTCTGTGCAGCAACTTTTATTACGCACCTAAATTCTCTGTTAAAGGACACACAATTAAAAAAAATATTTTGTCTGCCCTCTAGTTACCGAGATATTCCAAAAAGAGAATTTCAACCCTGTAATTTGAGGGTCATCTTCATCTGTTCAGCATGGACGACGGCCGATAAAAAGAAATATGTGTGAAATATTTTTTGGAGAATTACCTCTCACGTAATTTAAATCAAATCGCCGTGCAGGAGTTCAATATGTTCACTTGTGCGTTTGAATGTTAAACATTATATAAATCTGAATGTAGAAAGAAGGTAGTCTGAAATATATGAAAGTTGTTTATAAAAGTATCTTGTCTCTTTACTAACAGTTCCTAGCAAACTTCGATTAGTGTCAGGAACATCATCTGCTATTTTTATTGCAGTAGAATACGTTGTAATTGAATACAGCTATTATTATGAAAATTTCACTTTTTGAAGGAACCTAGTCATTACCACACGAGGCCATAAGGAAGATCAGAGTACATGCTCAGATTTATTTTCTGATTCTATTAGCAGCGGGGCAATTGCATTAATAAAAAACAATGTAATAATTCTAATCAAATTATTATATAACGCGTGTATCTTTGAAGAATTTTATATTAGTGAGTTAAATTTTGAACAAAGATACGTGTTCATGGGTAAATAAAATTGCCACTTGCAGAACTATAGAAAGAATATTACACAGTAGTTTGAAAGAAGCTTGATATTTCAATGCCAGAGGTTAAATGGTGCACCTTGAGTTTTAGACAAAAAGAAAGTGACAAAGAACAGAAATAAACTTAGAAAGAATATAGAAACTACCGGTACTGTAATGTACCCAAGATGGAACGAAATACATACAGATTCTCCTTTAAAGAATTGCATATAGTACAGTAATTACTTAAAGTAATGACTAAGTTTTGCGTTAAATATCAAACGATTAGTGCATTCACATACCAACCGAGTTTTTTATACCAGCAGAACCAGCTTTCTTTCATCTATGAACTATTTTACCCTATAATCCGGTAAGATATCCAGTGCATGCACTTAATTTATATTTTAAAGAGAAACAACACTAAAATTATCTTTTATCTACACATATTTTTGTATCTAAACCATGTACGATTGCTTTATGAAAATGCCACTTTTATGTAAAAAATAAAAAAGGTAAATTGTTTTCCTCACTTACAAGTTGTCAGTACCTTCAACCATCTTACCTCGATCTCCTTTAAAACATAATTATCATTATGAAAATTATATTTTTTAAAGTAATGACAGTTCATCGGTAAACGTGACGTATATAGATAGAGACATATAACATCGAGGTTCGCGTAGAATATACTCATTTGTATCCCTTCATGACACATGTCTCGGTCAGACACCCGCAAAGAAAGACATTGTTTCAGGGCCGGTTCCGCGAAATTGCGTGGGTCGGATAACTGCATTTCTTGTGCGTGACACATCGAAAACGTGCGAATATCGTGCGTATGAATTTCACATATAGACCGGAGAGTATTACAAATAGGCTGCGCGCGGACTCTGCAAAACCTTCGGTAAAATGAATGAAAGAGATACGAGAAATTCCGTGGATTCCCTCGCCCACGTTTCGTCACTGTGTTCTACGATTTTTTCACCGGCAAACGGAAAGCTTTCTCGGGGACGTTACTGTTTCTAGGTGTGACTTGAATACCTGAGATTCTTCTCCCTCCCCTCCTCTCTCTCTCACTCTCTCACTCTCTCTCTACATCCATCCGTTTCTTCCTACTTTCCTTCCTATCTCTCTTGGTCGCATTCAACGAATTTATTTTTCAATGACTTCACTTTTGCAAACTTTAACATACATTAGAGTGCAATTTGTACATTATTTAGATTATCAGTACATTTAAATTAACCCTATTTTACTATACAAACCTTCATAGTAGAGATACTTTAATTCCGAACAGATGAAGGAATAATATTACATTTTTCTACGAATTTTCCCTCATTGCTCCAATAAGCTTGCTTTCTCCCCTTGAAATTGATCTTGGTTAGTACTTCTGCTTAATTAGAGATTAATTAACACTAGAACTACCAAATCAGTCAAAATGACTGGTACACATTTTTTTCCAAAAATTCTCCAAGCTTATAGAAGAGTCTTAGAATAAATATTCCACGTCCGGAATCGGTTTTCGTTCCCGCCTCTTGATTCCTCCTTTTTCAAAGTACTTATTTAATATTTTGAAATATGATAGATTTAACGCCGGCAGTTCTAGTGTTAAACCTGTCACATTTCTTTTTTTAAATATACTTTACTTTCCCATTTTAGTAGCAATTTATCGTACAACCGTTTTACTATATGTTTCAATAGTTCTGTTTTCTGCTTTATGCTTATGCTATCTTTTTTCTGTTTTATGCTAAGTCATAAGAGAATGAAAAAATCATTCAGAAAGTTATTCGAGAAAATGACGACGTAATAAAGAATACAAGAATGAACTCGCCGGTGATGAAGTTCATACGAATCTGGAGGTTCTCCAACCTACTTCGTTGAAGGTACAACTGGGTCACCTTGCCGGAGGTTTTGCAATTCCGGTAGGTAGATATCTAAGAGCACTATACAGTCGGGCAGGATCGAACCAGCGAGATATGTGCACCGCCAATTGAAAATCCGGTTTGGGGAAAATAACGAAAGGTTCAAGATGCCTCGGGGGACTGTCTTCTTTGTGGGGGCCACGCTCTGCCAAGCCTTCTTCGAATTCTTAGAAGGCATTACCGCAACATAGTTATCGCTTTTTCTTTGTTCCGTTGTATCATTTTTGAATGATCATACAAGAGGGAATTAACTTAAATTCATTTCGATGATTGCACAGTCGAATCAAGTATACATTTTGCCTTCGTAACGCGCGGATTTCGAATGAAAGCGGAACCATGAATGTTAATGCGGTAGAGTCATCGCATTTTCCAATGTCGATGATCTCCTTTTCTTGCAGAAAATAACGATCGGTATCTGGCAAGGTCGATGGCGTCGATGACTGTCGTGCAGCGCTTGAGAAATGTAAAGCCGCTTTCCCTTTCTCTTGGGTTTTAAACGCCACGTAATACCCCCATAAAGCACGCCACAAATGCCAAACCTCGACTGCGTACAATAGAAAATACGACGATATACTTTTGTTCTTCGCTTCCTTGCTTCTAATTCTTTCTTTAATCTGCAAGAATTCTCTCTCGAGTGAAAGACAGTTTAATATTTACGTAAGCAATAATTCCAACGAGCCAGTATACATCTCAAAAGGAACAATTCAACGAATAAATCCGCTCTACATTCGTTCTTGCGCCTTTGAAGGAAATTCCCCCGTGTCTGATCACAGGCGGGACGTATCTACTTCCAGTTGTAAGGTACACTCGTGAAGATCGAATTCTCTCAAACGTAAACAGCATGGGTACAGTTTTACTTTCACGGAAAATGTCTGACATAATCGCATCTTTAACCGAGTCCCGAATGTGACCTTATAGTAAAAACGACAGGAGACTCGGTATACCGTGGACCAGCCGGTCTTGCCCGTTGATCCTGATGTCTGTACCTCTTGCCTCGCCCACCGCCTCGTCTCGAAGCCAATGGACACACTCGGTTCTGTGCGTTTATATTCGCGGTAAGGTTAAACTCCAGTGACATTTTGGACAACTTTCACCGATCGGGGCAACTTCGAAGCCTGCTTTCTTCGTCTTTTCGTCTCGCCACGGCACCGACGACGATCAGGGCGCGGTCCTTGAGTTAAGCTGATCGAATATAAGCACTGCGCCGGTAATAAAATCATTCTGTGTTTTAAGCGAGTTCGTTGGACATTCGTCAAAGTGTAATTGTAAACTGAATAAGAGAGGTGAACATTGTTTTAGGTACAAGAACATTCATTTTTGTATATTTCAATTTGATTTCTATCTTTACGCAGTATGGGTTGTTGCTTAGCACTGTGAAAGTCAAATCTACGTAACTTGAAAACATCTATAAGAAGAAATTTTCCATCAGTTACTTTCGCTCTGCTGCAACTCGATTAATAAATTTCCATTGAGTCGAATTACTTTTCACAGGTTAAAATAGATTTTCTTATATAATACAAATTCGAAGTAAGTTAAGTTGTTAGAGATTGAAATTTACGGTCACATTTAAGATGATCTAATCAAATTGTCAAAACGGTCCTCGGTTATTTAACTGCATAAAGGGAATGCCGTGAATGCAATTCGCTGTGTAAATTTAAAAATATAAATTATTTATAAATAATCTCCTTTACAGACTCTTTTGTAAGAATTATGGCATAAAATGTATTCCAAACGAAAACCTAAAACATCAATATCGGCTGAGAAAGTGAAATTGAATCGAATTTTGCATTGTTAGGTCTCGTCTACCCGAAAATTCACCAAGATGAAATCACTGTACCTGTTTTTCCCTCCCATTCAAACTCAAATTATAGAGGTTTCTCTGCATTTCGCAATGCTTGATTAACATACAATTTACCAATGATAGCTTGTACTATTAACGACCTTTTTTAACGACCGTTTGTATTCAGAACAGTCCACAATTACTTGAAATCCATTTACCTTTGCAGACTTAGCGGCCCCATCTGATACTATAAATGAAAATCTATAAAATAGTTTCAATATTCTCCTTACAATCTCAACGCACAATACCACCAGAGAGCCCACTCGAACAAATATCAGTCATACAACGGCTTTCATCGCGTGCCACGTTGATCGCGGCCCATAGTCATTATTACCTTCTTATGCACATCATCGTCACGACTCTCGATAACCCTAATCACCGTGACGCGATCCAGATTGAGGAGAAAGCGCGAACGCGTGGAAAAATAAATGCGCACGAAATCCTCATCGCGCCTTTCCATCGTATGCAAAAGGCGCGCGCTCCTTTCGTTTGTATTTTCTCCCGTAGCATTTCCCTCCGTTGGTCGTTCGTATAAACGTGCGTTCCGTTTTTCACGTCAAGCGTATCGACACTCGATTTACCGGTCGCGTTATTTTTGACTCGATCGCGGAACAAACTGACTCGTCCCGTCTAAATATATAGATATATATATCTATATACATCCATGCAGCCACCGGTATTCGTTCAGTATCGTATTCATTGCAGGACTCGATGCATAGAAGAGAACCGGCAGTATCCGTCGCGTATGCGTTCCTCATGGGTGGATTATACGTGTGTTTGATAATTGGTCGCTTAATAATCACATGTGCACGCCGGCATAACACACGTTCAGGCGCGTAGACTGAGAGATACCTGCGGAATATCTAGGGTGCAGCGCGAAGTGGTTCTCCTTGGGCCACCGATGCCGCATTCCAATTCATGCATCTCCTGCCAGTTCCTTTTTTCCTCCTTTCTCTTTTCGTCTCGTTCCTCGCTTTTTCACTCTGTCTTTTCTCCTACTTTGTATCTTCCTACCTGTACAATCTACGCCTCCTCTTTGACCCGACTTCTCCTCCATTTCTCTGCCTAGCGAGATTTTTAACCCATTGACTGCCAGGAAAACTAAGCAAATATTACCTTTGCTTGTTAAAATTTGAGAAGATGACAGGAAGTTTTTAGAGCATTGATTTTATTAATCAATAATATAATCTCGACATTTGTAATGATACGAAGAGCATTTTTCTTCCAAAATTTCTATACATGCTCGGCCATTATTATTAATGTATTAATTCAAACTTATAGTGCAGCTACGAGATATCTCGTAGTTGGCAGTCAATGGGTTAAGCAGTCTCCTGTTGGTCTCACAATCGAAGATGTGCAATAAATTTACCGTTATGCGCTTTATAAAGCCAATGTGACGACTATGGTGACGCCGAGGAGACAAAAAAGTGCATGCTATTAGGGTCGTATGGTTGTTGAGAAACGTTAAGCATTGATATACTACAGGCATTCCTGTGGAAAAATGTTTATTATTGCTGCGCGATTAATTGTTACGTCCTTGGATTTATGGAGTAGGTTTGCTGAAGGTTTTCCGTGTTGAGGAAATGGGGTAGGAAGGATAGGTCAGTAGTACTGGTTTTATATTTTGTAATTTTATATAGGCGCTGTATAACTCGAGGTTGTAGTTCATTCGAGGGAAAGTGGTATGATGAGGCAACAACTTAAAATATGACTCGTTAAAGCAGGTTTTTTTTTCTTCATTAATAGCTAAATAGTAGCTGGCAGCAATGTCGTTTATAACTGTATGAATTTTTAAGTGATTTTTTAAGCAATGATCCCAAAATTATACAGCTGCGTGCATTTCAAAATAAATAGGTAGAACTCTGAAATAAACGTAACTATTAGAAATGAAAAATACTACAGTGCCAAAAGATTTTCTAGTTGGAGTTACAGTTAGGCTATTACTTCGCGTTAGGGATTAACGGTGGGCTAGAAAAATGTACAACTCGAAGTTTAGGGGTCGAAACTCGGTAAAAAATAAAGATAGGTGCAAACAGTGTCTGTACTGTCAGTTTTAAAGAGGAGACAAAATGTAGAAACATTGTATAAATGTAATATAATTTATATATGTGGACATAAAATGAAAAATCTGTTTAGCAAAGAACGGGACTCTATAGCTTTATACGATTATTATTAGTTCCTGAGCCTACGGACCTTATGCTTTATGCTTATTTTTCGATTTAGTTCTTAATATAGTTGTCAATGTAGACATGTATGAATCTAATGTTGTAAAAAGTCTACAAAATATATCTTGGTTTGTACCAGGCCTTGAAACCTTTCTGGTAATTTTGTATCTGAATGTTTTGTAATCTTTCTGTTCTCTCTCTTGTGCTTCTTCAGATGATTCTATTGTATTAACTGTTTATGCACAGAAGCTGGTATACAATACCAACCATAATTTTATATATAATATCTTGCTATTTGAAGAGTGAACTCTTTTTTATCCTCTGAAAAGATCAGAAGTTACAAAAACACAGGATTTTACGAGATGCAAAAGATATTGGTTCTCGTTTAAAAAAAATTTTAAATTTTCGTTACCTCATTTACTATTATTTTTTAGTCACATCATGTACAATAATCATTAACCGCAGATGTGATTTTGTAGGTGAAAGAACCCTATTGACATTTAACCGTTTGCCTGCTGACGTATTTTTTCGGACATATGCCAAAACTGCGGCACTAATTGCGCGTGTATGGGAAAAAATGTAAAACACTTTTCATACAATAAACCCACTTGTATTGCTTTGCAACAACAAAAATTAAAAAATACCAATTGTTTACATAAATTTGTTTTAATTAATTTTGTGAATAAAATTGGTAATAAGCACTTATAATTCAGTCAAATTAACACAAATAATTTCTTATAATTTTGTACACGGGTGGTTTGCTATACAAAGCGCGTGAATACCCTTTTTACAAATAGAGCAAATTAGGTTTGAACGTTTAACTTCTCCACCATGTTTACTGCTGCATTCCACGCACCGCCGCAAATTTCGTCCAGGTAGCTTTTCAAGACTAAATATTTCGCTTGGTGTAGATGATGTATGTTGTTTATATGCGTTGTTTTTGTTTGCGAACCATTCTAGTGTTTAGGAACAGCATTATTACGCTCTCCGCAGTCTCGGCATAAAAAAAAAACAGGAGAAACAACTCTTCGCATTTTTGGCGTAACATAAGAAGAGCGCGATAGCGCTCCTCAGCAGTCAAACGGTTAAACAGAAAAAGGAAGTAAAATACTGAACGTAGTTATCGGAACATCACGAAGAAGACGCGTGAGATTTTAGCTAAGAATTGCTGACATCAAAATGTCCAGCCTTAAGGACAGATTCCGATCAAAGTTGGTGCTATATATCATTAATTTCTTCTTTTTTTAAAGGAATGTACATTGAAAAGCAACATACACCGATTTTATTTAAATGAGAAAGTTAATTTTTTCGTGAAATGTTGCAAAAATTCTCAAACCGGAACACTGTCCGACAATGGCGAACCGAAAAGTGACTAGAACCGCGGGCGACGGATTTGCCGCAATCCTTACGTGTAACATATCCTCGAGTTGTTCGTTCACCTATATATCGACCTATAGTAGAACCATGTTCGCACTCTGGGCGATTTTCGCTATTAACGTGTATCCTTGAATTCTGGCCGATCTGTTAGGCCAATCGATCTGATAACCATAATTATCGAGGTATAAGGGAACACCATGGGGATAACCCAGTATGCTTAAGCGATTGCGTCGACAAATGTACGGTATGAAATTAATTAAAATACCAGACGCGACGTTGGCAACGTATTATTCGGACAGTACGTATGCCAAGTATTATATTCACGTATGCGCTTATTACGTTACGGGTGATATAACGTACATTCTTCTTACACGATCGAGGATATTACGTCATATCGGTGACTGACTGCTTATACGTCTCCAGGCGTATGAGGGAACGTGAACCCCGAAGTGTAGCCTCTCTATAGACAGACATATTATATTAGGTGTAGTAAAAAGTTCTTTTCAATGAGTTTCATTTGGCTGAAACACTTATCTGATTCAAAAGAGTTTCCCTTGTTTTCAACAATTTCAAGTACAGGTACTATGAATAATAAAACACTGCGTGATTAGGGAAACTTCGCAATATGACCTTCTTAATTTCCATCGTAAACAATTGCACCAACGAAGGAGCATATTCGGTATGTATGTACTGAGATCCACATATAGCCTAAGGAAGAATGGAAGTGATTTTTTATTTAGTGCGATTTACACTTATTCTGCCCCCTGCAACATTATTTGGTCGGCAGGAAGTTTAAAGAAATCGATGATGTCAGAAGATGCCTAGACGAATCTGTTTCATCACAACCTTACCATTTTTACAGTGATGACATTCTTATACTGCCAAAAGAGTAGCTAAAGATCATAAATATTAAAAGGAATTATTTTAACAATTAATCACTAGCACGTTATTTTAAAGAAAATTTTCGCATTACCGAAAAATCGGAAAGTACTTTTTACTACAGCTTATACGTAGTATTATGCTTCACGTCTACTTTTTTGTCATTTGCATAACTTTCTTCCCAATGTTTCGTTAACTATGCAGAATTAATTTTCTCAAATTCTTTACCGTCGGTTATTAATTTTCATTCGATTATAATAATTATTGTAGATGATGACGAACATAGAAAATCAACAATACCGAATGTGGTCATGTCGACATATTAAACGACACAGTATTGCAAAGGGTTAGAGAATCAAAATGTAATAAGGCATATGGATGTGCAATTATCGTTCGTCTAATAGAAACTTCAAAGAAATTTGAAACGTTGGGGAAATACAAGTCTGGTGATTTTTCATATTATTGAAAACGTCTGAACGGTGGCAACAAGAATACTCAATAAGAAATGTAGGATTTCATTAACATTAGAACGACCGAACCAGTCAAAATGACTGGTATACAATTTTTTCCAAAAATTCTCCAAGTTCATATAAAGGTCATAGAATAAATATTTTACGTCCATATCAAAAACCATAAATCACCGAAGGGATCATCTTTTCCGCCTCTTGGAATCTCTTTTTTCAAAGTTCTTATTTAATATATCGAAATATCATAGATTTGTCGCCGGTAGTTCTAGTGTTAAAAAATCAAATGATGACCTTCCTAAGACTCACCAATGCAGCTGGACATCTTTATTTTACAGCATATTCAACTGTAGGACTCGTTTCCTCAGTTCACAGAGACCACCTGTTGTTGTAATGTTTCTCTAAGACGAAAATTTACAATAAACCAGATATGAATGTGAATAAAGAAGAGCATCGCCCAAGTCCCACCCGACAGATAACGCTCACTATGGATTAAGATAAGTTATCGTATAATATAAATGGAAAGAATTGCATTGTTTGAGATACATAGGTGAACTGTTATAAACGTTATTAACAGTGACAACAAAAATGTATGCACTAAAGAAAGTCAATTTTCGTGTGTACATATGTTCTGTAATTACTTTTTGGAAAAATTAAGTCGCGAAAACAATTGGGCCACAATCACCCTGCATTCGTCATACGAGGGTTAAGCTAAGATGTCGCGCATCTCCGATCCATAATTAATTGTTTCAAGTAGGAAATATAAAACTGTATAAAAAATTCATATAATTTATTAGAACAATTTAAAACAGTGAAACGGATATGGCACTCACGCGTCGTGTGGCGTGAATAGGAAGCAAAACAAATGTGGCGAGGCGCTTAACGCATTAATGTAAGATGCTAGTAGAGGAGGAAGCAATAATATTAAGAAGCATTAATAAGATAGAATAATATAAAAAGTTATAAACGAGGAATAAAACAATAAAAATGAAAGAAATGAGGGAATTAATAATGGGAATGGTGAAGATAGAACTATATTATTGTAATCCAAGTCAATTTCTTAGCTAAGGTAGAAAACAAAGAATATTATTCTAATAATACTGGTATCAAAGGAAGAAAAATTTCTCGGAAAGAAATACGTAAGATAATAGTGATCTATGAGATTATAACAATTTCCAGCCCCTTTAGTTCCGCTCTAAATGCAAAATCACTGACTGCATCGCGAGATAGCTACGTGCATCGGCCAAGCGCAACCGTTTTTGCATCGTCTTCACTCGTGGAGATTCCCTTTTCCCATTTAAATGAACTGCCGTGCATGAGATCTAACGGTATCACGCCGTAATACCCGACCACCATGGTTCGGCATCGAATGCACCGGACATGACGAATAAGTCCGTGCACTGAGACATGTAAGTAGCGAACAGCTGATGCAGAATTTTAATTTGGAAGCACGTTAAAACTATTGTTTGAGAGAATATCAATTATACTTCTGGAAGTAATGATCGAGAATAGAAAGAGTAATTTATCGAGAATCGGGGGTAGATTGAATAAAACGTTTAACACTAAACCTACCAAGTCGGTCAAAATGACCGGTCCCCGATTGTTTCTAAAAATTCCCTAAATTAATAGGAGAGCCGTGAAGTAAATATTCCACTTCTATCTTATAAAACGGAAATTAATTAATTAATAATCTTTTTCACCTTTTGATTTCTCCTTTTCCAAAGTACTTGATCACTATATTTAAACTTTAGTAAATATAACGTCGGGGTTTAGTGTTAAAATGATAGAAATTAAAATGAAATTGTTGCGAAAAAATAATAGTGTTAAAAGTACTATTATTTATTCTGGAAATTGAAGAAATATAAAAAAAGGGCAACTACAAGTTTCAAAAAAATGTTTAAAGTTGAAAATTAAAGTATTCTATAGAAGAGGAACAGGCAATAAGTAAATAAGAAAAGGAAATATGATTTCCAAATAGAAAATCAAAAGTCAGGCTTTAAGATAATTTTATCTAACTACGTTATCCTACTTATTTCAGTTGTTAGATTTTTGTATTATATTTCCATGCATTGATTACTACCCACGTATACCAGTAATAGCAAAAACATAATCTCCCACATTTGTTTCTCGCCGATCTGATTGTGCACCGGATAGACAGATGTGGAGCAAGCCAAGTTTATACGTACACATATTACCAGCAGAGACGAAACTTTTCGCAATTAGTAATCGCTGGCACTTTCACTCTCGATTAAAAATCAGCAGAAGCAGCGAGCTACGAGAAGCATCATCGGATCCTGGTAGAACTTCGTTCTAATGCACAACTCGACTACGTTCGGGACGTACAGCGAAACAGCGATGATAAAAGCATTTACTACGTGTTAAATCGACGGCAAAAGTCGGCGGGGATATCGACGATTTGCCAATCTTTTGCACGACGAACCCCTGCCGTTTTGCACGGTGAAAAGCCGACGAATACGAGACTCGGAAACTAGGGGACACTTAAAAGTCGTGGCGCGCAAAGTCAAGACGGAGAAAACCATTTGAATGCTTCACGGAACAAAATAGCCGGATTCTCACGAAAGGGAAACGACGTGCCAGGTAGACAGACTGACAGACGGATGGCTGATCTGGGTGATTTCAAAATCGGTTGGAGAACTTTCTTCAAAGAAATTACTTTCTTTTGGACAACTATTGGGTTGGCAACTAAGTGATTGCGGATTTTATATAAGTAGGAATTTCCTTAAGCTGATGAGAGACCCATAAATCGAGTTTTTTAACATACTGAAGCTGTTTTAATTTTTTTTAATGCATGTATGTGATACATTGAGCTTCTCTGCAATCTCACGTGTTGTGCTATGACGATCTGAATCCATAATAGCGTTGATATGACTCTCATCAACTTAACTGGACGGCCAGATCTTTGGCCGAAAGAAATTTGGCAAACCAATTTTGACACTGCCTATCTTTCAAGGTTTCATTCCCATATACGGCACATAACTTCTTGTATGCTTGGGATGCGTGCCTGTCGTTTCAGAAATACAACAAAATATGTCTGAAATGCGCGTTTTGTCCTTCTATTTTCAAATTGGGATAAAAACGAAACTAAATAACTCATCGATACGATTTTTTTACTAAACGAAGGTGGAAATCCAAACAACAAGAAAACTATAGATTAGGTGCTTTGAACATGTTAACGAAACAAAAAAAAGTGCTAAAATCATCTATCGTCAAAATCCGCAATCACTTAGTTGCCAACCGAATATATCTTTGGTGATAGAGGGAAAAGTTAACATTTGAATTGCAATTATAATTAACAATAACTTGTACTTTTTGAACTTTGATTATTTATTACAGGTTCATGACATCGCTGTATCGATATGTAATATCGTTAGACCATAGAGTCACCTTGAAAATTGAGAAAATAATAAGTTCATTAGAGGTAACGAACATTTTGCTAAAAGCCAATTCACAATTTCCTATTCGCTTTGGCGCCTTGCAGCCATCTAAGCAAATCAAGCTAATGCAAATCAAGAATTAATCTATGGTCCGTAAACACATCCATGTTACTGTACCTGTTATCCAGGTTTCAATCACTTTCCCTCCTCTATCTTTACGCGTTACTGGCTCAAATCTACAAGTTACTATCCGTTTTACGTGCATCATAAGTATTTAACACTAGAACTACCAAACCAGTCAAAATGACTGGTACACAATTCCTTCCAAAAATTCTCCAAATTTATAGAAGAGTCTTGGAATAAATATTCTATGTCCATCTTAAAAAACATAAATCACCTAATCGACTATCTTTTCCGCCTCTCGATTCCTCCTTTTTCAAAGTACTAATTTAATATTTTGAAATATGATAGATTTAACGCCGGTAGTTCTAGTGTTAAGCAGCACGAATTAAAAAGTGATCTCCCCAAAAGAAACTTCATATCAGCGCATATGATCGCAAAGGAAGCGCAAAATAAAAATGCAAACCGCGTTTCGGAGTAGCTTCTCCGATCGGCATTCTCGAGGCGCCTTTCACGCATACGCCGCCGTTGGCGTCGTCGTCTCCAGCGACTCCACGAAACGCTAAAGGAACGTACACGGAGGTGTCAACAACCTCGTTATTCTCTTCCACCCGCGTCACCTAGCCCGCGATACTGCCTTTTACATTTCGCCCGCCCCCGTCGATGCGGCAACTTCTTTTCGCCAATAACATCAGCCGACCGTCGCAAACCTCGCGATGTGCCTCCAAGTGGTTGCGAATAGGGTATTCAAAAGCGTGATGCAAATACGTCGGTATAATTGTGTCTCTCTCGCGGTGTATACAAATTACAGATAATTCCCCGGCTTCTTCTCGATTCTAATTGTCCGAGTATGACAATGGCAATTTAATAGCAATTAAAGTAATGGAGAACGACGGAACATTTCAAGATGAAATAACTGACGAGATATGCAAATAGAACTTACACCGAGAGATCTTTAAATACTTCAAAATTCTCCATCCTACGATCTTCGCAATATCACCGATCACCATCGTCGTGATCAGTGCTTCCCAACGTGGGGCCCACGCCCCACAGGGGGGCAATTCGATTGTTAAGGGGGGCAATTCGAAAATGGACTCATCCAGAGTTTAAGTTAATCGTATGGCGACTCTCAGCCGCTACTCGAGCTGGGTAAATCTTCAGTATAAATAACTTCTGTCCGCCATGTTAGTAGCCGTGATTTCATTGTTAGACGTTACAGTTGAACTATAATGCTGGAACGGCACCGTGGCACCTGAGACGGAAGGGGAGATTGCTCTCGCATCGCCTATCCCCACCATGTCGGTCCTGGAAACCTCAGATCGACGAATGACAACCGATAATAAAACACTACATTCGTCGTTCACATGAGGACGCAACGAATGTGCGGTTATCTCGACCAATAGCGCGTCAAAATCGAAAATGCGTGAGTGAGACGAATGTCCCTATCCGTCGGGCGAATCAGAGCAAATTACCTTTGAGGTGCCAAGTAAATTTTCCACCAGTATACTGGTTATACTGAGCCGGCACTAATTGTAAGTATTTCGCGCCATTTTTTCTGAATGGCGCGAAATGCTTAGTGCCGGGATCTCAGTTTCTGCAGTGTTTCGTGATAACTCTCAGCATTCACCGTTGGTGTTAATTTGAAATAAGCGTCTGTTAAATTGTTGTAAAAGTTTCGTTGTTTTAAAAAATATATACATTTTATAAATATAGGAACATTTCTGGGGGGGGCATAAGAATTTTAAAAACGCTTAGGTGGAGCACAGCACAAAAAAGGTTGGGAAACACTGGTCTAGATATTTCAACTTCAAAGATCAATGCAGTCGCGAGCACGTAACGAGAGAATCCAAGGCGCAAGTTTGGATGCTGAGCGTTCGTCGTACGGCTAAACTCTCGACTTTCACTCCTGCAACCAGGGCGAACGATGCGCTGTACCAGATAAAAACGTGGCTTTGGGTCGCCGGCAAGAGCCGACGCGCCGGGGCATCCCGTTTCTATTCGCGTCGCTCCATGCAACACAGTAGTCTCGGGTGGCATGCTCGAGACCGTGCCGCTTCTTTCTGCGCTATGTAATTCCGCAGACATTACCTCAACCGCGATATTCCTAAGGAACTGCCGAGCTAAGAACAATCCCGAGAGCGCAACCGATCCGCAACATCGCGTATTCAATTAACCCTTTAACTACGGCTGTCGTCAATAGACGACGGAGCGAAATTTTCGTGAGGTACGGCTGCCGTCAATAGACTTCGGAGCGTCATGAGATATGGCTGTCATCAATGACTTGATGAATTATGCTGGGAACGGGCGTCGCTTATCGACTTTCATTTGTTTCATCGACAAAATTTCGATGAAACAAGTGCGTTGAGTGTTTATTTTTTGTTTGTTGTCTATCAGATGTGCGATAAATACCGTTTTCTATGCCGCATGTATAGCCCGATAAGCGCACCGCCTATTCCCACTATATCGGCCAGGAAACCTGAAGATCGGCGAATGACAACCGAAATTGCTATGCAATTTGCTATTTTGTTATTATAAATTTGTATGAGTATAATAAGTATGCATGAGTTTTAGTTTCTTTACTTATAGGGGTGTTTTGTAAAAGAATGTTTTATTATGAATATTTTATCTATATATTGTGTATTTGTACAACTTTTTTTTTGCGTTTAAACAAAGACATTTATGAATAGATACCAGTAGCTAAAGGGTGCGTTGTTTGTTACGTTTCAATTTGCTATTTTGTTATTATAAGTTTGTATGAGTATTATAAGTATGTATGAGTTTTAATTTCTCTACTTATAGGGGTGTTTTGTAAAAGAATATTTTATCTATATATTGTGTATTTGCCCATTTTTTTGCGTTCAGACAGACAGATTTATGAATAGATAACAGTTGCTAAAGGGTTAAAAGACGAGGGTGTATTGATGCACCGGCTGTTCGTAATGCACAGTGATCGATTTTCGAAATCTGGTTGAACAATGAATAATTTTGATAGTAGAACTACTGAGAAAGCCAAAATGACTGGTATCTAATTTGTTATAAAGATGTTGGAAATTTATAGGCAAACAATATAGTGGATATTGAATGTCTAAGTCATAAAGCATAAATGATTGAATCGATCATCTTTTTCTTAACTCTTTGAGGCACGGGAATTGAAAAAGTTAAATGACCCATGTTGCACAGACATTTTTTTGTGTTTAATTGAACAAAGTTGTTATCATTTTATGAAAAAGTTATACAATAATATAAATTTTCGAGGTGGAACAAAAAATATCCCACCATGCATATTCACGCATCAAAACAGTGGGACACTTTTAATCCCACTGTGGCCCAAAGAGTTAATTCCATTTTTTCGAAAATGCTTATTTAATATATTCAAATATAACAGATTTAACGCCGGTAGTTCTAGTGTTATCAAAGAGAATGGTGTTTATTGTTTGAAAACCTTTAATTGTTTGAAGATATGAATGTTAATGACATATTCGTCATCATATACATCATCTGTTTCATCGTCCTCAGCGGAACTTTCGACTATTAGTCGGCATTCTTTACTTGGAAGTGATATATGGCTTCTTCTGGAAGAATATTTTTTTGTTTCTTTGGTTGATTTCAGATTTTTGTGATTATAGGATCCAAAGAAATTAATAATGTATTTATAAGGTCATCCAAATTTTGTTGTTTTGAGAATTTTCTAGAACGATGTTTCTCAAATATCCTCTATGTTGGTGATGCTACAAAAATGTATATAAGTGTTCTATGGATCGAGACGGATATCGTTTCATTGTTATTTACTTCAATACATGTTTTAAATACAAAGAAAGCAAAATCTGAATCAGAGGATAACGGAGCTTTTCCTGTAAGACCCCTGAAACTTTTATATGATTTTATTTAAAATAATATATTCTTTCTGAGTCGTAAATGGACTTACACCACTTTTACAATTATTGAATTGTAAGAATAGTTAAATTGTAATCATCAAAAATTCAATTTCACTTGAAATGCATTGTTTTATTCTGATTTTGTTTATAAATAATAACAAGAAACAAAATAATGGTTTTTATTCTGAACAATAAAAATATTTACTTATGGTTAAACTATTTAATGATGATAAATGATAGTGATAAATCTGAAACCTCAAATACCGTGTCCTCCATCTATATTTTATGCAAAGTAGTATATGGTGCACTTTTAGAAAACCTCATCCAACATATTTTCAGCCTATTTATTTAGATATCTTGTAGAAATTAAATGCCCACGTTTCATTCCGTACAAATTAAGTTTATTACTTCGTCGACATTGTTTTATAATTTCATAACAATCCTCAGAAGTGTACAAGAAATTCTCTCTCTCTCTCTCTCTCTCTCTCTTATAAATACTTAATTATTCTACGGAAAATGATCTTACAGAATTTTAATATAATCAAATAACGATAATCAATCGTAACGCAATTTCATTTATTGACAAATTTTTAATTGATCCAAGCATATGAATATTTTACAGTACTACTTAAGCGTGAATTGCTTATAAATAAAAATTGCACACTCAATTATTCGTATTTTATGAAATTTCTTACTTTTTTCCAGAAATGGACTGATATCACTCTTAAAATAAACGGTACATATACAAGTATAGTATCGATATAAAATTAAACGAAAAAGTGTATTCTACACATTATGCTAGTTCTTCATAAATTTTCAAACAAACGGAAACGATAACACATTGATAATAAGCTCTTGCATTGGCAACCATAAATCGCAAGGAGTAAAGACCTCCACGGCGGTCGAGAATGCATGCATAATTCCTCTATGCAGTTATATATAAGTAATCGACCCTGGTTCGAACTCTGAAATACCTTCATCGGCTCCGGCGAATCACAGTGGTCTCACTTGCATACAGAAAGGCTACGTGTAACGGTAATTTTAAAAAAGCAAAGAACTTCTATAGCTTCCATTCACCTCGAAACGTCATAAACTCCAACGAAATACTCGACGAAACGACCATAAGAACCTTAACGCGTTAAGTACCAGACTCACTTTTCTCGTTCTATCGTTTATATTTAAGTGAAACTTTAATTGCTTTAACATTAGAACTTTCGGCGTTAACACATTGAACGCCACCAGTATTTCGCTGGGATCATTATTTTCACTGAAGTGAAACTTTTTCTATTAAAATCACATCTTTAAAAAGCAGAAGCCTCTTAACTCTTTGCCGTACGAATTCTTTTGTCTCTGCCTCCGCGATAATTCAGAATTAAATTGATTAAATAAAACTTGGTCAGGGATTCTTGATATATCGTATAATTTAATGTAATGTTATTATCATAGAAATCATTTTATCGTGTCGCGTCTCATTGATATTTTCTATTTGATAGGTTTTGCAAAACTTGAAAGTTTCCTATCCAATTAATTGCAAAAGGAGTGTCACTCGTTATTGTACGGAAAGAGAATTTAAAGAAACAGGGGTTAATAGATATATAGACAGCAGGACTTTGTCATTTTAATGGCAATATTTAAATATTCAATGTATCCGAAAATTTGTAAATATCACAATTCAAAAGTCATGAAATTTCATTGAATTAATGCCGGTCACCGGTAACACCCATGACATTCAACGTGTTAAATCAATTATATTTAAATATTTTTAAAATTAGCACCTGAAGAATAGAGAAATCAAAAGGCGCAAAAGATGATTAATTCAGCAATTCATGTTTTATAAGATGAACGTATAGCATGTACTCCATGGTTCCCTTATAAACTTGGAGAATTTTTATAAGAAATGAGGAACCAATCACCTTGACTGCAATAGAACATTAATAGTATTATTAATTATAATTTACACTTCTAGATTTTTATATTAATTACACAGCTTTCGTGAGCCGTGTATATTAATGCCCTGTTCTTCAATTTAACAAGCAGATATAGTGAGGGACCAGAAACAAGGCACTTGAGGGGTAATTTGCTCTGATTCGCCCGACGGATAGGGACATCCCTCTTCCTCACACATTTTCGATTTTAACGCGCTATTGGCAAGAGAGACCCGCACATTCGTTGCGTCATCATGTGAACGACGAAAGGAGTGTTTTATTTTTGGATGTCATTCGTCGATCTCAGATTTCCAGGACCGACATGGCGGGGATAGGCGGTGCGAGAGCAATCTCCCCTTCCGTCCCAAGCGCCTTGTTTCTGGTCCCTCACTATACGTATCATCTACGGTAGAAAAAACACATCTCCTTCATTATATCCTTATCTGTATATGAAAAATCTACAATACCTGGATAAGTTCCTAATATATTCGAGGAGATTTCCTAGAATGTAGTAGAATTTAATGAAGCCGATCCTCCGTTAAAAAGAGCCATGCCAATTAATCAAACGACCCGTAAAATCGTTTTTTACATCTCATCGCCTGACCCAGCGTCGATATCTCCAGCTATCCTTGGCCGCGCTCACCCGCATACCACGAGACGCATATATTTCCCAGTACATATATCGAAGAAACCCATCGACATAAGAAATCGAATTTTTACCGGTTGGAAGGTTGAAACTGACGATGAACAAAAGAGGGAATTAAAATGAGAACAAACGTCGCCGGGGTTGCTCGGCCGTAGGTATAATCTGCGACTTTGGTCGAGATTCAGGGCAAGGTGACAGAAGACGTTACCACGAGGAGGACAACCGGTTGCTCTGCTTGAAACGGTTGTCTCGTGAAACACCATCGAGCCGAATATTAATCATCGAGAGGCGCGGCACCTGCATCCTTGGCACGCCGTGGCACGTAACAGCTAACTTCTACCGAGCACGGTGCACCGTTACCGTTATCCGGAAGACGTTTGTGCATTAGCCATCCGGTAGTCAAACTTCCTGCGGCATTGCCGAACTTGCCGCGAAGTGTCCTCGAGGTGAGCGGAGCCGCGAAGCCGAGATGGACGGAGAATCATCGCGAAGGGAGAATCTCGTGAGATGATGTCGTTGATGTGAAACTTTGAGAGACGTCGGATGATATGCGGTAACAATAAATACATTACTTATATTTTGGAATACACTTTTTCTATTCCGGAAAACTTTTAAAAGTATTGCGGCATTCTGATTTAAGTGTAAAAAAAAACAAAAATCGCAATAGTTTATATCAATTATTGTATCAAATAATATCTCAACCATTAACACTGTGTTAAATTGAACTTAATTTTCTTGCTCATCTAAATACGATAAGGTAAAATTTGGAATTACTTCACTGAAGTCACCTTTCAATTTTCTTAACACTAATCCTACCGACGTTATATTTACTAAAATTTGGATATACTGAACAAGTACTTTGGAAAAAGAGAAATCAAGAGCTAGAAAAGATGATTAATTAATTAATTTAAGTTTTATAAGATAGAAGTGGAATATTTATTTCATGCCTCCCCTATCAATTTAAGTAATTTTTAGAAAAAATTGGGAACCGATCATTTTGACCGGCTCGGTAGGTTCAGTGTTAAGCTCTTAATGTTCCATAAATCTCTTAAATGTAGTACATTAATTAACTTAAATATAAAAAACCTGAAATCATTTTGAAGCGTCGAATAACGTTCGAACGATGGACGGAGAATCATCGCGAAGGCAGGATCTCGTGAAATGATGTCGTTGAATGACTGAATGACTGAAACTTTAAGAGAGGTTTGACGATATGCGGTATCAATGAATACATTATTTATGGTTTAGGAATACAGTTCTGTATGCTGGTGTAATATATATATTGCTTAATATTTGAATTGTGTCGAGTTCGCAAAAAAAAATTAAAATACATTCCTCTTCAGTGTTCTGATTCACATATTTATTCATTTTGCTGAAGTTTCATGTTTGCTTTCAACGTATTGAAATAAATTAGGTACTTAGCGTGTTAAATGAATGTATTTCATTGTGGGTAACTGTACTTCACGATTTGTCAAAAATTTGTTTCTTCCATACTTTGAATAAGCGATCTCTGTTTACTTCTTACCAATGATTTTATTGTTTTTAACATTGCTTTTGTAGTTCTGTATATTTTCTTTTTGCCGCAAAAAGAATTTATTCCGTATAAACGTGAAAATAATTGAATTGTATTATATTATATAGTTTTGTATTATAATATTTTTTAAAAGTTACAATTCGAGCAATGTTATAAAGCTGGTGAATATAAAACATAAAATTCAAGACGACTTGACCTTTTGACTTCTTTCGATTTATTTAAAGAATTAATTGCCTTTGATTATTGGCCGATCGTTTTACTTGCAACTAGATAAGTACCTGAATAAAAATGTGTATCGTGCACGTATTTACATATGTCTGCACATCTCCAAAAGTGTTTACCTTAAAATTAGATTTTCTTACTTTTGCTTATATTTTCTACAATATAAAAAAAGATACAGGTATGTTTGCATGAAAGTTTACCAGAATCGAAGGAAATGTTTTTGCCATGTAAAACTTACATGCCGATGTAAAGAAAAATTAAACATTGCGTCACCATTTTCAATCACATTTTATAAATTAAAAATTCTAAAAAATTCATCGGGTAAGTTAACGCGTTGACCTATGCTAGAAAAACTAGTATATTATCATACGGTAGATACTGAATAAATGAAGGACCAAGGCAGGAAGTTATACCGGAAATGCTGATAACAAGCATGCAGCCACCGTTTGAAATATCCTATCGACCTGCGTGTTTAATATCTCTATATCCAGTTTTCATCGAGCAATTTCCTCGCGGCAATGAGACACAAAAATGTTGTTACTTCTCGTAACGGTGACAGGAATTCCCGTTTACACGTATCAAGATGCGGATTACTCAGAGATGTCTTGGTCAGTACCTTTCGCGACAAGAAACCGCGCCATTTGTGACCGGTATAAATTAATGAAATTGATTCGTTTATTAGTGTGTTCTGAGCTGTAATTGATATGTTTATGATACATCTAACATTGTAAAAGTTCTCTAAAAGTCTTCATGAAATAATTCGATATCCAATCATTCGTCAACAATGATCCCACATCATTTCCTTTAGAATTTTTATTACTTTTAACTTAGATTTCTAAATTTAGACTAAACAACCAATCCCTAGACAACATCGGCATTTATCGATAGCTTAAATTATTATATACCAAAATGTCATTGCAAACATTGTTCCTTTGTTCAAAGCATTAACAAATTATGATAACATAATTGCAAATATTTTAATTCCAGTATTAACTACTTACATTACACATATATATTAAATATTTGATTAGAAATTATAAACTCACAAAGACTGACCACTATTAATTAAAGATGCTAGTAAGAAATGTTACTAACAATAAGTACCGATGAAATAAATAGTAGTGAAACTTTTCATGTTACTGACACAGGCCACTTTCATAATCATCGATACGTATTTTCACGAAACTTTTTGTTCCTCGATAATCCAACGATCGTGGATAAGTGCGTAAGCGTAAACATTTGCCCGGCCGTTGCGATTTATTCGAGAAACTGGATTACACGGAGCGAGAAAGTTCCGTTGTCGTCGAAAGCGTCCGCCATTAATATGCGTGTGTCCGCTTTAATTGAAATCGTTGTTCGTTTCTTCAGAAGTATACCAAACGTGTCTCTATTTGCCACCAGTATGGCTATCTGTCGAATTTAAAGAGACCGGGAAAAATCGAGCAATTTGTTTAGCGTATCGATAGAATGCCACCGTGATATTGCTAAAACATTGAATACTCTCAATTCTTCACCATATATTGAATATAAAATACGAATAAAATGTAGTACTGTTTAGAATTTTAATAAAAACGATGTATCATTATTATTCCAAGGTAATAATAATAATTTAAATGTACACATATACTTTTAACCCTCTCATTTCTGAGAGTGACTATCGTCATTCATTGAAACTTTTCACCCAGCAATGGAGTTGCGTTATTTTTAAAGAAAAATTGTATTATAAGATACCTTTTGTTTCAAGTACTTCAATCAAAAGTCGAAACCTTTTGACTAAAGCTTCAACAAACTATTTTTAAAATCTCAATATTTATCAAAGACTTCTATCCATTGTAAATTGAATTGCGTCAGTATTCTTTGAAAATTCTTTATGTTAAAGTGTTTTTTTTTATACATTTTTATAAATCATAATGAAATATCAATAGGTAATATAAAAGAATGATGGAACACGCTGGTATTTTTAGGTTTGATTGCCGCACTGCCGATTAACAGTAAAACTATCGGCATTATATGTATTATATTTAAATACACTGAATAAGAACTTTGCAAAGATAGATGAAAAAGATAATCAATTAAGTAATTTAGATTTCGTAAAATAGAAGTGAAATATTTACAGCATGGCTGCCCTACCAATTTGGAAATTTTTTGGAAAAATTGGGAACTGGTCATTTTGATCGCCTTGGCAGTTTTAACGTTAAATAACCAATTTCAATTTTTCAATATGTCAAGATGTGTGTTTTCGGTATCATTATATACTGATATTTTACTATAAATACTAATTATTTCTTTCAAATATTAAAAAATTATCAATAAAAATATTTCAATTAAAATACTGATCCATTTTTATATTAATCAGTGTAACATCGACGACTTATATTATTTGCAGGATATTTATAAAAAAAATACTGATCACGTAAACACTGTTCATTTATTAAATATAATAATAAAAAACGTGCTTGAACGCAGTGAACACTCCGAATTTCGAAGAAGTCTCATTTTCATAATCTTATGAATTATGAAGTCTTATTAGCTATATATTGCTATGGCAATTTCCGACTGTGTCCTATCGCAGCAAAAAGGTTAAAGAAATGTAAAATTCGTGACGAAATAATTCCTCGATTATCTTAAATTCTCTCCCGATTAAATACGAATACAATCGAATCCTGTCCAAGTTCACTCTCACTTAGAGAGAGACCCGAGTTTTACCGCAATGTAAGAGAAAAGTGACGAAATAGTTACAAAATCCGTAAAACTTTCTTATACAGAAAACATAACAGGTGTCAGAAATGTGAATCGATGATGCAAGAAAACGTCGAATATTGTCAGATTTATCTACGCGTGTAGCACCTCACCTCACGTCCGAAGAAACTTTTTCTACAAATCAGGATACGATACCAAGTAGAACACTTTGATCGGTGAAAGATGCCTTTAATTAAACGACGCTAATTAGCAGCGAGTAGGAGCATCCTATTATCGTTACACGCAATCAACTTTCTATCGAAGAAGCCGAAAATATCGGAAAAATAGTCCTACGCCGATTACGTTACAGTAGAATACATTAATGGATTAAAAATTCAATATGAATACAATAAATAACAGAAAGAAAGTACGACTGTTAATTATCGTTATTATTTATGATATATATTCGAGAAAACAATTGCTAGAGTTAAATGTTACATTTAGTGCAGTTCTAATTCACCAATTATTAATAGTCTTCCGAAATTCTTATAGTAAATGAGGATGATTTTTTTAAAATTTTTTTACATAGCTTGCTAATTCTTTAAGATGATCAACGTTAGTATTGAGTAGCAGTAGTTGAAGGTTAGCTACTAGGTTTCACATAATGCTAATTACATGGGGTAGATTAAAGCGATAAAATTTCAGTGCATAAGCATTTAATGCAGAATGCACTACGGAAAAAGGCTATCCTTCATCTTCGCTTTTTAATGCTTCGTATGCATTCCAGTAACAGTTAAATCGCAATAATCTACCGAATTATTTATATGGACGGTACATAATTTCTTTTAATTCTGTATTCTGCAAATTACTTAAAACTTTTGAATTTATTAACATAAATAAAGGATAGCTGAAATCAGGGTAAGTCAGGTACAACTTCTTACGTCAATTATAACGTAATAAATTACGTTTACGATATTAATGCTTGCATATTACATACATTTGAAAACTAATGCATTTGCTCTGAAGTTAATTTGAATTTTTCAAAAGTCATATAAAAAGCAAACAATTATTTATTGCATTTCTTATATCCCGGAAAGCTTTTAAAATTATTGCAACATTCTGATTTAAGTATGAAATAGCAAAAATCACGATGGTTGATATCAATTATTGTATCAAATAATATCCCAACCATTAACAGTATGATAAATTGAACGTCATTTTCTTGCTCATCTAAATACTATAAGGTAAAATTTGGATTCACTTCAGTGAAGTCACCTTTCAGTTTTCTTAAAATCTTAATATTCTATAAATCTCTTAAACGTAGTACATTAATTAACTTAAATATGAAAAACCTGAAATCATTTCGAAGCGTCGAATAACGTTTCACGGAACGGCGAACAAAGTGGTATAACACTCCTGGGTGTCACGGTGAGTCACGTTGGTCGTCGTGCTCGACCTTCGATCCCTTCCAGTTTTGCTCGTTATTTTGTATCACGTATTCGTTCGACCTTATAATTATTATTATAATCACGTTGCTACCGGCCGGTATTCTGAAAATCGTATGACCATGGGTGCACGCTCCCCGTGTACAAAAATAGTCGTTCTCGATCGAGTTCGATGAATTTCAACAAATGTCCTGCACGGAATCCAACTCCGTTTTGTTCAATATGTACAATTTGTTTATTTCGCATTTGTTTTTAATTGATACTAATGTGTATCTCATAAATGACAAATAATGTGTAGACTGTTTTTGGTGCCTTTCCACTTTAGTCTCCATTGGTATCAACACTAGAACTGCCAGTGTTAAATCTGTTATATGTAAAAATATTAAATAAGCATTTTGGAAACAGAGGTATCAAGTGGCGAAGAAGATGAACAGTTAAATAATTTATGTTTTATAAGATACACGTGGAATATCGACTCCCGTATTTTGGGGAGTTTTTATTAATAATTAGGAACTAGTCAAATCGACTACCTTGGTATTAGTTGTAGTACTAAAAAACACTAAACGATCAACATACTTTTTTAGAGACTTCCTTCCGTGAGTGCTTTCGCCCTAATTTCGTGTTTGAATAGTGAGTAATAAGTACCATGTCGAACGATAGAAGAATGGACTATTACTTTTTAACGAAATAGTGACAGAGTTATCTTGTTATAGTATATAATAAAAAACATATTTATTCATCTTTTACTTTACTACGTATACCTTAGATTTGACTAGTTCCGGTTCTAAGAAAATTTCTCTTGTTGTTTCTATTTAAATAAGACAGAGTTTAAATCAGTGCTATCATTAAAACGTGACACTATAAAATTGAATTATTCATTTTATATCAAGTACACTGTTTGAATTTATTCCTAAAAAAGGAATACCGGGCAAGCAGATAAATCTCACAGTCAGTGACTAAAAAATTCTATTTCTAAACTTCAATCATACCTTCCACACTGTCGCAACCAATTTGCTTGTTTCGATCTAATCACCGTATATCAGATTACCGATTTACATATCTACACACGATATCCTCTCCGCCCTAACGACTCGACCGTACCCGGTAAAACGAAATTATCCGAGAATCCAAGCCTTCCTAATTCCCATCAAATACGATAATAAAGTTCCTTCCTGCCTACTCTACCAACGTTGAATTCGGCGAAAGGAATAAAGCGAATTCCACCAACAAAAGTCAAAGTGGACGCTGCAACGTGGATCGCGGCGGAAACCAGCCGACGTCGAAACAGGTCCCGCGAGTATTCGAATAACGCCGGGAATAAAAAAGAATAACGTCGATGGAGAATATCGGGAATAAAAATTTATTTCAACATTTGTGGCAACTCGAAAGAACAAGACGGAAAGACACAGGTACACACACACACACACACAGGAAGGACAAAGGCAGATATCATTAACGGGCCACCGGTTAGATCTTTGGTTGGCATTTTCAGCGCGATGGAAGAGAGAAAGAGAGAGAGAGAGAGAGAGAATGACAAACTTAGAAAAAGAGAAAAAGATAGGGGACGGGGGGAAAGGGTGACGAGGAGAAGCCGAGAAAGATAAAAAGGAAGGAGAGAGTGAGAGAAGAAATGTCGAGAGGTACACACAGTACCTCTTCTTGAAGTGACGAGACGAGGAGGTGGAGGTGCACCAGGAGGTGGAAGAGGCACAACACGTGACCAATGACTTATATAAAGGTGGAGGAACGATAGAGCTCGAACACAGAGTTCTCTCTGCACAGTGGAACCAGTGCCCGCAAAAGTGACCATATTTTTTTTTTTTTAATTTTAAGTATCGCACAACGAGCAAGTAATAAGATAACACCATACCACGCGGGGACAGCTTTTCGTAACAACATGAGGACGTACTACGTGATTGCCGCCATTCTGATCGTCGGTACGTAATTCAAAATAGCCGCGATGCGAAAATGAGACGGATCGAGAGGGAGGATTATGATAGGAATGGGAAAACGCGAAGGCAATTGTCACACGCACGGTACAATTGTCGAGAAGAGAATAAATGGGAAAAGTGTTACAAGACGGCGAGCGGTTCTTGCCTCGGAAGTGGAGGAATCTTAAGTGTGTGACATGCGGGTGAATCACGAACAGTGTGCAATCTTATTTTCCTTACGGTTCTCAGGATAGGAACGACGGCCGCCGTTTACGAAACGCACGTTAACCCTTTCGGTATCACTGGGACATATATAACCCAAAGAAAGTTTAAGAGACAAATGTTTATATAAAATGCATTCGATATCGGTATTTTGTACCACTGTAATCCCATTTCATGGGAACTTTCAAAAAATATATGTTTATCGGAATGAAGTCTCTGATAAGAGCATTTTACTTAACACTAGATCTACGGCCGCCGTCAAATTGACGGGTTCCTACTTTTCTACAAAAATTTCTCGAATCGATAGAGAATCAGTACAGTAAATATTTCACGTTTATCTTATAATCCACAAATTACTTAACTGGTTGTATTTTTTGCCGCTTGATCCACCTTTTCTCAAAGTACTTATTTAATATATTTAAATATACTTGATTTAGCGGCCGTAGATCTAGTGTTAAAACCTGTTTCAAATTTCCTGCAAAAGTGGCGCCGAAAGGGTTAATCGAGATAAAGACTAGTTTGTGCACCAAAATTTCTATGATCGCGAGCTTTTTTCATTTTCTAACAGCTAGAAAACATTCCTCGTCGTTTTATTTCCCCATTCCGAAGTTTCAGCCGATGCAATTTATATTGATAAAGTTTGGTACTGACGCAAGGGTTCGATCGAAAATACATTTTGTCGATGTTGTACAATCTTTTCTTCGACGTCGACGTTTTATGACTTTACGTGAAAAGTGCACACAAATTCTACGCTTGTATCTACAAATCACTAAAAAGACTGTGACAAGATAAACTTTTATACGAACATGTGCTACATCAATGCCTGTCTAATTGTTTTTAACACTAGAACTACCAAACCAGTCAAAATGACTGGTACAAGATTTTTTCAAAAAATTATCCAAGTTTATACGAGCGTCATAGAATAAACATTCTATGTTCATCTAAAAAAACACAAATCACCGAGTCGATCATATTTTCCGCCTCCTGATTCCTCTCTTTTCAAAGTACTTATTTAATATAACAAAATACAATAGATTTAACGCTGGCAGTTCTAGTGTTAACGTACGATAGTCCGACTTTCTCAGTCAAGTGAACAAATGCAAATCTTATATTAACGATAAAATTGCGCACGCGTTATACCGTCATAAAGTTCACACGTAATTTAATCAATCCGTATTTTTTCTCTTACCTCAATTAATCAAACACCCCCTACAAATGACCTACATTCTTTTATTAGAAACATACAAACACTTTTTTCACACACAAAAAAAACCCATCATACTGAAAAATTTGCAAACTTCTCCCCAAGAAAGAATTCCCCATTCCCGTCCCTTTTCATCTCGCAAAAGACTTTCCACGTCTCAAGAGAATAACATTGGCCCAGATCTTGACCCTTCTTTTCATCATTGCTCGTATCGTTCTCCAAGGATAAAAATTGCCATGTCGAATGAGAATACAAAGAAACGAGCATCACACATACGCAACAAATCGGGCGAATCCCATTACGAAGTAACATTATCAGAAACAAAACTTCTCGTAACCAGTCCCGAGAAAAATGAAAGTGAATATAGCTCGCTCAAACTCGAGTGGCACGCGTGTGCGAAATTGCACGCGAGCAAGTACAGCACACATATATGAACGTATATATACATATATACACACATACGGTGGAACATACACAGCGAAAGTGTATGGAGGAGAGCCTGAGTGAACGGGATGCTGGGAGGGTCAGTCACGAGCCGTTGGTGTTGCGGCTGCTGGTAGCTGGGTCTGGCTCTAGGCCCAAAGTGAAAGCGCCTTGGCGAAAGTCAGTTTGTGCCCTTACATAAGACGTTTAGGTTATTCAGACATCATATGCCGCGAAGAAAGAATACCGGATTATTATTATGAATACAATTGGCTACCATGGCGGGCGTACCAACATAAAAACCCTCTATCGGCGCAGATGATGAGAAACTCAGGTTACAGTATTCCTATTCGATCGCGCGTTTTTTTTTATAAAATTAATTGCAATTTTAAGTGTACGGAATACGAGAGAAGCATAATATTACGACGATGAGACGTACCATTTTGCGGTCGGAAGTTAATTTCATTGTTTCACTAGCCGAGATGTAGAAAAATTGTCGAACGGTAAGAGACTGCGATTACCGCGATTCGTGGTAACGTTAAATATCGTGCCGGGTGTAACCACAGAATAGTTTTTTCCTATTTACTATAATTATACAATCGTTAATTCCTTGACGAAAGTAAAAGCGACTCTATAAATTGCCGGAGGCGTTTGGAGAGTTTAGGAATCGCAATCATAGCGGAAGGCACATTTCCATTAGCATCTGATTATATTTGTCAATGATTTCTTCCTTCAGTCCTACGTAATAGTACTTGCTACTAAGGTATTAGATATATTGAATGCATTTATCTGACAATCAATCATTCCTGTCGACAAAGGGAAGATCGTATAATAAATTATTGCTCAACCGCTTCTTGCGCAATAGACATTGCATCACCGTCATCCCTATATATCCTCAATTCTTCGTTTCAGCCGTGAGCGCACAAGATAACTTCAAGTGTCCCGATGACTTCGGCTTCTATCCACATCACATATCCTGCGACAAGTACTGGAAGTGCGACAACAACGTAGCCGAACTAAAAACCTGCGGAAATGGTCTTGCCTTTGACGCGTCCGACAGCAAGTTCCTAACTGAGAATTGCGATTATCAACATAACGTTGACTGTGGCGAGAGGACGCAACTTGAACCTCCTATCGGCACACCTCACTGTCCTCGTCTTTACGGTATCTTCTCCGACGACAAGAAATGCGACGTCTTCTGGAACTGCTGGAATGGAGAGGCATCCAGATACCAGTGCAGTCCTGGACTCGCTTACGACCGGGAAGCTAGAGTTTGCATGTGGGCAGATCAAGTACCTGAATGTAAAAATGAAGGTACGTTTTTATTGTTCTATGCGAAGTGAATTTATCTCGATATTTTTGTTTTGTTTCTTTCATTCGTTTAGAAGAAACTTTGAATTTGCAAATGGTAAACCGTAGTTTCAATCCGCTGGCTGCTATAAATTTTTTACATTTTTCTCTTGTTTCTCTCGGAGATGGCGACAGCAGTAGATATATTGCTAAAGTTACTTTGGATTTTAATCTCAAAGAAACTTAGCGAACCCGGCATCGCGAATTTTATTGAAACTTTGAATAACAACACGATGAATCGAGACACGAAAAACAACGTCGTTTCTTCCACAAAAGTGTCGTACTCCCTAAATCTGTCTAAATGGTGACAATAACTGGTTCTTTATTTCATCAAAGAGCTCCTCAAATTTTCAACACTATTTCTTCTTGGATTTTCTACATCCACCTTGTGAAATTCTTCTCGTCATTATTCCTTTTTTCCAAATATATTTATACAGTGTGCATTCCAGTATCGAAGAAAGCGTGGCGCTTCCAGTTCTTCACTTAGATCTCCCAAACTACAATAAATTCTTTCCAATGGCAATCAAACGTTATAACAATATCTATCAAAATTTTCAAAACTTCCATTTAACAATCTACTTTGTTCTATACAATTAAATTTATTGATTCGACATACTTCCCCTATTCGTTATAGTTTAAGAACCATAATATCCAACGGAAAAACAGATTCCACCTTTCATGAAGGACAGAGCAAAGAAAATACCCTTAGTCGCATCTCAGACAGCCACAATCTAACGAGGTTTTGCACAAAATCATCGTATCCGGTTTCGCCTGAATGGTATTGAATTTCTACGCGTCATGCTTTACCACGCGCATCCTGTGTTTCTTCACTTGTTTGTATCTTCGATGCGATAGAATCGAAAGACGCATGTCGTCGGTTCACCGTTCACCGGTTTCCGTCGGTCGAAGTATTTGTAAAGGGAGTCACGGCACGCCTCTCTCTCTTGCACCACGTGTTCAATGTATTTATCGCATTGCACAGAGGTCGCAGGAGGTTTCACGTGTCCAGCAGCTGGTGAAGTGAGCGGAGCATCCGGCAGCTTCAGCAGACACGCCCATCCCGAGGACTGCAGAAAGTACTACATATGTCTCGAAGGTATCGCCAGGGAGTACGGATGCCCGATTGGCACCGTCTTCAAGATCGGCGACTCTGACGGAAGTGGCGCCTGTGAGGATCCTGAAGATGTCCCCGGATGGTAAGTTCTTTTTTTTCTTCTTTTGTTTAAACGCCATGAGTTCGTGCGATATTGTTTCATGCTGATTAGGCGCTGTTCTTTGTTTCACGTTTGATTGATAGATTGAATGTGTTGGTAACACTGGTTCAGTTTATCGTGCGCTTTTTGCTTTCTGTATGACATATTTTTACTCAGGTCGGAAGATTATTTTCATTATACGAGGAGATAATATTAATAATAGGGTTTCATGTAATTTCATTTCAAAGTTTTATACAGAGAAATATGTTCGGACCTTTTTGAAATTTATAATTGCTAGAAAAATTGGGAAGTTCATATTAAATAATAGACCATGGAACATATATTGCCTCAAAGTCAAACAGTATTATGGTAGGTAAACTTATTAGGTTAGAATCATTGAGAAAAATAGAAATTGAGAGTAACTCCACTTTCCTGCTGCTGCTTACATTTTAAACGTTAATAGCCAAGCGTAAGTTCAAGTTTGCATGCTTTTTTGACCTCATAATTTATGGGTCATTTGAAATGATCGTATAGCATCGTTGCCATGTGCATATATGTAACGCATGACCGAATAATAGAAGTACCCGCAACATTTCAGCCGAACAATTTCATTAGTCGGAAATGACAAGAAAAAGAAATGTATAAATTGAAAATAATTGTATGTTTCAATCATTGTTTACACTGTTTATTTAACCTATTCTTCTAGCCGTATTTGCACTCATAACAATTCATGAGGAATGATACGCAGGCTGTCGTTTAAAGTACTGTCATAAATAATATAAGATTATACGTTATTTTAATATAAATTATAACATTAACATTTTAAAGTAAATGACTCTCTTCTATGATAAAAAACGATAAGAAAAAATTGCATCGTGGCAATTTATCATGCGGTGCTGGAGAGAAAATACAATTCTCACGCTCAGACAGCTGATATAGCAATGCATTCACATGGTTATGGAGACCTATATACTTCTACCATGTAATGTTCTCCTATTTATCGTGAATATTCTAAACTGTAGAAACGTAGTATTCCCATACGATTCCCAATGACATTGCATTAATAAGTCTGTACTTATTTTCATTTATGTTTCGTAAAAGATAATTGATAAAAACGTTTGACTCTTTGTGTCACTGGCAATACTTTATGCATTGCTCACTTCGTACTATTTCACTGTGTGCCGAAACGTCTAATTTACTTTCATTATACACGATCCGATTAGTGCGTGTGATAGTTCAACAAATATCATGTTAGATTTGAAAATCAATGTCGGAAAAAACGTGATCCCTACAGTTTAATCAATCAAATCCGCATTCCTTTCGAAATCTTTCGCGGATTACTTTCGAGCACCGCATGATACATATGACTGGATGAAAACCTCAAATAAGGATTTATGTAAGATTTATATTATAATTTCAATTATTTAGAATACTATCTTTTTGCATATATTTCTTAATGAAATATTTTCAATCTGTTTTCACTAAAATAACCTACGGATTATACAATTATATTATACTATTAATTCAATTTCAAAAATGTAGCACAGATCCTTATTTGATTTTACATTCAGGTATTAACACTAGAACTACCAAACCAGTCAAAATGACTGGTACACAATTTTTTCCAAAAATTCTCCAAGTTTATAGAAGAGTCTTAAAATAAATATCCTACGACCATCTTAAAAAACATAAATCACCGAATCGCTTATCTTTTCCGCCTCTTGACTCCTCCTTTTTCAAAGTACTTATTTAATATTTTGAAATGTGATAGATTTAACGCCGGTAGTTCTAGTGTTAATGAATACACAAAATCTAGATTTTTACCCGAATGAAAAATTCATCGCATAGTTAACTTCTCCCCAATTTCAATTAAACGTGGAAAAATACTGAAAGTCGCAGTTCTAAATATAAGTCAATGCAACTAATTTATAGTGGAATGAGATTAAAATTGTTTATGGTAATAAATTACTCGACAGCCCACTCTGGTGTTTTCCCACTGGAAAACATACCTATTCTCCAAATATTAACATACCCACCTCTGAACATCCTCGTACGTAGTTAACTCGTCACACACCTGCACTCTATGCATGCCCTCGTGTCAGAACACCATGCATGTACTAACCCTCAGATATGTCTCGATTTTGCTTCACAGTGAAGATTATTACGGTGACCTGGACCTGAAGAGCATCAGGAAGAGTGAGCTACTTGCCGGAATTCAAAGTTCAGGGGAAACTAGGAAGCCCCAAGGCAAACCAAGACCACCCTCGGCACCCGCGAGGCCCAACGCACCCCTTCAGGAATAACTTTTAATTTTTGTGCTCCTCTTTTTCTCTCATCCTCACATTCTCTCTCTCTCTCTCTCTCTCTCTCTCTCCCTCTCTCTCTCTTTCTCCCCCTATCTTTCTCTCTTCACCTTCTCCTCCTTCCTTTTCGACACAAACTCTATTGTGCAAACACATAAAAGCCCCAAGAATAAGCTAAATCCTGATGCCCAATACTTCGAAAAGTATAGCGCGCCGATACCGAAAAGTGCATCTCGGCAATTCTCGTGTTCTAATTCGAGTCGAATTTTTGCTTTGGCACCGACTGGAATTCGGGATATCCCATAAGAGAGAAACATCGTGCAGCAATTTTCGAACGATCGTCCACGTTCGGAAGGGAATGGTGTCGAGTGAATAAGGGGTGTGTACCTCCTTTGAAAAATTGCAACGATGTTCTTATCCTGGAACTACGAGACGTTTGGACTTCGTATGTCGTTTGTTCCAAGGAATTGATGAAAAGGGTACGCATTTTAAAGAGACTGACCGCTAGTACTTCAAATAGGACATAGAATACTACTCGAGACCCGTAGACGTTCATAAAATTCGTTGGGACATTTTAATTGTCGAGAATTCGCTTGACACGTTCTTCTCTATTCGTGATTCACGATCTTCTTCGATATCCCCCTTGCAGCATGCTAAAAGAATATTCGAATAGACTCGCATGAACATTTGATTCGACAGTGATTCGAGTTAACAATATAATCGCGGACTCCCCGGTAGCTGATTTCGAGCTTGCTATTTCATTTCTTCTTCCCTATCGTCTTCTTTCTATCTCGCGCTCTCTTATCCTCCCGTCTCTTACTCCTCATTCGCTATTCATGCTCTTATGGCTGCCGTGAGACGTTCGATTTAAAAGCGAAAAGCCCTGTGATTGCGCCATGTATTATACATGAGGGCCGATCTACTGGATTCAGGCGAGATCCTCGGGAAAAAAGGTTCAGTGGACGGACGGCTTTGAAATTCTCTCCCTCCTCAACACTCTTGGCCTCGATCGAGCACGATCGTGTAAACTATACAGACTCGCCGGCCTGCCCGTATATTTTTAAGTAAAATAAAAAAATTCGTACAATAAAAGAAGAAAACATGTGAAAAAGGACAAGCTATTTGAGACGTCCTAATCCTCTACCCTCTTAATCCTCTATTCCTCGATGTTCTTACCATTGCACATCAAGTATGTGTGCAGTACACTTGGTTTCTGATTGTCGATCTTACTTGGAGAAGCATCGTGGATCTAACAGTATTGCATGCACTTTCCATTGTGTTCTACTAACGCACACGGATTAATTGTTATACATGTATGTGATTTACTCTCTACACTGTGTTTCGTGTGCTGTTGGGAAATCAAATGTGGCCTGCCATATACGTATATTATAGGTTGCAACTGTGCGGTAGTCAGCTAATAAGATGGCAGATGGACATCATTGATTTGAACTTATTAACACTAGATTTATTGACGATTAAATCAAGATATTAAAAGATGGCAAATAAATACCTTAGAAGAAAAGGAACGTAGGAGGGAAAGAATTTAATTGATTTAATCACTTGCAGTCTACAGATAGACGCTGGAAACTGCAAAGAAATAACATTGGAAAAGAAACATTTACAAAAAATTTCAAAGAAATCATTTTGACCGCCCTGGTAGATGTAACGTTAAAATATCCTTCGTAGATGAAGTTGATAAATTAAAATTCACGCAATTCTCTTGTTATACAATCATATCTAAGTATCAACATTTTTTAAATAACGAGTAATGCAGTTGTAGTTTTTCAATTACCAACTATTCAGCTCCGAGTAGTACTTACTACAACACTCTGTATTTGGTTACAAGCTGAGGCGACACAGGGGAAAGGAAAATCTACCGATCGTATTATTGTCTGCAATGAAACAGTGACTCCTCGGTTCAGGAAACCTGCCTGCAATTCATAGCATAACATGAAACCCTGAGGACCTAAAATTATAATTCAGAGAAAAACCGGACACCTCTTTTCCCTTGTACCGTATCATCTCATCTCATCTCGATTATTTAATCCGAGATTAAAATTTTCGGGGACAAACTTCAAATCGAGATAATTATTCGGAATTGTTTTTAATCATTACATCAGAATAGTTACTTCTTTCGAACATGAATCTATAAGGAGGAAAAGTAACAATATCAAATCAACAAATATCTTCGCAATTTACGATCACCCTTTACATTGAAACGCTGTGAACCAACAAATATAACACTATGAGCAATAAATTTCTCAGCCAAGACTACTACGGCGATGTGGACATAAAAGCTTTACGTAAACTGGGGTACAAGAAGTAGCCAAGGAAGAATCGACAAGGACGAGAAATTCCGAAGATCGTTTCGCCGTTGGAAATCTACGGAGAAATTGAGAGCACGCTCAATTTATTTCCATTTCTTCTCGATAGATTGTGCACTTAAAGAAGATAAGTCAATCGCCGAATTGCTCTTTGATTACGCTCTCTATTTCAAGAGAACTAACGTAAATTCCTGCGATAATTCCGCGCCGAATTATTCGTCTATTATAAGTTTATAAGATGTTATTTGTAAGCTGAGCAAAAATTCATACGTTGCCCGAATATGTTCACTTGCCTTAAACTTTTCGTTCTGTTGAGACACTTCATCACACTGCATATATGTAGAAGATGCCACTGCGAACTGCAGAGCATGAGATGACTCTTCACGTAAAACAGAGTCGAAAATGTGAAATGAACTTTTTCAGACATTACTTCATTTCCAAGATAATCAAATTTGAGCATTTGTTACATAGCCACATGGCTCACCAATTGACGTTGGTATTAGGTAACTTTTTCACTGGCAGCCGTATCCGTTTATCGGGTATCGATAATCTTTTATCTGCTTATCGGGCTTTAATACACCAAGTGCCATAAGGATCATCGATCACAAATTCTGATAAGTTCAATGAAAATTTGTATATCTCTTAAATGACAATATTGTGAAATTGTCAGTGTATTTATTATCAAAATTGTATAGAATAAGTGGAGTATCACTGCATATGTAATTACTCAGAATTGTAGCATTTCTATTTCACAACGGTATATTTCTAATAGCAAAACATGTAAGATACGTCCGAAATTCAATATATTAGTTATCAATTAATACGGATGTACATGGCATACACAAATAAATATTATCCTCTCCTCCCCCTCTCCCTCCAGCCGTGATTTTAAATCGATCAGTGGGCTTTTGCAGAAAACGTACTCGCCGAAAAATTATCTTTGACCTTGAAATTCAAGGTTTTGTGTTCATTGCTGACAAGGAGAGCCCACGATGGTTGGGACATCCATTTTGATAATACTTTTTCTGCTAGGATTAAAAATCCATTCCCTAACGTGACATTTTTTCACCTAGATTACCCATTTCGTAACACTGTGCAGTCGGCTGAGACAGAACCAAAAATCCTGGGCTAATTCCAGGCCCCGTAGCACCAAAAGAACCCTTGGTATGGGCGTAACACGACTACTATAATGCTGGAACGCTAAGAAGGCAGCTGAGGGATAATTTGCTCTGATTCGCCCGACGGATAGGGAAATCCCTCTCCCTCACGCATTTTCGATTTTAACGCGCTATTGGCAAGAGCGTCCCGCACATTCGTTGCGTCGTCATGTGAACGACGAAAGTAGTGTTTTATTTTCGGTTGTCATTCGTCGATCTGAGGTTTCCAGGACCGACATTGTGGGGATAGCGGTGCGTGAGCAATCTCCCCTACCGTCTCAGCTGCCAACTTACCGTTCCAGACCTATACCAATACCATTGTTCAACACGCGGGCTCAGGTACCCCGGGTTCGCCAAACCCGTACCTGGAATGTTCGCAGGCCCCTGGGGGGACTAATATGTGACAATGGGATAGGGAATCCGCGTATTGAAGTCGTGTCCTGTTGGACGTGATCAACCAAAAATTGCTCCGCAAACAACTCGTTGGCCACCTCCTCTCTAGGGAACTGCGGAGGGATCACTTTAGGTGAAATTTTGAGCCGATTCAGCAACACAGAAAATGTTTGTATCACAATGTATTCCCCTCTATACCGTACCAATTTTGTATTAACATTTTTTGATATTATTACAAATAACGGGAACATTCAATGCGGACGTAGATATTGTCCCACCCTGTATATAAGCCCATAATTCTACATACACATCAGCTTTAGCCGAAAGGAGGACAATGTGTTACACGATAAAAACATGGCTGACAAGGGAAGTTCGGGAACTGATACATTCTGATTTTGATAGAACTTTGCATAAATGAGCCGTTCAGTGCACAAATCGATTAACTCCATAAAACCTAAAGTGGAGAAACGTGATGAAATAGTATACACTCGTTTTCAAAATTCCCTTCAAAATATAAATACAAATAAGTATTGTAGAATATATAATCGCATTTAGCTTTCCTCTAACGAAATACAAAATGAATAAGGTGGTATAGCCTTGGAATTAATTAGATTGACTTCTGAATTTAATCATTTATTATTCGATGGCCAAACAAACTTCGTCATTTAATGGTGTTAATCGTTATTATTACGAAAATTTATTCTAAACATAAAAAGTTAGGATTCAATCAAATGCTTTGATACTTCAATTTAAAAAAATTCAAAAAGTGGAGTTAATCGATTTGTGCACTGAACGGCTCAAATATGAATTAGACATATCTAAGCAGATAGCTGTAATTCGTGCCTGTTTTCAACTTTGAGGGATACATCAACCCCTTTCTCCGAACCGTCCCTTATGTATCTCCCTCAAAGTTAAAAACGGGTACAAAGGAATTACAGCTATCTTCTTAGATATGTCTAATTCATATTTATGCTAAGTGTCAAAAAAATTTGAGGATATCAGTTCCCGAACTTCTCTTGTGAGAGTGTTAAACGATTTTAACACAAATTTCGAGTTAATGAAAATCGAACGAATATTCTACTGTGCAATTATAAATGCGCGTTTCGATCTAGGGCAGAGACTCTGAACCTCTTTTCCGTCACTGTGCACTTTCAGTAATTTAAAAATTTGGCGTCACACTAATAACAAGATAATTTTATAAGAATTTTGCTTGATTGATTGATCGATGTACTTACAATATATTTTAGAAAAATAGCATACGATAATAATTTTCAATGAAATATAAAATGAAATTGCATTACAAAGTAAACAAAATGTTTATTTAATGATAAACTACAAATTACATTTAATGTGTAAGTTGAGCTTGATGTTTTTTGATAACTTCATTTATATTTGAGCGTAAAAATAATAATGTTACTCTCATTTCGTGTCTTTCTGACTGTGTCTCGTTCTTGTCTGACGTCACTGGTCACTGATTTAGACTACACCTATCCCCCGATGCACAGGGTACTTTACTTATACGGTTTTTAAATTAAGGGGTTTTTAAAAAAATTTGCTTTTAGTTATTTCTATTTAACCCTTTGGGGACTAGCGACGCATATATATAGTCCGAGAAAATATTTAATTATAGTTTATCGCTGCTTGTATACACAGTTAGAGTTGAAAAATTAAAATCCAATCGTTGAAATGTGATTAAACAAATAGTAACTTATAATGGGTGTGTATATGTGTATATATATACATTCGCGCTCGCACACACCCACACACACACACACGCATATTAAAAGCCTAACTTGCTGGTTAAAAGGTGGTTTTGGATCACAAAATAAATAGTTATCTCTCAATATTCAAAATTGTCTCCGTCCGCACAGGGTTAACGTTTGTAAGGGAAGAAACGGAACCAAAATAGTAGAACAGATAACACAAACGAATTTATTAAACAATTAATAATGTCAAACGAACACAAAAAACAGACTCAATTACAGAAAACATAACTCAGAAAACCATCAATGATAAACTATTACTTTAAATACATAAACTAATTGTTCCGTAATGCATAAACTAATCCATCCACGGTCGCTGTTCGTAAAAGACTGCGTCACGTTTAAAAAAGCGCGTCTCCTCGTTCCGGCAACGGAGCCACGCGAGCCGGTCGTCGCAGCGACAACGGCATGCATCATATAATCTGAACGCAGGTTCACATCTGTCACTAACAACACTAACACTCTTACCCGTTGAAATAAATGACTGAACTATACACGTTTTAGTTTGTTTGCGATTTACGCAGTTTTACGTATCAAAATTCATAATTTCGATTTACACGGTTTTCTAAGAAACCTATCTTCCGTTTAAGTCGGGGGATACGTGTAATAAAAACGCACAAAAGATGACGAGTTACCTTCACATCTGCATTAACAGCGATAAAGAAATCCAGCCCTTCATTTTATTCCTTATTCTTCTCACGTACTTCCTTTTCTATATGTAGTTATTCGCAGTGCGGTATTGTACGATTCGTGCAAAAAGGGCGGTGGATTGTACAGTCAGGCAAAAGCACAAAAGCGACACAATTAAACAAGCTCTTCCACGGATCGTTTGCCTTGTATGAATGACACACGGACTCCATTGACGAGGGTGAACGATAATGCTTATATCCGTTCGCTGAATGATTACGGATCTAAAAGTAAAGTAAACGATGAAACACTCGCGTGAAAATGCAGACGGCAAATGTTTCCCGGCCGTGAGATCGCGAGCACACATTTTCAAACGAATACCGCGTTCCTCTGACGGTGCGAACACGATCCCGTCGTACTAGAGAATCAACCTTGGTCTGAGTTTACCCCTATCGAGGCACATTAAAAATTCACGAGAGATCGACGCTTCCCTTTCGTACTCGAAACTTCTTCAGCCGGCAAAAAAAACGCAACAGCTGACGATCTTTAGCATTCTCCCTCGATGAAGATACCTCTGAAATTGCATGCATTGAAAAAAAATTGTAACAGCGTTGGACATTCCCGCGTAAAATATAAAACAGCAGACTTCCGTTCTTTGCTCGCTTATTGAGTAGTTTGTGAAGTTTTGCAGTTGATATTTATCGCCGTTGCTTCCACGATGCCTCGTAGTTGGCACTCGGTTGTAGAGCAGAGAACAAAAACCAAAAGACAAAGGGCAAAAAACAAAGAACAGAGAGCAAAGAAGAGAGAGGAAAGAGCAAACGGCGAAGTGCAAGGGGTAAAATATAGAGGGCAGAGAACAGGGAGAAAACGTCGGCATGAATATATCAAAGTCTTCGAAAACAGCAGGTGTTTCTTGTTTTTCCACTTTGTAGAACGATGTCACCGTTAGTCAGTTCACGATCATTGCCCCGATGAAATGGAGAGTACCCTGTTTTCGCCTCTTTTACAGATTTTGAATGGGCAATAGGATTAAATCGCACCAGCTTGGATATAATCGGTATCTGGCCGAAGGAGGAGTCTACTAGACAAACATTATTCGTTAACATACGTGTTTTGATCAACGCTCTGCTAATAATTTTCGGTCTTGCCATTCCTAGCCTGAACGCGTTGATTAAAAATCGAAACGATCCGCTAGCGGTCATGGATAATTTACAATTTTCAGTGCCGATAATAATGACGATAATGAAATTGATCATCATTTGGTGGAACAAAGAAGGTAAAGTGCAAGATCGAACGATATATCTCTCAACAGCTTACCTCGTATCAGCACGATTCTTCACAGCTCTTCTGCCGGTTGTGAATATGATCGAGAAAGATTGGGCGAGATCGAGAAGCATCAAAGAACGAAACGTTATGATAAGACGAGCTCGGACCGCCAAAAGAATCAATCAGTGCTGTTGCATTATCTTAATAAGTAGTTTTTTCTTGATAACGCTTCTTCCCGGATTTGGTGTAACGCTCCGGTATTTGACAAACGCTACGGATCATGACAGATTTTTGCCGCTGCAAAGTTATTACCTTTACGACGTGACTAAAACGCCGTACTTCGAATTAACGTTTCTTAGTCAAACAATCAGCTCAGTGATCACCGGTATTTGTTATACTGGCATCGACAATTTTCTGGGACTGTTACTGTTTCATATCTGCGGTCAACTAGAAAACCTTCGAGCTCGTTTTACAAAGATGGGAGACATTCAGGATTTCGATTACGTTCTGGCGAGCAATGTTGAGGAACACATACGCCTTATCAGGTTTTTCAGTCGTTCAGTCGCAATATAGTACATCGAATTCAATATTTTCTTCTTTTGTACGTAAAGCAACGGAAATTTTAAAATCTTCGACTATTTATTCCTTGCATAGATCGGTCGACGTCGTGGAAAATACATTCACCCTGTTGCTTCTCGCATTATTGATGTATTTTGGTACGTTTGTTTCTGTTTATGGATTTCTATTTATGAGGGTAAGTACGCAATGTGACATGGAATCAAACAAATTTTTCGATTTCCGCATGGAAACTAATTAGTTTGTATGTCGATTTATAGATATTTCAGAAACAAGGAAACTTTTCTCTGTGGCGAATAATATATTTGCTAATCGTCATTGTGAACATATTTTTACATACCTTCCTTCAATGCATCTTGGGAGAGATTCTAGTAACCCAAGTAAGTAAGGCCCACGGTAGCACGTATCTGCCAGTCTTTACGAAAATGTGTAACTAATATTTGCAATTATTCATCGGCAAAAAAGTCCGATGGAGTGCACCGTGCCATTTGCGATTGCGAATGGGAAAAATTACAACCAAGGAAAGTGAGATGTTTGATACTTCTGCTAGTACGAGCCAAAAAACCACTTTGCATTTCGGCAGGAAAAATGTTTCCAATAACATTGCCGACATTCTGTGGGGTAATATCAATACTCTTCGGTTATAAACGTTGCAAGGTCAATGATTATTTCATTCGGTGTTTAATTATGTAATTTTTATTTCCTACTTTCACGTTGATTCAGATACTAAAAATATCGGCCAGTTATATATCATTTCTACTTACAAAATTGGAGTAAAACAGTGAACCAGGGAATACTCGGTAGCTGACAATTACAGAATCATGAATTTAGAGGATGGTAAAGTTTCGCAAAAATGATACACGCAATAAAAATAAGCACGACTTTTCAAAAAATGGAATATAAATTTCTCAGAGTGTAAAATCCCAAGAAGAATTTTTCCACGGACTAAAATTGGTCCACTACACATGTGAGACGCACGAAAAGTAGCCCGACAGCAGAGTGTTAAATAAATATATTTATAATAAAGTAATAAATGTTATAATACCAAGATTTTAATTACAACCATTAATAGCGACTTCCAAATCCTGTTGCTATACGCACAATTTTTTTTTAATCTGCTTGTTCCTCATTACTTCGTTTCTGAATCCTCCTCTCCTCGTGTCTTCCACTGAATTTTATCTTGAAGTAGCTCAATAGCAATATATTTAACAAAATGACCAATGAAAATTATTCAATTTATTTTAACGATATCAGAATTATATAATTACATTCAAGTCTCCATCATTTCTTACATCATTTCTACAGAATCAATATTTTATGCTCTCCCCTATCGGTTGATGCGGCTTCCATTTTTTACAAAAGGCGCTATTTTCAATGACACTACCTCCTCTATCGTCACTTGCAGACACTAAATTTATACAGATTAATCTCTATATTTATTACTATATTTTATATCAATGCAATCATTTTTACAATCAAATAAAGTCACAATCAAAAAGACTATAAATATACGTTCTTCTAAGTTTTAAAGAATTACTATGCTTAATCAAGCAATTGTTGCTGTAATATAGCACATATTTTTTACATTTTTAATATGAAAAAACTTATACAAAATTACATTAGTTATTCTAAAAACATTAGGCCAATTACAGTTGACATGTTTTTAGGTATTTACATATTACAGGACTTTACAATTAAACGTTTAATATAAGTAATACGTTTTAATGTAACACAAAAAGAGTAGTTGTAATATGTGAACAATTCAAACGTCAATAAAATCAACAGAAAATGTTCTGCCGATAACGATGATTCCATCATGACCACAGATGGTACTTGGCGCGGATACCGGAAATATCCGGCGCTTGAAGCGAAAGGTTTAAGTCTGCCGTGTCGCTTATGGATAAAATGGCTCTGACGTTTTCAGGCATCTGTTCCATGAACAACGTACGAAGAATAGTGTCACTACATTGACCGCCTGCTTCATTCCTAAGTTGCTGGAGTAATTCAGATGGTTTCTTATCTCCTATATCTCTGCCTTTTAACAATCTACGCAACTTAGATTCGCTCGTTTCATCAAAAGAGTCTATAATTCGTTTTTTTAACGCATCACATTTATTACATTCCAGAGGCGAGGATAAGATATCAAAAACTATCGGGAGTACTGTATTATCTAGATGTAACATAATACATATATAGAAATTTCGTTTCATCTGATTGAATTCTTGACAGAGAAAATGCTGCCTCAACTTAAACAAACCATAAGGTTGGATTGTCCTTCTAAAATGGTAGAAATTTCTTTAGCAATGCTGCAATATCAAATCAACAAATATCATCGCCCTTTAAGGTCAACCTTTACATTAAAACGCTGCGAACCAACAAATATAACACTATGAGCAGTACATTTCCCAGCCAAGACTACTACGGTGATGTGGACATGAAAGCTTTACTTAAACTGGGGTACAAAAAGTAGCCAAGGAAGAATCAACAAGGACGAGAAATTCCGAAGATCGTTTCGCCGATGGAAATCTACGGAGAAATTAAGAGCACGCTCAATTTATTTCCATTTCTTCTCGATAGCTTGTGCACTTAAGGAAGATAAGTCAATCGCCGAATTGCTCTCTGATTACGCTCTCTATTTCAAGAGAACTAACGTAAATTCCTGTGATAATTCCGCCCCGAATTATTCGTCTATTATAAGTTTATAAGATGTTATTTGTAAGCTGAGCAAAAATTCATACGTTACCCGAATATGTTCACTTGCCTTAAACTTTTCGTTCTGTTGAGACACTTCATCACAGTGCATATATGTAGAGGATGTCACTGCGAACTGCAGAGCATGAGATAACTCTTCGCGTAAAACAGAGTCGAAAATGTAAAATGAACTTTTTCAGACATTACTTCATTTCCAAGATAATTAAATTTGAGAATTTGTTACATAGTCACATGGCTCACCAATTGATGTTGGTATTAGGTAACTTTTTCACTGGCAGCCGTATCCGTTTATCAGGTATCGATAATCTTTTATCTGCTTAACGGACTTTAATACACCAAGTGCCATAAGGATCATCGATCACAAATTCTGATAAGTTCAATGAAAATTTGTATATCTCTTAAATGACAATATTGTAAAATTATCAGTGTATTTATTATCAAAATTGTATAGTATAAGTGGAATATCACTGTACATGTAATTACTCAGAATTGTAGCATTTCTATTTCGTAACGGTGTATTTCTAATAGCAAAACACGTAAGATACGTCCGAAGTTCAATATATTAGTTATCAATTAATACGGATGTACATGGCATACACAAATAAATATTATCCTCCCCTCTCCCTCGCCCTCCAGCCGCGATTTTAAATGGGTCAGTGGGCTTTTGCAGAAAACTTACTCGCCGAAGAATTATCTTTGACCTTGAAATTCAAGGTTTTGTGTTCATTGCTGACAAGGAGAAGCCACGATGGTTGGGACATCCATTTTGATAATACTTTTTCTGCTAGGATTAACCTCTTAGGCACTGAGCACCACTATAGTGGCTTTCGCGGATATCATCTTTCTGTACGGCGCATCACTATAGTGGCTTACGCGGATGTATCTTTCTGTACGGCGCAGCCACTTATAGTGGCTATAAATATTTTTATAAATACTAATGAAAAATTATAATTTAAACATCAAACACTTCATTCCAATGTACTCGTGTAAAGAACAGCATTATCCGTCACACATTGCAGTGCCGTATCATTTACACGTAATTCGCATTGAACTCTGCCGTACCGAGAAACAGCCCCGCGTAAAGTTCCGCCGTGCCTAAGAGGTTAAGAATTCATTTCCCTAACGTGACATTTTTCCACCTAGATTACCCATTTCATAACATTGTGCAGTCGGCTGAGACAGAACCAAAAATCCTGGGCTAATTCCAGGCCCCGTAGCACCAAAGTAACCCTTGGTATGGGCGTAACACAACTACCGCCAAACCATTGTTCAACACGCGGGCTCAGGTACCCCGGGTTGGCCAAACCCGTACCTAGGATGTTCACAGGCCCCTGGGGGACTAATCTGTGACAATGGGATAGGGAATCCGCGTATTGAAGTCGTGTCCTGTTGGATGTGATCAACCAAAAATCGCTTCGCAAACAACTCGTTGGCCACCACTGCTCTAGAGGACCGCGGAGGGATCACTTTAGTTGAAATTTTGGGCAGGTTCACCAACACAGAAAGTTTTTGTATCACAATATGTTCCCCTCTATACCGTACAAGATTTGTATTAACATTTTTTCATATTATTACAAATAACGGGAATATTTTACTGGCTGTGTCTCGTTCTTGTCTGACATCACTGATCACTGACTTTGAGTACACCTATCCCCCGATTTCCACGGTACTTATTTTTAAAAAAAAATGCTTCTAGTTATTTCTATTAAAGCCTTTGAGGACAAGCGACGCATATATGCGGTCTGAGAAAAAATTTAATTATAGTTTATCGCTGCTTGTATACACAGTTAGAGTTGAAAAATTGAAATCCAATCGTTGAAATGTGATTAAACAAATAGTAACTTATAATGGGTGCCACCCACCCACACACAGACACACACATATACTAAAAGCCTAACTTGCTGGTAAAAAGGTGGTCTCGGATCACAAAATAAATGGTTATCTCTCAATATTCAAAATTGTCTCCGTCCGTAAAGGGTTAACGTTTGTAAGGGAAGAAACGGAACCATAATAGTAGAACAAATAATACAAACGAATTTATTAAACAATTAATAATGACAAACAAACACAAAATACAGACTCAAATACAGAAAACATAACTCAGAAAACCATAAATGATAAACTATTACTTTAAATACATAAACTAATTGTTCCGTAATGCATAAACTAATCCGTCCACGGTCGCTTTTCGTAAAAGACCGCGTAACGTTTAAAAAAGCGCGTCTCGTCGTTCCGGCAACGGAATCACGCGAGTCGATCGTCGCAGCGAGAACGGCATGCATCATATAATCTGAACGCAGGTTCACATCAGACACTAACAACACTAACACTCTTATCCGTTGAAATAGATGACTGAACTATACACGTTTTAGTTTGTTTGCGATTTACGCAGGTTTACGTATCAAAATTCATAATTTCGGTTTACACAGTTTCTAATAAATCTATCTTCCGTGTAAGTCGGGGGATACGTGTAATAAAAACGCAAAAAAGATGATGAGTTACCTTCGCATCTGCATTACCAGCGATAAAGAAATCCAGCCCTTCATTTTATTCCTTATTCTTCTCACGTACTTCCTTTTCTATATGTAGTTATTCGCAGTGCGATATTGTACGATTCGTGCAAAAAGGGCGGTTGATTGTACAGTCAGGCAAAAGCACAAAAGCGACACAATTAAACAAGCTCTTCCACGAATCGTTTGCCTTGTATGAATGACACACGGACTCCATTGACGAGGGTGAACGATAATGCTTATATCCGTTCGCTGAATGATTACGGATCTAAAAGTAAAGTAAACGATGAAACACTCGCGTGAAAATGCAGACGGCAAATGTTTCCCGGCCGTGAGATCGCGCACACATATTTTCAAACGAATACCGCGCTCCTCTGACGGTGCGAACACGATCCTGTCGTACTAGAGAATCGACCTTGGTCTGAATTTACCCCTATCGAGGCATATTAAAAATTCACGAGAGATCGACGCTTCCCTTTCGTACTCGAAACTTCTTCAGCCGGCAAAAAAAGCGCAACAGCTGACGATCTTTAGCATTCTCCCTCGACGAAGATAACTGTGAAATTGCATGCATTGAAAAAAAATTGTAACAGCGTTGGACATTCCCGCGTAAAATATAAAACAGCAGACTTCCGTTCTTTGCTCGCTTATTGAGTAGTTAGTGAAGTTTTGCAGTTGATATTTATCGCCGTTGTTTCCACGATGCCTCGTAGTTGGCACTCGGTTGTAGAGCAGAGAACAAAAACCAAAAGACTAAAGGCAAAAAACAAAGAACAGAGAGCAAAGAAGAGAGAGCAAAGAGCAAACGGCGAAGTGCAAGGGGCAAAATACAGAGAGCAGAGAACAGGGAGAAAACGTCGGCATGAATATATCAAAGTCTTCGAAAACAGCAGGTGTTTCTTGTTTTTCCACTTTGTAGAACGATGTCACCGTTAGTCAGTTCACGATCATTGCCCCGATGAAATGGAGAGTACCCTGTTTTCGCCTCTTTTACAGATTTTGAATGGGCAATTGGATTAAATCGCACCAACTTGGACATAATCGGTATCTGGCCGAAGGAGGAGTCTACTAGACAAACATTATTCGTTAACATACGTGTTTTGATCAACGCTCTAATAATAATTTTCGGTCTTGCCATTCCTAGCCTGAACGCGTTGATTAAAAATCGAAACGATCCGCTAGCGGTCATGGATAATTTACAATTTTCACTGCCGATAATAATGACGATAATGAAATTGATCGTGATTTGGTGGAACAAAGAAGGTAAAGTGCAAGATCGAACGATATATCTCTCAACAGCTTACCTCGTATCAGCACGATTCTTCACAGCTCTTCTGCCGGTTCTGAATATGATCGCGAAAGATTGGGCGAGATCGAGAAGCATCAAAGAACGAAACGTTATGATAAGACGAGCTCGGACCGCCAAAAGAATCAATCAGTGCTGTTGCATTATCGTGCTTAGTACTTTTTTCTTGCTAATGCTTCTTCCCGGATTTGGTGTAACGCTCCGGTATTTGACAAACGCTACGGATCATGACAGATTTTTGCCGCTGCAAAGTTATTACCTTTACGACGTGACTAAAACGCCGTACTTCGAATTAACGTTTCTTAGTCAAGCAATCAGCTCAGCGATCACCGGTATTTGTTATACTGGCATCGACAATTTTCTGGGACTGTTACTGTTTCATATCTGCGGTCAACTGGAAAACCTTCGAGCTCGTTTTACAAAGATGGGAGACATTCAGGATTTCGATTACGTTCTGGCGAGCAATGTTGAGGAACACATACGCCTTATCAGGTTTTTCAGTCGTTCAGTCGCAATATAGTACATCGAATTCAGTATTTTCTTCTTTTGTACGTAAAGCAACGGAAATTTTAAAATCTTCGACTATTTATTCCTTGCATAGATCGGTCGACGTCGTGGAAAATACATTCACCCTGTTGCTTCTCGCATTATTGATGTATTTTGGTACGTTTGTTTCTGTTTATGGATTTCTATTTATAAGGGTAAGTACGCAATGTGACATGGAATAAAACAAATTTTTCGATTTCCGCATGGGAACTAATATAGTTTGTATGTCGATTTATAGATATTTCATAAAAAAGGAAGCTTTTCTGTGTTGCGAATAATATATTTGCTAATCGTCATTGTGAGCATGTTTTTACATACATTCCTTCAATGCATCTTGGGAGAGATTCTAGTAACCCAAGTAAGTAAGGCCCACGGTAACACGTACCTGCCAGTCTTTTCACGAATGTGTAACTAATATTTGTAATTATTCATCGACAAAAAAGTCCGATGGAGTGCACCGTGCCATTTGCGATTGCGAATGGGAAAAATTACAACCAAGGAAAGCGAGATATTTGATAGTTCTGCTAGCACGAGCCAAAAAACCACTTTACGTTTCCGCAGGAAAAATGTTTCCAATAACATTGCCGACATTCTGTGGGGTAATATCAATACTCTTCGGTTATAAACGTTGCAACGGCAATGATTATTTCATTCGGTGTTTAATTGGTAATTTTTATTTCCTACTTTCACGTTGATTCAGATACTAAAAATATCGGCCAGTTATATATCATTTCTACTTACAAAATTGGAGTAAAACAGTGAACCACGAATACTCGGTAGCTGATAATTACAGAGTCATGAATTTAGAGGATTGTAAAGTTTCGCTAAAAATGGCACACGCAATAAAAATGAGCACGACTTTTCATAAAATGGAGTATAAATTTCTCAGAGTGTAGAATCCCAAGAAGAATTTTTCACAGCTACAGCTGTGAGACACACGAAAAGTAACCCGACAGCAATGTGTTAAATAAATATATTTATAATAAATTAATAAATGTTATAATACCAAGATTTTAATTACAACCATTAATAGCGACTTCAAAATCCTGTTGCTATACACACCATTTTTTTTTAATCTGCTTCTTCCTCATTACTTCGTTTCTGAATCCTCCTCTCCTCATGTCTTCCACTGAATTTAATCTTGAAGTAGCACAATAACAATATATTTAACAAAATGACCAATGAATATTATTCAATTTATTTTAACGATGTCAGAATTATATAATTACATTCAAGTCTCCATCACTTCTTGTAACATTTCTACAGAATCAATATTTTATGGTCTCCCCTATTGGTTGATGCGGCATCTATTTTTTACAAAAGGCGGTAATTTCAATGACACTACCTCCTCTATCGTCACTTGCAGACACTAAATTTATACAGATTAATCTCTATATCAATTACTATATTTTATATCAATACATTCGTTTTACAATCAAATAAAGACACAATCAAAAAGACTATAAATATACGTTCTTCTAAATTTTAAATAATTACTATGCTTAATAAAACAATTGTTGCTGTAATATAGCACGTATTCTTCACGTTTTTATATGAAAAGACTTATACAAAATTATAATACATTAGTTATTCTAAAAACATTAGGCCAATTACAGTTGCCATGTTTTTAGGTATTTACATATTACAGGACTTTACAATTAAACGTTTAATATAAATAATACGTTTTGATGTAACACAAAAAGAGTAGTTGTAATATGTGGTCAATCCAAACGTCAATAAAATCAACAGAAAATGTTCTGCCGATAACGACGAATTCATCATGACCACAGATGGTACCATGCGTGGACACCGGAAATATCCGGCGCTCGAAGCGAAAGGGTTAAGTCTGCCGTGTCGCTTATGGATAAAATGGCTCTAACGTTTTCAGGCATCTGTTCCATGAATAACGTACGAAGAACAGTGTCACTACATTGACCGCCTGCTTCATTCCTAAGTTGCTGGAGAAATTCAGATGGTTTCTTATCTCCTATATCTCTGCCTTTTAACAATCTACGCAACTTAGATGTGCTAGTTTCATCAAAAGAGTCTATAATTCGTTTTTTTAACGCATCACATTTATTACATTCCAAAGGCGAGGATAAGATATCAAAAACTATCTGGAGAGTATTATCTAGATGTAACATGATACATATATCGAAATTTCTTTTCATCTGATTGAATTCTTGATAGAGAAAATGCTGCCTCAACTTAAACAAACCATAAGGTTGGATTGTCCTTCCAAAATGGTAGAAGTTTCGTTAGCAATGCTGCAATATCAAATCAACAAATATCATCGCCCTTTAAGGTCAACCTTTACATTAAAACGCTGCGAACCAACAAATATAACATTATGAGCAATACATTTCTCAGCCAAGACTACTACGGCGATGTGGACATAAAAGCTTTACTTAAACTGGGGTACAAGAAGTAGCCAAGGAAGAATCGAAAAGGACGAGAAATTCCGAAGATCGATTCGCCGTTGGAAATCTACGGATAAATTGAGAGTACGCTCAATTTATTTCCATTTCTTCTCGATAGATTGTGCACTTAAGGAAGATAAGTCAATCGCCGAATTGCTCTCTGATTACGCTCTCTATTTCAAGAGAACTAACGTAAATTCCTGCGATAATTCCGCGCCGAATTATTCGTCTATTATAATTTTATAAGATGTTATTTGTAAGCTGAGCAAAAATTCATACGTTGCTCGAATATGTCCACTGGCCTTAAACTTTTCGTTCTGTTGAGACACTTCATCACAGTGCTTATATGTAGAGGATGTCACTGCGAACTGCAGAGCATGAGATGACTCTTCACGTAAAACAGAGTCGAAAATGTGAAATGAACTTTTTCACATTACTTCATTTCCAAAATAATCAAATTTGAGCATTAGTTATATAGCCACATGGCTCACCAATTGGTGTTGGTATTAGGAAACTTTTTCACTGGCAGCCGTATCCGTTTATCGGGTATCGATAATCTTTTATCTGCTTAACGGACTTTAATACACCAAGTGCCATAAGGATCATCGATCACAAATTCTGATAAGTTCAATGAAAATTTGTATATCTTTTAAATGGCAATATTGTAAAATTGTCAGTGTATTTATTATCAAAATTGTATAATATTAATTACTACGGATGTACATGGTATACACAAATAAAAATTGTCTTCAACCCCCCCCCCCCCCCCCATCCAGCCATGATTTTAAATGGATCAGTGGGCTTTTGTAAAAAACGTAGTCGCCGAAAAATTATCATTGACCTTGAAATTCAAGGAGTTGTGTTCATTGCTGACAAGGAGAAGCCACGATGGATGGGACATCCAATTTGATAATACTTTTTCTGCTAGGATTAACGTCTTAGGCACTGAGCACCACTATAGTGGCTTTCGCGGATATCATCTTTCTGTACGGCGCACCACTATAGTGGCTTACGCTTATAGTGGCTATAAATATTTTTATAAATACTAATGAAAAATTATAATTTAATCATCAAACAGTTCATTCCAATGTACTCGTGTAAAGAACAGCATTATCCGTCACACATTGCAGTGCCGTATCATTTACACGTAATTCGCGTTGAACTCTGCCGTACCGAGAAACAACCCCGCGTAAAGTTCCGCCGTGCCTAAGAGGTTAAGAATCCATTTCCCTAACGTGACATTCTTCCACCTAGATTACCCATTTCGTAACACTGTGCAGTCGGCTGAGACAGAACCAAAAATCCTGGGGTAATTCCAGGCCCCGTAGCACCAAAGTAACCCTTGGTATGGGCGTAACACAACTACCACCAAACCATTGTTCAACACGCGGGCTCAGGTACCCCGGGTTCGCCAAACTCGTACCTAGGATGTTCGCAGGCCCCTGGGGGAACTAATCTGTGACAATGGGATAGGGAATCCGCGTATTAAAGTCGTGTCCTGTTGGATGTGATCAGCCAAAAATCGCTTCGCAAACAACTCGTTGGCCACCGCTGCTCTAGAGGACCGCGGAGGGATCACTTTAGTTGAAATTTTGGGCAGGTTCACCAACACAGAAAGTTTTTGTATCACAATATGTTTCCCTCTATACCGTACAAGATTTGTATTAACATTTTTTCATATTATTACAAATAACGGGAATATTTTACTGACTGTGTCTCGTTCTTGTCTGACATCCCTGATCACTGACTTTGAGTACACCTATCCCCCGATTTCCACGGTACTTATTTTTAAAAAAAAATGCTTTTAGTTATTTCTATTAAAGCCTTTGAGGACAAGCGACGCATATATGTGGTCTGAGAAAAAATTTATTTATAGTTTATCGCTGCTTGTATACACAGTTAGAACTGAAAAATTGAAATACCACCGTTGGAATATGATTAAACAAATAGTAATTTACAATGTATACATATACATTAACAGCCTTGCTGATAAAAACTTCGTTTTAGATCGCAAAATAAATGGTTATCTCTCAATATTCAAAAATGTCTCCGTCTGCAAAGGGTTAACGTTGAAATAGATGGCTGAACTATACACGTTTTAGTTTGTTTGCGATTTACGCAGTTTTACGTATCAAAATTCATAATTTCGGTTTACACAGTTTCTAATAAATCTATCTTCCGTGTAAGTCGGGGGATAGGTGCAAAAAAACGCAAAAATGATAATGAGTTACCTTCGTATCTGCATTACCAGCGATAAAGAAATCCAGCCCTTCATTTTATTCCTTATTCTTCTCACGTACTTCCTTTTCTATATGTAATTATTCGCAGTGCGATATTGTACGATTCGTGCAAAAAGGACGGTTGATTGTACAGTCAGGCAAAAGCACAAAATCGACACAATTAAACAAGCTCTTCCACGGATCGTTTGCCTTGTATGAATGACACACGGACTCCATTGACGAAGGTGAACGATAATGCTTATATCCGTTCGCTGAATGATTACGGATCTAAAAGTAAAGTAAACGATAAGACACTCGCGTGAAAATGCAGACGGCAAATGTTTCCCGGCCGTGAGATCGCGCACACATATTTTCAAACGAATACCGCGCTCCTCTGACGGTGCGAACACGATCCTGTCGTACTAGAGAATCGACCTTGGTCTGAATTTACCCCTATCGAGGCATATTAAAAATGCACGAGAGATCGACGCTTCCCTTTCGTACTCCAAACTTCTTCAGCCGGCAAAAAAACGCGACAGCTGACGATCTTTAGCATTCTCCCTCGATGAAGATAACTGTAAAATTCCACGCATTGAAGAAAAAAATTGTAACAGCGTTGGACATTCCCGCGTAAAATATAAAACAGCAGACTTCCGTTCTTTGCTCGCTTACTGAGTAGTTTGTGAAGTTTTGGGGTTGTTATCCATCGCCGTTGTTCGCACGATGCCTCGTAGATGGTAATCGGTTGTAGAGCAGAGAGCAAAAACCAAAAGACAAAGGGCAAAAAACAAAGAGGAAAGAGCAAAGAACAGAGTGCATAGGGCAAAAGACAGGGAGTAGAGAATAGGGAGAAAACTTGTCCTTATTTTTTGAAAATTTCAACATGAATATATCAAAGTCTTCGAAAACAGCAGGTGTTTCTTGTTTTCTTACTTCGCGGAACGAAGTCGCCGTTAGTCAGTTCACGATTACACTGTCCAACACCATTTCTTTTTTGCAATATCCACTGGCTGATCCTCGTGGAGTTGCTCATCCTAAACACGAATCCGCCGGCAGAATTGCTCCATCACCCTCAGGTACTACCTACACCCTCGATACTATCGCATCGGCGTCGATAACGCGTAGTTACGGCACTTTTTTTTTTTTTTTTATTTATTGAGTCCAAATTCTTTACATGGATACTTGAAGAGTGGTAATTACAGAAATTAATTACTCCTATATGGTCGCTACGCGACTTCTCATGGGAGAAGGGCACGGTGAAATAGACAAAAATTTAATTCCGTTATCATAATTGAATGTAAACGAATAAGAGAACAATTTAACAAACCACAAAAAAACTGTGATGGCAGTATGAAAAAATGGCATCTTCGCGACAAACAGGTACCTGGACGGACAAAACAATTACAAGGGAGGGGGGAGAAAAAAAGAATTGGCAACGCCAAAATAACAGAGAGAAGCTCTGAAGGTTAATTAAAACAGAGACAGCTTGAGATATCTTGACCAATTGAATGAAAATAGCAACGATCGTCGGTCAGATATAAAGACGGGGAAGGTAGTTACGGCACTGTCCGCATGCAATGGCCGCATGGCGGCAGAACGCCGATTACTTGTTCCCGACATACATTTTTTCGACCTGTCGGAAGTGACAGCTGTTACCGAAGTTTTACTGGACAGTTTTCTCTTCAGAAATGTCTACAGGATTCGATCCTGTATAGCAAATTTGTGCTAGATAAATTACTTTTCGTAAAAATGTAAAAATATAACGTAGCAAGTTCGCGCAATGGCACTTTTTTAAACTTTGACGGTCATTTATAACTATTTAAAACAGCCAATTTTAAAACTTAGATACACTAAAATATTCGGCGTGTTTTCCTCTATCTTCTACGGCAAGTTTTAACTCCCTAGCGTTTATAGTTTTCGCGTAATACCTCATTTTTTACCGAAATCGGGTATTTTTACTAAAACTCATTTTTTTCAAAAACTGAGGGCGATGGAGATTCGTGTTTAGAATGAGCAACTCTACGATGATCACCCAGTGGATATTGCAAAAAGTTAAACAAGTTTAGATTTGTTGAACAGTATTACCATCCCAATGTAATCGACAATACCCCGTTTTCGTCTCTTTTACAGATCTTGAATGGGCAATTGGATTAAATCGCACCAGCTTGGAAATAATCGGTATCTGGCCGAGGGAGGACTCTACTAGACAAACATTATTCGTTAACATACGTGTTTTGATCAACGCTCTGCTAATAATTTTCGGTCTTGCCATTCCTAGCCTGAACGCGTTGATTAAAAATCGAAACGATCCGCTAGCGGTCATGGATAATTTACAATTTTTCCTGCCGATATTAATTACGACAATGAAATTGATCGTCATTTGGTGGAACAAAGGAGGTAAATTTGTGCAAGATCGAACGATATATCTCTCAGCCGCTTACCTCGCATCTGCACGACCCTTTACAGCTCTTCTGCCGGTTGTGAATATGATCGCGAAAGATTGGGCGAGATCGAAAAGCATTAAAGAACGAAACGTTATGATAAAACGAGCTCGGACTGCCAAAAGAATCAATCAGTGTTGTTGCATTATCATATCAAGTGGTTTCTTCTTGTTAATAATTCTTCCTGGATTTGGTATAAGTATGCGGTATTTGGCAAACGCTACGGATCATGACAGATTCTTGCCGCTGCAAAGTTATTACCTTTACGACGTGACTAAAACGCCGTACTTCGAATTAACGTTTCTTAGTCAAGCAATCAGCTCAGCGATCAGCGGTATTTGTTATACTAGCACCGACAATTTTCTGGGACTGTTACTGTTTCATATCTGCGGTCAACTGGAAAACCTTCGAGCTCGTTTTACAAAGATGGGAGACATTCAGGATTTCGATTACGTTCTGGCGAACAATGTTAAGGACCACATACGCCTTATCAGGTTTTGCAGTCGCAGTATAGTACAATACATCGAATTCAGTATTTTCTTCTCTTGTACGTAAAGCAACGGAAATTTTAAAATCGTTGACTATTTATTCCTTGCATAGATCGGTCAACATCGTGGAGAATGCATTCTCCCTGTTGCTTCTCGGATTATTGATGTATTTTAGTACGTTTGTTTCTGTTTATGGATTTCTATTTATCAGTGTAAGTACGCAATATGACATAGAATCAAACAAATTTTTCGATTTTCGCATAGGAACTAATATAGTTTGTATATCGATTTATAGATATGGCATAAAAAAGCAGGCTTTTCTAAGTTGCGAATAATATATTTGCTGATCGTCATTGTGACCGTATTTATTAATACCTTTCTTCAATGCATCTTGGGAGAGATTCTAGTAACTCAAGTAAGTAAGGATCACGGTAATACGTATCTGCCAGTCTTTCCACGAATGTGTAACTAATATTTGTAATTATTCATCGGCAAAAAAGTCCGATGGAGTGCACCGTGCCATTTGCGAATGCGAATGGGAAAAATTACGACCAAGGAAAGCGAGATATTTGATACTTCTGCTAGTACGAGCCAAAAAACCACTTTGCATTTCCGCAGGAAAAATGTTTCCAATAACATTGCCGACGTTCTGTGGGGTAATATCAATACTCTTCCGTCATAAACGTTGCAAGGCCAATGATTATTTCATTCGGTGTTTAATTATGTAATTTTTATTTCCTACTTTCACGTTGATTCAGATACTAAAAGTATCGGCCAGTTATGCATCATTTCTACTCACAAAATTGGAGTAGAACAGTGAACCACGAATACTCGGTAGCTGATAATTACAGAATCATGAATTTAGAGGATTGTAAAGTTTCGCAAAAAATGATACACGCAATAAAAATGAGCACGGCTTTTGAAAAAAGGGAATTTAAATTTCTCAGAGTATAAAATCCCAAGAAGAATTTTTCCACGGACTAAAATTTGTCCGCTACAGATGTGAGACGCACGAAAAGTAGCCCGGCAGTAAAGTGTTAAATATATTTATAATAAATTAATAAATGTTATAGTACAAAGATTTTAATTACAACCATTAATAGTGACTTCAAACTCCTGTTGCTGTACACACCATTTTTTCTTTTAATCTGCTTGTTCTTCATTACTTCGTTTCTGAATCCTCCTGTCCTCATGTCTTCCAGTGAATTTAATCTTCAAGTAGCTCAATAGCAACATATTTAACAAAATAGCCAATGAAAATTATTCAATTTATTTTAACGATATCAGAATTATATAATTACATTTAAATCTCCATCATTTCTTATATCATTTCTCCAGAATCAACATTTTATGGTCGCCCCTGCCGGTTGATGTGAATTCCATTTTATATAAAAGGCGCTAATTTCAGTGATACTACCTTTTCTATCGTTACTTCCAGACACTAAATTTATACAGATTAATCTTTATATTAATTATTATATTTTATATCAATTCATTTACTTTTACAATCAAATAAATTCACAATCCAGAAAAACCACCTCTTGAGCAATTTATAAATAACAAAAACGAATCAACTTATTTAAACAAAATCCTCTGTTTTATCATACTAGAAACAGAGGTTGCTACTTGATAATTTTCAACATGACATTTCATCTACTGCTGATATCGTCACAAATTCGAGGACACTACCGCCTTCTACAACCACCAACATGAAACATTTTTCGAAACGTAGGTTTTCCCATCTAATTGTAAGCTTAAACACCTAGGCATTGCGCTTTACTGTGTCGACATCAGTCGACATTGATCGACATTAATACTGAACATACCTAACCCGCACAGATTATCGGTACAGCTGTAAATTCATCATTCAATTTATTTTGATCATTACAGATCACAGTTACGATTAAATACTATCGTTGAATATCGAATTATCTTTCACTGAAACATACGGTCTCAAGGTTATCAAATAGGTTTATCTCAGATAAACATCTTATGCATAATACATGACAGCTTTTTCCTCGTTTCGTCAGAACAAAAAGAACAAACGGCATTTTGTTAACGAGTACTTTGAAAAAAAGGTGAGAGATAATTCGTTTTTTATTTTCTTAAATTAAAAAAAAAAAGAGGGTCAGCCGAGGTAATGATACAGGAAAAATGTTGGCTTGTTTTGATACACAAGTTTTAAAGGTATCATTTTATGATTTTAAAACTTTAAAGCATTAAAAAAAATATAATTCTACTCTTTGTACTTATAACTTTTTACTTCAAGGTCGTAAAAGAAACATTTGCCCTCATTACGTTCACTTTACCAATGTAAACAAATAATTTAGAGAAATAAATATCGAGAGCAATGGAAATGAATGAACATACTTCAGAAAAAAAGCAAAGATTAGTTACAATTGATAACGATAATCAATGTCATGAGACTGAAATTCAAGATGAACATGTAAATAACTTATTCAAAAAGCGCTTTCTGATCGCAGATAATGAATCCTATGTACTACCAGATTCAAAGTCATTGTTTAAGAGCTATCCGTGGAAAGTTGATGCATTACAGACCTTAAAGAATGAATTGAATAACGTAAAAGACCTGTTGAATAATTATGGCATTGAATGGCAATACCATACAACGATGAGAAACAGTGCTAGAAATGTTATGATAAAAGTAAAACAAGACATCCAACCAGAGTTCATGACTCAAGCCTGGTGCAAATTCTACGAGATAGTTTCATCTTTTCCATTAGTATCTGTAGAAGTTATCAGGAATTCTAATAACCACTTCAAATCTGTTCATCTCTGCGAGGCACCTGGTGCCTTTATTACTTCTTTGAATCATTGGTTGAAAACAAACGTACCTGATATTCAATGGAAATGGATTGCTACAACATTAAGTCCATATTACGAAAACAATTCTCCGTCTATAATGATCGATGATGATAGATTTATCAGATACACTTCAGATAATTGGTGTTTCGGTGAAGACAATACAGGAAATCTTATAAATTTGAAAAATTTAGATGCACTCGTAAAATTTGCAGAGCCACATAATGAAATATTTTTAGTTACTGCCGATGGTAGTATAGATTGTACAAATAATCCTGCTGAGCAAGAAAATATAGTAGTACATTTACACTTTTGTGAAACTGTAACTGCATTAAATCTTCTAAATACTGGTGGCAGTTTTTTATTAAAAGTTTTTACTGTTTTCGAACATGATTCAGTATGCCTGATTTATTTACTGTCCTGTTGTTTCGGACAAGTTTGTATGGTGAAACCAGCAACAAGTAAAGAAGGAAACTCTGAAGCATATATAGTATGTACAAATTTCAAGGGACCAACATTTATAAAGCCATATTTAGAAGAATGTAGAAAACATTATGAATGTAATGGTGGACGGGCAATGTTCTGCAAAGATGATATTCCATCTAGCTTTCTAGAAAAAATCATAAAATGCAGCGAATTTTTTAAATCTCAACAATGCTTGGCTATAATGAAAAATATACATTCATTTGAATCAGATAATAATAGTATGTATGATGATATAAAACAAATACAATGTATGGTTGCAGATAAATATATAAAAGATTGTAATTTAAAAAAATTAATATCAGGAGAAATTGTAGGAAAAATGAAATTGGAAAGAAGTAATAAAAATAGTATGTGTAAAAGATTAATACAGGAATCTTATAATGAACGTTGCAAAAAAAGAAATTTAACTTCAGCTGAACAATTGAGAAAATTATTCAGCGATTGTAATAAGATAAAATTTAGTATATCAACAGATGATTCTACTGAAGTAAGCATCGTTTCAATTGTCAATTTATTAAAGCATGAGAATTCTATATTAAAATTACATCTTTTCTTTGTAGTTTAAATTCCATAAAATACCTGAAGATTTACGGATTCGTACAGGAAAAATATTTCACAAAATACATAGCTCAAGATTCTGTGCTAGAAATATATTAAAAATACGGTCTGATTGTGAGAACATTGTTCTCAATGCGAAGTGCAAAATACAATTTCCATCCGAGGAAAATATAGCTAAGTTACATAATGAAGTGCTTGCAAAACCTGGACATAAATTATTGATTTTCAAATACACAGATGTTTATGATAGCCATGAAATAATTGTCACAATTCACAATGCTTTGCAGAGTCTTGAAACAGGAGAAAGTTTAATTCTAGTGGGTTACCCATTACTCACACTTCTTAGTGTTGGTTTGTTATGTCTCATAAGCTGTGCATTTAACTCAAAGAATATAGAACTCAGCGATAATGTGGGATCAAAAATCACTTTGAATGATTATCAGTATAAATTAAAAATATTAAAATATTTAATTGACATAAGAATGGCTTCTTCTAATGCAAAAGAGGCAGGAAAAGCTATTATAGAAGTAATTCCTGCAATACTTCTTTATGGTGAGATTTACAAAATTGATGTATTTCTTTATATCTAATGTATTTTACTTTCTGAATCATTTGTATTCTAGAATATAATATATTCTTCGCATTAGTGGACATTAACCACTGGACTATCAAATCATATGTTCGTTGTGTTTCAAGTATCATAGGGGAAGATACATCTTCTGAAGAAAGCCATGTGTGATATTTCGATACTTTAAAAAGCCAAAGTTGTCAGTACTTCTGATATAATAAATGATAATGAGTACCTCTAAATATAAGTGTCTGTTATTTGTCTGATTAATAACGATTAATCCTTTGTACAATGTAGATAGACAAATTCTACTCAAGAGGATATTTTCTAAAAAGATTATTTTCAGTAATTTATTTTGAAATTGGATGTGTTGTGAAAACTTCTCTTATAAATTTCATAATTGTATGTTATTGTTTCGTAACATATAACTTATTTTATTTCCTTTAAACCTCTATAAGTTCATAACCTTTTTGAATTTCAAAGAAGCACTTGGAAAATATAATTTCATGACTACTAACATTTGTCTGATTAACTAAATTAATTCCTTAACATATATAGACCGCTGTATTGCTCTAAAGAGTGCAATATTTAATATGAAAAATTGAGTTACAAAATAATGTTGCCAAGAATTTAGTATAGTATGGATTTCCTGTTAGAAATAACACATATTATATTCTATATCATTATTAATATAAACCTCGGCAGTCTTCTTTTTTAAAATTCTATGTCAATGGAATTAGAATAAGAACTCAAGAAAAATTTTGATATATTACATTTTGTTATAGAACACGGTATAAGATGACTATGAGATTTGGTACAATTTATAATTGTGTTCGTTCATTATCAACGAAGCATACTGTACCAAAAGTCTGTATTGTTGGTGCAGGACCAGCAGGGTTTTATGCGGCACAACAATTATTAAAGGTATGTAAAGTGATCAAGTAAAATATTTTATAAATTATGAAGCAGAGCATTTTTGTAGACTTCTAAAAATGTTAAAGTGGACATAGTGGAAAAATTACCAATACCATTTGGTTTAGTACGTTTTGGAGTGGCCCCGGATCACCCAGAAGTAAAAAATGTTATCAACACATTTGAAAAAACTGCGTCAAACGCAAATCTTGAATTTATAGGAAATGTTAATGTTGGAAAAGATGTTACTGTCGATCAGTTACAAGAACTTTATCATGCAGTTCTACTGGTAATAAAAACTATGAAATATTTCGTGCTGATTCAGGTCAATATTTTTCGATGACCTTTACTTTCTAGACATATGGTGCTGAAGAGGATAGAATGCTTAATATACCTGGTGAAACTTTAGATAACGTAATATCAGGACGCCGATTTGTTGGTTGGTATAATGGTGTACCAGCTGATCATAATTTAAAAATTAATTTAGATGTAGAAGAAGCTGTTGTGTTAGGACAAGGTAATGTTGCTATAGACATTGCACGAATTTTGTTAACTCCTGTAGACAAATTGAAGGTATGTATGTTTTTTGTACACATAGTATACCTTAACATATGCAACTCACTTTGAGAATGAATGGTGCACATAAAAACAATAAAAGAAGTTCATAATATATTTATTCTATTTTACTTTGTATCAAAGTCATACCTCTGCTTGTATGTTAATTATCTTCAACTGTTTACCCTTATAGAAGGTGCTCAAAATATATACTTTTCTTCTGTACATAAACTTTCTGTTGATGATTGCTATAAAAATTAAATATTCCATCTATATTAAATGCTGCTTCGTCAATGCATGATATTGTAAAACACAAAAAGTAGGTAGGTGTTAGACATCTATAATATTCAGGTACTGCAGCAGTACTTAAACATTTGATTTCTGTAAATAATGTTCTTTACCTTTTGGATATTTCCTATCACTTTCTTTCATTCAGTTATTTTGACCTGACTATCGCAAATTTTCATATAGACACAGAGTAGATAATTTGTGCAGCTTCTATAAAGGTAAGCAGTTGTGGATTCTGAAACACAAAACCAGCTATAACTTTGAAGTAAAGGCAAAGAAGGCAAATGTCAATATGAAGTTTTCTTTCATTGCTTCTGTATCTCCCATCTGTTTCTGAAGTTGATCTCGCATGTTAAGGTTGTCTTTATATTATAAGTATAAGGACTTTTATCATTGTAGAAAATTTTCGGCAAATTATTTTTTAAAAATTATAACTATTTCAGAATACTGATATAACGTCATTTGCTCTGGATAGATTATCGCAAAGCAAAGTACGTAAAGTATGGTTAGTGGGAAGGAGGGGACCTCTTCAAGCTGCATTTACAATTGCTGAATTACGAGAAATACTTAAGTTAGATAATTGTAAAACTCATTGGCGGGAAGATGACTTTACAAACGTCAAAGCATTGGTAAATGATTTACCAAGACCAAGGAAAAGACTAACAGAACTTATGTTAAAGTCACTGGACGAGAATCCTTCAGAAGTAATGACAAACAATAAAGAATTACATCCAATATTTTTAAGAAGTCCTGTTGAATTCTTAGGTTCTAATACTGTTAATGGTGTCAAGCTATCAATAAATCAACTTGAGGGGAGTGAAATAAATACTCAATATGCAATGCCCACAAACGAATTTGAAGAAATTCCTTGTGGCTTATCATTTCGAAGTATTGGCTATAAATCTATTCAAATAGATTCAACAGTACCATTCAATACTAAAAAAGGCTGTATTATAAATACATCTGGAAAAGTTGGAAACAATCTATACGCTGCTGGTTGGGTTGCAACTGGACCTGTTGGTGTCATATTATCAACAATGACAAATGCATTCCAAGTTGGTGGATTAATTTCTAAAGAACTATCAACTGAGGAAAATAAACCAGGGTCTGAAGGTCTTTATGCCCTCCTTAATAAAAAGAATGTACAAACAGTGTCATACAATGACTGGCAAAAGATTGATCAAGCTGAACGTGAAAGGGGAAAACAATTAGGAAAGCCAAGAGAAAAAATAATAGATGTTAATGAAATGTTACAGATTGCATCAAGATAATAAAGATATGAATGCGTACAGATAGTACCAAAATTATCAGTATATTTCAGTATAATAATATAATATAATTACTACATATACATTCTTATTTACTTATATAAGTCTCATTGTATATGTTATATAGTGAAATGTATATGTTAAATTGAAAAAGTAAATAAGAATGTACAGTTTTGAACTTATGTTGTATATTGCTACACAATACTGTTATTAAATTACCAGTTATAAATAATACAAAAAGAAATTTTAAGGTCCAACTTCCTCGGATATAGGTGTATTGTAAATCGTCAATTCCGAATAAACCTTGTATATATTTGTAAACAGTTGTTCATTCTTTCAGTAATGATAAATAGAGGTGTAGAGAAGTGCAACGATAAATATGTATATATATATGTGTAATTGTAACTTACATTGTTTCATTTTCATTATTTGCTAGTAATTGATGTTTCTTAATAAAAAAGTAAAATATTCTGCAACAAGAGTTGCATAACTAAATCTGTAGATGCACATGTACGTAGGCCCTTTATTTTCATCTTACCTGTATAAAAACATTAAACACAATATCTCAGTATTGTAATATAGTATAATGTAGATTGTAATTATTTACTGAATTATAACGATTAGTTATACAACTTCTTTCTTAACTTTTACTCTGAAGACATAAACCACAAGCATCAGTTAATGTTATTTCTAAAATTCTTGCGCACTAATAATGAAGGTTAGTCCACCACAAATTCCAAAACAGTAATATAACCTGCAGTCATTTCTCGCTCCTATTGAAATACAGTTTTTGCATTCTTTCAAATTCATGATTAAGCAAAACAAGTTTTGTTACTAAAATGTAACATTTTTATCTATAAACAGTACGTGCTTTATTTAAATATTCTAAGTGTAACACTGACGACGCTTTAAAGGTACATATCGACGCATTCTCGTTCACAGTCGACACAAAATGAAAAAAAAATAACGTGTGTTCCCCAAGTAAAAATATCTGTGCAGCGAAGTTGGAAAGTCATACTGTATACTTTATTTTACGTCAATAGTTATTGGAACATCACACTTCCACAATAAATCTTAATTCGCATGTATATGAGTATGCTTAAATGGTACGAGAATATATTGTTTGTGAAAAGAAAATTTTTTAATACATATATACGAAAATAAATGTTAAAATATTTACAGCTATCTTGATTAATACGCTTCATAGCCATATATCATATATTTATTTTTGAAATGAATTTACGAGAACCAAAAAAGAAACGAAATGTAAAACTAAAAGTACAATCTCCATTTCCCATTACATTGGGCGAAGAGAATGACTGGGAGACCTATACTGCTTATTTGACTGATACAGGCTCGTGCATAATTCAGTCAAATGAAATTAATGCAGTACATTCCATGGTAATAAAAAGAATACAAAAATTATATCAGGAAATCAACTATAAGCCATAATTTAATAATATTATATTGTTTATTAATTTTATTTGTTCAGGGTTTCTTTGGTAAAGGTTCATTGTCACGTGCACATCCTTCATTTGGTAAATCACGATATGGAGCACCTCCAATGATAAGAAATAGACAGTGGGTTCGCAGAGAAGAATGGTTAAAACAGTGCAATGAAATTAGTGCAGACATTGATGATGGGAAACATTTAAATCTTGAAGGTGGCAAAGATCAACCCTGTGGGTCAGGCACCCAAGAAACTAATGAAATTAACCAGAAATTATTAGAAACTCAACAAATAAAAGTTACACCTGATATTATTGAAATACATACAAATCATACTGCTTGTAAAGAAACCCAAGGAAAAGAACAATCAGTAGAAAAAGACTTAGAAATAGATCAAATAATTCTTGATTCAAACGAAGAGGATGATGTCTGTATAATTATCAGTGAAAATAATGACAGTCAGTCAGAGAAAAAAGCAAAATGTACTGAACAGAAAATGTCAGAGGAGAAAGAAGAAATTTGTAGTATCCAAAATTATAACTTTGATGAAAAAAATATGTGTTCTCCGGATAATACCACAGATGTACAAGGGAAATTATTAGTTCTACCAGACAGTGACTCAGACATAGAAGATTATATAAAGAAAATTAAACCAAAAATTAAGTGTGAAGGTTTCCCAGTTGGAGAAACTCTTCATCTAACATTTGAAGAAACATTTTTCCTATCATATGGTTTAGGTTGTCTGAATGTAATTAATTTTGATGGTACTTTATTGGACATAAACAGTACCTGGCTTTATTTCTGCAAAGTGGACAAAAAATTTATTCAGAAGTATGTTGTATATCATTATTTTCGCAGTAAAGGATGGATAGTGAAACCTGGTATAAAGTATGGTGGTGACTTTTGTTAGTGTTATGCTTTTTCATATATTTCATTAATAAGTAAATTATTGTATTTAACATATCTTATGAAAAACATTTTAGTGCTTTATAAGCAAGGGCCACCATTTTATCATGCATCATATATCGTAATAGTAGATGTTGTAAATGCAGATTCATTGATAAGGGATGCAAATAAAACTACACGAAATTTAACATGGAATAACTTATTGGGATTAGAACGGCTATCGGAAACTGCAGCTAAGGTACATAATGAAAATCATGCTTTAAACATTAATATTTTGAATGATCCTGTATTTTCATTTTAGGAAATACTATTTGCTCAAGTTTTGTGGCCATCTTCCATTTCACAAACAGTGAATCCACCTAATCCTGATATATTATCAGAGTTTTCTGTAAGAGAACTTTTATGGAGAAGGTGGAACCCAAAACATGATAAAGACATAGTCGATTTAGAACAAGAAAATGATGATTCATGGTAATTTGGAATGAAATACAAATTAAAAAATTCATAAGCCATATTATTATAAATAATATTGTCCATTAAATAACAGGAATAAAACTTTTATACACTACTTCACATTTTACATGTATTTTCCATTTTTTACTAATAAATTTTAACCAATTTTTTTTTATTGAAAAATTTAAGCAACTGATGTTAAAACTTAAATTTTATTAGCTATTTACAAATTTTTACATGGACGGTAATGTTTTTGTCCCATCTTTTACTGGTACACCTGTTCTTCTAAATTCACTTCTTTCCATCAGGTATTCATTTGTACATTCTTCTTTAAATTTTTCATCACTATACCATTTTTGTAAACAATCTTTTAATGCACTATTTTCTTTTCTACATGTAATGACCATTAGCACACTAGACTTTTTGCAACAATTTGTGAAGTCTACAAAATTAAATTTATAGCATTGTGAATATAAATGAATTACCTTATCTTACAATTAACTTTCATCATGCATCAATATTACCCTCAACTTCTGAAACACATTTTTCATCTCTTGCCCTATCTCGCATTTTCTTTGGAATAAGTACCTCTCTTTCTACCTTTCGTAAAGTTTTATCGTCGGGATCTCCTACAAAGATATATCTGCTGTATACAAGTCTATTTTTTAAATACCATACTTGTAAAAATTATAATTAAAATATAACATAACATTTTATTAATGAATTTAACCTGAATTTCTATTTTACTTTACAAATATCGCCTATAATTGTTTAGGAAAATTTCTTTGAACGGAATTTAAATTTCAATAATTCACTTAACCTATATCATTCCACCGTTCGATACTGGTTTTTCATAATTTCATCACTTAACTTTTTATTTATTGTAATAATTTAATGTATTCACCTAACCCTTTTGGACCTTCTCCTAGTTTTGGGGACAGAACTGTATATTTTTCACGTTTTTCAGTCATTGTCCTTTTACTAACGATATTATTGTTACATGTTCAGCACGTTCAGCATGTTCAGACCAGACAGTACGGTTCAGACGATACAGCCTACCACTGACTCTCCTCCATAAACTGGTCTCGTGAGTATGCACATTTGATAGTTGTCAGTACGGTGCGTTTTTGAAAGGAATGCTTGTATATTTCTACAAGTGACAAATAAATTGTTTTTCTTTTGATTAGTGATCGCGTTTGCATATTAGGTAAACAATTCGTGTAGTTAAATTGATTTAAAGTAATATGCTTTTCTGTAAATCTAACCGTAAGACAATTGTTTATGAAACTAACCTTGATGAAAATTAGTGTACATTACGTTTCAATATTGAATTTCATAATTAATATTTTACATTTATGAGTAAATGTGTGTTTCATATTTTTTAGAATTGTTCAAGTAATATAAAATAAAGAATAATGGACAGACTTCTGAGATTAGGAGGTGGTATGACTGGACTTAATCAAGGCCCCCCATCTTCTGATGCCCCTGTTGTTGATACTGCAGAACAGGTAAAAATTACAATAGAAATAAATATTGTAGGAAGATGACTTTCTGAAACAAAAAAATGTATTGAACATTGATAAATCTTCATTTGTTAACCATATATTTTAGGTATACATATCATCATTGGCACTTTTGAAAATGCTCAAACATGGTCGTGCTGGTGTACCTATGGAAGTGATGGGCCTGATGCTGGGAGAATTCGTGGATGATTACACAGTTCGTGTCATTGATGTATTTGCTATGCCTCAAACAGGAACAGTAAGTTTTCTTTATTTCTATGCAATAGTATATCTATAGTATTAGGTAAAGCGAAAAGAAATGTTATATTTACAATGTGAGGAAATTCATTAACAAAAAGAAATACATCGTAATAACTTCTAATTACTCACAGTAGATCTTGGCTGTGATATAGTCACCACGTTTTAATAATTCAAAATGAATCACACCTGAAATATCCCTTCAGACATAAATAAAAAATTTCTTTTAGCTTTACATAATACTTGTCTTAACCTTTTCGCTTCGAGCGCCGGATATATCCGGCGTCCGCGCGACGACCTGTGCGTACGAGCGCCGGATATATCCGGCATCCACACGACGACCTGTGCGTACGAGCGCCGGATATATCCGGCATCTATATGATGTGTATATAAGTACGATCTGTAGTCGATGATAACAGTTTTCGTTATCGGCTGAACATTTTCTGTTGATTTGATTGACATATCATACAGAATTATATTACTAGTCTCCACATATTAATATACTAACTAATTTGCGTTACATTATTAATTATATTAAACGTTTAATTGTAAAGTCCAGTAAATATGTAAATACCTAAAAACATGTCAACTGTAATTGATCTAATGTTTTTAGAATAATATAATTTTGTATAAGTCTTCTCACTCATATTAAAAATGTGAAGAATACGTGCTATATTAGAGCAACAATTGTTTTATTAAGTACAGTAATTATGTAAGACTTAGAAGAACGTATATACAAAAATCACACGCACTGTGCAACATTTCTGGCGCGTGCTTCCGTTCGGTGACGGCACTTCGGCGGACTGGATTGCCGAAGCGAAAGGGTTAATAATAACTCAATAACGAGTTTTGTATTACAATATGTATTCTATTGGATTTTTTATATTTTCTCAGGGTGTCAGTGTAGAAGCAGTTGATCCAGTATTTCAAGCAAAAATGTTAGATATGCTTAAACAGACTGGGCGACCAGAAATGGTAGTAGGATGGTATCATTCTCATCCAGGATTTGGATGTTGGCTATCAGGGGTGGATATCAATACACAACAGTCATTCGAAGCACTCAGTGAAAGAGCAGTAGCTGTTGTTATTGATCCTATACAATCAGTGAAAGGAAAAGTTGTTATCGATGCATTTAGATTAATCAATCCAAATATGATGGTATAACTTCTTAAATTTTTTCAATAGCAATTTCATTTACATTTCCTTTAAATATTATCTTTTGGACTACAGGTTTTGGGTCAGGAACCTCGACAAACTACATCGAATTTGGGTCATCTACAAAAACCATCTGTTCAAGCTTTAATTCATGGCTTGAATCGCCACTATTACAGCATTAGCATTAATTATCGTAAGAATGAACTTGAACAAAAAATGCTGTTAAATTTGCATAAAAAAACATGGATGGACGGTCTTACACTCGCTGAATATTCAGAGCATAGCAGACTTAACGAGAATATTGTGTCTGAAATGCTCGAACTTGCAAAGAATTATAACAAGGTAAATTGTTTAGAAGATTTATAATTATGATATAAAATTCTAAAAACCAAAAAAAAGAGACAACAATTAATTACTTTTATGTTTTTCTCAGGCTTTGGAAGATGAAGAGAAGATGACACCCGAACAATTAGCTATAAAGAATGTGGGTAAACAGGACCCAAAACGACATTTAGAAGAGAAAGTAGACACACTTATGGCTACAAACATTGTCCAGTGCTTGGGAGCTATGCTCGATACAGTTGTATTCAAATAACTGTTTCTGAAACAGCCATCCGCAATATAATATTTAAAAAATATATGTCTTTTTAAAATATGTATCGGTTTTATTAATTCCTAAAATCGGTAATAATGAAAATTAAATTCAAACAATCAAAGAGTAATTACATTTTCCAAACATGTAGAAAATAACTATTTACTTTATCAAAAAGTAAAAACAAATTTGTCACAAAAAAAAAAGATAGAAGGGGTAAAAATTACACACATATACTTCCTTAAAATATTTGTTGTAAACAATAAATTTGATGTAACATCGAGACTGAATATTACAGATTTTTTTACATTATAGTGGACGATGTTTTTGTCAATACATTTACACAATTCCAAAGGTTCTTAGTATCAATTATAAGGTTTATATAAGTTCTAACTAAAAATTGCAAGAAATCAGAAAAGTATAAAATAAAATTATTCGCATTAAATCGCATGAATTATTTTATATATAATATGCCCGAAGGAGAAACAGATGAAATGATATACGTTGTAAAAGGATACGATGTTTTGGAGGCAATATAAGACGTAAATGCTCTCTACTGCTATGTAACATTTGAATAATGGAGTACAAAACATGTATCAAAATATCGGATTGATTGAGGAATTTTGTTTGACATTCATAAAATGCATGAATTTTTATTATTATGAAATCGGAATCCTTTTACTATATACAGTTGCCGATACAAACGATTGTACCGAGGTATATCCGTTACGTACGGAATAGATACTTAATACTTATGTAATAATAGTGATATTACTTTTTAACTTTCTCAGATTATGATTCGAAAAGGAACAAATAATATGTCTGACAATGAGACATAGCTGAAGTTTCACCTCTTCCACACAATCATTGACATAAACTGTCTGCATTGTTAATCTGTACAGACTGATACAGCACATCAAATATCCTTTCTCTAATATTGTAGAATGATGTTTTATACAAGTAGTAATATATAAAGTGTAATATATAAAGGTTCTTTAGAAACCTTAATATTCATATAGAAATAGTGTTCATTCTTGTACATCTATTATTTGTTTATAATGATGGAATAATTACAGTACCTGTTTATATCTGTTTAAAAACCTTATACTGTTGTTACGAAAATTAACTAACTTGAGCTCGGTGCTTCTTCGTTTTTACTTTTCTTCTTCTTCTTCTTTTTCTTTTCTTCCTTGCCTGGCGTTTCCTATGGATTTAAATATTGATTAGTAGTTTCAGTAAAATATAACTTAAATTATTACTGTCTTTTCCGTACCTCAATTGCACCTTCTACTACAACTGAATCGTCAGCTTCAGATTCACCCTTTTCTTTCTTCTTCTTCTTTTTCTTTTCCTTCTTCTCCTTCTTTTTCTCTTTTGGAGAAGCTGTCTCAGGATCTTCTACTACTTCTTCTTTCACCTGAACTTCTTCTGAAGACGGTGTTGCAGGAATTGTATCTTCCCATTTACGTTTTTTACCCGCCGCATCAGTGCCGTTTTCTTCAGTCTGTTCCATCAAAGTAATTCAAATATTAGGTCTATCGAAAAGTTCTGTGCGTTTTTTTAAAATTAATAGAAAATAATTCGGTTCTTATAAAATTTAATAAATACCTTGACCTCTCCTACAGAAAAGTCCTCATAATTTTTTAACCAATCAGCAGGTGTATTTTCGTTTGGCTTTCCATATTTATCTAGTTTGCCTTCAACTATCATACGCTTCTTCACAGATGCTTTTGGTCCTAGACCCCACTTTCTTGGGTATGCATCTCTTTCCATAATGACTCTTTTAATTTTTGCTGCTACACCATGATCGCATGCAGTCATGGTTGGAGATGTCATTAAAGCAACGCCTATGGCAATGAAACTTTGTTATAGAAACTGTTAATCGTTCAATACAAAGCATAATATAATTAAAATAGAATACAGCAACGATCAAACGTTGTATATATAAAATATAATGGTAAGTGGTATAGTTATTAAAGTTTATAAATTGACCAATACATAAGATAATATCATGAATAATGTACGGCGTTGCTATGTTACTTTGAAAATGTAATTACCAAGTGCTATAGCTTCGCCCTTGCTAGTCACTATTACAATTTCCTGGTTCAATTCTATGCCGTCATCGTACATCAGAATACCTGGCAGCATGATTTTAGCTCCGTAGCAAATGGCATTTACCTATTAATGTACATTATATTACATAGTACCGTATCGAGGATTTAACCGTTTGTTTAACGAAATATTTATGTGCCTGGCAAAAGCTATCAGTGTAGACCATTGTCACATATATGCATCGAAGTTATCAGTAGTTTTCGGATTTGTATAAGTTTGTGTTCAGAAGTGTATGCAATACATATTATGTAAAATAGGAAGATATTGAAAATTTCTAAGGTATAATACTTGTGATACTAGTCAGTGAGTGAAATAAACTTCTAATTAGCGATCTCATTCAATAGTCATGAATCCCGATGCGCCATGCACACAGAGCCCTTCTACCAGGAATATTCAGTATTCAAAGGATTAATTATGCTTTTCTTCATAGAAATAATGTAGATATATATCTGATACGTACAGCACTATCTTTTACAATGATCCTCTTGTGATTCACAAGAAGAGCTTCCAATGGTTTAATCACTCTTCGTAAATAAGATTCGTCACCATGATTTTCATATAGCCATTGAGCATCAAGTATATCATGCATTGTTACCATTCCATCATTTTCAGATTGTACACCTGACCGATTTCTACGAAGTTCTTGCATTTGACAACCAGTGCCTAAGAAAAGCCCAAGATGAACACAAATGGTTCTAATGTATGAGCCAGCTTCACAACTAACTCGGAACACTCCCATGTTGCGTTCTTCGTCGTAATCAAGGAACCAGCTATCATAAACTGTTCTAACACGAAGCTGACGTTTTACTGCAGATATGAGCGGGGGTCTTTGAAAAAGTGCACCTCGTAATTTTTCCAGAGCTTGGTTCACCTAAGTTTACAATTATAACCAATTTTAACACTTTTCGATAATGAAGAATAACATGATGTATGATATAATATACACCCACCTTCGTTAAACTTTCAGGAGCGGAATGCAATTTAAAAACTGCAACATATTCTTTTCCTGCAGATTGTTGTGATTTGGCCAATCTAGTTGCTCTATCGATACATACTATCAAACATCCGGATACTTTAGGGTCCAAAGTACCAGAATGACCAGTTTTTTCAACTTTTAAAATCCTTTTTATCCATGCCACAACTTCATGTGAGGATGGATTACATGGCTTATCAAGATTGATGCACCCTGACTTTACATATTCAGATAAAGAACGGTTTAACGGTGTAGAGCCACTGGTTAATGGAGTGAAATGTTTGGTGCGTGTAAGCATTTTATCAAAATTCTAAAACAAATGAGACACATTTATTTAAAGATTTCATTAGATTTTAAAAGTACTATATACTTTTTCTACACACCTTGAAAAGAAGAGGCCAATCTTTATATTCTAGTTTTACGGGTTCAGTAGATGGCTCAATTTCACATTTCATTGTCGCTTGCATCTCTCCAAGTGACTTTATCTTACTTTTCTTCTTACTTTTATCTACACAGCAAAAATAGGGATTAACCTACACATTAACCTCTTTGTTATGGTTAATGAAAAACATAATTTACGAAGAATAAACAAATATTCGTGAACAAAATTTCTTGTTTCATCCCATAGCTGTACATAATGTACCTATCATATTGTACTTCAGTCAGAATTCGTTATCGGGTTTCTTGTACAGTATGAAAACACGTGTTTACCGCCAGATTACTAGCTCATATTTGCATCATATAAAGAACGTTTTACTCAAGATCATTAGCAAAATGAGATAATTAAAATGTAATGATGTATATAATGTATCGAGTGCGACATCAAATGGTGGAATATGTGAAAATAAAATGATATTAATTACCGCTTTCTGCCATTTTTAAGCAATCCAAAACACACGTGCTAAGAACCAAAGCGACACCAAACAAGCGAGAGTAACAAGCCGACCAAGCTTACTACACAGAGAAGTATAGAATGGTATAGAATGGTATAGAACTTCATACAAGTCATTTGACCACTAGAAGGCGACAGCGTAGTCGATTTCAGTGTTGCCCACATTAAATTTGAAGTTGGCAGTACATTTAAAAATTGACAGTCTAGAAGTTTTCTGATTGTTCTAATTAATTGTTGAAAATGCCACTTACCGAGAGAAAATATTGTTTTCGAGGCCATCAAATTATACGATTAGATTTCCTGCATCATGGCAAAGTCTCATCAACAGTAATGTATTACGACTTGTTCTGCATTTAGAATAAAGAAACTCTATAGTATACAGTCAATCAATTTCACAAAATTTTTTAAGATTGTGTGTACATGTGGGAACTCTTATTTATTAAAGAACTCCTGTACATGAATTGTACCATATAAACTTCTTTAATCATTGTTTTTTATTTCATAGTAGATCATTGTACTATTGAAAAGTATATATTCACACACATGTAAGGAAATACCATGCGTATATACTAAATTACTGTTGAAGCATTAATTGTTGAAAACCATGGTGCAGATGCGACAATTGTACATACATCTTATTGTCAGATCGGCCTATTACCCTTCCCTAGTAATAATTATTACTATTACTATATACCGGGGGGTCCAAGCTTCTGTGTTCATTACGTTTACATAGTTTTTGTTCTGTTAATATTTCCGAAGGGCTCTGTTCCTCGTGCAATTATAGCGCCTACATTGTTTTAATCGCTAATTAACGCAGGTGTGTGTGTGTGTGGCATACAGTAGCTATGTACCAGTGCTTCTCAAACTGGGGTCCAAGATCCTCTAGGGGACCGCGAAGGGGTCACTTAGTTGAAGTATTTGAAATGTTGGGCTGTTTCAGGCAAATCAGATCACCCGTCCCATTGAATGTACATTTGATAACTATGATTTGCCATTTTCTGAATAAATATTCTTTTGTCAAAAAATGTTTTGGTAACAGTATCCTGTATATTAATTGTAGTTAATTTTAAAAGGTTCGCGAGCAACTCGAAAGAATTTTAACTGCAACTCTAATACTTGGCCCCCTTGGACGAGGGATGAAGATACGCCCAATCAACACGCGTTCTTATGCTAGCAGTTACCCACTGGTTGGGATGAGTCTTTCCTACACCTTTACTGGCTCTGTGTGTCAGTAATCGAGCTGCGATTGATGCAGTTCACCCACCGATATTCAGTAGGATCCTGCAGCTTGTTACATAGCTATATAACTACTCCCATGAAGCCAACCCAATGACTGAGATAGATTGAAAAGTCCTGGGGCTCGTCTCAGCCCCCGTGGTATCAACGGTATCAACTTTACCCGCTTAACCTTGAAGAAGGCTAAATCGGTCAAGAAAAAGCGAGATATTGGTGTTTAAATATTTGTCTTTCACTGAGGGATTATTTCCCGCCAGAGAAAATGCTGAAAATTACAAAAAACTAGATGGCGTTGAAAGCAGGGCGCCAGAACACCTTAAAAATAGTGTGTTTCTACTCTTTCATCATTCACATAATTTATGGCTTAAGACGGTCGCTGTATGGCTGGTACGGCCGGAACAGAACGAAATTTCAATGCCCGACGTTTATATTTTGCCGCTTTTCAGAGATTCATATATTCCTAACGTTTTTTTAATTATGAATACTTATAATTACAATATGCTATTTAGAAATATGTAGGGCATACGGAATTTTATTAACGGATGTTTTCGCTTTAATAAATTATTTATTTATTATTTGAATTATAAAATATAAACACATGTGATATAATATTCATAAAATGCAATTGTGTGTTTCTATTTGCCATTTGCTAAACTGTCGAGCTATATGTATTACAATTTTTCGTTCTTGTCGCTGTAAAAATTTCCTTCTTCTTGCTGAGACAAACAACAGTATTCGGATAAAAGAAGAAAGTAATTTAACCGCCCCATATTTCAAATTTGTCTGTATAGAAGGCATAGAAGAGACGAAGTTCGATGACACTACTGCCTCCTATAACCACGAACACGAAACATTTTTCGAAATTTTGGTAAAGCCTTTCTATCTAAGCTCAAACCTGCTTCGATCCCCTGTACCCTGCTGTACCCTACCATACCTTACACACCATTTGGAAAGAACTGGAAAGAACCAACGCTTGAGCAGTAGTTCCATTCAGTTCCATTAGAAAATGAAAACTGCATCGACAAAGCATGACATAGATGTGAAACTTAAACGGCAGTAACCAAGCTAAAAATATAATTGCAATATTTAACATAAAGATTATATGAAATAATATAAGAAACAAATTGACTTTCTTCGTTCACATACATACATTTGTATAAACCCTGTCCTTACTTACATAATATGCGGTATATTTGAACTTTTTTTAATTTTATGAAGATACCAAATTATTAAAGGGTGTAATAATTTAATTATTTTATATCAATGAAGAATGTATTTCTATAAAATTATATTAAAAAACTACTTAATGCAGTAATGCACTAATATTAGTTATCTGGTATTTTTGCATTAGTGCATTTCTTTGCACTTTGTGCTGCAGAGTACGCTTTTATCGTTGCACTTAATGTTTGGTTTTCGCGGCAAAGCGTTGAAGGGCAGTATAAATGTGCTAAAAAAGCCACGGTAAATATAAAAATTATTCTCATGCCGAGAATCAGTGCAACATGATTGTAGAGAACTTAGAAAGAGATTTTTACCGCCTGATAAAAGGGGATGTAAGTTACTTATTTATTTAAATTTCATAAATGATTGTCAGTATCGGTTTTTGTACATAGGTTAAATTACTACTTCTGTTTTTACGAATTTTAATTGGTAGTTTGTAAACGTTCATCTAAAATTATATTTCATAATTTCTATATAAAATATTCTTATATTATTATGAAATTTCAGTATTCTGTATCAGAGATCTTTGTTATTCATTGATACCTTCTTTTATTTACATGTTTATTTTTTCATAGTTCGATAAAAACAATTATAAATAATGTGATTCACTTTAAATAACATAAAACTTGTTTTTCTTTCTCAAAATGCATTATATATATTTTTTCACATTAAGTAATTATTTCATTGTGTAATGCTTGCAAAATATAAATTTGTGTGTGTTTTATAATAGTGTATCATTGTTTACAAATGGTTTTATTCTTACAGAGGTGTCTGCTATTAGTGAATTTTGATGTTGATGCAATTTGTGCCTGCAGAATTTTACAACAACTTTTTAAAAATGATAATATGATATACACACTTGTACCTGTTCAAGGCATTCAGGACATGATACATGCTTTTGAAGAGAACTGTGAAGAGGTAATAAGAAGTCTTTAGAAGTTTTGTTTTAACTTCACAATCAATTTTATATCCATTTGTAAATATCTATTTAGATAAAAAATGTTATCATGGTTAATTGTGGTGGTACATTGGACTTAGTAGAATTATTACAACCTGCAGAGTCTGTGATATTTTATATTCTTGATAGTCATAGACCGTACGATTTGTGCAACATTTATTCAGAAGATCAAGTACGTATACTTGGTAAAATTGATGCTGACGATGAAGTTCCAGAGTATAATGAAGTATTCAGAGATGACTCGGTAAATAATCACCTTTAATTTTTGTAAGACTAAATATTTGAAATGCAAATATTTGTTGATCTATAATTGTTAGACTGATGAAGATGACGGAAATGAGGATTCTGATGATGTTGACGAACCACGGCATACTAAAAAAAGAAGATTAAATGAAGAAGATATTATCAAAAGATCAGAGCGAAGACAGTGGTCAGAAAAAAGATCAACTATTTTGTTCAATTATATGCAGTATAGCTATTATGGCAAATCAGTATGTGTTATACTAATATGAAATGGCAAAAATTTGAACTACAAGTTATAATATAACATAATTTTTTTTCTATGCAGAGTGCAACACTTGTTTTTGAAATGGCTTGGAACATGTCAAAGGATAATTTAGATATGATATGGTGGGCTATAGTTGGTTCAACCGAACAAGCAATTCTCAGTAAGGTAGAATCAAGGCTCACAGTTCTCGAAGAAGGGTCTCTTCAAGCTCATGTATCAAGATTAACTCACAAACAAGGAATTGATATTGACAGGCAACAACAGCAGCAGCAAAGCATAGTTAGGATTACTTATGACAAAGAGTATCCTTTTAAACTAGAATTATATGATATATAAGGGATAAAATAATATTGATTCCTTAGAAACAATTATAGTCTTCAACTTGCACTGTATCGGCATTGGACAGTTGAAGCTAGTTTAAGACATTCAGTGCCAACTGCTGTATCATTACGGCTTTGGTCTGTTAGAGGGGAACAACGATTAAAAGAGCTGCTCGCCGAAATGGGTTTACCTTTAGTACAATCTAGGCAACGATTTTCTGCAATGGACCTCGCACTTAGGCAAGAATTTCGGCAAATGGTGGAAAAACTAGCTGGAAAATACAAAGTAGACACTATTATTGGCACCAGTTTTACCCTTCAATACGGTTACAGATTTAAGTATTGTGCTTCAGATATTGTTTATGCTATGCTTGCTTTGTTGGAATCCTGTGTAAGTCAACATTATACGTGTATATGTATCTTTTATTTAACTCATTATACATTTTTTATTTTATTCAGCTTACCATTAGCACATTATTATTATTAATTATTGTCATCTTTGTGCTGTGATTTGTAGACAAAAGAGAGATTACCGCAAAAGTGTTTTTTGGAAGCATTAGATTGCTTATCACGCACGAAAAGGGACATTCTGGAAAGTGGTATAGAAAAAGCAAAAATTATGCTCAGTGCTATATTTAAAATTGCGCAAAGCATGTTACAAATGAAACAGATAATGAGCGCTGGATCATTTCTATATATTATTATCCCAGAGGGAAATGCAGATAACCAAATATTTGCACATTCTCACCCATTGACAATGTTGGGTCAATTTATTTTAAAAGCATACGTAGATTCTTCAAGAAATAGACGCGCAGCTGAATGGCCTCTTGTAGCCTCTTCTATATATAATGCTGCAGAAGGCATGTGTCTTGTTGTTGGAATACCTCCTGTATGCGAAGACCAACCTCGAAGGTAAGGATTTCTTAAATTATTTATAAAAATTAGAATTTTATTGCAGTCTCAACCAGATAATGTTCGTTGCAGTTTATTTGGAAAAGCCTTTGAACAAGCAGCTAAGAATACAAGTTCTTATATTGAATCAGATTACTTCGATACTACAAGTAAGATTCGTTTCAGAACTTCATATTTCACTTGTTATTTTTCAATATGTATTCACGAATGTTAATATCTTTGCAGTAATAAGACTGAAGACTGATGAAAGGCCTAAATTTTTGGATGCTCTGGCAGCACTACTAACGTAAATCTAAAAGCTTTTAAATGATCTGTTTGACATAAGATTTTCCTGCCCATTATTTATTTCCAAAACTGTACAGTATAAACAGTGACGCTAACGTAACTTTTTTTTATAAATACGACAAAGGGATCAATTTAATGTGCTTTACTTTTTGTGACATAGTGTGTATCATAATGTAATTTCTTTTTTAAATCTGTGAATTCGTATTACGTATTTTATTATCAACGACATGTGTAGCTTTAATATTGTAGGATATAATTTGTACAAAGTAGATGTAATGCAATGCATATCATAGAGATTTTTCGAATTATGTAAAAATTCATGTATAACAAATCAAAAAGATTTTTAATAATAGGACAGATTAGAAGTATGGGAAAAGACCAAAAAAATTGTAATCGATTGATAACATATAATTCGACAAGTAAACTGATAAAATGTAAATGTAAAAATTGCAACAGATATAAATTTTATACGAAAGATATTATAAGTAAGAAAAAAGAAAAGAATTGAAATAAATTCATTCCATTTCATATATTTACGAGTTTCATTTTATAGATGAAATAATCTTAAACTGTAAACGTACTGCTTAATGTGAAACTTGAATATCGGGGTCGACGAGCATTTCAAGATTTAATAAATATTCGACGTATACTCATTTGACGTTTATTCAGTAATACATTATATATATTAACGTATCCGTGTGCATGTGTACACTTAAAAATACAACTTTCTGACTATGATATAATACATGTCTTTTGGTTACTTCCACAAAGGTATGTGCGAATACAAACGCGATTTCCGCGCGAGATCCTTCCTATGAAAGGAGCAATGGTATCACAGAGATAGGATTAAGAAGAGAGGATGGGGTTTCTTTATTCTGTGGTTGTATAGTGACCACCCGAAAACCTAACTGCTCCTTCCTTCATATGGTCTCCAATAATTTGTATAAAATTGACCGTCATTTTTTATGGGTTCAAGTGGAAACATGATCACTCTTGACAGTTTTGTGTACTGCAGCTATTTTATTAATCGGTAGTTTGTCATTACGAAATCCGTCAACAAATTGTTGTACGGAATCCACAGTTATCTCAGCACCATCCTCCATTACGATATATACTCCTCGAGGTATATCAATTGCTGTTAAAAGTGGTACAGCATCTTCCAAACCGACAAATTCCCGAAGGATATCCGACGTTTCGCACTACAGTTGAAAAAAATGTCTTATTACGCTTGGAAGAGAAATCGTTTGCATTATAAATATATTTAGTAATGTATGTACGTACGTCTAATGCTATATAAAATTGTAAAATATCATCTGGATCGTCATAATTTGGATCGTAATCGGGTCGATCTTTTCTATATGCTTGTGCAGCCGGCATTAGCACACCTTCTGCGAATTGGATCTCGCAGTCTTCACCTTCTGTTGAATAATATACAAGATAATCACGATTACTGTAAGATATTATGTTTTAAGTATACTCACCAACAAAAAGTATAATTGCTGGTGCATCATGCAACGAAGTAGCATATTTTTCTGTCAAAATGTTTACCAGCCGACTAGTCCATGGAAAATTCTAAAATTTACATAGAAGAAACGTTCTTTCATCACATAGACACTTTTAGCTTTTTTTATGTAACACAAGTACATTAGAAATATTCCATTTACCAGTCCCTCAGGATCTTCAAGTAACTCTGCTCGACCATCCAGAGTTATAATGTTATCTCGAGGATCAAGTATTACTAATGTAGGTATCGCTTGTACATCAAGAGCTCTTGCCAGTTTTCGACGTCGTTCTTCTTGACTGAAAGGTATCCTTAACCAAGGCATTGTTTCGATATAAACATTATACGATTCTTCACTCCTAATAAACAAAGTGATACATTCGGTAGAGAATATACTTGCGACCTTCTCATTATTACTACAACAGGAAACTGATATACATAAACGGTTTCCCTTATATTTCTGAATAAGAGATTTCAGCAAATAAGATCTTTAAATTAAACATACCTATCAGAACTCACAAAAATCACTTCGAATTCATGGCCTCTTTCCCGAATTCGTTGATAAGTATCCACAAGTTGAGGTGTAAATGCTTTGCAAGGTGGACACTAGTAAAATAATATATATGTCATTCATTTAGAAGATTCATAATACCTATTATTTATTTACAAGTAATTGAAACAATTGATGTAATATAAGGCTTTAGTATGCATCAAGCTCCAAGTTTTAATAATATGTTACATATCATTTAAAAATATATACCCAGTGAGCACTAAAATAGACACCCTTAAAACAGTGCCGTAGTTCCTCATGTAACATAGGTTCATTGCTGTCACGTGTTCCGCATGGTAATAAAGGCCCATCTTCGAGAGCAGCTTTAGGGTGCGGAGGTTTCCAAGGAAATTCAGTACCAGTAAGGTCAGCAATGGTCCGCTCCACACCTCCTCTAGTTACTACAGAGCCATTGGAACCCTCCAGCAAATTCAAAGTTGGTACACCAGCTTTTATTCGATACCTCCGAGTCAGTCTAGTCTGCAAAAAAGATACTTAATTTTCTACAAAAATATTTTAATGTTCATTGTAAAATACTTTAATGTTAATGTTAATGTTTAACTTAAATTGTAATAACTTTTTATTATAAAAGTAGGAAACATATACCTTTATATTAAATTGTGTGGATCATTTTAATAGTATTTAATTGTAATGAGAAGTTTTAACTGCAATAAACAGTTTTGTAGCTTTGTGCACTTTGTATATTTTTCTCATGTACTAAATACAAAATGTTAATTAAGGACTTAAATGTGTTCTACAATTAATTCAGACAACATAAAATGTTATAAATATTCAAGCTATTATTGAAAGAGCACAGTTTCGATATTTATATAGCGCTTGGATATAAAAATCTGTATGAAACTGTTTTGAACAACAATTCTAATACATTATCACAATTCATTATTTCGATCGACATAACTTCTATAAAATTTCCATTAAAAATTCAACTATGGCGTTATAGAATTTGGACATTTATCAAATTTAAATATTTATACCGCAATTCGAATTCAACTTGCGCAGCGTACGGGTATCGACATAAAAAAAAAAACGGTACCCATCAATTTCAGGAAGCGTGAGAGGAATATATGCGATAAGTGAGTATCTATAGACAAGTAATTCAGAGCACGAAGTGTAGCTCCATTTCTTCCATTATCTTTACTGTAACCACGGTACCCAGCGACGACGTAAAGGGCGCAACGAGTGCCTAAAGGGGAGTGATGTCTGCTGACAATGAGTGCTGTCCCTCCTGCCATCCTGGACGATTATAATGGAACGGGAAGTAAGAGAGAAAGGGTTCGAATACGACGCTACAGAATTCACTGGAAGATTTCTTCACCAGAAAAAATGTAAGAAAATTCAGACGTGTAAAAGTAATTCGAATAAATTTACCACCAAGTCTATCAACGCGGTTAAAATGACCGGTTCCCATTTTTTTTAACTTCCCTAAATTGATAAGGGTGTCATGCAGTATATATTCCCCTTACATCTTATACAATCTGAATTACTTAATTTATCATATTTTGCACCTCTCAATTCCTCTTTTTCAGAGTTAAAAAACTTATTTTCAGATTCTCTACAGACTTTCCACAGAATTGGAATACTTATTCGGTATATGTAAATATAATAGGTATAAAGCAGACAGTTCCAGTATTATAATATTTTATACATAAACAAATCACTCGTTTCAGCAAAACAAAGTGGATTTAACGCTAAAACTACCAAGACGGTCAAATTGACCGGTTCCGATTTTTCTTTTAAATTCATCAAATCGACAGGGGGGCGATACAGTAAATATTCCAAGCCTATCTTATAAAATAAAAATTACTTAACTAATCATCTTTTTCACTCCTTGATTTATATTTTTCTAAAGTACTTATTTATTATACTTAAATATAATAGATATAGAACCAGCAGTTTTAGTTTTAAGTAATGCTGATGAATGTTACCGAAAATGATATTCAGTGTTTTTGGGTAATGAGAAAACTGTCTGTTACGGTGAGATGATCGAAAACAGACTCTGTCGATACTAAACGCCGTCTCTTTTAGAAGACTGCATGATTACAATAGGATCGAGAACAAAGGAAGAAAGCAGACTGGAAAAAGGAAAAGCCATAAATTACCGTTTTAAATTAGAAAAGTAATATTTAAAAAGTAGCATAATAAGAATATGAATATTAATGCACGATAGAAAATTTGTTTATTGTTTAAGTCGGAGCATACTCGGTTATCACTTTTAAGCAGAAGATAGAATACTTTTAGATTTAAGGTTACTCCAGCTGCATGAAATTTGCATTTAAACGATTATTTACATATTTTTTTAAATAAATGATTAACTTTTTCGCATTGTTGTAGAATTGGTAAAGACGTTTGTCTGTGACAGCAAAATAATAGTATACTCGTGAAAATAACTCGCGGTGCTTTAGTTAGCAGAAATTAATATCTCCTACTAAGCTGCCTGATTCCGATAGTACAGAAAAAGAGAAAGAAGCAAAGAGAAAAGATTCAAGTTCGTCGTATATATTAGAAAAAGCTTTTATGCTGCAGAAGATAAAAAGGAATAGTGAGACGGATAACGTTTAATCAGACGCGCATGATTACTTTTCGATCCCCTGAACATAAGGATCTGCCTGACACTTTCCGTAATTGTCTCCTATTATCTATATATCTTTGAGATTATTCCCATTAATTAATATGACATTATTATTATCAATATGAAAAATAATTAATAATATAGCCATATTTATTGCTATTAAAATTCAGCAATGTTTTAACGGCAATTAAAACACTAAAATCAGACAATTACAATATAAATGCAAATATAGAGACTAGCAACTATAAACAATTTACCTGTAACAACAAATCGTCTCTACACCGTAAAGACAATAAAATACCATTATAGAAGATTATGTCTCCAGGCCGCGAAAGAATGAGATTAAGGACTAAAGGTATATTCATCTACCTTCCTAAAGTTATTTCACTAACAAGTGCACTCATTTTTTACCACGTTCTCAGTGGCAAACGATTTCGTATCCTACAATTTCCATGCGTTACTTTTGCATCCAGTCATACCATGGTATACAAAATTCCGCGGCCGAACATCAGCCGCACGTAAAGAGGGTAAGCGCAAGAACAAGGAAAGAAGGGTTTCTCCTCTAGATACCGAACGTGCGACGTCGTACGTTATCGCGACCCTCTACAGGGGAGGCATTACCTCGTCCCTTCGTACATTTCCTACGGCGCTTTCTCGTTCGTTCCTATGGTATTCGTGTGTACGTTCGTTTGCCGTCTCCGTCTCGAGCGGTCGATACGCGTACGTCCTCCCTTGGCGTTGCTACCGCTCGCTCGACGGTGCTATCGTTATTTCCCCCGGTGGTCTGTGTGTCCCCTACCACGGCATCCCCACCGTTCTTGCTTACTCGCTCCTTCGTGTCGCCCTTGCTCTAACGCCCGCTTATTTCATCGCCCTTTCTTTTTTATATCGATGTAACATCAGTATTTTGTAATTCCATTTCGCACGGATGAAACAATACTTGAACATCAGCAACGAGTACTTGATTAATTCAAAAATGTCATTAGAATGTCCAAGAAGAAGTCAATATCTTACTATGATATCCGACCGTTTAAATACTCAGTTTTATTTCATTTTTATATTTTATACGGACTCTCCTTTCTATCAATGATAGTAAAAAAGAGTTTGTATAATGTGCTTAACCTGTTAACCGGGTAGGACGTAATATTTCGTCATACCAGGAAGACAAGTCTAATGCGTATGACGATGTTTTTCGTCGTGGCAATTTTTAAATATGGTATGTTGAACGCATTACGTTTTACGATATTCCTTTCCTTTAAATTCGAGCGTGGTACTTTAGGTGTGATAATACTATTTCTCACTGCGAAGAAAAAAGTCTCCGGTTTGAAACGAGTTGAACAAAAGTTAATTCCCCGGTTAACAGGTTAATAAATGCTGTGTTTTGTCTAATTATGATGGGAGCGTTATTGAAAGGTGTATTAGAGTTCAGATACATTTTTTAACTTTTATTTTCTTGCAGACATTCGGTGGCAGGGTTCCCTTTCGCGGGCGAAACATCCTTGCCATGACATCGGATAAAATACGAATACTGTAGGGGAAAGGATGAGACCACTGTCGACTCGTTCGCGCGCATTCAATCGGCTCCTTCGTGAATATCAGAGGTGCGCAACGTGTCGCCGTCGGGAGCGGTGCAAACTTTATACATACTTTGCATCGAAACTTCATGTTGTTGTTAAAATATTATATTATATAAAATGATATACATCGTTTCTACGTTTAAATGTAATACATATTTAAAATTATATTTATTCTAATGCTCATTATTATTATTTAGATACTTAGGAGGACAAGGAAAATTTTACAACTAAATAATTATCAATTGACAGTCAGTACGAAATCGTATCAATGAAGTGATAAATCAAGATTTGATTTATTTTTAATTTCTATTAGAATATAACTATAAATAAAATCACCCTTTTGTTGTTCCTTGTTGTCTCAGAACACTGCAGTCACTATAAGTGTGAGTGACCTCTCCCATTTAGAGAGGCGACTCTACTTGATATTATCTACATCTATTTTTACACAACCCACGGTATCAGAAAAAATGACATGATATTTACAATAATCGAGACGACCTTTATTTTCGTTTAACTCGAGCTATCTGGAAAGCTTAATTGTCATTTCCTTTAACCCTTTGCGGACGGAGCCTGCTTTGAATATTGAGAAATAATCATTTGTTTGTCGTTAAAAAACTACCTTTTTATCAGAAAGTCAGAGTGTTGTTGTATAGAAGTTATGAATTACTATTTGTGTAATCATATTTCAACAGTTATATTTCAATTTTTCAACTCTAACCTTGTATACAAACATGGATAAACTATAATCAGATTTTTCCTCAGGCCGCATATATGCGTCAGTCGTCCTCAAAGGGTTAATAGTCGAACTTTCGTAATTTCCTAATAGCAATACTTTTTGTCATATTATCACATATACTTAAAAAATTGTGGCGATAAGTGCAACGAACATCCTGTGTACGATGTACATTTTACCTGTACCTTTACGTCGGTCTGCCAATATTTGAGTTGCGCACCCCTGGTGTACACAAATCGCGGTCTCCCGACGTCTCCTGTCCAACCAAGACTGACGAGACCACTATTTCCATTGGTCAACCCCGACGTAGCGACGTCTTAAGCTACTACACTTTCAATTAAATGTAAAAAGCAACCTCGGCTTGTGAGAAACTTGAAAATCGCATAAATTAAGGGTAACTCAACTTTTTCTGAACTTTATGTAATAACGTCACGTGTATAGCGCAACTTGGAAGTAACCCAGATATACTTCTGCGTATGGTGTACATTAATTTCACACATATTTTTAACGCAATAAAACGATATACTGCATAATTAAAATATCGAATGAATGAGAAGAAAATACGATTAAAAATAATTTGTACCGGAGAAATAAATTAATCTTTAAATGCATAGTGTTGCAGATTTGCAACATGCTTATTTTTCCACATCTAAAATGCTAAATCTCAAGAATACTACGCGAAGGTTCATAGTTACATTTTTTGCAACTACGACAAATATTGAAAATAAAGATAATTTTTTTACATAGATATTTTTCATTTTTTCTTATTTCCTGGAAGTATCGATGAACCTAAGAAAAAGTCATTCAGAAACGAAAAGACAAATCACGTATTTAAGGGTTAACTTGATAAGAGGTTTTATATATATATATACAGTGGGTGTAGAAAGTATTCGTACACCGAATAATTTCGAATAATATATTGTGAAATTGTAGTTTATTAACTAATTTTTTATAAACAACGAGTGTGTACATATTCTCGGAAGTCTCTATAACAGACACAGTGCAAGAAGAATTAATTAGTTGAATAATTTGCAAAGTTATCAAGAAAAAAAATAAATATTGTCCGAAATATATTTTTTATTTTTTAAGCCTTCTTTAGAGGATATGTGATGTTTTTTAATGTGACGTTCCAAGTAGTCCCATAGGTTTTCGATGAGGTTAATATCAGGTGATTGTGGTGGAGCTTATTGGTTACTTATTGCTCTTATATTTCTTATATTTCGGACAATATTTCGTTTTTTTCTTGACAATTTTGCAAATTATTCAACTAAATAATTTTTTTTCCACTTGTATCTGTTCTAGACATTTCCGCGAATATGTACAAACTCGTTGTTTATAAAAAATTAGTTAATAAACTACATTTTCACAATATATAATTCGAAATTGGTCGGTGTACGAATAATTTCTACACCCACTGTATATATTAAAAATTTCACACGTTTATCGGGCCCTACGAGAAAAGTTGCAATTTTTCGTGTAATTCCATTCGCAACCTCCGATACGCGGTGGCAAAGCATTCGGAAAAACTTCATGCGAGCTTCCGAGTCATAGGCACTGGAATACATTTATTCGGGCGATTCACACGTATTTCACTTTTCCTTTGACCACCGTCGGGTAGGTTGTGTCTAATCTACGCGATATGCCAGCTAAAAAGCAGATAGAACGTGGAAATACGTAGTGCGTAAAGGCCACTGTGTGCACGGACTACCTCAAAGAACTATCTAGATCCAAACGGTTCTCCAGTTCCTATTTTCGTTTTCGTGGTAAGGGATCCGCATAGCGCGAAACACGATCCCTCCGTCCTTTCGATGCATACACGCAAATGTAAATATATTTCCCGTCTCTTTTCTTTTAGTGCATCTGCGTTGCCTTCTTTATCTCGTCGGTTCGAATGAGAAAGCTATTTGCGGAAGATATGGGTCGGCGGCCACCCCGAAAGGAAAGGCTGCCCGGCTTGACTTCTTTTCTTGGCGCTTTCCTGTCGAAGTAAACGCGCCTATCTTTATGAAACAGTTTACGTCGTACAAACGATGAGCAACGCTGTTCCATTATACTCTTGAAGCGGCGAACATCGTTCAAGCTGCTTTATGCCGAGAGCCGTTTTAGGATGGACCAGGTAGACTGGGCAGCCCCAAGGAAGACGTGTAAATGAACACGGGTCTAAAGAGCTTTGGAAGCTTGGGACCAAGTATATTAATCCTTAACCTTTGCGGGATTGGCCAGAAAGCACCGTCATTAGAAGAGGATGTCGAACCACTAATCCCACCACCGTAACTTGCGTTAGAAGTACTAGCACTTCCGTTAACATTAGGACTACCAAGGCAGTCTAAATGATTTGTTTCCGGTTTTATCTAGAAAAATTCTCTAAATTCACAGGAGAAACATACAGTAGATATTCCACATCTATCTTGTAAAACATAAATTACTTCATCGATCATCTTTTTCACCTCCTGATTCATCTTTCGCCAAAGTGCTTATTAACCCTTAACGAACGAATGCCGCCATATCCGCGACATTACAAATATTCCAAGAAAATCGAATGCCGCCGTACAGGCGGCATGCCGTGATATTTGTAGTAAAAAATCTGGTATTCACATAGGAAACTATTGCGAGAAGTACCACGCTCAAAAAATATATAAGTAATTGTTTACTTTTTTTATTGCGTCGATCTACTGGTCATTGTTCTACAAAAATGCGCTCGTTCGTTAAGGGTTAACACATTGAATGCCACCCGTATTTCGCTAGTGCCGTCATTTACACTAAACCGAAACTGCTTCTATTAAAATCACATCTTTATAGAATAGAAATGTTAAAAGTAAGAATAGTTATGTGCTCAGCAATAGTTCACTTCCCTAACAGCAATATTTTAATATTGAATATATTAGCATATCCGTGAATATCGCAATTTAAAAATCATAAGAAATTTCGTGGAATTCAACAATGTCGGTCACCGGTGACCCCCATGGCATTCAACGTGTTAAATATATTTAAATATAGTAGATTTAACGCCGGTAGTTCTAGTGTTCAATCAAAATAAGATGAGAATGCTTGGTCAAAAGTGGACTTATAGAATAGGAATACACAGATTTTTTTATGTAGATTACGAATGTTTGTTCCTTTCGGGACGAAGGATCTTTCGAATGTGGGTAAATTGCTTATTTGGCCATTGGGAACCGATTTTCGATAATACGGAGGAAGATATTTAACGTGCAAAAACTAAAACTAACTAAATTATTGTATATACCTGCGTCGATAAGTCGCGATGAGCTTAATTCTCTTAGCGCAGATGCGTGTCCATAATAATCCAAGAGTTAAAAACCGAAAAGAAAGGAAACGTCAAATCAAAAGATGAAAAGAAGGCAATCTTTCAAAATGAGCTTTATAGGTATATTATCGGTCTATAAATCCATCTCACTTTGCTTCGAAGGTTCAATGAAAGTTCTTACTATTAGGTTGGTAGAAAATTAATGTCGGTTTTCAAACTTTATCTTTAAATACACATGTTAAGAATAGGAGTAACTTTTTTTAATCAAAATAAGTTCCATTACAAGTTACACATTTTTCCCAACGAGAAACAAGTTTTTTAATGAAATTTTTTTTTCTAAATGATATAAGAAGACAAACAGATTAAAATGAACGGCTATCTTAAAATTAAGCGCCAAAGTTTGAAAATTCGAAATCCGACATTAATTTCTTACCAACCTAATATAATGCCATGTAGTGTTGTGTGCTGTAAGAATTTTCATTTAGTATATCTATGGAAAGAAATGAAAGTGAACCACGCTACTTCTTCAGGTATGTCTAAAAGAAAAGTAAAAGATTTCTGTCTCTTTTTCTCTCTTTTTTCTTTCAACTTGACTAGACAAAAAATAGTATGCATAAAGGTAAGAAAAGAGGCCAGGGGATTTCTCCATTAGTTTCGCACAATATTATATACCAACGTGCTCTTCTTATTGCTAAGCGAATGGAACAGTATATAAAGATCTTACGAATCCAACAGAATGACTACCAACTTGGATCGGAGAAAGATAGGTGGAATAACGAGCAAGGAAGAATCGCGGAGCTACTTGACGCTAATTGCGCAGGACGCTTATCGTTGCATTTACTCGCGAATCGGACTATCGTCTATGTATATGTACGTAGTATTATACAAATACAGTTGGCTCAAGTGGCCTGACTAATGATCGTGGAAGAAAAAGAAGAAGTAACGACCCCCGATCGTCCCTGACATCTCTTTATTCTCGTAATACGTATATATCCGATAAATACTGAAAATATTTATTTTATATAACTTCGTGCCGGGTATGCTATTACATTCAGTTCTACGTCGTCGATTAATTTGAATGATGTACATAATGTATTACACCTATCCCCCGATTTACACGGAAGATAGGTTCCTTAGAAAACCGTGTAATTCGAAAACAAACTAAAATCTGTATAATTCGGTCATTTATTTCAACGTAAAATAATTGTTTTTTTTAACACTAGAACTACCGGCGTAAATCTGTGATATTTCGATATATTAACACTAGATTTACGGGCGTGAAATCTGTTAAATTGCAGTATATTAAATAAGGACTTTAAAAAAAGAGGGATCAAGCGGCAAAGATGGTAATTCGTTAAGTTATTATTGTATTACAAAATACACGTGAAATATTTACTGTACAGCGTCTCTGTAAATTTAAGAAATATTTATAAGACAAGTAGGAACCCGTCAATTTGACGGCTTCTGTAAATCTAGTGTTAAATAAGAACTTTGAAAAAAGAGGAATCCAAGAGGCGGAAAAGTTGATCGATACGGTGATTTATGTTTTTTGAGATGGACGTAAAATATTTATTCTATGACTTTAATATGAATTTGGAGAATTCTTGGAAAAATTGTGTACCAGTCATTTTGACTGGTTTGGTAGTTCTGGTGTTAAATCTCTTATTTTATATATCGTGTAAATGCGGGGATAGGTGTATTTCGAAACTCGTGTAAAAGCGAAATTCGTTAACTTTCTATCATCAGCTGTTCTTTCACAAATTCATCTTTCATATCTTTCATGAAATCACACGAAACGGAAAGAGTTAAGCACATTGGAGGAATTTGAAATACAATAATGTAAGATTCGAGGACTGTTTGAAGCTGACGAGGCACAAGATGGTTTTTCGACACGTAATTAATTTCCATCGTTGTTGTATGATAATACTAAACTGCCGACGTTATATCCAATATATTTAGATATACGGAACTTTAGAGCAAGGGAAATCAAGAGCTTAAAATGATTGGCAATTAAGTAATTTAGGTTTTACAAGATAGAAGTGGAATATATACTGCATGGCTCCCCTATCAATTTGAGAAACTTTTAGAAAAAAATTGGCAACTGTCATATTGACGGTCCTGGTAGTTTTAGTGTTAAATTCACACCACTTTCGTAACTTGCGGACACACTTTTCAACATTGGATTATCTTCTGAATAATTAAATATGTTCTATTTGTAAACCTAACATTAAAATGTCTGCAGCGTTTGCTAATCGTCAGAATTCAATACTCACAAGGTTAACGAGTGCCTTTTTTTAATTACTAAAACATTAAATTCGTTCTTTAACCCCTTAACTCACAATAACGTGTGACACACGTGAGTCGATAAATGGAATACGAAATTAAGAAGTTTTCCAATAACTATTAAACTGAAAATATCAGTCGATCACGAGACCGTAAAATTATTTCTATAATATTAATATTGTAGTCAGTTGTGCCAAATGTTAAAGATCAGAGAAAAATTTTATTTCTGGAATTAATTCTAGGGTATTACGCACGCTGTCAAAATAAAAATCGTAAGGCAAGGGGTTAAACAATTGTGTTGACTTTCGTTGCGCAAGGCTGCACAAGATAAGAATATTGTTTTTGAGAAATTTAAATTAACTCCAAGAAAAAAGTATGAATTCTGTAAAAAGACTACAAAGCGTTACGACTGCATGCACCAGCGAGTAGAATGAAACGTAGAAACAATTATAAAATCTAATCAACCTCACGCTACGACCGTGTACACCATCGTGTGCAAATAGAGAGCCCAATGTTTTGTAGCCATATTATGGACGATTTTTACTTCGAGAAAGTCGACTACGCCTCGTGTGTTGGCGCAAATAAAATCGGACCCTAAATAGCACGTCTGGCGAGGGGTTAAACACTCGTAGAAAATAAAAAAGTCGCTGCGCGCGGTCCTTCTGCATAACGGGCTACGTGCGCGACTTTATAGCGGACATGTGCAAATGCTTCGAAATATCAAACAAGTGCGCCAACCATACCAACTTTTTATCCGATTTCTGAAAATTCATACATAAATTCAGTGAATAAAAGTATTTTCAACCCTCCCAGAAGGACGAACGTCGAGACCAGCGTCCACCGTGGCTGGAACACTTTCCCGCGGATTGACTTAACCCTAAAGTCTTTGATAGAAGTAAATTCGATCATATTTACTGTTATTGATAAAGCAATTTTGAGATATAAGTTTATGTATTCGATGAAATCGTGTATATAGAAACATCAGATAATGTTCGAGAAACGCGTGTACGTGCCTATCGGCCCTGCCGATTTGAATTGTAAACGTACACGGCGTTAAACATCCTCGATGGGTTGAAATATCGCAATGTTTAAAAAAGTCTACCACATTCGGCATTGCTAATTATTCAAATATATCGAGATATCTCAATTCGCTTCAATAAGCGAATAAAGCCTAAAGGGTTAAAAATGACTAACAATAGATCCCCTCCCTTTAAGTTGTTAACTAGGGTTTTCAAAAACCGAGTTTAGTTATTTATTCTTAATTAATTAGACTATTGTTTGCGTTTATCTGTAGAATTATACCGTAAGAAGCGAATGATACTGGTGCACAGAAGAAAACAGAGATGGATGATGTTTTCATAAGCTCGCTCGTATTGTGTAGTTTTACTGTGGTATATGTGCATTTATTTTTCATAAACACGATTGGGAAATTAAAAAATTTAAAGTATCGCTAAATTAACCCTTTGCAGACAGTGACTTTTTTGAATATTGAAAAAAAATCATTCATTTCGCGCTCGAAGGTCGCCTTTTTATCAGAAAGCAAGAAAGTTAAGGTGTACAAATTATAAAGTACTATTTCCATAATCGTATTTCAACGGTATTTCAATTTTTCAAATATAACCGAGTATATATGCGTTGATAAACTATCCGATTTTTTCTCCGACAACATATATGCACCCGTACGACTTAAAGTTGCAATTACAATGTACTACCAGCATTTAAATTAAAATGCAACGAATCGTCGAACTAAAATTCAAGCAGGATATATTGTCAATCGCGTTTTTTTTAGCTAGAGAAGAGGACCAAAAAAAATTGTGTCTCACCTTTCTCTCGTAATCTCGATTCGGTACAGCTAGCCAAGGTAATTCGGAAACGTGTGTACGAAAACTCTCCTCGAAGTCAAGAACATCGGCTACGTTGCTCCACAGAACCACGTGCACGACTTCGAATCTTTTTTTTCTCTCCCTTCCTCCGCAACTATTCTCCGCGTCTCGGTCACTCTCAGAATGCACCGAATTGACACTCGCGTATAGTTCAACCAGCTGACGCGTGAAGTCATCGCAGGTAGCACCGGGATTAATAAAACTAAAGTACACACCGATCACCTCGCAAGTTGGCCGACCGTCTTCATCGACGAGCGAGCCGCTTGCGTCGCACGGTTTTACGTCCTGTTGATTAACCTGACTGCACCGCGACAGTTGCTTACCGAACAGCCGGTGCTGCCAACAGACCGGTTTCGCGGTGGCCGCAGGTAACTTTTTCGTTACGTTTCCCGAGGTAGATGATGTCTGCTCACTGACGCACGCGGCCATCGCGTACGACAATTAGTCCGCTTCATTCACCGGCAACAAGCACCGACAGATCTCGCGTTTCTACACAGTCAAACGCCGCACTTCGCTGTCACCGGCCACCAAACGCCGACTGATTCACGTTTCGCTGGTTCGAAACCGTCAACCAATCAGAACTTACTTCGGTCGATCGGAGCCGAGTATTTCCGAATTGTGCCGATGGAGATGTGTCAGGCGCGTGTGTTTTTTGCACTGTACGTGAATCGTGAAATGTTTATATTACGAGGACGATAAAAAAAAGGTTGTAACTTCTTTTTCTTTTTCCTTGATGTATATGATACATTTTGTAGTATTACGTTATATGTGTGTTTTTTTATAAATGGCATACTTTTCATTACGTTTAAGCTTTCGTATTATTTGAATTTTATACTTTTTACACGATCTTTTGATACGTGATAATAAATAGAACTTAAATCTTTCGTAGAAAAAAAAACATCCTCATTCATTGTTGGGAATGTATTGCATTGAAGTTAGTAACACAAAGATTACATTATCAATTACAGACAAATTTGAAGTTCCTACATTCTTGATATAAAATTGTAGATAGAACATTCAATATATAGGTTCGCCTATTACATTAAATATGACTGGTAGTTATACCGTTTGCGCCCGCTTATTTCCATGAGATAAACTGCAGTGTATGCGCCAATGCGCACAGTCATGCTACATTTTCATTGGTTATCACATTATTACATGCAACCCATGCAACCAATTGCATTTCCTTACGCCTATCCCAACCATGTTGTCTTTTATGTTTCGTTCAGTGTCAATTCTGAATGTTTTGAGTGCTCCGTTTGAATATATTGCTAAAACGTTACGTTTATAAAACAGCCTTAAAAATTGTACTAATGGATCTATAACTTACATAACAATTATTCTTCGGTCGCATCATCGAAGTGTTGATATTATACTACTTTAACTCATAGATCAGAGAATAACTTGTGATTATCGGTATTTAAGAAAGCCGGTGAATAAGGCCTTAGATATGATTCCCAAATCAATCATTAATTTAATTAAATGGTTGTCTTATCTGACAAGCTATATAATACCAAGTAGAAGTTTAAAATGCGTTTCAATTTTTTAATAATGAAGTTGCATCTCCAAAAAAATACTGATTCACAAGTATATCCTGAGGTTTATTTATTAGCCTATTATAATTAAACATTTCATAAATTACGGGGAGAAAAAATTCGTGTATAATTTAATTAACGTGATAGCGTGTTATTGGCCTTAAGTGCTACGTTTCTTAGCCACAAATTTAACGATCGTTTATAGTTATTTCGTGGTGATAAAATAAGAGAGTTATTGCACAAATCGAAATATCATTTTCCGTTCATTGAATAGGAAAATGTTTTCGATTCTTTACATGTATCATTAATGGAATTGACATATTGACCTTTTTTTCTGCACTCTATATGCACGCTTCATCATGAATTCCTTAGTAGATCCATATGTTTATAGTTAAGCTATAACAGAAAGTGATCAATGGAACATTGGACTTCGCGCTCGCGCCGTCGTACTTCTGACGTCTGTACGTGTTCGCTTTCTGTCTCGCTTCGAATGTTTGTAATTATATCAGTGGGAAACAGTACGATTCGTGAAGTGTGTCGGACTTGAAGCATTAAATAATTTATGATGTTAAATTTTCCTTCCTCACCCTCTTTTTGTATGTTTTAATACATCCTTCCGGGTAATTAATTATTGTGATGTACAAATATTGACTGGGCAAACAGTTATTTTAAATCAGGTAAGTTGAAGGAATTTGGTATACTACTTTTTAAGCTTAACATTTTCATTATCAGCGTGTACAACGTGAAATGTAGAAATGAAATTGTATTACATTAAAATTCCTTCATTTTATGAATGTTATTTTATTTTACATTCATATGTTCAATCTCTATTGTAATATCTCTTAATGTTACTTTACAAAATACATAGCATATGTAATAGGTATAAACTCACAGAAACACGTAATTATTATTGAACTGTATCTTCACAATAGTATGTATTAAAGATAGTACATATGCAGCAATATTTCTGATTTATAATTTCCTGAAATGCATATCCTTGTAGTTTTACACAGTGTGAGTATTAAATATATGCTGTATCATAAGTATAGTATAAACTATATTAATTTGATAGATTTACAATGAGTTCCCAACCGATTGTTGTGCCTGGTGCTGATCATCGATCACAGTCTGAAACTCATTCCATGTCTGTGGGAAGTGCTACGGATACTTTTAAAACCATGACACCACCAAATGTCAGTCGGTCTCTTAGTAGTCGTAAGTATTTATCCTTATTCTAAAAAGTATGTATCTTATAAATATGAATGCAAAGTTCTACCTAATAACATAAACGATTCTAACATATAATTACATATAAAAATTTCACTGGAAGTATATTCATTCTTATTGATCAAATATTTAAATGTAATAAATCTTTTAATGTATATAAAAAAAAAGTTTTGTCCTAGAGATAATTATAACAAAACTAAAGAAAATATTTCTCTGTAGAACAATAATTACTATGTAGCTTATTATTATATTGCTCCTTGTCATTGACATTTGAACTCAATTTATATAATGATAGAGTAACTTCTTGCATACGTCAGTGCATCACCTATTATTAGGCTATTCAGTGTTGTTAGGTTTACATAATACCTATGAAAACTACCTGTATGTATAATGATTCATACATATTGATGTTAAATTAATTTTTGTTTTTGATATGGTAGTTTATTAATACAAGCAATGATTTTCGAAATGTTATAATCATTACTAATATAATTAGTAACATTTAGTGTATTAATTATGGTCAGTGAGATAATCAGTCCTTTAATTCACCTCTATTTCAATTATACTATTTATATAGTAAGATTACATATTCATTAGAATATCATATAATGACTTTACTAATTAAGGATATAATATATTACTAACAATAACTAATGTAGATGGACTTATTAATATACATTGATTACACATCACTAAACTTTAACATTGTAATTATTTATTTTTATAAACGCATATGTGTAGATATTTGTGTATATATGTATGTGTGTGTGTGGGGGGGGTGTATATATACATATTTATGTACTCTTAATTAGTATTAATGATTTGACTATTGAAACTTAGTTGCAGTTTGTAAATTATTGTCTACGTCCATATATGTATTTTTATGTAACATACTGTGTTCAGATAGAGTATCCAGATTACAGTCATCATATTAAAGTATTATATTTCAGTTACTTAATAATTTTTAAAATTTGTATTTTTTATTAATACTAATTAGACCATAATCTGATATAATTTATAAGACTTCTAACTGTCAATATCATTAATTACTAATTTATTACTTCAGTGTCTGTTATATTTAATGTAGAGTGTGCTTCAAAAATTAAGTGATTATCATTCATACAAATGAAAGTATTAAAACAATGTGTTAATTTGATGTACTATATTCACATGATACATTTATGCTATTAGTATATTCATCACTGTACATTTAATATTATACTGCATATAATTTTATGCATTAAAATGCCTGAAGCATATGATGTATGAATTATGTATGCATATGAAGTATCATATAGCATCTATTTAGAGCATGTTTAGTGCATGTTTTAAAACTATTAATTAGTATAGTTTGGACTGTATGTTAATTTTTGAATTATTTATTGTTAGTTCATAAGGCTTGGGATGAAATTAAGTTGTACGAGTTTCAAACTGTATTTTTAAAACTAGTTATATTATTATCTACTTTGAGTTTTATGTATCATTAAATAGTACAATAATTTACTTAAAATGAATGCAAGTTTTCCATTAAAATTATAGCTTGTCGCATGTTATTTTTTTAACGGTATATTTCCTTTGCTTTTCAAATAAGAAGAATTGAAATTGATATTCAAGCTATATTGTATATAATTGTGTGTTTCTGCAAATTGTGCTCTGTTGTTAAATTTCAATGTTATTAGAAATTTACAATCAGTGTAATTAAATCCAATTTGTTCTTAAAATACATGCACAATGTGATTTAATCTTTGTACACTTTTAATGTTACATAACAATCAAACAGTTCATACAAAAGAAATTAAACATCTTGCAATTTATAACAAGTACACATTCAAAAAATGTAATTCTGTGGAATACTGTAAAGATATTCATAAGTAGTAACTATGTCTGAAAATATACTAAATATATAGAACCAGTGGATCGACAACTTCGAAGAAGCAGTGTTCAAATACAATCTCCAACATTATCTAAACTTCCATCAACTGAATCACTATCAACAAGTGTAAATTTATCAACTGCTGCATCTCCATTATCTCCAGGTATAAATAAAAAATTGCATTAATGTCATCGATATTTCAGCAGTGTCGCAAAATTGGCTAGGTGCTTCTTAACTGTTCCGTTGTTTTATATCATTATTTCCTTATTAACGTAGCCATTTAGGTGTAAGAGACTGCATTTTTCTTCTTGTTTGGCTTATGATATTTACTTATGTATTACTATTTATATTATGTGACTATGGTTTACAACATGACATTTCTATGATACACTCATACATTATATAATGTCCTTTGATTAATAAACAGTTATAGATGTATCACAATGTAACAAAGAAGGCTTTAAACATATATGTAATATTTGATTACTATAGGTTTGCATAAGCCTCACATTTTATATAATATAAATTACTCTATAAAAATTGTAATTGTATAACATAAGATTTATGGTTTAAGGAATATTAGTTGGACTTCTAAGTTTAATCTTATCGTGATAAGTAAATATAATAACAATTACCTTCCTGATTGTAGTTTGTTAATATAAGCATAAGTTAATATTATGCAAACAAAAAAAATTATAATAGAAAAGGACAGCATATAAAATTGTGATTGGTAAGATGATCTTATTCTACAGTTTGAATAAGCTACACCTTGTTAAACAATGTATTAACATTCACAGTTACTGTACATAAAGCATTTTTCTTTATATATCGCTCTAAATTTTGATTGCAATTAATACATTTAAGTTCAAGCTTTCATACTTCTTATGCTAATGTTTCAGACTGCATTATTTTGCTTCAGGTTTTTGCCAATTGCAAATATTTATAATGCTAGAGATTTTAAAGAATTATATTTCAGGAGTACTAAATTATGTGGGGAAGTTCTATTTGTATAACTTTTGCATACAAGTATCATGGAATTATGTATTATACATTTTTAATAAAAATTATGATTTACATTTTTAGATGTTTTATAAAATAACGCAATATGAAGAACAAAATATGTTCTTTGAAGGATTAAGTATTAAACATGAAATTATTCTTGTAATTTTATTAGTATAAGCTGATGTTAAATTTGTAATATTTTAAGTGAACACAATTAGGTAAAGTTAAATATATTTTAGCTGCAACATATTTAAACTATAGAGCTGATTTGGCGATAATGATATGTTAATAAGATTTATATAGTTGGACATTTATTATGTCTATATTTAGTGTACCTACATGCAAATTCTGTGGAAACTGCAGAAAGTAAGGATCATAACGTATTCATGTATTAATATTAATATTATGATCTCATCAGATTGTAACGAATTTTCATTGACAAATTAATTAATGGATCGATTACTTTATTACAATTGGAAAATTATAAAACATATTTTTGTTAGTAAATTTTATAAATATATTAAAACCCATTTGTTAAATATATACTCTAAGTGTATAGTTAGTTGAAGCATTCGATAAAGATAATTTAAAATTATTCAAACAATGTTTTTAATATTTAAGTAACACTTTCTGTGACAAGATAAGTTGAGACCTCGTAGTAATGTAAATGGTCATCTGACAGGAACTCAATGAACATTTAATTTGTTTTAGGATTATCTACTATGGGTGAAACTAATCAAAAAACAGATAACACATCTGACAAAGTATGTAATAAATGATTTTGTATTATTTCTTGCTCTTTCAATTTGCCATTTGCTAAATATTACGTTCAGTCCTTAGACTCTTGTAAATTAACACGAAAAGAATCGTATAAAGCACAGAGAAAGAATTATCGGATGGAGAAAAAACGTGTCGCCAATGAATTATTAAGTTCATTTAAAGATCCAACTGTTATTGTAATGAGCGACTGGCTTAAAGTTCGTGGAACATTAAAAAGCTGGACAAAGCTGTGGTGTATTCTTAAGCCTGGATTATTACTTTTGTATAAAAGCCCAAAAACAAAAGTCTGTATCTATATACTACCATATAATGTTTTATTTTATTTCATTTAGAATTATGGTCATGAAATTATTACAGAGTAATCATTGGGTGGGTACAGTTTTACTTAACACATGCCAAGTGATAGAACGACCAAGTAAGAAAGATGGATTTTGTTTTAAATTATTTCACCCTTTGGAGCAATCAATATGGGCCCCTAGAGGACCAGAAAAAGAAGCTATTGGTAAATAGCACTTTTTTTTACTTATTAAAAAGAGAATTCATTAATTTATTATTCAAATGTGCTCAGGAAAATATTTTATCTTTCAGGAGCTGTTGTACAGCCTTTGCCGACTAGTTACTTGATCTTTAGAGCTCCCTCCCAAGCTGCAGGTAAATGTTGGCTAGATGCACTTGAATTGTCATTGCGTTGTTCGTCATTAATAGTTCGTTCAACAAGTGCATTGCCACGTGCTTTACCACATGATACCACAACTACTCATGAAACTCAATGGAGTGAAGCCGATTACGAAAAGCATTTCGATGAGCATGGTGAGTATTATATAATAAAATTTACATTGCAAAATGAATATACAGGTTGAAAAATTGAAAGAAAGCAGGAATGCTTTTTATTAAGTCAAAGCAATCATTTTTTCAAAGGAAAAGTATTTACTTTTTGTTTATGTTCATAATATGTAATGCTGTTTATTGTGTAACTAGTAAGAGATACCTTATTGAAGCAGAAGCAATAATATCCTGCTAAATTCAAAGCTGTTTTCTGTTTTCAAACTGAACATATTCAAACTCAATCGTTATTCATCCAAATATCTTAATTTTGTCCTCCAGAAATATGTTTTATTTATTATTGACTTTATAACTCAAAAGATAATACACGCAAAGAATTTAATTCACTTTCATTATTCTTATTTATTAATAAACTAATAATAATAAAAGTTCATTAAATTATATCACCCCTCTCCTGACATTTGCCCCCTTTAAACATTTGCTTCTTGTATCCATAGTATGTTTAAATAGTTATGCTCCCCGATCGCCTACAACACAGCAGAAGCGTTTATTATCATGCCCACAACCACTTTCCCCTTATATGACAAGTGGTTCTAAAAGTGCCTGTCCTTCGCCAACTCCAATGTTTCAACAATTATATCATGCTATTTCGTATTGGGAAAAAGAATATCGCGATAGATCTCCTACGCCATCCATTAAAGAAACGGAAAAATGGGAATTTACTCAGAAATCTTCTGCCTCTGTAGAAAAAGTAAATGGCGAAGATATTACTTCCAATATGTCTTATTTGGAACCTATTATTCCTACACCTATCGCATCAACATCCTCTGTCCGTCGCATGACCGTTCCTTCTGTGCATGCATCAGAATACAAGACCCATCAAGTAGTAACGCTAGACCCCATGTACACCTCACACACAGACTTGGACGACATTAGCCAACCAGAAAACGGAGTAGCAGTTGATGCTGAAATTAGTGCATCAGAAAGTGAATCAGAAGGATCAATTAAAGAGGATCAACCTGAAGTAGTTAATGAGACACCATATGTCGCAAATGAACATGAAGTTCTTGGAGCGGTAAAAATTATGATAGAAGATTAAATTAAATTTATACCACGGTATAATTTTATTAATTTTATAAAATTCCAGGCTGGGGAAGTCGTTGCGGAATTACAAGAAGAACAAAAATCATTAATATGGTTTTTGGTAAAACAAGTTAGACCAGGCATGGATTTATCGAAAGTCGTTTTACCAACTTTTATTTTGGAACCGCGTTCTTTTCTGGAGAAGCTAGCTGATTCTTATTATCATGCAGATATGCTGTCTCAGTAAATAAATCATGAATTATCACGAATTCTGTAAATTGCTAGATACATATAAAATGATAAATGTTCACATATTATTTGTCTTTACAGAGCAGTACAGGAAGATGATGCATTTACACGTATGAAGGGAGTCGTTAAGTGGTATTTATCTGGTTTCTATAAAAAACCTCAAGGTTTAAAAAAACCATATAATCCACTTTTAGGCGAAACATTCCGCTGTTATTGGCAACATCCTAATGGCTCAAGGACTTTCTATTTAGCTGAGCAAGTAATAATGTTTTTATATTATTTGACATGAATTAAATCATATTCATAAATCAGATATAATTTCATTACCTTTCGGTTTTACTACCTCCTTGTAAAGATGTTTAAAGTAAATACTTATAAAAATCTTCACTGCAAGATTACTTTATCTCTCTGTAATGTATCTCTATAGGTATCTCATCACCCACCTATATCAGGTTTTTATGTAACAAACCGCCAAGATGGGTTCACTATCAGTGCTACAATTATTGCTAAGTCTAAATTTTATGGTGAGTATTTGTGAAATAAGAAAATTTAATAAATAGATATAACGCATTTAGGAAATAACAGCTTACATAAAATTGATTTGAAACAGGAAATTCAACATCTGCAGTTCTTGATGGTGTTGCAATATTAACAATGTTACCCAGGGGAGAAGACTATACAATGACTATTCCATATGCTTATTGTAAAGGAATTCTTCTAGGAACATTGACTATGGAACTTGGTGGAAAAGTTAACATAAATTGCGAAAAAACAGGTTATCATACTGAACTAGAATTTAAGCTTAAGGTAACGAATTACTATATGAAATAATATGCTTTCACACTTTGTACAAGAAAACTATATGGAATTGTGTTCGTTATTATACTCTACAGCCATTTATTGGTGGTGCAGAACAAATGAATCAAGTTGTAGGAAGAATACGCCTTGGAAAGGAAACTCTTGCTTCTATATCAGGATATTGGGACGGTCAAATTTTAATCACGGATAAAAGAACTGGAGTAAGTTAACCAATATAACTGACATCATTTATCCGTTTACTAAAATTACCATTTAATGAATCTTACAGCAAGAGAGTGTATTTTTTAATCCAAATACTGAAGTGCGAAGAAAACGATTGAAAAAATACACCGTTCCTTTGGAGCATCAGGGAATATGGGAAAGTGAAAAATTATGGTACGAAGTTACGCAAGCAATTAATCGGGATGATCAAATCGCCGCTACCGAAGCAAAAACTCAACTTGAAGAAGCTCAGAGAGAACGCGCTAAGGAACGAAAAATTAAAGGGCAGGAATGGGTACCAAAATATTTCAGTCAGGTATATCTACATTAGTTTCACATCGTTAATATTTTGCTATCGATAATAAGGAATGTATTTTCCCCAATTTTACTATTGTGTCATATTCTTCAGGAAATTTACTTAAACAAATATTTTCCCTTCTTTGTAGGATATTATAACAGGTAATTGGATTTATCGACATGCAGATGTCCGGCCATGGGATCCCAGAAACGATGTAGTGCAATATGAACACGATTATATCGTGTCTACAAAAACTAGACACAAAACTCCAATTATGCGTACTGGTAGCATCGTTTCTGCCGAACCACAAACACAGGTACAAAAATATGGAGATTAATTGATACAGTGCGCTTAGTTTGCCGTTTACGAATAATTTAAATCTTTTCATCTAGTCATCGAACATAATTTCTTTATTCGTTACATTCTATCATTTTGGATTACCTTTTGTTGTACATTTATAAAATTTGTAACAAAGTTCGATTTACCTCTAAAATGGAGTTATCGACGTTTATCTTTCTTTCTTAATTATATAAATGTATTTGTATTTGTCAGAGAAACTAAATAATTGCATACATAATTAAATGAGGGGCATTTGTATTCACGTACTTAAATGGAAACAAAGTTTTCTATTTATATTTTACGATATAATTGGAAATCAAAGAATTTTAGTTTTTCCACTTTCACTTCGTCTTATCAATTGCTGCATCTTTACTATTTTTGTAAGATTAAACGTCAAAGACTGAAAATCTACGGTAATGTAAACTATTTGCGTATTTTGTTTTAATTAATGTAAATTTTGCGATTCTTGGAATATCTTTGAAAATTTTATTTTTTAATGCAGCTATTCAATGATAACTTCTGAAAATCTAAATAAGCATAAGATAAGACATATCGCGTGTTATTGCAAATCAACTAACTTATCTTGTTTACCCTGCACAAGATTAAATTAACAAATATTTTTGATAAATTGCCCATACAAAAAATCAATTTAACTCCCAAATATATAGAATTATATCTCTTGTAATTTGTAATTAGACCTATAATCTAAAATATGATACTTATTTTAAAGAACTATTACTTTAATGCAAATTAAATGTTACGTGTATTTAACCCAATCCATCCGTAAGCGGAATATTCCGCAGATGACAATCGTTTTTTTTTCACCAGCCGCTGAATATTCCGTCCTGTACAATGTTAAACTGCTGCTCGCGGAAATGCACGGTACTGCGGGTCACCTACCGTATTTAGAGCTATGATGCAAATGGGCTAAAATCATTTATGGTACATATTTTCTAATTGCAGGTTCCACTTCTGCAAGCTGAATCACGTTCTTCATTATCTGTACTGAAATCTTCAAAGAGACAATTGTCCAACAACTTACCATTAACAGAAACAGCTCACGATTCAGGAAGTTCTTCTGCAGAGGCACACTCAGATTCTAGTCAATCAATTAGTAAAAGAAGACGCTCTACAGCAAGGTGAGATGATAATTAAGAAAGGATCTAGTCAGAATTGACGTGGGGGCCGTTTCCCTATGCTTATCCTGCTAGACCCTTTGTTATTGAATGAAATTTTATGCATGTTAAAATGAATTTCATTTTGGAACTACTTATTTCAGGATAATAGATATCATTAAAGAAGTTGAGAGCCAAATGTTAGAATATGGCGAAAAGCTTAATCGTATACAGTATCTTATAGAACAACTTACTATAAAACAAAGAGAACAAGGTGATCAACATCATAGTAGAAGTATGCTAAAAATCTTCATAGATGCAGTTCTTCTTATTGTCATTGTTTTTTTTGTACAATATTTTATGATGATGGAACGATGAATTCGGTACATGTTAAACGGCACGGTAAGATTATTACGTGCATCTTATAGATAGATATATATTATTTATCTGTTTTGAACTATCAGCTTACAGTTAAAGAGTTATTAAAGGGAACGATTTAGAGCATAAAGTTTTAACAATATATAATTTATTTGTGTCTTTGATGGTGGCAATAGAACACATTATTTTTGTAGAACAATTCTCGAAATATGAAGAATCATACGATTCAAAAAATCACATCTTTAATTAGAGTGCAATTTTATTTTATTTCATTCTTAGTTAATGAAAAGATACATCCGTTGAGGAATTAAATGTATGATTTCTTTGAGCTTATTCTGTATATATTTTATGTGATATTGCACAGAAAGTAATCACCGTTATTTAAAAACTGCAATATTATATATTGTAGTTTTACTGCAGTTGCTTGATAGAAAATGTAATTATAACGATAGGATTGTTGTAAAAACATAAGTATACAGGTTATCTGAAATTTGATTATACTACCATGGCGACAAGGTAAAAAGAAATTAAATGTTCAGTTTTAGTAATACGGGAACCCTACCGTAATTGCTAAGAATTTATAAATTCCTCGTATCATTAATTGATAATTTATACTGTTAAAAATTGCATAGTTTACAATATAAATAATATTGATAAAATTTCGTCCAAAAATTCCGGTAAGAAGTTTTATAAAGAATTTTTTTGCTTTTCTTATTTTAATAATGTTAAACATATTGAAGTATATTTGATGGTGTTTCTGTAACTGTATTTGTATATTAATAAGTTGGTATAAACAACGCTACTTTTTTAATAATTCGGTAAAGTTTTTCATAGTAGTATTGATTCCTATTTAATTATCATAAATGTTTAATTGATTTTAGTAACTTATTTTTCAATATGTGGTAATTCCTATTTCACGTATTAAATAATTTCTGAAAAAGATAATGTTAAATACTACATCGTAAGAAATGTCTAACATTAGCCTGAGAGATATCTATAAAGAATATTAATTTACAATCTTATCACTCATATTTTGCATTTAAGTTAATGAGGTTGACAGTATCTGCGATATATATTAAAAATGAATTAGTATAGTTGTAACATTACATTTCGATTTATATGTTCTAAAATAAGAAAAGATAAACAATCGCATGAAAGACAGATTATCAGTATTAATTTCATTCCATTGTACCGGTATTTTTGACGAAATAATTTTATTAAAAATTACTCTAATAATGCAATGCTCGGATACAAATTTTATTAATCTTTTGCCTGTTTTTAAATGTCATTAATACTACATACATTAAATGATAAGACAAATAGACATTTTTACAAATAATGTATACAGGGTGACAGTTATAATACACATACACAACACGTTAAATGTATCGCCTAAATTTACCACCATAAAATTTTCCATTGTAATACAAAATTCGGAAAAGTGTTTCTTACAATATATCGATAATATATTCTGGCCATCATAAAACTTTGCAATTTTTGTAAGAAAGATTTTTTCTAATTTTCTTTTACAATGGAAAAGTTTAAAGTGATAAAGTTAAGTGGTACACACTGTACACCTATTTTGAATATTACTGTCGTAGAAGATGTAATAATTTATTTTTTCAGTCTCCTCATATTCATTTTATTAACATCAATCCGAAGAAATGTTATTTTATATATTTTTTTTCCTGACAGAATATGTTAAAATCGTCTTTCCTATACGTCATGTCTTATATAAAAATACTCTATTACTCGAGTTCTTGCTTATGCTATTTAGTAATAAATGATTAAATTATCGGTTCTTGGTGAAATAACACACGACAAAATTGTATGACAATGAATAACAATGCTTTTCAACGACATGAGAGCGCTTCTGTTTTAATATTTTATAAAAAAAATAGTGCATAGTTAAAAAACATGACACATATTCTCAATTTAAAAAAAAAAGCTGTTGGAATGCTTTAACACGTAATAACATATTTATCAATATGAATGTACTACTTATGTGCTAACTAAAAGTAAATGCTAACTGCGATTGCATAAAATTTCAATACTGTATTCCTTTATACACATGCAATTGCTTTTTATCGCAATTTGTTTCTAATTGTAATTATTTATTTGTTCTTACATGCATATTATAAATATGCGTCAATGAATAACTAGTACTTTTGTACCAGTACTAAAAATTGACTACAACACTATGTGCTTTATTAATCGTTACAAATAAATTGTATTTTTTAAATCCACAATTTTTAATATGGCTTTGCGGCAATTCTTATTTAAAAAATTTCAAGCAGCAAACATTCCTTCAGTTATTGAATTTTTTATATGTTTAGGAAATACTAATCTTACATTATAAGTAATAATGTTTTATGGCATATGTTAATAACATTGCTTTATTCTGTCTTAATAAGCACATGTTGTGTGTTAAAAAGATATTGCAATCAGTTGCAAGTAACTACAATAGAATCAATGCTTTTTTAAATAACTTATAAGGCTGACAATGGAAGAATATGTATCTTATAATGTCATATTATATGGAATTTAGCTTAATAAATTTTACTATGTGTCTTGTTATAACTGTAATTGTTTAATTTATCAAATTCTATTGAAATTTATTAAGTTAATATCCATTAAACCCAAGGACAGTAAGTTGATAAAGAACCATGGCCTCCTTTAAATTTACCCGTGCATATTATGTTTTGCACAAACATTTATATCAGAATTTATATAATTTACAGCACTTTGTAGCAATATTATAATTTTTCAGTTTTACTTAATTATAATTCGCTAATAAGTACTACCTATAACAAATTCAAGTTTAAACGATCTGTACGATAATATTATTGATTTTACATTTCTTTCATGGTGCTGTGCATCTTATAATAATTTAAGTATTGTAATATTTTCGGTATCTTAAGATATTTTGTATAGAGTACCTGACCTAATTTCGCAACCTGTTTTAATTCCTATTTGTTATACACTTCAATATAAATGTTTAAGTACAATTAAGCCATTGTTTTGTTGTACAGTCAATAAATCTTTAAGTCATTCGTGCTTTAAGCTTTACTATTTAATTATAATGCAATTTATAATCTCTAGAAACAGCTTGTAATTAAACACAAATATCAATCTCAGGTAAAAAGTGTTAGAGAAAGAAATTGTTAATAAAATGTTATAAATTTAAATATATATCCAGCGAAATATTTTTTAAATACCTGCAATATTTATCGTATCTTAATGTAACATTTTGATTAAGTATAACAATAAGTAAAATTCTATGACTAAATTTTCGACATATATTATTTACTTCTGTAGACTATTGTATTTAACATTATTTGGTTTTATTTAAAAAAAATTAGCAAACGATCTTAACTACAAACAAATACAAATTAACGAAAATATTATTACAGCAGTAAAAATATCGTCAGTTTTTTATAAAGTTCACAAGCGTGAACTTTGAATTTACCGTAAAATATATTTAAAAAATTTCAGTGTCAATCTAAGAACCGAGTATGTCATCGGAACAAGATAATCAAGAAGAATATATAGAATATTACGATACTGTTTCTAATATTGACGACGATTTGAATATACGTAAGCATATATAAAAATTTAATCTCTTTAAGGTTATTTGTTCATGAGTCGATAATAACATTAATGTACAAATCAGTTGGCATAATTATTTTTCAGTAAAATATTTTTTATTTTACAATGAGCGTTTAAAAATAATTTTTATAAATGCTCGATTCCAAACATCTTTATTGGAATATCCTATATCTATTAATGGAAAATATAATTACACTACCTAAATTCATTAAAAAACATTATTTGCATAGTCTTATTCAGATTCATATGATTGAAAATGTAGTTCTTTTCATGTAATTGTTATAAAAAATTTTAAATTACATCAGCTAGAGGTCATGTACCAATAACACCGCAAATGATTCGTGCAGCGGTGAAAAAACTACAAATGCGCAAATGTTACGTTGATTCAAAAATTATCAATGAATATTTACGTCGTTGTTATCCAGTTCAAAATGATATAAAAGCATTTAAAGAAGAATTGAACGAAAAATTAGATTGTGCTGTTCGTGTAGGATTGTTGAATAAACATGGAGAAGATTCATATTGTTTACCTACTTTACGAGAAGAAGCAAACTCACTTAAAACAATGATTACTGAATTTTGGGAAACATACGAAAATGTAACGTACATTGATGACTTTCATCTGTAATGTAAATTAACTAATAGAATTTCGCATATAATTTTTTTGTTTCAAGATCATTTCAAAATCTCTGTGTACTTTTTTTAGAAGAATAGAGCACACCCAAGAAAGAAAATTATATCTAAAAAGAATTCTGTTTGTTCTAAATGGGAGAAAAAACTTGATTACACCGACGACGACGAAAATATTTAATGAAGCTTTGCAAACTCTATGAAGGATCACTAAAAACGAAGTAATGTTCGAAATCTCACGTCCCTTTTCAACAAAAGTAACTTGTAGAAATTATTATCCTCTTGTATCAAATTTATTATTCATGTTATAGATTTAAAATACATTTACATACAAAATTTATGCACATATTCATATATACACAAGTTTGTTTCACATTAAAAGGTTAAATAATCTTCTTACCAATTTTAAAATGTATTTGTTTGATGTGAAGAACTGAATAAAGTAAAAGGGTTATTAGCATCATAAAATGCTGGCTCACATAAACTTTCGTTTGTGACAGGTTCCTCTTTTACATCTTCAGTTAAAGAAGGATTTAATTTTTTACGGTTGCATTTTGCTTTCTGTTTTTTGTGGACATGTACTTCAGGCTGACATAATGTTGTAAATAACGGTTTTACTTTCAACAGAAGTACATGAAATAATCGCAGCAAACTTTGAGAATCTTTAAGAATAGTATCTATATAGGTCTCAACATTGTTGCGTGTTTTGAAATTATTGTACAAATTGTACAATAATGTTCCATTAAATAAAGTAGCAACTTTTGTTGGAGGATAGGGATATTCTAATAATGCATTTAAATTCATACTGTGTCTAAGACAATTCTGAAATTCCGAAAATGCATGCACAATAGATCTATTAAATTTTTTGGGCTGTGAACAAAGTCTTCGATCCATTTCAAAGTGAGATATGAAAATTGGTGCTGCCAGCAAACAGTCATCAGAATCTATTTCTGTACAAGCTTCTGCAATGGTCACATTCATCGAATAACATGGTTTATAATTATCCATTTTTCGTTTTTGTTGGATATTCTGCACTCTCCGACTGTACTTGTTTTGAAAATTATACATTGCTCTATACTTTCCAATTTTTTCATCTATTACATTGAACAGCATACATAATAGTATACAGTATATGTAAAGGGATGATTTAAAAGTTTGTTGTTCTTCATGTTCAATCCAATACACAGCAGTGGAAATATATAACATCCATTTTTGTGGAAGTTCTAATATGTACTGTCTGCCTGTGATTTCCAAAGTGTCATTAAAAATTTCTCTTCTAACGTCCAATGGAATCTCTCTGAGTCTGGATAAGGTTGGAAGTTTGCTAACAGATAAATTCTCAGTAGAATTCAACTGATAGAATGTAATCTTCTTATTTTGACTCCTAGTCATATACTTCATGAAATATGTGTTATCTTTTCTTTCAGATGTTAGTAGCTCAAAAATAACACCAATAATTTTCAAACTTCTTATAATACTTGGTGAATGAACACAATCTTCTATTTGAACAGGGCATATATATAAACCTCGTACAATTAAATCCATAAAATAAGTAGGAAATCTTCCCTTAGTAAAATCAGTTAGAAACCATTTAGGCAAACTGTTGATAAGCTTATCATTAGAATTGCATTTGTCAGATTCTTCAATTATATTTGCTATTTCTGCTCTATCATCTTCTTCTTCTTCCTCATCCTCATTTGTTTCAGAATCTTCTGCATCACATGTTTCTTCTATGTAACTTAAATTGTTAATATCATCATTATATTTATAAGTTCTATTAACAGAATGTGCACCCACATACGCAGTATATTCTTTAGAGAAACCTAATGGTATAAGTATTTCAGCAGAAGCATTTGTATATCCATTTATATTAGTTTCTATTATGTCCAATATATATTGCCGTCTGAACTTTGGTAACCTGCTTAAAATTCCAATTATAGCCTTTTCCAAAGTATATCTACTCAACCAAGTCAGTACTGCTTCTATACGACATTGTAGATGATTGCGCTTCTTTCTATTTGCCCCTTTCAGTTTCAACTGACGGTAGAAGTTCTTAAAGATACTACGTTTAACATAATCATTTCCTAATAATATTGCAGCTAACGGTAACAGAGGTTTTTCTAATCCTCTAAAAGAATTTAACAAATTTTCGACTCTATAAATTTTACAACGTATCATATAGCCTTTCCGCGTTGAACTTTTGACAATATAATTATTTAATGTGTTAAATGGTATATATAATATTCCATATATATAAAAATCTGAATCATAGCTAAGAACAGGGCAGTTTAAAACCTTTGCTACAGCTGCTATGGCATTGTCTGCTTCAAATAAACATTGTGCGTATCGAATATTCTTTTCCTCCATAACATCTTTGAAAACATCCTTCAAAAATAATGGAAAAAATTTAGACCTCACTTGAGATAAAGGAGAATAAGATGATGCATTGCGAATCCTATCTTTGGCTCTGCTTATAACTGTCTTCAGCTTTTTCTTTTCGCATCCACCATCGATTAAAACCAACGGTGTTACATTGCATTTCAGTAAGTTATCGAAAAAGTCTGATACACTTTGAGCATATAAATCATAATCTCCTCCGAATGCACAATTACATTTTGCATACAAGTTGTATATTTGACATCCAATACTATTTCCATCAATTACCAAATACGTATCGTGTAATTCATAGTATTGCAAAAATCGATTGGAACGATTATTTATGTATGACATTAAACCCGGAATGCCCATTTTTCAATATTTTTCTTGATCCATGTGACAATAATATCTGTACACGCATATATATAAAACAATGAATACTTTTAACTACTTTTAAATAATCATAATTATTGGCGATACAGGTTAGATTTTACAAACTTGTCGTTAAACGTTGTATGTTATTAAACTGAGTTAAACTTGTGCAGTATTCATCGATTTAACTGAAGTAAGAGATGGCTTTGTTCTTCCGTTGTATATTTTCGACGTGTATAAATAAGATAATGATTTCAAAAACATATTGAAATGTGTGTAAACAGAATACGTCTCATTACAGATGGCGTGGAATGCTACTTGCGAATCACGAGTGGTTCGATCCAGTTCGATCACATTCGTTCACAATCACGGTGATTTTTCACAGTGATTTGTGATTTTTTGTAATCGTTTCTGATTAGTGGAAAGTAAACATATTCTCTGTACACGCCACATAACCTATATATTTTAGATATATAAAAACATAAATACGAGTAACATAAATCCGAGTTACGGAAAGTAAAAGTTATGAGGAACCGTGAAGAGATTAATGATTATAAAATGCAAACGAAAGTTTATTTTTTAATTTCTTTAAACTTAATTCTACTAAATAATATAAATACAATAAAGAAATATTTAACCTAAAAAATAAGATAATGATAAAATAAAGTGAAATAGAATAAAAGATATGTATATAAATGATGCCATTTCTAATTCACAAGTACCATTCCAAGCCGTCCCTAATCAGAGGTTTCATTTGAATGATTACTATATATGCTATGTTTGCATAATTTCAGAGCGAAAGTCACAATTTGAACTAGACTCATGAATTATTAGTTTGTACCAGGAGCATATATATCTAAACGAGTAGCGAGAAGAAGTTTTAAGAAATGTTGCATTTTAATACTTGTAAGAGATGGTAGTGTCACTGAATTGATTATTTGCAGGAGACAGTAGAAGGCGTTTAGTGCCTTGTATAAAAAATGTGTAATATGGCGTGCTTAACTTTCGTCTTTTGTTTGAATAATGTCGTTTGTCTCGGAAAAAAGAGGGAAATGTTAGAAATACTATAATCAGAATACAAACTATATATGTAATATATTAACCGTGATTCTATCGAAATATTAAAAAAATTAAAAAGTGGAAGAATGGGCAAAATATTATTAGTACTTCCAGAGATTTCAAAGTAACGCTGAGTACGGTCACGAGTTTGTCTGGACCTTCGTGCCAGCAGACTACGGTTACGAAAACGAATTTAACAATGTAATGTATGAAATGATGGTAAAATTCATTCTGAATTTTGAAAGTTGGTCACATAATTTTTAAGATCGACAACGATCGAAAGACATTTACAAACTTGCAGATTTTTAGGGATTAGCCCGCTATTGCTTTCAATGTGAGAAAAAAAAATATTAAATAAAAGTTCTCGAGTCATTGTAAACAATAACGTCCCGGGTCCCATCATGTGGAGGTTATTGCGACTGAGGACCCAAAAAAATGACCATACATCGTCCATTGCATTTTGTCTTTCGTGTGAAACACTTTCCCGTCATTTTATGGCCTAAAACGACGGAAGAATGCAGCAGACGAAATTTCTTGCTGTACTTTACTTTCATTATCCATCTCGCCCTGGGAAAGACAGATTCCCAACCGTGATGCAACGAGCATCCGACACTTAACGACTAACGCGAAATTTATTCGTTATATTCTAAAACTTAATTGTAGAGCATACATATTATTTTTTGATTTTTTGTACTTCAGAATAGAAAATTTTCATTTCTCGAGTATGTTATACTTACTTTTAAAAATCGTGAAGCCTTGTCCGATGAAATTCCTTTCCACAGCTGCTCGATGCACTGACTCTATTTTTTTTTAAATTGATCGAACCGGAAGTACCTCGCAGTAGCAGTCTTCGTTTAGCTGTGTACCCTTTCGTGTAAACGTTACCCACTAACTGGCGTTCGGCGGAGATTTCTCGATCGTTCTCCAGCGCATAGAAGACCATCCCCGTCTTGCTAGTATCGCCAGACATTTGTCAATACTTCGCAACGGATGTTTTGCTCCATTGGCATGCTTTTTCAACGATATCTAGGCACCGTACGAATACGTTTCGTCAAAGAAATCGGGCGTCATGTTTTATGAATGGAGGATGGGCGAAATGCTGTGCTGCCCCGTGTTAGTTTACTAGACGATTTTCTTGAACGAGTAAGAAAAAGGAATGAAACAAATTTTTACAGTGTCTTTCACGCATCGAAAAACAGTCATTTTGATGTATAATGTTATCGAACGGGAATTGAAGTTTTTCTACGAGGCCGTATATCACCGGCCAAAATGATATTCCACCAAGACACGAGGATAATATGTTATATTTAAGTAGCTTACTATTATTAACGACGACTACGATTACATAAAGAAAAGAATAACAATTAGCGTGTGGAGCTGTTTATACTTCGGACGTATACCGACGCATACGTTTACGCCCGTGGTTACATATTATTACGAATTATTACAAGTACTAGTAATTAATATAAATTAGCGACAGAACACTGACAAGACCACAAGAAGTTGCAAGCACAGTATGTAGGCACATCCAGTACGGTAAGATTATTGTAAGAGGAATATTAATAATAATTATACTACAACTGCTAGTTTTATGCTCGGCGCTATACATTTCATTGTCATTATTATATCACCATTTATTAATGATATACATACGAACAAATAAAATGTGTTTATAAATATAACGTGATATTTACGGAAGGTATCGGGCTTTTTATTTTTTTTTATCATCGCATGCAATCTCGAGATCCCAATTTGCAGTGAATAAGAAGTCATAAAATTAAACTAACAAAATCGTGGGTTCTGAGAGAACAGGTGATCATCGAAACGAAAAGATAAGTATGAATTACTTTGTGTTAGTTCCTTAGAATTGAAATACATTCTGTGTACATTCAATAATAAGTATAAATATTAAAAATTTTCTTTAGTATAAGAAGAAGGATATGTTAGCAACAAAAGAGTTTATAACACACGAAAACTGACAAGATATTTCTAATGTTCATGGTTACTTTTACGTTATTCTCATGTTTTTAAATAATATTAGGTCTACCGGAAACTTCTGTCCGTTTTTAGAATAAAACAAAAGAATAAATTTTTCATACCTTGAATAATCTTTATTGAATAATATAATTGCCATCATTATTTATGACTTCTTGCCAACGTGATAGCATTTTGTATATCCCATGTTTAAAAAATGCCTTTTCTCTAGAGGCCAAAAATTGAACCAGTGCCTGTCTGATATGTTCTTCCTTCTTGAATTTTTTGCCCTGCAGAAAATTTTGTAAGGACAAAAACAAGTGATAATCGGAGGGTGCTAGGTCCGGGAGGTATGATGGAAGCAACAGAATTTCCCAGCCTAGCTCTGCGATTGTCTTCTGTCCTTACAAAATTTTCTGCAGGGCAAAAAATTCAAGAACGAAGAAGATAACAGACAAGCACCGGTTCAATTTTTGGCCTCTAGAGATAAGGCATTTTTTAAAAATGGGATTTACAAATTGCTATCACGTTTGAAACACCCTGTATATGCTGAGTAGTAACATCACTATCGCCACCTGGTGGTGATGTGCCGCATAACTAGAAACAGCTTGTCGATCCTGGGTATCGATAAATTTAGTTTCTGTAGGAGGCGATAGAAAGCGGTAGTGTCTACAAAAAGTTTGAAATGTGGCGCGCTCAACTTCCATTTTTGTATTGAATACTGTCCTTTGTATCGGAAATAAGAGGGAAATTGTCAAAACAGTCATAATAAGATTACAAATTATGGATTCATTGCACCGACTGCGCTTCCAACAAAGTATTAAAAAAATTAAAAACTGAAAGAATGAACAAAATATTAGTCGTACTCCGAGAGATTTCGAAGTACTGCAGAGTACGGCACATACGTCTCCTGACCTTCATACCGGCAGACTGCGGTTACGAAAACGAATTTAACGGCATAACGAAGAAAACGATCGTAAGTCTTCATTCTGAATTTTAAAAGTTTGTGACAATTTTAAACATCGAGAATGGCCGAAGGGCGTTTAGAAACTTCTAGATTTTCTGGAACTCGCAGCCAATTAGCCCGTTATTGCTTTCAATGCGAGGAAAATAAAATAAAATAAAAGTTTTCGAGTCATTGCGAGCAACAACGACCCGGGTCCCACCACGTGGAGGTTGCTGCGACTGAGGACCCAAAAAATGTGGCCATTCATTCGGCCACCACATTTTGTCTTTCGCGTGAAACATATTCCCATCATTTTTACAGGTTTAAACGACGGAATGAACGACGGAATGAACGACAAAATGAACGGGAAAATGTGTCAGGCAAAATTTCTTGCTCTACTTTACTTTCGTTATCCATCTCGCACTGGGAGAAATAGGTTCCGACCGTGATGCGACGAGCATCCAATGCTTACGGACTAACGCGAAATTTATTCCTTATTAAATTAACCTTACGAATAATCTTAATCTAAACATACGACGAACATCTTAGAGTCTAATCCATTACAATTACATTACCGTCCGCTCGCAATTTCAATCTGACCATCGATATGGGAGCAGTTTTTGTACACAGTGAAAATCATTGTGTATATGCAAATACTGATACCATAACATTTTTGGTCTAATTAACTTAAATACTATTTGCGATCGCGAGTACTTAAATTTATTCTCGCTCTTCTTCTTTCTTCAGGTGGTAGTCTTGAAAATCTTCCTAATATCTACCTAAATGAAAATTATAATTAGCAGTTATGATTTCCTATCTCGGGGGAAATACAAACACAATCTGAGCCTGTCCAATTAACAGCAAAGATTTCTTTGCAAAATATTGCCTGACTGCTTATCTGCATAGCAGAAAGCAAACCTCTTGGCCAGAAAATGAAAAATACATTCTGCTTGAAGCAGAATGAAGAGAAACATCGTATTGCTTCAAGAATGAAGAAAGTCGGACAACAATTATCTTATGAATCAGACTTCGAAAACAATACAGACGATACTTTGATCCAAAAATCAAACGTATCGAAACCATTAACAACGAAACCATTAAGAAATGGTAATCACACGATCGTAACAAAATTTCAGAAGAAATATCTGCAAACCTAACACACAATTTGCAACACAAGATGTCACCGAGAAATATCCACGATCGCCCTTCGATGTGGGTAGATTCATGCAATTCCTGTAACAAAAACTCCTTTGTTAGTAAAATTTCATTAAACTGTGGATTCCCCCAGAGTCTCTGGACGCCTGTCTCTCTTAATTTCCATGTGCATGGTCCACTTCATTTCCTCTAAATATCCATTCTTAGTATTCCGTCCTCTGCAACAGACTCTCATTAATTTTGCCCAAAACGCGCAACATAAAACGGAATATCACCGACCCTTGAATATTGTAACAGACGAGCATCGAAATTTACGAAAATCAAATGGAGCATAATTTATTAAAAATTGTAGGAAATGCAAATGTTGTAAACTTTACGATAAAGAATGATCAGAAATTTAACAAGGCAAATATAAAATTTGAAGTTACATACCGAGTCGACAAACGCGAATTGAATAATATAGACAATTTAGCAAATTGTGCAATGTCACAATCATTTGCTATCAAATAAATTACTTAAATGAAAAAAGCTAATTTCGACGCAGTTACATTCGAAATTATTTGAAACTTTTCCATCATCCGAGCATAAAAATAAATGCATCACTCTTTAATTCGCGACGCGAGAAGTGTTAAATAAAGACAGACTTCCCTCTTTGCTACAATATAACTCTACCATTTAGTGAAATAAATAAGCAAATATCTAAAAGCGACGCGTTTACTTCTTATCTGTATTTGCCATCCGTCTATCACACTGTAATTTCGATATATATGTTTCGGGCGCAAGTTTGTTATTTTCATTCTATTAAAAAAGTATGCAAAACCCGTGGTCCCTAATTTTTGTAAGAAATTTGCGAGAATTTATCGAAATCTCTACGTCGACGCGGTATTCTCACAAAAATGTCATCGCGATCAAAGTACAAACCCAGACAATATTAAATTAATAACTTTAACCATGCCAGCCAGCAGCATGTTTTCTACTTCGTGAATTTTATTAAAGTAACTGACACTCTTTTTCTATCTGTGTCATCAAATGTGCATATAACTTTTTGCACTTTTATTTGCGGAGTGGTTTCAATGACCACGATGAAATTCATTGTCTGATTGGTCTCAATAGACAATACATAATATAACTTGACAAAAATTCTACAGAAATCCTCAAAATTTCTTGTATTAAAAGAAACATGTTCAGCAGTATTTCTATTTGCAAGCACTTGATTAACAATACAAAAATCCTGACATGAAGAAGCCAAAAGGCGCTGAAAATCCCGAAATCATCGAGCAGCCAAGAGGCGCTTTCAATAAAAATCGCGAGAAACCCGTGCCATTTCAGGCTCTTACTGTTCGCAACGCTAGCTCAAAACCCACCTATTGCCATTTCATGGCTCTCATTCTTCGCAACGCTACTTTAAAACCCGCCTATTGCCATTCCATGGCTATCATACGTAATATTATTTAATAAACAATCGCGTACTGCCATTTCGAGGCTTTCATTATTCGCAACGCTACTTCAAAACCCGCCTACTGCCATTCCGGGGGCTCTCATGATTCGCAACACTACCTATCCGGAAAAAAACAAGCTATCGTTGGGAGCAAGCCTCCTGAGGCACTCCATGGGGAGTTGCATTTTTGCAACTCCAATTGCTGAGTCTCTGACTCAGCAGATGCGCATCTCTCAGCTGCTTTTGTATTTCGCGACACTAGTTTCGCGATTGTTCAAAAGAAAAACGCGTATAATTCATATTTCGCAACGCTAATTTAGAATTTATTAAGAGCAAACTCCCGGACACCCATTTCAGGTGCTAAATCGTGATGCTATACTCTACAAATTATTAAGAAAATACTGATTCGAAATATTCTATAAGATACTAAAACAAACTCCCGTGCTCCTTGATCAAGGGCTATGTCGCAACTCTACTTTAACAATTAATTATTCAGAGACAAACCGGGCACTTTTAGTGCTTTATATCGCAACGCTACTTTAAAGAATTATTGTTCAAAGAAAAACTGGGCACTTTTCGTGCTTCATTTCGCAATGCTACTTTTAAACATCTAATTAAAGCATGCTCCCGTTCGCCATCTCAGGCGATCTCTCTCGCAACTCTATTTCTAATTTAATATAATATTGTAATAAAGAAAAAACCGAGTGTATTCATATCGCAACACTAAAAACTACCAATTAATTCGAACAAATCCGTGGGTACCATCCGGGGTGACCTTAATTTCGCAACACTAACGAGCAAGGTATACACAACTCTAATTTCGCGATGAAAAACCGCATGCAGCCAAGATGCGCTCGTTGGACGGGAATGTTACATCCGTCATCGCCGTTAAACGGTAGAGGACAAACACAGAAAGCGAGCACAGTGAATAAACAAATACTAACAATGACTTTCCATCCTAGAACCCAAAACGGATTCGAGGATGAAAAGCCATTCGCTGCAGCCCTCTTCGTGACAGTTTGTCGGGCCTCTTCGGCACTTGTTAGCCACTTCTTCTGCCGCTAGAGAATGCTCGAATACTTTGCGCCAATATAATTCTTACTATTATCAAAATTCGACAGTGAAAACCACACCACGAGCGTGCAGAGCGTATTCGCTGCTCGTGTAGCACAGTTTTCATAAAAAAAGGCAAAGTATTCGAGCCTCGCGCCGGGAGTTCCACCACGTGCGCAGAAATTTACATACTAGAAACTACGGTCAAAGAGAGGGGAACACTCAGTTTGACCGTAGTTTGACCCCAGGTCCAGGCATATCACTTTTACCCGACCTACACAGAGAATGTGATATCCTGAATTCCTAGCCCTTCCTGCTTATATTTAACTCACATTCAAGAACGATATGCTACCTACGTACCTAATACCTATATTTAAAAATGCAAATCGCGACACAAACATACAAACACACATCACTCCACGGTTCTCAATCAAGAACCCGGGTGCATGGGCCTAAACTAGAGAGGACTCCCCGGGGTTCCTCCGACACCCGAGTTCGCAAAAAACTTTCATACTCTAAAATGTACGTACCAATTTCCTGAAATCGGCTGACAAGGGTGGCGACCATTGCGTTATTACAATACATTATATTACTACCGCGATTTGAAATATTTATAGAATTATAAGTATTTGTCATTGTATCGTTTGATATTTGAGGCAATGTATATGGAATATGTTGCACAGATAGAGAGAATTTCATCATTGGCATGCCATATACATAGATGAGTTGTAGTAAGAATGAAAAGGAGAATAAGGCAAAGTGTATTGTTCAAGTTTGTATAAATTATTTTATAATACGAGAAAATTTCAAGCGACGCAAGATCCACAGCCTAACACACATCACACACATGTGGAAATTACGTCGTGCACGATTCACCACCACAATGTCAGTCGCTGATTTTTCAAAAAAAAGGCCGTGCCCACCGCCTTTACCCATTCGAAGTGCACCTGGGCACTCGAATGAGTTCGAGCTTAAAGTGAACACGGCAGGACTTTGTACTCACTGCGTATTTTTGCTGAAAATCCTAGCTAAGAGGATGATTAGTAGAATTCTAACGGTCTGATTTATGAAAAATTGCAGCAAGTGACTCGAATTTGATATTTAATCAAGCAAATGACTCGACTTTTATATTTATTTAAGCAAGTGACTCGACTTTCATATTTGTTCAAGCAAAGAGAATTTTAATTGAAAAAGTGAACTCTATAGAAGCAAAATACTCTACTTTATATATTTGTAAATATGCAAAATTTACTTTGAATTGAAAATGAATATTGAAAACCGGGAGATCTCGTCATCAGGGGAAGAATTTTAACAGGGAAATGTATTAACTGTCACTCTGACTTCGAGATCTACCCGTCGCGAATTGCCTTCTTGTAGATAATACAATAATTGTTATTGAAACGGCGCGAAACAAATTTACAAACTTCCGAAATTTCGTCCATCAAAAGCACAAATCGAGCGATCTATTTTAAAACATAAATCGTCTCGAAGAAATCAATTAGCCGCGATCTTATAACAAATTTTGTTATAAGAATATTTTTCCAATGAATATAAAGAACGCACAATATTCGTAAACTGTTCATTTGTGTTGATAAATTCGCAACGCTAACTGTAAATTTCATGATTACATTCATGTAAATAATGCAAAAATCGCGCTACAAGAAGGCCCTGTCCTAAGCTACGATATATATGACAGTACACAAGGAAAATATATAACAGTTTCTACTCACGAGTAATTTTTAAATTACTCGTGTTCACTATGCTCGCTTTATAGAACAATACAACCAATCTCCAGTGCCGCTTCGGACCTTTCGTCCTACGGCATGGTTTGGAGACCGGAGGGACAGTTAAAGTTTTTGGCTCACCAGTGTCGAGACACCAGAATACCATTGGTTACCTTAGAATCTCTGCCGCTGCTGTCTCTGCCAGTGTTGTCTCCGCCGCTGTTATCAAGGTTGTCCTCAGGTCATCTCAAGGAATGTCCAAGGTCTAAACAAAACAAAGCATTTCGCATTGCAGGAGGCACCGTTCGTAGAACGTTAAACTGCCTTCCGTTCCGATTTTACAAAGAAAGCTAATTGAATTTTGAAAACAGCGGATGAAAAAAAGTCGTAATTATATATCAAGAAACGTTAAGAGTAGATCGTAAGAATGATTAGTTTATGAATGATTTTCAGAATTGAGAATTCAAGGAGAAGTTATATATCGAACTATGTATCGAAACTTTACGACAAGTACGTAGAAATAAAACATCTCTGTGTTTACGTTACTCACCTTCAAGGCGGAAGGTGCGTCGCAGTTTCGCAGGGTACAGCGATGCCTCACGAATTCGAGCAAAGCTGTAACAAAAATAAGACGCACATCTTAAATACTTATTCCCTGAAAATTTCATGTCGGGGAATTTTTAATTTTTATTTATTTTATTGGTAGAACATACAATGTAAGGGTATGGAAATTTGATATAAAACTTGTAAGGACGTTTTTGAGAAAATTTTCAAGTAGCAACTGAAACTTGGGGAAAAATTGTGGGGTACATGCGAATTAAAATTTCAGCTCACCTATAAAAGATTTGCCCTTCGCCTGGGAGTGATTGTCGCCGTTCAACCATCCCGTCATTTGACTGTTCTGTAACAAAAAAATTAACATTTTCATTAGTATAAGCCATCTTTGTATTTCTCGACTGTGAATTTTTATTTCTCGATCATGTGATACTTACTTTTTAAATTCGTGAAGCCTTGCCCGATGGAAATCCTTTCCACAGCTGCTCCTGTTGCACTGACTCTACTTCCGGCGCGGTATAATTGAAAAAAAGACAATTTGCGACAGAGAATTATTTTCGGCGAACAATTTGACTCTACTTTCGCGTAAAGTTATAAATTTAAGTGTATAATATGAAATACGAAGCAAACACTGACTCTACTTTCGCGTAAAGTTATAAATTTACGTGTATAATATGAAATACGAAGCAAACACTGACTCTACTTTCGCGTAAAATTACTAGAAATTTAACACTTATTAAAGTATATATAAAATGCGAAACAAACACTCCAGCGATGCCTCACGAATTCGGACAAAGTCTGTAAAAAAAATAAAACGCAAAATATAAAATATTTGCTCTCTGAAAACTTGAAAATTCAGCTAATTCTTTATTTAGCATAAAAATGTTGCAAGTATTCTATGAGAACTGCAAAAGCTAATTGATACTTTATTTACGTTAATTAAATTGATGGAAAGAACAAAGTTAAGTTTGCAAGGGAATTGGCAAATATCAAAGTTATGACGAGTGTACGGAATAAAATTTCAACTTACCTTCACAGACTTTGCCCATCGCCAAGGAATGATTGTCGCTGCTCAACCATCCCCTCAATAGACTGTTCTGTAACAAACAAATTAACATTTTGGTTAGCTTATATACATATTTTTTAATTAAAAAATTTCATTTCTCGAGCATCTTATACTTACTTTTAAAATTCGTGAAGCCTTGCCCGATGGAAGTCCTTTCCACAGCTGCTGCTCGATGCACTGACTCTACTTCCGGTTCGATCAATTTTGAAAAAAATAAAGAAGCTACCACGACCGAGAATCATTTTCGGCGAACAATTTTGACTCTACTTTCGCGGAAAAAAGAATTCTTAATATTTTTAATAATTATTCAAAAGATATTAATAATTATAATAGCGGGTTGCAAACACTGACTCTATGTCGCGTAAACTTCTTATAAATTGAAAAAACATTGAGTAATAAATATATACAGATATAAATATTAATATAATACGAAACAAGCACTGACTCTAGACCGCATTGCGCTCGGCCACAAATTTTCCTGAAAATAAAAGGGTGGGGTGGGGAACACAAGAAAATCAAACAACCATGTTTTTCTTTTTCATATCAAATCAAGTGCTTCCTTCAAGAAATACTGCTTAAAAATTATGTCTTACTCATTGATTCATTATGTTCTTTGTGTAATACAATATACTACTAATTAAATGTATAAACAACAAATACTGCGGGCTGCCACTGTTAAAGTTATATGATTAGTCATGCTTATTCCCTATTACATATCAACACTGTAACCCCCTTCGATAAATTCACGAAAATCTTTATAGAAATTACGGACGAATCTATCGCAGGACCTTAATACCCTACATCGGCAAATACGGTTTTTATTTACTTCTATACTCATGCCCTAAAACCTATGCAAATCCATTGCAGCGTCTCAAAACGGAAGGATAAGTCGTAACATGTAAATATCAAGTAAAAACGATTCGCGATTTATTTGTAGCATAGAATTGTAGCCGTCGAAATTTAACACCGGAATTGGTAAACACTGCCAGAATAAGGAGCAGCTTTCTTGGAAGTCGACTATCGTTTTGTAAATATTGACTAAATACTCGTATATTGTAAAAGGTTTCAAGTAATCCCGAAAGATTTCAATCATTGCATGTTTCCGTAAAACCGTATTAATTCGTAGAAATGTAAATTCAACTCGTCGGATGTTCGACTCGATATCAATTAATATGAATATTGTATAAATTCAAACAAAATATCGCGAAGACCCGAAGTAAATGAAAATGTTACTTGCGTATGGCGTCGTAACATCTTACTCTTTGTTGTTCCACCGTGCACGTGTCCGATCGTGCCAGCCCGAAAGGTCGTTCAAAGGATACTCCGAGTCCTGCAAGCACGCACGAGCAAACTATTAAATAACTTCGTAAAAGTACAAAAATTCCGTATAATCACGTTTCAGAGCAACAATAATCGCGTTCTTCGTCAATAAAATCGAAATTCAAAGCTATAAAACAAATACTACTGTTGTAGACGAGAAAAGTGTTGCGTATATGTCGCGAGAGGTCAGTGACGTCACCAATTGCGTCGTAGATATTTCGCGATTGTTACTAAATTCGTAATTATTATTGTCAAAATTGATAGATATGGTACAGCAGAAGACTATTACGTAGTAGATAAACGAGTGAATGATTTTTTAGCGGTCGGTAAACGAGGACAATGTAAAAGAAACGGTACTCACAGCAGATACGTGTTAACGGCACGAAGTCCGGAGAGAGAAAGAGGTAGGTGACGCCTCTGGTAGGAGTGGGGATAGCTCGCGGCGGCTCGGCTGCCGCGCGGTGGGGGAAAGGCGGGCCAATTGAAATGCGGGCTCCTATATCTCGTCTGTGGCTATACGTCATCTGTGGTTTCACACAATTTCCTCATTTACTAATTGCCGAATCAAAAAGAAAAACATGTTTCTTTCATTTTCTTGTGTCTCGCTCACCTGTTAAAACACAGTAGATCTGAAGTTTCATTTGCAAAAATCATGCGGAAGAAAGCCACCGAGTCAGAACAGTCTCAACACGGTGAGACCTAATGGTCATTATTGTACGCAATGACTAGAAAACTTTTACTCCGTGTTATTTTCTCATATTAAAAGAAATAACAGGTAAATGGCTAAATCTCCAAAAATCTGAAAGTTTCTAGATATCTTTCGGCCATTCTCTGTCTTTAACATTATATTTCAAAGTTCCACAACCCTTTTATTAGATTTCATATCAGGAAATTAGAATTTAAATAACATTTGTATATTGCACAATATTTTACGATTGTTTGACTTTCCCTCCGCTGATACAAGTGACAGCGCCTTAGTCGTCTTGTCTGGGATATCCAAAAATAACACTGAGTCGTCGATTTCTTCTTTTCCTGCGACGAAGAGAGAGAAAAATGTTGGTCAAGCTATTCTCTCGTGGTCCGGGACGCTGCAACGCGCTGCTGCGATTCACATTCAAATATTTTGGAATATATGAGTTCCATTTCTTCATTAGGACGTAGTACGAGCAATCTTTAACATTACGTTTCGTACTATCGCATTTTTTGATTGAGTCTAACGAGACACAAGTAGAATTAATGTCTAATTGTAAAATCGTATTTCACTATGGTTCGAATTTGCATTCACTACTTCTTGGTTCCTATTTCACCCACTGCCCCCATGGCGTCTGCGCAGAAGATGCGACCGTGTGCACTGCGCGAACTCGAATTCAGAAAATTTATTGCTGTACGCATTACAATTTCTTACGCTACAGGGACGCATTCTCTACGTTCTCGTATTAACAACGCGGACACATTCACGGTCACTATTTTAATGGCCGTTGTAAGAATTTCTCTCTTTTTTCTGAGACATGATAGTATTCAAACAGAAAACATTAATATGAAATATTTATCGTAACGTTAATAACGCTGCTCCCATTTAAGTTTGGACCTCTGCATAAGAGTATATTTACCTACTTTTAAGTCGCTTTTGTAACTTAATTTTCATTTTAATATTTTGAGACAGCGTTGTATTATAACAATACATTCCATCCTACGAATTGTAGTACTGTGTATTGTATCATGTAGAGAGTATACTGTACACCTGTCAGATAACAAAGAAAACATGACCTTTAGGTTATATAGGATTATGTCCATGCATCTGTATCAACTTCCTTCTAAGTATGTACAATGTGTTTTGTACATTTGTACATTGAATAGGTTAAACAGTCGGCGCTTAATCTTCTTACATTGCGCAGCTCTTTTGCGCAATGACGATACGAGATGCATTCCAATGCTTTAAGACAATGGTTCTCAAATTTATTTCACTTTGGGTACCCTTTCTGAATCCAAATTTCCCCAAGGTGCTCTATATCAAATTGTAACAAGTACAGTTTGAAAAGTGGCCAATAATTTTTGCATGTTTTCGGTAAAAATGAATATAACACATTTGAGATCATACAAAGACTGTAATCGAACAAACTGTACTATTTTTGGACTCTGTTCTTTAGAAAATTATGAAAATTGTGTAACATTCCGTGGCCCTCTCTGTGAGGTAGTCGCGGTTCCTCGATGAGCCGCTGCGCCCACTTTGGGAACCACTGCTTTAGAGCTTAAGGGGGTTGCCATCTCTCCTGCAGGTTGGTGTTCTCAAAGTAGCCCCTTCAGGTTTTGCTGGATGACGGTGTAACTTGCTTTTGATACACATTTTGAATGCTTGTATTTGGTAGCAGTGTGTAATACTTGTCAAATCACAAACGTAAATGCTAATCATATTTTAATACTTACTTGGTGTACACCGAGTATATTTATAATGCATCTTATTATATCTTATCATGTTTGACATATGTTACAGTTAATGTCAAATATCAATGCCTATATTGAGCTCTGCGAGAACGATTTTTTTCTTGCATTTCTCTTTACTAAAATGTACAAAATACTTAACGCATTTACGTGGTTATAAAGTATAAAATATAATAATTGAGATAATGCAATAACGTTATAGAAAACGAATATTTAAAACGGATGATGGGGAAAATTTGACATGTATGAATATATAAATATACCTTAATACATATATATGTATAGATGTCAGTATTTGTAAATTTGAGCTATAAATATGTTTTATGAAAAGGAAGAATATCCTGGAAACAGTTCCATTATTATTTAAAATTTTATGTTTAAAATAATGGACAACCTATCAGATTCATTCAAGTGTGATCTCGATTCTGTCACATCGACAGATTCTTTGCAATTAATAACCGATGAATTTCATATTAGACATTTATCAACACCCGATACTACAAATGTAGAATTATCAAAGCGTGTTGCTACATTAGAATTAGAAAATGAACGACTCAGAGTAGATCTTGAAAATGTACGTATTGAACTTAATGCAAGAATTGCCGCAAATCAAGGTCTTAAAGGAAAAATTACAGAGCTGTATGTAGAAATGCAATCTGCGCTACAAGAAAAACAAAAGGTACATAATACATTAATAGATACAAACAATCGTTTATCTGCTGCTGAAACTTCTGCAAAATGGTATCAGTCACAGTTACATAATTTACAAGCAAGTAAGAAAACGTTACAACTAGAAATTGATACCTATCGAGGAATATTACACCAGGGAAAACAAAGTATAATAAACATTAATACCAGGTACAAGCAATTGAACACAGATTATACGGAATTATTCCAAAAACATCAAAAGGAGAAGCAAGATCTTGAGGAAAAAGTGAAAAATTTACAGTCTCAAAGTAATTCGAGCAATGTTTCTGAATTATCTGATATCATTGCTATGTCAAGTCCAGATACATCGACAAAATTAGAATTGATGGAGGATGAACTACATAGTACAAAAGCAGAACTCAAAGTATTAGAACAGCGTCTTCTAGGCAATGAAGTATCTAAAGCATCAATGGAGAATGCTTTAAGCAAGCAACGTATGTTAATTACATCTATGGAGGAAGATATGCAAAAATGTGTAACTGATAAAAATGAAACCGCTGATGCATTGCGCAAGAGTCGGTTTGAAATTCAAAAATTAAAAACTGAAAATGAAACATTGCAAACTGCTCTACTTTCTTCTAAACAAGAACAAAGTCAGATAGAAGATGCAATTTTTCAGCTTCGAATACAGTTGGCTAAAATGATCTCACAGTATAAATTATTGAAGTCAAAAAATATAGAGGCGGAGGAGAAGTTAACTTCTATGCAGGATATAATAAATGAAAATAAACGATTGAAAACATTTTCATACGAAGCTAATAGCTCTCTTATAAGGAGGCTTAGACAAGAAAAATGTAAAGTTAAAAATTTAGAAAATAAACTTTATGGTGAACAAATAAAGGGACATTTCAATGATATGGTATAATGACATACTATAAAATCTTTTAAATACCTTGTAAGAATATAAATACGTATACATGTAAAGGACAATAATTGTTATTTTTGTTTCAGAAATGTAAACAAGAAGTTTCCTTAAGAGAATGTCTGAAGCAGGTTCTAACAAGAAACAAGGTAATATCTACTATTAATAATATATGTATCTTACTAATTTAATTTACCTTAGTACTATAGATAAAAATATTTACAAATCTTACCTGCAAGGAAAAGCTACACTAGCGAAATTCCTTAATACAAAGAATATTTAATACGTTGAACGCCCTGTCGCCCAGATCTGGGTGACCGCTGTTTTCATGGGGGCTCCGTCATCCGTATATGGGTGATGTTCCTCTTCGCCTAGTTAAATAGGATTTTACACATAATTTACAACAATATCGATAACATATTAAACAACAATTCATACTGTTAATCTGTGACACTACGGTGAGTCTCGAATTTGGTCCAGTAGGAAACATATCCATTTCTCGCTGGGCGTTCAACATGTTAATAGATTCTATGGTTATAGTAATTCAACGCAGATCAATTTATTTGTTAAAATAGGCTACACTTTTCAAATTAATGATAATGACTTCTTATAGAAACTAAAAGATAAATGCAAATAAGATAAAATGTAATCTACTGGTCAAAGTTTAAAATTGGAAGTTTAGGTTTTCTTTTACATAACTAAATAATTAATTTTCTTTCAGGATTTAAAGGAACAGCTGAAGACATTGTCGAAAACTTCAGATGAAAGTATTGACGAGGGATATGGTGACAGCAGTATTGTTAGTTCTATTTCTGTAGACATTCCATCGCCAGCTTCCATTAATCCAGCATTATTAAAAGCTGCTTCTAGTGTCTTGTTACAAAGTAAAGATTTTTATAAACCAGTACAAGTAGAATTAGATCATTTGCAACTGAAGCTAAATGAACTTCGGAAATAATGTGTTATGCTGAAAGTTAATATTGTTTTCTAATTTATTTTCTATTTAAAATTTAACGATCCGACAATAGATGAATGAATATAATTTTTGGAAAATACTGTAGTTGAAAAGTACAGGATATTTTTTGAAGTTTTATAGTAAAATGTTCGTACATTAAAACATAATTAATCCATTTTTAGACAAGGGAAATATTCTTATTTCTGCTAAAAGAGGTATAACAACAACTTTGTCACACCCTATTAACTTATTTAAACATTCAGAAATGTTATGTCACTTCCACGTTATTGTTGCGTTATTTATTTTTAAAAACTACATAACGAATTTTATGTAATCGTTTACAGATTGTTATAATACTTTTACATCTGGATTTAATAAATAATGTTGTAAATTTACAATAGAGTCGATGAAGGAATTTTAAAAATTTTACGAAATCTTATTGCTTCATTATTACTGTGCAAGAAATAAATTTAAAGAAATTGTCAGGTGTGCGACTATTTTATTAAAATTAAAATTAAGTATACAATGTAAACTATAGAATACAATTATAGTATCTTACAATGAACATATGCTTACGTCTATAAGAAAAATGGGAAAAGTGAATTATAATGCATTTTTAATACAGTATTAAATGACAATTTCAACGAAATTGTGGATTACTTTATGCCAATACAGTATCTATTGCTAAAGTAATATTAAGCTTTTATATAATGATTTCTAAATTTTAATTTCCTTAAAGGAGCAAATCACAGAAAAGAAGTATATAAATCCTGTTTGACAGGTACATGATAGTATTACATTGTAAGATATTGCCACACTCGCATGTAAATATTTTGAAAATGTTTATAACGAATACTAGAGACATACAATTAAAGAAATGAAATATTATTGAAAATGTTATTTATGTTAAAGTTGTAAGAGATGCTTTTTTCTTAATACTATGCAATCTCTTTGTAATAGCTAATTACATGTGCAACTATTATATAATTAGTACTGAACGTTGGCGCAAAAAGTTTTCTAAAAAAATTAAGCGACATATATAAGTAAATAGTAGATTCATAGGTTGACAAACAAATTTCTTATTAATTTGACAACATTTATGGCACGGCATATAATATGGGAGCGTCCTATCAAGTGCTTTTTAATTATCCATTCTTCATTCCAAGATTCACTCTGTATTTTACTTTAAGGATATATGTAATTCCGAATACGTCTGCACCGAGTTGCATTAGAAAATGCCTGCTCAGGGATCTATTCTTCAATTGAATGTTTTTGTAATTAAAATCCTATGATGTGATACACAGATGGAAAATGAATGCAAATATATTTTCTGACATTTCTTATTTTGAATTAATTGCTTACTTACAGCTACTTATTAATAGAAAAGCAGATGTAATCACAAAAAACCTGACACAACATCGAATTGTTGTTTTATGCTTTAACTGTATTCTGTACCTAAATTGAGCAATAATGGTTTTAGGAAAAATACAGCCCTGTAAATATGAATGAGCAAATAGAAATATAAAGCATAACATGTCATATAATAGCTTTTTTCAACTGTTTTAGTTTCCTGCATTAAAAAGTTTTTCATTTTAAAGAAATACATTTAATGTCATTCCGAAATAATCGCTATTGGGATGAAATTTAACGAAAGACATTGTACTTAAACGAGAACAATATTGTTGCACTAGAAATAAACTCTTTATGAGGAAACCGTAACTCCAAATAAAACACGATACAAGACTTTTGTGTGCTACAAAAAGCGGAGAGCATTATAATGAACATGTTCATACGATACTTCTGATTTTCTTGGTTTAATCATTAAATTTGTAAACCACGTGGTTGAACAAGAATACCAAAGTATAGTTTAAATTACTAAATTGTAGTACCATGTTCAAAACATTTTTCGCAATAGTCTTACAGATCCAGAAATGACTATTCTTATAACTGTTAAACTATATTTGGAACTAAACACAAATTATTTACAAGATTTTATACGTTAACAAATGTTTCGTTAAATATAACTTACAATTACTTATTATTTATTTAATTTTGACAATTAGTCCAAAATGCATTTTTTAAATACTTTACAGAATATAGCATACGAAAAATGTAAAACTTCTCGATATTCGACATTTACGTTTTTAAAGAATAAATTTATATGAATTGTAGATAAAAGAAGGTGTAAACATATCGTCCACAAAACCGTGAATATGTAATGAGCGCTCTTTCTAAGTCTTCTTTACATCAAGATATACATATATTTAAGCTAAAAATATAAACAAAAAAGTAAGTTAGACTGTCCCTTTTTAAAGTATCACAGATAAACACAGTACTGAATAAATCAAAATTAAAAGAACTACTGTCTGTTAAATTCATTAATGCATATAATCCAATATTCTTTGGTATTTACAAGTTGAAATAATCGGAAAATTAGTCCGACATACTACTTTAATAAGTGAAAAACAAATTTATGTTCAAAGGTTTAAAAATTAATCTTTTTAGAGATAAATAAGAAAAACTTGGAAATATAAATGTTTATAAAAGGATTTTCGGAGCTGCAAAGATTTTCAAACTATTAGCTACGTATTCGATTATTTAAGAATCATACGAAAATTCCGATTAAGCATAAAGAAGAAATATGTAAAAATCTTTGCACAAAATAATAGACCGAAACAATTCTTTAAAGAAATCTTAAAATCAATATACATAAAATACCAAATTCAGAATTTGGTATGCATTACTATACATGATATACATCATATGATTTTTCTTTAAACAACTTAGTGTCATATTATACAATAATGCAATAAGTAAATTATGATAATAAAAATAATATATTATACAAAAAACTATTTACTACATTAGAATAAAATAAATATATCATAAATAACATATTTTAATAACCAAAATATTCAAACTGTGTAATTCCCAGATTACAATATTACTAAAAATTGGAAATGCATTATGTTAGACAATTTACAAAGTTGTAAATTGAAACAACGACACAAAATAAATTACATTAATATTACTTACAGAGGAAAACTACAGAGTGGCACCTAAATAATATATTTCAATATATTACCAACTGATAATTTCTTTTTAATGAACAGAAATAAAATATATTACTTGGTAAAATAAAATCAATTTAACCGGATTAATATTACTTTGTAAATTGATCGTATTGTTATAAAAACTAAGGCTGATCTTTAAAGAAGTGCATTCACAATTCTGCCTCTACTTCTATCCGCATAATTTTGGTTTTCCAAATCGTTATTTTGACAGCATGTATATGCCGAAGCATTTTTTTTTTATTTATAACAAGAAAATAAGATAATATGATAGAGCCAATATTTTAATTAATTCGTGCTGAGTCACCTAGTTTTTTATTCCTTTTAAAATTTTCTTATTTTATTCTATTACCCTTTCGTACATATCACATTTGCGCGGAAGAGTTTAAAATTATTAATACTACCTTCGTTTGCGTATAACGAAGGAATATTTACAATAACCCTTACCTTTTATTTTTTAAATAATAGTGAACCGTGTAGATATTAATAAATTTGTAACCTCGTGGAAAGTTGCAAGTATCAATGGTGATAACTCCTAAATATAAATATTTATCTTGATGTACACATAGAAAATAATTGTACTTCTTTTACCCATTCTGTTTCATAGACCACCGTTTTTAAAAGGCATATTTCTGAAACAATGGTTGACTCATACACGAAAGTAAAATCACATCTTAAAAGTTATATGTCACTGTGTCGTAGTAATAGAAAGTATTACACATTTTCCTCAAAAATTTGGAATGCACGCAGCGAATTTTTGTATAGCGGATATTTTTGATACACTGATCCACCTTTGCTCATCATATGTCACGATTTATACTAGAATGTGAATTCAGTGTTACACAAATGAGTATTACGAACTGAAAAACACTAAAAATTATCATAAATATAATGGAAAAACTGATATAAGATACTTTTGATGCTCCTACTTTTCTTTAATTCTAATTCACTGTATAAAATATTTTTAGTGTAGCATTTTGATTGCGCACTTTTTCCTTTGTAACTCACTATAGTACTTACAGCTTTGTATGCATATCTACATTAAAAAAAACAATCAACTTTGTACGATTGCAGATCCTTTAAAAGAGCACCATGGCTTCAGTCTACACAGACAGTCCTTCAAAGTTTCAACACACCCCATTTTATACACCGTTGCAACGGGAATGTTGCTGAACAACAATACCTATAATTTTATCACACGAAGATGATTTAAAATTAAACAGTTATTATATAATACATTCATGATTATGCTACTAATGCTACTTATATAGTATACACTTAGCGCAATAGAAGACCAGGCAGTAAATAGTTTATTTCGAACCCATTGTCATCTGGGAGTAGATTCTGTTTTCCTAACTCTGTCAAATTGGCGGCGATAATGGGCTCGACCACGACCCCTACGTCGATGACCATGATTATTATGTCCATGATGATTATGATGCAGTTGTCGTGCTTGGTAATGCGTATGATTCTGTGTTTGCTGTGAAGACTGTTTCGATTGAGGCAACTGCTATTAGGAAAACTTTAGTATTAATAATTTTCGCAGTAATAATCAAAGACTAAATTTTTAATAAAATCCTAACACATTTAGTTATATTAAATTCCATTTACACGTATAAAACATGTTTCTGAGTTATCAGTATTAAATACTTTGTTACTCTCAAAGTGCTATATGTTAATTTCATTCACAGAACATTTTTGTACATATATAAAATCTTACCAACTCAGTAACAGGCTGCGCAGATTGATTCGAATATGCATTTACGCTTGTTCCAGGTGGACTAAGACCTTCGGTAGTAGAAGTCTGATCGTCTTCAGTTCTTACTAACATTTTCACTCCTTCTGCTTCTAAGTCAATAATACCGCCTCTTTCCTGCTGTCGTAAGAATAATGCTGCCATTTTATTCTGTAATTCCCTTAATTCTGCGGTAATAGAAAAATCAGTTGCAGCTTCAACGTCGATAGGTGGTGGTGCAGACCATAAACTTTCTACATCGCAGTTAATTGATTCACGACAGACTGGACATATGGCCTAAAAATAGAATATATCAATATTTTAGTCAAAATATTGCAATCAATAAAATTATAATGAAAATCAATAGCACATATGTTATAAATTATGATACCTGAAACTTATTAGTAGCATCCTGTTGCCATTGTGGCAACTTTTCTTGTTCCTCTCGGTAATATCGCTCTGCAGCAGCAACATGTGCTGCTAAACAATGAGAGTGAAAATAATGATAACATTCTGTTTTTGTAAATTCATCACCCTCCTTGAAACCATATAAACATACTGCACACTGATCCGTGGGTAAATTGCTCCTTGTGAGATGTTCCCTTATTAACTATTACAATCATCAAAATATTATAAGTAATAGATAAGAAAATAAATTACATTAGAATATGTTAAAATATAAAGAAGTAGCTATTTTGCAGAACAGAAAATAATACAAACAAAATATGTATATTAAGTAAAAATAGAGTTATAGAATATATAGAGTCTTATAGAATATTAAGTCAAAATGAAATGCTGTTAAATAATCATACAAATGATATAAATATTACATGTAACATATGTTGCTTTATATTCTGCTTTACCTCGATCAATTCAAACATAACTGGTTGACCTATAAAGTCTTTGCATTTGGCCTCTGCATCTGATTGCATAAGCTTTATTGTGTTTTCATCCAATCCTCTGGGATTTCTCAGACTAATTGTTGGTGATACGTCTGGATAACCCAAAGGCAATTGAACAACCAAAGTTACGCAAACATACTGTGACTGTGAATCTTCGCCAGTTGAAGGGAATAGTATTGTTTCAATGTACTTAGGTTCGCCTCTAGAAAATAATATTGTTTTGTGGATAAGTACAAATGCTAGTTAATGGTTTCAAATACTGGAATAATAAAGTTGCGCACTTTTTTGAACCATTGCTAATATTCAATTATAAGCGTTATAAAACAATGGGTGTTAATATTTTAACAAAGAATTTACCTGTCATTCTCCTTTATGTTAAGCTCATCATCGAGCAAAATCGCTTTTAATGCCTCGATTTCATCAGTCACTCTATAGAAAGATATAATAAATATTATGAAAATTGAAGACACACAGAAATTATATAGCTTAGATATTTATAGACAATACCTTTCATCTACCGTGGTGTCTGACATTTTCCTCAAAGCACAAGTAACGTAATTTATATCACGAAATTAACTTTAACGCGGACACCAATCCTTTTTCACCCTCCGACGATCGCTGCGATCGCTACCGCTACGATCGCTACTTCTTCGGTGAGCGTCAATGTGCGTCAATATTGAAAGCCTTCTGCTACTATTCTTGTTACCAACTGGTTTCCATTAGAATTATTGGTGACATACCATGCCTACTATCGCTAAAAGAAATTTCACTAAAGATTCTGATTCAATCATTTCTTTCATTTCGTCAGAAATCATGTTATTTTTGTACTTTTTAAGAACGATATCTTGAATGTAATTGGAATTTTTTAATCCACTAAAATTCTTTCTTAATTCTACGGAAAACTGTATTAAGCTTACAGTTGTTTTAGTTATTTTAACATATATTTAATATATTTGAATCATTAGATATTTCCATTCATGCTGATATGAAATTTAGATATACGGAACTTTTACTTTGGATGGAAAGTAATTAAATAAACAAAAATTAAAAGTTTATATTTTCCAATGTGTTATAAATGAACTACACTTTAGGGAAATAAATTAAAATATGTATCAATAACAGAAAAGATATTTATGAATGTTAATCTTCAGTATTTGTAGACTAAACAACATATTTATAAAAAGAAATTTTCAAAAAATAAACAATGCGTAAATGAAATCCGACATTTCGCAAATGTTGACATAACTACTCAATGGACGTAAAAAACATTTAAGTATTTTTCTCGTTATTTAATATCTGGAATTATCTGTTAATTTTATCATTTTTGAGAAAACCTAATTGAAGTTAATTAATATATCGCATGCAAATCGTACGTATTGCAGCTTTATTGTTATGTATCTAACCTATTAGGGTTACAATATCACGAAATATTCCTTTTGTTATTTAGTATCTGCGGCTTTATGCCAGTTTTATTATGTTTGGGAATATATAACTGAATCTATTTAATATATAATATCTAATTGAGAGCATACGTATTTCGGTTTTAGTATTATGTATTTAAACTATTAGGGTTATAGTATCACGGAAACAAGTATAGTGAATGATAAATGAATAACAAAGTTAATATTTGAAAAGTTTAATTTATTTTTATATATATCTATAGCACAATATGCCGAATAATAAAGAAAAAGAAGACGAAAAACCTGTTGTTGCGAAGACGGCAGTGGATCTTCAAAGATTAAAACTCATGAAGTTAATGAAGAATCCGGTTAGTATAATAAATATAATTACAGTTCCTAAGTGTCTTGCTGATTAAATTACATTAAATACGATTTGGAATTAAAGTACTATTTTATTTTAGTTCTGATAAATTTTAACAAGAAAATTTTATTATAACAACAGGAAAAACCAGTTATTCTGCCGGAACGTCCAAAATCTAAGAATACGCCAACAGTACCAGAGTTTGTCCGTAATGTAATGGGTAGTAGCGCTGGTGCGGGTAGTGGCGAATTCCATGTATATCGACATTTAAGGCGTAAAGAATATGCGCGACAAAAATTTATTCAGGAAAAGGGCCGCAAGGTATGCAGTAGAATAATAAAGATTTTATGTGTTACTCTGTTTAAAAGTGAATTACAAGAATCTTCATGAAATGTTAGGAACTCTTGGATGATGAGTATCATAAAAAGTTAGAAGAAAATAAAAGAACAGCAGAAGAAATAACAGCAAAGAAACGGGAAAAAAGATTAAGGAAGAAACAAAAATGCAAGGGGAAAAAACGATTAAAACATGCAAATCAGGAAGACCTTAACAAACATGAAGATAACAGTACAGAAGAAGAATGTTCAGACCATGAGGAAGTAAATGAAGATAATGGTCCCATCAGAACTAAATTAAATGAAAATGATGAAGATACAAAATCCTCAAACTTAGGTACAAATGAGAATGAAGAAAACAAAGATAGGTGCACAAATGAGTCAGAGTTGGAAAACAATGCTGGCACAACAGACGACAGTTCTAAAAAAACTCTTGACAATGAACCGCAAAGTAACACAAGTACAGGGTCAAAATCGACTACTGAAACAGCTAAGAATGAAGATAGTAATACAGAAAATTTAAAGACATCGTCAGAAATGTGCGATAAAAGCCAGAATAACAAAAATCAGACTAGAAGTGTTGATTAAAAGCTATGATCTTGTACTTTTCAGTTGTAAAGTAATATTCTGAAAAATGAATGAAGTTTGGTTCAATTTCTACTAGTACATAAATGCGTAATAATTGATATATGTATTAAGCACTTTGCTGAAGATGCTCTATTTTATCAGATCCTTTTAAAACATATAAGTTATGTCAAACTTTTCCAACAGAAGTAAATAAAGTGGTATAAACAGGTAGTTTTGTAATAATATTAATTCTACAGCAACAAAAGCTTAAAGTATTATAATTATTTTCCCTTTGTTAATTCTAAAATCCATTATATTAATTTGAACTTAAATGCGAATGAATAAATAATTACTTTGCCGCAGACTTTAAGCAGTACCTGAATCAAAAATTTCATGACGTACACACCGCCGAGGTGCTTCTTAGAGGCGATGAACGGAATATTTAAACTCGAGAGGACTGATTTACAGAACAAGGCTTTAATCTTGTCATGATGTTTACCTGTTATTCAGTAAATGTAACAGATTTCATTGAATCATTGTGTGTTATATTTTAATTGTCTAATACATCATATCGGAGATGTAATATCTAAATTATCATATCGTTTAGTTCTTTCAAAAATATTTGCAAGTGTTTTGGCAATTTCTCGTTCTTCGAGCGATGGAGCAGTTTTTAAATAATTTTCAAACTGAGACTTTGCTTTGATTAAGTCGCCAATTTTTTCAGGCACTATTGTTTCCTAAAATAATAATACAAATTGCATATAATGAACCTACAATTTAAATGTCCATTTTAGAAAGTTGTTGTATATTACTGCTAATATTTATTTGTTTAAACATATAAGTCGCGTTATTTTTGTTGAAATTACACACCTGAAATTGTTTCATGTGTTGAGAGATATCTTCCACATGATCACCAATTTCTGCCCAAAGATTTTGTAATTCCGAAATTTTAGTGCAAACAGCCACATGACTCAAAGTAAGGCACAGCTAAAAAATATTTAGCAATGAATAGTATTTAAAATAAGTATGCCAATATTATAGTCGTACTTACTTGTTGAACAAGGGCATCACGATGTGGATATTCTACATAGCTTGGAACATGCTGAGAATTTTCAAATGCTAAAACAATGCTTTTCCACAAACTTATGCTATATTTTCCATAAGAATCGCAAGAACATAATGCCCATGCTGCATTAGTACGGACTTTGAAATTGGGACTGTCACATATTAAACTGCATAATGCGGGAAATACATGATCCTATGTGCATGTAATTGTTATTATTATGTATATCAAAAGTATTAATAATATTCTCTGGTCCATTAAATACGTACCCTCCAAGAAGACGGAAGTATATTGTCTGGATTGTGACTTAAAACTAAGCCTAGAGCCCGACAGGCATTCCATCGCACCTATGTTCGATAAATGAATTGGTTTCGAAAAATACATAAAAGCCCAATTGAAACATTATCAGATTGCACAAATCAAATAGATTAAATTGCAAACGATGTTACTTTTACTCACTTTCATATCGTTTCCTAAAATGGCACAATTGATAAGAGCATCTAATCCTAGTGAAGTATCATTCAATATATGTTTTTCAGGACATAAATACAAAATGCTTCCAAGAGCTCTAACAGCGTTACATTTGACTTTGTCACTGTCTTTTGAAGCTTTAATGCTGATATGATAAAGTTTAGGCAGTAAAACGTCTAAAGGGAATGGCTCAGTTTCTTCATGAGCTCTGCAACTAAATTGTACATCGTAAATAAATGAATACGAAAAATGTAATAATTTTCAAATTTACTAACTGTTGTCTGGAAAGGCAATCACATAAGTTAGCTAGTGCCCAAGCTCCCTTCACTCGAACACCGAGATTATTGTCATCAGATGCTGTGCAAACTATGTCAGTTAAATCCATTAAAAATCCAGTTTCCTCCTCTAAAGGTGGTAGAATAACTAACATTCCTAATGCTCGTAATCCTGCAGCTCTCACAGCACTTTCTTCATCACGTACTGCTCCTAATAGTACTGTGATAATTAAAACCCTTTTTTGCCTCTAGATATAAATAAAAGTAAGATAAATATAGTTACGTCTTTTTATTAATGACGAATTATTACTTTAACACTTAATTGCCAAGTAAAGCAATGTTATGATTAATATTCCTCTGCATTACAGCATGTAGGCATTACACATTTTGAGGTTTTGAGGTTTTCGCGGCCATCGTTAACTGAACAATGGTTTTGAATTTTCGGGTTTAAGCCGCGTTGAGTGTTATAAAACAATCGACGTTTCGCCACTATTGCAGCTGGCTTCATCGGGGAGATCTGACACCCTTACGCGGCTTAAACCCGAAAATTCAAAATCGTTGTTCATTACACATTTAGTTCTTTAAAAATTATGATTATTTACTTATATTTAATTTAAAGTATACTTTGCATACTTACTGACAATTGTGTAAATACAGTAGAACTAATGCTACCCAAACAATCACATGCGGCTTCTCTTAATATAGTTTGTGAATGCTGAACAAGAAGAGTCACAGGATCAAATATAATATTCCAGAAAGTTGAAGCATTAGCATCTTCTGAGTCACTATTTATGAGACAACCAGCCATAATTTCTAAAACACGACAAGCGTGTAATATCACTTGTGTTTCGGAATCCTGTATCACTGCCACTAAGGTTGTTGTAACTAGTTCTAAATACGAAAATACGAGACTTCCAGTGTTGAATACCATTCTACCAATCAGTTTAAGTGATTGAAGACGAACAGGTGTGCTCATTGTCTACATTAAGTAAATATATTTTATTTTGTATTTGAAAATGTAAATAAATTGCAGAGTTTACAGAAAATTTGATGTTTGAGTATGTTTGTACCTTATTTGATATATTTTCTAAACAGATTCGAAGTAGTATGCTGATATTTTTTGCTGCTATCATTTTATTATCATTACATACTTTAGTTATATCACTTTTAAGATCTTCAATGTCTACTTCTATTTCTTCTTCTTCCTCTTCCTCTTCTTCTTCTGTGTCAATATCACTAATCGAGTGAGTAATCAAATGTAACTGATCTGGCTCAGTATGGATATCGGATTGTTTAGCAAGTATTGCAAATATTTCTGGTGTTATCGGGTCAATGGATGCAATAGCTTCAAAAGTTGAAAGTGCTGCAACTCTAACTGTTGGATCTATAAGAATATGTGAATGTGGAACGGTATTAATAAGTATCCTTAACTATATTATGTGCGTATAGTTACGTCAGTATACGTAATATTTTTTATTTACCAACCTTTGTGTAATATATATAATCTGCAATTCCTCATCAGTTTTGTAATAAGTCTGGGCTTTAACCGTGCATATGGTGTGGCTTGAATAAGAGCTGCTGCACACTTTAATGCATGTGTTAAAACTGCAACATTTTTTTCAGCACTTAAGGTCAATGACAGTGTGAAATGTATTTCTTTCACCATTAGGCACACTGTACCAAAAAACGTGATAAACGACGTTTGATGGGTATCTTCGGCATGTATTAAGAAAGGTTTTGCATCAATGAGCAATTCTGTTAAAGTGCTTAATACATTTTGTTTCACTTTGGACACAGGTTCTTTCAATATACTTCTTGTTAATACACGTGCATCATTTCGTGAACCTGTAGCAACAATTTGAGGCCAATATCCAAATATTTCACGACTCTGAGAATTCTCAATGAGCGCTTGTAACAAGCGTATAGCTTCTAGTCTTACTTTACAATCCGTATAAGCAGGATTATTACTTTCTGTGTCCGAAGCATCTGAGTCGCTGGAATATATACTAATCCCTTTGCATTCTGGTACAATATTATTTCTAGCTTCATTAGAAGCTTTTTTGCCAAGATGTTTCTTTGACTTTGCTTTATGATTTTTCAAATTTTTACATTTGGGAACAATATGCATTCGCTCAGGAAGATTCATTGCTGCTGGACGAAGAAGTTGTGGCTTTACAGGTGGATAATCTTTAATGCCATAAAACAAGAAAGCTTGTATTACTCCTAAAATTTCACCCATGAAGTCAGGTGTACTTGAAACTAGTTTATTGATCGTTATAATGTGCAAGATGTGTAAACATGCACTTAAAATCTGTAATTTTAATCGGTTATATAAATATTAACAATATTAAGCTTGTTTATATTATTTTCATATTACAAATTGAATACTTACTTTGCTACGATAAAATGTATCATCATTTGAGTACAAATGTGATGATGCAATATTTAATGCAATATCTTTAATAATATATATGAATTCTTGTGCTATACAGATACCATCATATTTGTTTACTAAAATCCCTTCTAAACAGCCAATTGCATGATAATGAAGTTCAGACCATTGAGAATCCAATGGATTTAGGTGTTTTGTTAATAATCCTTTATTTCCAAGTAAATATTGCAAATACTGTAAATATGTATTTACTTAAAAATCATAGAGTCACAATGTTTTAAATTAACAAATCATTAACAAATATTATAATACTAACATGATTAATGTCATCAAATTTTTCAGTGACTAAAAAGCTTTTCAAAGCCAGCAAAATATCAGCATGTGCCGTTGGCTGAGAAAATTCCAAAACTTCTAAAATCCATCGTTTACAAGTTGCAAAAGTCCTGCCTTGAAGTCTTACATTGTTTTGCGTTAAATTAACAAGGAGCTTACAGGTACTTTGAACTAATGCCACTTCCATGGGTAAGACGATTGCACATAATTGATTAATTAATAACAAAACTGCCTAAAATATAGAAGAAAATAAGCCAGTGATACAAATAAAATTTTATTCTCGAAAAAGTAACTTTCGTCATTACTTTATTGTTGCGAGATAATTAGAAAATATTGTTCTACAATTGTTTGCAAAGTGTCAACATAAATTGTATGTGTGTGAAAAGTAACTCACATTGTTATTTACTATAGTAACATATTTGTAATCGAGTTCATTGAGATTACAAAGATAAGAATTGATCAATTTCTTGTCACTGATTTTTCTATTAGTTAAAGAAAGTAATTTTTCAGTTATAGAAACAAATTTAGCAGTATTATTTGTACAGTCTGCATGTACAGAACCCATATTTGCATGTTGATGTTTCCTTAATAATAAATATACAAATCGAAATGATTTCCTTTCTCACGTATATATTCTTTGCGTATACAATACTATACAGAAGTTACATTTGGCTTTACATCAAATATCACGGGAAGCACTGCCCATTTTTGGTAGCAGAAAGCGACTATGGAATTTTATTTATCCAGTTGAATCATTCTTATTCTCTCAGTCCCAACACAGAACATACACAAAAATAACAGACAATAATGTGTACGTGGCGCCATTTCTTTCGTCCTTCCATAGATAATATGTACGGCGAATTGATTAAAAAACGATGATTATATTTTCAACATAAAAGAATATTGTTATAAACGAAATACAAAATGAAATTGATATCTCGCTTGTTGAAACTAAAGATATTTTACATTTCGTCTGCGTTAACGCTTTCTCTGTAATATCGTATATTTAAAAAACTAATTAACTGTTTGTAGGTGGTGCCATTGACTTTGTCTGCCATGAAAATTAGTGAATGCGTTTGCGATCAGTCGGTAATCCTATTGAAATATACATTGTAGTAGGAGTCAGAGGACAAGAGGGCATCACGATCGCGCAGGTTTCCAACGCTCTTCCTCAGTACAGCCAATCACCGTGCGAGGAAGCGTGGAGATGAACTCGCGAACTGGTTAGCTTGGGTTAGCTGTCAGTCGTGGTCAGTCAGTGAGACGTATGTCGGAGGTGATCCGTGGAATTTTCGTGTGGTCCGTGCGAATGTGCGTGTACAATATCGAATTCAGGTTTCTCGTACGTTTCACGTACCGTTTGTCTTACCGATTATCGCATGATACATCTGCGATGTTAGGAAATAAAACGACAAGGATTTACGTCGTGTCGCCCGCGTAAAATGAGCGCTTACGCGGGTGAGAGGCCACCGTTTTGCGGCGTGTAATCTGGAGCGTACGCGTGTGTTGTACTATCGCGTAGAATAACGTGAACATTAGACAAAATCGTAATAGCGTGAGAAGCGAAGTAAAGGCTTATTAGAAAAAAAACAAGAGACACAATAAGTATTAAGAGCGTAGAAGTGTAGAGAAGATTACTGGTTCACTGGTTCATCGGCAACTCTGTCTTTAGATTCGTAATATCGTTCGATCGCAGGTATACAACCTTCTGATAGTATCTGACGTTCGTTCGTGTCGGACCTGTTAGAATTGCGGGGAACGGTGTACGTTGGTCGATCGGTCGGGATGTTGTCGTTGCCCTTCTTGTTGTCGGTACCGCGCTAAAAATATGCAACAGTAAGACTACGGTAGACCACGTCCGTGGCAGTGAAGCAAGTGAAGCGTGACCGTATAGGCCTAGCGAGGCTATACGGAGGAAGGAACCCCTCGTGCAGGGGGGTTAACTATTTTACATCGTGAGGTCGAGGTGCCGAAGGACCACCAAGGAAAATGGCGGACCTCGAGGCGGTGCTGGCCGACGTCAGCTACCTGATGGCCATGGAAAAGAGCAAATGTACGCCGGCCGCTCGTGCCAGCAAGAAAATTATTCTGCCTGATCCTAGGTATTTGGTTTCTTTCCATCGCATTCTGTCATGCTTTTTCATTCTAATCACCATCAGATAAGACTACCACGTTTCCTGCCCCTCCCTTCTTCTGTCTCTGCTGTTCATTCTCTAACGTGTATCTCTTTCTCTCTTGCATGCTCAGTGTTACGCATACACAGTAGGTAACTTCATCGTCGTCTCCCTATTGTCTTTTCACGCAGCTTCTGAACAGTGCGCGCCTTCCGAGAAAAAAAAATGTTTACAAACATTAACTTCCACCGAGCATTCGATGTTTGCAGATGCGTCTAGATACGGATTTCTTTCGTATGAATATCTGCTGTACGTTTGTTGTGGCATTACGATGGTCTCGTCAACAAAACAATGTGAATTAAAAATTGCTGGATCAATTAATCCTTCGACAATCATCACGGAATTTTTGCAAACTTCCAAATAATAGGTCTTTTCGAATACATGCTAATGCTATTCGTTGTACCACGCGGTGGAAATATGTTGTTTACAAAGGTCGAAAGGATGAACTTCCATCTTCATGATTGTTCCTATTGTTATTAACATTATTTTAACACAACAGTCTTTTCGAATAATTACTTGACTGTAATATTAGCCCGATATTAAGTTTCACATGAGTGAAATGATATATCATTAAAATCATTTGATCTCTTGATACTTTACATCAAGTTGAAGCAAATCTACCTTACGTGGCCATTCAGTCAAAATTGTATTATTCTCGTGAGAATGAGTTAGAAACGAAGGGAACGTATACTTTCCGGTACAGCCGTTGATCGATATTTCACATCGATTATAACGTGCCAATGTTTACACTACCGGCGTTATTTTCGGCCCGTAAAACACGGACGTTACGAAGGTTTCGCCGTGAAAATACGTCGACTCGTTCACTCAGTAGCAGGCTTCCTTTTTGCTGGCAACTTGCCAGTAACCGCCCGAAGATTTCACATGCATGGAAGGAAAACCGAAAGTCTGAATAAGGTAAACGAGAGTCCAATATTTTTTTGCTCTTCTCTGTATAGAGAACCAATTCAAATATTCATCGAATGTTTGTAAATTCTGAGAATCATATCTTACCAGGTCGAAGTTTTAAAATTCCCGCTTTCACAAAGTAGCGGGAAATATGAGTTGGAGGACGAGACATCATCGTTCCTTATTGTTTGAAATAGGAGGGAAGATAGGTATATCGAGAGTATTTGCAATTAGTTAAACTTTTTGAATACAGTTTATTTTCCATTTACGTTCAGATAGCCAACTTTTCGTCCTACGATTACTTCGATCGCAGTTTTAAGCTACAAAATGTATGATTCCTGCAGAGCGTCCCATTTTCATCAATTCGAACGATGTTCTCTAAATGATCGATATACAAAATGTCAGTAATACCAGTCATTTAGAGTAACTGTTATGAATTAAAAACTGTTTTATCGTAAAGCAAAGTGTGATTTTTAGGATCGAAGTAATAACGGAATTTATAAGTTTAAAGGATTTCATCAAGAATTAGAAACTGCATATTCACAGTACATTGTCGGTCGTAAAATCTTATAAAAGATTAATACAGTTATTTCTAAAACCTTTTTTCTCCACATTTTTCGTTTACCAGAAAATTCTATGTTATTTAATGAAATATTAGTGACAAGAAAACTCTATCAGCAAACTTCAATTTTTCGTTAGTGAACTACAAAGGACACCTTTTATAGTATAATTCTTCGGATGCTTTTTAAAAGGAAAGTAGTAACATCTGGTTTAACGCGTTAAATGCCATCCGTATTTCGCTAGTTTCGTCATTTCCACCGAACCGAAACTGTTTCTATTAAAATCGCATCTTTATAGAATAGAAATGTTAAACGTAAGAATAGTTATGTACTCAGTGATATTTCACTTTTTTAACAGCAATATTTTAATATTGAATATATTAGCGTATCCGTGAATACCGCAATTTAAAAATTATAAGAAATTTCATCGAATTCAACAGTGCCGGTCACCGGTGACCCCCATGGCATTCAACGCGTTGAGGAGCCTACCTTGGTCCCGGCCAAGGGTCAGCAACCTTTTTTTTTTACCAAGGAGCTATTTTTCCTTAAAATTATTTTGTAAATTGTAGAAATTGCTGTAAACAGTCAAACAGCCAAATATTGGGTTGGCAACTAAGTGATTGCGGATTTTGACGATAGATGGTTTTAGCATTTTTTTTGTTTCGTCAACATGTTCAAACCACCTAATCTATAGTTTTCTTGTTGTTTGGACTTCCACCTTTCATTGGTAAAAAAAATAATCGTATCGATGAGTTATTTAATTTCTTTTTTATTTCTATTTGAAAATGGAAGAACAAAACGCGCATTTTAGACATATTTTATTGTATTTCCGAAAACGCAGGAACGCATCCCAAGCATACAATAAGTTATGTGCCGTGAAGCCTTGAAAGATAGGCAGTGTCAAAATTGGTTTGCCAAATTTCTTCCGGGTGATTTTTCACTCCAAAATGCGCAACGATCTGGCCGTCCAGTTACAGTTGATGAGAGTCATATCAAGGCTATTATCGATTCAGATCGTCATAGCGCAACACGTGAGATTGCAAAGAAGCCCAATGTATCGCATACATGCATTCAAAAAAAATTAAAACAGCTTCGCTATGTTAAAAAACTCGATTTATGGCTCCCTCATCAGCTTAACCGTTTGAGTCCCAGGGGGTATTGAAAAAACACTGTCGAAGAATCTCAAACAGCGCAATCGCGCTTTCTCTAAATGAGTACGAAAAGACCCAAGCAGCGCGATAGCGCTTGTTTTATTTTATGTCGAGATATACCAAGGGGCGCGATAGCGATTTGTTTATTTGATATCGACAATGCGTAGTCTGCAGCACCAAAAATGCAATAAAAAGATCACATTTAATTTGCGTGCGATGTAAAAGAGGAATTTATCCAATATGTTTTGATAAACACCGACGTTACAAATTATAAGTGTTACTCTCCATTTAAATTGTTTGTTCATAACACAAAAATATTGTTAATTTGTAATTGGTTATGTTATAAAATGCATATGTATTATTACATATGCATACTGTAAAATTTATAAATATTTCAAGTTTTGTTCGATAAAAATGATTGAGAAGATAACAATGAAATAAAAATTTTCATTCTGTAATGTATTATTGCATTATTATAGTATTATTGTACCTATTGTAAAATGTACTATTTACATTCAAAGGAGCTGTGTGATGTACTTGCGTCAGTAAATCTGAGCGCGCGACTTCGATAATCGGTATCGCACAGTCAGTTGTCCACAATGCTCGAAATGTGCTGGGTTTTCTCGACATAAAATCTCAACAGCGCGATCGCGCTGCTTGGGACTCAAACGGTTAAGGAAATTCCTTCTTATATAAAATCCGCCATCGCTTAGTTGCCAACCCAATATTATATTATGAACATTATTTTGCATATTAACCCTTAACACTAAACGTAGCATGGTGGTCAAATGATCGCTTTCTGATTTTTTCTAAAAATTCTCCAAATTGATTGGGCAGCCATTCAGTAAATATTTTAGGTCTATCGTATAAAACAAAAATTACTTAATTGATCATCTTTTTCACCTCTTCAAATCTCTTTTTCCAAAGTACTTATTTGGTATATTTCAATATAACAGATCTAAAGCCGGTAGGTTTAGTGTTAACGGTCGTAAGTCACCTCTGACGTGACAACAGTACTTTGTCGTTGCGGTCGTATGGCACGTGCGAGGTGACAGAATGAATCGAGTCTAAATTCGCTGTCTGTGGAATGTGTGGACAATCGCCTTATCAATTGAACATTACCAACGGAGTGATTAACATGTTCAGTGATATAACAGCGCCTTTTTTTATCAAATTTTAATATTTTAGCCCCAAAAAGTGAACAAAAAAAATTTAATGAGTTTTGGATAGTAATAGTGGCAGCGAATTCTTTGAAAAGAATTTTGAAAGTGTTTTTGATTCTAGTAATGAGACTAGCAGTGACTCCTTATTACATTCTAAGAAAAGAAAAATTATTATACCTATACAAAATTTAAATGACGAAGAAAATAATATGGAAGGAGAAAATGTTGGTGATTGAGGTAACGATTGGATTGAAATCGATAGTGACGATGATGATTTATCGATGATGAATTATTTGAAACTCATACATTTGTAATATCCCTTCAAAAAATAAATAATTTCTAGCGAAAATGTTGTTCTTACCATACATAATATTTACTGGTACTTGTTGTCTTGAATATTTTTCGTACTGTAAATGATTTTGTATAAACATTACAAAACCACCATTTTTCATTATGGTAAAATGACTCATGCCACTTTTAATGTAAACATATTTGTTGTACCGTTAACTAGCAAAATTTCTCTCTAACAAAGTTTAAGTTATTTTCATTATATTTATTGCAAATTTTACGAAATTAACCGTTTGAGTCTCAGAGGCTTTTAAAAGAACACGCTCGAAAAACCCGAGCAGCGCGATAGCGCTTGTCTCAACCGAGTACTGGGACTTTTCGACACAAAATCTGAAGAGCGCGGTCGCGCTCCTTGGGACTCAAACGGTTAAGGAGATGCCGTGGATTTGTAATTGATGTTATCATTAACTCTATTTTTTTGGTAAAAGTGGCTTATGCAACTTTCAAAATAAACGGCTCATATACCACTAATACAAACGATACTGTAACCACTGCAGGCTAAAATCTGGCAATGAGTGGAGAATCTATGATTTTATTTATATGCGTGTTATTCCCTTCTGAAATGTAGCACCTCCAGGGGGAATTGTCCTCTGTCGGAATATTAAATTGAATCAAGTAGCTCTTGATCTGCTTGCTTAGTTGGAATCACCCGTCCAAATGCACGAGCTGTTTTATTTCAAAACTCAACTATGCATAGCGACTAGGTTCTGCTTCTAGGCGGTCCCCCCCTATGACTATGACGATGATTTATAATTCAACATTGTCATAAAGTATACGATGTCAGGAATCACTGATCCATTTTTATTGTAGCAGTATAATTCTGAACTATTGCTTCACGAAAGAAATCGTAGGGCAAGGGCTAATGTATCGCAGCCTTTGTGGTTCAGAATACACTTAAAGTTTATGCATCCTACGGAAAATGACTATATGGCAGATAAAAGCGAAGTACAGAATAATTAATAATATTTGAAAGCAAAAAAAGAAATATATCGTTATATAGGAAACAATAAGAAAATTTTGAACGCGCTCGAAAATGAAGGACTCTCGGATTTCATATTTTTATTTCAATACTTCAAATATTTATCTAGTCAAAATGGATTTTTGTAAGTTTCACTATTGTCCCCGAAAAGTTAAGCGCATGCCAAGTCAACGACGCGTAAACGGGTAATTGGAGTATAACGAGTTAGCTCAGACAGGTTGCGGGAAATATGAAAAATTGAAAGCAATGCAATTTGTCGCGATGTAATTTTGTACTGGAATGCGATGATCCCCGATGCGGAAAAGGCACAATTTTCCCCTGTGCCAATTCGGAGAAAGTCCGGACTGCAGAGTAGTAATAGTAGCTTGTTAAGCCCTTGTAATACGATATAACAGGACGGCTTAATTGGCACTGGGTAGCTTTGAATTATCTAACACCCCTCTTTATCCGTTCGAATAGTCGTTACGTTTATTAAGTAGATCGAGATTTATTTTCAATGTAACTTTGTTCTTTTACTTCATCGAATCCTGTTGATTGCTTTTAGAAATAATTTCTTCATCGCACATCATAATTTTTATATTGACTCGTCGAGTGATTCTGCAAATTTTATTTGTTAAGTTTTGATTTCTGGCTGGGAGAAATTCGTGCTTAGTGCCATTGCGTGATAAATGATCATTCTAATAGACTCTGCATAACACCTTTTCATCGGTCATTCATTTATTTCGTACTCTTTCACCTTATCTTTCTTTTTACTCATTTTGTCAACTTTATTTTTGTAGATAGGGAATGTTCACATATTTTCTATGGAAACAATCAATTTATTAATTAATTCATATATTTGTTACGATGGCTATAAGTATATAATAATTTATTGTATGCATATTACGGATGCTTGAAATATGATACCAATAGGAAATGCGTTTCACGCACGTGTTACTAGAATTTTATCAAAGTCAAATAGTTATTTTCGCGTTATTTTATTTTTACACTTGTTCCCTTACCGTTCTGTATATAAATAGTTAATTACAACTATATATTATACTGTTCGTGTAAAATTACAGGACTGAGTTCGATTGCAATTCATAATTTCTTTTTTAATATGACATTAAACATTTTTGTGAACAGTGCAGATGCGCCGATAATTGAGCCGTTCACAGCACAAAGTGATTAACTCCACTTTTTGAATTTTTTTAAATTTAAGTCCCAAAGCACTTGATTGAATCCTATCGTTTTATGTTTAGAATAAATTTTCTCAATAATGACGATTAACACCTTTAAATGACGAAGTTTATTTGGCCATCAAATAATAAATAATTGAATTCAGAAGTCAATCTAAGTAATTCCAAGTCTATTCCACCTTATTCATTGTATACTTCGTTAGAGGAAAGCTACATGCGATTGTATATTCTACAATACTTATTTATATTTATATTTTGAAGGGAATTTTGAAAAGGAGTGTATACTATTTCATCGCGTTTCTCCATTTTAAGTTTTATGGAGTTAATCGATTTGACAAGTGAATGGCTCAATTATGCTAGTCGCCTAATTGCAAGTCATGTATTCCTCGTTTCGAGATATGTAAACGCTTGTTCGGGGTGCGCGTTAAGTTATGTATAATGAGACAACTATTGGCATCGTTAAACAGCCAATTTCTTTGTTATTTCTACAAATTACTGTGCAGAGATGGTAAGTTGCCGAATCCCCACAATCTAATTAGGACACAATGCATAGGGATAAAGCTCTTGCATCCGCGGAGGTTACGAAAGGGCGATATAAATTTAATTTTAGTTATACGTGTTTTCAAGGTGCAATTCTTTTCTTAAATATTTTATTATTCTTTTTTCATTTTAACGCTCTTGAAAACATTGAAGCATATCTTTATCCTGTTAATAAATATTAATCCTTATTACTCTGAACTGATTACTACGCCAATGCGTTTGAGCTGGCTTGCTCTTTATCACTTTATCTCATTATGCTTAGATGCTTCCCCTTGTTGACTTCTGTCGCGCCATAAACTCGCATATGTGGCTCTCTCAGCCAATAGCGACGAAAAGTAAGAAATATGTGTGACTGGGGCAGGAAAACTAATTTGATTGGACGGCAACTTACCATCTCTGTATAGTAGTTCCACCATATCAGTCGTTTATTTCGAAAGTGGCATAAGTCGCTTTCTTTTTAAATCGAGACACTTAGGCTTTGCGCTTTAAACGTGTTTAAAGATGCCAATTTTCCAAAAGATTTACTTGTACTTCTTATTTTGGATACTTACATTTTTTTTAATTCAGTTGAAGTTTGCCAGAACATTCGATCAGAACTATGGCACGAGGCAAAGAATTGACAGCGGCGAAACGCTCTAGCATTATAACTTTGAAGTAGGAAGGCTATTCGATTAGACAAATAGCTGAAAAAGTTAGTATTTCTAAGTCTGTGGCGCAATACACAGTCACAAAATTTATGGATAGCGACACTTGCAGCAGTAAAAACCGAACAGGACGGCCTAGGAAAACTACAAAAACTGATGATAGCTATGTTCAATCACTCAGTAAACGCAACAGGCATATGACAGCACAAGAAATTACAGCAGAATTTAATAGAAGTAGGGAAAATCCTATTGAAGTAACTACCGTCAAAAGGAGACTATTAGAAAGTGAACTACGTGGATGTGTTGCAAGTAGAAAACCACTTTTAAAACCGCAAAATAAAGTAAAAGGCTTTTCTGTACAATTTATATTTGATTGTATGAAATTCGAAAACGTCAATTTTAATTTCTCTATTTTCATTTCTCAATCGAAAGCACAATTTGTGTCGCAACTGTGTTTTATAGTTTGCCCAAGGAGAGTGTCCACTGTATTGTCTCCAGCTATACGGTTTTCTTCTGCACGTTTAGTTTTTAAGATAAATTGAAAAAATGTTTATAAAAATTCAGGCATTTTGCGCGTTTTGTTTTGCTTTGAGCATTGTTTAAATATGTTTAAACGTTTATAACGATACACTCGGGAGAGTTTAGAGAATTATTTTGCGCAAAAGAATTAAATAACTTTTACATTTGAAATAGAAAAAATCTAGAAAGTTGAATATTTACATTTTTTTGAAAACCGATTTTTCCAGAAACTGAGGCTGATGGTGAAAAACGGGTGTATATGTTCTTGGTACCAAAAAGGGGAAAAAAAGTAAATTTCGTATACAACGGTAAATGGTGGTGGTGGTGATGGTAGGGGGGGGGGTGGGGGGGGGGGGGGGGTCCTAATGCGTTCTTTTGAAAATAATTTTGTACGACTAAAGTTACCACTCCCACGAAAAAAATTCGAAAAGCATCGGTGTTCGGTAAAACATTGAGATCCGCATTTGACAAACAATCATTTATCGAGGAAATGGCAAATTAAGAGGAATGGGTGCATCTGCTCTGCCTGATCTAGCTAAAAATTTCAAATAACAATAAGTGACCCCTTCGTGGTCCCCTAGATCAGGCTCCATGGTTACTTGATCGCCAGAGCTGTCCTTCGAAGAGCTCCGCCTGCGTCCCCTTCCCGCGCGCTCGCTGATTGTTTCGCCTTTCACTTGCCAGGTTCGGACCTATTGGTACGCGCGTGGTGGCGTATTGGGGCGACATTCGTATCTAACCGCTCGCCCTGGAAAGACATGCCACGCGCGTCGATCGCGGAAAACAAAACGACGCGCGTGGCACGTCGACCAAGGTTATTTATCGAAAGACAGTTTCAGATCGCACCACGTCGCGTGCAGGGTAAAACAAAAGTATTATTAGTGAAAAAGTATGCTCTGATATGATTTAAATCAAATACAATTAATAGATTTTAATGTTTTTGAACTTCTGGCGATGATTTGGTGGAATTCAACCACTACGTGACGCCTTACGGCGAAATATAATGCTCCGTTCTAGCATGCGCATTTGTAAATTAATTTCTAGCGCAAACAGTTAAGAAACTCCGCGACAGCAGAACGCAAGGCCTTCCCGCGTTAAAGAATACACTGTTGCGGCCGAGCATTATATTTCGCCGTAAGGCGTCACGTAGTGATTGAATTCCACCAAATCATCGCCAGAAGTCCAAAAACATTAAGATCTATTAATCGTATTTGACTTAAAACTTATCAGAGCATACTTTTTCACTAATAATACTTTTGTTTTACCCTGCACGCGACGTGGTGCGATCTGAAACTGTCTTTCGACAAATAACCTTGGTCGACGTGCCACGCACGTCGTTTTGTTTTCCGCGATCGACGCGCGTGGCATGTCTTTCCAGCGCGAGCGGTTAGATACGAATGTCGCCCCAAAACGCCACCACGCTCGTGCCAATAGGTCCGGCCATGACACCGAAAGAGTGTCTGTGAATCAGTGACATCTCAGCTGTATGTATGGGTGAAGCAGGCGGAGCTCTTCGAAGGACAGCTCTGGCGATCAAGTAACCATGGAGCCTGCCCTAGATGACCGTGTAATAAAATGTAATACAGTAGCCAGCGAGGCCGATACACCAAAGTGCACCGTTTCCTATTCCAAAAAAAAAACCCGAAAAATTATGTAAAGAGTGTTCAACGAAATGAAAATGTAAAATGTGAAAAAAATCGTTGCTTATATAAACGTCCAAGGTTTATAAATCTGCTGAGACGTTCTGTTTCTTCTTTTCGGTTTACGGGTTGATTTGTTTCTTCTCCTTTGAGGATGCTCTTTGAAAGTCTGAAATGCAAATAATCGTTACACGTATACACTTTTGTACGAATCTACGTATTCCCAATGTCTTCATAGAATTCCGCGATTTTTCTAATGCCGCATATTTCCATACCAATTATGTATACAGGAAGTCGTAAATGTTCTTAAATAATTTATGCATGCACACGTCATTATTAATCACGCGCGTGCTACGCTCAGACATTCTACTATTAATTTTTTCTTATCGTTCTTTCATTGTTGTTTCTGCTCCTGAATAATTTCTTTTCACGGGAAATTAAGACTTTTTAGGAGGAATATTATTTCATTTTTTAGAAGTTTTATAATTACTGTGAAATAATGAAATCATTTTATAATATTTATATTATAAAATGAAAGTGAAGAAATATAAGAATACTGCTCTTCGAAACGGGCTTCTCCCTCTTTCTCTCTTTCTATATTTAAATTAATAAATTTATTTACTATCTACGTGTTACTATATTGTGAAAAAGGATAATTACTATTAGTTATTATATTATGAGGAAGTATAGTTAATATTAGCTGCAATAATATGAGAAAGTACAATTAATATAAGTTACTATATTATAAGGGAGAATTGTTAAGAGACTTTTTATCAACATTATTTTAAATTCGTAAGAGGAAAAAGAGAAATTTCATAAAATTCGCAGTTCCGACATTAATATATTCGAACGCATACGAAATTTGCGATTATCATTCCGGTGATAAAAATCTGTGAATCTGAAGGAGGTATGAATTTACATACCGAAATTAATTCCAAATATTGATTTCACATGTTCTACCATTTCCTCGTATTATTACTTCAAGTTTTAGATCCATCGTGTGCCTTCAACTGCATCTAAAATGTTGAAAAATTAATTTCGAATAGAAAATTCCGTACATTTTAACCGTTAAAGTCCCAGAGATCTTTGCAAAAATCTGTTTGAAATGTGCCAAGCAGCGCGATCGCACTTCTTTCGTTTTGTATCGATGTTTGACGATGATTTTTCTGCTGATAAGTGAAAACTATTATTTTCTTATTTGTTAGTTAAAGATATCTACATTATACCTGTGCTACTTTAATTAGAATATATTACTAAACTATCTTTATTGTTCATACAAACGGTGTTACCAATACCACAAGTCGGTCAGTTTGCCACTTCTAGGTAGTAAACAGAAACGCGATCGCGCTGCTTTGCAGTCAAACGGTTAAATTCTTCTTTAGTATCAAAAAATATTATTTTCTTCCGTAATTATACAGATAAGGGCCCACCTCACCGATTTCAGTGACTTTTTAATACATTATCAGGATTATCAGGACAACTTTTAAGGATACTTTCCTGTTTATCTTAAAAACTAGACACCCAAGAGGAATTCTAATAGCAGAAGGCTATACAGCCGACATTTTTCTTGGGAAACCATAAAAAAATTTGCAACACCAGTTTTGGTTTCCGCTGAGAAATTACAATAGCTTCGCAAGACACAAGCTCCGGCCAGTGATTCTCAGCGTAACCGTTTCACCGGCTCGAGTATTATGTTATATGTTGCTTACAGTACACTCAAACCTGTTTTTGTGCAATTTTTTTCGTGCGGTATATGAAAATTTCAATCAAATTGAAACACAATTGACGAAGTTATCAATAAATAAGTATCCAGTAGGTTTGATTGGCCATATTTTTCGATTTTTTATATGTAGTTCATCAAATTACATAAGTATTGCGTTAACCGATTACATTGTATGTTATTGAACTATATACATATCTTCAAGTGACGAAAGCAATTTTGTACCAGTTTACCACAAGAAAGTTCGCGTATTGTCAGGCTACGAAAGATAATGGTTATACGTTTTGAAAAGTTTTGTATGTGTAAAATAAGTAAATACTTAAATAAAATATATAGAAATGTTCGCATGTGTATTTTCTAAATCAGATTCCAAGTAGCTACCAAGCCTCGTGTCTTGATTTTGCTTAAAAGAACAATTCCTAGTTATTTCGTAAGCTTTGAGTTATTTTCTACGCGAGACTTTTTTATGCGGTCTCTATTCACCGCTCAAAAAAAAATACTTTTTAATTGTGTTGCGAAAACTATCTCTTATAGCTACTCGTGAAGTTTTGTGCGATTTCTTTTATGCGGTCCCTATCCACCGCACAAAAACAGGTTTGAGTGTACTTACAAATACATTTATTGCTTATGAGTTACTTTCTGACAATACCGCTGCATTAAACAAAGTATTATATTTTTAACATTTGGTCATAATATAAATAAACAGTATTGTTCAATTGGATTTACAATATTACGGTTAACTATACGAGCAGCGAGAGCAATTATTTCCACTTTACTGATCGACGTCAAAGACCGCCGCGTGTTGTCAAAATATACTCGGCGGTCCTCGGTGATCGCACTCTGCAGGTGTTCGTCCTCTAACAATAACAAGTCGTTTCGATGTTCGCCTCGCTATCAGTTTGCCCTCGACCGCCGACGAGTAATCAGTGCTCCGTGATCGGGTTCAACTATTTTCACCTATTAGTGCGTGTATAATACTTTCGAAGACGAGATTCAGAATCATCAAATACCTCGCCTTTTCTGGGTTACTTGGTAATTCATCTTTACAGTGGTATTAACACACTATCGGTGGGAAGGGTATTAATACCTTTTCCACAGACTGGCGCCGTTCGGCGGGTCTGGTATTAATACCTTTTATGCAGAACGTACGCTAACTGTTAGTAAAGCACTTACCAATGCTTTTTTTTCATTTAACACTAGATTTACGGGCGTGAAATCTGTTAAATTGCAATATATTAAATAACTACTTTGAAAAAAGAGGGATCAAGCGGCAAAGATTGTAATTCGTTAAGTGATTATTGTATTATAAAATACACGTGAAATATCTACTGTACAGCGTCTCTGTAAATTTAAGAAATATTTATAAGACAAGTGGGAACCCGTCAATTTGACGGCTGCCGTGAATCTAGTGTTAACCCCTTGAGGACTACTGACGCATATATGCGGTCTGAGAAAAAATCTGATTATAGTTTATAGAGGCATGTATGCACGATTCGAATTGAAAAGTTGAAATATAACCGTTGAAATATGATTCTGCAAATAGTAATGTATAATTCGGATACATTAACACTCGAACTTTCTGATAAAAAAATAGTTTTTCATCGTCAAATGAATGATTATCTCTTAACACTCAAAAAAGTGTCCGCCCGCAAAGGGTTAATGAATATTCTGTTTTGCACAACTCTTTGTAAGCAACCTTCACTAATTCTTCATAATGCTTCACTAATTTTCGCCCGCTAGACGTGTGAGCCAAGCTCATGGTATTACTCGCCGATAGTGTGTTAACCCTCAGTTAGGGGTCGTTTGTCTGCTCTCAACCACGAACGCACTTTTATCGTTACCATCGTGCGTCTACTCTCAGCCACCAAATCAAAGAATCGACACGTTTGTGAGCTATATATAATTCTTACTGAGATTTTACTAGTATTGTTTAGTGCGATTAAACATTTGGTTTTAATAGAATATAACCGCAAAGGGTGCATGAAAAGTAGTAGAAGAGAAATAAAGTATTTCTTTTGGCACTAAAGCTTTAATATGCAAACCTAATAGTATTTTTTGTGCTGAATTCAAGTGTGTAATCTGTTTGTCTCCATCGTGTAGGATTTCCTTTGTGACAAGTACATTTATATTTAATGAGTCGTATAATATTGAACTTGAGATTGCAATTGAACAGTATTGTTTATTTATATGATGAAATTTTACAAATATACTTCTTTGTTTAATGTAGCATTGTCATGAAATATCTCAAATCTGTAAATGTACTTGTAAAGCAAGCTACATGTCATAATACCAGTAATACGAGTGTAACGGCTGCACTGAGAATCACCGGCAGTACCTTGTGTCTTGCGGAGCTATTTTAATTTATCAGCCAAAAAAAGACTTGTGTTGCAACATTCAAGAAAAATGTCTGCTCTATCGCCTCCCTCCATGACCATTTCTCTTGGCCGTCTAATTTTTAAGATAAATAGGAAAATATTTCGTCATCTGTCTGCAATATGTTAACATGGGAGTTCACAACAATGTGTACCAATACGTAATGATATCTTAACTCCTAGTTTTATCATACAATATCGAGTCGCACTGATGCCACGGAAGATGGAAATGTTTCCTCGGAGGGAAGTTTCGTCACGAAAAGTAACAATTGGAAATTTCTTCAAAATTGTGAAGTTGAAAATAAAATTGACGACATAGAAATAGTTCAGCGATGCTGTGTCGTACCGGATGTATTTTTACCCTATAGGATGAAAGTTTTAGTTGGAAATTTTTGTGATTCTTATGGCTTTCAAAACTTTTGAATTATTTGCAATAGCACAAATAATAGTAAGTAATCAACATTCTCGTAAATATTTATTAGATATTAGAAAATATTAAGTGCTTTCTTTGGGACGCCACAAAGCAGTCGACAGCTTGATTTATATTTTGATAGAAAGCAATTTTGCAAAAACAAAAATTTCTCAATGAAACAGAAACAATTTCATAAAAAGAATGAAGTCTATACATTTCTATGATGAAACTAGAAAGACTGTGTATATGCTATATCGCTAAGTTTGAAAGGGTTAAATTATACAATGTAGAAATCAGATTTTGGAAATTGTTATTTCAGGAATTTAATGCCTAATGTTGATCCATATGGTTACAGAAACTATTGTCAGGTAAACTCATGTCAGTAGAGGTGATAGAGGATAAGCACGATTCTAAATCACAGGCGGAGAGTATGATAAGTAAAGAGACATTGATCTCGCAATCAATGGGCTCCAGTTTAAATCCCTCGTCACCTCTTGGTAACTTTCCGAAATTATCATTTAATATATCATACTCTCAGTAGTTCTGAACAAACATAAACACGGAAGGTCCTACGCAAAATTACCACAGCAGTTACAGCTGAAAAATACAAAATAAGAGGCTGCGGTGGGTAAGGAAGTAAAAGTTAAAACTCGCAGTCATTGGGCTCGAGTTTAACCCATTGACTGCCAACTACGAGATATTATATTCCTGAATTTCTATACACGCTCGGCCATTATTGTTAACTTATGTCTGAATTAATAAGTTAACAATAATGGCCGAGCGTGTATAGAAATTGTGAAACAAAAATGTTCTTCGTATCATTACAAATGTCGAGATTATATTTTTGATTAATGAAATCAATGTTCTAAAAACTTTCTGTCATCTTCTCAAATTTGAACAAGCAAAGGTAATGTTTGGTCGTTCGATAAACACTGTCGTATTTTCGAATATTTATTTTGTGATAAAATGTACATTTATACATTGAATTTATTATGCAATATAATTACTAGCTTTAAATATATGGATGGTTTTCGTGGCGGAGATCGTTTGGACCTTGAAAAAGGGGTGGAAATATTCTGGAAAAGCGCGGGAAAAACTTCTGCGCGCCCACAGTATGATCAACCAAGTTTCACACTTATAATTAGGCACGGCATATGTTTTATGATCATTTCTAAACATAGGGCAGGCAGAAAGTTTTACGTTTTAGCAGTCGGTTTAGAAAATAATTCGCGGTGGATTTCAGCCGCGCCTGGGTGAATTCATTGAAACCGGATCTTATAAGAATGTGCAAAAAATTCAATTCCAATGGTTAATAGGGTCGCCTAAATGTTGAGATCAAGAAATTGATCTGCTAAACAAATTCATAAATTTGAAGCGCAATTCGATGACAACGGATTGCCAAGTAGAATCATCGTGCATTTGTGTGAATATTTTGATGGGTCATTTAAATATTTAATAATACGTATTTATGATACGGCAAACTGAAATTTAATTCAAATAGTTTCATATTGACAGACAGCGAAAGTTTTCTATGAGGGCGAGGTTCAGCTGCTTTATTAAATTCATGAATTAACGAGGATAGATTTGGAGTACTGAAAGTCGAATTTTAATCTGTTCATATATCTTTTGTGATGGAGATAATGCAATATCTAATTTCTAGATAGGTGTACAGAATTAGCTTAACAAAAACAAAAATTAAAAATTTTCTAAGGTAATTATTTTGCAATTAAACACCATCATATAGATAACTCTGTGAGATAACCTTGTTTAGCTTTGAACATGATTATTTTTGTTACACATTTCAAAAGAATGTCACGGAATTCTGTATTTGTAGGACGTAAAAAAAAATGTGTGTCTGTTTTTAATTTAAATAAAGAAGTTAACTTTGGGCTTAAGTGCTCATAGGAATTGGCGATGTGGTTTCTTTAATATTAAGTAAATTTTTGTTAAGTTAGAAATTTTAATGTTTGAATCAGCAATGCCTCATTATTTCTTTCAATTCGCATCAGGAAGATTTGATGTTTTCTATTTTTAAAAACAACTGATTCTAAGCCCGGTACGATGAATTTAGATTATTTATTATCCATTTACATTTAAATATCAGAATACAGCGGTATCCAGCTAAAGATATTGTTCAAAAGCCGGCCGCTGTGAAAATGTTATTAATGAATAATAACTGAATAAAGAATGTCTTCCCGCAATCCGGAAGAACATGCAATAAGTATCTATCTTCATCGAGAATACGAGTATAGAGAACAAAAACAGTAGGACGTTTCGTTTTCCAAGAAAACGTGGCAATCGGAGCCCAATCCACGTTCATTCACCTCCCCTGTTATCTAAAGTAACTTTCGGCGAACCGTTTCGGTGTCCGTCCCGAGAAAATAATTTCGAAACTTGGTATTCCCAGCGATACGTTCGCTAAAGAATAGAGGAGGAAAAAAAGTGTCGAAAAAGCGCAGTTTCGAACGAGATCGACGTAGAAGGGGGAAAGTTCCGGACAGAGTGGCAGAAACAAGGAAACGGCGGGAGTTCACCCTCTTTCTCTCACCCGCAAACAAACGAATTGAGCCACTGTTGACGCACGGCAAAGTTTGTTCGCAGTGCGGCTCATTCTCATTTAGATCTTCGTTTCTTCGCCGCCGCCGGTGCCGGCACCAATTCTCTCTCTCTCTCTCGCTCGCTCTTTCTTTCATTCACTTTCTCACTCGCTCCGTCTGTTGTTCTCTGTTCAAATATATTTGTATCTTTTGTCATTACTTCCGGGTTTAACCAGTTAACACGTTGAGTGCTACGCGATTTTATAAGGAAATCCCTGTCAGGCCACGCGCACTGCTGTCGCGGCCTGAACGAAAAGCTGTGTCAGTCAGTGGTGACTGACGCGGCCTGAACGGAAAGTTTAGTGTCAGTCACCGGTGACTGACGTAGCACTCAACGTGTTAAGTGTGTTTGACGACTATATCCGTCATGGAGATGTGGCAGATTTTTGTGTCATGACGACTATATCTGTCATGCGTAAAATTTTGTTACAATTTGATATTTAAATTGTAATTTTGGCGAAAACTGAATTATATTCGTAAATTTTAATATGTTTAAAATGTTCAGAGGTCAAGACGAAATGAAAAAAGACCTCAGGGACTTTAGTGTGACTTTTTTAAAGGAGCGGACGAAGTTTAATATTCAACCCTTTGTTGAAATGTGCGGCTCGTTTTTTTGCAAATGCCTACCGATACAAAGGTGGAGAACAACGTTGAATACTTGGTAGCAAATCATTTTGAAACACCCTGTGCAAACTAAGAAGCTATGGTACGCAAGGTCGTAAAAAGTTAGATTAATTCTTCCTAAAATATTATTTAATGTATCATAGGGCCGATTGTACGAAACCCATCTCAACCAGTAGATCCAAAGCGATATGATCAGAATAGTTAAAGACGGAGAAATATTATACATAAGAGTGATATTGCAAAATACGGTAAAATAAATGAGGTAGATATTGTAGTATTTCATTATTTAGTAATAGGTGTAGGATAAAATCCTGTTATTGATTTCTTTATAAATATACGGTTGGTAAATTATAACGTTAGGGTTTCACTTATTTTCGTTATCAAGGCATTTTATCACATGGATTTGATTAATTTGTAGCAATTATGTAATAGATAGTTCGCGATCGATTCCCTTAAAAAGTATTTAGTGGCCACGGTCTGTCCAATTTCATTATTTATCATACGCGCAACCTTGGCTGTATTCTTATCCACGATAATATTAGACGTACCAGTTACGCTATATTAAACAAAAAATTGCGAAGCACGTCTTTCTATTGCTTCGTAAGTATTTTTAGAATTTTAAGAGCTCTAAAATCTCTAATAAAAGAATCAAGACTTTGAATGCATCGTAGCCACTTTGAAGCAGGCAATTTTGTTGGCTAAAATGCCTTAATTGCTATAATCGCAACTCATTGTCAACGAAACGTTTTATCACTTCATGCTTTTACATTGAGACATAGTCGGCATAATTTTTTATTCAAGTAATATAGTCTATCGAATTTAACACGTTAACAGTTATTTCGTTTTTGGGGAGTTGTATGACAGAGAAAGATTACGAAAAGCCGCATTATGAATCTGATCAAGTGAAATTTGCCAGTTTTTCGACAGTTGAAAAGTCGTCCTTAGTTTCTTCGACGTCTTAACTACAATAGGTAGAAAGCTGCAAAGGGTTAAGTTTACCATCCTCATATTCAATAATATATGAATCACAGTTACAGATTTTTTCATACAAAGCTTTTGGATAACCGTTATTTTCATCCCCTGTTGATAATTTCACATATATTAAGTCTACCGGAAAGTTCTGTACGTTTTTTAACACGTTAAGCGCCACGCCGGTCCCTAGGGACCGAACGTTGATTTTTCGTTTATGTTGACTCTGAGCAATGAAAACCGACGATTCGTTTTTTACCTAAACTACGCTGTCGTGACTGTACGATTCATTATTAGTGGTTTTAAGTAAGAAATATATCATTTTATCAAAAATTAATAAAGTGTATTAAAACAAATAGAAAGATACCTTTCCTAATAAATGGTCTAAATGGAAGGTGTAGTACCGGTCCCTAGGAATCAGCGTGGCGTTTAACGTGTTAATTAAAAGAAAATAGGACATTTTCAATAGATTCATTAATATTTATTGAACAATATAATTTATCTTGTTACTAATAACCTCTCCCAAGCGTAATGATAATTTGTGGATACAATTTTTGTAAATTGACTCATCATTGGAGGCGAGAAACTCAAGCAGTGCTTAGCATACAATGTACTTCATTTTTGAATTTTTTTCCTTCAATACAATTTTGCAGGGAGAGAATCTTGATAGCAGTCGGGTGATGCTAGATCCAGAGAGTATGGTGGATGTGATAATATAATATTTCCCAACATAGCTACGCGATTTTTTGTTGAATTGCCAAAACAGCATGTGGCCAGGTATTGTCGTGATGCAGCATTACTTGTTTCCTGTTGAACAGTACAACAGAAACAAAAATCGAAACTTTCCGGTTACAAACGAAATATGAGACGCAGGCCGACAGTATGATTTCGTAGCAGAATTGCAGAATAAAATCTGTCTTCTCTGAGAGCCTTAGACCGTCCTTTTAAGGACTCTAAATTAGTGTGGTGGGAGGTTAGGAAACTCTAGCCCTTGTGACTCGAATTCCCAAAAGGCGGATGTTATTTCTGTTAACTCCGTGTAATATTTAAACCAAGGTAATTAAAATAGTTGGATAAAACAATCTACAAACGATACTTAAATATATTTATTCACTTTGTACAATCCTTGATAGATTCAAAAAACAATAGGCTTAGAAATTTATTGTGTAGAACCAGAGACTTTCTTATTAACTATTTTTCGCCATGCTTACACTTGCTTACTCTCCATACTTCTGCTCACACTCTTTTGTCTGTCACTTTCTTCTCTTTTCTCGCACGCATGCGCACAACACTCATACGATTACATCTCTTACAATTTCTATATCTATTGATAAGTTGTAATGTTTAGAAAGGGTGATATATGACTGGAAAATAATTAGTGGATCCTTTTTGGGATCAGAGTCACTTCGGCGTATATCTTACGAAAGTATAGTCGGTATCCAACAGTTTATTCGTCTTTTAACCCTTTGCACTCCTATGTCGAGCTACACTCGACACAGCATTCTATGGCACACAACGTTTCATCTATTAATTATCGACTTTTCGAAATCAACAATAATTTTGCATCTTAAGGGGGGCAGTCCCTTTACAATTTTCAAAAAATCAATTTTTTTTTGCATATTTCGAAAGTATGATATGTTGAGAGTATACTATATAAAGGAGAAATAAAAATTCGAAATATTAACAAAGTTATAGGACATAATCGGGAGCGCGGCACCGCATGCTGTAAAGTAGAGACTCAGGTAATCCGAGCGGTTCGGTTGGAACTTCAAACGCGATTATCTCGAAACTGTATTTTCAAAAACTGCTCGTGTTGTAGCTCGAAAAGTTATCAATCGATTTGGCTGAAATTTTTCCACGTTTTTTACTACAACATTATCGGAAGGATGTACCTAAAATTTTTAAGTTATCGCGTAAATAAATATATTTTAAGGGGTAAAAACTGTCGAGAAAATGGTCAAAAAAATTACCTTTTTATTAAAACGCCGACATAACTTTCAATTTTATACTTTTTTATATTTTTTTAGGTTTATCCTTCCCCTACACTTGTCTATAATCGGAAAATATTTTCGTTTTTTATTTCAAATCAATATCAAAAATCCTACAGGTGCAGCAGTTTGCGGTGTCTTGCGAAAGGCGCCGGTAGAAAAAATTCGGAACGCCGCCATTTTGTAAAAACAAAAAAAAGAAAAACTGTTTTCTACAACTAGACACATGCAATAAAATGATATACAAATTTCAAAAGGATTCGATAATTTTATCACCTTCGAAAAAATTCATAAAAAAAGACTAATATCCTTGCGTTTAAAGGGACTGCCCCCCTTAACATAACTATCCCGCGGTATTCACAATTGTTTCTAATATTCATTAAAAATTAATAATCAACGTTAGACAATTTTCTGAGACTATATTTGGTTGTTTGAAGAAAGAGTAGTAAAATAATTCGGAGCGCAAGGGGTTAACCTCCCATCATAGTCTCTGTATTCTCTTACTGAGGCTGAAGCTCGGCTTCGAGCTAAAGTGAGAAGGTTGTCCACCCTCGCAGTACACTCTTCTTCTCACAATATTCTCATACATAACCCATTTTTCATCACTGGGTATCAGACGGTCTAAGAAAGGCTCGTTTTTGTTCCGAGCTAGCAGAGATGTGGAAACGATGTCTTGATCATGAAAATTCGTAGCACTTAGCTCATGGGCCACCCATCTGGGATATTTATACACTAATTCGAGTTTCTGAATATCGTCCTAAATGGGTTGTTGTATTGAATTGCGCTTTCCCGCAATCTCGGATGTTGTTAAAAGATGATCTTGCTGCATAATATTCTTATCAGTATCGTCATCAATCGGAGATGATTTCCCAGAACGTAGCTTATCATTAACCTTTTGCCCTACAATAACGAGTGACACTCGTAATGCGGTTGATCAGCAAATTTTGAAGCTTCTGAATAATTATCAAGTTGTAAAAATCAATGGAACACGACACGATAATATTATTTTTACGTTATTAATATTGCGTTAAATTCTAAAATATATCAGGAATCACTAACACATTTTTATTTTATCAATTTAATTCTCAATTATTGTGGAGGCAGTCACAAAAGAATTCGTAGGGCAAGGGGTTAATGTATCACTGAACTGTTCAATTACACCTATAGTCAAGAAGAAATAAACATCCAATCTCAGATAATATTACAAAATTAATTTCGAATCAATAGAGAAGAAACGATAAAAATTTTTCGCGCAAGATAGGATTAATAAAGCAAAAATTTTTCTGGAAAACCGAGAAACGTAGTCGATTGTTATGCACAGATCGATTCCGTTCATCCAAGACAGTGATTAGTCGAAGAGGGGGATTAATATAGTCTTCATTTCCATCGTTACCCTATCGTTGTTCTCGGTGCACACTCGTTAGTGCTCACGGGTGGAATTCAGAACGGGTAACAACCCCATTCGTATGAAAGATAATAGCTGCGAGCGAACAAGAGAAAAATACTGGAGCCCGCTGGAAAATATTAAAGGAATGGAGGTCACGGTGCTTTCATAAAATATAGAAGAAATAATTACGGATGATAATTGACATTTCAATTAACTCCTAATTACGGATCTCAATTTCGCCAATTAATTTAACGATTTTGCGTAATTCGATCAGATAATACTATGATGTCCCTAATTAATCTCCGTTACGACGTTACTCTACTTCGGTTTTAGTGATTTCTAGACGGCTCTAAATATTGCGTTTTTAGTTTTTCGCAAAAATATATTTATTGCATTCTTAGTCTGTCGGAAGTCGAAGTATGTACTGCCTTACAATCGGATATTTCTATTGCAAATTGTCATGCTCGTTTGCACCAAGATATTTTATTTAATCGTATGACTAAACGGTTGTTACAACAAGAACCTATAGAATTTTTACAAAATTTATCATTTCCATGCAAGAATTTAATTCCCGATTAAAATTCTTTTGTTTTACGTTTTACGAGCATCCGGCAGTCGGCGTATTTAACACTAGAAATATCGGCGGTAAATCTGTTATATTTAAATATATTAAATAAGTAGTTTGAAAAAAGGGGAATTCAGAGGTGGAAAAGATGATCGATTCGGTAATTTATGTTTTATGAGATGGACGTCGAATATCTATTCTATGACTCTCCTATAATCTTGGAGAATTTTTGGAAAAAATTGTGTACCAGTCATTTTGACTGGTTTGGTCGTTCTAGTGTTAAGAAGGTACCATTTTATTTCATTCCATGATGTGTATATTATTTTCTTCATCCCAGGTTTGAATGGAATGGAAAGAAATTCCTATTCGTCTATCTTACCTCTCTTTATATTTTGTGATCTCAATTGTATAGATTTTTAGGAACTTCGTACATTCGGAATAATTGATTCGTTGGGCCATTGTTATCGGGCAGGGTCGACGTGTCGACTGCTATCTTCGTCGTTGCAATTAATGATTCGTTACGCTGGATTTTTTATTCATCGTCATTATACAGCTGTTACCTTGTGCTCAAAGTACGACATTCGCCGACGTGTATGAATAGACGCTACGAAACTATTCTATTCACGGCGTAAAAAGAGATTGCAATCAAGCAAAGGAGAGAAGAAAAAAGGGGGTAAGGGATTGAAGCTCAAGAACTTAAGTAGGTTGCTTTCTCCCACGATGTTGCACGAGTAATAAGAAAATTTTTTTCCACTAATCACGATTTTCGTTGGTGCTATCAATTTCGTACCTGCCTTCAGAAGTTTACGTACGGTTGTCGAAAGTATGTAAGTAATGGAGTGAAATTGATTCATTAAAAAATATCATTTAATTTTTATTTTTCGATTACCTGCTATTTGCAGATTTATTATTGATCGGAAATCATTTTTAGATGATTTATCATTAAAGAAGTAGATGTACACCTATTCCTTGATTTACACGGAAGATAGGTTCCTTAGAAAACCATGTAAATCGAAATCGTGAAGTTTGATACGTTGCAACTGCGTAAATCGAAAACAAACTGAAACTTGTATAATTCAGCCATCTATTTCAATGTTAACCCTTTGCGGACGAAAACAACCATGTATTGGTCCGTACCATGTATTTTGCCAAAACTACCTTTTTATCAGCTAATTTATTTTGCCAAAACCGCCTTTTTATTAGCAAATTAGGCTGTTAATGCATATACGTTATAAATTACTATTTGTTGAATCATATTTCAACGGTTGTATTTCAATTTTTCAACTCTAACTGCATATACAAGCAGCGATGAACTATAATTAAATTTTTCTCAGACCACATACATGCGTTAAAGCGACTATTGATTATTGCTATGTGTTTAATAATTTAAAAAAAAAAATTACAGAAAAAAAAATTAAGTCCCCTATGGGGATTCCAACCCGCGACAAAAAGTTTCCAGCGGTTCCACAGGCAGACACTCTAGCCACTGCACCATTTCATCTCTTGAAAGAAGGTTCAAAGTTCTGGCACATAAGTAGCATACAATTAACAATTTACTTAATTTTCTTGATTCTCTTCCTTAACACGTATCTTTTCGTATTCAGAGACATTGAAGGTAATAAAATGAACATACTGAATTAAAATAATGCAAAGATAGCAAATACTGATCGCGTTTCAGCCCGAAATGCGTCCCAGAAATCGGTTTTTGATTTTTCCGACAGTGTTGCACCATATCAAAAAAATATGAAAAAAATTGAGCATAATAATGGTTACATCAGGTACTTACTGTAATTATTTAAAAATTGTGTCTTGAAGATTTCAGTGCAAAATCTACATTTTTCCCATTCTTTTTTCGTTTTTGATTTTCTGCGCGTGGCACTTGCAACGGAAGAATCTGAAAATCATTTCTAACGTGTGCAATCATGTTTAGAATGTGTCAGAATTTTTTCGACATTTTTACACATCAATAAGTGGCGAAAATGAGGCAAAAACTAGTTTTTCGAATTTACCCCATAACTACCCTCCCGGTCAAGCTATCGGATTAAAAATTTGTGTACAATGGTTTCTTATGGTTACCTATCGAATGACCCATCGTGGAATAAAATAGCTTCAAGGGCACTTTTGACCCCCTTATCCTGCTAGACCCTTTTTCCTAAATTGTCATTTAATATATAATATTATAGCCTAGACCGTTCGAAGTTAACCTGAAGTAGTAGATTCTAAGTGAAATGGCCATAACCGTTACTTTTGGAAAAATACAAACAGAAAATAAGGAGCTGCGGTGAGTATGGAGGTAAAGGCTCGGACACGCAATCAGTGTGTCCAAGTTCAAGTACCCTGTGACCTCTGGGGTTCATAATTTTTTCCCATCTGATACAAATATCATAATCTAGCTAGTTCGGAAGCTACCTGAAACAGTAGTCCTAGGTGGAATGACCATAGTACTTGGAACAGAAAAGATATAAAAACAAAACGAAAAGCAATCTTTTCTTCATCCTCCAATGAAAAACAGGAGCCCATTTTTCATGGTGTCTTAGACACAACTCGTTGAAACTAATCTTCATTGCCGTCATCCTAGAACGAAGCAATATTGATGAGGCTTTTAAGAAAGAATTATTTTTCATCGACACTTTCTCGCCTCTGCTTTTCCTAACATCTTTTGTACAAAACTGTCGAGGCGTTTCATGACTTATGGACCAAGTGCACCTCCGTTAAGTGCGGTTCTGACACTTGCAATTTTGTGGTCGTGGATGGAATTCAGGATGGCGTAACCAACCCCCATTGGCGTAATAAAGGAAGCGTAGATGAGGGAAATAAAGGCGGGTGGATGAAGATTGCAGGCAAGCGGGAGTAAAGAGAGACTGGGAGAGAATAAAGGCTGGTCGGCAGGGTTTCTCACTGAGTGTACAAAAAACCAGTCTTCGTAGTGTGTTAAGAGGCGCTTGTTTGACTTACCGTGCAATTTTCACCGGGCATTTCTTGTCTACGGGAGCCTTTGAGACAGCATTCTGCAATCTATCTCCCGTTAGCTATACATGTACACTTTCAAGAAAATTTATATTTCTACATAATGAAGTACCAGATCACCACGGTCAATTTCTCTTTTATTTAATTTACATTAAAAATCGTTTAAGCATCGACGATTCGCTTCGAAAAGCTGACATGCAAATAGAGTATAAAGCAATTTTTAAAGAACGTCCTTTCATCGTTCCTGCTTCCGCTTCCGCGTTTTTGTCGAGTAATGTATTATAATAAGGGAAAAGTACTATATTTGAGAGCTTATATAACAACTTATACCGGAGAGCTTATAATACCCATACAAGCAGCGTTTGCTTCAAACGTTGGCGACAAACCGTTTTTCATAATATTGGCATTCCATTCGTCCCCTGTGGAGGTTTCAGAAACAACAATTCGCGCCAGTGAAATCTAATTGGGGCGTTCACCATTGTCATTGAAGTGCTACAAATATCAACATCGCACGTTCAATAGAATCCGGAAAAACCCGCATGTACCTGCCGTTCTCAAGCCGTTATATTGTCTTCCACTTTTACAATACTGTAAAGTTACAATGGTTATTAAATTAATAGATAGATACGTGCAATGTTTCAATCAAAACGGTATTCCCTTCTTTTTGCCTCTTGAGGGGGGCCGTCTTCTTGAATTTATTTTGTAAAATCATACTAAATATGATAACATTATATATTTTTTTAAATGTCAAAATATGCCAAATTGTAGCACGTACGTGTCATTGAAGAAGGCAATCTTTCAAGATTTTGGCGTGATTGCTGACATAATTCCGGCTGTAGACTATCACAAAAAAATGAAGTGTCATTTTTTTCAGTATGAATGTGATTACAGCCCGTACCAAAATAAATGCAATATCCCAGTGTTTAAAAAAATGGCGACACATTAAAGTTAAAATTGACTCTGTCGGCTTACTTTTTTAGCTTTAACATAATCAAAAAATTACAAAAATTAAGATAACTTTTACATCTCGGCGCGATAAATGCAGCATAATCGGCCCGTTCGCAAGGTTTAACCCATTCACTGCCAGGAAAACTAAGCAAATATTACCTTTGCTTGTTAAAATTAGAGAAGATGACAGAAAATGTTTACAACATTGGTTTCATTAATCAAAATTATAATCTCGACATTAGTAATGATACGAAGAACATTTTTGTTCCGAAATTTCTATACACGCTCGGCCATTATTATTAACTTATTAATTCAAACTTATAGTGCGGCTACGAGATATCTCCTAGTTGGCAGACAATGGGTTAAATGCTCAGGTCGTGATCGAATGTCGCCCTTATGAACTAGAGGTATCGAATCTGTGTTTATACTCGGCTCCAGCCGAGCGCGAACTTAGAAAAGGACAGACAGTAGAAGAGACAGAGAGACCAAGCAAACAAAGCGAAGCATTGTCAATGAAACAATAAACTTTTTCACTTATTAATTTTTCTGAATGTAACTTTTCCCATGCGTTTTTGAGATTTTTCTGATTAAAATGATACCAAACACGATATGTTTAAAACGTTGACGCCGGCGCGGATTTTCAGTGTCTGTTTCCATGAGGCGGCAGTCGATTTCACTGGCTGCTTCGTGGGGCGGCGCGACATCATGTTGCACTGCTCACCACAATATATGCACGGAGATATAATGCTGGAACGGTAAGAAGGCAGCTGAGGGGTAATTTGCTCTGATTCGCCCGACGGATAGGGGCGTCCCCCTCCCTCACGCATTTTCGATTTTGACGCGCTATTGGCAAGAGAGACCAGCACACTCGTTGCGTCGTCATGTGAACGACGAAAGTAGTGTTTTATTTTCGGTTGTCATTCGTCGATCTCAGATTTCCAGGACCGACATGGCGGGGATAGGCGGTGCGAGAGCAATCTCCCCTTCCGTCTTAGCTGCCTTCTTACCGATCCACCACTTTACCCAGTAGGTCAATTTGTATATTTACAGGACTAAGCTTTTAATAAACCGCCTTTCCTGAAAAATTACTTTTGTATAAATGAAATAAAATTTAAATTAATAATTTAAATAACATTATTTTAATTTTCAAAAATTATTTTTAAAATGTTAGTGTTCCCTTTTTGCAAGGAACAAGTATATCAAACTCAACAAGAACGTACAAATAACAACAAGAGTATGTACGCGAACGGTAGTAGGTATCGAAAAGTGTTTTTCTTAGGGCTGCTGACTCATGTACGGTTTTACCTGATTTCTTGGAAGGGTTTCCGCGGGAACCGAAGGAATGGTCAGCAGATGTTTTATGAGTTTACACTTTCCGGTAAAAGTGTGATTTGGGAGTGTCCCTTCGTGCTATGGGTATTGTGATTATAAAAATGAAACGTAAAAATAACTGTTTCTGTGTACCGTGAATACCTGAGTATTTCGGGGAGCGAACAGATTTCAACGAGACAGCAACGTGAGCAGTACTCAGTGTTTAGAACGTAAAAGGGTGAAGTTAGTGTGCATCGCGAATATTACGGATTGTGCGAAGTTTCTGGGACGTGCGAGATCACAAGAGTTTTTATCTGAGATCACAAGAGAACACATTTCATCCAGTAAGTGTAAAGATAGCAGGAATTATCTTTTCTTGTAGAAAGGCGATTATCAATTTTTTTTATTTTTACCCATCTCAATAATAGATACGATGGATGAGGAAATGAGTGATTCGTCTGGTGAATCAAGAATTGGAAGCAGGGGATGTATAATAAGGTCGAACATACTCTCAACCTCTTCAGACGAGGAAAGAAATGAAAGTGAACCGTTAGCTCGTGAAGCAAACGACGAAATCACGGAAGAAGAAGATTTTGAATTCGAATCAGAGGGGAGAGACGGTTAACGATGAATGGCAGAAAATAGGAAGAGATGATGAGGCTGTAGATGAGTATCCTGAAGAAGAAATTTGTTACTCAACGACACGGACTGCGACGATCCTTTCTCTTTGTACAAGTTATTTTTCACGGATCGTATAGTAGAAATGATTGCGGAGGAAACAAACAAATATGCTGTATAACGAATGATCAACTCTTCATGTAGCAGCAGGAGACATCAACAGGCCTGGAAGCCTGTCACAATAGAAGAAATGAACACCGTTATTGGTATTTTACTTACCATGGGTGTAGCTCCGTTGCCAGAGATTAGATTTTACTGGTCTCGAAAGGCAATGTATTCGAACGAACGGATAAAAAAAGCGATGAAACGCGATCGATTTATAGCGATTCTAAAATACTTACATTTTACGGACAATACGACAGCTACAATTGAAGACCGATTATACAAACTGCGGAATATTGTTGACGCAATTGTAAATACATTTAAAACTACAGTTAAACCTGGAAAAACGATTGTAATTGACGAAACCATGGTTCCATGAAGAGGACGCCTCTGTTTTCGTCAGTATCTTCCAGGGAAGCGGCATAAGTATGGAATAAAGGTGTACAAACTATGCCTTCTTGATGGATACACTAGTAATATTCTTATTTATGCTGGAAAAACTGGAGCCACTACTGCCAAACCGCATGCGCATAATGTCGTAATGACATTGATGGGTGATTTATTATTTGAAGACCGAATATTATTCACAGACAGATTTTATACGAGCGTTCCTTTAGCCAAGGAACTATTGCAGAAAAAAACATTTATTTGTGGGACTATTCAAATGAATAAAAAATTTCTACCGGCGCAGGCAAGACAAAAACAACAACGGGGCGATATTATAAGTGTGGAAAATCGTAGTGGCGTGAAATTTGTAAAATGGACAGATAAAAGACCAGTGTGCATGCTGTCCACTTCTCAGAACCATAGGTGTGTCATTGTCCGGGGGAGGAAAGGTAATTTGAAGCCAGACACTGTGTTTTCTTATAATGAAGCAAACAAGGGAGTTGATTTATCAGGTCAGATGCCATCATATTATAGTTCTTTACGTAGAACCGTGAAATGGTATAGGAAACTCGTGATAGAATTAATATGCGGAACATGCCTTGTAAACGCCTGATATATAAATAAAAAATGGGGTATTAAGCGTTTTAAAATTTTTAAATTTCGAGAAAAAATTATTGATCAACTTTTAATGAATACAGGCAGTCTCTCCCATAGCGAAGTAATACCACCAGAAAATGAAATACTCCCAAGAAAACGTTCCCATTTCTTTCGTCGTTCACATGACGACATAACGAATGTGCGTCTTTTTCGGCCTGCAGCGCGTTGGAATCGAAAATGACGTGCGAACGAGGGATGTCTCTATCCGTCAAACAGTGGGGTATTTGGCCCGAAAAGGCGGAAAAAACTATTTTACAGTTATTTATAGGCTCATTTAAAAAATTAAAAAATTGATTTTTCGCAATAAAAATTTTTTTCCAACATTTTTTCGTCAGGTCATCGAGAAACCATGGTGGTATATTTGCATCGAAAACCAGAAAAAATGATTTTTTTACACATAAATTGTATTCAAATTATGCAAATTATTACTTTCAAACTTTGTAGTAAGAGAATATGTATCAGGTTTTGTGTGTGTGTGTGTGTGTGTAAACGAACATTTTTAAATTCTAACCGTTAATCTTCATCGCAAATGTATCAGAAATTTCTTCCTCAGATAATGTTTTGCTTAGTACTAAATTAGTTATAAAATTCCAATCCGGACATATCCGGAATCAAACTTTGTTGGCTTATAATCACTAATCTTTAACGAACGTAATGAGACCAAAAAGAGCATCGGGACTCACTCAGAACTATAACAAAATCATTAATGAAACTTTATCATGGTAAAATAATTACTGAGTTATTAGATATCTGCAAATATTAATAATTACATAAATAACGTTGATCAAAAAGTAAAAACTGTTTGGAATTGTATCACGTACTTGCTTAAAATGTATCCATAACACAAGAAATTACATAATTTCTTTTAAACATGTAAAAATCCTTACTAAATTCATGATGTATTTGTAACATCGTGGTAAAGACGACGTAGTCCATAAAATCTTTATAATTTCGATTAAGTGTTCAGATTTATGAATGTACAAATGAGTAAAAAAATTGAGCACTTTGTTGTCCACATATTCAACAACTTCGGACAGTAAAAAAATTTCAAATTACGTAAAATTTTTGAAACCGACTTTTTTCCGCCTTTTCGAGCCAAATACCCCACTGTGCGTCAGTCGAATCAGAACAAAACGCTTGCCCGAAGCCAACAAGTTCTGTGCGTCCAGTAATACAAATGGAGTTACTTTCCCTTGTTCATTAATCTGTTTGAGACTTTTTCCACGTAAGAGGATATTTAGTTTAAATTCCACAGGAAAGCTATCTCCACTTGGGAAATCATTGCAGAGATAAATCCGATCTTTACTAAATTTGCTAATTAGAAAATAAATCCCAATTGTGGGAAGAGAAATAATGGAAAAGATATTATTAATGAAAATGTTTCATAAATAATCGAGATGAAGTTAGACTCCTTTCCCACGTTCCTCTACAATTTATTTTTGATTGTATGAAATTCCAAAACGTCAATCTTAATTTCTCTGGGCAACAAGTCCTTTGCGCCCGGTAACGTTCTCTTATTGGGTTGGCAAGAAAGTAATTTCGGTTTTGTAATATGAAATGAAACTTAATTTTTTTTTAATCAAAGAATGAACTTTAATATACATTTTCATCTTGTTCGCTGACCTTTAGCCATCTTTTAGACCAATTTATGATTCCGCTCTCATAGAAATTCTGGTCTTTATCAGCAAAAAACTGAGCCAGGTGCGACTTTAGACTAAACACTCGAATTAATCGTTTGGTTCCTTGGAAGCAGCTCTAATTACACAACACCTTTGCAATCCGACGAAATTGACAGCATAACTTATGTTTGATACAATTCAGCTTTCGATGTGGTTTGTATAAAAAAGTAATGACAAATTAAAATATGTCGAAAATGTTCGTTTTTGCACTCCATATTAAAATTCACGCTAAACTAACAATTGCAAACAAAATGAAGCACAATTTGTTTCTAAATCCTGCCAAAGGTGACAACTTTCAATATTCAGAAGCAAAAAATGATAACATTGTCAGAAGTCCTTCAAAACAAACGTAACATTAGCTGTCGACGAAAACCGAAATTACTTTCTTTCCAACCCAATATTTGCATTGATGCGGATGATTCATTCTCTTCGTCATGTATTCGGATTTGAATGTGTTGCTTTTGCAGCGCGTTAGAATCGAAAATGCGTGTGAATAAAGAATGTCTCAATCCGTCTGGGGAATCACAGAAAAATGTTTGCCACACGCAATCAGATCTTCTGCGGCCGGTAAAAATCACCCAGTGGCTGTTGCAAAACAGAAGAAATATTGAAATTTGTAAAACAATGATTATGATTCCGAGACTTATCTCTTTACTCACCATAACCACATTGTCACCGGTATTTATTAACGTTTCGTTTGACATTTAGAAAGTGCTCTCAAGCCTTGGAGGCATTAATAATGGCCGTGTAAACTGTCAAAACAGCTATCACGGTTGACGCGGCTATTATTTCAGTTTCGTTCGAAAATTGAACGAATTTGATTCATTTTTCTAAATTTCTTAATTTTCTTATTTATGCTAATAGCATATAATAATAATGATGATAATAATAATAAAATAATAATAAACCTTTATTGCAATGAATACAGTTGACACATACAATAAAAATAGTATGGTTTGTCTAACATTCAAGCGTTACAGAGCACTTAAGGACTAATAAACCTAATCTAAAAATAAGTGTAGAGGAAAAATTAGAATAGAAAAAAACGTCAACTAAAGACTAACAGCATATGAACCTACTTGCTAAGCACTTAGTTCGTAGCATTTATCTACTCGCCATGGACGAAATGCGTTTTAAAATTTTCTGCAACGTTAAAACGCTGCAATGTGGAAATAATGGTATAAACTTTTAAAACCTCGTTAGGAAAGACAGTATTAAATCATATGGTTTTATCATAAACAGATAAAGTTAACCTTCTTATTTTTACCACTAATAGAACTGTACATGAATATTTTGCAAATACGATGTTTCTCTCCGTACCAAACTATTGCTGTTAAAACAAGGAGAGAAAAATCTGGACAGAATAATGTATTAATATTTAGTAATTCTACACAAGTTAATATTTCTTATATCTTTATTGTATGGTATATATCACGATATACACGTTTCTTGAAAATAATTTATCTTAATAAAGATATTTATCATTAAAGATAAGTTATCTTAATAAAGATTAAGGTCTGAAAAATCTAGCGAGTTGTCTCTTCAGAAGATAAATGTCGAGCACGATCTTTTCGTAAAAAGAAAGAGCTAAAATTATCCCTGCCACTACCACTATCGTCCTCGAAACGACTTTTAAGTCGACTTTAAGTTGTCACAGTTATCCTTATCGGGACTCTAAACAAATATTTTTTTCGTAATTATGTGAAGAAGAAATAATTGAAACTGTATAAAATTAATCGCTCCACCCACAAACACGTAATTACGCATTTCGGTTTCAGCCGTGTAACCCATCGCTACGACATTATCATGCGCGAATGGGTTTATGCTGAATTTACAAAAATGTAATTTTGCTCGTTATCACGAAGCAATAAATCTCTTTGTACTCTTTGAATTGGAATGAATATTTCGACGCTATTTTGTAGCAGAGAGGGACCATAATTGCAGGGATCAGAGAAAACGCAATGTTCGTATAATAGTACACAGTTTACTCGGTTCGTAATATTTTCCTTGTTTGACTTGTTCGACCTATTTGTATTCTCCCTTATTTTATGGAAGATTAGAGTGAAATTATAAGAAGGAACGTTCCGAGAATCATCAATTTTCTTGGCTCTTTATTCCATGCATTCGAACGACTTCAGTTTCAAGTGAGTCATCTCTGACGCGATTCCGTGTGTTCTTTCTTTTCGTCGAATCGATACGTTTTAATTTTCCGTATCAATCCCGCGAAATATATTGACTTGTGGACTGCGGATGGCCTTGTACTCGGGCAATATCGACTCACACGTGTAGAAAATGTAATTTATTTGAATATTAATATACGTCTTTATTTACATACTCACGGTTTCTCCAAATTTGACTCTCACTTAACATTGCAAAAAAAACAAAAACGGAAAACTAATTCAATAACTATTCAACTCACTGAAAACCAGGATAATTATTAATACACAAACATAAATTCAAATATTTTACCTCGGAGGTCCTGCACACTTTCATGTTACTGCAGTGACATCGATTTAACAAATGCTAATTAAATAAAGTGTAAAATATACAAACAGTAAATTAAATAAACTAAAATATTTTCCTCTCTGCACGTGTATAAGAGAAATGAGAGAAAATCATCCTAGTCTTATTTTCTTCGACGTATGCTGCACTCAAAGCTATCATTCTTCCAATCTTTCCCTCCTTGTGCTAAATGTAAACAGAAACGAATAAGTTAATTAAGGAATCAATTAAGCGCAGACGTTAATGTGTAATCTTTATTTTTTATATAAATAAGGTTACCATAAAATCGCAATAATAAGTAGACATTTCTATCATGTAAGTTGAAACGTGGCATGAGGGCGATACCACTAAACTTGAAAGGGTTAATGAATCGAGATTGTAATATGTGCACATCAAGTACGACAAATTTCCCAAAGACAATGGGAGTTTGAATATAGGCCCGTATGATAAATGCTCAAGCCTTTAATCTATTTACTATAAATTACGAATTGATGAATTAGCAATGGGAACCTAGGTTCAACAATTATTTAACACTTTCCGTACCAAGCCATTTTTGCTCGATTTGTCGTTCAGGCCATTTCATGTTTTGACTAAAGATTTATATATTATCGCACAATATTTCATTACATCGTCAATCCATAAGTAATTAGCTTGTTTAGAGTAGTTATCACATCGTGTACCATTTATGGTACACATGGTGCTGCAATCAGTTCGATTGTAAAAGTCAGTCAGATCGAAACTTTTCAAACAAACTGTAAAAAAATCGGTGCTGAAGTAGCAGGACGAAAAATTAGAAGAGTAGTGACGTTTCGCAGCGATTGCCCGAACAAGCCGATTTTCTGCATCTTGTGCTTTAAAAAAGTCAAACATTATAGGTAATTATTAATTATTGTATATATGACAATTAAATAAATATATATTCTTTGTTCTATACGGCATTTTTTATAATGCCTCATTCTTCTGGTGGAAATTAATTTTACAGAATTATATTTGTCATAAAATGTATGTTTTCATCGCATTAAATAAATATGTCTGCGTGTACCATCTATGGTACACGTGGCACGGAACGTGTTAATGAAATGATATTCTTCGCGGCATTATAAATTCGGAGAACACATTTACAACTAATTAAGGGTTAATTTGAAGAAGTTCCGTTATTCTCTTCACACAGACTCTGACACTTTGGGCAAAACTTGTTTAATTTACCAGGCAGTGGATTGCTCATCCTCAATTTTATTAAACTCCATATTTCATTTGCAGAAAGTAACGATAGTTTTCTACATTTTTCCTAAAAAAATGTAAAACTGTATCGATTGGGAAAATAGATTTCATGGGAATGTATGAGATCATTGATTTATGGATGAACGAGTTGGAAATATGTTACCGTTGTTGCCCTTTATTAACCCCTTGTCCTACGCTTTCTGTTGTGACTGTCTCTGCAATAATTGAAAATTAAATTGCTGAAATAAAAATATGTTAGTGATTCCTGATATATTTTTGAATTTAACGCATTATTAATAACACAGAAATAATATTATCGTGTCGTGGTCCACTGATATTTTCAATTTCATAATTTTTAAGCAGCTTCAAAATTTCCTGTTCCATAAACCGCATCACAAGTGTCACTCGTTGTTATAGGGCCAAGGGTTAATATTGCCTCCATGAGTGACAATCGAACCGCAGATTTATCATTACGTATAGCGAATCGTAGAGAGACAAAGAAGTAGTGCCTTTCAATCGAATATTCCTATTGAAAATTGTCATGCTCTTTTGCACCAAGATATTTTATTTAATCGAATGACTAAACGGTTGTTGCAACAAGTATCTATAAATTTTCTATGAAATTTGTTGTTTTCATGCAGAATTTAATCCTCCATTAAAATTCTTGTTTTACGTCTTACTAACATTTGGCAGTCGGTGGATTTAAAAAGAATCATTTTATTTATGCCACTGAAACGTTAATAATTCTTCAGAAATTCATGAAAAAGTTTAAGACGTACGATGGTTTCGAAGGCTTGAGATTTTTACGAAGCGTCACGTTAGCTGAATTATCGTATTTCCAGAGGGATAAGCCTCGAGGCACGGCATTATATGAATGACGAATCTTCCGAATGGAACACGGGTCGCCGAAGACAGAAATCGGCTATGACTAAGAGCTTCGATACAGGCTAATAAAAAATGGAAAAGATGCGCGCTTAGAAACGAATGAACGATGACGCATAAAGTTTCTTCCTTTGACATCGGATAAAAAAAAGACGAAAGAAGAAGTTCGTCAGTGACGTAATGTTGAATCAACTTTCTATCCTTTCACAAATCTTGCGGCTACTGGTAAATAATCCTCTGTTTAAGAGGGTGGTGGACTAGGAAAGAGAAAGATACAGAGCCAAGTAGTTGTGCTTCCTCTTTATCATAAAATGAATGAAAAAAAGGTGTCGTCATGCTGCTGACTCATTCCCTACTGCCTTACATATATGAAACAAAAGACAGGCTGTGGTGGGTAAGGAGCTACAGGCTTTGGACCCACAATCAGTGAGCCAGAGTTCAATTCCCATGTCACACGGTGGTCGATTGCACTGAAATTCCGGCCAAAACCGCAAAACACCTCCAATTTAGCTAAAAATTGACATATTAGGACTATTTGAGTCGCTGATTCCGAATCTTGACTGAGAATTTCCAAAAACAAAATGGCCTATTTAATATGACGGACATGTGTATCAAAAAATGTTTGATTTCTCGCGTAAATTAGCATTTCGATGTTTTTTGGGTCGTTGTTAGCAATTTGAATTCAAATTTTCCAAAAATAAATTGGCGGATACAACATATCAATATGTAAAATTCGTATACGCCCCACACTGTACTTTCCGTTTAAGCCATCTGGAATTTTCACTGTCAGACAAAATAGTTTTTAAAAATTTATTGTGAAGTCAAATATCGATATCTGAATATTATGTTTGCCGCGTTTGTCGTATTATACACCCGGGGCATACACTCTTTTTCGACAATTATAGTATTTGTACTATTGTAAAAATTGTAAGGAATTCGTCAGAAGCAATTCCGCAATCGTAATAGTGTGGGGCATATACGGAACGTGTTAAAAGAAGGGAAGGATGCGTGGACCTCATATTTTCTTGATAACAGCTGTGAAGTGTTAAATAAAAAAATGAAATCGACATATTTCGAAAATTCACAAAATTTCGCACTGATAACATTGGGTTGGCAAGAAAGTAATTTCGGTTTTCGTCGATAGCTAATGTTACGTTTGTTTTGAAGGACTTCTGACAATTTTATCATTTTTTGCTTCTGAAAATTGAAAGTTGTCACTTTTATCAGAATTTAGAAACAAATTGTGCTTCATTTTGTTTGCAATTGTTAGTTTAGCGTGAATTTTAATATGAAGTGCAAAAACGAACATTTCCGACATATTTTAATTTGTCATTACTTTTTTATACAAACCACATCGAAAGCTGAATTGTATCAAACATAAGTTATGCTGTCAATTTGGTGGGTGTTGTGTAGTTAGAGCTGCTTCTAAGGAACCAAACGATGAATTCGAGTGTTTAGCCTAAAATCGCACCTGGCTCAGTTTTTTGCTGATAAAGACCAGAATTTCTATGAGAGCGGAATCATAAATTGGTCTAAAAGATGGCAAAAGGTCATCGAACAAAATGAAAATGTATATTAAAGTTCATTCTTTGTTAAAAAAAAAAATTAAGTTTCATTTCATATTACAAAACCGAAATTACTTTCTTGCCAACCCAATAGTACCCATGTATGATGAGGGAACCTACTAATACGAATGTCGCCCAATGCGCCACCACCTTCGTGTCGATAGGCCCGTACCTGGTGGGAGAGAGTATTTGTGAATCAGTGAGATCTTGGGTCCGCGGTGGGTGAAGTAGGCTGCGCATCTCGAAAAATGGATCTGCTGTGCAGATCTTGTACACCTTTGGTTTAGGCGATTCGGAAGCCAGCAAAAACAGTATGTGCTAGATGAATTGATCATAGTAGTTGCAGCTGAAAATAATAAGTACGTGCGTTAGATATTTACAAATGCGTAATCTAGACTCGAGTGTTACCGTATCGGCCCCAGCCTTACACTTTCTACTGTGAAAGAGTGCAAAAAAATATTTCAAAATTTAATATAATTTCAAATTTAAAATTTTAGTAAAACTACCGTCTAATAAACTTCCCCTCTAAAAGGCTGTGACTGGCGGCCACGATATTGTTGTGCCGGCCTTTTGGCATCAACTTTTATACTTCGGGATCCGCGAAATAGGTGACAGACTACTTCGAAATTTACTAGCAACTCTAAATACGTTGATTGGGAACAGCACCGTAGCAGAATAATACACAGTTTCCTTAATTAACGAGACTAAAAGTGACCGAGGGTCTGCGGGGGCGTTCTTATATATGGAAGGGCATGCTGGAAAATCGGAGTGGGAGGAAGGATTGTTCTAAGGAGGAAAGGTTTTTCTTAGAAGGACGGAGCCGATGGAATTCCGGGAAGTGCTATGATCTAATTTATAGATCTCAGGCGTGTTTCTTTGGAAATGGCAAAAAAGAAAGGTTTTCCGTCACTCGTGACTTGCGAAGTTTATGACGGGACCAAACAGGGGACTAGGTGAGTCCTAAAGCGGGGTAGGACAAGGGGGAAAAAAGGGACGGGAAGGGATTTCCATTACAATATTAATATCACATGGGTGGCGCAAGATATTGTACCAGCTTCATAATTAATTATGTATCGTGCAATATTAGTTATAAGTATCCGAAGGCAAGTCACTCTTCTTACGAATATTTCTTAACACTAGAACTACTAAACCAGTCAAAATGACTGGTACACAATTTTTTCCAATATTTCTCCATGTTCATATGAAAGTCGTAAAATAAATATTTTACGTTCATCTCAAAAAACATAAATCGCCGAATCGATCATCTTTTCCACCTCTGAATTCCCCTTTTTTCAAAGTACTTATTTAATACATTTAAATATAACAGATTTAACGCCGGTAGCTCTAGTGTTAAAGATTGTCCAAAGATTGTACTTCTACGTTGATTTAGTGTCTATCGCCTGTAGTAAATTGCTATGGGGTCCAAACTTACTACTCGAAGTTCAGGAACAAAGTATTCTCAATGAATTCAAAGCAGTGGATCGGCGAATCCTGAAAGCCTAATAACGAGTAAGATATAAGATACCCGTGTTCATAGAAGCGATTAATCGTTTGCGCGTCAAATCTCTTCTATCTGTATCCGATCTACGAAAGCAGAAGGAGAAACGGAGAGGAGACAGTCGAGAATGTAATGTCGAATTAATCTTCCATCCGTCCTACGATCTTTCGAATTCGGCTAGCGCGAAATTCGAATGAAAAATAAGAAACAGGCTCTCACAGAGGAGAATGATAGATTGCCGTTAAAACTTCCCTCGATATCGGATCTACAGAAGGAAGAAGGAGGTCGTGCCAAGGACGCAATTTCGAATTAGCCGTCCGTCTGTCCGGCGACCTTTGGCATTCGGTTAATGACGGGCTTCGCCTCCAGCGAGTTATAGATCGCGAAATAACCCCAAGCGCACATCGCTTACGAAATCGCTCTATTCGTAGAGAAAATTTAAATATTTGCCCAACGTCGGAAGCATTTTCATCGTAGAAACGGCGATACTGGTTTTCGTTCGGCAACGTTTAGACCCGCCAGTGAGGATTGTTTTGATTGTTAGGCACGCGTGAACGCGCATGACGTGCGAGAGCCAATGTTTACACGACAGTGAAATAAGTAAACGGGCCGCTCTAGGCTGTAGCTCCGCCGCGCTAGCGGTTCGCACTCGCAATTCGAATCGTTTCGACTTCGACGATCAAAGGATAACCTCAATTTCCTACATTCTGCTGCCTCATTTATGTGTTCTTTCGTCGTTATTTATTTAAAGTCGAACCGAGGACCTACTCTTTTTGTGACCGTAATCATCGTTACTTTCACGTCCTGTATTTCGCAGGGTGCTAGGTGTTCACACAATTGGGAGACACTCCAGGGTTGGTCCGATCGTATAGAAATGAAGATTCGTTTGAAAATTGAAATGTTTTTATCCTTAAATTCTACCAAGTGAAATTTATTGATATTAACACTAGAACTATCAAACCAGTCACAATGACTGGTACACAATTCTTTCCAAAAATTTTCAAAGTTTATAGAACAGTCTTAGAATAAATATTCTGTGTCCATCTTAAAAAACATAAATGACCGAATTGATCATCTTTTCCGCCTCTTGATTCCTCTTTTCTCAAAGTACTAAGTTAATGTATTGAAATATAATAGATTTAAGCCGGGAGTTCTAGTGTTAATTTGTAAAATTCATGCTTCCGAGAACTTTAGTTTTGACATTTTCTTACCAAATGCAGAGATAATATTTTAAATTAATTAAAAAAAAATATATACTTTATCAAGTAACGAACTTATATGTTTTAAACCACTTACACTTGCACGTTGTACTATGAATTTTAAAAATTACAAACAAGCTGGAAAGTTATCTTCGCAATTTTCGAAAAGCAGCAGCAGCTAAATAATAGGGGATATGTATATCAGAATAAAATGAAATAAAATATAAAATAACCGTCCCTTTCTATTATTAAAAATGTATACTGAAATAAAATAAAATGAAATATAACATAACATAACTAAAATAACGTAAAGCAAAATGAAAAAGATAATGTGTGATGATACAGCTGATATTTGCAATAGATCGCTTTTATTTGCGATACCAGCTTCATTCGCAGTTAGGATGCAATGGTTTAAAATGGTAAAAACGTAGGTAGCGAATATAAATATAAATAAATAAAAGGTATCCAAAATATCCCATTCGTTGGAACTTTTATTCAGTAAAACAGACCCCTTCTTAGTTGTTTTTTTAACTCTTTGCACTGCTTTGTGGCGATCCTCGACACAGTTTTCTGTTATAATTAATTTTCTGCCGACGAAATTTCAACTTTAAAATGTACCAATAATTCAGTTTTTTCCGCTAAATATTTCAGAGCACCTATCTCAATGATTGAGTAGAGATGAATAGCTAACAGTAGAGCATTTCGCGAAATTAAGTTTACTTAGCTGACAAAACATTGCAAAGATGATTCAGGTCGCGAGAAGTATCATAACTATTTTGTTCGAAGCGAAATGTTTTTGATTACGAATAACAGATGTGTAATTTGTTGTCGCCAGGAACTGTTAATGATCAGCAAAAAGAATAGTTTTAGTTATTAGTAATAGTTATTGACGAGTGAAATTATATTTCGATTACTTTTATAAATTCGTTTCTTCGTTTTTGAAACAAGGAAAATGCTGCGTGGACAAAAATTCGGAGATTTTCTTAATTCGAACAAGTGCAAATAACACCTTACACTTTTACATGCAATTAAAGTGCAATTTCTATTATTACTAACTGTCGCGAGCGAGCGTAACAAATTTTGGATTATTAGTCGTTTTGTTAGTAGCAACCAAAACACCGACTATTTTAATCGCATAATTGCTTGACAAATATTTATTACATTTCGCAATTACTACCTTCAACTTAAATAATAAATGCGTATCAGCTACTAATTTTTCCAAATTTTGTTAGGTACCTTTGGTACCTTAATTGGAATCGTATTTTTTTGTCGGTCCGAGAAGTACATTTTGTGTAAATGAAATCTTAATAGTTAACAGTTTTCAAATTTTTTTCTTTAACGCTATAACCTCTAATACGATTCGAAGTATTTATTATGAAAGGTTTAAACTCTCACAATTTTGTAGCACGGAGGAATGCCTTCCTAAAATGATAAAAATTCAAATAAAATTTCCTTGGAAAGAATTAAATGGTTTTTCGAAAGTCTTCTTCAGATGTGCTAGCGTTTAAAGCCATCTTTGTTTTGTTTGAGCCATTGATTTATAATGTAGAGCTGCACTCATAGCGCGGAAGATGGAGCGAAAGAACTTGAAATTCCAGGAATTACCAAGTTCACAAATTTGATACTTCTCTGATTTATTTATTTTTATCTCTTTGGGTTTATGTTAAAATATGCAATATAGTAGAAGCTAATCGGTAGATGTATATTTAGCCGGTTTGCTGCTCGATTATAATGCACAGACTTGCAAGGTTTACTTTATTTTTTAACAAAACCATATTTTTTTAAAGAGCTACTTGATGTTCTTTTTCGCTAAAGAAAAGTATAGAAGCATTCGAGCTGATAAATAACTTGAATCCATTCAAAAACCAGGGTTCTTTGAATGCATTCGTAACGGATAACGCATATATACGTCATTTGGATTCTCGACTTGGATACAGATGTCGCGTATGTGCGTCATTCGCATCTCTTACGTCCCTGTCATAATATAAGCGCATAAAAAATACATATATTGTACCCATCCATTGGAAAAATGTTGCAAAACATGTTTCCCTAATTGTAATAATCTAATAATTACTGAGAAAAAGTTTCCATGTATCTAAATACTTGAAGAATTTTCACCCTGTCAAGATGCCAATACGAGCTTTAATTTTTACACATCTTTTATTTTAACTCCATTTATAAACCATTAACAATCTTATCTCCACGGTCTATACTTCACTATATAAGGAGGACTGGCGATTAATAATATTACCACGTTGAATGCCACCGGAATTTCGCTAGTTTTATCGTTTTTACTAAAGTAAAACTTTTTCTATTACAATCGCATTTTTATAAAACAGAAACCTTAAAGACACAAATAGATGTATAGTCAGCAGGACTTTTAAATGTCAATATTTAAACATTGAATGTATTAGAAAATTCGTAAATATTACAATTTAAAAGTAGTGTGGAATTTCATGAAATTCAACAGTGCCGGTCACCTGTGACCCCTATGGCATTCCACGTGTTAAGAACGAAAGCCGTTTCGTCGCCAAAATATCTTTCAGATTATTTTTGAAGCTAACGTGTTAAGTTCGTTAGCATAAGTACAATCATGCAATAAAAAATCTTTTTTGAAATTTACACACTTTTATTTGGCGCGGTGTGGTGTTTAGTGGCAGCTCTCCGGCGGAGCAGACTCCCGTAATGAAAGGGTTAATATTGCTTTGATATTGCACCTTGTAATTTAACGTATTGGTTCAACCTCAATGTTTCAAGACGATTTCTACTTACTAACTCTGCTATAATCCTTGGGCTCCACTGAACACGAGTCCAAACATTGATCTCTATAATCGCCATAGCCTCTCGACACCTTTCTTTATTATATACGCTATAAAGAAAAAGCAAATAAAAAAGGACGCATGCTAAGAAACAATTGCAAATATTCCTTCTTCGGGATATACGGAACGAATCTGCTTATCCCTTAAATGCATGATTTTTTAAATTTTGACCGAAAAAATATATTACATGTGGATTATTATATAGATTTATGCAAAAATACAAAAAAAAATAGTATGCAGGTTTTATTTATTTTTTGTAAAAAAAAGTGTTTCAAAGTAATACATCATGTAGTACAAACATAAATAATATCGTTTAATTACTAAGAAACTGCTAAGTATGCATATATTTACTTGCTAATTATTATGAATAAATAAGAATAAGCAAGAATAAATCTGCAAAAAATTTAATTTTATCGTCACTCCTAACTTTCACGAACATCTTCGGATGCGCCAAAACAAATCGTTAATCTAAATGTCATATTGAAAAGCGCGCGGATTTACTTTTTTCTTTTTTTCTTTACATACTTCGTTTGAATGGACCAAGGTAATATGGCATACAGCCAAAAGTAAAACTTTTACTACGGTTAACACTTTAATTAGGAGTTAAAGACTTTTTCGTTTCTGAGACACTACGCATTTAAGGATTAATTATAACTACATTTCGCGTTCCCTCGTTTCAATTACTCTCCCAGTTGTACCGAACCTGCAGTAATTTAGCATTCATTACACCGAGGTCACTGAAAGCCTTGTATCAATCGAGGAAGAGGTTCGTATCCTCGAAAGTCGATGACCCCGTCCCGACTCCGCGAATTGTTCGGAGTTTCTTCGCTCCGCAAACTCGTTCGTTCCCTCTTGCCTCGCAAACTGTTAAGGGACGCGGAACTGCCAATGGTGATATTAAGTTCCCCAGATTTATGGTTCTAGCTCACGAAGAAGGCTATTCTGTCACGAGAAGGGGAGGCGTACATCTTCGATTGTGATGGGAAAAAAGTACGGTAAAAGTTTCAAGCGATCGAATTCTACCCGGAAGGTAAATGCCAGCGTGGTTTAACGCAGTTCGGCTTTCCTTTCTTTTTCATTTCAACGTTTCATTAACGGCTAATACTTATCACTCCAACCGGAAGATTCGCTATCAGTTTTCCTTTGAGTTTTCTTATTTGTATGTTTAGATCACTGCGAGGCATTATGGATATCATATTGTGACCTTGGAAGTATATGTTGATTTTGAATCATTTCTTTTACTTTTGTATTTTTATTTTTTCGGAATTAACTGCTGCGGCCGTTTTTCCTAGAACCTATTGTGTTAAGTGGTTTTCGAACTATCGCTTTTTTTTAATATAAAGCTAATAAAACCAGCTTAACGCTGGAATTACCGGCTTTATATCTGTTACATTTAAATATACTAAATAAGGAATTTGAAAAAAATAAGAACCGAGAGGTAAAGAAAATTATCCGTCAAGTAATTCTCGTTTTGTAGGATAGACGTGGCAAATTTATTGTACGGCCTCGCTATCAATTTGGGATACTTTTAGAAAAAATAGGGCACCGGTCATTTTGACCGGTTTGGTAGTTTTAGTGTTGAACAGTCAACGAGGAAATGGAAAATAGGAATCATGAATTTTATTTTGAAGATTTTCAAGTTCACAACGGTAAACTTTTTATGAGTAAAAAAAACAGTGCTTTTAAAATTTTGCAAACTCACGCTTATCAATTCGTGTGACCTTAATTCGCTTCTTTTAAAAAAAATCCTACTTAAACAACAAGACTTTTTCTATTCTTTCTTTATAATAAATTTTTTGCGAATAATATGTATTCACTGCGTACAATTTGTCTTGATTTGTGTCCAAAAATATCCCAGAGACGGAGGAATATTAACTAATACTTGTAGGAATAATTTAAGAGAGAAACTTATTGAAAATACGGTTTAAAATAGTACAGTATGAATTAATTTCCTTTTTTTGTGTTATTTCATGCTTATCCAATATCAATAAAGATTTGGAATTATAAGTAAATACTGTGAAAAAAATGATGTCGCGAGATTTCTTTCAACTTTGTGAGGAACAAAGTTTTTGTTGAGGTTTGCGAACAATCATGCCATAATATCCTAGGATTCATGAAGGTTAAATATGATAAATCTCATGGATTTTGTTGGCGTTGACCGTCATTAATCCTTTAATCGGTTAGGTCGTATATATATTTCAATGCGCATTGGACATGTCGCACTTAATACGTTGAATGCCGCCCGTATTTCGCTAGTTTCATCATTTCCACCGAATCGAAACTGTTTCTATTAAAATCACATCTTTATAGAATAGAAATGTTAAAAGTAAGAATAGTTATGTACTCAGTAATACTTCACTTTTCTAACAGCAATATTTTAATATTGAATATATGATCATAACTGTGAATGTCGCAATTTAAAACTCATAAGAAATTTCATCGAATTCAACAGTGCCGGTCACCGGTGACCCCCATGGTATTCAACGTATTAACCGTGTTATGAAAATTGTTTTGCTTCTCGATGTTTATCTCGTAAAGGTCGTTTTGTTGAAATAATAGTATTTTAAATACTTTATATTACCTATGTAATGATTCTTTTAATATATTCGAGGCTAATGTATTATCACCAGATTGCATACAGGCTGGGGCAGTAACTATGTCCATCTTTAATATTGTCGTTATTTGTAATAATATTAAAAAATGTTATATATAGAACTTGAACAGTGTAGAGGGGCACGTATCGCGAGACAATCATTTTTTCGCCGGTGCAGACATAGAGGACACTTCAAGGTCATCCTAGGCAAAGTAGTCGTAGTTAAAATCTAAAAAATACAATGTAAGTGACTATGGTGAGTATGGAGGTAAATGTTTGGGGTCGTAATCAGTGGACCCCATTTCATAGCTACCATCACCCCTGGCAAATTTTTCCTACATTATCTTGTAATACACTCAAACCTGTTTTTGTGCGGTGGATAGAGACCGCATAAAAGAAAACGCATAAAAAAAATCGCACAAAACTTCACGCGTAGCTGTACGAGATAGTTTTCGCAACACAATTAAAAAGTATTTTTTTTGTGCGGTGAATAGGGACCGCATAAAAAAGTCTCACGTAGAAAATAACTCAAAGCTTACGAAATAACTAGGAATTGTTTTTTTAAACGAAATCAAGACACGAGGCTTAGTAGCTACTTGGAATCTGATTTGGAAAATACACATGCGAACATTTTTATATATTTTATTTAAATATTTACTTATTTTACACATACAAAACTTTTCAAAACGTATAGCCATTATCCTTCGTAGTCTGACAATACGCGAACTTTCTTGTGGTAAACTGGTACAAAATCGCTTTCGTCACTTGAAGATATGTATAGAGTTCAATAACATACAAAGTAATTGACTAACTCAATACTTATGTAATGTGATGAACTACATATTAAAAATCGAAAAATATGGCCAATCCAACCTACTATTTATTTATTGATAACTTCGTCAATTATGTTTCAATTTGATTGAAATTTTCATATACCGCACAAAAAAAATCGCACAAAACAAATCGCACAAATATAAAATCGCACAAAAACAGGTTTGAGTGTATATTGTAGGATCGTGAAAAAGAAAGAGGGGCGCGCGGTAACCCACCCAAGCAGCGTTCTCGGCCTGCGTTGCTTAACACGGGAGATCTCCTGGATCGACGCGATTCCACTGCGCCAGCGTCCTCTCCCTGATGACATTTCCTTTCCGCGTTCTTTTCACCTAAGTTCTTTTTAGGTGCGCTTCCGCCCGATCCCACAATATCATAGCTTCGGTAGCACGGATCCCTCCTAAAGCGAATACAAATTTATGTACATTACAATATGGTGGAACTACTTTGTACAAACGATTAGCAAATTACACGATAATTATTTCATTACACAAAACAACGTGGAAACACACACACACACCAAGAAAAGATTGTTAGACACCAATGTCTTAAAATGAAGAATATATGATTGTCACCACACTATTAACCGTTTGAGTCCCAGGGGGTATTGAAAAAACACTGTCGAAGAATCCCAAACAGCGCAACCGCGCTTTCTCTAAATGAGTACGAAAAGACCCAAGCAGCGCGATAGCGCTTGTTTTATTTTATGTCGAGAAATACCAAGCGGCGCGATAGCGCTTTGTTTATTTTATATCGACAATGCGTAGTCTGCAGCACCAAAAATGCAATAAAAAGATCACATCCAATTTGCGTGCGATATAAAAAAGGAATTCATCCAATATGTTTTGATAAACACCGACATTACGAATTATAAGTGTTACTCTCCATTTAAATTGTTTGTTCATAACACAAAAATATTGTTAATTTGTAATTCGTTATTTTATAAAATGCATATATATTATTACATATGCATACTGTAAAATTTATAAATATTTCAAGTTTTGTTCGATAAAAATGATTGAGAAGATAACAATGAAATAAAAATTTTCATTTTATTATTGCATTATTATAGTATTGTTCTACCTATTGTAAAATGTACTATTTACATTCAAAGGAGCTGTGCGATGTACTTGCGTCAGTAAATCTGAGCGCGCGACTTCGACAATCGGTATCGCACCGTCAGTTGTCCACAATGCTCGAAATGTGCTGGGTTTTCTCGACATAAAATCTCAACAGCGCGATCGCGCTGCTTGGGACTCAAACGGTTAACCTTCATCCTCTCCTTAAAAAAAATCACGCTACAGTCCCTAGGATCCGTTCTGATCTTTTGGTTTTCATGGTGCACTACGATTCTAATAAGATACCAAAACTATTCAGTATGCAAACAAATTTCATTTCCTATTAAAAAACAAGATTTTTTCCCCCTTTTCTTTATAATAAACTTTCTGAGCGTAATATGTTTTCACCGTGTTGAATTTCTCTCGATCTGGGTTGAATTGTATCTCGATATGGGTAAAAAAAGACTAAAAAAGTTACGAAGGTTAATTAATGATACACCGGCATCAGCTACACCGTGCAGCTTCTATCTGTTCTAAGATAATCACGCCCGCAACGAGCTGAAATTACTCATTGTAATTTTAACCGTTTGGGCGTGAAGCAGGTCGCGTTTCTGTTTCACGTCGAGAAGTTTCAATGAGCGTTGCGGCAGACTGCGATGATGCGCTTGGTTTCTGCCGCAATTGTCAGAACTCGATGAGGCCTTGCTAAATTAAAACTTCAGGGGGATGAGTAATTGGAGGACAAGTTGTTTTCTTGGTTATTTTGTAAACGAAGAATAGGTTTGTCGCGTTGTAGATAATTAATTAAAAAGAGTGGTAGATATTACAATGCGGAATTAATACAACAAGGGGAGGACAGCATAACGATGATTAGTTCTTAAAGATTCATGCCTGGGTTCTGTTGGTGTAGTTTAATGGTAATGAAGCATGTTTCTACATAATGATCTCTAGGATAATTGGGATTTTCCAGGAATGAGCAATTAAAAGGCATATTAATAATTTGATTAATTAGGGAACGAGAAATCCACTTGTAGGGGACTTGGAAATTCAAAATTTTCTGGGCTCCACTCAAGTAATATATTAATAGATAACTAATAGATAAAGATAATATAGTAGAAGGTCGATTATCTGACTACCTGTTATCCGAATGTTAGTTATTTCAACAACGTTACTGGGACAAATATTCGGCTTATACAATATATTTCAATTAACTGGAAAAGGTCGAATATCTTCCTTATATAGTACTGCATATTGTTGCGACACAAAGAAATTCAACTTTTCAAATTGAACATTCAAACCACTTTCATAATCACCGGTATGAACGGTATGAAACATTTTAAAGAAACGTCAAAGTATTCTGGTTCAAGTACATATTAGGTAACTGTTTACAAAACTTCGAAACCTTGTCGTTTTGCGATTTCGTGATGGAAACATTCGAAATATGCGCTGGTTCTCAAACGCTATGGTTTCAGCAAAGCAGACGATATTTGTCTTTACCAATATTTATTTATAAATGATGGGGATCTAACAAATTTATAGATTATGAAGTACAGGCGATACTTTACACTGTTCTACGCCCTTTTCGTATGCTGTCTCGACCTACTCTGGGTACAAAGCTCCCAAAAACGGCCCTATACGCGATCCGTCCCCGTAACAACATTAAAATTGGAGGTTTCTTTATCTCTCCGTCGACTGTCGCACAGTCGACCGCTTTTCAACCTTTAACCTTTTGCGGTCGAAATTATTTGTTCAACTTTTCGTCAGCGAAGAAAAAATAATTGCGGAAAATATTCCACTGCTGATTGTTCATTTTCACTTATCACTAAACCTACCGAACCGGTCAAAATGACCGGTTCCAGATTTTTTCTAAAAATTACTTAAATTGATAAGGGAGATATGAAGTAAGTATTCCATTTCTACCTTATAAAACCAAAATTAATTAATTAATCATCTTTTTCACCTCTTGATTTCTCTTTTTCCAATGTACTTGTTAACTATATCTAAATTTTAATAAATATAATATAACGTTGGTAGGTTTAGTGTTAATAGGAGGAATAAGAACAGATACGGAGGAATATTTATGTGAAGGCACAAGATCATTGTTAATTTTGTAATTTAATAAGTATTTCATTCAAGTAAGTATTTCATAAAGTTGTAATTTAATAAGTGTTCAATAATTCGGGTCCAGAGTAGCTGGACACAGGACTGCCAAGGGTTAAACAGTTTCACAGCCACGGTGTACTGAGGGATCAGAATCAAGGCACTTGAGGGGTAATTTGCTCTGATTCGCCCGACGCAAAGGGACATCCCTCTCCCTCACGCATTTTCGATTTTGACGCGCTATTGGCTAGAGAGACCCGCACATTCGTTGTGTCGTCATGTGAACGACGAAAGGAGTGTTTTATTTTCGGTTGTCATTCGTCGAACTCAGGTTTCCAGGATCGACATGGCGGGGATAGGCGGTGCGAGAGCAATCTTCCCTTCCGTCGCAAGTCCCTCGTTTCTGGTCCCTCACGTTATACACTTTCGGGGATGTATAAAGGTTTAACAGTAACCAAAAAAGGTCATACGGCTTTTCAGAATAAAAGTCCCACACATGTAGAAATAAGTAAAAAAAGGCGTACAAAGTAGTAAGAGAAACATTCCAATTGTTCCATTTCAATTTTATTGAATTCTTGCAAAATGATAGCATACAGGCCCGTCATGATGTATGTAAATATTATCGGTAGTAACGCAGTACTTTTAACTATATAATAATTAAAATCCGCACATTTTGACATACTATCAATAGAAGTTTAGTTACAACAGCTGTGGTGGCAAAGTATCATTCGCGTAAGGCCCGAAGTTTGATGTCATGCGATCTATTCCCGTTGAGCAATTTTTTTTTCTAATTCAAAATAATAACATTAACTTTCTACATAGCTAGTCACACATAAAGCCTTCGAGAACTTTAAAGCCTAAATATTTCGAAAAGTTGTGGAAAAATATTTCGCTTTGGCGCGAATGATAAACAGACGTCAATTCTGCTATTTGCGTTTTGGTGGGACGCATTAAGGCCCGTATCTTTAACGAATAGGAAATACTATAAACCAAGAATTTCAAACTCAAAGGGCCAAATAAACAAGGTCTAAGTTTATGTAGGCCGCAGAAAAAGAAAAACTTTAATTTTTATCGAATTTTTTTTCGAAAATAAAAAAGAACAAGTATAACGACAAAAGTAATGTTTTTATCATGAAACTTGACATCTCTGTCTTGACGGGCCGCGAAGACAGTCGTTGTGGGTCGCATGCGGCCCGCGGGCCCCGAGTTTGACATGCTTGCTGTAAACGAATAGTTTCTCATAAATATTTCCTATTTTCTTTTTTATTATAAATATTTATTATCTGCATTTTTCTTGTATCTACGATGATTGTCACGTTATATCGTGCCCAATGTTATAATATTAAAGTAGAAAACGACATGTTACTTAACGGGGCTTGATATCAAGACGTTCGACTGGGGGGCCTTACGACAACGCTTCTTCGCCACCACAGCTGTTGAAATGAAACTTATCAAATAATATTCCGGGGTTTCCGCATTTAAGCTGCATTGCAAGTTATTAAAACTTCCGACGTTTCGCCACTATTGTAGCTGGCTTCATCACGGTGAACTGATACTGAAGTCTCCCGCTTAGCAATACTCCTATTTATATTGCTGTCTGGTGATGCGGAACACTGCTCTGCCAATCATTTTAGTTACTCAGCTGAGCAACTGAAATGATTGGCTGAGCAGTGTTCCGCATCACCAGACAGCTATATAAACAGGAGTATTACTGAACAGGACACTTCAGTATCAGTTCAGACTGGCGAAGCTGCCTGCTATGGTGGCGAAAAATGCTGATATGGATTTAAGGGGGTATTCCCTTTTTTGCGCTACTTGTTAGGCCTCCTTCTGGAATTTATTTTATAACATCGCAATACTGTATTGTATTAATCTTTTAACACGTTGCTGCACACTTTTAATTTGACGATCGTGCTCAGAAACACATTTTTTTTGTCCGAAGCGGTAAAGCATGAGAAAACGCATAAAAGAACAATTAATATGCTGTCTGGCATGCTATACCTTTTTTTCGATGTATTACTCAATAATTAACAAGTGTATGCGTTAGTACATTTCGTACCAACGCTGTTCTTTTTTTATTGATTAAAATGTGCACGACGGCTATAGCCGTCGTTTGCCTACATATCGCCAAAGATCGGACGGCTATAGCCGTCATTTGCGGCAACGTGTTAAGCATATATTCACTTAATATGGTAGCTACATTATATATATTTTTTTAGTTGTGATGCTATCCGGTATTTCGTTAAATGCGGAATTACGTGAAAGGAATAAATAACGTTTTATACACGAAAAACACAGCGCGAGGCTAAACCTTGCTTTTAACACTTTGCCGGCCGCTCATTTATCGCATCAGCGTTACACTGCCGCCGGCGAGTTTCACGCAGGTTCTACTGCTCGCCAGCGGTGATATTTATGCAGTCGTTTGTACAAAAGACAATCTGGTAAATTGGGAGGAGAAACTGTGGAAGCCATCGTTCCCTATTTATTAATCGTTCCTTTGCATCGATATGTTTACCTGTACAAATATCGAAATGATCGGAATAAAGTATCATCGCTTGCGAAAAGAAGTCACGCGTACGTGATAGCGGCCGATAACATTTGGCGAAGAGATGTTACGCGTACATGACAGCGGCCGACAAAGTGTTCATATTCACACGGACCACCATGCAGCACAGAACAAAAGACAATCGCACAAAAGTTACACATCCTACCCATACGAGGGCGCAATGATCACCCGATTTCTAACATTAGTCAAAATATATATTAATTGGATCGTAGTTTGCGCAGGTTTTACTCGATAGTAGAAGGTTTACCAGGAAATATTAACAAAAAGATCAAAATTTTAATATATTTTTTAAACAAACAATTTTTGTGCAACTTTTCCTACGCAGTTAAATTCTCTGTTGAAGAATACACAATTTGAAGAAAAAAATTCTTTATGACCTCTAGTTATCGAGAAATTCAAAAAAATGCGTTTTCAACCCTCAACTGTGGGGAGTATTATCAACTCATCAGAATGGATGGTTGCCGATGCAAAATAATACGTGTAAAATATTGTTTTGAGAACTACCTGTCATGTAAGTTTTATTAAAATCAGCGTGTTTGAATTCGATATGTTCCCTCGTAAGTACCAACTTTAAAAAATGGAAGTTGTTTCTCATTTTGTATTGTTCCAATATACATAATAATATGCTATAACTCTTTTGTCGAAATGATAAGAAATTCAAGCGCTCAGTGGATTTGATAGTTTTTTGATCGTATAAAACTGGAACGCTCGGCTCAAAACAAAAATCCAACTATCCCGAAACAAAGAATGAATGACTCGGATCACTGCTACATTTACAGATATACATATATGTGAATATGTAATAAATGATAATTCCTCGTGTCTAATATATTGGCTTGGCAACTAAGTTCCCGCCGTTTTATAAAATTTGTTAAAAGTTAAAAGTTTTTCAATAAAAATTAACAACTAAATTAATTAATAATGTATTCTCCCTTGTTGTTTACAACTTCTCCCCAACGTTCAATGAGATTTTCAATACCTCGTTGGTAGAAATCACCCAGTTTCGACTCGAAAAATTCATCCAACCAAGCTCTCAATCCTGCATCAGTATTGAACGAAACTCCGCGCATAGCATTTGAAAAAGATCGAAAGGGGTGGAAAATTAACTCGAACAAAAAAACAAAACAGAGATTCCGGTAGAACAAAACATCCTCTTGCGAACGATTTCAAACATTATGCCAATGTTACGAGCCGGGCGAGTGGCAGTACGCGACCGAATGCGTTAATACAATTTTTATTGCGAGAGCTAAGAATTGCAACGAGTTGGGGAATAATATCCAGGGAATTATATCCGGGGACCGGACTAACCTATAGCCTAACTATAGGGTCGCCGTATGCCCGTTAATAACGAAAGAACCTCGCGGTACTTTCGCGCTCGTATAGCGGATAAGTCCCGTACCAGAGAATACGGGGGTACCGCCACTAGCTAGTAGTAGGGAAATTTCCGGGGACCGGACTAATCTATAGCAGGACTATAGAGTCGCCGTATGCCCGTTAATAACGAAAAACCTTGCGGTATTTTCGCACTAGTATAGCGGATAAGTCCCGTACCAGAGAATACGGGGGTACCGCCACTAGCTGGTATAAGGGAAAAAGGAATTGTTGCAATCCGTAGACTCTTTTAACGAGCACCCGTAACTTTAATTTAAAAGATCTTATTCACTCCGAGCGGTAAGAGTGAATAAGGGAGATCGTTGCTCAGTTACGTGAAGATTAAAGGAAGTAGAATGAAAATAACTAAACGTTTGAAATATCACAAAGTGAAGGTAAACGTATATTAACAATTATAATCAAAAATGGTCCAACAATGCAATTACAAAAGTTGAATTCTTAAATCTAAACTTAGCCGAAATTCACGCGTCGGTTCGCGGGGATATTCTACGTCTTATACTTACAACAGTCAACTTTTACAGAAGTCGTGACTTTGAACTTTATGTACGCTAGGTGACAGAATGACGTTTAAAAGAATACTGGATCCGAGGAGGCAAAATGCGTCTCGTTTATATAGGACTTAGTCCTGGGAAAATCTGTCAAAAAATGAGTGGAGGGGTAGGAATTTGGAAGGGAGTTTAGGGCACCAAGATGGCGTGAGAAGAATCTGGAGTTTATATAAAAAAAAGTGTAACTTGCTTACACCAGCCGCGCGGGTGGTGGTCCTGTGATTACGTCTTCCTACGGTTTCTCGAGTGGTCTACTGCATATATTTCTAAGTGGTCGACTGGTATTCCGTGAGAAAAATGAAAATGCAGAGCCGCATGTAACACCAAAAACATTTAATGACATGCGGAATAACACGAAACACAACAATGGAAAATGGGGATTTTGAACTGGAAACGATGATTCGGAGACGAGTAATGATAGTGGTGACTGACGATCGAGTCACCACGTTGATGTACAAAATATTTGTAAAGGTATTACTAATACTAATCGAATGTTCGATACGTTACAGTTACAACATGAGTTGTTTGATTATCCGATAAGTTCGAAGGGATTTAGTTTGGATAATTAAGGACCTACCGTATAATTGTGTCAAAAACTCTTTTTTAAAAAAGTAGATAAAATGAATAACTGTACAATTTCGAATAAATTTTCCCCGGAGAAATACGTACGGTATAAAAACGTGTAATCTAAATTTTATAGCTTACAATAGAACCGAGTGTTGACACTCACACTGTCCAGCAAAAATATAGCGTGGTCTTCTCCTTTGAAAACAGATACATTTTCGAATATCGAAAATTCCAGCACACAGCAATTTAGGACTAAAGAACCTTTTGGCTTTAAAAGCCCTCGGTTCATCGATTTCATATAAAGCTACACGCTTCGCGCACAATAAATTTTGTTAAAGTTATAAAGAGATACCTATTTAAATATAAATTAATAATTAAACATTCATGAATGGACGAGAGATTTTTGGGTCCACCCTTTTTTTTTTTAAATATTTTAAGAGTTATCAGCGCAGGAACATTTTTTTCACTTATGGGTAGGTATCCAAATATGAATAGTCTGTGAAAAATATAATTTCACTGATCAGCCAACGCCACTTAAATCTTATTATAATTTCTTCGGAAGTTACAATGTAAATGCGTGCATCAATTCCGAATACAGATTATCTTTTCCTGCGTCAAGAGCTTAATCCGAAGATGTTCGCCAAACTCACGTATGAGACGATCGGGATGTCTTACCAAATGCATTTATGAGTACGTCGACCCCGAAGGATTAAGGCCGCACCTCAAAAGACTGCACGCTCTCCTTTCCTCTCCTAAACTGTACAAACGACTCATAAAACATATCTTCAAATATTGACAAGGAAAGATTGGAAAAGTGGAATCACCGATTTTGTTCGTTGCCTGTCATTGGGCGTATCGTATTAAAAATTGTAAAACACGTGAAATTTAGGATGCATTTCTCAAACATTGCAAAAGGAAGTTGAATAAAGGATTGTGCAAACTGTGATTTAACCCTTTGCGGTCGGAGACATTTTTCAATATTGAGAGATAGCCATTCATTTTGCGATACAAAAGCACCTTTTTATCAGCACGTTATACTGTTAATCCATGTACATTATAAATTACTACTTGTTTAATCATATTTCAACGGTTGTATTTCAATTTTTCAACTCTAACTGTGTATACAAGCGGCTATAAACTATAATTAAATTTTTTCTCAGGTCACATATATGCGTCGCTAGTCCTCAAAGAGTTAATTTGGGGAGCGCTTAACACTAAAACTACCGACGTTACATCTACTAAAATTTAGATATACTGAATAAGTACTTTGGAAAAAGAGAAATCAAGAGGTGAAAAAGATGATTAATTAACTAACTTAGGTTTTATAAGATAGAAGTGGAGTATTTACTTCATGGCTCCCCTATCAATTTAGAGAATTTTTTAACAAAATAGGGAACCGGTCATTTTGACCGGCTTGGTAGGTGCAGTTAATAAGAAGCACAATGGTGGGCTACGGTGGGTAAGGATATTGTTACACACGGCCCTGAAAATTTGGTAACTTTACATCCGGCGCCAGTCAAAGGCTTAGTGAAAATATAGGAGACAAAGAATGGCCTAGCTGCATAGAGCCAGATTCCAATCAGCATCTCAACAAACCTCATCCATTAACACTAGATTTACGGAAGCCGTCAAATTGACGGATTCCTACTTGTTTTATAAACATTTCTTCAATTTACAGAGAAGCTAGACAGTAGATATTTCGCGTGTATATTATAATACAATAATGACTTAACGAATTACCATCTTTGCCGTTTGATCCCTCTTTTCCCAAAGTCCTTATTTAATATATTGCAATGTAACAGATTTCACGCCCGTAAATCTATTGTTAAGAATCAGATAAATCGAGTTATACTCCCATCAGTATTACGGATCAGGCGCGTACCAACGGATACGGGGGTACCACCACTGGCTGGTAAAAGGATGTTGGAAAATTACTGCAACCCGTAAACTCTCTTTAACCCTTTCGCTATTAAGGGTGACTATAGTCACCCGCCACAAAACGACACCCTCACACGATGTGTGACTATAGTCACCGGCCACAAAAATGGAGTCAAAAGTTAAAATACGTTACACGAACAAGAACAGTTAAGGCAAATACGTTTATGAAAAAATTATAAGCACGTTGTTATGAACGCAAATCATTTTGCTTCTGAAAGCGGCGTCACAACGGCGTTTTTAAGACATAAGATTTGGGCCCGCATGCTGAAGATTGTGCGCGGTTACACTTTTGGCGCAGCGCCATAATTAACCTAAAGTAATAAATCAATCATCTTTCTCACCCCCTTGATTTCTCTTTTTCCAAAGTACTTGTTCAGTATATCCAAATTTTAGTAAATATACCGACGGAAGGTGTGGTGTTAACCAGACGAACAAATCAATCAAAGTAACAATAATACCTTGTGGAAGTTATATAATTACAAGAACATTTAGAATAATAACTCGAAGTTTTTTACCTCCTTCAATTCTTTTCTCATTGCATATTCATTTTGTATCTTTAAATATATTGGATTAATCGGCGCTAGACTGAGCGTTCAAGAAACAGCATTCCCAACGTTTCTTCAATTAAATCCGCTACGTAATCATTACGAAGTGTATCGCTATTTTTATGCATTTTCCATTTCCGACATAATGCCACGGCAAAGAATGAAAAATATCGCTGATTTCAAACTTCCGACTTTCCTTTGTAAGTGAAGCGTCGAATAGCGAGACAAAGGAGAGGAGCGTTTTCGCGCTGTTTAGCACTTTTCGACATCAAACAACAGGAGCGCAATCCAGCCGCTTAGCTCTTTTCACACACATTCTTGTAACCGCTTTCGGCACTCGAATGGTTATGCCTAGTCCACACTGGAGGAAAGTGTTTGCGCGTCGGTTACGAATAGCTCTACAACTGTTTGTGGGTGGAATTTTTAATGCATCTAAAACACGTCGATAACCGCTGCGCGATTGTATGACGATGCGCGCGTTAATGTCGCAGTAGTTGATGAAGAATTCACAACGAAGAACGGGAATTCGTGGGAACAATTTTCATCGCGAAAAAGCGCACGTGAAAGAACAAGTCGATTAGAATTTCACATTGTCTTCTTAACCCTTTGCGGTCCGAATTATTTTCTCAATTTTGTAGTGACCTAATAAAATTAATTTCACAACATTTTCCATCATGGGTTATTTATTTTTTTTAAATTATGTGAATAACTATAGATACTGACGAATATTTAAGTGATATTACAAAATCATTATGACATTGGAAAGTCGATATTGAATCGTTAGAAAATAAAATGAAGAGAAAAGCTCTGTCGAGTATAGCTCGACATAGGACTGCAAAGGGTTAAAAATACGTTGTTTCCTTCGCGACATTCAGGCGAATCTATTTTATATTTTCTAATGATCTTTTTTCCTAATTGAAGAGCATTCTTCTACAATAAAAATGCACGTACTGTTTATAAAATTAGTGTTTGCAGTTTAATATAAAAAATTAACGTTTCGCGCCGTAAGGAGAGGGTTAAATAGACAAACCGATAGTTCAAACTTCCCCATTGACGGAAAGGGTGCGACCCATTGAATAATTGTGCCTCGAGTATGAAAGGAACCGTTGTGAGCTTTCGACGATTCCCCTCGTTAAATTGAAACTTATTCTCATTGTAAGATGGCTGATTGCGTTCCTCGATGTAAAAGATTTACCTTCAGTCTGCTGAGAATCACGTCGGGGCGTCTTACCGACGATCCGTGATACGAAATCATTCCGATCTGGGTAGTCCTTTGTAGTCTATATCGACGATGCAATTACCCGGAGCGAGATCCGATTCGAGAAAATTGCAGTTCGTGAGCGGCGTATAACAGTAACTCCGACAACGGCCTCGGCGATTTTCAAAGGATTTATAGGGGAGACGTCGTCGAAGTATCGTTGCTGGTGGAAAAATGAGACTCTGAGTACTTTGCGCTGGATGCGCTGATAGAATTCGATTTAAAAAAAAAAATTGTTTAATAGTTCTTTTCCTTTTTTTTGTTTTGTTTTTTGAAATGAAAGAAGCTCGAACGGTTTTGTCGGTGCTTTTACATAACAATGATGACCCATGGGGTGGTTCAGAGTGAAATCATACTTTGAATGTGCACGACAAGGAGAAATGTTTCTTGAAGAAAAATTATTGACAAAAGAAATGGAGATGACTGTAGAATGCATCGTTTAGTATTGAATAATTTGTATTCGAAGTATTCTTCAAGTTTTTCTTACAAGGGAACGTTCTGAGGTGTCAATCACAGAATTTAATGAAACTCAAGTATGATGTACAATAGTTCTTATAAGATATTTAACCCTTCGAACTCGAGACGTTTCGCAGCATTTTTGGCGAATTTTTGCACAAATTAATGTATAAAACTTTTATACTTTAACATTTTGTGTATCTTTACACCTTTATGAAGATAATTTCGTAAACATTAATCTTTGTAATTTTGCTTTGTATGATATTTTATATAACAATTGCCGAGATGCACGCTTGGTTTGTCGGGGCAAGCATCAAAATAGTATGTTGTTTGATGTCTTTTGCCGGATTTATTTGTTTGAGAGCAGACTTTGCAATCCTTCCTAACTCCTATTAGGAATCGAAAACTTTAAATCTAATAGACCTTCTGCCACGACTGTCAAGTTCGGACTAATGCCGAAAATGCAGTCCTCTTCGTGATTGCGGACTAATTTCAGATACGAAAATCTTATCTCCATTTAAAGAGGTGTCATTCTACCCTTCATAAGACTATACGCAAAGAGCTTAGGAACCCAGTTCAAAGAAACTAAACATAAATTGTCATTGCCGCGCATAGAGTTTCCGCACCAAACCAAGTGGTGAGTGAGAGTAACCTCTCGAGTGCAAAGGGTTAATACTTATCTTTTTTTATCGGCAATCTTCCACGTTAAAGGGGTGAAGACAGACCTCAAAGTTACGGTCATCAAATATATTTTGGCGAATGTCGCAGAAACTATGAGAGATAGAGTAATTGTGTAAATTGACGAAATAAGTACCTTTTTATGACGAACTTAACGGTACAAATTATTTCATAAAATACTTATTTGTTTAAAAAATATGTTAAAAACTAACATAATGTCGATAGTCTTACGAATTTGATGTTAACCCTTTTAGTGCCGACCGAAAAAATTGATTGAATTAATGACAAATGTAGTTGCTAATAAAAAGAATTGTCATTGGCCATGGTTTCATATAGAAGCCGCAATATAAAGCATAAATTGTGAATTTTCAATTATCTGTCATAAAGTTACTAATATAGTGTGAGAAAGCTAAATAATAATCCCACGATGCCCGGCGTCAGAATTATTGATAACGACGATATATCGTCGTCTGGCACTAAAATGGTTAATAAATCTTCTTGCATATCTGTTTATAAAAACCATGTATCCACCGGAAAATTACGGATAAATTGGAATTCTGATTTTTTCATCAACAAAAAAGTTGTTGCATTTGAAATGGTATCGTTCGGTGCGCGAAATAGAGTGCTTATACGAGTTATTCCTCGTTCATAACTACTTGGTAGCTCTTAAATTAACTGATTTTACTGATAAACATTTATTACTAACATCGGGTATCATTTTAGAAATATCACTCAACAAACATTTTCCTCCCTATACCCTGTGAACACTCTGGTCACTCCATGAATAGATTTGCTCATTAATTTAATGTATTAACGCTCAGTAATCGGAATGGGTCTGTCAATATGTCGTCGATTAATTGAAGTTAATTCAGTAAAATTCTCTGTTGTTAAGTATTAATTCTCTCTTATTATTTAGCTGGTTATTGAATGAATTGAAGTAACATACAAACCCTGGGCGATTACTCTTCCTGTTAGTTATCCATTAACTGAAATTAATGTAATGATCAAAAATATTTTTCTTTCTATTTTGCTAATGTGACAGTCACCAAATGGACCGAATGATTGTTATGCCCTCGAAATTACTTTGACAGATAATTACCTGTGACAAAACTTCACATTAACCATAAATCGTGATAACAGCACCAAAGTGTTACAAACATTTCAAAAGATTTTTCATTGTGCAAAGCAGTTGAAGCCGAAGAAATACAAAATGAAGAATGTATTAGGTTAGGATGAAAATATAATGATACCGAATATGATATTGAGCATCTCTATCAGAGTCAATTGCAGAATACAGGTCGGTTACTGTCCGGCAAATTTGAATTTGGCAGAGAAATGTAATGCGAGCGATGCGCATCACTTCCTCTCAAGGGGTTAATTTTAAGTACGACACAAATTGAGAGTCGGCTGTAATTTTATCGTAGATAAAATTTTTGCCCACCGCCTTTGATTATACGTAGAGTTTATCGAGCAATAGGTTCTGGTTCCACTTAGACCCCGGTAACTCCTTAAGTGCTACCGCATAAATAAGAAATCGACTGTAGATGCAACATCACGGGTAACTCAATTATCGTTTCCTAAGAAGAAACGCCTGTAAATATAGAACCGGCTGAAGTGGTAACCAATGGAAACAGACTTTTACGATCAAAGTTTTAAGAGAAAAATATAATCAGACTACTTATATATTGCGATAAAATCGATCGACTGCTGCTCTTTTAACGGAATTATTTTATTACTAATAATAGTAATGACACTGCCCAGATACTAATTTGTTTTTTGTTGCAATATTGAAGGGAGATTTTAAAGCTTGATGAAATATTCTGTTACTTGAAAACTTTCGGTCGATTATCTTTTTATGTGTTGGAATCCCACTTCTGACACCAAATATCAAATGATGTTTCCGTGATACGGGTCCAACAATTTTATTATAAGGAAAAGAATCGAAAACTTTTCAGGTACAAGTGAGATAAGAGACGCAGGTCGACGGTATGACTTCGTAGGAGAATTGCAAACTAAAAACTGCCTTTACTATGAGCCTTAGGCCATCCGTTTAACACTAAACCTACCGGCTTTATATCTGTTATATTGAAATATACGAAATAAGTACTTTGGAAAAAGAGATTTGAAGAGGTGAAAAAGATGATTTGTTAAGTAATTTTGGTTTTATACGATAGACCTGAAATATTTATTGAATGACTGCCCAATCAATTTGGGGAATTTTTAGAAAAAATCAGAAAGCGGTCATTTGACCGCTATGGTAGGTTTAGTGTTAAGGACTTTAAATTAGTGTGGTCGGAGGTTAGGGAACTCTGACCCTTGTGACTCGGATTCCGAAAAGGCGGATGACATTCTATGAAATCTCTTGATGAGTTTGAAATATTTATAAAAAGCGATAAATGACCGAAAATAAGCAGTGCATCCTGTTTGAGGTGAGAGTCACTTCGGAATATATCGTACAAAAATATTTAAGATGAGTCGGTATCCAACATATCGTTAAGATATTTAAAATATTATTTTCGAGGATAAATATTATTCCTTTGCTGTATATCGTATATAAATATATTCGACAGTTAGCACGTTGAATCCCACCGGTATTTCGCCATTTCCTTCATTTGTACTGAAGCGAAACTTTTTCTATTAACACTAGAACTACCCGTTAAATATATTATATTTCAAAATATTAAATAAGTACTTTGAAAAAGGAGGATTCAAGAGGCGGAAAAGATAATCGATTCGGTGATTTCTGTTTTTTAACACTTTACCAACCGGTAGCCTATTAATAGGTTTTTGTCACCAACGCTTAGACTTTTAGTTTATTAATCGGTTCCCGCGGCAATCACTAATTTGTTATTTATTATTGTAGTAGAACTGTGTTAAGTAGCCAATGAGAAGCATTTGTAATTTTCAAAGAGACTGTAATTTTTTTCAGGCAATCTAAGCCGAAACAAATCCTTTAAAGTGGGTAGAATGCTCAAACAATAGCGGTCGGTAAAATGTTAAGATAGTCGTAGGATATTTATTCTAAGACTCTTCTATAAACTTGGAGAATCTTTGGAAAAAATTGTGTACCGGTCATTCTGACTGGTTTGGTAGTTCTAGTGTTAAAATCGTTCCGCCACTCTTAAAAATCTGAGAAAATGACTGATTGACTTCAATGAATGATTGAATTAGTGAAATGCATTCGTTATTAACTTAATAAATTTTTCTAGTAGGTACTAAAAGGGTTAAACCACCTAAACATGAAATTGGTTAAGTGTCCGTTTGAAAAATAGAAGATAAGCTGCCTAGATACCTTGACACTATTCCTACCGACACTTCACGTATACCTTTTCCTACCGCAACCGGTGAATTGGTCAAATGAAATTTTTTTCCCAGAAAATGAACAGTAAAAAAAGGAGTGAATATTAAAAAATGTATTATAATGTGAATGTATTATATGTATATTTGAGGAAAAGTCGTGAAGTTTAAAGGCGATTCAATTACGTTGTATATAGGAAATTCTAATCGAAATTTTAAAAATGGTCATTTGACCGGTCGTGGTAGGAATAGTGTTTCAGGTAGAATGCTGAAATGTATTACCCGGAAATAGGGTTTGTTTATTATTGCCCAGGTACTTAAAGAGTCGTAAATACCCATTGCAACGAAATGTAATCAACTTAAAATTCTGATTTTTGTCCAGCTAGATTCGTAAAATCGATCACTGTACGACGCGTCGCTTGCATGCCCTGTGTGTCTATCGTAATCAGGCCAAACGTTTACCGGGATATCGAGTTCTCCTTCGACCGTCAATACGAACCACTCAGCTAAGCCGGGTTCCATCTATCATTTCTGTTGGTACCTTTAGGTGCATTATCTAAATCGAGAGTAATATCCCGCGAAATGTTTGCGCGGACTATTTATCATGAGAAGCGACACTCTTGAACGGTCTATGTGGGCCACGAGGGAGTGCTGCGGATAACGGAAGTTTATAAAAGGATTCTCCCGCTGTCTTATTATAATACATTGCATCGTCAGGCTGAGTCGTTCGTAGATCGAGAAGTGATCAAGTACGTTGAATAAAAAGGCAAAGAGCAGAGACGTTTGTTTTTCGAGCTACGTGCCGGTAAGATTATTAATGATTTAACACATTATTGACCGGTTAACGAAGGATTTTCTGTCCCAACATTGTTGACCGATCACGAGTCAACTACCTATCCTATCGTACAGTTTACTGATTGGTATCTGTTTTCTTGCGTTCTATCTTCTACGAAGATACAAAGTTTCTTCTGAGCACATCTACTTTTATTTTATCGTTACTGCTTGATTGATACTAGCTGTGGAGAGTGATATAACGACGGCGCTGCGCGTAGGCTACCAAACTATTTAGTGAGTATGGTTCTGGGAAACAAAAGAGCGTTAGAATCCTCAGATATAAAATAAACCTATAGGACGAAGTCAGCGGTTCCCGGGGCTATGGTGAGCAAGGAGGTATACCGAGGGATCAGAAACAAGGCACTTGAGGAGTAATTTGCTCTGATTCGCCCGACGGATAGGGATATCCCTCTCCCTCACGCATTTTCGATTTTGCCGCTCTATTGGCAAGAGAGACCCGCACATTCGTTGCGTCGTCATGTGAACGACGAAAGGAGTGTTTTATTTTCGATTGTCGTTCGTCGATCTCAGGTTTCCTGGACCGACATGGCGGGGTTGGGCGGTGCGAGAGCAATCTCCCCTTCCGTCCCAAGTGCCTTGTTTCTGATCTCTCACTTTAACACTATTACTACCACGACCGGTCAAATGACCGTTTTTAAAATTTCGATCAGAATTTCCTATATACAACGTAATTGAATCGCCTTTAAACTTCACGACGTTTCCTCAAATATAGGTATAATACATTCACATTATAATACACTTTTCAATATTCACTTCTTTTTTTACTGTTCATTTTCTGGGAAAAAATTATCATTTGACAAATTCACCGGTTGCGGTAGGAAAAGGTATACGTGAAGTGTCGGTAGGAATAGTGTTAAAGGCTCGAGACTCGTACTTACAACAAGTGGACCCAAATGCAAATCCTCTGTCACCACTGGCAATTTTTTTCTCTCGCCCGATTCCGCAATAGCAGGTCCAAGACTGTAGTATGTAAGAATGTAAAAGCTTAGTAAACCTCGCAACAGATAAGAAGTCCTCGGGCCCGTGGTTTGCTCTGATTCGCCTGACGGATAGAGATATCCCTCGTTCTGACGTCATTTTCGATTCTAACGCGTGATTGGCCGATAAAGCCGCACATTCGTTGCGTCGTCATGGGAACGACGGAAGAAGTATTGCGTTTTCGGTTGTCATTAGTCGATCTCAGGTTTCCAAGACCGATATGGTGGGGATAGGCGGTGCGAGCGACACTCTCCCCTTGCTCCGTGCCTCATGCCGTGAGACTTCATATCGTTTGCGAACCATAGCAGGGTGAATTAACGCTGAAGAGAAATTTAATTCTCCTCTTAATAAAATCTGTTTACCAAGCGATGTACTGTTACTGTGATTTTACGTTTCAACCAACAACGTATATATATCAACTGTTACGCCCGAAACGAATTTAACCCTTTGCGGACGGAGACATTTTTGAATATTGCGAGATAACCATATATTTTGTGATCCCAAAACCACCTTTTTATCAGAAAGTTAGGCTGTTAATGTATATACATTACAAATTTCTATTTGTTCAATTATATTTCAACGGTTGTATGTCAATTTTTCAACTCTAACTGTGTATACAAGCAACAATAAACTGTAATTAAATTTTTTCTCAGACCACATATATGGTATGCGTTGCTAGTCCTCAAAGGGTTAACCCTTTGCGCTCTGAATATTTTACTACATTTTCGTTAAACACGTGAATATAGTCTCGGAAAATTGTTTACCGTTGATTATTCATTTTTACTTGACACTAGGAACAATTGTTGGAATCGCGGAATATTTATGTTAAGATGCAAAATGATCGTTGATTTCGAAAAGTCGATAATTAGTAGATGAAACAATAGTTGTCATAGAAAACTGTGTCGAGTGTAGCTCGACATAGGAGCCCACAAAGTTCGCTGAGATCGCGGAACGGCGGTGCTGCATTTCAACTTTTTTCGAAGTGGTAGAGCATAATATGGCAAATATGGATATGATTTTCGACACACATCTTCACTCTCTGATAATAGAGGATTATTTTTATGGAAAACATTAAAAAAAGAACCAATTATTAAAGAAAAAAAATCGTGCTTTTGTCTTCCTAACCACTGCAGCTCCCGGATAGAAACTTTGACCCACCCGAATCGTGAGAGAAAAACAAGTTAAGGGGATTGGTTCGATATCGTATATAATTGTATCGAACATATTTTAGAAAGATTATTTTATGTCTCCAATTTCGCATGCAAATTAGAGTGGGTCACCGCGAAAGCCAGCTGGTCAACGACTATGTTGACGCAGAATCTCAGCTACGTCAACGCGATATTGTTATCGAACACGTGGAAAGACGAAACTCGATGCTGAATAATTTATGAGATTCTTGCCGTACGCGTAAAAAAAAATATGAGAAAGAATCATATAATTCGTGGATCGTATTTCATGGCCATTGAGAGAATCGGATGCTTAGTGATGCGGACAACGTTCGGTTGGATGTGCTCCATCATAAATGAAGTATTCGTTTTAACGGCTGTTTTTCTCTTCCTCATCGGGTATAAATAACTTTTGGATATACCAAGACGAGAAGGCAGATGAATCTTTTATTTCCGCAACTTACGTATATCCAAAACGAGTAGACGGTTTTTTCTCTTATAACTTCCTCTTAAAGCAATAAGTTTCTTTTGATCTTCATGACAAGAAGCGAAATTCCTTGCCTTTTATCTTCGAGAAAGAATCTTTTGCTACAAGAAATCAGTAATACCTCATAATTCCATATTTTGACTCTTCCTATCATTAGATATATTTGTTGAGGAAAATCCACGGAATTTATGTAACTGTTAGAATGATAATGTGTTAAAAATAAGAAAATAAATGGTAAGCACACTTACAGAATGGTATTTCGTTTGTTTTCGAGATCAATCGAGTCGTTGAAACATTCTTCTAAATAATGTTCCTCTAAACGTCTTTCCTACAACTTCAATATCTATGGGACAGTAACGTAAAGTTGTTCCGAGGACTATGGCGAATAAGGGTTGTAAAAGTTTAAACTCAGGCATCCAAAATCGTATCTTCTAAATATGAAATCCACATTTTTTTCGATTTTTTCAATTTCTCACTTTTTGCACGTTGTTTTTTCAATGGAAAAATCTGGAAAGAATCTCGAACAAGTATTTTCGCTGTTAGAATGTGTTCTTTTCGAAATTTTAGAACCTCAGTAAATAGGGAAAATATAATAAAACCCGTTTTTTTTTTAAATTTACCTCATAACTACCCTGCCGGTCAAGGTGCAGGGTTGAAATTTGGTACACAATTGTTTTTGTTTATTGTCTATCGAATGACATGTCACGCACTGAAATCGGTTCAAGGGCACTTTTGACCCCTTTATCCTGCTATACAATTTATTCTTCCATAACAAGTATCAGCGTTCATTATGGGACTATTAACCGTTTGAATCCCAAGCAGCGCGATCGCGCTGGTGAGATTTTATGTCGAGAAAGCCCAGCACATTTCGAGCATTGTGGACAACTGTATGACGCAAGTACATCACACAGCTCCTTTGAATGTAAATAGTACATTTTACAATAGGTAAAATAATCTATAATAATGCAATAATACATTACAAAATGAAAATTTTAATTTCATTGTTATCTTCTCAATCATTTTTATCGAACAAAACTTGAAATATTTATAAATTTTACAGTATGCATATGTAATAATACATATGCATTTTATGAAATAACGAATTACAAATTAACAATATTTTTGTGTTATGAACAAACAATTTAAATGGAGAGTAACACTTATAATTTGTAACTTCGGTGTTTATCAAAACATATTGGATGAATTCCTCTTTTATATCGCACGTAAATTAAATGTGATCTTTTTATTGCATTTTTAGTGCTGCAAACTACGCATTGTCGATATAAAATAAACAAAGCGCTATCGCGCCGCTTGGTATTTGTCGACATAAAATAAAACAAGCGCTATCGCGCTACTTGGGTCTTTTCGGACTCGTTTAGAGAAAGCGCGGTTGCGCTGTTTGGGATTCTTCGACAGTGTTTTTTCAATACCCACTGGGACTCAAACGGTTAATTAATTAAAACATAACGAAACGGCTAATGCAGAATGATATTGTGGATAGTTGCAAAGATTCCAACAGAAATGTATGGAGTATCAGCCTGGTCTGATTAATTTAAGGCCGCCCATAGCAAAAGCGCGCAAGAAAAAATTGTGCAGCTCAAACCGTCAGATTATTATTTGTCTCGTTCGCTGCAAAATGAATAACAAAGGAATAGTTTAGTAATGGCTAAGCCGTCAGAACTTTTATACGAAACATTTTCCAAATAAAAGGCGATGAAAGCTTTTGTTCAAATGGTATTAACTGCCGGTTTTGAAATGAGAGACCTTTTTTAATATGGGCGGGGATGAATAATTGATTCAATTCCAACCAAACAAGTAAAAAACAGGTAGCTGTATTTAACCAAAGAAGCTTAATTTACAACCCAATAAATTTTTCTCAATAATAAGCGAGATAAAAATTTCCTCAAGCTTTTTTCTGTATATTTTTAATCGTAAAAAAAGATGCTGTACTTCCGACCGGAAACATATCACGTTTTCGATTCCTTCTCATTTCCTCTTCACGGAGACCAGACACCGCGAAGCAGAATCGCGTACTCGTCTATTTCTGCGGCATTGTCGATGAATTCTTTTACTTTCAACAAACATCCTCGAAGTTAAAGCAACGCGGAATGGGATGTTAACTGTTACAAATTTACCGTGAACAATCCGGATACGAATCGTTTCATGTTCTATTCGGTTTCTATAATATGTAAGTTCAGAGATACGCAATTTCCGTTCGTTTTTCCTGTTTTGCGGAATATCTTTCGCAAGCATCGCACACGTTTATTCCGCATTGTATACGGTACCTTTATTATACGTAACTATTGGACAATTATTTGAATGTACCGACCAAGGATTTTTCCATTCATCTTTCTTTTTCTTCTTTCGATAATCGTCGCGCGATGTTTTTTTCCTCAATGATGTAAGCTAGATAAAAATTGTCGCTGCGGAGTTTAAATGTATGCACAAATTTTTGTCCAGTTTGAGTGAAAATTGTATAAACCTGCCTACCAATGTGTGAGGGCGACATTTAACAGTTTATCCGTGGGGTTAAAGTGGCTGGTTTTGAATTTTTTCAAAAGTTTCTCCATTTTTTCCCTCTCAACTTTCTACGTATATCGTGGAAAGTGAAAATGATTAAATTGAGCAATTATTGTTGTTGTTGTTCGTTGCTTTTCCGTTAACATATTTCCTTAATGTGCTGAAACATATCGAATTAATGATTAATACTTACAGCTTTAATTATGAATAAACTTGTTAATCGAAGTAGCTTCGTAGCAACCGAGCCGTAATCTCGGTATTTGGTTGGTAGAAAATTAATGTCGGTTTTCAAACTTCATCTTTAAATACACATGTTGAGAATGGGAATAACTTTTTTTAATCAAAATAAAGTTCCATTACAATTTATACAATTTTCCCAACGAGAAACAGGTTTTTTAATAAAATTGTTTATTTTCTAAAATGATATAAGCAGACAAACCGATTAAAATGGACGGCTATCTTAAAAATAAGCGCCAAAGTTTGAAAGCTCGAAAACCGACATTAATTTCTTACCAACCTAATAATATTGAAAATTAATTTTCCGCAGTACTTACAAATTTCTATTTTTCTAATCAACTTTTTTCATAGTAAATTATCCCTTTACGACCTTACTTCGACAATAACATTTTCTTTTAGTTAAGTTTCCGTTAAACTAACATTGACTTTAGAATTCAATAATATATCCAAAGTATTATCAGATTAATTTTAATCAACTGACAACTAACAGCAAATGTTATGCCGATGGCATAACTGCGAGACGAATTAACTTCGCCTCTCAAATTTACAACAATAAAAAAGTTACGATCGAAAGGTAATCACACCATCACTTCTCATAGAAATCGCGTTCCAAATGTTTAGATTCCAGATTCCAAAATGCAAAAGTGTGCTTCTAAATTAAAAAAAGAGATTCCGCCTGTCAGAACGGAGAAAATCTACGTCAAGATCTTTTGTGCTTCCCAATTCGCGGAATAATCCAATAATGCTCTACGTTTTACCTTCTTTGCGGCTAAAAGCTTGTCATTGTCTGAGAAAATATGTGTACCGCGCAAGAAAATCGCTTTGACCTCCTACGATTATCCGCGAAAAACGGCACTTATTATTAACAACACCGGATACTTCTCTCTCTTTCTCTCCTGTCAGCAGAATGTAGAAGGCACTTAGATAACATAGGTGTTGCGATCGATTTTTCACGACATAAATGTCTCCGTGAATGTCTATCAGAAAACAATAGATTCCTCTTCAGAAACGCCAGAGGCCACTCGATGAATTAGAAATTTCATCGACCCGCTTTTAAAACGTTCTCAGCGTTGGTTGATCTTTTTCTTCTTTTGTTTTTCTTCTTCTTTTCATCGTACAATGCAATGATAGGCAAACTACGGTCCGCTTGGAGATTCCATCCGACCCGCCACAGATTTTCAAATGAGTCGCTCAGAAGCCAATGCGGTTAAGTCAATTTTTTTGATATTTTCTGATTTTTGCTAATTTTAATAGAATGAAGTTTATTCATAGATAGAAAATATAAAAAAAATGACTTAAGTGCATTGGCTTTTGAGCGACTCAAATAGTAGTACACCCAATTCTGTTTTTGCACGAATTTCTTTTACACGATTTTGATTTAACACTAGAACTACCGGCGTTAAATATATTATATTTCAAAATATTAAATAAGTACTTTGAAAAAGGAGGAATCAAGAGGCGGAAAAGATAATCGATTCGGTGATTTATGTTTTTTAAGATAGTCGTAGGATATTTATTCTAAGACTCTTCTATAAACTTGGAGAATCTTTGGAAAAAATTGTGTACCAGTCATTTTGACTGGTTTGGTAGTTCTAGTGTTAACACGAATTAGAAAAATAATTTAATTCTCTTTTTACACTACTTATTTTGATTTAACACGATCGACCTAATTAGAAACACAACGATTAATTGCTGAATTCGTTCTTAAATCCACTTAAACATCGCCACCACTGGAGGCTAGTCCTAATTTTGTTCTACAGATTACAGAAAGAATTTCCCCAATGGAGCACGATGACGATAACCAAGACGTTTCTAGTGATAGCAGCAATATTGCTGTCTTACGCAAACGTATGCGTTTATTGTCAGAAAGTGACAACGAATAAAATTTTTTTACGTGTAACTCATATTTTTCTGCCTAATTTTTGTGTTCATGAATTAGGGACATGGTTTTTTCCCTTTCAAATGATAATTTACTTTGTATGATACATACGCAAAATTAATGAAATAAAATGATTCAGATCCTAACGTGAAAACTCACGGTTTATTGTATTATTTATGCTGATTCCTTAGGTCTGGAACCAATCTTCTATTTTTCCATAGATGCAATATGTTTTTTTACATGAATTTGTTTTACACGTCTTCGGGAACGTATCTATCGTGTATTGAAATCTTGATTTTCAATGTTTTAGAAAAATTCATTTAAGAGGATGCTCCTTTTTCTTGCATATAAAACATTTTTCATAGAAATTCAAATAATTTTTTGCATTTGTAAAATATAGTTGTAAGAATTCAAATGATAGATGAACATTGAACTTCGCTTCTTAGAATTTCGGTTCGAAGCAGATTGTGGAGAACTTTTAGAAATGCACTCGCAGCTTTATTCGTTACATTAGTATTAAACTGATGTTCTTTTGAGTTCTTATTGAGTTTTATAACAAAATATGGTGGCCCGTCAAAATTTATTCGTTTGACCCGCTGCTAAAAAAGCTTGCCCGTCACTGGTATAACGCGAGGTGAATAAGTTTCAGTTATCGACATGGTGTATAGCTATGTGCTGCGGTTTATGGTTTCCTTTTTGTGTATGGATTATGGGAATAGATGGTGCTTGGACGACAAGAAATTCTTTTTGACCTTTTGCTTTTCGTCATTTAGTTCAAGCCCATTTATTTAGTAAATCTCATTTACTAAACCCGTTTGTCACTGTGGACTACGGTAACTGTTATATTGATCACATTATAGGGCACATTATCTTTAGATGTATGAAACTCTGAATAAACGAAAAGTATTTTTGTTCATTTAATAGTAATTATTCCAATAATTCGGTAAATGTTAATTTACTTGAAATTCCATTCGGAGGAATATTTATTTATTTAACTTACGGGGAAGAACAATTTTTCCGCCCCTCTAAATATAATTTTGGAGCCCCAGGAAAAAGACAACTTAGATTTAGTTATATTTTTATTACAATATAATAGAAATTCCATAAGTAATAGAAAATAATCGCACAAAAGAATCATTTATATAAAATATGTCCAAAATACAATAGTTAATATTAACTATATGTTTAACGCATGATTATCGCTATAAATTTTCAAGTATTTATTAATATTTATCTCTTATTAGTAGTAATAGAAAAGTTACTAACGTCGCGTGGGTCCTGGAAGGAAGAAATGTGTATGTATTTTATTTATTTCACTTTGTGAGTGATGATGGGCCTTATATAAAACGTGAACAACATTGTTTTTTCATCAGTGTATTTTTTAATCTATTGTATTTTTAATCATCCAAATTATGGACAATTTTAATAAAATTGAAAAAATAATAATCAAGCATTTTTGGGTTTGTAGTTCCGCCGCTGCTTTAGCTATAAATACGCATCATCTAAATCTTGTAACTACTAACTAATAATTACTAAGACAGAAAACAGAAATTATAATTTAATGATAATATTGCAAATATTGCAATGTGCAGTCAACAGTGCAACTCGTTATACAAAATATTTCTCTGTTACTCATTGGTTTCAAGAAGTCGTAGCTGCCTTCGATGATTCGAGGAACTTGATTCTTGAACTCATCAAGTTGAACATCGAGTCGAATTTAATTCCGTTATATATTCTGATGTTCTAACGATCCGTAATCGATAAATTGAAGTGATGCGCTTGTTGCGGGAATCTATAGATCATCGTCATACGATTGCCTTTTATTTTCCATCGCGGCCATGATTTTGCAGTTGATCTTACTATTTTTAGTTCACATTGAATAGATCGGTGAGCACAATATGAAGAAGAGCTGTTAATCCTTTGCGCTTCGATTCTTCGAAGATCGTTCGGAAACTTCTACTTATTTTTATTCGATGTGGGCGTTAAATGTTACACTTTAAAACGTCAAAATGATATAAAACTAATAAGCGAAGAATTTCAAAGTTGAAGTAACAAAATCTTGTACTTTCATCAACTAAATGACCGATGAATAATTCATTAAAAAAAATCTTAATAATTGATTAATAAATATTAATTAAGAAATAATTAATTAATCAAAATACAAATTTTACGTTTCTGGTCAACATATGTATTTGGAATACGGGATTAAGGTTATTCGTTAAATGTTTTATATACAGTTTTCACCTCGTTAAATTTTCAAGCGAATTTTTCAAGATCTCTAGAGCCGTTCCATGCAAAGAAATCAATTCTATCTGGAAAAAATTGATTTCGTTTCTTTCAAAACTGTAATGGAAAGAAATAGAAATTTACAAAGGGTCGAATTACCCAAAGTTACTGTTTAAATAACACGCTGAACGACGTGAAATTCAAATTTCTTATGACATTTACATTATAATATTCACGAATTTACTAATATAACCAATACCCAAATATTAGTGTTAACAAAGTAGACTGTTGCTGAATATACAGCTAGTTTTACCTTTAACGTTTCGATTCTACAAAGATGCGATTTTAATAGAAATAGCTTTTCTTGAGTCGAAATGCAGAAACTGAAGAAATATGGTGACATTCAACGGGTTAACGTTGGTATTGTATTAAAAGTATGCTAATAAGATTGCATTTATTAATGTTTTTATTTCTTTAATGAAATATTGAATTACCGTAAATGTTGATCTATCTCCTTATGTTATTAACGAATTAACAATAAGGCATTATCTACTGCAGTACTCCTATGGCTCGTGACACGAATATTCTTTATTATAAATATGCAAAACACAAGCTAAAATAAAAAATCTGGCTTTCAATTAGCAATTCAAAACTTCATCGACAGACGCAAGTAATTTGCGATTAGACGTCGCTAGTATTTTCTGCGAATTTCTCGATATTGCGATACGGTCCGCTGCGTCTTCCTGCATATTTTATCGCGTCCTTGAAATTTCTCCGCGCGGCGAGTAATTGTTCGGCATCTCCGAGAATGATGTTCCTCTGTTAACGGAACGATCGCTTCGATGAAAACAAAGTTCCGCTAAAGTGGAAATTCGTCCGCTAGATATTTACTTCGAATATAACAAAGGAACACTCTTGTTCAGTGGTTCTCAAACTTTTTTTAGGACTTCTTGCGTGTCGGGCACTTTACAATTTTTTAGACACATCGTGGACTGTTTAAAACTAACTACAATTAACATTAGGGTATTGGTACAAAAACATTTTTTGTCAAAGTATTATTCACTTAGAAAATGGCAAATATTAGTCATTAAATGTACATTCAATGGGATGGGAGCAAATGATTTGTCGGAACCAGGCCAAAATTTCAAGACAGTAACCCCTTCGCGGTCTCCTGGAAGCTTTTCCGCGATGGAGTGGTTCTCAATCTTTTGAAAGTCGGAGAATACTAAATTCTCATATCTCTTTGCGCAGAACACTTACAGTACACCATGAGCTTTAACACTAAACCTACCATGCCGGTCAAATGATCGCTTTCTGATTTTTTCTAACAATTCCCCTAATTGATTGGGCAGCCATTCAGTAAATATTTTAGGTTTATGGTATAAAACAATAATTACTTAACTGATCATCTTTTTCACCTCTTCAAATCTCTTTTTCAAGGTACTTATTTCGTGTATTTCAATATAACAGACATAAAGCCGATAGGTTTAGTGTTAAAACAGAGGTGGTTAACCTTTTTGAAATGAAAGACACAATGAAAAAGGGGACACTCCTGGCAAAAATAACTCCATTATTGGAGCATGCGCAGTACACCCCGTATACTGAGATCACTCTTGTTAATAATTGTTTATTACAAATGAAATTACTATTTAATAACGTATTCTGCTTAATTTTTATCAATCTTATGGTGAATAGAAATTATCGGACTGAAGTTACGTCGGTTTATAATTGACCATGTACTTTTCAAAGCTTATAAATAACCCAGATCGTTTAAAATTCATCCAAACTAGTTGAAAATGTCTCATTAATTAAAAAAATAAAAGTACTATATTAAAAATCAAATATTTCTAAGCTTTGAAAAGTAAATCGTCAATTATAAACAGCAGTAAATTCAGCCCAATAATTTCTATTCACCATAAAATTTATTAAAGTTAAGCAGAAACACCTTATGAAATAGTAATTTCACTTGTAATCAACAGTTATTGATGAAGATTGTTGTAATAATCGAAATTTGCAAAATTTATGTGTATATATATATAACAGATGACTGGTGTCAGATGAAAAAATAAAAGGTTCAGGGCCGTACGTAACACCTGTATACTCAGGAAATACTGCCGTATTTTTGGAGACCAAGGAGAACTGTCTACCGTATGTAGTTTTCACGTAACACAACCTCGTTTGGCGAAATCCACCATTTTTACAAAAACTGATGTTTTTCGAAAACAGAAGGTCATAGAAAAATTTCGTTAGCAGATTTGTGTTCAGGGCGACGATCCCCATAAGAATTACCCAGTGGCTATCGAAAAACAAAAATGATGTAGGACAGTGTAATTCATTATGTCCCAATATATTTCAGGAAAAATCCTTGTTCGTTAGAAAAATAATAAGTATAAATCTAAACAACATATTTTAATTCGGTAGAAAGCATTTTATGATAGGCTTCTTAATAAGTGTAATCTCGGCTCGTAGTAGGTACATGAAAGAAGGTTTCAAAGCGTTTCTAACTGATATGCCATTTTTGCCTTGTTTCCTAGTCAATGAGGATTATACAGCAATAACTATGCAATGCTTTTGATACCGATTGTGAATGGTTTTATACAACAAATTGAAAATGCAAGGGTTTAGTAAAGACCACCTTTACAATAGCCTGTCTGCACTTACCTCGCATTACCTTACTTAAAAAGAAATTGCTGAAGGGAGCATTTGGCGGAGGGATTATTCTATTTCAGCTTTTCCTTCTACTCCTGTTTTTATGTATATTTTAATTTTTTATTATTATTTATTTTAAAACTATTTATTATTATTTATTTATTTTTTATTATTGGGTTGGAAAATTTGGTTCAATTAATAATAAATGCATACTAGAAAATAAACAAAGAAACTAATAATAGTCAAGCATATTGCAGGTTAGATACGTAGTAGTAATAATAATAAGAAAGTTAACATGCTAGTGTAAAGGTAATGCCATTTAAGCCGGAGGCGAACTGGAGAAATTTAAATGCTTAAGAAAGAGGGGAGTCTTTCCTAGGAAGAAAAGATCAATTACTATAAAAAATACCTACATAATACCATAAGGCATAAGTATTCATGAGAGCATAGATTAGAATTATATATTATACATATATAAATAAATATACACTAAATTAATAGAGATACATTATATAATATATATACACAGATACTTACTAATAAATATTAATTATCTATATAAGAAATTAATTAGTATTTATTTAAAACTAAATAAATATTTATTTTGCCCCCCCCCCATCTTCCGTCTGCTTCTTTCTATCTCTCTTTTTGTTCTCTCTCGTGCTTATCTTATTCGCATATTTTTCTTCTCTTACAATTTATCCTACAAATACTTCCTTTGTGTTTCATTTAATGACGATCGTTGTAGTCGTATGACACACGTGGACATTAAGATTTAATAATCACTGTGATCCTGGAAATAATTTGCTGAAACTTCAGGGAAACTTCGCGTGCTCGTCGAAGTACTCAAAACAGGAAGCATCTGATTGCGTTCACTGAAAGTTAACGCAACTCCGTTTCTAGGTGAAGAATTTTTATGGGTGATTAAAGTCACCCGTAGAAGCAGAAGAATAGGATTATTGTGTTCCATTCTGTGTAATTTGGTGATTTATATCAGAATATGCCGAGTCCGCTAAAGCGAATTGATTAAAGCTTGCGAATATATCCTGAAGGTCTCTGAAAGAGGAAAAGTTTATGAAAGTAGGTCCTTTTTAGGAAAATTTCATACTAGTAAGGTCTATACTGTGTAACTTCAGACTTATACCACAATATGCAAGGTTCTCGGAAAGGAATCTGCTTAAGTTTGCGAGTATATCATCTTAAAGAAGAAAGACCTCATAAAAATAGAAGATCTTACCTTAGATAAGAGTGGAAGTTGTTAATATAAAATTGCGTTACGTAGGGACAAATTCACATTCAAATCTTCCAGTCTAATTAATAAATAATTGTCCCATTGCTCGTAGAATTAATCTTAAAATTGTAAATGCAATTCAGGAATGCTGTTTATTTATATAACCAAATGTTGCAAATATAATACTTTTTTGAGTGTAGCGTTATTGTAAAAAAGTAATTCATAAACATAAAATGTCTTTGTAAAGTAAGCTACATATAATAACTTATAAAGTCATAAAATAACTTATAAAGAATAAATGAATACTTGTAAAGCAAAGTATAATACTAGCGCGGGTGAAACGGCTGCGCTGAGAACCGCTGGTAGTACCTTGTGCCTTGCGGAGATATTTTAATTTCTCAGCCGAAAACAAAACTTGTGTTGCAACTTTCAATTATGTTTTCCTCAAGAAAAATATCTGCTCTGTCGCCTCCTGCTATTAGAATTCCTCTCGGGCGACTGGTTTTTAAGATAAATAGGAAAACGTCCACAAATTTTGGGAGATTTTGGGTGCTGTTTTCCCTTTGAGCATTGTCTAAACACGTTTAAATGTTTATAACATTAAAGTAATATGCATCCTTATATTCGGAAAGGTTTTTAGAATCATTTTATGCACATTTTTTCTGTCGTTATTTTATAGTTTATAGCCATCTGTATTCTCTGTTATGTTAAAATTATGTCTGTTAGCAGAAGTTACAACAACTTGGTGCCCAGATAGATATTGTATAGTATAGACAATTAACTTCTAATTAAGTGGGAATCAATAAAAACAGAAAAGAAAATAAAAACAATATAGTTTAATTGCATTAAAATTTCCATTATTGATTACACGAGGTATTAACACTGGAACTACCGGCGTTAAATCTGTAATATTTAAATATATTAATTAAGTATTTTGAAAAAAGGGGAATTCAGAGGTGGAACAGATGATCGATTCGGTAATTTATGTTTTATAAGGTGGACGCAGAATATATATTCTATGACTCTTCTATAAACTTGGAGAATTTTTGGAAAAAATTGTGTACCAGTTATTTTGACTGGTTTGGTTGTTCTAGTGTTAAGTGTAACAGTGCTTGAAGAGAAATTGAAGTACTTCTTTTGTCGCACATAGTTTAATATATGATTCTGATAGTACTTTCTGTTCCGAATTGAGATATGCAATATGTTTATCTCAATCAGGCACAGTTTTTTTCTTGTAGACATTCCCCTTTAGTAGTAATCAATTATTCGACCATATAAATAGTAAGTTTCTATGTTAATCATTGCTCTATCAAATTAAGAAGAATGAAATTCTACGACTGGCTATTATTACCCGCAAGTAAGTTGCAGTGCAAGATGTTAACCGTGTTAGCTGGTAGGCTGCTGTATTTTAATGATCAGCAATGAGTTTTTTAATTTCCGGTGACTAAACACTTGAGAATTCTTTTTACTCCTTCGACTTTTAACGAACAATGAGATTACTCTCTCTTTCAACGCTCTGCCTTCTAGTTAAGACATAAAATTGACTATCAACAAAGAATCAATATCCTACGTGATATTGCATCGGAGTAACGTATCGTTTCCCAGACCCCTTCGTCGTGTAGGATTTTAATTTCGAAGTTCTATTTCAACGACCAAGTAAGGCTGTTGCGGCCCTACCTTAATTGCTGAAACGCACTTCGAGTTTATGACACGGGCTCAAGGACTGCTATTTTTGAAATTCAGAATTTCTACCAACTGCATTTCGGATCGATACTTTGCCATATTATAACGAGGAAAGACCTACTTTGTTCGTTTCCTGCTGTGTTAAAATTTTTTATTGGTGCCAGATAACGACTTATTGTTTGTGAATTACAAAAGATGGAGCGCAAAGTACGATTCGCTTCAAATTAATATATTTAAGCGTTCGAGTCCCAGAGGCTTTTAAAAGGGCATGGTCGAAAAAACCCGAGCAGCGCGATAGCGCTTGTCTCAACCGAGTACATATTGGGACTTTTCGACACAAAATCTGAAGAGCGCGGTCGCGCTCCTTGGGACTCAAACGGTTAACAAGGGAACATCCGGAGGTGTCAATCACCGAGTTTGATGAAACTCACATATAATGTAGTTCTCATAAAGATACTTGATACCTATTTCTTTTTTACCGGCAGTCGTTTATGGTAAGTGGATGAAAACCGACCCCAAAGTTAGGGTTATAAAGCATATTTCGGCGAATATCTCGGAAGCTATAAGAGATAGAGTAATTGCGTAAATTGACGAAATTTGTGGCATTTTATGACGAATTAAACAGTAGAAATTGTTTCGCAAAATCTCAAGTTGTTTAAAGAATATATGAAAAAATACCATTTTTTGTTAGTTTTCCCACTTTAACGTCAATGAATTTTCTTGAAAATTTGTTTATAGAAACTATATAACCATTTCAAAATTACGGATAAATTGGAATTTTAATTTTTTTATTCCAAAGATGCAAATATTACACTGGAAATTGTGCCGTTTGATGCGCGAAATAGAGTGTCCACACGAGTCGTTCTTTGTACACAATTACTTGGTAGCTCGTAAATAAGCTGATTTTACCGATAAATATACGTTGCTAGCGAAAATAAATGAATTGTTGCTTATTTCAAAACGATGCAATGTTCGCCTACCGCGAGACGCATAACCATGCCATCCCAAGTGTGATAATTTGTTTTGTGATGAAAAAATCAAAATTCCAATTTACTCGTAATTTTGTAATGGATATACAGCTCCTGTAATCAAATACTCATGAAAATTCATTGACATTAATGTCGAAAAACTTCCAAAATATGTCATTTTTTCATATATCGTTTAAACAAATTCAGATTTTGCAAAATAATTTGTGCCGTTTAATTCTTCATAAAGTTTGCTGTTGCAAGGGGTGTGCTGTTTTGTGATTTTATGCTTAACCAACAACTTATTTAAATTCAACGATTTTCAAAACTTAGATAATGTTTAAAGAATACCAATGATTAAGTGATTATGGCTGGCTTCTAAAGTGAGGGACCAGAAACGAGGCACTTGGGACGGAAGGGGAGATTGCTCTCGCACCGCCTATCCCCGCCATGTCGGTCCTGGAAACCTGAGATCGACGAATGACTTCCGAAAATAAAACACTCTTTTCGTTGTTCACATGACGACGCAACGAATGTGCGGGTCTCTGTTGCCAATAGCGCGTCAAAATCGAAGATGCGTGAGGGAGAGAGATGTCTCTATCCGTCGAGCGAATCAGAGCAAATTACGCCTCAAGTGCCTTGTTTCTGGTCCCTCAGTATAGACGCCCGCCCCCCACACTCCGATGCACGCAATCCATACGCATATAAATTCAGGCAAAAAATTGTAACCTTGGGTTGGCAACTAAGTTCTCCCCGTTTTTTTAATCTTTTCAAAAGTTTATTTTTCAATAAAAAGTAACAACTAATTAATCAATAATGTATTCCCCCTTATTGTTTACAACTTCTTACCAACGTTCAACAAGATTTTCAATACCGCGTTGGTAGAAATCACCCGGTTTCGACTCGAAAAATTCATCCAGCCAAGCTGTCAATTCTGCTTCAGTATTGAACAGAACTCCGCGCATATGTGTAGCATTTGAAAGAGATCGAAAGGGGTGGAAAATTAACTCGAACAAAAAGACAAAACATAGATTCTGGTAGAATAAAGCATCCTCTTTCGAATGATTTAAAACATTATGCCATGTCGAGAAATCAAAAAAATGTGTTTTCAACCCTCAACTGTGGGGAGTGTTATCAACTCTTCAGAATAGATGGTTGCCGATGCAAAATAATACGTGTAAAATATTGTTTTAAGAACTACCTGTCATGTAAGTTTCATTAAAATCAGCGTGTTTGAATTCGATATGTTCCCTCGTAAGTGCCAAATTCAAAAAATGGAAGTTGTTTCTCGTTTTGTATTGTTCCAATATACATAATAATATGCTATAACTCTTTTGTCGAAATGATAAGAAATTCAAGCGCTCAGTGGATTTAATAGTTTTTTGATCGTATAAAACTGGATCGCTCGGCTCAAAACAAAAATCCAAATATCTCGAAACAAAGAATGAATGACTCAGATCACTACTACATTTACAGATATACATATATGTGAATATGTAATAAATGATAATTCCTCGTGTCTAATATATTGGCTTGGCAACTAAGTTCCCGCCGTTTTGTAAAATTTGTTAAAAGTTAAAAGTTTTTAAATAAAAATTAACAACTAAATTAATTAATAATGTATTCTCCCTTGTTGTTTACAACTTCTTCCCAACGTTCAACGAGATTTTCAATACCGCGTTGGTAGAAATCACCCGGTTTCGACTCGAAAAATTCATCCAACCAAGCTCTCAATCCTGCATCAGTATTGAACGAAACTCCGCGCATAGCATTTGAAAGAGATCGAAAGTGGTGGAAAATTAACTAGAACAAAAGACAAAACATAGATTCCGGTAGAACAAAACATCCTCTTGCGAATGATTTCAAACATTATGCCAAAAACATTCAATGACATGCGGAATGTTAAAATTGAAGAAACGGCGGGAACTTAGTTGCCAGCCTAATATTTCAGAGTATCAAGACTATCGAGAATACTAGGAACGTATAAAGAAAAAACTCTGTCTTTTGCAATATACAAACAACTCGGAAGTTCTACAAACACCGCACCTTCAGTCTCCTCCACAGCCGCGCCACATATATCCCGCGGTATAGGGGTGGTCAACAAGGTAGATTGCTACTGGTCAATCACGATTCAATTATTGGTTGTTCTTAGCCGACAGGAGACGATTTCAACATGCAAACCCCCTCTCCCCTTGTCACTTATTAGTACACAAGTTTCAATGTGCTGAATGCCAAGATGTTGGTAGGTATGAATACTTGTTTATACTTTAGTGGTGAATATTTTAGCATTTTTTAAATACGAATGTCGTCTGAATACGTCACCACGTTTTTGTCGGTAGGTTCGCGCCTGATGGGAGACTGAGTATTTGTGAATCAGTGACATTTCGGTTGTGTGAAATAGGCAGCGCTTCTCGAAAAACGGCTTCGGCGTGCAGATCTCGTGCACCCCCGTTTTAGATCATTGATGAGGATGATTCTTGTAGGGTTAGCAATAAAACATCATCAAGAAGAAGGAATGAAATCCATGTATATTTCGTATAATAAAATGGGTGAAGACTCTTAACACATTGCGTACGGGTGACGAGATATCTCGTATATAGCAAACCGACCGTCGCGGCTTACGAGATATCTCGTCTGTCATTTTTTTTATATGGACGTATATATCGACGACTCAAGAAATTAAGAATAAATTGATTTTTACTATGGCAACGTAGCCTGTGATATTCCTACGACAAATTCTTAGCGATATAAATGTATGTCGAATTTCCGAAAGAGTGCAAAATAATTGGACACACAAATCGCAAAGAGCGCCGTACGCAATGTGTTAACTCTTTATGTTAGGTTAGGAGTAATACTCTGTGCCGATGCATCGCTTAGAAATGATGAATGTTTTACCGGTGATTTGACGGAGCATGATACAGTTAGTGTTAAAATCACATAGCCAGGAAGGTGTGGACATCTAAAACTGTAAGTCCTAAGCGATATGATTATAGTAGTTAAACCCGGAACATAGAACAAAACAGCTTGTACCGGTGGCTGTGTATTGTAGAATTTTGTGAGCGAAAAAAATATCGATCCTTATTCCTTGAAAATGAAATTCAAGGTTGCGAAAATAGCTTTAGCGTTGCAACAAACAAAGGTAAAATTGTGACGTATGATTATCCAAATGAAAATTCCCTCCGTTGTCTCTGACTCGGCAGGGCTTCGAACGTTGAGATCACTTTGGCTATAGCGTAATACGTTATCAGATACGAACACAGCGATCACGCAAACAAAACCGACAATCGCGAAGGAGGTGCACTCTAAACTAAAGCTAACAGCCATGTTGAAATTATCCAGAAGAGACTTAGAAATCATCCTCTTATCGCGTTGCTTCGATTGAAATAGCTGTAATGGAAGAATCGGCTCTCTTTTTCCTTCTCGGGCGCATCTGCTGCAAACCACTTGACCGCAATGCCACTTTCGAGTTGCAGAGCCCAATTACTTGCCACCGCTGTGTATTATGCGCCGCACTTGAGCCTCCTAACGTCACACTTCGACGTTTTCTAATTTTAATTATACGCGCCTGCAATTGTGCCAGTTTGACAAAGAGTGCATTTATTGTCAACGACGTATTTACAGCTACTTCTGTCCTCCTTTGTTCCTTAGATTTGTTGTAACCGTGGAATGTCAGATTCGTGACCTGTATCAATATTAACGCATTGTTGACCGGCCATTTTACGAAGAAGTTAACTCGTGTCACCGGCTATTTTTTCCGTGATCGAGTACACTCAATTCTGTTTTTACACGAACTTCTTTTACAAGATTTTGATTTAACACGAATTAGAAAAAAAAATGTAATTCTCTTTTTACACGGCTTATTTTGATTTAACTTAATTAAATTTTCACTTTAAATTATAATATCAAGTTCATTAATATTTAATTACTATTAGCTCGTCACGAACAAGTTTCTACCTTTAGTCAAACAAATACGGTTTCGTTAGAAACACCATCCGGTTCATCGACGAATAATCATGATTTCCGGGGCTAAGGTGGATAAGGAGGTAAACATTCAAATTTGCAATTTGTGAGCCGAAGTTCAAATCCTCATCCGTAACCAAGGAGAAATTTTTCCTCAATTATTATCTAATACACCTATTCTCCGATTTACATGTTACTTTATTTACACAATTTCGCTTTTACACGGATTTTAAAATAAGGGATTTTTACAAAAATTTGCTTCTAGTTATTTCTATTTAATCCTTTGAGGACTAGCGACGCATATATGTGGTCTGAGAAAAAATGTAATTATAATTTATCGCTGCTTGTATACACAATTAGAGTTAAAAAATTAAAAAACCGTTGAAATATGATTAAACAAATAGTAATTTATGGTGTATATACATTAACAGCCTAACTTGCTGATAAAAGGGTGGTTTTGGATCGCAAAATAAATGATTATCTCTCAATATTCAAAAATGTCTCCGTCCTGAAAGGATTAACGTTGAAATAGATGACTGAATTATACACGTTTTAGTTTGCTTTCGATTTATGCAGTTTTACGTATCAAAATTCACGATCTCGATTTACACGGTTTTCTAAGGAATCTATCTTCCGTGTAAATCGGGGGATAGGTGTACATCGTCGTCCTGATGGTTCAGACCCTCCTAAAATAGTAGATTCCAGTGAATAAAACAAAAATATTGTAACTTTAAGTTCAAACTCACATTTGCGTACTCTCCAAAACAGTTTGGAATTCCTTACTTAGTAATTATCTATATAAAAAATTCACAAACTATACTTATTTTTGGACGTCTCGCAATCAGAGTAATCTGTTCTCTTAACCTATATTCTCGTAACTTCGCTAAAAGTTTAAGCCCTTCGCGAACCGACGAAGATCAATCCGTAATAAAGCATTCCCTCAAAAGGTAATATAACCGTGTAAAAATTTCAGCATTCCCTTTTACGAATTTTATTAAAATTTCTCAGTTGAAATTTTCCGTACACTCGAGAAGGAAGATTTAATAAAATCGTTCTATTACTTTGCTTTTTAGAAATGAAACTTGCAACGCCCAACATAACCCACATTGAATTACAACATTCATTTGAGATTGAGTGGAAAACGGGAATGACAAAAATTTCGTTCCTTTCTGTTTCAGTGTGAGAAGTGTAATGCACAAATACCTGGAAAAGAAGAACGAAGTAAACTTCGATAAAATATTCAATCAAATGTTAGGTGAGTAAATGGGCATTCCCGGTTATTTTTTTTTACTTTCGTATTCCGTTTTCCATTACCCGCAACTTTTGCTTCGTGAATCTACTGTGCCGTCGAACGTATCCCGTTAGTATTCACATAAAAGGGAAGGAAAAAAGAAAAAATATTCGACACGAATAACTGTATAATCTGTCGTTGGATTCAGTTACAGGTTTTTTTCTCTTTCTCTCTCTCTCTCTCTCTCTCTCTTTATCGTAGCTTATGATGTAGGAAATCTTTTATTATACCTTTTTATACCTGTGACACCTTTCGAAGATAATGTAAAAAAATAAATGTACCTTGAGAAATCATTTCGTAGATAGTTCATTTCGAGAGAGATTTGCTCGTTTTGTAATTGATTTACGTATTTATATTTATAACCAAAGAGTTATTCTACCTTTGCCAACAAAGCGGTTATATCTTTGGTATCGTTAAACGCGAACAAATGTTTTTCCAGCCGATTATTTTATAACTGGCTGGTATCGCGTAAAATTGATTTTAAAAGCCTCCGACTTTCCGGGTTACAATGAAATAATATCCATATATGAAATACGTAAACAGATTTTACACTGTTTGTTAACTCGAAGATGGCTTCATAATGCACCGAATAATCGCAAATGTACCATTTAATATAACTATTGAACAAAAGTTAAACGAAGATACCAACAATGCACCGCTTGATTGTATTATTTGCAAAAATTTAAAGTATAAAAGCACGATAAGAATTTCGACGCCATTCTCGGAAATTATAATTTCTGTTATTTTTGGTTGTAGATTTATACACAACTGTTATGCACTTGGCTTAAGCCCTTGCTGTACAGTTTCTTTTGTGACTGCTTCCACAGCAATTCAGAATAAAATTGGTAAAATAAAAATTAATCAGCGAATCATGATATATAGTATAATTTAACGTAATATTAATATTATAGAAATAATTTATCGTCTTGCTTCTCACTGGTATTTTCAATTTGATAGATTCTGGAAAATTTTCAAATTTCCTACCCAATTTACAGCATCACAAGTGTCACTTATTGTATGGCAAAGGGATAATTTTGTTTCTCTAGTTCTTTGCTATTTAATATAAATTTCTTATTTTTGTAAGCTGTACGTCGATTATTGTTAATTCAGCATTGACGAAGTAATAAGGAATCAGTAAGCGGATGTTTTTCCCACAAACTGAACATTAATTGCTATAATTACTCTATTATCGAATGATTTTTTTTTCTTGTCCCGTATACTATTTTCGCTAACGTATTGATTTTCACGGTGCACCATACCTATTGATCTAAATTCACTTAAAATAAAATTTCCTGAAATACATTTGCTCGGGAGCTATTTATTTACAGACATCGTCTACGTAGAAAGAATGTGCATATCATGCGTAAAGCACGAAGAAAAGGCATTTTTTCTCTATAAAACTGTACCATCATAAAACGCCACGTATTTCTATAAAATAACGTGTATAGTAAAAAATGGAATGTATCGATTATACTTTACTAAACCATGCAAAATTCTATAAAAAAGAGGATGAAAAAAAACCTTTATCTAAAAGAAGCTGAAAAAATTCAAAGAATATGGTATTAGCTTGGTGCATATGAAATGTCGGATTAGGTCTGTACACTACATTTAGGCCATATTTTGTAAATAGGCAGCCGTAAAATTAATAATTTTACAGTTGAAACAGGTTTTTTGGTCTATATGCTCAATATTGAAATGTATTTTATTTGGAAGACACCTAATTTCTATAAAAAAATAAACTTTTTTGTTGCAACGCGAATAGTAGTGACATACGAGTAGTAAACCAATATGAATTTAAACTTGGTAATAATGATGCAGCTGCAAGTCTTAAATTAAACAGAGCATATGGGAGGCAATTCTTAATAAAAAAATCGTACAATGTTGGTTGAAAAAGTTTTGTTCTGGATATAAGTATCTTCAAAATGCGCCTCGTGGTAAACCCACAACCGTATGGCATAATGATGTCTTATCTATACATGGAAAGCTGAACTTCCATTTTTCCAAGGCGTTGAGAGCATTACTATTGACAGATACTGTAAAAAAATGGAACAAATGCTCGTAGAATTGAAAATACTGCGTTCGGTTTCAATTAATCGGCGGGGGCCTACTTTATTGCACGACAACGCAAGACCATATCCGTCAAAAGAGAGCTCAAAAAAATTTCGCCAATTGAAATATGAAATTTTACGTACCCACCTTATTCACCTGATCTTCCTGTAACGGATTATCACATTTTTAAACACTTAGGCCACTTAATTATAGAAAAAAAATTCGATAATGAAGGTGACAATAAAAAAGTCGCCTTCAATTTCATCCTTTCTAAAAACTCAGATTTTATTAAAAATGGTATAAAAGCCCTTGTGAATCTTTAGCAGAAGTGTATTGATGTGGATAAAAATTATTTTGATTTATAAACATTCATTTTGCAAAAACTGTGGTCATTTTAATGTTGCCGCATACAATCCGACATTTCATACGCACCAACCTAATATTACTTAATGTAGTGAAATTCTCTACCATTGGTTATATATTCTTATTTTATAATAGCAATAGCTACAGGCACTGAGAGACATTAAGATGAAGATACAAAGTCACTGTCAAATTCTGAAACCGAAATACTAGTAAAAAGTCAAGAACAACGTCTAGTGTTACTCGACATGAGACTACAACAGATAAAAAATTATAGAACTGCAAGAGAATAGTTTATTTAGAAAGTATTGTGCACCAGAAAAGGTTCATGCGAGTTCTTACGTCAAGATACGAACACTACAAATTAAAAAAGAATAGTTTCATTTTACGTTGTTGTCGCCATTGACTTCTATGACACTTTTCAAGCGTTCCACCATCTTATACATCTCTTTTTTGAAAAAATCGGGGGGAAAAAATAATTAACATGTAGAATGCCACGGGGTACCGGTGACCGGCGCTGTTCAATTCAATGAAATTTCTTACGACTTTAAAGCGATAGGATTCACAAATTCGCTACGATATTCAATATTTAACTGCTGCTGTTAAAAAAGTAAAGTACTGCCTAATATAAAACTATTGTTACTTTTAACACTTTTGCTCTATTAAGATACAGTTTTAATAGAAAAAGGCTCACTTCAGTAGAAACAGTAAAATTAGCGAAATATGGGTGGCATTTAACGTTTTAATTGCCATTTTGATGCTGGCATCATTTTTAAATTCTTAATGCCAGTGAAATTTGATAAAGATAAAAATAGATAATAATCAGATGGAATTTCTGAAGCATGGGGTAGAACTTCCCACCTGACTTCCGTTATTTTTTGTCGAACCGTAGATGCTACGAGAGCCGCTGCGTTAACCCTTTGCACTCCTATGTCGAGCTACACTCGACACAGCTTTCTATGGCGTTTAGCATTTCATTTAATAATTATCGACTTTTCGAAATCAACAATAACTTTGCATCTTAACATAAATATCCCACGGTACCTACAATTGTTCCTAGTATTAAGTAAAAATTAATAATCAACGGTAGACATTTTTGCAAAATTATATTTGCTTATCTGACGAAAAGTTAGTAATATAATTCGGAGTGCAAAGGGTTAAGACTAATTCACAAGAAAAGAATAACTCGTGCTTGTACTCTTAACACTAAATCTACCAAATGGGTCAACATGACCGGTTCCCAATTTTTCCTAAAAATTCCCTAAATTGATAGGGGAGCCATGAAGTAAAAAGTCCACTTCTATCTTATAAAATCTGAGTTAGTTAATTAATCATCTTTTTCACCTCTTGATTTCTCTGTTTCCAAAGTATTTATTCAGTATATCTCAATTTTAGTAGATATATCGTCGGTAGTTTTAGTGTTAAATATGTAAACGGTGCGGTATTCATTTGTCCAATATTATGTGGAAATACAAAGAGTACACTCTGTTTCTGGCTTTGGATTGATCGCATCGAAATTCCTTGCGAATTCCTTATCACGATTACCTTGTAAAACGCTAAAGAAATCCACATGAAAGTAATGATAATATTTTCGTACGAGTACAGTAGCTATCGCTCTTCAGAAAGGCAAAATACAAGAGTAACGTTGGAATATTCCTTGCATCACGTGTTTATGTATATAAGAGCTTTAAACTTCATCAGAGAATCGGTTTTACTCAATAAAATCTAATCAGTCAATCAATAACGGCGTATATTGACGTCGTAGCTTATTTAGCGCTGAATAACGACAGATCAAGAAATAGACTTTTAGTTGCGTCATGAAATGATCATTTATGTAAGTTTAAAAATTGTATAAGTATTTTACGCTTTATATGTCTTTCTTGTGTTAACCTCTCTGTTTGGAAAATTTGTCCGTATGCGGCTTACTCGCTACGTACATGGTGTGCGGCAGAAAAATTTACAAGCAGGCACGAGGTGATTCCTTAGGGAAAAATAAGAACAAACTATAGAATAAAATTTGTTCATTTAAAGTGTAGTTATCGCGAAAATTGAGTTTGAAGATCCGATGCGTACGTTTGTTGTTATTGTAATGCAAACTCGGAATTTAGCAGATTTGCAGGAGTCACTGAACAAGAGAACTTTTTGTTTTTGAATGCATTGTATATTTCGATAGATCCACGTGCAGCACGACGGTATTGAGAGGAGTTTTGTGATGAACTAGCTTGTGTGAATTAGTTATGGGTTGGAAAGAGAATCAGAGTGAACTTGTAGAATTATGAGTTGTGAATTAGCTTGGACTAGAGTGAGAATTAGAGTGAGACTGAGATTGAGTCAGGATCGGCGGAAATGGACGCAGGGTGTTAAGGATTTTAGGGAAAGGAGTGGGAGAAGGATAACGGAGTTTGGGTGTCAAAGGTCAAGATAGGAAATAGGGATTTTGCACTTGGAACGATGATTCGGAGATGAGTAATGATAGTGGTGACTGAAGATCGGCTGAAGAGTGTAGAGATATTATTAATCCTAGTCGAAGGGTCGGTACATTACTGTACACTTAAAAAGGTAAGAACCTTCCGTGAGATGTAGTTCTCGAAAAAATATTGGTACGTATTTTTTTGTTTTTATCGGCCATCGTGCATATTGAAGGTGTGAAAACACCCCTCAAAGATGCGGGTTGAAAATGCATTTCATGGGATAGCTCGATATCTAGAGGTCATAAGAAATACATATTTTTTGAAAATTCCATGTTCTTTAACAGAGAATGTAGATGCATAATAAAAGTTCCACAAAGGGTCTAGCAGGATAAAGGGTTTTTCGATTGGTGACCGTAAAAAAACATTGCACGCCAATTTTTAATCCGACACCTTGACCGAGAGGGTAGTTACGGGGACAATTTAAAAAAACATTTTTTGCCTTATTTTCTCTACGTAATGAAGTGTAAAAATTTCAGAAAAATTCTGACTCATTCTATTGAAATTGCTTTATCTGAAAGCGTTGCGCCGTAGTAAAAAAATCTAAAAAATAGAGCACAACAATGATTCCAGTAAAAGAAAATCTCTAATTTGTGCGGTCATGTCAGAATTTGTTTTAAATTTTTACAGTATCGTTAAGTAGGGAAAATAAGGCAAAAACTGATTTTTTAAATGCCCCCCCTCCCTTACGTGAGGGTATTGTATTTAAAATTAGTACACAGTGTTTTTTTCAGCTTACCTATGGAATGAGCCATCATCGAATAAAATTGATTGAAGGACACTTTTGACCCCCTTATCCTGCTAGACCCTTTATTAATTTAACACTGACCGCATCGGTACTGTATGTATACCTATTCTGACCGCAGCATATCGTTTGACCGATTATGGCATAACGATTATTTTTTCTAAAAGGAATGCAGAAGATTACCAATTTAATATAGGAGCAACGCAGAAAACAGCCTTTAGTTAATAATACAAAAAATTACATTTATGACTTCATTGAACCCGTGATTTGACCACGCACGATACGGTTAGTGGTAAGTAATGTACAGTATTCAAAATTTAAATTTTCAAACTCGATTTCCTTAAAAACTAAGCCTTAAATTAAACAATTTTATTCTATATATTTTGTTTTTATTTTTTCATAAGGAATGACCTCATTCCCGCTTGTACGCGCTATTCCTCCGCACCCTGTATAGCTCCATCTGATTTTTATTTGCTCTGCTCTTAGCAACATTATTTGGTCGGCGCAAAATTTGAAAAAATAGATAATGTCAAAAGATGCCTAGATGAATTAGTTTCACCCAAACCTCTCTATTTCTTAGAATCGCGATGGGAAACGTACCCTGCCGAAAAAGTGCCTACAGATTATAAACAACCATGGAGGTTGTTAAAATTATTAAACGTTTGTATCATATTTTAAATATAATTTTGACATGTTCGAAAAATCGGAAAGAACTTTTTTACGACAACCTAACACCAAAGAATAGGAATCGTGTGGAACAAAGCACCTTTCAAGCATTTCTACCTTAAAATATTCACGTATTCATTCAGGTATTTATGCGTCACACTATTCACAGATTTTAATACAATTTTGATAATTTGGACTATATGGTAATTTAGCGATGGTTTATATATGGCTGAGTTATCCTAATAGATTGGCTTGAGTATTGTTAAAAGGGATACAATTTCTAGCGATATAATATTAGCTTGGTAGGAAATTAATGTCGGTTTTCAAACTTTATCTTTAAATACACATGTTGAGAATGGGAATAATTTTTTTTAATCAAAATAAGTTCCATTAAAATTTACTCATTTTTCCCAAAGAGCAATAAGTTTTTTAATATATATTTTTTTTTCGTAAGTGATATAAGAAGACAAACAGATTAAAATGAACGGCTATCTCAAAATGTAGCGCCGAAGTTTGGAAACTCGAAAACCGACATTAATTTCTTACCAACCTAATATTCCGCTGGAAAACGATATTCCGTAATGAGGAAAGGAGAGGATGATTTGTCCGGTGCTAATTCGGAGAAAATCAATGCTTGTAATAGGAAGTTGTTAACCCCTTTACGGTCTTACGTCGGGCCATGCTCGACATAGCTTTCTGTCATAGCTGATTTCGCGCAAAGTTCATTTCCACACTGAATGCCGATAATGATTGTGTGCATTAAAGCGGCGCTTGGTCGGTGTAGTTAGCGATACTGTGAGATGAAAGCGGATGTCCATAGGTGGGAAATATTTCCGGATCCGTTTCACTAAAGCTACGATATACATATTGGGAAAGTAATTTGCGATTATAATTAGCACGAAATTATGTATTAATATCCTCCATTATAATTTAACCCTGGAAGTAAATTCCAAAATCCTTGCTGGATTTAAATAGATTATATTGGATAAAACTTCAACACTTACGGTAACAGCGAAAAGTTAAAGACTTCTATTGATTGGGAGTAATGACGGTTTCAAACGAGGATGTTTGATAGCTGCATGTGAATGTAGCTTTTGAATGTTTGGATGTGGATGTCGAAGAAAATTCTCTTTACTCGCCGTCTCGCGAATTTCCCTGGAAAACGGGCTCTATTGCAACTATGTCCAATGGACACTACTTTTTCTATCTTTTTATTGCAAGCATCTAATGTAAATCAAACTTGGGGAGGGCAGGTACCCTGTTATGCACATCTCACCCTGGATATATATATATATATATGCGAAATAAACAATTTACCGATAGAGCAATACGTGAAGCGGAGGTCGATAGACTTTTCCTGACTCAAGATAGGAAATTTGATGAAAACAGAATTTATAGAAACTAGTATCTCCTTAACACTAAACCTACCATTGCGGTCAAATGACCGCTTTTTGGTTTTTTCTAAAAATTCCGCAAATTCATTGGGCAGCCATTCAGTAAATATTTTAAGTCTGTCGCATAAAACAAAAATTACTTAACTGATCATCTTTCTCGCCTCTTCAAATCTTTTTTTCCAAAGTACTTATTTCGTATATTTCAATATGACAGATATAAAGCCGGTAGGTTTAGTGTTAAGGAAAGGTTACAGATTGCGAAGATAATTATTTTAATGCATAAACAATTTCTTACATAATTTCTATATGTGTTAATTATTTTTTTGAGTAACCACGCAAATCGTTTTTCATACCTAATAGAAGCAATGGTGGTAACAAACGTATTATTGTACTTTCAAAAGAGATGCATTTTTGGAAACTGATTGATACAATTTAGGGGAGGAGAATGGTAAAAGCATACTTTCTTCCTATTTTACCGGTTACAATGAATTGATATCTTTGATAGAGGTTAAATACCCAATAAGTATTTATCTTTAACAATTAAGTAGACTGATTTATTAACTCTTTGGAGTTCTACACGTATAGACGCCAATATACCATTAACACTTTTCTTTTATAACTAACTCTCAGGTTAATTAGTTTCAACTTCCTAATTTGACAGTGACTTTGATTATTTCATTAAAGTTACCGTCGATAAATGTAGCTATTGTCATCGTGAAAAAACAAAAGAATACTCAGTGGTAGAGAAGTTCACATTGTTTTGCATTACGAGAAATAAAATGAATAACTTGGATCGTTAAAAAAAGTTACATAACTTGTACCTGAATCCTAAAATCTTGTTGTGCCTGAAGCACCCTATAAAACTGATGTTACGAAATTCAAGTAGAATATAGTTTACATACAAATATTTCATACCAACGTTTTTATCAACAATTGTCTACGTTAAAGAGGTGCAAATCGCCCCAAAGTTTACAAAATATAAATTATTTCATGATTTAATTATTATTAAATTATTTTTCAAAACAATTTACACCGTTACACTCGCCATAAGAAAGTATTAATTTCATTCATTTACAATTATTATATCTCTCATAATTTCCGTCATATTCACCGTAATATACTTTACAACTCTAGCTTTGTGGGCGGTTTTCTACCTTTTAACATGGCCGATTGCCGATCAACTAAAAATAGGTAATACATATTTTTATGAAAACTATGTTCTACTTTAATTTCACCAAAATCGGTAATTGGCGCCTCGGGAAGTTCTCCTGCAAGTTACGAGGCTTCCCAATTTTCGTAAACATTAGAAAAAGAGATTTTACGGTCTGCCATCCTCAGATATGGACGTATTGTAAATCCTCAGCCCGAAATGAACGTCATATACTTTTATAAATAGACTTGTTTCGTTGGTGATGACAAACAGGGTTTCGCGAACGCTCAAGAATACGTTATAGAGGACGATTTAGGAAATTGTGTATTGCATCACATTGTCGGTGGCTTGAAAGCCATTCGCAAACGTAGGTCCTCGACAAAGAGGCCGTAACTGTGAAAGCCGACAATTATAAGGTCATTGACAACGTTATTAATCTTCTGTGGCGTTTAATCTATCGGCGAGCATTAAGCCCGACCCACATTGAACGCGAGAAAGGAAAACAGTGTAGCTGCAGTTATTGAACAGCGAAGAAAAATCATTTCTTTCTTTATGTATATATTTATGTATTCCATTATTTCCACTTTGACTATCGCTTTCAAAGATACTGAATGTTATATCACGTTATTTACTAAGTTAATCGGCAAGAAAAGAATTATTTCACAAGTGTGATTCTTTTACATCTTTATTATATTTAAAAATTGCAAATTATGTTGGTCATGGAAATAAACTCGATGTCCGTTAAACGCGCCCTATTTTGATTCCCTATCGTCTCTAGGAGAATTTGTTAATGCTATTTTTTTAAATGTATACACTGAACATTCCATGTCACAGCCTCAGTGTATCGCGACCTTGAAAAACTGTATTTCTTCCACAAAATTACCGCAGTCATTAAACCTGAAAAGACAAAAAACCGACGAATTTCAAAGTTCCGCGTTTAATAGAAAATTTTGGAATGCACAGATTTAGTTGCATATTTTGTAAGTTTTCAAGACGTTTAATGCGCGTCGGGACTTGATGCCGTCGAAATACAAAAAAATAACATAATATAAGATCGAAAGCTCCTCGATGGACCGATCGAGGAACGATCGTCGAAATCGGGAGCCTTTCGATCTCGAAAGCAGTTCGTACTTTGATCCACATGTTTTCGCAATTGCAGGCTACCTCTTATTCAAAGACTTCTGCGAGACTGTGGCGGAGGAACCGATTCCGCAACTTAGGTTTTACGAAGAGGTTCGTGTTAGCCCGCACACACTAGTTAAGTTCCAGTAGCGTCGCGGCATCGCCATCCTACTCCATAAGGAATTTCTCATTTATGCATTGTAGATCAAGGCGTACGAGAAGCTCGAATGCCCGGAAGAGAGGAGAAAACTCGCCAGAGAGATTTATGACAATTTCATCATGAAGGAGCTGCTGGCGCATTCTCACGTGAGTATGCATTCACTTGCTTACCTGTTTATTGGCTCCTCCAAGGACGAAGCACATTTCCTCGGTTATTTTTAAGGCCTACGACCTTAGTATCGCGAGGTTTCTTATGCGGATCGGACGGTAGCTATTTTTGAGAGTTAATTAATTCTGAAATTAAGTTCTCAAAACTCGCCTACTTTCCCTCCAGTAATACGAATTTGTGCGAGAGACCTCGTCTTCCAGTTTGGATTTAGCAAGTTCACATCGACGCGGTGCTGCAATTAATACCTTGACGTTCGCATGTTCCGCGGGATCGTTCGTATTGTTATTAAAATGTGTCATGATAACATCATTAAAAAACATCACATATCCTCTAAAGAAGGCTTAAAAAATGCTCTTATAGAATCCCGTCCAACGTAACAGCAAAATTAGTAACATCAATGCCAAGAAGAGTCGCAGCAATTATAAAATCAAAAGAAAATCCTACTAAATATTAATTAACTGTTTATTTTACTTTTTCACTGTCAAATAAATTTAATTTTCACGCTTTCCTCATGAATTTTTAATGACTTGTAAACAATGCAGTAGCTGTACGAATACTTATTGCCCTTATATTTCGGACAATATTTCTTTTTTTTTTTCTTAATAACTTTGCAAATTATTCAACTAATTAATTTTTTTTGCACTGTGTCTGTTATAGAGACTTCCCAGAATATATACACACTCGGTGTTTATAAAAAATTAGTTAATAAACTACAATTTCACTATATATTATTCGAAATTAGTCGGTGTAGGAATACTTTCTACACCCACTGTGTATAAAAATGAATGTTTGTTTGTTTGTCCCTTATGCATTCCTAAACCGATCATCCGATTGCGATGAAACTTTGATATGTTGTTGTGCGCATGCCCGAGAAGGTTTCTGACTTAGTACAAAAAAAATAGTGTATATCCAAGAGGGCTTCAATAAAAAAAATGAGCACGGAATTGTTATAACGAATTCTCTTTAAATTCGATTTTTATAGGCGTAGTTGCGCGCGCAGGGTACAGCTAGTTTTTTTTATTGGTAGGTGAACCGTAGTCCTTCTGGCCAAGCTAGTTTTTTTTTTATAAAAAGTGGTATAATACTTCCATCTGTTTGATTTTATTCGAAACACGTGATATTATTGGTGGTGCATCAAATTACTAAAAATTGTTGGTAGGTAAGCGTAAAAAAAATCAGGTATGAAGGGGATAAATAAGTAACTGTAAGTCAGGTATTCACACTAAGCCAATGACAATAAGTCGATCAGTTATTATAACAGTTGGTCTCTAAATTAAACGAGTCAACAAACCAGTTCTGGTTATTCAATACTCTTGAGTCCGACGTTCAGAATTCCCATAGCGAGTCCATTGTCTCGGGAATCTTACCAGATCCATCTCCAGTTAATTTGGCAAGTGAAGTCGCAAATTAGGATTCACGGGGTGATACAACCCAAGAACGCGACAGTTATTTTAATGAGAAAGTCGTTCATTAACGATAGATCTACCGTATCAGTCAAAATGACTGGTTCCTAATTATATGGATGAACTGTACAAATTCGTAACAGTACAACTCCCTTCATTTTCCAAGTTGACACTGAAAAATGTGAATTACTGAATCTAAATTAATTAATCTTTTCCCAAAGTACTTCTCTAATAGGTATTCCTCGTGGTCAGCTACTAACAAACATATAATCAATTACTAGTTTTCTCCAGTTCAAAGATGATCAACTACTGAGCCAATAACTGAATTTTCAAAAATGTCTACGAAATCTTGATAATATATGGCTATTTCAAAAATGTAGCTTTGTTACACAATGTAAGACAGTCAGACAGCATTTTCATGTATAAAGTTTCTCAATTTAATGAAGTAGCAAGTGTTTGCTATTACTTATGCAGAAAATTTTTCTTAATTGGTCAATTACTGATGCTTTTCCTTATATCAAAATATACTGAATTAATGTAGTTTCCTTTAGGGCTAAGAAGAATAGAATAGATTTTGTGGTTAAAGATCAAATTCTTAATGTTTTCTGTTTGAGCGTTCTCGACAGATTTTTCAAACAAATCGGTACCATCTTTATTGGTTCACGTTTGTATATGGCGCGCATCCTTGCTATAATGACTGCAACACTGACAATAAAAGAGCCATCTGTTTCGACTAATTAGTCCAGTTATGAGTCGTGCAATCGGTCAATAACTTCATATTGTTTGCGGAGAACATTCTGCTTTGATATTTCGAGTGTAGTAAGAGAATTAAAAGCATGCATACATGATATAGATAAAAGGGATCTGGATAAACGATACATTAATATTGTAGAAGTTATTATTTAAAATAAAAGAGTCATAAAATGGTTATTACTATATAAAAATACAAAATATAAAATACAAAAAATAACACTAAACACAAAGAAGTCTGATTGACATTCACTTACAATACTACGCTATCGCTCTTCAAGATGCTGATGAACTCTCGTTGCTTCAAAATACACTGATTGTTAAACTCTGTTCGCTGCTCGGAAAAACACTGGGGCTTCGTACACCGTACCTTTCCTTCGAAGGACCTGCACCCCACACACTCAGAAATATCTATAAACACCCACACAACATATACAGAAACACCCACACAGACATGTACAAAAATACATACAATCCACACATTCATCGTTTCGCAGGCACTTCCCCTTGCATTTCTCATAAAGTCTCTCTCTCTATCGCCCGCACTCATCTCCGCAACGTTTTTGCACTCATCCCTTCACGCTCTCGTAATCCTACAATATAAATTATATATTAATTATAACAATATATTGATATAAGTAATAACAGGATATGGATCAAATGAAATAATTATAGGGATAATATAGATAACTAGGTAAACAAGGCACTTAATTTAGTTAATACATTTACCATTTTCAACATTGATTTTCTTATCTGACGTAAACTATTTTATAGCTTTGACAACGTCGAAACGTATTCCTTAAAACTGATTTTAATTAAGCACTGGTATACAGTGAATTTTCATTTGTTCTTTTTTAATGCCTCGTCATAAGTCATATGTGTGGCATACTGTTACTATGCATATGAATATGTTTTTATTCCTACAACATACGTTTTTAAAAAAATAATATGTAAGTTTCCATATGCATACAAAACTATAAAAAAACTATATGTGTTTCGATATTGTGGTATGAATGGATTTCTAGTTATGAATGTAGCGCATCAGTTGTTTGCCCTGAATATGAAGAACCATCGAGAAGCTTCCAGGAACAGGATCTTCATTTGTCCTTAAAGGCCAATGACCCCGGAGCTATCGATCGGTAATCACTATGGCAAACAGCTGATGACGAGAGTGCGAGTGTTGAACGAGTATGCCGTGTGAATGTTATAAATATATGCGCGATTGAGAATTGGCAGAGAGACTTCTGAGAGACTTCTGTGAGATCCGAGAGAGAATTGTGCGAGAGAGATTAATAATTGAGTTGTTTGTATAGTCCGAGTTGTTTTGTGTCGTTATTTATTATACGTGTTATTTGTGTTGTTTTGCTTTGTGTTTTATTGATATTCCATTCGTTGTTAATTGAAATAAACATTCTTGATTTTTCCAGTTTAATTTCTACAATATATATATACGGGGTGTTAAAAAAACATTGAATATTTATATGGTATATTGGATACACTGTACTGAGTAAAAAAGCTTTAGTAAACATAGGTCGAAAGGTCAACCGTTTCTGAGATATAAACATTTTTGTTTGCTAGCATCATGATTGACTTACTTGCTTCCATCGCATGCGATATGTTTACTTTAGTGTTTATAAACCGCGTTCTGAACGTTCTTATTCAAGTGCCACCAGTAGATTTCATTGAGAATCAGTCAGTTGTGGATCGGCGATTGTAGATATTACACAGCTACAAAGTATCGTGAAAATGTCAGTGTATTATTCGAATGAAGAAATGGCAGACATGCATTTTATGTATGGTCGTGCTAATGGAACTGCTTTAGCTGCACGACGTCTTTACGCCGAAAAATTTCCCAATCAAAAGGTTCCCTCTCACATGCTGTTTCAAAAACTTCGCCGACTTGACCGACTTCAGTAGTAAGTCAATTATAATAATAACAAACAAAAATGATTATATCTCAGAAACGGTTGACCTTTCGACCAATGTTTACTAAAGCTTTTTTACCCAGTACAGTGTATCCCATATACCATATAAATATTGAATGTTTTTTTTTTAACACCCTGTATATAGAAAACTTAAATATTATTTTTTAAAAACATATGCTGGTTTTGAATTACATAATGAAATATACACGAAATATTAATTCACTCTCTCCGCTCGTTCCTGCTGTTGTCCACTAAATATTGCTTTTTTCGAAAAAACTTCAATTTGATTCAATTGAGAACAATAGGTAGGCAATCAGTACCCGTGAATCTAGCGTTAAAACCAAAAAAAATATTAACACTTTAATGGCCGCACGTCTACGCAGTTAATCTTCGACAGGAGCCGGCAATATTTTTAAAGAATTAAATTAAAACAAATTGTATAAATTCACGAAATGATTGAACCTCTGTGAACACACATATTTTTAATATAACAACAATACAAATAATCATACAATAATAACAATTAACTAACGCTACTACTAACAGTTGTTCCGGCTATCACATACATGTGTGAGCGGCCGTTACAGTGTTAAAAGGAATCGGAAAGGTAAAAAAAAAGAGGAAACGGGGAAAATCTGGAAAAATCCTTAACGTGTGTGATCATGTTTAGAATGTGTCCAAATTTTGACACCTTAAGGCGGGAAAATGCGGCAAAAACTGCTTTTTTGAATTTACCCCATAATTGCCCTCCCGGTCAAGCTACCGGATTAAAAATTAGTACACAATCACTTTTTATGGTCACCTATCGAATCACCCATCATCAAATCAAATCGGTTGAAGGGCAGTTTTCACCCCCTTATCATGCTAAAGCCTTTTGTTGTAAATTGTACGTCATTGCATGTTGCATTCGCTTGTTCTTTCCTTTAATGGCTTCTAAGAAATAAATCCAATTTTATGGAAACATGAAAATGCAAATGAAAGTAGCTCTTCTAATGCTTCAACGGCTCGCAATAGATATTCCTTTTGACAATAACACGCAAGTGCTTTTGCGGAAAACGTCATCTTGCTCCACCGCGCTGCATTGTAGAGAAATTTTGAAAGAAGCTCCTTAAGGAATCCGTTACAATTCACGGCAAGTTGAAAACTCAGTTACCAAAAATAATTCTTGTATTTTTAATGTATGCCGTATGTTTTCAACAACTTTATTCGAAGCAGGATGTTGTTTCAATTACATAATGTTAAATTATATTGATTTTGACAGAAGTTTTCGGGATAATAAAATGTCTCGTTTGTTTTATTATCACACTTTGACTTTATTTAATATATATAAAAATAATGGATACACGTCTATATCGCATGGCGGCGTGGAGGAAACTGCACAACGCCCAATAAAATAAAACAAAAGAACAACGCACAGGCATATGTCGATTAAGCAGAGCCGCATTCTACATTTTCTTACAGATTTAAACGCATTAACAGTTCACAGATTGAAATTCCTAAGTGCATTCGTTGAATGAGTTGAAAATTACTTACTGAATAACTATATTTGTTACGCAGAAATTATTGAACGCAATAATTACATGAAAGATTACATAATGCAATATTAACTCGAACTTTATTAACACTAAACGTACCGGCTTTATATCAGTTATATTGAAATATACGAAATAAGTACGTTGGAAAAAGAGATTTGAAGAGGTGAAAAAGATGTTCAGTTAAGTGATTTTTGTGTTATACGATAGACCTAAAATATTTACTGAATGGCTGCCCAATCAATTTGGGGAATTTTTAGAAAAAGTCAGAAAGCGGTCATTTGACCGCCATGGTAGGAATGGTGTTAAGAAATGATTGCGTTGTACATTTTATTAAGTGCCTCTCAAACTTTTCTTTAACTTTGTCCATACTAAAAGGACGATTATAGTCGTTCTGAAGTAGACGTTAGGAGTGAACTACCGGTAGCTATAGCCGTCCGTCGTTGAACGTTCGCCGTTTGCTAATTTAACACGTTGCTCTCACTAATACTTTACATTGCACGATGAAATTTAACTGTCATGGTTTCCCTTCAATGAAGTAGTGACCGTAACGTTGTTGTCCCGTTTAGTGACAGTACACTCACCATTCAGTGATCCATCCAGCGGTGGCATAATGAGCAAAATGAAGTACTATCGAAAAGGTTAATTCTAAAATGACCATAAAAAAGCAATGTAAAAGACATTTATAAGCTTATTTTTATAGTAACTCTTTATACTATCCGTAATAATAATGTTGGATATTGAATATTTTGTAAAGCACACCCCAAAGTCACTCAGATTCCAAACAGAACACATTGCTCTTGTTCGGTTCTGCCATGACTTTTCCTAACTATTGGGCTGGCAACTAAGTTCCCGCGGTTTTTTTAAATTTTGTAAAAGTTAATTTTTCGATCAAAATTAACAACTAATTAATCAATAATGTATTCTCCCTTGTTGTTTACAACTTCTTCCCAACGTTCAACAAGATTTTCAATACCTCGTTGGTAAAAATCACCCGTTTTCGACTCGAAAAATTCGTCCAACCAAGCTCTCAATTCTGTATCAGTATTGAACGAAACTCCGCGCATAGCATTTGAAAGAGATCGAAAGAGGTGGAAAATTGACTCGAACAAAAAAACAAAACAGATTCCGGTAGAACGAAACATCTTCTTTCGAATGATTTAAAACATTATGCTAAAAACACTTAATGACACGCGGAATGTTAAAATTTACAAAAATGGCGGGAACTTTGTTGCCAACGTAATACTTTAGACATACCATGGTGTATGGATGCAGTAGTAAAAACTTCCGACTTTTGGAATCTTAGTCACGAGGTGCACGGTTATTCGAGACTCCCACTATATTATTTTGAAGTCCTTAACACTAGAACTGCCAAACCAGTTAAAATGACTGGTACACAACTTTTTCCAAAAATTCTCCAAGTTTATAGAAGAGTCGTAGAATAAATATTCTACGTCCATCTCAAAAAACATAAATCGTCGAATCGATCATCGTTTCCGGCTCTTGATTCCTCCTTTTTCAAATTAATTATTTAATATATTGAAATATGATAGATTTAACTCCGGTAGTTCTAGTGTTAACACATTGAGCGCTACGTCAGTCCCTGGGGACTGACAGTGAATTTTCCGTTCAAGTGGCGTCAGTCGCAGAGGACTGACAGTGGACTTTCCGTTTTGACGACATTGCTGTATGGGACCGGTATGCACTATTATTAAGGTTATAAAATAAATGTTGTAATTTAGCTTGAAAATTGACTAAACATGTCGTTACCTTTTGTAATCTGTGTAAATCTAAGCCACATCTTTGCCTAGAATGTTTTAATAAACTTCATTATAATTACATTTATTTTATAACCTTGATAATGGTGCACACTGGTCCCATGCGCCAATGTCGTCAAAACAAAAATTTTGTTGTTGGTCTCACGGATCAATGCCGCCCAAACGGAAAGTCCACTGTCAGTCCACAGGGACTGACGTGGCACTCAACATGTTAAAAGGACGAACTAGGATCCGAGTTAAAACATTTAATTTGCAATCTTCACTAAGTCATTCTGACAGTCTGCGATTCGTATCTTTTGTATACGAAAGTCAGGAGGTTTTCCTTTTAGTAAGCTTGCTGGAACTGTATTACGAAATACAACAATAAAATGTTACCCGTTTGATCTTCACTTGCATCACTGGTGTCATCCATAGCTCTTTTTTGCATACGTTTTTATTGCCGAAGTGTTTCTGATGGATCTCTCTGATCGTTCGAGGGGTAAAACTGTTCGATCTTCGATATTAGCAATGAAGTAAAGTAACTAGCTAATACATAGCTTGAAATTTCTAAACTAAGTGGCAAAAAAATATTTTCGTGTTCGTATTTACAAGATTCTATTTTTCTTGCGATTAGAATTTAAGTTTGACATTTCAATTCTGGCCTTACAATTCTGAAGTGCCCTATATAGTGACACTGAAGGGGACACCTATCCTGCATACTTTAAATAACTTCTGAATTATGCATCGTATGAAAAATTGTTGTATACGGAAGTTGAACGGTTCTCCGGAGGACATAACAGCATATTTACCTTTTCTGTATGCTATATTTTTTTTAGGTCAGCAATAGCAAAATAGAAACTCTGAAAAAAATATAATTCCAGAGGTAGCTCAACGAAAAGAAGTGACATCTGTAATATTCAAAGTATCATGCAATTATTATACACAACAATTTTTATAAATCGTTTAATTATACGATGCATAATTTCAAAGTTGTTTAGAGTTTGTAACTTACAATTATCTGCTTCAAGCTGTACACGCTAAGTTCACGTTGAAATCAGCATAATTGAAATTGATGTAATTACAGATATATCCTTTTATCAGTGAAGCTATTAAAGTACTACAAGTTTTAAAAATATCCTGTGCAAAAAAACGTTTCCTTTTAATTTCTTAATTATCTTTTCAGTATCCCGTCGGTTAATTAAAATTAATTTGGCAATATTCTCTGCCCTTATATGAGGTTGGTAGAAAATTAATGTCGGTTTTCAAACTTTATCTTTAAATACGCATGTTGAGAATAGAAATAAATTTTTTTAATCAAAATGAGTTTCATTACAATTTACACATTTTTCCCAATGAGAAATAAGTTTTTTAATAAAATTTTTTTTTCTAAATGATATAAGAAGACAAGCAGATTAAAATGAACGGCTACCTTAAAATTAAGCGCCAAAGTTTGAAAACTCGAAAACCGACATTAACTTCTTACCAACCTAATATATTCATTCTTTCCGAATGAAGTAAATACCTTAGTAAAACATCGAAAATCCGTCCACGATCCCAAACTCGAAATGAAAGAAATAAGTGTAAAAAAGATCGTAGCATACAGAGTACCAAGGGGCTACAGTTTCTACAATAGCATAAAAAAATACACAGAGACAAAGTTATATTCATAAAAACAAGGTAATCGGGCGATTAAACTTCGAGGTACTCAAAAATGGCAACTCGGCTTCTTAGATCTTTCTTTCTAACTTTGCTCCCGGCGAATGGAAGAAAAAAATTCTAGGCAGAGAGCGAACGATTGAAGACGGCTAAAATTAGGGGCAAACCTTCAGGGGAAGTTACATCAAAAAGCCACGGAAATAGTTTCTCTCTGAAGATACGAAGATGGCGATGGCGGAGGGAGGAGAAACGGGCGAGAAATTAGAAGCCTTCATGCAACCGCACTACCAAAAGGTCGTGCAAAAGGTCTATTGCAGCTACTTCTTCAAACATTTATGGAGGATGTCGTGCAAGAAGAGCCTGAAACCGAAGATGCAAAACTGACGCATAACGCCGCTACTTCGTTCGCTTTAATAATTTACACTGGAAGATACTTCACACGAAGCTCCATTATCTCAATATCTTGGCATTCATTCGAATGTTTTGCGATTTGAAGGACGAATACTCTTTCTTAATTATTTATTTATTTTATGTCTTACAACCCACCGCTAAGTGAACTTGAATCCTATCGTTATCATCATCATCATCATCATCATCATCATCATCATCATCATCATCATCATGATCATTATTAGCATTATTGTTATTGTTATTATTATGATATTGTCATTCTTATTACTATCATATTATCATGCTATTGTCATTCTTATCACTATCACGGACTGATTACCCTTTTGGTAAGAAAAATTCCATAATTATTAGGCAGTAGCGGAACAAAAAATTTTCGACCCCTGTGCAAAATATAATTTTAGCTACCCAGGAAAAAAGCAACTTATGTTCAGTTATATTTTTAGTTCAATATAATAGTGATTCCACAAATAACAGAAAGTAATCGCACACAAAAATTAGTTATATAAAATATCGTCTGAATAGAATAGTTAATATGAGCCATATTTTCAACGCATGATTATTTCTCCACTAGCAAATAAATTTTCAAGTATTTATTAATATTTATCTCTTATTAGTACAATTAGAAAAATTATTAATGTCACGTGGGTCCAGAAATATTTCACGTTGTAACTGATGAGAGGCCCTATGCGAAACGTGTACAAAAATTATCTTTCTTTTTGTTAGTGTATTTTTATTCCAATTTAAATTACGGGCAATTTTAGTAAAATGATCAGAATAATAAATCAAAAAATTTTGACGTCCACCGACTTGGGCCCCTCCGCATTGTGAGGTCATACGATATTGCAGTTCTGCGACTGTTATTAGAAAACATAAAAATTTGATCATTCTTCTACTGATCGAAATGGTTTGAAGAATACAACGTCGCATTTGCAGTTCATTAATTAGGATTTTGCAACACGTGTAATCATTTATTTATAACACTCGATATTTATATTTATATAAAATTTATTTTACATTTTATGTAAAATTTATATATTACATTTATATAATAATAAAGTATTTTAATTTATTTAAAACAGCCTTCGATACACAGATCTGACTTTCGCGTTCGAACGCCACAGTAGCAGAAAGATACGCCGTGTTCGTCCTTTAATCTTGCGATTGAAACTCACCAAACAGTTTTTACTTTACTTTTTCTCTGATTTCCTTGGGATCGTATTACTCTCTGTATGAGAACTGATACGGCAACCGTTTCGGTCGCCGCTATCGATATCTGTGTCAAAAGATTTTAAATAAAATTCTTCAGGTCCACAGATACCTGTATGCGATTGCTTCTTTTTTAGGAAATTTCAGAATGAAAATTCAAAAAATAATATTGTTGGAATCCCCCTTCTGGCACCAATTTTAATATCATGTCTGCCGTAATACGGTTTCAACAATTTCATTATATGGAAAAGAATCTGGGCTTATGGATACAAGCGAGATAAGAGAAACGAACCGACGGTATGTCTTCGTTGCTGAATTGCAAACTAAAAACTATCTTATCTTCGAGTACTGGGTCGTCATTTTTTGCATTAATAACTTCTTTATTGATCCCAAAAAACAATTACAGAGATAAAGAGTACAGCAATAAAGAACTGTGATAATGAATTGAATTTGAACGAGGTTACTCCACATGGCAGGCGAACTGCATCTCGCGGAGATCGAAGAAAGAAAAATAATAATATACAGAACGAGAAACGTTATATATCGCTATAATGCGAATTGCCGTGAAAGGCTAGATGTCGTAATTATAGATCCGCAAAAAAACAAGATTAGTACCGGGACGGTAAAAAAACGGATACTTACTGGGTCGTCATTTTAACCCTAGGATGGCAGATGCTTCGAAACCTACGCAGAGACCGAATGTAGGGTCAAACTGACCTTTAGAAAGAACTATTTTTCACGGTGTACACAGAGAAATAAATGTACAAAATTTTACAAATAGTTTTACATGCACATAATATTTAATACAAATTAAGAACAAGTGGTACGTGATTTTATGAACTTAGAATATTTTAGATAATTTTTATGAATTTAGAATATTTTAAGGTAATTTTTATGAACATTCCTAATTAAATATTTATAATTAAATTTCCACTTAAAAAATATTATTTAATATACACAATATATAAATTGTATACATACCTCGCATCTTACGCTATATTCATTATTACTTCCGTTACAAATATAGCAGGCTTCAGGCATATGCATTGTCGATGCAGCAATATGTTTATTTTAGAGCATATTCAATTGTCGAACTCGGCTGTTCAGTTCACAGAGACTGCCTGCTTATTATAATGATGTCACTTGATTAGTATAAAATATGCCTACCAATTCACAGAAATCAAAGATTATTATAATATATTACTTGGTTCCAACGTTATACAATATAATGTGACACAAGACCTTGTAGAACATTTCGCGGCAAAGTGCCGTCGAGTTACCGGCACCTAACGTCCGAGAAGACGCAGAGTGCAAAGGGTTAAACGTTCTCTCGCTTGCTTCGATGCGGATGATTCATTCTCTTCGTCATACATTCGGATTGGAATATGTGGTTTTTTCGAACCGCAGCACGTTAGAATCGAAAATACGTGTGAACAAGGGATATCTCTATCCGTCTGGCGAATCAGACCAAAATACCAGCCGCGCGCGATCTTTCGTGGCCGGTAGATTGTCGATTCGTTCCACTTTGTGTCAGTAAAGGCAAGCAACTCGCACTCTCGTCATCAACTGTTTGCCATAGTGATTACCGATCAATATGCTCCGGGGTTATTGGCCTTTAACACTAGATTTACGGAAGCCGTCAAATTGACGAGTTCCTCCTTGTCTTATAAACATTTCTCAAATTTACAGAGACGCTGTACAGTAGATATTTCACGTGAATTTTATAATAAAATAATGACTTAACGAATTATCATCTTTGCCGCTTGATTCCTCTTTCGTCAAAGTCCTTATTTAATATATTGCAATTTAACAGATTTCACGCCCGTAAATCTAGTGTTAAGGACAAATGAAGATCCTGTTCCCGGAAGCTTCTCGATAGTTCTACACATTCATGGCAAAAAAACTGATGCGCAACATTCATAACTAAAAATCCATTCATACTGCAGTACCATTACCGTGAAGTTCCGTGACTGGTTAACACTAGAACAACCAAACCAGTCAAAATGACTGGTACACAATTCTTTCAAAAAATTCTCCAAGTTTATAGAAGAGTCTTAGAATAAATATTCTATGTCCATCTTAAAAAACATAAATCACCGAATCGAGTATCTTTTCCGCCTCTTGATTCCTCCTTTTTCAAAGTACTTATTTAATATTTTGAAATATGATAGATTTAACGCCGGTAGTTCCAGTGTTACGGAACTTTTGAAGGAAAAAATGCACAGAAAATTCCGTTGAATGAGACATTGCCCGATATTGACACGGCGAACTGTCCGCGAAGAGCTCGTTCTTATGAACATTTTAGGGACGCCCTTTGTTCCATGCACGAGCGGAGAAGGTGAACCAGGACGGTACTTAAAGTTTATTAAATGTCCATGCTATTGAGACAAACAAATTAAAGTTTTCAAAGGCAAGAAATTTCGGGCGGGTCCGGTTGAGTTCTTGAAAGAAAGCTCGTTGAACGTAAAGCCATTTTCCTCAAAAATAGCCATGGAACTGCTAATGCAATAAACCTTTAGAAAAGTTTTTAATACATTAAAGACGGGCTGTGTGCTTGCCGTTGGACCTTGAAATGTAATTAGCACGATTCTACGGAAAGAATGTAGTACAGAAAATCGTATGAAATTAATTTATGAGCCGTCTTCAATATATCAATATTTTGAAAAGGAACAAATTTCGGCCAGGAATATTCAACGGAAAATATTCTAAACTGATCAGCCTTTAGACTCGGTGACACCTCTTGTGCAAACAATAATGATAGTTTAGTAATATATTCAGGTTACAACAGTATAGGTATAATGCAGACAATATTTTTAACTGACAAACAGAAAACAAAATTTATTGACTATAAGCGGAGAAACATCGAAAACGTGCCATTAGTGTCTTTCGATGCAAAACGAAATGAAACGCGATCGCGCTACACATTTCGATTTGATTTTTGAAAATATCGCTGACACTCAGACGGTTAATGTATTAAATTATTTAATACGTTGACTTCACATCACCGTTAACCGGCACTGTACTCTGATGTTAAATTATATTTAACAAAAGACACTGGCATTTCACAATTTTCTGTAATATTTTTGCAACAGGTGTTAAGGAGAGTTCTAAATGTTTATTATCTTTCATGTAGAAGTATTTAAATAATATGATGATTGTCACACGAATTCAGCCGAATATTTTTAAAAATTTAATTTATTCACGGTTATAGATTTCTTAAAAATTTCAACTGTTTATAGTTTTACAAAGTATTTTTAAAAATGTAACAGATGTGTACAGTTTGTACGCGAAGTAAATGCAGTGAAGGAGAATAAAAAATAAAGAATTGTTTTAGTGCAAGTGCTTCGAAAATAACGTATTGCAGGCAGACGACCAATCTGCGCTTCGTTTCGTTTTAATTAAATAGAAAGAATTGCCGACGCTTGATATTCGAAGCTTGTTAAATTCTATGAGGATAAGGATGTGATAAGAATGGCAGCTTAAAGCCGCGCCTTACGTCAATAGTGATAACAAACATTGCCGTTATCGTACAAGAAGTACGCACGAATTGCTTCAGGCACCACAAACACCGTAAGAGTATAATTAATTCCGGAATATGCATTATTAAAAAAAATGGCACCAATACGGCGTTGCACAAGCCTAGTTTATTGTCTCATTCGAGTAATGGTGTCGATGGAAATTTTCAAACTGAAAAACGTGAAATTATAACGTAGCCGGAAACTGTATGGCTGGTATCACATTATTGAAATTTCTCATGTTTATATCTTCCGTACAGCTTTCAGCATTTCATTAAATACTTTTCTCTGAGAAGCTCTGTACGCCATAAAGTAGAATTCTGTGTCACTCGTATCAGAGTGTTCCTCTTTATTACATTTTTCGTATCCTCGTAAATGCCGCGTACATTGTTGAATATTTTTTTCATCATTTTCGTCGTTAAACGCTCAGTGCCATATCCTAGCAATGATTATTTTTCTGACCTAATTATTTTTCCGATCTTTGACGAATTGTGTTGATTATTTCATGGAAATTAAAAAGTTGAAATTTAAGATTATCTCATGGAAATTAAAAAATTTCGAAGTTTTAGAAAAACTCTGCCTAGAGGGTTATACTGAAAACATCCAAACGATTTTCCTCACACAATAAAAATTATTATTATCGTAGTAAAAATGATTTCTATCACAGAACGATCTACCTTATATAATCGCATACATTGTTAAGGCAATTTACCGAATGTCCTCACCGAACAAATTGTCCTTTTTTTCTATATCTTCAATTTTAACTTCTGTGGTCATTTTTCCTAGAACCTCCTATCTTAGGTAGGTTCCCAACTACCGAGATTATGATATATTGAATGATAATTTAGGAACAATTTCCCAGAGATTTCGAGAGATTCGAACTGTTGTCCAACGATTCCGAGTCTTTACCTCCAAGTTTACCTTAACCGTTTGAGTGCTGAAGAATTTTCTTGTATATATGCCAAAAGTGCGGAATGAAATGTCGAGCTCTACTCGACATAGCTTTGAACTTCATTTTATTTTCTAATAATTTAATATCGACCTTCCAATTTCTTATCGATTTTTTAATATCACCTAAATATCCGTCACTACCTACAGTTATTGATATCATTAAAAAATAATGAATAATCAACGATAGAAAATGCTGTGAAATTAATTTCATTTAGCTCGCTACAAAACTGGCGAAATAATTCGGACTGCAAAGGGTTAAGAATTAAATTCTAATATTTCGCTAAGTTCAAAGATCGACTTCGAGCAATAGAAACTTAGATGTTGTTTATGATACCTAAAAGTCACATGGGCTCATAGAGGGTTAATTCCGTGCAACGACCTTCGAGATGAAAACATAAAAACAAAACCACACATTTTCTGAATTGGTTTAATTCAACGAAATTTTTTATGACTTTTAAATGAAAATATTCGCCAATTTGTCAATATATTGTAGGAACGTAATTTTTAATACTAACAAATAGTTTTATCTTTAGAATTAGTGATTGTGGATGAATGCGAGAGTTGATATTTGGAAGACGACAAATGCTAGGGCTACCGCGAATGCTTAGTCCAGGGATAAGGAGAAAATGCATGAGTGCAACAGAGAATGCATGCTGTGAGAAAGAAGAACAGATGGTAAGAAAAAGTGTCGAGGGTGGATGCGAGGGTGATTTTTGAGAGCGTGTCAGTTGAGAATATGCCGTGAGTGGAGAATAAACCTTGAGAAAGGAAAATTTTTTTGATCTTTTTTGAGAGCCCGAGTTAGAGAGTGTTTCGAGTTATTTCTAATTAGAATTAATTTTCAGCGAGAATTGTTATTTTATAGTTTGAAGTATTTCATAATAAAGTTATTCAATATTTTATTTGCATACGTTTAGTTTTTACGGTCGACGTTTTTACGGAACTTGTTCGATTAAATTAAAATACCGAATACTACCCTATAATTTTTAATATTTAAACATTGATGTTAAGAAAATAAGGCGCGACTGAATATCACCAAACATATAACTATCTCTACCTTTAATCTCTTGTCCTACAATGACGTGTGGCACTCGTGACACGGTAAATGGAATAGAAAATTTTGAAGTTATCCAAAAACTGTTAAACTGAAAATACCAGTGGGTCAGGAGATGTTTAAATTAGTTCTATGCTCTTAACACTAGAACTACCGGCATTAAGTCTGTTATATTTAAATATATTAAATAAGTACTTTGGAAGAAGAGGTATCAAACGGTGGAGAAGATAATTGATTCAGTAATTTATGTTTTACAAGATGAGCATAGAATGTCTACTCTACGGTTCCCCGGTAAATTTAGAGAATTTTTGTAAAAAATGAGCAACCAGTCATTTTGACTGGCTTGGTAGTTCTAGTGTTAATATTGCGTTAAGTTATATGATATATCGGAAATCAGTGATAAATTATTATTCCAACAATTAATTCTCAGTTATTGCGCGTTCATTCACAAAAGAAATCGTAGGGCAAGGGGTTAACGTTCATGGTGCATAAAGATGTGATTTTAATAGGAAGTGTTTCACTGCGGTAGAAATGATAAAACTAAAGAGACACGGGTGACATTCAACGTGTTAATCATCCCGTTACCAATGCATAATACGCGCATTATATTCTATCCCGTTTACACATAAATTGTAGTCGTAACTGTTCCGTCAATGAGAGAAATAAGAGTATATTTCTCTTTGTGCCTGTCCGTGAAGACTACGCTGTTGGATTAATACCAATTACATGTTTCTCGACATAAGCCGACTAATACTTCATTACAAAGAATTCTTATTGTCAGATAAATCTATTGATGCATTCAAAATCAGGTGGTTTCATTTAAAGGAATAAAGTTGACCTTAAACTGTCGCCCACTATTCGTGGCAAATAATTTTTATTCGAGCATTTTTTTCGATAACTTTAACACTAAAACTACCGACGTTGTATCTACCAAAATTTAGACACACTGAATAAGCACTTTGGAAAAAGAGAAATCAGGAGGTGAAAAAGATGATTAATTAACTAATTTAGGTTTTATAAGATAGAAGTGGAATATTTACTTCATGGCTCCCCTATTAATTTAGGGAATTTTTAGAAAAATTGGGAACTGGTCATTTTGATCGGCTTGGTAGGTTTAGTGTTTAATCTCACCTGAAATATTCAATAGTTTCTGGTTGAACGAAATATACTGGGTGTAGGTATGTGACAAAAATTCTTTAGACACGCAAAAAACACTTCTTCCAGAATTAACGCAATTCGTGACAGTAGGGCATTACTTATTGTTACGGAGGCATTGAACTGTGAAAATTCAAAACAGCGGGATTAGACGAGCTACTGCTCTCGCCGGATGTCAGGCATGCTCTTGTACTTCCCTCAGCAGTTAATTACTCGCTGTAACACACCGGAAAGTTGTCGTTATCGACGTAACAACGTCAATTCAAGTAATCTAATTTTAATTATTAACGTGGTAGTGGAAGAAACAAAGGCTTTCATGTAGCCCCGTTAAAGCACTACATACAGCGCTCTGATGTTACGCAATTATCATTGTACCCTTCGTCTCTTGGATATTCGTTTAGGCATACGAGATGACGATGTGAATGTCCGTAAAAATGCAAATCTTGCATTTAAATTTCGATGAAAAAAATACCGGTCCATAGGGTTAAGAATCTTCTTGGCAACGATGAAATGTGTCAAGATATAGGAGGAACACCCCATGGTAGTTTATGGCACACGATTTTTTTTATAGTTTCAAATCCGATTTCAAGGTTTAGTTATTCCATGAAAGATTTATACTTTTTTTTATATGTATCAAGCTAGTCGACCCAAGTCGTGCATGTCAATGAAGAAAACTGTGGAAAATAATGGATGTTGACCAGTTTAACACTAGATTTACGGAAGCCGTCAAATTGACGGATTCCTACTTGTTTTATAAGTATTTCTCCAATTTACAGAGAAGCTGTATAGTAGATATTTCACGTGTATTTTACAATACAATAATGACTTAACGAATTACCGTCATTGCCGCTTGATCCCTCTTTCTCCAAAGTCCTTATTTAACCCTTTGCAGTCCTATGTCGAGCTACACTCTTTCACTTCATTTTATTTTCTAACAATTTCTAACAAAATATCACCTAAATATCCGTCAGTATCTATAGTTATTCCTATCGTTAAAAAAAATGAATAACCAACGATAGAAAATGTTGCGAAATTAATTTCGTTTAGCTAATCACAAAATTGACAAAATAAGTCGGACCGCAAAGGGTTAACCGTTTGAGTGCGGCGGAGCGTTATCGCGCTTCTCTTGTGTTGTGCCAAAAATGCGTAGAAGCGCGATCGCGCTGCTGTATGTTACTACGATATAATTTTCGCATTAATTGAGAGCAGGATAAGACGACTTGCGACAGTGTGAGGTATGCAGTAAAAAAATGGTAATGGAATTAAACGATCCAACCTAATTTGCGCTATACATGAAAAAGGAATTCATGGAACTTGTGCAGCAAAACACTCTTGTAATAAGTGAGAATAAAAAATATTACTGTTAGTAAAAATTATTTGTTAAGTAATAATTAGAGTTAATTATAACCGTTTCTATTATTTTCCAAAAAAATAACTACGCATTTCATTCCACACTTTTGGCATATATACAAGAAAATTTGTCAGCGCTCAAATATACAGCACAGAACTCAAATATATTGCAATGTAACAGATTTCACGCCCGTAAATCTACTGTTAGCGTAACTATACATATTTAGACAGTTACTTACGGCGCTCTTCCAATGCGATACGTATCCCCGTGTTATCATCATTATTTGTTAAGCTAATTTACCGTATTATATCCAAAGCCGGAACAATTGTAAAGATTAGAGGTTGTAATAATAAAAAAAGAATAGTACGGTTCAATTTGGGAAAATAAAAAAAGTAGAGATTAAACGAGATGTATTCAAAGAACGAGCACAATATACATTTTTCTCCTGTTATCATCATTAAGTGTTAAGCTAATTTACCGTATTATATTCAAGGCCGGAACAATTGTAAAGATTAGACGTTGTAATAATAAAAAAAGGAATAGTACGGTTCAATTTGGGAAAATAAAAAAAAATAAGTAGAGATTAAACGAGATGTATTCGAAGAACGAGTACAATATACATTTTTCTCGTGTTATCATCATTAATTGTTAAGCTAATTTACCATATTATATTCAAGGCCGGAACAATTGTAAAGATTAGACGTTGTAATAATAAAAAAAGGAATAGTACGGTTCAATTTGGGAAAATAAAAAAAAATAAGTAGAGATTAAACGAGATGTATTCGAAGAACGAGTACAATATACATTTTTCTCGCATTATCATCATTAAGTGTTAAGCTAATTTACCGTATTATATTCAAGGCCGGAAAAATTGCAAAGATTAGAGGTTGTAATAATAAAAAAAAAGAATAGTACGGTTCAATTTGGGAAAATAAAAAAAAATAAGTAGAGATTAAACGAGATGTATTCGAAGAACGAGTACAATATACATTTTTCTCGTGTTATCATCATTAATTGTTAAGCTAATTTACCGTATTATATTCAAGGCCGGAAAAATTTTAAAGATTAGAGGTTGTAATAATAAAAAAAAGAATAGTACATTTCAATTTGGGAAAATAAAAAAAAAAGTAGAGATTAAACGAGATGTATTCGAAGAACGAGTACAATATACATTTTTCCATAAATAATTCGTAAATAACCAAAATCGTTTGGAATAAAATCATGTAAGGTGTGTTCATAAGGTTAAAAATAAATATAAATATTCCTAAGCTACTTATAAGGAAAAAACGGTCGAAACAAAATCTAGTACAAAATACAATGAATATCATTTGTGGTAAATATAGCAGCATTTCAAACAATATCCTGGACGTTGAGGACAATCGGAACATTCGTAGACGGTGTCCGTCCTCCTTCCTTCTGCACTGCACGATTTGCATCTCTTGCTAGGTATTTTTTTCTTCTCCGGTGTCAATTCTCGTTTGAGAACGATATGCTTCTGATTTCTTATACCACATTGTATCTCCGTAGGAGGAAGTAATGCTTTTATAACACTTAGTCTGAATTCGTAAAGTGGCATTTTGTTTCCAGAATATTTATTGTAGAGTGCATGGGAATTGATGACCATAATTTCCAATATATGCAGAAAAAGCTTTTTATGCCATCGCATGTTTTTCCTTTCGACTGCGTAATAGGACAACGTCCGGTTCTGCCTATCCATTCGGGACAGAAACTTATTGCAATTAGCGATCGGCAATGGCTTAGACTTCACCTCCTTTCGTCTCGTTTCAATCTCGATCATGCTGTTTTCAAATTCAGACGAGATATAACATACCTCTCTTTTATCCTTCCATTTACCTATCATTATTCCTTTTGCGTATTTTGCAATACTCTCTCCTTTTTTCAGTTTTGCCAATCGTACAGCTTCCGGCGTATTTTTTCTCGATGCCCTTAGCGTTCCTGTACAGTGTGTTTTCTGGTCAAGAAGTGCACAAGCCAACTCGAAACTATTGTATTTGTCCATGTAGACATGATGGCCCACATTGAGCATTCCTTGTAACAAATGAAAAACAACTTTTTCCTTGTGCTTCGTGCCTCCTGAATCGTCCAACATTTCCGTGTAAACCGCACATTTTTGCACTATTCCATCAGGAGTGGATAATACGTGCAGTTTGATGCCATACTTATGACTTTTGTTTTGGATACAATGCCGAAATATGAGTCTACCTCTCCACAAAACCATCGACTCATCCAGTGAAAGTTCACGCCCCGGATAGTACACCTCCGTCATTCTATCATTGAAAAAAGTTATGACAGAGCGAATTTTATACAGTCTATCGTCAGAGTTTCGTTGTCCAGGACGGATGTTGGGAGAAAAGTGCAACGCACGTAGGATTAGTAAGAAACGATTTCTACTGATGCTTTTTGAAATGGCTTCCTGGTGAAAGAAAGGGTCTTTCTTCCAATAATCTTGAAGCCTTCGCATCTTCACATTCCCCATATGAAGGAGTACACCTAGGAACACTAATAATTCCTCGTTTGTTACGTCTTTCCAGGAAGTTATCCGAGATTCATCTTTCGTTCGCTCGGAGAGAAATATTTCCGTTGCATAATTGTTGGTTTCCTCGACGGTTCTCGAAAGAAACTGGTCAGTGAGCAATAGTCGAAAAAAACCTATTGGAGTGCTTTCCTTCGGTTTCATCAGTAAGCTCTCAACTTTGGTGAAGGAGTGGCTTACCATGTCGGTGGGTTCATCACCCCAATTCACGTCCCCTTCCTCTTCGGGTTCTTCGAGTTCTTTGACTTCTTGTTGTTCGTGATGTTCTTCTATTTCTTCTTCGGACGCTGAATCACCATCTTCGTCTTCAGCTGGCTCCAAATTGCCGCTTTCATCCTCGTATCCATCCCCGTCGAACTCCGAATCACTCTCATCCAGTATTTTTAAAAGTACTTCTTCCGTAAATTTATGGGATTTACTAAATGTGGAAGGTTTCGAAGGCCCTGGCTTGTTGTCAGATCCCTTCTGCATTTTCGAAGCTGCCCTCGGAAAACAAAACGGCGAGAAAAACCGGAAGTACGCTCGAAAAACTATGGCGCGATATCTTTATAGAGTGCCGGCATACACAACCAACCGCTCGCGCAGTGAAATAGTAACTGACTAGCTGCAATCCTTAACCACGTTTGATGCCGGGGACGGAAATTTCCGTCGCGCTCGTCCCAGGTCGTGTGCCACCGTCGGAAATTGCCGTCAGCACTCAGCGCTCACGCATTGCACCCGGCCAGTGCGGCTCCGGCGGATGTGTAGAAAAATTCGACCGGCAGTGAAAGCAGCCCCGTCCAAGGACGAGCGCAACGGAAATATCAGTTACCGGCATCGAACACGTCAAACACTCTACAACAATTAACAATGTGTTTCCCTATTTAGTTGCTCCCCGAAAATATTTTCATTTTACCTTTCACTTCATTTTATTAATAGTTAAATAAATCTAATATCAAAATTTTTATCGCATTTTAAACCTTAAGAATTGTACGTTCGATGTCCGGATGAAGAAAAACATAAACCCCAACAACGTTCTATTTATTAAAAAAATGATTTCCCTAGTTATATGCTCGCCACTGTATGTGGACAGTTATTACTTTACATCCTACAAAAAACTATTTCGATTAGTGAAATAGTTGTAAAAATAAATGTGCAATCTTTACTAAATTTGCTAACCAGAAAATAAATTGCCCCGTTGCCACAAGGGATGTGAAAGTATTTTTTACATATATTTGCGAAAGATAGTTCGCGCAGTGGCATTGCCTTTTCTTTAATGAATTAAGTAACAATTTTACCGAAAGTATTACGACTGCTAAATAATAAAAATAATAGTTACGTTTAAAAAACATACTGACAACACTATTTTGCGGTATTTACAGATTTATCAGCACATTTTGTATTGTTTCTTGCCACGTTTGTGCACAGTTTGTTTGTTGTTACTTTATGAAATGTGAACGTCATTATTTTACATTATATTTTCTTCATCAACAATAGAAATAAAATTAAATTTCTTTGTAACCGAAAGTAAAAATTCGTCTCTGATGAGGTTAAAAGCAAAGTGAAATGTAGATGGTAATACGTTTTTGTATTTATGTTAAAAGCATATTTGGTTGGGTCTTAATTAAGCACGCCTCGGGTCGGTGTGTAATATCCATTTTACTTTTGCAGGAATACTCCGCGGATGCAGTATCACACGTTCACAAATATCTCATGAAGAATGAAGTCCCCGTTAATTTATTCGAGGTTGGTTGATAATATTCCACTATCTTTTCTCAAGTTCGATCAATCTTCTTCGACATTCAATTTGAATTTGCATTAATTCTTTCTGCAGCCATATATCGAAGAAATTTTTAACCATTTACGAGGGGAGCCGTTTAAAAAGTTTTTGGAAAGGTACGTAAAAGAAAAACGTAGTAATACGATTTTTGTTAAATTCTTACAAATTATTAATGTATACTTTCAGCGACAAGTACACTCGATTCTGCCAATGGAAGAACTTAGAATTGAATATTCAGGTACGAAACATTTTTTATTAAAATTGCGTCCAATAATATTATTCTTCGGTTGAAAAATTCATTTAATTATATTTTACAATATATAAGTGTACTTTTAATTATGCACAAACGGTATGACTTCTTTATGTAATATGTAACATGTTTATTATAATATTAACCCTTTGCCCTATAACAACGAGTGACATTCGTGATGCGATTGATGGAACAGAAAATTTGCAAGCTTCTCAAAAATTATCAAATTGAGAATATCAGTGGAACACGACACGATAATATGATTTCTATGTTATTAATATTGCGTTCAATTCAAAAATATATCAAGAATCACTAACATATTTTTATTTTAGCAATGTAATTGTCAATTATTACGGAGGAAGCCATAAAAGAAATCGTAGGACAAGGGGTTCATAATGAATGTAACCACCGTTCCATGTACGTTCTGCCTTTGAAAGTATTTTCATGAAAATTCGTGATACTTTCAAAGTTCTGCAAAATTTCCACATTTTTAAGGAGAAGAATTTATTTGAAATCAGCGCTGCTCAGGCTTTTCCATCGACACTTCTCGGCCACAATTTATACACTTTCGACCAAATCTGATAATACCATAACTCAATTATTGTGATGTTTCTTTTCTATCATTTGTCTTTAATCCCTTGCCCTACGATTTCTTTTGTGACTGTGTAAGCCGCAATTTAGATTTAAATTACTGAAATAAAAATTGATCAGTGATTTCTGCTAAATCGTAAACTTTCACACTAGAACTATCGTCTTTGTATCTATTATATTTAAATATAATACATAAGTACTTTGAAATAAGAGAAATTAAGAAGTGAAGAAAGATAACCAGTTAAATCATTTTTATTTTGTAAAATTGTCCTGGAATATTTACTGCATGGCTACCCTATCAATTTAGGGAATTTGTAAGAAACATTCGGCACTGGTCATTCTGACCGCCTTGGTAGTTTTAGTGTTAACATAATACTAATAACACAGAATTAATTTTATCGCGTATTCTTCTAATATTTTCAATTTGATAGTTTTTGGAAATTTTCAAAATTTCGTATTCCGTGTCACGAGTGTCACTCATTGTAGGGCAAGGGGTTAACTGAAAATATATGAAGCTAATAAATAAATAAGATCTACTATTACCTAATGTCTTTCGAAAACCAAGATTTGCTTGTTTTAAGATAATATTGCCTTTCAAGACTAAAAAAGATATTTTTTTGGACGTTTCATTGTTAATTAGTATTATGCGTGCATAAAAGCTGGGTATCCCAACGTTTCATCCATAACTTTGATTTGCTTCGCGAGGTTTGCGAGATTTAAAAATGGCATCCTTCACACTTTTGAACTTAGAACTTTAATATCGCAATGTTCATTATACGGGCGAGAGATAGTTATTTGTGAGAGGGGTGTCATTTTGACCAGAACTTTGAACCCTTTGCACTTTAACCAGCGCTTTTGCATCTTAACATAAATATCCCGCGGTACCTACAATCGTTCCTAGTATTAAGTAAAAATGAATAAACGATAGACAATTTTCCGAGACTACATTTGCTTGTCTGACGAAAAATTAGTAAAATACTCGGAGCACAATGGGTTATTTAACGGGAAACTTTGAATCTTTGCGTTGCGATATTGTAGTTCCGTCATTAACCGTTTGAGTCCCAGGGGGTATTGAAAAAACACTGTCGAAGAATCCCAAACAGCGCAACCGCGCTTTCTCTACATGAGTACGAAAAGACCAAGCAGCGCGATAGCGCTTGTTTTATTTTATGTCGAGAAATACCAAGCGGCGCGATTGCGCTTGGTTTATTTTATATCGACAATGTGTAGTCTGCAGCACCAAAAATGCAATAAAAAGATCACATTTAATTTGCGTGCGATGTAAAAAAGGAATTCATCCAATATGTTTTGATAAACACGGACGTTACAAATTATAAGTGTTACTCTCCATTTAAATTGTTCGTTCATAACACAAAAATATTGTTAATTAGTAATTCGTTATTTTATAAAATGCATATGTATTATTACATATGCATACTGTAAAATTTATAAATATTTCAAGTTTTGTTCGATAAAAATGATTGAGAAGATAACAATGAAATAAAAATTTTCATTTTGAAATGTATTATTGCATTATTATAGTATTATTCTACCTATTGTAAAATGTACTATTTACATTCAAAGGAGCTGTGCGATGTACTTGCGTCAGTAAATCTGAGCGCGCGACTTCGACAATCGGTATCGCACCGTCAGTTGTCCATAATGCTCGAAATGTGCTGGGTTTTCTCGACATAAAATCTCAACAGCGCGATCGCGCTGCTTGGGACTCAAACGGTTAATACGGTGTATACAATTTTTATCCACTTCTAAGCGGTTAATAAAAGAAAGAAATTTTCAATGATAAGCCAAGTTTGGAAAGTCCAATATAAGTGAAAACGTAAAACAACGTACGTGATATGATACTAATACATTATTCTGATTGTAGCTTACGATGAACGACTTCAGCGTGCATCGAATAATAGGAAGGGGAGGTTTTGGAGAAGTGTATGGTTGCCGAAAAGCGGACACCGGGAAAATGTATGCCATGAAATGTCTCGATAAGAAGCGTATCAAGATGAAGCAAGGTGAAACCTTGGCTCTCAATGAAAGAATAATGCTGTCGCTTGTGAGTACTGGAGTAAGTATCATTGATAGTACAATGCTTATATGACGTAAAAGTGTTACTGAAATTTGGACACTCGTCCGGAATGGTAACCTCGACGTTACACAATAGCATATTTGTAAATAGTAAACTTAAGAGCTGCAACTGTAAAAAAGTAGTTTTTTCCCAACTCCCTGATATTGATATTATAGAAACTATGAAAAGGGGGCATTATTTCTTCCCTTTAAGGGGGTACTCCCGATTTCGTGGTCAAATAAATGAATTTTCTTTACCGAGCCTTGTAGATTAATTGTATATGAATTTAATATGTTATAAATAATGTTATAAATAAATTATGTTTTAAATAATTTGTAAACTTATTCCTTTTGTATGTAAAAAACCATGAAACTTTTCCTTATAACATTTTTTGGTATCTACGATAGTTTACGATTACTGCGTCGTGGCGGATCTGCACGGCCTACATATTGCATAATAAAACAAAAAAATTTTGATTTTGATTTTTTACAAAACCAATAATATTCTACAAGACAAGGGACGCATTTGTGGCATAATACATTTTTTCCATTTCCATTCGTTTATCAGATGTAGTAACGTAAAGTGTCAAAACCGGCAAAAGAAAAGGGTTAATTTCACGACTCCAGAGTAAATTACGGAAAAACACAAAAACATGTAACTTTTATTTTCATTGATCTATCATTTAAAAAAAGTTTGGTTAAAATCGCATCGCAAATTTTAAAGATATAACGAAAAACCTGTCATTTTTTAATACAAAATTAAGAAAAAATCGTCAAATAAAATTTTAAATTCCATAGGTGTTTAGTACACAAAAAAGCGAATATTTCGTACAGTTATCGTAAATCTCTATCATTAACCGTTTTGAAGTTATAAGCGAAAGAAGAAAAAATGTCGAAACTTTGAAGGATGGTTTCACCCCCTAAACGTGCGACTTAGCCTATATAAAAAAAATATGTATCGATTATTTTCACGTGCTTAACAAATTTGCAAAGTTTCATTCAAATCGGAGGCGGACACCTTGGGTAGTTCCCTTGTAAGTCTAAAAATTTCCGGTTCAACCAAATCGAAAAAATGCATCTAATACAAAGAAGGTATAACTAAACGGTACAGAAACTTTCAAACTAATTACTGTTACAGTTTTTTATACAATAAATGCTAAAATATCGGCCTATCTGACCAAGATAATCGGAGTACCCCCTTAATCCTTTGCGGTCCGAATTATTTTGTCAACATTGTAGCAAGCCAAATAAAATTAATTTCACAACATTTTCGATCGTCGGTTATTCATTTTTTTGTAATGATAGCAATACCTATAGGTACTGATCGATATTTAGGGGATATTACAAAATCATTAGAAAATTGGAAAGTCGATATTAGAACGTCAGAAAATAGAATGAAGTGAAAAGTTATGTCGAGTATAGCTCGACATAGGACTGCAAAGGGTTAAGTAATTTTAATTGAAACATTGATCACTGTAATATTGAACTAGGTGCGATAATTATAAATATATTTTTAGGTGGACTGTCCGTTCATAGTGTGTATGACTTACGCCTTTCATACACCGGACAAACTTTGTTTTATATTAGACCTGATGAATGGAGGTGATCTTCATTATCATTTAAGTCAACACGGCGTCTTCAATGAACCCGAAATGAAATTCTACGCGGCGGAAGTGATCCTAGGATTAGAACATATGCACCGAAGATACATCGTCTACCGAGATCTGAAGCCGGCAAACATTCTCCTAGACGAGCATGGCCATGTGAGAATATCAGATTTAGGACTGGCTTGTGATTTTTCAAAGAAAAAGCCACACGCGGGTGTGTGAGTATGACATTAAATAAACACTGAAGTTTCCCGGTTAAAACGAATCTAATCTAAATATTTTTGTCGCAGAGGTACACACGGGTATATGGCGCCTGAGGTACTTTCAAAAGGTACACCTTACGATTCGAGCGCCGACTGGTTCTCATTTGGCTGCATGTTGTATAAACTTTTGAAAGGTCACAGTCCCTTCCGGCAACATAAAACCAAAGATAAACATGAAATTGATCGTATGACACTTACTATGGTTAGTCTTTTTGCTTAGGTCGATTTTATCCAATTAGTACATAATCTTAGCTGCATTTGCTATAGCTTAGCTGCATTTGCTCAGAAGCCAATGCGGTTAAGTCCATTTTTCGATACTTTCTAATTTTTGTAAATTTTGATAGAATGAAGTTTATACCATTAAAATTTACAAGAATCAGAGAACATCAAGAAATGGACGTAACCGCCTTGGCTTCTGATCGACTCCAATGTAAATACGCATGTATACATACATCCGTGTTAATGTTGAAACAGCACAGTCATGTTAACCCGGATGTTGCTACTGTCCTTTTAAAATGCGTGCGAATTATTATACTATAAATGGTGTATGCCATAAAGGCATTTGTGAATAATTATAATCGTAAAGGAGTTCTTTTTAAAGGACATCTTCTCGTTCACAAATGGAAAATTCAAGTTTCTGCGAATTCATTTTTTTACTAATATCTCAATAATTAACATAGAACTTTATGGAAAAGTAAACATTTAAAGAAAAAAAGTTTCAGTAACATCTGGGTTAATATATTATGAGAATATTCATGGCCCCTAATGTATCGCTTGCAACCATTCATGAATATTCTCAAGAAAATACTATTATTAAAGCAAAAGAAACAATTTAACGATATATACATTACCCCTTGTGATTAGATGCCTCTTATAATATATATGAATAAAAAATACCTCGCTCCGAAATACAACTGTTAATGAGATAAATAGGGCGCAAGTGGTTAACTATAGCCGCAGTCACGGTATAGCAAGGTTGTAAACTAAACTCTTAAAAGTTTGCATCGATTGACGATGCGATACTCAAAGAGACACCAAAAACCTGGAACACATTTTCCCCCTCGTATGGCTGTGCAACTCCCACTCCTGGTATTTTATTGATAGTGAATAAAAGATTTCTTCGGGCTACCCTGATCCAATCCCAAGTCGATATCCCTTTGGACTACCTCGACGAGTCTGACTCGTGGTTGCAATTTTCAGTCAAATATCACTAACAGCTTGATAGTTTCTTAGGTTTTGTTTCGTATCGTAAACTTTCAAGGCTCAGAAAAGTTAACGGCGTGCGTCAGCTGCTACAATTCTGTCCCGAATTTCGGCCGGGTGAATGGTAGGGCAAGGGGTTAAAATTTCTGTCACTGCCGTTGTAGCTGTATCTAAAACATGTGCATTTAAGCGCCTAATCGATTTAACCCCTTGCCCTACGATTTCTTTTGCGACTGAATGCTTATTAACTCAGTTTTAATTGATGAAATAAAAATTTATTATGGATTTCTGATATTTTATATGATGAACGCAATATTAATAGTGTAGAATTAATTTGATTATCTCTGGACTCACAGATGTTTTCGGTTTAATAGTTTTTGGAGAACTTCAAAATTTCCTCTTCCATTTATCGTATTACGAGTGTCACACGTGATTGTAGGACAAGGGATTAACAATCTCGTTGTGTCGTGACTGCGGCTATATATGTATATGGTTTTTGTACCGTATATCAATGCAAATAAAATACTTCTATGTTAAAAATTCAAACCTCACCCAAGATCCCAAAGATCTAAAAGGTCTTGCCGGGAAAAAAGAAGTATAAAGCATGTATCGAAGATTTATTCAACTTCTTACAACTGATTTATAGTCTCAATAGATATCAATTATTTCAGAACGTCGAGCTACCCGAAACATTTTCTCGAGAGCTGCGATCACTTTTGGAAGGTTTGCTACAACGAGATATCAACAACAGACTCGGTTGTCGGGGTGGTGGAGCTGACGAGTTAAAAGAACACCCATTTTTCAGTGGTATTGATTGGCAACAAGTTTATCTCCAGAAATATACACCACCGCTTATTCCACCGCGCGGAGAAGTAAATGCCGCCGATGCTTTTGATATTGGCTCCTTTGACGAAGAGGACACGAAAGGTATCAAGCTGACTGACGCGGATCAAGATTTGTATAAAAATTTTCCTCTAGTCATCTCTGAAAGATGGCAGGCTGAAGTGGCCGAGACTGTGTTCGAGACAATCAATAACGAAGCGGATAAGGTAAAGAGAATACGCTTGATAACTCAATGAGAAACTCTTCGACTGTGACGTAACATATTTTTGCTAATTATTATTTGTTTTCTTTGTTAAAGATGGAAAATAAAAAGAAAGCGAAACAGAAACAGTGGTTCGACGCGGACGAAAAAGGTGGGAAAAGAATTGAACGTGAAACGATGTTGTTACTCTGATGCCTAAATATGCCTTAATTATAATTTTGTAATTACAGGATCAGACTGCATTTTACACGGTTATATTAAAAAATTAGGTGGTCCATTCGCGAGCGCGTGGCAAACGCGTTATGCAAAACTTTATCCGAACCGATTAGAATTACATCCTGAGTCTACAACAAAACCGGAATTGGTGTTCCTTGACCAGGTAAAAAGATAATGTTATGAAAGTGTTCTTGAGTATTGCGAAGGTATAGTTAAAATTGTATTCATACATTCTCTTCGCCTGTATAAACATAATATTACGAATATAGATGCAAAAAACCTAAACAAGTTTAAAGCATACAGTTAGAAATTATAAGTACCAAGCAATCAGAATGACCGCGGCCCAATTTTTTCTAAACATTCCGTAAATTGATAAGGGAGCCATGCAGTAAATATTCCACTTCTACCTCATAAAGCCTAAATTACTTAACTGATCAACTTTTTCACCTCTTGATTTCTCTTTTTCCGAAGTACTTATTCAGTATATTTACTTATAAAAGATATAACACTGGTAGTTCTAGCGTTAATACCAGACAGACATTTTAGATAATGGATACTTTCCCCCGCGTTATTGTTCCATGTTCTATCCTTTTACATGCTTGGTATCTTTTATCTAAAATTTGTCGCACTCTTACATTTATCTTTTACCATTACCGTAGATAATTATCTCTTACTCTTTCTAGCTATAGACTTATACCAATATTGAATTTAAGAATTAATTGCAGGTCACAATTGTCCATTTATGGAAACTCCCGAAACGTTAAAATTTCTCGTTTCACATGTTGCTCTATACACCCCCTCTTCCTAACCCTTTCGTTACGGGCGCCGACTATAGCCGGCATCCATCCGACGAATTACCTGTACGGGCGCCGACTATAGTCGGCATCGAATTATACCGTAACTGTAACATATCTCTTGATTATATTGACCCATATTGGATTAATCCAAATGAAAGTACAGTTTGGCCGTCGAGACGAGCTTCAGTTTTCCTTTATCCGACAGTGGAATATTTGTACGATAGAAAAGTGTTATAATAAAAAATCTTTTTTGAAACGTGCACACTTTTTTGGCGCGGTGTCGCGTTCAGTGACAGCTCTCCAGCGGAGCGGACTCCAGTAACGAAAGGGTTATGATGGAACTTTTCAGCCACCCCTGATTATGCTGTCAACTTAGTACCTGCTGTATCTAGAAACAGAAAATGAGAGAAAATAATTCCTTACTGTAAACAGCTCGATGGATAGCTTTACATTAAACAATGAAAAATAGTTTACAAATTGTTATAGGTGGAGGAAGTTGGCGCGGATCTTCAGCACGTAAAAGGAGAACAATGTATCGTCGTTCGTACAAGAGATGCGAAAATTGTACTTACCAATCCTGTAAGTGGATCTTTTCGTACAACTTCAATGAAGAATCATTCTTCGGACTTAGCGTTAAGAATAATTTAAATCTCACATAGTTATAAATCTCAAGTATCATAACTCGAAAGAATCTAACTCGGAACTTACATTTCGCCAGGATGAAATAAGTTTAAAGGAGTGGGCACTTTCACTGAGGTCAGCTCACAAATGCTCAATGGAAATGCTGGGTAACATGGCAAGGAAGGCTGGCAAGATATATGGGACTGAACGGGACGCAGTGATACCAGCGATGCAACGATCCACGAATGGCAACTAGCCCATTGCCAAGAAGTGTACACGGTCATGTACAGTCTCCAGTCCCACTGCCCCGCAGCAGCGACAGCAGCAGCAACTTTTTTTATACTGAGATACGATGCGAAGATCGAGGAGAAGGAAGAAGACTAAAAAGGAAGATTCTAACATTGAAGTAAACAGTGAGCATGCAACAGCACACGATGATGCTGTTCCTTCCCGTAACGCTCGCACGACTTCCCGTAACTGAAAGAAAAAGTAACTTACTTCCAGCGCGTCTTGGAACATCTCCAAAGAAATCCCCTTGTACGGCGGATAGCGCCGAGCTGTATAGAGACTCTAGAAAGTAGTGTCGTAAATACCGGGGTCCGGAAGAAAGCCCTCTCATCCCTAATCCAGGGCTCCTCTGGTTTAATTCTCGGGATACATAGCGTCATGTCGTTATATTTGTACGTTAGCTGTATGTGCAATGTGGCGTAGCACCTAGCGACTGAAAGCCCATTGGAACACACTAAAATCCATCACTGGACTTACATACGAAACACCCACACAAACACAGGGACACGAATACAACCGGTAGTGTATTATCAATATTATTACGAAACCCATATTCTAATTACTTCTACACGTACGATGTACCACTCGTTTACTTAATTTATTTACTAATGCAGGACAATTTTATATTATCTTTACGATAACGTGAAAAATAAACATTATTTATTATGTTATATCGTACCCACGGAGGAGAGAGAAAAAGAGCTCGTTTGTATATTGTCAGGAGAAGATCGAATATTGTTATAACTGTGTATGCTCGAGTGGGCATAGACGAGTCCACTCCGGCAATAAAATTGTGCGATGAACGCAAATTTAAAGTTTATTCTTTCTTGCTAATATTATTATTGTTATTATTATTATTACTCTTTTTATTATTATTCTTATTATTATTATTATTGTTCTCCTTAGATGTATGCCAGTACCTGGGATATTTGAAAGTAAGTACTGTGAATACCCCTGACGTATCAGGATAGACAAAAAGTATGATTGATATCAGAAAACAATCATTATTTTATTGGAATAGAAAAATTGGATACAGAATTACATAAAATAATGTCAAGTGTTCTACACGGATATATACGATTGAACGTCAACCCTCCAAAACTTTTAATAACGGATCAAAAGATAAGCAATATCGAGATTATTCAACATACGAGGTTATAAAACGTTCTCTTTCAAATACATTGTGCATTTAATATCGTCAAGTTTGTTGTTCTATTTCTCTTTTATCTCCCTCAAAAGTCGAACTAATCGTGAGTCTACGTCGTTAGAACAGAGTCTTCGTTCCAAAGTTTCGAAATCTGCCTTCTCGAGCCACGAAGGAGGATCGATTTCTTTTTGCGGAAGTGGGCACAATAATCTTTCTATTACTGCGCATAAGCCGCACCACGTTCTAAAATACAATGCCTCCTTTATCTCGCCAATCAAGGAATTTAAATATTCATTTTGTTCTGCTGTCAAAGGCTTTCCAATCACTTCTTGAAGAGCTACATAAACATTCTTTGGCGACATACGTCGGAAATCCTGTATAGTCTCTTCGTTGAATCTACTAAAAATACGACCAAAAATTACTTTTCTTCCGGACGTAACGAAAACGTGTTTGCTGAGATACGCGAGTGGTGTCAATCCTGAAACAATAATATTTTGATTAAGAATTTACTTTCAATTATTTCCTTACCAGAAAACTTCTGATTTCATATTTCAACTTCATTCCGTCAAAGAATCCACTTATTATAATATTTTAACGGATACCACACATTAAATTTATAACTTTTCATAAATATTCATCGACTTCAACCCGAAACATAGTTTTTTTGGGACACATCATATTATTAAATACTATAATGCCCAAGAACGTTATTGGCTTGAGAAAATTTCGAATTAATTACGATGGAAATAAAAATCATTTTATACTTTAGGAATAAAGTTGTAACATGAATAAGGGAGTGTATATCAATCATTGTATTATTGTGTACAGACCTCGCAGACTTTGACTATCAAGAATCTCGAATCTTGCTGTTTGACGAGAAAATACTCTTGGTGCATTTGTTACCGAAGTGTTTGTAAACGTATGACGCGATCCTCTTAAACCTAAATGGCCTTCGCCTTTTACTCTCCACGCTTCCTCGAATGCAATCCTTCTCTAGTAATATTTTATAAATACAATGTAAATTATATAGTTAATATAATTAAGATAATTAAGTGTCACGGTCACCGGAAAATCAACACAATCGCTAATTCCATACTGTCTTACTGTACTGTAGTTAGTATTCTTGCGGATAATTTAAAGTATTTAGCGATTATTACTAATATTACTATTCAGTATTAATATTTTTTCATGTCTCATTGTACTTAGGTTGTTTTTAATTAATTATATAATTTCATATATTCCTATTTGTTTAAGATTTTACCTTATCCGAGAATTCTGCTTCTACCTTATCGCGATCTAATTCCCGACACAACTGCTTTAGAATTTCTGGTGCGATAAAACTGCGTGGCATCTCCGGTCCTGTTGTTAATGCAGAGATTTTCTTTGGGGACACGTCCGTATTTCCTGACTCACCATTGCAGGTATGGACTCTGATTAAAGTATGTAAATAGTCTTAAGGCACGCGGAAAACAATCGAATAAAGATATAAAATGTGTCTAATCTTTACTGATCGATCAGTAAAGTAATATTGAAAATATAAACTAACGAGGTCCTTCTAGAGCCATCACCAATTTGTGATATTTGAGTTTCAGTTTGCTCAAACAAGTCTCGAACTTCCGCCTGCTGACCATACGTTGAACCCCTTCTGCATTTTCTTTTGCGTAACCGTTTGCCTCTACGGCGAACAATTACAGCTTCTTCGTCCCCGTTCTCTACCTTGCTTTCCTCCTCGTTTTCGTTAGGAGTCTTCAGAAAATAGAGAATTGCATTGGATACATAAACGAATAGAACGAAAATATACAAATGGAACTTGCTTGAATGTCTGATACAGTGTAACAGGAAATACAGGTACCGCAGATAAAAATAAAACGATGTAGCGCCATATTTAACATAGATTTGAATACTGTAAACACGTAACAATTAACTTTTCCTTGTATTTCACACTATAAGCCATACCTGTAACTTAACGTTTAAGCAAGTACGCGAGAATTATAAGCCAATAACACTAACGAGTACCAATTCAGGAATTTCATGCAGATCTGAAGATATCAAAGAGGTCGTCAGCGGTGCCGGAGAATGCGGTTGATGTCGAGAAATTGGCTTGGCGATGGAAACCTCAGTCTTTCGTAATGTTGGCGGTCGCTCTAAAGTTAAAGCATGCCAAGTGAAAGTCTCATTTTCCTGAAAATAGAATAATTCTGACGTGTCGTATATTGTTAATTTACGTATCGCTGTCGTCTTAGAAGCAACATTTATTTTTGCAAATTAAAATGCAATGTTATAATAGGTGAACCACACCAGACTCCGCGTTTGTCCGGCTGCAAATTATCGCGTTTCTCTAGTAAACACATGTTACAAGGATTTGAAAGATATGAGAAAAAAGAGAGAGATAAGAGACGTAAATATGATTTGCACGTTTAATTAGTCAGACTCTGTGATTGAAAATTGTTTTTCGTAGTTTTGCCCATTCCTTGCAGACAAAAGGTACTTCAAAATTAAATTTTCAATTATTCTCTGGTATATTTTACATAATTCCAGAATAAACTGGAAAGCTACGGCAATAGTAATATAACTGCTTCTCCTAAAAATTATCAGTGCAGGTGAAACTTTAACATACCCTTATTTATCATCATTTATTTCTTCATCCCTCGACAAAGAAACCTCCTTCTTGAGATAAAAAGAGAGCCAGCAATACAACTATAGAAATAATGGAATAAAAATCTACCTGCTTCAGTGACCTTGTTCTAAGATCCAGAACGAGCGTGGTACGTTCTCGGGGATTACAAGTCACTGGAGGTTCCTCCAGATTTGCCCTATTAGTCAGAGCTGCGCCACTGGCGAGCGTAGGTGCAGGGGTCAGAGGTCGCGAGTCGGTATCCGTGTATTTCCGGAATAATTCCTCGGGAACAGTGGTTGCGTCAGCATTGACCACCTCTGCAACTCCGATATTTCCACCGATGTCCGCTGTTCCGTTCGAGGCAGCCAATAGACTTGCCCTTATCATTTCCATCTCTGCTGGTAGCAACAGAGCTTTTCCTTCTGTCGCCTATGACAAAAAATTCTGTTTTCTTTTCCGAAAACTTTTGTTTCAATTTTCCATTTGAAAGAAAATGCCTATCTTCGAATCAGGCAATGCAATGGATTTCTTATTTTACATGCAAGATAGAGTTGAACGAGGTGAGTATGAGTAATCAAACACTTCGAGTCCCATTCGAGATACAGCGTCTAGGGCAGGGCCTGTTCGGACAGCCCTACTGATAAGCTCAGGAGCGGGCCCAGAACGAAACGCGCGCGCTTAACAACCTTTTAAATGGGGCTATGGTGGGTATGGAAAGAAAATCTGAGACTCTTAATCAGTGGGTTCGAGTTTGAATTCTTCCCTGTCGCCTCTAGGAAATTTGTTCTAAATTTTTATTTAGCATATCAGAGCCTCGGTTATGCAGAATACAGCTAAAACAATGGGTCCTAGGCAAAATGATCATGACAGTTGAAGCAGAAAAGTATAAAACAAAAACAATCTTTTGTTACAGCTCGCGGACATAAAGATATATAATGATTTAATATTGTAAAGTGGAATGAATTGATTTATAAATAAGAGTGCGTTATGTATAATGCAAATATCGGTTCTTCTTGACCGATTGTCTGCCTTTAAGAGGTGCAGATAGTTATCCGCTATGAGAGGCCGCATATATACGTCCTTTACAGTGAAAAGGCTGAAGCACTGTTATAACATTTTACCGGCTAGAAGATTATTGATGGATTTTTCAATGCCAGCGCTTATTGACTGTTTTTCATAATACTGAAATATTGAAAATGACCTATAACCTTTTTAGACGACTGAGAAACTTCATGCAACGAAAGTGTCTAGTTTGGATAATTTGTTATTACATTCAAATAGGATGTTCCAAAAAAATAATTTTGTAGTACCAAGAATATTTTCGATCTGTAAAAATTTGTCAAAATAATTTAACATATTGTAATAATGAGGGATGTTTGATTTAAAGGGAGTATAAGTTATATTATATGTAATTCTTTAATTATAAAAGGCGTGTATGTGTGCTCCTGTGATACAGTTAATATGCAGGATGTTTTTTTCAGAAAACCAGGGCTACCTAAATATCATTTTTATTACCAATAGTTCGAAAATCGTCCCTGAATTAATTTCAACTGCTTGAAAACGCAAATCGATTGTAAAAAAACAATGTCTTTTTAATTATCATCTTTTAATGTTTTTCTCAAGATCATCATTTATTATGTAGTAAACGTGTATTTTTCTTTTATTACGTTTTATTGCGGATGAAAAAATACATTCAGATATGTTTACGATGGGACCTTCAAATGACCTTTTTAAATTAATCTGGGATGTATGTGCGTCGTGCGGGTTTCCGGATTAGGATAGCGATAGAACTGATCTTTTGGACGCAGACACATTTAACTCACAGTCAAAAAGACTTGTTCTGAATTTTTTAAAAATGTTTCTGAATTTTTTAACACTGCCCTTTGCCAAATTTCTTACGACGACATTGGATAAATTGAAGGGAGTAGATCGATCAAGTTTTTTGCTCTCTTCATTTCTTATCTTGCAGAATATTTATCTGGTATCTTTAGATATGCTACTTCAATCGGCTGTAGCTCTAATGTTAATCAATTACCTACAGAATTTAATTTTACAAATTCCTCTTACAAGGGAACATCCCGAAGTGTGAATCACCCATTTTTATGAAATTTTAGTATGATATAGTTTTCGTGAAAATGTTCGAACCGTATTTTTTTTATCGGCAATCGTCGAAGTTAAAGGGCTGAAAACCGCCCTCCAACTTGGGGTTGCGAAACCTATTTATCGAATATCTCTGAAACTATTAGAGATACGGAAATTTTTTAGAGAGCGAAGATTAACGCCTTTTGATGACGAATCCGATGGTGTAAACATTTTTTTAAAAACTCCGTTTGTTTAAATAATACGTTAAAAAACACAATCGAAAATACAATAACTTTTTTTGTAACATAAATATGGAATTTCTAATTTATTCGTATTTCGTGTTTGACTATATAGTTTGTACAAACAAATATTCAAGAAAATAGATTAACATTTAACTGAAAAAATAATGAAAAAAATTGTATTTTTAACATATTATTTAAACAAACGGAGTTTTTAAAAAAATGTTTACACCATCGGATTCGTCATCAAAAGGCGTTAATATTCGCTGTGTAAAAAATTTCCGTATCTCTAATAGTTTCCTAGATATTCGATAAATATGTTTTGCAACCCCAAGTTTGAGGGCGGCTTTCAGCCCTTTAACTTCGACGATTGCCGATAAAAAAAATACGGTTCGAACATTTTCACGAAATCTATATCATACTAAAATTTCATAAAAATGGGTGATTTACACTTCGGGATGTTCCCCTGTTAGTGTACATAATTAAAATCAAGCAATGACGAGTATATACGTCGCACGCAGGTCTGATACTTCTATTATAAGTTTCACGATGGAAAGTAAAGCCACGCGAGGAAGAATTACATTTTTATTCGATAAAAAATAGTCAGTTCATTGTTGAAAAATTATTGTTAATAAGAGACATAAGAAATTCAGTTAATTTCGGTGTGTCAGCTTTCGCAGCAAAGTACCACATGAAGTGACACTTCGCAGGATGAGCACCAGCATTGCGACTCCTCGCGGATTCCATTTTCTGAGCAGGTGGCATATCTTCGAGGTAGATTTATTTTACAAATAATATAATTAGAAAAAACGTAAATGTTTTACGATATACTGCATGTACAATACATACATTGTTCGGGAATAGTCGATATACCAAAGAAAATAATCAAATCTTTTTGTTGTAATAACAAACATAATGGTTTTACTCATGCGTTAAAGGAAACATACCACTAACTCGCATTTTTATTATTTTTTATCGAAATTTGAAGTCTTTGTAGTGGATGGTAATTTTTTTATTTTGCATGAGTATACACGTCAACTGTGCCGAAATAATGTTTTGAATTGACGTGTATACACGTCGAAGACGGCTACCTAGTTAATTAAAATGTTGTATATGAATAATTCAATACAGTTGCTGTCCTAATCTGGAAATTCCCTCGATATGTGTTCCACATTAATTAAAAAATGTCTGAGTTCAAGGTCATTTGAAGGTTGCTTCATAAAAATATCCGATTGTATTTTGTGCATCTTCTATTAAAATATAATAGACAAAATATACATATACTACATGAATAATTTAAAGAAAACAGTTTTTCCTTCCGATTTATCTCGTCAAACTATTGAAATTACGTTGAAAACGATTTTTGTACTGAGTAATGCAGAAAATATTCAGGTGGCCTGGTTTCCGTGAACCACCCTGTATAGGAAGGCAGTTAATATAAGTTCTGAAAAAATGACCGTCGATACAACATATTTATGTTTTCCTTGATTGGCATGCAATTTGAAAAACTGTTATTGTGGCTCATAAGCGCCTCAAAGTTTTTATGATGCCTCATCGATTAGATGCTGTTTTATATAGAATGTCTATATTACGATACATGTCGTGATGACTGATTAGGGATGCACTGTGCCGCAGGTAAAAGGTTAAATTTATAGTCACCTTTAATATAAAAACAACGTTCACAACGGGTGATTATAGTCACCCTTAGTAACGAAAGGTTAATCGGTAATATCAAACGTGAAATATGCCATTAATTACCACCGATCAAATCGACATATTATTCATTCAAGTTTTCAGCTAACAAGGTAATTTCTAAGTTCTGTTGAATATCGCGTTAAAAAATACGAATTTTGTCAAATTACACAATTACTCTATCTTTAACAGTTTCCAAGATATTCGCCGAAATGGATTTTACAACTCCAACTTTGGGGACGGTTTCCACCCCTTTAATGTGAACGATTGCCGTTAAAAGAAATAGGCACCAAAAATTTTATAAAAACGGTTTTTACACGTTAATACATTTATGGTCAGTATTATAAAAACAGATGCAGTCATATAGCTACGTGCCTGTAATTATGAAAGTAATGTAACAAGGTAACATTCCGAAGTGCCAATCACCATTTTTATAAGAGGGTACATGAATGAGTTAGTGTGTAACTTTACAATCCGTATTAATCACCGATATAATCGTGTACCACAAATTCATGGACATAAAATATCAAAATTCTTAAGTTAAACAATATTGAAAAAAATCAATTTTTCGCTTTACCCATGAGTCTTTAGCTCGACGTACGACCTCTTTCGCTTCGCAATCAGCTGGGTGATTGCATAGAACGGAGCAGCCATAAGGATAAGGGTTGAAAAGACCAGAAAAGGGTCGAAGGGTGAAAGGTGCTGGTTTAACGCATCCTAACAGCTCCACGCGCTGCAACCGATCGATAGTGTTAACTCATTATTTTACTTGATTTATTTGATACGATTCGAAAATTATTGTTCTTTAATATTCCAAATAACCCTCAATATGGTTGAAAATACAAATAGCGCTAAATGAAGGGCCAAAAAAAGGCTTGCAATGTTCGGCCGGAATTATAACGTTAATCATGATAACAATAATAAAAAGAAAAAGAAAATATAGCGTTAACACAAAGTTACTTTGCTCGTGACCAAATGTACCATGCTAAAGTTATTCGTTTGAACAAATAATAATGCGACTGCTGATTCAGTAACGGTAAAATTATTTTTAATATAATTATTCAGTGTGGTATTGACCCAAGAGAAACGTAATACCACCTCTCAGTACGCATTTTCGATTACAAAATTAATATTCCATTTTACATTGACAAATTTTAATTTTTCTTTGATCAAATTCGTAATTTGAAAATAATACGCGTTCATTTCCTGTAAAGATTCTCCCCGAATGGCTTGAAATGTTTCTGTCAAAAAAGTTATACCTTCGATTCCGGATACTATGTCCTTATACTTAATGCAAAACTACTGAGAGATTTTTAAGTTATCAACATTCAATTTTATTAATAAGATTATTAAACATATACCTTAGGTTTAGGTCGATACACAGGTCGAATTCGAGCAGCAATAAGACCAGTGGCACTCGCAATTCCTGGCATTCTTGTACGGTATCGAATTGTTCTTACTGAATTATTGCTACTGCGACGTATATCTCATGTCTACTTATCAACACGATTGAATCGCGCGTACACTGATTTTCGTCGCTTGGTACCACGTTGCCACGGAATCATGATGGGTCGATTAACGAGGCTGAATGAAAACACACTCATCGTTTCTTAATTTGTGGACTAATATCTAGAATCTCTAAATCTGCCGATGTAAACTACTCAAAATCAATTGTTACTGTGTGTTGATTGATTACACAGCTGGAATTTGTTTTGCAACATTTTCCTCTAGCAAAAAGATGGCTATTGATTGCCGGGAAATCTTTTGCAGTAGTACCTCATATATTCACTAACACGTTAGTTAATGCTGACTGACTACATTATGCCATTAAATTATATCTAGCCGAAAATGCCAGTGTTTTAATCGTTCGTATTGAATTACTGACTTAAAGAATTCAGGCGCATTTTAAATCGCCCGAATTCATAACGAAGTCAATAATTTCGCATAGCTGTATTTTGTTGAGCCCATTTTTTCATAATACATTCCATAGAATTCTCCTGATAATAGTCCATTTACTAAATGTAAATGGACTAACGGTGTTTAAAATAACAAGTATTAATTATCTTACCTTCATTAAATAATTAAAAGAACTATAATAATGCTTGTGGTAAATATTTGTATTTAAAAACCAAAACAGAACAAAAATGGAATGAGGTAGAGGATAACAAAAAGGAGATATGAAGAATTAACAGCCATGGCGCACAAAGTAACAGATTAATTGCAATACTTTACTAGAAAACATAAAACATAGGTAGGGATAAGTGTGTTAATACCAAAAAAAAATAACAATAGTATTACATATTACTTTGCAAGGTCCTTATTTAATTTGCTGACCATTTTGAGGCTTGCACATTATTCAGATATTATTAACGCTATTGAATTTGATTCTGGTCTAATATTTATAGGTGGATTAAATCCTTTTTGGTAGAGAGCTTGGGTAAACACGTTTACTGAACTTTATTACAAGATATTCAAAAATCTATGTATCTACAACAGACTCATAATACTTAAATCTTTAAAAGCTCATTCAGGAAAGGATCTTCCTCCTTGTGTCCAGGGTATTTTTTCTTGTACTTTAAACCAGTCACTATAGTGGAGCTCTTTGGAAAAGCTGTCTTACCTCCAAACATTGTGTCAGTACCTGAAATAACACCATCAATTTAATTGGTTCCTTCTCTCGACGAAGCATTATAGTTCTTTTATTCTCTCGTACAAAGTTTAATAATAGTTCTTTCTCTCTAGTCAAATAAAATTCCTTGTATGGAAAGTAATGTAAACAAAACTAGTGTACGCGTATCTCAAGGAATCAGTCTGTATAATTAGCCCAGTGTTGCATACACAATATGCCTTTCTCTGTTAATACATTAATATATTCTCTGTCTAGAAAAAGTTGTCTGTTAATGGCATGACTGTGTGCATTAAGAAGTTTCAAATAAACCCCATCAATTATCGTTATTGCTCATTGCACTTCTAAAGTAGGAAAAATTTAATTTGTCTTACTTGGGTGGAATCGAACATATTCGTAGGAAATATGCAGGTTCTTTGGTAAATCCATAGTACGCATGGAATCTAATGGCGTTTGAGTTTGTATCGCTGTCTGATAGAACTGTTTCAAATCTCCTAAAATAACAGAAATGGGTATTGAGATAAAAGAAATACATGCACGTTACAGTAAGCTGTGTAATGAGGAATTTGAACTTTTAAGTGTTCAGCTAGCAAGATATGACATGTGAACTAAATTATCTTACAAATTTCTCCAATTAGAGTTATTAAACAATTCGTGCTAATTATTATTATTAAGAAATATTAAGTTATACAAAGGTATTTACTTGTGGTTATAGAAAAATATATTTATATAGAATTCGTAAATAATGTGGCACTTTAGGTAAAGTTTCCGTTAAAATAGTCCATGCTTCAAATGACACAATTATTACGTTTGAATGAAAAACTGTCTGCTAAGAAACTCTACAATCAGACGGTTTAAGGTAAACCAGTTAAAACAAAATAAAACAAAGAAATGGCAATCGAGATAGTCCGCGAAATCATTGAAATATTTAAAGCAAGCAGATATTGTTTGATAAACAAAGATGTTAAGACTTTAATAAATGATCTCAGATTGTATAAACGCTACACACCAATAGTTTGAATCGAATATAATTCCGAGTTTGGCACGGAATGATTAAACTCTTCAATGCACGCTGTAAGGATGTTAAAACGTTGCCGAGGATCTTCGAGCTTTGTCTCATCAGCAGGTTGCGTTTCTTGCCTTTTGCATATTTCGTCGATCAGACTGCAGACGTCCGCGGGAGGAGTGTATGCTCTCTGTGGTCTAAGAAATCTGTAGAAGATTCAAAATCGAACAATTTTTACGGTGAACGTATTAAAGCAGCCGAATGACTAATTTTCAATATACTCCTAAAAAAATGTACGAATTTATAATAATGCGGCTTATGACATTCTCTGCTTTTTGTTGCTAAGCGATAGGAATAATCAATGTTGTTTCAATAATTGGTATGTTTAGCGTTCAATAAGTGCAACGATACATTTTAATTAAACACATCATTCATTCTTGAATATGATGCTAAATTGCAACATTATCTTTTAAACCGCATACAAACATGAAGTATTTGCTTCAAAATTATTTTGCGAAAAGTTTATATGAAAATATAGAGGATAATTGCATTGTTTCAGTTAAATTTCTTACATTAGTTATACTTCGAAGCTCACTGAAAATCATATTTATCTTCGAAGAGAATCTCCTTTCTGAATGATCAATTTGCCACGGAAAACAAAGGTGAGGATACAACAATATTACAAGTGCTTATACAGGATATACTACACAATTTTATCACCTTAAAAATTTCCGTTCTAATACGAAATTCGAAAAGATGTTGTTAACAAAAGTCGCACAGTTTTATGAAAGCCAGAGTATATTATACTTTACATTACATTTTTTCGAAGTTTCTGTTACGATGTTAATTTTTAAGGTAATTAAGTTAGGTGCTGTACCCTATACATAAACATTTTAAGATTTGTAATAGACATAAATAATTTTCATCTAACTACGGTTTAATTTTTCCACGTTTTATGAAATGCGTGAAACGCAGACTAACAAAATGAATTGGGCCGTTAGCCTGCTCAGATTTTCCCGCCTTTTTATTTGTATAATATTAAATCTTAAAATGAAAATAAAAAATTCATCGTTCCTCATCGGTTTCATAAAAGAAGTGTATAGGACGAGCTCACGAAAGCTGCAACGTTATCGCTCACGCGGTCTCCCTCCTGTTTTTACCTCAACTGTACCGAATGTCGAAAATATCGATTTTGCGTAGGTTACCTAGCTTTCCTGTTTCGTAAAAGATGTATTTCGATAAAACGCCCAGTATCGTGATTTCATCGTTTCGCTTTACGGATTGATCGCAAAAATTCCAAGAAAATTCCATCTTTTGTATTGTTACTTTTGCTTTCAGACTTTTCAGTAAATTGCTTCGAAACTCATGTACATGAATGGAAATAACAAAAATCACGGAATCTCGAATATCACGGCAATATGCTTAAAACTGAAACTACGAAGTCGCTCACTTTTTTGGGAAGACATAGATTATCGTGCATGATTGAATTTCGCGCCAATTATCTATTTTATGTCTTCCGTTCAGTTGCTACGTTCGTGTTATTCCTTATAAGTTGACTGACGCACCGGTCAAAGACGGCCGGCAGCTGTTTCTCAACATTAAATTGCATGAAACAAGAAATGTCGATTCTTTGGTTTAACAAAGAATAATTAAATCTTGTAAACTGACCTTCTGTTAGATTTTTCCGATAAAATTTCTAGAAAAGTGATGCAGTAAGCGATAACTTAATTAGGGAAAATGTAGGAACAGCTTCGAAGTTATATGAACTTCGAAATCTTTCATAATCATACAAATATGATATTTTTTTCATTTCAAAAGAAATACCATGCAATGAACAGAAATACAACGAGATGTTAAATATAATCTATGTAGTAGGATGATTAAATAGGACATTGTACTTCCGGCCAAAAAGATAAGAAGAAAAACAAAAAAGAAACTAATGTTTTATAACCAAGACGAACCCCCAAGTCGAGGGCTGAGTCTCAACAGATCTCAGCGTGGATATAATATGCATCGCGGATTTTTATTCAATTTCGAGTATATCGAAATATTTTCTCATTCATTTACTGTGTTAATTATTCTGCGATAGTATTTAATCTTAAGATAGATAAATATAATATTTAAAATTATTTGTTATTAAAATATCCTTTACTGGAATAGTGCTCAATGAAAAAAAAAATTAATCCATCAAAAATGATACACTCGTCTTCAAAGCGCTAATTTGTTTTCATTGCATTATGTTACGAGTTGGGTTAACGAACGAAGGCAAAAGGCTGTCTATATTTTTCTTGGTGGTGCATATTTTTGAAAGTTACGCTCCAGGAATGTTACCTCAGTGGTAACACGGGATACCTTGAAACTCTTCGGCGATAGTCATTGATTTTGCGTGTTACCAATCAATATCTCCTCCTCGAGATTATCTCAACACGACTCGCGCCAAACTTTTCGTACTCCGTAAAAGACTGGCTGCTGGATGGATACGAAGACAGAAGGAAGGAGGGGGAGCTAGACGAGTACAGTGGAGGATGGAGGGCAATGGGGATTGGGGGGAAGGAGATCGATGTCCAACGACCGTACGGTGGTGCCCCCAGTTGTGTTTTCTCGAGATACAGTTACGGCCAGTATTAGCCAGGAACGAAATCGAAGGAGGGAAAACCCTGTAGCACTTGAGCGTTCTTATAGTCTGTGAAAAATAATCTTTTACAAGTAATTCGATGGTAAAAATGCGGGAAAAATGTAGATATAGCGATTAAAGTTATATACGATTCCTTATGTACTACGTATTGAGAATTTTAATCGATATTTAAAAACTACCTAAGAGGGATTGGTACTTTGAAAGCGACTATATTATAGTTTCATTGTTTTAAGGATAAAGTGCGATCTACGCAGAAGGAGGAGGGCGGTAATTTATCAATGTTAATTACAAGGACGGAGAAACTCAATCCATGGAACAGGTGTTCTCAATGTTAACCAGTACAGACGTTTGACGACGGGAAAAATGCTGATTAAATGTTCTTTCCATTATTTTCATTTATACCGGGTACAAAACCGATTACATACTTAACTTTTATCATATTTTAACCATTTAATACGTGATTCGTATCATTATACACAATTGTCGAGTATAGTCTTGATATGTAAAATCGATACAGTCGCCGAAAGGATTATTTTTTTCAATTTGAAAGTTTTATTAAATATGTAAACGAGCATCATTTTGATTTTTTAACTTTGCATCAATCTCAATGATAAAACTTTGACGCGCGTTTCTCCTCTGTAAAACGACATCCGTCTCAGTATAGCATAACGGGCAAGAATCTCGGTGTGTTGATTTCAGGAGCAGAAAATCTGGTATAGCGGTACAGAAGGGTATGACGAGTAGTTACGTCACACGCATCTAGCGCAGAAGGGAATGCATAGGAAGTCACGTAGCACGGGGCACTTGGCTGATCATCGACGGACCTGAGAAGCTGTCAAATCTGGCAGCGGATTGGTTGTTCGGCAAAGGAGAGATGGCAAACAGCAATATGGCCGCAGTGTCTCCTCCGCCAGTTAGCCAACGGCGCGACGTAACGCGGATATTTCGCTTTAATCGTGACGCGAGATAGATAAATCGCTTACCCTTTAGAAGCAATAGACTCCTTGGTAGCTTCCAGTTTCCGGTACACTTTTTTGACGGGTTTCTTACTCTTCAAACGAGTGATATCACGTCGTACGCTCGCCTGAAAAATGATAGTGTTCTTGTTAGTGCGCGCGTATAAAGTGAACTTATTCTTCCCGGGGGAGGACCTCCTCCTATCCGGGGGTGTCGTGTAACGGTGATTATAAAGTGCATATGAAGTGTTCTCACTAACCGTGTTCACGGCAAGAATAGCGGTTGTACTTTTCAAAGGATTCGCAAGTAAGCCATGCTTGATGAGCGCCGCCATCTTCTTCCTCGTCGTCGAAGCCAACTGCGGCAGTGACCAGTAGGGAGCGCCTCGGGCGGCTGCGCTTGTTGTTTCCCATCGTCCGCCATTTTACGGTCGCCATTGAGAAGTGAAAACCCTCCTAAATGTTCTCGAATAATAGCGGCCTCGCCGTGTGATTTTCGGGGCTGAGAGGCGCGCCGCCGCGAAGTGTTGCTAATGAGTATACGGCGTACGATGGAGAAGCCATGACGCACCCGTCGCATCAAACGAACGGCGCCAGCCTGGAGGACTGCCACACGAATTTCTTCGCACTGGTGAGTGATCAAGTGAGCCCACTCTTCGCGAGTCGGAGCATGTCTTCTCTGTTTAGAACTTGAAACAAGTAAACCTTCGGGTCTACGAGGAAGATCGTTTACCCGATGGTTATTAACGGTACTTCATAATCTCGCGAATCGTCGTTCCTGTGAGCAGAAGTCGCCCGGGTTAACCTATATAGCGGAGAATTCCCGTGGGCAGTGCTCGATCGTTCGACGTCCGTCGTCGGTGTTGTGTATCGCGGGCCCCCCTATCCCCTCTCTCACGTAGCTCTGTGTATACATATACGTGTGTGCGTCAGTGAGATTTGAAGTTTGTTGTGCGGCCCAATGTCATGCCTGATTCACGTCAGCCCTGAGTTTTCTACCGTGAGTTAAGTAGGTTGCAACAGGGGCCGATCGGTGGCCGATATACATATTTCCTTCTTCGACAGCGATGAATATCGCTTCAGTCTCTTTGTGCGCGTTGTTGCGTGCATGCGAGATACGGCGGGGGTAGTGATCCTAGGAATCTGTTGCTAACACACCGTCGTGCTTACGACGCTGCTGTCGCCTCCCGTTTCAGACCTGCCGACCGCGACCGACAGATAACAAAATTCTCTCTCTCCCTCCCCCCTCTCTCTCTCTTTCTCGTAACATTCCGCTCGCCTTTCGATACACCGGGAGAAGCAACTGCCTGCTCGGATTTCTCAGACACTGGCTGCCTTATGAATAAAACTATGTCAGGCATGATGCCGTCGTGAAAGTTTTCTTCGTGCTCTACAAGAAAGTCTAGGAACCTTTTCGTTAAAACTCGACGAATCTCGAACGTGCTTGCGCGCTACATACCAATCTATACGTTGCTATCGATGCATATGGGTTTCTTGTATATTCCTACCTGTATATGCAAGGCCTCTCTCGCCCTCTTCTTCTCCCTCCCTTCCTCCCACCAGTCGGTGTCTTACAGTATGCGCGCGACTCGCGTATACGCACCTACTGCGAGCATAACGGCGAGACAGACACATTTTTCTGTTACTCACTGCACACCACATTCCCACGGAGAGTCGATCAAAACATCGAGCTTTGAATGAAGTAACGTTCCTTCTTTCCGCTTTCTACGCGTGTCGTTTTTAACACAAAGGAGAAAGAAATTCGAATTCTATCTTCTCTGTCGTCCGTTCGCGAGCACAGGTGTAATTAAAATATTATCTCGGTGGAATTATCGAAATGCTGTGATACGACAAAACTTGTAGATAAAAATATACGATGCACTTATTAATTTCAAACGTACGCTTTATGTAACGTGTCAATGATATATAATTACGTGGTTGTGTTCAGATTTAGAATCGACCCGTTTATTTTGAAAGAAATTACTTATACCGACAAAAATATAAGCATCCTGGATAACAAATCCATGTAAGTCTTCTCGAAAATTGGACATTAATATTTTTAATGTGTTAGCGACTAATGCCATTTTCAATAGGAACAGCTCAATTAATGGTGGGAAAACCTTTATACTTTCAACAGTATACTTTTACTATCTGTTAAAAGTGACGTAGCGTTTAGAATTTCAATTTTGTGAACAGTGCTTCGATCGATGTATATTCCTCGTATTTTTCCGCATCTTCCCTCGTCATATAAAATTTCAGGGTTTTGTAATTATTTGACATATTTTGATAAGTTGGATGAAAATTTGACAAACATATTTTGAAACATTTGGAGTACCACTTCCTGCGGTTGTCACGAAGAAAACTATGCTTCGTTGTGGCTTCTCTCGTAGCTTTCCCCGATAGAAGTTCGTTAACGTTCCCAGTGGTTCGTCGCCCTCAGTTGTTCCGCATGGTTTCGATTTGCGAAGTCATTCTAATAATTTTTTCCGAGGAGACATTTTTATTTCAGTAACAAATAATTAGTACGTTTTGTGATATTTTCGAGCGTTGGCTAATACGTTCGATTTTCGTTCGCCATTAACACTAAACCTACCGACGTTATATTTATTGAAATTTAGATACACTGAACAAGTACATTGGAAACAGAGAAAGCAAGAGGTGAAAAAGATGATTAATTAATTAATTTAGGTTTCATAAGATCGAAGTGGAATATTTTATTCATGTCTCCCCTATTAATTTAGGTAATTTTGAGAAAAAAAATTGGAAACCGGTCATTTCGACCGGCCCGTTGGGTTTAGTGTTAAAAGAAATAATGTTATTGTAGATGAATTCGAATATGGAATATCGTTATTGTCAAATATTGCATTAAATTAATTTCAGTTGTAAAATTAGAATGATTAATATCAGTTTCGCCAATATCGTCTTAAATATTCATCGATTATCTCTAACTCACTAGGGAATTTTAAATACTTTATTTGATGCGTCAAATTTGTCCGAATTAATTTTCCTTTAACAATATAACTACCGGCGTTATATCTATTATATTTAAATATACTGAATAACTGCTTTGAAAGAAAAGAAATGAAGAGGTGAAAAAGACGATGAATTAAGTAATTTATGTTGCATAAGATAGAAGTGGAATATTTGCAACATGGTTCCCCTATAAAATTAGGCAATTTTTAGGAAAAATTGGTAACCGGTCATTTTGACCGCCGTGATAGGTTTAGTGTTAAATTAGACAAACCAGCATCAAGTTCATTATCTTTTGTTACCGCCCGACAGATTTAAAACTATTTAAAATAGAAGAATTACAAAATATTAGACAATAGCGCCAATTAATTTCAATTGAACCCAGTGATTTCTCGTTGTCCATGTGTTATAAACATTGTTCGAAATTGCCCAGTATAATATTTGTTTATTCAATAATAAAAGAAAAAAGAAACGTATTTATCCACCATATTCATTTTGTACTTCGTTAGAGGAAAGCTACATGCGATTATATATTCTACAATACTTATTTGTATTTATATTTTGAAGGGAATTTGGAAAACGACTGTATACTATTTCATCACGTTTCTCCACTTTAAGTTTTATGGAGTTAATCGATTTGTGCATTGAACGGCTCATTTGTCCCAATAAAATTGAAAAAATACGGTTCGTGCAGAAATTAATTCTATATCAAAAGTATCTTCGTATCATTGAGTTACTTTCTCTTACTACAAAAAAGATTCTCTGAAAATGCATAAAGTCGCATTTTTTGTACCATGTTTTTGCTTAGGACATACATATCCCATTGGCAGAGAAAGGGTTAAATATCGATTTGGGTCGAAAAAGACCCCAGGGTCTAATGAAGGTTAAATAACGTAGGATATCGTTCATAATAAATCAACCCTTTGCAATACCGATCTATTACTATTTCCAACATTTGTTTTATATCATTTTTATATTTATTTTCATATAAATTGAATATATAAATATATTTATATATTCACTTCGACACCATTTATATTTATTCAACGTGAAGTTATTGGGTTGGCAACTATATGATTGCGGATTTTGACGATAGATGGTTTTAACACTTTTTTTTGTTTCGTCAACATGTTCAAAGCATCTAATCTATAGTTTTCTTGTTGTTTGGACTTCCACCTTTCTTCAGTAAAAAGAATCGTATCGAAGAGTTACTTAGTTTCGTTTTATCCCAATTTAAAAATGGAAGAACAAAACACGCATTTCAGACATATTTTATTGTATTTCCGAAAAGTCAAGAAGGCATCTCAAGTATACAAGAAATTATATGCCGTATATGGAAACGAATCGTTGAAAGATAGGCAGTGTCAAAATTCGTTTGCCAAATTTCTTTCGGCTGATTTTTCACTCCACAATGCGCAACGATCTGGCCGTCCAGTTACAGTTGATGAGAGTCATATCAAGGCTATTATCGATTCAGATCGTCGTAGCACAACACGTGAGATTGCAGAGAAGCTCAATGTATCGCTTACATTCATTCAAAAAAAATTAAAACAGCTTCACTACGTTAAAAAACTCGATTTATGGGTCCCCCATCAGCTTAACCAGTTAAGGGGGGATTCCCATTTCATGACTTCAAAAATTTGTTTTTTATTATTATTATTATTATTATTGTAGTTCATACTCTTGAGAAACAATGTGCAAAATTTCAATCCGAAATTCGTTGAATTGACAAAGTAATGAGTCAATAACGAACTCGGCGCGCACGTATGCTGAAATAGCGAGCAGGCAATACCCGAGAGGTTCCTGTTTAGTGTAGCAGGTATATAGTCTTTGATTTTGACTTTGAGACTCCACCCATCCGTCGGTGTCAAATTCAAAATTGGTGGGGTGGAAATTGAATGCTCTATGAGTGATTAGGCCAGGTAAACAGCCGAACGTTGGTTCCTAGAATGAAAACTGTACGTAAAACTTCAAACGCGTTTTTCTCGAAACGGGTTTTTTCTGTACGGCCGACATGATATCTCCGGAACTATTCAGTCGATTGCCTTCAAATTTGGCACAATTCTCGAAAAAACATCTGTCTTCAGTGTGAACTACGAAAACGCATATACATGCACAATTTTTTGTTTTATAAACAAACGTGTTGGAAATTTTTTTTTCCAACCGTCGCAGTTTCTTTAGTTTTTTGGGGAAAAAATTGTCCGTAGTTCATACCAGAACTACATTCATAAGGAGTAAATTGCCATTTGAATTTTTTGTTTCAAACAACTTGAAGATCAATTATCGCGTCGGCCAGCGACCGGGAATTTTCAGGAGGCGTCCCACCTTAAACGACGTGAAAGCCATAATTTTCAAGATAATCAATTAAAAATTGAACTGTAGTTCACTGAATACATAATAACTATACGTGTGAATTATGACAAAGATTTATCTAATGGTTTCCTTAATAAAAATTCCTAAAAAAACACGATTTTTCAACACTTGAAATGGGAATCCCCCCTTAAGTGCGTTCGACGTGTATACACATCGATCCAGAGCTCTACTGCGTTAACCTCTTTAACAGTAAATTGTAAATTTCTTATCGAATGAAAATATAATCTTTCCACCTTTTGTTTTCCTATTGCCGTAAAATTGATAATAGCAGCATTTGCCTTGCGTTCGACTTGTATACACGCCGCTGCGTCATTTTAATTCCGCATCCCGTGAGAGATTTTAAAATGAATTCCGCGCTAACTGGTTAAGGAAATTTCTTCTTATATAAAATCCGCAATCACTTAGTTGCCAACCCAATATATAAAAAACAAGTGGATTTGCCGTTGATATATCAGGTTCTCGAAAAGCGTATTAAAAGTCGGTATAAATGATTTGAAATTGCAGATAACAATTACGCGTCGGTGAATATATGTACGTCATGTGCGTAAACACATAACTTTGAAAATCTCAGTTTTCTAATCGAATATTCCTCATCGTCAGGCGAACAAAAAATTTTGTTTTCACTGTAAATTGATTTATATCACCAAGATAATATACTTGCAATTCTATCTATATGTAGTTGTTTCATTTGAAACGTTCGAGTTTCGTGGAATATCGCTAGAATGGAATGTCCTCGTGTATAAGAGGCATCCTTTTTCGAAAAATGTTGAGTCTAAAAACTGAATAACTTACACAGTGGTTATAGGTTTTGTTTTTTTGTATTTCCCGTCTTTTTCTTGTTACTTTATTACTTTATGTAATACAGTTTTCTTCGAAATATGGGGCCCCAAAATTCACATTTGTCTTATCGGTAGCGGAACAACAATTTTTCTCCCCTCGAAATATAATTTCGAACCCCTAGGAAAAGGCAACTTAGATTCAGTTACACTTTTGTTAAAATATAATAGTATTTCCACAACTAATAGAAAATAATCGGACAAAAAATAACAGTTATATAAAATATATCTTAAATACAATAATTAATATTAACTATATTTTCAACGCTTGATTATTGCTCCAGTAGCAAGTAAATTTTCAAGTATTTATTCATAATTATCTCTTATTAGTGTTTATCAATATTCACTTGTTATTAGTAGTATTCGAAGAATGACTAACGACCTGTCGGTCCTGAACGAAGTAAAAGTGTATACGTACTTTAACTATTTCTCTATAAGTAATTGGAACATAATTAACCCTTAACGAACGAGCGCATTTTTCTAGAACAATGACTGGTAGATCGACGGAATAAAAAAAAGTAAACAATTACTTATATATTTTTTGAGTGTGGTACTTCTCCCCATAGTCCCTTATGTGAATACCAGGTTTTTTGGTACAAATATCACGTCATGCCAATGGATGGCGGCAATCGATTTTCTTGGAAACTTATAATGTCGCGAATATGGCGGTATTCGTTCGCTAAGGGTTAATAAAATAATAAAATCCAAATTTTTAGACCGCTTCTGATTTCCGGCCCTCTCGCTTCGCGGGGACGTTTATTGTACTTCCATCACTGCGTCTTATGCATGAGGAAATATGAACCGCTTATTTTGAAAGTGGCATAAGTCACTTTCTTTTTAAATGGAGATATTTAAGGCTTACATTTTAACGCGTTTACAGATATTGATTGCCAATTTTCGAGAAGATTTGCTTGGACTTGTTTTTGTTGTAACTAAATCTGCATTTATTATGATATAAATCAACTTAAGATATTCGCACTCGCGTAACTGGTTATTATTTAACAAAAGAACAAGAAAGAAAAATAACTACAATATTAGAGCTAAAATAAGTGGGCATTAGACTGATGTGAGCGGATATATTCGCAAAGAAAATAAAACGATGTCTGATCACTTACGGAACTACCGAGAGAATGAACCAGAAAAGAAACTAATTACGCGAATAATCACACTTTCCGCGATAGCGCCACATTTGCGAATCTTCCGGCACCGCGCAATTTTAAACCCTCAACAGTTTTGTTAGACACTTATATTTTTCTCAGCGTAAATAATATGTCGTTAAAAATCATTTGTCATTACGGTAAAGTGACGTATACTAATTTCAAAATAAGCGGCGCATTTGATGGATGCTATATGAGCTGCTATTTGCGAAAGCAGTATAAGTCCATTTTTGGGAAAAGTGTGTTTAACACTGGATTTACGGAAGCCGTAAAATTCACGAGTTCCTACTTGTTTTATAAACATTTCTCAAATTTACAGAGAAGTTGTACAGTAGATATTTCACGTGTGTTTTATAATACAATAATTACTCAACGAATTATCATCTTTAGCACTTGACCCCTGTTTTTCCAAAGTCCTTATTTAATATATTGCGATCTATCAGATTTCACGCCCGTAAATCTAGTTTTAAGTTAATTTTAACCCTTTGCCCTACGATTTCTCTTGCGACTATCTCCGCAATGGTTGAAAGTTAAATTGTTAAAATAAAAATACGTTAGCGATTCCTGATATATTTTAGAGTTTAACGCAATATTAACACTAGAACTACCGGTGGTAAATCTGTTATATTTAAATATATTAAATCAGTACTTAGAAAGAGGGGGAATTCAGAGTTGGAAAAGATGATCGATTCGGTAATTTATGTTTTATGAGATGGACGCAGAATATCTATTCTATGACTCTCCTATAATCTTGGAGAATTTTTGGAAAAAATTGTGCACCAGTCATTTTGACTGGTTTGGTAGTTCTAGTGTTAATAACATAGAAATCATATTTTCGTGTCGTGTCCCAATGATATTTTCAATTTGATAATTTTTGAGAAGCTTCAAAATTCCCTGTCCCATCAACCGCATTACGAGTGTCACTCGTTGTTGTAGGGCAAAGGGTTAACTAAATATAGCTATCTTCTTTTGGCATTTCAAATGGCAAAGTAAATTAAGCCTTTGCACTCCGTTGTCGCCGCAGCGGCGACATTGCAATAGAAACTGATAACTTCGTTGTCAGGTAAATCCGGTGTATTTCTATATTATTTCATATTGTAAAACATAATTTTAAAATGTATACGCTTCTTTTTTAACACGTTGACTGCCGTGGGGGCCACCGGTGACCGGCGACGCAGCAAATAATAAAAGTACATAATTAGAGTAAATATGGATACTGGTGAATTTTTCGATAATACCATTGTTACTATAATGGGTTGAAGAAATTAATGCAATATAGAACATACAAAAATAATTTTATTACTACATGAAAAATATACATTTTATCAGTGCATATTGCGATGAGTCAGATTGAAACACTCTATTCAAAGAAAAGGTGAATCAACGCAATCGGAACAATATGACACCACTTTTTTAGTAGAACTCTTTGCTCCAGTTCTTCCTAGCTACTTTGAATTTTTTTATAGCACGCCTTACAAAATCGTCTTACATTTCGCGCATTTCCCGACATTTTTTTAAATTCATGACGAGGTCTTTTCCGCACGCAATTTATTGGAGAAATACAATCATTATCGGAGCATTTCATTAGATACATTGCTAATTTCATCCTAAAATCAGGACAATCGTAAAAATTGTCTACAGCGCCGTGGGGGTCACCGGTGACCCCCAGCACGAAAAATGCTTCAAGCATGATTTTATAACTCACTTTATTTGCTGCAAATAATATTCCAACATATTATGCATCGCGTAATGAAAAATTCACGTTGGCGCCGTGGGCAAACCATGAAAAATGCGCCTGGCAGTCAACGTGTTAATGATAGAGCAAGATTTAGAAATAGGTGACAGCTCATAGTAAAAATGATCGGAGTGCAAAGTAAATTGAATGAAATGTGCTCGTGATTTCGTTACATGTTATAACATGAGAGCCTTTGTACGAACTCTCAAATATCGCAACATAAGAAGAAAGGAATTTGTACCACTTTCAAATATAACGGCTCATATATTATTTCGGAACATTGCACTCGCGACAGTTTTTTAATGTGAAACCTATCAGTTGCATTGTGTCCGCGGGAAAATTCAAGCTATAGGCAGGCAGGGACAGTACTCGGCTGTAGGGGTTCTCAATTTTAAATTATTTTCTTTTGTGCACTGTCATGTTTACATGTCATATTAGCAGGCATTTATAAAAAGACGGCGTACTTTACTTCAAGATGCATTTTAAAACAAACTTTAAAATGAATGAAAGAAATTAGTTCACAAAATGAATTTCATGAGTCAGTGAACTCTCCTATTATGAAATATTGTAACATTATGAGCATCGTTATAAGTTCTTACGAAGGAAATGAATTTCATTTTTCGTGCAGAGTTAACACTAGAACTACTGGCGTTAAATCAAACATATTTCAATATATTAATTAAGTGCATTAGAAAAAGAGGAATCAAGACATGGAAAAGATGATCGACTCCATAATTTAAGTTTTATGAGATGGACGTAGAACATTTGCTCTGTGGCTCTCCTATGAACTTCGAGAATTTTTGAAAAAAATTGGGAGCCAGTCATTTTGACTGGCTTGGTAGTTTTAGTGTTAATTATCAAATATGAAAGTAACCCTTTGGAAAGATAATAGTAAAATAGTTCGTTCTGAGAATGAAGTGTAAATTGGTGTACACAAGAAAATAAGTATTGAAGGAATTCGTTCGAATTTTTATGAATTAAAGCTGTGTAACTGTCTCTGCAGTCTCGAATAATTGATATGTAAATACGGGAAATACTCAATTAACCTTAGTAACAACTTTTCCTTCTTGCTTTACAACGAGTGACACTGCTAGTCGAGCAAACTGAAATTAAAGAAGCTTTGTTTCGAAGTATATAATATAGCAGCGACCATCGTTAAATTTTTATTTCAGCAATTTAATATTGAAACTACCGTCGTTATATCTACTAAAATTTAGATATACTCAATAAGTACTTCAGAAAAAGAGAAATCAAGAAGATGATTGATTAACTATCTTAGGTTTTATAAGATAGGGGTAGAATATTTACTTCATGGATCCTCTATCAATTTAGGGAATTTTTAGAAAAAATTGCGAACCGGTCATTTTGACCGACTTGGTAGGTTTAGTTTTAATGCATACCTATAACATGTAGCAGCAAAAAAAATCATAAGGCAAAGGGTCATTATGTTTTCCATTAACACTAGAACTACCAAATCAGTCAAAATGACTGGTACACAATTTTTTTCAAAAATTCTCCAAGTTTATAGGAGAATCTTAGAATAAATATTCTATGTGCATCTTAAAAAACATAAATCACCGAATCGATTATCTTTTCGGCTCTTGATTCCTCCATTTTTAAAACACTAATTTAATATTTTGAAATATGATAGATTTAACGCCGGTAGTTCTAGTGTTAAACACAAGCATTCTTTAAAGTTCTCTGTCTATGCAACATTACAGGGAATGTATATATTTACCCAGATCCTATGTCACGGTGGTTCTTCTTTCGCTAATGTAATACCATCGTGATTAAAATTCGGCCCTGCTGTTCTAATAATACACGTGCAATGTATATTTAGCCAAGTTTGTTTACGATCTAACGAAACAAGAGTTCCATCCGGCAGGAATGCAGAGAATTTCGAATATTTTCGAAGTGGAGGAAGCAGGAGAGCTATTGCCCTTCACGTTCGCTGGTTTAAACATTAACGGACTGATATTTGCATATTATTTCCTCTTAATTCGAAAATCCACCATCTTTGCATTCAATTCATCCCATTGCGTACGTCTTTTCCGGGGCTAGCATGGAATGACCCTTTTTTCGGTAATGTCGACATCACTGGAATGTAGGTCGTCACGTAATCGTTTTCCTGATTCATTGACTGCAAAAATGATTTGTAATTTTATATATATATACATATTTTGTACACCCCGCATTATATTGGAATTTTATTTCTTACTTTGTATCGAAGGGTTTATTCCGCGAATTAAATAAACGAAAATATATACATATAGGAAACGTTAACACGTTGAATGCTATGGGGGTCACCGGAGATCGGCACTGTTGAATTCGATGATATTTCTTATGATTTTTAAATTGCGATATTCATGAATATGCTAATATATTCGATATTAAAATGTTGCTGTTAGAAAAGTGAAGCACTACCGAGTACATAACTATTCTTACTTCTACCATTTCTATTCAATAAAGATGCGATTTTAATAGAAACAGTTTCAGTTCTGAGGAAATGTTGAAACTACCGAATGACACTCAACCGGATGGCATTCAACGCGTTAATAATTATTAGTATTGAAAGTAGCTTTGAAAAATGTTCAGTTGCTCGTCAATTTCATTGTAAGTGAGATAAGTGGCAACAAAGCAAGGATACAGAAAGGTGTTCTTGGCTTGGAAAATTTTTTGTTGAAATCAAATTTTTTTATCATATTTTATGGGTGATAGGTTGAATTGATAGATGGATGGATCGATGGATGAGGCGTGAATCTTCTAGACTTTAATAAGCAACAAATAACAAAGAACCGAAATACAATAATAAACGTCGCGCAACAAACATGCGACGTGATTTGAGCAGCGTAACCCAGCAATACCTAAGGGACATAGAGAAGACCCCCGGCGCGGTGGCTGTCCGTTTTATATTTGTAAATACACCTAATTCTGTTTTTACACGATACATACGTTTCCGAAGAATACGTTTAAAAAAAGTTCGTGTAAAAAAATATATTGCATCTATGGAAAATTAGAAGATTGGCTGCAGTCTTAAGAAATCCGCAAAAGTAACACAATAAACCATGAGTTTTCATGTTAGGATCTTATACATTTTATTTCATAAAGATTGCACATGTGTCATACAAAGTAAATTATCATTTCAAAAGGAAAAAAACGTGTCACTAATTCATGAACACAAAAATTAGGCAAAATAATATGAGTTACACATAGAAAGGTTTCATTCGTGTCACTTTCTGACAATAAACTCATACTCAAAGACTGCAATATTACTGCTATCACTAGAAATGCCCTGGTTATCGTCATCGTGCTCCATTGGTGAAATTCTTTCTGTAATCTTTGGAACAAAAGTAGGATTAGCCTTCTGTGGTGCCGATGTTTCAGTGGATTTAAGAACGAATTCAGTATTTAATCGTTGTGTTTGTGTTTTGACTTGGCCATAGTAAAGCAAAATTTTCTTCTTAGAATTTGGAGCGATCGTCTCAAATCAAAATAAGTCGTGTAAAAAGAGAATTCGATTTTTTTTTGATTCGTATTAACCTTTTCGATACTACCGGTGACTATACTCACCCGCCGCCTAACACTGGCTGGGTACTATCGGCGACTATAGTCACCCGCCGAAATTTCAAACGAAGAATTAATTATTAGATGATATTTTGTAACTGGATATTTTTTAAATACCGTAAGTTTTTATTTTTCATGTATCATATGCATTACAACTTCAATAAAGAAGTAATTATTTATATTACGCCACTAGCCATTAAAAGTTTTCGTCCGCGCCGGGATTGCTTCGTATCGTGTTAGCAGACTCGCGGAAAAGCACTCCGTAGCGAAAGGGTTAAATCAAAATCGTGTAAAAACAGAATTGGGTGTACAATGCGATTACCACCGCTTTCCGTAGTCTCAACTGATGAACCCCCTGGTGCCCGCGTGTTGATCCGGTCTTGTTTTCTCAAACATTGCTCGGACCAGGCGTTATATCGTTATCGTTATATCGTATATCGTGGTGTTAAACAATGGACAAGAATTTTGTGTCTTTGTGTCTTTAACCCTTTCGCTACGGAGTACTTTTCCGCGCGTGTAGATAGGAAACAATGCCGGCGCGGACGAATACCTTTTAAGGGCTAGTGACGTACTATAAATAATTAATTCTTAATTGAAGTTGCAATGCATATAATGCATGAAAAATAAAAACTTATGGTATTTAAAGGATGTCCAATTACAAGATATGATCTAATAATTAATTTTTCACGAGAAATTTTGACGGGTGACTATTGGTAGTATCGAAAGGGTTAAAGTTTCTGCTTTGTAAAGATGTGATTTCAATAGAAAACGTTTCACATCAGTAGTAATGAAGAAACTAGCAAGATACCGGTGGCATTCAACGTGTTAAAGTTAGATGCTCGAGCCTGCATTGCCCGAGCGACAATCGATTACCTGATTCGAGCACTGTGACCGAAAAATCGCTTACAATTTATTTATTTATTCAATTTGCGCAGTAAACCTTTAGGTATAAAGTAAGAAATAAAATACAATACAGTGTTTAGTACATAAACAAAAAATGTATAAGTAATAACCAAGAACCATTAAGGCTCATGGAAAAATTAGAAAATTAACAAATTTTAAAATAGAAATCACGCACTGACGATACATGACGATAGTGTATTTACAAATAAGTAATGTAAATATTCAGCCGGCCCTCGACTTTCGCACAATTCGCTATTTCGCCCAGGGGGTCCGAAGTCGGATAGGGCCCAAAATTTGTTGATATTATTTTTTTAATTTCATTAAAATTATCTCTAATTTGAATTAGATTAAAAAGACACTGATAAAAAAAAGACAATTTTCGTTCACGTTTGGCACAAGGCCCCTCATTACTTACAAAGCGAAATAGTTAAACTACATACACATATGCATATTTATTTCCTTCTACAAGAATTACAATTTTATGGAAACATGTCGCAGAATTATTTTTAGTAATAAAATAACAAACTTGATGAATGTTCATATTTGATATAATAATTCATTTATCTTTACGTTTACACTGCCCATGTGTACATGTTGCTTCCTTTTTCCTGGGGGTTTAAAATTGTATCTTGCGAAGGGGCCGAAAATTTGTTGTTCCGTCACTGAGATAAACATCTCCATAATTCCAGACAATTTTGAAACTTTGTAGCCCTCCACAGAGTCGATTCAATTCTGCGTCACCGTAGAAAAGTGGGAATACGGTAAATCGGACGATACACGTTCGGTGCAGCGCTCTCGAGGCCATCGTTGAGCAAAAGCGGCGAGCTAAAACCGAGCGATGTAGGTTCTCGTAGAGTTTTAACGCGTCACGTCCTCGCAGTGCAAGGCTTTCACCTAGGCTGGCCGAGGCCCCCTTGGCTTCTCCTGTTTCTCTCCTCGGAGCACCAGTTTCAGCATAATCTAGCCGAATGACTTCGTCAGCCGAGGAGCCGCGTGCCTCGCGTACCTTGCTCCTACCAGCGGATCGCTGGAGATTCGAATGCCTCGGACGTTGAGAATGTGCACACGGGGGCTTGGTTCTTTTTCACTTTTTCATGCCGTATTATTGGACCGTTTTGTAACGTTGCTTTTTTCTGTACCTTTTCTCGTTTAACACTTTACCGACCGGTAGCCTATTAATAGGCTTTTTGTGACCAACGCTTAGACTTTTAGTTTATTAATCGGTTCCCACGGCAATCACTAATTTGTTATTTATTATTGTAGTAGAACTGTGTTAAGGAGTCGATGAGAAGTATTTGTAATTTTCAAAGAGATTGTAATTTTTTTTAGGCAATCTAAGCCGAAACAAATCCTTTAAAGTCGGTAGAATGCTCAAACAATAGCGGTCGGTAAAGTGTTAAGTGCTATGGTCTCTTCAACTGGGATATACTGTTTTAGGTGGCGGTCGAACCACAGACACTATGATTTATTAATACATTAAATGCCACCCGTAATTCTCTAGTTTCATTTCCTCCAATGGAGAACTTTTTCTATTAGAGTCATACATTTATAGGGCAAATATGTTAAAGGTACAAATGGCTTTAGCTTCAGCAGTATGTTAAATTCTTAACGTCAATATTTAAATGTTGAATATGATGACCCCTATGGCATTCAACATGTCACCCTTCATCTGCTTCTTAGCACATTGTTAACTCGTGTCACCGGAAATTTTACGTAGAAGTTAATTTGCGCCACCGGCTATTTTTCCGTAATCGAGTATGAAATTGAATGAATCTGAATAAACTTCCGTATACTTTATTTGTACATAATGAATTTAAATGAAGCTTTGTACATATTTGCTATATATTACATATTTTTGTAATTTTTTTCATGTAGCGAAATTGAGATACCTAATGCAAGTGCAAACACGAGTTATCTCGTGATCGGTTAACAACGTTTGGGCATGAAGACGCGAGTTAACCCATTCACTGCCGGGAAAACTAAGCAAATTGCCTGTTAAAATTTGAGAAGATGACAGAAAGTTTTTAGAACATTGCTTTCATTAATCAAAAATATAATCTCGACATTTGTAATGATACGAGGAACATTTTTGTTCCAAAATTTCTATACACGCCCAGCCATTATTGTTAAAATATCAATTCAAACTTATAGCGCAGCTACGAGATATTTCGTAGTTGGCAGTCAATGGGTTAACTCGTGAGCGGTCAGCAATGTGTTAAGAAAATCGCCATAAAGTCCATAGGGTTTTCTCTGGACCAAAGTGTTTTCTATTTAAAAAATTTAAGATATTTTTGCTTTGTTTGGATACTAAGTTTATTGAGAATAACAAGTATTCATTGCGTACAATTTGTCTCGATTTGGGCCAAAAAAGTCCCTAGGGACGAATGGAGATTGAATAATAAGATAGGGAACATTTTCGAGAGTTACCGCGAGATTTGAATTCGGGCCCATTGATTCTGACGTACCTTCTAACGTTGTTCGTTAAACCCTTTCGGGGTTTTAACCCTTTAAAAGGGCAGATATTAGATTAATAGCGATTTAGTGCTATTCTTCGATCACTATTTAAACGGAAAGCAGCACTTACTCGAAACAATTAACCTCTTGTCCTACGTTTTATTTTGTGGCTGCATAAAAATTGATCACTGATGCTCGATATATCATGTACTTCAACGTAATATTAATAGCATGGAAATAATCTGTTCGCGTCGCGTCCCACTGATATTTGCAGTTTGACCGTTTTTGGAAAATCTTTGAATTTTGTATTCTATTTACCGCGTCACGAGTGTCACTGGTTATTGTAGGGCAGAAGGTTAACAAACAACGTCACCTTCTACGAAACAATCACATTTCGTTACGTTGATTCTTTTTGACGCGAAGTTTTGCAGAGTCAATGAACAAACTGGGATATTATGTTTTTAGATTCAATGATCGTTACGTGTTTAATGGTCTTTAATTTATGACACTCCTTGGTTCGATGCTCTTAGTTCTGTCGAGTCAAATTTCCAATTTATTTTTAGTATCTCGTTATGGTGCTGTTACTAATTAACTTAAAAATGATTTAAATTTTAAATATGTGGTAGTATTTCAGAAATGCTTCATTTTCTTGATACTCGAGTTTCCAGCGGAGAACGATGCCGATATAAATAATTAGATGCAATGATTGTTAATTATATTTATTATGAGAATGTCATGACATTTTTTTCATTGAAACTTTGAACACAGCGAGTAAGTACACAAGAAACATTTAATTACTTTGCAAACAACATTACGACTCAATAACTCAAGGATGAAAACATTCGCGTTTCACTATAATTTTTAACTAAATAAGCTTCTGAAAAAAATTGCAAACTGTTAATCTATCAGCTTGCGTTGATTAACCTGTTAGAAATATCTTCGTATTTCCATTACATTTAGTATATTCTCAAAATCTTTTATCTTACGCGTCCAATTTCCGATAATATATCATATTGAAATTGTCACGAGTACTTGAAAACCAAAACTAGTCTTATGGAGTTCCATATGGAAGTAGGAATCAAAAAGTCAGTACGCGAGATGATGAAATTATTCAATAAACATAATTATATTTAACAACATTGACAGAGGAAGTCTGTTAATTATTGTAAGTCGTTAACCGTCCTCAATTAACAGTTAATATTATATCACGTAAAGGGAGAAAAGGCTCACATTTTTCTGATTATTTTCATCTGAAATCGTGTAACTAATTACATTAATCAAAGAATAGGTGTAAATGCCGCATTACATCGCCTTATTTCATCTAATGATTGTCGCTACACGATCAATATCTTAGAGAATGAACATTTCTGAATAACTCGATGTAGATTGCTAGCATATTAACGCGTTGACTGCCATGGGGGTCATCGGTGACCGGAGCTATTGAATTCAATGAAATTTCATGACTTTTAAACTGTAATATTTACGAATTTTTTAATACATTCAATATTTAAATATTGTCATTAAAAAGGTAAAGTCCTGCTGACTATACATCTATTTGTGCCTTTGAGGTTTCTGCTTTGTAAAGATGCGAATTTAATAGAAAACGTTTCACTTTAGTAGAAATGATGAAACTAGCAAAATACCGGTGGCATTCAACCTGTTAAATCGTCATTGATGCTATATAATTCGTATTAGACATTCGCACGATATTTAAAAGTTACTTTGTCACCTTCCTCATTAGCTTCGTACCTTTGTGCTTAACGCTTTGAATTCCAAGAGTCTATCCTTCATTGTACTATTCTAGAGTGTCGAATATTTTTTTCAAAATTCTTCCACAATATATTTGCCTAATTAACGAACCTCCGTCTTGGAACGAGTCTTTGATCTGATCACGAGAAACCGTAGGGCTTATATTAACCCATTTGCATCATAAGCGCATATATGTGCGCATTTTGCCTGGCCATTATCACCAGAGCGCATGTGTGCGCGCATTTCACTTAGGCACTTATCACCAAAGCGCATATTATACCCGCGCACATTGCGCGCGCAGTCAATGAAAAGTGGTGATTGGAAATAGTAAAATAACACAAAAAAGTAGAAAAAATGAACGGTTGTGTTTCTGACAGCAGTGAAGAGGTAATTAGACGTACAAAACGCAGACGTTTTATTGCGGTTTCTTTTGATAGTAGCGATAGTGATCAAAGTGCGAGTGATTTTGAGTAAGAGAAAAAAAATGACAAACCTAAATTGCATAAATTTATATCTGTTGGCGGTGTAAATAAAAACGTAACAAATTTTAGTAGAGAGAACGTTTACGTACTGTTTTTGACAAAGGAAAGTCTTGAACATATTGTAACTGAAACTAATCTATAGCATTCATGTCATTCTATTATACATGACGATGAAAATGGATGTTATACCATTCACGGCCGTGAACGTGTTAAATTACTTAATTGATCATCCCTTTCACCTCTTAATTTCTATTTTCCAAAGTACTTGCTCAGTATATTGAAATATAACAGATATAGAGCCGGTAGTTTTAGTGTCAAGCTAGCTACTAAACATTAAATACAACCAGATATAATAATAATCTTATTTATTGACAAAATTTTTGTGGCCGACTGGCCGAGCCGCACTCAAGTCGCTAAAGAGCCGCATGCGGTTCGCGAGCGACGATCTGTCGACCACTGGTCCAGGGCCTACTATTTTAGATAGAATCTCAACCACCGAGGCTATGGTATACACCCTCCGTAGCGAAATCATTGTCCTATTTGCATAAATTATTTGTGTCGTTAATCATAGTTTCATTTTAAAAAACAATGTTTTTCCTTGCTCTGTCGCTAATTTCAAGGCGTAAGCATAAGTTCTTAAGTGCGATACAAACGTATGAGTATAATATGTATTTATTTAACTTTCATTTTATATATATTGTTGCGGCGCGGCACATAAATTAACTTGGGATTTTTGAAAATAACAATTGCATTTGTATGTAAACGTTCGGAAGATATAATAGCTCACGGACAACTCTCTGACATATTATTAACAAGCGCAACTCGTTGGTATCCATCTAGCAATCGATACCGTAAAGAGGAGAGACAATTTCGTAACAGTATTACATGTTATTTAATTTTCAAAATTATTTATTGCTTCATAGGCCGCGTTAGTGGATTCTTGGACACAAGTAACTTTGTTTTATGCGTTTCTTCCTCATAGCTCGGTGAAAAGAATGAAAATGAATCGGCATATTGTGTCAAAATTCTATTTTATGGGAGTAGAAGGTAACGTATTCGAAACCACTTTTTCCGCTTCTGTCTCCTTAACCCTTTGCAGTCCGAATTATTTTGTCAATTTTGTAATGAGCTAAGTGAAATTAATTTCACAACATTTTGTATCATTGGTTATTATTATTTTTTTTAAAATGATAGCAATAACCATAGGTACTGACGGATATTTAGGTGATATTACAAAATCATTATGAATTTGGAAAGACAATATTAAATCGTTAGAAAATAGAATGAAGTGAAAAGCTATGTCGAGCATAGGACTGCAAAGGGTTAATCCGATAAAAATTTATAAATCGGACAATGATTTCGATACGGAGGGATTATTAAATAAGAATTTAGGAAAAATTTGCCGATTTGAACGATGATTTGAGCTCAGAGCACACCGATCGCGAGTCCGAGCTTTTACCTCCTGACCCACCATAGCCCCCAGATAATTTTTTAATCTCTTCCGCAAAATGAAAAAGCACGAATTATCAATTTGTCCGAAAGTATACTATGGCAAGCTATTACATTTAAAAGCATTCTCCTTTTCTTACGTTACGACATACACTTTTTTCAAAAAGTGAAAAAATGGCGAACTATCAGTTCAATTCTGCGAATCCTCGTTTCTAGATCGTCTTTACGGCGTAGCGAGATACTGCTGAATACCGTATTACATTTGGAGTCAATTATTCGATCGTTGAACCGCAAACACTTTAGGTCGGATTGGAACTTCAACGGTCATTGAATGATTCAAGAATAAAAGTAACGGCTTCACGTGTTGAAAATAATTCAAACTAATAGCTAGTCCAGTCGTCTCGTGTTACGATAAAGATATACGAAATAACAGAAAGTTCAGTGAAACATATAATGGGGTTACTGTACAAAGTAATTAACATTATATACAGTTGTTCACAAAATGAACTTCTGTCGGGACTAATTGCACCTATTTTTGTTTCACTTAAGTAGAGTGATTAGATTTAATGGGTACTAATTTGTTTATAATCAGGCATTATATACTTTTACGAACCCTGAGGTGCCGCGGAACATTGTTGAGGGCTCCGCAAGAAATAGGGAAATGACACTTACAGCTTGTTCGTCAAATATAAGTTGGAGGCTCGGATATTCTCGAATCTGCGTAGACTTTAACTTTTTGCAGTTCTATGTCGAGCTATACTGAACGTAGCTTTTCACTTCGTTTTATTTTCAAACGATTTAACATCAACTTGCCAATTTCATAATGATTTTGTAACATCTCCGAAATATTCATCGGTACTAGTATTTATTTCTATCATTAAAAAAGATTAATAACCAGCGATACAAAATATTGTGAAATTAATTTCATTTAGCTCACTATAAAATTCGCAAAATAATTCGGTCCGCAAAGGGTTAAACAGTACACACCGATAACTCTATGATTATTTTAGTACAGTCAGCATTAACACTATGCCGTCCGCGCGATAAATAAAGATTCTCTGGTTTGGCGCCGGTGGAATTCGTGTAGATCTCTTCGTTTGTCGCCGGCGCTTTCGAATTTGTCGAGCAATCATACAACGTCACGTTTTACTAATCACAATAAGTTATAATTCTGTCCCGCAATTTTCACGAAGTTTCGATGATATGTAGCGTATTGCAGCCTGTACAGAATACAAGCGATACTTTGCAACAATTTGTGATTGTGGGATAGCCGCAACGCCTTTGCTATAGGGAGGGACCAGAAAAAAGGCTCTTGGGACGGAAGGGGAGATTGCTCTCGCAGCGCCTATCCCCGCTATGTCTGTCCTGGAAGCCTCAGATCGACGAATGACAAGCGAAAGTAAAACACTCCTTTCGTCGTTCACATGACGACGCAACGAATGTGCGGGTCTCTCTTGCCAATAGCGCGACAAAATCGAAAATGCGCGAGGGAGAGGGATGTCCTTATCCGTCGGGCGAATCAGAGAAAATTATCTCTCAAGTGTCTTGTTTCTGGTCCCTCAGTATATATAATAGGCAACTGCCTTAAAATTCTGCGTGACACTACCGTGGTGTCACCGACATTTGTCCGCATATTTTCGCATCACAGCAACGTGACGTCACCGGACGGCATAGTGTTGAAAGCAAAGCCACAGTAAAAGCTGGATAAATGCGACAGAGTTTGAGACCTAACGTCGCTCCTAAGAAGTAGAGGTACCGAAGCTGTGTTTACATTGGGGTCGAGCCGAGCGCGAACTTAGAAAAAGACAGACTGTAGAAGAGACAGAGAGGTCCAAGCAAACAAAGCGAGCGGCCCAAAAGCATCAATGAATGGTCGGCAAACAATAAAGCTTTTTCATTTATTAATTTTTCTGAATGCAACTTTTCCCAATGTATTTTTGAGATTTTTCTGATTGAATTGATACCAAACACGATAAGTTTGAATTATGTTAAATAGTAAATAAATATATTAAATAGTAAGTAAAAAATATATTAAATAGTAATATGTAATATTTATAATATGCTGGGGTTCCCTAGAACTTGAACATTGTCGCAAGGATTCCGTAAGAGTGAAGAGGTTGGGAAACGCTTGTATAAACTGTGGATGGCAAAGTGTTAATCAGTTATGATTACTGAAACGATCTATTCTAATTCATTCCTTCAGATTTTTAACACTAAAACTACCGACGTTATATCTACTAAAATTTAGATATACTGAATAAGTACTTTGGACTAAGAGAAATCAAGAAGATGATTCATTAACTTAGGTTTTATAACATAGATGTGGAATATGTACTTCATAGCTCCCCTATCAATTTAGGGAATTTTTAGCAAAATTTGGGAACCGGTCATTTTGACTGGCTTGGTAGGTTTAGTGTTCAGAAATTGTAAATGATACCAAATACTTTAACTTTAAGTGACTTTAACTTTAACTTTTAAGTGGCCCTAAAAAGAGATCTCATTAAAAGATTTAGAATATCTTGAAAAATATTAAATTCTCAAATGCTATTAGCAGGCCGTAGATCTACTTGAATTAAACCTCTCCCACGCGAACAATTTTGGCAGTCTATCATCGACTAAATGAAATGAATTAAATAAAATCCACTACGTAATTTACGTATTAAGCTTATTAATCGCATTTGCAGCATCGGCGTCAACATTGAAAGTGTAAATTAAGAGGGAAAAAGGTCAGATTAGGCAAAATGATCGTAGCAGTTGAAGCCGAATAGTTCAAAAATAAGGGAAGGAAAGTATAATGAAAACTATCGCACCGTGAAGGGTTAAACGTAAGATTCACTGCAAAAACATTCGTGTCAAGTTTACCGTTTACCGATACCGGTGTAAAAATGTTGGCGATTAAGAGTTTAATGTTGTACATAAGAAAAGTATGCGACTCGTAATTCACTGTAGTTCGGAACGTTGCTCCGATGCCGATCTGCTTTCTCCCCGGTCGTGAAGATCATCGGGTGTTTAACCCCACGGTTTCATTCAGGACCTCGAGGATACCAATTTATCTCGATCGTCTTGTATACCACAATTGCATGCATTGTAAACCATCGGCATAACTGTGTCTTGCATGGTTGCACTTAATAATTGCGTCATTTTGCTCAGAATTGACGTAGCAGAGGAGATAATATCTTTTCTTACCTGAGACGGATTAAAAGGCATTTGTTGAGCATAGTTCCTTCGTGTTGTGTGATGCAGACCAGAAATGATCAATCTGCGCGTGTGAATTGCTCGGAGGTAAACGTAATTACAGGGACAATTTGTATCGCTATTTTTAACATAGAATGTTAAACTCCGTTTAGATGGCGAAGAAATTGAATTACCCCTTCAGACCCGAATTTTTTTTCGTTGAAGAAAAAATTATTTTTATACTAAAATTAACTTTAATCATGTGAATGAAAGCAACAATATACTTTTTACAAAAATATTTATTTATTTATTTATAATTTATAAATGTACATTTTAATGGAGATATGGTCCTTACGCAAAATTTGTAACATTAAGGAGATCCTGAGAAATATTTGTATAAAAAAAAAACTAAGTGAAACTAAGTTTAAACCTACGTAATAAAATACAGCACGAAAAGTATTATGTACATTACAATGTGCACAGGGCCCGAAGGGGTTAAGAAATGCCCGCCGTGATATTACGTTTATGCGAATGATCTTAGCGTTTGTAACACCGTGTTAAATTGATAACGTTAAAATTGAAGTAAATTAGAGGGCTCTGTCTCAAATTCAACTTCATATTCTGTCACAGGTTCATAGTAATCCTTAGCCACTGATGTTGGTCACAGAAACCAACGATGTAATTTCAAAGTTCTCCCCGTTTTCTCGTGCAAGAAATTAATGAATAGGTCTAATTGCGAGGCTTATGGTGGATATAGAGGTAAAGGCTTGAAGTCACGGTCAGTGGGCCCGAGTTCAGATCCCTCGTTTCACCAGGGAAAATTTTCCCAAATTATCATTAAATATATTAGGTTGGCAACTAAGTTCCTGTTGTTTTTTAAAAAATTTTAAAAGTTTAGTTTTCAATAAAAATTAAGAACTAATTAATCAATAATGTATTCTCCCTTGTTGTTTACAACTTCTTCCCAACGTGCAACAAGATTTTCAATACCTCGTTGATAGAAATCACCCGGTTTCGACTCGAAAAAGTCATCCAACCAAGCTCTCAATTCTGCATCAGTATTGAACGAAACTCCGCGCATAGCATTTGAAAGAGATCGAAAGGGGTGGAAAATTAACTCGAATAAAAAAACAAAACATAAATTCCGGTAGAACAAAACATCCTCTTTCGAATGATTTAAAACATGATGCCAAAAACATTTAATGACATGCAGAATGTTAAAATTTACAAAAACGGCGGGAATTTAGTTGCCAACCTAATATTATAGCCTCAGTGGTTTGAAACTCACCAAAAACAGTAAGATTTATGCAAAATGGTCACAGCAGTTAAATTTTAAAAAAATGACTATAAAAGGTCTAAGTAGAATAAATATGTTTCACTCATTTTTCTGTTCTAGTTGATAAGGAAGTTATAATTTTTTTCGCCTAAATAGTTCAAGAATTAAGACAAGGCAGATGATTGCGACTTGCGTTAAAACGATCAAATTAAATAGTCTAGACGAATTTGTATTACCAGAAGCAAGCTAATTTAAGAGGTTTTGCAATGTTCACTCGTTGCTATGTTATAAGATAGTGAAGTAGGGTGAGGAGGTTAATTGTTTTATTAAAATAAATTTATATTACCATATTATTTAATATGTCAGAGTCTCTTTCGGATTCTTTGGATTGAGAAAATGGGCATTGAGAAGTACATGTTCAAATAACAAACACAAGAAGTTCTTAAGAGCTGTAAAAAGAATTAATAAGAAAATCTAAACTTTCCTTTATGCCGAATAGGAAAGCAATTATCTACGTTCGCTCGCTTTATTAGTAAGAACAAACCAATTTTACAAGGGTAGTTAGAACAATGTATTCAATTTTAAAATAACAAACCGTTTAACACTAGAACTACTGACGGTAAATCTGTTATATTTAAATATATTAAATAAGTACTTTGAAAAAAGGGGAATTCAGAGGTGGAAAAGATGATCGATTCGGTAATTTATGTTTTATGAGATGGACGTAGAATATATATTCTATGTCTCTCCTATAATCTTGGAGAATTTTTTGAAAAACTTGTGTACCAGTCATTTTGACTGGTTTGGTAGTTCTAGTGTTAATAACCGCGGAACTATAACACCAAATACCAAAAGCCTAAATTTATAAAACAGCATTAACACGTCGAATGCCACTTCTATTTCGCTAGTTCCATCATTTCCACCGAATCGAAACTGTTTCTATCAAAATCACATTTTTATAGAATAGAAATCTTAAAAGTAAGAATAGTTATAAATTTAGTAATGCTTCACTTTTCTAACAGCAATATTTTAATATTGAATATATTAGCATGTCCGTGAATATCGCAATTTAAAACTCGTAAGAAATTCATCGAATTCAACAGTGTGGATCACCGGTGCCCCCCCCATGACATTCAACGTGTTAATTTCCATTACCGCTCAAAGATTTTCTCTATTTCTGAATACATAAATTGATATGCATACTATAACCTTAATAATATTTCTATGGGAAAAATTTCGCTCACGTTTAGCCATTATTCGCAGAGCGTTACGAAGTATTGAGAAAACAAGCCACGATGAACACCGTACTAACCTGCATTACCATGTGAAATTCTCAGAGAATTAATTCCTAGAACCGATACGGTACTCCAAGTCCAAAAGCAAACGACACCATGACCAGTCGCATGGAAGAAGAAAAATGAAAACAGAAACACAACAGTGAGAACACCGTAGAGAGGCGTGCTTTATCCACTTTCGAGTGGCTTGTACGCAAGAGAATTCCGCTTCGTTACGCACATGCACGTAACATTGGCGCTGCTTTAACGGCGAGCAGCGTATAAGGAGGGCAGTAACAGAAATGGGAACTGCTGGCTGTAGGTACGCTCTCGCGTACCGTAAACACACTCTAGCGCAATAAAAATAGTATATGGCTTCTCTCTTCATTGACACGAGCCTTGTCATTGTTCTCGTATACCGATCAATATTTCTGTCCGCACACCCGGGATTTCCTCGTTTTCAGTACTTTTTTTTCTTTCTTCTCCTATTGTCACTTCAAACCCGATGGCGTTCTTGGTCACTATACCTGTCAACGACGATTTCAGAAATGTCAGTTGTGACGTTGTTTGATGTACTGCAGTGGCTCGTACTTTATCAAATTTTTGACTTCGACTATTATGAATTTTACGCTTAGGATCCATGGTTGTAGATAAGGAACTTTATGGTTCTGAACCGTCGGGGTTACGATAGGGGTATTGCGTACGAAAAATTCCCTAGATGGGATGTTGAGGGGATTCGAACGCGTTCACTATTTGGGTGGCTTTATCGCCATTGACGCCATTAGCTCTTGAGAAGCTCGTCGGTTGTGAATTGGGGATGTTTTTCGCTTAGAATCGTTATTGCTATGGCTTTCTTCTTTTCGAACACTCTATTGGAGCCGATTGTTTTAGAAAGTAGGATCGATCACATTACCCTAATGAAAAATGATGATTATTCAATGGCTACATGAGAGTATTTATACTGAGAAAAATAAATATCGTGAAATAAGAAATATGAGTAAATATTTTACAAACATGGCGTCAATATTTTCAAGCATGTTAAAATTCAAATCCTTAAATATCTCAATTTAAAGATAAAGTGACTTATACACCTTTGCAAATAAACTCACTTAATGGATACTTTTAATAAAACAAGCTCTTTGGATTATCTAGCACTTTCAGGAAATCGATGTGACATCCAATTTATTAAATTCGTGTGTTAGCTGTAATGAACACACGGATTACTCCTGTTGGTGTTTTTGTGCTTGTTAAGTAACTCCTTTAAACGACTAAAATAACAGAATATCGGAAAACTGTGTTAACTCTTTCACTACTTAATTCTGATAATTTAAAAAATATGGTTTGTGTTGAAATTAATTGTACACGACAAATATTTTCCTATTAGTCAGTTACTTTCTCTTAGTTTAAAGAAAATAACTACTCTCAGAATTTAGAAAATTGTATTCTTTCTACCATTTTTTGCTGGGAAATTTATAGCGGCAGGGTTAAAAAGCCCTCTTAACTGCGTATATATTACAAAAACATTGGAGAACTCCTGATTATTACTATTTAACAATTTATTTTACTTATTTATTTAATTCAGGGGACAAACCCGATGATATAGCATAGGAAACATAATACAAAGTCGGGATACGGAGAAAAAGAAAAAATATATAAAAACACGCATAAACAAAAAGTTCAAAACTAATAACTAATACACAACAAACATATAGCAGAAATCATAATTTAACTATAATAGACAAAACAAGATGGATTTTTCTGAATTGTACTTCAGTTCGTATCGCGTTCAGGCATTTTCAGATGTTTGTAGTAAGAATACGATTTTATATTAAACCTTTACCGCATCTGGGGTCATTTTCTACCCAAATTACGAAAAGTTGTATACACTGAGAGAACGTAAAAAGAATCTTGTTGTAATAGAAAATAGACTGCAGATCAGCAAAATACTTAGGGGCTTAGGGTGATTTTTTAACACTAGTTCTACGGCCACCGTCAAATTGACGGGTTCCGACTTTTTTAAAAAAATTTCTAAAATTGATAGAGAAGCAGTACAGTAAATATTTCACGTGTATCATGTAATACACAAATTACTGAACTGATCGTATTTTTTACCGCTTGATCCATCTTTCTTCAAAGTACTTATTTAATATATTTAAATATACCAGATTTAGCGCCCGTAGATCTAGTGTTAAAGGAGCGGATGAATGACTACTGACACTCACCATGATTTCAAGTCTTTTACTTGTACGGAATACAATATCTTACTGTTACAATATTAATTTAAACAAATTTCGTATTAATCCAATAAATTTAGTGATAAAATCCAATTGATGTTCGAATTATATAAATTAGGCATGTTTCAAATTTTCGCGTTCCATGACTTCTAAAAGTCATCGGTAAAATAAGAAATTGAGGCTCGCCTTTTCCGGTTCTATTGTTCTGCATTGATACTGTGTGGATGCCATCATACGTTTAAAATAGATAAAGTTAAAGGAACATTAAAATCCATTGAAACTGTTCACGCTGATTTCGCAATAAACTCTTGCAATAAATTTCAAAATTCGTGGTATAAGTATTTATTTTAATCAATGGCAAGTTATTGTTCGTGAACAAATATAAAAATAACAGTTCTATATATCTGTTAATATACAAATAGTTGTATGTCTATTATTCTGCGGCACGTTGATAAGCACAGTAAATACTTCGTACAATTGCAACATATAGAAACTCAAATTCAAAAATATTCTGAACAAATATTTAATCCTACCATGAATTTATAAAAATGATAAATTATGAGAGTAAGATCGCAGATTATATAGATGACTATATTAAAAACTAAAACTAACCGCCTTTTATAAGAAAAAATATTATATTTTTCCAAACAAAAACGTAAAAACATTTTTATAAACTTCAGTGGACGTTATGCATTCAAGAGTATTTATTGTACTCTTACAAATTTATTGCACGTATAAATAAAAATGTTCAAAACTGTTCATCTAAATCATGAAAAAAAGGAATTTTTACCTCTTTTTCCGGCAAACCGTAAAAGAAACGAGTCCCCAAAGTTGAATAATTTTCTGCATCCATATTTCACAGCTGATACGTGTGGAGCTTATGTTAAAATGATTAATTGACAAAATTAAGTTAACTCTAGCTGATGATGCGAATGGTATTGTATTTTAAATATACAGTGCCCTACGATGCATCCAAACGTTAACACGTTAAATGCCATCCGTATTTCGCTAATTTCAGTGTTTCCACTGGTGTGTGACTTTTTCTATTAAAACCGTATCTTTATAGAGCAAAAATGTTAAAGGTAATAATAGTTGTATATTAGACAGTACTTTACCTTTTTAATAGCAGCATTTAAATATTGAATATAGTAACGAATTCGTGAATTCCAACGTTTGAAAGTCGTACGAAATTTCATTCGAATTGAATAGCGGCGGACACCGGTGACCTTTGTGACATTCAACGTGTTAAAATATATTAATTTTCTCTTAAAAATGACATTTTAATGTTGTGTCCATTATAGTGTACGCTATACATGAAAGGGCTAATAATGAACTAAACGGACCGGTTCCCAATTTCTTCTAAAAATGCATTAAATTAATAGCCATGAAGTAAATATTCCACTTCTATCTTACAAAACCGAAGCTAGTTAATTACTCAGGTTTTTCACCTCTTGATTTCTCTTTTTCCAAAGTGCTTATTCAGTATATCTAAATTTTAGTAGATAAAACATCGGTAGATTTAGTGCGATATAAATATAATTGTATATATGGTTGAATTGAGTTCAGCAACGTTGTCGCTGTTTCTTCGAAATTGTTGCGACTTTGGCTATTGTCAAATTTTATTTTCCATTAAACGGAGAAACGTAATCGTTATATCGAAGCAGGGAAATGAGATTGCAAGCCGAGCTGGCTGAAATATCGATCGTTGGGAACGGCCCCCAATCTTCAGGAAAAAAAAGAATTTTCACGCTTGTCTTCCCTGTTCTATTTTATACAAAATTTATTCTTTGATGAACGTTTAAAAAATATCTTCTAAATAGACATTCTGTTTTAATATCCGAAATGGAATAGTCAAATACGTTGGAAATCGTAATTTGAAAAAATAGCGCTTCATGTAAAATATCGATATCATATTTGCATTCAATTTAATCTCATAAATCCCTTAGTAAAATCTGAAAAAAAAATTCTACCGGAGCTAATAGAAAGTTATTTATTTAATGAATCGGGTCTTCTATGCATAAAGAGTTGATGCACCCGTTGCACTGATGATAGATACTATCGAATTATATTATTTTCAGCAAACAAAAATATACTGATATTAAAATCTTTTTTTATTATTGTTAGCGAAGTGAAATCTTCCCTTTCAGTATTAATTACATATATTTTGCACAAGTAAAAATGGGTTAAAAACACGATTATTTAAATTTTGACTATTTTACAATATACACACATACTAAGAGAAAGTAACTGAGTAACTGGAAGTAATTTCCACACAAATGATATTTTTTAAATTTTGTTGGGACAAATATTCCCTAATAGTGTTTTATGAATGATCATTTTCAACATAAAATCGTAGCGATATGGTTAAGACATCCCTGAAATGCCTTCCTCACACTTTGTAATCTGACTTTATTCCCATTTTATAAAGAAAATTCTGCAGAATTCATCGAATGTCCAATACGTTCAAAAGATACATTCAGAATGAAAGTGAAAAACGCGAAGACAAGATAAAGAATGCAAAGCAGATCTGGTGAAACACGGGACTTCTCGAGCTACCTACGACCTGAAGTTCCCTATCAGCCTATCCCCGCTGGTGACTGTGGCAAGCTCGCCACAGCGATAGCCTTTTGTTTCTCATGTCGTTTCTTATTCCAGCTCGTGTTCGTATATATAAAACTATCCTCCTCGTTCGTCCGCGTGCACAGTATGTCAGAAGTGGGGGGTACAACGGCCCACGACGGTAAGCTGACGTGTACCCGTTGCTCGAGTCTGACCCGGAGAAAAAAAAATGGTAAAGTAGAGAAACACGAGCGGAATGAAGGAACAGTAGGAAAAAGTATTATTAGATATTGTTAGAAAAATTGATGGGAAATAGGTAGAAAATTATAGAGAGAGTGCGGAAAATAGAAAAATAATTGAGACGGTGAGAAAATAGAGAAATTACGAGGAACGATATGTGCAGCGAGAAGAACCGAGTAGAGATACTAAGCGCGTGGATATATAGGAGAGAATATAGGGGTTCCCTGCGTTGAACCCACGCGGGCGGCCTTGCACGTCGCCTTGCTTGTATTGATCAGCAAGCTTGACAGCCCCGTAGCGTTACGGTGGGCGCCTTCGTTCACGGAGTATTTTGTCGCGCCGACACCGGTGGGCGCCACCACGTCCCTATTTTCAAAGCGGCACTCTCGTTATCTTCCTGTCCTTTATTTCTACAGCAGTTCATGTATCGACATTTTTCCCGATCATGTATTTTCAATTTATGCATAATTAACTTTCTCGCTATTATTATTCCTTTTTTTTAACTATGAAGAAATTTATGAAATAGAAATATTTGTAAACGAATAGGAAGCTTGTGGATTTCTGGAGAATGACTTTTGCCGATCTGCGGTTACAGACATCGAAATAGTGAACATTTGACGCTATAACTATTGGTGTTACATTTATTATATTTAAATATCCTGGATAAGGACATTGGGAAAAAATCAAGAAGTGAAAAAGATGATCAATTAACACTAGAACTACCAAACCAGTCAAAATGACTGGTACACATTTTTTTCCAAAAATTCTCCAAGCTTGTAGAAGAGTCTTAGAATAAATATTCCACGTCCATCTTAAAAAACATAAATCACCGAATCGGTTATCGTTCCCGCCTCTTGATTCCTCCTTTTTCAAAGTACTTATTTAATATTTTGAAATATGATAGATTTAACGCCGGTAGTTCTAGTGTTAAGTAATTTAGGTTTTATAAGTTAGAAATGGAATATTTACTGCATAGCTCCCGTATCAATTTGGGAAACTTTTCGAAAAAATCCGCAACCGGTCATTTTGACCGCCTTCGCAGTTTTAGTGTCAAGTGTTTTCGTGATACATTAGAAATTATGCATATTCATTTAAAAGAAAGAAATTATTTTATAGGTAGATAAAAGGTTTATAAATGATATGCTCGTTTCTTTTAAATACAAATTCAAGCTGTAAAACACTTAGGATATTTAAATGCATCATACTGTGCTGTGCCGTAATATTTTACTCAATGAATAGCATCTTTTACAAAATAATGTTTGCGAATTAATATCTATCCGTACATCTGAATATATTTACACCATACTAAATGCTCGTTGAAGTAATGCACATATTTATTCAAATAGGTGCGGTACCAGATTACGTTGTAATGTAATAGAGAAAACGATACATTGCATTATCCATTTTCATGATGCATCTAAGATTGATTACCTATGATTTCCAGAAAAACCGAGTGCGTCAAATTTTACTTATTTTAAAGTTTCTATATCAAATATTTTTTATCAACGCTTCATACACAGAAAAAAATATTGGGAAATTGTTTCCTAATTTGTTTTCTAAAATCTGATATATCTTGTGTATATTGTAGGAATTATCAATGAAAGATGACGAACTCTGCTATCAATATCTTCTTCCATAGAATGCAACGTCTACTTTCCAAAGAAAAGTCCAATTTAACGCGTTATTGTACGGTATCTCTCGACAGTTATAATGTTTATAAATCCAACGGTAATCTTGAAACTTTTAATGTGCTTTTCTTTTATTGTAAAGGTCGGTGAGTTATCCTATATTTACTCTGCGTATTTGAATTCGTTCCGATTATGTCAGCTGGCAGTCTGACGTAAGAAGACGCACGCTTTTGATTGGTCGAGGTGCGCGCGCCTATCTTGCGACTGCGTGTGCCTTCATTCCGCTGCTCGGCGAGACGTGGCGCCATCCTACAGATACAAGTGTCCACTGTGGCGCCGCGATTCATTGAATATTACATCGTATAACTCAAAAATGTACCCTCCTTGGATTCATTTTGCAATCTTTTTCATTTCTATACGTGTAATATAACCCCTTCAGCATACCAATTATTGTATACCACATTTATTAGAATTTTCGCCCAACATTTTTGTTCCCAATGTTTTTCAAAAAGACATTTCACATTTTAAATATATAAAATTCCATTTAAGGAAAGTAAACTAGATTTGATTACCTTGATAAATAGTAATATGCATCGCTTTCCATACGGATACTTGGGTCACAATGCTATTTTCTGATCGTGTACATAGCTGACAAATCGATCGCACTACGTCATAGCGAAACACGTTAAACATATCCTGGCAAATAAACGTCATGGACGAGTGACGCAACGGCGTTTCGCGTCACCGGCGTACTACGTTTAACCCTTTGAGTACTCCTGACGCACAAAAAAAGCAATTTTGTCGTAGCTTATCCACGCATTATGCCCAGTTAGACTCGAAATATGAAACTATAACTGTTGAGATCCGATGGCGCAAGTAATAATTAATAGTTATTGTAGCTCAACCTTCTAGATTTCTAACAAAAAGAGAACTTTCGATCGCCAAGCAAATTATAATTTCTAGTATGCCAGAAAGTATCCGTCTGCAAAGGGATACTCTTTGCAGCACCATTTATCCGTTCGAAATCCAGGACAGAACGGTAGCAGCCGACACTAGCCATCAACTTTTCTGAGTCTTGAAACTTCACGATACAAAACACAACCTAAAAAAGTATCACACTGTTAGTGATATTCGGCCTGAAATGGTAACCACGAGTGTCACTTTTGACATTCGTAACATAAAGCTGTAACGAGTCAGACTTGCGATACTCGTATCCGACCCAAAATCGTAACAACGAGTTTGACTTGTCAATGTGGTGCAAAGGGTTAACGAAGTAAAAGAGTTTCTATCACGTAACATAGCTTCTTCTTATATTCGAGCCGTTATATTTGAAAGTGGTACGAGTTCCTTTCTTCTTATGTTGAGATATTTCAGTTCGTACAAAAGCTTTCATGCTATAACATGCAACGGGTAAACCATTTTGGACGAAATCATGAGGATATTTCATTCTATTTACATTGCCATTTGAAATGCGAAAAGAGTACACTTGTGTTTAGCCAAAACTAACTTAACACTATTTCTACCATAGTTTTGTGTACATTTATTTCGACCAAAGGTGTCTTTTGATTACTTTGCTCTTGAAAGCAAATATCTTGGGAATAATTGTTAAAAAATAATTTCCGTTTAATACTTTTTATTTCATCAGAAAATTAATTCAACGTTGTAACATTATTAAATAAAATATAACTTTATAAATGAAATATATAAAGGTGTCTCTCGACACCTTCGGTAGAAATAGTGTTAAACACCCTTTTCTCAAAAAATGACATTACCACTTTCGAAAAATAACGATTCATTTTTCAAGTCTTTTTGAAAATTCAGTAAAGACGAGCAGAATGTTTAACGCGTAATCAAGATTTTTAAAGCTAAACTAAATTTGTCATTGCAAAGCTGATAATGTACCTATTGTTATCAGTGGAAATAAGAGATAAGAGATTTAAACGATCGTACGAGTACGTATTGCCCATGATGCGTGCGCATCCAGAAAAACGAAATATGCCGCGTACGCATTCGTACGATCAACTCTGTCACGCGCATTGATGACTCGCGGAGAGAGATCGACTAATCGCGTGGTGGCCGGAAAGCGCGCGAATCAGGTGCGATGAAGATACCAAATCGAGGTGAACGGACTCTCTCGTTAACCGAGATAAGACATTTTTCCACGAATGTCGGCCGTGAATATAAGTGGATCTCATTTGAAATCCTCCTCGTGCTTGGAAAATGTACAGATCTGTCTGATGAAAACGATCGTTATAATTTTTATTGATTCATGATTTTGTAAAATGTCATCATGATCACTTCAATCATGATCTTCTTGATTGAAAGTAATCTCAGCATTGTTATTACTAATAATGCAACATGGTGCACCTTTATTTAATGTTTATGTCATATTTTTTTGGGAAGGATTATATTTGTATGCATAGCGTAATGACGTTTAAGTATACAAATACGTTAAGTATTAAATATTAATATTGGTAATAGGTCTGTAGAATCATTTTTTAAAATTTTCATTTCATATTTTTCGGGGAAAGGGTGTTACTTGTATTTTTGTGTGTAATGACGTTTAACCCCTTGACCCCTGCAACTTCTGTGACTGCCTCCGCAATGATTCAGAATTAAGTTGATAAAATAAAAATTGGCCAGTGGGTCTTGATATACTGTATAATTTAATGGAATATTAATATTATTGTACGCTAAGGGGTTAAGGGCACAAATATATGAAGTATTAAATGTTAATATTAGTAATGGATATGTTATATCACTCTTTAAATTTTTTATTCAAATTTCTCAGATGAAACAGTTACATAAACGGTGGAATGACGTTTAAATACACAAACATATTAAGTATTATTAATTTATGTACCAGTAGAAAATGTAATTGTCAAATAACTGTTCCGACCAAATGTTCTCCGTGCCATCAGAGTGAAATTTTCACGGAATATTGATACGACTTATAAATATAATCTAAAACATTCTAAAACAAACTTGTGACTGATCTTCTATGTATAATACATTTTCTAAATTTGCGCTCAAGTTACAGTAATACGCAGCTTCCGAATTCAATAGTTCTTGGGATTATAAACGATATTAGTACATTTGATATTTTATTAGCTTTGCACATTAAAATCAGATTTACTTTTTATCCTCTACAAATACGTCAATCTCCATTCAGAACCGTCGGCTTGAAAACATCAACGTTTTCAAAATGACTTAACTAATTCTTAATGAACAAGTACGTTATGTAATATTTTCTTCCTGTTGCCTTGAAATTTCTCTTTAATAGACTCTCCTCTTGCTCTGTTTATTTGCCTAAGAATTCATAAATTAACCGAGATCTCGCTACTTCACAGTTAAATCAACGATTTGTCACGTTGCGTGACAAATGGAAATAGAATGTGGCGTAAGTTCAAGGACCGACCTTTCCCAACGGTCAGCTAGCACGTACGACACATTTAAGTCTCAGATGTGCCTTTACAAGATTCAGAGATTCGTTTCAGCACATGATGCATATTAATTTTTTTTAATCATACAAAAGCTTGATAAGATATTATTTAACATCTCGTGACTGATGAAATGTAAAATTGCACTTTAATAGAAACGATAAGAAAGTAACTGGCTATTTTGTGCATCTAATATCTTTACACGTACCCTGCAAGTGAGATATATGCGATTATATTGAATTCGCATTAGTCTTTTGATTCTTTGGTTATTTTATCATTATTTGCGAATTTTTTTGCTTTCTGAATGTGAGTGATGCTATTATGAATTAATAAAATTATAGGTATTACTATATGATGGAATTTTTGTAAACAAATAGTTTTATTTATTTGAAAAAATAGTAAAGGTATAATAAAGTAAAGCTGTTTTAAATATAAATGTAAGTCAGTTCAGTTCAGTTTTGTCGGATATTCAGAGGAGTCAAAGGCATTTCGATTGTTGGATACTTCCACACTATAGTTATATTTTTTGGTAGAGGGTTTAGTAACATTAATTTGTTTGGTATCTATGACTTTATAAATTTCATAAAAGGGAAATTACATATATATTTACATATTACACAACAAGTTTTATTAATCTAGTATAGCATTTATACAACAATTTCAAGAAAAACATGTAGATGTAACATGTATTGCTTTCGAAGTTACTATTATTTAGTAATAATAAGCTACGGTATGATAAGAATCGTTGGCAGCACGTTGTGTCTTTCAGAGCTATTTTAATTTTCCCGTGGAAAGTCTTTTGCTCTTTATCGAGAAAAATGTTTTCTTTGGCACTTCTTGCTATTAGTTTTCCTCCTGGACGTTTAATTTTTAAAATAAATTATAAAATATTCATAAAAATTGGCGCGCTGTGGGCATCATTTTCGGTTTGAGCATTGTTTAACCACGTTTATATCATTAAAGTAATACGCAGCATTATATCGAAGGAGGGAGGGAAGAGTATCTATAAGAATCGTCTTGTGCAATAAAATTTGAATAACTTATACAGTTAAAACATAGGAAATGCTGAAAATTAAAAAACTGCACGCTTTTCACAATCGGTTTTCTTAAGAATGGAAATCGATGGAGAAAAAAGGCTTTCGTATTTGTCTTCCGTGTCATAAAATATGTAACAATCAATGTTTTGTTTGTGGCAAAAAGTTCAGTTTTGCAGGTCAATATTATCGCAAAGATATACAATTGTTCATTCGCCGAAGTGTATTTAGAGATTTGATATTCATTAGACAATATGGATAGCCTTTATGAACTGCTCCTACCACAAATTTAAATCACCAGAGGTAGTACTAATTTTATACATTTATTTCACCGAGTCTTCTTTGAATTTTAATGAAATACATTTGTTTAAAGGTAGTGAACAAAATTTAAAATAATAATTCTGAAATATACCTGTCAGAAATGAAAATGGGTTAATAGCTTTATTAACATTCAACTATAACGGTGATTTTGAAAGTGCCTTCAAAACTTTGCAACAATTTAAATCTTTCACTTATTTCGTGTTATACTGTGTTAAAAGCATAATTTTAAATTCAATCATTTATGTATAAACTGGTAGCTGTCTCATTGCGCAGAATTTAATTCTTATTCAAAGGTAAACATCTGAATATCTTGAAGCAAAAAATAAATAACTCTGAGTTCACTTTCATAATCTCCGGGGCAAATAATAACAAAACAATAGTGAAGAGATGAAACGTCATGTAAACAAAATAACGGGTGAATATGAAAATGCGATTCGTAATTCATTGACAACTGCAGATTCTATTGTGTCAGGGTAAGGTTATGATGTACAAAGTCGAGTAAATATTCCAGTAAGAAATATTTCTTAATTGTAGAAACGTTTCTCACTTTAATTAATCTTAGCTGTTGATGTGTAACATTATTTTCTTAACGTATAGGATTAAATGTTGATAATAAATAATCGGGTTTGTATTTGAGGGCATAGACTCTAAAAGAATATTTCAAAAATATTTCTTCACTTAACAGTTGAGAATTATTTGATGTGCATATGTTTCGGACCAACAAATTTAGCATGAAAATTATTTTTTGCTATTTTCATAGTTAAGGCATCATTTTGCGAGCACGATATTGAAATTAACACTAAACCTACCAAGTCAAAATGACCGGTTCGCAATTTTTTCTAACAATTACCTAAATTAATAGGGCAGACATGAAGAAAATATTCCACTTCGATCTTATAAACCCTAAATTACTTAATCATTTTTTTCACCTCTTGAATTCTCCTTTCCCAAAGTACTTAGTCGGTATATCTAAATTTTGGTAGATATAACGTCGGTAGTGTTAATATTCTCTCACTTAAATCTTATTGTGAGCAACGGCAATTTTATACAATTAAGCGCCAATCAATTCACCTTATGGCAGTAAATTATTTCAACAAATTACATTCCACGTGAAATATTAATTATTCGTTTGAATCAACAAGTCTCCAAATGAACTTCTCAATAATAAAAGTACCTTATATAGTGTGCAAGTAGAATGTTAGAAGGCGATTACCATTTAATTTAGATTACACCTACAAATTCATTTAATCAATGTTAATTCATGGCCAATACCCACCACTATATATTTATTTCTATTTAACCCCAATGTTTCCTCGCAGCGAGGCATCTCATTTATATTCTGAACGATCATTAAGTTCCAAATTGAAACTAACGCTTCACCAACTCGCCCTTCAAAAACATTCATTAAAAATATTTTCATCATACTATCTCCGCCATATGGAAAATACTATCTCCTATTCTCTCCATTAGAGTTTGTGAATCTGAATGGAATATTCGTGAATATTTCATGTTACCTTTGTTAAATACCTTAAAGGGGTTTTAAAGGCAAACGGAACGTATTGATAGATAAACAAACAAACCCACGATAGAGTGCTATAAGTAACTGTGGAATCAGTTACATCTCGAAAGAATATTGCTACAAATATTATTCTATATGAGCCGTTTATTTTGAAAGTGGCGTAAGTCCATTTACGTTCGAATCGAGATATCAAAGGGCTTGCGTTGGATTCAATTGAAAAATATGGGTAACAGATAACAGTAGAATAATGTTTTTGGGTTTCTAAGGGTGTTAAATTTATCATCCCAATTAGCATAATTAACATTTTTTAAGAAGTAATATGTTTCTGATGGCTATGAATGGACTTACGCCAGTTTCAAAATCAATGAAACGAAGTTTTCAATTCTTAACACTTAACGGACGGGTCACGTAAATTTACGTTTTTCCATTGTGACTTCCTAGGACGGGCCACGTAGATTTACGTTTTTGCTTGAATTTTTAGTACGCCACGTTAATTTATGCACATTGTGCTATTTTTTCTTGGTAGCATTAGTTATAGTACTATCTGCCTGTTGATCCTACTGCGCAGTTTAGCTTTTTAGGTAGTATTTTTAAGTAATTTCGCAACCGTAAAAATGACAAGCACCAAAGAGTTTTCTGCGGAGGATAAGGAAATTTATGCGGATAATTTTTCCGATGCAGGAAGAGATAATAAATTAGAGAACTATGATGAAGAAAGTGATATTTCTAGTGATGAAAGTGAAATTGTTGCTCCCAGGAAAAAAAATTTGCGGAGGTTACGGTTTTCAGAGTATTCAGAAAGTGAATATTCACAAGGGTGAATGTTTTACAAAATATCACACTCATAAAAAATAGCAGACATGTTAATAAATAACTTTGTACAATATTATAAGAAATGGTGTTGATGTAATAAAACTACAACGCCTTAAAACCATAAATACATGTTTATTTAATTCTCCTAAAAAATGCCCGGAAACCGAGAAAGGCAGAGCAGATTCGACCCGTCCGTTAAGTGTTAAGAAAACACAAGTCCGTAGGAAAAGTAAATTTTCCTTGAAATAAAAATAAATGTATGCACTTTTATGTTATAAAACCAAAAAATATTCAACTTTTGTTCTCTGTTAAGTAATTTTTTCATTAAAATTAATATTGTTTTATTAATTATTATTCAGTCGGCGGATCGAAAGTGAAATTTGAAATTAAATTGTTTATAACAAATTCATTGCACATTGATAATTCAACTGCTACTTTGATAATTAAACGTAAAGCTCCAATTTCATAAAATTTGATTGCATAATATTTTCCATACCCATTTGAAACTCACAATGGGACTTACGCCACTTTCAAAATAAACGGCTCATATATTATTGTAATTCCCTCTCTCCCCTCTCTACCCGCACAATTAACAGAAACATCAAAAACAAATACCCCGTTATACATTTATAAACGCATCGATAGGTATAATACAATAATTTCAAAAATGTTCCCCCAATTCAATGACGACATCAATCCGTGCTCCCGATCAATATTCCATGTCCCACGCAGAATTCCGGCCGAAAGCTCGTAAGCGTAACATGCTCGGGGAGCGCAGGGAACGAACTTTCTTCTCCTATCTCATTTCTAAGGCATCCTTCCCCCCTCTCGATTCAACTTCCTCTAAGGTGTCTCGTTTTATTTCCAGACGGACCTCTGCGGCATCAAATGGAGGAAGCTCGTGTGGGGCGAAGTGGCCGGCGGCTTCGGGGGCACTCCCCTCGAGGACCCGGTACTGTCGAGCTTCTCGCGGTGCCTCGCGGGTGACATTCTCTGCGTGTGGCGGCGGGTCGCCGCCACGCCGGCCACCTCCGGCCCGGCAACCGCCTCGGCGACCGGAGCTGGCATCTTCGACCTGGGCATCGCGCCCTCGCCCGCGCCACCGCCCCTCTCCCTCACCGCCGCCAAGGAGCTCTGGATCTTCTGGTACGGCGAGGAACCCGATCTCTCCGGTCTGGTGTCGCCTGAGCTCATTGCATGCGGTGAGTACACTCCCGCACGAAACATCGTAGGGATGATGGCCTGGGTGGATCGTTTTGTACGTCAAGGGTTGAAAATAGTTATGCTGATTCCGGTTCTTCAAACAGTTACGAGAAACGAAAAAATGTTATCTGTTGTAGATATGAGTCGCTCAGAAGCCAATGCGGTTAACACTAAACCTACCATGGGCGGTCAAATGACCGCTTTCTGATTTTTCCTAAACACTTCCCAAATTGATTGAGCAGCCGTTCAGTAAATATTTTAGGTCTGTCGTATAAAACAAAAATTACTTAACTGATCATCTTTTTCACCTCTTCAAATCTCTTTTTCCAAAGTATTTATTTCGTATATTTCAATATAACAGATATAAAGCCGGTGGGTTTAGTGTTAACACTATGCCGACCAATCGGGGAGGTCTCCCCATTTTGAAGTAAGTCGGTGCCCGACTGATCGGGGAGATTTCCCATTTTGTCTTTAGCAACACGTTTCTTGTTTTCTGTCATTGTTAATTACCCTGACCCAGAGTTTTTCGCAATTGCTGACGGACTGCTGCTGTGGAGCAGAACATATAATAAAATCAACTAATTTTGAAGGCTCCTTATTGCCTATTATTACGGTTCTTTAGGTTCGGGATTTCGGGACCCCTAATAACCGTTAGCGCTTAACTTCTACCACTTTTTGAAAAACGATTAAAAAATAATCGTTATAAACTTTTAATTTTATGTTTTGCATAAATAATATGTGAAATCGTTAAACGAAATTGTTGCCGTGAAATATAATTGTTCTCATGATTAGTTTTCGGACTTTTTGAGTTCAAATAGTGAATTTCAGTCCGTGCTACTTCCGAAAAATGCGCGGTGGACAGCGCAGTTTGACTTTCCCAAGCGCGGTGGAAACCGAACAGTTTTCTGTGGCGCGTGCGGTCGGCTAAGTGCTAAGTACATTTTTTTTTGATATTTAGAATAAACTTCACTCTATTAAGCCTTTTAGTGCAGCGCGAAAGTATCGAATGCCGGGCGAGTTTGACGAATTTGCCATGGTTTGGAAAGAAGCTCATAAAAACCAAACTGAAAATGATATTTACAAAATTCGAAAAGCAGCATGTCACGAAATAAAAAGAGAATAAAGTCATGCCAATGGTATTTAAATATTTGTTGAAAATTGTAGGAATAACATCAATATAAAACGTGATGGAGAACGTAGAAACGAGTTTCTCTTCTACAAACAATATTTGCACGTATGAATGATCATCGTTTGATCACAGTTTTATGTCTATCACGTAGTATGAAATATAAATATGACATTTTCAACCATTTTTAACAAAATAACTAATATTTGTGTCGAGTTTCTACCTTATCGCTCCAGCGTATACGGAGTCTCGGCACCAACCAGCATAGAATATAACAAAAAGTCAAACCCAAAAACAATTTTTTTAAGTCTTTTGCAATGAAATTGGACCAGTTATAACGTTTTATAAATTTATTTTGAGAAGGAGTTTTCTCAATGTTTTTCGCAAATGTTGCGATATAGCGTCGTTCGGCACTAAAAGGGTTAAGATTTACAAAAATCAGAAAATATCAAAAAAATGGCCTTGACCGCATTGGCTTCTGAGCGACTCATATCGGTTCTGGCCTGCATCGACTTTGGATTTGGTTCGGCAGAACAGACGTTACATCGGTTCCGTATCAGTTCGATAACTGTTATTTTCCGGTTTTTGTATCGGTTTCAGTTTCTGATTCGTCGAAATTCAAAACCCACAATTATACCTAACTCAGACTTTTATCTATTTAACGGGATAAATATATATGAAAATTCATTTTCTGCGAAGCTTCCTAGCTTAAAATTCTCTATGCGGTATATTTAGCTCGTAACATTTGTTGTTCAAGAAAGTAAACGATAAACGTTAACATAAAATAATGCAGTGGCGTTACTTCGTTGAATTTCTTTTAGTTATGCAGTATTTTATTTTGTATCCTATTAGCGTGTGTGTTATTGCTATTTATTGTTATCATTACGGATCCTGACAGCAACGACCATTAGTTCAATCAACGACTTACTATTTAAACGCTTTAGCTTCTTTTTATCGAATCCTACTACAAATACAATAATATATTTATATGTGAAAGCGTGTATAGTATCCAAACTAATACAAGTGGCCTCTTAGGCCAATATATGTTGTGTGTATTTGGATACAAATGATGCTTAATCTGTTAAATGATTATCTTCTCGGTTGCTTGGATTCCTCTCCTTTCAAAGTACTCACTCAACCCTTTACGGGCGAAAACTTTTATTTTCATCATTACAAAGTAATTACTTATTTAGCGGTCGTGAGCCAACTTTTTATTAAAAAACTCGATGATTAAAGTGGAAAACTGTAAATTATTATTCGCACGACCATATTTTAGTGATTATATTTTAAAATTTCAATTTGAACTGCGTAGACATGCATCAGTACTTGAATGCGCTTTGATACTATCAAGGCGTCGAGCGCAGGAGTTTAACCCTTTCGCTACGGGCGGGTTCTCCGCCGTGATACTCCCGCTTAACGGGGCGCTGCGGCGCGATGTTTTCGAAGGAAAACATGTTTCTCCAAAGACGGTATTTATAACGTCTAAACATGCGCACTTTTATTTACAGTATGCGAACAAATAACATTATGGAAGACTGACTTCTTTTCTTTCGCTCGGCATCCGCACACAGAACTCGCATACATTCATTCACATCTCAAGCACTCATCATCCACGCACGCACACAGTCCTGCCACGTGCTTCGCTACAATGTTTAGGACGAGCGGTATCGATACCGAGAATCGTTTCGCCTCCTCAGAACCCGCAATAGGAACAGCGGTATCATAAACCTTCGCCTGCGCCGAGCCACCCTCTTTCGCCACCCACGGGCCTCAGCCCCTCTACCGAAGACCCTCCGGTCCCAAAGGGGGCGCGCGACTAAACTCCCGCCAAAACACAATGGCGCAGTAAAATTAATTTGCCGCGCCGGGATTGCTTCGTAGGGTGTTAACAGACTCGCGGAAAAGCACTCAGTAGCGAAAGGGTTAAGTGTTGTTGTGTTAATGTTATTCCGTTTTTAAGTGTGAATAAATTACACGTAAGTTCAAATCGAGCTTATCTTCTGACCACGGGAGGGCCAAAACAACCGGGCTACGTTATATTAATATATACCGTAGCCGACACGTCAGACTTCGAGAAATCGAACGAGATGTATGTACAGTCAACAGATGAGATTGTTTCTTCAAGCGCATATTGCGTCCGTAGTACTCAAAAGGTTAACGTTTAAACTGCGTATGACGAAATATTTCGTCATACTCAGACTACTACTTCAATGGCCATGATGATATTTTTCGTCACAGAAATTAGCCGTAATATGTTGAACGCATTACGTTCAATATAGTTCTTATCTATTAAATCCCAGCGTGGTTATATGCCATCATATTGTTCACGTTTTTTCAATTTGTGACTATTGTGCGCCGGTCACGGAAAAACTGTAGTGTTGCTTTATGTATGCCGCCTTACTTCAAGGAATATCACACTGCGAATTAATTATTTAAATTCCTTCAATTAATTTTTTTTACATTGAAAGTATTTGATTTATATATTAAACATCATAAAATATTTTGTCGAAATAAATAAAATCGATAAGTTAACCACTTGCGCTATAAAGACGTGCTACGCACGTCGAAATGCTTTTGTGCCAGCCAGCGACGTGTATACTACATCGATAGGCATTTGTAGCAGAAAAAAAACGACGTGTCCGTCACGTCGGCTAATAGTTACATCGTTCATTATTCGAGCTACAGTTCCAGAGTTAATGTAACGCCTTACAGCATGTTATATTGTAGAGCGCGGTACGGCAACCGAAAGTTAAATCGTAGCGCAAGTGGTTAAAAATGATTTTCTGTTAATACTTGAGATGTGATGATATTACTCATCACATTGAAGAAAAAAGTCCTTATTGTGAGACGAGGTGAACAACAAAATTTTTCCCGGTTAACATGTTAATATTGTCGCGTACGTGCCGTATAATGATTTAATTCGGTATTTGTAAATGTAATAAGTATATTCGTATAAACTCGTGCAGGTGGTATTGCAGTTCGCAGTAAACTCTCTCTGACTTATTTTCCAAGTGACACTCGTTGCTACCCTTTTTATAATGTAAAGGGTAGGCAACTTCATAACATAATTCGTACCAATACACACACACACACACCTATTTCTGTTTTTACTTGATAGATACGTTCCCGAAGAATATGTGCAAACAAATATCTTGTCAAAAAATATATTGCTCTATGGAAGAATAGAAGATTGGCTCCAGCCCTAAGAAATCAGCAAAATAATGCAATAAACTACGAGTTTTCATGTTACGATCTTAAATATTTTATTTCATAAAGATTGCACATTTATCGTACAAAGTAAATTATCATCTGAAAAGGAAAAAAAACATGTCACTAATTCATGAACACAGAAATTAGGCAAAATAATATGAGTTACACATAAAAAGGTTTTATACGTTGTCACTTTCTGACAATAAACGCACACGTTTGCGTAAGACTGCAATGTTACTGCTATGACTAGAAATGTTTTGGTTATCGTCTTCGTTCTCCATTGGTGAAATTCTTTCTGTAATTTCTTGAACAAAATTAAGACCAGCCTCCTGTGGTGCCGATGTTTCAGTGGATTTAACAACGAATTCAGTAATTAATCGTTGTGCCTGTGTTTTGGCTAGGTCACAGTACAAGAAAATTTTCTTCTTAGAATTTGGATCGATCGTGTTAAATCAAAATAAGTCGAGTAAAAAGAGAATTACATCTTTTTTTAAATACGTGTTAAATCAAAATCGTGTAAAAGAAGTTCCTGTAAAACAGAATTGGGTGTATATTGAATGATTAGACGCACTATTAAGGAAGTGCCTATTAGTTTTTTTTAGATGTGCTCGATCGAAGTGGTCGATTTATACAAAATTTTGTACAAAGAAAATTATTTACACAGGGGTATCGTGTCCACGCTATTGTGATACAGACAATAAATATAACAGATTTAATACCAGTAGTTCTTGTATTATACCGCCAATAAAAAAAAAAGTACCAATCCGCCGCTATATCAATTCGTATACAACGACTTTCTCACGACGAACCACGTCAAGACGAATCTCTGCTGGAATTCGTGCGATAACCATTATCGATTGCCGAAACCCGAACGCTCCCCAGCAGGACTTGAATTTCTCCTAAACATCAGATCGGTCCGAAACCGTCCTCGTGACTCGCGGTGGACGTCGTCGAAGGGAAACTCTCGTGCTTTTGTTTCACAGAGGTGTGCAAGGCGAGCAAAGCGGTAACGCCATGCAACGGAGCAGAGCTGTGTTCCTCGACACGGGGTCGCTGAACCATGCACTTGTCTGCAACTCGTTGCAACGCAACGTATAGATCCACCGTTGTGCATCACGCCGAGTGCACCAATTGCGGAACCGACCGGTAAACCGTTAAGTGTAAAACGTCCAGATTCTGAACCCTTTTGCTGTCAGATTTTCGTACTTTTCGTGCATTTTCCGAGGTTAATTACTTTGGCTAATCGATGAGCAAAGATTTACAACCAGAAAATCCGGATTTTCATGAAACTTTGTGAAAATGTGGAACGTGATGGATGACCGATGAACAGTTTTTTTTTTGGTAGAATTTTCTCCTTTTGATCGATATGAAATATTTCAATGAGCCTTTGTTTTTTGTCAGGATGTTTTCGCTGTAGGGACAGTCGGATATGGGAGTTAAGCTGAATGTGTTTCATAATATGAATTGCTTAATATTTGTCTACAAATTGTTTAATAATAGAACTTCCTGGACAGAATTTCGATGCAAGGTATATGCTTAATTAATCCGAAATTTGTGTGGATCTGTACAGTCGCTTTTAGTGCGTAGTGAATTTTCATTGTGAATAGACTTCAGTCGTCAATTGTATACGGGCCGTTCCTTTCGAAAGTGGTGTAAGTCCAGTTTTTGAAAAAGTTAAGAAATCAATTAGTAATCGAAGAATTAAAAATTCGTTGGTAAATGAAATTTCGTAACGATTGGTTACAAAGGTGGTGTAGGCCTAGTTTTTAAAAAGTTAAGAAATCAATTAGAAATTGAAGAATTAAAAATTCGCCGATAAATGAAATTTCGTAACGACGGATTACGAAGGTGGTGTAAGTCCAGTTTTTGAAACAGTTAAGAAATCAATTAGAAATTGAAGAGTCAGCTGATTTTTCTCAAAGAATCATCGTTTCTGATGAAGCACATTTTGAAATTGGTGGATATATTACTAAACAAAATTGTCATATTTGGGGTGCGGAAAATCCACAAATAAGCCATGAAAAACCTTTACATCCAAAACGAGTCACTGTTTGGTATGTATTATGGTGTGGTGGTATAATAGGTCCATATTTCTTTGAAAATGCTACTGGTAAAGCTGTAACTGTGAATGGTAATCGATATCGTAAGATGATAATTTAATTTTTGTGGCCTTTATTGAAGCTTCGGGGTTTCCTTTGTCCGTTCGACCAACGACGGCTTGAAATCTCAAGACTACTGCCCCTGCTTGAAATTTCGCGGTTCTGTGCGCAGGCGCATCTCTGCGAAGGCTTCGAGCAAGTCTTGCGCCGATTTAAAGCGTTGCACACGCGCCACTGAACGCAAACTTTCGCGGGGTATACCATCCACTGTATATGAAATAATTTCGTTTTGTGAAATTGGCACCCTGTTACCTAAGATGATTTTGTTGTGCATATAATTCGCAAACGACTCTTCTGGCTTCCACATTGGACACTCGAATTCTTTTCGTAACTCCCGCGTGGTCACTCTGTACCCACACATGCTTTCCAATCCTTCGAGCGCTTCTTCCCAAATCATGTCCACACGGTCTTCGCACGTGCAATAACTCCGTGCCTTTCCTTCCAGTTTCTGGCATACTAAAGCTTTTTCTGCTTCCTTGTCTAGCTGGTAAATTGGTACCAACTTCCGCACTTGATTATCCCATCGTCGGAACGCGTAACTAGTGCCGTCCTAATCCCCGATCGTGGCCTTGATCTCGGTCCAGCTAAATTCGCAGGTGCGTTTCGAAGTGGTGCTGCTGACCCGTAACGTTCCCAACTGCAACAGCTCTATCTGTTTCCTAAAAATTCTAATCTCTCGATCAGCCAAACTTCTCTCTCGACGTAATAACTGTATTTCGGACGCCGGAGTCTCCTTCTCTGTTTCGCCTTGCGAGAGCAACAAATTTTGCACCTCACGATCGACTGCTTCATCGTCGTTCACTGCTGCTGCCTGAGGTCGGAGAGTTGAATCTGAAAGTTCCGCTTCTGCCAGTCTTTCCACGAGCTCAGCTTTATTCCCAGACTTCGGCAACTCTTTCGCGCGCAGCATTTCTTTTAATTCGGCGACAGTGACAGAAGTCATTTCTACAAATATAGCAGTTACGGCGTGTGTTTTTCACGAGGTTATCCCACTTCTGATTTGTAAGGATGGAGAGGATCTAAATAATACACTAGGAAGCTAAGAATGTTTGGCTGCTGTATTCAAGTGGGCTTTCTGCTACAGACTGCCGCTCTTGTCGCTTTCGTTCGGCCACCAACGATCGCAAACACATACCCACGCGATCACGCACACACGCAGAGAGAGAGAGAGAGAGAGAGAGAGAGAGAGAGAGAGAGAGAATCTCCTCCTCCGCTAAAGCGGCGATACGTCTCTAAGCGACACTTCTACGAACAGCCGGAATCTAACCGTTTGATGACACCGCTTACATAAAGAGACACAATTAAATCAGTACAACAAAATATTAGTTAATTAGTCAATTAAAAGCAAGATTCAGTGAGACAAATTCTCAACAAAGAGTGTGGGAAGATTATACGAAATGTTTTTAATTCAACGAAGAGCTGCACTTGCCCACCGTTGAAATATAATATAGTAGAAACCAATGTTGAATTTTGATTTCTGCAATTTAATGTATACACAGTCAGTTAATGATATAAAAAGTTGCATATTTTCGGTCCATTAGCTCTTTGAGGCACGATGGGATTAAAAGTGTCCCACCTTTCTGATGAGTGAATATGCATGATGGGATTTTCTTTGTCCCACCTCAAAAATTTATATTATTGTATAACTGCTCATAAAATGAAACCAACTTTGTTCAATTAAAAACAAAAAAAAATGTCCGTGCAACATGGGTCATTTTATTTTTTCAATTCCCGTGCCTCAAAGAGTTAAAGCAAATACCTTTTAAAAAGTAATACCGTCAGTCTTTTTTAACCCTTTGACTGCCGCGCACTTCAAACAGAAACCGCCAGAAAAATACTCGGTACCTAATACCTTTGAAAATTTTAGTTTGTTCAACCTTATTACTTCATCAATATTCCGAATACAAAACGTTTCTTACTAGCAACTTTTCTTACACGCGCACGCGCGTGTGTGTGTACGCACTCACGCATTTCATATATACCAATAGATTTGTGAAAGCGTATATATACGTCTGCGCTATCAAAGGGTTAACTTGCTAATTTTGCAAGCTACTTTCAATAAAGATTTCCCTTAAATCACACAATATTCCTGGATTTACTTGACAAGGAATATTAGATCAAGTAATTTAGATTGATTAGTATTTAAATCCAATACCGGATTTGATTTTTAATTATGTTATCTATATTCATCTACTTATTAATAAGCATTATCATTATTAAAGATTAACATCGCTTCAAGATAACTATAAGTGTCAATCGCATTATTTAACGTGACAGAAGAGGTGTTAAAACCAACTGTATTCATCTACTTATTAATAAACATTATCCTTATTAAAGATTAACATCGCTTCAAGATAACTATACATGTCAATCGCATTATTAACGTGACAGAAGAGGTGTTAAAACCAACTGTATTCATCTACTTATTAATAAGCATTATCCTTATTAAAGATTAACATCGCTTCAAGATAACTATAAGTGTCAATCGCATTATTAACGTGACAGAAGAGGTGTTAAAATCAAGCGTATTTCATCTTACTATGTTACTTCACGCAAGGTGGCACTTAAACGACCATTGAGTTATTTATACCCATTTACGAAACATGAACGGCAAGCCAGGTACCAATAATCATTTGTTACGCGATTTATGTTTTTAAGTGCCTTAAACGTGTTCAAGAGTTAAAGCTAAGTATAAAACCTCCAAGGAGTCATTACAATCCGTGTATGGTTAGGTGTTGTTGATCTGTGTTGAGAAATGTAGAAAGTATTAAAGGTAGGCGGAGTGCTACCGGATCATTCATAGAAATAACGCGTTGTTCGGAAACAGGCATTGAAGTGTTTATACATTATTTGTCGAACAACGTCCCGTTGATCATAAAAATAGTTTTACGTGACACATTTATGATCTGTAATAACATGTCTTAAAGAAAAAAGCTTTCACTCCTATGTAAACAGGAGTACGCAAGCAAAACATATCGATGGTTCAGCGTATCGATAAACCATGAATATATGATTTATGATCTGATACATATGTTTATTAACTATCTTGATACGTAATAAATATATAATTTAACTTTATTATTCTATTAATTTAAAAATATTCGAGTGCAAAGCTAATTAACCCAACTGGCGCAGGTAATTCAATGTTCTTTTTAAATTGATTTTGAAATACTTATGTATATTTTTTCATGAGGTATTATCGTCTACGAAATATTCACACAGAAATGAAGTACTTCTTGATATTTTCAATTTTCAAAGTTGATAATGTTGTACTTTTCCTGAGCTTAAATTCTCTGTACCCTTAGCCTACAACTTTCTTTTGACGTAAATAATATTCTCTCTTTTCAATTATATATCTCCTCTCTCTTGTAAATAATTTTAATAGTCGTTTAATATTGTGCTATTGGGAAACAAAATTTATATACAAAATGACTGTGTTTCATTTAAAAAATATGTGACAGTTTGTATCAAAATAGTTAGCTTCCAAAGCGCTCCACTTTCAATAGTGCACCCTGGAGGAATTGCTACGACCGGCCGCCCTTCTCAATGAAACACTAATTTCTATCTAGGCTAAACTATCTCATCTATTAATGCGAAGCATTTCGTTCTATTCGAACACTGTCAGATGCTTATGTAAAATTCAATATCCTACGATCGAATTATTAATTATTACAATAACTTCTCTAATGTTAAAATGGTCAATTTCGTATATACCGACGCTTTCTAATCCTCATTCTTATTTAAAACCTTTTCTTCATTCCTAAATTAATCTTTTAATTCATCTTCTGTTCTCCTTGCTTATTTGGTTTTGCAGCATTCACTTGAACCTACATTTTTAATTGTGTCTGTCAACTTCTTGTCTACAACTTTTTGGGACAAAATTCTTAGTGCAACACCAAGGAAATTCAAAGTCGGAATCACCATTTTCAAGTGTTTTCCATATTTCTGTCTATGTGTTACTCTTCTTAATTTCTTCTTTAACGCATTGCGTACGGCGCTCTACTATTTCAACTCGTTTGCACGGCCCGGAGATTCGAGCGCTCCAGAGACTTGGTACAATTTGTATATCAGATTATTTTGTACCCTTTCAGAAATGGCACATACATTTATTGCCTTAAGAATTTGTCATAAGAATATTCAAGGCTACGTTGCCTTAGTAAAAATCAATTTATTCTTAATTTCTTGAGTTGTCGATACATACGTGCATATAAAAAAATGACAAACGAGATATCTGGGAAGCCGGCCGTGACGGTTGGTTTACTATACAGGGTGGTCCACGTAACTTGTGCACCTCGAATAACTTTTAAAGTATGCGTTGCACGAAAGAATGTTATATACAAAAGTTACATGGTTTAAAAGGGTACACTTTGTGGTGTGTTAATTTTTTTGATAGGTGGAGGCGTTTCGGAGATTTGAAGGTCAACTTTGTTTTTTTAAATGGAATGATATGTTTTTTTATTCATCATGAAATAGTACGTTTCAAGACGAGTTCAATGACCTATGACTCAAGTTCATTCAAGGTCAAACTGGCTTGAATATTAAGTAACTATAATTCAAAGTATGTCGTGTTTGGTATCATTTTAATCAGAAAAATCTCACGAATACGATAGCAAAGGTTTAAAAAAAATCGAAAATGAAAACGGCCGATCCCCCCGATTTTTCTGATTAAAATGATACCAAACACGACATACTTTGAATTATAGTTACTTAATATTCAAGCAAGTTTGACCTTGAATGAACTTTAGTATTAAGATGTATTATGCAATAAATGCTTCCCTTGTCATCTAGAATATTATTGTTTTTATAAAAAATCAAAATTAAAAAGTTTTGTTTTATTGTAAAATATGTAGGCCGTGCAGATCCGCCAAGACGCAATAATCGTAAACTATCGCAGATACCAAAAAATGTCATAAGGAAAAGTTTCATGGTGTTTTACATACAGAAGGAATGTGTTTACAAATTGTGTAAAACAATATTCGGTCATGCTTTTTAAATAATATTTTTTACAAAGCAACTACAAAATTAGGGGCTATGGTTGGTAAACAGGTAAATGTTCGAATTTGCAATCAGTGAGATCGACCTCGCATTAATTATCGTTTAACACATTGAGTGCCACCGATATTTCGTTAGTTTCTTCATTTCTACTGAAGTGAAACTTTCCATTAAAATCACATCTTTACAAAGCAGACACTTTAAAGACAAAAAGTGATATACAGAGAGCAGGACTTTACCTTTTTGAGACCATCGCGTAAATATCGACTGAATTAACAAATATGTAAATATTACAATTTAAAAGGCATATGAAATTTCATTGGATTCGATAGCGCCGGGCACCGGTGACCCCCATGGCATTCGTATCAACACTAGATTTACGGAAGCCGTCAAATTGACGGGTTCCTACTTGCCTTATAAACATTTCTCAAATTTACAGAGACGCTGTACAGTAAATATTTCACGTGTATTTTATAATACAATAATGACTTAACGAATTACCATCTTTGCCGCTTGATCCGCCTTTTTTCAAAGTCCTTATTTAATATATTGCAATTTAACAGATTTCGCGCCCGTAAATCTAGTGTTAACATACTATGGCCTCGGAGGTTCAGGACTCACATAAAACAGTAGATCCTAGACGAAACTACCATAACAGTTGGAGGCGAAAAAAGTGCAAAACAAACAAGTACTATGTAATGTTCGAACGTAATCTATATGGTTTCGATATAACTCGCGATGTATTTCATTCCATCGCTTACGATCAGTTTTCGCCTGTTAAGACGTGCTCGTATCACGATGGAACAAACGACGGAAGAAATCATCATACTCTATATATGGCCGAGGTCAATTGCTCACATTGAGACATATGTAGATAAGAAAGGGTAAATGGAACAGTGAAATCTGTTTTTTTAAGCGCATTGCTCTATCAAAACCTTATAGATAGAGGTGGTATTGAGTGAAAGGAGAAAAAATACAGATAGGGACAGTATTGTGTGGGAGGGAAGAAATAATATTGAGCGTAAAGGGAAAAAAATATTTTGTTTCCCAATAAGGTCACTTGAAATCAAATGAAACTTTATTCACTTTCTACAGCCGATACAGAATAGCTTCTAGTTTCTCTAATCAGTATCACTTACGTGCACAGATTTGCGTATAACTTTACTTTTAATTCGAAACAATTGGTGAAAGGTTCAAACTGTTTTGTTATTATAGAAATTGAATGAAAAATAATAGCGAAATTTTTCTTCGTTTGATTGTTTCTAGAAGAAGTATTATCGTAGGGTAAAAATAAAAACAATTCGTGAAAGTTACTGCTTAAGAGTCCATCTAAAACAGGCTGTCTTGAACACATTTAATCTCAAAAGCATGCCAAATATCTAAATTGAATGCTAAAATACTTAGAAAATGAATAAATCCCCAAATGGGTACCATGGAATGTAATGGGTTAATGTTGGAATTATTCGTTATTAACACTAAAACTATCGACTTTATATTTACTAATATTTAAATATACCGAATAAGTACTTTGGATAAAGAGAAATGAAGAGGTGAAAAAGATGATTAATTAACTAATTTAAGTTTTATATGATAGAAGTGGAGCATTTACTTCAGGGCTCGCCTAGTAGTTTAGGTAATTTTTAGAATAAATTCTGAACCGGTCATTTTGACTGGCTTGGCAGGTTTAGTGTTAATTAAGAAATTCTCATATCGTATTGTAGTCAAACTTTTATTACATTATTGAATTCATACGTGTATATCACGCATGTTTCCACAAGAACGATGGTTCTCGCTTGAATGTGTTCGCGTGAGAACAAAACCAAGGGAAAGCTGGCCCTAACCAGTGCAGCGCAAGATAGAACTTTTCAGTTTTCTCGGTCAGCTACTCTTCCACCTTCTACAAAGTGCTCACCATCGGCGTGAGTCGCTACTGTGATTTTATACACGAATTGCGTTACTTTCACGAGTGGAACAGGCCGTTTCTTTCAGCAAACTAGAAAGAATATCGTCCTGTGCTGACGAGGAAAACGGATTACAGGAAAATGATAATATCAACGTCCGTGTAGCAATACTATTTTTATATTCGCAATAGTTACAAATGATACATGTAAATAAAATCAGAAATATATAAATTGATATATTTAGTGTAAAGTATTATTTTAAACTTGTACAATACTCTTACGGTAAGGGTATATCATTAACGTTAAGACTGCCGACGTTAAATCTGTTGTATTTAAATATATTAAATAAGTACATTGGAAAGAGAGGAATCAAGAGGTGAAAAAGATTGCTAATACAGTCATCTATATTTTATAAGATAGACGTGAAATATCTACTTGCGATTTTACTATAAATTTAGAAAATTCGTATAAAAAATCAAGGACCAGGCATTTTTTCTACCTTGGTAGTTGTAACACGTTGAATGCCATGGGAGTCACGGGTAACCGACACTATTGAGCTCACTGAAATTTCTAATGTTTTTTGAATTTTAATATTCACGAATTTGCTAATTTATTGAACGGTTAATGATTGGCATTAAAAGCGTAAAGTATTGCTGAACATATAACTACTTTTATCTTTAACGTTTCTATTCCATAGAAATATGAATTTAATAGAAAAAGATTCATTTCAGTAGAAATGATCCAACTAGCGAAATACGGGTGGGATTTGACGTGTTAACCGTTTCTTACGCTTTAAATTGTATCGAGAACGGTCATAGATTTGTCCATATAATTGTACACACTATTTGTTAAGAACAATTAATGCCAAGTGGAATATATATTAACTTGCAAGGAATTGTAATGTTCCGATTTAAAGAAAATAAAGATTGGAAATATCGTTTTGTAATGTACATGTGCAATCTTTATTATTGTTACAGAAAGTGAACAAGGCTCTTGGGAAAGTGGATTGTCGTACGAGTGCCGGTCACTTCTTTTCAAGGCTCTGCATAACTTGATCGAACGGTGCTTACTATCCCGCGATTTTGTCCGCTTAGGAAAGTGGTTTGTACAACCTTATGATGGCTTCGAAAAACATCGTTGTAGCAGGTATATTATTTAGATATTTAATTAATAATTTTCCAGAAAACACCGATTTTCATTGTATTTCCCATTTCCATTTATAGCAGCCATCTGTCATTCTCGTTTGCATTCTTTGTTCACGGAGAAAGCACTGTTTGTGCAAGCGTGGATGTCAGGCAGCATCCTGCGGTGCGACATCTTACAAGAGCTTGTTTACAGCGCACACAAACTACTCAATCTGGCGTTAAGGGTAAGAAGCTGCAAGAACAGTAATGTCCAAACGCTGCAACATATATTTAAAGCAAGAATTAAGTTTGCGTATCATTGATTCTACCTGTACTGCAACAGTACACTTCAAAAATGTACCTTTTGTATTATGGGATTCATTCTATTGTCTTTCTCTGTTACAGTAATTTTAGCTCCATATGGATTGGCAGGCACATTAACTGGCCAGGTTGGTCGTATGGATAGCCAGCTTCTCGAAGAATGGAAACATTTCTATCCAATTAATGGCAGTAACACAGAAGCAGGACTTCCACCCCTGGTGGAAGTTCTTGTTGGCGGTGTACGCATGCGTTATCCTTCCTGTTATGTCTTGGTCACAGACATGGATGATGCACCATCTGAAACTCCTCTTTCTCCACCAAATAGTCCTGCTAGTTATGAACATCCACTCCTAGGTCAACAAGAATTAAGAGCAGCTACAGAATTACCAGAACGCGTGTGGGCAGAATGTACTTTGAGTTCACCGATATCTACTTCCAAGACAGAATCTTCCATGGATCTCGGAAATTGGACCTTTGTAGAACCGACACAAAAGTCTTCCTGTACCTGTTCAAAGTAAGTTCAAAACTCCTTTAGCTTCTATCGGTATATCCCAGCTCTTACTGCATTGTAGAATCTATTCTTTTAGGCATCGGTCTTAGACAAACTATTTTACAAAATTTGAGTTATTGTATTCAACATTAAATATGTACAATTAGCAATATTTTAAACTCACTCTCAAGCATTAATAACTTGTGCTGTGTGCAAAAATGGATATATATCCGAGTAATAAGCGAAATGATTTAAATGAGAATAAATGGTGCAACTTGAAACTGCAATAAAGGCAATGCAGTAATGGTTTTCAATAGTGAATCATTAGTTTTATCAATGTAATAGCGTTATTAAATTTGTGCTGTTTTATTGCAAAAATATTGAAGCAATATCATATCTTAAAGTTTTATTTCGTTTGCACAGATATGAAGAGTAACAGTAAATATTTATTTCTTGCAACTGCGTTCTTTGTTGATCTAATAATGTTTGAATAGTAATATTTTCAATTATATTAGTTCTGTTTGCATGTTAGAGCACAATTTATAGAATGTAGATTGTTAAAAATGTTATAATGTGGATAGTAGTTCTTAATGGCTGCTGCAATGTATGCATGTAAATTTAGTTTTGGCGGATGGCTCGAATGCGATTACTATTCTTTTAATCGAATTCTTCGTATGTGTAACAGAATATGTGCCTATTCAAAAACTTTTGACGAAAATTTGCAAATGTCGATTTAATTATGACAATATAAATGTATGGTAACAGAAGGTATAATATAAGTATACTTTTTCCTCGCATCAAAATAAATGATTACACTTTTATTACACTTACAAATTGTTATTACATGTACGACATAGTTGGCTAACAAAAATTGCGTTAATTTGACCAAATTCACTTGAATACCATGGACGATCAGCTTGATGGCCTACTTCCTATAATATTTATAAATATGCAGATCTACATTGCATTCGGGCCATTATAAATATCACCACTCTAATAACGAAGTTTTACAGTATAACTTTATTTTTAAAATATTTACGAGTCCTGAAGTAGTTTCACAAATAATGAATTGCAATGTCTGCAACAGTTGGTTTCTTACTATCGAAGTTTATTTTTTGCTACTCCAAAATACCAAACATATTTTGCAGTTATTTACTTTTTCACACTTACAACAATATATAGAAAATAAATTTATCTAATGGGCAAAGAAGTGATGAAAGATTTGGCAAAAGTAACAAAGACCAGTTTTTTGCTTCAGGACTCAATAAGTCAAAATGGTTAAAATAAATAGGCACGGAAGGAAACAAGATGTTAAATACATCGATTGCAGGTATACGACCCCCGGGGGTTGGAAGAGCCTGGCCTCCTCTCAGGTTCAGAGGGAGAGAGTAGATAAAGGTGGACGGAGGGTCGTACCGTTTCATCGACGCTCTACCACCCAGTGGGATGCTTGTCCCTCTGTCCCTGCTAATGCCCCCAGGTGGGTAATTTCAGACCCGATATCAAGGAAAACTATATACGCCATACTTAATTAATCATCACAATAATATCAATTTCAATGATCATTACGATTCCATAACGTCATCCTTTAATTCACATTTGCTTTCGAGAACTCGCTACTTATCTTGTCACTCAAGTAACCAGATCTAACGCCGTCCAAAACTCATTAATTTTGTTTTATTATTTTGTCTCCTTTTGAGATAGTGCAGGCATGTATACATTGATATTTATAGACAAATTAAATGTCAGGGAGAAAACAAAACATGGTTGATAATACTCTCCTTCTAACCTGAACTTAAAAGAAACCAGCAAGATGTCTTCATAGACTTCTTCGTAAAATTCTTTATTGGTAAAATATGACTAATATAAATATTTTGTATATGAACCTGTATATAGGATTTATTGCGTGTATGTTTACTAATAATGCAATATAGTAAGTATGAGATATGCAGAAAAATTATACTGAATATACAGACTAGTATTATCTATATTTTTTTTTTGTTTTTTATTTTGATAGATAGATTACACTTACCGCCAATAATTGTGCGAAAATACTTCAATTTTCAATAAACCTCTGGATGTTTACTGTTACGTTTGACCATTTCTTCTGTAGCGATCACTATGTGTACAGCTGATTATTAGATTGCATTCCACATTTAATTATTGACATTTTGCTACTTCGAGTATGTTCTTCATTTTTAGTAGAAAGTAAGCATCTGCTTTGCATGTGTTGTCAAATAGATACATTCATGATCTTTGCATGCATGTTGTGTCCTTTGAAATTCTTATTTAATTAATTATATGTTTAATATCATGGATGTTATTTTATGGCCGCATCTGTATTTACTATGTTATGTTACATGTTACGTACAGTTTTTAAAAGTCACTGGGTATGCCTATAAAACAATAAGAAATTCTTTATTCATATATTAATTCTTGTTAATCGATAAATGTAGTAAATAATAAAGTATTTTCTTGTTATTAGTTCATATTCTCACATATATAGTTTTAATGAAAATCACATTACATGTAGGAAAATAAAATTTTGTATTACTCCAAATGGTAGGAATTGAATACTTTAAACTTCAATTAACACATAATTTGTTCTTTGAAAATATTTGTTTGGAATATTGAAACAAACGATAGTAATTACATTTGCGCAATACTTATAATAATTGTACGAACTTTTTTAACCAAATTTTCATCTTCTCTAACATAATAATGTCGTTATTAACATATGAAGATACTCATTGTGATGTGGACATAACAAACAACCATAAAACTTCTGCAATAAAGAAATTTTAATAATTATGTCTCTACCTTAAATAGGTCTGTATTGAGCAGAGCAGAAGCACCAAGTACACCACCAGGAGGACCTCCCTCATATTCAAGAGGACCACCAACAGGAGGAGATTGTTTACCAGTTCCTTCCGTTGGCTCACCCGGTTCTCCGGCACCTTCGCCTCTTCCAACTCCACATTCCGAGCCAGCATCAGTACCTCCTGCAGAGCCTACGATGCCTACTCTCAGTCCTCAACCACCACCCAGTCATACAAACACTGCCCCTCCTTTAACTCCTTCTCAAGGTCCCAAGTCAACTTCTTCCGCATGTAATAATCAAGTTCATAGTCCGGTTCCTGGACCAACATTGAAACGACCCGTCTTAGCCTCCAGAGAATATGAAGGTGCTCTTTTGGAGGATGAACAACCTTTATCCTGGCTTTACGATTACTCAACGCAAGAAGCATGGCTCAATCACCCTGTGAAGCGCTTTAAAGATTCAACAAGTAGTCCAGTAAATGTACGGAGCAATACTCTTTATCCACCAATGAATTCTCAGGTTCCTCAGTCCCAAACTCCAAAACTAGAAATTAAACAGGAACCAAATGTTGCTGTCGTAAGTAGCGTTTTTTTAGCCGTAATAGAAAAACATGTTGTCCATACACCAAGCCTTTATTAACATCTAATAGGGAGACTGTATCGGAAGAAGAACAGATCCTTATGAATTTGATGCAACGGGTGAAGAAAACGGTACAAGTGTCGATGGACTTAGGCGGCAAAGGGATGATCCAACTAAACCAGGATCTTTGTATACTAGTGAAGGTCTCCAACCATCCTACAAAGATTTAGAGCAAATCTTTGATAATTCCGATCCTGATACTTCCAGCGATGAAACTGTACGTTTATTTCAATTTCACATTCGTTAAATATAATTAAATAATCTTTCAAATATCGACCATTTTTAAACGGAACATTTTAGTACTTTAATGTCAGTTACTTACATCACGGTTACTTGTTGCCAATCTTATTGAGTACATTGTATACACTCCCGAAATTTAATTCAATTTCTAATGGCTGTTTTTGATAAAAATAAAAAATTTGTCTTTTTATAAGAATGAATAGCAACACACCCAATCATTTAGGAATACAAATGTAATAGTAATAAATCGTTTATCTCTATTTGTATTAATATTGATCCGTTACTTTCGTATCAAGGATCAAAAAAAATGTATCATTTTCTTCGGTCGGGTTTTTACAGAATTTGAACCAGCTTCAAGTACAAACACCACCCGGGTCTAATAAATCTGGTGGATTACACGAAGAAACCCGAATAGATGGTACTAACAAGCATAATAATCGAGGAGTAGGTGTACTCAGACCAGAGGAACTATCAAAAATGTTCCCTACGCCACCGTCTTTGGAACACAATCCAGTCGCTTCGCCTTGTCAATTGAGTGATCCTCTCATCGATCAGACGGAATTATCTGTACCTCAAAGGCCACTTAGGCATCTTCCGGACATCTATCCAAATATGGGCTCTCCGCAAGAAGAACCTATTGACGACTGGTCTTACGTGTTCAAACCTACACCTATCTGCAAGATGGTCGGTTCTTCCAAGTACGCTCCCCTCACGAATCTGCCCAGTCAATCCCTGCCGCCCGTGACACTGCCATCGCACTGCGTGTATAGACCTTCTTGGCAGTGCAATCCTACTTCCAATAACCCAGATAAACCTCTTCCACCAACCAGGCCTGGCTCGGTTCAACAACAGCCATGCCCACCAAGTCCAGCGCCATTAGGAGCACCGTATCGTTCGGCGACCATCTCGGGAAGACCACCGCCACCGCCTTACGATCAACCAAGTCCAGCTACTTCTACTACTTCTTCATATCTAAACAAAAATCTAAACAGTATCGAGGCAGATACACCGGGACCCACTCGAGCACCGGAATCTAATTCCCTTGTAGTAAACATCCTCCTAGGCGACACGGCACTTAATATCTTTCGCGATCACAATTTCGACAGTTGCAGTCTTTGCGTTTGCAATGCTGGCCCAAAAGTTGTAGGCAATATCAAAGGTGCTGATGCAGGCGTGTACCTGACAAACTCATGGTCAGGCGGCGCTCTATTTCAGGACGACGATCAGATTCGGTGTAGCTGCGGCTTTAGCGCGGTTGTGAACCGACGGTTAGCTCATAAAGCGGGTTTATTTTATGAAGATGAAATGGAAATTACTGGAATCGCGGAGGATCCAGCAGAAAAGAAAAAGACATCCCTCGTTACTGTTGCATGTGCAACCAGTAAACCTTTAGAAGGTCTCGACGTCATACCATCTAATGTACTTGAACTACTCAGAGAGCAGTGCCTGATTGTACAGAGTTCGGCAAGTAGTCTCTACAGAGCAGCTGGGATGTACGCTGCTACGAAAAGTTACCCTATGCTCGCTCCCACAGTGAATACCTTAGAGTTTAACGACGGAAATGAGGTGTCACTCGCAGCTCTTGATCAGGGCAAGATTGACGGTACGCACAACGAAAGGACTAACCGTGTAAATGGCGTACATCGGTGGGTGTTCCTTAGAGCTAGAGGTCCTCAGTGCAGCGGTGATATTGTGCGAATGATGAGAGCCTTGCAACCCTTGCTACAAGATGCAGTGCAGAAGAAATGTACTACTAGGATGTGGGAAGCGCCATATACAGTTGCTGGTCCTCTTACATGGAGACAATTTCATCGTTTAGCAGGACGTGGAACTGAAGATCGTTGCGAACCACAGCCAATACCAGCACTGGTCGTTGGATACGATAGAGATTGGTTGTCTTTGTCGCCGTATGCTTTAAGCTATTGGGAAAAACTGTTGTTAGAACCTTATGCAGGACCGAGGGATGTTGCATATGTAGTTGTAGCTCCGGACAGTGATTGTGTCATCAACAAAGTGAAGTCATTCTTCCGAGAGCTCTCTACAACGTATGAAGTAAGAAAGTTTCATTTTAACATAAATTATAATATAGTTACAATTAACATCCTCGTATAGAACCTATACAAAACTATGTTCTTTATTTTCAGATTTGTCGACTAGGAAGGCACACACCTATTTCGAAAGCGTTGCGCGACGGAATTCTACGTGTAGGAAAATCAACTGTACAGAAACAAACCAAGCAACCAATTGATGATTGGTTCAAGCTTCTAGGAGAGAATCAATTAGGGGAATTATTGAGGCTCTATGCTCAAGTCTGTAATCATCGACTAGCTCCGTATCTTACGCAGGTTATACAAGATCGAAGTTTGTTAGATCCTGGAGACACACAGTCAGCCAATAAGCAGCAGCAACCACAACCGCAAAACGCTATCGCTGTCACTGACGCAATGCCAGCTACACCTGATGTATTAACTACCAAACCCGAATCTGTTGGTACGTTTCAACCTTCTTAATACGATAACTGGAATTGCAACTTTAAATAAAGTTCTTCGTAAAAGGCACTATGTGAAAAGAAGTCATTAATTTTATTGTGCAAGTACAACATTTACTCTTTTAACAAACATCTATGAAAATCTTTTATCTTAATTTTCCTAGAAGGAGAGAATCCCAGAAGCGACACGCCATCGTCAAATACAGCAACAAATTCAAATTCAAATACCGGTAACGCGACCCCAACTTCTCAAACTGCCACCACACCCACTAATACCACTACTGGTCCAGACGAAGAGGAAGTTGAACCTCCGGCCATAGTTGTTTACTTGGTTGAACCTTTTTCACTAGGAGGTCCAGAAGATCCTGATCGTCGAAGACTCGCAATTTTAGCGTTATTACGAGCATATTCCGCAGCAGTGAACAACATGCCTGAAAATATCAGATCTAACATCAATGTACAGGTAAAAATCTGCAATGATTCTTACTCTTGAAGATTATCGAAGAAATTTAATGAAATTCTTGTAAAAAATGTTTATCCGTAGTTAATATCTTTGGAGAGCATAATGGAATTAGGAAGGGCTAGAGAAAGGCGAAAAATTCAAGATGAGATGAGAGCCTTAGCTTTGAACGTCTTTCTTCAAGGTCGCCGACTATTAAATCATAATTCGACTGTAAAAAGTCTTACTGGGTTTGGTACTGCTGCAGCTGCAGACCTTTTCCTTAAAAGTAAAGATGTAAGAGCCCATTTTTATTATTTCTTTGGTCCGTGTTTAAATGAGTCAACAGTTATTTGTGACAATTGCTGAGAAAAGTAGCTAAAAGTAAAATAGCCATGCCTCGGTCACTTTCAGTCATATGATAATATTCTTGCAACTGTATGTCAGGAACGGAACAAAGCTCCATACCGATTATACGCGCCGGCCTACGTCCTGGCTCCTCTCCGAGCAAAAAGTGAAGCTCCTGAGTCCTTCGGCATAGCTGGACCCGAAGAATGCGCGGTACTCTACCTAAGTTATTGCCTCAGCGAGGATCAGTCCTGGCTACTGGCGGTTGCAACCGACGACCGAGGTGAAATCTTCGAAACTGCTACTATTAACATCGACATACCTAACAGGAAGAGGAGGAAACGGGCTTCGGCTAGAAGAATTGGACTGCAAAAATTAATGGATTTCATACTTAGCGTAATGTCTCAAGGTGTAAGTATAAAAACTTTGCTTATTATTATTATTACCATTATTATGATTCACTTGACGAAGACAAAAAACTTCTACTAGAATCTTATAATGGTGCTTTAAATTCTCAGTCATAATGTCGACTATCTTATCATAGGTACAACCGTGGAGATTAGTGGTGGGTCGCGTGGGACGTATCGGGCATGGAGAGCTAAAAGGCTGGAGTTGGTTACTTTCCAGAAAAGCGCTTCTAAAAGCTTCAAAACATTTAAAAGAAATATGCGGTCAGTGCAGCCTCTTGTATCCATCGGCGGCACCTTGCGTACTCAGTGCGTGTTTGGTCTCGCTGGAGCCAGATTCGACCCTTAGACTAATGGCCGACCAATTCACGCCCGACGAAAGATTCAGTCAAGCATCGGTTAATTGCCAATTGTCTACACCACAAGATGTCACGTGCACGCATATTCTTGTTTTTCCTACTTCTGCTACTACTCAGGTAAGCGAATTTTTAATCGTACAATTATACTGGAATTATATTGCATTTTCTTTCTATAAAGTTATATTTCCGAGTTGAAAATATATAATGTCTTTTATAATTTAGTCGTCGCAGACTGCATTTCAAGAACAACATATTAATGGACCAGAACTGGGAGACGATGAGTTATTTTCCGCTCTAAACGACGATATGCCAGAGGGTATGGAAGGTATGGGAGATTTCAACGATATCTTTAACGTGTGGCCAGAGGCTGGCGCAGGTGGAGGACAAAGCCCGAGTGGTAGTCCACATCGTCCTGAAGGATCACCATTAGGTGGAGATGGTGGTGGATCAGGTTTAGGTACTCATGATGGTCCGGGTAGTCCATTTCCATGCAGCAATACACCAAGGGTACGTTGAAAACAAAACTGTTAAAATGCAGTTGGGGACAATATTTCTCACAAAATATATTGCTTCGGAATATGAAATTATTTCCATACATTTTACAACGTATTTCGGAGTATTGAAATAATGTGCGTAAACATTTATAGGTAGCGGTAGCTGAACAAGCCGAGGAAGTTGGTACACTTCTGCAACAACCTCTTGCTCTTGGGTATTTGGTATCTACAGCACCGACAGGACGAATGCCACCTTGGTTTTGGGCAGCTTGCCCTCATCTCGAGGGAGTTTGTCCAGTGTTCTTGAAGAATGCTTTACATTTGCACAGTCCTGCAATACAACAAAATAGCGATGATTTACTGCAACAACAAAGTGCACTCACTGCTCATCCGCTGGATTCACAGTACACCACCGACGTACTCAGGTCTATATTTAATAATTAAATCTTTGTAATCTGTAATTCCAGAGAACGACCTCATTCTATAATTCGTTGTCGATTAACGTACATCATCAATTTTATTTAACAATTTAGAGAATCAGTACTATCAATAATGCAATGCTTATCGAAGTACAAATATCATATGATTTCATAAACAAAAACGAACAACATACAAAACATAAGATGACTATTAATCTGAATCGTTCACTGTTAATCAATGGTTGTATCACGGACCTTGATAAAGTAATTATGGAAGCTATTCTATAATGTAGATATAAGTAATATATATATATATATATTTTTTAAGAACGCTAGGTAAGATGTAATTAAACGCCACTTCAAAGTGAAAGACATCTCCGCAAGTAATACAAACAACAGATACACTAAATTACCTGGAATGTCTGCCTACAATTATGCAGAGATTATTTTTAGTAATTAATTCTCATGTATTTTTAGTGTGTCCTATCTAACATAACAAATAACAATCTCACGTTTGTATGATAATTAAAAGTAGAAAGTGCCATTTAATGTTTAACATTCTTACTTTGCCACTTTGTAAAAGACGAACTAAAATTTTCATATTTACGAAAAATTATAATCTTCGAAGTTTCTTCAAGTAAAGGACAGCATTTAAGATCTGCTTACTTTAAATGTAGATCGTCCCCTTTTTATTCGTTCATTTACATAGAAATATGCATATGTTCTCTGCTAAAGAAAGAATGAAAAGTTATGACGAATGTGAATCTAACTATAATTGTTTCTTATAATTAATAGATACGTACTGGAAGGGTACAATGCCCTATCATGGCTCGCAGTGGATGCAAATACCAAGGATCGGTTATCCTGCCTACCGGTGCACGTGCAGGCGCTCATGCAGCTCTACCACGCAGCGGCAGCTCTCGTCTGACCCACACCTTCTCCGTTCGTAGTGCAGTATGTGCACCTCTCTCACGCACTCCTTATCGTACCGTCACTTGGGGCTTTACGAGAGCAACTGGTTTCTACGTCCATCCTCAACAGTACGTTAGTGACTTTGAAATTCTCTGAGTATTGAAAGAACGATTCTTCGACCAGTTGTCGATGATCCCTCAATGTAAAATGCCGAGGCTTTTTCCTCACTCGGTTCTCTAAGTCGACATGATAGTGACGAAAAAACACAACCGAATAATATGGTGATAGTAAACCCAATGATCGAAGCACAGCAATTCTCTTTAAAAATTTGTCTATTAATCGACATGCAAAGGAAATAGATTGTATTTTGTGTTTTATCGATATTACAAGAAAAAAAGGGGAAAAATGCGAATCCACACACACACACGACCATGCCAGTAAGAATGACGCGAATGCATATAAAGTGAAATCCGTTGTGTGAAAGTGTAGTATACATGCGATATGGACAGAAAGAGCGGGAGAAAAAGAACGAGAGAGACTGCGTACGGTAGAGTAAAAGAGATTGTATGAACGAGAGAGGAAGAAAAAGTAAGAGAGAGCGTTTAAAGAAGCTAACTTCCAATTGCCTCTCTGCCGATAGATAGTTCAATTATAAATCAGAATCTCTAGAAAATTACGTAACCAAAAGTTTTTAATTGTAAATTGAATTTTGTACAAAGCTTTTATTATTAATAACGACGAAGTAATATAAATGATATTACGTTGTTTTTTAATTTTATATAGATGATATAAAACGGAGGCGAACTTCTTTTTTACAAGTTAATGCCTCGTACAAGCCCCTGGTGTGAGATAAGTATGACAATTATATAATAATTATATTATGCTCGCGCGGCACTGGGTCACTGTTATCATGTTTCCTGGACCCATTAGCGCAATTTTTCGATGCTGTTTGACAAATTTTATTCGAATTAGGTGACCTCTATATATTATACATACATTATAGTGTAAAATATTGTTTTTAAATAATTTATGAAGTGAGACATCGCCGAGGTTAGGTAATTGAATGAGAGGAGGGAGAAAACGAGAGTACAGAGAATGAGGAAAATATAGAGATGTTATTTCCCTGCAGCTTAGGAAATGAATAAATAAAAGACAAGAAGAGAATTTGGGGCGCGTCTGAATGAAGCCAAGATGGCCAATTGCGTCAGTCGCATAGTACAAATATGACTTGTACATAGGTACCCTAACCCTCCCCCTAAAGTTAATTGGTTAATTTACTCACACACCCACACTCACTCTGTATCTATAGTATTTATTACCTGGGTAGTACGTCATTATTGGGATGATGATGATTATTATTATTAATTATTATTATTATTACCATTATTATATTAATATTACGAAATACAGTTTTATGTGTATATATAATTATATACCTTATTTCTTACGAAGCAAGTGTTTCACCACTTAATATTGCAAGCATAGAAGAAATATTAATCTATACTTATTAATCCGTTTATATTAATTTTATGGCAAATTATACTTAAGTAATTACCAGTACTCTCGCATCTTAACGAAGTACTGTGACTTTAGTAGTACACCCTCCCTTGAAAAGTAAAAAGTATCCTGCGCTATTATATTCAATTAGTTTAATATTAATACTTTACACATCAATTTGATTGAGGTACTTAGTGTAATATATCTAACGCTCTTCTGCTATGCTTGCAACATATGTCAATTAGTGTACATCCCGCTTAATTCTAGTGGGGGGTATTGTAAATTCCTCATCTTAACATATAGGTACGTATAAACATATACATATATATTACGAAGTACTATGTATATCACACGTTTCTTCTTTTGTGAATATATTAACGTTCAATTCGCTCATTTGAACGGACTAGCGTTGTATATAAAAACAAGAAAAAAATGATTGTTGATATCTACATAATCCTAATTGTGACAATGTACAGACTAGTATTCAGTCAATGTAGATGACTGATCTGAAATAAGTTTCTCCAACCCGTGGGTAATGCCGTATGGTCTTAAATGATAAATTAGGTACTCAAGGACGTACATCATGTTGGGTGATACATAGTGGAACGAGATCGCAGTGTCAGAACAACAATTCAGACCATCTTTGGTATCATAATAAATATACTTCCAATACCAGAAATTCTTATCTACATGATGAGGAATTAAATGATGTTCAGGCACAAAAGGAAAGAACCTTCCGCGACCATGGGGATCTCTAGTGTCCATAGCTCGTACACCAACTTTTTCTAAACATTTTCCCATCTCTACATCCTCTGCACCACCATTATCGGGACGACACTTTGTTTCGTCAGGTAAACCTACTTCCACGAACTTACGTAAACCTTCTTTGCTAAGGACATATCCTGCACCGCCACTCATGTATCCCTGCTTCACAAAAGGCTTAAATCTGCATCCGAAGTATAACGGCGAATTTGGATTATAAGATGACAGCATGTATCGTAGATTTTCTACCACTACGTATCTGAAAAAATCGTTGAAACATCTTTTAGCCTTACTCTTAACAAGGAAAGAAGATCTATACACGAAGATGAAATAGTTGTACAAAATACATCATATGAGTCCTTATTTTTGAAAGGGACATAAGTTCTTTCTTGAGAAAATTGTGTTCAAGTTAGTTTTAGCTAAACATAGGTACTTTCTTTTCAAATTTCAAATGGTAAAGTAAATGGAATGAAACATCCTTATAATTTCGTCCAAAGAGGTTCAACCGTTACCTGTTATAGCATGAAAGTGTTTGTACGAACTCTCAAATATCTCAACATAAGAAAAAAGGGACTTAAACCAATTTCAAATATAATGGCTCATATGTATTATGATTACTTGAGAAATAATCTCTATGTCCTTTTTTACTTTTAGAAGAAAACTTTTTCCACAAATTTTAATGAAAAGAAATCTTAGTTTCGTCTTTAAATTAAACTTTTACGTAAATCAAACGTGATAAGTAATACTAACGTATCATCATCAGCTTTCATAAACCAATCTGCTTCATCTTTGTACTTTTCATATGCATATTTGAACGCTTCTTTGGTTTTAGCCCATAAATTGTCTCTTCCTTCTTTTACTGGTAACACAACTGTAGGCAAACTTGCGTCTACACGACAAGAAGCAAATTACGAATTATTTTCAGTGTTATTTCATTGTGCTTTTTAAAAGCTAAGAGAAAATTATGAATTACCTTCTGCAGAACTCATGAATAAAAGAATATTACAACGTTTGCCCCATGTTGACTTTACATGTCTTGCCTTAGTTTGGTGATTCTTTGGCCCAGTCATAATCCAACAAAGAACACGTATTCTCTTTGCTAGATCTCGTGCAATTTTATCCTCCCCTCTGTGAAAGTCTTCATCCTCACCATGAAATTTCACCTCTGTTTCAGGTCCAATCTAATACATACAACAGTATCTTATGTCAAACATGAAATATGTTAAATTAAAAATATATTATTTTCTTTCATATGTCAACCTCTCGTTCCAATTCTGAATAATGATGTGGATCTCTTAATTGTATAGAACCTCCAGGAAGCCAATTGAACATATGAGGCACACTTCTCGTAGATGTAATTAAAAGACATGCTGATAAAAATCCAAAAATCATACCAACAGCAAGAGTTAATATAAAACGTCGGCCGCTCCTTCCACCTATTGAAAATATTTATGATATGTAGAAAAACGAAATAAAATTAAAATTGAGTTTAAATTAGACACGAGTTTACATTACCATCAAAGCTTGGAAGTCGTTGTTGAACCATGGTACACGAAAGGAATGGGTAACTTTAATTTGTGAAAGATATAGTCACGATAACATATTCATACTTTTTCATTGTATTCATTGCATACAAATGACTAGCTACAAGTGCCTGCAATATATATAAACTTTTGTATATTGATGAAAGTTCTCAAAATTAAAAAAAAAAACAGTTATACATTGACAAGAATTATACAGTTTATAATTGCTAGCAAGCATTCCTCCATTTTAAAATCACATATGCAGCTTACTACATTTATACTGATACAGATAATGAGAAACGGATGAAGAGTTATCATTTGTGACTCAACAAAATAAATGCTTCTTTAAGGCGGACATTAAATGTACTTCTTTGTGGTCAATGTATACTTTTTAATCATTAAATTGAATATTTAACAAGCTGAATTAATACTTTACAATATTCAAAAGAATTGAAAACATATGTTTACAAGTACCTGAAGTTTGAAGTGTAAGTAATAATCGAAAAGAATTTTGGGGCTTTAGTAAATACATATCTGGATTGTTTTCTAAAATTATGCTTGCGAGAGTGAATATATGAAGTCAATATTTCACACCAATGGCACAGAAATTAAACAATACTTCATAACATTAATATGGTAATATTCTGTTAAAGATGGGCCTTCTTTGTTTTCTGAAAACAATATAAAAGTGATAGTTAAATGAAAATCAGTTAAACATCTAAAGTATTGAAGTTATATCAATAATAACACTGCCAACACAAAAAAATGACAACAATTCTTTCTTCACAGCACAGCAGATATAACTTACAGAAAGCACGTATAGAATGTAGGTGATCAACTTATTTTTGAAAAAATCTATGATATTAAGACAAATATAACAGATACTCGTTATACAATGAAATATTAATACAAACTGGTTGAGTACTCTGTTATCTGCAATTATTATACTGCAGTGGAAGAAAAAAATTGCCTAGCGTGACTATTAGAGATAGCACATAACACAAGCGTATTAGTTGATTCAGGTGCATACAGGAAATATGACAAGGATGAGAGTATAATCAGCATGTTCTCTTATGCAACTTAATATACATATATGAACAAAACTGCAAAACAATAGTTCAGGTACAAACACAGTGGAAATTAATTCATCATTGCAAATTCATTAAAAACAATGGTAGGTAATACTTACGAATTATTTATATTGTTGTAATTTGTAATATGTGGCACACATTTTTCCAATAATTGAATATTTAAAATAACATTTATGTACCACTAAAAATACTTTATTTACAACGTCCTTTTAATACTGAAATTTATTTCACATAAATGCATAATGGAGTGTACCACATTATTAAAGAATTTCAAATCTTTGAATAATAATATGCTGACAAAGGAATGCAATTAGCACGTATGCACAAATTTTTACAGATACTGCAAAATATAAAAGGCTTTCTATTAACTACATCGAAGAAAAGAGTAATTTAATAACAATTTTTTTGAGTTAATAATGAAAGATGAAATAAGTTTATATAAAGAACACATTAAAATACACACAAAATAATACAGATCACTGAAATATGCCACTAAAACTTCACTCGAAATCATGTATTTCAATCAAATTTCGTGATATGAATCGGATTACATTTATCTATACGAGAATAATCTTGTATAAATAGATATCAAACATACTAGTAAAAAAACCTTGAAATCCGTTTTATCATCAAAGATTTCCATGGTGGTGCGACTTACATCTTCACAAAGTATAAACGTAAAATCAAGTCAGATAGTATAAGTCGATTTCAACGAACCACAAAAAGAAGGGTTGGTACGAACAGATTTGTAGAACTTGCAAGTTATTGGAAATTATTGTTACGTAAATGTTGATACTAATGGAAAACTTGTAAAAAGTCTCAAAAAATTGTAATCTGTTTCTTCATTAATGACATTCGGTGAAAATTAAAAATCTTCGTTCGCATAAAATTCTCTGTCTTATCCAAACGCATAGTTTGATAACATACAGTCTCTGACAAAACATTGGTAGGAAGTGTCAGGAAATTGAATTACACTGATTTAATCAACGTGATGACAGCAAATTATTATTTTGCAATTGTCGGCCATGCTGATAATCCTCTATTCGAAATTGAATTTAATAACTCTGGGAAAGATACGAAGGTTTGTCAGTTATTATTTTAAGCTATAAATTTTGTTTACCCGTAGGTTATCACATAACCTATATGATCTCTAAATACTACATACATCTAAGTAAACCGTAGAGTAAAACTGATAGATAATTTAAATGTTAGTACGTTATTCATTTTACACCATAAACTTATTGTTTTTCATAACAGAAAGAGGACCATACACATTTAAACCAATTTATTGCTCACGCAGCATTAGATCTCATAGATGAACATACTTGGAAGACGACAAATATGCATTTGAAGGTCGTTGATAAGTTTAATCAATGGTTTGTAAGTGCTTTCGTAACTGCAACCCATATTCGATTTGTTATGGTGCATGATAGCAAAAACGAAGATGGCATAAAGAATTTCTTTAATGAAATGTATGAAACATATATAAAAGTAAGAAAGAAAATTATACCTCCAATATCATTGACATCTGTTTTTTATTTACAGGATAGTTATTCTAAGATAATGCATAATATTCTATTGTTGTTTTACAATGTAAATTCATTATTTTTTCAGTATTCCATGAATCCATTCTACCGATTGAATACCCCCATAAAATCAGTTGGTTTTGAGAAGAAGGCACAACTTTACGGTAGGAAATATTTATCTTCGTGAGAATAAATTTATTTATTCATATAAACATGTACATTTAAGGAATAACTTTTGTACAATAATATATGTGTACATAATCTGATATAGATGTAAATATATTACATTAATATATTATTATTATAATCTTTTTGCTATTTAAAAAATTACTATTTATTTGCAGTTTTACTTAATATCTCTTATTACATTGGGAATATGTAGCGTTAATTATAGTGGTTTTCCGTTTTACATAATTTGTCATTAATGTATGCATATTTATTAATAGAAGCAATGTTTTATTGTTTAAAAAATAATGAATATTAAATGGTTATAAAAAATTTCCTCATCGCTTGGATTACTTGATTCCTTTTATTGTAGATATGCTATATTTAGTAAAATATAGGAAGGAAATTAATTTTTTTCCTTATTACGGAAGTAAAATAAAATTATAAATAAAGTAAATAATCTTAACAAATACAAAAATATTGATAAAGTATTGTTAACAAGTGTATTACACAATGAATGCAGTAGAGATGTAATAATAAAAAACAAATCGAAATTTTAATAAAGTAATATTGCTAAAAGTTTTCTATATTTACAGATGAAAATAACCATGAATTTTATATTAGAATTATCATATCATTAATGTGTAGATAGACGTTGAACAGTGAGTGTGTGATTTTGAAATTACAATGTGAACATATGCAAATAATTAAGTTTTGAAGATATTTAAAAAATATTTTCTTTTATTTTTTATATGTAGACTTCTTTTACACCACTAATAATTGTATGTCATTGTTTTATTTTTTAATTTCGTATTTCAGTTTTATGAAGGTAATTGCGCATGTATATGAAAACAAATATTTTTTATATTAAAAACCAATTTTCTTTAAAATAATCACCAGAATTAGTTGAATATATATCTTTTTTCCACCCAAATATATTTCTCGTATACAGATACATATAAGATATCACCCTATACACATTTTTCTTATCATTTGTCTTTATATTCGCCACCTTTTCTAAGCAGAGTGCACTGGCTTACTGTTTAAAACTGAGTCGAGAATTAAGTGCCTGCAAGAGACGATTTTTAGGAGCGTCTCCCATTTTTAGCCAGCGCACGGAAATTCGATCGAATCGACCTTTTGGGTAGAAAAAAATAACTCTAAATCTTTCATGGTTATTTAAAGGTCAATTTCATTTGCTATATGAAAATCTGTATTTTTCTTTATAAATTTTCATTCTACAGAAGAAACAAAGGAACTTTTGTGTAAGTCATTTTCTTGTAGTACTTCACATTAAAAAGATATTTAATAAGGAAGAACTCAGGGAAATTTCAGATCGTGCACTGTTTGTGAGAAACTATAGTCGGGTGATCTTACAAAATATTGAAAAATAAAATTGAAATTTAACATAACATTCAAATTGAATAAAATTGCTTTTATGTACTCTAAACTAAAGATCTGTAAAAATTTCAAGATGGCAACCTTTGGAATATTTTAGTCATTCAATTTTAAAGTGAACAATGTCACACGATAAACATGCACTTAAAAACACCTCTAAGTGTTGAAAAAAATGATCATTTGAGAAATTCATATATGGATACCTAAACTTTAAGCCAAATATCTGGGTAATGTTGTGCTGCTAGGATTTGGAGTTTTTATGCATTGATTTTTGCGCTTAGATGGTCGATAAATTATTTATCATCGCCATCATTGTCTCAGCAAACATTCTAAATTAATATAAAATTATTGAAAATCCATTCCGTGACATGATGTTTTTCCACCTAGATAACCCATTCTGTTACATTGTGGCATATGTTGAATCCCACAGATTCCATACAATCCCATAGTGCTAGATGCAACTCAGGTGTGTATCTTATAGACAGCATATAGCGCATTGGGGTGACACTTGTATCAATAGGTTTCCACATCACCCATGGGGTACTATTGCCAATGCGTTTTTTTTTGCAGTGGTATCCCCTGTAGGCCTATTCCACTGTATTAAATAACATTTCTGCTGAAACATCGGTAACAAATAGCGTCAAAATTTCTTTAACTGTTTTATTACTAATATATTATTTAATACTACTGTTTTATTACGTAAATTGGAGTTTTGCAGCTTCTTCCAGTGTAATGGAATTACCGAAGCATTTTACCACCTCAATAAGACATTTCTTTATGAGCTTCCCCTCACTGAACGGTATACCATTCTTTGCCATTAGATACGAAATGGCATAAGAAGCTTTGCGAGCATTTTCGGACAAAGACTTCTTGGGGACATCTGTACGTGATTCGTGATATACTAATTTGAGCCCTTTTATTAGATCTAATTTTTCCTGTCCCTTATATGAAGCATAATTTTCTGCGTGACTAATTAAAAAATGACGTGCAACCTTGCGTTTTTTAACAATAGCAGGCTCAAACCCGCAAAGAAGGCATACCGTGCGGTTCCCAATTTTAGTAAAAAAATATTTTTCCCGTATTTTATCAAAATTTTGACGGTACCTTTGCACAGACATCTCGTTTCTTACAGTATATTCTAAATTAACGATAATAAAATCACCCACCGCTGCCAGCGAAAGATCGTCAATAAATGAATGCGGCACGGACGTTTAACGCGGGCAAGGGCCCCTGCATGCGCACTACCTAATCCTCAGTAACGTAAATACTTCACTCAAATATGGGGTATCGTTAGACCCCCGTGACAATTGAAATACGGTAGAAATTACAGGAAGAGGACATTTTTAAAAGAATTGACATATTTACATGGAAATAAATGAATACATATTTTTTTATTATTCAATATATTATCTAATTCAATATATTATATAACATTACGCGACTCACCTTACTTTAACGAAAAACGCGCGAAACGACTGGTAAGGGCCCCTTACGCGTACATACTGTTGCACATAGATGCGTCAGTGGAAACAACTGTTGTCGAGCTGTGACGTCAGCATGCGCATGTGCCGAAGGCTCCACGCGGGAGAAAATCCCACGTCCTGGCATCACTGGCCCAGGGGTGCACGAGATCCAACGAGATCTGCATGCTAGAGCCGTTTTTCGAGAAGCACCGCCTACTTCTTCCAACAACACACTTGAGATGTCACACAATGTCACAGGGTCGCGGCGGTATATATATAATAATGTATTCTTTGACGTGGGAATGCCTGGTGCTCCTTTGGCGCGGAGTTTTTTCTACACATGCTGTATTTCATGGACCCTCAAGTTTGTAGAAAACGAAGTCGATGCTATGCAATGGCATATCGGCGTGATAGGTTCTCCAAGGAGACCGGACCGATGCCGGGCCGGCACGTGCATACATTGTTTCCGTAAAAAACTGGCTGCTTCTATAATTTTATGTAAACGAACGGCCTTGTATCATTGTTTCTGTTGTAACAGAACATCGGATGTAGTTGGAAATGTAAACGTCCCAGCAGTTTTAACTTTTACTTTATTTTATCTTCCTTGGATTGAAAGCAATAACGGGCTGATAGCTGTAAATTCCAAAAAATGTAGAAGTTTCTATAAATGTCTTTAAACTATTCTCCACTTTTAAATTTTCATTTCAATGTATCACAATTAAGAATGGAGGATTTGACAATTATTTCATTCATTGCGTCGTTAAATAAACAAACCACTAATAATTTGCATGGAAATCATTTTCCTTTTTCATTTGAAACAATACTTTTTCACGTTAGTCGCTTGTAAGGTCGGAACACGCTCTTGACCGTACTCCGCGTTACTTTGAAATCTCTCAAAGTACGAATAATATTTTCTTCATTCTTTTAATTTTTAATTTTTTTAATACTTTCTATATTAGCTTTGATAACATTTCGGTCGGTGTATCTGTCCGTATTACATTCATAACTTTTCTTGTCATCATTTTGAAGAAATTGTAATTATTTGGTAATGCAAGTGTCAAATCCCTGGATAAATCAGTCGATGTATGCAATATGATTTTAAAATGAATTGCATTACTATTTGTGCTTTAAAAAATCGGTAGAAAATAAAAAGAATTATAAAACAATGATTTTATATAATCATACAATAGAACTGCAATAATTCAGTGTGTGTTAGTAACAAAGGATTTGATTTAAAAAACGGCCATGGTTAACATAGTATTGCAATTTATTATTTAAAATAATATATTGATATAAAACATATAGAATATATATTCCATTAAATATTTACATTACACAGGTCTACGGAAATGAAATTTTTTTTTGCCCAAAGAATATTTATTCGTGATTCTTATAAATTTTGTAGCGCTGTAAATGAATATGAAATCCGTTTTCCTCCCTGAGATTCCACTTTTGAAAAATCAGTTTAAAATAAATGTGAATTTTCAAGTTTTTGAATTTTTCCTATTTTTACCGTAATAGTTATCTAAATCTGGTAGCACAAAATGGTTCTATGAACTCTCCCGAATATAACGATACCTATTACTTTAATATTATAATATTTTATATAGTTACATATTAAATATTAATAATATTTATTGCTCCCTACATTATTATGTGTGTGTGTGTTCACACTAATTCACACTTATAAATTTTGCGTGCATTGAAGGTGGTTCTAGGAGTTTCGTAATGTGGAAACTCGATATTATTAGACAGAATCGTCATACTGCTAATGTAGGAAGGATTATTATCGACATTGTAAATGCACGATGTGTGTCTATGGTTTCTATATTATTTTTAACATTACACATGTTTAATAATTCCTAATTTGCTATGTTATTTTTCAGCTTATTTACTATTGTTAACCTCATATGTTTATTTCTATTTTCTGTCTTACTCTTCCGCGTTTCATCGACTGTTTTCCTAAATTTGCTAATTATTTCCATCCAGAATTCTTTATCTGCGTCTAAAGACTAAATTTATTTGTATTTTATTTCATTCCAAATTAATCTAAGCACTCTATTTTCTCTATTATTATAATTTCTTTTTATAAAACTCCAAATCTTTCTAACGCTACAAGCTTTTGTAACTTACTCTTTTCTGAACTTCGGATTTGTAACACTGCCAATACAATTTCATTTATTAAATTGGGATTCTTTAAACAATAAAAATGGCAAATTAAAATTTGAAATCACGCACTTTTAAATTTGTTCTGATCTAGCATAAGTTTTTGATACTTTTTCACAGAGTGCGCTAAAATTGCTCGGGTATTTTGCTCGGTCGATATTTCAGTTTCATAACCGTTAAACTCTATAAGCAGTCTAATCTACTCTTACCTCGTTTACGGTAATATCAATGTGCTGTGGTGATTTTATCAGTTCAATAGTATGTATTCAAAAAGGCGGGCTCGTTGATATTTCATATAAACCCGTATATTAACATAAAACTCGTCATAACGTTGATCCAAAATTGTTTTACTTATATAGTTCTTATATTTCTTGCGTAAACTGTATTTATTTTCACCACAAAATATATATATTTTTTTACTTTAGCTCCTTTATCAAACCGAAATGAGTAGATTTCATAAATGTTTTTTTCCTTAACTTCTTAATTGTAATAAACTTTACTTGCGATAATTTTATATTTAAAATTTATTTCCCATATTAGTAGTATTACTTTTGGAATAGATCTTTTAATTCCTGTAAATTTACCCTTAATAAAATTTGATTTCATTGTCTGCTGAAATCTTAAATAAAAGAATTGAATGCTTTTTAGTGTTTTAGCATTTGCTCTTAGATTTATCTTGGATGATGAAATTAAAATTAAAATTTTTACTACAATTTTTAGAGCAGAATTCATTGCTATAATGGTGACCTTTATACGAGCCCTGTTCAGTATATATTTCATTAGCTTTTTCAATACTAATGTTCTTGGTTTAAGTAAGTTTCATTTATGCACATAATATCAAAATACTTCAATTCATGCATCAATGTAATACATAATATGTGTTATTTTTGTTATAGTTCCCAGCGACATAGTTATTATTGTATTAAGTCAAAAAGAAGGCTACCATGTAGCTCATGCTGATTACTTACGGAAAAACATCCATGAACAAGCAGATATTCTCGATACAGTAAGGAAATTTTAAATTTATCTAAATTACTGGATAACACTGTTTCTAAAAAAGCTTATGTTATTGTCTCGCAAAAAATATATAAAATATTTCATTTTGCAGGAGCCTCCTGAAATTATACTTTCGCATGAATTAAATATTTCCGGATCGTGGACAATAACACCATTATTGAGTCATTTATTTAACGAATATTCAAGTTCAAAATGGTACTTTTTTTGTTATGAAAATACTGTGATTAGACTCAGCAAGCTGCTCAATGTCCTCTCGAAATATAAAGAAAAGAAAGTATGTTATTTTAATGTGGGAAATATATTTATTTCATCATTAGTGTTTTTACATATATTTTCATGTAGGATATATGGATTGGGCATGCATTATATGATCGTGAACCAACAATTATACACCACTTTGCAGAACATAATAAAAAATTTAAATATCCACATATAGCTTCAGGCTTTGCCATAACATCATCATTATTAAACAGGTAACATTGGATACTTATAATGCAGTTTTAAGATTTTACTTTGATGCCTGAGGAGTTACAATTTTATACAAAGCAGATGCTATGTTTTTTATTTTCAGTTTAGTCAAGAAGCTCATGGATGCAGAACAACCCAAAGAGGACTTTTCCATTGATGCATCATATGAATTTGCATCTTTTGTTCTAAAGATCGGTAAAGGAATACGTTTAACTCATGTAGCTGAAATGTGTATTGTTTCCAGTTCCGATTGTGCCACATATCCAAGATTTTTTCATTCATGTGTAAGATAGAATTTGCTTGTCGAATTGCATTTTTATACCATACATTATTAATTTAAAGGTTTTATTCATGATAATCCTTTTTTGAATGTAGAGTTCATCCGTGTCTTCAGAAAATGTACTGTTTACTGTGAAAACATGTGCAAAATATCATACAGAGAGAATTCCAATAATTAAAAAAACATGGGCTCAATACGCTGTAAATATCGGCTACTTTAGTGACGCAGCGGGTAATATCGATATTGTTACGATAGTTAATAATTTAACAAATTGAATCCACATTTAAGTTACATATATTTTTTAGTATAGATAAATATTTACCTGATGCTCATGTTGTACCAAATACCACGCAAGGGCACTGTGCGAAGACATATGCCATTCTGCAAAAAGCAGACTCTATATTGAAGAGAAGAAAACTGGATTGGTTAATCATTAGTGATGATGACACGATTTTCAGGTGAACTATTTATATATAAATGTAATTTAACCCATTTTTATCCGTAAGCGGAATATTCCACGGATGACGATTGTCTTATATCATCAACCGCGGAATATTCCGCCCTGTACAATGTTAAACTGCTGTGCGTGGAAATGCACGGTACTGCGGGTATTCTGTCGTATTTAGTGCTATGATGCAAATGGGTTAATATAGATATGAAATAATTATTCTCCACGATAATAATACCAGATTCGGTGTCCTAGTGTTTCGCGTTTATTACGCTTATTGACGTGCTATAATCCAAAAACATTGCTTGCAATCGGTGAACGATACGGTTTCCGATTATGGGATCATTCTTATGGGTACGAATACTTAACTGGAGGAGCTGGACTTGCATTGTCTGCACCTCTGGTTGATCAAATGGTAAAACCAGGTGTTTGTGAATGTCCTTCTGCAACGACACCAGATGACATGTATTTATTCGGCATATGTTTATTACGAATTGGAATACAACCTACGCATTCATCTCTCTTTCATCAGGTGTGCTTTAAAGATATTTATCATTGATATTTTCTTAACACTACTTCTGTCAACACTTAGCCAATTACCGAGAAAAGAAACAAACTATACGCTACACACCGCGTACTTTTCAGCAGTAACGCGAATTAGTAAGGTAGCAATGGGACATCTCGCCGTGCGGTCATCAACCGACTTTCTTTGAAACGGGGAGATCTCCCCATTCGGTTGGCTAAGTGTTAAGATGGTTAAAATGATATGTTCTGATTTTTTTTTGTAAATTTTCCTGAAATTTCTTATGTTGCTTCATTTGCAATTTTCTACGCCTAAGTGGTAGACTGGAAGCGATTAAATCGATCAAGTTTTTTGCCTCCGTCATTTCTTTTCTTCTGTCCTATTTATTTGACATTATTAAATATATTGGATTAATTGATAGTAGATCTAATGTCAAGTTAGTTGGATAATAAGATATATAATAAAATTATTTTAAATACAAAAATCGAATTAATTAACATAAATATATTTATGTAATAGGCACGACCATCAGATTATGCTACTGCTTATCTCGCCTCGCAAGAGCCTATATCATTCCATAAATTCTGGATGATAGAACCTAAAATAGTTTATGATGAATGGTTCGCCGAAGCAGATAGTTATTTATCGAAGATTAGGAAGCATACAGAATTATAAAATATGTACAACTTATTTTTCATAAGCGTACGTTTCGCCAGTACTTAAATGCTTAGTCGGTTAATTTTGGAAACAAGTTTTTAAACTTTCGTGTACATCATATTTTTTTAATTTGGAAAAATGTAATATCGTGTAATTCACTATAAAGCTCACCTTTTTTATAACAAAATAATGTATTTTTATTATCCCAATACATAACCTTCTGTTAAAAATACAATAAAGCTCGAGTTATAAAATATATTCAACATTCGTAATCAGTAAAATTTTACAACATGTGTAAAATATGTATACAATGTATAAAAAAAATATCTCTCGTAAAATTAATTCACTGTATAAAAAATGTTAAAGCTATTTATAGCCACATCGTTTTGGGTTTAATCCACATTATAATTTGGATTTTACTATTAAATCTTCCCACCAATGCGGACGTTCCAGATTTTCTTTATTTTTGAAAATCCATTCTTTCATATGCTCATACACCTGTACAGAAAAGAAATTTAGTCTGGATTAAAATATCGAATAAGAAAATAATGTAATAATAACACAGAAACAAGAACAGGATGTATCGTGCGAAAACAATCTTATAATTCCATGTTAAATTCTTAATTTATAGAAATATTAAAAATTTTGCTTAAAGCTGTATCTGATTTTACCTTTCCGTCAGACATTCCCAATGGAGAGTTTAAAATAAAGTCAGGTGGTGCTAAGACGTCCACCAAAGCTACAGCTTCCGAAACTAATTCTTTGCACAGCATTAAAATACCTTCTCGTAAGGTATTATCTAAGCCACTTGCCGGTGATGCAAAACCACCAGCATAAAGGTCTCCCAATTTTCTTTCGATAATTACCGCACCATAGAGTGAGCATAGTTTCCTTAATACCTTACGCTCTTCTGCTGTCCAATCACCGTTTTGTATGGCCTCTGTGAAAAACTTCATTACAGCGCACTAGAAAAAGAAAACTTGTAGGATAAACATGATAAATAAAGCAAAAATAATTTAAAAAGTGTTTACGTAAAACATCAAATAATACGTACCTGTCCATATAATATTGATAAAACCTGTGCTCCAAATACTTGAGTATTATTTTTTACCTCAAAGTCATTGTGACCTTGGTTTTGCAAAAGTTTTGCATGCTCGTATGTTTTCTTTAAATAATAACATACCAGCCACTTAAGCATCGATAACAAATCTATAAGAAATAAAAAGAAATTAATAGTTTTAACAAGATGATATCGAAATTGACACTTGATACTGAAATAAGCGTGCATATTAAAAATATAAAATTTTATTTCATACTTTCTGGTTGTAAAGTCTGTTGAACCGTTGAAGGTTGATACTTTTCTGACAAAATCCTGTTAGCATGGGGAATGAAATCTATCGTTCCAAGTGGAGAAGCAATCTGCTTTTTCTCAATCACATTTGACCATTGGTTTAATAGCCAGTTACTAGTCTGTTGTATTAATACGTTATTTTCACCTTCGTAAGTACAATTTGCATCGTTCTCGGCTCTTATATCGCCCAAACGTGACACTGAAAGCAGTAAGTAAATTTCAAGCTTTGGTTATAATAATGTATAATTAGGCAACCAAACATTAGCTTTACATACTTTTGAGATAACTGTGACCACCACAGGATTCTCTACAGTCCTGAATAATATCTCGACTCGTCCATGAGCATACTGGCTTTGTTGCAGAAGATAATGCATGTATTTCTATACCCGTACTTGCAAGATTGTCCTGATCCTGCTGCATCATGAGATTTACTTGAAACGTGTGCAGTAAATCTATAAAACTCATCGAGAAAATTTTCAGTGCGTACGCTTCTGCCAAATGGGGAATAAGTCGCCATTGCTGAAATATTAATACAATAATTAATTAAATAAAATTTAATACAATAATAATCGTCATAAAGATATAAATAAAAATTGTCAAGTAACATATTAGAGGAAAATACCTGTGCTTGATATTCTATAACGGGCCACTCTTCGGCATTCGGTGGTCCAAATTGTTTTCTCGTAGCGCTATACCGAATAGCAATTACAATAGCAAGAGATGCATAAATAGAACTTATCGAGGTGATAGTAACTCGACCTAATGACAATGCACCTAACGATGCACCTACATAAATTGTTCTATATATAATGACCATTGTCATTGATTGCCATCGAAGTATATACATCACGTTACAGTTTGGTAAAATATCTATTGATATGCGCAAAAATCTGCATTTTAACTCAATTCTCACCAAATCTTTTGTTTTTATCCTTTACAGGTGTCACGTACTTTCCGTCATCGGTTACATCAGCTGTTCGGTTTAACAGACATGTCCGCGGAATTCGATAATTTTCAAACATTACAAAACCATTGTCTACACCATTGAGTGCAATTTTTTCACCTATATCGCCTACAGTGACTCCTGGCAGAGGAAGAAGAGTATCCGGATCACGAATGGGTACGACAAATGGATGGAGACCATGGTTTTGGCCATCGGGTGTTATTAATTGTGCAAATGTAATAGCATGTGTTGCAGTTTTTCCTAAAACGAATATACTTACAATTAGCAATTGGCCTGTATAACGATATATTTGTCGGTCTTATCCGTATTTATGAGTATTGACGTAATTCTATGACTTCATTTACCTAAACCTCCAACCCAAAATTTCGACGCTTCAAAATCAGGGGTGTTAATGATGAAGCTTCTTGAGTTAATATCATACTTTGCCGTAGTTCTCATATCTTTTGCATTCGTTCCATGGGATACTTCCGTAAGAGCAAAACAACCTGTGAACTAAAAAGGAAACGTCATTTGTTAAAGTATGTAATTACTTTAACGAATATTTTCCGTTTCACTATATATTTACTCGCTGATTTTGAATGTTTTCCAGAGTTTCACTGTGACGTTCAGTGCCCAAACTTAGAAGTACACCTGGCACCATACCGTACTGTACACCCATTTTTACCGACATCGAAGCATCATATTGGAATAAGAAGTTAAACCAGTTCCGATTTACAATTGGATGCTATAAAAAAGGTATCATATATTTTCTTTGTGTTTTTTAATCCAATTATACATATATCTCGTATGCAGTACGTTTCGTTTAACACTAGACATCCCAGGGTGGTCAAATTGACTTGTTCTAAATTTTTTATAAAATCTATCTTGTGGACTATACCTGTTGAAATTAATGGAATTTTTTCCTGTTTTCATTTCTTTCCTTCCAAAATATTTATTTGACATTTTTAAATACATTGGATTAATCGTTGGTAGAGCTAGTGTTAAGTGGAAACGGTGAAACATCTCACAAGGAATTCAAGTTATCAGAAAAGAGTTTCAACAAATGTTACGGTATGAAAGGGGACATCGTATATTGAAAATTATTTTTTTACAGCTTTAGCAGTGTGCAGGATTGTGAGATCAACTTCATTTTTCTACGTGAAATTATAGCAGGTCGGACTTATCGATAGATTTATCTCGAGATTCTTTATAAAAAGATATTTATCTGTTTATATAAAAATCTGCTTTATATCAATTATAGGTAATATTTCAATTGAAATATTCAGCATCTGGCAAGGTAAAACCGGGGGGGGAGTGAGTAAGGAGGAGAGGCTCACAAGGGAATATTCCGAACTGTAAATCACTGATTATGATGAAATTTTAATATGATATAGTTTTCTTGAATATACTTGACACCTATTTTTTTGATCGGCAATGGTCCACGTTAAAGAGGTGAAAACCGCCCTCAAACTTGGGGTTGCGAAAGTTAGTTTATGAAATATATCGGAAACTATTAGAGATATGTCAATTTTTAAAGACCGAAAATTAACGCCTTTTGACGGCAAATGTAATGGTGTAAACATTTTTTCAAAATATCCGTTTGTTTAAACAATATGTTAAAAAATAACATATCTTTAATCAATTTTTCATACAATCATCAATCCATTTTCTTGAATATTTATTCAACCCTTTCCACTCGTGTGTCGCCGTAAAGGCCACATTATACGTTTTACCGTTGCTCTCGTATGTCGCTATATAGTCGCCATCCTACATGTTATTACTATACATATATTTACATTATTATTTCATTCTAGGGGCCCTTGTTACAATGTTTTCTTTTAGTTTCTGCTTAAATGTGTGTGCATATGTAAAAAAAATCCGAGATGATTGGTAGCCTTGTCAAATGCAAATACGAATACAAAGGGTTGTGTTAAGAATATTTGTCATAAGTTTCGCAAGCCTAAGCTTGCGGGCGATTTTCACCCCTTTAACGTGGACCATTGTTGATAACAATATAGATGTCAAATATTTTCATGAAACGTATATCATACTAAAATATTCATCAAAATCGGTGATTTACAGTTCGGGATGTTCCCATGTCAGATTCGCAATCATTGGGCCCGTCTCCAAATCCTCTGTCACCATTGGAAAATTTTCGAAACCGAAGCGAAATCGTTCAACCGAATATAGACGATGCATGCGTTTTGTTCTAATATTTGTTCGCGAAGAATGATCCACGGAATTAGAGACAATCACAGATGACTGTTATATTCCTAATTTTAACACATTGCTGACCACTCACGAGTTAACTCGAGCTTTCATGCCCAAACGTTGTTGACCGATCACGAGATAACTCGTGTTTGCATATGCATTAGCTATTTCAATTTTACCACACCACGAAAATTACTAAAATGTATAATGTTGTGTAAACTATAATATATAGCAAATATGTACAAAGTTTCATTTAAATTCATTATGTATAAATAAAGTATACCGAAGTTTATTTAGATTCTTTCAATTTCATACTCAATTATGGAAAAAGTAGCCGGTGACATGAGCTATCTTCTATGTAAAATTGCCGGTCAACAATGTGTTAAAAATCTTATTTAATATCTTCTAAACTGATAAATCTTTTTATATTGGTATATTAATTGTTTTTTTTGTTTTCTGTTTTAATATAAATATGCTCCGTTAAGCTGCATATGCGTTCAAAATTATATAGTTTCATTTAAAAAAAAAGGAAATTGATCTGAAAATCTTTTTCACTGCTCCATCTATAAAAACTCAATGTACACCATTTAATAGTATACACCCTTCATATCAGACAACTTTTGTTAAACATTTTTTTATAACATTAATTTTTCGTGAGATATTCGACGCTTCCCAGGCAAACGCAACGTACTGCACATCATAGATCGAAAGTGAACGCAACATGACACACGTTTGAATGGAAACAAAAATTTCCATCTCAATTTCGTTAAGTGATAATGTAAGCGCATGTAAAACATTACGTTTAAATGTTGGTTCAGCCGCATTAGATAATAATATTTCTATACCTACCGCAATTTGATTTTCCAGGATCGAACGAATTCGAGCATTACAAATACGACGACTTTCGTCCAACGATCGAACAGGCTGTCTTTGAAATACAGGCGTTTTCTCTACGAAGTTCCACAATCGTTTCTGCGTGGTACAAACATCGAAGTATCATTGAAACATTCACAAACACGAAATTCAATAAATGTTGTACCTGAAATTCAATGCAGTCTTCGCCTTCTAAATGAAATTTCATAGATTTCCAGTCGAACGATGCACTTTGTCTGTATACGTCCAACGGTCCTTTAGGTAAATCAGGTATTAAGTTCTTCATCTTCGTTAACTTCATTGCCTGCTGAAACAATCACGAGTGTGAGACTTTGTCCTGTAGCACAGCATATGTATAAAATCAGACTGTTATTGCAATGATATCTCTTGAATACGTTTAAAAAGCAGACTCATTTAACATGAGATTAATATCGGACGAAATAAGCGACGAAAAATAAATTTAGATATCGAATGGCTTAACAGATTCGGTACAAATAACAGTCGACGCCCTAGTTACACGTACTTATTATCGGGTTTGGTGTGATTAAATTTATCAGTGGAGATCCTTCCGCGAATTTATAGTTTATTTTATGCAATTGTAAACGTGCTGATAAATTATATGACACTGCACTAACTGTGTATGCATACTGCGCGCAAAATGTTACGCTCTCATTATATCTTTGTTACAGAATGAGCTTCGTCATATGCCGATAAAGAAATATGTACTTCTGTGAAATTTAAATACGTTGTTGTTTTACAAATTTATTGCAATGTTATGAGTTCGCTGAATTTCTTTGAATCGCAAAGTAATAAAATTTGTTCCATTTTGTTAGTTTATCAAAAGATTTATGCTTTCATAGTACATGTACTTGGTGGTTTTGAAATTGAGAGATTCTGTAGTAATTGTGACACAGTGTCGTAGCACTTGTAACTCAGTGCTTTGATAACAAATCATATTTCTGCATTCGATTAGATAACGTACATGTGGCTTACATATATGCATATAGGCTGTTATACGTAATATTCCACAGACAGGCATGCAGTAAGGTAGTACAGTAAAGTTACGAAAAAATATTTGTATACACTTATTATACACTATTTTATATATTATAGTTATATAGTTACTATAATTTTATTTCTGTAATAAACGAGAGATCATTTAGGGCTTTATGATTGGAATCATAATCTTTTTTTGAAAAATAACATTGAGTAGAATGTAACAGGGATTAACTGTGATTGAAAACATTTTTTTATTACGCTACTACAAAAGCCCGGACAGTCGTATTAAACATTTCGAGACTGTACGAAATAACTTCTGTTAAATGTCGTAAAATATGACAGAAAATAATTATATGTTTGTACTGATAAAACTTAAGATGATCTGAAAATAGGTAATCCAGGTGGGAAAAAATCATTTTTTTCGTGTTACATGGTTCACTTTAAAATTAAATAACTATAAAATGCCAAAAGGTACCCTCTAGAAACTACGAAGATACTTTCTTTAAACTATATAGAATTAATTTCGGTAAAAATGTACTACGCTTTCCTGCGCCCTTCTTTGTTATGTCTTTTTAGAGTTTATGTAAAGCAATCCAGCTATTGTTTCCCAATGGGACGCGAAAATATAAAATTATTATTCTGTGTATTTGTGCAAGTTCCGATTCTTGTAATTTATTTACTAATTTATATAATTTAATACTTTATTATTGTGTTTATCATTATCATAACAGATTTCGTTGCATCGTATGACTTTCCATCCTCTACAATAGTAGCATCAAGACTTTATTAAGGTTTTTCTTATTCGATACGTTTTAACATAAAGTCCAACAAAAAAATGACTTGCACAAAAGTTTTTTCATTTCTTCTGCGGAGTGAAAATCCGCAAAGAAAAATATACATTTTCATATAAAAAATGAAGTTGACCTTTAAATAACATTGAAGGAATATAACAAATGAAAAATAAGTGTTGCACTTGCATTCGTCGATTCGTTTCACTGTACCGCGCACAGTGATCGCAAATTGCTAAAACATGCTCAAAATCTCAAAATACAGCGAATATTTGGGTCGCTGATTACGAATCTGTTCTGAAAATTTTAGAAAACAAAATTGCGGACAAGTGTATCGAAAAATTGGTGGTGTCAACAAAATGTTGGACAGCCTATCGAAAAATTGTCGGTTCCGCCAAAAAATTAGTATTTTAATGTTCTTTGCATTGATAATCACGAATTCGAACTCAATATTTTCCAAAACAAAATGGCTGATTCGGTATATTTAATATTTTTTCTGTTGCTAATTACGAATCATTAGAACGCACAGTCTAAAAATTAGAGCGGCTATACTTTTTTTACTCGCTCACTTCAAATGAATGAGATGGACAGGTAAAACATATAAATATAAAGCACATAGGTATGCACATTCTGTAACTTAAAGAAGGATCTCCACGGTATTATCCATAATTTTCACTATTCTTCCACGAAAAATATGAAGAAATATTCAAATTCAAAGCATCCAAGTTAAAACTTAGCAGTCGGTCATTCAACTATCTCGGGAACTAATGTTTGCTTGGTACAAGTAATTTAATACTTTAATAATCTAACAAAATAATGAATATAAAAAATAATTTAATAATTTTTGACGGATAATAATGGAACGAATCGGATGGTTACCATAAAATGTATAATTACATGAAAAACATTAATTTAACCTTCTTATACATTAATTTGATCTTCCTAAACATTAATTTAAAAAAATGTTTTGGAATTAAATAATAAGTTACTTTCAAATCGTACTAAATTTATCTGAGAATTTTTTCCATATCGCCTACAGTTCTCCACAAAACGCGCTTTAAACTAATAATGCAACTACACTGGTTTATAAAAAATGGCGGCAAAGCTAGAATAGCAGCTATTAGCAACTAATTTTTCCAAATACTACAAGTTGAAATTGTAAACTATAAGCTCAAACAAAGAATCATAGCGGGATATTATAGGATTCACAATTTTTACCTTACATATTTAATATTTGTGCATAAAGATTAACCCCATATTTGTTATAATGTACCTTGTGGTTTTAAAACATAACTATTAACAAATTGATTTTGTTTGTAATATTAATAAATGTTGCACTAACTTACAGCGACCGCATTCATCTTACAGAATTGAAATAATTTCACCTTTACAAATGTTATTCACTACATACTTCGGCCAACAAAATAGTGGTTATGCTCACGACGACTGCGAGACTAATGAACGCTATTTTTGAAATGTCACAACATCGCAAGTATAATTAATAAAACCCCCACCCTTCCATGTCTTCAAAGACATATCATGCGAGTACCTCACGCAGTAATAAAAATACCCCTAACGGGGAGTTCATTTTTGAGGCTTTGGGACACGGTTCAGCGATTTGTTATCACTATGCAGCAGTTAGCTTTTGATTTAAGCTGCGCTATAACGCCTCTCCGAGCCATAATTAATGGTTTTAAGTAGGAAATATGAAGTTTAATTAAAAATCAAATCTATTTGAAACAAAAATACGGATATTGCACTCACGCGTCCTGCGGCGCCTAAGAGGAAGCCAGGCAATAGTGGCATGGTGTTTAACGTATTAACTGTTGAGGCAGATTTACATAAGATTTACACACAGCCTTGGTAGCTCGGAAACCATCTAAAACCCAATATTTATAATACGCACATTATGTAGGGAAAATATTTCAACGTTGACGTGGAATATTTGAATTTGGGTCAACTGATCGGGAGTTTGAGCTTCTACCTTTTTAACACGTTGAATGCCATGGGGGACAACGGTGACTCGCATTATTGAATTCAGTAAAATTCCATATGACTTTTAAATTGTAATATTTACAAATTTGTTACAAGTTCTGCTGTCTATATATCTCTTTGTGTCTTTAAAGTTTCTGCTTTGTAAAGATGTGATTTTAAAAGAAAAAGTTTCACTTCAGTAGAAATGTAGAAACCAGTAAAATACCGGTGGCATTCAACGTGTTAATGATAGCACCCAACAGCGGCTGGTACTGTCCGGCAACTGAAAGATGGCTAGGGAGCAGCGGAGCCTCTCGTTTTCAACCGATTATTCCAGCTGTTTCGTTTGTGGAATCCCCAAACCCAGCCTCCTAAGGAAAACGACTATGCAGAGTATTTACATTAGGAAACTGGATTTGGGAATTTCAAAAACGAAATGGCGGAAATAGGCGGTTGAAAATGAGACGCTCCGCCGCTCTCTAGTCATCTTTCAGTTGTCGGACTATACGTCACATGAAAAAGACACTTTAACATTTATGAGACAAAAACTTGTACTAAGTACTATTATTTTCCTATTTCTACCTTATAATTCAGTGGTATAAAAGGAAACGTGAATATTTGTTTGGATACCTTTTATTTCATTATTTAACGTGGAAAAATACTATAATTAATTTAATGTGATAACGGATCCATTAGACTTGACATACCTGCGGAACGTATCACTTCTTTTATAATGCGGCAGTAAATAAGAAATTATCTTATAGTCATGCAAAGATATGGTAAAATATGTGCACAGAAAATTATAGTCAAAGCGTAAATATCTGGTATTTCAATTTCCTTGCGAATGTAGGGGAATGAACTGTATATAGTCGTATGAAAATTGCAAGAGTAAATGAAAGGTTTATTGAAGTTTCTGGCACTGATTGATCACTGTCCGAAGTCAATTTCACAGTAAATTAGACTACTACATATTTAATTCGTTTCAAGCATGCAAGCGGATAAATTGTGGGCTTCTAGAATTCGACATCTGCTGTTAAGCCAGAAGCAACTCTCTTTGCTTTCACTTCTAAGAACAATGAAAATTCTCATTCTCCTGGTGCAAAGCGTTCTCGTCGTTGTTGAGAGGTATTTTCAAATAAACCCTAACATTTTAATTAACCCTTTGCAGTCTACGGCGGGTCGCACTCGATAATAATTTAACAAAGAATTTGTATCTTCACATAAAGATTCCTTAGTACCTATAGTGAGGGACCAGAAACAAGGCACTTGAGGGGTAATTTGCGCTGATTTGCCCGACGGATATGGATATCCGTCTCTCTCGCGCATTTTCGATTTTGACGCGCTATTGGCCGAAAGACCCGCACATTCGTTGCGTCGTCATGTGAACGATGAAAGGAGTGTTTTATTTTCGGTCGTCATTCGTCGATCTCAGGTTTCCAGGTCCGACATGGCGGGGATAGGCGGTGCGAGAGCAATCTCCCCTTCCGTCCCAAGTGCCTTGTTTCTGGTCCCTCAGTATATAGTGCTTCCTATTATTAAATTAAAATAAATAATCAATGGTAGAAAATTTTCAGAAATTATTCTCGGTTAGTTTACGGAAAATTGGAAAAATTACACTGGTCTACAAAATCGATTTTTTTTGGCACAAAGAACATTTACACTAATTGTTATGGACTTTGTAGCACTGAACACGAATATGAAATTCGTTTTCCTCTATCAGACATCATTTTTTAGAAAATCAATTTTGAAGAAAAATTCAAAATTTCGTCTTTGATAATTTTTTGTATTTTAATCGTTAAAGATATTTCATATTTTTGCACAAAAAGATTCTATAAACCTTCCCGAATAAAACAATGCATATTACTTTAATGTTATAAACATTTACACAATGTTCAAAGAAAAAACGACGCACAAAATGTACCAACTTTTGTGGCTATTTTCTTATTTATCTTAAAAAGAGTACGACAATGGGAAAATTTAATAGCAGAAGGTGATGCAGCCAATATTTTTCCTGGGGAAACCATAATTGAAAGTTGCAGCACAAGTTTTGTTTTCGGTTAAAAAATTAAAATACAATAGTCTCGTAAATACAAGGTACTGCCCGTCATTCTCAGCGCAGCCATTTCAAACGTGCAAGTATACTATTATGTTATAGGTTGCTTTACAAGTGCATTTATTGTTTATGAGTCATTTTATGATAATAACGCTACGTTAAGTAAATTGTTATATTTGTATAATTGTATTATATTAAAAAAAAACAATACTGTTTAATTGCATTCTCAATGCTATTCTCATTTGCATTCTCATAAAGGCAATTCAACAATATCGTCCATTAATATGATAAAATTTTACGAATATAATACTTTGTTTAATGCAGCGTTATTGCAGACCAGTGTAATTTTTGTTAACCAAACGAGGTTCAAGGTATCTCACAACGTTCATTAATTTCGACAAATGGTCAACATGCACGGCAACGAGTTTCACGCACAATTTTCCCTGTTAATTGTGTATACAGTTTTTATCGGCGAATTGTGAAATATGAATGGTAATTTATGGCTTGCGATAAAATTTACATTATTAGTAGATTTACATGGAAATAAGTGCGTTAAAAATAATCTCAATAATAAACACCTCAACGTTCAAAGTAAAATAATTATATTCAGCTGAGGCATGACTAATTATCCATTTATTATTAGCTGATACCGTAACTTAAAAAACAGAGCGAGTATCTTGAATAATGGAAATATTACTTACTGATGTAGAAATAATTGAGTTAACCAGTTAGCTGTTTTTGATGAGCATACTCGTCATAAAAAAAGTGCATAATTTTGTGTTATGTCGTGTATGTTCGTCATGAGTAAAAAGTAGTGACAATTTGCAGTTTAAATTGCAATTTTAGAATTTTTTTCGTAAATGCATCGTGGTCTTCTATTGGTCATTACTGAAGCAATTACGGATTCATATGTTTCTTTAGCATATGCAAAGAAAATTAATATATAAAAAGAACAGAGGAAAATTTACGCGAGTAAATTTCTTGTTGGAATGTATTGAACAAACAATTGTATCATATCCAATTCAGAATGTAACACCAACAGTAAGTCGCCGTACTAAACTTGTCGCTACTCATCTAATCGGGAAACATTTCGCGGATTATGTATACTGAGGGATCACAATCAAGGCACTTGAGGGGTAATTTGCTCTGATTCGCTCGACGGATAGGGACATCCCTCTGCCTCACGCATTTTCGAATTTGACGCGCTATTGGCTAAAAGACCCGCACATTCGTTGCGTCGTCAGATGAACGATGGAAGGAGCGTTTTATTTTCGGCTGTCATTCGTCGATCTGAGGTTTCCAGGACCGACATGGCGGGGATAAGCGGTGTGAGAGCAATCTCCCCTTCCGTCCCAAGTGCCTTATTTCCTGTCCTACACTTTAACTGCATCTTCAAAAGTTAATCATGCACGAAGATGTGCACATTGTTATAAAAATAATATTCGAAAAGAATCGCGATATTGGTGTTCAACTTGCAAAGTTCCATCATGCATTGTATCTGCTTTGCTTAATATCATTCTCCAACAGCAGATTAACACTAAACCTACCGGCTTTATATCCGTTACATCGAAATATACGAAACAAGTACTTTGGAAAAAGAGATTTGAAGAGGTGAAAAAGATGATCAGTTAAGTAATTTCTGTTTTATACGATAGACCTAAAATATTTACTGAATGGCTGCCCAATCAATTTGGGGAATTTTTAGAAAAAATCAGAAAGCGGTCCTTTGACCGCCATGGTAGGTTTAGTGTTAAAGTAAGAAATTGATTTATCATGTTTTTTTTTTCGTTCATATTCAAATTATTTATGTTAATTGATGTAAATAAATGAATCTGAGCAGTAAAATAAAAGTCATTGCATTACAATTTACTTCCGAATTACACGTACTCTGCGTTTGACGTGCATACTCGTCATCGCTTAGTTTGTGCGACGCAATTTAGATACACATTTCCCAAAGTGGTCGAAACAGTTAACTGGTTAAAGTCTTCGATAACACAAAAGGTTATCGATACTTAACTGTGACGTGATAGCCGGCGCGTCTGAAGGCAATTTAATACGAAATAAGTGCACCACCTTATCGCTAAATGAATTAACTCAAAGTTAAAGTATAATTTCAAGTCACAATGAAATATTATACTGTATCCTACCAGGAATTGCATATACAGTAAAACCTCGGTCAAGGCATCAGAAGTTTCCCTCGATAAATGCATCATGACTATCCCCTCCACATAGGGGGATTTCCCTTGACGAATCACGATGCTGGACGAGGGAGCAGTGTAACATAATACCACCCGAATGTATTGGTGAGGCAATACTAATTGGAGGGTCAGCCGTTTTCATTTTCGATTTTTTTTTAAACCTTTGCTAACGTATATGTGAGATTTTTCTGATTAAAATGATACCCAACACGATATAGTTTAAATTATATTTACTTAACATTTAATAAAATTACTTACTATTTACGTAATTCAAACTATGTCGTGTTTGGTATCATTTTAATCAGAAGAATCTCAAAAATACATTCGGAAAAGTTACATTTAGAAAAATTAATAAATAAACAAGTTTATTATTGCATTGACAATGCCTCGTCGATACATTCGAGCAGCTCACTTTGTTTGCTTGCTCTCTCTCTCTGCCTCTTCTACGGTCTGTCTTTTTCTAAGTTCGCGCTTGGCTCGAGCCCTAATGTAAACACAGATTCGACACCGGCACACGATAGGAGCACTGATTTGCCCCCGAAATCTGTGCATTTATCGGGGTTTTACTGTAGTCAAGTACGTAACATAGCTCTGTTTGTGACACCGAAAATCGAATTTTAAAAGCAGAAGGTACAGTAGATAAAAGATGAAAGAAATTGAAATGGTAAAGCTGTAATGAAGTTGCTCATTATTTGAATATGCGACGAAGATTTTGAAATTACTCCTTAATGTTAGATAGTACACCGTTTAACCATTGTCATTTTGTTAAATACCATCAATGTAAGTCTCAGTTGCAGAAGTATCTGACACTAAACTAATATTTAAAATATAATTTGATAAAAAAGTAAGGAAGCATGAAAGTAATACTCGACGATATTTGGATAGGATTGAAAGATTCATCTCCACTGGAATTAAATTATAGGCAAACAGTAATATTAATGTTAAAAAGAACATTAAAGAACATTCATTCAGACATAGAGGGTATATTATATTGCATATAATTGAATTGTATCGCATATCTCTGCTGTTATTGTTGCTTCATATTTTTTCGACTTCAACTGCTATGGCCATTTTGCGTTCGACCTACTATTTTAGGTGAATGCCGTAGGACCGAGACTGTAGTATAATTCGTTATATTTGAAATTGCTGCAAGTCTTTTTTTTCTTATGTTGAGATATTAGATACTTCGTACAAAGGTTTTCATGCTGTAACATGTAACAGTTGAACCTTTTAGAGCGAGATCAAGAGATATTTCATTCTATTGGACCCATTGATTGCGACTCCAAGTCTTTACTTCCTTATCCACCATAGCCTTATCCATCTTGCCATAATGAAATTTGCGTAAAATTGGTTTTAAAAAGATAATGTGGGTATCTTTCAAAAAATGTTTAAAAGATAATACTATGACCATAGTATGTAAATGAAGGTCATTAAATTAGGGATTAACCCCTTTTTCTACAATGAAGTCTGTCACTCGTGACGCAATAAATGGAATAGGAAATTTTTATGTTTTTCAAAAACTTTTACATTGAAAATATCAGTGGGTCAGGAGACGTTGAAATTAGCTCTATGTTATTAATACTGCGTTAAGTTGCACGGCATATTGGAAATCAGTGATATATTATTATTCCAACAATTAATTCTGAGTAATTGCGCATTCGGTCACAAAAGAAATTGTAGGACAAGGGGTTAAACCCTGTATATGACAGATCTAGAAAGGGCTCAAAAGAAATATAACTCTAACGTTTGTAACAGCGGACTTTACGAGGAATATCAATGCGGTGAAAACGAAAGACCCTTAAAGGTCGTCGTCGAGGAGATCATCGAAGAAATCGCGCAGAAGGCAAACTGCATTGTTTTTGCTACCGATTCAGCGTATCGCAGATTGGTGGACATTAAACGCATTAATGGACTTTCTTCTTTGTTAAAATACGAGGTAGCGACTGAACTTGGTTATTTTTTTATTGTCAGATGCGCGATACACTGTAAGTAAAGTACATTTTGTGAGTTACCCTAACAATGAGATGCAGGTCGTCAAACGATCGGCAAATATGTATAGAATCACACGAATAATTTTGAACTCAGGATACAACATTTGAAACTGACAACAAACCATGAATGAGATAACTGTACATATAATAATTATGATGATAATTTGGTGGAGTCTGAGATACAGTTTCAAGATCCATTATAGAGAACAAACAGCAAGGGTTATTGAACTGACGCGAAATTATATTTGATTTTCCAACATTAATGATAACGTTGACATTTCAGATTGCTTTGCGTGATAACGAGCAATTTTCTCAGCCGAGGAAACGAGTGCAGAAGATACTTATCGATAGTAAGAAGATTGGTTGCAATGCATACATTATTTTAATCGCTAATGGACTGCTAACATCAAAATTTTTGCGATACGCCGAAAGGTATTGAAAAATTTCATAATTTATTGTAAATGATGTATAGCATGATCAGAATAACAATGTGTTTAAAAGCGAATAATTAGTTAATAAAATATTATTGCAACCCAATAATTTTTTTAAGAATATTATTGCATTTCTTATTTTATATTTTTCTGTGTGTGTTTACGCGATATTTATTTTTTGCCTTACAGTAATCGTTGATAGGTCTCTATCAAATTTTGAAATTTTAATTATTCACTCTTTCGTATCGAAATTATTATTTTATTTTTATTTTCCCAGACAGCGCCTGATTAACACCCGTGGATTCTTTTTGCTTCTTTACGATTACCGTCTGCTTAAACCGAATTTGCATTACCTATGGAACCGGATAATTAATGTGATCTTCGTACGACGATATAATGCGTACAAACGACGCTCAGGCGAGAGAGCATTGAAAGAACGTATTGATTTGGATACCGTTTATTTTCCCCAACGTAAAAATACATTCACTTTAACCAAATATATTGACACGTGGTATCGTGGTAAATTTCGGTATGGCGGCAATCATTTTATAGATAAAACTACGAATTTGCAGGGAAAACAGCTACGGTTTGTATCAGTACTTCTAGGCAGCAGAATATATTAGATGGCATAAAAAGCAAGTCATATTATTACGCAGTCGTGCTTAACACTAACCGTACCATAGCCGGTCTAATGAATGGTTCAGTGAAATGAACATGCATAATTTTTTTGTACTATTAAATAAAGACTGGTTTGTACGTTGTTTTCTATATTAAGTTGTACAAGATCTGTTATGGTAAGAATAAATATACATAAAGCGTTGGTACGGTTAGCGTTAAAGTACGATAGAACACATGATTGTTAAAGCTGTAGCACAGAACACACTATGAAGCTGTCTTTCTGGCTTGTAACAGCCTTTATAATGAGCCTAAATTTATAATTAAAAAATTGCTTGCTACTCTGTCTTATCATCTGGAACTGGAATTGGATGGGTTCATTTGGTAAAAGTAAATCGAAAGTGTACGGTGTAAGCTAATACGAAAGCCCCTACTTTTAAATTTGAATATCTCAGAAGTGAAGCAGTACATAGAAACAATATACATATTATATAAAATATGTATATATTTAATATTTATATTTATACAAATACATAATATTTGTACGCATGCGGTTACATAATATTTATATGTATACACATACACAATATTTATATGTTGATAAATATATCATGAGTCGTTTATTTTGAAAATATCATAAGTCACTTTCTTCTTACATCGAGATATTTAGGGTTTGTGTTTTAACGAATTACAAATATTTATGGCGATTTTCGAGAAGTTTTACTTGTACTTGTTATCTTGGATACTTATATTTTTCTCAGCATAATGAAATAACCATTTTTCAAAATAAATGATTCATATGCATGTTGTTTTTATTTATCGCTTCATTTCCGAGATAATCAATTTTAAAAGTAGAGGTTTCTATGTGACTCTATAAATTTATTCTGCATTATTTATAACTGTTGTGCATTTAAATTTGTTTACATAATAAGGCAAGGAGCTTGTAATAATGGTATTACGTTGCGAAAAATTATTGTGATAAGAATAATTATGAATGTAAATTCTCACATCGTGAAATAACTTATAGAGTTGCAGTCTTCGAACATATACCAGCCGTGACGGAAATGTCACGAGTTTATTATGATGGACATTTAAGTAATAATAGCGCAGCTCTAGGAGTAGAATTTGAAGTACGCGTTGTAAACGAAAAAATAATCGTTTATTGCCCGTTAAAATGCATCTCTTGATATCTTCCTATATTTCAGTTGATGCAAATCATAGGGAAGGCTATGAACTTTAAACCAATGTATTATATGCCGTATAATATAGCTACTGAGAAATGGGGAACCAAAAGCGAAAATGAAAGTTACACGGGCTTGTTAAGAGAGACCTTCGAAGGAAACGCGGCATTTTTCCTTGGGGATTTACATTACACAATACATCATTTAAATTATTTCGATTTGACCATTCCATATAATACAGAATGCCTGACCTTTCTGACACCAGAATCCCTTACTGAAAACTCATGGAAACTTTTAATACTTCCATTTAAGTATGCAAATAAAAGATCTTAATGATTATGAAAATGTTAACAGCAATTTCATATGTTTATTTAACTGTACATTTAATGTGTTTAGGCTGTATACTTGGATTGCACTTTTGCTTTCTTTACTTTTGGGAGGTGCCATTTTTTATTTTCTATCATTCTCATATCAGAAACACATAAGCTTGTACAAAAGGGAGCAAATTCTAAATTTGGACATTAGAGAAGAAACAAGAGGTCTTTATCTATTTACGGAAATACAAAACAGCATATTATACAGTTATGGCATGTTGCTTCAAGTCTCATTACCCAAATTACCAAATCCATGGGCTCTACGTGTATTAATAGGATGGTGGTGGATTTATAGCATTCTAGTTGCGGTTGCTTACCGTGCTAGCATGACAGCAACTCTTGCAAATCCAGTGGCAAGGTAAAATGAATTTTCAGGGAGAATGTGATATATGTGTATCAAAAATATTTGTTAGGATTTTGCAGGATCTCTGAAAAGTTTAACTTTAAATAAAACCAGCACCTTTAATGAATTTTGGTATATTAACAAAAGAAATTGAATTATTAATATATATATTAGTATAGATATACTATTTCCTTTTAATTAAAAAATGGACAGAACTTCCCGGTATACTTAATATTTATATTATAATGTAAATATAGGGTTAGCATTGATACACTAGCACAACTGGCTAAAACTTCTATAGAAATTGGAGGATGGAGCGAAGAAAGCAAATATTTCTTTTTAATGTCATCAGACCCTAACAGTCAAGAAATTGGCAATAAATTTCAATTGAACGAATTTGAGGATGATGCTGTTGCACGAGTAGCAAATGGATCGTTTTGTTATTACGAAAATATTAATCTGCTTCGTCATGCAAAAGTGAAAAGGCAATTACTTGAAAAGGAACAAAAAGAGAATAAAACGTTTGAAGATGGTTTAGTAAAATATAATTTACATATCATGGAGGAATGTGTTGTGAATATGCCAATAGCTCTTGGAATGGAAAAGAATTCTGCATTAAAACCAAATGTTGACACATGGGTATAATTTCATGAAATTTATTATCCTTAAATGATACAAAAATACGTAATCTTTTTAGTAAAGAAACCGTATAATTAAAACAAGAATACTTTACAATATGTTACTAATCCTTGGAAAATATAATATATGGTATAATTATATTTTCAGGTGAGACGAATAATAGAAGTTGGATTAGTTGAAAAGTGGTTAAGTGATGTTATGGAGTGGTCAAAAATAAATGGTATACGACAAGAATCTGAATCTGGAAAAGCACTGGTTAATCTACGTAAACTGCAAGGTGCTTTTGTTGCAATCGGTGTTGGTTATTTTTTAAGTTTTCTTACGTTAATAGGAGAAATTTTACATTGGAAATATATTGTTTTAAGAAATCCCAAATATGACAAGTATCATCTAGATTTGTTTTATAATATCAATAACTTTAAAATTCAGAAAAATTGATTTTACATAAGAAATTTCAGCATTGTGTACAATCAGTTTTATAAATAACAGAATCTTACATTCAATCAATTTAATGTAAATCTAAGTTACACCCAAATAAAGTTGCATAACTAAGTTCATAATGTGATCGATCTATATTAAAAGATATCGAGTATATTTATAAAATTTTATTTCCAATTAAAAATTATATTTTTTTCGTTCCTATTCATGTAAATAATTTTCAGTAATATATTACGGATACCGGTATCACATAATCGTAATGAAACATTGATCAATCATGTTCCTTACTGACATTATACCTAAAGTTATGAATCGGATTTCGTGTAAAGATAACGTTACACGCAAAATTATGAGTGTATAATTTCTATAATAATAATTGGTTACATACCAGCGATTGGTGCATGACTTTCAACCGTTTTCCTCACTCGTATGCACTCGTATGAAACTCGCGTATGTGCGTATCTACATACGCAAATTTATATCTTTACACTGTATCAAGCAAATCTACATCAGGAAATAGTAATTTTGTGTTTCACTACAGACGAAAACATCTGTAAGCTCTATCTTAAACTCTGCTGGGTTTACATAATAATAGATATATAGATTAGTGATCAACTAGTAAAAGCAACCTAAATCATTTCAAGAAAACTTAAATGTAAGAAAGATTCGGTACTGAATTAATGATACATATGGAAGACAGGTATCAAACGTTTGCAGGAAGCATTTTTGTTGATCAGACTAACACTTTAAAGATAGTTTCACTTCACATAAACAAAAGAAATATTTACCAGGAGGATTTTTAGCAATTTTAAAACCAGAAACTCAAGTTGTACGTAAAGAATATTATACCATCGCTGTATCACTCCCTGTGTTACCGATATGTTATATGATCGTAGAACACTGTTTTGAGAATAGACGAGATGTTCAAAAATTATCTACACGAACTTTTATAATGCAAATTTTTCCATTAAACATAGATTGTGTAAGAACACACTTTTGAAGGCACATATAAGTTTTTAAATGTTTCATACGTCGTATACAGTCTAATAATAAGTCGGCAAGATAAATTTATGAGATGACCCGATATAAAATTACAAACGAATATAAAATATACTATCATAAATATTTCTAGATTATAGAAATCGATTTAGAAATAAGGAATACGGTTAATGGTATATGTTTATTAGATATGTTCATTTTAGTGAACCTTTGCAATGAATAAGAACCGCCATCTAACAGTAGGCTACCATAGTTTCTTGTAATTTCTATAAGCTTGATTAATCAGGGGGTGTCAACTCCCATACATTAAGTTTCGTTCGCAGATGTGCTGCCGCCTAGAGCGGAACCCGCACACTAGAACTAGATTTTATATATATAGCACAGTATGCTATATATATCGTATATATAGTACTATTGCTTACTGATTTAAAGATAATAGTATTTACAGAGGTATACTGAACTTTGCTTCATTATTGTGAAGTTCGCTGAATTTTTAATTTTACAGTCCACTAAATTTTTAATTTCTCGCTTTCACAATAATGACGCTAAGTTCAGTATACCTGCTATTTTAAAGGAAAATATAAATATTCAATTTATCTTTAGAACTTTATTTAAAAGACGTATATACATACTGCTTTTTACACGTTTACGTAAAGCTACTTATTTTAAAACTAATATTACTATTGCATACATAACCCTCCTCCTTTCTCAAACGGGCTTGGGATCATTTATGGCGGAGTTACTGGGCGCATCGAACCCATCAGATATATTTGGGTCTACAAATTGTACTGACTTTTCCTGCTTTTCCATTCTTCAATTTTTTCCGAAACATTCTCTTTTTAGCAACATTTGGCAACACATGTTTTTATACTACGTCTTCTCTATGCGCTTCGATGCAACAAGTCGCGTGCTCATGCATCTCACGTATTGTTTGAAAAGAGACTGTGTAGGTTTCTCATGGATTTGAAAGCTGTACCTGTGTTAGTTCTTGTACGTGGCGCCAACTAGAGCGGAACCCGGCAAGTAGTACTATATGAGTACCAAGTTTTTGTATAAGAGTTGACAACCCCTGGTATTAATGTTGGTTCATGCGCATGTGTGACATTTGTTAAAATTTTCTTCCCAATTATTTCAAGAAATCTAATCTTTTCTACATGAATAGTAGGTTTTTCGATGAAACTAAGAACGTTATTTAATACGTATTTTGATGTCATTCAAAACACAAAATTAATGTTATGAAGAAACATTTGTTTTCTGAATTGCATTATGTCAAAACGATTTGCACATGATAATTAATAAAGGTATGTTATAAAAGAATCTAGCAAAATTGTGTGATGATAAGGGTAATTTATGTAAAGAAAAAAATACATTTAGATGATAATAACGGGTAATGCTTGGATAAAACTAATGCGCATATTCACTCAGACAAATGTTTTGATCTCCAAGTTTGAAAAACGATGGTATAAATCTAATAAATCATGCGAACATACAACACAGCAGAATTTGTCACAGACTAATATTTTCATTCAACAAGGAGATTATATACATGAGGTTCCTTTCATAGTGAAGATAACTAATAATATTAGTATGATATGTAATCAAAATAAAAAGAGCGTTCCATTTAATACATCTCATTGTAAAATTGCCAATACTAAAAAAAAAGGACAATTAACAGTACATAATACGTTAAATTGTGGCAACATGGATTCTATAAAACTGAAAAAGAAAATTTTAAGCCAAAGGATAAATATAGAAACAAACGAAGGAACCGCAATACTTTTCTGCTCTGATCTTGAATGCCTTAAAGAATCTGACATTCAAAACGCTATAGAAGAATTAAATTTATGCTATACAACTAAAGATATATATTCGTTGCTAGAAAGTAAAATCAATCAAGAAATAAATAGCAGATTGGCTTTAGAAGGACTAAAGAAAGTTGTAGAGTTAGAGAACAATAAATGTAAACAAAAAGCTTCAAAAAAAGGAAATACCGCTAATAGAGATGTTATATTGAAACAATTAGTCGGACTAATTATGCAAAGTGAAGACAGTGAAATGATAGTTCAAGGTCTTTTAATTTTAAAGAAGGACAGATTTAATCCACCTAGAAATATGTACAGAGATTGGATGTGCAATGAAGCTTTAAGTAGAGTTATAGATGGTGAGTTTAGTCTTTGCCAATTAATGAACACGATCAAGATTTTGTCGTCGTATAAAGATCCAAGATATTTTAAGTCTATTGATACATTATGGGTTGGTATTATACATAAAGAACAAGATATTAATGCAGAGTTGTTAGTACCACTGTTCAAGGTATTGAAATATTTTGACCAAAGCAATAATATGGTGAAAATTATTCTTGAGAGAAAACTTTCTGATCATTGCCCAAATTTAATATGCTCACAAATTTCAGAGGTATTAGATTGTTACCATAATAAAATCTCTGCAGTTAAATGTCTAATAAACGCTAGCAACTGGATGAACCTGAGATTAAATACATGTAGTGAAAAAGATGTTATAAATTTAATACGTAAACTAGATAAGAAAAATTATGTGGATCAGGGAATTGAAAAAGCTCTAGTGAAATATATGAAGATGAAAAATTGTGAGATTAGAGATCCAAATTTAATAGCAACATTAATGAATTACTGCAAGAATTTACGAATTAGAAATCCATGTATAATGTCTGAATGCGGAAAGTATTTCATAAAATATGGTATGAGAATACCAACTCCTTTACTGTCGTCTATTCTTACATCCTTTGGAATATTATATGTAGAACCACCAAACAGCCCAGAATTTTGGAAAGTTTTTAATCAGATATTACTGACCAGATTTTATGATTTAAAACTGAATGATACTTTAGATATTCTCCTTTCCTGTATTTATCTGGGAAAGTATCCTATACAACATTTTGATGAAATGTTTGCCTCGCATATTTGTAATACATTATATCAGAAAAAAAATATATTTTTTTTAAATACTATGAAAAACAAATTGAAATTGCTTAATACAGCTATGTTCTTAGAATGCAAAAATTATGTAGGCCTGCGTGTTCCTTTAAACGATACCAGTAGCTCATTGTTTGTAGATACAAGAATTAGGAGAATGATTAATATTATATGCCAACCACTAACACGTTTGATAGGGGGCGAACAGAAGTTAAGTAAAAATGTAATTTTGAACAGATTGCCGCTTACAAATTTTTATACACTAGATATTGTAATACATCCATTTTTAGTTTCAATGCCTGTTTTGCATTTAAATTTGCAGGAAAACAAAAATATAAATACTGCTCTTTTAATTTATCTACCTGAACATTATTGCAGAAATACTAATCATTTAATAGGACCTCAAGTTATGAAAAGGAGACATATAAAGAAATTAGGCTTTCGAGTTACGTCTTTAGATTATGTGATTTTAGAAGAACTATTAAAGAATCCTAAAAAATTGTCCCACTATTTGTTAAAAAGTTTGGATTCTGCAGAAGATGCTTCGTAATATACATTAGGAATTAACAAATCTTTTTTATTTAGCTTTTATTAAAAACTTTACTTATTTTAATAGCAAAATAAGAAGTCAAAATCACTGTATACTTCGCACAATAAAATATTTTGCAAAGAATAGTTACAAGAATGTTTTCTTTATGAAAAATAAATGTTATGGTTTGAAATGACTTATAAAACAGATGTATATTTTTTAATTCATAGTTATACCATAAACAATCTACAAGGAACAGACTACAATGGAGAAGTTCAATAAAAGTCAAAGAAGCCATAAAATTGTGATACATAATGTCAGCTCTAGGTGTACAAAATTTCAAATTGAATCAGCATTACGCTTTGTAAATATACTTTATTGGATTTCATGAATATGCGTCTTATAATTACCTTTGCGAGTTTGGACCTTAATACATCAATGTTAACGGCATATTGAAACATTTTACAACAGAATTATGAGGCGAACTGATGTGTGGTAAGTTTGTATACTATGATAATTGTAAAATTATATAGTACTAATGACAGTAATAATAACAATAATAATTTCCTATTACGATTGTGAGAAATGCAAACGATAAATCTTATGGTATTGCATTATTACGTAAAATACTTTTTTTAATTTTTCAAAGTGACCATAATATTTCATTAAAATTAATACTTAATGTTATAGAATAAATCAATGTTCTATATGCTGCTTCCAAAATGTTGTCGATATATATTATGTATCAAGTAGTTTATTATAATTATAATAATCTTTATTGTTTCATAATATTTTGATGTAATGTTCATAAATATTAAAAGTCTATATTGTATACTATTACATTCAGGTTTTTCAGTATGGATGAATATCATTATTGGTACACTTCAGGTATTATATGCCATTTCTAAGACAGTTGAATATAAATCAATGACCAAGCATGCAGTATTCACAGAAGGCAGTGTTTTTCCTGCTGCAATCACGATTTAGTGGACTAAAGGCTTTCAACTTGTTACACTTGTTCTAACAAATAAAACTATATGGACTTTCTGAAGCAGAAGTGGTCTCAGTAATATAATGATGGTAAGATTTAACAAAATACTTAAGTATCATATATCTCTAATTTGAATAGGCACACATTACGAAGTGTAGATAATAATGTTTGATTTTACAGTTTCAGGATGAAGACAAAAAAATTCTGATACTGCTTATATGGTTTTTGCACACCTGGTCTTGATAGCTCAGTCAGGTTATTGTGTACTTAATTATTTAGGTAAGATTAGTAAAAAGAATTTGTGTACATATACATATTACAATGTAATTAAATGTTAATTGATTCTAATTAATCGTCAGATTCATCAAAGGACAATCTGGACCAATTGATGGCAAAGTAGTTTGATATTTCCAAATAGCTGGAAGGATTTTGTTATGATAATCTGATCAATGTATCACTTGAAATTAAACTTAATTTATTTAAATTTATTCCCATAAATTCATTTCTTATTTTAAGTATAACTTCAATGAAAGTCCCCTAAAAATTAACTGCTTATCTTTGGATTAGATGAGATAAAGTGACGAACTGAAGATGAAAATAAAAATATTTAAAAATATACGTCCATAATAAATGTTCAATAAATTCATTATGAATGTTAAAAGTTAATTTTAGAGTCACAACATTGAAGATATAATCTTTGTGCTCAAATTTATTGCAATTATTTGATATGCGATTATATTCTAACGACCTCTATTTAAACATAATGCTATTATGTCTACGGAAAAGTTCTGTCCGTTTTTTAATTAAAAGAAAATAGGACATTTTCAATTTCAAAAAAGCAATTGATAATATTTATTGAACAATATAATTTCTGTCGTTACCAGCAACATCTTCCAGCGAGATGGTAGGCTTGTGGATGCCATTTTTGTAAAATAACTCATCTTTGGAGGCGAAAAATTCGGGCAATGGTTGGAGAACATTAACATGTTTTCTTTTCCCTTTAAAAAATTTTTCAGGGAGAGAAACAAATTTTAATCGGATGGTGCTAGGTCCGGAGAGTGTATTGTACGTGATAATATTTCTCAGCCTAGCTCTACGATTTTTTATTGAGTCGTCAATGTCGACTCAGTCATGTAAATTTGTAGCACTAAACTCATGACGTACCTATCTAGAGTACACCAATCAAAGTTTCCAAGTGAGGTTCGAAATTCAAAATTAGTTTTATCCGCTATCTCCAATATTGTTAAAAAGAGATCTTGTTGTATAATGTTCTTAACAATATCGTCATCGATCAGAAGTGGTCGCCCAGAATGTAGCTTGTCATAATGTCGAAAATGCCGGCTTCAAATTTTTCGAAACATCTCTTGTACTTTTTATTAGACAGTGTCTTTATTAAAAACTTTACCTTTCTGCGCGTTTCTGTACAATTTCTGGCTTGTTGGAATTCCTACAGAATGCAATATGGTAAATGAACTTTATTGGAAGACATGTTTAAGCGGACGAATATCATTTAATACTGAGATGATGAAGGTATTTGTTCAGTAAATTTAGAAGAAATGGTATGTTACAAAGAGTTAGTAATATATGTTTCAAACGAACAATTTCGTACGTGCTGAAACTTGAGATGGCATCATCGGACAGAACTTTCCAGTAGATCTAATATTTCGATTATCTATTGTCAATTTTCATTTATTCATTCTAAACGCAATAATGTATAGTTTTCCAATATTTGAATGTAAAGTTACAGTTATATTATCGTATTTACAATATAATTTTACAAAAAATACGGCTTTAGTTTATTAATAGTATCTGTTTTAGCTTATTAAGTAATATTTCATAAAAATAAGTATTCTTACGTATTTATTTTTACTGTCTAGTAGCTGAGGTAGAAAAGAGATTGTTTGCATAAACAATTTCAAATAACAATAAAAAAGGACATTAGATAATGGATAAATACAAACAGGTAAGTGCATAATAATGTGTGACAAATTTTTTTAAGTGCGAGGTTTTACTGTTTCCATACTGTATTGTTATAATATAAGGGCAGTTGTAATATAAAATATAAGGTCATGCTATACTTTTTCATATTTTTGTGACACAGAAATGCGCGCGTATGCGCACATACGCGCACGCATTCAACATTCTTTGGATTTTGAGCAATTGAGTGTAAGTTTGAATAAATAAGTTCTAACACCAGTCAGCACGATTTTTGTCTCAAAGAACATTTACGCCGATTGTTCTACATTTTACAACCTTAAACACGAATATGAAAATCACTTTGCTCTGTTACTCTTCAATTTTGAAAAAATTAAAATATACAGTAAAATGCATATTTTAAAAATTTTAACATTTTTTGTATTCTGTTAGTGTCTCTCAAGTATATTGATGCATATCATTTTCAAATTACAAATATTTAAACATGTTTGAACAATGTTCGGAGCGGAAACGACACCTAAAATGCAGTAATTTTGCTGGATAATTCCATACTTATCTTAAAAACTAAACATCCAGGAGGAAATCTAATAGCAGAAGTCGATAGAGCACACAGTTTCTACGAAAAACCATAAAAGAAAGTTACAATACAAATTTCGATTCGATTAAAAAGTTAAAATTACTCCGTTATACACAAGGTACTCCCAGTGATTCTCATCGCAGCGTAGGCGTTTCAGCTATTCCACATTAGTTTACAGAATTGATCTTCTTTTGTCGTGTAAAGTTTGATATTTGATTGCAATGGTAATTTTTACGGTTAATTCGGATATGTAATCGGTTAGTTTCCATTCTACAAGATTTTTTGACAGCGAATAGTTTATACTTAAAAACTCGTATAATCTTGAAATTGAGAATGCAGTTGAACAATATTGTTTATTTACAAGATGACATTTCACATATAAAATATTATGTTTAATGTAGCATTATTGTCATGGAATAATTTACAAACAATAAATACAATTGTAAAGCAAACTATCAATATGGATGAAACAGCTGCGATGAGAATCACTGGAATCATCCCGTGTCTTGCAGAGCTATTTTAATTTCTCAACCGAAAACAAAATTTGTGTTGCAACTTTCTTTTGCGGTGCCCGTAAGAAAAATGTCTGCCCTATCGCCTCCTGCCATTAAATCTTCTCTTAGACGTCTTGTATTTAAGGTAAATTGGAATATATCGGTGTAGCTTTGGCGCCGTTTTTGTTTTGAGTATGTTCAAGCAGATTCCAATGTTTATAATATTAAAGTAATATGAAGATGAAAAATCAATTTGCGCAAAATGAAGTTTAAATAACTTTTACGGTTAAAACAAAAAACTTGTTGAAATTCGAAAACTGCATTGTATTCAAAACTGATTTTTTCAAAATTAGAGACCGACGGAGAAAAATAGTTTTCATATTCGTGTTCAACGTCATAAAGTGTAGAAGAATCAATGTACATGTTCTTTGTTACAAAACATTTTTTTATATTAAGTTTATATAATATATAAATGCTACTAAGTTCTTGATATTAAGAGTAAAATATAAAAAGTTAAATTTTGTAAATCAGTGTTATTGTTCAGTTTTTAAAATGGAAGTTTCGAGTATTAAAAATATGAGGAAAGTATTTTCTGAATCAGTTTTAATACGAACGTCCGATAACATTTGGCGTAAAAATTTCTTTCACATTATAGAAACTGAAGTACCACGAAGTAGAAAATAGCACTGTCAGAGAAGTTAAGACGTACTGGCTATATCCTAGAACTATTGTAATTGAGCGAGGGAGATTGTGGGAGAACCTAAGCGTGCTGCTATTATCGTGTATGAGATTATCACCGGTTTACAGTTGCGCGCTTGTCGTGTACACGTGTAGTGCTATACAGTGTGGTCTCAATATCTAAAATCAACATTTTACACGAAAACAGTTTGAATGTTCATTTCGTTTAATGTTTGCGTTGCGAGAAATATTCGGTTGAAAAATTTATAAAAATGGTGCTTACACTTCTTCATATTTTTTCGATATTATGCAGTTTATATTTTTTATCTTCCTTTGAATAAAAGAATTTAGATCTAAGCGTCGTTTAATTCTGTACCATTTGCAATTTCGTTTTCGTAGAGGTTTATAGAATATGATTACAGAAAGTAGGTATATTACGTTGCACCTTATGTTACTTATTGTTAGAATGTGATACAAATGAAAAGTCCTTCCATGTATAAAGTGTATGGTAATTTAGTAAGCATGCTTACGGATACTGATTTCTTGCGCCGCATAAGCTACATTTTAATTTAAGCTGCATGACATGTATAATGTTTTCACTGCCATTAAATAAGCCGCTTATTTTGAAATTCGCATAAGTCGCTTTACCGTAAAGAAGAATGGTGATTTTTCAATGACCATACGAAATTATTTATACCGAGCAAAATATAAGTATCCAAGACAACGAGTACAAGTAAATCTTCTTAAAAATTGGCATCAATAGTTTTAAACACGTTGAAAAGCAAAACCCTAAATATCCCGATTAATTCAAAAGAGATTAATTAAGAAATAGAAACGAGATTATATCTCGATTTAAAAAGAAAGTGACTTATGCCACTTTCAAAATAAACTGCTCAAATGATGCGTTTTTTTATATATATATATATATATTTCTTAAATCTCTTTAAATAACAAATAAACCAGCTACTGATAAAATGGTATTTCATTATAAAAAAGAATCCGTTAACGTGAATTATTTGAAAATTATTGCCATTTTTTACAAAAAGCACAATATTTTTGTATAAATGTTACAGCCAGTAGTACAAGGATTATGGGTGACTATTCTGAAACTCTGTTCAATAAAAAGTAATGTTGTTCGTTTGTATTATTGGTTGGAACATGGTGTCTCGTTGTGTCGGTTTGCTTTATATAAATACGAGACGCGTTTGACGTAATGCAAGTACGCGACGGTCATGTGCAGCGAACACAAAAACTCTGTCTTATACACATGCAAATTTATTAGGATAGTACGATGTCAATGATTTGCGACATCGCGTTGGGTAAATGTCAGCTGTGCTATCAAGGTGAATTTGTAATTCTTCGATCGTCAATATCGTATTGAAAATATTCTGTAAAAATTATATTAGCCTTACTTCTCAATAATTCATTACAATATTTATTATACTGGTTTCATAATAGGTGTACAATATGCTTCCCATGGAATTTTCAATTTTGAATATTTTATCATTAGAGTTAGGAAAATTGAAGAACGAAATGTGAGTAAATCAGTGACATAAGTTTTAGATAGGAAGTGACTTATAATAAAAAAAATGCTAGGACGTTTACTCAACTGCAGAAACTTAATTAGAAAAAATTGAAATATTTAAAAGTAACAGAACTGACGTAACACCTGACGTAACTTACTTCTTACTCACAACTGTGAACGAAAGATAGTGCTAGATTCATCGATTATTACACTTTGATTGTTTCATGGAATTTTTCATGATAATCGTCGTTAAATTTGAGAGTAATTTCATACTAGAAACATACAGTTACTAAAAGCATTATAAAAATTGAATAAAGTAGGTTCTTGAAATACATTTTTAAGTAATACGTTAACTCCTGAAATTAATAAAAACTTTTATATTGTACAATATTTCAATATCTTTTACCAATTGAAGTTTATATCAAAACGGGATTTTAATCAGTTACTTTACATTTAATTCTATTTCGTTAATTGCAGCAATAGAGTATAATCTTCTATTTATTTAATTTGGCCAGAATTGACAACTTTTTTGTTAATAGCGATAAGTTAGTTTTCGTTTCATACTCATGTTTCATGTAGCCCTTGATAAATTCTCAAATTTTTTCTTAGCAGGAAAACCTTTTTTATGTAAGGATATTAGGGTATTATGTAGAATACTTCATTCACTTCGGTCAACAGTCGATTAGTGTCATTAGTATCAATGATTTGTATATTTCTTTAAAGTAATAATATTTCCGCTTGCAAAAAGTGCGTCATAAAATGGTAAACTACAGAAACAGGTATTATCCTGTGGTTATACGCGTCTTATTTTGTTCGTCAACGTCATAAATGTTTTTTGTGCTGCCAACTCGATACGAGGGACAGATAAATAATCATCGCCGTCTGCACGACGAACCGTCGCGTTTTTTAAATAAAAATCTAAAAGTTCATTTTGACAATAAATCGAGTCCATGATTTTTCCATTCAAGTAACTGGTATTACTGATTAATTTCACATTTTAAATTCAATTTTGGATTCATTGCTGTACCAAGAAGTGATTAATTTGGAAACGCCATCATTTTTTCTTAATGGGACTCTTCAAAGCGACGAAATAGTAGAAATAGCAGAAGGAGCGTAGAAATAACGAAATAGTTTATTCATTTATTACATAAAAATTATTTTTCTATTTTCGATTGATTTCACTATTCTTTTTATATACCGAACAGCTTGTTGTAGATTTCAGGAATGTAAATTTGTTGTTACAGAAACGATTGCACTTTTCTCCATATTCATAATGATATTATATAATGTGCAGACGTAACAATATTTCAAATACACCTATTTCTATGTGCGGTCTCGTTCTTTTGCGTAACAAACTTTGCAGAGACTAATAGAATTTTATTTTTCGTAAAACTAAGTTCACTTTTCGTTCTCAGCAGTGTGATGGTAAAGATAACATTACTGAAATTACTTGTTAGTTAGTCCTGATTTGGAGAAGATAGATTTACAAATAATTTATTTATGAAAAATTTGCCAAAAGTTCCTTGATACTTGTGGATTTGAATCTATGATTGGAAAGAAAAAATAAAGTATTATAATCCGTCATTAGTATTAAAGAGAAGAAAATCAGATTTTTATGTTAATGGATAGTAAAATTGTGCATCAAAATTCGCCGCATTTATACACGTAGAAAATAACTACACTGAAGGCAACGCAGCTTCACTCGTTTAAATCGTAAAGAATGAATAAAAACAGCTTCACTGTGATTTAATTGTGAGCGGACAGGAACACAGTAGTAACAGGGATAAAGACTCAGACTAACATAGAGTATTGGATGTAAATTACTTCATTTATTGAGTATCTTACAGTGTTGTCACAAAGAATTTTTTATTGCATCATGGATTACAAGATTGACAGAAATTAAATAAAAAAAATTAACAGTTTTTGACAATTAACAATTATACATATCTCATATCACTGGTATAAGTTGTTTGTGCGCACACTGTTATTATTGCAATGGTTACTATGTAAATTACTATCGAACGAAAGTGCTCGATGCAACAAACATATAAGAAATGCGAAAAAAACACTAAACGTTCCAGTTATTCTATGATATACATATAAACTTCTTATTGGAATACTTTTGAATTTTTGCCTGAAAAATATATTAATTGGATTGTTACGGCAACATACAGCTAATTTACCAAGATCAGTTATTTTACTTACGATCGTTTGTACGTACGAGAATAGCGGCTGAAACGAGGAGAGAATGGGAAAACGAAAGAGGAGAACGTCGGGCAAATGATAATCTCGAGCAAACTCGCAACTAGTCATCGATCGGCTGCCAGAAGCCGAGCGCCGCGACGCCCTCTCTTTTCCTTAACCCATGCGTCTCCACCTGCTTGTCCACAATCGTGTCAGACATTTAAGCGTTACGTCGGAAACACACCTCTCTCTTTTTCTCTTTTCCTCCCTCCTTCCTTGCTCTTTTTCTTCGTCGTCCATCGACTCGGTATCTCGTGACGAATTCGATTTTCTCGAATTATTGAATTTGTATTACGCGATAAAGCCGAGCATCTCACTGAGTTTCCGAGGAGAATTTCTACGACGACGGCAAAGTGTTTCGTGTGAATTGGAAAGTTGAAATAACGAGTGGTATAAAGGACTAGAAGAAGGTGAATAACGATTAATAGTTTTCATCGAAAAAGAGAGCAGCTGAAAAGAAGAGAGTGTCATTTTGTGGTGCTGTTATTAAAAATGTTCCGTGATACGTTTCAACGCGTTAGAAAAAAATGAAAGGTTGACATCGACTGTGAATTATCTCGGAACTCTTTTCGAAAGACTATACACATTCGGCAAATATTATTTTTTTGATATAATCTTTCTTCTGCCGTTGTTCGACGTACTTTACCATCGTGTTTCCAGGGCGGTGAATGATCATTTATAAAACGGACGAAGATTTGTCAAAGCTTCATTGATCTATTCGGTCTTTGGAAGACATTGTGAACTAACCGGGTAAAATTAGAACATCAAGCAACATATTTCTAAAGGTTGATACACGGAATTCAAAAGAACGTCGTTATGGACACGCGAAACACTTTATCTTTATCATTTTCCCCGTTGCGTCTTAAAGTCATTCATAACTGTTAATCCTTTTGCCCCGATGCGAATAATTCACAAAATAGATAACGTGCATTAAAAAACATAAACTTTGATAAGAAGACTGCGTCGAAGAAATTGAACAGATGTTCACTTTTAAAAATTCATGCTTGCAAATAGCTTTAACGGTTTTCGAGATGAATTACGGGAAAGATATTCCGAAAGAATAATTCGCTGAGAAAACTTGATAGACGAATCGGCAGATTTTTAAAGCGGCGAAGAGAAATTTCGAAACAGCGGAAGAGAAAGAAACATACATAATGTTCTGTTTTCAAAGCCCATTCACACGCGCTTCTCGTGTGCTGGTGTCAACGACTCCTCTGTCTTCTAACAAATCAAATACTCCGACAAACACGATTTTATCGACGATGAACAAATTTTCCTGCACATCGGAATACAAAAGACGTGGTTCTGAACCAACTAGTGAGAGTTCTGGATCGTCCATCAGGTACATCGATCACGAGCCTTCTATGTCAGATGGTAGTAGCACCGATACACTTCCTGGTATCAGGGCAGATTACTTGGATATTGAACCATTATCACCGGTACCAGATTCTTTGACATCTCCCAGCTGCGTGACCGTTATTCTGAATGGAACTGATGGCTCGAATGATCAAAAAATTCTTTTAGACGATAATGACCAAAGTTCTCGTTCATTATCGTCCTCGCGTAGCTCGTCAACGAGGAAATTTTCAAATAGTAGCGGCACAGGTACCAGATGGCGTCGAAAGCTTCTTCTTCATTTGCGTTCCAACAGTTCTTCGAATCCCAACAATGAAGAAGTTTGCGCTTCCTCCACGTCTCCGTCGCCGATAAGTGATTCGATCGGCGATGATTCTCGTTCCTCCTCAAGAAATCGCTCTGGGGAGGAATATAGCGCAGGAAATGCGACTACTTTGATCACAAATTCCTCGCCGTCGGTTTTGATCAATTTTGTCGAATCGAATCCAAAAGCTAGAACTTGTCGAAACATGATTGCAGCATCCGTAAATGATATACCTTCGTTGGAGAATGGCTTTAGCGAGCCGGACGAGGAGCACGAGCATGAAGGAGATACCGGTAATCGTGAACTAGAGACGGATAATGGATCCTCTCTGCCATCTAGTCCTGCAGTTGCTTCTACAGTAGGATTAACTTCCTCTAGGGTACCGTACTACGACTTCCTTTCCGTGAATAATGGAGCGATGCGACAGGAGACGACTAGTACCAGCTCTCCTCAATTATCATCAGGAATCAATGTTAGGTCTGGTGTCAAGTCACCGCCTGCCGATACTTGCGGCTCGTTTGCTGGAGATAGTGGTCTTGGAATCGATACATTAAAGACAGAAAGTTTAGATACTCTTAGTTGTCTACCTGCAGCAAGATCTTGTCCGAATTTGGAAAGGCAAAGTGCTGCTTGCTCTTCCATCAATGGAACTTCTAGTCCTACCCGTAGCCCTGGACCTGCTGGTCCCAGATTTAAGCCCCTCGAAGAGGGAGACATTCAAGTATGTTACTTGAATCACACGAGGACCCTCGTTAGGAAAATACTGTCTAGTAAATTTTTAAGACGTTGGGAGATGCATCATCTGTACTTGAATGACGCCTGCCTTTCTTCGAAAACGGTGAGTTGATTTTTACAAATGATCATATTATCGTAACTAGTTATCAATTGACCCCTTGCACTACAATAACGAGTGACGCTCGTGATGAGGAAAATGGATATAGGAAATTTTCAAGTTTTGCAAAACCTATGAAATTGAAAATATTAATGAGACGCGACGCGATAATATTACTCCTGTAATATTAATATTACGTTAAATTATACGATATATCAAGAATCACCAATCAATTGTTACTTTAGCAATTAAATTTTGAATTATTGCGGAGGCAGGTAGAAAACAAACTGCAGGGCAAGGGGTTAATAATAAAATACCACGTTTAGCAGTAAGTACATAAAACATCCAAGTTCATTTATCTAAAATTGTTTACCCTTTTTGCATCTAAAGGTTAAATAAAAACTACATTAAAAAGCGGATCGAAATATTCATAATATAAATCATTTTATTTTATATGCTTGAACCTTTGTTTACTTACATTTTATATTCTTGCATTTCTCCGTATTCGTGTTTGCGCATTTTACTGGAAGACGCTACTGCAGTCAATCATTATAAATGCTATGTATATATTTCATGGAAATGCCAGATAACAATATACCTCAATTGAAAAGTTGCAAAGTAACTTTAGCATGTGTTCTAATACTCTGTTAATTGCGAATAATTATTCGAGGAAGTTTCTACTGGTGTCTATTTTGCTTGTACAATGAATATTTTTGTAAAAAATTATGGATCACGCAGTTATAAATCTTTGTGTGAAGATCTTGAATTAATCTGTAATAGCAAACATGTCGGCGGACAATTATTCAAGGATCTAATTACATTGAAGTAATTTCGTCGTCAAATATTGCATTTCTGTATCTTTTAAATAAATACAAATGAGAGATGTTTTTTTTAAATCTACGCGTACTACCTGAACGATGACTCATCACGACGTTGACAAAAATTACAACGATGAGTCATCGATAATATTTATTCTGATTACTTTAAGTTCCTGATAAATTAGATCTGTTTCTGCCTCCAAATTCTTTTCCATTATCGATATTTGACTGGTTATGAGTTATTAAACACAGTATCGACAATCAATTAACATTTTTTTTTCTCGCTTCTTCGCAAATTTTCTTGTTTAATCAATTCATATCACCATCTGCTATGAATTTTAGGAAACGTCCAACTGCCGTATACCATGTTAATTCATTTTTGCTAATTATTGATGATTCATTTATGAGGAATTCTTTGTTTAACTTATTATTGCGTTTATCAAATTCCTTTTATGTTAGAATACCATTGAGTACTTGCTTGTTTTTTAATATTTACATGGTATACATGTAACCACCTGAGGAATATTTTCGGCTCATTCTAATAATTGGCTACACTTTTAGATTTTAAGTCAGAAAGAGAGCCAGTTTAGAAATACTTTTAGGTACAGTACTGTCTATGATGGCATTAGTGTTCCCTTTTTTTAGAATAGCATCGATTTTACTATTATAGAATAAAATAATGGTTCATTTCAATTCCCCCCAGACGTCCAAGTTAAAAGTTTTTATTTTGGATGCGAGTAACTTTGTTGAGTGGTGATGGCGTGTTTTGTAATATATTATATTATAAAGTATAATTAGTATTTTATAGATATTATAAAATATGCACGAACTCACGGACTGGGCCGATATTACCTTGTTATTTTATTACAATACATTATACTGAATTCTTTCCCTTCAATTTGAACATCATCATATGCCATCTGTGATACGACACCGAACTAGCAGAGTGTCTTGCCTTTCGAAGAATGCCACGATTATGCAAGCGATTATAAGCGAGCGTAAAATAGATTTTTAATTATTCAACTGACCGTACATGTAGAAGTGGCTGCATACTTGCACATCTGTGTATTATATGTGCATATATACAAGTAGGAGGTATTGAACAACTTTACACTATTTGAACAAATTCTTGTTATTATAATCAGTGTATAAGAATACCCGGATATTGAAAGTCTTTGTTTACAGCGGAATGTACTAAAAGATTAGCATAAAATAAGGATATTCTTTATTGTTGGTTGTAAATGTGTAACTACCATTAAAGATACGTTTATTTTGAAGAATTCTTAATGGTCGTAAGCTGTTTCCTTTACTACAACAGTACGGATTATACTACTTAATACGCTTCACACTTTAAGTACGGGGAGCCTATTAATCGGCTTTTCAATCGTGGACTTCTTTTAGAGGTGCTAATGCGTAAAAGTGCAGTCTCATTAGTGAGAATTTTGTTGTAAGGGAATATTAATGTGTCTTGCTATGCATTTATAAAAATTTTAATTTTAATCGCCCAAGATTGATTGAGGATAAGGAAAACGAAGAAGTGTTTTTACATTCTTGATGACAGTAATATTATCAATTATCGAAAGCATTATTTTGGATTGCCACTACAATATAACGATTCATAAGATCGTAATGAGGGTATTGCAAATAATATTTTGTGAACGACTGATAAAGAAATTATTATGTTATACATTTATTTATTGGAGATCCGCTGGTGTATATGGTCACAGAATCGAACAAATATTATGAAACAGAGAATAAACGTAAAATATCATCGAAAGCAAAAAGTAGTCAGACTTTACGTTACCGAAAATGAAAAAATTTTCAAGTTTAATTGTTTTAATGGGACAAGTACAGAAAGAGCGACATACGGCACTCGTGTCATTTTTTTAATAACGACAAAAAACTCTTAATTCAGGTAGACTTGTAAAAGTTCAACTCGTTACAATACGTTTAAAAAAAATTTAACGAATTATACGTATAATACCTGGTCGAGAGTTGTCGTGAGATGAATGTATAATTAAACGGCGTGGAAGACTTTCATTTATTCATTTAGAATGAACAATCCAGCAGAAATAATAAAATATGGCATTCTAATGAGAGAAGTCTGCGAAGCTACAGCAGGTTACATATGTAACATGGAAATTTATGCCGTTGAAGGAAAAAATCTAAGCGAAACATTTACGACCGTTATTATGGCTTGTATCAATATTTGGTACCATATTGCTCAAGAGAACTACTACAATAGCGAAAAATTAGTCCAAACTCTTCTAATGAAGAACATACGATTACGCGGTACCATTCCAGTAAATGAAGGTCTTCCGTCTTGAACGACTTATTGTCAGACCGATAAATGTCATCGCAGGAGAAACTATATTTCCAAAAAGTGATAACGTTTTTTCGCAATTATGGAACAATGGTAAAAAAAATGTTTGATTTATGCAATACTGGCAATATACTTGGCTAAATGAATTGATACGGTAAATAAAATAATAAAATAGGTGGTTTAAAAGCATGAGTTAATATTAGAGTACAATAAATATATGGAAGGGGTAGTTCAGGCAGATCAGTACGTCGTACAATATTCTATTCTTGGAAAAAATAAGAAATGAACAAAATGCGGTTGTAATGTTTTTCATAAACTCTGCCTTATTTCATTCGTCTAGCGCAGTGATTGGCAAGCTCATTAGTCAAAAGTGCCGATAATCAGCAGCAGGACGATTAAAATTTTGTCAAGAGCCAAATTTTATTTTCAAGAACCTCTCAAAAACCATGTTTTTCAGAGTCGGTTTAAACTAGCTACTAAACATTAAATACAACCAGATGTAATAATAATCTTATTTATTGACAACATTTTTTGTGGTCGACTGGCCGAGCCGCAGTGACGTAGCTAAAGAGCCGCGATTTGCCGACCACTGGTTTAGCGCAGAGGTAGTCAACCTGGTCTCCACTGTCCAGTAGAGGGCGATTGAACCTTTCATGGTGGGTGGTACGGGTTTTGGCCGATACTGAATCTACTTTCTTTTTTTTCCAGCTGCCATCACTCGAGCTGTGTTTGTTTTCCGTTTAACCCTAACCGTACCGACACTTTCCGGATCTTTTTTCATACCGGAGCAAATCCTTTGATCGGTTATGACATAGCGACGATACTTTTCTAAAAGGAACGCAGAAGGCTGCCAACTTAAAACAGGAAAATACGTAGTAAACTGCCTTTACTTAATAATACGAGAAATACATTTTTCATTTCATTGAATCGGTCATTTGACCGCGCATAGTACGGATAGTGTTAAGTAAAAAGAAAAATTTAATTATATATTTTTACACAAACTCCGCTAAAAAATTACTAATACCTTAAAATCGCGGAAAATTAATTTTCTGCGGAATAGATGGGCAGAAAGAAAATTTTATTGGCAAGACAGATACAAAAGTGGGCGGTAGATATACAAAAGGTTGACTACTTCTGGTCTAACATATATACGACATGGAATGGAAAAAGGGAAATATATAAGAAATTCTTCCTTGACGTAGTACGTAAATAAATTACCAGCTCTAGGGTTACAGCTTCTCTAACAAGATCTGATAATTATTACTTAATTTGACAAGTACCTTTGATGTACTGAGCACTTTTAATATTTACGAAATACCAAACACTTTAAGAAGTATATAAAAAATGGATTACTTGTAAGAATTGTGATCTATGGTGAATGTAAAATGAATGAAAGGTGATGCAGCATATGTTGGAACTCGGTACGTTAACCCCTTGGCCTACGACTTTTGCGGCTGCTGCCGCTATAATTGAAAATTAAATTGCTAAAATAAAAATATGTTGTGATTCTTAATGTATTTTGGAATTTAATGCAATATTAATAACATAGAAATAATATTATCGTGCCGTGTTCCACTGATATTTTTTGAGCAACTTCAAAACTTCCTCCTCCATTAACCGCATCACGAGTGCCACTCGTTTTTATAGGGCAAAGGGTTAAAAGAAAAAGAAGTCGCTCATGTTTCATGTCCAAATTTTGTAATGTTTCATTACATAAGGATCACTTCTATGAACGTTATTATACTCTAAAGCAGTGATAGGCAAACTTTCTTAACCCTTTCGCTTCGGCAGTCCAGTCCGCCGAAGTGCCGTCACCGAACGGAAGCGCGCGCCAAAAATGTGCACAGTGAGTGTGGTTTTTGTGTATACGTTCTTCTAAGTCTTAAATAATTACTGTGCTTAATAAAACAATTGTTGCTCTAATATAGCACGTATTCTTCACATTTTTAATATGAAAAGACTTATACAAAATTATATTAGTTATTCTAAAACCATTAGACCAACTACAGTTGACATGTTTTTAGGTATTTTCATATTTACAGGACTTTACAATTAAACGTTTAATATAATTAATAATGTAATGCAAATTAGTTAGTATATTAATATGTAGAGACTAGTAATATAATTCTGTATGATATGTCAATCAAATCAACAGAAAATGTTCAGCCGATAACGAAAACTGTTGTCATCGACTACAGATCGTACTTATATACAAATCATCATATGTGTGTCGTGTGTATGCCGGATATATCCGGCGCTCGAAGCGAAAGGGTTAAGAACGGACCAGGAAAAAAAGAAAAGATTGTAGGGACGACGGTTTACGATCCGGTTTCCGCCATTGTTCGACTTCGGGCGGTCGACTCTGCGCTGGGCCCATTAGCTATTTTTAACACGTTAAATGCTACCCGTATTTCGCTAGCTTCATCATTTGCATCGAACCGAAACTGTTTGTATTAAAATCACATCTTTATAGAATAGAAATGTTAAAAGTAAAAATAGTTTTGTACTCAGTAATACTTCACTTTTCTAACTGCAATATTTTAATATTGAATATATTAGCATACCGTAAGTATCGCAATTTAAAAATCATAAGTCATCGAATTCAACAGTGCCGGTCACCGGTGACCTCCATGGCATTCAACGTGTTAATTTGCCCTAAGGTCAAATAATATTTGGCAAAGATAAAGGAATTGATTGCATGGAAAACATTCATCAGGCTATGCTTAGTACGTTCCAATGGGCCGTAGAAATTAATATGTAAACAGTAAAGTGGTATAGATCCATTATTTGGCTAATATAAAATACCCTCTGCTCTGTTTGCACTCGTAGAATATAATTTAAGCAATGGTTGATGAACTTTTTTACTTTCCGCTTCATTTTCGAGATCCAATAGACGTGTGATACGTATTCTGCTGTTTTATTGACACCCTGGTGACAAATTTCTTGGCGATTAGATCGAATGAAATTTTCGTTCATCGAAGAAGGAACGTTGAACTATAATTTATTATTTTCCTTAACGATAAATTAAGATATTATTCAATTCGAAATGTTTATCCTCGTTATTTTGTACTGACTCAATTCATTTCCTTGTTGGAGAGCGTTAACCTTGCACTACTCTTAAATTAATTAAAAAACTATTTTCATTAATAATTAATACGGATAACAAGTCAGACTGGTACTGCATTTGGTGGTCACAATGTGCGTTAACGAGTCAGGCTCGTGTCAACAGAACAAGACACTGCATAGTCTATGTTCATTTTATTTGCCATATATACAAAATAATTGTCACGTGAATGGAATAACGCATCAATATGTCGAAGATTATTTACGGTAGGTATTTCAAAGTGTACCGATAATTCAGTTATCATCGTAAGTGAAAGATTCTGCGCTAACGAGTCACCAAGATAGGTGTCCTCACGTCTGACTATTGGCAAGGGCACTTCTCCTATTTATTTGGCTATGTAAGTCCAACTGTTTATCAGAAAATCAGAGTGTTAATGTATAAAAATTATAAACGATTATTTATGTAATCATATTTCAACGGTTACATTTCCATTTTTGTACTCTAACCGTGTATGCACGCGGCGATAAAATATAATTAAATTTTTTCTCCGGCTGCATATATGCGTCCCTAGTTCTCCAATACTTAATTTAGTTGCTCGTAACGAAAAGATGTGGTAATTATACAAATGGTGGTCCGTCCCACCGATTTCAATAATTTTTTAATATGTCGTTAGGATCATCATGTCCAGAAATTATCGAAATCGCTGGGACGGACCATCATCTATATAATTACCAAAGATAATGTTATGTCGATTGTGCATATTTTTAAACGGCCATCAAGCGGCCCGATTATGCATTAGAATTACATTTTTCGTCCATCATGAACTACCTCCTCAATGAGATCTCCCGTTATATAGACTTTTACAATTATACTGATGGAATATTTACTTGGCAGCTGAGGGGTAATTTGCTCTGATTCGCCCGACGGATCGGGACGTCCCTCTCCCTCACGCATTTTCGATTTTGACGCGGTATTGGCAAGAGGGACCGGCACATTCGTTGCGTCGTCATGTGAACGACGACAGTAGTGTTTTATTTTCGGGTGTCATTCGTCGATCTGAGGTTTCCAGGACCGACATGGTGGGGATAGGCGGTGCGAGAGCAATCTCCCCTTCCGTCTCAGGTGCCAAGTTGCCGTTCCCGCATAATAGCAGAGAGCCACGCCGCAGAAACAGTAGATAAGCGACTGCATCATGCTAACGTACACGTTGTTACGGACGTCGACGTACAAGTAAAATTTAATGATGTACAGTCCCTGGTCATCGAATTAGGACCATCCCAACTTTTCAGGATTTTTCATGTTTTCCGTAAAATTAAAAGGCCTGCTCAAATTGTTATGGTATATTTTATTAACTAATAACACAATACACTACTACTGTACATAACACTATGAACGCATGTTCATATCTCGTATTTCCACCCTTTGCCTTGATGACAGCTTGTATCCTTTCCGGCATGCTTTGTATACATTGCTTTATCATATGCTTTATATCTTCGTTATATTCCCAAATATCTGTCATTTTTGTTTTCAACTCAGATAATGTGGTGCTTGGAGCGTTGTAAACAAGTCTTTTGAGTAAGCTCCAAACACTTTCTATGGCGTTTAAGTCGGGAGAATTGTCCACACAATTCTATTATTATCGCAACAGTAACAAATCTATAGCTATGTATACTTTGTTATCAACGTATTTAGTAATAATTTTAATGACCAAAGACAATTTTCCATATATGATATAACATTATAACCATAAAAGTGAAATTTTTGTACGTGGTCCTAATTCGATGACCAGGGACTGTAGTAGCAGCAGTTTTTCGCCAATATCTCGAGAATTAACGCCGAGCGGGGGTTACACGTATAGGGAAAAGTTGCTCGGAATCATGATCCTGACAACATATTCAAAAATCATTGCAATCGATGGGGCGGACCCTCATGTGTATATTATAATTACCGATAGTTGATCTTATTGCCACATTTGACCTTGCATGACCTCCAATGATAACTCGCCGAAGTTGTGTCAACATCGGCTGTCACATCGCGATAAAAAAATAGCATTTCATTTAAATACATAGAGATGACCTTGAAATCTCTATGCCTCCACCCACGCACAAAATGTTTGTATCACAATACGTACCCGTCTATACCGTGCAAGTTATGTTGCGTGTGACATCATTTATAAGTGATTGAGCCTGTCGTTATGTTGCTACGAAGATAAGAGCCGATCATTCTAACGATAAATCTGTGAAGACAGTGCTTCTGATAATTTTTTAACAACAAATATTATGGTATTTAGCGATTTAGGTTGATATATGCTGAGGTGTATATGGCCGTTCGTCATTGTTTAAAAATACAAAGGTAACAGTGAGATTCTCCGGGCTCAGTAGGTTGGCTGAGGCCCGCACTTGGGGCCAGGTAAGGAGAAATCATTAATTCCAACTTTATGACGTCAATCATTAACGGGTTTCTCCCCTTAATTTAAGCACCATAGCCGCTGCCTGAGTTTCTGGGAATAACTCCGCGTGGAGTGCCATTTTTGTAAGGACAATAATTCGTCCTTAAGGAAATTCCTCGGAACTCAGGCAGGGTCAAACAACAAATATTATTGTTAATCCAAGGACAAACGGCAAGAAACAACATATCTCGCCGTTCTTGTACCGTTATATCCCTCAGGATGATAAACAGTGGGAGGGAAATTTGCGAGACGAGGATTAGGGAAATTTTCTAAAAAATTCGAGTTCGAACATTCGGGTCAAAACATTCATTTCCAGCATTTCAACCAGTAAAGAATTACAATTTCTTACGAACAGCTAAACATATTTGTACAAATCGACTTACTGTCAGTCAAGAGAGCTCAGTTACTTTTTGTTATTACTACAAGTGTTAAAGTTTTACTCAATAATTTAGTTTACGGGAGTGCATCTCACGATCAGCTACGTTCATTGTCAGTCCTTAATTGTATCGAATCATAAATGTATGTGAATCAGCTAAATGGCGTATCAGTAGGAATAATTTCAAATATATTCCATCTGTAATTAATGAAAGAATTGAGCATCAAGTTCAAGAATGTGTTAGTTCTAGAATATCTGATGGTATTCGTTGTACGTAAGAAATAAGATTACGCTTCTTCCATGTTGAAAAATTGATACTGGAAGTATGTGTAACGAAAACATGTTTTTTAAAAGACTTCAGACTCTATTAATTTTTGTTCTGTTACTTTTCAAGTTTTCTTGGTAACTGTTACAACTTAGGAATCTTAAAATTGCAAATGTCGATAGTTTTAGAATATCTTGTCACTTTTGATTTATAATATCGTCGTTGTTTTTTTTTATTAAGTTTGTAGATATACTAAAATATTGTAGGGAACCATTAACTCACGTAGAGGTACATTAAAACTTTAGAAACATAAAATGTCTTAAGTAAAGCGTACGATGCTTGTTACTTTATGTGAGTTTAACACGTCGAATGCCATGGAGGTCACCGGTGACCGGAACTGTTGAATTCGTTTCTTATGATTTTTAAATTGCGATATTTAAGGATATGGTAATATACTCGATATTAAAATATTGCTGTTAGAAAAGTGAAGTATTACTGAGTACACAACTATTTTTACTTTTAATATTTCTATTCTATAAAGGTGTGATTTTAATAGAAACAGTTTCGGTTCGATGGAAATGATGTACCTAGCGAAATACGGGTGACATTCAACGTGTTAAATATTGGAAATTAACGTCACACATATCTTTGCTTTTTACAGCAAACATTATCTTTTTAAATGAAATATAACACGGAAAAATGAAATATTCGATGAAAGTTTTAACAAATTAACAGAGTATGTTATAACTCATTAGAATTATGAAAGTTAAGAGGGTTAAACGGCAGTTTATATTTAGTATTATGTTTATCTCTTGTTGATAGTAAGACTATACGTATTAATACTTACATACGCAAGATACAGGTCATAGCGTTAGTAAGTATGTAAATCAGTCACTGCAATGTTCGATTGCATTAATATTTTAAGAAGAAAGAGTTCTTTGTTGTAACAATGTAATAACATCTGTTTGCGCGTAACTTTCACGGATAATTCCTTTCGTAGCTTGAGGGTATTGCATTTATAATCATAATATGTATGTTTTAATGTTTACACAAACTACCAGTATTATATTATAACATTATGTTTAAAGAAGATTTAAAACTATTCGAAATAGAAATCGGAAACTTAAAGCTTGTGTAATATTAACATTTTAGACAGGATAATTTTAGTAGATTAATAACCTGGATAAAATTATTATATCAAAAGAATATAAATTCTCGTTATTACCGATAATAGTTTAGGTTTTCAAATTTATTTTACATGTATAAATAACATAAAGAAAGAAATATTCTTAGACACTCTCGACAGTAATATCTATCCCGTAAAAAGTTCTAATGAATGCTAATCACTTGATCGTTCGTCGAATAAATGTAGTGCTTCGAGAATAGTTCTCCGGACAGTTTTTTGGGGATTATGTAAGCTTGCAATAGGCGGGTGTGAGCTAATAAGTAACCTATTTAACCCTTTCAGCGCTATGAACCCATATATGGGTTCTCACACAACCATTCGTTTTTGGCTATGAACCCACATATGCGTTTTCGCATAACCATTCATTTTTGGCTATGAACCCACATATGCGTTCTCGCGCAACCATTCAGTTTAGGTTATGAACCCACATATGCGTTCTCGCTCAACCATTCAATCGAAAAGGAAATCGATAAACAGATATATGTGACTGGGGCCTATGAGCCTTTATAGATATAACAAAAGGCGTTTATGCAATCGTTTATCAATATTGTTAATTAAATTTGTGTGTGCATTCATTGCACATTAGCTAACATGTGCGACAAAATAGGAAAGATATGCCAAAAATGGAAGAAAAATTAAAAGGCGGAGAATGTGTAAGACGATCGACACACAATCTATTAGCGTTAAAATGGCGGGATAAAAAAGATGTATGGATGCTATCCACCTCACATTCTGATGATTTCGTGGAAACGAAAAAAAATAATTATCAAACTGGCGAACCAAAGCGAAAACCAAAGTGTGTAGCAGACTACAATGCCTTGATGGGCGCAGTTGATAAAATTGATATGACTTTGAGTTCGCTTCACTGCGTTCGCAAAAGCACAAGGTGGTATAAAAAATATTTCTTCCATCTCTTAGACCTCGCCATATATAATGCGTATATTCTCCATAAAGATACTAATGAAAAAATTGTAACATTTGAAAAATTCCACCTGCGACTTATAAAAGATATTTTGAGAGATTACCCACCAGATAGAGTGGAGACTAAAGGAGGAAGAAGTCATTCGGACGACCTCTTATTCCGATTAACAGAGAGGCATTTCCTTAGTTCCTGCGTAACTAAAGAAAATGGAAAACATTCTTCACGACGCAGATGCGTTGTTTGTACAAAAAATAATCGAAGAACTGACTCGCGTTACGAGTGCAAGAAATGTAACGTTGGCTTGTGCATTGAACCATGTTTTGAGAGTTATCACACAATACAAAATTATTAAATTTAAAAATTTAAAAGGTGCAATTTACTACTATTATATTGTTCGTGTTATGAAATAAATGATTATTAAGGGTTTGAGGTCACCACGTAATTTATTTTAATTATTTTTTCGTACGGAGTGGACAGTCCACGGCGCACTCTTAACGCCGACAACGTCTGCTCTTTCGTAAAAAGTACGCAGTCCACGGTGAGATGCCTCGTGCGGAGTGGGCGGTCCACGGCGCACGCTTAACTTCTGGCAACTCAGCGCTCAAAGGGTTAATAAATCCGCACTTGCATCGGTTCTTGAAGTGCTCTTGAGTTAAGTAAAGGAACTATAACAACTACTTTAAGCTAATCTGCAAACGTATCATGTATAATGGAAACAACACATATGTACATCCAGCGTAGCATTCTGAGAAACGCAGTTGTCGGGAACCTTCAGCTGAAAATAGGCGTTGATAGAAGCAAATGAAGTAATCTACACGTTCAGATCCTATTGATTGTAACAAATTATTTCTTAAAGTAAAATTTATATTTTCTAATTAGGTAGATGTTTCATTATTAATTTATAAGACTATATTCTACAATTGGGTTATTTAAATTTAACTATATTGCTGATGACTGACGTAATTAAACAGCGTTAAAGTTTGATAAAAATTAATTTTAATTGTCTCCGGATAAAAATATTGGGATACCATATTAAAATAATACTTTGGCTATGGTTTATGATTAATATGTATAGTATTACCACTTCGAGATCGGCATCGCCAGCCTGGCGGTATGATCTTATTTTGCGTGCACTTCTTTTATTTTTGATCGAAAGCTATTGTAAATATTAATTACTCTTTAAAATCCTTTTCTAAGTATTTATAGGAAATTTTATAACGTACTTTTAGAGTACTGCTCACTTTTTTTACATTTGGACATCCATGATTGCTGTGCATAGTCCGAAAGAAATATGTAATCAGTCTTGGCTTACCTAAGGGTAGATAACATTATAAGATAACCTTAGCTTAAAATAACGATAATCGATTTGAAAATTTAATAAATGCGCATTCCGATTCCCAAAAGTGGAGTAGTTTAGGAGCGATTTTCAAGATAACAAGAGTAGCTATGATGGCTGAGATTTTGAAAATTACAAAAATTAAAACTGTTACTTTTATGCACTATAATTAATATTAAACAAAATATATCAGAGACAAAATTTTGTGTTTTTTTTAAATATTTTTATTATAAATCACTCATGGAAAAATAACATTAAAAAACTAAATTTATTTCTACTAGCTTGCAATCCCAACAGTGAAATATGCCGTTCGCCAAGGATTAATACTTACAATTAAGTAATAGCATAGTCTTTTCCTTGAATTACATGTTTTCAACCTCTTTGGCGGACAAAATATAACAAGAACATTAAAAGAGCAAATGACGAATCAAAGAATATTGCACGATTATTCAAATGAAATGCAAACTCGATTATTGTTATTGAGTAGCAAGTGACATATGTGGAGGTAAACAGAAGCATGACATACTGGACGAGAGTTTTATATTTTGACTGTTCAGTAGGTGTATGATCCCCAAGACTGTCGAAACACCCTGAAAGCGATGGGGAAACTGCAGAATGTGCACTTCAAGAGCATGCAACGTGCAAATACGCCTATGCTTTTGAAATATCACCTAATTTTCATAAACAATGTCTTTTTCTTTTGTACCCCTTTTCAGTTCGTCTTTTCCACTTATTCGCGAATATGTAAGACTTTAGGACTACGGTGAAACAGGTATTTTTTTACAACCCGTGCGTCATTTTGCCGATATTCCAGACAAAATTTGAAAGTTCCTTTAATTCCGATAATATTTGTACTTTCCACTATATATTTTTTAACATTTTTACCCATAATATACTTTAGAAGGTTAAGTGCCTCTGCTCTCTTATTTCATATGTAGCCCTATATCATAATACTTCCGCCACGTTATTTAAAAGTAGCTCGTAGATTTTATGTTTTTAATGTTATCTGCTGTACTCCGGGCCATAAGTTGTTCACTCGAAACGGTAATATTAAACATACCTATGTATGTTCATTTACAAATATAACGTAACTCCGTCAGGGAAAAATTGAACTCTTCTCTCTAGTCGTATCGCCGGTATTTGCTAATATTCACTATAAGTATTTTTAACAGCAGTTTGTCTATTGTAACTGTTTCCATTGAGCACACACTCAATTGCCTGCGTGCTGTGTCTTTTTCCGGCTCTCAAACACTGCAATTAATAACGAAAAGTTTGATCATAGATTTTCTCCTATTTTTCCTTTAAGTTTTTGCTTCTCTCTGTTACGAAATATTTTTGCCTACTGCTTTGTGTAAATCCTTAAATCGTGATTTCTTGGTTTATATTTGCTTAAATTTATCAATATTATTTCCGTGTTTATAGTAAGAAATTACAAGTTAACATGTAGCGAACAAGAAGTTTCTATTTTTGCAATTCATTTCCACATACGATGATCTAACGATCAAATAATAATAGGTTAATACTGGCTGACTAGTTTGTAAAAACATAGAATTTATTCCTACGGTTAAAAAATGTATTGAATATCAACTACAAGCGTGATTAATTGTTCATATATCTTTGAAATTTACTGTACGTATAATAATTCACCCCACTGTAGTCCCTGCGGTAATTCTGCAGATGGCTGTGGGTCAGTCGACTATCTACTACTGTCATGAACACAGTAGCGAATGATACAACGAAGTAGATAGAGTTGGAAGTTTTAACGTAACTTTCTTGTTCAAAATTTCCTTTACGGATTGCTGGTACGTATCCATACTTGCAAACACAATTTCAGAAATTGATACTGATATATTAACACTCATTCCGAAGTATTTTAGAAATTCCATTACACATAATAAGTGCTATTACATAGAATAATCAATTTTGGGAACTACGACTTGATTGTAAATGCGTGAACGAGGTTTGATAAGAAGTTTATGTAAGGAAACATACACTGATAGGTGAATCGTTTTTGATATATAAAGCATTAATTCGTATCTCGCATATGATATTTAACACGAAGCATAGAATACGGAACGGGAATTTAGTTCATGTCAACTCATTGCGTCGTTTTCGGACTGATGAAGTATGGCTTTGGAAAAATTATTGTCAATTTCTGTCATCTATATTATAAACATTTTTATCTCTTTAAACTAAGAAAATAAGTAGTTTTTAATTTAATAAAATTGAAAGTACGGTACAAAGTGTGGTTCAACCTGGCCGGTATTCACGATTAGCAAATTCTACTCAGGGCGTGAAGTATATATAATGGCATTCCTTCGAATTAATAAATAGGCGGCAGATGCAAATTTGCGTAGAATATGACATCGTTGTAACATCGTTTGGTGGAATAATTAAAATTTCGGTTTATAATTTAGTATTTGCGCTCCATCTATGAGAGGTGTTTTCTATATAAACCATTGCGAAAATGTCTGGTTTCATGAGCGTAACTTACCTTGATAATTGCAACAGTTTATTTATTTTTTTTCAAACAGCTCAGAAGTCACTCGGTTTCCCTTTTTTATATAAACTATCAAGTATAAGTTATACATTCGTAAAAAGTAACAAATATGAGATGTATATTCATATGAGGTACATTTATTTATTACCTGTAAAAATCGATTATTAAAATTAATACACTTCTTAAAGTAAATGTATATTCCTAAGCTACATATTCACATCTTAGTTTTATCTCTTCTTGAGCAAATCAGAATTGCTTCTTACGTAAATTACACAGTGCCAAATATCGAAACAGATGGAAAGAATCGTGTCTTCATCAAGGTCACACATTGATTTCATTTTCTTTATCTGTACGCTGCTCTTATCGTTGAAATCTGTGATATTGCTCGATGTAAGTTTCGTCTTAGTTATAAAATTACACAGTCCAAGAACATTCCAAGGCTCTGCCATTATATAACATACATAAATGAGTGCACGGTTAGATTACTTACAAAGTGTAAAAGACACGGACGGTCTTGAACAAAAACACAAATAACATGTAGAAAAAAACATTTCTTCCATCTGGTTCCGTGGTTGACATTATTTAGATTGTCTAAGAAACCAGAAATTTAGATGGAGAGAGAAAGACAGAGCGTAGTGTTATCGCAGATTAGAAATATATTTAGACGACCAGCTTTACGCGATGCACCATGCATTATTATATTTTGAATAAACGCCGGAATGTTTGAACGGATGCGTCGCATTGAGTAGTTGACACTGTATTAAATATGGTTGTACCGGAAGTTTAGATCTGCCGCTCTCTGTACATTCGAGTGGCCCCGAATTGCTCCGAATCGTCCCGAAGTTACTCCGAGTAGCTGTTGGGAGGCTAATTCGCTCATATCTGTAACGCATGTGATATACATATCGTGAATTCAAGAACGCGAAATGTAGTGGGAGTAGCTTTTCTCTTGCACAACGGTTTTTTATCCTTTACCATATACCATAACTTCTTGAATGCGTTATGAGCACGTTAGTGTAGATTAATACAGTCGGTATAATATTATAATACAAGAATTTTTACAGAAGTGGAGTCCGTACGTTTAACACGTTGAACGCCATGGGGCCACCGGTGACCGGCACTGTTGAATTCGATGAAATTTTTTATAATTTTTAAACTGCGATACTCACGGATATATTAATATATTCAATATTAAAATATTGCTGTTAGAAAAGTAAAGTATTACTGTGTACATAACTATTCTTACTTTTAACATTTCTATTCTATAAAGATGTGATTTTAATAGAAACAGTTTCGGTTCGATGGAAATGATGAAACTAGTGAAATAGGGGTGGCATTCAACGTGGTAACTGAATATTTATTGAAACGTAAAACAAAACATATCATGTTGTTATCAGTCACTAATCGTCACTTCGCGAAGTGGTCCAGAATTTCTATTTAGCTGTTCATGCACCTCGCACAGTTTTTGATCTCTTTGAAATCCCCTTCAAAAGCGCAAAACACATCCGATTTAACTAAAAATTAGTGTTCTTATGTTTTTTGGGTTGCTGATTCCAAATCGAAACTCAAAATTTCCAAAAACAAAATGGCGGATTCAAAAGTCCGGCGGAGTATCATAAGGCGGAGCAAAGTTACAAGAGCTTTTCCCAAGCTTTGTCTGAACTCTACTGTCATGGCTACCGTTCGTCATCACTCTTCACTCTTCTCTACTCTTCCATCCGTTTCTTATTCGCTCTCATTTCATCCATACTTTGTCCTACATCACTTTCTGAAGCACTCGTTTCACACGCGTCTTACACTATCGTTCGCACATATATAAATATCCTGCAATAATGTTACAACGATGCAAGTATTCATAATTTTCAGTACCTTTTGAAACATACGTACTATTGTTTTAATACCGTACATGATCCTAACTTTCGCTTTATTATATCACATTGATCACATATGGACTAGTGATAGCTCTTTTACTCAAGATAAAACGAATATTTTATTAACTCGTTAAATACCGGTATTTCGCTAGTTTCGTTATATCTACTGAAGTGAAAATTTTCTTTTAATATCACGTCTTTCCTAATCGGAAACTTTAAATGCATACGTTGTAAACTACTCAGCGGAATTTTACCTCTTTACCATCTATAGCTACATATTAAATGTAATAGGAAATTCGTAAATATTACAATTAAGGTCATACGAAATATTGAATTTAATAGTGCCAGTCAACGGTGACCACTGTAGCAATCAACATGTTAAAAAATATTTGTATCGTGAAATGGAAATCTATTCGTCGTTTTTAGACTGCAAAATTTATTCGTACTATATTATGTACTCAAAGTTATAGCAGTTCCCGCTAAATTTGTTATTTTTGTTGAAAATACAGATAACTTAAATGAAAGTATAATAATACATTAGTTTGAGAGATAGATGTATGATTACAAAACCAAGATTTATAAATTATTGAGAGCCATAAAATGCTACTTTTTGGACTAAAGTATAAATAATTCGTTTAGATGCCATTGTTATGATATGTTCGAGGGGTTTTAAAAGTACGTGTTCACTTGAAGTCATACTGTTATTTTGAGTTTTCTATTGGCATTGTTCTTAACCGGGAGTTCGAAGTATGGCAGCACCGACGACGTTAATATGTTAAAGAAATAAATCTGTAATTATTCTAATCGATCAGTTCTAAAGTGACAGTTAGGCATAATATTATATTTTATGTGTATACTATATTACACTCGATAACAATGTCGTGATATTTCTTTTTTTAAAATCATCGTTATTTGTGTAAAACTGATATTGATAGTATTATAAACCATTTTTCAGATACATTAAATACATCGGCTGTTATGTTATTACACTGCTGAATAGCAGGAGCGCATCTCTATTAACATCTCCTTGATATCTTACTGGCGTTGCGATATGGATTTTACAATGTTGTCGCTGCTTTTGGTCATCATAAGCATATTCGTCTTTTATTTAATTAATTGTTATACTTACTGGAGCAGACGTGGTATACCTTCGGCGAAGGGAGTAATACCATTATTGGGTCACATGTTGCCCGTACTGTTACTTAAAGAGAATGTATCGCTGCTTTGCGAAAAATTGTATTATGAATTTAAAGATTACAGTATGGTAGGATGGTATAAATTCACCACGCCAGTGTTACTAATTCGAGAGCCTGAATTAGTGAAAACCGTATTACAAACTAACTTCACGAGTTTTCATGAAAATGGTATGACAATTGATGCTGAGCTAGATCCTTTGCTTGCAAAGAATCCATTTTTTTGTTATGGCGAAACTTGGTTGACTGGAAGGAAACGGTTAACGTACGCATTCTCGAATATGAGATTAAAGGTTCTCTTTGAATCTGTAAATCATGTGTGCAACAAATTCCACGACTATATAGAAAAGAGATTGAAAGGAAATGACAAATATGAGGTAGAACTGAAACCATTATTGACAAAGTTTACCGGAGAAGTCGTGGCGAATGCCGGATTAGGCATTGAAGGATTTTGTTTCGAAGAGAAACCGCGTCTCGAGTCTTTCGATGCAATTGGCAGATCATTTTTTGATCCGAATATCAAAAATGGACTTATGCAATTGTTGGTCCTTGTAATACCTACCGTGGGAAAGATACTTAGATTAAGATTTGTATCAAAGGAAATACAGAATTTCTTTCGAAGTACTGTCAGTAGTGTTTTGGAAAGCAGAAAGAAAGAATCATCACGAAGGAATGACTTTCTGCAATTGATGGCTGATTTTGAAAAAACAGAAGGCGAGAAACTCGATGAAGATGCTGTAACGGCTCATGCCTTCTCCTTTTTTGTGGATGGCTTTGAAACTTCTAGTATTACATTAAGCTTCGTTGTATTTCAATTGGCAGCTCACCCGGACATTCAGGAAAAACTGAGGGAAGAAATTATGCTGGTATTGTCTAAACATGACGGTATGCTCACGTATGAATCTACAAAAGAAATGACGTACATGGATCAAGTGATAAGCGAGTCGCAAAGATATTATGGTGCTGTGGGTGCCATTACCAAAATGTGTACAGAAGAATTCGAATTGCAAGGCTCTGACGGTTTAACTTGCCGTGTGACACCTGGCACTGAGATTGTAATATCTAATCAAGGAATGCAAAGGGATCCAGCATATTGGACTGATCCGGACGTCTTCGACCCGGATAGATTCGATTCCGAAAGAAAGAAGGATATTATAAGATTTGCTTATCTTCCTTTCGGTGAAGGACCGCGAATGTGTGTTGGAATGAGAATGGCTTTATTACAGATGAAAGCTTGTTTGGCTGCCTTGCTAAGAAACTACAAAGTGGAATTGTCTCCGAAGACACAAGTTCCGTTAAAGTTTTCTGGGAAATACTTTCTGGCAGCACCAGAAGGTGGTATTTGGGTTAATATTGAACGAATTTAAAATATTATAGTGAAGTGCGCAACTTATTCTAAATATTGTATCAAAGATATGTTGTATTTTTATTTGATTATATGTTATAGTTAAACTTTATAAATGAATACAATATATAGATTCAAAATAATTCAAATTCTTACAAATATTAAATTTTATTCGAACTCGTTTCATTCAATATTGTATCGTATTATGTTCTGTTAATTAACAAAACGATAAAGGTACCACATTTCTTAGGTTAAGATCTGAAATGTGTAGAAACATTTCATGTTAAGTTTATAGTTTCCTTTTTTACTCAATGTTATCACTTCAGCAATTATGCTGTTATCGACACTACAAGGTGTAGAAGAAAACGAATAAAACATTTCTGATATGTTTGATGTTATATTATTGAAGAAACTGATTCATTTTCTATCTTTAAAAAGTTGTCATTTATCATATAAATTAGTCACTAATCTTAATAAATTTTCATTCCAAAATTATTAAGTAGTAACAATGAATATTCACACATGATTCAACCAATACAAAACATTTAACACACACACACACGCGTTGGTGTGCATGTGTGCTTGGAATTAGGGATTTAGGGATAGAACAGAATTTTGACACACAAAATGTTTATTAACTCTAAACCTACCATGGCGGTCAAATGACCGCTTTCTGATTATTTCTAAAAATTCCCCAAATTGATTAGCCAGCCATTCAGTAAATTTTTTAGGTCTATCGTATAAAACAAGAATTCCTTAACTGATCATCTTTTTCACCTCTTCAAACCTCTTTTTCCAAAGTACATTTCGTATATTTCAGTATAATAGATATAAAGCCGGTAGGTATAGTGTTAATAACAATAACATAAAAGTATAATAACTTTGTTAATTTTCTCACACAAAATTTCGCACAAAATCTCTCGCAATTTTATCTCGTTAAAATCTCTTTCTTTACTCGGTACTATCTCTCGTAGTCTCGTGGCTTCTTTTTCCTTATATCCAAAAAAATCAATACTCCTTGTCGCTAAGAAGAAGGCTTGTTTGCGATCGATATCTGCGAGATATCATATCGCAGCATCGCCACCGTCAGGATTCGCCTATACTTCGTGGCTACTCTCTTTTTGATTATCGATCATGTACGCGGGCCTCGTGGCCCTACATATATACATATAGTATTACCCCTTTGAGATCAGCATCGTAAGCCTGGCGGCATGATCTTATTTTGCGTGCAGATCTGTTATTTTTGATCGCAAGCTATTGTAAATATTATTTACTCTTTAAAATCCTTTTCTAAGTATTTATAGGAAATTTTATAACGTACTTTTAAGGTACTGCTCAGTTTTCCTCACTTTTGGATATCCATGATTGCTGTGCACAGTCCGAAAGAAATATGTAATCAGTCTTGGCTTATCGAAGGGTAGATAACATTATAAGATAAACTCAGTTTAAAATAACGATAATTGATTTGAAAATTCAATAAATGCACGTTCTGATTCCCAAAAATGGAGTAGTTTAGGAGCGATTTTCAAGATAACGAGAGTAGCTATGATGGCTGAGAATTTGAAAATTACAAAAATTAAAACTATTATTTTTGTGCACTATAATTAATATTAAACAAAATATATCAGAGACAAAATTTTGTGTTTTTTTTAAAATATATTTATTATAAATCACTCATAGAAAAAAAACTTTAAAAAAATAAATTTATTTCGACTAGCTTGCAATCCCAACAGTGAAATATGCCGAATGCCAAGGATTAATACTTACAATTAATTAATAGCATAGTCTTGTGCTTGAATTACATGTTTTCAACCTCTTTGGCGGACAAAATGTAACAAGAACATTAAAAGAGCAAATGACAAATCAAAGAATATTGCACGATTATTCAAATGAGACGCAAACTCGATTATTGTTATTGTGTAGCAAGTGACATATGTGGGGGTAAATAGAAGCATGACATACTGGACGAGAGTTTTACATTTTGACTGCTCAGTAGGTGTATGGTCCCCAATACTGTCGAAACACCCTGAAAGCGATGGGGAAACTGCAGAATGTGCACTTCAAGAGCACGGAACGTGAAAATACGCCTATACTTTTGAAATATCCCCTAATTTTCATAAACAATGTCTTTTTCTTTTGTTCTCCTTTTCAGTTCGTCTTTTCCACTTATCCGCGAATATGTAAGACTTTAGGACTACGATGAAGCAGGTATTGTTTTACGACCCGTGCGTCATTTTGTCGATCTTCCAGACAAAATTTGAAAGTTCCTTTAATTTCGATAATACTTGTACTTTCCACTATATATTTTTTTACATTTTTACCCATAATATACTTAATAAGGGTAAGTGCCTCTGCTCTCTTATTTCATATGTAGCCCCATATCATAATACTTTCGCCACGTTATTTAAAAGTAGCTCGTATATTTTGTGTTTTTAATGTTATCTGCTGTACTCCGGGCCATAAGCTGTTCACTCGGAGCGGCAATATTAAACATACATACGTATGTTCATTTACAAATATAACGTCACTACGCCAGGAGGGTACATTAGAATTAATTTCTTGGCACAAAATTGAACTCTTCTCTCTAGTCGTATCTCCGGTATTTGCTAATATTCACGGTATGTTTTTTTAAGAGCAGTTTGTCTATTGTAACTGCTTCCATTGAGTACACACTCAATTGCGTGTGTGCTGTGTCTTTTCCGGCTCTCGAACACTGCAATTAATAACGAAAAGTTTAATCATGGATTTTTTCCTATTTTTCCTTTAAGTTTTTACTTCACCCTGTTACGAAGTATTTTTGCCGGCTGCTTTCTCTAAATCCTTAAATCGTGATTTCTTGGTTTATATTTTCTTTAATTCATCGATATTATTTTCTTTGGTCACAGTAAGAAATTACAAGTTGACAAGCAGCGAGCAAAGTCTTTTTATTTTTGCCATTCATTTTCACATACGATGATCTAACAAGCAAATAATAGTAGGTTAAGACTGGCTGAATAGCTAGTAACAACATAGAATTTATTCCTGCGGTTAAAAAATGTATTGAATATCAACTACAAGCGTGATTAATTGTTTTATATATCTTTGAAATTCACTGTACGTATAATAATTCACCCCACTGTAGTCCCTGCGGTAATTCTGCAGATGGCTGTGGGTCAGTCGACTATCTACTACTGTCATGGACACAGTTGCAAATGATACAACGAAGTAGATAGAGTTGGAAGTTTCACGTACTCTCTTGTTCGAAATTTCCTTTACGGATTGCTGGTACGTATCTATACTTGCAAACACAATTTCAGACATTGATACTGATATATTAACACTCATTCCGAAGTAGTTTAAAAATTGCATTACACATAATAAGTGCTATTACATAGAAGAATCAATTTTGGGAACTACGACTAGATTCTACATGCGTGAATGAGGTTGCAAACACAATTTCAGTCAGTGACACTGATATATTAACACTCATTCCGAAGTATTTTAAAAATTCCATTACACATAATACGTGCTATTGCATAGAAGAATCAATTTTGGGAACTTCGACATGATTCTAAATGCGTAAACATGGTTTGATAAGAAGTTTATTTAAGGAAACATACTCGGATAGCTGAATCTTTTTTTATGTATAAAATATTATTTCGTATCACGTATATGATATTTGACACGAAGCGTAGAATGTACAGCAGGAATTTAGTTCATGTAAACTAATTACGTCGTTTTCGAACCAATGAAGTAATAGATTTAGAAAAATTCTTAAAGTAAATGTATATTTATAAGCTACATATTCACATCTTAGTTTTATCTCTTCTTGACCAAATCAGAATTGCTTCTTACGTAAATTGAACGGTGCCAAATGTCAAAACAGATAGAAAGAACCGTGTCTTCTCCAACGTCACACATTGATTTCATTTTCTTTATCTGTACGCTGTTCTTATCGTTGAAATCTATGATATTGCTCGATGTAAGTTCCGTCTTAGTTATAAAATTAAACAGTCTAAGAACATTTCAAGGTTCTGCTATTATTTAAGATCGTACATAAATGAGTATACGGTTAGATTACCTAAAAAGTATAAAAAGACACGGACGATCTTGAACAAAAACACAAATAACATCTGCAAAAAAATATTTCTTCCATCTGGTTCCGTGGTTGACATCATTCAGATTGTCTAAGAAACAAGAAATTTAGAGGGAGAGGGAAAGAAAAAGCGTAGTATTATCGCAGATGGGAAATATAGTTAGAGGACCAGCTTTACGCGATGCAGCCTGCATTCTTATAGTTCGAAGAAAGGCCGAAATATTTGAACGGATGCGTCGCATTGAGTGGTTGATACTATATTAAAAGTGGTTGTACCGGAAGTTTAGATCTGCCGCTCTCTGTACCTTCGAGTGGCCCCGAATTGTTCCGAATCGTCGCGAAGTTACTCCGAGTAGCTGTGGGAGGCTAATTCGCTCATATGTGTAACGCATGTGATATATCGTGAATTCAAGAACGCGAAGTGTAGTGGGAGTAACTTTTCTCTTGCACAACGGTTTTTTATCCTTTACCATATACCATAACTTCTTGAATGCGTTATGAGCACGTTAGTGTAGATTAATACAGTCGGTATAATATTATAATACAAGAATTTTTACAGAAGTGGAGTCCGTACGTTTAACACGTTGAACGCCATGGGGCCACCGGTGACCGGCACTGTTGAATTCGATGAAATTTTTTATAATTTTTAAACTGCGATACTCACGGATATATTAATATATTCAATATTAAAATATTGCTGTTAGAAAAGTAAAGTATTACTGTGTACATAACTATTCTTACTTTTAACATTTCTATTCTATAAAGATGTGATTTTAATAGAAACAGTTTCGGTTCGATGGAAATGATGAAACTAGTGAAATAGGGGTGGCATTCAACGTGGTAACTGAATATTTATTGAAACGTAAAACAAAACATATCATGTTGTTATCAGTCACTAATCGTCACTTCGCGAAGTGGTCCAGAATTTCTATTTAGCTGTTCATGCACCTCGCACAGTTTCTGATCTCTTTGAAATCCCCATCAAAAGCGCAAAACACATCCGATTTAACTAAAAATTAGTGTTCTTATGTTTTTTGGGTCGCTGATTCCAAATCGAAACTCAAAATTTCCAAAAACAAAATGGCGGATTCAATATTCAGGCGGAGTATCATAAGGCGGAGCAAAGTTACAGGAGCTTTTCCCAAGCTTCGTCTCGACTATACTGTCATCGCTACCGCTCGTCATCACTCTTCACTCTTCACTACTCTTCCATCCTTTTCTGATTCGCTCTCCTTTCATCCATACTTTGCCGTACATCACTTTCTGAAGCACTCGTTTCACACGCGTCTTACACTATCGTTCACACATATATAAATATCCTGCAATAATATTACAACGATGCAAGTCTTCATAATTTTCAGTAGTTTTTGAAACATACGTACTATTGTTTTAATACCGTACATGATCCTAACTTTCGCTTTATTATATCACATTGAGCACATATGGACTAGTTATGGCTCTCTTACTCAAGATAAAATGATTATTTTATGAACTCGTTAAATACCGGTCTTTCGCTAGTTTCATTATATCTACTGGAGTGAAAATTTTCTTTTAATATCACGTATTTCCTAATCGGAAACTTTAAATGTATACGTTGTAAAATACTCAGCGGAATTTTTCCTCTTTACCACATATAGCTACATATTAAATGTAATGGGAAATTCGTAAATATTACAATTAAGGTCATACGAAATATTGAATTTAATAGTGCTAGTCAACGGTGACCACTGTAGCAATCAACATGTTAAAAAATATTTGAATCGTGAAATGGAAATCTATTCGTCGTTTTTAGACTGCAAAATTTATTCTTACTATATTGTTACTACCCTCGAGAGGGTAGTAATTTCTTACTACCCTGGAAAGGGTAATAATCTCAAATTTATTCGTATTTATCTGATTCCAACAAAATTCTTTTCATTTTCCTTTATGTATCACACCAAACACATACATACATCATCAGCTGTTTTCGATCGATATTTCTTGGCAGAGCCAGGGTCGTCGAACTCAGCTGAAACATTTGACAACCACGCTACACGTACAATAGCATACAACCATACACATATTCACACAACCATGCATAGAACTTTCCAAACATTTCGATACACATACCAATTAAACAAACATTACACGCATTTTCCACCCCTCCAAGAATATTCCAAACAGTTCTATGCAATTACATAATAAAACATTTATACATACACAACGCACACACTCAACAACGGAACAGATAAATACGAGTAACCGCACCCCGGCGATCACTTCCACTTTCACTTCTCCTTGTTAATCATATTGTCACGACTGCTACACCATTTTATCAAACCCAGTATTTTTTGTTACCTCCAATTTGATTTTGAATATACATATATTTACGCAATAAAAAACTAGTCGCAGTGACTAACCGTGATTGCGACGAGATCGAGAGTTATTATCCCGATTTCAACATAATGCACGCCCGAGAGAGCATCGACTCCGAATATCGGAACGACGCACAGTGGTCCAGAATGAGCGGCTAGCGGAGCTTTTGCCGAAAAGTCGATTTTCTCGAATCGCTTTTTTTTTTCTTTATATCGATTCCTAAATGTCCATGGATTTCAGAAATCGCAAAATTAATGAAATCGGACAAAAATTGTAGTTACAACAAACGCTTAAAGTTGGAACTTTTTCTCGAGACCAATTTCTATCGAAAAACCACGTTGTCTTCTTCGTCGCGACGTGTCCTTGGGACATCATCACAGTCCTCCGATTTCGGAGCCATTTCGGACGAGCCGGCATCGGCAAGAAACCAACGAACATATATTATGTACTCAAAGTTATAGCAGTTCACGCTACATTTATTATTATATTTTTGTTGAAAATAGAGATAACTTAAATGAAAGTATAATAGTACATTAGTTTGAGAGATAGGTGTTTGATTACAAAACCGAGATTTATAAATTATTGAGACCCATGAAATGCTACTTTTTGGACTAAAGTATAAATAATTCGTTTAGATGCCATTGTTATGATATAATCGAGGGGTTTTAAAAGTACGTGTTCACTTGAAGTCATACTGGTATTTTGAGTTTTCTATTGGCATTGTTCTTAACCGGGAGTTCGAAGTATGGCAGCACCGACGACGTTAATATGTTAAAGAAATAAATCTGTAATTATTCTAATCGATCAGTTCTAAAGTGACAGTTAAGCATAATATTATATTTTATGTGTATACTATATTACACCCGATAACAATGTCGTGATATTTCTTTGTTTAAAATCATCGTTATTTGTGTAAAACTGATATTGATAGTATTATAAACCATTTTTCAGATACACTAAATACATTGGCTGTTATGTTATTACATTGCTGAATAGCAGGAGTGCATCTCTATTAACATCGCCTTGACTTCTTACTGGTATTGCGATATGGATTTTACAATGTTGTCGCTGCTTTTGGTCATCATAAGCATATTCGTCTATTATTTAATTAATTGTTATACTTACTGGAGCAGACGTGGTATACCTTCGGCGAAGGGAGTAATACCATTTTTGGGTCACATGTTGCCCGTACTGTTACTTAAAGAGAATGTATCGCTGCTTTGCGAAAAATTGTATTATGAAAATAAGGATTATAGTATGGTAGGATGGTATAATTTCAGCACGCCTGTGTTACTAATTCGAGAGCCTGAATTAGTGAAAACCGTTTTACAAACTAACTTCACGAGTTTTCATGAAAATGCTGTGAAAATTGATGCTGAGCGAGATCCTTTGCTCGCAAAGAATCCATTTTTTTGTTATGGCGAAGCTTGGTTGACTGGAAGGAAACGATTAACGTATGCTTTCTCGAATATGAGATTAAAGATTCTCTTTGAATCTGTAAATCAGGTGTGCAACAAATTCCACGACTATATAGAAAAGAGATTGAAAGGAAATGATAAATATGAGGTCGAACTGAAACCATTATTGTCAAAGTTTACCGGAGAAGTCGTGGCGAATGCCGGATTAGGCATTGAAGGATTTTGTTTCGAAGAGGAATCGCGCCCCGAGTCTTTCGATGCAATTGGCAGATCAGTTTTTGAACCGAGTGTCAAAAATGGACTTATACAATTGTTGCTTCTTGTAGTACCTATCCTGGGCAAGATACTTAGATTAAGATTTATATCAAAGGAAATACAGGATTTCTTTCGAAGTACTGTCAAAAGCGTTTTGGAAAGTAGAAAGTTAGAATCATCACGAAAGAATGACTTTCTGCAATTGATGGCTGATTTAGAAAAAACAGAAGGCGAGAAATTCGATGAAGATGCTGTAACGGCTCATACCCTTTCCTTTTTTGTGGATGGCTTTGAAACTTCTAGTATTACATTAAGCTTCGTTGTATTTCAATTGGCAGCTCACCCGGACATTCAAGAAAAACTGAGGGAAGAAATTATGCTGGTATTGTCTAAACATGACGGTATGCTCACGTATGAATCTACAAAAGAAATGACGTACATGGATCAAGTGATAAGTGAGTCGCAAAGATATTATGGTGCTGTGGGTGCCACTACCAAATTATGTACAGAAGAATTCGAATTGCAAGGCTCTGACGGTTTAACTTGCCGTGTGACACCTGGCACTGAGATTGTAATATGTAATCAAGGAATGCAAAGGGATCCAGCATATTGGACTGATCCGGACGTCTTCGACCCGGATAGATTCGATTCCGAAAGAAAGAAGGATATTATAAGATTTGCTTATCTTCCTTTCGGTGAAGGACCGCGAATGTGTGTTGGAATGAGAATGGCTTTATTACAGATGAAAGCTTGTTTGGCTGCCTTGCTAAGAAACTACAAAGTGGAATTGTCTCCGAAGACACAAGTTCCGTTAAAGTTTTCTGGGAAATACTTTCTGGCAGCACCAGAAGGTGGTATTTGGGTTAATATTAAACGAATTTAAAATATTATAGTGAAGTGCGCAACTTATTCTACATATTGTATCAAAGATATGTTGTATTTTTATTTGATTATGTGTTATAGTTAAACTTTATAAATGAATACATTATATAGAATCAAAATAATTCAAATTCTTACAAATATTAAATTTTATTCGAACTCGTTTCATTCAATATTTTATCGTATTATGTTCTGTTAATTAACAGAACGGTAAATGTACCATATTATTTAGGTTAAGATCGGAAATGTGTAGAAACATTTCATGTTAAGTTTATAGTTTCCTTTTTTTACCAATATTATCACTTCAGCAATTATGCTGTTATTGACACTACAATCTGTAGAGGAAAACGAATAAAACATTTCTGATATGTTTGATATTATATTATTGATGAAACCGATTCATTTCCTATGTTTAAAAAGTTGTCATTTATTATATGAATTAATCACTAAACTTAATAAATTTTCTTTGAAAAATTATTAAATAGCAACAACGAATATTCACACATAATTCAACACTTCACACAGGTACAATTAATGTTTTATACATATATATATATGTTATATCTATATATATTTGTGTGTGTATTATGTATTGATACTCCGATATAATTTATTCATTTGCAACGCGATAATATACCTACTGGCAAAAATAGACCACTTCCAATTAGATAAGAAGTTTAAAAAAAGACACTTTTAATCTTTTTCTTTAATTTTAAGATAAAATACATTTATTCACAATGTGTGAGTAACCAGAAAAACAACCTTCGACTGATACGTTCCAGCCGCTCCTGTGACGGGATTGTACAAGAAGGAGTTGGAAAGATCTTAATTCTTCGTTTTGGGTCGCTTGCTATGCATAGACTAAACGCCGGGAACGGAAATTAAATGAACAAAGGGCCTTTGGGGTGAACAAAGAAAAGGAGATCGAATTACGATCGATGTAGACGCATTTATTTTGTGAAACACGCTGTAGTATAATTATTTCAGTTATTACCGCGCGGCCAGAGATTCATATAATCTTCTCCCTCTGTTATATGTATGTGTCTTTAGAGCTCAAAAGGTTAATACTGCACGACACACTCAACGCAGTTAGCTCTTTTAAATCCCGGACGAGCCCCCAAAAATGCAGGAATTAAACGGGAAAAGTGAATAATGTTTATTTAAATTAACGAAGAACTGTTTGGTATCATTTTAATCAGAAAAAATCGGGAGGATCGGCCGTTTTCATTTTCGATTTTTTTTAAACCTTTGCTAACGTATTTGTGAGATTTTTCTGATTAAAATGATGCCAAACACGACATACTTTGAATTATAGTTACTTAATATTCAACCAAGTTTGACCTTGAATGAACTTGAGTCATAGGTCATTGAACTCGTCTTGAAACGTACTATTTCATGATGAATAAAAAAACATATCATTCCATTTAAAAAAACAAAGTTCACCTTCAAATCTCCGGAACGCCTCCTCCACCTATAACAAAAATTAACACACTACATGGTGTACCCTTTTAAACCATGTAACTTTTGTATATAACATTCTTTCGTGCAACGCATACTTTAAAAGTTATTCGAGGTGCACAAGTTACGTGGTCCACCCTGTATATACGACGTCAAGGACCCGCCGTCATTATTATATACTGAACCCTCGAAAGAATTATTACGATCAGTTACTGCCGAATAAGCGAAAAACTTTTACTAATTTAACGCTTGCCCTAATTCTAAATATTACACCCTCAAAAAAGTCAGTGAAGTTTTTGAAACAGCATGTGAGAGGGAGCTCTTCGAATGGGAAATTTTTCCGCGTAAAGACGTGGTGCAGCTAAAGCACTTTCATTAGCACGGCCATACATAAAATGCATATCTGCCATTTCTTCATTCGAATAATACGCTGACATTTTCACGATACTTTGTAACTGTGCAATATCTACAATCGTCGATCCGCAACTGACTGATTCTCAATGAAATCTACTGTCGGCACTTAACCGTTTTAGTGCCAGGGTTTTTTAAGAATCCGTGTCGGATTGTGCCATGCAGCGCGATAGCGCTTCGTTCATTTACTTGCAAGAAATGCCGATCGACGCGATTGCGCTGCTCTTATTTTTCGTATAGACGTAAATTCAATAAAAACAGCTTATTTATGCAGGTGGTTTACGATTATTTGAAAAAAGTAGTAATTACGAACCAAACGCGTTGCGAATTGACGATCGTGACCAAACATCGCGACACAGTTCACCACAGTATGCGAACAGCGCGATCGCGCTGCGTGGCACTAAAACGGTTAAATAAGAACATTGAGAACACGGATTATAAGCACCAAAGTAAACATCGCACGCGATGGAAGCAAGTAAGTCAATCATGATACTAGCAAACTAAAATGTTTATATCTCAGAAACCATTGACCTTTCGACCTACGTTTACTGAAGCTTTTTTACTCAGTACAGTGTATCCTATATATCATATAAATGTTGAATGGTTTTTTTGTACACTCTGTAGTTTTAGATGATAAACTTAGTTTTTCCTATATTATACCATCTAATATACACCAATCTCACATATATTTCAATGGATAATGTATCATCAACGTGATATTGTTATGGCGTAGTTTTGATGTTGGAAGTAACGCAGATAGATTACTCTCGTTATGATATGCCTATCATGCTGTCGAGATATTAAGCGGTTCGAGTTCTTCATTGGCAAATCAGTCTACAGACAGTTCTCCTACAGTGAATATCGTCTATACGTGCCTATTCAGACAAGAGGAATAAGATGGATTTTATCACATTATCACTTTTGCTGGGTGTAACAACCTTAGTTGTTTTATATTTAAAAAACCGTTATGCTTACTGGAGCAGACTCGGCATACCCTCTGCTAAAGGGTTAATACCATTGTTGGGACACATGTGGCCTGTGTTGAAGTTTAAATCCAATGTGACGGGTGTTTGTGAAAAAATGTATCATGAATATAAAAATTATAGTATGGTTGGATGGTATAAATTTACAAGGCCTGTGTTACTAATTCGAGATCCGGAATTGGCAAAAACCGTTTTGCAAACTAACTTTACAAGCTTTCATGAAAATGCCCTGTCAATTGATCCTAAACTGGATCGTTTACTCGCATACAATCCATTCTTTAGTTACGGGGACATTTGGACCACTGGAAGGAAACGTTTAACACATGCCTTTTCTAGTATGAGATTGAAGATTCTATTCGAATGTGTACATCAAGTGTGTAAGAAATTTCACGACTATATGGAAAGGAGGTTGGAAGGAAATGACAAATATGAGGTAGAACTGAAATCATTATTGGCGAAGTTTACCGGAGAAGTCGTGGCGAATGCCGGATTTGGCGTTGAAGGGTTTTGTTTTGAAGAGGAATCGCGTCCCGAATCTTTCGATGAGGTTGGAAAATCATTTCTCGAACCAAATGTTCAAAATGGTATTACGCAGGCGTTACTTTTTGTGGTGCCTTACCTGGGTAAGATATTTCAAGTGAGCTTCGTACCAAAGGAAGTTGATCGATTCTTTCGAAATATTATCAGGAGTGTTTTGGAAAGTAGAAAGAATGAGACAGTACAAAGAAACGACTTTCTACAATTGATGTCTGATCTGCAAAAAGCTCAAGGTGATAAGATCGACGAAGAAGTGTTAACGTCCCATGCATTCTCCTTTTACTTGGATGGTTTTGAAACTTCTAGTATTACCTTAAGTTTCATTATACATCAATTGACAATTCACCCAGACATCCAACAAAAACTGAGGGAGGAAATAAAGTCGGTACTAGCTAAATATAATAATACTCTTACGTATGAATCTATAAAAGAAATGACATACATGGAACAAGTGATAAATGAGTCGCAAAGAATTTACCCTGCTCTTGGTGTTATCAGTAAAGTATGCACGGAAGAATTCGAATTGAAAGGCTCCGATGGATTGACTTGTCGTGTAAAACCTGGAACTGAGATTGCAGTAAGCAGTGTGGGCCTTCAAAATGACCCCATATATTGGACTGATCCAGAAAAATTCGATCCAGACCGATTTAATTCAGAAAGGAAGCAAGATATTACAAAATTTACTTTCCTTCCTTTCAGTGAAGGACCACGAATTTGTGTTGGAATGAGGATGGCTATGTTACAGATGAAAGCTTGTTTGGCTGCCTTCTTAAGAGACTATACGGTGGAATTGTCTCCGAAGACGAAACTTCCGATAACGTTTTCCGGGAAACATATACTACAAGCCCCGGAAGGTGGTCTTTGGGCTTATGTGAAAAAACTTTAAATACGCCTGTATTTTCATATGTTCTATGTATTGTTTAAAATTTATGTATTATTCATACAGTAGAACGTCGTTGGGTACAGGCCGTCTTTCGAAGTTTCTGTAAAGAAAGTGTTTTATACTATAAGTACGTGATGTGGTGGTAAAGATAATATCTTCTTTTGTATGAACTTTTTCAATCATTTTTCAAGTTATATGTGGAACATAACTAGTTTATAATAAAAGGAAAAAAAATATCGGAAACGAAGAGTATTTACAGTATCGGCCTAGCATAATATACATCGTATACTGGATAGATATAGATAAATGGAAATTAACGAGTTTAATCACTTATGTTGATATGGATAATACATACTTTTGCAAAGAAGAGAACGTTTTAGTATATGGTGAAAAAAACTTCAATTTTATTTTAAAGCAAAAGGCGATTACATTTTTCAAATGTATACAATTATGGAAGAATAAACTTTGGTATAATATTAAAATTTGTTATTTATCAGTTCGGTCTGCAATTACCGAAAAAATAGATCGCACAGTCACCGTTTCATGAATTTATCATGTATATACATAGGACATTAATATCGAATTTGTTGAATCGAGGGATTTATCGCTCACGTTTATGAACATACATACAATTTAAATGTTTACTTTATTCTAAGGTACAACTTAACAGCACTAACGGTGGATGAAAAATTGGATTAAAATAAAAAGATTAGAAGAAGTAACAAACATTCCTTACTGACTATAAAATACGTAAATAGAAACAAAAGGCTGTATTAAACTTTGAACTCTTTGTTAATGCCACGGAGTTATTTGTAAAGATGCGAAATAAAATAAACATATGTTCCTTTTGCAGATTATTAATGATTATTAATAACAATATTCACAGAAGGTAAAATAATCAAATGTTTTTTTATTGTTTTATTGCAAAAGTATTGTTAAAAATAATACAATATTACAGAAATTAAACTTTCAGTATTTAAAATTCAAATATTTTATACGAGAAGAAATAAAATAAAAACATTTTGATAGTTACTAATACTTTAATAGGATATTAGGTATATGCTTTACACAGCCTTTTAGGACACTAATATAATTTGGCCAATGACTATTTATGTATTTAATCTTTTTTAATGGGATAAACGCTTCGTTACAAAATAAGAAATACAGTACAGTTTTGGGATACATCAAAAACACAGAAATAAATATGTGTGTGTGTGTGTGTGTGTGTGTGTGTGTGATAAAAACTAAGAAAGAAAACTAAAAATTAAATTTAATGATCTTTACAAGCTCGTGGAGCTCAAAATTAGATAACCTCCCCGGGTTGTTTATCTTGTGCGTCTTTTTTAAGAGATTACATGTATAAGGTAATGCTGTTTGTCAGATCTTTTATTAATACCCATTCAATTGGAATTTTATGTAAAAATTCCTTATAAATTTAATTTCTCATCTTTGAAGATTCGAATTGTTCTAATTTTTGAGGAAACAAAAGTAAAATAATGTTATGATTTACAATACAAGTATACATCCGATTTATAATTGAATCTTGCTAATTAGTGTTGTAAATATTTTTAATTGTTTGCTTTTAAAATAGATATATAACCAATTTGAAAGTAATGCTTTATACAAGTTTTAATTAGTTTCTTAAGAACGGACACGAAAGGAGTAGAAAATTTGAAATTTTACACTCGACCTTAGTTAAGTGTTGCTTCAAAATTTCAAAAAAACTGTTTCAAAATTATATGTCACGATCTACCAGACGTTATTTTACACCTTTAGATCGGTGAATATTTGCAAAATTTTTACTTTGAATTTTTGAGATTTTTTGGATTGCATTATTATATTATAATTTTTATCAGCCTGATAATAACATCGTAAGACGGGATCATCAGTGTTAAAAAACAAATGAAAATTACAAAAAATATGAATTAGTGTAGTTAATCGCATACAGTTAAATATCGAATGGTAAAAGTAAACTTTTTTCTCATTTTTCTATGTTTTACTTTACCCAGCTGTTTCTGAAAATTCATATCACATTAGATATTGCTGACTATTGGTTAAATCTAATTGATTAGACGGGAGTAATTGTAACTTGTATTTGCATGCTTTGACTCATTTCGATCTTGGTGTCGAAGATATTCCTTTTAGAACTATGACATAATATCAGATTACTCAACAGTATAATGTACGTAATGAAATTTTCATTACGAAACGTGATTAATTCTCAGTCTGTAAGAATAGAGTTGCTGTAACATCTCATACATTAAAATGGTATAAATATATGCACCAAGTCAGTGCATGGCTATTATGTAGTATGTACTTACACCTATACTGCACGTATCTATAATATTAATTGCCGGTTACAAAACCTTATTTAATACTCCCTTCGTTCCAAAATAAGTGTTTCATTTACACATTTTACTTGTTTTGAAATAATTGTCCACTTTGCAGATGTAATTTAGTGTATTATAATTATTAATGTTATAAGTTAAAATATTATGTAGCATAAACGTAAATTAGAAAAACGGCAATTAAATTAATTATCAAGTGTCTGTCGAGCAGATGTAATTACTTCCTAACTACAAATGATGATTTTTCGTAATGCTTTGGTGGGAGGGTACTCTACGTTTGGGAAATATGCGGCATGGCCATATTGCTGTTTGTTGTTTTAAAAATGTGTAAGAAGACATTGCAAACACCTTTTCTTTTGTCGTGAGTTAAATCTGTTTTTTTATGTCTCTGAGGATTTTTTGTAATTATTTTTGACTGTTAATAACAAAAAGTATAACGACAGCCAGTAATATTCGGTAACAACACTTTTTGACGGTTCGGCTAATAATTGACTATCGGCTTCATTTAAGTTGGTTACAAATTCGTAGGGTTGTAGGTTTCGTTCTCGAAGGGCTCTATTTGCATTTGTACATTGTTACCGTTGTCACTGTTTCAGAGAATAATAAGCAAGGACTATATAATTTCAATATATTTCAAAATGAGAGCTTCTAAAGACGTTTGTTAAGCTAACATAGGGCTGCCAAATGTTGGTTTAACAGATTCAAAAAGTGCAGCGTCCAACAACAAAAGAACGACAGACTTTCGCTTTCTTCCAAATTCCTCTTTCTTCCTAGATGTCTCCTTCGCCTTCGTTGGCCATCTGAACGCGGTTTTTATTAAACTTACCTGAGAGGTAGGTCTCGAAGAAATACTTAACACGTATTTTTTATCCGTCTCTATCTGTATTAAGGTGGTGAAAACCACCCTCTTTCGAACGAAATCTTTCGATGTACGTTTCCGGAGGCTAGGAAGATATCAATGATCTGCGTTCGGTGTCAGGTTCGCTCCAGGGCCCTCCTGGGGAGAGGAACATAAATACTTGCACTTTTCTTAGTGGTTCGGTAATCCAGTCCTCCAATTTCTAATTTCGTATAGCTCGCCGCTGCTGTAAGTATTCGAGCCAGCAAGGATATTTCGTTTGTTTCTTTCCGAAGGACCTGGTAGTCTTAGTTACTCAGCGAAAATTAAATCGCATAGACGCAATTAAAAGTTAATTTGCGAGAGAACGGTTCGATTCTGATCCATGGCTTTGGTCATTGTCAGACATTTTATCTATGTAACAAGACGACTGCGATGAGCTAATACAAAAAATCAGCTACCTTCCGCGAATTTTGCGGCGGGATTTTTTACAAATCCAACCGAAGGTGCATAATTACTGTACGTTCTCTTTATTGGGCGAACAGTTTCGTCTATTTCTTAAGTTTAGAGTGCTAGGCGAAATAACCGCAGTAGTTGGAGCGATAAAATACAGGAAAAAACTGACGAATACACCGACGTTTTCAGCGTGCTTCTTCTCAGTAGTGTGTAACACCTCTGTCAATTAAGTCTGTTATTTGTTCTCTTTACTGCTGTTTTATGTTACATAAAATAATATAATACTTACACAAGTATATTATGTAATTGTTTAAATTACATATGTCTATGTACAGCGGGAAAGAAAAATTGTATATATTTTGAAAAAAAAATAAATGAGTTAATCTAATTCGTTGCCAACGCACAGTGGAACGAATCGACGATCCAGGTGGAAAAAAGTAACTCGAGAACCATTTATTTTAGAGAAAAATGTTCTATACAAAAGTTTCACAGTACCGTGAAGAGAATATCGGTGTAATATTAATTTTTTATTTGTCATATTTCTTCAATGTTATTTAAAGATGAACTTCATTTTTTATACGAAAATCTATATCTATCTTTGCAGATTTTTATTCTACAGAAGAAATAAAGAAACTTTTGTATAGGTCATTTTCTTGTTGGGCCTTATGTTAATATATATTTAATAAAAAAGTGCCTACTAAAGCCTTGCTGCTGCTGCTACTGTAGAGGATGGAAAGTCAAATGATGTATTCTAAACTGCATAAGCTGCTCTATTACTTATTTAATATTAAGGTAACATCAATTTGTTCAATTTTGTTCTTAGGATAGGCCAGTGGTCAGCAAATCGTAGGTCGCGAGCCGCATGCGGCTCTTTAGCGACTTGAGTGCGGCTCGGCCAGTCGAGCACAAAAAATTTTATCAATAAATTAGATTATTATCATATCTGGTTTAGTAACTAGTTTAAACCGAGTCCAAAAAACATGGTTCTTGACCGGTTCTTGAAAAGAAATTTGGGTCTCAACAAACTTTTAATTGTCCTGTTACTGATATTTGGCTCTTTTGACTAATGAGTTTGCCGACCACTGAGATAGGCCATTCAATTTATGTCCTATATCATACGATACTTTTATGGAATCCGTGAAGTTATAGACCGCGTGCCCCATTGAGAATCGACAGCCGGACTGTCTCCTTAATTTTGCGGTAGGTATAACAAAGAAGAGCACAGGTAGGCGCACAAAATCTTTGCGGAAATTACTTCTATACAGGGTGTCCCATTTAAGTTGAGATTGTAAAAAATCTCGAAAACGGGTGATTTAAGAAAAACCAAGCGATGCGTGCCCCTTACTATTGCGGGTGGGAAGTCTGATGGCATTACTGATTTTTCAATGGGTGGGCGTCTTCAAGGTCACTTCAAGGTAATCTTGTTTTTTTGTGTCATAAACACCTATTTTTTATTTCGGAATTATATTCTACATAAAAACATGGATCACTTTTGTTTGAAACATTTTGTTGTAGATTTAATATTTCTTAAGATACCAATCTCTCTCTCTCTCAAGGTACCAATAATATACTTGAAGATGTAAGCCTACCAGATGAAGTATCAGCATAAATTTTAAAAGACGTTTCGCCTGATATCTTAAGAAATATTAAACTACAACAAAATGTTTCAAACAAAAGTGATCCATTTTCTTATGTAGAATATGATTCCGAAATAAAAAATAGGTGTTTATGACACAAAAAAACAAGATTACCTTGAAATGACCTTGAAGACGCCCACGCATTGAAAAATCAGTAATGCCATTAGACTCCCCACCCACAATAGTAAGGGGCACGCATCGCTTGGTATTTCTTAAATCACCCGTTTTCGAGATTTTTTACAATCTCAACTTAAATGGGACACCCTGTATAGTCTAAGGAATATATGTGGAAAGTTTCAATTCCGTACCTTTCGGCAATTTTTAGCTATTCGATTTTTAAGTGACGTTGCAACGTCTTATTATTCCTACTACTTTTTTACCTTTTCTACAAACGCTTATTTTCATATTACAAATATGCCGTTATGGTTACAGTAATTATATAAAGTACGCTGTCATGTAATGCGTAACTAATCTTATCTAAAAATAAAAAAAATAAATCATGTATTATATCTCTCACGTGTTGTGTCTGTTTTCGATGTTTATCAGCTTTGCACGCATAAGCTCACTGTGTGTAAATACGTGTATTTCTATTTACAGAATTTTATTTATTTATCTTAACACTTTACCAATCAGTAGCCGATTAATCGGCTTTTTGTCCCCAACGCTCACTGACCGGTAGCCGAATAATTGATTGCGATAGCAATCAGCAAGCATTTGTTATTTGATATTGAGGTACTAATTGATTTTCTCTGTAAGCATCCATATTTATCTATCATTTTGAAAACTTAGTGTTAGCCATTTTGAATTCCGGAAGACTGTCAAATTTTGGAAAGAATAAACTTATAAATATAGTGATCAGCGGTCGAAGTGCAAAACCCCTAAGACAATGCAGAGTTTGTACAATTAAAGAAAAATAAGAAGTAAAACAAGTTTTATCTGTAACTATTGTGATGTTTCACTACACAAAGGTGACTGTTTTGAGCGGTATCATACTTTTAAAAAAATATTAAATAATTTCTTATTTGAAAAATATCGTTATATGGATTATGGTATATAGTATATATATTAAACTGAAAACCATTGTAATAGAAAAAATATATATTGCTTAACACTAACATCATGAAAATAAAAGATTTTATTAAATTTGCCTAATTGTAAACCGAAAAAGGGCCAGTGCCCGGGAAGATCTGCTGCTGAGTGGCCGATGAGAAGTGCATAAAATGTTGAATCGCTACCGGTCGGTAAAGTGTTAATTACGTCATTTCTTATTTACTAAAATTTGTTGTCACATTGATTTTCCGTTATTTAAGGAGAATGAATTTCAATTTATAGTATACCAAACATTAACTAGTCATTCAAAGTGACTACAAATCTTATAAGTATGACTATGAGGTAATTGTATTTAGGATGTTATTAAAGCTTCTGTTGTGATATATTTCGATAAGAATATGACGAATGTTCTTCGACTACTTTTTAATGTAAAATTTTATTATCAACTGTTGCGTCATATATGATCTACGTACATACAATCAGTTTGAATGGGTATCAAGCAGTTTCTGCTGAATTAATTTTTTGGGAAGATACAATGTAGATCAGTGGTTCTCAAACTGGGGTTCGTTGTCTTCTAGGGCCTTGTTTCTCAATGTTCTTGAAGTCGGGGAATGCTAAACTGTGATATCTTTTTGCGCAAACACTTATAATACATCATAAGCTTTAACACGAGGGTGGTTAACCTTTTTGAATTCAAGGGCACTGTGAAAAAAAACGACATTCCTTGGAAAATAATGAAGCGGTTTACTCTTCCCGCTTTGTACTTGCGACTCCTATTGCATGGCATATATATAAGGCCCGGAGTCATGTGCACTTCCGTCTACCGTTCTCGGTTAGAAATGTGCACCCAGTGTAGATGGAAGAGTCCATATTAACCTCAGTTTATAATAATTCATATAGTGTTAAGTAATGAACCCTATTATAATTAGGGTGTACCCTCTGTTATACTCACTCTACCCTGCCTTTTCCAAATAATACTACTATTGAAGAGCAAAAATTCGGAATGGTGTCACGGGCCCATTATAAAAAATTATCCATTATCTTTAATGAAGAATATTTATGAAAAATACAAAATTAATTGTTAATATGATAGAAGACTTACGTAAATTGATTTAATACAAATAAATCGAATCGGTGCGTATATTGGTAATCACATAAATAAACCACATTGAGTGCTCAGAATTCAAATGTAAGCTGCACAGGCATACGACTGCGCGAAAGGCCGCAATTCGTTTACCACTCGGTATAGCATATAACGTTATTTCTCATAGTAATTAGGTGGGTATTTGATTTTTTCGCGGCACACGAGGATTGGAACTCCTCCGGATGACGGATTGAGAACCACAGCTCTAGGGGACCGCGAGGAGTCACTTACAAATGTGTGCTATGTGTGATTGTTATCACTGATTCTTACGTCCCGTGGAGAAATCCGATTTAATTCCCCTCAGACTGGGTACAGTGGTTTAAACACACTTCTTTCCCGGAATTCAGCAGCATTTGTACCGAAGGTTTAGGCCCGATGTCTTCACAGATATCATTCGCATATCGTGAAGCGTCAACAATTTTGTGTTAACAATGACTCTACAAATCAGATTCCCATATCTCATTGGATGTACTATAATGCACACGCACATTGACGAATGCTTAACAGGGAAGTTTTACTGACGACTGAGAACTTTTTGGATTGCTACGACTTATTCTGTTTGAATTTCCGCCGTGTTGTGACAGAGACTTATCTTTGAGTTCTTGTCAGTTAACACGTTGAATGCCATGGGGGTCACCGACGACCTGCGCGATTGAATTCAATGAAATTTCATAGGACTTTTAAATTATAGTATTTACGAATTTGTTAATTAAGTCAAAATTTAATCGTTGGTCTCAAAAAGTAGGTAAAATCCTGCTGCCTATATATCTCTTTGTGCCTTTAAAGTTTCTGCATTGTAAATATGTGATTTTAATAGAAAAAGTTTCGCTTCAGTGGAAATTAAGAAAACTGGCAAAATACCGGCGGCATTCAACGTGTTAATTCTGTTATTCTCGGGAGATATAGGGTTTTTAAAGGAGCCTCAGAGAAGTGAATGGGAAGTAGGGATTACAGGGGGAAGTCAAAGGGTCAGGATAAGAATTTGGAGTTTTGGAACTTGATGTAATGATCCAGGGTTGAGTAAAGGAACTGTGAGCAAGAGTTGAGTCCCTGCATCGTCGTAAAAAATAAATATTTACTTATAAAGTACTGAGTAATCGTAATATCAAGGGAGCGTTACATTACAGTACATTTTAGGACTGGGATTTGCTACTTTCTGAATAAATAATTCTTTGTCAAAGAAGTTTTGGTAATAATAGCCTGTATGTTAATTCTAGTTAATTTTAAAGGTTTTCTAGAATCTAATAAATCTAAGAGATTGCAAAGAGACTGTCACATAAGAAATCCTGAAAAAGTTTGAAAGTCATAGATGTAGACATTTTGTTTTCTTTGTTTCTCTGAATAGGACCTACTTGAAATATTGTCACTTGCTATCGCTTCATATGAACTACCTGACTCCTTTTAAATATCATGAACCATTATTTTGGAGACTAAGAATTTAATAGAATTGTGCAGGTCGCACAATATTTTTCATTTGTGCTCTTTATTTTGCTAGTATGTAAGTGTTGCTGTAACGATTATAATTTACCATTTTAACGATAGAGTGTGGCTTGCGTACAAACGAACGGTGATATTTATTTAAAGGGAACATCGTTTGGTGCAAAAATAAGTAAACAAGGTTAAAATACAAAGTGTGTACTATATTTTCATTTACAAATGTTACGAATATATGGTATTTGTTGAGAATTATTAATGACGAAGACGTTCATGTGGTAAAGTATCATTAACAATGTTAATAAGAAGGCTGTAATAAAAAAGAACAGAAATAAAACAGAGAAAGTAAATAAACAAGGAATAGCTTCATGTGTAATCTTGTAATGAATGTATTAATAACAGATTTCATATTTCTTGTAAGGATTCTACAGTGTGCCCAGATGGCACAAACTTTTTAGACATTTCTTTTTGCTACAACTGTAAATTGTTGTTAATTGATTGCGAAAAATGAAATGAAATGAAATTTCAATTTCGATGAAATAAATAAATAACTATATATGTAATATAGTTGAAGTGTTTGAAATACATACTTGAAACGTTAACGCGAATCCAAGCACATCGAATACGGCGAAAAAAAATGTATGCTGACACAATGTATTGTATTATACACACATATAATAAATAATTCATGTACATACTAATGTACAAAACATACGTCGTAATGACATATTTTAATTAATTTTGGAGTTTAAGACATGGCGTTGGACACTGCAAGTGTATGTGGGTGTGAAAATTTCTAAATTTAAATTTGATTATTTATTAAACAAATAAATAGCAAATATTTAAAATCCTTAATTAAAACTACATACAAATCTTTAATTATTATAAATGACAGGAGTTGAGAAACCATTATCAATTAACTATGTCATTACAAAATCTAAAATATAATTACTTGTATATTTTAAAGCAAATTATACCATGTTTAGTACGATAAAGTTTCGAAGTAAGTACCTCGGTTATTATAAGGCATTTATTTTTTATAAACTTACTTCAGAACCGCATTCTTTCCATTCACATAATTTGCAAGCAAACCGCATTAATATGTCTTGCGGGCTCTTAATACTTGTAACTTCATTAGCAATTATTATTCGATACTTGTAAGCATAAAAATAATCTTTCCCTAAACACTTACTCATAGGAAAAATTTTGCAAACACGTCATTCATTCAGTTGGACCCTACACTACCTTTATGTATACACGTGTAATTTAAAAATCTCACATTTAGAAATCATTGTTAAACGAATTAGTAGTACACGTACGTTAATCAGTTAACTGTGTTCGACGTGCATACATGTCAATCCAAAGCTCTGTTGCGGTAACCTTTTTAACACTGAATTATAATTTTTTTATCGAATAAATATGTAATCCTTCCACGTTTTGTTTTCCTTTTTTCGTAAAATTTACAATAGGAGCATTTTTCTTGCGTTCGACGTGTATACAAGTCATTGTTTGATTTTAATTTCGCATCCCGTGAGAGATTTTTAAAACTAAACTCCACAGTTAACTGGTTAATACTCGGGATAACCATAGAAGCCTATATACGTAGAATACGTATACATATGTACACAAAGAAACGCGTCACTGCGTGTGTTCTACTGACGTCAAAGTTGACCCTGGACTACGTGATCGCTTCAAGTTGGGTTTATCGTGCGAAAGGCCGCACAGCTTGTTTTTCATGGTCTTTTTAGACGACGTTCAGCAACTACCACCGATGTTGATGACCATTGAAAAATTCAGCTAAAAAATCTTTCATTAAATACAGAGGATGATTTGTAAAATAATCGGTACGCAATTAAGTAATACTATTTAAGGAGTATTAAAATTGGCATTGTTCAGAAAAGGCAGTCCGAGCGTATATAGAAGGATTTTTGTACTTGCCCTAACTTATTATTAAATGTAACAATGTCAGATATTTTTATTGTAAACACAGAACCACTAATAATGTTCGATGGAATTTCAAATTAAATTGGTGAAAGAGGTTTCGTTGCGAAACCTACATAGAAAAGGCAATTTTATAATACATGTGATACACATGTATCTTAATGTTACATTTTGAGTTTAAAGAATCGTTACATTCTGCCTTACATTTGCAACTTAATGAATTCAATTCAAATTGTTCCAAACATTATTTATACTACTATGTTAAACATAGTATTATTGTAAGCAATAACTGAGTTGCTTAAAAACTAGTTTAAAAAATTGATTTGTTAAGGAAAAATACGAAATTATCACACTCGTTTCGTTCGCGCTTGTCCACGTCTCGCATCCAAATCTGTCGCCACGGTCGCTCACCTTTCTCAGCTGTTTCCTTCATTTCACGCAACGTCCCAAAACACACAAATATATGCTTTCGCATCTTGTTCTCCGTTCGTTCATTCCATCAGCTGTTTCGTTGCAATGTATAATACCCTTAAAAATTCACATACATAGCTAAAAATATTCCTGTCCCTACATTAAAAATGTTTCCATTCCTATCTACGTTCGGTCGCTCTGCAGGGGCATCTGACCTCAGTTATCCTCCGCGTTCTCTTGATTACTACCAATTCGAATCATCTTCTGTATCGCTAACCCAAAATACACATGTACAGGGTGTTCAAAAAAACCATTCAATATTTATATGGTATATAGGATACACTGTACTGAGTAAAAAAGCTTTAGTAAACATAGGTCGAAAGGTCAACCGCTTCTAAGATATAAACGTTTTTGTTTGCTAGTGTAATGCGAAATCGTAGTTTCGCGGTTTTCGGAGACACCAAACTCGAGAAATGGACTTTTAGAACTATTTGATTTTATTCTGATTTAGAATATACGTAGATTCGTAGTGGCGAGACAGAGTATAAGTATGAATTGTAGTATATGTTAATCGTTAATTCGTTAGTGCGTTAATAGTAATGCGTTAAAAGAAGGATTTTCGTCGGGGTAAGGGTTTTTAAGGGCTTTTGGAAAAGGAGTGGGAGTGATGTTGCTGGTGGTCAGGGCCAAGGGGTAGGGATAGAAAGTTGGAACTTGGATTTGCGCGATGAATCGGGGATGACTAAGGAATGGTGACTGTGCTAGGGAGTTAAAAGGTCGGGATGGAATAATAGGAGATCTGGATTTGAGGTGGTGAGTCAGTGGTGATGACAGAAGTTTGCTATGTACAAAAAATTTGTCCTTACTCATTAAAGGTATCCTACGTACTATCTAATCGGAGGGTCGATACATTACACTAGTATCATAATTGACTTACTTGCTTCCATCGCATGCGATGTTTACTTTAGTGTTTCTAAACCGCGTTCTGAATGTTCTTATTCAAGTGTCGACAGTAGATTTCATTGAGAATCAGTTAGTTGTGGATCGGCGATTGTAGATATTACACAGTTACAAAGTATCGTGAAAATGTCAGTATTATTCGAATGAAGTAATGGCAGATATGCATTTTATGTACGGCCGTGCTAATGGAAGTGCTTTAGCTGCACGACTTCTTTACGTGGAAAAATTTCCCAATCGAAGGGTTCCCTCTCACATGCTGTTTCAAAAACTTCACCGACGTCTTTATGAAACAGGCTCACTTACACCTTGCCATTGAAAGTCTGCCAGACCTAGATTTGTATCGACACCCAATACGGGGAATTGACCCAAGACTTTTTTTTATGGGGATGTTTAAAGAACGTAGTGTATTCCCTCGCCGATAATAGACTTAGAAGAATTACGTAACCGAGTCCACCATGCTTGTCAAACAATTCGGCAGAAATGCGGAATTCTCGGGAGAGTTCGCGACTCTGTAAAAAGAAGATGCCAAGCGTGTGTAGAAATGGAAAGCGGACACGTGGAAAATCTTCTGTAAACATCGAAAATTCAGTAGTACGTCAATTATGATAATAACAAACAAAAATGTTCATATCACAGAAACGGTTGACCTTTCGACCTATATTTACTAAAGCTTTTTTACTCATTGTCAGTACAGTGTATCCTATATACTATATAAATATTGAATGTTTTTTTTTTAACACCCTGTATATACTTTATCGTTAACCCAAAATACACACATACAGTTGCGGACAAAAGTTTCCGAACTATATCGATTTTTGTATTTTATGCTATTTCACGTACTTCCTTTAGAATTATAAAAAAATCTAATTACGTTCGTCGATAGAAAATCTAATGGTCTATAAGAATTCACCGAAAACATCTTTATAAAAAATATATTTATTTTCTTATTATTATATTTCACATATTTGTCTCAATTTTAGCCCGACAAAAGTTTCCGAACGATTTATTAATATTTAGTTGATTTTCCTTCATTATCAATAACAGTTTGACCTCTTCTTGGCATACTTTCACTTATTATTTGGAGGTGCGATTGTGATAAAGAATTTCAAAGGCATACTTTTGCGAATGAATTATCAGAATTTTAAAACTTTCTGTCCCTCATCATCGTTCTACCTCGGTCCTTAAATTTTCTATAGGGTTCAGATCAGGGTTAAGATATGGGGTTAAGTTGAGATCGTCCAGGCCAATGCAAAACACCAACTTTTTGATGCGGCAGCCACGTGTTAAGTGGTTTGACTGTTTGTTTGTGTTCATTGTCGTGTTAAAACGACCAATAATGTAGCATGTTGTAAATAGCGTACGGCAACATTGTGTTCTACAATATTTCGTGGTATTGTATTTGATCCATCTTGCCATTAATACGGTGTAGAGGGTTAACACCATGCCACGAAAAACAACCCCAAACCATTATATTGCCCCCACTAAATTTCGCAATACTTTTTCTGTAGTATGCTTCTGTAAGATGCAAAACTGTTATTGATAATAAAGGACCATCGACTAAATCGTTCCGAAACTTTTGTCTGCAACTGTATATATACTGATGGAATATTTACTTGGCAGCTGAGGGGTCATTTGCTCTGATTCGCCCGACGGATAGGGACGTCCCTCTCCTTCACGCATTTTCGATTTTGACGCGCTATTGGCAAGAAAGACCCGCACATTCGTTGCGTCGTCATGTGAACGACGAAAGTAGTGTTTTGTTTTCGGTTGTCATTCGTCGATCTGAGGTTTCCAGGGCCGACATGGCGGGGATAGGCGGTGCGAGAGCAATCTCCCCTTCCGTCTCAGGTGCCAAATTGCCGTTCCCGCATAATACACGGGAGCGCCTTATACGGGAGTCTACTGTATAACAAAATGTTCACTTATTTCTGCCTCCTGATAACTGGCTGACATTTCCATTATGGCAAGGCTTGTTTACACAATAATATAAGTGCGTATTTCAATTATTTCCTTTGTGGTGTACATACTCTAATGAAATATAACAAGTAAAACTTAAGTTTGTAACAGTTATGTTAATTCGAGTAATCTTCATTGTTACCTATTTCCAGTAAGTGTCCACTTAATTTTGTCCCCGACTGTATATACAATATTATTTTTCGATGGTATTATTTACTGTTAAGATACACGGATATTTAATGGAAGCCAAGAGTGCAGGATATATCACTTCCTGACTTGGAAATTTGTGATTTCCGAGAAGGTTTATTAAGAAATGGTTCTTATCGTTTGAAAGATGTTCTCTATCATCACAGACGGTCACCGTTTGTCCCGATACCACTTTCCTTTGTAACGAAATGTGAATAATTGTTATTCTTTTTAAAATTTCAATATTTACGTCAAACATTAATATGCATGAGTAGAAAGTATTTCCTCCGAAAATGTGGCCAAAATTATTTTATTCTTTGTCATGCTACCTCATATAATGAGAAATGCCGCAATCTAATTACTCCTGCGGCTGTTTTTCCACGGTGGATGTGTACCGTGTAGACAAAAACAGTATTAAAAAAGTTTTGAAATAACTGATTTGCAAAAAGGTATAAAACTTGTGTTAAACAAACAGACAGACAATGGAAAAAGCTATTTAAAGTTTGGAATTGCTTTCGATAACGATATTTTATACAATAACACATGGAGCAAAAAGTAATGTGTTATGGAAAATTGTAATAAAAAATGAAAATTGCCCGAATATAAGTAAAGTGTGTTAAAGAAAACGGGTAAAGGTGAATGAAGCGTAAAAAAGGGTCAGGTGTCATTGATAGCAAATTGCAAAAAATGAACACGAGGAAGCTTTACAATATAACAGACTGACATGATATTTTATCACAATATTCTTCGACTAGCAGAATTTTTGCTCTGACAATTACATACACAGCTTTTCTATTTTTCTATTGTGAAATTATAGTTGCTCCATATATCAATCGTTTTTTAATTACCGTTAACATCAGACGATAAACGTACAGATTCGCATAATGTTTTTCTGTGCCAAGAATATAGGAAGAAAGTAATATTTTATAGAAGATATTTTGGATTCCACGCTATACGTAATCAATAAAATTGACAGCAACGAAGAATGTATTGTCAACAATAAATTGGAACAAAGGTATAATTTGTAGTTCCAATTAGTGTTCAGGACCACGGAAAGCGTGCAAGAAACCGTTTCGGCAATACTGCCAGTGTATTGTTTTCCTATGGCAAACAAAGAATTATACTGACTTTGATAATACCAAAATCATCATCTGTGATTACTTAGAAATATAACAACATTATTGGTGAAATAATAAAACCATTGTATACTTCGTTAACTTATTGGTCATCTTTAAACGTCGGTCAGTACAAAAACATGGAGGTAATAACACATAGAATATAATTATTGGTAAATAAAACATACACGAACTTAAAAAGCGTTTTTGATTCTTACAGAAAAAAATTAATATGTTATTTTTAGAACAAAAACATGACTATTGTGAGAATTATACATCGGAGTATGATTACCATTAGCTTTACGGCGTTAAATCTGTTATACTTATTGTTGGATAGGTATATCAAATAAGTATTTTGAAAAATACGGATTGAGCGGCAAAAAAGATGATCAAATCAAGTGATTTGTGTATTATAAGACACGTAAATATCTACTTCAGTGCTTCACTATATTTCAAAAATGTTTATAAAAAAAGTAGCAACCCGACAATTTGACCGCTTCCTAAAAAAAGGAAGGAGTGTACGATAACAACTCATCTCTTCTAACAAACTGTAATATTGCAGGAGTGATTAAATAAAAAAACAATGGCAACACTGGTACATCGTTTTTTATACATACAATTATCATGGAAAATAAAATGAAAATATTACAGTTTCATTATAAAAAAACGGTTGGATTTCCAGGCTGAATACTACATTATACTGCGTCAAAATAAATCTGTTGCTGTCCATGAATTACGATGTGGACATGGTACTAATACTTCTTGCAGCTATAATTACTTTGCTGTATAACCATAAACATTTATAAAACTGATAGTATTTTAAAGCAGCGAAATCCTTCAGAAATGAAATATTTTTAAAATGTTTGTATTATTATAACGGGTACGAAAACTTTTCTGCATCTGTAATAACATAACAAAAACATGGCATAATATAATAGTACGATTGAAAGTTCATTCGAGAAGTGACGAGCAATAAGAAAATTATGTAGGATAAAATTGTGCAGCTTGGATATATGTGAATCATTGCTGAAACAAGAGCATTACATTTATACCAGAAGTGTAGAAGATTTAGTCGAGATACATATGAGCCATTCACTTGTCATATCGATTGACTCCATAAAACCTAAAGTGGAGAAACGCGATGAAATATAATAGTATGCAGTCCTTTTCACAATTCCCTTCAAAATATAAATACAAAGAAAGACTGTAAAATATATAATCGTATGTAGTTTTCCTCTAACGAAGTATGAAATGAGTAGGGTGGAATAGCCTTGGAATTAATTAGATTGACTTCTGAAGTTAATTATTTATTATTCGGTGGCCAAACAAACTTCGTCTTTTAATGGTGTTAGTCATTATTATTACGAAAATTTATTCTAAACATAAAAAGTTAGGGTTCAATCAAGTACTTTGAGACTTTTTAAAAAAATTCAAAAAGAGGTGTTAATCACTTTGTGCTGTGAACGGCTCATATATTATTAGCCTACTAACTGTCCATGTTTTATCAGTTCATCGTGTAATCATTGATGAAAATTGATAATATTAAACTGACATACTTCGTCAACAAAAGATACATTGTTCTTTGTACTATGCACTTTCTAAAGAAGTCATGTATCGGGAAGAAAATCTTTTTATCCTACATTCACTGTACAAAGTCGACGTTTATTGGTCCATCGCGGTGTGCCTTTTGGTTGCACCCATTGAGGGGATGCAGTGTCCTAGTTTCGCTGAAGCTCGCTCCAACAGTCGTTCAACCCTCGGCCTAGATTTCCAGTACTGACGTCATTCGCTGCACTGTACACAGAATCATTTTTTGGTATTAGGTTCCGTGGTTTTCCTGCTCCGTATATTTCCGAACATGCGCATTTGCGGTTAAGTACATAGGCGTTCAACATTCAACGTACACGTTTGAATAATAAACACGGGTTTCTCAAAAACATGCGAATGAAATTAAATAGGAAGAGAAAACAAGGAATTGTAAGCAACTATAAAATTGTTGGTTATTTGCACATTGAAATTACATTGCTGCAATAAAAATCGATTCGAAACTGTGTGCGCAGAGGAATATAGGTAAAGGCTGTTTGCACACAATCACTGATTGAACTGCTCTTTAACGTCCAGAAAGAAACATCGTCGCTGCTCGTCACAATAACCATTTTCTCTTGTTCTGACAATGTTTTTGTAACTGAAATCAATACGATACTGTAGTATCGAAAAATTGTCAAGTGATCGCTTTTAACCCTTTGCACCCCGAGTAATTTTTACTATGAGCTACCGGCTGCTTCGGAATTATTTATACGGCGCGAGTACACATCTGTAGAGAATTGAAAACCTCGCTTTGACGTTAATTAGGAAGCGTATATATTTTGAAATTATGCTTTACAATATGAAAATGTAAAAAGATACTCCGGATTTACCTGACGATGGGGTTATCAGCTTCTATTATAATGTCGCTGCTGTGGCGACAGCGGAGTGCAAAGGGTTAAGTTAGTGCGAGGGGTAAGAACGGGGTGGAGTACGTCGAGACACTACATAGACGAAAGACAGACCCTTGGACGGAAAGCGGTTCTCGAAAGACAAAAATGGACGAAACCCTTTAACACTAAACCTACCGGCTTTATATCTGCTATATTGAAATATACGAAATATGTACTTTGGAAAATGAGATTTGAAGAGGTGAAAAAGATGGTCGGTTAAGTAATGTTTGTTTTATACGATAGACCTAAAATATTTACTGAATGGCTGTCCAATCAATTTGGGGAATTTTTAGAAAAAAATCAGAAAGCGGTCATTTGACCGCCATGGTAGGTTTTGTGTTAAAAAGAAGACCCACGGACAAACGAGACATCATATTACGTCTAATTGAAAGATCTGTCCGTTTTTTAATTAAAAGAAAATAGGACATTTTCAATACATTTATCAGTATTTATTGATCACTATAATTTCTATCGTTACGAATAACCCCTTCCCAGTGTGATGGTAGTTCCATTTTGGATTCCATTTTTGCAAAATGACTCGTTGCTAGAGGCAAAAACTCAAGCAGTGCTCAGGAAACATCTATTATACTTCATTTTTTATATTTTCCTCCTCTATAAGTTTTGCAAGGAGAGAAGCAGATGGGAATCGGATAGTGCTATAGCTCTGGAACGCTTGCTTGGCAGCTGAGGGGTAATTTGCTCTGATTCGCCCGACGCATAGGGACATCCCTCTCCCTCATGCATTTTCGATTGTGACGCGCTATTGGCAGAAACAGCTACGCACACAAATCAGATTGCGTGACAAAGAGAGAAAGCGACAGCCGTGAAACTGAGTGCGACAGCACGAAGTAGAGCGTGAAAGTCGAAGCATTGGCGTACGCACGAGACTTTTACAATCAGGATAGGTAGATACCGATGTTATCGACTTGCATAGACTACCATTTTTCAGTATCGTTAAAACAGATTTCGGTCCGACAATTTGGAATATTCATATACGTGAAAGTACGGCAATGCTACGACTATGCAAAATGATACGTCACGAGGCTGAGCGCCACAATTCCAGGAAATAAGAGGACGGCGCATGCGGGCTATAGGGAGGGGGTAGGCGGTGCGAGAGCAATCTCCCCTTCCGTCTCAGCTGCCAAGAAGGCATTCCCGAGCTATACCTAGGTCGAAAGAGTATAATAAATGTGATAATATTTCCCTGCCCAGCTTTGCTATTTTTTGATGAGTCGCCAATGCAGTATGTGCTCCGGCGTTGTCGTGGTACAGTATAATTTGTTTCCTATCGACCAGCGACGACAGTCTCTGAGGGATGTAAATCTTCATCGGATCTCTTTCGAACACGTACTCCTTCCTCCACTCCTTCGGATTTTAAATTAAAACTGCAAAAAAAATAATTGTATGAATTGAAAGAGCAATGAACTTTAGATTAAACAAAATTTAAATTGCCCTCTTATACAAAATGATATAATCGAGAATGTGATTTTTAGCTGTTGCGTAACTATAGCTCCAGCATTCTTATATGCTAATTTCAGTGTGTTTATCTGCAATTTTCATCTTACTATGCATCGTCTAACTTGCATAAGTAAATATTCTCCGAAATAGAAATAAAATTAAAAAGAATTTGCCACAGTAATATAAAAATTTGTGCCTTGGAAATGCCGCGTGGTAAATATCTAGCGGAAGAAGAAAAGGGGCAAATTTTATTCATGAAGGGGGCCGATTTTAGCATTCGCGAAATTGCTCGTAGGCTGGGAAGATCACATAAAGTTGTTATTAACTTTTTACATGACCCAGCTAATTATGGGAAGAATAAAACATGTGGACCAAAGAAGAAAATAAGTCCACCCACGGAACGAATAATTGTGAAAACGGCTAGCAACACACTAAAAAGTTGTGATAAAATGAAAAAAGAACTTAATCTTGATGTTTCACGGTGAACTGTACATCGAATTCTACAAAAGAATGATAACATCGTGAGACAAAAATTAATATCCGCTCCCAAACTTTTACCGCGTCATAAGACTGCGAGACTTGAGTACGCTCGAGCAAACCTGGATCCGAGCTGGCATTGCGAACCTTGATTTTAGATATTAAAATCTTCTAAATCCAACTAACTGCAATTTTTTCGTTGGCAACTAGACTATCTTTTCGGACGAAAAGAAATTTAACCTTGATGGACCCGATGGGTACAATTCATACTGGCGAGATCTCCGCAAAGAACCACGGTATTTCACGAAAAGAAATTTCGGTGGAGGGAGTTTTATGGCTTGAGGGGCTTTTTGCATTGATGGCATGCTGCAATTAACTTTTCCATCGAAAGAAATAAACAGTGACGAGTATATCGGAATTCTAGAAAATAATTTGCTACCCTTTCTTAAAGAAAACAATACACACAAGTAGAAAAGTGACGGCATGGTTTAAAGCAAATGGAATTAATATCATTAAATGGCCAGCATGCTCGCCCGATCAAAATCCAATGGAAAACATCTGGGCCATAACTGTAAGAAACGTTTACTCTGAAAATCGGCAGTACAAAAACGTTTCAGAGGTGCAAGATGCAATAATTAGAGCAAGCAAGGAAATTACCAAAGATATTTTTCGGAAACTTATTGATAGCTTACCAAACAGAATTTTTTCGCGAATTACAAAATCCGGTAGTCCTACGAATTACTAAAATCGTTTGTATTTTACTTTACTGGTTGTGGTGCTATAGTTATGCAACAGTGGAAACTCGCACTTTTGTTTATATTGTTTTGTACAAAGGGGCAAATTAATTAAAAATACACTAAAGTTCAATGTCTTCCATACACTTTAACACTAGAACTACCAAACCAGTCAAAATGACTGGTACACAATTTTTTCCAAAAATTCTCCAAGTTTATAGAGGAGTCTTAGAATAAATATTCTTCGTCCATCTTAAAAACCATAAATCACCGAATCGATTATCTTTTCCGCCTCTTGATTCCTCCTTTTTCAAAATACTTATTTAATATTTTGAAATATGATAGATTTAACGCCGGTAGTTCTAGTGTTAATTTCCTGCTATTGCTTTTTTTGCATTCTTAATCCAGAGTCTGAAGCAACTAAAAATTTAGGCGGTGCTATAGTTATATGCACCGTAGTGTATACGACCATCGTTCACCCTCTCCCTACATCCAGCAAATTCTGCTTTCGATGTTGAAAGCCACAGATTGGCATTCTTTTTTCCAATTAATTTTTTACGAGTAAGACGCAAACGGGCTAATGAAATCCCCGATTGCAACTGTGCTTGCAGCAAACGATTCCTCGTTCGGGCAGAAACTGTAAGTTGGAGAGAAGGGAAAGAGGAAGTACAAAGAATGTTTGTGCGAAACTCCTTGGAGAATTTACGCCGTTTTGAATACTTTGAAGCGCCGGAGTGGTCTGTTATGAGTTTCTCAGAATTTTCCACTGCTTACACCAATTTACGTAGGTCAATCGGCGATAAAGTTGTCGGTCGTACGAAATCTTAGCTGGGGGGGGGGGGGGGGGGGGGTGTAATAAAGGTATGCTTTATTACATCTTTTTTTTACACTTGCCGCTGTGGTTTTTAAATGTTTATAACGGTTCAGGTAGCATAGAGTCTTGGAAAACTCAATACAAATGATGAAGGATATGCAATTTGCAAGTACTAAACAATAAAATGGGCTCTAACATTATTTAATTTCGGAATAATAGTTTGGAAAAAAGGAAGTTGGAATCTCTCTGTAAGGCAAGCCGGCGATTCAATGACCTTAAAACTTTAATCAATTCCTAATATGCTATCTATCTTCAATGTTCAAGATCCGCCGTTAATTCCTTCTAGATGTTATTTATTCACTTTCCGGCAGTGTATATGAAAACAGTTTTTAGGGTTTGAACATTTTTTTCATAGCTGCAATTCCATGGGAGATATTTTTAAATTCACATTTAAACATAATTTCAAGTTCAAAGATATTTTGCAGCAGATTCTTTTTGGTAAATTTCTACCACTTCAAAAGTATAACATTATGCTTGGGTGATCAACTGCCTTAAGAATAGAATATAAATAGTTTTTGTTATTTCTACTTTTCATCTCACAAATTCTTTACAAGAAAGACTTCCCTTTTTTCTGTGGGTTTTCATCACGTACTATACTTTGAACCGAGTTTTCAATGGAATCAAATTGTACTTCTATCGATAACTAATGCCGGCCATTAATTACTATGTTAATGCAATAAATTATTTTGTTCGGTAATATAACATTAATTTATAATCAGCTTACAGAATTGCTGTTGCTTTGAATAATTCAGAGGCGGATTACATTATTTTTAATTAAACGGCACGCAAATTGTTAGAGAAATAAGGGGTTAAATGCATATTTGTGTCGCCATGTAGCTAAAACAGATGAATTTCAATGTGAGTTTAAAAATGCTTTCTTTTATCAGAGTTACAAACGTTTATTATTATTATTTGTTCTTGAACGACATTCTTTTACCGAAGCGTATTGCAAAAAAAAATATTTGTAGCTAATGAGAAAGCACTTGCATTGCACTGCTTCAATTGATTATACATATTTACTACTCCGTTACGAATCGTCTCAACCTTGTTATAATAATTACATAATTTGCAGATTGAACATTAAAAGTTTCGTATCTCTTTTATGTATCGAACGAAAAGCGCTACAAAAAGTTGTTCCTCTACTCCGGCACTGTTATTTTACGATTGTAACTAATTTAATTAAAAAAGATACGAAGCGAACGTTATTGACAATTCGTAAGGTAAATATTCTAATTGGCGACAACATAACTATTTTTGAACTATGCACTTCGTATATTTAATCATCATTTAAAGATACTATCGTAACTATCATTTATTTACACAGCACTTTCTGGCAGTTCTTGTACATCACTCTACCTAAATTAGAAATTATGAGATACTTCGTAGGAATGAAGCACAGTACTAATTACACTTTCGTAAAGAAAAATAAAGTCACAGCCGTTAAGTTTCTTAACGCAACATTCTTTCATTCTCATCGTTTCGTACGAGAACGTGTAGCACGTAACGTTGCCAAAACGATGCACGCAATACCTACCAGAAAAATATTTATTGTAATGTTTCTCAATACGTAGTCTGCATATTATTTAAGATCCGTGGTAGCACAGAAGTGCGAAAACAGTTTGCAAGGAATCTTCTTTGTAAATTCTGCTTATGTACACGTTGATATTATAAAATTCTAATCGCTTATTACTGCTTATTCAATGCTTATTCTCGTTTCATAATAAACGTAATATGATGATATATACGATATATGAACATATACAATAAAATACGTACATTTACGACACATGAACGACATATGAACGTATACTTTTTGCAACTTGATAACGCAATCTTTCTCCGATATTACTTTTTTAATTCATAGTTTTTGTATCCGCATTCATTTGCGTATAACGCATGACTGGGATTTAAATACATAAAAATACTTTCTGACAAAATTTTACTGATGCTTTAAAAATATATTTATAGACGATAGCAGTTCTGATTTCTTTACAAGACCTCAGGAAACAAGAAAGAAGGAGTCAAAGTTTTTACGAAACACAATAAAGGTCATAACTTCTTGCCAAAAACGTGTATGGAGGGCTGCTTTGTAAAAAAATAAGCGTAAAAAATATAGTTTTTAAAATTACGTACATGTTTTTTTAGATATGCATATGTGAGTTTAGCAAGAAGTTTTAGCCTCCAATGGATTATCGTAGGGTAGCCATTTTCGTTTCTTCATTCTCTTTTCCCCCAATATCTTGTACAGATAATTACATAAACAATTGTGTATTTAATAATTTGTATAATACTCCTGTGTTTAGAAGCTGTAGTACTTTCATATCTTTTGAAATAAATTGTTGCATTTTCACCAATAATGTATTATAGTAATAAAATACCCCTTCATAATGTATTATTCTTCTCATCAAATAACTTATAAACAATAAATAAAACATTAAGCGGTTACGGTATGTACAGAATCACTGGAATTAACTTTTGTCTCACGGAACGATTTTAATTTCTCGATCGAAAACAAAAGTGTGGAAGTTTCCCCTTATGATTTTCCCAGGAAAATTGTATAATCCATCACGGCATGCTATTAGACTTTCTACTGAACGTTTAACTTCGAAGATAAATTAGAAAAGATCCAGGAAAGCTGTTATATTTCGGATACCATTCTCGCTGGTCATATTTTTCAAACATGCTGAAAAGTTTACAACATTAAAGTATTATGCATCATTATATTTGGAGGAGTCTATAGAATCAGTTTATGTAAAGAAGTGTTATATAATTGTCACGATTGAAATATAAAAATGTTGTAAGTTAAAAATTTGCATTGTTTTTAGAACTTGATTTACCCAAGTAATGAAGCGTTATGAACAAATCAATTATGAAAGAAATATATAAAAATGAGGGTAAATGTATTTGATACAAAAAATCGGGTTGATCAGCATCATTTTATAGATTTACAAATATATAAAAATTGAAGAATGCTTGTAATACGTAAGTTAGGTACTATTTTAAGTCAAATTATTTCTTGATTGTTCATAATTTCAAAGCAAAAAGAAAATGTTTCTTTTAACAACATTACTTGGTATTTATCATGAAAGACTGGTTTTATCGTATAAAGAATAATAGAAAGAAAGAGAGAAAGAAAGAGAGAAAGGTAGTGAAAAAGAAAGGAAGAAACGAATTGACGTTGGAGGCTTTATTTTTATTCCGCGGAAGAGTTAGGGAAGTTTTAACGACCCGTGTGCCGGTATATATCTACGTCAGCACTGTTTTAAGAATATACAGTGCGTGCAAAAAGTATTCACAGTACTAACAATTTCCACTAATACTTTGGACACTCGTGTATTTTAATAAATGCTTGTAAATGGAATGTACATAAATTATGAAATGTATGTATATCACACATAATTTAAATAAAATTTAGGTAGTCGTACACGTCATGAATTTATGAATTTAAAATATGAAAAACGAAAGTTGCCTTTTTGTATAAGGCAGTGGTTCTTAACCGTTTCAGAATTACGAAACACCTACAGTTTTACAAGATTTTTGCGGAACACGGTGGTAAAGAACAGTATATATATTTCTTATATTGAATAATATATTAAAACTCGTATATATAACAGTTTATATATCAGCCAACAGCAAATGAGAATCAGTAAATGAAATGGTGGAATCCTTTCTCTAAGTTCACGAAGCACCGGTTTAAAATATAATACATATATATTTGTATTTGTTGCTTTTGTTGAAGCTGAGTAAAGCATATTTTTTTCTCTTTGTACAGTATGGGCACGTGAGGCTACCTTGTACTTCGTTTTTCCTCAACAGATTAAATGAAACAAAATCTAGAAAAATCAATTTGCAAGAAATGGAATGATTATTTGAGTAACATAACATATAAGCTGATACATTCTAATCCATGAAAACTTGATCAACTTTTTGTGAAGACATAAACAAATCTGACCAAGTATTATAACAGTCAACAGCTGATTTTTAATACAAGTGTCACTCGTTATTATAAAACGAGAAATTGAACACGATTTTGACTACAATTTATATGCCTTAACTGTATTCCGTTCAATTCGTTTCTAAATAATGACACTGGTCTGCAAAATTGAACTTTCTTTTTGGCACAAATCATTTACACTGATTGCTATGTATTTTGTTGCTTTGAACAAGAATATGAAAACGGTTTTTATTCTTCAGCCTGTATTTATGAGAAAATCAGTTTAGAAAAGAAAGCAAAAAATGAACTTTCAACATTTTTTGTATTATAACCGTAAAAGTTATTTAAATCTTTTTGCATAAAATGTTTCTATATATCCTTCCGAATATAACGATATTTGAGCCGTTTATTTTGGAAGTGGGATAAGCCATTTTGTCAAAAAAATCGATTTAATTATGACATCAATTTCAGTTCACGACATCTCTTTACTTTCATAAATATTTGCAATCAATACCATGAAAATAGCTTAAACTTTATCACGGAGAATTTTAGCGGGTTAACGATATAACACATATGTCCATTTTGAAAGTGGTCATAAGTCACTTTACCGTAATGAAAAATGATTGAATGTATAACCAGTTTGTATAATATTTTGTATAACCATTGCAAAAACGGTGCAAAATCATTTTTGCAATGGTTTTACAAAATCACATATACTAAGAAAAATATAAGTATTCCAGATAACAAGTACAAGTGAATCTTCTCGAAAAATTGCACTAACGTTTTTAACACTAGATTTACGGGCGTGAAATCTGTTAAATTGCAATATATTAAATAAGGACTTTGAAAAAAGGCGGATCAAGCGGCAAAGATGGTAATTCGTTAAGTCATTACTGTATTATAAAATACACGTGAAATATTTACTGTACAACGTCTCTGTAAATTTGAGGAATGTTTATAAGACAAGTAGGAACCCGTCAATTTGACGGCTTCCGCAAATCTACATAGTGTTAAACACGTTAAAACGCAAACCCTTAAATATCTCGAGTTAAAAAGAAAGCGACTTATGCAACTTTAAAAATAAACGGCACATATAATACTTTAATATTGTGGCAGTAACCCACGTTTTCCTTGAGTCCCAGAACAAGAAAAAAAAGTGTCTGGCACATGGTAAAGGTCGAAATATCCGAACGGTTCGATCGCTCGAGCTAGGTCTAGGAATAAAAGGATTGGGCGGGCAAATTTCAAATTGGAAAATCTTTTCCTGCTTTGGGTATTTTTCACGCTCAGAACGAATCCGCGAGTAATTCAACGGAAAACGCGGTTATAAAGGACGACGTATTTTTGTCAATCATTCATTAACGTCACAAGGCTATGTATTACGCTGTACGCCATCGACTGAAACATTGTACTAATTGTAATTTCAGCGCTAAGAATAAACGTTTAACAGTTTACGTCAAAATCATTCGTGACCATCACCTCAATGTTATAAACATTTCAGCGTGTTTAAATAATGATCAAAGCGAAAACTATAATACGTCCAAAATGTCTCAGTTTTCATGGGTGTGGTCCAATTTATTTTAAAAATTAAACTCCCGGAAGGAAATCTAATAGCAGATGGAGATAGAGCTGGCAGTTTTCTAGAGAAAACCATAAAAGGGAATTGCAACAAAAATTTTGTTTTCCATTGAAAAATTAAAATAATTCCGCTAGATAAAAGGCACTCCCTGTTATTCTCATTACAGAGAGAATGCTATTGAGTAATATTGTTTATTTATATGACGAAACTTGACTAATACAATACTGCATTTAATGTAGCATTATTGTCATAAAATTATTTATAAACAATGAATGTAAACGCACAATTGTAAAGCAGGCTAACAGCATAGATGAAACGACTACACTGTGCAAAATCCATAATGGACTCTCACAAAGTTTAACGATTTAATAAACATTTAAACTATTAAAACTTTACGAAATCTAAATTACTCAAAAATCTTCTGTAATTATTTACGATAAGATTTGAATTGTATTGTTTATATACTTCTTTTATAAAAAGAAACACTACATTTATACTGTAAAGCCGTATAAATTAATGACAGCGTTATATTTCTAACAAAAACAATCGAATTTCTTCTTAATCATAAAACATAACAAACATTCGCTCGCAGATGGTATCGAAACGTCAACTGTATAATTAATGTAGCAACATTAATTTCTTTAATTTTCCAAATTACGTTAATACCGTGTTTCCTCGAAAATAAGATCCGCTCTGAAAATAAACTCTACAGTGGTTTATAAGACCCAGTGAAACTGCATAAACTAGCGTTGTACGACTCTGGTCATGCGGTTACTAAAAACATGGATTTCTACAATTATTTACTTTTACGTGAGAACATAAGACTTTGCTTTGCTTTTTTGGATTTTTTCCCGCAAACATGTTAGCCCTATCCTGAAAATAAGACCTAGTACCTTTTCTGGGTACAAAATTAATATAAGACCGGATTTTAAGATAAGTTGTATATCGTAAAGATCGGAACATCGGTTTTTGACAAATAATTACATATAAATACATTGTGTTTTTTTTTCAATTTGCAGCCTTCAGGATTTCTGCAACAGCCACTTCCATATAGTAGTATGTCTGAAGTAAGAAAATATGCTGTGGCTAGGTGGGATCCTACCTACAAGAATTGTCTCAGCATAGTCTTACCCGATGGCTCTCTTCTTTTACAAGCTAGCAATGCCTACACGCGGGATCAATGGTACCATTCAATACTCTGGAAGGTAAATTAATTGTAGATATACAGATTAATTGGGAAAGTAGAAATAAATTGTTATACATATATATCGTTATTATATATACAGGGTATTTCACCTAACCTAACCACCTTAACACTAGAACTACCAAACCAGTCAAAATGACTGGTACACAATTTCTTCCAAAAATTGTCCAAGATTATAGGAGAGTCATAGAATAGATATTCTACGTACATCGGATAAAACATAAATTACCTAGTCGATCATCTTTTCCACCTCTGAATTCCCCTTTCTTCAAAGTACTTATTTAATATATTTAAATGTAACAGATTTAACGCCGGTAGATCTAGTGTTAAATATACCGCTTATTTTGTATGATAGAAAAAATGTCAGAGGCTGAAAACAATCTGCTTGAAGGCGGCAATACGGTGATGGGCCAAATTTTGTTTCTCAAGGTCATTTTTTTCGAGATTTCAAGGTCATCGTATTTTTGTTTAAATGGGACTGCATATTTTCACTACAACAGTCTTATAGCTTATAAAAAAACGAATCCAACTAGCTGCAATATGTTGACCTTCACGTGACATTTAGCGAGAAAATTATCGCTTTGATAATAATGTGCATCGGCATAGCGAAGCCTTTGTGAACGGTAGATTGTAGCCGCGTGCCGCTGTAACATCCCGATAGAGGATCCGGCAAATAGCAACGACGAACACGCTAAAAATGCTTGTAAACATACTTCAACCGATGAAAGAAGAATACGGATGTCTGTTTACAAGCACCAGGGACAATTACACGGTACACTGTTTCAATGAAGTTGAAATTCATTCATTTGCCGTCCCCGAACGCGTACTGAAGTTACTGACAAACATTTCATAATTTTCTCGCTAAAGGTCACGTGAAGATCAACATATTGCACCTAGTTTAATTCATTTTTGTATAAGCTATAAGACTGTTGTAATGAAAATATGCAGTCCCATTTAAAAAAAATACGATGACCTTGAAATCTCTAAAAAAGTAACCTTGAGAAAAAAATTCGGTCCATCACCCTATCGGCGCCTTCAAACAGAATATTTTCTATCTCTGAAATTTGTTCTATCATACAAAATAAGCGATATATTTAAGGTGGTCAAGTTAGGTGAAATACCTTGTAGACGGCTCATTTAAACGGATAATAACAAATGTTTTGCAGAATTCTTTATTTTCTAAAAAGATCAAGCTTTCTCTGAAAGAAGAACAAAAAGTGGATTTGTTTAAAACTTCAAAAAAGCGATGTTATGACTCTTAAAGTTATGGTAATTATACAGATGATGGTCCGGCCCATCGATTTCGATGATTTTTTAATATATTGTCAGGATCATCATTTTAACCCTTTCGCTACGGACAGATTCTACGGCGCACTACTCCCGCGGTACGGGCCGTCGCGTCACGAGTGTGCACTCGCGGAACAACTGAAATCGCCCGCTATACGTTCAATACCGCTGCATCTTATGCAGATTAACTGTAGTCGCCCGTAGAACGGAAAGAGTTAACAAATTATTACATGACAGTATATTTTTAACAAATTATCACGTAATTCCATCAGAAGATATAACTTAACCGTTTGAGTCCCAAGCAGCGCGATCGCGCTGTTGAGATTTTATGTCGAGAAAACCTAGCACATTTCGAGCATGTGGACAACTGACGGTGCGATACCGATTGTCGAAGTCGCGCGCTCAGATTTACTGACGCAAGTACATCACACAGCTCCTTTAAATGTAAATAGTACATTTTACAATAGGTAGAATAATACTATAACAATGCAATAATACATTACAAAATGAAAATTTTTATTTCATTGTTATCCTCTCGATCATTTTTATCGAACAAAACTTGAAATATTTATAAATTTTACAGTATGCATATGTAATAATACATATGCATTTTATAAAATAACGAATTACAAATTAACAATATTTTTGTGTTATGAACGAACAATTTAAATGGTGAGTAACACTTATAATTTGTAACGTCGGTGTTTATCAAAACATATTGGATGAATTCCTTTTTTACATCGCACGCAAATTAAATGTGATCTTTTTATTACATTTTTGGTGCTGCAGACTACGCATTGTCGATATAAAATAAACAAAGCGCTATCGCGCCGCTTGGTATTTCTCGACATAAAATAAAACAAGCACTATCGCACTGCTTGGGTCTTTTCGTACTCATTTAGAGAAAGCGCGGTTGCGCTGTTTGGGATTCTTCAACAGTGTTTTTTCAATACCCCCTGGGACTCAAACGGTTAATAATATAATTTTGTATGAAACGTTTCGAAACATGGGCATACACATAGCCCTACATCGCATATTTTATATTGATAATGTGTTTGTTCTTTGTACGCCATTTTTAGAACATACGACACATTTGCTCAATTGGCTTTTCCGCACATAGCGAGTGTCAGGCGTTGGGTGACTATAGTCACCGCCCGTAGCGAAAAGGTTAAGCAGCTTTTTTCTGTACATGTAATCCCCGCTCGGCTTTATTTTTCGAGATATCGACAAAAAACTTTTGCTACTTCTGCATTGAATTTTGCCTGTACATGCACGCCCGTGGAAACGTGTGGATCAGCACGATGCGATCGCTTTTGTACTGCTTCTGCGGGACCGACTCGGGACCTTTATACCGGGTGGACTCGTCGAAAGGCTACCTCATAAGAATATGTGAAAAATATAATTCCAATGCTTAGTCGGGCCACCTGATGGCGACCCTCGCTAAAAACTACCCCAAACCAATACCGATTCATCTTCTCGTTACAAACACCTTTATTATACCAAATGATTAAAATCGGTAAGGTGTGCATAACAGGGTACCTTTCCCGAAAACTTTTGTTTAATAAAGGTGTTTGTAACGAGAAGATAAATTAGTCTTGGTATGGGGTAGTTTTTACAAAAGGATCGCCGTCAGGCGGCCCGACTAAGCATTGGAATTATATTTTTTCCACATCCTTATGGGGTGCCTTTTACCGTACTCACCCGTTATTTAAACCTTTCCCGGGCTGCGCAGAAACAGTAAATATGAAAACGGCCGCACATGCTGACTCATAAGTTGTCCTGAACGTGCACGTATAGGCAAAATTCAATGAAATAGTAACGAATGTTTTTTGCCAATATTTCGAAAACTAAAGCCGAGTGGGGATTATATGTATAAGGAAAAATTGTTTAAAATCATAATTCTAACGATACGTCCAAACATCATAGAAATCGGTGAAGTGGTTGCTTCGATGTATAATTACCATTACTTCATTACAACATGTCTTTTTATTACGTTTTATAATTGATACTCTGAGGAGCTAAATTGCGTTGGACGAAGTATAATTTTATACTGCAACTTTGTTGCAAAACGTAACATGGCAAATCAAGGAAATGTTCTCATTTAAAATACACGACATAGAAGATCAATAGCAAATTATATTGTACATATCCTACATACATACGTGGTTTAATAATGCACTTCAGGAAAGAAGTAAGAGAACAGTGATGTAGGAAATGTATTATATAAACGTAGAAATACGAATTAACTTTGCACATAAACATCCGCTCACATATTTTATTTTCCTTTAAAATGAAGTTTCGGATAAGGTGAACAATATAAAAACGATCCATTTCGCACACTGCAGTCATTACACATATTGGTTTCACGAAACTTTATCGCTGGACGCCTAAGATTATCTACGTAATAATGTTCGCTTTCCTCAGAAATCCTATCCACTATGTTGCTACGTTCTATGTATTGTTTTCGTAGTCTACTTGTTAGGCTAACAATAAGCTCTGATGGGTGATTTTAAATCCACAAAGCAGTGCTTGCAATGGTTAAATTATCTTTGTTTCAAATGCTAAAGAACATGTTTTTAGCGGTTGAAGTCGACTAAAAATAAATATTTGGGAAAAGTAAGAGTAACGATATATGTACATATTTTGCTACTGTGTGTATTAGCTTCATCAGCGAAACCAAGAATTAATTTATAGAGAGAGTGAGAGAGAGAGAGAGAGAGAAAATCATTTTATATATGCTAGCGTGGACAAAATTCGGGTTACAGGCTGAATTTCTGATAAATAGTGCACTTCATTTTCTCCAATCTACAAAACGTTTGAAGTCTATCATCTCTTAAGATAAATTCCTTGAAGATGTTGAAAAGTTTTAACTCAGTGGACTACTCTGTATATTCTTGCATAGAAAAGCATCGTTTAATATTATATAAAACCGTATCACCTCCTAGTGTGACATTAAATTTATGCTTTACATTTTTGTACTTACAATTAGATGCTTCAATATTGCTCTTTATTTGATGTTAATTTTATTGATATAATGATTAATATAAACAGCACTTTAATGTTTTTTTTTAATATCTGATATACAAATGTCGCTTAGTAAAAGGAACAAAGCAGTTTAAATGCAAAACATTGACATTTCATAGTGTAGATTCTTATGGACAAAGAATAATGGTAATTTTCAAAAATGTATAGGAAATTTATTGATACCCACACAAGAATAATGGAAAGTTGCGCTAGAAAAACAATACATAGGCTAAATAGATTGTGAATACTGAAAGTATACTATTTGAGAGTAATATTTATACTTCGATTGCTTCCAAAATTCCACTTATCTGAAAAGACATATATTTATCGTAGCTGTATTATTTATTGTAAATAACGTACGTACTACAGAGTATAATATTATAGCACATGTAGTATTATATTTCTATAAAAATAATTCGAGTAACGATGTATTTTTTAAATAATATTATAATTTTTCCGTAGAAAAGTATCTTCAAATATCAACATTTGGTGTCGGTAAATACACGCGAGGAAGTGATCCTTCGAGAATTAAAGTTGATGGTAGATTTCGCATTATGGACACCGTTACAAGACGAAAGAGTAGCTGGAGCGCCATTAGAGGCTGTAACAAAACTTTTGGAAGATTCGACGGTAGAAGGAGGAGACGAAAAACGTGAAAAGTCGGTTGAAGAGATTTCTCAATATCGAAGCGATCAGAGAAACTGGGCAGAAGCTGTTCTGTCTGTGGCAGCTCCTCTTCTTGAAAAGGCTTCGCTGCCGGCCAGTCTTGCACGAGTTCTTGCCAAGTTGGCAGAGGAACATCCAAGATCATCTTTAGTGTCAGCTTTAAGTCCCGCTATAACAAGATGTCTCAAACATACCGTCGATTTTGGTAAATCGCCGGAAATGCGAAAGCTCTTGCAAGTTTTTGTGGCTGCACTGTACGAGAATGCTGATGGAGAGCAAGCTATCAGATATTACGTCGCGTCCGTTCATGGTCTTGGTATTGACTGCCCCCATCCTAGAGTACTTCCTAATTTAGTATCTATCTGTGTTGCTGCAATTTTTCATAGGTAAGTTATCCCTCGATATTATGACATATCAACAGATATTTTTTTGAATGATGTACTCAATATTACGTCGAAGAATATTTCTATTAAATTACCTTTTCTGCAATGCACGACAATCGGTATAAGCACTTTCACATTCTACCTCTTTAAAAATATTCCAATGTCTTGCTCCTTTTTATGAGTGTTAAATGAAATCGTTATATATTCACACAGAAAATTGGTTATATCATATGATATAGCTCTAGAACGCTTTGTTGGCAGCTGAGGGGTAATTTGCTCTGATTCGTCCGACGGATAGGGACATCCCTCTCCCTCACGCATTTTCGATTGTGACGCGCTATTGGCAGAAACAGCTACGCATACAAATCAGATTGCGTGACAAAGAGAGAAAGCGACAGCCGTGAAACTGAGTGCGACAGCATAAAGTCGAGCGTGAAAGTCGAAGCATTGGCGTACGCACGAGACTTTTACAATCAGGATAGGTAGATACCGACGTTATCGACTTGCATAGACTATCATTTTTCAGTATCGGTAAAACAGATTCCGGTCCGGCAATTTGGAATATTCATATACGTGAAAGTACGGCAATGCTACGACTATGCAAAATGATACGTCACGAGGCTGAGCGCCACAATTCCAGGTAATAAGAGGACGGCACACGCGGGCTATAGGGAGGGGGTAGGCGGTGCGAGAGCAAACTCCCCTTCCGTCTCAGCTGCCAAGAAAACGTTTCGCAGCTATAGCTATGTTCGAATTAAATAAAATATTACAGGCGACCCTCGGCTTTCACACATTCTACTTTTGCACAATTCGCTATTTCGGATATTTTTAAAAATTCAATTTTTTAAAGATTTTGTTCGATATTGCTAAAATTATTGGCTTCCATGCAGTCGCTCTCATGGATCGGTGTAGCTCGCGCTTACCCACACATTGTCTGTTAGAGGTTCTCTAAAGTTGTAGTATTGCCTCTAGTATTGCCTACTAGTGGTTAAAGAATCTCAAGTTTAAAAAGAATAAAAATGGTGGCGGTTAAACACTCCTCATTACCTTATTTATGTATAATGATAAATTAATATTTTAAAGTACAATTTTTTATGTTTTTTCTATACTCCTCTACTTTCGAACATTCAACATTCCCACACATTTTCAGAAACCAATTATATGCGAGAGTCGAGGGCCGCCAGTATATAATTATATTTTTCGAATGGAGAATAAAGTTTTACTAAGCGATAAAAAGGGCAGATTGTAAACTTTACCCAAAGTTTGGCGATTCATCATTCCGTTGATCAATGGTTAATTGTGTGTAAAATGCTCTAGCGATGTAGCGTGGTTTTTTGATGGGAAATACGAATATTTACCTTAAGGTCGCTATAATGATAAAGTTTGTTGTGTGTTCGTGTTCGGCTATATAGGACACAACACAGCGATATATATATATATATATATATATATATATATATATATATAAAACAGACATATATATAAATATGTATACATAGAAAAAACTCGGACACGCGGTGCATTGAGAATTACTATCAGGAAGAGACAGATATTCGCTCCACTCGCACACGTGCTCTTATATACTGAGGGATCAGAAACAAGGCACTTGAGGGGTGATTTGCTCTGATTCGCCCGACAGATAGGGACATCCCTTTCCCTCACGCATTTTCGATTTTGACGCGCTATTGGCAAGAGAGACCCGCACATTCGTTGCGTCGTCATGTGAACGACGAAAGGAGTGTTTTATTTTCGATTCTCATTCGTCGATCTGAGGTTTCCAGGACCGACATGGCGGGGATAGGCGGTGCGAGAGCAATCTCCGCTTCCGTCCCAAGTGCCTTGTTTCTGGTCCCTCACTTTATGTACTCTTTCAAAATGATGCTCATCCCTTAGCAATGCACACTTCTCCAACATTTGGTAATTTTCACATATTTACATACACGCATCACGTTCGACTTCAGGCTGCAATCACACCATTTTAACATATTTTCTTAGAACCTTGTATACTACATGCATATACACGCGCAAATCACATTTTTTCCATAACATTGTACACACACTCGTGCTGCTTGTACCAGCGGCTCTACAGCTATTTATCTGTAAGTGCACGCGATTAATATAATATTTACAAATATAAAATTTACACAAGTGACAATATATTTACTAATTCTAGCATCAGTACCATCCAGTAAAATGCACTGTGGAAGCATATACGTAGCATATGTTGCTCGTGTGATATGTCTTTGTTGATCGATATGAGTCTGCTGATTAAGATCACCAAGTGGAATAAAAAAACTTTTTTATGCTCCAAGTAAAACTTAACATGGTCGATCGTACAGAAACTGCAAAGTCTTCCATGTGGCTTCGAAAGAAGTGGGTTGAGGATGTCTGATTTTTATGCACGAACGATGTTCGTATTTGAATGAGAATGTAGGTCAAATATTGCACTTATTTTTCTACATTCAGTCGCTAAAGTCGGATGATGATATCTCTGCATTTAGAGCGTCAAATTCTTTGAAGATGCGAAAAGTCGTTATAGGTGACTTCGGCAGATGCTTCACATAGCTCGTCTCTCTAAATCAGCGGTTCTAATTTTTAGTGGTCAGCACCCTCTTGAATCTGAAAAAAAACTCTTGCACCCCCTTAAAAAATGTGCATATTCCTTATTTAAGAAAAAACATTTATTGCATAAACAAATGCCGTGTTTATTTACAATATATATATATATATATATATTACTATATAACATAAAAAGCAATATTTAAATTTTAATGGCTAGGTTATTGTTGTTTATTCATAATAATTTTATTAAAACGAGGCGTTTTTTTAAAAGGGCCGCGCTTAAGTCATCGGATGCATTTAAAAAGCGACATCTGGCTTTTTTTTATGTGCAAAAGTGCTGAAAATCCCATTTCACAAAGGTAGGTGGTGGCAAATGGTAAAAGTGTCTCTAGTGCTGCTTTTTCCAGTTGTGGACTGTTTCCACCAGAACTGTTCTAAGTCTAGTTTTTCAAATTCTATTTCCATAAGCGCATTAGCTCGTACTTCGATAAGATCTTCTTTTAATAAATCGTTGTTCATTGAATTTGCATCAAACCCCCAGGTTAAGAACCACTGCTATAAGTGAATGATTTTCAAAATTTTTTGCTGTGACGTGCGATACACGGTATGGGCACTCCATGAAAGTTAATGAAAGAGCTGTTACATTCTGAAATGATAATTTCTGATTTTCTTTTAATTCATGTAAATGATACACATATCAATTAAAAATTGTCTATCAAGGTTATATATGATGCATTTTATTCCTGTCATGATATTGTAACGATAATTATATGCGCCGTAAGGATTGTAGTAAATTTACTATTCCATAAAGCAGTGTTGATTAGCAGTAACTTACTTATTGTCGTAAATTGAAGCCTGTTATGTCCTTTTGTACTTTGTAAAATTGTCTTGTCGCCTCTGTCATCTCTATAAAAATCTGCATACTCCGTTCCGTCAAATTCTTTGTATTGTATTCAAATAAAACGTGTATATTCCGTTGCATAATGCAATACCCCTTTTAAAAGGCTTTATCGGTCTTTGTTCTTTATAAAAGTCTGTAGCGGACGAAGGGAAGACGATACTCTTATGTACCTCTGTGCATATGAACCCAATGGGGCTCTCCCCCAAAGTGTCTGTTCTTTGTCCGATCGTTATGTAGGTTCAAGCAGTCGTAAACTTCGTCCTTTATCCTCAAACTCCTACATCTTACAGCTCGTCTAACAATCTCGCTTAAAGCAGAACGCCCTCGACACTTTCGATAATACATTACTTACGCAAGGACTACGCGACTTTTGCACATCTACCTGTGGGAGGAAGCGGCATGTAGAGAATAAAAAATTGAGATATACATTCTATCAGATAACTACCGGTAATTGTTCAATCAAACACCAAATATTGGTCTAATCATCGAAATTTATTTTGTCGCCTTCAAAGTAAGCCCCATTTGATGAGAAACACTTATGTCAACGAATGATCCAGTCCTCGAAAAACGTCTTGTAGGCACTTTCCGCTATGGCCTCAACGTCTTCCACGAAGTGGTAATTTCAGTTTGGAGAACAAAACAAAGCCACACATTTAGCAAATACGGTGATTATTCGCTGACATACATTGACTTTATGGTCAAAAATTCGCGTACAAGGGTCGATGTGGGGGATGGCACATTGTCGTCGTGTAAAATACAAGAATTTGTTCTTTTATAAAAGTCTTTTTCGGCGAATACGCTTTCAAACGTCTCATAACGCCCGGATAATAATTTTTATTGATTGTTTGGTTGTCTTTGATTTTCCGCATGACCTTTGGAAGGATCACAGCATCACGTTAGTCAAAGGAAACATTCAGTCTACGATGTTGAAGATCGACCCGAATGAAGCAAGTCTTCATCCATTTCTTGGCCTTCTTTGAATGCTTTGTTCCACTCGTATACTCGTGTTTTTGATAAAACTGGCTCACGGTAGGCCTTTAGCAACATTGTCAACGTTTCAGTACAAAAAATTCTGATGGCACCTCAATTTGAGGCAAACTCGTTGTTCGATATTTTTCTTCATTTAAAGAATCGTAGAGCCCACTTGATGTCGGCTAATTTAACCAAGAACTGTAAACAAACTGGTCGGTTGATCGCACGAAACTTCTATCTCAAAATTAGGTAAAATGTTAATTTAAAAATTCTTTAATGCTAATGTGATGAATGAAACTGTAACTCCATTTCTAAGTGCTCCTCATAATTTGGTTCCAACTGGGATACATTGATTCTGAAAATCGAAGTTAAATGCTCATCTGTTAGTCTGTTTCTAATACAGCTCTTTCGAAAACCTATGGTGGTCTGGATAGAACCTCTAAGCGGGTTGCAGTTTTCCCATCGCTGGGATAGGTGATGCTTCTGAAGGTGCGTTAATTGCTTGAACAATTGTAATTCAAAGTCTCATCTTGGAGCAGTGTAGTAACTTAGTACAGTGTAGTCAACTTGTCAAAATGTGATGTTCAATTATGTAAGAACTTTGTCGTGGTTATTTCTACAAGTATATCTTCTTTGTTGCAATCGATCCTAATTCTCGATCCTAATGAATTGATCATTGTACGTTAAGCGATATTTGAATTCGCACCAGACTGATTGAGGCTATATTGTATCAATAATAATAATAATAATAACTTTATTCACATAAATACAAATGCCCTTACGCACGAGAGTATGTATACATGTTTTCAATCACAATGATTATATAACATAGTAGTGGCGCTTTAACATATACTTAAGGTAAACAACTCATTTGGGCCAACTTTGTCTCGAGGAAAAAAATCGGGACAAATAAACCTCGACCAATAATTGTATCAATATGGATACGTATGATACACTTAAATCTGGTGTGCGGTTTCAAAAGCACTAATAGGCTGGAAACGTGTCGCGGTATTTTCGAGTACCAGCATTCAGCGCAATTCCTCTCACAACGTGCGCAATCCTCGTTGAACAACAATCAAACGAATGATTTCGGAAGGAGCTATGCTGTATACCAGGGGTAAAGCGGGGGACCAGAAATAAGGCACTTGGGACGGAAGGGGAGATTGCTCTCGCACCGCCTATCTCTGCCATGCCGGTCTTGGAAACCTCAGATCGACGAATGAGAATCGAAAATAAAACACTCCTTTCGTCGTTCACATGACGACGCAACGAATGTGCGGGTCTCTCTTGCCAATAGCGCTTCAAAATCGAAAATGCGTGAGGGAGAGGGATGTCCCTACCCATCGGGCGAATCAGAGCAAATTACCCCTCAAGTGCCTTGTTTCTGGTCCCTCAGAATATATTCATTTGTCAAAAAATTATGTTAAATATCTACATATTGTAATCAATATGTTGAAGAGTTCTATTCTTAATTAACTTTGAGTTACAAGAACTGAAGAAATAATTTGAATTTATTAATTCGACAAATCCAAAATTAAGACGTTCCTACCTTTTTCTTATTCGGAACTTATATTCATAGTTCTTCATATTCTACACATATGTAGATGATTTTTACCATTGAAGTATAACTTAGTTCGTAATTATACCTCTTGTTCATTTAACTACTTCCGCGTATTATGTGATTTGAATTGCTTAATAAATTGGATTTTGTAACTTTCAACCTCTGTTTTGAGTGCCATGACGAGGGTCAATTGAATAATCACGATATGGTGCACACATCTAATTCGAAATAGTTTACATTCATCCTCCCAGTTTAAATTTTCAAATCAGGTGAGTCATATGGGTCTAGGAATATTAACCGTTCGCAATTCATCACGTAAATTACTGGCGGCGAATTTTACGGATGCCAAATCATGTATCTTTTATTCTAACGGGTGTCTTGTTAGATACATCGCGACTTTGGCCGGAAAATAATATCTTTTGTTTCAAATGCTTTTTGTATTTATCGATTACAGATTGAGAATTACATTTCGTCAAATACAGTTCAGAAGTACATTACTTTCAATTTCGTCTGTGATTCGGTCTATTGTAGTTTCAGTAAATGTAGAATTAATGTATTTGCTGTATAAAGCGAATGATTGAAATATCGTATGTATAGTAGACGCAACTGTTCGGTTAATAAGAAAATTGCAGGTGCCGATTCTAAATAAGTTTTATCTTTCTACCTTTCAAATATTTCAACTGAAATATGCCGTAATTAAATGGTCTCTTTGACATTTTCTTGATGAACATGATCTCTTTGATATAGGTTAACCCTTTGCACTCGGAGCCATTCCTGACGTTATGTATCAGCAATTCGGCGATACTTTACGATTTTCTGCAGTTTGCCATTTCAATAGAAAACTGCAGGGAAACATGAATTTCTTAAAATGTTGCAGTGCAATAAGGTGATCCTCCGTAATCACTAATAAACTCGAATATCCCCTCAGATGGGACATCCAAGTGCAAAGGGTTAATATTTCTTTACAAGGAATCCCCAGCTTTTATTAATGTATCGAAAAATGTACATACCTTTATTTTAAAAATGACGGTCCTGGAATCGTCACCGCCACTCGACCGGCAAAAGAAATCATATCTACCATATGATCTTCATCTTTATCCTAAACAACTCTTGCTGGAGCATTTTTTTAATAACTTTATAATCGCAACATGTTCTACTGTTGTTAGTGTAACGAAACACTGTCTATACCTACTATGTAGTTTGTTGTCACCACCATTGTAATGTAAATCCTTGGTGATATTCCGATGTAAACGACAACACACGCCAGGCGCTCGAAGACATCAACCAATCGCGTGTCGAAAACGAAATTCATTCGATTAGATCGAATTGTTGCATATTATTTTCACGGCCTCGGCGTGTAGGGGTAGGTTCCGAAATGGTGGACGCAGCCGCTCGGGAATACAATGGAACACACATTTGATTCAAAACTCAGATCTTATATTTTCAAATATATTACAATGATATATGGTCAATACAAATGGCCGCAACGTGGAAATACAATCGCTCGGCGACGCGAATATAATAATCAAATATAAAACAATGAGAAAAGCATATGACTGTAAGGTGCTCGGATGTGGTCACATGAATATTGTTTGATCCACGATCGACAATAAACACGCCACTAACTAATCGAGTCCAAGTAATTGGATTTTCCAGTATTTAAATCCATCGACAGGATCACTCCCGCTGAGTGGGAGGATCAGAATCGATGCTTAGCCTCGATAGTCCCGAAGCCGCTTACGTGTAGCCCAATAGTCAAAATATATTAATAATCAATGTACGCACCGAGCGATTGCCGCACGTCCGTTCTCTACGAGCGCCCGTGGTCAAGTGACTCTCCTTCGGAGCCGCCGCGCCAATGTTGACAATGGTCCACCTTGCTATTCGCCGTCTACGGTCGACGGCTCGCGTTGGCAACATCCGAAGTGTAATGCTTGAAACATGTTCTCGCAGTTGTCTTCGTTGCGTTCCTGCGTTATAGAAGACTCCAAAGCCTGAAATGATTTACCATAAGGTTAATTACTAATACCATAAGGCTATTTACTATTTGAGTTCAATGAAAGAATTCTTTTGTCATAAACATCAGGTCTAGCTTCATTTATTACATTAGCTTGTGGAATTTTAAAAAATTGTGATAAAACAAGTGTTGGTTTCTGTGACGTGGAACAAACCAAGAACACTCTCCGATACTTTTCAGTGGACAGATTTCATTAACACGTTGAACGCCATGGGGGTCACTGGTGACCGGCGCTATTAAATTCAATAAAATTTCGCATGACTTTTAAATTGTAATATTTGCGAATTTTCTAATGCATTCAATATTTAAATATTGGCATTAAAAGGGTAAAGTTCCGCTGACTACATAACTACTTGCGTCTTTAAGGTATCTGCATTGTAAAGATGTGATTTTAATAGAAAAAGTGTCACTTTTTATAAAAATGATGAAACTACTGAAATATCGGTGGCGTTCAACGTGGTAATCGTTCTTGTACGTTAGATTACGATGTCCATGGCGATAATGGAATTGTAATATGGAATTGTAGTATTTTAAGGGTTTGTGTTTACTTACATGTTTCCGAAGGTACTGAAAGAATATGAGTAAGATAAGATAGGAGTACGATGTGAAGGAATCAGAAAATAAAAGTTGTTGGAAAAGTGACCGGTTGATTTCAAAGTGAAAGTATTTGGACCTTATACTATGTGTGGATGAGCAAAAATATTTATGATAATCGGGTGATTTAGAATTTAGGATTTAGATTAAAGATTTATAGTATTGATTCCTTCTTCTTCTTCAGGTTGCACACGAATGTCTGAAGTTAAAGCTTTTTCTTTTGAAATTGGGTTTCAAGCCCTTTTCGCAGTCTACGTTATATCATAAAGTAGGCAGTCGTAGAGTGATGTCATGATTTAGCTTAATCCTTTGACTGCGACGCGATCTCGGAGTAGTCCATCAATAGACGGTGCATTATTTGCACGTCAGTCGCTGCTCTGCGCAGTCCAGTGACTAGTGACCAAAACAGTATCCGGAGATTTGATACCATGTTTAGGACTTAAAAAATAATAACAGCAAATAAATTAAAAATATCCATTTTTAATTAAATTATAAATTAAAAATATCCATTTTTAATTTATGTTAAGTAGCTTTTTAAGCTATTTTAATTTACTTAATTCAGTTTGCTCGTTCCTTCAACAATAATGGGTAATTAAATATAAAGGAAAAATTCCGAAATTGATAATGAGGAACAAATTCATCTTAACATAACAACGACAAACAATTTTAACATAATGAACGAATAAAGATAATAAAAGGATAATAGAAACAATTTAATAATCAATTTCCGTGTGATATAATTATTTTAAAGCGTGGATCAACTCATAAAACTACATCACATTCTTTTTATTCGTATCTACTTTCTCGACGAATTGTATGTTTACTACATACTACACACTTTCCCGTTTGATTTTTTTTTTTCGAAGACGGATTAACACTAGAACTACCAAACCAGTCAAAATGACTGGTACACATTTTTTTCCCAAAATTCTCCAAGTTTATAGGAGAATCATAGGATAGATATTCTGCGTCCACCTTATAAAACATAAATTGCCGAATCGATCATCACTTCCACCTCTTAATTCCCCTTTTTTCAAAATACTTATTTTATATTTTTAAATATGATAGATTTAACGCCGGTAGTTCTAGTGTTAAAATATGTGCTTGGAAAAGAGAGAGGGCGTGTATTTACGACTTTCGTATATACTGATGGACTTGTGAGGGCGTATATATACGCCCCGTAGTCAAAGGGTTAACGGATTGCTTGATCCGCACGTCCAGTCATTTAATCAAGTGGCGAGTAATTCTTTACAGCTAAACGATTTATGTCATACAGAAGTGCTCGAAAGAGTATAGTCGAGCTTTCAAAGTTACAAAAAAAAATTACACATTCTGATTATCAATAGTTTCAACTAAACAAATACTTTCAACTAAGATTAGTCAAATAGATACTAGTAAGTGATGGAAAAAAGTGACAAAAATCTACTTTTTGAAAATTTTAGTTTCCAGAAACAGTGAATCATTAAATTACTTGTCATTCAATTAAGTTACTGAGCCGGTTTAAGCCAGCCTTAAAAGATGTACTTGAAGGAGACAGTTGTAGTCAGCTCTGTATGCACAATGAAACAGAATTGACCTAAATGAACTGACACTTTTCATTGTTCCAGATTTGAGGTGGCTAATCGGACTTTGCCAGAAGACAGTAAACCACCGCCTTTGCCGCCATTGCATTGTTATCTTTTGGTGTTAAAAGTTACGTAAGTACTTTCATATTGCGATGTTATTGTTTCATGTCTACATTGCACCTGTTATCACGTATGATGATAATTTATTTTTTGACATTTCATAAGTATGTTAAAAACTTTTTCTTTAACGAAAAATTTAATGTACTCAATGAAAGGTGTATGCCCATTATAATTAATTATAATATTTTACTACGTTACGGTAATGTTATAACAAATGTTGTAGAAGCCATTTAAATTGGCACTGATAAATAATACAAACAATACTGGACTACATTTGAGTTACATCCCTTTTGGGATTCTTCTACGTACAGAGACATCTAAACGTAGCATTTTTTTAAATCATTCTGTTATGAATGAAGCATTAAATAACAGACGATATATGTCGTGAAATGTTTTCTAATGCACTTATTGTCTCGTGATCTGAAAGAAGATTGCGAATGCACAACTCAATCCGCATAAATCCCGATTATTAATGTTACTATTTTCAATGAAAAACGTCGAATACAGTCATCAAGATCGCATTGCAATTAGTGAATAGTTTTATATTTACGATTAGAAGTACGTTATGTACGTAATTCTTTCAGATCGGAATACACGGATTGGAGACCAGGTCTTGGTGCTCTTTTAGAACCGGTACCATTCCCAGAAGAAGCCTTGGCTGACAAAGAGGTTCAAGAAGCAGTCCTAATGTCTGTAATGAAACGTTTGGCAAAGGATCCAAGGTGCAACGTTCATCGTGTTCTGCTTCCAGTGAGAGAATCCAGACCTGGATGGATTCACATTGCCGCACCATCTAGTCCTGCTTGTCCTGATCAAGGAGAACTTTTCGGCGAAATGGTACATATTTTTTTCTTGCCGTTTAAATAATAGTACAGAAGGCCAGTTGTTTTAATGTAATTTTATGAAAATTTTCATTATTATTTTTTATTCATATTTATTTTTCATTTTATAATTTCATTATCACAAATACTTTACATTCCCGGTGCTTCATGCAACTGAGCGAAGGTATATCTTTAACACGTTCAAACCGGCGATGCAATTCGTGTTTCTTTCCCATGGGCGGCTACATTTAAAGCTCTCGTCTCTATCGGACGGGGCCCGAACATTACGATATTAATTATAATTGTTATTAAAAATAAATATTTTCAATTAATATACGTTAAAATATCAACTATATGGCAATTTTTTGTAGTTACTTAACGATCTAAATTTTTGGTGTTATGCACCGCCCGATGAGGCAATCTTGTGCTGGCCACCGGTGGTACGCGCCGGCGTGAACGTGTTAATACAGTTAGGTGTTGTACATAGCACAATATATTTCTGCATTTTTATGCATCATGCAATTTTAAAGAACAAGTAGTCTCTGATTTATGCCATGAAATTTTTCTTCCATAAATGAAGTACTTGTGCTATTTTGCATATAAAGGAAATATTGTTGGATGGCTGCATGATGCTAATTTATTTAACTATTTACTTTCCGCTCTGTTGCTTTTCTTATCTTTTTTTTCTTTATTTTTTCACGCGTTCTTTAATTTATAGCAGGTATACACGATGTTCTAAGTCACAACACAAACTTATGTGAGCCGTTATTTTTTAAAGTGGTGTAAGTCCATTTTTGAAAAATGGGTGTTTAAGTTAAACAGAATGAAATATCCTCATGCTTTCGTCCAAAAAGGTTCAACTGTTACATACAACTGTTGAATGACAGCTTTTATACGAACTCTCAAAAACCTGAACATAAGAAGAAAGGGACTTGTACCACTTTCAAATATAACGGCTCATATATTTCTTCATTTGTTTTACAATATATTTATTATACCACTCTCATATTTGTCAATTATTTTAGCTGTTTTTAATGACAGTTCAAACTCATTCTTGCTGCTGCGTTTTACACTTGATGTGAACACATTATAATATTTTTAAAAATCTAAGTTCTTTAAATCCGGTGATCGTAGTGAAGAACTAGTCGTTGGTTACTAATTCGGCGATTACGATGTTTTTCAATTAACACGTTGAATGCCACCCATATTTCGCTAGCTTCTTCATTTCTACTGAAGAGATACTTTTTCTATTAAAATCACATCTTTACAAAGCAGAAACTTAAAAAACACAAAGCATACATATATAGACAGCAGGACTTTACCTTTTTGAGGCCATCGCTTAAATATTGAGTGAATTAACAAATTCGTAAATATTACAATTTAAAAGTCATATGAAACATTGGATTCAATAGCGCCGATCACTGGTGAGCCCCATGGCATTCAACGTGTTAAATAGTTAGGAATTATCTGGCAATTTCTCAAGTTCCTTCCGCGACTTATTTTTTAATCTTATAACACCTGTAATATTGTAATCGCACAAAGGAATGGATAAAATTGAATCATATTCCAGAGAGTTTCTGTTATCCTTAAAGACAGTTTAATAAAAAATCAAATACACCGAGGGATATTAACCCTCTATGGGCCCGTGTAACTTTGAAGTAACATGAGACAAATCTAAACTTTTATTCTTCAAAGTCAGTTTTTTAACTTTGCCAAGTATTCCAATTTGGTTCTTAAAGATTAACAAGTTCTTTACAATTTAATGTTTCAAAATCAAGTTAAGTCTACTAATTATAATAGTATTTCTATGATTTTCTAATGTGCCATTGTACAACTGATCTTCAGATGCTACAGAAAATTCGGGCTATAGAGGGTTAAGTTTGCAGCAATAATGTTGACAATCCTATGTGCACAAATATTGCCTTGAAATATAGAGCAAACAAAACCGATACATTTTGTTCCCTCACATATTTTACTCTCTTTAACCATTTTAGAGATAGTTACAGCTTCATCTGATTACGCGAAACACTGTATAAAATATGTATAGTGAGGGATCAGAAACAAGGCACTTAGGACGGAAGGGGAGATTGCTCTCGCAGCGCCTATCCCCGCTATGTCGATCCTGGAAACCTGAGATCGACGAATGACAACCAAAAATAAAATATTCCTTTCGTTCCTCGCATGACGACGTAACGAATGTGCGGGTCTCTTGGCCAATACCGCATCAAAATTGAAAATGCGTGAGGGAGAGGGATGTCCCTATCCGTCGGGCGAATCAGAGAAAATTACCCCTAGAGTGCCTTGTTTCTGGTCTCTTGCTATAATATTAGTATTTTTTGTTTTAAATCAGAAGGTGTAAAGTTTGTAACTTTTAATTTATCGGAATTAAATGACACTATTAATTTCAAAAACATGAATGTTCCTTTTCACATAATTATATGTTTTTATGTATTTGCCATAATAACTGAGACCAAGACGGACCCAGTGACTTATGATATTGTGAACTTCAGTGCAAAAATTTCAGAAAGTTTGGGGCTTTATTTTTAGTGCGAATAGTGAAGCAATTACAAATGACGGATTTATATATTTATCCCAATTAAAGGTCACATCAAAATAGTATGGTTGTATTAAATAATTTTGTCTAGCACGTTGCTCTCATACCAGATCAAAATATCTCTTAAAAATCGACCAAATTACTTTCTACATGTAAGATCCAATGATACACCTTCCTTCCAAACGGTACACATGTTATTTGTTTCATTTATCGCTGCATTTCCTTTTCGGAACTCATAAAGCATGAGATGACGAAAGTGGATGTACCTACATTTCACTTATTACTATATTGGATAAAATACAAAATTCTTATAACTTCACCACCTTTGGTATTCAAATGCATTCCACAGACATCTCTGAAGAATAAAAGTTCAGTTATTCAAATCTTTGTACTGCTTCATGCTTAAAAAATGTAATTGCAAGAAGTATGAACACACTGCGGCATAAAATTATGGGATGGCCTAATCATTTTTATTACAGACTCACCAATTTTTGATAATTTGTGAATTTTTTTAATTTACATATATAAATTTGGTATGTTTTTACTAGTACAAGAAAACGTTATTAAATGACATATAATAAATAAGTCTATATTCCATCTTTAACGTATGCAAGTAATTTCTTGTGTAATTGCAATAAAAGCTAGTAATCGTAACAAAATAACGATTCAATCGTTATCACTGCCTTAATTATTCATATTAACTTTTGCACATTTCTTACCAGTTAACAACTTTATTGGCTTGCTGCTGTCGGAGGAAGAGATTTATCGGGTCGTTAATGAAGCAAGCAGGTGATGATTGCATACTGCTTGCAGTAAGAGGTTGCGACGCTGCACAGGAAGCCCTCTGTTTAATGCTTGAATGGCGTTTATTACCAAATGAAGAAGCTCGTCTTCAAATTGTTAATGCGCTAGAATCAACATCATCCGGAAAAAACCGTTATGCTGCACTCTGTCAAAGGCAGAGGAACTTGCAAGAATTGGTATGTGAATATCAAAGCTATCAATTTTTATATTATTACCAGTAATTATTGCAAAATCTGTTTTTATATATAAGAATGTTCTTTTGATTTGTTAAATATATACTTGAAAATGCTAATATGTACAAGGAAGTGCAAAATATGTATTATATTTACAATGTACCACGCGGAAGGCATTGAAGTAATGTAGCAACCTTCAAATGCTATAATTTCTGAATTAATAAGTGGAGGATGTACACACTTCCAGATGTCCAATGTATCAAGATGCATATAATTATTTCCATATTATTCTTCATTGAGTACCAGTTAATTTTGACATACACAATTTATTATGTTAAAAATCTGTTTATTGTAAAAATATTGTACTGTGTTCAAGTTGAAAACTTCTAAATTGTATGCTAAGTATTTAACATAATTTAGAACATGAAAAGACTCGAGTTTTCGCAATTAATGATTAAAAGTTGCCAGAACAGCTTCTATAAAGTGGAACTCATCATTAAGAATTTGAGATATCATATAGACGATAACAAATTAAAATAGAGTGTGTAAAATTAACGGTAATGCACTACAAGGTATGAAGGTAGTACAACTGAATTAATTATATATATAAATCTGTTTTGTAATAGCAACAAAAAGGCGGACCGAGAAAGTTGACATTACCAGTTCGTGCAACGGATGCTGATGTTGCTCTCCTTTTGGGTGGACGAGCACTTGGAAATTTGGAATGTCTTAGCCTAGCGTTTACATCGGTCACGTCAGCGTGTGCCGAGCAATTGATAAAGTTACCAGCACTGAGATATCTTAATCTGTGGGCAACACAATTTGGTGATGCCGGTTTACAGATGATCAGCGAACACCTACAAAAACTGCAGGTTTTGAATCTCTGCGAGACTCCCGTCTCGGATAAAGGAATTTCAACTTTGGCCTGTAAGTGTTTTAACGAGTAAACAAATATTAGAATTGGCTTCCGGGTTGCAGCCGCATGTGTAGGACGAGAAAGTTCAACGTTTCGCCAACATCGCAGCTGGCTTCATCAGGGCTTAGAAGAAACTCTGAAAGTGAAGAATGTACCAGTGGGGATCCTAAGTTATACCTGTGTTCACCGTAAGAACGGCGATGAAGCGAAACATCGGACTTTCTCGTCTCACAAACGCGGCTTCAACCCGGAAACCATTTCTTCAATTAACCATTATGGTCGCGAAAGCCTCAAAAGGAAGTAAGAAAATGATTTAACATTTTAACGTATTGATATGAAAATAAAACCTTAAAAGCTAAATGAACTGAAGTATTAATGAAATATTGTTACAATCGAAGGTTTTATGTTTCATATGTTAATATAGTACTATGAATAAAGTTAAAGAAGTGCGCTTCGCTAATGTTGATTGTATTGTCACTTTGTATACAGGGCTTTTTACGAAAACAGGGTCACCTAAATATCGTCTTTGCTAGCGATAAAACGAAAGTCGTCCATTTTTTTACGTCTTTTTCAATGTTATCGGCATCTGTTATACAGAAAGGGTGACTTTTTTATTGCACTTTACAGTGGTTGAAAAAATACATTGGGATATGTTCATGATGTAACTTTCACCTCGATTTGGACACCGGTAGCCTGGTCTTCCTGAAACACACTGTATATGTTAATCATAAACTACTATTTTTAATCATAATTTGGAAAAGAAAAATTTCCTTGAAAAACTTACGTTGACGCCACTCTACAATGCACAGAATGTAGCAATAAGTTTTGCTACATTTAGCTTTTAAAAGTCGGATGATAGCTGTTTGCAAAATGTAATTTTTGTCATAGAAAATTTTTTGGATCTTTAGTCTACAGCTTTGAATTAACGGATACTTATTAAAGAAAGTTGATGCAAAGTCCTCCTTGATCTTGATATCCAAGATAATATCGATCAGAGCCCAATTATTCTTTTGAAAATTAATATTAAAGTTTTAATAATTTGTTAAGTTGCTTTTTAAATATACTTACAATTAGTACAAAAACAACAAAAAAAATGTGTATCCAAGAGAATTATTATAACGAGTTCTCCTTGAATTCGATATTTGTAGGCGTAGGAGCGAGCGCAGGGTACAGCTAGTCTTTAATATTTATTATAATTAGTTAGGAGTTATTAGAAGCTTGATTTTACTTCACGTTTCGGTTTCGAAAGGAATACCGTCGTATAAATTGTAATTTTTAATCTGAAGCTTTATAAACATTAATTATTTCTTTTGTTTTCAGCACTGACAAATTTAAGGAAATTAAATTTGAACAGTACAAAATTGTCGGCTCAAACATTTGAGTCATTGAGGAAACGACTACCAGCCTTGCAAGAATTCGATGTTAGATACACGGAGGCTTGGTGACCAGAACCTACATCGCATTTTACGCTAGCGAACAATTCCAATCACAATTCTAGCATCAAAGGCAAGAAGCAGCGTTAAAGTGACTACACTATTAAAAAAATGTTAATCGCGATTAGCGACTAGGTCTTTACACGCATTTCTTAAAGGTAACTAATAATTTTTGTAAATCCCTTCGAAATTGTCAAATAATGAAATTATGTGATTATGGAAGGTCCTTATTCCGTTATATTTTTAAATTCAATTTAGATTAGTAGTTCACTTTTCTTCGAAAGAATTATGTGTAAACTAGAGATTCCTTCAATTTTTAGACTGACGTCGAACAACGGGTTTTCGAATAATAATGATCCTCTAATGATCAGTTCGACCTCAGTGGACACGTACGAAAGCGTTTATAAGTAAAACAGTTGACGCCATGTTTTATTGATATATAACTTTAAAAATATTTAAATAAATCGAACGTACTGTTATTATACTACAATTTTCGATACACCTCGACTTTGAACTCGATGTTGAAAGGAATAATCGGAGGTATGTTTTGTGGCGGAAAGTTAAATTATTATTTAAAGTCAAGGATAGTATTACTTCCATTGAAAATAAAATGAATTTTAATAGCGCATAAATAAATTATTAATAATTAGATAATATGTATTTATTAGTTTTCACCGAAGTAACATGTCAGGCTGAAGTTTAATTTTTAAGGGAATTGTGTTTCGAAATCTGCTATATGTGAATGCAGTTATGGTTAAAAGCGGAATTTTCTATACGCGTCTAAACGTTTGCCTTCACTACTTGCAGTTAAACATATCGTTCGCGCACAGATGAGATTTTTTATTTGCAGTTTATTGTAAGTGCGCTTAAACATTTGTATATATTTCGTACCGGTCTCAGGTGAGCATAGCCAGGAACGCTAGCTTACAATAGAGTCCTCAATTGCGAGGTTTCTTTTTTATTTGAAAAATAAAATGCCATTGTCCATCAGCTACTCATCTGACAGCAATGCGCACCTTCATTTTTATATCCTTTATTATTGTTATATAGATGAGAATACTCTGCAATATATTTGATTTCATCTTCATGTTCCTTACAAGATTGAGCTGAATTCGTTTTGTAAATATATTAAACATGTCGAATTCAATGTAGTCGAAAAGGACCGCATGGATGCGTTGATCTATTTAGTTTACAATTGGTTCCCCGAAAGTTGGGAAATGCGGCTATCAGGAAAAATTTGCATCCACACGCACTTACAGAAAATCTCATCTGTTATGAGGATTTCGAGTGATAAACGCATGCATCCAAACGCGTAGAACGCGTACAAAAAATCCTGCCTTAATATACAATTTGCTACGTATAATGTTTATTTATGCAATTGTGCGACGTATAAAATTTACTATGTATTTTGTTCTTATTTTTCTCATAAGGAACCACCTAATATCCACTTGTATGTGCTATTTGGTCGGATCCTGTATAGATTTAATATTGGAACAATTATGAAAGACATATTGATATGTTTTATAAAAGTGCATAAGTTGCGATGGATCTAGTATATTTAGAACAAAATCGTTACAGAATAATAACAACAGACATGCTAGCTAAGTAATACCATTGAATTTTCTGATACTTACTGATATTGAATATCACAAAATGTGATTTAGAAAAAGAAGTTTAAAATATATCCTTGTATGAAAAGTGAGCGATGAAATAAAATTCAATTTATTTCATCAGAAACAATTCTTTGGAAATAATTTACTGGATTGTTACTTTTACATTCAAGTTTCCGATTGTTGAGAAATGTTGTTGCAGAAGAAATATTTAATTTATTAAAGAGTCGTGTAGAGGCTGTGGCGCTTCAATATCTTTTATATATGGTAAAAAAAAACTCTTCGACGCATAAAATTGTGTCGTTTACAAAAATTCATCAGATACATATATGGTTTTATATTCTATCTTCCGATAGAGTAATAGTTTAGGCTCTGAAGCAATAAATGGCTGTTAACAAAGTACCATTTTGATCAACGACTTTTGCAGTACCGTTTTGTGAAGATTCAACGTTTCTTTCCATTACACACATGCAACACAACTTATTTATCATACGCATATATACAATCTAAATGTTTAACGTTTTATACTAGATTGTGAATTGAAACAGAAATTTCCGTAATAAGATTACAAACTTTTTTTTACGTATAGGGATTTGTAAAGAAAGTGACATTGAACCACATTAAACTATTTGAATATACAGGGTAGTTGAATGTTAACCATTATTTGTAATAATGTGAAACAATTGTTATATACAAAACTTGCACGGTACAGAGGGGGACATATTTTGATACATTTTCTGCTGAGATAGAGGAAATTTCGAGATCATCGCTATTATTCGAAATCGACTGCTATGTTTTTTTTATCGCGATGTGATAGCCGATGTTGAGGCGATTTCAGCAAGATGTCATCGAAGGTCACCTCTTCAGGGTCAAGTATTGTAGTAAAATAAACTTTCTTAATTTGTAGCAATATTGTTACAACATAATCAATGTTACAAGGTCATTCATTTACATAAAAGTGAGGGTAAAACATGTACGTGATACAGCGACACTGTGGTTAGATCTTTGCATTGCCTTAATCCGTCACTACATCGGACATCTTCTGTACTGTAAGAAAGTTTCTTTTACGATCAAAATTGACCTTGAATGACCTTCATTGATAGCTTGCTGAAGTCGTTTCAAGATCGGCTATCACATCGCGGTAAAAAAGTATACCATTTCTTTAAAAAAATAGAGATGACCTTGAAATCTTTTGTATGCCTCTACGCATGTAAAAAACACTTGTATCACAATATGCCCCTCTCTATAGTGCACACGCTTTGTATATTACATTTTTCTTTGTATTATTGTGTATGAGAATATGTATTTACGTTATACATGTAACCCCTTGCCGTACAATGACGAGTGACATTCGTGATGCGGTAAATTGGATAAGATATATTCAATTTTTGCAAAACCTATCCAATTGGAAATATCAGTGCGATGTGATAAAATTATTTCTATCGCATTAAATATCACGTTGAATTATACGATACATCAAGAATCGCAGATCATTTTTTATTTTACCAATTGAATTCTGCATTATGGCGAAGGGAGTCACAAAAGAAATCGTACGACAAGGGGTTAACCATTAAGAGCATTTCGATCTTTGCATATAATTTATTTATGGGATGGATGAAATGTAATGATAATCGTGAAATTGTTAGAGTATTTCGTTTTGTTTGGAAAGACGCACATTTGTGACGTGTTTGAGATATTCAAAATACTGTTATTTTGTGCAATACGAAGGAGACCTTGATTTTTTATGCAGTAGTATGCTTTTCATTTGGGTGCATAATAGAGATCAAAATAACTACATGTATATCCTAATTGAATTGATATACATACGCAACAATTTATGGGTTTGGTAACATGTTTAACTATGTTATTAAACGTTACAGCTCGTAATATATACAGTGGGCGTAGAAAGTATTCGTACACCGACCAATTTATAATTATATATTGTGAAATTGTAGTTTATTAACTAATTTTTTATAAATAACGAGTTTGTACATATTCGCGGAAATGTCTAGAACAGATACCAGTGTAAACAAATTATTTAGTTGAATAATTTGCAAAATTGTCAAGAAAAAAACGAAATATTGTCCGAAATATAAGAAATATAAGAGCAATAAGTAACCAATAAGCTCCACCACAATCTCCTGATATTAACCCCATCGAAAACCTATAGGACTACTTGGAACGTCACATTAAAAAACATCACATATCCTCTAAAGAAGGCTTAAAAAATAAAAAATATATTTCGGACAATATTTCTTTTTTTTCTTGATAACTTTGCAAATTATTCAACTAATTAATTCTTTTTGCACTGTGTCTGTTATGTAGACTTCCGGGAATATGTACACACTCGTTGTTTATAAAAAATTAGTTAATAAACTACAATTTCACAATATATTGTCCGAAATTAGTCGGTATACGAATACTTTCTACACCCACTGTATGTATACATTAAGTCGTAAATCATGTTTCTAAACATTGACTATAAAAGTTACATTTGTTACATTCTAAGATATTAATTATTTGGAAAACTATCGGAACTATCAATTTTATGCACATTGTTGTTAGCAAAGCTGACTTATTAATTGTACAAAATAGTTGATATTCAGGCTATGCTGATTACGTTTATAATTTAATATGTCAGTGCAAAAGCAACCTGTCACTATATAAGAAATGTGATTCATGTAGTGGACTTTTCTCCAAGGAAATAATATCCCTAAATGTGTAACAAATCATAAGTTGTGCTTCAGTTGAATCTGATTGTTTATGTTTTAGATGATTTCAACGGTACAATCATCTATTTGTTTTAATCATTACTATGGAAATATCTAAATGAACTGTTAAATGGAAAGTCACGGTAATCTCGAAATCCTAATAGATAGGGGTTCTTCAAAAAGTTTTCACATCATAAATGACGCTTTTCTCTAACCATTAAGACATTGTCAAATGTTTTTTAATCTCTCGAACGGTTATCAAGATATCAACTTTTAACAGATTACGTGAGTCATAACTACATAAGTCTCCAATATGACTTCAATTGGACTTGTGTCACATCTTAATTACTAACTTCGTACAAAAAGAACTGACATACAGTTTTGATACAATACACATTATCGATATGGTACATTTTTTATAGCCATTTATTTCATTACTTCGTCACGTTAAACTGATAATGTATTACTATTCTTCGCAAAAATAGAGAAGTCCTCTGGCCTGCGGTTTGTTCTGATTCGTCTGACGAATAGAGACATCCCTCGCTCTGACGTCATTTTCGATTCTAACGCGTTGTTTGCCGAAAGAGCCGCGCATTCACTTCGTCGTCATGTGAACGACGAAAGGAGTGTTGTTTACAATTGAGAGTTGTTTACAGTTGTCATTCGTCGATCTCAGGTTTCCAGGGCCGCCATGGTGGGGATAGGCGCTGCGAGCGACATTCTCTCCTTACCCCGTTCCTCATACCGCGAGACATCTCTATTTTTGCGAAGTATACTAGGGTGAAAGAAATATGTGCTATCACATCAAAATTCAAAATGAGCCTTATGTCTTACGAAAAAGAAAACTGAGATAATACTGGAAATTTTCTGTGAAAGATGCTTTCTCCACTAATTGTACTAATTATATTGAAAACGTAGAAACAAACATCCATAATACATAAACTGTTATCAGTTATTTAAAAGAAGACGCGTATACAAGTATTGGTGGAGCCACGCACGATCTTATGAAGGATTGATGCTCGATGCTTCCTCTTGAAGTGTGCCCAACTGCCTTATTCAGCAAGTTCTGAGTGACCACTGCCACAATGTACGCGTACCTAATAAATTATCTTGACACATCGATTGCGTTGTTTGGCATAGATTTATTGATAATGGATTTTTTTTTAATTATCTCAAACATATGTGATTAACTTATCGTACAATCGCCTCTATAGCTTCTAATTCATGTCGCGAAAAGTATTTAAATAATTTTATTTATACCGTTGTTTACAATTATATTCCAATTACACATTGTACAATATGTTTTACTTGAAGCTTATATTTAGTAGTCTAATAATGTTTAACTATAACAATCTACATATAAGGAAGGTCAACTTATAAATTTTCGATAATAAGCAACGTTCATAATACTTAAAATTCCTATTTCATCTTAGAGGTAACTGAACATTGGGCAGTCAATACGTTGAAAGGGAATTTCATTTGATGGTTCAGAATATATGTACTTTCAATTCTTATGTGATATTTCATCTGATAATTACTGCTATAATGTTCAAGTCTGTTATACTCACATGTTTTTTAGTGTAAATAGTTAAATAGGTGATAAGTTCCAGTCTCGGTCAGGATTATTAGATTTTAATAATTTATTGTAGATAGAATCTTGTACTTATATGCAATAGAATCATTATTAACATTTTAGGCTATACAGAAAGAACAGAGAAAGATTAGATGAAATAACGGATGTGTAACTGCACTGATGATTTACATCATTATAGTGATAAAATATTCCTCTACAAAAGTATTTATGTACTCCTTTAGCTTTTACTATAATTTAAAAAAAGAAGTATTTTTTCATGTTATGTTTTTAGAAACGTTAAGTTCTTTTTTTATCAAATGAAAGAACACACGTAAGTGAAAGTAGTGCAACACTTTACACAGTATTGTTATTATGTATCAAGTAAATGAAACGGCAAATTATACAATTCTCTATTGTTGAAAATCTGTAAAACTGACTTCCGACTTATTGAACTGCTACTGTGCATATGTATGTACATGTGTGTTCTATGTAGTAGATAAATTTACACGCATATGAGCACTGCATGTGGGTGATGTGCGCAACAGACTTATACACCAATGTTACATTATCATGTTAAATCCTGATAGAAAGTAGAGAAAATAGAATAGAAATGGAGAGTTGTGAGCTTGGAAATGATTAGAAGCGATAATATTGTTTAGTTACATTATATCAATGTCAAAACTTTTCATCCTTAAGAAAAAAATCTTGCGAATTAAGGATTACTTAAATATGTAAGATAACTAACATTTCTCTAATCTCACTTTAAAAATTCCGAGAACAGCATGGGAGCAAACATTGTAAGAAGACTGTTAATGTCAATTTCAATAAAGATTATTAAGTTAGTGAGTTATAATTCATTAGTTAATGGTAAACAATAAAGTCGATTTAATATTTCATAATGCTGTTTCCTTTTTGTATACACCTTCGATAATTCGTATATAGTTAGTAGCATTAATTATTGAAGGAACTGAAAAATATAATTAATAAATAATGCTTATAAAAACTCAAATAAGTCTTGTCAGAGACTCTTTCTGATCTCGTTTGTTGCTCAATTCTCTGACGTTTCTTTAGCTCATTCTCAATATGTCACGAGACTTTTGTTATTTGTGGAAAGACAAATTTCTAAAGGGTTTTGCACAATCTTCCTTTATTATGTTTAACTACGTCTATAACATTTTTCATTTGTCATAAAATTGTAGGTATGTACATACATACAAAGAAGAACAGTCTTTGATTTTCAGAATCATTCCATTTCAATAAAAAAATTGAATCTAAAATAAATGGCAAAATTCTCTCGTTGTTAACCAGCTTCTTATTCGGAAGAGTTCAAGTCGTTCATTTCAAGAACTCTTAGTTTAGAAAAAGAGCTATTTCTGGTACCCCTCAGGATTCTTATCTTAGCCTTCTATTCTTTATTTCTTGTTAATTGAAATAAAATCCTTACAAAATTCCTTAAACTCCTAATCTCCCGAATTAATTCTGCGTGACCTTAACAGATTTCAGCATTGATTGAATAATGATTTTGAATTTTCGGATTTAAACCGCGTTGAGTGTGAACCGCATTCTTAAACCCGAAAATTTAAAACCTTCGTTCAGTTAACAATGGCCGCAAAAGCCTCAAAATCTCAATTTATCGTTGATGCTTATATAAGTTTGTCGAAGCAGTTCGATGCTCTCGAACGCAGAGGCATTTATTCGGTGGCGTTAGCGCGTTCTTGCGCCTTGTGAGCGACTTCGGCGCGAACAGAATAAATGCGAATCGCAGCTCGGCGATTGTTTTCCTAGGGATCCATTCGGATCGCCTTCTTCTCGCCCCGACGCTCAAAACGTGAAGACGCGCGAAGCACGGTCTAAAATATTACCCATAGCGGACCTCGGGTATAAACTAAGTTATATTGTATATTCACTGTACTGGTTTGTACCTAATTGCATTCATTAAAATTGAATGCCCTGCAATAAATTACACCTCAACTTATCCAAATGTCAAATTATTAGATGTTGTCGTAAAGGAAATAACGTTCTCTTTAATTATTCAAAAATTGCTTCTCGTTATCTGTGCTCGATAGTGTGAAAGATTTGGGAATTATTTTCTCATCGAATCTGTCAATCTTACCTCATTCTAGACACATTATTTCTCGTGGTCTGAACTGCTTGGGCCCGATTTATAGAGTCTCCAAGTTGTTTAGTAATATTAACTTGTTAACCCGGGAATTAACTTTTGTTCAACTCGTTTCAAACTGGAGACTTTTTTCTTCGCAGTGAGAAATAATATTATCACACCTAAAGTACCACGCTAGAATTTAATGGAAAAGAATAACGTAAAACGTAATGCGTTCAACATACCATATTTAAAAATTGCCACGACGAAAAATATCGTCATACGCATTAGAGTTGTCTTCCTGGTATGACGAAATATTACGTCCTACCCGGTTAACAGGTTAATACTTTGAGGCTGCTGTATTGTCAACTATTGTGTCCTATTCTTGAGTATGATTCCATTTTGTGATGTCTATACTATGCATCTCGTAGTAGGAGTATCCAAACTATTAAACATAAGTTCCTAACATGGCAACTGTACACGGTGTTTGAAAATCATTTGTCATGGCTTTCAGGGGTTTTTCTACACCTTCGGTTGGACGGAGATTTGTAAAAAATACCGCCGCAAAATGCGCTACTTTTTTTTATTGGCTCATCGTATTCGTCTTGTTACGTAAGTAGAATGTCTGAGAGGAACCATGGGTCTGAAACGGACCGTTCTCTCGCAAATTAACTTTTAATTGTGTCTCCACGATTGAATTTTCGCTGAGTAAATCAGACTTTCAGGTCTGGGACCCTTTAGAAAGAAACACACGAGATATCCTTGCTGCTTCGAATAGTTAAAGCAGTAGCGTGCTACACGAAATTATAAATTGGATGACTGTGTCACCGAACCACTAAGAAAAGTGCAAGTATTTATGTTCTTCTCCCCGGGCGGGCCTTTGAGCAAACCTGACATCGAACGTAGATCATTGACATCTTCATGAAAAATTCCGAAAAGTGACATCGAAAGATTTCATCCGAAAGGGAGTCACTTTCACCAGCTTAATACAGATAGAAACGGATAAAAACAATACGTGTTAAAATTTCTTCGAGATCTACCTCATAGATAAGTTTAATAAAAATCGGCGTTCAGATGGTCAACGAAGTTTTGTTGTTGCCGGTCGCTGCCATTTTTGAATCTGTTAAACCAACATTTGGCAGCCATATGCGCACGAGTGACCAATAGAGAGTGACGGTAGAGAGACCAGTAGAGTACCAAAGATCTACATATACTGAGGGATCAGAAAGAAGGCACTTGAGGGGTAATTTGCTCTGATTCACCCGACGGATAGGGACATCCCTCTCCCTCACGCATTTTCGATTTTGATGTGCTATTGGCAAGAGAGACCTGCACATTCGTTACGTCGTCATGTGAGGAACGAAAGGAGTGTTTTATTTTCGGCTGTCATTCGTCGATCTCAGGTTTCCAGGATCTACATGGCGGGGATAGGTGGTGCGAGAGCAATCTCCCCTTCCGTCCCAAGTGCCTTGTTTCTGGTCCCTCACTTTACAATGATACATCATTCACGGACTGATCGACTATACCGGAGATATCTATTTCAACTTGAGAAATCGACCACAAAATTGTCGAAGTATTTTTATGGAAATAAACTTTGTAACGTTCTGACTGTTAACGGGCGTTTGGAATATTTTGCACGATAAAAGAATTTCGAAATGGCTATGGTAGGTAAAGAAGTGAAGGCTTGGTCAGGCAATTAATGGGCCCGAGTTCAAATCACTTATCACCTCTTGGAATTTTTTCGTATGTGATATTTACATAGACCATAGTATCGATGGTTCGGAAGTCACTTAAAACAATAGGTCCTAGATGAAATGATCATAGCAGTTTAAACCAGAAAATAATAGTGCAGATCGATTGTTTCCTTATCACAGCTGAAACAGTAATCTATGTAACTTATAAATGTTAAAGGTTCTTATTATTGAGGCTTTCTTGAGAATACATAAATACACTAAATATGAAGATAGGACAAAATTTAGTTTTTATACAAATTTACGAAATCAGTCGGTTGTTTTATGCTGTATTTCTATATTTGTGTGTAAGTACGAAAGCTATTATTAAGTCAGTGTTATTTCTGGTGTTAATGACTTGAAATTTTTGATAATTACAAAATTGCGGTCTAAATTTGCTCTTTCATAGAAAAAATTTCTATATCAATTTTAGGAATGATTACGTCATTTTTAAAAATATATCTTAGAAAAATAAGGATAAGTGCGGGGAAGACTATTGAAAGTACAAATTTCTATATGTCAAATAATATGCTTATATGTGGAGAAACATTGAAATAAACATATTTGTTGCACAAAATCTTTGAAAAGTGTTTTAATTTCTATTTATTTGCGCTTTAAACTTAGAAAAAGTCGTAATCGCGACGACGTCCAGTATAATGAGGCCTAAACCCGCTGATATCCACTGATACTTCTTTCTGTAAATTCGTAGGTAATTCATCCCATACGAGCTGTGGAACAGTTTCTGAAATGTGAAAAAGACATATCTATTAATATATATCGAATAATTATTGCATTATTATTTTACTTTTATTAAATATCTGAATAGGAAAAAAGGTGTTGTCAAATTCCAGCTTAACAATTAATATTAGATAAACGACAATTTAAATTCCATTTTTCCTGGTAATAACTTGAAATAAATTAAAACATATTATTATCTTTTTCCTCACCTCTGCATTTATACAGTAAATCCGACCAAGTTATCTTCTCCTGTGAAAAACAGAATACACCAAGTCTGCCTCCTTTCAAAGTAGAATCATAGACATTTCCTGAATCAGCCATCAGCTGGGAACCTTGATAAAGCCAGAATCTGATCAGCCCGATTCTTGGTCTGTGTAACAATTGCCATCTGTAAGAAGTCCTTTCTTTCCAGCCGACCTTCTTTGGATCTCTCCAAAGAATTTTCACTTGATCAGGCGTATCTTCATTATGCCAAAGACTGTTCCTAAGAAGTTCTCCAGGGCCGGTAGTGGAATCAACAAGTTTGAGAAGAATTCCAGGATCACCAACAGCGCGAAACGGATTTGGCATCCAATACGGCTGTTGGCCTTTCTTCCATGTGACAATATAAAATCTACGGTTGTCCTGGTAAGAGAATACAAAACCTACGAAATCATCGTCGCCATCATCGTCTACGTAAAAGGTTCCTTCAAAGTCTACGCCGCTAAATACATCAGGACCTAAGGAATACAAAAGGTGATATCAATATGATTTTATAAGAAGGATTATACGAAATAGAAAAAGATAGAAATCTGTAAATAGCCTAACAGATTTTTGTGTATGTATACTTATTGAAATCAGAATATCAATTGTTTAATCGGAGTGTAATCGTTGTTACTATCACTAACGTTACTTTTATTTCGTTCCCATTTTTTTCAGAGATTTATTCATGAAATGAGAAGTCAAAAATAAATCTGCAGAAAGGTTGACGTTATTCTATTTGTGATTTATTACGTGTCACGTATGTAACGTAATACGTCAACAAAAGGATATACAGCCAATTCTGTTTTTACACGATTTTGATTTAACACGAATTAAAAAAAAAGTGTAATTCTCTTTTTACGCGGCATATTTTGATTTAACACGATCGACCCAAATTCTAAGAAGATAATTTTGCTTTATTGTGGCTTAGCCAAAACACAAACACAACGATTAAGTACTGAATTCGCTCTTAAATCCACTGAAACATCGGCACCACAGAAGGCTAGTTCTACTTTTGTTCAAGAGATTACAGAAAGAATTTCACCAATGGAGCACGAAGACGATAACCAAGGCATTTCTAGAGATAGCTGTAATATTGCAGTCTTCCGCAAACGTATGCATTTACTATCAGAAAGTGACAACGAATAAAATCTCTTTATGTGTAACTCATATTATTTTGCCTAATTTTTGTGTTCATGAATCAGTGACATGTTTTTTCCGTTTCAAATGATAATTTACTTCGTATGATACATGTGCAATCTTTATGAAATAAAATGTATAAGATCCTAACATGAAAACTCGTGGTTTATTGTGTTATTAGTGCGGATTTCTTAGGACTGGAACAAATCTTCTAGTTTTCCATAGATGATATATATTTTTTTTACACGAACTTTTTTTACACGTATTCTTCGGGAACGTATGTATCGTGTTAATTAGGTGTGTAGCACAATTAGGTGTGTAGCACAATTAGGTGTGTAACAGAATTAGGTGTGTAGCACATGATACACATGAATGACTCGAGCACACCTGCACTCCATGACCTGACCATGACTCGTAGTAAATATATATTTATATAGTGGTGGAACGGTAAGAAGGCAGCTGAGACGGAAGGGGAGATTGCTCTCGCACCGCCTATCCCCGCTATGTCGATCCAGGAAACCTGAGACCGACGAATGACAATCGAAAACAAAACGCTCCTTTCGTCGTTCGCATTACCACGCAACGAATGTACGGCCCTTTTGGCCAATAACGCGTTAGAATAAAAAATGACGTCAGAACGAGGGATGTCTCTATCCGCCAGGCGAATCAGAACAAACCACAAGCTAGAGGACTTCCCTATTTCTGCGAGGTATAAAGGCGCAAGTGTAGAAACAAGATGATTTTTAAACGAAGTCAAAGTAGAAAGTGTCAAGAAAATATTTCTTTCAAATTAAAATCCAAAAATGAATACTCTGCAATGAGAATTGTCGGGAAAATGATCTTTTAATTGAAAGCAATGATTTTGTACTTCGAAGTTCCAAAAGAAATACATCAAAGATGATTCTAGAGATCAGTGATAATGTAATGAAATATTAGTAGGGATTTGTACTGATAGTGTCAATAAAGTCAATTTCGTACTTTCCGAAAATCTTCAATCTCCTAAACTTTCAACATTAACAAAAAGTTTACACCTTTGCAATGGTCTTACAAAAAACATTTTGTTTCAAGTTGATTAACTCTTTGAGGCACGGAAATTCAGAAAATAAAATGACCCGTGTTGCATAGACAATTTTTTTCTTGATTGAATAAGTTTGGTTTATATTTATTAACAAAGTTATATAATAATATAAATTTCAGAGGTGGGACAAAAATGATCCACCGTGCATCTTCATGCATCAAAGAGGTGGGACGCTTTTAATCCCGCCGTGCCTCAAAGAGTTAAGAAAAGCTGAAGAATATAATTATTGTTAAGTGTCTCATTGTAATCAACATGAGGGTCATCCATTGGAAGGTTGTACACGATCAATTAACTCTCCAACGATCAAAAGGGTTCACTGGACCCACTTTACTAACAATAAGAAAGCTTATGTAAAAGTGAAACACGGAACATGATTAAACACACTGCTTTCTCTTACGATGTAAATGCGACATTAGAAAAAATGCAATTATCTCAATGCGGAAAAAATTTGTAATCTCCAAATTTTTACATCTTTCTATCGCAACGTAGAAGACCATAATTAGCCCATTTAGCTAATGCATAGTTGTTCATAAAATACTGGAAAGCTCTATTGTCGGAAAAAAACAGCTTCACAAATGGGGAATACCGCAAATGTTGCTTTAACACTAGAACTACCGGCGTTAAATCTATTATATTTCACTATATTAAATAAGCTCTTTGAATAATGAGGAATCGAGAGGCGGAAGAGATGATCGATTCAACGATTAATGTTTTTTGAGATGGACGTAGAATATTTATTCTATGACTCTTCTACAATCTTGCAGAATTTTTGGAAAAAATTGTGTACCAGTCATTTTGACTGGTTTGGTAGTTCTAGTGTTAATCATAGGTGAAATCGGTGACTTTCTCTGTTTTGCATTATAAACGATGAATATCCAAAAATTCTCTTTCATTCCTATTCTCATGATACATTTCATTTCCCTACATAGTTTTTGTATTTGGTTAATAAAAAGTTCGTTGAATTTGAAGTGTTCAGCGTCTATGAAATGAGAAACAAGTAACAACGTTTTTGTAAAAATTTTGTATCTGAAGTTTAAAGATTGGTAGGTAGCATATTTATTTTATAACATATGATTATTTTTTATGGTAAGACCTATCAAAATAGCAATGACACCAAAAAGACCGGTGCACGAAGATTATATTATTATGTGAGCGAAATACGGAAGATACCGGTGATTCAAGTTAATATGAAAGAAATTATTTTTTTGGCTCGAATAGCATAAAAAAATCCAAAAATATGTAAAAAGAATACGTAAAGTGAAGTAATAAATTAGTTTTTAACACTAGAACTACCGGCGGTAAATCCATCGTATTGCAGTATATTAAATAAGTACTTTGAAAAAAGACAAATCAAAAGGTGGAAAAGATGATCGATTCGGTCATTTATGTTTTATGAGATAAGCGTAAGATATCCACTGTATGACTCTTCTATAAACTTGGAGAATTTTTTGCAAAATTTCGATACCAGTCATTTTGACTGGTTTGGTAGTTCTAGTGTTAATCGTCGTTTGATGATTAATATGTTACTTCAGGAAATAGAAGTTTTTTTTTGTTTCCTTGACGAATTGATCTTGTCTTTCTTACATTTTTCGACGTAAATTAATATTTACAAGTCGCAGAAAGAATTATAAAATACTTTTAAATTAAAACTTACCAATTGCAATTCCTGGGTCACTGTTAACAAGCTGTTGAATTTCAGCACCTTCATGGTGTATTCTCCAAACGGGATCTTCTTGAGACGTACCGATAGGATCTAAAGCGATGGTTACGTATTTTCTGAAATCCGTAGTCCAAACCAGGCTATTGTTGGGACAGTTGTCATGAATGTTTATTACGGTATCATTGTCATTGTCATTCCAGCAAGCATCCCCGATATTGTCACCTAAATATAAAACATTACACATATTGTTTTGTCGGAACTTAGCCGCTTAGGTAAAACTACGGTTAGTGTAGTTTCGTGTTACACGCTACATTAACTTTGTGCAACTATTTTTATCTTCTAGTTTTTAAACTATGTTTATTTACTAAAGGTACACTATTGATGGTTTTTAGAATTGAATCGTGATTATGGTTGATAGTGTAGGAACGGAATTTTTGTACGCGTAAATAGTATTAGGCTGGTAGGAAATTAATGTCGGTTTTCAATCTGTATAAAGTTCCAAAAAAATAAGTTCCATCACAATTTACACATTTTTCCCAGCGAGAAACAAGTTTTTTAATAACATTTTCTTTCTAAAATGATATAAGAAGATAAACAAATTAAAATGAACGGCTGTCTCAAAATTAAGCGCCAAAGTTTGAAAACTCGAAAACCGATATTAATTTCTTACCAACCTAATATTAATTTTTAGAATTAGTGAGTGTGGATGGTTTGCATACAAGCGAGAGTGGATGTTTAGAGTGCGTGATTTGGAAGGCGACGGATGTCAGGGCTGGCATGAATGTTTAGTCTATGGATAAGGAGAAAATGAGTGAGTGCAACAATGAATTTGGGAAGATCCAGTTGAGAATATGCAGTTGAGTTGAGAGTTCAGAGAGTAAGAGACAGCGTGAGTGGAGAGAGCTTTAACGATCAATTCAGAGTTAGAGTAATTTTAGTGTTATTATGAGTTTTGTATTTCTATAGTTAATAAAGTTAATCACTTATTTTTAAATTACATGCGTTCGGTTAAGTTTCTAGGCTACGATATTATTAGTTAAATTCTGAAGGAATCTATTCGGTTTCTTCAAGGACGAGTACCGATATTCTTTGGTGGCTAGTCTGACAATGAGATTAAATTAGAGTAGGACTCTATAATAGTATTTAACCCTGATAAATGGTGGATAGAATTTAACCATGATCATAGAGTTCAACCCTTATAAATGGTAGGTAGAATTTAACCCTAATGATCTTTAACATACTTTAACCGTGAAAGTTTCATATTTGCTTGGTTTTATATCTTCTTTAGAGGAAGGGATTTGCTAGTAGTACTCGTCAGCGGATTTTAATAATTTTTTTCATTGGTAAAGAATTCCTCCGCCTCCGACGGCTAGTTGCACCTTTCTTGGATTAGGTGGAAGGCTAGGCATGCACCCTATCCGATAGTGTTAGGAACTTATTTGAAATGAGATACTTAAGTGTAATAAAGTAAAATAAAATTGGCACAGTACACCTATCCTCCGATTTACACGGTTTTTAAGATAAGGGATTTTTAAAAAAATTTGCTTTTAGTTATTTCTATTTCACATTGAAATAGATGATTGAATTATACAAGTGTTAGTTTGTTTTCAATTTACGCAGTTTTACGTATCAAAATTCACGATTTCGATTTACACGGTTTTCTAAGGAAACAATCTTTCGTGCAAATCAAGGGATAGGTTTATTTCTATTCCCTTGTTGACGTTACTTTTCATTGAAGCTCGTGTTGATCAGCAGAACTGCTGTTAGAGATATGAATATTCTTTGAAACTTCCTTTTGCTTCAGGAATAAGTTAATTAATGTACAGCAAAGTGGATATTTTCTTACGGTTGTCATCTCTTTGGTCCGGATTGTAGACATAAGGGCAATTATCTTGGTGATTAGGTACACCGTCGTTATCGATGTCGTGATCACACTCATTGCCTATACCATCGTGATCATCATCGTTTTGCCCAGAATTCGGTACATCAGGACAATTATCCCTGTCATCCTGTATACCATCTTTGTCTCTGTCATTGTCATTGTCGCACATATCGCCTACACCGTCACCGTCTCTATCTATTTGATCCGTATTTGGAACGCGCGGACAGTTGTCACAAGCATCACCAATTTTATCAAGGTCCGAGTCCCGCTGATCTTCGTTTCTTCTTCTTGGACAGTTGTCGTGATAATTCAGAATGCCTGAAAAATAAAGCATAATTAAAATAGTATTTTAATTAAATGATCGTTTATATTGCAAAGACAATTTTCGTTTTTATTGCGCTTCGAGTTTTACCACTACTGATATAATTAGGCTAAACTTGCCTAAATCGTACTAGTGCTTGATTCGTAACATCACACTTATTTGTGAATTATAATAATATTTATATGTCCATTTACCGTTTAATAGCGGTATTAGTATTAACCCCTTGTCGTACTATTTCTTTTGTGACCGTCTCCGCAATAATTCAGAATTGAATTGATAAAATAATGATTGATCAGTGATTCTTAATTATCGTATTGTTTCATGTAATGGTAATTTTATAGAAATAATTCAATCGTGTCGCATCCTACTCATATTTTCAATTTGGTAGATTCTGCAAAACTGGAAAATTTCCTTTCCAATTTACCGCATCGTGAGTGTCCCTTGTATTGTACGACAAGATGTTATACTGAGGGACCAGAAACAAGGCACTTGAGGGGTAATTTGCTCTGATTCGCCCGACGGATAGGGACATCCCTCTCCCTCACGCATTTCGATTTTGACGCGCTATTGGCAAAAGAGACCCGCACATTCGTTGCGTCGTCATGTGAACGACGAAAGGAGTATTTTATTTTCAGTTGTCATTCGTCGATCTCAGGTTTCCAAGACCGACATGGCGGGAATAGGCGGTGCAAAAGCAATCTTCCCTTCCGTCCCAAGTGCCTTGTTTCCGGTCCCTCACTTTAATACGAACGTTACAGTATACTTCCAAGGGAACATCCCGAAGTGTAAATCACCGATTTTTATGAAACTTTAGTATGATATAGTTTTCGTGAAAATATTCGACACGTATTTTTTTTTATCGGCAATCGTCCACGTTAGAGGGGTGAAACCCGCCGTCAAACTTGGTGTTGCTTAATCTATTTATCGAATATCTCCGAAACTATTACAGATACGGAAATTTTGTAGAGAGTGAAAATTAACCACTTTTGATGGCGAATCCGATGGTATACACCTTTTTTTTATAAAAATCCGTTTGTTTAAATCAGCCCGTGGGAACCAACAGCAAACTTTCCGTTTGAACGGCGTCGGTGCCTGAAATTTTTCTTACTGTCACATCTTTGAATTTAAGCAAGGTATTCACAACGGCAGTAAATAAAAAAAGTTTGAAAGCTAAACAATTTTCTATATCATTTTACTACCGTTTCATTGGGCTACATCATAACCAAACACCTTGCGAATTGATCGCCGCTGGGTGCCGCCTCAACGGAAAGCAGTGCGAAATCGCCTCCGCACTCAATATATTAGCAACGTTATCAGACTATTTGAGAAAAACTGTTTACATCGCAAAGTAGTCCGCAGTTATGTGTTAATCCGTATGTTATGTTCCGATAAATCGTGTTATTGAATTGCTATTATAATGCAGAAAAAGCTACGGTGTATGTAATGCAAAAAAGTAGTACCATCATCATCTATGTCGTTATCACACGCGTCACCAATGCCGTCGTTGTCTGTGTCCAACTGTTTCGGATTCTTATCCGAGGGACAATTATCACAAATATCTCCAATGCCATCTGGTCCGTCACGATCGGTATCTTCTTGACCGGGATTATAGTGCAGCGGACAATTATCGGAAGGATTCAAGACACCGTCATTGTCAGCATCTGGATCACATGCATCACCCATGCCGTCTCCATCAGTATCTTGTTGTCCACTGTTTGGTGTTGTCGGGCAATTGTCTGGACGACAACGTCGTTCCTGGCATCGAAGGCTACTGTCAGGTATTCCGTCGCTGTCCCTGTCAATAGCGCACATGAATCCATTTCCGGCCCAACCTACACGACACTGAGAATGATACAAGATCGTTGTTATTACTTTCTTTAATAAAGAAACATTAAATCTGTAATTTCGGACATTACTTTAAAGCAAAAGTGTAATGGATAAAGAATTATTATTGAATTACAAAAAATAAAGTGTAGGGGAGAGGTGGGTAACCCTGGACAGCGGTAACCACGGACAGTTGAATATCTCGATTATTGGAATGTATAGAAGAATAAGTGATATTCTGTTATACAACTTAACCGTTTTAGTGCCAGGGTTTTTTAAGAATCCGTGTCGGATAGTGCTATGCAGCGCGATAGCGCTTCGTTCATTTATTTGCAAGAAATGCCGATCGACGCGATCACGCTGCTCTTTTTCTTCGTATAGACGTAAATTCAATAAAAACAGCTTATTTATGCAGGTGGTTTACGATTACTTGAAAAAAAAATAGTAATTACGAACCAAGCGCGTTGCGAATTGACGATCGTGACCAAACATCGCGACACAGTTCACCACAGTACGCGAACAGCGCGATCGCGCTGCGTGGCACTAAAACGGTTAACAAGTTAACCGTGTTGGACGTGTATACACGTCAATCCAAAACTCTGTTGCGGTAACCTTTTTAACACTGAATTGTAATTTTTTTATCGAATAAATATGTAATCCTTCTACGTTTTGTTTTCCTTTTTTCGTAAAATTTATAGTAGAAGCATTTCCCCTGCGTTCGACGTGTATACTAGTCATTGCTTAATTTTAATTACGCATCCCGTGAGGGATTTTCAAAATTAAATTGCACAGTTAACTGGTTAACAACGAGCACGTTTTTTACTTAATTACAGTTTCTTTCTCTAGCAGGTAGACACGTTGGTAGATGAGTAGAGGAAAAGCCATATAGACGTAATAGACGAGTAGACGTAGTAGACGAATAGACGTACAATTAGACGATTAGAGGATTAGACGAATAGACGTATAATATATAGACGCATAGATGTATAGACGATTAGACGAGACAGACGATAGTATATTTATTAGTAACCGTAAGAGTGTGTGTATGTGCGTTTAAGTATTTTCCATAATTTTGTGTTTCCATTCGTATTTCATATTTTTAATGTGAATTTTTAATAAATATTCTACAATAATGATCGATAAAATGCGCACCGCGAATAACGTTGTGAGTGACAAACTTTCAGGCAACTTCAACTTACTACGTGTTTCCACAAACTGAGAGTGTCTCAATAATATATTTAACGTTAAAATTGTTGTTAAAAGTGCATGCGTACACCATTCCGTAAACAATTGAAAACATAATGAAAACAAATGATAAATGAACGATAACCACAATTAAAACGTATAATAGTCAGTGAATTAGGTTCAGTTATCAAACAATGTCGTATGACGTTCCCGGTCAACAACGTATGGTTATCAAAATACGTCATATGACGTCTCCGGCCAATAATGTGTTAAGAGACCGAAACGTGAAGGCGACATGTTACGATGAGACGTTACGGCGGACCAGTGTTCGGAACTATACTTCGCAAAAATAAAGAAGTCCTCTGGTCTGTGGTTTGTTTTGATTCGCCTGACGGATAGAGACATCCCTCGTTCTGACGTAATTTTCGATTCTAACGCGTTATTGGCCGAAAGAGCCGCACATTCGTTGCGCCGTCATGTGAACGGCAAAAGTAGTGTTTTGTTTTCGGTTGCCGTTCGTCGATCTCAGGTTTCCAGGAGGGACATGGTATAGTGAGGGACCAGATACAAGACACTTCGGATGGAAGGGGAGATTGCTATCGCACCGCCTATCCCCGCCATGTCGGTCTTGAAAACCTGAGATCGACGAATGACAACCGTAAATAAAACACTCCTTTCGTCGTTCACATGACGACGCAACGAATGTGCGGGTCGCTCGGCTAATAGCGCGTCAAAATCGAAAATGCGTGAGGGAGAGGGATGTCCCTATCCGTCGGGCGAATCAGAGCAAATTATTCCTCAAGTGCCTTGTTTCTGGTCCCTCACTATAGCAATAGGCGGTGCGCGCGACACTTTTCCCTTTACCCCGTACCTCATACCGCGCGATTTCTCTAGTTTTGCGAGCTGTCTCTGCATTCCAGAGCCGTTCTCGCAGAAATACCGACTACTTCTTTTGACCTTACGCCCCAGATCTCACTAATCACCAAATGCTCTCTATCGCCAGGCACTGTGCCCTACATACGTTTTATCAACCTTTTTACCTATGTATTATATTTCCGGACACTGTGATGGACAAAGGACAGAAACTTGGAGAGGAAACTGTTTTCGAAGCGACTTTTCGTGCCCGGGCATAGAAAAGTGCTCGGGACGGTTTACGTGCTCGGGGGTGAAAGTACCGTTTATCCTCAACTGACGTAGACGGTGACGAAAAGACAAGGATAGACGAAACCCTTTAACAGGAAATTCACGGACGAAGATGATTATTACTATTACGGAGTTTACGATTTAGGAATTTCATTTTCACGGAGTCATTAGCGCGTTCAACTTCAACGGAAAATTAGTATCACGAAGTTGGCCATTGAAGGGACATTTTTTACGGGTAGACTTTGTCGGAGTAGATTATGAAGAATTACGGTAACGGAGTTACTATGTAAACTTGCATAAACAATACCTTCTCATATCCCCTATTAAGAATTGTGTTTTATATTTCTACAATAGTATTATGTATTTTGATCATTTACCCTGCACGCGTATTCATTGGTATCGACGCAAATACACTCCGCATTCACATCACAGACGGTTGACAAATCTGGACAAATGTCGTACCTAGGATTGCAGCCAACAGTTTGATTCCCCGCAAAACCACTTTTGCAAGGACCACATCTGTACGAACCCTGAAAGAGACGTAAAAACTTAATATAATGTATGTTAAATTAACAAGTCATAATATGCGGAAATATACAGAAGTGACTCATTCAATTAATAATTATGCATTTATCTTTCCGTAGAACAATCTTCGCGAAGGAGACCATAGAAAGAAGATAGATACACTTTTCATACAGGCTGAATGATCTCGTTATAAATGCATGGGAAGCATTTTGCGTGTTTTCATGTTTCGCTTTTTGCAATAGTAAACGAAATTCTTTAATCAATAAGAGAAATGTAGGACTCCTTTGTTAATATAACTTAAAATGGTTGATTGCTTCATTTGAAAAAGAAGTGATGGGATTTTGCAGTTATAACGAACAACAATTAATAAGTTATTGTCGAGGATACAGCCGTGGTGTAATTCGAAATGTTCATATGTTAATTTGCGTATTGTTTGCTATGGATTGTAGCTACAAAAAAAAGTTGTAACATGGCAGAAGGCCTCGATTATATTGAATCCCGTTGCATTTAATTAATAAATTATGTTATATGTTTACTTAATTCGTGTGAGGTGTTTAAAATTTATTTCAAGTTTAACAGTTATACTCCCACACAAAATGGAAATAAATCGCGTAAATCGTTAGATATTAACCATTGCAAACATAATAACGGAAAATCATGATTCCCCATCTAAAATTGTGGAAATTACTTTGCGAAGAAATGTAAATATGACATTACAATTTTTTATATACCATTGTAAAAATACAGAGCTACTATTTTCACGATTTAAAAATGATTTACATATGAACAACGAGAAACTTAATATTACCTCGGTATTAATGCAATCTGAATATGGAACGCAACCGCCATTATTATTTTCACATTCATTTATGTCTCGACAAATTTGTTTTCGAGACCTGGCGATATCTAAGCCAATTCCTTCTGTCATGGAACCTATATATCCCGGAGGACAGGGATCACATTTATATCCAGGCTGAAGATTAATACACCTTACTCTAGGATGACAAGGACGTGCTAATTCACATTCGTTTATGTCGATGCATGTCGTGCCATTGCCGACATAGCCATTTGGACACGGGCCGCACCTAGGGACAAATAATTTAAATAAAATTATACAACGAATACTGGATTGCTTTGTGTAAAATAACGCATCTTTCGTATTAGAATTGAACAATTATCTTTCTGTAATTCCAATGAATAATCTAAACTTTGGAAAATATGCATGTAGTGTCTCTATTACATTCAAAATATTTCAAAATACCGTCTACATATATCAAAATTAAAATCACTTTTGGTCGACTAGAAGTTACAGCTTAAGCGATAAATAACACCGGTCTGCAGAATTCAACTTTTTTTTTTATCAGACAAGGTTTAATATGTGATTGTGATATTCTTTCTGCTGATTTCACATCTGCTAACGGTTTTTCTTCATCGCTCATCACTTTTGGAAAATCAGTTTGAGAAAAGACTGCACATTTTCTTATTTCAATATTTGTAATGTATTAACGGTATAAGTTATTTCAATCTTCTTCGTAGAAAATGATTTTGTAAGCCCTTTCAAATGCAATTATGTACATTTAAAAAAAAAGCTTTCTATTTGCAGTGGGATATATTTACGATGAAAATGAACAAAGCATACAGTTAATTATGATAAATTAACAGTATACGATCTTGGCCAACGCACTTCGAATTGCAAAATCTTTGGTGTTTGAAACTTGATATTTAACTGATAGAATATGATTCTGGCCATTGTATTTCGGGTATCAAGATTGGCCGACAAATTATTTTGCACTAATTGTGTACCATATTGGTCTGTGTAGTTTGAATATCAAGATCAAGAGCGTTCCGAAACCTAATGTGCAACTAATTAACCGTTTGAGTCCCAGGGGGTATTGAAAAAACACTGTCGAAGAATCCCAAACAGCGCAACCGCGCTTTCTCTAGACGAGTTCGAAAAGACCTAAGCAGCGCGATAGCGCTTGTTTTATTCTATGTCGAGAAATACCAAGCGGCGCGATAGCGCTCTGTTTATTTTATATCGACAATGCGTAGTCTGCAGCACCAAAAATACAATAAAAAGATCACATTTAATTTGCGTGCGATGTAAAAAAGGAATTCATCCAATATGTTTTGATAAACACCGACGTTGCAAATTACAAGTGTTACTCTCCATTTAAATTGTTTGTTCATAACACAAAAATATTGTTAATTTGTAATTCGTTATTTTATAAAATGCATATGTATTATTACATATGCATACTGTAAAATTTATAAATATTTCAAGTTTTGTTCGATAAAAATGATTGAGAAGATAACAGTGAAATAAAAATTTTCATTTTGTAATGTATTATTGCATTATTATAGTATTATTCTACCTATTGTAAAATGTACTATTTACATTTAAAGGAGCTGTGTGATGTACTTGCGTCAGTAAATCTGAGCGCGCGACTTCGACAATCGGTATCGCACCGTCAGTTGTCCACAATGCTCGAAATGTGCTGGGTTTTCTCGACATAAAATCTCAACAGCGCGATCGCGCTGCTTGGGACACAAACGGTTAAGAAAGCACTGTGCCCCTTCTTTTAAAAGTTTTTTGAGGAATTAATATCTCTCTAAATATTGCCTTCAAGGCATTCTTAAAGTTGTTACGTTCGGCTTTGGAAATTTTGAGAATTTTCAACGCTCATTGTCAGCGTAAATTGCATCGTCGAATGTAATCGGCTGAAGGATAGAATGGCAAAATGGAAACATAACACTACCTATAATATGGCGGATAATTTGTTGCCTCGCATCGTCTATCTGGATGGCACGGATTAGATTCACAACTGTTTCTACGACGATCACAACGTTCTCCATCACCGTTATAACCAGGTGGACATTTCCCACAACTAAAGAAGGATTGGATTAATTACAATTAATTCATGTGGTGATAACGTTATACAGGTATCTATAATTTACTTTTCTCATCTATTATATAAGGCAATAATTAATTTTGATAAGGAAAATACATATTGCTGCGCTTTTGCGGTCTTCTGTGCGACGCAGTCAACGAACCAACAGCCATATATAAAAAATATGCAGCGTTTATTATATAACGGCAATTTACTACCTAACCGTATTCAAAGATGTCACACTTAAGAATTCTTTTTTATATTATTGAGAATATTTGGGATGGATTATAACTTACATCAAATTTTAACACGTTGAATGTCATGGGGATCACCGGTGACCAGCGCTATTGAATTCAGTGTTTCTTATGATTTTTAAATTGTTATATTCACGGACATGCTAATATATTCAATATCAAAATATTACACACGACTTTTAAATTGTAATATTCAGAATTTTCTAATACCCTCAGTATTTAAATATTGGTATTAAAAAGGTAAAGTGCTGCTGACTATACATCTTTTTGTGCCTTTAAGGTTTCTGCTTTGTAAAGATGTGATTTTAATAGAAAAAGTTTCACTTTAATAAAAATGATGCAATTAGCGAAATACCGGTGGTGGCATTTAACGTGTTAATATTGCTGGATGCTCAAAGTGCAATAATATATGTGAGTCGCTGTGAAGCCAATGCGGTTAAGTCCATTTTTTTAATATTTTCTAATTTTTGTAAATTTTAATAGAATAAACTTCATTCTGTTAAAATTTACAAAGATCAAAAAATATTAAAGAAATGGATTTAACCGCATTGGCTTCTGAGCGACTCATATATTACTCCTTTGGTAATATAACGTCACATTTAACTCTCAAAGTAATTTTTTGTGATCTTGGAATATCAGCGATAAGACAAAAGTAATAGAAAATGCATTTTGCAGTAAAATAACAAAAATTAACACAATATATATTACACAAAATATACTTTTATATTAACTTAATTGTAAGGTAATATATACTGGGTGCGGCGGAATAACGTATTATTTAAATAAATAGATTTGTGCAACTTTTAGTATGCAGCTAAATTCTCAGTTGAAGAACACGCAGTTTTTAAAAAATATATTTTTTATGTACTCTAGTTACCGAACTATCCCAGGAAATGCATTTTCAACCCCAACTTTGAAGGTTATTTTCACCCTCTCGGTATGGATGATGGCCGATAAAAGAATCCGTATCAAATATTTTTTCGAGAAGTATATCTCGCGGAAGTTTCATCAAAATCGCCGTCTACGAGTTTGATACGTTGCTTTTTTAGTTGCTCTGGCACATGTATTAATCAGATTTTTAAACTCGATTTTCTCGAAAACTAAGATTTAAATTAAAAAATTTTATTCTATATTTCGTTCTCATTTTTTCATAAAGAATCACCTCATGCCCGCTCGTACATGGTATTCCACTGCACCCTGCATTTCCTGAATTACTTTTCAAATCTCGAAATCTTTCGGTAAGATTAATTTATGGCTTCTGCTGACTTTTGTAATACATCACAGTAAGACTTCTTGCTCAATTTCTCTATGAGAATTACTCGATACTAATTCAAAAATACGTAAACATTAATGGAAATCATGAGGACATGACTTTAGTTGATACCGAAGGGGGATCATTAATTTCTCTACTTGTTCGCATTTTTGAAAGTTTATTAAAGAATATTATTAACTCCTTGGCTTACAACATCGAGTGACACTCATGTCGGAGCAAAGTGAAATTGAAGAACTTGGTATATTGTCAAAAAATTGCCAAGCTGAAAATCAGTGTAACATGAACCATAAAATCATTCTCGTGTTATTAATTTTATTTTAACACATTGCTGACCGCTCACGAGTTAACTCGTGTTTTCATGCCCAAACGTTGTTGACCGATCACAACATAACTCGTATTTGCACTTGCATTAGCTATTTCAATTTCACCACGCCAAAAAAATTACTAAAATGTATAATATGTATAAACTATAATATATAGCAGATATGTACAAAGTTTCATTTAAAGTCATTACATATAGATAAAGTATACTGACGTTTATTTAGATTCTTTCAATTTCATACTCGATTAAGGAAAAAATAGCCGGTGACACGAGTTAACTTCTACGTAAAATTGCCGGTCAACAATGTGTTAAAATATATAATAAAGCAGAAACCATTGTCAAACTCTGATTTCAGCGCTTTAACCTCTTAGGCACGATGCTCCACTATAGTGGCTTTCGCGGATGTTATCTCTCTGTACGACGTTCCACTATAGTGGCTTTCGCGAATGTCATCTCTCTGTACGACGGTCCACTATAGTGGCTTTCGCGAATGTCATCTCTCTGTACGACAGTCCACTATAGTGGCTTTCGCGAATGTCATCTCTCTGTACGACGGCCCACTATAGTGGCTTTCACGAATGTCATCTCTCTGTACGACGGTCCACTTATATTACGACACACCACTATAATGGCTCACTCTACTGAGTTACTTGCTCACTTGTAAGTGCAAAAAACCTAAAAAAGCGTTACGAAATTGTATCGTATGTGCAAAGATGATATAAGAAGAAGATCGCGCTATGAGTGCAAAGATTGTGACTATGGCCTATGTACCGTACCGTGTTTTAAAATATATCATGCACAGTATTTTGTAACTGCATCTGCAATAATTCAGCTTTAAATTGCTAAAACAAAAATTGATCAGTAATTCTTGATATATCGCATAATTTAACGTAGTATTAGTGTTGCCGTACAGAGAAACAGCCCCGCGTCAGGTTCAGCCATGCCTAAGAGGTTAATGCACAACTGTCGCATATGCTGTTAGAAGAGAGATCGTAGGGTAAGGAATTAAATTAATATATGGACATAAACAAAACTATTTATTACAAGAAAAAGATATATTTAACGAGATCAAAGCTTACGTGTAATTATCAGCATTGTCGTAGCAGCTAACTCCGTGAAAACATGGTTGATCTGCGCAAGTAATGATCTTAATTTTCACACAATGACGCCCATCTCCGGTAAATCCTCTTGGACAAGCTCCGCACTGAGGACCACGCGGAGTGTCGCGGCATTCAGCACCAGAAAAGCAGGGTGATTTGTAATCGCAGGTTGGAAGAGGAGCTGCCGTTGTTGTCGTCGGGGGAACTGCGGAATTACCGGGATCACGATTTTTCAGGAATGTCTTTTCCCAGATTCTGGTTTCATTACGAAAAAAATTCCAACGACGATTTTCGATCACATCAATAACCGTTATTTCATAATCGTTTGATGGTTTTATCTATCTTAAAAATTAGAGCGAAGGCAGATCGAGGCAAATTGCACAATTTCGTTATAAAATACTTAGATGTGGATACCTTTGACATAAGGAGTAGTTCTCTTATTGTAAAGAATGTAATATTCACAAATATCGTTATTTCTCTTATTATCATTGTTAGTAATCTTTATTCGAATAGGAAATACAATAGTGACCCGAGTGGCCCGTTCTTTTAAATTCGAAATGCATTTTCATTGGTATTAATTAGTTTTTAAAGTTAGCAATTAGTGAATTATATTAAATTTTGTAATTTATCATCAATTTTAAGATTTATAGTTAATTGATTTGTAGCTGCCTGAAATATACGCAATTATAAATCTCTGAATCAACACCACTAAATAAAAATTAATATTTAAACATATTGTTAAATACTATCTTTAAAATGAGACAAATATTTAATACTTTTAGTGATACTTTGAGTTCTTACACCACACGCCACAACTAGTTTTTCGAATTTACCCTATAACTACCCTCCCGGTCAATCTATCGGATTAAAAATTAGTGTACAATGGTTTCTTATGGTCACCTATCGAATGAATCATCGTGGAATAAAATATCTTCAGGGGCACTTTTAACCCCCTTATCCTGCTAGACCCTTTCTTTCGAAACGCAATATACAGGGTGTTTCACCTAACTTAACCACTTTAAATATATCGCTTATTTTGTATGATAGAAAAAATGTCAGAGGTAGAAAATATTCTGTTTGAAGGCGCCAATAGGGTGATGGACCGAACTTTTTTCTCAAGGTCATTTTTTTCGGGATTTCAAGGTCATCGTATTTTCTTTAAATGGGACTGCATATTTTCATTACAACAGTCTTATAGCTTATACAAAAGCGAATCCAACTAGGTGCAATATGTTGATCTTCATGTGACCTTTACCGAGAAAAGTATGAAATGTTTGTCAGTAACTTCAGCACGCGTTCGGGGACGGTAAATGAATGAATTTCAACTTCATTGAAACAGTGTACCGTGTAATTGTCCCTGGTGCTTGTAAGCAGACATTCGTATTCTCCTTTCATCGGTGGAAGTATGTTTAGCAGCATTTTTGGCGTGTTCGTTGTTGTTATTCGCCGGATCCTCTATCGAGCTGTTACAGCGACACGCGGCTAAAGTGGAGGAACGGAAAGAAGGCAGCTGAGACGGAAGGGGAGATTGCTCTCGCACCGCCTATCCCCACCATGTCGGTCCTGGCAAACTGAGATCGACGAATGACAACCGAAAATAAAACACTACTTTCGTCGTTCACATGACGACGCAACACTACATTCGTCGTTCACATGACAACGCAACGAATGGCGGGTCTCTCTTGCCAATAGCGCGTCAAAATCGAAAATGCGTGAGGAAGAGGGGTGTCCCTATTCGTCGGGCGAATCAGAGCAAATTAGCCCTCAGCTGCCAAGTTAGCGTTCCAGCATTATACAATGTACCGTTTACAAAGGCTTCGCTATGCCGATACACATTATTATCAAAGCGTGTTATCAAAGTGAAGGTCAACATATTGCAACTAGTTGGATTCATTTTTTTATAAGCTATAAGACTGTTGTAGTGAAAATATGCAGTCCCATTTAAGAAAGTACGATGACCTTGAAATCTCGAAAAAAATGACTTCGACAAACAAAATTCGACCCCTCATCGTATTGTCGCCATCAAATAGAATATTTTTTACCTCTGACATTTTTTCTATCATACAAAATAAGCGATATAATTAAGGTGGTCAAGTTAGGTGAAATACCCTGTATACAGGTGCACAGTTTGCAAACTTGATAGCATTTTGTTTACGTATTACTTAATTAAATTTCAAAACTCATATTGTAGGGGTTAGGAATAGCTAAAAGTGTGAGTGTGCATATAGAGTGTGAGCATGAATCGAGCTGTGTTATCGATCATGAAAAGAGCTGTGTTATCGATTTTGCAGATGACCTGAAGTAAGTACGTGTGACCTGAGACCCTGATATCGCCCACTGTTCTACTGATGATAAAATAGCAAAATGTTTTTTATATAGATGAATAGGATATGTCACAGAGGTTACGAAAATGTTAACAAAACATGTTACCATGACCTAGGCTGACTTTGACGGATCAATACAGGTGCTAAAAGGATACGTAAGGTATAGTAATGACAAAATCGTCTTTTCAAAATTGTTCGTCTTTGTTATATACATAAACACAGAATCCGATAAATGAATGATAATATATAAATACTATAAAAGTTAATGATAATAAATAATAATACGGTTGGGTGCGCGCTTTCCGACTGTGCTCCTCAACATTCTCGGTGATTCTTCCATCACCTCAAACACATGTCCGAGGTAGTTGTCATCTCATGATCAAAGTTGGACTTTTAACCATCACTTACTTGTACAGGATATTTAAAAAGAATTATCATGACTTCTCACCTCTCTGCCAAGTGTGTCTCTACAACTTTGGACCATTTAACATTTGCTAAAATATCTGCCGTCAAATTATATTTGATCTTAAAAAAGAGATGGAAATAGGAGGAAACACAGGGGTTATTGAACAATGGTTTTGAATTTTCTGATATCAGATCACCCTGATGAAGCCAGTTGCAATGTTGGTGAAACGTCGGATGTTTTACAACACTCAACGCGGCTTAAACGCGAAAATTCAAAACCATTGTTCAGTTAACGATGACCGCGAAAGCCTCAAAACCTCAACACGTGTTATTGTTATCGGCTGAAGAGTTTCATCAGTTTCAAAAAACTAAACACGGTAGCACGTCTCATGCGCCCTAAATATGCATCTCTGATGCGATCATTCGGCGTACAAGATAACTGCTGCTGTTTCTTTTTCTATTGCCCTCTCCGTAATTTTTATTCTACAGAACTAACAATAAGGAAAGCCATCCATGCACTCTTCTTGTTTCACCAGACCCAATCCTGAAACAGTGTGTTATATGTTGTTGTTATTGTTGTTTCCTACTTCGGCTACCACACTTATAATCGTTTCACCAAAGACATATTGTTTTAGGTGTGTTCCGAACCACCGTACTGGTGTAGAGTTTTTTTTTTCAAGATACTGTAATATTCGTGGTTAAAAACAAACTGTATAGAAATTTCAGGCTTGGAGGACAACCGTCTGGTTTACCTTTAGTTCCATAGAGCAACCTTCGCGAAGGGGAACATAAAAAGAAAACAGATGCAGTTTTCTTGTGATCGAATGGTCATCGATATTTAAGGCGCGTCTTGCGCACTACCATGCTTAGGTTTTTGAAGTTTCCAACTGATACGTGGAATGCATGTGGCCTTTCTTCTACGTTCCTATTTCAATTTTAAGTTTTATTTATAATTCCTATCAGACTTTTTACCTCCGCGACAAAGTACGATAAACTGAAAGGAAATTTCGACTTTGAAATTCAAAGTAAAAATGAATTTTCCAACGGCCTCCTTTTGAAAATTTCCACCAATTCAGAGACGTAGAATCACGCTTTGGTGATCATGACAAATCCTTTGAAATATTCTACATTATCTTCAGTGTTGTATTATTGTTATTCTTGTGATACTATATTTGAAAAAAATGTTGTAGATGATTCATAAAGAATATCCGCGGAAATTATAAATTATACGATGTTAACTACATCATATCTACGTAAAAATATATATCTAAAAAAAACACAAAAAGCGGAATATGGAAAATGTCATACGCATTAGGCAGAGTAAGTAATTTTTCAAAGAGTAATAAAGATTACAAAATTACAAGATATTAATATAACTTTTGAATACTAATTTAGCATTTTATGCTATTAAAAAATAACTCTTAAACTTGATTTTTAAAATGAAAATACTTGTTACTGTTATGATCATTTTAAGAAGTCCGTAAGTAATAAAGATACCTGTACTGAAAAGTAATTTATCTATTGTTGTTAGCTACATTATTGGTTGTCATGTTAAAAAAATTTATATATTTCACAAAAAGGTATACTTTTCTAAAGAATAAAAATTTATTCCGATAAAAGGTTATTTCATACATTATTTATAAAGTAAAAGATTCTTTTTACCTTTAAGTATCAATGTGTATTAACAAGCAAGAAGTTGTAGACATTTAGAATTTCAGATAAGAGTAATAATCGATGATTACTTCATCGATCGCAAGGAAAATTAATGGGACATTACTTCTGCTGTATTCTTATCATTCCCTTGATTAAATGCTTTTTCAATAATCGGTGAAATTTCACTCACCGATGGGTGCACGACAGCCTACGCAGTTTTCAATCAATTGTCGGACATGTTGCGTTTCTAATCTCTGTAAAGAATAATTATTCTCATGATTAACTGAAGTTCATGATATCTTGAAGTGCATATAACTGAAAAATATCAACTACAATGAATCCCAAAAATATTCATACTATTTCGGTTAGTCACTACACAGGCATGACAAATTTTCAAAGGGAATATTGTAAGGAACATAGCTTAACGACGTAAATATTTTTACTGTTATGTGTACAAATTAAGTTGTACAAGTACTTTTTCGTTGTCTTTTTAGTGATATATTAAAAGTAGGAATTTTCGTTACACAACATTGCTATATACTAACTGTTGCCAACGCGAGCCGTCGACCGTAGACGGCGAATAGCAAGGTGGACCATTGTCAACATTGGCGCGGCGGCTCCGAAGGAGAGTCACTTGACCACGGGCGCTCGTAGAGAACGGACGTGCGGCAATCGCTCGGCGCGTACGTTGATTATTAATATATTTTGATTATTGGGCTACACGTAAGCGGCTTCGGGACTATCGAGGCTAAGCATCGATTCTGATCCTTCCACTTAGCGTGAGTGATCCTGTCGATGGATTTGAATACTGGAAAACCCAGTTACTTGCACTCGATTAGTTAGTGGCGTGTTTATTGTCGATCGTGGATCGAACAATATTCATGTGACCACGTCCGAGCACCTTACAGTCATATGCTTTTCTCATTGTTTTATATTTGATTATTATATTCGCGTCGCCGAGCGGTTGTATTTCTACGTTGCGGCCATTTGTATTGACCATATATCATTGTAATATATTTGGAAATATAAGATCTGAGTTTTGAATCAAATGTGTGTTCCATTGTATTCTCGAGCGGCTGCGTCCACCTTTTCGGAACCTACCCCTACACGCCGAGGCCGTGAAAATAATATGCGAAAATTCCATCTAATCGAATGAATTTCGTTTTGGACACACGATTGGTTGGTGTCTTCGAGCGCCTGGCGTGTGTTGTCGTTTACACTAACATTTATATCGAATGAAATCTTACAATTAGTTACGGAAGTAACTATAATAATACATCTGTCTGCTACCAAGTATCCCACAACATTTCCTTTGAAAATCAATGATATACATTTTCTTACTACTAAAAAGGGTACGAATATACTTGCAGCGCACAATAATTCAAAATTATAACTTGATGGTACATTATAATACACATATAATACTATATACAAGGTGTTTCAAAATTATTTGTTATGGCTTGGAGGGGTTGTTTTACACCTTCGATTGGATGGAGATTTGTGAAAAAACCTGCCGTAAAATTCAAAAATTTGGGTGGCTGGCTCATCGAATTCGTCTTGTTACGTAGGTAAAATATCTGAGAGGAACCATGGGTTGGAAACGAACCGTTCTCTCGCAAAATTGACTTTTAATTGGGCCTCCGCGATTTAATTTTCGCTTAGTAAGTGAGACTTACTAAGGAAACCCAATCAAACCCATTCACGGAACTAGAACTTTAACATTAATTTGCAAGAAGTCAGTTCATTTTTTACCAATGGTTCTTCCCAAACATTTTACCTGCGCAACGAGACGAATGCGATGAGCCAATAAAAAAGTTTTACCTTAATTTTTAACCTTTTCCCGGATTTTCCGGCTGGTTTCTTTCACAAATGTCCACCGATCCAAAAGGTATATAACAATGTCTGGTAAATCGCGACACATAATTTAGAAGCACCCTGTGCACGGTAATGACAGTATGTATCTTGTTTTCCTCGACTGGCGAAAGAGAGATCACAGACGAAAGACTCTACGTAGCTGTTATGTGAAATTTCTCAGAGGTTACTTTATCGCCCCACTCTTCACTCATAATAAATTCATCTTATCATTCGTCAACATTAACTTCGACCCTGCAAGAATACTCAAGGAACCAAAATAAAGAAAATAAAAATCGTTACTTTAGGACAGGGAACCCGTTTATTTGATCGCCAGAGCCATCCTTGGAAGAGCTCCGCCAGCTTCCCCTTCCCGTGCGCTCGAGAGCTCGCTGATTAATTTGCTGATTCACTTGCCAGGTTCGGACCTATTGGCACGAGCGTGGTCGGGCTTTGGGGCGACATTCGTATCTAACCGCTCGCGCTGGAAAAACATGCCACGCACACCGTTTTGTTTTCCGCGATCGACGCGTGCGGCATGTTTTTCCAGCGCGAGCGGTTAGATACGAATGTCGCCCCAATACCCCACCACGCTAGTGCCAATAGGTCCGAACCTGGTAACTGAATCAGCAAATCAATCAGCGAGCCCTCGAGCGCACGGGAAGGGGAAGCAGGCGGAGCTCTTCCAAGGACGGCTCTGGCGATCAAATAAACGGGTTCCCTGTTTTAGGACATAGCATCTACGGCAAGGCCTGCTCGGACAGAACTCCTGACGAGACAAAGAACAGGCCAAAGTCGAAACGCTTGACAACCACAACTGAAGTGCCAAACGATGACATTTTCGCAACATCAAATATAGCAACAAAGCTAGGGTAGGCAGTATGCTACTATCTTTCACAATATATTAATATATACGTAAATATAAAAAGTAAACTTAAAATTATTTTATTACTTACATTTAATTCAACTTCTCTCCATAATTTTTTCGTTACTTCAATCAACTCATTTAAAGTTTTCACTATTTGACTGTCAGTAAGGCAAGCTAGAAATTAAAACTTACAATTTATTTATAGGAAGTAAATAAACGTATCAGCAATCAGAGACACGCATATGTGTATGTACATTATTGGAGTTGTGTCAGAGCTAAGAAAGAAGTTTATAGGAAACACCGGATGCTCAGATTTTTACAACAAAGCTTTAGTAAGATGATTTATAAGAATAAACAAAACGAAGATGTTATACAAACGTAGACCTTTAAATACTTTATAACAAAGATTTCAAAAAGACTCTACAACGATAATAAATTACTTTCTTCGTTGACACAACGCACACAGGAATTAGTCCCTTGGGTTATATTATGAATGTACTTTAAAATATTCAACACAGGTCTATTGGAAGTAAAAGATGCAATACACACGAGTTTTTGTAAATGTATTAAAACATTCCGACAAGGTGTTCACAAAACACAAGTTTGATATGAATTTAAAACTTCTGCTATAATTCTTTAATAACGTTGATGAATAAATAAGGTTTTATGAAACAAATCTAAGACACCTGGCACATTAGAATTTTAAATGGCACAACAAAAATTATTTCAATTAAATTGAATTTTCTATATTTTACATTATACACTGTGTACATATATTTACAGAGTATATAAAAAGGTTACGTCATGACCAGCATAAGATGATTTTACTCCTATGTATTGTTGTGAAAAAATATTTGTTTTTATTTTATTCTACCTCTTACAAGAAAAAAAGTCAAATCCGTTGACGTGACACTTAATAACAAATTATCCTGTCTTCCAGCCGTCAAAGGCGGAGTCAACACTCCACGATTCGAATATAACTAGTGAGCTCTATCCCCTTATAACGTAAAAAGCAAAACTCAACCCTCAAATCAAAATCTCTTTATACGTAGACAGCGTTCGATTCGTCCTCTTGTATGAACACACAATGAGGGCAGTTGCCACTAAAACCTATATCCATAGGATCCAAATGACACAAAACACATTTGTTAGAATAATCCTCGAAAAAGATAGCCACTTTTTATTCTATTACATTTACCCTAAATACGGGAATTCATTTGCAACTTCGTTACAAAATCGTACAAGTAATCATACAACACAATAACCCGCTGCTCATGAACATGGGCGTTAATAACGTAGGACCTGGTGATCGGTGTGGTTCGACGACCGCATTCGAAAACAGAACTACGTCCGCCACCTGATTAACTCGTTCTAGAGGAGGTCAGCCTTTGTTGTCGTTGGGAAGGCGTTACCCGGGCGGATAGTTCAGCGACCACCGACGGAGGCTCGGCATTACCGAAAAAGGACCGCGGAGCGTTTAAAGTAGGATTACCTTGCGGGTCATTTTGACGCATTTCGAACTTCACGAGGAAAATTACTGAAACCGTTTACATTCCTTTTTGCCACTTGCACTGACTTTTATTCATTCAACGAGACGAATATATGAGTCGCTACAAGTCAATGCGATTAAGTCAATTTTTTTTAAAAACAGTTATGACATTTTTCGCCGATAATTTTTTCTTTAGAAATGTCCGCAGAATCCAATGTGTAGTAAAGGCCTTGATTCAAAATCGGCCAAAATTACCCGAGACAAATTTTTCTGAACTTTTGCATATTGGCAGTTCTTTGGGTCCAACTTTGGTTCCATGCAAAAAAATTCTGTATCTTTTAGGAAAAACAAGATATCGACCTGACACTGATACCAAAGAAGCATAAAAAATTCAAGCTTTCCAACGGTGTATAAGTTTGTGTATTTTATTTATTGCTTACATAAGTTTCTCCCGTTTTTCGTGTTTGTCAAGGTGAACAAAATTCAGAAAAATTGCAATTCCCAAAAAAAGTATCGCCTGATTTTAACCAAAAACGCTACATTAATAGTACATTTCATGCCCTTTCGAATGGTGTTTCTCAAACCTTGAGAAACTTATTCGTTTTTGAGTTATAAAGGAAAACGTGAGTAGAAGTTGAGCCGCGCGGTCAGCTACTTCAGGCAAGCCGCTTATTTGATCACCATTGAATCAACACCTTCATGTTATCAATAGTGATAACACTGTACGTGAAAATGCAAGGTTAATGCGCAGAAAATTCGCGCATCCGCTCGTTTTTAAACTTTGGCAGTTAGTTACTACCATTAAAAAGTACAGAATATTATAACTGTTCACACTTGTGTGACGTACGACCCTGAAACTTTTATTTCAGGCGGCCCTGAACCTTTTATTTAGAGAAATGTAAAATCACAGTATGCTGGTCATAACATATTTCATATAAAGTGAGGGACCAGAAACAAGGCACTTGGGACGGAAGGGGAGATTGCTCTCGCACCGCCTATCCCCGCCATGTCGGTCCTGGAAACCTGAGATCGACGAATGACAACCGAAAATAAAACACTACTCTTCGTCGTTCACATAATGACACAACGAATGTGAGGGCGAATCAGAGCAAATTACCCCTCAAGTGCCTTATTTCTGGTCCCTCAGTATACCCTACACATATGTACAGGTCGTAACGAAAAAATATTCGCAATTGCATTTTTAATCATTTATCTACAGTTAGTTTATCAATTGTACCGAAAATTAAGTCAGGTTTTAAATGAAAAACTTGATTGTATTTCTATAAGATTTCATTTTTATGCAGCCTCTCATTATAATACGGTAAACGTTTATCTGCTTTGAGCTTTATGTTAAAAGGTGTCCTCATTACCAATTAATATTTCCTTCTCGTGTAAGGTATTTAATGCAGTCTCTGATTACTTCTTTTACGTTCTCAGACTATGCTTTTAATCCTTTCGCTACTACGGGTGACTATAGTCTCCCGCCACAAAAATGAAGTTAAAAGTTAAGACGAGTTAAACGGACAAGTAAAGTTCAGATAACTACGTTCATGGAAAAATTATAAACACATTGTTGCGAACACAAATCATTTTGCTTCTGAAAGCCGTGTTACAACGGCGTTTTTAAGATAGAATATTGGGCCCCGAATGCTGATAACTGCGCGCGTTTAATGTTCCCACTTTTGGCGCAGCGCTCCGTTCCACACGAGGGACCCTGCGGCAAGGCCCGCCGTAGCGAAAGGGTTAAGAACATATTCGGTGAAAGTAAAGAGCAATTTATCTGCCGTCATAAACTATTATTACAGGTAATACCTTTTAATATTTCAAATAATTTTTAGAGGCATGTATTTGTCACTGTCTGTTTATAGATTACATTTTTTAACACTAGAACTACCGGCGTTAAATATATTATATTTCAATACATTAAATAAGTACTTTGAGAAAAGAGGAATCGAGAGGCGAAAAAGATGATGAATTCGGTCATTTATGTTTTTTTGAGTCGAACGTAGAATATTTCTCCTATGACTCTCCTATAAACTTTGAGAATTTTTAAAAAAAATTCTGTACCAGTCATTTTGACTGGTTTGGTAGTTCTAGTGTTAAATCTAACATTCATATTGTTTGCATCAATGTAATTTGCAAGTAAAAAGTAAAAGATTAGATTCCAACTAATCGATTGTTGTGGCAATTGTAATATGTATAATAATACATAGATAGAATATATATTTCACTTACCCCTTTCATCTAAACTCTGAATACCTATATCTCCTCTTCTAGGTACTCTCTTATATTCTGTATTATGTTGACTTAATAAATCCGTTTGATTCGAATACTCCTGTTGATCGTGTTCTCTCGAAGTCGTTGCATGACGCGACTTACCAAGATGTGCAGAATGATCCCACTGATTTGCAGGTAGCCTTCTATAATCTCTCACATCTGCGCGTTTCGAAGGATTAGAATTATGTATAGAAAACTTCTTATAGAAATGTTAATAAAATATTTTTTTTTGTAAAATTACCTCTGGTGGAATCTACACTGGAACCAATAGGATGTTTAATTTCGTTTACTTGGCTCTGACGATTGGAATATCTAGAATGGCGGTCTTGATTCCAGTCGTTGAAATGTTGAGAATCTCTTTTCTGTTCCGTATCTGCTGATTCTTCCAAGTAATCGTAATCATTCGAATCATTGATGTTGTACGATATATTGCGTCTCGTAGAATAACTTTCTTTGTGGCTTTGTTTTTTTAATTCACTCCAACGTTCTGGCCGGTATAATTGATCTTTCAGGTCTATTTTAGCAGAAAATCCTTGATCTGATTCTTTATGATGTTTCGATGCTGACTGTTCTGCACCGAAATCTCCGTTTATTTCCGAAAGAGATAACTTATCCATGTCAATTAAATTACTGGGGCACTTTTCTTGTCTTAACGCTTCTCTGATCGAAGATGACTGATATACTTTTGCTTGACATCTTCTTTCCTTATACTACAAATAAAAACGGTTACCTTGTGTTAATAGTTTGTTCATATACACATACAATTACTACAGCAATTAATCGACTAATATTCGACAAGATAGCAATGTTAGTAGAGCTAATTAATCGACAAGCCATCGATCGTATAGATTTTCTTACCGCCCACCGATTTCGCAGTAACTTGAACGTTTAGTAAAAATATGTAGTTAAATTCATCTACTTATTTAAAGGAAAAATAAACTTAATTCCAGTGATGGCCGCTGGACAAAAAATGATAATAGCTTCGGCATAGGACAAAATCCCTATCGCCCACCATAATGTGGCGGGGGTAGTGCAAGGACCAGGTTGACTACCCCTGGTATAGAACAATGGAGGGGTTGGAACGAAGCAAAAATTTGATTTTCTTTGTGGTCGTACGTGATAATTTAGTCGAAACATTCTCCGACACTTGCCAACCACTTGGGTGCATAAATAACCAAAACGCTCGGTCACTATAGAATTAGAAAATCTTCGTTCTAAATACATCGTTTTCGTTAATTTGTCGTGCTCTGTCGATGAGTGGTATAGATCGTCCGACTGAAAAGTTTCATTGACTATCGCTGATTCCCGAGGACTATGCAATCCCAAACCGCGACTCGACGGTTTTTGGGACCAATTTAGTTCTATTTTCCTTCCAGCGTCGAAAAGGGGGTGAGTGTATTTAGAGATCGTGTTCTTTATTTAAACGATTCGTAGTGATTGATTTTATTCACTATAATTATTGTACAAATATGTGTTTACAAAATTACCGAATCGGTTTTCCAGTTCTTCGCTGTTCTCACCATGGAAGGACCGCGTGTCACATTTTTCATCCCTCAGCCCTCCCTATTCTTTTGGCTAACTTCTCTCCCTACTCTCGTCGCTCGATAGTTTCATGAATTATTGTAAGTAAAATACTAAATTGCTTCCGTCTTGTCTGCGTCTTTTTCAATGTCAAATATACATTAACTGAACTTTCAAAAGTACCTTAGTGTATATTGTTTACTGTTTGACTGCCTAAGTAGATGTTTACCTCATCTCTCATAAAATATACAACTCACTGGAACGTGAAGAAAGTGGGCCGCGTATAATTAATAAGAACGAATCCAAAGTGAATCGAAACTTTAATCCAATACTTAAATGGATTAGGCGAGCCAAGAACTGCATGTAATAACGCGAACGACCTAGGTCCAGCCGACCATATTTGGAAAGACTTCATCCCACGATCTCTAACGTCATCGACAACTCGTAACAGCCGTGAAATTCCTATGAGGAGACGAGAAAGAATCGTAGAAGTTAAAGAAACATGTAACGCCTATCTCCTTTGAAACTATGAACGTATAATATGAGAAAGGAGAGAGAATATCTGTTCAAAAGATTTGATATTTCCGCCGTTATTTTATGCAATTATTTTTAAGTACAAGCACGTGTATCGATACATGTTAACGGTAATCATTTGCTGTAAAAAGAAATCCGTAACTCATAATTGTTTACATATAAATGCGTATCAGATATTTGCCGTCTGTAGATATAGTAAACATACATAATTGAGTGAAAATCAATAGTGATAAAGAAAAGCACCTGTTCTATCTATTGAGATTCGTGTCATTTTAACCCTTTGCAGTCCTATGTCGAGCTGTACTCGACATAGCTTTTCACTCCATTTCATTTTCTAACGATTTAATACCGACTTTCCAATTTCATAATGATTTTGTAACATCACCTAACTATCCGTCAACTCCTATTCTTATTGCTATCATGAAATAAAATGAATAATCATTGATAGAAAACGTTATGAAATTATTTTCATTTAGCTCACTATGAAATTGACAAAGTAATTCAGACTGCAAAGGGTTAAAGTAGCGTTATTTATGTTATACTTTTAAAAAAAATACTGGAAACTAGAGATGAAAAGATTTCTCTGTATCATATTGTGTTACATATCCATATGAATGCATACAAATTTTTTTTTTCTTCTAATTTTTGAGTTATCGTAGCACTTACGGATTTCACTGCATGCTTTTTCATTCTTTTCGAGCGAAGAAAGTTGAAAAACATTTGTGCTCAACTTAGCATGATTATGAATTAAGAAAATGCGCGAGTAATTTTTTATTTCAATAAGCTATTAAAAAGTATACATATATAAATATGTGCCTGCTTAAAAAATAACAAAATTGAAAGAGAACTTTATGTCACTGTTACTGTTTATATTTGTTTAGTTTACATTCATGAAGATATACATAGGGAATGATGTAACTGGTGGTACAACCGGATGGGAACTGATTCTGTGTCCAAAAATAAGTCGGAAATATATTAGGTAAAGCCAACAAAAATTTTTTTTGTGTCTGGTATCATGTTTTGGATGTGATTCATTATTAATGAACAAAACCTGGTCAATCACAGCCTAAATATGCAGCGCGCAATTAGCGGGAATAAATATTTTGAATGTGTTTTTGGTCAATTTCATTTGAATTGTCAAAAACACGACATTTCCGAAAATATCAACTTCTAAAAGCATTTATCTGGCACATGAGCCTTTATCTTCTTACCCACCATAGGTTATTTCGGTTTGATGAGTTCCTGAGGGTTTCACTTGAGAATCTTAGTTTGCAAAAAATACAAGATTTCATTTTTTCACGCCATTAAATTTTACTTCAGCTCAAAACGATCAACTGTCTCGTCTCCATGGCTATTTTTTTTACTTTTAATTGGGATTATAAATTCGTGGTCATTACACACACGGCATGTGACTGCAGTAGCGGAACTACAATACACAGGACCCCGCAACGCTGGGGACCCCAAGTCGGAAGAAGCCCAAAATTTGTTGATTTATGACTTTGTTAATTTTACTAAAATTGCCTCTACCTTAACCGTATAAAAATACACTGACTGAAACAATAATTTTTGTTCAGGTTTTGCAGAGGCATCCCTTCACTTACAATATGAAATATTTAAAGTACATGCACATACATATTTACTTCTTTCTGGACGCACGGAACGTTAGTAATTTGTATTAACACTGCTAATAGCAAATAGATACTAATAGATACTTGAAAATATATTTGCTTGAGCAATAACCACGCGTTAAAAATATAATTAATATTAACTGTTGTATTTAGGAGATATTTTATACAAATGATCCTTTTGTGTGATTGTTTTCTATTGCTTATCGAATTACTATTGTATTGTAATAGAAATATAACTAAACATAAGTTGTATTTTTTCTCCGGAGCCAAAATTATATTTTGCGGAGGAACCGAAAATTTATTGTTCCCCCACTGTGTGACTGCCCTTTTGTCTGATCATTGCGTCACACACATTGTGTGTAACTGTTTTCAAACATTATCAACTGAACCATTCACAGGCCAAATCGATTAACTCCATTTTCTGAATTTTTTTTAAATTTAACTCTCAAAGCACTTGATTGAATCCTAACTTTTTATGTTCAGAATAGGTTTCCGTAATAATAACAATTAACACCATTAAATGACGAAATTTGGTTGGCCATAGAATAATAAATAATTGAATTTAGAAGTCAATTTAATGAATTCCAAGACTATTCCACCTTATTCATTCTATACTTTGTTAGAGGAAAGCTACATGCGATTATACATTCTACAATATTTATTTGTATTTATATTTTGAAAGGAATTTTGAAAAAGGGTGTATACCATTTCATCATGTTTCTACACTTTCGGTTTAATGGAGTTAATCGATTTGGCAAGTGAGTGGCTCAATTGGCCACGGCAATTACGCTTACGTTGGATATTTTCGATGAGTACCGAAGTCGATGAAAAATTCTCAAAAAACGGCTAGTTCTACAATCTAAATCTCCGGCTCATAGCAATGGTAAGAATCAGGTTCACAAATATAATTGTTGTATCAATATAAAAAAGAAACCTTCTGAATAAATAATTTCTGGACTTTTGTATTATATTTGTAATATAACATTTTATATTAGTAAGTTTTTTTTACTAATAAAAGAAGTATGTTCTGTACGTCAGAAAACATAGATTTATAGACAGATATTTAAATAATGTGCTTTATAATAAAACATGGTTGCCCTCGAGTCGGTAGAACCGACGTTGCTTTTTTTTAAATCTTAACTTTGTGCCTAGTAAGAGGGCAATGAAATATATGAATGATTGCGAGAATTCAGTGTTTGAAATATCATTTGTATTTAGGTTTGACAAATGTGTGCGTGAATGACTCATCTATTTCAACGTTAACCCTTTGCGGAACGAGATATTTTTGAATATCGAGAGATAACCATTTATTTTGCGATCCAAAAGCACCTCTTTTCAGAAAATTAGGCTGTTAATATATGTACATTATAAATTACTATTTGTTTAATCATATTTCAACGGTTGTATTTCAATTTTTCAGCTCTTACTGTGTATACAAGCAGCGATAAACTATAATTAAATTTTTTCTCCGACCATATATATGCGTCGCTAATTCTCAAAGGGTTAAATAGAATTAACTACAAGCAAATTTTTGTAAAAATCCCTTACTTTAAAACCCGTGTACAAGCGAAATCGTTCGATAGTTTGAATGTACTTGCATATGTGTGAATGTTTGAAGTAGGTATGCTTAATGGTTAAAGAAATGTTGTAGATTAACTTTATAGGAATGTCTCTACTGAATGTTAAATTAAAATTCATAAAATTTCCAACGTTATAGACATTTAAAGCACGGTTATATACTTGGCGGCAACCTTTGCAACAAAGAAATTGAGCAAACTTTGGACGAACTTTTCTCACACCCTATTTTTGTAAGTGGTTAACACGATCAAAAAAAGGGTGGTCCGATCAGCTTGTAATTTTAACTGTATGTTTTATCGTCTGACCTCCAGGCAAGATGATAGGTTGCATACTTTTTTTTTAATTACCAAAAATTCGAAAAATGTTCGTAGAAGAATCGAATATTAGGCTTTAAATAGTTACCATTTCATGAAAAATAATTATTTGTTTTTTATTGTAGGACAAAAGATCATTGTATGTGTATAAAATAAAACAACACTAGAATTTTTTATTTCGGATAAACTTGGGGGAAATATCATGTCAACCGTTAATGAAAAAATTCTGTGGAGCATTTTAGTTCATGGCCAATTCAAACTGTATTTTTTAGTATATCGAATTGAAAAAAATTATGTAATACAAAGAAGGTATAACTAAAAGATACACAGACTTTCAAATTAATTACTGTTATACTTTTTTGTATAAAAAATACTAAAATATCGGCCTTTCTGACCAAGAAAAACGGGAGTACCCCCTCAAGGAATTTCGCTAGGTCAATGTAGTCGATATATCGAAATTTTGGACTTTTGGATTGTACGAAAACATCTGTCACAAAGAAAATAAATCCAAACGATCTATTTTATTGGTTGCATTCTCCTCCGCGGGGTGTGACCACTTCTCGGGTACTCAGCATAAGAATTTCAGCATGAAATATACTAATGAGATCTTTTGAAACTGACATTTTCACCCCCTTATCGACATACTGAAAGGAAGTGCAATTGGATCTGTCTAACAAGTCTTAATCCGATCGATCGTCAGAATTTGGCTTTGATTTGTAGAATAGCGCGGTTTGTGGTCGTATTATTCCTGCGAGTCGACGATAGTGAATGAGACTTTCAACTCCCACGTCCAGAGATACCTCCCAGCGACAACGCAAGACGAATAGTAGAATGAAGGCCGTCTAATTCTTCAATGACCTAGCGTTTGGTTACTTTAACACTAGATCTACCAAACCAGTCAAAATGACTGGTACACAATTGTTTCCAAAAATTGTCCAAGTTTATAGGAGCGTCATAGAATAGATATTCTACGTCCATCTCATAAAATATAAATTACTAAATCGATCAACTTTTCCACCACTTAATTCTCCTTGTTTCAAAGTACTCATTTAATATATTTAAATATAATAGATTTAACGCCGGTAGTTCTAGTGTTAACGATCGAGTAGACTCCAAATGTGAACAATTTCATTTACTAGATTATCGCACACGACTATAAAGAACGACTAACTTTTGTTTCGTTCTCAGATCGATTTTGGGCGTAGAAGTACGTGCTACTATCCTTAACACTTTATCTACCGCTCATTCTTCTGAACATTATGCACGAGTGTATGTACCTACTCGTAAAGCCCTATAACATCAAAATTAAAATGTGAAGAAATACTCATTATGTCGTTTTAATTTCAGTTGCTCCGAGGCAGCGTAACTTTATTTTATTATCTATCTGCGATGAGTATTGATAAACAGAAAGCCTATTAATAGGCTTCCGGTAGATGAAGTTTTAACTGTACAACTGTGCAACTGTACGATTGGATAAATTCGGAAGTATCAGGTACAAATCATAGAACAAAACTGTTTCAAACAGAGCTGTACAATTCTAATACAACTGGAAAGGTGTTTTTTGCTGGTACCTTGGTGTATATTCTTTAGGATGGTTTCACGGGTACTTTCTATTGCCGTTTGTCATTTTCATTGTATAGAGAGAAAAAGTCATTACAAAGACCTTATTAATTTTGCCTAATCATAAATGACATATAGAAGGAAAAAGTATTAAAGATATTTCGAATTAACACTAGAACTACCAAACCAGTCAAAATGACTGGTACACAATTTTTTCAAAAAATTCTCAAAGTTTATAAGAGAGTCATAGCAGAAATATTCTACGTCCAACTCAAAAAACATACATGACCGAATTGATCATCCTTTCCGCCTCTCGATTCCTCTTTTCTCAAAGTACTTATTTAATATATTGAATTATATAGATTTAACGCCGGTAGTTCTACTGTTAACACGTTGAATGCCACCGATATTTCGCTAGTTTCTTCATTTCTACCGAAGTGAAACTTTTCATCTTAAAAAGAGATTTATAGATAGCAAGACTTTATCTTTTTGATACCAACGTGTAAATATTGACTGAATTAACAAATTGACATATGAAATTTCATTGAATTTAATAGCGCCGGTCACCAATAGCCCTCATTGCATTCAACGTGTTAAACAACAAAATGTAATTAGGTAAAATAAAGGACCTCTTGAAATAAGTGTTATCATTATTCGCTACAGAAACTGTTCTAAATTTTATCACAATATAGCTTTATAAGAAAATATGCAATTCACTTCTTTCTATTTATTTTAATGATGTAACATTTCAAGCAACAATGATATTAACGTTTCGATAAAACTTTATAAAGCAGTACATCTTCCATGCCTGGCAAATCGAAATAATTAGAAATCGGATAAACGGAATGAAGTACCATTAAGATTGTTAACCCCTTGCCCTACAATAACGAGTGACGAGATAAATGGGATAGGAAATTTTCAAGTTTTGCAAAACCTACCCAATTGGAAATATTAATGAGACGCGACGAGATAATATTATTTCTATAATATTAATATTACGTTAAATTATACGATATATCAAATTATACGAATTAATTATATCAAATTATACGAGTTAAATTATACAAATCACTAATCAATTTTTATTTTAGCGAGTAAATTCTCAATTATAGCGGAGGCAGTCACAAAACAAATCGTAGGGCAAAATGTTAATATTGTCCTTGCATCGTCTATACCAGCATAGAATAATGAATATATAAAACTACTTTAACAAAACTATTGATGAATTAATAAAGTTTCTAATCTGAAAGATTTAATTCAAAAAACTTGTTTCTTCAAACGTTACGATTATATTGTATCTTATGTGGTCTTATTATGGTTTTTGAAATCTTACCACTTGTACAAGAGGGTTGTTCTCGTTATTTGCCAGCTCACGAAAGGTTTTCTTTAATTGCATTGTACCTTGAAAAACGCAGTCTACGTAAACGTCAACCCTTGTATGAGGCTGATTCTGGTGCACGAACATAATTAAGCTTTTCAAAGGTGTATCTATGTTTAAAGTGTCGATGTTAATATGTTCGGCACTTCGACGACCATCTTCATCGAGGGTTTCGAGTATTACTGAAACGAAAAATTCAAAAGAAATGGTGAAATTTACGAAATACCTTGTATGTAATAACTTTGCGATGAAGAAGAACGTATTAAATCAGTGTGTAGTCATATACAGGGTGCTGCGGAATAACATGTGCAATGGAGAATGAGGTGATTTCTTGAAGCAATAAGAACAAAATATACAATACAATTCTTTAATTTAAGGTTTAGTTTTCAAAAAAAACGAGCTTGAAAATCCGATGCTTGCAGACGATGCATATGCTTGTACAGCTAAAAAAGAAACTTATCGAACCCGTAGATGGCGATTTTGATAAAACTTACGCGAGATATAGTTTACGAAAAAATATTTGATACGAATTTTTTTTATCGGTCATCGTCGTTACTGAGGAGGTAAAAATATCCCTTAAAATTGATGGTTGAAAATGCATTTCTAGGAATAGATCGATATCTAAAGGACATAAGAAAATACATTTTTTAAAAATTGCGTGTACTTTAACACACACTTCACCTGCATAACAAAAAGGTAAGAAGAATTTTATTTATTTAAATACTGTATTCAGAATTTGAATTTTCAAACTCGGGTTTCTCGAAAACTAAGCCCTAAATTAAAAAAATGTATTCCATATTTTGTTCTTATTTTTTCATAGTTAATTACCCCGTGCTCATTTGTATAATACATGTTATTCCGCCGCACCCTGTATATTTTAACACTAGAACTACCGAACCAGTCAAAATGACTGGTACACAATTTTTCCCAAAAATTCTCCAAGTTCATATAAAAGTCATATAATAAATATTTTACGTCTATCCCAAAAAACATAAATTACCGAATCGATCATAATTCCGTCTCTTCGATTCCTCTTTTTTCAAAGTTCTTTTTTAATATATCGAAATATCATGGATCTAACGCCGGTAGTTCTAGTGTTAAATATACATTGTCTTTATAGATTGACAAGTACCTAAATCAGCCATTTTGACATTATGAAAAATTAACCCACCACAGTTCTATGTCGAGCTAGTACATACTGATTTATTATTATTCATCGGTATGATTCGAGAGAAGTTTATATCCAGCAATAGAGAATATCAGAATATATATTTCTCTTAGATGTCAAGAAACTATAATTATTACGTTCTTTCTAATTTTATAGAACGAACAAAAGTGTGTGGTACGGCAAAAAAATGTAGAGTGCATACTACAAATTTGCAATCTTAATTAACTATTTAGTTGCAAATAGTAATCATTAACTAACGAAGCAATTTGAATATGTAGCTTAACAGCAATGTAAAGATCCACATATCCAAAAACATGGAATAATACTTCAAAGTTTGAATTAATATTTATTAATTATATTAAGGTTTGATTACTTACCCCGCTTTGTTCGTCTATCAAGCATTAATACTGTTTTCGTTTTTGATGACCCATATTTTACAGCTAGCAATGTTTCAACATTTGGACTGATTTGTTTTTTCTTCGACTTGATATTTGACAAAGACACAATAAAATCATTATTATACCAGGCTTCTTGTAGACTTTCTGTCAAACCTATTACAAATTGTGAGAAAACACATAAAAAATTTGAAAAACTCAATTTTTAAAATATGGGTATTTTGAACTATATTTATTGTTTTTTCTTCGCTATGAAATACTATACGAATCAAAATTTTCAAGATAATTCAACGAATTTTTTTGAAACGTCACATATAACATTCAATTATATACATAATAGCTTTTATCTAGAATGTAAATAATAGCAAGTTAGAGAATTATATGAATTTGGCTCTTCAACTCACACATGGAAGCGTTCAGACTTAAATAAAATCAAATATTAGGGTCAATTGTAAACCAGGAGGTCAGTTAGTCGTATGATGTACAAGATATACAACGAATACTATCATTTTTAAATTTGAAGAAAATTCACGGAAATTTAGAGAAGTCGAAATACAACATATCAAGTGTGATTGTTAGTTTGCATTATGGAGTAAAAAATTGTAATAATATTTTTGCTTTATTCTTGTTTTCTTCGAATGAAATGTAAAACTAAACAATGCAAATTATAAATGCTATACAATTTGTATACATTTTCTACATCGTGAAAATAGCATTTTTTTTAAAAAATTGTAACTTATGAATTCTTTAGCAAGCTAATAATTACGAGGTAATTATGGCATTCCGATTTTAAAACGCAGAGTTCTAATGTTATACAGTGAATACTTAACAAATATATTATATAATATATAATTCTCATTTACATCGTCTACTTTTATGTTTCATTTCATTCTTCCATTGTATTCTCGGAAAATCACGTATGACAATTGTATAACCGATAACACCTTATCAATGACATTCCAAGTATTCTGTTTAATTCCATTTTAGGTTCTCAAGGCTTTTATGAGTTACTATTGTTTATCAAAAACAAAGTATTTAAAAGTATTTTAAAACATATTTAACCACAGAATAATAGTTTAAAGGTATCATAAACTACAATAAGGATAAAATTATACAACTTAACTCCAAAGTCGTTTTCTGAGTTGTATAAATATTCATGTATGACTTTGAAATAAACAAAATTTCGATGATAACATGATCTAAAGTTATTTAAGAAGTCAGTAGGTTCAATTTTCATTACATAATCGCTATTTCCTTTAAGGCCACGTACCTGCATATAAAAATATAAGTTGAGATATACACAACTATATTGGTAATGCAGATAAATGAGAAATAAACACGTTAATTAATTTGTTAACATTAGATTTACGGAAGCCGTCAAATTGACGGGTCCCTATTTGTTTTATGAACATTTCTCAAATTTACAGAGAAGTTGTACAGCAGATATTTCACGTGTATTTTGTAATACCATAATTACTTAACGAAGTATCATCTTTGGCGCTTGATCCCTCTTTTTCCAAAGTGATTATTTAATATATTGCAATCTAACAGAATTCACGACCGTAAATCTAGTGTTAATGTAGTTCTATTTTTGTGTGATTTTCGATTAAAGTGTTATTTTTTACCAGTACTTCTAAAGTAACATAATTGATATTAACGTTACAATCACATAAAATGTGTTGGAGAGTTGAATCTGGCGTGAAACGGCAAAAGAAGCAAGGCATTGATATATTGTAGTAGGCCTTATTTATGATGTTTTTCGCTATAAATTAATAATTCTTGTTTCCTTATGTTGTTAATCAAATATATTTAAAATGCAGTTCTACTTGTTTAATTCAGAAGTGTACACTTTATTTATCTACTCACGCTACGCTATATATACGGACTTCAACAAAATGAATGATTTCGTAATGTATCTTTTTTTATTAAAAAAAAAGTTTCTTCATTTAAACTGCATTTGGCTGATATGGATTGTATGACAATAGCAAATCGAAGTTGAGTGACCGTAGAAACAATTGATCAGTCGAAGCACGTTGCTACCGGATTTCTTACAGACTTGCTCTACGACTGGTTCTTAATGGTGCAAACTCTCTCTACCTGGGAAAATTACAGGTGCTTTAAGCTAACGTATAAACTTGGCATATTAACAGGATGGAATAATTTAAAATAGAAAATTACTGTTTTTCCGTTATTGCAAATAACAGTAAACATAATGATGGGGAATGGAATTTCAAAACAAAATTCACATAATGCATTACGAGCATGTAGACAAAATTACTACAAAAAAATAACTTTGATTTCCGTTTGGCTTACAAATTTTGGTGCTGTTAACGAGTTAAGAATTATAGAATTATGGCGTTGTATTATGAAACTTGGTATATTATCAAACAATGATTTACAAGTTACGTTCTGCGATAGACAAATATGGTCTTTGATAATAAAAGTTTCCGCTGCTGAATATGTAGGCTGGCAATCAATGTCATTAGGTATGTATAAATAATAAGCATAAGTACTAAACATTTCTCAAAGTCGTAATTAAAAAGAAAATACACATATTTTATACAAAAACATGATAGTTTCACTATAAGCATAATTATAATACAATAGTGACATTATCAGAAGACAGGGTAGAGAAGTGATAAAAAATAAATAACATTCTTGTCCATATTAATAAACAAAAATATTTACACAAGTTATAAATTATCGAACAGTATGAAAATTATATGAATTTAATATACAGGTAGTTTTCAGATTCTTATAATAACCTTTCTCAAAAATTTTCGTCAACGAGTTCTATACGTAATAGTGTAACTTCAGTTACAAAATGTAATACTTCCAAATATCATACTCGTGTAGTAAATGTTCCGACCAAAGTTTTCCATCTTAACGTCAATTTAACAAATAAAATTTCGAAGAAATGTTGATGCAATAGTGTTTTAGTTTTACTTAATATTACATCGATATTATAAAGCCAACAAAGAAATATCATATTTCAGAAAGATTTAATAATATTGCTTTCACAATACATATTTTGCATTGTTATATGTATATATTGAAAATATGTAAGGTATATAAAACATATAATGGCAGAATGGTCCATTATCATAGTAGCAAGACTGCTAATGAAATTTTGTAACAGCTGAAGAACTGTAAATAATTAGATATCTGTATAAAGAAAATATCATAAATCATTAAATGGATCTGCAACTCTTCGAAAATAGTAGGTATCTTTCAATATTCTGGGCAATCAGTAGAGGAAATGAGAAAGTGACAACGCAGAGCAAATCACTAAATCAATAAATACAGGTGATAATGTTAATACGGTTTTCTCATTAAGAATTTCAAAGAAGCCTAACTTGTACCATGTACAAAAAATGAAATTTTTCAGTTGCATTCAACAATGTAATTATTTCGTGCAGCAGTATGATGTTTTGTTCAAATACATAAAAAATGCTTATTTAAGTTAGTAAAAACTATGCAGTTTTGCACAAAATCACATATGCCATTTAAGAAATTCTCGCTACCCTGCAGTTTATACTTTCCAATCAAACTTAATACTTTTCTTTTGCACGGTACGACTGAATATTTTGTTATAATAAACATTAAAATAAGTATTAATTACAGTCACTACATCGCATGGTTTCAAATAATATACACGTTAGCGTTGGTCTTGTTAAATGTGTAAAATAGGACATTTATTATCGGGTATCGTACAAACAGTTGCCGTGTAATATTCTAATTATGAAAATGTTTTATATTAGTTTCCGTAAGAATTAGATGATTTTATTTCACTGCTGTAAGAAATAAAGTTCTTTTTTCTTAGTTTATTAACAAAAATTTATGTCTCTAACAAATCTTCATATTCTTCTAATATCAGTGATTTATTTGATATACCAGCGTGTTAACTATCAACGAATTAATATCAGTGTCAGGAGAATATGTGTAAGACTTACAATTAGATGAATATATGGAATAATCAAAGGAGTTATTAATGTTCCTCTCTACGTTTTCCATTATCTTTAGATATTGTCGTTATTAAATTTCTTCTATTTTCAACATATAAGTACAACACTCACTTATTTTTTTTTTGGTTACCCAAATAGCAAATACATTATATTATTTTATATAATAAATTGGTGTTTGACTTTCGATGTAATTTTTATCAAAATTCATACGTATGTATTTTACGTATTTCATGAATTTGTAACGTGCGAAAAAATTATATTCATTATTGTATGCTGTATTTTGTTTTATTACTTCAATTGAATTGTTCTTTCCGCTAAAACATACAATATTATCAAGATAATGGAAGCTGTATTCGATTAAGTAGAGCAGAATAAAGATATTTTCTCAGTGTATGAATGCAGGTGGTTGTACTATCTTTTATAAGAAATATGTTGCATATATTATAAAAAATATATTGCGAGTTTTGTGAAAGAAACAATAAGAAAGATCTAAAAGCATAAATTTTACAAAAATTTTATCATATCCTGAGGATCTATTTATCGTGAGGTTCCTATATCTTCAGTCTCACAGCCATTTTATGTTCAAATTCTGTTCTCCTATCATAATAAGGTAAATATTATCACTGTGAATAATATTTCTGTAACAAATGTTATAATAACAATGAAATTAATTATTTTGATGTAATGTATCATTAGGAAGTACCCGAAGTATGTTAACAAATTCGGAAATAATGTGTACTGATTTCTACACAAGACCTTATTTCCATTTATTCTTTATACATAAAATAAGAACCTTTATTACCACTATTCTACATATCACGATACTAAGCATTGAATGCAATTACAAGCATTAAACAATTAATACTATACATAACAGTTTCATTGGATTTCGTTGACTTTTTTCTTTTAAAATCCAAATAAAAAACTTGTTGAATATTGAGTAATTAATATATAGTACTTTTTAAATGCAGAACAAATGACAGCCATTTGAGATAATGGCTGTATTTAAGTAAATATTTCAGTTCATATTACACAAATTTATTTTAATAATTCACTATTAACTAACATTACTATGGGCAGCAATTCCTAACTAATATATAACGTGTAAACCACGGAGTTACTGTTAAAAAACAATTTTTGGAGACTTTACGAATGTCTGTTTGTTTTCGTAAACATCTAGGACTCCGACGTAAACAACCTTTATTATAAAAATACAAATATCGAAGAATGAACTAATTACATTTACTTGAATAAATAAATATATATAGCGACGTAAATAATTGAGCAGTAGTGTACATACTGTAAAATCTAAAGCTTCAATGTTAATAATCATACAATTTTTTAGGATTATCAACTAAACTACCACTATATCATAACACTTAGGTAAATTATTTTCTTTGGTGTTATTACGAATAATAACTATGTTACTTATGTCCAATAACAAATAATTTACTTAAACAGCAAATGAATTTAATAGAATTTGTAGAAATCCTTTAAAAAAGTGAGTCTCGTCAATTGTTAAATATGAGAATTCAAGACTCCATTAATGAAATTACCATAGCTTTTTCGCAATAATGGTGTAATGTTAAAATCCGTATTGATTAAGGAAGTTCTCTTCTGTTGCGGCTATCAATTCGATAAATATACCAAAAATGGAAAGGTTAGAACAGAATCCATGTAAAATGATCAAAATTTTGTGTCATGCCCAAAGAAATCTTCCTTTTATAAAGATATTGAAATCATGATAACATCTAGTCTTATATTATTAAGTAAATTAATTCAAGCTGCTAGAAGAAGACTATAAAAAAATAGTACACTGTTTCAATATAGTAACCGTAATCCGTTTATTATAATGTCAGGAAAATAAATTTATTTCTCAAGTGGCGACAGTGACGAACTAGACGTGATAAACTAATTGTTCTATAAATCGTTACATTATCAAACATATATATGCAGAGATACACACCAAGTTTAAACAAGTTTTACGGCAAAGGAAGAAATACTATAAAAGTAACAAATAGCACTGTCAAGACAAGATACTAATTGTCTAACATCTCTCAATGTATTTCAACAATTAGTGTATCAGAATGTTTTATCTTACCTTCGTCCGGTGTTACACTGCTATCAACAACGTAACTGGTGATGAGCACCGCAATGATTAATGTCGCAATTACGCGCATTTCAAAGCAGTTTTTAAATATTTAACTTCCTTATTATTTTATAATACACTTTGCCAACTAACAATTCAAACTTGGTCAAAACTAACACTATGTTGAGTTGCCTATCGGCCTTAATATAATTGACGCTCTTATTTCTTGACACGATCCATGTCGAATCTCGAAGAGGATGGCTGGGTTACACGACTTCGACAGATAGTGCGCGTTTACAGACTGAGAGACTAATACGGCATACGGGTGACTTTATACGTCGCCCACGGGAGTTTCGCTTAAAAAGTCGTTGTCCGTGGCACGTAAAATATGAGAAAAGAGACTAGTTTGCAATTTCCACGGTCAGTTTGTTTATCTAGATAATATGTGATAACCTTAATAGTATATTACGAAGTTAAACAACTTGTACACTGTCTAATAATTTAGAGTTTACAGGTTAATTCGTTAATGTCTTCGAACGACTGTAAAAACCAGTAGTGCATGAAACAAGCAATGCGCGATACAAGCTATTAATAATCGTAATATCAATTAACACTAGATTTACGGGCGTGAAATCTGTTACATTGCAATATATTAAATAAGGACTTTGGAAAAAGAGGGACAAAGCGGCAAAGATGGTAATTCCTTGGGTCATTATTGTATTATAAAATACACGTGAAATATTTACTGTACAGCTTCTCTGTAAATTTTAGAAATGTTTATAAAACAAGTAGGAACCCGTCAATTTGACGGCTTCCGTAAATCTAGTGTTAAATACGTCAAATTTCATGTTTAAAATTACCATTCGTAGATTTAAAGAGCATTTGTCATTATTGTAAAAGTAAATAATAACACAGGTACTAATAACTGTGGGACGATATAAAAATGATGATATCAGATGATGTTAAAACTGCACATGTGGGATAGACACTTATATTTAACACAAAAAAGGCAAATTTATTCGCAAGTGTTACATTGTTCATAATTGTTACCTTCTTCCTACACGATATAATAAGTATAATGAAGTAATTACGATTTGTTGTTAATACCTGCTTCAGGCTATCAAAATTACACTTCGTAGGATTCATTTATCACAATGAAAAGGAACACTCGGAAAGATTTAGATGATATTAAATTAATATATGTGACTGTATTAAACTTTATAATGCATTTTTCTTTAGGATAATATGAAGATGTTGGCGCAAACGTTATTGCTTGAATCTTGTTAAAATTTGTTAATGAGTGTACAGAGGCTACGTTAGAATGACTGAAGATCGTGCTCATTGCGATACGTTTTCGTTATACTCAAGAACATGGATACAATATCAGTGCGTAAATAAATTTTTTTTCTGTAAAAAATTTGATATAAATTGATAACACATATAAAAAGGTAATACGGACTTACTTAGTATTCCAACCTCCACTTTTCGATCAGCTTTCGGCGTGTGACACAGGAAGAGATTATTTTTCTCGAATACGACGAACTACGGCTTTCAATTTTAAGATACGCTTACCTCGGAGATTGAACTTCATAAGGTACCAAATATTGAAAAGAAACCCGTGGAAATTCAGTTATCTAAAGGAGCATTAAACACTCAATGAATGTCCATATTTGGGGCGGTTTTAACGTTCGGGGTTTCGGGATATTACTGGTTTTTACGGTCAATTTAAATGCCCAAAATATGATCAAATTATGTGAAAGAGGTCTCGTAACATCAGTTAAAAACCATGGTTTGATGGAGAAAGAGAACAGTGGAAGCTTCAAGAGCACAATGGACCGAAACATCGAAGCCGCTTTTCCACGGAATGGAAAACGAGGAACGTTGTCAACGTGTCGGATTCGTTATATGTTACGTGTATACCTCGCAAAAATAGCGAAGTCTCGCGGTATGAGGTACGGGGTAAGGCGAGAGTGTCGGTCGTACCGCCTATCCCCACATGTCGGTCCTGAAAAATTGAGAGCAACGAATGACAACCGAAAAAAAGATACTCTTTTCGTCGAACCCATGGCGACGCAACGAATGCGCGACTCTTTCAGCCAATAACGCGTTAGAATCCAAAATTACGTCAGAACGAGAGATGTCTCTACCCGTCAGGCGAATCAGAACAAACTACAGATCAGAGGACTTCTCTATTTTTGCGACGTATAACTAAGTTTGCTAAACACGTGTAACTGAGGGTAGCATAGTGCAAGCAAAATATAAGCCGTTTATTTTGAAAGTGGCATAAGACACTTTACATTAAGAAAAATGATAGTTTTCAATTACTATAAGAGATTTTTTTTCCGAGAAAAATAAGTATCCTGAAGCAAGAAACTCAAATAAATTTTCTCGAAAATTGGCAGCAATATTTTTATGAGTTTTAAAACGCAAACCCTCAAATATCTCGATTAAGAGATAAAGTGACTTATACTACATTCAAAATATACGGCTCATAATATCCGTGGAGCCCCGTAGAAGCGGGGGCAAGTTGCATTGTGTTTTTGGATATAAAAAGACAACCCCCAAAGCGGCAGAGAAATGTCTTTTGCCTGGCTACGCTGCTGAAGTAACATTGTATTGTCTTGTTGTGCAGTTGTATCTCCACTTTATATCACTTTCATTAGTTATTGTTTCTTATATTAAAGTTTTATTAAGTCATACGCCCGAAACATCTCCCCCTTCTTTTTTACCTCTTAGCATCTCGCTTTTCTTTAGAAAAGCAAATGTGTGTCCTTAGTTGTTGCTTGCAAATGAAGCGAAACTGGCAGTTAAAAAAAGTAGAGATTTATTAAAAAGGTAATATGAATATTTAAAAATATTAAAGGAAAATATTTTTGTTCATCTTCTTATGAAAATAAACATATGAACTTCACAAATTAACATTCGTCGAACCTCCATTTTGTCTGATAACGCATATATGGTATAATTCGATTTCCCAGAATGCAGAACGCATATCCCACAAACATAAGAAATGTCCGCCTTTGTTGGTTATAATGTAATTGTTGCATTTCATTCTTCTGATCATTTTCTATCAACTGATCATACTCGCGCTTTTTTCCACGCATGGCACAAAAGCTCAGACATCAAAGAATGTACAGAAGAAAGGCGCATTAACATCGGTCCAGAAGGAAACGCATTATGGGCGTCCAAAGTTGAGAAACTTTCGTTTTTGCGAGATGAAGACCATGGTCCTGGGCGGCGGGACCGACTTTAGACAATGTTTCATTTCCGGTTTCTAAGCTCATGGAATACCAAGTTTAAAAATGTCTACCTTTGATTATTATAATACCACATTTCTTTCTCCCAATAGTCTTGGATCAAGTTATCATACTAGCAGAAGACATTTCCTTTCGACAAGGTATTCGCAGACCATTCTGTTTAACAGTGTTTCTGCAGAAATGCTTAATAAATAAGTCGTTGTTTTTGAAAGTGGTATAAGTCCATTTTTGGGAAAAGTGTGTTTAAGTTAGTTTTAGTTAAACATAGGTGTTTTATTTTCGCATTTCAAATGTCTATCTATTGTAGATAGAATAAAGCATCTTCGTGATTTCCCCCAAAAAGGTTCAACTGCTATATGTTATAACACGAAAGCTTCTGCACGAACTCTCAAATATCTTAACACACGAAGAAAGGGACTTGCACCACTCTTAAACTTAACGGCTCAAATATCGATTTCTATGCACAGAGATCCATTTTATAAGTTTTTCCACATGCGAATATCGTTAAAATTTTCTGCTGTGCATCGCTGCAGTTCGCATTACGGCGAGACCATTTAGCTTCTTTTCACGGTCATTATCCTGATAAACGATGTAACAATCTCCCTTTTTTTCTGAGACAAATAACAGTATCGAATTAAAAGACGGTTAAGCGCGCTACTTCAAATTCTTTAAAGGGCATTAAATGTAATACTACCGCCCCCTACCTAGATGGACATGAAACCTTTTTCGAAACTTTGCTCCCTCTACTTCCATACATGCTTGGATCCGCTGTTTAATTAAAATTATGCGTATAGCTCGACATAGGACTGCAAAGGGTTAATACCACGGAGTCCAAGTCTCTGTATTAATCACACGAACGGAATTTAGTTCTGGTATGTTTCTAATGGGCACTGTTGCTTATGAGACTATACCAGCTCCATCGGATTGACTGTTGATTAACGCATACATATAGCATAATACACAAAATACTATATACATAACATATTATGTATTCATACATTAAAATTTTTGTACGATCCGTGTGATAATGGTCGACAATCTTTTATTTAATAACAATTATAATAATATGCATATTTAAATCCCTTGTTTAAAGATCCCTTTGCAATTGAACCGTTTATTTTGAAAGTAGCATAAGTAACTTTCTTTTTAAATAGAGAAATTTAAGGGCTTGCGTTTTAACGTGTTTAAAAATATTGGTGCCAATTTTCGAGAAGACTTACTTGTACTTTATTATCTTGAATACTTATATTATTCTTAGTATGAATGATTTTGTATAACCTTTGCAAATTTTTCATTACGGTAAAGTAACTTATTCACTTTCAAAATAAATATGTATGTAATACTGTTAACCAGCAAAAGTTCTCTCTAACAAAGTTTAATTTATTTTCATCGTATGGATTGCAAATTTTATCAAAATAAAGGGATACCATTAAATTGTAATCGATGTTATCATTGTCTCATTTTTTTTTAAAGTGACTTATGCCACTTTCAAAATAAACGACTCAATTATTTGTTTGTATTCCTCAAAATTTCTGATTATGTCACGCCTGTGGATGCGTAGTACAGTGCGTAACATGTCGCCGCATTCCGATTGGTCCGCCGTTCCCCCCACCAAGCAGCAGCTGAGGCGCCGTAAACGCCCAAACCAGTTCTGCCAGAGGGAGCTCCTGTCTCATTCTCCTTCTTCGCTTGGTGCCGTCAAGACGTATTCACCGTGAGTGTCGTTTCAAATAATTTTCATATTTACCGATCACGAAATAGTAGTAGTCTTTTTTAACTACTTCGTAGTGTGGCATTACCACAGACGAGATATAGAGTATCTATCTATACCTCGTCTGTCGTATTATTTCTATTATTTGAGTCGCTCAGAAGCCAATGCGGTTAAGCCCATTTTTTGATATCTTCTGATTTCTGTAAATTTTAATAGAATAAACTTCTTTCTATTAAAATTTACAAAAACCAGAAAATATAAAAAAAATTGACTTTACCACATTGGCTTTTGAGCAACTCATCTGATACCTATCAAATTTTTAATTATAATTACGAAATTAGTAGCCACTGCGAAATAACTACGCAATTAAGATCATCCCGGAATTCTGGCGACTATTGCGCTTCACTTTTCACATTACACATTAATATTCCTATGATTGCTACATATTTCGATTTTGGTTACGGAGGACTCGATTTATATTGTTTTGAAACGTAATTATGCAGAATTTTCGAATTTTTACACAGTTATATAAAATTTTATTTCTGTGTACATATAGAAATTAGAGTGACGCTTCGGACTGGCCAGGCTCGGACGGTCTTGCTAGAGGTCGAACTAGTAAACATACACACCCAGCTACCGTACCGGCATATGATATTGCGGCCCACTAAACGTAAGTATACATTTGTATTTTCTTCTTAAGGATGCTATTTCTTAGTACTATTTATTTAATATTTAAAGTAACTGAATCGAGTCGAACAACTGACGAGTTGGATCTACATTTTTTCGAATTAATACGGTTTATCGGAAATATGCAGCGATTGAAATCTCTCGTTATTATATTGAAACCTTTTACAAGATATGAGTATTAATTTAAAAATTATACTAAGATGGCCGACTTTTGAGACTGCTGTCATATCTGCGCAGTGGTTTTCAATTAAATATGTTAAATATTGTCGACTATTACTAACACGTATGGTGCAACTAAGTCACGATTGTTACTCCATATACTGATGCTGCCACATATCCTTCTGTTTTGATATACCGCAATGGTTTTGAATACGTTTCGTAGCGTGAGCACAAACTTAATTAAAATTCGTATTTGCTGAAGTACAGTATTAAAACCCTGCGTTAGATTCGGCTATAATTATTATAACTATTTTTGTAAATTTATCGGAGTGGTATAAAGTATTCAATTCCAGCTGCGAAAAAGCATGACTCTTCGTTTAACTTTAACAATGGCAACCGACAGTGTATATATATTCCTCGTTTATAAATTCAACCCGTTGCCATACGGTTTCTTTTCTGATTCAATGCGCAGTAACTCAAAATTATTTGCCGCAATAACAATCTATCCCTTGTAAGGTCAATTACGTCATCATACGACGAAGTTTATTTACTTCGTAGACGTACTGCAATATACAGAGTATTTCCGATGCAATCGAAAGAGCGATTAACCTACGTACAAAAATAAACTGAAAATTTAGTGTAGGAGTTTTTGATATATTAATACTCTCTTTCATCTATACTGCGTTCGTCAATCAAGTTGAAAACGGATACGAACGGGTGACATTTATCTTCTTAGAATTAGATAGTACAGACATTAGACATGTTACAAAATAATTAGTTTAAGGCGTTGTTCCTCTCTTTGCATATGCAAAACTTTCCATAGGAATTAAAATATTTAACGAATTACATTGGCAGTCCAAAGTTTTTTCTCTTTTTTCTTAACCGGTTCGTAAAAAAGTTTGCCCATCACTAGATGAAGAGTTACGATGCAGGTATATATAAATTGCATCGGCTGCTAGTATTCGACTTATAAGTATTTGTTTCACATTGCTTACGTGGAAGTAATCATATACTGAAACGTCAAGGAATCAGTGTAGAACATAGGTATGATTTCTTGGGAAAAGAAATTTTATTGGCAACACAGAGACATTCGAGCGTGTATAAACACTATATATAAAAGTATAAAAAATAAATAGCGACGGCACTGCCGATTCTGGAAGTCTTAATGAGAGCGAATTCATCATAATATATCCACGATGTTGTCAAGAATATAATTACGAATAGAACGATAATAATATTACTAGTAATAAAAACGATAATAATAATAATTGACATTATACTTAATGATACATTAAACTTTCTCTCTCTCTCTCTCTCTCAATATACAATATTTTGTCGCACACATTCATTGCTTTTATATACAGAAGCAACCGTAATTCTTTGTTAACGCTAAGTGATGGAGATCAATGCGATGTTATAATTAAATTATATCTTACAATTTTCTTATCCTTGTTGCGTAATGTATTCTCAAGAACTATTTTTAATATTGTTTTTTAAATACATAATATTTCGTTTCGAAATTTATAGTGTCTGTTTCCTAAATATTCAATATTTTTTTTTCTCAATTTGCAACGGAATCTCTAAGTATTTTCTTTCGGAGAAATTGTAATCAACAATATCTTCAGAAAAGAACATCTACTTCATCTATGACACAAATGCTTATGAACTTATCGATCTATTATTTTACACAAATCCGTAGAATTATTTTTAACTCATAAGAATTACTAAAAACTCATTTTTAACGCATAAACAAATCCTCCAAAAAATAATTTTTCATGCCATAAGATACGTGTATTTGGGCCTAAAGAAACCATGTTCCGAAAACTCATTGTTAGTAAAGAAAAGAAGAAAGAAGAAAAAAATTTCTGGAGCAATTTATTTTTCTTTTCTTCAGTTTTTGTTACGGAATTAAAATTCATTTCGTAAATTTTTCTATAATTCAAATAATTTTTATTTGAAGATAATTGCGTGTGGTGGGGACAATGCTAAAATTATCATTAATATTTCAAATCAGAAAAAATTCCATAAAAAATACCAACAAAGCTTTGATAACTGTATAACATCTAATACTTATTTAATCGATATTTGCATTGTTTCTTTAGAAAACGGCTACCCAAGCGACATTTTCAAATTTTACTTTGAAATATTTCGTACTTAATGTGCAATCCCGTGTATAATAAGTCAAATAATAGAAACCCTCTGAAAACTTGTTAAAAAAGATTCAAAATAGTTTGTAGACGCTGATACACTATAATTTGGAACTTCGAATACGTTTGACGGGTATCATTGAAGTATTATAGATATAAGCTTCACTCCCTGATAATCGGCAGTATGTTGTTGATAGTAACCAATAATCTCATATCTGAATGACCATAAAGGAAGCTAAGGTTTTATATAAAAAACGATTACTAAACACTGCAGGGGATGTAAACACATGCTGTGTCTTTCTTGTATATCAATAAAAATAAAAGGTTCATATCTCAACGACTGTAAACAGAAAAAGTTTCAAATTGCCTAACATAAAGCAGATAGATACTTCAAAATAAACACACAACGTGTCTTGTCTATCATCCAGACTTTAATTGCATCGTTAGAGTCTAACAATAAGTTAGAGCGATTTCATTGCAGCAGAGTACTTAGTAAGTAACAAAATTGCTGCTACTTCTCCATTTTAGGTTTTACTACGAATATTCACTTTCAAATAGCCTATAAATAACACAATTGTTTCCACATTCCTCGATATTATTAGCTTTAACACTCAGGTGTAACATTCAACAAGACTGGCATATTTTTTACACAGAGAGTAAAACAAAGTCCAAACAGATAGTTTTAGTATTCTGTGTAGTATCTCTTCCATCAGACATTAACACGTTGAATGCCATTTGAATGATATTTCGCTGGTTCCTTCATTTCCACTGAGGTGAAACTTTTTCTATTAAAATCACGACTTTACGAAGCAGAAACTTTAAAAACACAAAGAGATATATGGACAGCAGGACTTTACCTTTTCGAGACCAACGCCAAAATATTGACTGAATTACGAAATTGGTAAATATTACAATTTAAAAGTCATATGAAATTTCATTGATTTAGATAGCGCGCCGGTCATCGGTGACCCTCATGGCATTCAACGTCTTAAGAGTATCAGTTGTACATGTATAGCTGTTCATTTATATGTAATTTGGCAAAGATAAATAGACCATATCAAGTGAAATTTTGACACTCGATTCTAGTAAATGAAAAGAAAGCTTTTCCCATAGTTATAAGCTCAGTTATGTGCACAACACACGTCATACAACAGAATAGCATATTTACCACATGACTGGGCTTACAGGTCGAGGAAACCTTTTCATCCCTTAATTTTTAGGGTGTTCTGTTCTATTTCCTTGATTGTATACATCAGGAGAAAGGTACAATTGTGTTATTTATGCGTCAAGTTTTCTGCACTGTATCGTGAATATCATGCTGTTATTGTGATCGAACTTGAGGCTTATTATTAACACGTGTATCGTTTCGTGGCCTCTTTTAGCGAGACTTTTTCTATCGCAGTTGACTTATAATCTATGCGTAATCGGTCGCAATTGACGGACCTGGAACGTATGCGATCGAGGCCAATCGTCTGCAATGATATTAGCGATCATTTTACTTTCTCGCGCGTGCGTTCCATTAATTAATAAAAAGGAACGTAACGGGGTATTGCAAAACGAATTCAAGTCTGTTATATATAAAAACACTCGTATAGAGCGATTCGTAAAACGCATAATTTCTTATCATCGAGTTTATATTGAATTTGTGCATTAATTTTTAGTAAAATCAAAAGTTCTTTTTTAGGAAGATCGTTCGTTATTCAAAAGAATTGTGACAAGCATTTGGCAGATTATTATTATCATTTAGTTCAGTTATTAATTACTTAGTATTGCTACGATAAAAATTACCTCTACTTCACAAATATTTCATTAGCATCAAAACTTTTGGATCTTCGATTATACATATTCTCATACGCAGTATGAACTTTAACCCCTTGTCCTACGATTTCGTTTGTGACAGTAAATAAAATATTACCAGTGGTTTCTTCTATATCAAATACTTCAATATAAAACTGTTTAATATGCAAATAATTGTATGGCACCGCATGCCGTTAATTTTGCAACTAAACAATTTTTGGAAAACCTCAAATTTTTTTATTTCAATTCCTACTCTACGATTCTCAGTCGTTATTGTAGGACAAAGGATTAACGATTGAGTTTTACATATAACGAAAGCACATATTGCTTACAGATGATATATCTTCGTCGAATAAACGTCAATAAATGTGTTGCACAGTTATCGTCTTAGAACTTCTCGGAACACGGCGTTTTCAATGAACGCATAATCTAATACGTAAATTATGGACCGATTATTGCAATCCACAAAAATGTGGCAGTTAGTTTGAAACGCGACATCTGCTTTGTAAGGTTCGATGCAAATAATATCTTGGCAGAAGCATCTCGTTAAACCAAGAAGCTACGATGATTGAACCTTGTTAAAGTTCATTTACGGCAGTGGTTGCAGAAATAATTCATTCAAAAAGTTCTACGTCTTCTACGAACGGTTGACTCTGATTTTGTTGTTTTCTGCGAATCGCAATATTACCGAATGTTGCGTATCTTCTTGGGAATCACGACAGGTGAGAATGAGATTCGCGACTCGAAACGTAGACTCGTTCAATTGCCGGACTATTTTCGACACGTTCGAGAAACGATACACCACTAAGAACTCTGTTGGAATTCAACGACTGGTAGCACAATTAAATCCCATCATTGTTTCCATCGCGAATCTCCACTAAAATTCTTAAAAATCCTCTGGTTTCAATCGTTCCTTAACATCGCACAAAAGGTTCAATTCTACTGCAAAATCCCCTTTTTACAGACTGCTTAATATCTCTTTAAATATCGTTCAGAATTTCATACTTAAAGCATCCCCGATTTCCATTGATCATCGCAGAGATTCCGAGTACTTGTTACTCGTTGTTAAAGTAGGCCTTCAGTTTAACCGCAACGAGTGTATAAACCTCATGACAGAAAGGTCGTCATCGTACGCACCTTCCCCTAATACCCAAGAATCTCTACGGCCATTTTCTCTCTCTCTCTCTCTCTCTCTCTCAAGTTCATCGGATCCTCCGCTACTCTATTTCGAGAGTCCAACGCTCCTAATAACATCTCATCTAAAAGTACCATCATTGTCACCTGCTTCGTCATATTTCACGTCTTCCAAAGCACTGCTAATTAATGGACGATTGTCAAAGAAGATCCGCCGGTGCCGTCAGTGTCAGACTCAAGAAAGTTTGATAATTTTCCACCATCAGTGTCGTTCGATTCACACCACTGGACATCGTATATTCACGGAAGACATTACCGCGGCATCGACGAACGATTGTCAGTGGAATTCGACACTACCAGTGTCGATCGAATTCGTATTTTCCGATCCTCTCGTCGAGGACCCGTCCGAGGAAGCTCTATGAAGGTGCTTGGACCACTGGCCTGTGAATTGGCACCGATATCACGTATATGTCTAACTTTTCACCGGAAGTCTTGTCGACGATCTCGCCATAATTCACAGAATCGTAGGGTGGAGGTGCAAATAAATGATACGGCGGTGGTGGAGTCTCTGTGACGACTTGTCCACCATTGATGACCTCGGCGCGTTGAGCATAGGGCACGGTAAGTCCTCTTCCGCCTCGACGACAACACCATTCGGAGCAGCTGACGATCAAGAAAAAGGCCACCAGGCCACCGAACGATCCGATATACCATACGATCGACCATGGGTCTAAGGGGTTTTGACTGTCTCCGTCGACTGGAACAAAAAGAAGTCCGCCTATGAACCAGAAGGACAGAGTTATTAGTTTGTTATTCTGACATCGTTCCAAGTGGTTTAGTATTGAAGTTAATACAACACAGACACGTTTGAGATATTTTCAGTACTAATGCCGAACGACGCATCATTGATTGACGCGCCAATGAATGGCTAATTGTAAAATCTGTGGGTATATTAAGCATGGATTTGAACTTCAGTACTAAACCACTCTTACAAAAAATTGATATGGAAATACACGATGGTATATTACTTTTCTTAATTATGCATTGTAATAATACTTGTTATCAGGGATTTAGAAAACTAATCTTCAAGTTACGACGGTAATCGTGTGAGTCATTAGGCTAAGACTAGAATTAACTAGACTTAACGAGGCGTTAGGCTAACGGCTTGCAAAATTATTTACAAAATTTGCATAACACACCGCCGAAGAAAACATGCATCCGAATAACATTTAACGGAACTGCGATGGGTCGTTAATATTCATGCGGCCTTGGTATTAAGATATATCAATGTTTGCTCAGTATCCCCAAATACAAAAACATTTCAAGCGCCTCGTTAATTAATAGGTTTATGGAATTTTACTTTATTTACACGTTAAACAACCGACCGGAAATAGCTGAAAGAAAATTAAGCAAGGTCGATGATATATCGAAGGAGCAAGTTTTTATGATAGATTTACATCGGCGAGAAACTTAGCCGAATTTCGTAAACACACGACATCGAGACAACCACACCTACGTGCATCGTACAGTAGCATTCTACGGAGGCGGAATAAATAATCGCGTGGAAAGTTTCCGTGGCATCGCCAGCACGATTCAAATTAACGAGGGAATCGTGCGCGTGACATTAGTGATTTCGTTATCGGAAAAAAGACGAGTGTCGTTAATGCGATATATATATATTCTCTTTCACTGGCAGAACTTACATACATTTATCGCTATGTAAGATTTACATTGTCTTACGACATCCAGCCCGGTCATTCATGATAATTTTCTACGGCGACGACGAGAAAGCAACTTTACTTTTAGTGTAACCGGTTCGATTTTCTGACGGTGGATTATACACCTAATTCTGTTTTTACACGATAGATACTACACGCCAGACAAAACCGTGCAAAAAAAGACATGAAGTACATACATAGAAAAAAGGGGATTAGTTCAATATCCTTCAACTCTGTAAAAAATATTTAAAATAAATTTATTAAAAAATTTATTTTAAGAATATTTTAGATTTTTTAATCGTGCTAAATCAGATGAAATCGTGTAAAAACGGAATCATTTTTTTTTCTAGACCGTATTAAATCAAAACCGTGTAAAAAAAGACGCGTAAAAACAGAATTGGGCGTATTTAAAAAAATACAGGTACACTTGAGATTCCGTTTGCACGGATACCGAGTAATAAAATCAGCGAAACAATTGATTTAGGAAGAAGCATGAAACTTTTTTGAAATTTCAAGGAATGAGAGTTCAATTTGAAATATAGAGCTACATTCGATAGCATTTTATACAATGAACACCCGAAAGAAAGGACAATGTATGGAAGAGAATTTACAAAGGCAAAAGAACTGTACATTTCTAAATGTAATGTACTTATTAAAGAATTTATCTGCAAATGTCAACCAAAACGTGATACAAAAATCGTATAGGGAAATCATGTAAAAGTATTCCGCTCTGAACTGAGCCTCTAACAGAGAGGATCAAGAAGTGATTTTAAAATTACTTTGCCATTACTATTTCTATGTAATTAAATGCTTATCGTCTCAATTTTCAGGACAATTAACATGTTAATAATTGATGTGCTCTTAGATACGTGCGAGTGAAAAATACTATCGAGATGTGATTGCATTATGTCCACGTGAACGATACGTGCGGGCCAAAACGTTGCCGTAATAATTGCACGTTCAGACGCCTGGCGTGATATCAAAATAGAGACGTCTAGCGATAAACAACAATTATAAGTTCACACCGGGTTTCGATACTTTTTTTTCGGATTATACGTCTGATAATTCATCGATAGAAATCGGTGTATGAAAGGCCGAATTCAGTTTGAGAAATGAACGCGATACCGAACAATGGGTGATCGATGATAAGGAGAAAAAGACCTGATCATGGTGGATTTGTCGCAATGCCAGATACCGTAATTGTTATTTATAGAAGTGGTAGGAATGGTCGGCAAAGAGGTCTACAATCTAAGGTTCTCTGGAAAGTGTTGAGAAGTTTTCTTGGACAATTAAGATTTGATGTATTTCGCTAGTTCATCATTTGTATAGATTTATTTAGTTTGTACTAAAATCGCAGCTTTATAGAGAAAAAACGTTAAAGGTAAAATTAGATAAATATTCAGCAGCGCTTTACTTTTTTAACACCAATATTTAAATATCGGATATATTAGAAAATTTGTGAATATTATCAATTAAAAGTCATAAGCAATTATTGAATTCAACAGTATCGGTCACATGTGACACTCACGGGATTCATCGTGTTAACACTAAAACTACCGGCATTAAATTTATAGCATTTAAATATATGAAATATGTAGTTTGGAAAAATAGGAATTAAACAGTGAAGACGATCATCTGTTTATTTATGTTTTTAAATATAATTTTTAAATATCTATTACTTCGCCATAAAGAGGAATTTTTGTAAAAATGAAACTAGGTGTATCAATCATTTTGATCGCTTTGGTAGGTCTAGTGTTATTATCTTGTAAGGTAACACAAATGAATTTAAGACAATTAAGCTCGGGCGAAACTCTTTGGGCTCTTTAGCACTTTTATTTTTCCAAGATAATTAACAAACCGTGGCTTAAATTTGTTTTCTAGCGCCAGGTAGATATATATCGCTGGAAAGATTGTTTACGAGAGCTATGGTTGTGATGGGAATGGAGCTTTAATGCTTATACGGTAGACTGAGGTTCGAAGCCCCGTTATCTCTGAGAAGTTTTTCTCAGATAATATGTATATCACAGTCTTGGTGATACGGAACCCACCTAAACTGTAGGTCATCGACTAAATGACTCTAACGATTGTAGTCGAAAATATAAAAACAAATTAAAGAAGTTATGTCACAGACGGAGATAAACCTTCTAATTTCCAAATAGTAGACAAGAAAATTCTCTCCTTCCAGGTGTTTTGTGAGATTTATTTTTTATGTGACAAGTGTCACAACCTTGATGGTAGTAATAGTGATTAAAAATGCCTAATAAAGGTGCAAAGTATAATACACTCAAAATTGATTCTTTATCATATTTAGGCAACTTTCCATTAACGCATAGCGTACAATCAATAATTTAAAGCTCCTCTAAAATTCATTGTGTTAAGTGAAATAAATACAGTAATTAAATTCAAAAATATGGTTAAAATACTACCATTCTGAAGACTATGATTCAGATACAGCCTAGAATTGAATTTAATCACGAACCTTCAACATCTTCGGAATATTGTTTTTAGTGATATATATATGTATATAGTAAACAATTTAACACGTTGAATACCACCGGTATTTCGCTAGTTTCTTCATTTCTACCGACGTGAAACTTTTTCTATTAAAATCACATATTTACAAAGCAGTAACTTTAAAGACAAAAAGAGATTTATAGATAGCAGGACTTTACCTTAAAGCGTAAATATTCACTGAATTAACAAATTCGTAAATATTATAATTTAAAAATCATATGAAATTTCATTGAATTCAGTAGCGCCGGTCACCGGTGACCCGCATGGCATTCAACGTGTTAAGGATGATGGAAAAATAAGGAAAATATAGTCGTGACTTCACCCAATCGTGTGCTTCTACTTAAGATAAGACTTTTAAATGAATGAAAGAAGATTCTCACCTGTGGGTGCATCCTTCCCTTTGTTTCGCAAACTTTCTTCCTTTTCATTCGACTCCGATTCGAATTCAATCACATAGACTGTTTGCTCGTCATCATTGCGATCTTCGGCCATCGAATCGGCCGAATGCCCGTGGTTGTTAGTTTTATGAATCACCTCGTTACTCTCCAATCGTCTCTGAGTGCCAGTGACATCGTAGCTTGACACTTGAACTGCAAGAAGATATATTACGTGTGAGCAGCATGCTCGCAAAATTGACAGAAGTTTAATAATAATACGAACGATAAAATTGACATCAATGTCACAGATATTTTTTCAGACCTTCTACCGAGATGTTTGACTGTTACAAGTGAGTCACTTGTGTTGTTATTAATCGATGCGAAATTGACTAAGAATGGAATTCTGATCATAACAAATTATTTTTTCGACTGTAAAATTGTAATCGGAAATCAGTCGTTGTTACCAGTCGAATATTACGAATTGTTCATTTTTAACATTAGAAGTACCAATATGAAATCTGTTTTAAGGGCTATGATAGATGAGGAATTAACACCTTGAATGCCATGGGGGACACCGGAAACCGGCCCTATTGAATTCAGTAAAATTCAGTAAATTTCATATGACCTTTAATTTGGAATATTTACGAAATTGTTAATTCAGTCAACATTTATGCGAAGGTCTCAAAAAGGTAAAGTCCTGCTGTTTATATTATCTCTTTGTGTTTTTAAAGTTTCTGCTTTGTAAAGGTGTAATTTTAATAGAAAAAGTTTCACTTCAGTGGAAATGAAGAAACTAGCAAAATACCGGTGGCATTCAACGTGTTAAAGGCTGGGACTCACAATTGGTGGTCCCGATTGCGAGTTTTTTGTCATTTTTGGGAATTTTTTTCTAAATTGACTTTTAATATATCATAACCTCGGTTCGAAATCTACCTAAAACAGTAGATCCCAGGCAAAATGACCATAATAGTTAACGCGAAAAGATACGAAAAAAATTGTTATATTATATTTTAAGATGTTAAATAAGTACTTTGAATTAAGAGGAATCATGCGGCAGAGAAGACGATCAGTTATGTAATTTGTGTATTAAAAGATACCGGAAGAATGTCAACTGTAATGCTTCTATATAAACTTGAGGAATTTTTATAAGAAAATAAGAACCCGAAATTTTGATCGGTTTGGTAGTGCTAGTGGTAAAGGTGAGAATAAGTTAGAAGATTTTTGTTGATTTTGTAAGTTTCTGTTAGATTACTATTTTATAATTGTTATAACGATAATAGGACATATAATAATCTTCTGATTGAATGTTTATATTAACAATGTTACGTGTTTCTAATAACAAATAACAATAAATTCGTTGTGATTCTTAAACGGTAATATGCAAACATTTCTGTTATGCACTTACAATAAAACTAATACTTTTATTCCAGAAGTTTCTATTTCGTTATAATATTATAATTATAACGATTAAAGAATACATAGTTATTTGTAATTGAATTGTTTATAATTTGAAAGTTGCGTATTTCTAGTAGTAAATTGCAAAAATATTTTGATTCTTAAACGATAATACGCAAGTAATGCTCTTCGGTACTTGTGATAAAGCTAACATTTCTTTTATTTCTTACGCTTCTGTCGCATTACGAATTTATAATCATAGCGATAACAGAATAGATAAGCATTTCTAATTTAAATTTTTATATTCACAAGATTATGCGTTTCCAGCAGTAAATCATAAAACATGCCCAGCAATTGACACGTTAATTATAGTTTCATATCGCAAAAGAAGAAAATTGACGGTCGTTTCATTAAATATTGAAAACAACATTGTTAAAGTCTCCGGCTGTATCAAGGCGCCAGTCTTGCTCCGATTTGTCGGCGCAAGTATGTTCCTTTTATCTAGCTTTGTGCAAATAAATTGCAACTTCAAACAGGCTATCAAATGCGATTCGATTCCCTGATATAAGCACCCAAGATTTCAAACACTTTGAAACATCTGGTTCTTTAAAAAGTTGAACATCTTTTACAAATTTTATTCCTTATATTAAACGGTCTTCTAATGTATGAAATTTTTAGAAGACGAATTATTCTATTATTACTCATCATCCATTGGTTCCTCTTTTTCGAAAGTTCTCACTTAATCTATTTAAATATGATGGTTTTGAACTTTGGTAGTTCTGGCGTTAAATCAGTGTTTTCTATTTTTTTAGCCAATCGTATGGTTCCGATTTAAAGAAGTAAAATCCATTATGATCAAATGAAAATGAGATTCTTGGCAGGAATGTCCAATGTTTTTTCTCGTATATTAGAGTTCCCGTGAATCGTCGTACGATGATGTGTCAGAAAATCATGTTGTGTCTCGTGTAATTGCTAGAAGGCCAGTGGCATTGATAATTGTTATCAAAAGACGCTCCGCACGCACATATATGCAAGTCGATATCTACTTACAATTAGTACGCATCAAAAATTACGTTATTTTCGATCTTCTTGCATGCGTCTTCAAACTGTTAAACATTCTTTTTTGATATTGTAAATTCAATTTTTATTTCCCACTTAACTTCCTTGTATATTTCTCGAAGTCCTTTTGCTGGTTTAAAAACGTCTTCACCTCGAAAGAATTTGTTTAGATTTTTCTAAAGTTAGCATGGACAAAGTCTCTTTAAAAAAATCGGCTCAGAAATTATAATACACTTATTTAGCGGTAGAACTACCGACGTTAAATCTATTATATTTAAATATTGCAAATGAGTACAGGGAGGGGTGAGCCAAAAGTCCAGAAATGATTGGAAATTTTAATAACTTCTTTATTTTTATCTTACGTTTACTGCATTGTAGCTTCATGTACACCTGAGAGATATATTTATGTTAATAACGAAACGATTTACTGAAAACTTATAAACTTGCCGAAGAAAAAGTTAGTCAACCTTCAAATCAATTCGTGACTTTTGGCTTAACCTGCACTTTGGGAAAAGAGGAACCGAGAGAAGAAAACAAATAATTAATTGTTTAATTTATGTTTTATAAGACAAACGACGATATCGTATAGCTTTCCTACTGTGGTGAATGGCTATAAAGAATTTGTAACCTTGCCTTTGAAATTAAATTTATTATTACTGTCAATATTTTGAAGGAACCAATGATTCAATTTGAATTAAACGTATTCTTCTCCTCAACCGTTTAACAGCATTGGTACTGAAATATCGCACAATTAGAAAGGGGCAGAGCAAGAGAATGAAAGAGAGAAAGAGACGGAACGGGAGAGGTGAATCGAAAGGTCGAGAAATAGAGAAAGGAAATTGTTTCCGTTTAGTTCACCCAGAATTTCAAGTCTACCCTGACACAATTACTTGCTCGGTGAGCCAATGTTTTGCCAGACCCCACTGTTTCATGGTAAATTCTCTCACGGATGACCCGAGTTCGCATATAAATCTCTTCGAGACTGACTTTACGTTGAAAGTACATTTAAATCTCGACAACCATCATTTCCTGCTCTAAAACAAATTATGTAACTGAGCACTGTTATTCACAGCAATCATTAAATTAATTATCAATGATGTGAAATGGATGAATTAATATCAAATGTTTGTTTCTTCATAATTCTCTTGAACTTTAAAAATTATTGTTGCAATGGGTTGCAGAGAGTTCAAATGTTTTACATAGTGTGTATCGTTCGAGTTTTCATTATTTTATTATTAATATCACGGTTATGCAGCTGACACCAAGCATACGTCAGAAACTTAATGAAAGGCAAGAAAACGAAGTATAATGTCAGCTAGAAGTTAATCTTCCATAATTCAGAATTTTACATTTTGATTTTAACTTGCAGCGTGTAGTACATATAATATGTACATATAATATAATGAAAAATATTATAAATAATCTTATACACAGTTCAATTGCCGATAAACTTTCAGACGTAAATTTAATATTATTATCTCAATGTAATTAAACAACACAGGAGAGAGTATGATTGTAAAAAAATCGATACCAATCGAAAATAATTAATTTCACAGTCTCATTCTGATGTTTAATTAAAGATGTACAGTCCAGGGAAAATTGTAACGTTGTTTCTGTGCAGAAAGCGGATAATCCTTCGTTTAGTTCGGTAATACGTTGTGACGGGGTATTTTTCTTACTAATTTCTCGTTTGGCTGTTGCATGCAATCATATTCCCGAAGGTCATTCGCAATTAAGATACATTCGACTCAGAATACGGGTTCGAACGTCGTTAATTGTATAGTGTCTATAACTGGTCATCTCGATGTTTCCAAGTAAATGCGAACGTTTCACGGATCACGTACGCCCTTTTTTCTTTGAATCGATCAAGAGAAGGATTTCCGTTCCTGGATGGGACAATTTAAATATGGAAAATCATTCTGGAAACGGCTGTGATGCTGGATGATTGAATCAGAATCGCAGACGGCGGCTCTTTTGCTTTTATTAGGAATTTAATGATGGAGTTTTTATATTTGTTCCTAGCACGCTTAATTATTCATTATGAAATATTTAACGAAACTTGGAATTTTTTCGAATATCTGTCTAAACGGCGTGGTCTTTCATTTATGAGAAAGTGGTGGTTAATAATTCGTCATATGAATCTATAAAATATATGTGATGTTTTATGCAAAAGTGGTATAAATACATTTACTCTTATCCTGAGGTATTTATGAGCTTATAAAAAAATCTGCATGCAATACCATTTAACAATTAAACTTTTTTCGACGAGTTCATGAGGATATTTTATCCTATGTACTCTGTCATTTTTAATATGAATAAAGAACGACCATCTTTAGCTGAAACAACTTCAAATTATTTTTTACAATAACTGAACTTATACCAGCTTTAAAAAAGGTCACATACATATATAGCGGATCTGATACAATTAAAGACAAACATTTTCAGTGATTTATTTTTTATATTCTGAACCCCGAGAAGACAATAAAATAATTTATATTTTTTTTAAGCGCGTGTAGTAAAGCTTGGAAAATTTCAAAGTTAATGTTTTCAATGATGCGTTCTCCTTTATCATACATTGTAAAACAATGATAAATAATAATTTTGTAACGAACAGATAGATTTTCGTTTTGTAAATGTAACAGAAGTTGATAGCCATACGTAGAACGATTTTTCGAAAGTAATGGCAAAATTAGAATCGGACAACACAAACGCAGATCCATAGCCGGCTCTGCATACATAATTTACATAATTGCCTCGTGTTGCTTGGTCTGCCGTGCGTAAAAAATTGCAGATATAATCGCTATACTAATAATAGCTTTTTTATTAAGACTAATTCGTATCTCCCATCACGTCACTCGTAGCCATCGTTTGAAATTTATAATTTATAGCATCACTCGCAAATAACCGAATCTAAAAAAAAGAAATTGAATTTCAAATTGGCGTTCGTATTAATTGAAATTCATAATTTATAACGTCACTCTCAAATAATCGATTCTAAACCAAAAGAAACAATTCGTTATTCTCTTTCGAATTACACGCGTATTATATATTTATTCGATAATTCAAGGCTTCTCTTTTAGACACTTCAGAGTATTATCTATAATTAATCATTAATTATACCAGCGTATTTTTAACTTCAAGTCAATGATAGCTGCAAAGCGCGCATTTTTTAATCTACAGAAGTAGAAAAAAAAACCCGTTCGACAGATTATAATATAGCAATAATTTGAACGCAGAGATTCGTGTAGACGTCTAAATGAAGTATAACTCTTCCCGGTTGTATTTTCCATAAACATAGCAGTCACACCAGTCGGAATTATTTTTGGGTAGCGTGGAATCAGATGCTTATTGATTATAATACTTGCACGATTATCGCCTATAAAGTGAAAGAACAACTGTTCCGCAGCCAAAGGATTCACAGAATGTTTAGAACGGAATTCACAGTGCGATAAGACAACTAACCTTAACTTTCAATGACTAAATAACTTGCAAAACAAGGAATACCCTGGCACACTACCGGAACGATAAAACAGACTTCCGGGAACATCTCGAGTTTCGATTATAAAGTAACAAAGAAGACGATGAAACAAATAATATTTTTTTGCTATTTTTTCCGTTTCAACTACTATGATCATTTTGCCAGGGCCTACTATTTTAGATGAGCTCAAAATCATCGAGACTATGATATGTTACATGATAATTTTGAAAGAAATGTTCCTAGAGATGTCAAGGAAGGACGTGAACACAGACCTACATTAGTTTCTATTTTTGTTCGGTTATGACTGCCACGAACATTTCGTCTAGGATCTACTATTTTAGATATATTCCGAACTACCAAAGCTATAACGATATTAAATTATAATTAAAGAAAAATTTCCCAGCGGTGGCGAAGGATTTCAATTCAGGTTCATCACTACTGATTGCGAGTCCGCACCATTAACTTCATCCTCACAAAAGCACCGATCGGTATTTTTCGTTAATTTCTTATGTAACGAATTTAACTACTCTTTTTTCCATGTTTTTGTATTATTTCTGCTTCAACTGCTATAATCACCGAAGCTATGACATATTAAATAACAATTTAAAACAAATTTTGCACAAGTGATGAAAGGAGATTCGAACACGGGCCCACTAATTACGAATCTGAGCCTTTACCACCTTACCCACCATGGCTATATGAGCATTTTTCTTTGCCGTCGAGAACATAATCGATATATACCTAGCTTTGGCTTTTGCGACGTAACTTTTATTCCGTGTCATAAAGTACACGCTACGATTTCTTCCTTTTCTTCTCGTTTCAAAACAATCCTGATAATGGAAATAATACTCCAGTTGAAAAGTGGTGCGTGCAAGTATAGAACGTCCTTGAAAGAAGCTGAAACGCGCTACATTATACAATAATGTTTCAGTAACAATATTCTATCCACACAAAACGGTCACGTGAGGTGCATTTATTCGCATGCTTGCGACTCGATTTGTCTCGACGCTTATAAGGATCCTTCTCCCGACGATCCTTTGTTCGCCGCGGAAGAAATAACGAGAGGTTTGTTATGAGAAAGCCAATGGCTCGGAGGTGTGCCGCGGACAAACAAGATATTTCTGTATTTTAGATACGGCTTTATAAATTCTTACCAGCCCCACCGAAGATACATTCCTGTTTCTCTTATGCGGCTAGAAATTTTTATCATCTCTTTTTGAGAATCTCGAGATACGTTTTGATATTGTTACTTTTTAACGCTAAATCTATCAAGGTGATCAAAATGATTTGTGCTGAAACTTTTGTAAATCTTCCTGAAATTTCTGAGACTGTTTCTTTTTTAATTGCCTATGTCTATCTTGCAGATTCCAAGCGATTATATCTTTGACTATCGTAAATCGTTGTACAAAATTAGCTTGGTTTGCCAATAATGTATTGCCTTTTTCATCATTTTCTCTATATATCAAGAACAGTCTAGCAATACTTCGCAACTTTTTCTTCAATGTCTACGATATCGTTTGTTTTCAATAAAATTAGTCTAAAATGTAAATTGTCTGACAGCCTAGTAATCCTTTTTTTCTTTGTTCCTAATCGTTATTTCGAATAATCAGAAACTAAATAGTACAACATTCTTGATTACTTTAATTGACTTGAATTCAAATTTTATGTGTATTTGAATGACATTTTCACAATTTTCATTTTTCACAATCCTTTCCAACTTGTGTACTTTAAACTCACAAAAATAATGAACATAATAACGTAAAATTTATTTCTTAAATTAGTTAGTTCTCACGGCTCTATTTACAAAGTAGCGAGCATCACGTACTTTAAAAAGCCTCCTACACGATGTATTTGTTTCGCAATTGTTAAGAAACATCCTGCACTTATATCACCTCGTATCTCCTTGATAAACTTTTCTCCCGGACTTTGGAAGTTTAAAACGAAAATGCATTGAAACTCTGCTCATTCCAACGTGCTCGCAAAACAACCCAGGTTCTTCGTGTTCGCCAAGTTTCCTTCCATCTCTGGGAAAAATGTCTCTATGCATGCCGACGATTAGTAGACAACCGAAGTATTCGAGTCTGGTAATTTTAAGGTAAAAAGTAGCGATACGTCTAATTAACAATCATGAATGACATCAATAAGTTGCCGAGAAACGCAAAGTCTCCCTAATTAGGCGGCAAAGATAAATCGATTCACGCAGCTCCCTTTGAAGAAATTAAGATAGTTGAAGTTTCTTCGAAACTCGAAGTGCAGTTTCGTTATAGTTTTCAACTCTTCTCATTAAAAGTATACCACACTTGTACGTACTTACAGCTTGTTATACATTCTGGATAAGCACTTCTACGATGTTCAAATTCTTAGACGTTTTTACGTTTTTTTTTGTGGTCGAGGATGTTTATTTAACGAAGAAAAAATACAGTATTACTTCTTTGACTTTCTTACTCCGTATCATAAATTTACAGTACTCTTATTCATCAATGTAACGTATAATATAACTGTGATTGTGTCTCTATAAAGTCTCGAATTTAATCCGACCATTTAATATTAGCTCTACTGATGATTAATCCAATGTATTTGATATCGCCAAATAAATATGTTAGAAGAAAAGAAACGGAGGAGGCAAGAAATTGATGGACTTAATCGCTCACAGTCTACAAGATAGGCATAGTCGAAAAAAATAACGTTAGAAAGTGCAAGAATATTTACAGAAAAATTCAGAGCAACTAATTTTGACCACCTTGGTAGATTTAGCGCTAAACTACCTTTGTCCATATCGAACATAAAATGTCTTTGTTTCCAAATTAAATTCTCCTAGGAGACAATCCCTGTCATTCTTTAGATCTTATAGCAGAGAACATGTTTAGAGACCATGTAGATACACAACACAGCTATATTGTACGTCACGTTTTGAAATAACATGACTACAAAGTTGTGGAATGATCTAAGAGAATAAATGAAGCAAACTTGTATTTTTAACATTTCTTCGACACACGTTCTTTGCTGACAGTAAGATATGAGCCGTTCACAGCACAAAGCGATTAACTCCACTTTTTGAATTTTTTTAAATTTAAGTACCAAAGCAATTGATTGAACCCTAACTTTTTATGTTTACAATAAATTTTCGTAATAATAACGATTAACGTCATTAAATGACGAAGTTTGTTTGGCCATCGAGTAATAAATAATTGAATTCAGAAGTCAATCTAATTAATTCCATGGCTATTCCACCTTATTCATTTTATACTTCGTTAGAGAAAAGCTGCATGTGGTTATATATTCTAGAATAGTTATTTGTATTTATATTTTGAAGGGAATTTTGAAAAGGAGTGTATACTATTGCATCACGTTTCGCCACTTTAGGTTTTACGGAGTTAACCGATTTGACAAGTGAATGACTCATATAGAGAAATGGCAGCGATTATCCCTTGAGAGAATTTAATTTGGAATAAAAAATTCTTTAGACTCGATAAGAAAAAAAGACAATTTATCACTAGTTCTACCAAGGTGATCGAAAAGATTGGTTCGGAATTTTTTGCAAATGATCCTGAAATTTCTAAATTAACCAATTCAATAAATACAAGCTTGCTTTATTCATCCTCTCAAATCATTCCACCAGTTTGCAACCTTGTTATTTAATAAAGTGACGTATAAATATAGCTGTGTTTGTGTATCTACAAAGTCTCGAATTTAACTGAACCACTCAAACTGTTATAGATGCGGTCTCGTTTCTTATCGTACATACTGCAATTTATCCTGCTCTATTCTCCATCGTGCACTCAATAATCTCAGGTCATACTCTCGTATCCTCGTATTTTTCTCCATAAAGAGGGGGCCTCCTGCGTTTTCCACGCGATGCGTAGGGAATAATGAAAGTTGCGCAACCCATTTGCCGATCAGTTGTTAAGTCGTCGTCGGCTGCACCGTAAAAATGTTTTTCATTGTACTATTCCGAGACGCTTCGTAAATCGAATGTGCATGCAGACTGTTAATTATCCAGGCCCCGTGTTATTCCTCGTGATTGCGTCTCTCATGCGAAGACTCGAGTGAAGAGTAAAACCAAAACAACGGGAGTTACTTTCAAAACATTGCGTCGATGCATCCGTATTAGCATTGGGAAATACGATTTACGATTAATCACCTGTTCGTATTTGACAATTATCTACGTTGATTTAATATTCTAGTCGTCGTTATTGTAAAAACTGAAGCGACTGATACAATATTTTTTTTACGGTGAAATAACTTAACTGCGATTCGACGGTTAACGGTGGAACTTCTGAAGCGGTGAAAATGGTGGGTTCCTACTTTTTTTTATAAAAATTCCTCAAAATAGAGAAGCAGCACAGTAGGTATTTCACGTGTGTCTTATGATACACAAATTACTGAATTGATTCAAAGTACTTACTTAATATATTTAAATGTAACACATTTAACACCGGTAGTTCTACTGTTACAGATGAATCTGTTAAGAAAACTTTGAATCAAAGTAATGTTGTTTGCGACAATATGAAATGCACAAATGGTGATTAAAAGATAAAATAAAATTTACGGCTATTCAGTCATTCCCTGCCATTACATTTGCCTCTAAACTCTTATTTAAAAAATTCAAAGGAAATAATGAATAGCCATATAAATCCAACAATTCCATTATGGCTTAATACAAACTTTGAAAATGCAAAAGAAGCCCACTTATGCTTTAGAAATTAAATAGCTACATACAAATTGCCACCTATACATAAAGCACCGACAAAATATGTAAACGTAAAAATAATCTTTATTTCATCATTCCCAGAAAATACCATATACTATCATTAAAATAAAATTATAATGTACATTTACTTGTTGCCTATTCTTGACAAATTATTTGTAAAATAATTGAAACCAACAAAGAACCTTTGCTTTAGAATATATTGCATAAGGGAAATCTCTTATTACACGAAGGATTATTTCTTATTTTCCTCGACAAGTAAACAATTTAGTGATCAAAAGCGATAGATGTTATCACCAAACATACCCTTTAAATGAAAGATTGATAAAACCAAATAACATAGGACAATTCCAGACGTGAATAACAATGATACCGAATTAACTCTGTAGGATATTCTTGTAAACTAAATAAACAATAGAAATGCGCAACACGAGACAGTGCCAGCGACAGAAAGATCAACGAAAACCAGTGAAAGAAAAATGGCAATAGAATGCGATGCCTATCAGGCGTGAACGGACGCCGTGGACAATTGTTCACTAATGGATAATTAAATCAGTCAACGATGAAGTAAACAACTGACGCAATCTTTAAGATACCAAAAGAAAATATAGCCGGACCGGGTTAAAATCGTGTATTTCGAATGGCTCCGACCTTTACGAACTCACGACGTCGACCTTCGGTATCACGGCAGATCCTTTGACCTTCGATTAAGCACTTCCCGGATCCCAGTCGATTGTAGGAATCAAAATTGCTCACGTTAAAGCGTGCCTTCGCGATATTCTTACTAATTTTCGGCGCAAAATCAAACAGGAAAGGGAAGAAGATATTAATGTTACCATTGATCCTATCGTTTTATCGATCACGATTAAAAATATAATGTTTGTCGGTGGATAAAGATCGTACCGGGGAATATTTATTGACCCGAATCTCCGATTAGATTTACGAAATTATTTTTAGAGTGTGATAGAACGTGAAATTTACTCCACGGCTTTTTCTTACGTAAATATAAGCATCGCATAGAATTTCGGACGGCTGCCAAGATATTGTAGGTGGAAGCATTCTATTGAATGCAGTGTCTGATTAAAAGTTCCAAACGCACCGTGAATGATGTTACGTTAACTGGTAGCACTCGAGGATGGATAAACGTACGGTTAATTACGATAACTACCTCCATTTTTTGCGATAGATTCACATGATAGATCGAGATAGGTACTAGGGGATTGCCGCACGTAAGAACTGACGTTACGTAATTATGGATGTATTTGGTTACTGTGTTCTTTAATGCAACAGTGAATTTCTTGCGAAATATATCCGTGTTTAGACGTTTTTCACACTGACTGTTTAATTAAAATCTTCGTTCGTAATTTTTGTCTTATGCAATGTCGATTATAAATTCTTGTAAGCAAACTCTTAATTCGTATTTGTTGTTCTCTTGCTGTAGAATTTATGAATCATTTAGGATCCGATTTATCCTTCTGACGTTTTGTCGTACAAGTAGAAATGGGTTTAGCAATGTGAAAGCTGCTTTACATTTTTTTTTAAAATTTTATTGATAGATATTTAAATGAAATACCTGAAATTGCTAAGAAATTTCGAGTTAAAATGTTTTTTATACAAAGTTTAGAGTCGTAGAAACATATATCGAGTGTAATTCCTAATTTCATTCCTATATTACTACCTTTTTTCAATATTAATAGAATTAGCTTCGAATATTTTACTGCATTTGCAATTTTCTTACATTTCTAGGCTTGTCTATCTAATGTAGATTAGGCATTCACAATTCGCAAATAGAATTCACCATTAATTTTGCGCTGAAATTTTCACTACAGAACGATATCTTAGGATTTATAACGAAAAGGACACAATTATCTCGACACTTCAATCGAGGGGAAGACCTTCGAACCACCTCTTTTGTTTTGAGGTCGAGTCCAGCAAAGAAGTTGGCCGCAATCCAAGTTTCACGATCGTAGTGTATTATTATCGGAAGTATTGTTACCTGGCTGAAAAGTACGGCCATTGTTCCTAGATGCGAACAGACAAGAGTCACTAGACTTTCTCTAGGTGTGGGTCGTAGAGACGACCCCTCTATCTTACTTCAAAGTCGAATATTCCAAGAGATTTGGCACGATCAAGATCATCCCGTTAATGTAAATTCAAAAGTGCCTAAATAATAACACCTTAACTCCCAACCCGCCACGTGGATCAAAAACACAATATATCAGTATATTATTATGGATATACTGGATCATTGTACTCCAGATATCGACGTTGAATGCGATACAGTCAGAGAGCAAGGTATGGATGAAATACGGTTTTCAGTCATAAAACTTGATCGTACATTGACTCTATGACAATAAAAGAATCAGAAAATTAGTTAAATATATTAACACCATAGTACTTTTGTAATATTCAATATAATGTAAAAAAATAGTCATTTTGCCAAATGTATAATCAAATTGAAATTTGTATAATCAAATTTTCAAAATAATGTAATTTAATAAACTTTTCCAAGTAATATATTAAGAAGTATTATTGTACTAATATATTGTACTACTTTTAGTATCTTTTAATACACTAAAATGTATTTAGTATATATTTAAATTCATTTATATATATTAGTACAATAATGTGTTTTAATATTAAATATATTGTAATGTATTAGTATATTTTTAAACACGGTCTAATATATTTCCGTATTTTTTTAATTCTTCAATTACTGCAAAGTTAATGTACAATTAAATTTTATGACTCGAAACCATACTTTAACCGTAATTTTTTCTGCAACTCTACGGAATTAATCGTCGATATCTCCAGTGTTAATACTTGCTTCAATGTTAACACGTTCATCGTAACACTAATAACCAGTGGCCAAATCCTGTATTCTAGCACTGAATTAGTTTTAATTGAAGATGCCAAAATTCTTATCTTTTGTGTTGAATCACTGACAGAAGGAATTAAGAGCTATCTATGAATTACCCAAAAGTTGGTAATTTTGCGCAATTCCATTTTTTAATGTCACTTTTTTAGGATATTTCCAAAGAATGAATTCCCTTTTAGTTAAACCGTTCATTTATAATATAAAAAAAATCATTTTTTGATTGAATCGTACAATGTTACGCAGGCATTAAAAGTTGTGGACGCCAAAATAAGAGGCGTTTTGATGATTCGAAGAAACATTTGCTTGTTGGAAATAGCGATAAAGATGGGATTTTACGGCCAGACGTCGTACGAAGTGGACATGTTTGTATAATGTTCCGCGATTTTGTTAGTAAACTCACATATTTCGCAATCGTTCAATTTGTTTTGCAAGCTGCTATTCTGTCTAAGAAGAGCGACATGTGCCTATTTTATTTTTAATGGGAAAACAAGTAAGATTTGGCGAATGTCTCTTAGTGTTCGGAAATATTTACTTAACAGAATGTAAGTTTAATTCTATTGTATCTCGATTATTAACCTACACTGTATACTTTCTTGATTCTACTATCAACTTTTTATCGTACAAAACTTGAGCAGGTGTAATTTAAAAAATAGTAAAATAGTTTTCAGTTAAATAGCCAATCCTAATGTTTCAGTTATACTCTACATTTCCTTCGTTCTACTATCAATTTTTTATCACGCTAAACTCAAGTAGGCAGAATTTAAAAAATAGCAAAATAGTTTCCAATAAAGTAGCAAATTTAAATTATTGTCTTATACTCTACATTTCCTCCATTCTAATGTCCACTTTTTATCGCATAAAACTGAAGTAGACATAATTAAAAAAAGAGCCAATTAGTTCCGCATAAAATAGCCAATACACTTTACTGCACTTTTCTTGCTTACCATTCGACGACAATAGACAATAAGTTAACGTACGAAACAACCTTATTATAATAGAAATTTGTTCTTCCTAATATTGTGGAATTGGCGCTTATTTAGAACTTAAACGACAGAAAAATAATTTAAAAGTCATTTTAAAGTTTGTAAAGCATGGATCCCGATTAACAATTACTGCGATAACGTATTGCGAGCTTCATCAGAGTCTTTCCAACAAATTGCAAGGTCTTAATGCATTTATACACGTATTGCGTCACTAAGAATCCGTTACCAAATTTAGATATGTCTCATACTTTATTTAAATTGTTCTCCTCTCGTTCCGTCTTTCTTTCCACGCAACGTATGCAAATTCACGGTATCTCTTTTTATAAGTATTATAATAATACTTTTTATAAATCTCGATATACGTCAGCATATTTAGCATGCTTCAAAGGCTGCAGTTTTTTCGTTTGAAATAAATTGCACACGACACGTCTTGATCGTAGTTTGAAAGAGGACTGCAAAAAAAGACTTGACATTCGACGAGATACTTTGCTCGATCTGCTGTTGATTTTTCGCACAAATCAATGCTGTATGTTGGACATTGCGAATATCGCAGAAGTTACGAGCATAACGGTTTTCCTTGCGAGTATTTCTCGCACTTCTACATGCGGTACATGCTGCACGTACATTATCAAGATGATAATACGGAGTCAACGCAGAAAGTCAAGTTAGGTTGCTGAACCGGTCGTGCAGAAGTTTGATGAGTAAATTATTGAAATAACGCAAAATCTTACAAAATATCATTCGGAGTTCATTCTCCAGTGTCGAAAAAAAGGAAGCTATACAACGTCAGCGAACAAGCCGTTCGAATGTAAATAACGCAAGAAACGACAGATCTTTTTTCTTTATTGTTGAAGAAAAATATCAAAGTAAGTGAATTGCTGTATTATGGTACACGTACGTGCGCAATTTCCTTGTCGAATAAACGTGCCCCGTTATCTGCTTTTTATAATTAAAATATATCTTAATAATACGATTTCACTGTGGCGTATTCGTTCGTGTGCAATCAGTATTTAACATACTGAAATAATATCGTCATCGGGCATATCTCGAAACTTACTACGTTTCGTGAGACGTATTATTACGTTATTCTTTGACGTTTCGAATTTGCGATTTTTATGCTTACTATTTCACATGTAAATATATCTGGGTATTTGAAGATTTAGAAAAGGTAGCCTCACAATGGAATATTATGAAATGTCTATCCAATTGATATAAATTAATAACAGCTGATCTTCCTTGCATTAATATAGTTTTATACTTGAATGCTTATAAGAAATAACTACAATAGCGAACATTAATGGTACTTGCATGTATTTTGTATTTTATAGCATTTTTATTTCACCAGTTTCCTGAATTAAAAGTAACATTGTTTTACAAAGATACGATCTGCAACTAGAGTGATGGGTTACGACAAATTGAGTGCATTAACTCATTCACTGCCAGGAAAACTCAGGAAATATTACCTTTGCTTGTTAAAATTTGAGAAGATGACAGAAAGTTTTTAGAACATTGGTTTCCTTAATCAAAAATATAATCTCGACATTTGTAATGATGCGAAGAAGATTATTGTTTTAAAATTTCTGTACACGTTCAGCCATTATTATTAACTTATTAATTCAAACTTATAGTGCAGCTACGAGATATCTCGTAGTTGGCAGTTAATGGGTTAACGTATCCAGTATGGTAAATTATTTCTATATTCCAAATATAACTAGAATATTTCGGTAAAAAAAAATCATTTATGTCGATTTCACGTTGCGCGGCCTACGTGTTCTATGCAAGATTCAAAACTACGATCTATGAAGGTTCTCTTTTTCCTTTAACACTAGAACTACCAAACCAGTCAAAATGACTGGTACACAATTATTTCAAAAAATTCTCCAAGTTTATAGGACAGTCATGGAATAAATATTCTACGTCCATCTCAAGAAACATAAATCACCAAATCGAACATCTTTTCCACCTCTGAATTCCCCCTTTTTCAAAGTACTTATTTAATATATTGAAATATAATAGATTTAACGCCGGTAGTTCTAGTGTTAATTTCCTGCAACCATCGTCTACGACGTAAAAATTAAATCGACCGATTTCCTTTCCTTCCTGATTGCCTCCCATTCGACATATTTGTTTAATCCTTCTTATTATTCTAAATTGCTTGTCAATAACGTCCAGCACGAAATATCGAAAGATCTTCAGAAACAAACTAATTATTGCAAATAGGAAAGAAAAATATGGGAATATCCCACTATTAGGTGTCTCGAGAAGGCAATTAGAGTTGTAATCAGCGGGCATTCTCGTTAAATGGTTTTGGAGTAGCGGCACAAATGAATGTGTTTGCGTCAATGCCTCGTAGTAAATGGATCCACAGGGCGTCTTCAATTTATCCAGTTGATACAGCTGTTACTGATTTAATGACAATAGACCACGAATCTATTTTCGTTTATTCTCACGTTCCGCCGCATTGAGGCCTCGAAACTCGAAGATTTTTATTTGCATGCACACGCGATTTATGCACTTGCACAAACAAAGGAAACAGCATACAAGGAAAACATTGGAGAAAAAGTAAGCCGCTGTAGGGGGGAGTTGAGAGGGTTGATTTACTTTTAAATCATAGAATACGAAGTAGGTATATTATGTCGATATTTAAATAGGCTTCGCATAAAGATTTGTAATAACTCCTACCCGCAGATGTATGAAGAATAAAATTGGCAAAGAGTTAAGACACGAGCAATTGAATAAGTATATAAAGACGTGTGTTTCGTACATTTAATATTTCCGACTTTCTACGTCATGGCCGCCTTCGCAATTCGTCGCTGTTATTTGCAATCTCTTTGAAAAAATTTAAATCTCGTTGAATTGTGCAGCTGGTTCTACGACATTCGAGATCTCAACAATAGATTTGCCAAGGTAGTAAAAATGACTGATTCTGAATTTCGTCAAAAAGTTTCCAAAATTCTTTACACAGTTTATCCTTCAATTTTCTATGTACATCTTGGAAAACATCAATTAGTTTCTTTCCTACCGACAATTTCATCTAGTATGTCCAAACACATTGGACTTAATCAACAATAGTTTTAGTTCAATAGTAGAATAAGCTTAGTTAACTTTCACCAATTAACTCAATTATAAATATATTGGGTTGGCAAGAAAGTAATTTCGGTTTTGTAACATTAAATGAAACTCAATTTTTTTTAAACAAAGAATGAACTTTGATATACAGTTTCCATTCTGTTCGATGACCTTTTGCCATCTTTTAGACCAATTTATGATTCCGCGCTCATAGAAATTCTGGTCTTTATCAGCAAAAAGCTGAACCAGGTGCGCTTTTAGACTAAACATTTGAATTAATCGTTTGGTTTCTCGGAAGCAGCTCGAAGTACACAACACCTTTGTAATCCCACCAAATTGATAGCATAACTTATTTTTGATACAATTCAGCTTTCGATGTGGTTTGTATAAAAAAGTAATGGCAAATTAAAATATTTCGAAAATGTTCGTTTTTGCAGTCCGCATTAAAATTCATGCTAAACTAATAATTGCAAACAAAATGAAGCACAATTTGTTTCTAAATCCTGCCAAAAGTGACAAATTTCAATTTTCAGAAGCAAAAAATGATAACATTGCCTGAAGTCCTTCAAAACAAACGTAACATTAGCTATCGACGAAAACCGAAATTACTTTCTTGCCAACCCAACATTACAAATATAACTGAATTATACGACATAGTACAAATGTAATACAGCTGGTACCAATCCACCAATAGCAGACTTCAGATCAACATCGTCAAACTCCTCTTCCAACCATCCGAAAAAGTTAGCTTCACGCCTCAAATTATAAATTTGTGAGGACCCAGAAAAAAACACCTCTCATTCCATTTATAGCCTTCGTCACTCCGACAATGAAGTTCACAGTTGTTTTCAGATTCCTCGAGAATGACGCTACGCTCATAATGCGAATATCGTTACGCTCATCCCTCCATTCCATCGAACTATCGTAGATTAATTGAGAATACGACCAGATACTATCGATTAACCGATTAACATTGTTCATTCGATGAGAACACGAACCGGTGTTTATGGCAGAGGATTCTGCTTACACATACTTGAACTTGCGATACTCATTGGACTGCACTTAACTATCGATGCCATTTAAGTATACATATTAAGAGTGGCTCTCAATAGCGCCGAAGAGTAGACTACGTAACGAGTTTTTGCCGATCTCTGTCTCCCTTGATCCGCCACGGTGTCTTTTATTATTATTCCTCCTGTTCGCGAAGCCTTGGGCATACATATACTCGCGATTCTGCAGCTGCAGCAGTCCACAATATCCAATCGATGTAGGCTATGTTAAAAAGGGCCTTTAGCAGGCTGCCAATAGGGCCGACAGAGAACGACAGGCTCGTTAACGGGTAACCATTGACAATTAAGGTAAACGAATCGATCGGTAAGGTATTCGACTTAGGAACGTTGGTGCGGGAGTAATTAACACGCGGTAGTTCGAATTCATGCACTCCGGTCTCCGATTGTTGGTTTCTCTCTCTCTCTCTCTTTTTCTCTTTTGTTTTCTTCGAAGGAAGTCGGCTGTACTTCTCTTTCACGAAAATACGGAATCCAAGTCACGACGGATACGGGTTTCATGTTCGAATAAACTGTCGACTTTTCGATTATACGAGTTCTCACGCGGTACTTCGTGCCTCGCTCCGGAGATGGTTGAAGAATGAATATTTGACTTGAAAGGGTGCAATCGTCTGTTAATTTTCGCACAAAGTAGGCTCTTTTTCTTTTTCTTTCCTCTCCAGCGAGATACCGGCACGAAATTTGCGTAATTCTGATACAAGTGGTGGTTATAATGTTTGGTAATACTCGAGAATTTATTGCTAGATAGATAAGGAACGTTAATTAAGCGTCTCCGCGAGAGGAGAATATTTGCCGTCGGTCGATTATGTTTTACAAATACTTCGTGGTGGAGATAAAATGGCACCGAACGAACGATCCTCTTTTTAAGCCTAACTTAACGTCCTGATGGCACGCGATGTCAATTACGGTGCTGTAAAATTTAATTCTAGCTTTTTCTCTTGTAATTCAGCATGTACGACAAGGGTGTTCCAGTTTTTTTTTAGATCAGATTTTAATAGCGTGCACTGAACATAGGAAACAGAAGAAAAAGAGTTACATAAATGTAGCTTGAAGAGGGTTTTATGGTCTCTGTTGTAGCTACGTTTCTATTGACTTAATTTCGACTTTGGAATTTGATAACGACATTAAATCGAAATGAGCATCTAACGGTGCAGAATCTTATCGATCAAATTTGAATTAAGTAACAAAGTGAAAAATTAATTTGGCAGAATTAAAAAGATATAAAAAAGATATGAATTACGAGAGAACCAGTTTTGCTGGTTGAAAGTAAGTTTCATTGATATTATTAAGTACTAAACGTTACTACTAATGCGATATAGAATCTATTGATTAATGAAATTCGCTTGATGAAAGAATAATTTTTCCATAAATGAAATCTATATCTATGTATTTTCTTTCCGTAATTATGTAGTTTTGCAAGGTACCTTATCACTAATGCTCGCACAAGTTTAATGAACATCTTTAATTGTTTCCAATTACAAACACTGATTAAAATAAGCAGATTAGATATTAGATAATTATTTCCTTTCTTCTTCCTTATCTTTATTTCTATTGTGACTACTTAATGAAGCACCGTTGAGGCTAAGCTTATGTAACATTTTTTTACACGCAGAACTTGTTACACTTATCGGCAAAACATACATGGAAACATTATTCAACGATAATAAATTTCAACGGAACATGTTTTACATTACACTACTTCGAGGAGGTTTATTGTACGCATTTCAAGCAAAGCATCCCAAGTATGAAATGCATTCAAAAAATTAATCTTCGTAAAATTACTCGAACAACTAACTTTTGGCAAAGCGAGTGCAATTGCTTCTGAAATATGGAAGCGCTTAAAGCTGTTACTCCCTGACCTTACTTCACATGTTTCGTGGTTTTACAATTCATTCATTCGCTTATGGCCAGTGTCTTTTGTGATATATTGCGTCGTATGACATAAAAATCTGAGCTACGAACGTATCTGACACATTCATGGCATGTAATTTCTCTGGATGAGCCGTGAACTTAAAAATGCATTTTCGAATTATTAACACTAGAACTGCCAAACCAGTCAAAATGGCTGGTACAGAATTTTTTCCAAAAATTCTCCAAGATTATAGGAGAGCCATAGAATAGATATTCTACGTCCATCTGATAAAAAATAAATTACCGAATCGATCATCTTTTCCACCTCTGAATTCCCCTTTTTTCAAAGCACTTATTTAACATATTTAAATATAACAGATTTAACACCGGTAGTTCTAGTGTTAAGTAATCGTTATTCAATAATATTTCACTAATATTTTATCTTATATATAAAAACGAACGTTGTAAAAATTAGCTCCTTGCATGGTGAATATGTTTTTCATGGGTTCATTGAAACCTCTATATGGCGGCAATTAAGTTTCCCTGTTATTTATTGGTAATTCTTGACAAGTTCGGTGAGTGTCTTTTATAAATGGTTGGTATTTATAATCTTATATATGAAAATGAATGAATGTTTGTTTGTCCCTTATGCATTCCTAAACCGATCATCCGATTGCGATGAAACTTTGATATGTTGTGCGCATGCCCGTGTAGGTTTCTGACTTAGTACAAAAAAAATGTTGTATATCCAAGAGCACTTCAATAAAAAAAATGAGCACAGAATTGTTATAACGAGTTCTCTTTAAATTCGCATTTTGTAGACGATTTAGTACAGCTAGTATTAATATAATTGTTAACTAAAATATTAAAATTTTATATCAGCTAGGAATATAATAACAATGAAATAAATGAAAAGAGATTTCATAAATTTCATTACCTGCTTGATCAGAAAATAAGAGAAAATTCAAAGGCTCGTTAATGCCTTTTGCTTAATATTTTTCTGCGAGTACATGTGCCATGGTTAATTATTAAATTAATTCAGTAAAAAGTGCTACACTCCAACTCATTTTCTCTCTTTCTCCGTCTTTCTTTTATACTTTTCAGCTTTAAATGTTTTTGCCATTTCTCCTAGGATTCACAGTTTTAAGTGAATTCTGAACCACTGAGACCGTGATATGTTAAATGATAATTTCGGAAAAATTTCTCATATGTAATACCCAATCAATTTTTTACCTTCGCCATTTTTGAAAATAGCTTTCCTTTAAATAAGTTTTCTCGTTTCATGTTCAATGCTACTAACGTCACTCAATATTATAAGGCTGAAAGGTTGACGGGGAGGAAAATTTCTCAAATTAAACATTCGAATTCCATGCGAACGATTAGGAGATTCTTTTATTCATAGTGGTCATGGATTGCAATCTTTGAAATACAATAAAACCAGTCTGCCGGCTGGCAAATAGCTTCTAGTGATTAAGCAACGTATTTTCCATGATTTTACCCTAATCATTCCCATCGATTACGAGTACATTCCGGATAAGGATCTCGAAATTCAAACATCGCAAGAGAGTTTTAAAAATACAAGCACGTAATCTGATGCGATATGAGTGAATGTCAAGGGCGATAGTCGAAAATTTTTGGCGTATTAGATTACGAGGAGAGCCCGGCTGTCCCGTTAAAAAACGGGATCATTCTGTTTTTCGATGAACCGTTGTGCCGTTTCTTTGCGAATTTTAAGCAGACCTACGGTCCCTGGCACGTGCAAAATAAAAATACCAAAGCGGACAAAAGAGAATCTTATTAATACTCTAATATTTGTTATCAGTTACCAAGACCTTTAGGAAAAGATGGAAATAAATTATTACGACAAGAAATCAAGGTGTGTCATTGGTTTGATTTTTGCAGTTTCTTTGTCAGAAAATACTTGACGGTAAATCGACGTGAAAATACGAAAAAAGAAAAGTTGAATTACAGAGAAAACCAATACACGTGAACGCTGCACGGATTGCGAGAAAGGATATTTAAGGCTTTGCGACTACAATTATTTTTCCAACTTTGGTGAAGCAAGTGAATTTTGTCAAATCCTCTATAGTTCCTTATTCAATGATGGTAAAAGCTAGATATATTTATACGTACGTAGATAAAAATACGAAATAGTTCTCAAATTCCAAACACAAAATTATTGATGAAAAATTAATCAAAGTAAAAAGATGAAAAGAAATCGGCGCAGGACTTCAAATGTTTACATATACAGCAAAACCTTTGAAAGAAAAGCTTTCATTTCCTTCCTTTTGGATGTTCGAGCAGGTTGTTATCGCGGGAAATATAAGATCGCGTTAGGCGCGACTAAAATAAATGGAGTAGGTGGACTGAAACATCTTCTTTCAAGTAAAGGTTAGAGATTAACGTCTCTGTTTAGTGAATGTAAATACGTATGCAAAGATTTATTCTCATATAATCACAGACAAACATTTTTCGCGCTAAATAAAGTCTGCGCACAGATTATAACTTAATGTTATCCGATTCCTAAAGATCATCGAGTCTCTTTTGAGTGTTGCTACTTTGAATTTCGAATTAATTGCTTTTTAATTGTATTATTTTTTTGAATACTTTAAGCACGTGCACGTATGAAAAGATAAATCCTATGGCCCGTTGACTTTGCGCATCGATTTGGCAAAGTATACGAAATTTCGCAATGAAAGCAGACTCATGTTGCATTCATCGATTGATTTCATGGTTACGGAATAGTTTCGAAGAAAACGGATCGCGGTAGACATTTCACGAAATTGTGCGAAATGATTCTCACACTCTGGAAATGCCCCAAGTCTGCCATAATTTCTGTGGCAACGATTCAAACGAAATTCTTGCTGAGAATTCACTGGCAATCCAAGCTACTGCAAGTTAAATCTACCTTCGAGCGAATTGCATACGGGAATAAAATGTAAGATCGAAATCAAAACTACTTCCGTCTTGTTTGCGCGTTTACTTCCGGAAAGTAGATCCAACAGCCATTTCGATGGATTAATTTTAATCGGGATAAAACACGGTATTCCTTCTTCCAACGTCGTTAAAAGTACGTAACCTACAACCTGAATCATGCGATTATGTCTATACCTTAGTTTGAAACACGACCGGCTTTATTTCCCAGAGAAAATCACGTTTATCACGGTATTGCAACACGAGCGCGACGCAGCTGCTTTATTGCCTTCCATTCACAAATTTTTGCGTTCTATTATCACGGAAATTCACTTTAACCCGCGAAGAATGATCGACAAAAGGCCTACGACGATGTTTGCGCATCTCCGATCTTATCAGGCTCACGCGAAAGTCACGATCCAACCAGAAACTTCGAGGTATCCGAGTACATAGTATGTCTCGTGTAAGCCAAGGAAATTTGCACAATTCGCGAATGATAAATTCATATACCCTATCGTAGCGCCACGTGAAAGCCTTCACGGCCGTTTATACGATCCCGATCGTTCAGCCGTCGACGTGTGTCACTCGTTTCATTTTCACCAAGGTCAATCGCGAGTCATAGAAACAATTTTAAACTCCGTCCGCAACAAGATCGTTAAAATCGACTGACTCGTCGAGGCGAATGAGCAAAGGGAATGAAAAATGTATCACGAATGCACACATCCGTTCTTCACTGATTCGTATGACAGAAAGTATCGTTCTTCCGTACCTGGTATTGGAGCGGCGAGGAAAGCCTGATTGGTTGCGACGAGTAACGAGACCACGACGAACAGTGACCACGCTAGAACAATCATCCTGGATCGATTTTATCACTTTGAATTGTCCTGTAGATCAGCTTGTCGAAGTTCCTTTTGCGACTTCACCACAGCTACGTTATTACCACCTGACCGGTATACCCGCGTGCGCGTATGTATATATCGGTACTGTTAGGTATAATGCCAGCCGGTGTAGTTATATAGAAACTCCCGATACGTCGTCGTAGTGCGCTCTCGAACACGTTTCTATCGTGAAACTGGGTTGCCGGGCTCAGACTCGGGTTTACCGACTTCTCCGACCAGTTAGCCAGCAGTGAACTGTTCGTGTTCCTGCCTTGGGCATCGTAATATACATAAAGTCGCCAGATAAGCCGTGGCTGACACCCCACCACGAGCCGCCTCGTCGTGGGACGGGCCGTTTGCTCGCGCGCTTTCATACACTCTCGATAGAAGAGGTTGAAATCCTCTCTTCTCCTCGGGATCCTCCGTCGTCGGCTGGCTGCCAGGTTGGCTCTGCACGTCCGGGCTCACGTGTTTCTCTCTCTCTCTCTCTCTTTCTCTCCCCTCTTCTCTTTTCTACCTGTTTTTCTCCCTTTCCTACTCTGCTTTTCTCTCATTCCTACTCTGCTTCTTTCGCTATCATTGCAATTCGCAAATATCGCCTGGAGCGTGCACAAACTTATTGCACGTCTGCAGGGTCTCTTTGATATTTCGTTATCGATATGCGTCGATCGTGTATGACGCTTTGAATAAATCGTTGTTGGACCTTCTAGATTCTCGGATTTCGTGCTTTAGACTGTTGAATCATTTTGATCAATTTTAACACTAGAACTACCGAACCAGTCAAAATGATTGGTACACAATTATTTCAAAAAATTCTTGAAGTTTATAGGACAGTCATAGAATAAATATTCTACATCCATCTCAAGAAACATAAATCACCAAATCGAACATCTTTTCCACCTCTGAATTCCCCCTTTTTCAAAGTACTTATTTAATATATTTAAATATAACAGATTTAACGCCGGTAGTTCTAGTGTTAACGGGTAAATGTACTCTATCGGATGAATTGCGATTTATTAGAGCGAGTTATCCGTTTCACCTGCGTAGACTGTTCTGTAAGAGGATTTGAAACCGTTGGATTTCAGGGTTCCAGGGTAACTTTATTCGTTTGTTTAGATTTACTGGAATTCTATTTTGACAAATGCTAGGGGGTAAATATTCTTTTTTAGTAAATATCGAGTTGCATTTTATTACTCTCACTTCTACATTTTGTTTGTGTAAATTGAATGCATTGATAGTTTTTGAATTGCCAACGAAAAAAAATATAAATTCGTATTGGTCACTCGGCATCCGAACTAATTAGAATCTTTTCTGTTGACAAATCTTAGTAGATAAGTACGTTTTTTAATACTTAACGACTTGAAAGAATTACAGAGTTTTAATTATTCATATCGTGCATTTAATTCTTAAGCCATCGAATATCCAACTCGATGATCGGATTTATTCATTCAAAGTCGCATACTTCCTGCATTTTCCGCTAAGATCTACGTCATTGATAAATCCCATAGTAAAATACAGTGTATTCTACCCGATAATAACAGATCTCGGAAGCGAAAAATTATTTCTACGAATGGCATGACACTTGATAAAAGATCGGCTCGGACATTAAAGAAGAATAGTCCCGCAAAAGTGCGATGCCCATTGCATCAGAATTCCAGGAAGAGAGTCGGTGATTTGATGCTAATCAATGATACCCGACGACACGATACGTTCTTCTTAATCTTTGGTCTTTGTGCGTTTTTCCTACTTTCATGTTTAACGTAAATGCAAAGGAAAAAATGTGAATGAAGCTTATGACATATATATGTTCCTCGATTATCTTTCATTTAAAGGCCAAAAACGTTATCTTACTTTCCTGATATGCTCCGAGTGAGACTTAGAACTATTTTTAATCGTAATATGTTGAAACTAAAATAATTCCGTGATTTGCACACATTATGTTCAACTTTCTCAATGAATGTCACTGCCCTTTTGTAAAGGCCTGAAAATTTTCGATAATCCAGACTCGTCAATGCACGTTACTTTTTTGTAAATTAACACTCACGTTTTGTTATAGTTTAATATTCGGCTTATCCACAGTAAACAATTCTTAACGATAGAACAACCAACGCGATCAAAGTAACGGTTTCTTAATACATTACCAACCGGTATTGTTTGAATGTCCTACCCACTTCACAGGGTCTGTTTCGATTTAAATGTCGACTTAGATTGCCTAAAGAAAATTGTAATCTTTTTGAAAACTGAAAATGCTCCTCACCGACTCCTTAACACAGCTCAACCACAATAATAAATAACAAATTATTGATTGTCGTGGGAACCGATTAATAAGCTAACCTAAAAAAAAGCCTATTAATAAGATACCGATCGGTAAAGTGTTAATATTTAATAGAAATTCGCCAAAAAGGTAAAACCTATACAGTAAATATGCCTATTTTCATTAAAATGTGTCTATTTTGTAAAGCATAAAGTACTTCCAGTTAGTTGATCAACTGTTTCACCTCATCATTCCTCTTTCTCTAAAGTACTTGTTTAATATATTTAAATATAACACATTTAATGCTAGTAGTCCTAGGGTTAAGTATCAGGAAGGACAATTTCTGTAACACTAGGTTTTATATCTATTATACTTAAAAACACTAAAGAAGTATTTTGGAAAAAGAGGAATCAAGGAGTGAAAAAGATCAGTAAAGTAATTTGTTTTAAAAGATAGACGTGAAATATTTACTGTATGGCTGCCCTATCGGTTTGAAGAATTTTTAGAAAAAATTGAGAACCAGTCGTTTTGACCGCCTTGGTAGTTTTAGCGTCGAGTGTTATCTAACCGGGTAATAAAGTTTGTAAAATCGACACATAAGGAATGTTGTACGTTTCATTGAATAAAAATAGAGCAACCAGAGTGCTCGTATATTATGCTGCAAGTAACACGGAACTAACAATAAGTAGCGTACATTGTGCCAAGAGTTACACAATTGATGCAATAAACTTAATGTTCGAGCGGTTACACATTCGTGCAAAGTCACTCACTTTTATTCGTTTTCCGTTTAGCACGATCGCCTACACTTATTCAATTTCAATGATAATCTTCCTGAAATAATGCAAAATTAATAAATTATGTAATTTTGTATTTTTCGTAAAACCTTTACTACTTGTGCAAGTGACAATTAATGCTATGTAATTTTCAAAAACTTATCGTTATTCTAATAATTTCTAATAATAATTTATATTCCTTTTTAAAAATGGAATTAGAATATGTAATTCCGTATTTATAATTTATGTTGAGGAATAACGGAAGATACTTGCTCTATCGATCGGTAAATTTCAATATAAATTTAGATTTTCGACGGTTTTCCAAGATGTACTATTCGTTAAATTTAAATTTAGATTTTCGAAAGTTTGCTACAATACAACGGCCCTCCGATATCAAAAGCGAACTCGGTAGCGTGTACACTACCATACCTGCGGATTACTGCCAAAATATCGTGCCAAGACTACCAAACATGAGATAAATATATATCATAATAGTTTTTCGACCTTTATTCGTAATTTTAAAAAATCGACAAAGCCATCCGACAAATCTGCTGCGCCGCTGGAATCTTTTACATCCCTGGAAATGTCCTTAAATTAAATTCTATACTATTTATTTCTACATACACATTTTCAATTTGACACCTTCTTTTGTTTGCTTCTTAGTAAAAATTTGATTTCTCTTCACCACTTCAACTTCCACCTGTGATTAATGTTTTTTCCTTCTCCTCTTTTGTAAGTAAAGAATAACGGTTTCCGGCAATGCTAGGAAAACTACGGCCCGCAGGGGCCAGATCCGGGCCCATTCAGATTTTCAAATAGTAGTGTAGGGGTGACGGTTTACGATCCGGTCGCCGCCATTGTATCGACTTCGGGCGGCCGACTCCGCACGGAGACCATTTGCCATCTCTAATTAGCAAACGCAAATAATGGATGAAGTAAAAAGTTCTGAGCGTTTTTTCTCTTTATTTTGATGATAAAATTAACAAACTTAGAATTTTCGGAATTAGATCAAATAAGCGCCGTTTTGTTCAATAACTTTTGCCCATTTTGAAGGCAATTTCATAACTCCGCGATTGAAGAAGTCTTCGTCCCTATTGTTAAAAAACTCGACCAGCTCACTTTCACAAGCCTCTCTTGAGGCCATTTTTTTGCCATCAAGAAAATTTTGTAAATGTTTAAAAAGGTGATAATCGCTTGGTGCCAGGTCTGGGCTATACGGCGGGTGCGATATAACCTCCCATCCAAGCTCTCGGAGCTTCTGGCGTGTCGTTAAAGATGTGTGCGGCCTGGCGTTGTCTTGATGGAAGACAACACCCTTCCGATTGGACAATTCTGGTCGCTTCTCGTCGATCGCCTGCTTCAATCTGGTCAGTTTTTCACAATATAGGCCCGAATTGAGTGACTGGCCCGATGGGAGCAGCTCATAGTGCAGGATTCCCTTCCAATCCCACCAAACACATAGCAAAACCTTCGTGGTCGTTAATCCGGGCTTGGCGATCGTTTGGGCCGTCTCACCGCGCTTGGACCACGATCTTTTTCGCCTGTCATTCTCGTATGTGATCCATTTTTCATCGCCAGTCACCATCCGCTTCAAAAATGGGCCCATTTCGTGACGCTTCAGCAAAGAATCGCAGGCATCAACTCGCTCCAAAAGGTTCTTCTGCGTCAGTTCGTGTGGCACCCATATATCGAGCTTCTTTTTGAGACCAGCCTTATGCAAATGGTTCCAAACGGTTTTCTGGCTAATCTTCAGTTCCTGGGCAATGGAATAAGTGCTCGCATGCCGGTCTGACTCGACGATTTCCATGATTTTATCGACATTTTCAAAACGCTCAAAACTTTTTACTTCACCCATTATTTTGGGACCGCGCGGGTCTAGGAACGTCCGAGGTAGACAGGGGCCGGGTCGTGAGCCGTCGGTAAAGGGAGTCCATTGTCTAGGTGGCCACGTTGCCTCGGGACGGCCGGGACCTTGAGGGATGTTCAACAAATATGGGATTTTCCATATCAGAACACCCCCATGGCCTACGGGCGTCTCGAGGTGACTTTAACAATTTTTCGGGCCCACCTAGACGAGGACAGATAGAGCTCCCTTCCCCTCGTACAGCCCACGAAGAAGGGAGGAACGGAAATTCACGGGAAGGAGTAGGGAGGACCGGGAGATCAAAAAGGACTCTCGGCCCTACTCCCTCTCTTTACGTGGATTTCCGGCGAGTGCCTGTTGTCTGTAAGAAACTCAGATTTGTAAGAATAAATAAAGAACGTCGAATCCTACAGTAGTATAGAAATTTTCTATTTCAGTGTTTTTAGAAATTCATTCTGAAGAACTGTTCCTTTTTGCATATGCAAAACTTTCTATAAAAATTCAAATTTCTTCTTTAATTGGCCTGTTGCTAAAAAAGGTTTCCAACCACTGGTTCAGAGGATAAACCCTTGTATGCAGAAAAAAATAAAAGGCGCACATGCGTATAAGTAAAACTGTTTAGTGCGCGAGATTCGATGAAACGAAAAAATTTATGTTGCGATGGGCTGAAGATTTTTAATGTAATTTATACCTTGATACTTATTTATTTATTCATTTACCGGATACACTCTTTGGTAGAGTAAAAAGTGAAGAAATGCACACTTGGGGTAGATAAAAAATGTATATAAATATTCTTATAAATAAGAGGTAAGTATACTTATATATATTTTTTATATACTTCAACAATGCATCTCTTTACTTTCTCCTGTATCAGAGGGTGTATCCTGCAAATGAATAAGTAATTAAATAAATAACATTTTGAACGTTAAGACCATCACAACGTACAGTTTTTCGTTTCATCGAATTTCGCCTCTAAAATAGTTCTAAACCAAAATGTCAGCGCATGTCGCAAAATGAATGAGTCATATTAGCATAATCTCATTGCTTAGGTGCAGAATGCTGCTGCATTCGTGTCCCGCTAATCTCACATCAAATGTTTTCGCTAAGGATATACTTGTCCAGGACTTAGTACTTCACGCGGTATGTTTACGAATTTTCTGCATAGAAAAACACAATTAATCAAGTATTTAAATTTTCTTGCGCGAATATTTATTCTTTCATGAGAGGCAACTGTATTTTTATTTGAAAGTATGATGTGCCTCGAGTTTGAAAACAAAGAGATACTTTTCCAGTTATATCCTGGAATCTTCTGTGAAAAACAATACACGGATGAAAATGTTATAAAAGAATATTTCTCGTGAATCTGCAGTCGTGAAATATTATTTAGCACGGTGACTGCGCGGAATATAGATGATTCATTTAAAGCCTTAGAAAAATTGACTTTCAACAAACTCACATTTACAAACTCGATATTTTCAAAATTAATATTCGAAATTCAAGAATGTGAAACTAATCGGAAATCTTCGTTTCATTAAAAGTTATAAAATTTATCGAAAATTTTCATTAAGTTAAAAGTTGCAAAGTCGATTGGGAGTATTTAATTCATTAAAAGTTTACAATCGTTCCTTTAATTACAGCCATAAATATAGAAATGCGTTTTCCTTTCGTCGCAACGTAAGCTGTTTCCTGCAATCGTTAAATCGTCGTTTGGTTTTCCCGTGTAATAATTTCATAATAAAAGATGTAAATTATCTGGATCATTGATCGGCGATCACGATATACTTCTCCTGCGAATGGGAAATTTCTTTTATTAATTATTCGTATAATCCGTGTTACACGAGTGTCAGGCGTTGAGGATAACTTATGTGATACTTGACACACTGCTACCGACGATAACGAGCCACCTGAAATGAGACTAACGAGCATCTCACATTTCGTTTGATGTATTCTACTCATAGTATACCATAGTATGGGGGGATATGCCCATGCTGGATGACTCACCACTGCGATTTCCTGGCGTCGTCTGTCCATTCCGTACGTAACTTCTTTTCTATGAAAGAATCATTTCGATCCCTCAGGACAATAGACGGCACACTCCGATCGTCGATCTGATGTAACGAAAATGACGTGACAGATCGTCACGTAGTTGTACGTGAAAATGATGCAACGAAATCCGTCAATTTGAACGGAAAATCTTCGTTGATTCAGCAATAATGACAGGTGCTCGTTATTAGTCATTATTCTGCCACGATTTTAGATTGTATTTTGTAAAGTTTTAACACAGTATGTCATGTTGAAATGTAACGTTAAATAAAATGTTAAAATTGCATTTTAAATGAAATGGAAATGCTGAAATAGAAAACTTTGTAGTAGATAGGGTAGGGTATAGTGATGCTCTTAATTTTGAATTTTAATAAAAAATTTTAAGCTTAAAAACTCAAGTCGTGGTATAAAATAGTGCGCCCATTTAACACCAGAACTACCAAACCAGTCAAAATGACTGGTACACAATTTTTTCCAAAAATTCTTCAAGTTTATAGGAGAGTCATAGAATAGATATTCTACGTGCATCTTATGAAACATAAATTACCGAATCGATCAGCTTTTCCACCTCTTAATTCCCCTTTTTTCAAAATACTAATTTAATATTTTTAAATATGATAGATTTAACGCCGGTAGTTCTAGTGTTAAAAAAGGGAAAGTAAAGAACTGTTAAATTCCTGAATTAAAAATTGCTAATTTACATCGGAAAGTATAAATATATGTTCTAGATGTAACTATTGCATTATGGATTATGCATATTGAAAATGATAAATCATAAAATATTATAAATAAGAAAATCATTACTAAAATAAAAGTAAAACATTTGCAGAATAAAAATAATGAAATATCAAGTACAAAGAGAAAACGACATAGCGAAACTATTGTAGGATTAAAACAGAAAATACAAAGTACCGGAACTATTCTTTAAGATACGAAGGACATTAACGAATTTGAAATGAAATAGAGATAAACTTTAAACGAGAGATACAAATTTCTAATAAATTGAAATAAAGGATATCAAAATGCAAAAATTCCAAATGCATAAAGCATAAAATAAATTATTAAAATATAAAAAGAAATGTTTGAATAATAAAAAAGAACGATACACCAAATAGATCGATACACCAAATACAAATGTTACAGCGTTTGGTTTAAAATTTCAATTTTGACGTTATCCCGTAAAAAGCACACAACACTTCCGCCTTATACGTCGCAAAAGGTTTTCTTTACAGGCATCAGCGATATAAAGTTTCTTGTACCGGTCTCACATCACTGGTCTTCCTTGTCATATTGACTTATGCTCGTTGGACCGCGCTTCAACTCCATTCCTCGGCGTTTTCTCATGCTAATTCCGAAGCGAGGCGTTTTCATCTTGCACAATGCTCACGTACGACGTCTAAATCAGATGTTTGCTGCACTACAGACCGTCGACGTTATACCGTACATGTACGATCATTAACAGTAAATTCTATACTTGTCCATTAAATTGTTACATGTTCACCGTCGTCTCAGAAAGTGGTTTACTGGTGTAATACACCCGGGAGATTGTTCGAAATATGACAAGAATTTATCCTTTTGATGTTTCATGTCAGTTGGTTACATTTATAGTCGTTGATTCATAGCATTTTTTGCTTTAATATCTACAAACATTTCGTCGTGAGTCTACAAAAAAAGGTGTTCCAACGTGCACAAACATTTTAGGTTTCTTCTCTCTTCAGCTTTAACCCTTTGACTGCGGCGCGCTCTCGGAGTAGTCCATCAATATGGACATCGCGTTTTTCGCATGTCAGTCGCTGCGACTGGTTGTCCACTGACTAGTAACCAAAACAGTACCCGGAAATTTGACACCATTCTTAGGCTTTAAAAAATAATAATGGCAAATAAATTAAAAATATCAATTTTTTTAGTTGCTATGTTACATAGGATGATAAATTCCATGTTGAATCAATCGGTAAAATAGTAATAAAGGTGTTATAGTAAAAAAATACAGAGGGCGTATATTTACGCTTTTCGTATATATTGATGGATTTGCGAGGGCGTACATATACGCCTTTCGCATATATGGATGGACTTGTGAAGGCGTATATATATGCCTTTAGCAGTGAAAGGGTTAACTGGTATGGTCATTTCGCTTAGGAACCGCTGTTTTAGGTGAATGCGGAACCACCAAGGCTGTGATATATTAATTCATAATTAAGGAAAAATTTCCCAGAGTAGACTAGAGGTTTGAACTGGGGCTCATTGCTGTTGTTATTATGTATTTTTTCAGCTTTATCTGCCCTGTTCAATTTGCCTAGGATCTACTCTTTTAGGTGGGTTTCGAACGATCGAGGATATGATATATTAAATGATAATTTAAAAAATATTTCCCCGAAGTGACGAAAGATTGTAATACAAGTCCACTGATTGAATTTGAACTCACTGGGGGTCATAGCCGTTACCTCCTTACCAAAAATAATGCCATGGTACTCTTTATATTTTCAAGGGAAGTTCGAGATTAGGAATGACGGTGGCAATAAGATTGGATTTTGAAACTATCAATTGATTATAAACCTTTTTTGTATTATATAGTTCGTAAGTTATCTAAAACTCTGGATCCAGGTTAAAATAATCACAACAATTAAAATCAAAGTTATAAAAATAATGAAGGAAAGAAGGAACATCTTTATCTCTGTATAAATACCTTCTTCTCGTAAATTAATTTTTTAATGTACTACCGAGGATCTTCCTTTTTTCATTGTATAAGTAAAGAGGATTCTAAAGAATATAGACAATGTATAAATATTCAAGTGTCCGGTAGAGAAATTCTCTAATAAAACTTGCAATATTCCTCAAGCTTTACCGTTGCGTATTTGAATACAGCAACATCGCTTATGCGAAATTAAAGTACACATATCGGCGCTTCTGTACTATGGCCTTCCTTGTATATTTGCTTACAAGGTGCGTCTTAAAAGCACTGTAAACATTTAGTAATCTATCCGCTGATTGCATATCTCCTTTCATGCTTATTGTTAACAAAAAGTCTCTACTTAACCTATTTTCAAAATTATCACCTCTGTCTTTAGAGAAACAGTACACCTATCCCAATTACTGATCCTGTACAATCATATGTCGAGCTACAGTTCACGACGCTCTTCACATTAGAATTTTATATATCGGATGAATGTTAACTTGAAGCTTAATATTGTTTATCGCATTGTTTTTTTGACTGAAATAAATATCCTCCGCTATATGTCCCTGCATATTAAAAACTGGTCGTCTTGTAGCAAAAATGAAGAAAATAAGATAAGCTAAGAAAGTGCGTAAACGTAACGAGATACGTTAAAAAAGAAGTGCAAAACAAATGAATTATCGGAATATAATACTGAATACTTCTTTACGGCTAAATATAAAATCTTGATATCGAAAGAATATTAATTATTTATTCCGTAAGTGAATTATAAAGTTATTTAACAGAAAATTGTACAAAATGGGCTTCAACTGTTTTTACAAAGGCAATTATAAATAGTAAAATTCTTTTAATAGTTTTCTTTTCGTGTATGTCTCTGAGCTGTAAAATTATTAACTGAACTATGAAAACTATATTGTTCTTTAATTTCTTAAAATCTCATGAGTGCGTACGACTTTGAGATAATAAAAGATATGTGTAGATACATCTGTGAGCGCCTTACCTCCTCACCCACCACACCTTCTTACTTTGTACTAGCTGTACCCTGCGCGGGCTGCTACGACCACAGAAATCCAGTTCAAACAGAACTCGTTATAACAATTCTGTGCTCATTTTTTGTTATTGAAGTGCTCTTGGATATACAATATTTTTTTTATACTAACAATAAGTCAGAAATCTTCGCGAGCATGCGCATAGCAACATATAATGCCGGAACGGTAAGAAGGCAGCTGAGACGGAAGGGGAGATTGCTCTCGCACCGCCTATCCCCGCCATGTCGGTCCTGGAAATCTGAGTTCGACGAATGACAACCGAAAATAAAACGCTACTTTCGTCGTTCACATGACGACGCAACGAATGGCGGGTCTTTCTTGCCAATAGCGCGTCAAAATCGAAAATGCGCGAGGTTGAGAGACGTCCCTATCCGTCGGGCGAATCAAAGCAAATTACCCCTCAGCTGCCAACTACCGTTCCAGCATAATATCAAAGTTTCATCGCAATCGGATGATCGGTTTAGAAATGCATAAGCGACAAATAAACAAACATTTATTTTTATATATACAGATAAATTAGCTTTCTTCCAGCTTCAACTGTTATGGTCATTTCGCTTAGGACTGATTGTGAGAATAATATGCATATCACATAAGAAATATCATCCAAAGGTTACAGGGTATTTTAACTCGGGCTCACTGATTGTGAATCCGAGCTTTTACACTTTCACCAACCATAGCCACTTTGTTTCTATGTAAAATGCCGATCTAGTTTGTTGTCATATGAAATGTGAATGCTTTTAATAATAGTAACAGCTGTATGAAGCGTTTCAATATTGTCACCATTGTACACGTACCTATTTTAAGTTATGTCAAATTCACATATCAATACGAGTAAGAAAGTGATAATATTGGATTGACTTATTGAACCATATTTTTTCTTTGAATTTATGCAATTCCTTAACTTATCAAACGGTCGATTTTGGATGCATTCATACGAGTAAATCGAACAAAGTGATACAAACTTCAGACTCCTCTCAATCAGCATGTATCTTTGACTTCGAAAGATAAAAGGAAAAAGTGTAAATTTCCACGATGAAGCAATAATACCGAATTTCATGCAATCCTAAACAATGCTGAAGATTAGTTTGTATATAGACAAATGCCACAACAACAAGAGAAATGTGGTCATTTCGATTAAAAGACTACCTCGATTGAGCAACATGCAGAAAAGTCTGGCAGTTAACGCTTTCTGATACTACGTAACAATATCTGCAAAAGCTTCCTGCACGTCAATCAGCTGTCCGATTGCTCAATAATGAGGTATCGGTGCACGGACGCCATCTTCGGTGTGATTAAAATCAGTCGCATATTTATAAAAACTGTTGTTCGGCAGTAATTGCAATTACGAATAAAAAATCTTAATTGTTGCGAGTGAATATTAGCTTTGAAACGAGCACGTGTTAAATGATTTTTCTCGCTAAATCCCTGTGTTGTTATCGGAATCTCATTAAATCCCGCAAAATTGCGGCAGGTATTCTCGTTGGTTTGCCGAGAAAGGGTTAATTGGTCGTGCATCTTACTCTGAATGCAATTAACCCGCATATGTAAGATTGTTCGCTGAATTGTCATGTAAACGAGTAAATGAAAAGGGAAAAACACCCACGATTTTGACCGTTCTTATATATTTCTATATTGCACTTGTCTTTTAGTTTAACAATGTCGCTAAATTTTTGTATCGCATAAAGTAAACAAAATTAGCATCCTCATAGTGCAGTACCGTAATTTAGTAATCAGGGGCAGTAATACGAGAATTAATAGTTGAAGTAATATCTGAAAGGAAGATTCAAATTTTTATCTTATTTTATTTTCCATTTTCGTTGCAAAAATCACTATTAACTTACTTTTAGTTTCAGTAATTCTTACTATTAATTTTAATTGAGCATTTTCAGAAAACGCTGTTAAAATTCGATACTCGGCTGATACTTGTTAATATGTATAAAACATTAAAAACTAACTTGGTGCGACCCAAATGAGCATATCTTTGAGTACACTCCATTAGGTTGGTGAACGGTTCCGAAATATAAATGCTAAAAATAAAAGATTCCTTAAAATATAAGTCTTGTAATCCATCAAAATGTGACACCGATACGATGATTTCTCGAATTTATTCAAGTTCTCATTTCTATCCTAGAAATTCCGCTTTGGTTATTATATCCACTGTTCAATTTACAGCGAGATTAAAGCAGGATTATAATCTGTACAATTTTATTCTTTGATACCAATAGAGAAAATGGAAGTACTTTATACATGCGATTCATTTCATTAAGACTTATTACAACAATTGTAACGATAAGATGTAACAGATATTGTTATTTTATCGAAATACAAATTAACGGCCATCGTTTTCAAGTGCTTTCCAAACTTATTATCTGTGCCTTGTATCGGATTTAAGTTGATTGTATCGGAAATTACATATCCTGAGTATCCAAACTGGCCTATTGGAGGGTACATTTCTTTTAAAGAACTCTCCAGAAACTAGAATCTATTTTTCTTTATATCATAAAGTTTAGAAGAGAAAAAATGTTTTGAACATGGGAAATTAAGGTGATATGCCACTTTTTTTATTTATACTTTTCGGCTTTAACTGCTATGCTCATTCCGCCTAGAACCAATTGTTTTAGGTGGCTTCTGAAACATCGAGACTATGATATTAGCCATTTTGAAAGTGGCATAAGTTGCACAATGGTCAATTTCGCTGAAATCCTAGCCAAAAGTCCAAGAACGTTTTCCTTGATATTTGACATCGAATAATCGCATTTGATTTATGACGTATCAGATCATACTTTTTCACTAATAATACTTTTTTTTCACCTTACTCTTACAGATATACGATCCCAAAGTTAATACATGTATAACGTGATGTTTCCACGCTGGAACTAAAATTATTTTTGGTTGTACTATAAACGTATGATGCCTTTATTTCTTTATTGGTAGCTATCTACCATGTTTAAAATTTATAAAAATGTTGGTTTCATTTTTTTTTAATACTTTACAGCTGTTATGAAAAAAATACGAGACCTATGTAGTTTTCCCTTTTCGTAAGGAAATAGTTAAAAGATTCGCTTAGGTTAAAGCTAATCATATTTTTAAAATAAACTTTGAAGCTTCCCGAACAAAAACCGGTAGGTTTTAGCTACTACTTTCTGCTATTCTTCGAGTTACTGGCAGTTGTTGGTCGCGCGCATTTTACTTATTGACATATTGTATCCGTCATTTTGTTTTTGAAAATTTTTAGTCGGAATTCCTAATCAGCGACCCGAAAAATATCAAAATGCTAATTTTTGCGCACAACCACAAATGTTTTTACAGTCGTGTCCGCCATTTTGCATTTGAAAATTTTGAGTCGGAATTCCTAATCAGCGACCCGAAAAATATCAAAATGCTAATTTTTGCGCACAACCATAAATTTGTTTGCAGTCGTGTCCGCCATTTTGTTTTTAAAAATTTTGAGTCGAAATTCCTAATCAGCGACCCGAAAAATATCAACATGCTAATTTCTGCGCACAACCATAAATTTTTTCACAGTCGTATCCGCCATTTTGTTTTGGAAAATTTTGAATTCAGATTAGTAACCAACGTCCCAAATAATCTTAACATGCCAATTTTCGGCTAAGTTGGAACCAGGTTGAGGTTTTGGCCAGGATTTTAACGGAATTGACAACCATGTGCCACTCTGTCTTTAAATCGAGATATTTATGATCTCTCTGTATTTAAATCGAGCGTTTCAATATGCTTAAAAATATTTATGCCAACTTTCAAGAAAATTTACTTGCGCTTCTTATCTCAGGATACTTACTTCTCTCGGTACAAATAATTTTGTGTAGTCATTGAAAAATCAGCATTTTGTGTTACGGTAAAGTGACTTATACCACTTTAAAAATAAGCAGCTCGTGTGTTAAATGATGATTCAGAAAAAAAATTCCAGTGATAACGGAGGATTTGGAATCGAACCCACTAATTACGAGTCCCAGCCTTTACATACATATGTGCCTCTTTACCCACCATAGCCCCAGAATGACATTTTTTGTAGAAATTCGACAATGACGCACTATCTGTGTGATTGGTAATTGAGCCTTTCTTATTATGGGTAATCGATATACCATTAAATGTATCAGACGTATAAGGAAGGAAAATTATTATTAAGCAATAAGCATGAAAACATTAGTATTAGGTTGTAATATGTGAAATGTCCGATTTTGGTTTATCAGTGTTTTTGATCATTTGAAACTCGCAGTTGAAAAAATCCTCGAACAACAGTTAGAGAAGTTGCTCAAGAATGCAATGTAAGTACCATGACAATTTCACGCCACTTAAATTTGATTGGTAAGAAAAAACAGTTTGATGAGTGGGTACCACACGAATTGGACGATCGACAGAAGTTTCATCGTTACGAAACATGCAATTCGTTACTGATCCGTAATCAAAATCATCCATTTTTGGATCCCATTGTCACATGTGACGAAAAATGGATTTTATATGACAACAGACGACGTTCTGATCAATGGTTAGATGCAAATAAACAGCTACGGCACAGCCGAAGCCAGCTTTGCATCCGAAGAAGATAATGTTCACAGTTTGGTGGTCAATGGCCGGTGTGATCCATCACAGTTTCTTAAAACCCGGAGGAAACCATCACAGCCGAGAAATACTGCATTGAAAATGAAAGAATGCATCAAAAATTAAAAGAAAAATCAGCGATATTGGTGAACCGAAAGGGTCCGATCTTGCTGCATGACAATGCTCGACCGCATGTGCCACGGTTCACCGTGCAAAAGCTGAATGCTTTAAATTATGAAATATTACCTCATCCTCCTTACTCTTCTGATCTATCACCGACGGATTTTCACTTTTTTAAACATTTAAACCAGTTTTCAAAGAAAAAACCTTTAGAAGTCAAGTGAACGTTGAAGACACCGTTCATGAATTTATTAACACCAGAACGCCAGATTTTTATCAAAATGGAATTAAAAAACTAGAAATTGTTGGCAGTGAATATGTAGAATCCAATGGTTTTTATTAAATATATTTATTAAAAATATTGTTTTTATTAAATATTTGTTATTGAATATATTAATTAAAAATATTTATTACTAAGAAAGTTGTGCTCATTTAAAATGTATCTTAAAAATCGGACATTTCATATGTTACAACCTAATATATTAGTTGCGGAAATTCGGTAGTAAAAGTGAGAGAATAACTCATCATTAAATTTTAGAAGAATAAACAAAAGTACTTATAACATTTACATAACGAAAAAAGATTCTTTTTCTATTCCTTTATCTTATATTCACGGTTAGTTCTTTATTACTAACTTGAAATATAAATTCACGACCGTTACACACACGTTGCATAATTAAAAAAAATCTTGGATGGACTACGACTCCTGCATGAAGAACTAATGCGCATCTTACATTTATTACGTGTTGCACGTTGTGGCATCATATTGCGCCTGAAAATCATGACGTGAGACATTATGCACGTTTTATTGATTGTCTATTTTATCTTACCAATCTTCGACAACAACTAGAAATTATTCTGCATTTACTATTGTTTTTGCGTCTCATGTGTAGCGTATATACGTTTCGTCCAATGGCACATTACCATGAAACGAAGCACAAATGCTAACTGCAAGAATGTATAAAAAATACACTTTGAAAAACACAATTTAAAAGAAAAAAGCGACGTGCGATCTGAACAACCAAGTAAACACAGAAAATATCTCGATGACAATCGAAAAGTTATTAACGTATGTATACATTGTGTGGTGAAGAAGAATTAAATTTATATCAAGCCTGGATCACAGGTCTATTGAATCTTCGTCCCTGATAATAGTGTCATCGAAAACAGGAACTAAGTAATCTGAAAAACTAAAAAGAAAAGAAGGTCGGATTGTAATCGTTGATATCGATACAATTGCTCTTCTTGTACTTTGGCACAAGACGTTCGGTAAAACGAATTGCTTTACTAGCATTCATACAGAAATTAATGTATTTAATTCACATAATTTGAGGAAAATACATTTATAATTAAGATATTGGATTTTCTCTTATATATGTTTTTATTAGGATATATATTGATAGAAAATTTGTGTTAATTGTTATTTTTTGCTATTAGAAATTATTATGAATGGTCACATTCAATTAATATTATTTAATTATCTTGATTTTCATTATATTAAAATGCCTTAAAATAAAAAAAAATTAACATTTCAAATATCTTTGGAACCATGAACAGTTAACAATTTTTATTTGATAAAGTCATGCTGTCTTATATTAACTTTGTAATGTTATTTTTTAAAATTCTTGTTGACATTCTGCAACGAAAATTATGAGATGATAAGCATATTTATTAAATATAATAATGCATTTACTATAAACTTAAATCGCAAAGAAATAGAAGTATATTTTTTGGGCTGCTTAATAATCCTATCACACAAATTCCTTCATATTATCAATGAAACTTGAATGTAATCAGAAATTTCTAAATGTTTCATTGATGACGCCGAATTCCAAAAACAAAGATTACCGAAAAACAATGAAAACACTATTATATAATTATTGAGTAATTAAATAAATATTTCAAAAACTCTGTTTCAAAATAACTCTCATGGACTTGTAAATAAACGTCGTAAGATATCATTAATTCATTGCCAATATTTTTTTCAATGAAGTTCGCACTTCTTTTCGTGCCATTGTTGTCCCAGAATATTCTTAAGTGTCTTTTTACGAATATTTTTTAATCCTCCCAAAGTTTTCATCCAAACGGCAAATGTTTTTCCCATCGCCGGTATACCGGTCAAACACTGTTACCAGATCAAGCGTTATAATTATGTTCTCAACTTTTTCCTTCGTTAATTTAAATCTGCCAAATACTTTATCATCCCTAAGAAAATAGCCGATAATACAATTGCACTGCGTTATAATTCATGCTCTAAACTTTTTCCTGATTCTATTTGGAATAAATGCCAACTAACTTTCATCCGATAAAAAGCTTCGTTTTTCCCTGATACTCTATCTGAGCTAAGAAAATAGGCACAATAATTCATATTGATCCTCAATATCTGCCGACGATCTCGTAGTTCGGAGATAGACAATCTCTCCCTCTGCCGGCACGTATATACACTGAGGTGTCTTCCATACGTGTCACGACAAATGTGCTTTCTATTTTTAATCCCATCTAACGCCACGCTGATAAGCCACTCCCACGGAAGTGGACTGTCGATAACGGCACGTCGTTAATACTTCTATCCTGGAGACCCATCGTAAAATGTACGTAAATGCGCCTGCTTTAATAATCGACGGTGACGCGAAATCCCATTCCAGTGTCGAAATTACATTGATACACACTCGGCCGATATCTCGTCAGGCTGTTCTCTGACGTTGACGGAGATATTAAGCATAAACGATCATTTCGAAACGTCGATCGAAATAGTTGGCACGACTTTGGAGTTTGGACGACGAAAAGAGGGCTGATATCCGGATACTGAAATATTGTTACTCTTTTGGAGTATCGATATTGTAAAGGATTTACGCAACGAGTTATACGTATATGTATACACAGTTTTTGTAGGAAATTTACCGGTGTTAATAGCATGCATTATGGTTACGAAGTACAACGTTTTTTTATTGATTCTCTGCCACACCTACGAGTGGAATTATGGATATGTAAGAAGGTTAAATAATAAAAGATGCAAACAACTAAAACGTTCTCTGTAAACGGGAGATATACGCGATGCTTATTAATTATTGCAACCCAATATAATCGAAACTAATAAGTTATATACGTAGTTCGTTATTCACTAGGAGACAATATTTTTTTAATCCAAATAAACGCTTTATCAATCAAAGCAATTTGTGCTTGTCTACACTTTCACCAACGTTATAGCTTTAAAATTTATGTTTTGATATTGTTACAATTCTTAAACATATAACTAATCACTTGGACATGTAATTTTTAACAGACGACAAATTCGATGTTTCATGTTACACGTCTTAATAATGCACATATTACTATAATACAAGATTATTGTTGTACTATTGTTGTATAATTGTACCGAGGGGAATATAATGGGAAGAGAAATTAAACAGAGATTGATTCCTCGCCTAAGAATAATTGAAAGGCGGAAAGTTCAATTTCTTTGCTTGAGGCTCCGTTTTCGGAAAGTCGAACTTAAAAATTTGTCGGTTATAGCTTAATTCCTCTATTTTCAAAATACTTATTTAATATATCCAGATACACAAGTCGCAACACCGGTAATTCTACCATTAATATCAATTAATACTTTTATTAGAAAGCTATCATCCAATTTCTTCACAAGCCTCGCAGATTCCGATGCATATAATTTGAAGATTTCATTTTAAATGAAGGTGAATACTTTTTTTTTCTTTTTTAACAACAATTCGTTTACTCGTAATATTAAAATTGTGGGACAATATGAAACTGTAGTCTTTTCTTATACGTTGACAATACGTGAAACGAAATGAACAACATGACATGAGTGTAACATGTTTCCAATAGATTTAAAGTAGCGGAAATGCGTCAGCTCGTACTTTTCGAATATCACGTGAACAGTATCACGTGATTTTAATGTCTTTCTACTTTAAGTCTTGCTTAACGTACTTCTAAGTAAACCGTTGCCCCCAAGAGCGCCAGATAGCCTTCCCCTTAAATGTTATTGATGGAGTAATGTTAAGATTCATAGCTTATACTGGAATCGGCAAAATTCATTGCTAATTGAAATTAAAAATAATACAAGTATTTAAAGAATGATATGGGATCGAGTAAAAGAAAAGTTTTGTTAAATTTTTATTTCTCATTTTTGCACATGGAGATTACTTGCGTATTGAAATTTTCCATTGCAGGATAATAAGTTAAAGAAATCTGTCGAGAACAATAACTCATAAGAAAGTATAAAAATAGTTAAATGTAAAGTTGTTTCCATTGTTTTAAATCTGTTTGCATTTCTTCGTCACGCTGTACTTTTATAGTGTAAGAACAGTTTTATTTATTGCAACGAATTTTAACGCAAGTAAAACTGCATTATTCTACACTTTTCACTTAGTGATCGACGTAAAATCCTTTCCGGTTTAACCGGAATATTCAGTTTGTCTCATCTTGCATATGGATAATGGTGTAATGTGGACTTTTTTATTATTTCGAGAATTTATCCCGTCGAAGTTGAATAATTTTAACCATAGTCAAATTTATAAAGGGTGCCCTATATTTTAATTCAGTTATGTACTTCAATTACTAAATACCAACATTTGTATTGTTGCTACTTCATTTCCACCCTTAACAACTTTCTACACCCTTTGCAATTTTCTCACTACTCTGGTCTATCTTACTTTCATTTAATCTTGTATTTAAAGAATCGAATGATATGCAAAACAAAGTATAAGTTCTCTGGGCCGATAGATTCCACTGACTTTCAATTCTATTTTTATTGTAGGTATTTTTAACACTAGAAGTACCGGCGTTAAATCTGTCATATTTAAAAATATTAAATAAGTATTTTAAAAAAAGGGGAATTAAGAGGTGGAAAACTTGATTGATTCGGCAATTTATGTTTTATAAGATGGACGTAGAATATCTATTCTATGACTCTCATATAAATTTGGAGAATTTTTGGAAAAAATTGTGTACCAGTCATTTTGACTGGTATGGTAAATCTAGTGTTAAAAAGCCTCTTCTATGCCCTCCGATAACAGTGTTTAACACATTCTCGATAGACGGTCACTCGTGTAAAAATTATTCTTTATTCCCCTCGTCCACATATTGCATTTATTTTAATGTCAATATTATGAACATTTAGACTACGGATATTTATGCAAATCAGAATTTCGACAGTAAATGAAAGAAATAGAAACTAAAGAACCTATGGTGCAAAGAAGGTGAAGGCTCGGATTCGTAGTCAGTGGGTCCCAAGTTAAATTCCCTGTCACATTATTCACACTATACTTATCTCATCCAAATTTCCAGTTTTTAATTTTCCACAAATGCATAAAACCATACAGACAATAACCATTAACAAGATCAATAATAACGCTTCCATTTACTCGAAAATGTAATCGAACAGAATTACATGAAATTCCTGATCTCCTTTACTAAATGACTCAAAAAGAAAACGTAAAAAATGGGAGGTGATAAAGAAGTATTGCTGAAATTTAATAAAAAACATTTTTCATATCGCTCCACTTCATGCATTGTCAACGTTGCGTCATTCATTAAATCAATTCTTTTCATCTTATCTTCATGCGCTATAGTGGGCGCTAGGCCATTTATTTATGCATCCTCCATCGTTTCTGCTCGACATAGGAGGAAAAGTAGCGAGCAATTCATTCATACAAACGTGACCCATAGAATCTATTCAACGTAATAGGAAACCGCCTGAATTAACGGGACATTGATAGAATAGCAATTAGTTCATGATAACGCCTCGACTGCCTGCTTATAATTTTAAATTTTTATGGGCGTGTGATCTATGATTTCTATTTTTTTTAATAAATCAGCAATGACGTTACGCGATTACTAGCTGCAATTATGCAGAATAACGTAAATGTCACACATAATCGAAGTAGCATGCAGTACGATATTCAAATTTACTTGCGATCAGAAATATCGAGCATTTTGCATGAATAATAGATTTATAAATGTTCATTATCGTGCCACATGAAGTGTATGTTCTTAACGCCTTCTTTCCCATCGAACTGAACTGACTTCAATTTGTCAGGCATTACTTCAATATGAAAGGAAGCCTTTCGACAAAATAGGGTGACGTGGAATCACTAATCGTAAGTTCGAGCTCAAGTCCTTCTCCGACAATTGTGGGAAAGTCTTAAATTGCTATTTAACACGTTGTATGCCACCGGTATTTCGCTAGTTTCTTTACGTCTACTGAAGTGAAACTTTTTCTATTAAAATAACATCTTTACAAAGCAGAAACATTAAAGATAAAAAGAAATTTACAGACAGCAGGACTTTACATTTTTGAGACCAACGCGTAGATATTGACTGAATTAATAAATTCGTAAATATTATAATTTAAAAGTCATAAGAAAATTCATTGGATTCAATAGCGCCGACTACCGGTGACCCCCATGGCATTCAACGTGTTAATTTATCCAATCCTCGGTGATTCGGAACCCATATAAAACAGTAGGTCCTAGGCAAAATAATCATAGCAGTTGAAACCAAAAAATACAAATATAAAATAAGAAACGTATGATCAGTAATCATGTAAGGGCTCTACCTCGCGATCAGTGGGCCCGACTTCAAATCGTCCGTCATCTCTGAGAAATATTTCCAAAATTATCATTTATAAAATCATAGCCACGATGGCTCAGAGCCATTTAAAACAGTAAGTTCTAGACAAAATGACCGTAGCACTTGAAGCCAAGAAAAGTCCAATGTTTTTGTTCCAACGAGTACGGAGTTAGGTCTATTTTAATTATAGGTCTATTTTAAGTCCATTTTAATTATAGTTCAATGTACAAATAATAAGAAAATAGTGTGCCAGATGTGTCTTAGTAACTTCAACCTTTATTACTTTCCCTACTATTCATAAATAACATGCCATTATTTTTTATCGATTCTTCACCGCACCGTCGAGAAGAAAAGGGTCGTAGATTTCTATCGTATCATCGTGGCCTTAAATAAGAAGACCGTTTGTTGCCGTCAAACTGCTGATTAGATAAAATAATAAATCGTGAAACTGATCCGATAGTTCGAGTAACGTGGAAGAGGATTAAAAGTTTAATCGAACGACGATTGCACGTGTGGAGGATAAGCAGTGTTAAAGGAAATTCAGATTATCTTATTTTATGCTATTTTTAGTTATTACGATGTTTTTTGCGATCTTTATTTAATCATAAAACGTTAATTATTACTCTTAACCGTCGAAAGTATTTAACGATAACTAATTATTTTTCCATAGTTGGAATACTCTCCCGGTCATAAAATAATTATAACGATGATAGTGAGAGTTGCCTAAGTTATACTTTTTCATTTTGATTTATTTAAATCGTTCTTTATATGGTATAAACCATGTTTGGGTTAGCCGTGCAATTATTAGTTCCATTCAATTGTATAAATTTCCAATTCTTCAAATATTATTGCACATTGTTATAATGCAAGTCGGTGGAACGGGAGATAAGCAATGAACCTCTTTTTTTCATATGTTTGACTTGAGTCATTTTCATAATTACCAACACTATTGTCACATACAGCGCTACAACTTTATTCCGAAAGATTTGTTAAGATTGTGAAAATGAAAATGAAAAGAAAGAAAGTTTTACCACGTATTAAAGTACGTTGCAATTTTTACTAATTCTATTATTAGAAGGTCGTACAAAGGTGCATTGCAATTCTTCGAATGCCGTACGCCGTGTCATCCTGTTTAAGATTTTTCAATTACGTTTACATAATGTTTTTTTTTAGTGATTCGTTGACAAACAATAACTAAATATCTCTATCGAATTGGTTAAAAATTATCAGCAATTGACACATTTAATTTACAGTACAGTGGCGATTGGAAAAATAACTATTAATATGTCAAATTAACGTTCCGTCGGAGCAGAAGGGGTAAAATTTATAACATTTTTAGGCAACCGATATACTTAAGAGTTTCCGAGTAACATTTTCTCTTCAGAATTTTACGCATATGCTATTAACACTAGAACTTCCACAACAATCGAAGTGATTGGTTCCTAACTTTTTCCAAAAATTTACCCTTTATAAGGGAGCCATACAGTAGATATTCCATGTTTATCTTATGCAATATAAATCACTCAACTGATCATCTTCTTTGCCACTTGATTCCCCTGTTTTCAAAGTACTTAATTGATATATTTAATTATAACAGATTTAACACCGGTAGTTTTAGTGTTAAGGCAATGGAAAACGCTTGTTTCAGTCACGCTAAACTTTAAGTCTACGATTGAGCTTTGCGCAAAACGGTACACTTATTCTCTTTCTTCTCATTAACGCCATTTTTTGAAATACAATACGGATATTGTTAAGAATTGCGCAAATATTGATAGCGGTGTAATAATTAAATTCGTATCTTTTTATCACTACTTTTGGTTCTGTCTTTGTCTTTCTTTCGTGGCTACATCATGGAATATGTTTTACCACAAATATTGCCAGAAGCTGATCAACACGTGGTCATTGAGAAAATTCTAGCACTTTATAGACCAACAAAAGTAGGAACGAATGAACGATAACCCTGAGCCATACAACTGTAATCACCGGGATCGGCAGGCTTCTTAATGACTATCATGGTCCGCGATTATGTTAAGACTTTCACGTAGACCGCCATGCCTATACAATTACATATTCATCGAGGGACCGAAAAAAGAATTGTATTTTTCCAAAACAGTGAACAAGCAAAGAAAGAACCGATCCGGTTCAATCAATTAATATAACTCGAATCATAAATTTGAATTAATTTACAGGTTGAATGAAATCATAAACCTCATTTGGGAATGAACATAAATTTTAGAGTTTCAAATGCATCTTCTAATTAATTACATATATACGTATATAAATTAAAGATACAGAATAAATATTTAGAATGCAAATATATTAATTTATTTCATTCTAGGGAAATTCAAATTGTTATATAAATATTGTGAAATAACATAACTGGAGTTAGATACAATGCCAGTGTGTTGCCTTGATCGTAAAATATCTCTTATTCTCTTCGGTACAGATGTTGCTGTCATATTTGTGTCCTTAAACGTAATCTATCTAAGTATTTACCGTAAAATAACTATTTGCATAATTGATGATAACCCGCTTAAATTGACGGAATATTTAACTAGTACAAACGATATAAATAAGTTAGAGTATCTAGTTAGTATTTTAAGATACATGAAAAGTCCGTAGAAATGTTAATTATAACGTCCGGCGGAAACAGCGGTACCACCAATGAGATATTATATTTCGTTTTTCCCTTTGCCCTTAAATATTGTTATACTTATAATATTTAATATCAATATTTAATTTAATATTATATAATTATAAAAGTAACTAACGTCATCCCCTTCTACTATACTGGTCGCGTTCCACAGCGACCGTGCACAGGGGTGCCGGACGCGCGTAACTTAAACGATGGCCACCACTTCTTCTTAATTCTCCTTTTACAAATTCTACTCTGGAGTTGCGAGATTAGATACGCACACGGAGTTCTTTCCACGAATATTAGGAGAAACGCCGCGAGCAACACGAGTATCCGCGACTGGATCATCCGTCGTGAATCTGTCTCTATCCTGAATCTTGATTCCTCTGAATCTCTGATCGCAGAGCATGGCGTTTTCCCGTAACCGTCAACGCAACGCCAACAGCTGGGCAACCCGCTCAGCATACGTCGGTTAGGTAGAGGTTCTGCATATTTTCTCTCTTTTAGAAGGAAGTTGAAGGAAGTAAGAGATAGTTACTACGCAGTTTCACCAATCGAGCCATAGTGACAACGAAAGGTAAATCAAATCATTTTATTTTCCTCCGCGTACAGATTCCTAGGCTTATGACGAACAACGTAATAGTTGGATCTCAGCTATTTAACTGCCAAAACGGGAAGGCAAAAACCCGCATTTATCTCGCTAATACAGTTTTAAAGGAGCATTTCTATTTGATTTCACCAGACTAGTTATTTCCCTTCTCTCCTCACTTCACCATCATCACTGGATGTGACATAATATATAGTTTCCATGATTTAGGTTCTAGATAGTCTTCAGCTTATTTCACACGTTTTTTGTCGCGGATTTTGTAATGGAAAAAGGAAAAAAATTCAAGTTTGTTTATACTATCGTGTCTCAAAGAAGTAACGCAAGAATGATGCAAAAAATATTATATTAGCTTGTAGATGCCTATTAAAATTCTTATAATATTCTCAACACAAATAAAGTTATTCATCACTGCTAACAAACAGCAGTCAAGGACTTCGATTATTTTCAATTGAGTTCGGCTATCTTCGTATACCTTTGGAAACATCGCAAAAGAAATGTTCTTACACTTTCATTGTCAACCAACATTTACTTGTTATAACGAGAAATGAAACTATACGCAACAAAACAATTCAAGTGCTAAAGGATTTGAATAATCACAAAACTTATGAAACTGGAGTTTCAACGGTATAACTTAACCTATCATCTCCATCTCCCTAACCTCTAAATGACGTGTTTATGAATCCGCCTTTCTGACTTGGCATACTTCATGGTTTACGATCTTATGGATTTGTTATGTGAAAAAGTTGGTAGGAAATAGAGGAGGGAGTGTTCTATTATCGTTTTTATAATTTACACGGTTGCCATCGACGCGTATGAGTTGTGCTTATGAGACAATACAAATCTACTACATATTTGGATATCTACGATAAATCAGGATAGAACTCGAAGTTCGCAAGAGCTGATTTTTACGGTCGGTCTTCGACGCTGACACGATGGATTCCATTCCCAGAACACATGAAGGTTTGTTAAAAAAGCGTCACTTCTCCGTTTCACTGCAGTTAGAATTATATAGCATACCTGAATGGCAGGCACCAAGAACGTAGACGCACTCGTTCCGTGTAATAGGTTAACTTCGTGTATATAAGAAATATACAGTTTACGTGAATGCATCAGTATTTATCATTTTTCGTACAATTATTGTCTAAATAAATTTAATACTAAAGAAATTATTTGTACCAATATCAATTATTAACTTTGTCAATTAGAGTAAATAACTCCAGTAAACTAAATTGCTCCAATTTAAATTACTCCGATGATGCTCTTTTAATATTAAATCTGTTAATAAAAGTAATTATCTGTTAGATAGTTCATGTTTCGGATTTATATGAAAATTTACATTATATGTAATTTGATTGTATCGTGATTGTATTCAAAGTAATGCAACATTCTTGTATAATATAACAATATTAGATATCGTCTAATATAATGCATTTGTATGTTATTACAATACTTACAGACATTGAAGCACAGATAAGAGAGATACAATCAAAAAAGAAAGAGATTCAAAATGCAGCATCTGAAAAAGAACAAGTAGGCCTCGGAAAGACTGGCTTTTACGATCAGGATATTTATGATGGAAGTAACAATAAATACGATGGTTATGTTACATCAATTGCAGCAAATGATGAAATTGAGGTAGAAATTACAGTATATATACATATATACAGGCATATACATGTTTATTCGTAAACATTTAGAAATCAGTTCAAATGCAATAACGTTTCATATAATGAAAATGTCTTCTTTCTTTTGAAGGATGAGGATTATGAACCAAGTACATTTAGCTCCAATAAAAGACCAGGTTACAATGCACCTGCGGCGCTACTTAATGATATTGCACAGGTAACACTTTTGGAAGAAGCATCAGTAACTACTAATGTAATATCACTGTTTAAGTGCAATATGTTTTGTTTAGAGCGAGAAAGACTATGATCCTTTTGCGGACAGACGACGACCCACCATAGCTGACAGAGAAGATGAATACAGACAAAAAAGGCGTAGAATGATTATCTCTCCTGAGCGTGTTGATCCTTTTGCAGAAGGTTGGTATTTTTTTTCCTTTATAAAGTAAGAATAATAAGTGCAAAGCAGGTAATTAGACATTAAGTGTGTTTCTATTCCATCATCTTTGTTAATGCTTTGAAGTAATATAATGAAGTGCGGTAATTATTAAAGGGAAATTTTCCAGCGTATACAACGAATTAGATAATTATTGAATATCGCAGTATTTCTAATATCGGAAAACCTAGTAATAAAAACTTTTGTTCTTCTAATAAGTACGTTGAAGGACATGAATTATTATGCACTCATTATATTAAAGCCAAGTACACGTACAGCAAAGCTTATCACACTGAGGTTAATATAAAAATCTATTAGTTTATACTGTATAAAGAAATTCAACTTAGTAAGACAATAAACTTCACAGGATAAACGATTTTTACTGAGAATTAAAATACATGTAATGAACAGTCATTTAAGAATATAATATAAGGCTATAAGAAATTAAGCTGAATTTTTTTATACTACATTTACATGTATGTGTGTTCATGACATAATAATGCAATGTACTATCACATAGAAAATCTAAATAATTAAATATGTTCTTGTTTCCCTTTCACGATATCATAATACTAATTAAAAATGGGTAAAATGAAAATGTTCCAATTTCGTTTGAAATTTTAAACAGTTTTATTAAAGAACCAAGCATCTATCGTATTTTCTGATACATCAGAATGCACTGCAACTTTTTCATTGTTTCTTAATCCTTTATGATTTCAAGTTGATTATTGTTACAGTTCAATTTATACATTATGCGATATACTTTACATCCTTATATTTAAATGTCTAGTAAGCGCAAGACGTTTGTGCATTGAATTTTCTAAACTGGTATGCTGTTTAGATATGACTGTAAATACTAAATAAATATAATCATGCTAATACTACAGGAAGCACAGAATTTTTATATTTTGAAACTTGATTTTAAACAAAATGTTATTCTGTAATTCCTTAAAAAACATGTCTTTGTAATTGGAATTATGTGTAACTGTAGTATTACTGATCATAATAACTGAGAGTAAAATTAAATATACTTTGGACAATTCTCAGAATGTTTCCAAAGATTGGTTCAAATATTCGATCGTATTAGTAAAAGAAACAATATCATTGGTGACAATGAAGTCTGTGATAACAAATGTAATAAAAAGTAGTTTGAAAGCAATATTTGTATAACAATCCAACGTAATTTAATTGAAGGATTTTAATTCATTACAATTTTCGTCATAATGATGAATTTGTACATCTTAAAATAACTATGTTTTACAGAAAAATGTCATTACATGCAATGTTTAATTCAGGTCTTACTACATAGAGATTTTAAAATGCCCTATGTTTACATAAGATTCCCTTTTTTAATAGTACCTCAGTTATTAACAACGAATATCTCTTAAAATGCTTTACATATTAATGTGGGAACAGTGTGACAGAAAAACTGGTTTGAATGAAGAGAGTGAATGTGATTTTTTCAAATACATACTAATGTAAACATTTTTTTCCAATCATAGTGACGGTCTGCACATTTGGAATCATCTGCTTACCGAGGATACTATGTCGAAGGTTAAGCGAGATTGAATTGTCACAGCATTACAGTCACATCGTACAGATGATATAATGAGATTCTTTATTTCAAGTAAAAAATTGGAGACTTCAATATTATCTCAAAAACAATTGATCGAATAATAATTATTAAACTATTCTCATACACTTCGAAACACATAGCCTAAAGTTTGGATTCAAAATGAGATTAAAGATATGATACAAGCTTATGCATTGTATTGTTTGTTTCGAGAAGCTGCGCTACTTTAAGACACATTATAATTATTTATAATGATTCAAGACCCTGTATAATTGTGTTTATTCATAAATTAAATGCAATAGCAGAGATCTTTTACATTTAAAAAATATATTTGAACTTCGTAATTTATAATTAATTCTCATTATATCATACTCTTTCTGTGAGAACGTAATTATTGAAAAACATAGTATGAATGGATTGTGTGCAAATATTATTAATAACGAGAATGAGTTGATTTTTAGATGGCTAAAGTATATTTCGATGTGGAAGACTTGAGCAGGACAATGCTCCCTGTGGCATCAAACATTCACGTACGTATGCAATGTGCCATCTACTGTTGCAGCTCTCTTAAACCCATTGTACAATTATCAGTTAGTTCAGAATTATATTTATATCGTGGAAGATATTATAATAAATAATGTTAATGAAAGGTACAATGTGAAAATGAGAGTGAATTCAGTAGTTTACTTAGAATATTCATAAATATTCTAAGGGCATTTGACAGTAAATATTGTAATAAAATGATTAGGTCTGTTCAGAAGAATATTTTAAAAGTTGAGCATTCTTTGAATAACTGTCTAATGGTTACGCTTTGCGTGACGTTTGATTCGTGATTACAGGTGGTAAGACTCCAAACATCGGTTCTAGGACATACACTGAAATTATGCGAGAACAATTGCTGAAAGGTGAAGAAAATGAGGTAAATGAATGTTACTGATTTTGTAAAATTATGAACTTTGTGTGTCTACGTTAACTTACGTGTAATTTTTTTTTATGTTTAGTTGAGGATGAAACTAGCAGAAATGGCTAAAGATGGCACCTTAAAAGCAAATGGTGAACCTAAGCCTGCACCTAAAAAGAGAGGTCGTTGGGATCAAACAGATGATGCCCCAACACCAAAAAAGCCTTCCGGTGCTTCGGCAACACCAACATCATGGGATAATGCAGATGTAAGATCACAAACATTTATTACAGAATTGTAAATAACAAAAATGTTAAATACTTGTTTTATTTTGTTTAATTAGGTAACTCCAGCTGCTATTAGATGGGATGAAACTCCTGGACATAGTAAAGGTGGTGAAACCCCTGGAGCAACACCAGGTGTAAGCACAAGAATGTGGGATGCTACTCCAGGACATGCAACTCCTGGTGCTGCTACACCAGGCAGAGAAACGCCATCTCATGAAAAAACTGTTTCAAGTCGCAGAAATCGTTGGGATGAAACTCCAAAAACTGAACGTGGTATGTTTGCGTTATTATTTCATTAATTGCTAACAATAAGTCGCAAGTCATCAAGTAATATATGACTTCAACAAAAAACAGAAACTCCTGGACACAGCAGTGGCTGGGCCGAAACTCCAAGGACCGACCGAGTCGCAGGAGATTTAATTCAAGAAACGCCAACACCATCTGCAAGTAAACGACGAAGTCGTTGGGATGAAACACCATCAAATCAAACCCCTGGCTCCATGACACCCCAAACTCCGGCAACACCGCTTACAACACCACATCAGGCTTCTATTTTAACACCTAGCGGAGTAACGCCAACTGGACCTAAAGCTATGGGCTTGGCTACTCCTACACCAGGACATTTAATGTCCATGACGCCAGAGCAGCTTCAAGCATATCGCTGGGAGAGAGAAATTGATGAACGCAACAGGCCTCTTTCGGATGATGAGTTGGACGCTCTCTTTCCACCAGGCTATAAAGTATTGCAACCACCTGCAGGTAGATAACATATCGATATTTTAACATAAGGAAAATGCGCCATTTATCTTTATTCATTAATAATGTTATTTTTGATTTGACTAGGATACATTCCAATTCGCACACCTGCAAGAAAGCTTACTGCTACTCCAACGCCTATTGCTGGCACACCACAAGGATTCTTTATTCAAACCGAAGATAAAAATGCAAAATTCGTAGACAATCAACCAAAAGGAAATTTACCTTTCATGAAACCAGAGGATGCACAGTATTTCGATAAATTGTTAGTCGATGTCGATGAAGAGACGCTTAGTCCAGAAGAACAAAAGGAGAGAAAGATTATGAAGCTGCTGTTAAAAATTAAAAACGGCACACCGCCAATGCGAAAAGCTGCTCTGCGACAAATCACTGACAAAGCGAGAGAATTCGGTGCAGGTCCATTATTCAATCAAATACTCCCTCTTTTAATGTCCCCAACGTTGGAAGATCAAGAGCGTCATCTCCTTGTAAAAGTTATCGATCGTATTCTGTATAAGCTTGATGATTTAGTTAGACCCTACGTACATAAGGTAAATTCACTTGTACAAATATTATACGACTGTGTCCTTTAATTACTTTTTGTTAATGCAAGACCATTTTCCCATTCAGATTTTAGTCGTCATCGAACCTCTTCTTATCGATGAGGATTATTATGCGCGTGTCGAAGGTAGAGAGATTATATCTAACTTGGCAAAAGCAGCAGGCTTGGCGACTATGATCTCTACAATGAGACCAGATATTGACAATATCGATGAATACGTACGTAACACAACAGCAAGAGCATTTGCAGTAGTAGCATCGGCATTGGGAATTCCGTCGTTACTTCCATTTCTTAAAGCTGTTTGCCGCAGTAAAAAATCGTGGCAAGCGCGTCATACCGGCATTAAAATCGTACAGCAGATTGCTATTCTCATGGGATGTGCTATATTGCCACATTTAAAGAGCTTGGTCGAAATTATAGAACATGGTAAATATCATTTTGTAGTATTAGACAACTTATAAAACAATTTTAAATGAAATATTAATTTACAGGCTTGGTCGATGAACAGCAAAAAGTTCGTACAATCACTGCTTTAGCTATTGCTGCCTTGGCAGAAGCTGCAACACCTTATGGCATTGAAAGCTTTGATTCCGTTCTTAAACCACTTTGGAAAGGTATTCGAACGCATAGAGGAAAAGGTCTTGCTGCGTTTTTAAAAGCTATCGGTTATCTAATTCCTCTTATGGATGCTGAATATGCAAATTACTACACTCGAGAAGTCATGTTGATTCTCATACGCGAATTCCAATCTCCCGATGAGGAAATGAAAAAGATTGTTTTAAAAGTAAAAAAATTAAACATAATAATATAAAATAATAATACTGTTATTATATTATAGGAACTATTAAAAATAGCTCATTTGATTATTGATAACAGGTGGTTAAACAATGTTGCGGTACAGACGGTGTGGAAGCACAATATATAAAGGATGAAATTCTCCCTCACTTTTTCAAGCATTTCTGGAATCATCGAATGGCTCTTGATCGTAGAAATTACAGACAGGCACGTATATTTTGATATTGTGAGATGAAGTACACGACACTAACATATATTCATTTTATAGCTTGTAGACACAACCGTAGAAATAGCCAATAAAGTTGGAGCATCAGAAATCATAAACAGGGTAGTGGACGATTTGAAGGATGAGAATGAACAATACAGAAAAATGGTTATGGAAACTATAGAGAAAATAATGGGTAACTTAGGTGCAGCGGATGTTGATTCTCGTTTAGAAGAGCAACTTATAGATGGTATTCTATACGCTTTCCAGGAACAAACTACAGAGGTTTGTATAATGCATGGGTTTATAAAATCTTAATGCATATGCTTTCATTGTAATAAATAAATTTCATTGACAGGATGTTGTAATGCTCAATGGTTTTGGTACCATTGTGAACACATTGGGAAAAAGGGTGAAAGCGTATCTTCCACAAATTTGCGGTACAATATTGTGGAGATTGAATAATAAATCCGCGAAAGTGAGGCAGCAAGCTGCGGATTTAATTTCACGTATTGCAGTTGTCATGAAAACTTGTCAAGAGGTAAAATCGATATATGTATTACCGTCAAAGCGTGAAATCCGATATTTGTTAAAATAACTAGGTATCTGTGGCTAGTTATTTCACGAAATACTTTGTTATAGTTATGAAATAACTGAATTATACACTTTAACGGCAACATATGCTCAACTTATTACATAAAGAATCTGATAATGGAGAATAACAAATTTTTCCGTATTGATAGGAAAAACTAATGGGACATTTGGGCGTGGTTCTTTATGAATATTTGGGTGAAGAATATCCCGAAGTGTTAGGTAGCATTTTAGGCGCATTGAAAGCTATTGTTAATGTCATAGGAATGACAAAAATGACTCCTCCTATTAAAGATCTATTGCCACGACTGACGCCGATTCTTAAGAACAGGCACGAGAAGGTTAGATAATTAATTAATTATATTTTAAAATTTTTAAAATAAAATTTTAATTGATTTATTAACAAATATAAATTTGTAGGTACAAGAGAATTGTATCGACTTAGTCGGTAGAATAGCAGATAGGGGACCTGAATACGTATCTGCTAGAGAATGGATGAGGATATGTTTCGAACTGTTGGAGTTGCTCAAAGCTCATAAGAAAGCAATTAGAAGAGCCACTGTGAACACATTTGGCTACATTGCAAAAGCTATTGGGTAATTATCAGTATTTAAACAAATTTCATTCCGATAAGCAATATAAATAATACTTCTTTTCATTTTTTTAACAGCCCTCATGATGTATTGGCAACTCTTTTAAATAATTTAAAAGTTCAAGAACGTCAAAATCGTGTGTGTACAACTGTTGCAATCGCTATTGTTGCCGAGACCTGCAGTCCATTCACGGTACTTCCTGCTTTAATGAACGAATACAGGGTACCTGAATTGAATGTGCAAAACGGAGTATTAAAATCATTATCCTTTTTATTTGAATATATTGGTGAAATGGGTAAAGATTATATCTATGCTGTTAGTCCGCTGTTAGAGGACGCACTCATGGACAGGTATTCAATGAAAATAATTTGAAAAATGACTGTTTTCCATTCTACATAATTCTAACAAAAAATTGATTATCGTTGCAGAGATTTGGTTCATAGACAAACTGCCTGTGCCGCTATTAAACACATGGCATTAGGTGTTTATGGATTTGGATGCGAAGACGCATTAATACATTTATTAAATCATGTATGGCCCAATGTATTCGAGACTTCGCCACATCTGGTACAAGCATTTATGGATGCTGTGGACGGTTTACGCGTAGCTCTTGGACCAATAAAAATACTGCAGTATACTTTACAGGTGAGTCATATAGTTAAATTAACAATTAAAGTGTTAGAAGGAATACTTCGTGGCACAGAAAGTTTTCAAATAAATTGAACAACAGCAATGAAATAGTAAATTTTAGGATAGAATCCAGTGTTATGGAATTCTAATAAGAAACAAATATGTAATAATCATATTATTTCTTTTAATATTATAGGGCTTATTTCACCCGGCTCGAAAAGTACGAGATGTGTACTGGAAAATTTATAATTCTCTCTATATAGGTGGACAAGATGCTCTCGTAGCTGGCTATCCCCGAATTATGAATGATCCAAAGAATCAATATATTAGATATGAATTAGATTACGTTTTGTAATCATTTAGGTTGTATGTACAAGATGTGTATTATATATTTGTGTAACCCCCATGGAAGTTAGCATCATCTGCTTACTATTATTTGTATAATTGCTAAACACTTCAAATTCACATGACACATAAAATAGCCTCCGCGAAAATATCAGACATATTAATGTTTGGAATTGTAAGAAAATAATACACAAATGACTTCGAATTAAATATTGACTCAAATTTCATTGTTGTTTTCGAAAAATGAACATCAATCATATAAATAAACGATTTCGTGTCTTTTGAACGATGTTCATTTTATAATGAATATCAATTCAGTTCATTCTTTTAATAAAAATGAACTTCAATATTTGATTATTTTAATTCTTAAACAAGCACTCCTTCGTACTTCATACTTTTAAAAAAAATTCCGAAAAGATGTAGATTCGTAACGATACAAGAATAAATGAGCTCCTTGTAGTAATAACAATCTGCATCATTGTCAAAATGTACTTTATGTTGTTTTATTTTTGAGATTTTATTGCAAAATAATGAAAAAAGATTCACCCAATATATTTTCAAAAAGTTTATTTAAAGTTTTTCAAGACAGAATTCTATAGAACACGTGTAAAATATCTACGCATTTTAACTTATATGTAAATATATTATATTACAGTATTTAAGTATTGGAGAATACAGTCATGCTTGTTTCGTGTCTCATTTCTTTTTTTTTACGAAAAAATTTGCATACATCTATTGACCCAAGTAACTTTTATATAAAAATCGTATGTGAAATAGTACTGTATCCCCGAAAATTTTTATTCTGTTTTAAAAACTGGCATAAAGCGTATTGCGCATAAATATATAAACGTCTGTAATTACAAACTTGCAATAATTTTTATGAATTCGGTGCAATTCCTTTAGTTTCGGTCTTGATTAGTATAAAGTATGTGCTGCAACTACGTTAACTTTTTTAATCGGAAATCAAGCAAATTTTACATTTTAAGCTCTTTTGTAACATTGTGAAGATAACTCAATAATACGTGGAGACTGCTTCCTTTGATAGTACTATTTTTTGATATCGTATATATTCATCCATTATAATACCATTAAGAAGTAGTATATCAATCTAAAGTTAAAATTATCTTTTATCACCATCAAATAGTAAAACAAAATATCGATATTACACTATAATGTGTATACGTTAGAACTTGGAACTATTTGCAGTCAGCATAAATAAACAATGTAGAATTCGATAAAAATCGAAGGAAATACAATTATGACATTTATATATATAAAAATGTCATAATTGTATTTCCTTCGATCTTTATATTATCGATTTCGATTATATATGTATCACTATATAATCGATACAATACCCTTAACATTTTTTTAAGAATGCTTCACATTGAAGCAGTACGTTTTTGTTACATTTATTGCAAAACGAGTAAATTTTATTTTACAAGGCTTCAATAAAAAGAATCAGTTTGAAAATGCATAGATTACCCATTAAGATTATATTAAATAAGCATACCATAACAACACAATTCCTAAATAAGTTATTTGAAAAAAGGCTTTGGTATAAGAAACATGTAGATTACATAATTCTCGTAATAGAATAATTACCTATAATAATAACAAAAACACAAAAGATAACAAATTATAAAATTACATTGTTACGTACGTTTCATAAAAAAGCATTTTCGGTAGCTAAGTACTTTATTATTACTTTTTATGAATTTGCAAAAACAATGTATATATTATGATGCATATTCTGAGTTGCGAACTCTTTAAAAAGTTAATATGCACATTTTTTTTACCTCTATATTTCTCTTTTTGTTATTTGAAATTTACTCCTAGAATTTTTCTTGTGAAATTTCATCCGTGAATTATTTTCGGCGTGGTAAACGTACTCTTTCAATTTAACATATTTGTAGCACCAGGCAAACATCTAAATACTGAAATTCAACTAATATAATAAAATGTTTTTAAAGCTAATTTTTTACTGATTGTATTATCTTGGATATAATGTATAATAATCATATCTATAATTCTTATGACAACAATTACATACATTGCAATTGCAAAACGATAAACAACTAAGAGTATTTTATATTATAAACGTTTCCGTAACGCATGATCATATTATTCAGGAAACATTTTTAATCAAACAGCAGAAAATACAATTAAATTGTTAATATCATTACTGTTTTAAGTATTTGGTACTTGTTCCGTTAAGAAAAATTAATTGGTAAGTAGATGAAATATATAATTACAGCAAACATATAGATTTAAAAAAATGTAAGTATCATAATCATATCACAAGCACACGTAATTCAATGTACAATTCACAATGACAATTAGGTATATTATTTCACTTATATTCTTTGCGCTATGAAATCTTTCTTCACACAAATTGCATGGACATACGTTCTCTCATTATTTCTCGTTGTGATGTGATAAAATTTACAATAGAATATCATATCTTATATTTTTAATAACTTTGGTACATGACTATGCGATGTGAAGGCTGTCAGTCCTTTCTATAACTAGTAAAATCTTTTACATACTAATAAATTCTTAAAACATCTGGAAGTCATAGATACTAATATTTCCAATAAGAAAATTGTACACAGTGAACTTTTTTTGTCTCTAAAGAACAGCACGCTCAATTTGGTATTTACGGTACACAAAATAGCACTGTACTATTTTCATTTCGTTCACAATCGAATATTTTCTTTTTCTTTTTTTCAAATCCTGTTGCATTTTATGCTCACTAAAAAAAATGCCATTGATATTCAAGCTCTTTGAAAGTATAATCTATAAAAAAATATGTTCCATTCCACGTATATTCAATGATATTGGTATGTATGACTTAAAAGAAGATATCGGTTATGGACATATGTTTCTTATTTAACATTAGACTTATGATTAAGTAATCCTAAGTAGATATCTGAATATCATTCTACTGGAATTTAAGAAGGAACAGTTAAAACGATATAAAATAGATTGAATATATTATATAAGTTATTACAAATTCGAACGAAATTTTATTCAAAAAGGTGCAACGATTGCTGCTGCTTCGCCTCTACTAGTTGGCAAAGAAGCGCATTCGTGCCATTTGTTTAAATGCGGATCATAACATTCAACGGTAGAAATTGTTATCTGCGTACGATAAAAATTAATTTCCTGAGATTGATCACCTCCAATAACGTAAAGTCGGCTATCGGCTGCAGCAACTGCGGGATATGATCTACCCATATTCATAGGTGCAACTGTACTCCACTTATTCTGAAATATTAATATACACGTGAAACATGATATAAAACCTCGTCTTAAGCTCATCTTAAGCTCGTCTAGAAAGACGAAATACAATTCATATCGAAATAAATCACCTTTTCGAACGAATATCGCTCAACAGATGATAGAACTTCTTGATTTTTGTTAGTACCACCGACGACATAAATATAGCCATCGAGAATAGTGATACCCATTTGAGAACGAGGCGTAAGCATTGGAGCTAAAGAATTCCATTCTCGCGTTACAGGATTGTAACTCATCACATCCTGGCGATGTCTACTAGTATGAGTACAACCACCAACTACATATATTAAACCTAAAAAATAATTCAAAGTAATTTTCTCTCAAATTATTAAGTGTTGCAGTCACAATTTCAGACGGTTTAGGGATACGAAACAATCGGCCAGAAAGCATTCTTAAATTTAATTTGAGTAGCGTACCTTCATACGCAACCACTCCCATGCTAAATCGAGGTTCAGGAAGTTGTCCATCGAGTGTCCATGAATTAGATATTGGATCATAGATCTCTATTGATCCGCCAATATCTTCACCAATCCAACCGCCAAATGCATATAAACTATTATCCAAGGCACAAAGTCCAAATTCACATCTGGGTTCTTCCATACAAGCGATCGAAGTCCAAACATTGTCGCGGGGATCATAACATTCACAGTTGGCAATGATGCATGATTCAAGCTCACCTCCAACCACATATACTTTACCGTCTAATAATGCCACTCCTGGGAGTATCCGTCCTATTCCAATTGGAGCAACCTCGCTCCATTCGCTGTAAAAATAATAATAGTTTACATGGTATTTAGCAAAGAACTTCCAAAAATTCAAGAATGATACTCGAACAACTTTTACAATATACATATATTTGTATTTACCATTTGATATACAACATGTCAATAATTTACTATGAGAATTCATAAAGATAAGAGAATAACAATACCCAGTAAATATGTCATATTTCTCAATAGTTTCATAAGTACTCTCGGCAGCTCTACCCCAACTATCTGCTGAATGTTCTCGTTTTGATCCACCAATTACTAAAATATTTTTCTTAGCACAAAGTCTAGGTTGTGCGTGAAGAGGCACGAGACATCCTTTGTTTGATATCAAATCTTTTTGTATAGATCGCAGTGCAACTATCAGACTTGTCTCTTTACACTCTGATATAATTCGCTCCAACCGTGCTAGTGAACACAACCGTAAACGTATATGTCCTAATATTTCAAATACATAGCATCTTCTTGTTGGTATATCATGAACAATCCAATTATATGCAGCTTGGAAGACCTGTCAAGGCATAAAAGTTATGCTGAATATAATTTAAAAAATTATAAATGCAATTTAAGTACTTATGATTATATGTGCATTTTATATAATACAATAATGATAATGAAATTAAACATTGAAGTGAATACAACATGAAAATGACAAACCTGGAATTCTGTATCAATATGAATGTAATCACTACTAAGAAAATGAACAAGGTGTTCTTTCGGCAGATCCAAGAATTCTTCCTCTTGAGATACTTGAGGAAAATTGACTTGTATAAAACGTAGGGCAGTCTCCAGAAGGTCTAATCTGTTATGAGCTTCTGCAAATCTGTTCAATTATTATTTAGATTATTTTACAAGTTTATAATCCTCATTAATCTTGTTAATTGTTTCATTCAAAAAGGTCTTACCTATAAATCCCAAGGGCATTTGAATAATGAAGCTGCTGTTTCAAATACGCAATGCATCCAGACACTACTTCATCCAATTCAAGCATATCAGCAGCTGCAAATAATTCTTGAACATTGTCCTCTGTGATATCGACATTTCCAGTATAAATAAAATCAATCAAAATAGACAATATATTAGCCGATACTGAATGAATTTCCACTAATTCTTGTTGTTCCTCTACAAGACCACCAGTGAACATAGCATTGAAGTATGCACTTCCAGCTGCTAACACTGATCTGTGTGCTCTAATGACGCTATCACCAGCAATTAAACCCACATCACTAAATTGGTTCTTTAGTCTTTGAGCATTTAAATTTCTTAAAACTTTTGGGGCATATTGCCCCACAGCATAAACGATATTAGAAACATCAGAAGTTTGTTTTACAGGTTGCGTTACAAATCCCATATTATTATAATTTTGGCCATTCTTTATTGGTGGCACTGCACCATCCGCCATGAAACCATCAAGTTGTCCTTTATCTGCAGTTCCTTTGGAAAAGAAAGGAATACTTAACAACATTTTTCATTCTAACAATACTATTAGCAACGATATAATGAAAATGTTTAATCTTACAGACATTTTAACAAATGACTTCTTTTCTCAGGTATAATATAAAAGATTATGAACATATTTTTTCCCGGTGTTCCATTAAACCCTTGAGTACATTTGATGGCTCACATTGAAATTACATTTCAAATCGAGACAATATTTAACATGTACATTCTTGTTTATGTGAGAGTAATTAGTATCAGTATCGATTGACCGACTACCGAATAACTTAATACTAAAAAATTAAGTCTGTTCTATACGCAAAAATCTTTTCAAATAAACCAGTACCCAAAAGGTTAATGGGGCAAATCAAATAATGCATTTTGAAAGTAATGTTTATATTATAGTATTTGGGAGGATTTTACCAAATTTTACAATAAAACAGAGTTCAATCAAAAATGATTTAAAGAATCTATTAAGATCTTTTCATATCAACCTTACCACTGAGAAGTTCATTATTGACATATCATATTACATAATTTTCTAAAGTATATGTAGTAACATAGAATTTAAGAATGAATTATTCTTTACATAAGAAACACAGTAAGCTCTTTTTTATGAGGTCAATACTGTCATAACACAAAAGTTATTATTATACGTGTGTGTGTATATATATATATATATGGACAGCATAGATATACCTGTGATTTAAGGACTAAGAAATTAAATCCAAGAATACTTACGACATATACGCGAAAGCACCTTATAGACGCTACGAAATGATTTTGTATTATTTTTCCCTTTTAAACGCATCACTACCATCACATTTTCTCTTGATTTATTCCTGCTGAGCGCCACTCACAATTTGATCCATTAACTTTATTAGCGTGTTAGGAATTAGTTACTGATTCGTTAATAAGAAATCTGACATATGTCAAATAACCTATTTAGTATATGAAAGTAGCTACAGGAGAATCACTATTAAGAACGTACCCTTGTACCACACCTACATAAGAACTTATGAATATCAATTTATAAATTACACACGAATAAAATGCATCTGTCGTTATTAAATGTAAATCGACTTTTTGCCCGTTAAATATAAAAAAGAACTCATTCTTTTTATATCTTTATAGTATTAAAGCGAAGCTATTTCCTCACTTGCTCCAATTCGTTCGATTTTGGTAATTCAATTATGGGTTCATTGCCTCACAGTTACGCCAACTATAGAAGTGTGTGCTATTATTGCACATATATAACAAAGCCCAAAAGATGTATTCTCAATATTTTCTGATTAAATATGTTTTACAATGATTTCTCCAGAAACATATTTATAGCTGCATCTGTGTTTGTGAATAAAACAAAACGTTTTTTCAAATCAGCTGATTCGTATTTGTATTGGCACGAATGGTACCGCCTTTAGCCTCGTTCGTTATGTATAACAAATGTATATATATTCGTCCACTCTCCTTGAAATTAGATTCCCTTTCATTATCTGGAAACACAACGCTTTTGAATCCGAAAATTGAATTCTTATCTCTTTTTAGATATACACAAAAATTATATCGGATAGTTGTATAGTTAATTAAACCGAAAATGACAAGTATTTCAAGAGGGAGGAAAACCCCGACAAAACTTAAGGTACGGCAATTAGTAGTGCACTATAGTCACGTTTTATAGGGGTTAAGATTTCTCGTATTTACTATATGATTTGTTTCAGAGTATGGGGAATCATGAATTTTTAAATCGAATAAAAAAATCACTTTATTATTCAAAATTACCGATGACCGATTGTCTTAGCTTTCCTGTTACTGGTAACTACAGCTATGCTTTGATAGTTATTGTCTGTGCATGTTATGTTAAAAATTGTTATATTTTTATTGACAGTATTTTAATATCATAGATATCTTTAAAAAATTCATAGGAATTATTGTAAGTCATATTGGATATTGCAACATATTGCATATGTATTATAAATCATGTTTAAAAGTTTACCTTCCAATTTCTACTTGTCATAATAAAATTATGTAAACAATGAAAACTGCACCTGCTAATTACATAATAAAGGTATGTTCATTGTTAGAGTTAGCGGCAGAACTTTTCACCGAAGTAAAGAGTGGACGTACTTTAGAACGATTAGATGTGGAAGAGGCAAGCAGAATTTCAAGAAATGCATGCGTGTCTCCTTGCTCACTTGTATTAGCATTATTGTATTTAGAAAGGCTGAAGGACTGCAATCCAGAATATCTTCAAAGAGTAGCACCCTCCGAGCTCTTTCTTGTATCATTGGTAATGTTCATTAAATATTAAATCAAATATTCCCGTAAGAAATGTCGTCGTTTAGTATATATTTCTTCTCCTCTGCAGATGGTGGCCACCAAATTCTTAAACGATGATGGAGAAGATGATGAAGTCTTTAATACAGAGTGGGCACAATCTGGTGATTTAAGCTTATCTCATATGAATCAGTTAGAAAAAGATTTCCTTAAAGCCATTGTAAGTAAGACATAATAAATACACACACACTATTAATAATTTTATAGAAATTAATTTCTATTAATTATTTAGGATTGGGCAGTGTTTGTCCATAATCAAGATTTTTGGGAGAGACTACAAAGATTAGAAAAAGATGTAGCATATAAAGAAGCACAAAAAAGGGGCTGGTACTCTTACACGGAGTTAAGTTGTTTAATGAATTCAGTGCAACTAGTGGCAGTGGCACATGCAGTAATAAATGTATCTTCCATTTGTCTGGCGACGTATGCTGCAGGAGTAGTGACCCTTTTGGGATCTGCTTTAGTTGCAAGCTATTTTCCAGGAACAGTACTTACTTCGAGACAGATATCTAGTCCTACTAATATAACAAAAACAGAGTTAAATTCAGTGTTGAACGTAAAATCAACAGCTGTTGAAACTATATCCGAAGATATTCTAACTGCTAATTTTATGTCTACCTCGTTGAACTGTAATGAGACTCAAGAAGATTGCGAAAATATTAAATCTGAAGAAATTGGCAACTTAAGTTGGGAGTGGTGGTTAAATTCTGTTATGACCTGGTTACCAGAATACTCAAATTCAGGATTTAAAAAAGCTACACACACAATGAACGATAAAATTGAAGATACAAATGTATTTGTAACTACAAAGTTTTTGTTCGATACTACAACATTGATGCAAGATCCAGACGACATTGTAATGGAGGTAAAATGGAAGCAAATACTAGGTATAGATTTGAAACTCTTACTGCACGATTGGAAACATTATGCAAATTATGTTACAAAAATAACTCTTGGTTATCAGCACTGAAGTTAGAAACTATCTTTTATACGTATATGAATTTTAAAGAAAGTGTAAATGCGATATCTTTATTAGAATGATTTACAATAAGTATATTTTTTGTACTAACTTGTAAACATATAGATAACTTCTATACTAACAAAGTATTTTTTTCAATAAATGTATTAGATACAACAAATATTTGTGTAAGTAATACGATATAACCCTTAAAAGTATCTTTCAGTTATCAATAATATTATAATTTATTAAAAAATATTAAAAATAAGTAAACACGGCGCATTTTACTATTTTAATATTAACATTAATATATTACAGCTGTTTTACAGTACATTACATCTCTTCTATACACATTCATACATTACATACATTGAATACATCGGAAAATAAATGTTACACTAACATCAGTATCAACATAACTTAAAATTGCACATCACGAAAATATTTTTAATTTATTTATATTGTACAACGAATGAGAGTGTATTGTTTTCAGTTTATTTATCATATACTTACTGTTAGAAATAGAAATTAATCTTTTACTAATACAGATAAAATTTTTAAACAGCTGCTACTCACAACTTTAACTATTATCATGTAAAAGAGAACTTATAGCAATTGGTGTCATTCCAAGGAGGCAGCCAATGGTCACTCCAATAACTCGTCCCTAAATTATTATATATTACTTTTTTTATACAGACAGAACCATTAAGTAGTTAAGTTGTCATAAAGATAATCATATCATACCACATTGGCAGCTACCCTTGTCTTTGGCAAATTTAATTGTATAGGAGTCAACTTTGGTGCCTCGAATCCAACTTTCTGAGCAAACATCTCGACATAATGCACAGATCCAATTCCTATTATATCAGAGACCGTATTTCCTAAAGCTGCAGCTGTCATAGTTGATATTGGAAATTTTGTATTTAACACCATTTCAATTTGATCTCCCTAAAATATTTATGTTACTAGTTTGACAATAAATTGCATAACCTATGATACGTACAGCAACAATCATGATGAAGTTGTCAAGAAAACCAAAGCCAATGAATGGAATTGCGTTTGCAATCGCAACTGTAAAAACAGTGTTTAATGTTATTATTACAATCTCATTTCTGTATTTATTAATCATTGTTTAATCTATTGCACTTCAAATTTGTAATATCATGCGAATATACGTATATATACCCTAAGTAACTTAAAGATCTAAGAATCAAAAGCACATTTTTATTCTGTTACTATTAAATATATTAGTGTATTCGATCATTGGAAATTAGATATCATACCTAATATCAGTACTTTTGTAGATGGTTCTGGAACATTTTCAACTGTAATTGAAAAAAAAAACAATATAAATATATGTATTTATGAAATATTATACTGATCTAATATAAAATATTAAATTGCATTAACAAAGTAACTTTTATGACACATTTTTCCTCTTGGAAAGAAATAATATTTACTTCATGCGTTTAACCTTTCATTTGTAAATATAATGAAATAAAAATAATCACGGTCTATATCGTGAATATAGTTAAAAAAAGAAGATAATCGTATCTAATGATAACTTTCCATGATTGTTGTATCAACGAAAATGTCTACCTTCGTACATTAGAATTTTTAGGACAATTAATGAAGTAAATACACAAAACTTTGAGAAATAAAACTTTATTAAAATAAAAATACATTTTCCATCTACCTAAAAATGCTTACATAAAAACTTAATAGACAGTTCCCAAGTATATTGCATAAATGAAAAGTATAGTGAGAAACGTTTTCTACATTATTTTTGGGTGATACAAAGTTTTAAACCATGCAATGTTACAAATGCATATTATACATCAGAATTACCTTAAATAGAACTACATGTTAAAATACTTTAATTATTCTGTAAAATTTTTAAAATCATCTAACAATGTAACATTATACTTTAACATTTCAAAACTGTTGGTCCCAAACACAATCATGATAGTGTTTAAAGACAAAATATAAACCAATATTTTGAAACTATATTCGAAAGTACACAGTTAATGCCAGGAAAAACGGAAGGTAAAATATAAAAATTATTTATAACAGATTGCAGGAAATTTGTGCAGACAGAGTTTCAGATAGTAGAAATTTCTGTTCCCTTGTTTGAAAAAGTGTAATTTAAAGTATGTAATGAAATATATTTTCTACAAAGTGTAAAAATATATTAGTTATATATGTTTTGCTTAGAGATTTGCCATGATAAACTTTCCTGAAATGTTTTTCTTTTCTTGAAGCTAAAGTGTTGCGAATAATTTTTTATTCGATATCAAATGAAATAGGGAGAAAATGTATAACATATTACCTAAGTGTGGCACTGTAGGAGTCTTTTTAAAATATCCAGAAAGTTCAGTCAGAATAGAGAGAAGCAAGTGAAAGAATTAGAACACATAATCGAATAAAGTATGTAATGCAACATGCAGGAAAAAGACTTACAGAATAACGTCCATGTGGAATGCGATGGAACAAAAAAGTTCATACTGTTAAATAATAATGAAAATTACAATGGATCATAATATGATTATAATAACGATTTTAATACAAAGAATTGGAATTATTAGTAATACACATTATTTTATAATAATTGTATATTATGTTAATAGTCATTAACTATTATTTAAAACTATCAAAATAATGTTTTGAGGGCCCTACCATACTTGCGGAGGAGCCAATCGTCAGGCACAGGGCAATAAGTACCTGTAGGATCTACATCGCCCAACGATGGTACCTTACTAGGTCTCCCAAATTTACTTCTCCAACGGAATGCTGCCAGCTGACCTAAACAAAATAGGTCAAAACAGTTGCTTTTCGTATCATAAATATTTGATATAATACGTAATTACTAAGTTGCAAATACAGCATGTTGATATACCATATACATAAAAAGTAACGATTCAATGAAACAATTACCTTCAAATCCAGCTTTATCTTCTTGCGACTTGCTTTCTTGAAGAGCATTTAAGAATATATCTCGTTCTTCCGAAGTAAGTTTAGACGTGAGCTCTTTAGCCTGCTGTTTTGTCAAAGTACGGAAATTTTCGGCCGTAATCGGCGTTGTCGAGGATAGTGTACCTTGACTATTATGAAACGTTTTCAGCATTTCACACGAATTAACCATACATGCCGATGTCAGGCATTTTTTTGTCAAGAAATTATTAACGCAAAACAGCTTGCGCTGATGACAATGATATGACCGCGAGAAACTTTTACATAAGTGCATAATTTCACGTGGAAAGAAAGCAACTTGCAAATTTAGGGCTGTCATTGTCAGATTCGTCATTAGAAAATTAAAGGCACTTAAAAGTAATAATATTATTTAAGAATCAAGAATTAAACACGATGAATGGAACATTTACTGTTAACAATACAGATCTATAATTTCAACTAGTTAAGAATGATCAAACTTCAAGTGGAGAGATTTTTCGATAAACTTGATTCTTCAAGAGGAATCCTGATAAACATACACCCGCATCTACCCCGATTTTAATCGATTTGCAGCAACTGGCGCCAACTTGATTTTGCACCATTGTAGCAACTATATTTTGGTGAGAAATTAATGTGATTCAAAAATTCTCTATAACGGTTTGTTCATTTACAATGTAACCAACTGTAATTTTATCTTCCATCGTCGACACAGTACGTTATACGTTAATTTCAAATATTTGTTTCTTTCGGTTTTTTGCTTTATGGTTCTTTAACAGATAGGCGTGTTGATATTAATTATTTAATTGCTAAAATAGCTTAACAGCCGGAAACAAATTGTTTATGTATGACACGCTTTTATCGTATTGATCTTCCTTTTCTTTGAAATCTTTCAGAAATGATGCTTGTAATACTTTTTATTATAACTTTAATATTATTCATTCAACATAATTGCAGTTTAAACTTGTATCCCTACACTGTTTATACTTAGTGTATTTAATGGTAACTAGAAATGATTTAATACTACTCTTATAATGTGCAATTAAATTAACTTGTCATCTACAGAACATGCTAAATGATATTGTAGTTGCGTATTCTTAAGTTTTCTATCATTTTGTATGTTATAAAAATGCTTGCAACAATATAACGTGTACTTAGTCTTTGATAACATTCGCCGAAGATGTTGTCCTAAAGGAATGTAATTTTATTCTAAAATCAATCGAATAATTCTCAGAAAACATGAAAGCGTAAATGTATCATTACTTACTGCTATTAATTATGACTAATTCATGGAAATATTCAATTCGATAATGATTTATAATCTTTCATATCATGTTGATGCACAATGCTTTATTATTAAATTATGTCACCTTGATATACATTGTTTAATAACTTTACATTGATTAAATTACGGATTTACCGCCTTTTCCATTAATTCTTGATTGTTTTTCTGAATGGCGCTTGCGGCGCCAAAATGACTTTAGTTGTTCACAGAGGATAGTTTACGATAAACTAGTGATGCCAGGACGTGGGATTTTTCCCAATACATGCGCACTACCTAATCCTCAGTAACGTATATACTTCACTCAAATATGGGGTATCGTTAGACCCCCGTGACAATTGAAATACTGTAGAAATTACAGGAAGAGGACATTTTTAAAAGAATTAACATATTTACTCGGAAATAAATGAATATATATTTTTTTATTATTCAATATATTATATAACATTACGCGACTCACCTTCACTTTAACGAAAAACGCGGGAAACGACTGGTAAGGGCCCCTTATGCGTACATACTGTTGCACATAGATACGTCCGTGGAAACAACTGCCGTCGAGCTGTGACGTCAGCATGCACATGCGCACGAAGGCTCCCACGCGGGAGAAAATCCCACGTCCTGGCATCACTGAGTTTACCGTGTTGAAAGCTTCGAGACATAGCGAGTATCGTAATCAGCAAGTTAAAAGTGCAATTTTTTCGCAACGACCAAATTATTTTGGTTGCCAATTACACGGAAGTTAAGGCAGTGCGGACAATAAACAATTATTGTCTGTGATATGCCTATTATCAATAGCATCCCCAGTGGCCATCCTATAGCTGTACAAGTTTTGGTCGCCGACGCTACTTTGTGTAATATACATTTATCGCATTTCCACTGAAGGTAGGATCAAGAAGAAACAGCACAGAATGCATGCGTTCTCGGAATGCATCGCGCTCTCCGAAAACGTATCATTATTTGTGCACCTACTTTTACTTTTTGAAAAGCAGGTGTTTGCACGAAATTGGCGTCTCCTTACATACTTAGTCAATTAGATGGAGGATGTTTTCCCGCCGTTTCGTTAAAGATTGTTTAGGGTAGGAAATTATTTTGCTAAACGTCTCTTTCGTCTCTCATGCAAAACGAATTACACGTTTTAAGAACGTTGCAGATGATTTTAAATGGGTTAATATTAATTTTGCAATTTACCTCCTTTGAAACACTCCATAGTATATAGAATTATATATACAGGGTGAGTCACCAAAAGCGAGTCGCGTAAATAACATTCAATTTTTGGGAAACATCGAAATGTTTTAAATGAATGTTACTTGATTTTGAGCGGATTATTAGATTGAGAAAACATTTATTTTCAAGTGAACGTCCACCGAATTTTTCAAAACCGTTTTTATTCCTTGAAAATATAACCGCATATTTGGAAACATAAACGATTTTGACCGTTCTTAAGTTAAATTTTAACATTACGATTACTAACGACCACTCAAGGTCACTAGCGTCATAAATGCAAAATAAAAATTCACTGTAAATACTTCTGAATGAGTATATCCTGGGTTTTATTAATAAAAGAAATCTTTTAACATGCCACAACAATCTTCAAAGTTCAAACAAGAATATGAATAATGAACTACTACAGGAAATAATCAAAATGATGACCAGCTATAGAAACACAGTCTATGAAATATTAACAAACAGATTCTATTACGCGTTTAAGTGTTTCTTGCATTATTTCTCTATTATTATTAGACATATCTTAGACTTACTCTTTTAATGCTCTTTAACAAAAAATTCAATATTGTCAGATTAATTAATACGTCAGTTTTCCCCTTTTCAAGGCTCTTTGAAAAGCAAAAATCTTATGTTTTAAAACCTTTCTCTATACTTCAAAAATGAAGAGTTGTTTTAGTGGTTTGTTTATGGTAACTCATCCCATATACAGAATTCTATAGGATTATAAACCATTTAAAAAGTATTAGTACTCAAACATGTTGAGCTAAAGAAAGATATTTACAAATGTTTGTGCAATTTATTTACATTAGATAAAAATCATATATTTAGACGAAAGGTTCAATATTTGTTGAAAACATTCAATATTTTAGACTGTTACATTTAACGTTAAAATTAGTTTGAGTCTCAAAGATGTTATAAACATTATAACATAAAAGTTACACGAATGAAAATTATAAACATATTAGTAATATACACTTTAATGACTTAATTTTTTATATTGATACAAATGAATCAGAATATGAAATTGGAAAGAATTATATTATTTGCATTAACTTTTTAAGTTTATTTTAGAATAATGTTACATGGTAACAGAAGATATACGTTTGATTGGGGACAACAGTTATTTCAGTAGAGGGTGTCAACCTGAATATATATTATTTATTTATTTTTCTATAATTTTCAAATTTTTGCTGACTGTGGTTTTAATACGTATATGTTGTTGATAGTGAATAGTTGAATTATAAATAAAAATAAATATTCTGTAATGTTATAGTTTAACTAAAGGGTACTACTTATGCCATATGTATTGATATATGGTTTACACTATTATTATTTCTTTGTTTTACAGTTACTGTAAAAGATATAGAACAATGAGTACAGCAGTGGAAAATGGAGGTGGCGATAATGCCTCCAAGAAAAAAACCATTGAGGGTATATATCAGAAAAAATCTCAATTAGAACATATTTTATTGCGTCCTGACACGTATATCGGATCTGTTGAGCCTGTCACAGAACTGATGTGGATTTATGATAAAGAAAAGGAAGCTATGATACAGAAGGAAATAAAGTATGTTCCTGGTCTGTATAAAATATTTGATGAGATTTTAGTAAATGCAGCTGACAACAAACAAAGAGATCCCAGTATGGACATGATTAAGATTGACATTGATTCGTGAGTAAATTTCATTTAATATGGAAAACGATTATAAAAGAAGAAATAGAAAAAAAATTCATTCAATACAAATAATTTTTTATTGTATCCTTTTATAGAGAAAATAATACTATATCTGTGTGGAATAATGGTAAAGGTATTCCCGTTGTCATTCACAAGGGAGAAAATATGTATGTGCCCACAATGATATTTGGACACTTGCTGACATCATCTAATTACGATGATGAAGAGGAGAAAGTAACTGGCGGTAGAAATGGTTATGGTGCCAAATTATGTAATATTTTTAGCCACCGTTTTACGCTTGAAACTGCCTCAAAGGAATATGCAAAATCGTTAAAACAAGTAATTTTCTGCAAATAATTGCATCTTTAAGATAAAACTTCATGAAATTAATTGAAATTATATTTTACAGACATGGGGCAATAACATGGGAAAAGTCAGTGAACCCAGAATTAAAGAATTCCATTCGGAAGACTTTACAAAAGTCACATTTTCGCCAGACTTAGCAAAATTTAAGATGCAATCTCTAGACGATGATATAGTGGCCCTGATGTCTCGAAGAGCTTTTGACATAGCAGCATCCACCAGAGGTGTCAAAGTTTTTCTCAATGGGACTAGAGTTCCGATAAAAAATTTTAAGGAATACGTTGAATTGTACATTAAGGGTAAAGAAGATGATGCTGGTAATCCTTTGAAAGTAGTATATGAAAATTGTGGGCCTCGTTGGGAAGTAGCTCTCACAATGTCTGACAAAGGTTACCAACAAATGTCTTTTGTAAATAGTATTGCAACGACAAAGGTCAGTTTAAAAAAAACAGGACAATCAAAGTTTATTGCCTTTCCATTGAATTAATAAAAAAGATAATAAACATTTCCATTCTCTTTCGCCAGGGGGGTCGACATGTTGATCATGTGTCAGAGTTAATAGTAAAACAACTAACAGAAACATTGAAAAAGAGAAATAAAGCTGGAATAGCTATCAAACCGTTTCAAATAAAAAATCATCTTTGGATTTTTGTTAATTGCCTCATTAACAATCCTACATTCGATTCTCAGACCAAAGAAAATATGACGTTGCAACCTAAAAGTTTTGGTTCTAAATGCGCATTAGGTGACAAATTTATCACATCTGTAAGTATAAATTCTGTTAGTACTAAAATTTTGCCAAACATTATTACAATTTGTTTTACTTCAATGTGTAGGTAACAAAAATTGGCATTGTAGAAGCAGTTTTGTCATGGGCTAAATTTAAAGCTGATAGCCAACTTCAAAAATTGGGACCTAAATCAAAGCAAAGAAAACTTCAAGGTAAATTGAAAACATATATACATGTTCCGCGCGCGCGTGTGTGTGTGTGTATTCCTAATCATATAAATAATAAATATATTAAACATGACTTTATCACCCATCGCCATTTGTGTAGGTATACCAAAATTAGAAGATGCTAACGATGCGGGGACTGGTAGATCATTGGAATGTACACTTATATTAACTGAGGGAGATTCAGCTAAAACTATGGCTGTATCTGGAATTTCTTCGATAGGTCGGGATAAATATGGTATATTTCCTTTAAGAGGTAAGTGTTTAACAACTGTATTATCAAATTACTGCTGTTATATGATTCTCTATATTTATTAAATGTACTCAATTTAGGTAAAATGTTAAATGTGAGAGAAGCAACACATAAACAAATCTTGGAGAATGCAGAAATTAATAATCTCATCAAAATTCTCGGACTTCAATATAAGAAAAAGTATGAAAGTCGGGATGATCTAAAAACATTGCGTTACGGAAAAATGATGATAATGACAGATCAGGATCAGGTTAATAATAATTTCAATTATCCCCTATACCTGCTGTAAACATGAATAAAATTTTTCATTTGTTTGTTTAGGATGGCTCCCATATCAAAGGTCTTTTAATCAATTTTATACATCATAACTGGCCGTCATTATTGAAACTCAACTTCATAGAAGAATTTATTACACCTATTGTTAAAGCTACGAAAGGGAATAAAGTGTTCAGCTTCTTTTCCCTACCAGAATTCGAATTGTGGAAAAAAGAAACTGAAAATTTTCACACCTATAAAATCAAATACTACAAAGGTTTTTATTTTATAGTATGGATATTATTTTGTTGCTATAATAATTTTCGTGATACATTGCAATGTTACTTTTTGCGACATAGGTTTGGGTACTTCCACTGCTAAAGAGGCAAAGGAGTACTTTGAAAATATGGCCAGGCATAGAATTCGATTTAGGTACGATGGAGATCAAGATGATCAAAACATTATTATGGCATTCAGTAAAAAATGTGCCGATCAGCGTAAAGATTGGTTAATGAAACACATGGATGAAACGAAGAGGCGAAAAGAAATTGGCCTCGGCGAACGTTACCTTTATGAAAAAGATACACGCACCGTATCTTTTACAGATTTCATTAATGTCGAATTAGTTTTATACAGTAATTACGACAACGTCCGATCTATACCGAATATGATCGATGGTTTTAAACCGGGACAGCGAAAAGTGCTATATACGTGTTTAAAACGTAACGATAAACGTGAAGTGAAGGTCGCTCAATTGGCTGGTTCTGTTGCCGAGCATTCGGCGTATCATCATGGTGAAATGTCTCTTATGGCAACTATAATTAATATTGCACAAAACTTTGTAGGAAGTAATAACATTAATTTACTTCAACCTATTGGTCAGTTTGGTACAAGACTCACAGGAGGAAAGGATGCAGCAAGCCCTAGATATATTTTCACAATGCTGAGGTATCTGCATTTTTTAATAGTGTTACATTTAAAAGGAGAAGAGGAACTTATGTATCGTTTCATTCTAATATAGTCCATTGGCAAGATTCATATTCCACAAACATGACGATGCTTTATTGAAAAACGAATATGACGATAATCAAAAGATTGAGCCAGTTTTTTATATACCAATAATACCAATGGTGTTAGTAAACGGTGCTGACGGTATCGGTACCGGATGGATGACGAAAATTCCCAATTATAATCCCAGAGAAATCATTGAGAATTTATACAGAATGATAGATGGTGCTGACCCTAAGCCTATGGTATTACTTTCCTGGAAAATATGCTTTATACTTAATTATGTACTGTATACTCATTCGTCTTTTTTTTCGTAGATTCCATACTACAAGAATTTTAAAGGAGTTATAGAAAGCTGCGGCGATTTTAGATATATTATTAATGGAGAAATTTCAGTGATAGGTCCAGACAAAGTCGAAATAACTGAACTTCCGGTTGGTACTTGGACACAAACATACAAGGAAACTGTTTTGGAGCCAATGTTACACGGAACAGAAAAAACACCAGCTGTTATTACGTAAATATAAATGATATTATTCACACAAAATTAATTCTGATAAGTATAAGTAAATTCTTATTATACATATTTGATAAATTTTTCAGAGATTACAAAGAATATAATACGGATACGGCAGTACATTTCATTGTGATTTTAAATCGTGATAAGTTGATTGAACTGGAAAGAGATGGTCTTCACAAAGCGTTTAAATTACAATCAACAACAACTATTACATCTATGGTGAGACATTAAATTATATTTCCTGAGATGTAACATACAACGAAGGATATAATTTATTTATTTTTACACAGTGTACATTTGATGAAAACCGATGCCTCAAAAGGTACGATAGTGTGATTCAGTTATTGAAAGACTTTTACAGAGTGAGACTAGAAACTTATTACAAAAGGAAGGAGTATTTGGAGGGTATTCTACAAGCAGAATCAGCTAAATTATCAAATCAAGCACGGTTTATATTGGAGAAATGTGATGGAACATTAGTAATTGAAAATAAGAAGAAGAAAGACATGATAGCGGAATTAGTTAGACGGAATTACGAAAGCGATCCAGTTATTGCGTGGAAGTTAACCCAAGATAGGGAGGAAGTTTTGGTAAATACTTTTTCATATTTTTAGGACCAATATTGAAATATAATATTTAATTCTTAAAACTCAATTCCTGTGCTACATTAGGAAGCTCAAGTAAGTAACAAGAGAAATTATAGATTACCTCGACTGTATAACGTTTAATGGGGCAGCGTGTAAGATTTATTTTTTCTTTTCTAATAATAAGAAGACTACGTCGATCTCTGTAACCATCGACCGCAATATAATATTCATTAATATTAACTAAAGGAATTCTGTCAAAAAGAACTTAACGTTTTACTTTCGATATTATTTTTACGATTTATTCTCTATTGATAGAAATCAAGCTATTAGGTATTTGTCTGTATTACAAAAGAAATTAAAATATAATAATTATGTAATACTGATTTATGTTGGCACAAACGCACAGATCAAAAACAAACGAATGCTATTTTATATGTATATATATATATAAAAAGATTGTTTCTTCTATTTGAATAGACACAGCAAGGAGAGAATGCTGAAGACGATGAAGTTCAAACAGTAGCGGCTATATCAAAGGAAAACTTTGACTATTTGCTTGGGATGACATTATGGAGTCTAACAAAAGAGAAGAAAGATGAACTGCTGCGTCAGAGAGATGAAAAAGTAGCAGAATTAAAAAGATTGCAGCTTCGTACGCCTGAATCTTTATGGAAAGAAGATTTGGACAATTTACTGGCTGAATTAAATAAGGTAAATTAATTGTATTATTGAAACATTGTAAAGTTTTCAATTCTTATATATAATTCTACTATAGGTAGAAGAAAAGGAACGAAAAGATAATTCGAAGACGCAACAAAACATCAAGAAACCGCCAGCAAAATATTACAATTCGGACGATATACGTCGGGTAGTTCCCACAATCGATACGGAACTGAAAAGAAAAATTGAAAAGGCAGACATTGTAACGAAAGATAAGAAGGATGGCGTAAAGAAGCAACCAAAGGTAAGATACGTAAACTTTAAAAAAAATATCAATCGTTAACGCAGTATTTTAATTAATGAAAAATGGTTTTCACACGAAATTTGTTAATAGGTAAAGAAAGAAGCTGCAGAAGAAAAGGACGAGTTTGATTTATTGGTCGAGACGAATTCTAAGTCTCTCGAAGAAAGAGGAGCCATTTCTCCAGAAAAAATAGAAAAGAAAGCTGCTGGTAAAAAAGGTATTAACATAATACTGATAGTAAATATTCAACATCTGCATGCAGTATGTTTCATTTAGCTGGAAGTGATCGAATTTCTCACAAAGGATTGAAGTTAGAAAAAAGTGTTTGGTCTGAAGGAGCGTATCATATTTGACAAATTATTTTTGGCAGGCCCAATAGTCCCTAGATAATCTTTATCATTCATGACATTTTTAATACCCTTTTTTAAATAAAGAATGCCTAGATAAGTTGGGTTCTGCATTCAAAATTATATAGTTTTATTTAAAAAGAATGAAGTGGGATAGAAAAACACGCGAGACAACTTTTATTGAAAGATTCTTTTTTAGAAATTTAATTCCTTGCGAGATATTCGATCGTTTCGGTTAAACGAAATATGCTGTACATGAAATGCTCATATATGATTTTCATAGGAATGAAACAAACGACGTTATCCTTCAAACCGAAAGCTGCCAAAAAAGAAAAGGTTGACAAAAAGAAAGATAAAGACAACGACAGTAATAGCATTGATTTTGGTAGCATTTCTCCGCCTCCGCCACCTCGTACATCTAGGAGAGCTGCAGGTATTTACATTAATTTTTGACGTTTTGTCTAAAATTACCATCAAGAGATTGCATTTGAAAACTATGCATTTTTTATTACAGCTAAAAAGAATTATACCTTAAGTAGCGACGACTCCGATACGAGTGATGAATTGCATATCCTTTCTTCGGATTCGGAGCAGTAAGTTCGTCACAGAATTATACAAACAATCTTTACATAAATATCTCAAAAGTATTTTCTAATATATTATTTCCGATACAGGCAGAAATCAAAATCTGCGTTAGTTATTAATAGCGATTCCGATGACAATTTTAAAAGTAACAAGGCACCATCTCCAAAACGTAAGTACAGTGACGTACGTAATTATAATACTTAATAATCGAATACTATTATCGATACAGTTGTAATATCGAGAAATTTCGAGTACACACTCGTAATTAGTTTAAGTGATTGGGACGAGACGTTACGGTGGATAAAAGACAGATACTTTAAGGGAAAACGGCTCCTCGAATCATAGGGCCCCTCGGGCCTGGGAAAGTCTTCAGAGTGACATATGTGCTTGGGAGTGAGTGCCGTTTTTCCTCGATTGACTGAGATTGTGCTACAAAACAAGGACACATAACCTTTAACTCTTTTACAACAGACTTTGAAACGTACCGCGCGCTTTTATACGACATTCTTTCAATTGCAAGGTCTACCGAGAACAGCGAAATTTTGTGTCAGCGTACATTTTTCATAAGATATATTAAAATAATCAAAACACTGGATTCCACAATGTTAAACCGATAGAGTTGATGAACATAAGCCAAGATATAGTTAAATATTGTGCTATATTATAGACGCACTCAGTTTATTTCGTGTAACGTAAATTGAGTGCCTATAGACGGTTATCGTGTTAACGAAGCAGCCTATTTCAAACGTCTTTAGGGGCAAACAGTAACCAAAGGGTTAAAAACCCTTTAAAAGGGGGACTCACGGACGAAGACCCAGTTATTATCACGCAGGTGATTATTGATAGAGATACGTATTACAGGAAGACTTTTACGGAGTACATTACGGAGAATTACGGTGGCGTAGTTAACTGTAGACGGGAATACGCACTGCCCTGTCTTATCCCAATTAATTATTATATTGTATAATTCTTACACAATTATATAACAATTTGATATCATTTGTTTTTCTGTTACAGCAGGTGCCGAAGAACTTTTTGATTCTTTGGTTGGTAACAGCTCTCCTGAAAAACAACAGAAATCTATCAGATCATCGTCTGGAGAAGATTCACCTGTGAAATTCGCGTTGCCAAAGAAATGTAATTTTTAAGTGCATGAAAAATGAACTCTATTTTATCCTTGTATTTTTCATAACTTCTATATGTTTCCTGTCTTTTAGCGGCTGCCAAAAAGAAAACCGAAAACGGTGGGGGGAAAGGTGTCAAAAGACAATTAAAGAAAAAAGTAGTTTCTTCGGATTCAGAATCGGACGAATCCTTATTTTTGGCGAAACAAAATCCCGTAAGTAACATTTACAAGTTATGTCGTATAAGTGTACGAATTTTATGTAGTTTTTATTTGAAATGTGATATTTGTGAAGTATTTATAGAACGATAGATACTTACGATTTAATCTGCATTATTTGAAATAATTGAGAATGCATTATTGGTACAGTCGAAGAAGAGAAAGAAAAAATCCGAATCAGAAGGTGATAGTAGCTTGGATATCATAGAAGATTCACCAGCTTCACAGCGAAAGTCTGCAGGCAGGGCTCGAAAACCAATTTCATACGCTCAAAAATCGGATGACGATGATGACTCCGATTGAATAATGTTTTCTGACATTTTTTAAATATAGCGAAAAGAGTAATTAGACATTTGTTCGAATGTGTCGCAAATTGTGAAAACACGGCCTCGACTTATATCACAATTCCAGACTTTTTAAAGAATTTTCACCGTGATTCTTTATCAAGGTATTAGCAATTTTATATAACACTATGTGTATATACGTATATGAAATTTGATATAATTACACTCATTAACGCCGTATGTCAATTTTAAATGTGTACAGTACTTCTTCAGTACTATCGTCGTCTTTATCCTTCTTTTTGTCAGCTTTTCCGTTTTCGCCGCTTTCAGTTTGAAGGATAACAACGTTCGTTTTATTTCTATTAAAATCAAATATTAAAATTTCATGTACAGCGTAGTTCGTTTAATGGAAACGATCGAATATCTCGGAAGGAATAACTTCTAAAAAAAGACTGCTTTAAATAGAAGTTGTTTGGTGTGAAAATCTAATGCTTTAGTTCATTAAGATAATCGTACTGCGACGCGTCTATTTTGTACAAACATATTACGTAATACACGTGCAAGTATATGCGCGTGTGATTAAAATATTATATGTTCTGTTTAATACCTGTAACAGAACATATCTTATAAACCGTTTCGCAAAGAATCAGGCGTTTTTTTCAATGCTCATTCGATAATATAAAGTTTTTTTCTGTAACGTCGAGAAACAACTCCAATACGACAGAGTTTATCATTGTTTCATATAAATAATGTATCTTTCATTTTTGATTGTTAAAAACATTCAAATACTTCATAGCAATATCATCTACGAATCTCTGTTTTTTTTAAGTTTCAGACTATTCCTAGATTTCCTTGTTTCTTCTGTTCATTTTCGTTTTAAGTTGAATGTCAAATGAATGTATATGCTGGATGTCCCAGTCACCACGGTGTACAACCGGGCAATGGGTGATTCTAATTGAAAAATAAGATGAATATACAGAAAGAAAAATTTTCCATATAAGACAGTATCTTTTAAAAAGTGGGCTTTGGATATTTGCACCTTACCATCGTAACAGATTTGCAGAAATAGTTGATAGAACTGGTTGATAATGAAAGAGCGTAAGATAGTAAGGACAGCACATTTATATGAAAAAGTTTTATTATATATTTCTAATTTATTTTTTCACGTAGAGCTAAACCCTTTGTAGTATTACCACGCTTCCTGGCACATCCTGTATATACACGTATAATATAATAAGGGAATCGTACACCGTGATGCGAGATTTATGTTTAATTAATAAGTTTACTAATTTTAAATTATACACAAATACGTAAATTTATTGCTATAACGTTTCATACAACATCCTTGTCACAATTCCTGTTGTTCATTTGTGAGAAAGATCGTGACTATGCTGACACGCAGGGGCAATAAAAAAAATGATTTTGTTTTTGAAGTGCAACTGTCTAGTTTTAGAATCAAATTTTCTTTTTGATAATAATAATAATACGTTAAACCCTGGCCTCTGTAATATAAAGATACACAGAAGTAAAAAATATTACGTGACTTTTTCAAAAGATCATATAATCAGAGCAATCGTTAGCCTGTTATGCAACGAATTCTCAATGAAAAAAAATTTCATTTTTTTTTATAAAAATTTGCCTCCAATACATGCATTTTGCAATTTTATTAACGATACGTTTCTCAAGGAATCCCCATTATGTACAAATGCAAAATTGTTCCTATCGCAAAACATATAAACACTGCCTGATATAGATCCGGATTTTCTTTTCATCGTTACAAATGATCTCTGATGAGATTGATGAAATAAATGCTCGATAAATGAGTTCTTTTACTTTTTTTTCTTCCTTGTAAAATGATCTGATTTCCTAATCTCTTAGCTATCATTATCGAAAAACGATACTTTTTTGATGTAGAAGAAGAGTTTTCCGTAAATTTTACTGGCCAAAGTATTTTATATTCCCTGTCCAAGAAATAATAAGCATAATCGTCGCTTTTAATTATCGGCAAAAGTATCAAAATACCACGGGAATAACTTAGAAGATATCCGTATAAATATATTTTCTTCTTTATTTTAGTACTACCTTTAAGTACAAATTCATGTTTTTGTAACTGTTTGTTCCACCATACTTCATAATTCGAAATACGAAAGACGCGATGAATGGTGAACAATAGCATAAGAATTTCCAAACTTCGTTACGCGACAATTATGCATATTTTCCGCGTACTTGGACAAAAGTAACGAGTTCTTTTTTTTTAGTAGTTGACTAGTTTATCTTCGCACGTAGTTTACAAAAAAACACTTCTTCGAAGTAATTGGGCGTCAAGAAAGTATACGTTTTTTCGAAAAATTTGAATAATCTTAAGAGAAATAGGAGAGGGAAGCAGGAACGGTTGGCTTTTAGAATAGAAGCGATGGATCTAGTAGTAGACTCTGTTCAGACTTGTAATGTATTCTCCTCTGACCATACTTTACCAATCACTTCTGGTATTGAATCATCAATACCGTGCCCACATTGTACCAACAACATTACAACATTTTAACAACTCTCTATTACTCCCAAAAGCTGCAATTTGTCGACAGACGCGACTATAATACAAAGCAAGGGCACTTGATAAAATAACTTAGTCTTCTATTTCATAATTATCTATATATAACGTACATATATAAAACAAATTATGAGTAAAGAAATAATAATCGGGTCGGTACAGTATTATGATTCTTACCTTAAAATTTTTAAACGCCTGATTGTACGAATCGGTATATCACGAAAATGACAGTAAATAACGCGCTGAAGTCCACTATCGATGAAGGAAAAAAAATACGCGTCACTCTATTTAGGAAATTCTGGATTAAAGATGTACATGTGCACGGGACGTATAGACGGTGGACTACAATCCTAAACGTTTCTTTTTTCATTTTATCATTTGGGAGCATCAGGATTCTTTACTTTCTTTGCACTCAATCTCTGACCAATCGATCCAGTATAGATAAAGCCCTCTCGTTTCAGAATAGGAACAACCAACCAAATCTCCTCGTGTGTGTATGTTAATCGTTATTAGTCATGATATAAGTAATAATGTTAATATTTGAATAAAGTAACATGATGTGCAGTCAAATATTCATGGAATACCTGGCTGCACGGAGGTCATGCGAGGATCCACCACAGTTGTCTTTCCACTGTCAATGCTGTCCTGTTCTTTACACCATATATATATATTATATCGGATTTATTAGTATATATATATATATAGTATAAATATATACACGCACGCTAGTTTTAACAATCTTTCGTCACACTCATTCATGCATACGTAACTTCAGAAGAGAGGAACGTCTCCGTGAAAGCAAAGTCTCTAAATTGATTCGACGTGCTTTGCCTCGGACATTTATCTTCCGTTGCTCTCTTTATTCACCGAGTAATTCACTTCCACTGGATTCCCAACGTCTTATTTCTTTGTTTTTTTTCTCTTCTCCTTAGTCTAAACTTCACTTTAATTCACAATGACTTATCACATGTTTTTTCTGTTTCTTTCGTTTTGTTTTAAACACTATTATCAAGTCAGCCCACTGTTTGATACAAGGAACGATAATACAATTGAATATTTACGAACACAACATTTTTTGTTATGCTGAATAATGTAGCGTGGCTTGTAGAAAGACGCAAGCTCCTGGACTTGCGGCGACCAGTCTTGCATCTCTCTTGCAATGTCCTATGTAGTTGACCTGTAAGTATAGTTGTGGCGGTGTGGAGGTGACGGAGGTGGTAGTAGTAGTGGTTTGGTGGTAGTGGTAGTGGTGGTGGTGGTAGTGGTGATGGTGATAGTATCTGGTTTTAGTATTTACAATTCGTTATAGCAATCGTTATTTTCCTAGAATGAGATGGTGTGCAGTTCAGTGTTCAAGATTTGGCATGTATTATCATATCGAAAATTTTGTCCTTAGTCCCTTTTCACTACGAACTGCTCGATGCATTCATACCACTAAACATGCCAATGCTAAACGAGGTCTGTTGTTGCTGTTGAATCTGTTGCTGTTGCTGTTGTTGTTGACTATTCGCTTGACGGCCATGTTTTGGCACTGGAGGTTGTAGGTATTCATGTCTAGCTAACGTCAGTACATCTATGCGTTCTTCTTTCCTATATGCTAGACAACTTCTTATGAAACCCTGAAAAACACACAATGATTGGAACGTATATAATGACTGCCAAAGTAACAGTGATTCAAAGATATCTTTTACACCTAAACTTTCCACTATTCATTATAGATCTCCCCTAATCTAATGAAATTAATCATTAATCGAATAAATACCTTTGCTTCGTTGCTAACGGTTGGTTTATTCGCAAATTGAACTTCGGTAGCTTTTAGAATCGTATTTTCTTCTAAAATTGTAGCTTGCGATTGGTTATGTCCAAAAGGCTGAAAGCAAATAACTTATCTTTAGGCTGATGTTAGTGGAGAATTAAAAATATCGTAATAGAACTGCAATGAATTTATACCTTTTTACCGTAAAGACACTGGTAAAATATAACTCCTACACTCCACACATCAACTTTTGACGATATTTTGGGAGGATTTTTACCAATAACAAAACACTCCGGTGGAAGATACCTAAACATCAAAGAATATTATCATATCTACTTTCATTGAAAAAGACATGAAATAGAAAGGGCTTTTCGAATACTTTAAAGTAAGCTCAATATTTTTGTCGTATTAATCATAGATGTACGTACCAATAAGTACCAGCTCCTTGAGACGTTAGATCCATTCCGTGATCTGGGTTGTAATTTTCTTCATCCATTACTTTGCTTAATCCAAAGTCTGTAATTTTTATTTCTCCACAGACATTGCCTTCGGTTAATAGAATATTGCCTATAAAATTGTAGCATTAATAATATTGCGTGCATACCGGTTTTACAGAATGAACAATCTTAGATGCACTTTACATTAAGACGTTGAATATCATGGGGATCATCGGTGACCGGCGCTATTGAATTCAATGAAATTTCATATGACTTTTAAATTGTAATATTTACGAATTTTCTAATACATTCAATATTTAAATATTGGCATTAAAAAGGTAAAGTCCTGCTGACTATACAACTATTTGTGCCTTTAAGGTTTTTGCTTGGTATAGACGTGACTTTAATAGAAAATGTTTCCCTTATTAAAAATGATGAAACTAACGAAATACCGGTGGCGTTCAACGTGTTAATGATTGTTAGAAAATATAGAAATAATACCTGGTTTTAAATCATAATGTATGACTGGAGGTTTTATTTCGTTGAGGTATTTTAATGCCGATACAACTTGCATAACAATAGATCGTGCTTCTCTCTCAGGTATAGTCTTATGCTGTAAAGAAATATTTTACAAATTTGCCATCAATGCTGAAATATATTAATATCCTTTCGATACATAGGTGTTTTAATATGCGTACCTGCTTGAGGTAAAAATCTAAATCATGGCCATCACAATATTCCAAAACAGTACAAAAGGAATTGGCATCAATTTCAAACACGTCATATAACTTCACAACACGAGGATGATCAAGTGCTTTATGTATATTATATTCTCGTAACGCATGCCTATTACAAGAAAGAATTTTAATTGAATGAAAACGATGATATTTGGTAATATAAACTATCAATTATAAATTCTGCGGATCAATATAAAAATAATTTATGGTGGAAAATAATATTCGAATTGCAAAAAAACTTACTTAATATAATTAGCCTTCTTATCCTCTTTCCAGTCTTTATTCAGTTGATGCACTTTGCAAGCGACGTATCGTTGTTCTTTTAAGTCAAATGCCTACACAAAAATAAATCAATTAATAACGATAGAGACTGGTTAACATCAAATAATAATACGTTGAAAATGTCTTTGCACCTTATGCACTTCGCTGAAACCACCTTTTCCTAATAACATTAGTAGGAGGTAACGGTCATTCAACACAGGATGAGCGTTGAATCTCGATTGGTCCTCGTTGTGAATACGTTTCAACTCTCTAATGTGTAAATTTCTTTCTCTTTCGAGTTTTTCCATTTCTAATTGCAGATCTGCGTCTTCTTTTTTCAACGCACTTTGCCTTAACTACAGGGCAATTAATAAAGGTTAATGTAATTAAAGATACCGAGGTATGAAATAGAGATATTTGTTAAAATCACAGGGCCTAATACCTTGAGTATTTCATCAGCTTCATAATACTCTTGCCATGTATAAGATCCAGGTACTGCATCCGGCTTCAAAAACGTAGCTTCTGTGCCATTATGCAGGGAAGGTTGTGGTTGACTACGTTTTCTACCAGTTTCACTATTAGATGGCCTTTTTTTGAGCAGTAACTTTTTTTGTTTATCGATTTCTTCTCGTTCAGTCGCGATTTCTTCTTGTCTTCGGGCTAATTCTTGAAACGCGTAACCGTCGGTCCAATTTTCTTGAAACGTTGCACCCACCCTCTGAGTCACAAATTGTCCCAACCTCAGTCTATTTTGCATACACTTTTGCCTAGCCTCCTTTTTTTCTATGTTTGATTTTTCTTTCAATAACTTCTTTACAACGTCTATACACTTATTTATATGGGATTTGTGCTGCTCAATCACTTTTTGTTGATTAGCCATTTGATGCCTAAGTTCGTCTGTTGTCTGAAAAAGTGAGAAACGTTAAGATAAAAAGACTCGATAGAAGAGTATAAGCTTCGAATATAATGTGCCGTCCGTAACACCACCTTCACTTTAGATTTTCAAACCATCTCGGAAAAACGTTCTCAAATTTTTAAAATTTTCATGAAATAGAAAATATCCGATATTTATCATTACATCAGATATTTTTTATTTACAGATTCCATTATACGGTATATCGTACTTACTCTATTTAATTCATCAATTTTGTTGTTCCGTAATTCTAAGTCTGAAGATGCTTGAGTTTCAAATTCCTGTATCCTCTGGCAAGTAAGTTCTGTCTGAAATGTAATTAATACAGTTTACGACAAATAAGAAAGGAGTCACTGTAACATCTGATACATTTGTCAGCATAGTTCATAAAATACCAGATACCTTGCTGCACCCAAATTCAGTTAACATGCATGTTTGTTAATAAAGTTATTCAGTGCTGCAGTGTTATGACAATTTTTTTTGGATAAGGTTCCGAAGATTCTATCTTTAATATACACGTTTTACTATCTTTAGTTTAAGTAAAATGTACACTATTTGATTAGAAAATATTAAACTGCTATTAATTTCCGGTTAAAAGTAAACTACAGAGCAAAACCCAAACATACCGATAGAACAGAAGTGTTATACAGGCAGCAAGGAAAACACCAAAAATGTACGCATAATTTAAGGTGTGCATGTAAATATCAAGACAGTACAAGTACACAACAAAGTTTACATTAACTCTTTTTTTCTGTAACAATCAAATCATTTTTCACATGTGATTCTTAAGACTGTCATTCAAAAAATAATCGTAAGAATAACACTTTGCGGAATAAAAAATGTTATAAACATGCACGCCTGTTAATTCTGGCAATCAAAGTCAACTTAAAGTAAAATACTTTTAATAAATTAGAAGCAAAACGAGAACTTAATTAAGGTGTAACTTTACAAGATAGTCTGTACTCTTATGATAACAAATGGATACAGTGCTACAGTCTGATCAGAAGTTAGCTCAACTTACTGCAAACATCTGACAAGAAATGCCCATTGCAATAAATTTTGAAATGATATTATATAAAAGTTTTTTATCATTTACTTTGGTTGTAAATTCAACACGGGTTAATAGTAAGCTAATTCCTTAGAAGAAATGCAAATGAAAAAGAAATAAATAATATTATTTAATTATGTATCTTTCCTACGAAAGGTTACATAATGTTATAACATTTTGTCCCTTGTTTGAGGACATTAGCAATAAATCTCATTAACTTTTTGTAACTTAATGACTGTACATAAGGAACTGGACTTCCCATACAGACTGTATGACACTATTTTTTTTAGTAAGAACCTTTATATATAGTAGGTATCAAGTTCTAACATGGGAATGAAAGTTCATTAATTACTTCTCAGAATTTCTGTGGGTCTTTTCTTATAAAATGCTTGCAGGAATTACCGAATTTTGCTTACATTTGGGGTGTTAGTCTTCGCTTGCCTGACCTGGCTTGTCCTATTGAGGTTGGTAGGCCTTACCTGCACCTGCTTGCTGACCATTGAGCCTGCAGGTTGTGTCGAGGCTGGTGGAGGAGGAGGTGGAGGTTGAGGATGAGGTCTTGGCGGCTGCATCAGTGAAGAAAATTCTGCCACTGAAGAGTTAGGTGTTGTTACTTGCGGTGAAAGGAGTTGTTGAGGCGATGGTGGATACTGTCGAAAAATAATTATACAAAATATCAAAAAGGAGATAGAGGAAAACGTTATAAATATGTTGTATCGTCATAATTACACACTAGCCAAAGAAGCTATTATAGAATTTTGAGATATAACTGTCTTTCTGATATGAAGGTGGATTTTAAACTGCTTACTTACCATAGGATAACCCTGCTGAGGGGAAGGGCTCTTAGCGCCGCCATGCCTTATAGGGCTACTGCCCAAATGGTGCTTTGGAAAATACTCATTGATTTTTTTATTATCAAGGGCAGCAACAGATCTAGCCCCTTTACTTCCTATAGGTCCTCCCGGAACTCCCCCACCTCCATCATCAACTTTACGCTTTCTTTTTCTCTCTGAAGGAGTTCTTGGTACTTTTTCTGGAGTGTTTGGATCCACCTCCTTATCACTATGCGATGAGCCTATTAATATATACGTACATTAAAATTATTGAAGATATAGAAGACATAAAAATTGAAGTTTTAAAGTTGATAGATAGGTCTGAGTTAAAGCTAATATTTAAAGTTGATATATAAGTCGGAATTAAAGCTAATTTTTAATATATAGTGCCAAAAACAAAACTTTCATACCAATCACATCGCCTTACCAGTGCTCATGTTCGAGTCTTGACTATGAACCGACTGACCAGAGTTTACAGTTGATTGGGGTGCCATCTGAATTTGTGACCCAGCAGACATCTGAAATAAAACAATATAAATAACACATAATGCCTAAAGTACAATTTTTCGTCGATAAAAATACAATGATTTCAATTGATTGTGTAAAAAAAAATAAACTATGGGAATTGAGAGAAATGTGTATAATACCAAAAAACACAGAGGACAATGTTTGTCAGTGTGTCAACAACGAGAAACGAAGATCGTATATTTTGCACAAGAACTGACACCAGCGAATTCGGAATTAACTCATTAGGAGATAAGAAAATGTAATAGTGAAATTCAACACACGAAAGCGCTATTGCCCGTTGTTGTAAAAGAGGTTACACTCTGGAAACCGAACCGGCATACGAAATATCGGTTAACGAAAATTGCATGTTATTAAACGACACGATTTACGGGGGGACAAACCTGAAAGGATAGAGAAAGACTTATGAAGAAAAAGGAGGTGGGGGGAGGGGGGGAAGAGGACGGATAAAGTGTAAATGAGAAAGAAATAGTTAATGAAAAGGAGAAAGACAGTAACACACATACAGGGAGAGACGGGAGGGGGGATGCAAGAGGAAGAGAGTAAAAGGGGAGAGTGAGAAAGTAAGAGAGCGAGAAAGTAAGACAGAGTAGGAAGAGAGTAAAAAGTAAGAAAGAAGAGAGAGAGGAAGAAAGAGAGAGAGAGGCGGGAGTCAAAATGAGAGAAAGAAAGAGAGAAGTGACACCTTCCAGGACAGCCTATGGTGGAGCCCCATAGTCGTATTTGCTGTTTGAGCTAGCAGACAGTATGTCAATCATAGACACGATTTCGCGCACAATTTAAATGTAAAAATTAGCAGCACCGTATGAACAAAATACGTGATATATGTTTAGAGTTAGAGGAATCACGACAAAATGGAGGACCCTAGCAGAGGGGGACAACGGAAGGGCAAGAGGGGGGTTTTAAGGGGCAGAGAAGGGGGAGACGACAGAAAGTAAAGAGAGGGTGGAAGGAGGGAGGCAGAGAAAGAGACAGAGAAGGGGGATGGGAGGTAAGAACTCGATGGCGGAGGAGTGGTTGGATTGCGAACCACGGACGCGCACCGCGAGGGGGCAGTTTTACTCACTGCTTCATTTCTGAACTCTGGTCAGGCTGCTTAGTTAACTACCTTTTCTATCGTACATATTTTTTGCCATATACGCATCAAAGACGTCCAAGCAAACTGGCTCCGATTAACAGCAATGATAACCACGACGACATGCTACGTCACCGAATTTGTGACGTTGGTAGACCGATAAATTACGCATTCTTATTATTATCGGCGGCGTGTCAGCCACGTTTACTCTGCGCGCGGTTAAGAACCCGGATTAATGGTAAGTCCTCATGGACGCGGTCACGCGTTTGCGCGTTTGCCAGGCGGAACGCACACGTTCAAATTCCACGCTCTGTCACTGACATGCCCACGCTGCTCGCAATTAAAGCATTACTACCACAAAGTGTTACAAAGATAGATGGGCTCCTTAAAAAATTGCATTTCGACTCGGGTATTCTGCTATCATAGCTTTTCTTACTTTCATCTTTTTATAAATGACTTGCACCGTTCGTAAAACACTTGTCAAACTTACCGCGTATAAAGAGAATAATTATTTTAATTATAGAGCACTTTTATAAATACTATATTGTCATAAATCTGTAACGTAATTAAGTTGTCTACCTACAATAACATAACTGAAATTAGTAAACGTAACGGACAACAAATATTTTCGTTATTCTCTCCAGTGAAAAATACTACTTTTCAAATCGAAGTTTTCACAAACTTAATTTAGATCATAGTAATCAAAACAATAGGAGAATGATGTTGGTGACCTACATGTTTACATTCAATTTGTGTTTCATCAAAATGTTCACGTATCACAGTAGTTGAGTCAATTAAACGATCTGTTTGATGTTCATTATGAAGACACACCGAACTGATTTATGTACTTTTTTAAAAAGTTCAAATTGCACTGTTAAAATTTTCGGAAACGTTCCGTATTAAATATTTCACAACACAACAACTTCGAAGCATCATCACTGTGCATTCCATATCGGTGTCACGACGTTTCCAAAAGAGTATGAACAATTATCGAATAATGCAAGCACGTCATTGTTCTGGACCCGTAAAACATTTCTTTAGTAACGTAATGTATATTTTCACAGGCTTTAATTCAGTGTTCTTTTCTGTTAATAACTTGAACATAAAAAATTGGCAGCGTTGCATTGTTGTATTTTTGATCACAATATTCCACGAAAGTAACTCATCAATGTACCACGATAGTATCAATATTGTTACTCCAAAAACAGTCATGAAAACACACAGTTGAGACTATCTCCAGTCACGTCGAACGATGGAACACAATGACATTGGCGTATAATTTCGCAAAACTGATGGCATGGAGTGGAAAAGAAAGTAAACGTAGTGTTTACGAGAGTACCGATGTCGAACTATCATGAAATTCTCCAAACCGTGTTCGAAATCCGTCCTGTTCTACGAGCTCGTTGAATTCTATGAGAAAAGCGATCCAACGAATCACACATCAAAATGTGTAGCAGACGTTGCCAACAAACGAAAGGGATTTTCGAGCCGACGAATCTTTCGAAGGTAGCAGCGCGTACAAAACCATGAAGATCTAACCTAACGTTTGTCGCACACGTCCGGCGTTTGCGTGAATACGGATACCAGAGAGAGAGAAGAGAGAAAGAACGAGAGTAAGATGCAAAGAGATAAAGGTAAGATCAATTAGAAATGTAGACAAATCACGAGAACATTTGTTGCCGCATAGAAAAACGTTACACGCTCGCGTATCACCAATTAGAACCGCAACGAATTTCGAAGATGAGAATTCACGGTTTACGGTGACTCGTTTCGCTTGCTTGCATTTTACCGAACACACATCGACAGTCCAACAGGGAGGACAGGAAACTTCCTTATCGATGGATCAATGGCCGTGCCCGGAACTGGGCTAGAGGGCCGGGGAATCGTTTCTCTCCGGCGGCGATCCGCCTTTGAGACGACTTCGTCTGTATTTGTGCGCTTGCGTGAGTGTGAGTGTCGTGTGCGTTCGTGTGAGGTTACATGGAGGTGGCGTATACGAACCTAGTGAATCGGGACATGCGAATTTTACTGTGCACTCCCCTAACCCTGACGACTTGGCCGTGGCGTGGCCATAACCGAGAAGTCGTCCCAAACAAACTAAACGCCGTAAGTGAAGCTATTCTTTCGAGCACTCACGAAGTTGGCTCACTTCGTGTCTTCCTCGACAGTGCGCTCGTAAAAGTGGCGTGCGGTTAGCGTGCCGGGTAAACAGCAGCAGCAACAGCAGCACCAGCACTGAGTGCCGTCAATGGCCACGGTAAACGGCATTACGCGTACGTTTCCCGGGCCACGAGCGAGCCAAAAATCCCGGCGTGGACTCGCCTAATCGAAACGGAACTGGAACTGTCCGACCACCGTGCCGCTCGCATACTACTACCTAGCGGAGGTTTCTCTTTCTCTCTCTCTCTCTCTCTCTCTCTCCTCTCTCGCTCCTACTTTCTGTCTCGTTCTCTGTCTCTCCTTCCCTCTCTTCTCCTCTCCTATGTACGGCAAATGAGCAACGCGCGAGATTCCGAGATGCGGCAAAAGGTGCAACCTCCACCTCCCCACGACGGCGCTACCGCCCCGCGATCACAACAGACACATACAAGAGAGAGAGAGAGAAAGAGAGAGCGAGAGAGAAAAGAGAGAAAGATAGAAGAGGGAGAGCATCAGAGCAACAGAGAAACCAAGAGATCGAGAGGGCCACGGAGGCCAGGGGAAGGGCAGGCAGAGGTTGGCGAGCTTGGTAGAGAGGGATGGACGGTACGGTAAGTTAGAAAGAGAGCTAGCTGACTGACGAAGAGAGGTTTTACTGTGGAAGGGTCAGGAGGGGCAAAGGGAGAGGAAAAGGGAGACGGAGGGAGGCATATGAGACATTCCTTCAGTGAACGGGTCGACCAAGTGTGAGTGCAAGCGAGTCGGTAAAATCGATGTGGCGAAGTGTGGCTGTGCCACTACGGTGTGCAAAGGGTGTGTTGTACCCTGATACATTGTGTGTGATTTGCAGTCAGTTTTGTGGCGTTATTATTATGTTTCAAATATACTTCGCCTCACTCATCATTTAAATTCTATAAGCGAATAAGGACACAAGATGATTTAAAGAATTCTCAAAGTTACCCCAAGATCCTCATAAAACGTACTAATCATTTGTCGTATCATATCCATTACTATATTCCTTATCAACGATAACAATTTCTACTGAACTTTTATTTTGCCAGGATATAAAAAAGAACTAACTCCAATGTTTCTTTCCGTCAGAATAATGTTTATACAACTTTCTGTATTAACGTACCATTCGAATCAATCGGAACATGAAAATTTCATAATAAACGATCTGCCATACTTTACGAAAACTCAAAAAAAATAATGAGTTCAGTCATTCTAAAAAAATACAATTCCTGGATGACATTTATTAAAAGTATAATTGGTAGTGTATTAATCGAGAAGAAATTTCAAAATCGTAAACAAAAAGACATGCTTACTGAGAAGCATAAGCTCCTTGAAGTACGCTGACAATCGCGACGATACATTAATTCGTAGTATCCTACACCGACTCGCACGATCGTGTCAGGCATTGAATACGTATAGCATGGCACCTGCTTCGGAATTAAAGAACATCGAGCGCCCTCGCGGTATTCCCACTAGTTACGGTCCTGCGATACGCCGTGCCGACGCGTGCTCCAGCCTGTGCGAGGGCGTATTAGCGAGACGTAGCCTAGGTGGAGGGAAGTGGGAGAGCCAGGAGTACGTACGAGAGAACGACCCGACAGACGCACGAACATAACTGGTCGGGCGCGCGGGCAGGCGAGCCAGAATATCAGGTTCAGGTTGAACCACTGAGCGTTCCTCGGTAGTCGCGTTTCAGTTCTCAGACGGTGTGGTTGCGCATCGCTGTCTTCTTTGCTCCATGTTATTTCGATGTTAGAAACCGCGTTTGCTTTTTTCATCTACATGAAATCCCATTAATGGTGCTTTTAAATGTCGACAAATCGGAAATACTGTATATTCGTGTTCTTCTGACATCGCGAGTACGAAATGTGTCCGTGAAACTCGATTCTTTTTGCATTTTGAAACAATCTTCGGTCGTGTATCGTTGGTGCATTTTTCTTAGTTTTGTATGGTTTTTTGAATACTGATTATTGTGATATAGGTCCGTGATACAGTTAGTGCTTTTTTTTTATTTTAATACACAAAATTCTGATGTTATTCAGACTTTCTGTTGGTCCTTTTCAATTTCTACGGGATTGTGAAAATATTGAAGCAGAAAATAATGGACTGCGTGAAACCGTCGTCATTACGTAGACTGCATGCTTTGCGCGCTTTAGTGACAACGGTTGAAAGGGGCGATGGAGTAACAGTGCCTCCTATTATCGATGCGAGACGAAAACGAAGGGCAACGTTGCGATATTTCGGAGGCTGCGACAACGTCGCACCAACGACGTATTCTTCGTTTTTTCTCCGAGTGGTTCTCTACTGGTTTCGTGTGCGTTTTCCAAATTGAGTGGCGCGGTATCATTCATAACAATGAATATTGCAAAACGAATATGCTTGCAATCGTTTCCATAAGATCCCGTTAATATCGAAGTGTTAAACATACAACTTTAGTGTTTAACATGTAATTCAGTGTGGTGTTATTTATTAATTATATCGATGAATTTATACAACAAAATTTTGTCAAAAATTTTGTAAAGCAAAATCTAACTCTATCGGCGCGAGGCAAAAAATTCTTATCAGTTTTGCATGTTCACCAAACAAGTTGTGTTAATGATTCGTCATGTAATAAGAATTAATAATTAATAGTTTATCCACGACGGAATATAAATAGGAGATGAGCAATCATTGCAGATCTAGTTTAAAGAAACGAGTGTGTTAAAATGTAAATAAACTTCCGCGAATTTCACAAAAATGTAAGTAAATACATTGCAAATAAACATTTCGTAAAAAAGTTTCCGAATTAATTTGTTTCTAGTACAGTATATATTGATCTGTCAAAAGTATTTCAGTGATTTTAGATTAGAATTTTACATCATCTCCTTAAAAACAATATAAATGCCAAGTTGAACTATCCTAGAATTCCGCCAGCTCCTAAAAGCTAACGACTAACCTATAAAAAGTGAAATTCAAATTTATCAAACGTTTACTCAATGCTGCTAACTTCAACAACGTTAAGTTCAAATAATTTCAATATTCAATTCCGCATCAAAATCGAAAATAGCCTACGGCATCTCGTCTGCAAAGATACACGACAAATTTGACGCGCAATGATCATTCTACGATTCATTCAGTCCTCTCGATTCGGTTATCTCACAGACTTCAAGTAGCAACGCGTAAATGCTTCGATGACATTCGGGAAGATGATAAAAAGAAATCCGTGGACAAGAAACGATCGTGCGAGAGTAGCGCAAACAGCTACGTCTTAGACCTTGCAATGCCATTCGATCGAAGAAAACACGGCAATGGTAGCGGCGACAAGAGGCACGGCTATCTGACATGACGGCAACACAGCAGTGAATGCCCCCACTCCTTGGTGGAAGTAGTCGGTCTTTCTCTCCCCCCACTTGGCCTAGCCCCCACCAACGAGCCCCCAATAGGTCGCACACTCATTAGCCCAGTCGCGCGCGATTCCTCCCTCCACTCCTCGCAGCCGCACGTCGCCGGCCGATCAGCTGGTCGGCCACGCGGTGTTGCCTCGTTGTCTCAGCTTGTGCCCTGCGCGCCGCTCGACCACGCGGTTTTCTGTGTACGCTGAATCAGGAGAGGTTAGGTCTACTAACTCTACCGGCACACCGTATAAACGGCGTGCGCGCGGCACGGTGCAAGGACGAGTTCTTCGCTCTGCTCGAGTTAAGTTGCGTTCACACGGCGCGCCCGTTACTCGACTTTGAATCGCAGACATTTTTAGTCTCGTACTTTTTTTTTATGTACATAATTTTTTTTTTTTTATAAATTGAATTTACGATTATCTGCTGTATAATATGAACTTCTATAGCACGGTTTGAGAATTTGATGAATCCTCTGCAATGTCTGGAGGTTTTAAGAACAAAATTCGAAATTAGGGAAATCCCTGTGTAACACGGAACAAAGTAAGATTTTTTAAGCGCACGAGATATCTCATTGGAAATTTTTCATTTAAGCATGTATGTCGTATCAGCTTTGAGTGCATAATTTTGAAATTTCTTAGACTTCGAAATTATTTTGTTTCGTGGTATACAAATATCACTCAGTCAAAAGCAACAATCTAAAATAACAGATTTTTTACAAAAAGTAAAGCATAGAACTCACGATAATCCTGAATAAAGTTCAGAGTATGACAGCTTGACAAAATGAAAACGCCCCCGGTTAATATTATTTATAGTAGTGATGATGAACAAAACATTATTTAATACATGTTAAGAAGTAATACTTTTAATGTAATAGGATGTTTTTCTAATTTTTTGAACCTAGCCCCTTTTTTGCATTAGTTCCTTGTCTCGTATAACATGAATTCGCGTAGCACAGCATTTTTCAGGAACGTAATAACTGTGTTATACGGGGGTTAACTTTATATAGAATCGGAAAAAAAAACTTGATGATATTGACTTCAATTTGGAATTTATAAAGATTCCCGATCGTTTATGGGCTTTTACACTAGAACTACGGAAGCGATCAAATTGACGGCTTGCTAGTTATGTTGTAAAAATTCTTTCGATTTATAGACGCGCAGTATAGTAGATATTCCACATATACCTTATAATATACAAACTACCTAACATGATTATCTTCTTTCCCATTTGATTCTTCTCCTCTCAAAGTACTTTTTGGACATATTCAAATATAATAACAGGTCTAGTGTTAAAGTCTGTCTAGTGTCAATTACTTGTATAAATATTGCACGAATGTTTTTGATTATTAACCCATTACCTTCCATAATCCCCATTTGGAGATTTATTCATTTTCTAAGTCTTTTAGCATTTAATTTAGATATTTGCCATGCTTTTCAACAGTAATTTTCACGAATTACTTTCATTTTTGCACTACGGCAATATTTCTTCCAGAAACAATTAATAATGAAATAAATTACTGTTGAAGAGTCTTAATAATTTTTCTGTGTGATACGAAACATTACAATGTTCCCGTTTTGGTCATTACAAACGATCCATGGATCATTTGTTTTCAGTTCGGATTAAAGTAACGGCGATAATTTTTTCAAATAACGCGATACGGAATGAAGTTGCCCCAATAAAATGCAGCTATAATTAGTACTTTTAAATTTTCCAATGACAAAATCTGCAATACTATTATTTTCTCTTAAAGGTTTAGTGCATTATATCATTAGAAAACTTGAATGTAACCCTTAGTACCTAGAACCTACTAAGTCATAGTAAAAATATAAATGGTTTAACCCAAAAGATAAGCGATAAGGTAAATGGTACAAGGAAACTGCGAAAGTGAAATACAGTTGTGCCGTTAACACGATGTATTATTCGGAGATAAAATTAGACATTGCTATTGAAATAAACTTGATTCACTTTTATATGTAACATATAAGCATGTTTTTCATTCGATGCCAGAACCGAAATTTGTTTACGATGTAGATGGGGATAAGCTTGATTCTAATTTCTCGCGGTAATAATGTTAATGCCAATTTACCAATATTAATAAAAAAATGTTATATATGTTGCCAAAAGTGACAACGCGTAGGAACACCTGGCAGCGTTATTTGATTAAGTGGGATAACTATGATAAGATCGGAGCAGTCATATTATGCATTTTATTACGACACTTCATGGCCAATAGAAATGACGCTGCGTTATCATATTTCCAATGAAAGATTAAATCGTATTAGTGGACGATTCTCGTTATTAACGAAGCGGACGTTTATCTTTAAAAACACGAAATAAAAAAAGGCATAGCAAAGAAGTGCGATCCACGGATAACGTTTTTCCTGTACATTCCAACATAGCGGAAAATTAAATAATAGTCAAAAATTGGAAAATGGTCATTTATCCTGCAAAATATTAACTTTTAAATATTAACTTTTTTAATTCATATTAAAAATATTAATCTGAATACTAAACTAAATATTAAACTGTTATTCGCTACTAAATCGGCTTAAGTTCATTTAAGAATAAAATTCTCGAAATTCCTGAAGTTTCTTTTTTGAATAGGCAGCCAACTGATGGTGAACGAGTGAGATAAAAATACTCGGTGCGAAAGCTGTAATACAGTCGCATGGACTAGTTCACAGGTCAACGGCACGTGATAATATCTATTACCCGAAGCATAATACAAAAGGATATTTGCTCGTAAAAAATAAATACTCGAAAAAGAGTCCTTTAAGAGGATATGACAAAATATTAACGATTTCGTACTTCGAAGCGTCAACCTTGATACCTCCGACCACGTAATTCAACGCTACTGTGTTTCCCTTACATTTAATATTAGATACGACAAATTTTCGCAACATACGATGCAATAACTTTTCTTACGTCCTCACCGAGACCACAGCCGGCAGGCATACCATGAATCTAATGGCTCCTAACGCCCAATTTTGCAAGAACTACGCAGTTAATACAAAACGAACTACCCAGGCAAATGCGTCGCCGCAGAAGGGAAGAGCTCCTCCACCGAAGACTCGTACTGTAGTCGCAGGCCGAAACACGTACGTGTACCGAGGACGCGATCGGACGTGATCACACAATAAAAATGCTTATTGTGAAAGTTACGACACAACTGCACGGACTAGTCTGCAGGTCAACAGCACGTGATACGATCTGTCTCTTTCTCCATCTTTGTCCCACTCTTTCCCTCGATCTCTCGATCTTCTCTCCCCTGTTTTCCTCATGGCGCGTACATAAGAGTTGATTCGGGGTACGTGTTTAAGCGTGCACACACGCGACATTAGGTTTTCAGTAGCTGATTTCATGCCGTGACCGTTGTCCAGTGTTAATTCCATGGACTAACCGCCGTACGCGGTAAATAACGTCGGCAGGTGGAGCTCCTGAGTCTCCCGGCATTACCAGCTTAGGAATCAGAGCGTCCGGCGGCGCCACTTTAGGTTCTCTACATTGTATCTCGTGGCCGTATTAAAGCAACCATGGCATAAGACGATTTTGAGTCGGCAAGCCCGAAAGGCTCTGTTATGTACGCCGTGTGTCAGGACAAATTGGATTTGCCACGACGTATCATGTGTGTTAGAATCGGAACAAGACGCCTTGGCCACAATAGCGCTCAGGCGCTGCGGTAGTAATACAATGTTCCGCGGATAATGATACTGATTTGACAAAGTGCTATGTATGGGCTGGATATATATGTACGTGTAAAGTATCGTTGAGCTTGCGTGAAAAATAATTCTTCTTGGCTCGTTAAAAGTAATATGTTAAAGAACTATTCATCCGAATGAGATTTCACGTCAGAGAGACGAGAAGTTGTGAAATGGAAGTTCATGATTCTCGTAAATAAAAGTTGCACGGTGATAGATAATAGAAAAATAAACAATACTTTATAGGGGATTATTTCGAGAGTAGGTTTTCTGTTTTATTTGAATTAACATAATGATATTCCTCAGATATCGATAGACCTGCCCATCACACAATGGCCTTCTTTGCTTCTTCAGAGCAGTGCCAACAGAATTCCTCTACGAACTGATGACTCATCGGTCGGTAAATTTACCCCTTCGTTAATTATACCAAGCTAACCAATCGTAACGGATCCCAGCAAAAAATTCCACGGTGATTGGTTTGTCAGCTACGCGTGCTTAGGAACTAATAAAATTCACAGCGGACAAGTTATACCGCGGTGAATGACGTTAACTTTTTTCAACGACCGCAAGAGCTTATGTGAACGGTGAATATGGGCGGTTGATGTTTCGTATGAAAATGTCAATGAAAAAACTCTGCGAGTAGGCACGCTCATGTTTCTTTTGACGATGCTATAGCTTTGCCTGGCCGGACGAAACAATCGCGAAGTACAATGTATACGTTGAAACAACAAATTTCTGATTTTGTTGTATATTTCGCAAAGTTCCGACTTCTTTTTTTTTACATTTCTTCGATTTTCCACGCGTCTGCGCAGGCTACGCAATCTATCGAACAGTCCCTGTCATTGCGTTCACAAATAACACTCTGGCACGTAACATATACGTACGTGTGTACACACACGGACACGTGAACATGTGTTAAACAATGTTGCACCGCTGATATCTGCTATCTCATCCAGCGGAAATTTCCATGACTGATACGCGTCACACGATTAATGAATTTCGAATAACAACCACGACTCCTTTTAAGTCTCGCGAGATCTTCATTCATTTTTCAATTGAATTTTCACGCTTATAAGCCAATAAAATGCTAGATTTACGACTCCTATCCCGATCATTTTATAAAAATTATTCGAACAAGCAAACATTCATACAGAATTTGGAAACACGTTAACTCGTTAATCGAGGAAGGCAACTTTAGCTTGTTGTCCAAGCACGTCCTCGACGTCAGCAAGGCGATTAACCTATGACGGGAATTTAAACCATCCCCAGCCAAAATTTTTCTTGGTTTGATTGTTTCTAGAAGGAGTATTGTCGTAGTGTAAAAATAAAAATAGTTCATGAAGATTACTGCTTAAGAGTACATATAAAATAGACTATCTTGAACACATTTAATCTCAAAAGCATGTCAAATATCTAAATTGAATGCTAAAAGACTTAGAAAATGAATAAATCCCCAAATGGGAACCATGGAAGGTAGTAGGTTAATAATTAAAATGGTCCATAAAACGTAACTTTACTATTTGTTTTCCCGCGCCGATTTGAAAATATTAAATTTGAATATGCTATTATACTAACTATTTACTGAGCCCTTTCTTCGGGTTTAATTAAGCTGGCATTAAGTTGGATATATCGTTTCGAATCGTTATTTTGTCATGTATACAATATTCTTGATTTAAAGAATTTCCCGGTCCACTGGCCAACATCACTAATTTAAACATGATACCAACTTCGTGATAATTAAACAAAGTGAAAAAGTAGATAATCATTCTATTAATGTCATTCGTATAACTCCATCAATAAAATACTTCAGTATTGTCCTATCATATCATATATGTTGAAGGTCAAAGCATGTCTCGTTCTTCCTTTTTTAGAAGCAAATATAAGTCCAGTTGCAATTAACGAAAAGGCTGATTTACTTCGGAGATATTTACAAAAAATAGAATGCAAAATTAAAAGCATAGAACTAGTTTATTCGCGTTGAATGACACTTGGAAATATGCATAAATAATATTTTTAATATAATAATACATTAAATATCTTGACTCGAAAGAATGTGAATGTAAGACATTTTAAAGGAAAAACCGTCTCAGATAATCTTATTTAAAAAAAGGGACTCTCATTCGTAAGCGATATATATGTGGACTCACCGAATTTTCGTACGACTAGAAATACGCCTTTAATCTGCTGACCAATCACCGCAACACTCGCACGTAATTCCATCTTTCGTGAGATCTATCAAACAATTCCCTGATCTGCGTACGTTGAAAATCTACTGATTACATGAGCGCGTGCTCCTTTATAACATTTAATGTGCTCGTCGAGAAGAGCCAAGTCACGACGCGGAGAATAGAAATATGGCAAACACACGATACGAGCTTATTGCACTTCGCCATAAAATTATACGTATTGATGTAAATACATATTCAGTTCAGTAATTTCACTAATCGTCCGATAAACGCAGAATTCGAGCGATAAGGGACGCCTCTGTGTGCTTCGTTTCTTCGGAGAAAAAAAAATATGAGCGAGATCAGAAAACTGATCAAGTATTCTAATGCTTGCAACAAACAATTAAGAAACTATTATCAGCCGGTGGAGGCGATCGTAAAGGAACGATAAATGCTAATAACGACATTAATGGCCTTAGGATGAAAAATATACGAAACGAAACTCTGCCGACCAACACACACTCGACTTGACCCGACAATTTGCGAGTTATCATGCACATTCGTGCTAGATAGATGGCGTTAAAAATATACCGCGTAATCGTTGCATAATGAAATCCCTCTCTCCCCAATCCCTCTGGCGATCTCTCGATCGACGATAAAGAAGCGGAGGAGTAATACTACGCATAGAGCTCAGGAAAACGAAGGAACGGTTTCATATGCCTGCGCTAGAGACAATTACTTATCTAGATTACAGAGTTAATGTATACCTTGGTGCTTTTGTTATCGCATGATAATTAATTCGATACATGCACTGCCACTTCTGTTAATAACCGGTAATAAACCACCGGGATGCAGTACCACGATATAAAGGATAGTGTGGCACTTGGTTAACGCCAGCAACCAGCCACGGAAGAACTAGCGGTAACTTTACTGGTCATACCGATTAAGACAGGCCAACCCGTTAAGTGATCGATAAATGTGCAGTACGAATCTAAACGAGATCCACCAGTTTCTCCGACAATCCGACAGTTTCCAAAAGTGAACGGTACTCTAGTTATGTATGCCGCTTTTCGTAGTAGAGTTTGTACGTCTGTGGCGTAAAAATATTTTTACAGCAACAGATGGTATCCTCGAATGTTGTCTGACCTTGTTCAATGATTAATTGAATTATAGTTTATAAAAATTATCCTACTGTAAAAACTACAAAGTTTTTTAGTTAGTCCAATATTGATTAAATTTTCACGTTTGACGAAAATCATTCGTATTTAACAATAGCTGCAATCAATTTCGATATTGTGCCATAGCTTATTAATTGATCGGCAGCGACTTCGATTATATGTGATATAGCTTCTAAGTGTTAAACGATAACTTGTAGAAAATACAATGAATTTAATATTTTCTATTATATCGCACACCGAAACAAAGTACTTCATTAAATACCACAAAAATTGTCAACTTCGCATTTTAAGTTATTCAATTTCCTATCGCACGATTCAACACCTACAGTTATGGAATGCTTCATTAACAAAAACACAGCCACGTCAATAACTGACGTACGTTTCGCGTTAAATGATATCATCATATTTCCCGGATAATTCCAACATCACAGAATTGTGTATCTTCATATCATGAGCAAAAATAGATTAATGTGCTGCCAAGATTCAGCATTCCGTGAAGCAAAATTTCATCAAGATTTTCCGCTAAAGAATTCAAGCGAGTACGCGTTGAGTACGGGCGACGCGTTAACTACAGCCTTTAACTCCATGCTGGACCCAGTATAACACTCAGGGTGGGGCTCAGGCTCACGGACCTCAACCAAACACTTAATGTAGGTAGATCAGTAACGATCGAAACCTCTAGTTCCTCTACGTGGCACTAGGTGGTCGCTGGAAGCTATCTTTTCGTCGCGGACAGAAAAAAGTGGTCACCCAACCAGCGTTACGGTCGGAACACCTTGCGGATGGTACTCGACTCAAGACCATCTTTGTGGACAACTGTGAAGTTTGCGTTACGTTTGCGGACTCTTTCGTATATTGGAAAGTAGAACAAGCAAGACGAGTACGTTGTTGAGATTATTGTTTTTATCACAGCATAGAATATCTAGGATGATTTTGCACCCGCGGATGCGGCTACATTTTCATAAATGGAAATAACTTTACAATTGTATTTATGAAAGTTTGGTAGTTGCTTGGAACTTTGGATGGAACTTTTTACGTTATAACGTAATTGCTGTGCGAAATGTATATGCAATAAATATATGGAAATGTTTAAATGATATTGTTTACAGAGATATGTAAAATTTGCATGTCATTCATTGCAGTTGAATAATTCTACTTTACTCGTTGATTTAAATAGCTGACGGTAGTATGGATAAAGTAATGACATCCAATAATAATTTCAACGAGATAAATAAATTATTCGATTGATGTAGTATCCTTCTACAATCTTTAAACTCTGTTAAAAAGTTGTTTGTACTTGGTAGCTGGATGAATTGTTCAACGGCAAACTATCGCACGAACTTTCTTAGCAAGTAAAGAATTCTAAATAACGAAATTATGATGTAAATACCAGACGCGAAGAAAAAAGAATAAGAATTCTTTTTCACATCTTCCGATTTCATTTTGTAATCAGCAATGCAATTAAAGGTATTCGTGAATAAATGTAACGTAATCGTGATCGCTAAATAATTATCAGTCCCCACTACTAATTTAATCGTTTTTGGGTATCCATAATCGTGAAAACGAGTACGTTCATTTTTAATAACGTTATAAAATCGTATTTGTCATCTGTTCTTAAATATTATTTACGAATTTTATAATCGTATAGGCACAAAACAGATTGTGTTCAACGCATCGCATCGCACGAAACATCATCGCTCTTAGCTTTAACGTTTCGGCAGGGCGACTTAAGCTATAATGATTCATTCATCGTAGTTAATAAATTGTTATTATACTACATTATGTTCGTTCTTAAGATCGAATAGAAACAGAGTGACGCAACAAGAGAAAAAATAAAACGAGGTAAAAGCAAATTCACGCCTATGTCAGTCAAGAAACTGGTATGCAAGTTTTGTAAATTCATTACGTTACTGGTGGTTGCACAATCGCTTCGTGAATTTCATTTCCATCAAGTAAGCTGATAAGATGCATATGACCCAGATTGTGGAAATTGCTACCACAGTGGCTGTTAAATCAAAGTTATTGTGCTTTAATTTCTGAATTGTTATAATTATAAAATTCTAGATCGAGCACGGTGCTCGAGCACATTTCTAACGGTCATAAAAGACCGACGACATTGGCGGGATATTTAAATGCTTTAAAAAATCGTCTATGTTGTACGTGCGTAACTTTATTCATAACCTCTGACAGGATAATAAAAATACTTCATTTCCGCTACCTACTGCTTGTATGCTTTTTATCAGCGTAAAAGCTGATAAGATATCTCGCAGAAGACCCAGTCGTAATATACCAGTACGCGCTAACTCGCTTCATTTGGCCATCATAGTAAAATGTGAAAAAATGCACTGACCGAATGGAACACATGTTTAAAGTATCGTTAGTAGAATGGTGAATCTACACCGTAAAACGTTAAAAAGAATCGGATGATACTTATATACTTAATAAACGCAAGATAGGGGACACCATAGTTTCAGGCATATATTTCCTCTGTCCGTTTTTATGGCCGTTGAGATTATTTCTCTCGAATGGCAAATTCATGCATCTGAACACTTATCTTCGGATAATAGTTGTCCGCGACAGAACATAACGAGCGAGTACAGTGCCGGCTGTGGACATGTGTTCATTCATACCTTTCAGAAGAGCAAGATAAACGAGAAAATGATGAATGGGCATTAAAACGTTTTCCTTCTGTGTTTCCAGTGCAGCCAACGTGAGTGAGGCATTTGGGCCTATCTTGATACGGATATACAAATATCACGAACTATAATGTACTCGATAGATGCTGAACTTGCAAACATTATTTGCAGTCATGATCAGCGTCCAATTCAATCGAGGGGTTTTAGTATATCAGAGAGTAAGTTGATACAAAAAAGAGATATGCCGGTATCAAATATCATACTTGTACATTTCTGACTTAATCTGGATACGCGACATTGCGATCCACGTTTAGTCGTGATCGATAATCGAGCTTTTCTTATCTTAAGATTATCCACGAATAACCATGATTTAGAGGAACATTCCCAAAGTAATATGTTAGCGAACATCAAAAACGTTCTATCCAGGCAACAACAGACACGACCCTGATAATGAAACGTTAACCTCAAACACTCAAGGCGAGCATGAAGGTGCTCCCGTAAATAAGCTGGTTAGGATTACGAAGAGGACTAGCCTTAACCTTTTAGCGAGTTTTGTTCGCGTCAAACTGACGGTCGGTAAAAAGACGTTCGTTTTGTACGGTAAGACCCGCTCCTTTCGTGTCACACACGAGGTCCTTGCAGGTGAGTACCTGGTAGATACCTGTCTGATCAAGAATCAGCTCCCTTTCGTGCAAACGAGTATGCAAAGGTAGTAAGGTGAAAGAGATCCCACTTGGAAACGAGGCCTACGTAATTGATACCTAAATAGGCAGGTAATGAAACAACTATACCGATAACGAAATAAACGAGTGTACAAATAACCATACGCATTGACTCCTATCTGGATAATGAGATCGGCAAACATACAGAGCGAACAACGAACATTCGAAAACGCAAGAGCAAAAGATGGACGATTATATAGCCACAAAGCGGAAGAATACCGAAGAGATAGACAGGGACAGAGGGGGAGGGACGACAAGCATTTTCCGTGCTTGCTCAGGCGTCGATATATCAGCAGTCGGCGAAAGAAGTTCAATGTGGCGGTAAAAGCGGACGGTAATGCAGATTGCGAGTTAAGCTCTAGGCATCTCCTGTTACCGCGTTGCATTGTATGTGCATCGAACATCTCCTGAATTTCCAACCCTCCGACTACTCTCTGTTACCCGTCATCGTCCATTTTCTCCTGCTCGACTTGCCTTCCCGGATTCTGCACTTTCTGGTTAGCCCCGTTGGACGAGAAAGAATGCCGGATTATTTTACGTGGCAGAGTTTCTAATCTGCTTCCGTTTATACCGCTTCGTTGGGCGAGGTACTTTTTAAAGATGAATCTTTGATATACATATGTGCGAACGTGACTATGTCCAACTGATATCGCGTAGCCTTGCAGAAAACAGATTGTACGTCATCGTTATAGATATCCGAATAATCTTATAAGCGCTTGCATAATACAAATCGATATTTCGGTGTGTATTTAAAGGAATACTGTAATTAAAAACGATGCGCGATTAGTCACGCTGGAAGAACGATAATACGGAGAATTCGCCAGCAAAGTCGCGTACGCGTGAATACCGTTTGTTCGGTCGTGGAATTATTGCTAATGATTTTCTTTACGTGATTCTTTCGAAATACGAATACACCGATGTTTTACCAGCCATATTATACACGTCATGTTGCTCCATGTAACCGTCTTTACGATCAATCCACACGCGATCATTTAGTAAATTATTTTTAGCTTTGAGTCGTGCGCATGTAACAAAAATTTATGCGGTAAAACTTTTGATTTAATTGAAACCAATTATGCGAAAATTCTACGATGATCTTTTATACGACCCGTTGGATAAATAAGTCGTAAAAATATCGACAGAAAATTGTTCATCCAGCAATTTGGCTAACTTACTTTCGATTAACCTTCTTCGATTACGCAAATTCAAATTACCATACGTAAGGCCATCGAAATTTTCTAATTAATCGTCCTGATAACATCGACTGTTTACATCTTCCGCAATGTAGTTTGATGCGTGAAAAGTGAAACGATCATTCCATCGAACTAATTTTGAACGATTATCAACGTACGGAAACCATTCTGTGCCCAATGAAAATCTAGCATTCTCGATAAATTCAGGAATCCGTTTAACACGGAATACTACGAAATGGCGAGTTGTTATTGCCATACACCGACGCTCGATGTAAGCAAGAAACGTACAGAGCAACGTAATACTACGTAAAGAATCTGACAAGTTACGATACCAGTTTCGAAGAGCAGAAAATGTGGCGACCACGACGGCCATCGAGAGCACTGGAAAAACACTGGCACCACGATGGGAAGAGGTTACGGCTCTTCGAGACTCGAAAAGGCTCCAGGAACGTCGAACGCGGGTCCGTTCGTACGTATTTAGTTCCCAAGGTTGGTAGGTATGTATAAACCTTCCATACAATGCGCGTAGTACCCACTTACTATCGAAAGGATCAATACGGGGGACATGCACCAGCTTGCTTGCTTGCTTGCTTTCATGAATCTCCCTCGCCAAGACTGTAGGTCACGCAGCAATGTAGGATTACTTTTCCGCGTTGAAGAATATACACCACTCGGCTTCGGTATATTCTCGTTTGTATGAACTTCACGAAATATGACAACGACACTGTAAGACGCGTTGATAATTTGTATTAATTGTATGTGATTTTGATGAATGACCGGGTCAATTTACAGTTCGACAAACACAATTTTGAGGGTTAGAATGTGTTTGCGTATGAAGTAATTGATGCATAGCCACGAAGTTGTTACGATAACTGATGAAGATGTAGAATCATAGAATATTAATGCTATGAATAAAGCATGTCGCTGCATTTATTGTCATCGTCGTATGCAAGAGGCGTCCTTTAAGAGTTTGGAAGGTTGCTCAGTAAAACGATTACGTACTAAGCGATATAATTAATTCTTTGTTCACCGAATAATGCTGCAATAATTATTCCTTTACGTGAAAGTACATAGTCCGACGTTGAGAAGTTTCCCTTATTTACGGATATTAAAGCGCAGTCTTGTTTTTATTAGGATTGATATTATAACCACATTTTCCTCAGGAAACTAAATTACTCCGATATAATGCATCGATCTATCTAAAGGAAATCTGCAGACGCATAATTCCGGTTTAGAGCAGAAGTTCATCTTAAAACTTTTCGTTAGTAGTCTCTTGCTCCTAAGCCTTCTTTAAAGAACCAGAAACTGTCTGGTAGTGGGATGCAAGGTATCGAATTTCTTTGAAACGGGGAATAAACGGAGGTCACCCCAGGGGTGTAGCATGAAGAGCCCTTCACCCTTCCCGTCCAACCGCATCTCGTAATCGGAAGAGCTCGGCGTAGTTCGTGTATCCTCGCAGGGTTACGTCGAACAAACGAGGAAGTTCTATGAGAGCCTCGAAACTCACAAAAAATCTACACTCCAATTTCATCCTATCCCCATTGCCCCGGAGCACTCTTTAATTCCATGATTATCTTAGGAAGTAATTAGATCGGCAACACCCATTCAGAAACTTCGAAAATTTCCAAAGACGTTCCCCAATGATGGGTAATACGTGAGCTACGTTCTTGCAGGTTCAACGTGTCTATCGCGTGCCAGAACTCGTCGTATAAGCAGATTAATGCGCGCTAACCACACACATATTACCAGCAATGAATTTCGTTGGCCTTCGTCCGATAACGAACAACGACGATACGACGACGATACAACGACGATGACGAGAACTTCCCCTCTCCTTTCATTGTTCCTTTAGCCAATCACGCCCCTGACTAAGGAGAGTTTGCGGCATCGCGCGTGGCGCTCGTGCGTTCTCGCTCGAAAGACGAGACGCCCCGATTAGGCCGAATTCACACGAGTTCGCTACCGAGTGGCCGAGAGACGGAAGGAGAATACGAAGAGCGAGGGAGCAAGAGCGAGAAGAGGCAAGCGGAAAGGGAAAGAGGGGAGCAGAGGAACAACAAGAGACGAGGAGCGTATGAAAAAGGAAGGAAACGAATCCCTAGCCCCGAGTCGATTCAACCACGGTATAATGCGCAGCGGAACGGAAAAGCGTCAAGATGCGATACATTACGAAAGAGTACACATTTCAAACGATGATTTGTATCTCGCACCGGACCAATTTAATAAATGGATGGCATTTCTCTAAACTGCAGAGCTTCGACGTAAACTTGTCATATCACGATAAATCTCAGTAGTCTCATTTAATCATTAATCTCGGAATTCTCTATCTACGATTAAATGTTAGCCACGTTAAACTAGGCCATTGAAGCGATACACGTCACTTGTTGGCGGAGTTTCATACGATCGAATGCATTTCAAATTATAAATTCAACATGACTATATAACGTAATCGATCGAAGAAGAATCTACCCAAAAAGTATGTGTGAATTCATGTAATTAGCGATGTCGTAACATGCCAACGTGCGAAGCGTCAGCCTGAACGGTTGGATGACGAATGCACCGGGGGAGGCTCGAAGCCCTCGGAGGCTGCATTCCAAGTGGTATCAGGTAGGGGAGGTACAAATGGTGGAGGGAGCCGACGCGTACGTTCGGCTTCTCCCGAAGCGAGACGACGCGCCACGATCGTCGCTGCTCGACTGGACGCCGCGGAGTGTGTATAAATAGACTGCACGTCGACCGACCGTCTGTTCTCTCACTGGTGTTACGCTATTGCATGTACGACACTCGCGTGCTACGCGATAGAGGGTGGTTTTCATATCGATTCGCGCTGCGGATTCCTCTTTTACCGGCACACCGTGGACTCTCCCAGGAGAGTCACCAATCACGTTTAACGGAAGAATGCGATATGATTAGTGATTGAGAAAATGAAAGAAAACTTATAAATTACCTAACTTTACACTTCCTCGAGCACGTAGTAGTTTCACTTTGATACCGCAGGAAACTCGGGTCTAGGAAAATGGTGAAATTGCGCATTCACTTCCGATAAATTTTGCAGTAACACGAGAGGTGCTCGATTCTCTAGAGACTGGAATGCACATCGTTAAGTTATACCGAGCAATACGCTGCTATGAACGAACTGATTTATGCCTCAGTTTTCAGCTGTTGCATCCCAACGGATATGATTATGACAGTCAACTACACTTGCATGACAATTATACACCAACTTTTAAATCCAGATATATTAGTCTCTTTTTTTTTAAACTTCTACGAAGTAGAAAGTTCCAGCAAAGTATTATTTCGAAGACGGCACTGCAACCGCGTTATTTCCGGGATTTCCGTCCGACGAGAATAAAGGTTGGCCGTCTGGGTTCAGTGGTAGGGAGGTTCAATGGGGTTGGGTGCGGCGGAAAGTGGAAAAGCTGCCTCGTCGCCTCTGTGGATATTTTAGAAGGGGCTGTGCGTAAAGATACCCGTTTTAAACGAAATGCACATTACCTAACGTGGCAACGCAGCTTTTTTTTCTCTGCATCGAATGAGACTCACGAAAACGGAGAAAAAATTTCCACAGCTTTTTACTGCCCTTCGACAAATACTATATCGCAATATGCCACGATGAATATCTACCTGACATATACACACTGTGCTTTCGTCTTTTCGAAACAGTTTTCATGAAAGCCTTAACCGTGAAAGGGCCTAGCCGGATAAGGATGGAAAAAGTGCCTCCAAAGATAATTAATCATGAGGATTCCAATCGATAGGGCTCTTTGGAAAAACCCTTCCTGCAAAGTATGAACCCGCTACCCCTACCGGTTGACATCTCCCGTTTGGCTTGATAGAAAATTCTGAAAAAATCACAGACATTATACCCAATGGTGTACATACTTTAGAATTTTTTCAGATTTTTTGGTTCGAAAATGGATTTTTGAAAAATTAAAAAATATTATAAACATTAATTTTTTATTAAAAATATGAAATGACCACTTTTATATTTTTACAGTAACATGCATAGTACCCTGATTATTAATGTGTAATTTTTTCAGATTTTTTGCAAAAGTATTTTTTAATTAAAAAAACTAAAATCTGATACTGGTTTACTTTCCGTACGTAAGGCAATGGTCCACTTCAGGTTGAGACTTCAAACTCGCATTTTAAGTTACTTTATTTACCGTAATTTATTGCTACACGAATGACTAATCATTAGGACTTATTTGAGCATCTGGAAGGTGTTCCGTATCTAAATGCAAAAGTAATTGACGTATCATAAACGTGCAGACTTGAGTCTTACAGCTGGAGCTAGCCCGTACCTGCTCTCCCCTTTAGATTTTACCCTAATGAGGGTATAAGTGCATTACCTTTTACTAATCTTTTAATTACGTGCAGTAAGTAAGAAGTTTTCCTATGTTTGAATAGTAATTGAGGTATCATATACCTGTGAACTACGAAGTTCTATCTGCCGGTACCAGTTAACCCAAATTATTGACCGGTCACGTTCGCGATTGGTTAATTGTTATGGGGGCTCACAATATTTCTGACTTTTACTAATTATCATTGGTCAATATTCAGTAGCCTATTAGAAATAAGAATGTCCTACGTCAACTCCTTGTGGAAAGGGACTACGAGGTAGAACGATAGATTTTTAGGAAAATGACGATCAGATTTAGAGCAGAGCGGTAAACGTGATGTACTAAATAATTCTTGGCCTAATGCGAAGCGTATATTTGCATTTAGTGAATATTACGAGTAGTGTGCAGTGAACAGTGTCAAATATTCTTAATATTTTAACTTGCTTTTTCTCTTCCATTTGCGCGTAGTTAAATTAATCGAACTGATTTGACATTATTGTATATTTTCAATAGCAACTACATATTTTCTATTCATATTAAAGAGATAATTGAACAATCTCAATATGAATACAAATTATTTTTGATGTATTGAATGCAATATTGTGGCGTCGAAGAAAAGTCGGAAAAAATAATTAATGTAATTTCGGAAGCGAAATAGTGGTGAGAAGTATTGGCGAAAGTGGTGTCTGTTGGTGACGTATTGTGTAAGAAATGTCGTTTAATTGTTTATAGAAAGAATAGGAACGTGCGTAGAGATGAACATGAAGTAGCAATTCCGAGTACGTCAAATGCGCAGCCGTTTGAATTTTCTCCACCAGAATCTTCACAATTTTGAAGTTTAAAAAATTACAGTTAATTATTTATAGCAAACTTGAGATACTGTGAAAATATAAACGCGGTCATATCAATAATATAGTTAAAAATGTAAACAGTTGTTGGTTTTTATTTTTGTTTTGTTTTGCACAAATTGTAAAAATCTGAAAAAATTATACATTAATAATCAGGGTACTATGCATGTTACTGTGAAAATATAAAAGTGGTCATTTCATATTTTCAATAAAAAATTAATGTTTAAATTTTTTAATTTTTCAAAAATCGATTTTCGAACCAAAAATCTGAAAAAATTCTAAAGTATGTACACCATTGGGTATAATGTCTGTGATTTTTTTCAGAAATTTCTATCAAGCCAACCGGGAGATATCGAGCATAAACTGTAAAATACGTTTCACCCTGTAACTATCTCTACGGCAGGGGTAGTGGGTTCATACTTTGCAGGAAGGGTTTTTCCAAAGAATCCTATCGAATGGTATGCCTCACGAATAATTATCTTTGGGGGCACTTTTTCCATCCTTACCCTTTCGGAACGAATCGTACGTCGAGCATATCACCGGTGTTTCAACGTTCCTCGAACTTACAAATAAACGATACACCATAGCGTGTCGTATTTCGCGCATGAAACGCCGAGAACTCGAGTGTATATTCTTCGGTAGGTTAGTACGGCCGGTTTTCGCACGATAGCAGCAGTGAATTTTGTCAGAAGCTTCTGGTTACGTTTCGCGATCGATGTGAAGCTCTCTGCGTCAAACCCTTGCCCGCGGAAGTTCCTTCGTGGACCAATGAGGCCGCGTTTTTAAGGGTCGCAAGCTCTCTATACAAGCAATTTATTTTTGAATGTGCCATAAGTCACTATCCGTAAGGAAAAATGGAGATTTTTCAATGATTATACTAACTTATTTATACTGAAAAAAAAGAATATAAATATCCAAGATAACAAGTGCAAGTAAGTCTTCTGGAAAATTAGCACCAATATTTTTGAACACTTTAAAACGTAAACCCAAAATTTTTCGATTTAAAAAGAAAGTGTCTTGTGCCACTTTCAAAATAAACGGCTCATGTTATGTACAATTTTAAGGATTAACCCTTTGAGGACGACGGACGCATATATGCCGTCTGAGAAAAGATCTGATTATAGTTTATCGGTGCATCTATGCACGGTTAGAGTTGAAAAATTCAGATATAACCGTTGAAATATGATTACGAAAATAGTCATTTATAACTTCTATACATTAACACTAGAACTACCGGTGTTAAATCTGTTATATTTAAATATATTAAATAAGTACTTTGAAAAAGGGGAATTCAGAGGTGGAAAAGATGATAGATTCGGTCATTTATGTTTTTTGAGTTGGACGTAGAATATTTCTCCTATGGCTCTCCTATAATCTTGGAAAATTTTTGGAAAAAATTGTGTACCAGTCATTTTGACTGGTTTGGTAGTTCTAGTGCTAACACGTTCGCGGACAGTAAAAATTTCAGTGAGCTGCAATAATAGACAGTCAAGTATTACACTTCTAACTACAAAGAGAAAAAATAAAATAGTATGAAAATACTCAATGAATCACTTGGCCATCACTTTAAACTGCGCAATAATAACAAAAAATTAAGGTTACATAAAGTTAAACGAATTATAATTGGCTTTATTATTTGGCATGACATGAATGCTATAGCATTTATTCATGTCATTCTCCATTACGATGAAAATGGATGTTATAGCATTCACATCCGCCAGGGTGTTAATACTCTGACTTTCTGATAAAAAGTTGGTTTTTGATCGCCAAATAAATGATTATTTCTTAATATTCAAAAAAGCCTTCGCCTGTTTAATAGTATAAACGCGTACATCGTACACACGCATTATATCTTTCACAGTAATTTTGGACACAGATCGTGTCTATACGATTTAAGGAGATGATAAATCATATAATTGATTGCGTCGATTAGAAATTAAAGCGACAGAGCAAATACGATAAGTCGTGATTAAGGAACCTTTACAACATAACCGGTTTTCATTGTTGAACAGATGCACGGACAAATAAATATCGACAGTCGCAAGTGGATGCAGGTCGACCGACAACTTTTTTCTAGCTACAGAAGAGGGATCAACGACAGCCATGCGTTATCAATGTTAGAAAATCGATTTCTCGCGCACACTCCGGTCACGTGAGCAATACTTAGTCGACCGTCCTGCGAGCAAGACTAAGGCACTTTAATGTCTCAGCACATTGTATGATGCACAGGAAACACTTTAAAAGGAGAAAGTATGCGGACATAACGGTCCAATGAGAGAGTAGATGTAAACTTGCGATTGATCGGTCATTAATATAGATTCCAGTATGATTAGATTACGGAATTGATCGCACGTTGATTAATATATCTCTGCTCCCGGTAATTGATATTTTTAATCTGATTAGGTATTAAGTAGTATTACGTAGCAGTACTCGCAACGACAGGTTTCGTTAACGGCGAAGTTAAGTATCGAATTTCTGTTGCTTATCTTCGAGCGTTTCATTTTCTTGCTCAACCGTTTAACACTATTCCTACCACGACCGGTCAATTGACCGTTTTTAAAATTTCGATTAGAATTTCCTATATACAACGTAATTGAATCGCCTTTAAACTTCACGACTTTTCCTCAAATATACGTATAATACATTCGCACTATAATACATTTTTCAATTTCACTTCTTTTTTTACTGTTCATTTTCTGGGAAAAAATTATGATTCGACAAATTCACCGGTTGCGGTAGGAAAAGGTATACGTGAAGTGTCGGTAGGAATAGTGTTAAGTCCCAGAGGCTTTTAACCCTTAGCGCTCCGTTGGCTCCGGCACGGAGACATCGCTCATTTGTTCAGTAGCTCCGGTGGCTCTGCTGCGGAGCCAAATGTTTTTAACCCCTTGCCCTATAACAACGAGTGACACTGAAATTTTGAAGTTTCTCAAAAATTGTCAAACTGAAAATATCAGTGGAACATGACACGGTAATATTGTCCCTATGTTATTAATATTGCTTTAAAGTCTAAGATATATCAGGAATCACTGCCATATTTTTATCTTAGCAATTTAATTCCCAATTATTGCGATGGCAGGGCAAGGGGTTAACATGATTACGTTTAAGATGCTGTGTCATTGTCGGCGTTGGCAATTGTTATCTGATGGTGAATTACAAAATTTTAAATTTATGTTTCATTTGTAAGGGGAATATGCATATTTATAAAATAAATAAAACCAAAAACATTCACAAGCACGTGTAATTCTCTCCACACCAAAGCCAGAGTTGCTGGTAGGTAGTGGTACAAAAACGCGCAAAGTGCTAAGGGTTAAAAGAACACGGTCGAAAAAACCCGAGCAGCGCGATAGCGCTTGTCTCAACAGAGTACTGGGCTTTTTCCACATAAAATCTGAAGAGCGCGATCGCACTCCTTGGGACTCAAACGGTTAAGAAATCGAAACCTTATTGGTATAATTGTTATTACTATCTACGGATATAACATTTCTGTAGATTGTTAGAAGCTATTCCGCGTTTTCCGATATGTCGAATATTATTATATCTTGTTTCTGTGTTCCATTTTGATCGTTACGATACAACCACCGATTCTGTTGATATTTTCAATTGATTTTTTAATTTAGTGCTACATTATTGTGTTACATGTCAATGTGGTATAGAATAGAAAATGTATTGGATTTTTTCGATCGTCAACTTGGGTCATTTTCATAACAATCGGTACATATATCATACACAAAATGTTTCTTCTTTTGTATTTTTCGGATCTCACTGTGGCGGTTGTTTCACCTACGACCTACAGTTATAGGTGGGCTCCAAAACATCGACTATCAGGCTATGATATTTTAACACTAGAACTACCAAACCAGTCAAAATGACTGGTTCACAATTTTTTCCAAAAATTCTCAAAGTTTATAGGGGAGTCATAAGAGAAATATTCTACGTCCAACTCAAATAACATAAATGACCGAATTGATCATCTTTTCCGCCTCTTGATTCCTCTTTTCTCAGAATACTTATTTAATTAATTGAAATATAACAGATTCAACGCCGGTACTTCTAGTGTTAAATCAGTGGTTGGCAAACTATGGCCCACAGCAGATTATAAAAAAATGGTATAGAAATTTTGTAGCATTTAAATTGTATAAAAATTCTAACTCAGGTTCGCTATTTACAGAACATTTTTTTTATTCTCTGAAATATTCATTAACACATTGAATGCCATGGGGGTCACCGGTGACCGGAGCTATTAAATTCAATGGAATAACGCATAACTTTTAAATTGTAATATTTGTTAATTTTCTATTGCATTCAATATTTAAATATTGGCATTAAAAGGGTAAAGTCCTGCTGACTATACATCTACTTGTGCCTTTAGGGTATCTGCTTTGTAAAGATGTGATTTTAATAGAAAAAGTTTCACCTCTGTAAAAATGATGAAACTAGCGAAATATCGGTGGCGTTCAACGTGTTAAAGATCATAAGAGAACGCAATTTGTAATTATTTTCGAAGAAAGTTATAGCAAATACTATCATTAGGGCTGAAAGGATTAAATTTTTCTGAATCACTGTAAATATGCTGGTGGCAAAAGAAACTGTGAGGGTCGAAAAGGTTAATTTCAGATACAATTGCGTTGTTCTTTTTATAATTTCTGATCTCAACAATTATAGCAATTTCTTCGAGGGTCAATAGCTGTAGGCTGCTTCCGAATTACTGACTTTGTGGTGTAGATATATGTATCACTTGGGGGAATTGCCCTCTGCGGTGACAGCGAGGGGATTCGAATTCGGGTCATATTCAGGAGAACAGGACTTTATTTTAATTCCCATTATTGCACGAAAAGTTAATTTCGCCATAAACAGAAAATAAATGCAAGACGCAGTTGTAATTTTACAGTGGAGCAATACGATTAGTAAAAGTATGAATACATTGTATGTATGTATTATCATTCTTATTATAAAGTACAACATTTTTCATTGCTTGTGCTCAGCGATGTTAATTATGCTTCACACAATATGATAAATACGAATCACAGAAGCGATATACAGGGTGGGGCATTTAAATGGGAACACCTAAATATCTCGATTATTATTAGTTGTACAAAAAATATCCACAGAATAAAGTTGTACTGTTTCAAGGGGCGAATTTGATGACGGTAAATAATTTTTTCTCGAGGTCATTTTTTTCGAGATTTTAAGGTCATCGTATTTTTTTTGAATGGGACTGCATATTTTCATTGCATCAGTCTTATAGTTTATAAAAAAACGAATCCAACTGGGTGCAATATGATGACCTTCACTTGACCTTTAGCGAGAAAATTATGAAATGTTTGTCAGCAACTTCAGTACGTGTTCGGAGACGGTAAATGAATGAATTTCAATTTCATAACCGAGATATATAGGTGTTCCCATTTAAATGCCCCACCCTGCATAATATTCCTATATTAATTATGGTTATTAAAGCTGATGTTATGTTTAATTTATTGGTGTTAAAAATTGCTTGTTTGGCTGGTGCGATTAAACCAGTTTTGCGTTGAGTGTCTTGTTATTAACAGTGTTAATTAGGATGCACTGCCAATAGAATGAATAATGAAGTAGGATCATTGTTGTTTTTTTACCTTTCGGTATAAATATTATGGTCATTTCGCATACGATTCACTACTCTATGCTGATTCCGAACCACCAAGGCTATAAAATGCATATCACATAGGATTAAAATAGTATTTTCAATACTTTCAGTCTACCGGAAGAGGTCATTATAGCACTTGGATTGCGATAGAAGTATCTCCATTTGTATATTCTTATTATAATAGAAATACTTTTATTAAAATTCTTCAACTTTACCAGAGAATTTCTTTAATTGTGGAAAAGGTGCTACTTATTCAACCCGATATTTATTCAATTTTGCCATTTAAAATCCGTGAGAATTTTCGGACTATCGTAATCATTGTTCGCAGAAAAAGTTAAAGTGTATAATACAACGAGAACTAATTTGCAGATTTTTATTTCTCGGCATGCGAGTAATTCGCTGCTCAATTATAACACAAGTGGCCGTTAAAGAAATTGGAAGGAAAGGAGTTAACTCTTCGCGAAAGAGAATTTTTTCTCGAGATTACATATTAAAGACTTGAATATTAGGTGTAAAGAACCTACTGAAGTACGTTATGAAAATTTAATTGATGCCAACGAGTTCAACATCACAAGCATCTTGTTTGTCTTTCTATTTATATTAAAGTAGACTCTTGCCTTCCATTTTTCACTTTTTCTTTTAGGAGTGTGTCATTAGAGGATAGGCATATTTTAAATAAAAATAGTTCCATATTGAATATTGAAGTTTCCATTTCTTATAGTTTCATGAATTTATGTATTTAATCAACACAGTCCAAACGATAGTTTTTTTAAATTATTCAAATTGTTATGAAATGGATTTTATTCCATTCTTTATATTTGTGTTGGAAAATGTAAAAAGATAGTGAAATCGGCACTGTTTCCTCTCTCTTTTTCTCCGACATTTTTTTAACACATTTATTTAATATATGCAAATATACTAAATCAATCGCCGGTAAATCCAACATTTAATATTTTAACAAGTTTCCCAAATACATTGCAATTACCTATAACATCCGCAGCATAAAAATTTTTTATCACTCAGTATTCAACCCTTTGGACAAATCTCCATTATCTCCAAATATATCAAAAGCATTTCTCAGACTTGAAACAGTCTAATTCGTTTGCTTTTCTAATTTTGAAATTTTGAAGTTCTCTATTTCAACAGTCTGAACGCGGAAAAAATTTGACCGATTCGATCTTTCATATCTTTTTAATCGACTTCGAAAATTAAACGAATTAGACTGTTTCAAGTTTAAATAGAAAATTTAAAAATTTGAAAGTAAAATATATCGTGGAACGTAACTCCCGTGTTCTACGGTCTTCTACTGTATTTCATTCAATAGTATCGGTAATTAAAGGTAATCGAATACCCCTGATTCCTTTCGTCCGTACGTTACGAAACGAGTGCAGACTGATCACGGCAGGAGATTCGTGTTAATGCGTTGAGCGCCACACCGGTCCCTAGTTACCGGTACTACACTTTCCGTTTAAGCCACACCGGTCCCCGAGGACCGGCAGTTGATTCTTCGTTTACGTCAGTGCCCGGAATTATCTGCACTCCAGACCCGTTCTCGGAGAAGCGGAACCCGAAACGCGGAAACCGTACACGACGATCTAGTTTTTAAAAAACAGAATGAAATTCTAACGATAAAATTTAAAAGCATTTAAAATCATTCGGCAGGAAAGTTCATTGATACCGTGGAATAGGCCTACAGGTGATAACACTGTAAAAAAACCCATTCATAATAGTACCTATGGGTGATGAGGAAACCTATTAACACTATGCCGTCCGCGCGATAAATCAAGATTCTTTCGTTTGGCGCAGGTGGAATTTGTGTAGATCTCTTCGCATGTCGCCGACGCTTTTCGAATTTGTCAAGAAATCATAAAACGTTATGTTTTACTAATCACAATAAGTTATAATTCTGTCCTGCAATTTTTACAAAATTTCGAGGATATGTAGCGTATTGCAGCCTGTATAGGATACAAGCGATACTTTGCAACAATTTGTGATTGTGAGATATCCGCGACGCCTTTGCGATATAATAGACAAGTCTTTTAAAATTTTAGCGTGACAGCAATGTGGTGTCACCGGCACTTGCTCACATATTTCCGTATGACACCAATGTGGCGTCACCGGTATTGGTCCGCACATTTTCGCATGACACCAACGTGGTGTCACCGAACGGCATAGTGTTAATAAGAATGTCGCCCCAGTGCGCCACCACCCACGTGTGGATAGGTCCGTACCTGGCGGGAGAGAGTATTTGTGATTCAGTGAGACCTCGGGTGTGCGGTCGGGAGAAGTACGCGACGCTTCTCCAAGAGCGAGTCTGGAGTGCAGATAATTCCGAGGACTGGTTTACGTTAACGCCTATCAATGAATACCGTCAATTGGCTTTCGATTTAAGCTACGCTGTCGCGTTCGTCGAGCTATAATTAATAGATAAAAGTAGAAAATATAAAATTTTATAAAAAAAACTAACTGTAGCCTGCGCGCGCTGTTACGCCTACAAAAATCGAATTTAACCGTTTGAGTCCCAAGCAGCGCGATCGCGCTGTTGAGATTTTATGTCGAGAAAACCTAGCACATTTCGAGCATTGTGGACAAGTGACGGTGCGATACCGATTGTCGAAGTCGCGCGCTCAGATTTACTGACGCAAGTACAACACACAGCTCCTTTGAATGTAAATAGTATATTTTACAATAGGTAGAATAATACTATAATAATGTAATAATACATTACAACATGAAATTTTTTATTTCATTGTTATCTTCTCAATCATTTTTATCGAACAAAACTTGAAATATTTATAAATTTTACAGTATGCATATGTAATAATACATATGCATTTTATAAAATAACGAATTACAAATTAACAATATTTTTGTGTTATGAACAAACAATTTAAATGGAGAGTAACACTTATAATTTGTAACGTCGGTGTTTATCAAAACATATTGGATGAATTCCTTTTTTACATCGCACGCAAATTAAATGTGATCTTTTTATTGCATTTTTGGTGCTGCAGACTACGCATTGTCGATATAAAATAAACAAAGCGCTATCGCCCCGCTTGGTATTTCCCGACATAAAGTAAAACAAGCGCTATCGCGCTGCTTGGGTCTTTTCGTACTCATTTAGAGAAAGCGCGGTTGCGCTGTTTGGGATTCTTCGACAGTGTTTTTTCAACACCCCCTGGGACTCAAATGGTTAAAGGGAACTCGTTATAACAATTCTGTGTTCATTTTTTTTATTGAAGTGCTCTTGAATCTACAATAATTTTTTATGTTTTTTTTGTACTAAGTCAGAAACATGCGCGGGCATGCGCACAACAACATATCAAAGTTTCATCGCAATCGGATGATCGGTTTAGGAATGCATAAAGGACAAGCAAACAGAAATTCACTTTTATATATAAGAAGAGAAGAAGATTAGTGTCGCCTCGTGTCGCGCGAATGGAAAGCGAGGCATTTAGTGGCATGGCGCTTAACGTGTTAAGCGACTCATTCGAAATAGAAACACGAGTTTCCTTTCGTTCCTCCTGGGTACGGTACGTCGTGTTCGGCTTGCGATCCACGTGTTCCTTGCCCAGGAGAGATCCGTACAGAGGCAGAGGCGACTCCTGCGGCACGATCATGCACGCGTAATGTACAACAGGCGTTTATAACCCAGCATGACGTGCGTACGTTTCGCGTCATGCAAGAGACGCACGACCGTTATTTTCCGCGCGACGTTCGCAGCGTCACGATTGTGTGTGGGGCGTTGCATCTACGCAGCGATAGGATCGGGGAAGGTGTAGTTATAACGGATTTTGTTTGTTTCTATATTTTTCGACTTCGACTGATATGGTCATTTCGCCTATGACCTACTGCCTTACGTGGGTTCAGAATTGTCGAGAGTATGATGTTGTTACGAATTGTTATGAGTAACGAAACTGTCTCCCCTCTGTGTGTTATCGATTGCTAGAGCGATAGTAAATGTTTATAATAACATGTCAGAGAGTCGTCTGTGAGCTGTCAGATTGACCTGACCTGTTCAAATACACTCGCTATTTTCATATACGGTTAGCTGTTTTATTATGTCGCGTCGCAACATTTGCCGCAACAATATATATGTGTAATAGGAAAAATTGTGTCCATAATGTCCACTGATTGCGAGCTTTTAACTCTGACGAACCACAGATCCTTATTTTGTATTTTTCAGGTTCAACTGCTACGGTTATTTCATCTAAGATATCATTTTATGTAGGTGGATTTAAACCATCGAGGTTATAATATATAAATGATAATTTAGCATTTTGTAATGAAAAAAAAACTCTAAATTTCAGACTTCAGTTTTTCCACTATTGTTAACACATTGCGTACGGGTCACCAGATATATCGTATATAGCAAACTGACTGTCACTTACGAGACATCTCATTTGCCACTTTTTCATATGTACGTATGTATCGACGACTCAAAAAATTAATAATAAATTGATTACTACGTTGCCTACATAGCCTTGAACATTCTTATGACAAATACTTAGCGAAATAAATGTTTGTCGAATTTCAAAAAGGGTACAAAATAATCGGATATATAAAATGAAATCTACTTATGGAGCGTTTAACACTGGACGTACCAAGCGGAGTCAAATGACCCCTTTCAAAATTTACTTTAAAGTCGTATTTTCATTGTTACTACTTTCACTCATCTGACTTTCCGTAAATTCTTATATAATCTGATTATTTAGTTTGTAGCTTTCAATTTTTCTCTTAGCTTAATTTTTGCCGAGAAAAATTCTTTGCATACGTTACGTACCACGAAGGGTCATTCGACCCCTTATGAAATTTACGTATTTTTCTGCAGTTCTTCAAATGAAACCTTAGTTCTGGACTCAGATAACACTTCTCAAGTTATAGTTTCATTCATCTGAATGTGATATATGTGTTTGGTTTCGGCATGGGCATTTCAACGACGATTCTTTTTAGAGATTCACAGCGTACACTCCCGCCAATGAGTTCTCTATAACTAAACGAACCAAAAATGCAGTCGTATATTGAGAGTCAGAGAGTAAAGATCAGGGTCTACAAAAAATCGGGGATTGTGTTTTGCTGTGAATTTTTTGTCAATGAGACAGTTATTGGAAAGAATTCGAAACATAAGCGACGCGAGTTCAGGCGGGGCATATTATATATCTAAAGATGAGGAAAACAAAAAAAAACTTGCATAATTTGAAAAAAAATTGTCTACGGAAAATATATGAAGGAGAAGCCAGTCAGGTATAAAAAGTGTAATTAATTGATTATTTTACTCATAAAAATAAAAATATATGATTGATTACTTTATTAGAAGTCAGAAGTTACGTTGCGAATTATTTCCTGCAATAAATTAAGAATTCCTTTCTAATAATCGTCGTTTATTTCATAAGGGGTCTAATGACCCCTTACGGCAAGAATAATTATATGTAAAATGCCGGTACGTTTAGTGTTAAAAATCAGCAAGCGCGTTGAAACAGCAGAGTGCCGTAGGAACGAGTGTGTTACTTGTTCCTAATACTGTGCATTATCGTGAAGATCACACATATGATATACAGACGGCCTTCGACTTTCGCACATAATTACATAATACAGAAAAACATTAAAAGTTGCATTTTAAAATATTTATTTATCGGTATAAATAAAGTAATGAGGAGTGTTTAGGCGCTTTCATGTGTTTCTTTGTAAAGTTGAGATTCTGTAACCTCTAGTAAGCAATACTATAATATCAGAGAACCTCCGATAACAATATGAATTGTTAGAAACGATTTTATTCAAGAACGACTCTTGCTATATCGACACAAATTTTTGAAGAATTGAATTTTCAAAAATGTGCAAAATATCGAATTGTGCGAAAGTAGTATGCGCAAAAGTCGAGGGCCGCCTGTATTCCCATAGAAAAATGTACAAGAGGCGACGGGTACACAAAATCGGACCCACTTATTTAGTTGGGTGTCGAGTCTTTATCATTGTAGTCATCGTATCCCCTTGGCAACAATGTGGTTTACTTTTAATGTGCGTGAAGGTACAAAATGATATCTACAGAGTGACTCAGGCGATTACAATCTCCTTAACCCGTTAACTGGGCATGACGAGTTCGCTTCTAGGGGAAATTACCGTTGCGATTGAAAATATAAAAACGACGAAACCTTCATTTCATCGGCAACCCTTGATAACCTACGTTTAATAAGACTTTAACCCTTTGCCCTATAACAACGAGTGACACTCGTGATGCGGTTGATGTAATAAGAAATTTTGAAGCTTCTAAAAAATGATCAAATTGAAAATATCAGTGGAACACGAGACGATAATATTATTCCTATGTTATTAATATTGCGTTAAATTCTAAAATATATCAGAAATCACTGACATATTTTTATTTTAGCAATTTAATTTTCAATTATTGCGGGAGCAGTCACAAAAGAAATCGTAGGGCAAGGGGTTAAACGAAATAAAAATTATTTCTAAGGGAATTTTTTCAAACAAAGAAACACATCAATGTGGAATCCATATGAACATTTATACTCTATTGCATTTTTTCAGCTTCAATAGTTAGAGTCATCTTCCTTGCAATCTACTGTTTCAGGTGGGCCCTGAACCACCGAGGCTACGATATGCTCAATTATAACTAAGAAAATGTTTCCCAGAGCTGTAAGGGGATTTTAGTTCAACCCCCTTGCTTCTTATTGTCAGTGTTGCTCTCATCAAAATAACCGATTCATATACCCAATGCAACGATCATTCTCTTGTGGTAAACAAATTTCTCCGTAGACATTATAAAGTGACACATTCGTAAAAATACATCGACGATAACAAAATTCGAATAACCCGCCCGACAAATCTGGATATTCGTCAAACGTCTCATTTTGCGCATCTCAATTTTTTTCTCAGGGTACACTGTGAAATATCAACCCAAGTGAAATATAAATTGTCTCACCAAAATATTTGTCTGCTACCAAGCGTACCGAAGGGAATCACATGTACACGCATAAGACAATTCACAACGATCTTCGCGTCGGAATTTTTCCAAGTTTCCGAGTGCCATAGAAGACGCACGGTCTAATTTCCTGTTTAGCTGCAGAGGATAAAAATGATGCAGGAATGAGAAAGAGTAAGCGAGAAAGCTGCCACTTTTGGATCCTGGTTGAAAGTTGCGGAGGATTTCGGAAGAATATTTGGCGGTTCACGAAAGAACTCCGTCGCAAGGTCGACGATGTAACACGCAGAGGTGGCAAGACCGGACGACCCGGGAGGGAACGGTGGAAGAGTTGCCGACGAGAGGAAGGGAGGGAGGGAGGTAGAGAGGGACGAGGTCGATGGAGGCGAAAGGGGACAAGCAGGGGTGTTATTGCGTGGTAGTGTGGTTAAGCGTATTGATCCCAATCACTACGATATGTCCAAGCACCACAGCTTTCAACATATTACGGTTGGGTCATCGTAAGAGAAATTAGACTCCACGACCGAGAAGTCGCAGTGACGGTCTTTGAGACGCACGTTTTCGGGAATTTTGGAACGTTTTGGAATGTTTTAGATATCGATAGAGTAACGTTCCGTTTAACCCTATGCGGACAGAGGCTTTTTTGAATATTTAGAGATAAACATTTATTTGGCGATCGAAAATCACCTTTCTACCAGAAAGTCAAAGTGTCAATGTATAAATGTTGTAAATTACTATTTGCATAATCACATTTCAACGGTTGTATTTCAATTTTTTAACTCGACACTTGCGCCGATAATATCAGGGATTTTTCTCAGATTTTTCCATTGTAAGTCCTACACGCAAAAAATTAAAGGCCTTCAAAAAAATTGAAAAAATGTTGATCTGGTATTGAAATCATTCGAGTGCAACTTCTTCACTTTTACAGTAGCAGCCTTTCCTGCTAGAGGTTTTTTTATCATTTCCATAAAGTAAAATCAGTAAGTACAATTTTTTAAAAATTTTAAGTTGAAACCACTTTCATAATCACCGATAAAGTTCATAAATTTGTAGTTTGGTTGTTTTTTACGGATTATTTTCTATTAGGTTGGCAACTAGGATCCCGCCATTTTTTTAAATTTTAACATTCCGCATGCCATTAACCCCTTAGCCTACAATAACGTGTGACACTCGTGGCGCGGTAAATGGAATAGGAAACTTTCAAATTTCGTAAAATCTATAAAATTGAAAATATCAATGAGACGCGACGCGGTAAAACTATTTCCATGATATTAATGTTACCTTAAATTATACAATATATCAAGAATCGCTGGTTAATTTTTATTTTAGCAATTTAATTCTGAATCGTTGCGGAAACGGTCACAAAAGAACTAGTAGGAAAAGGGGTTAAATATTCATGGTATAATGTTTTAAATCATTCGAAAGAAGATGTTTTGTTCTACCGGAATCTATGTTCTGTTTTTTAGTTCGAGTTAATTTATGTTATCGATCTCTTTCAAATGCTATGCGCGGAGTTTCGTTTAATACTAGAACTACCGGCGTTAAATGTATGATATTTCGATTTTAAACAAGAACTTTAAAAAAGAGGAATCTAAGAGGCGGAAAAGATGATCGATTCGGTGATTTATGTTTTTTGGGATGAAGGTAAAATATTTATTCTATGACTTTCATATGAACTTGGCGAATTTTTGGAAAAAATTGTGTACCAGTTATTTTGACTGGTTTGGTAGTTCTAGTGTTAATCTGATGCAGAATTAAGAGCTTGGTTGGATGAATTTTTCGAGTCGAAACCGGGTGATTTCTACCAAAGAGGTATTGAACATCTTGTTGAACGTTGGGAAGAAGTTGTAAACAACAAGGGAGAATACATTATTGATTAATTAGTTGTTAATTTTTATTGAAAAATAAAGTGTTAAAAAATTTTAAAATACGGCGGGAACTTAGTTGACAACCCAATATTTTACTCAATATGAATTCGGTATCAGAATCTAAATATAGCGACGTAGAAATGTACGTTCAATATGTTACATTTTTCCTGTTCAGTCTGCAAACAGGATCGGGATTAGGATCTCTCTGTGTCCGAATAACCTCCATCACATGCTTTCAACTTGGGCATAATATACTCCTTTTCATAATTAACATGGGATCCATATTACGGCTTAACACTAGGTTTACGGAAGCCGTAAAATTGACGGGTTCATACTTTTTTTATAAGCATTTCTAAAATATACAGAGAAGCAGTACAATAGATATTTCACATGTATTTAATAATACAAAAATTACTTAACGAATTATCAGGTTTGCCGCTTGATCCCTCTTTTTCCAAAGTCTCTATTTAATATATTGCAGTGTAACAAATTTCACTCCCGTAAATCTAGTGCTAAGGACGATACTATCCCAATAATACGATAATTCTAGTATAACGAACATAACATGGTACACAAAGCTACAAATTTTGTAGTTCCCTGAAATTCAATCTATTCGAAAACAGGCACAATTTCTACAGATTGTACAACGAAACTGCGATAAACTGATCACAGCCAATTCGAGAACGTCTTCTGCCCGTAATATCAAGTATTAACGAGTTACGGAGATAAAGCCTCGGATTCTCAACTAGCGGGCCCCGAGTTCGAGTTACCATCGTCTACGACAAAACATTTCCTACGTAATATGCATATTGTAGCCTCATTAGTCCCTTAACATATCTAAAATTACAGATCATAGATGAAAAAACCAAGACAGTTTAAAGTGCCAGATTACGAAGAAGGCAAACAACAGACGCCTATGTTTCAGAGGCCGTAAAAAATATTGAGCATTTCTTAGCAAGTGTCGGAGAGTTACGTGCACGTTATCTTATTGACTTCTTTTTATTCGTAGCGCGCGACTAAATACAGGCACACCTACGAACTTTCACTCAGGATCAAAAGAAGAACGTATCATGCGGTGCTGAAGAGAAGTTTCGTCGGACTCGAAACGTCTGGTTCAGTTTCTCCGTTATGCGATCCGAACAGTTTATGCGGCCGTTTATCAAATAGCACGTTACGTTTCAAAATACACATGAGGGGAGTAGTTCTTTTTCTTTTGTATTTTTTCGGCTTCGACTGCTATGGTCATTTCGCTTGAGGTCTGGACTTTTAGATGGAACCGAGATTATGATATACATATTAACTAGGAAAAATTAACAATTTTCCAGAGGTAACGAGAAATTCGAACTCGGGCCCACTGACTGTGACTCCGAGCCGTTCCTTCCATATCAACCATTGCCCCTCCACTGCTATGGGTATTTCACTTAGGTCTTACAGTTTTAGATGGAACCGAGGTTATGATATACATATTAAATAGGAAAAATTAACAATTTTCCAGAGGTAATGAGAAATTCGAACTCGGGCCCACATTTTGGGAGTTCGTCCCGTTACTTTCATATCAACCATTGTCCCTCAACTGCTATGGGTATTTCGCTTAGGGCCTATTGTTTTAGATGGAATTGAGGTTATGATATACATATTAAATAGGAAAAATTAACAATTTTCCAGAGGTAACGAGAAATTCGAACTCGGGCCCACTGACTGTGACTCCGAGCCGTTCCTTCCATATCAACCATTGCCCCTCCACTGCTATGGGTATTTCACTTAGGTCTTACAGTTTTAGATGGAACCGAGGTTATGATATACATATTAAATAGGAAAAATTAACAATTTTCCAGAGGTAACGAGAAATTCGAACTCGGGCCCACATATTGGGAGTCCGTGCCGTTACTTCCAAACAAACCATTGTCCCTTAACTGTTATGGTTATTTCGTCTAGGACCTACAGCTTTAAATGGAATTGAGGCTGTGATATACAAATGACATAGGAAAAACTTCCCAAAAATGACGGGGGAGGATTTGGACTGAGGATACTGATCGAGAGTTCGAGGCTTTACCTCCTTATCCGCCATGACCCCTGAGAGAAGAGTCGTGTTCCTACCACTTTGACCAACAAGATTCGCATTCCATTCGAACTGCTTCTGCGGGAATTCGTTCCAGCATCGCATAATACGAACGTCTGTTGCGAATAACTCACTCGTTCGTCGAGCTACGTAACCGAGCGTAAATGGAAGCTCATTTGAGTGCGAAATCGTTGAAAGGAAAGAGCGGAAAGAATCAATCCGTGATAAAACATCTGGAATTTATGTAATTAATATCCGACTTCGTGGCGGGTTTTGTTCATGTGTGGTTTCCTATGTTTGCACAGTGTCTGTTTTATAATACGTGCAAAATTTATTATAATACGTTTGCTTCATAACGCGTGTATCTTTAAAGTTCTATTTCTGTTTTCTGGATTAGAGTTTATTAGCTTTAACTTATAAGTTCTTTGTTTATGCGCATTTTTACATATATATTTTTTCCTTTTTATGTGGCGCAATATCGTATTGCATAGTATTTCTTATTTTGTATCAAAGGGCTTACACCGTGAATCGAATAAATAAACAAATAAAATGGATATTAGAAATAGATGCTACACAATAGCTAGCTAGTTAACTTTGCGCGTGTAATGAATAATAAATAAAGCGTCATCTTTGAAAGTGGAGTAAGTCCACTTGTTCATACGTTGAGATATTTATCCCCTTGCACTCCGAGTAATTTTTACTATGAGCTACCAGCTACTCCCGAACTATTTGCACGGTGCGAGTACACATTTGAAGAAAATTGAAAATCTTGCTTTGCCGTTAAAAAAGAAGGGTACATATTTAGAAATCATGTTTTTCGAATTTAAAAAAAATATAAAAATAACACGCGATTTATCTGATAAAGGAGTGATCAGCTTCTATTACAATGTCGCCGCAGTGGCGACAACGGAGTGTAAAGGGTTAACCTCTTGCGGTTCGAAGTACTTTTCCAATTTTTCATTAGCTAAGTGAAATTAATTTAGGGAAATTCTTTACCGTACATTACTCAATATCAGACTAACTGTAGGTCGGAAAGCTACGCCGACATAAGACTGTAAAGGGTTAAGGGTTTGAAAAAGGTTTTTGTTCAATAATTTTTAACGGTTGACTTTCTTTCGACGAGTTAATGGGAATATTTGTGTTTTCTTTGTCTAGTAAAATGTGAACAGAAGACATCCACGTTTAGCTGAACCTCTCTTTTTTCGAATTGGCGTCATACCACTTTAAGATAACACCTCGGATGTGTAAAATTTTTTAATCTCTTTAAGCCAGACAGTGCGGAGTGACGAGTTTCACAAATTTCCTTTGCACTGACGTAAATTGCTTTTTGACGAATAACGATTAAATTCTGTGACTTAATCTTTTTAGTGCCGGATGCCAATATATCGTCGTTAGCAACATTCCTACGCCGATCATCATGGGATTATTATTTAGTTTGCTCATATGACATTAGTAGTTTTGTTGCAAATAATTGAGAATACACAATTTATGTTCCATATTATGTTATTCTGTGTTAAACTATGACCAAATGATGATTCTCTTTATATCTATCTACTGTTTAAAATCCGTAACCGACTTGTTCATTTTTCCTAACAATGTTAGATAAATATTAATCCTACGAGTTTCAACGAATATTGAAATATATTTGTAATTAATTTAATACATTTTTCCGGTCGCCACTAAAAGGGTTAAAGATGACACATGACGTATCTGTTTCTATTCTCTGATGTAACCTTTTCCACCATATCGATTTGTAACTTCATTCTTAAAGTTCACAAACTTTCTTCTCAATATGTTGCTTCTAAATGAGTCGTTCATAGCACGAAGTGATTAACTCCACATTTGAATTTTTTAAAATTTAAGCCTCAAAACACTTGATTGAATCCTAGCTTTTTATGTTTATAATAAACTTTCGTAATACTAACGATTAGCACCATTAAATGACGTAGTTTGTTTGGCCATCGAATAATAAATAATTGGATTCAGAAGTCAATCTAATTAATTCCAAGGCTATTCCACCTTATTCATTTTATACTTGATTAGAGGAAAACTACATGCGATTATATATCCTACAATACTTATTTGTATTTATATTTTGATGGGAATTTTGAAAAGGAGTGTATACTACTTCATCACGTTTCTCCACTTTAGGTTTTATGGAGTTAATCGATTTGACAAGTGAATGACTCATATATTTCTCACTGAAAATACTGCTATAATTTTTGAATGCGCTATGGTGCATTTAATTTTGAAAGATGAAGGGTTAACGAAGGTTATAGGGTCTTACCCGGTTAGCCACGTATAAACATGTAAAAATTGCAATCAATTACAATTGTTTCAAAAGATATAAGAAAAATATTTTGGCGACTCGTGAATGATGAAAATAAAGAAGCCCGTACATAGATTATATTTTGTTCAAGTCATAAAAGTCTATGTGGGGGTATGGTGGTAAGTATACAAAGGCTGCGACTCACAATCAAGTGGGCCGGAGTTTAAATCCCCCACTGTCACGTTTGGGAGACTTTACTTAAAATGTTATTTAATACACCATAACCTTGATGGTTTGCAATCCACTTAAAACTGTAGTTCCTCGACAACGTTACCATAGCAGTTAAAGCTAAAAATTCTCAAAGAAGTGAATTCATATTAATAACTTCGAGTGTTCTTCAATAGAAAAGAAAAACGCAGAAACTTGTACTGTAACGTTGTATAACTTGTGCTGTAACGTTGTATCACTTGCCGTGCAAACATCAGTAACATTATGTAGCACGTTGTCCATTCATATTGTGAATATAAATGTCTCCCAACAGCGGTTACATGCGCTCTAGTGATGACAACCAGGAAAATTGCGCGCATATATGCGTCAATAACGCATTGCAGATCTGACACAGGTTCAAAGAAGACCCACCTAGGTTCCGAACTGCGAAGCACTTAGTACAACGATGCATAAAAGATCGAAGAAAAAAAAGGGAAATATCAACAGCTGAAGAAAATATTCGAATATTCAAATCATCCCACGAATTTTCGTCACGCCCATCAAGAAGCGTAACCCAGGACTCGACGTCGTAAAACGCCCTTCCGCTGGAAATCGATTTTCTGCTAACAATAAGCAGGGTAGCAGCTTTGAGCCGCTGCACATCCGGCATATATATATATATTACACACACAGACAGACACACATACATACTCTCTCGATTTTCCCACCCGCGGCTGCTGGATAAAACTCCCAACGTGGCTCTCTACATGCTTGACACGAAAGAGAGAGAGAGAGAGAGAGAAAGAAAGAGAGAGAGAGAGAGAGAGCCTTCTGCTCGAAGGAGAAACGCATCATCGTCAGGTAAAAAAAACATCACCGAACGTTACGAACAACGGAGTCAGAATCGAGATCGAGTAGTCGCTTACGTAACGACCTTCGGGTGTTTTTAAGGCGTACGCACACGCCGCGGTGCAATTAATCGGAGCACCGGGACACGCGAGGCAAAAAAATCTGGCAACAGCGTACGTCGCCGGTGTCCCCCTGCATCATTCGTAATACCGCGGCGAGTTCGGCGCACGAGCGTTACGCGCGCTAATTGGGCCCCGTGCATTATCGGCGCACCAATCGCCTACTCTCTCGCTCGCGACTTCCGACTTCTACTGCCTCCAGGGACGTACTAACGACACCGCAGGATAGGACGCTGCTGCTCTAGCCTCGCTCGCTCTCCTGCGATCGATCTCGCGTCCCAGCCAGCCATTCGTACTTATTGCGATGCGTTATGTAATCAGTCGTGTATTTTCGCACTTTTTGGTGCGAATGTACTTTTGCCTTGCTCTTTACACTTTTTGTGGGTGGAGTCGTGAATACTGGAGAAGTTTGAAACTTAGGTAGTTCCTAATTGTTGATTATTCGTGGCGCACCAGCCTTGCACGAATTGTTCTTTGGAGCTCGGCGTGATCACTCATCTTGCGATAAATTAATATCTCAAGACTGTTTGATCGTGTTTAGAGTTGTTTTAATTGTTCTATGTTTGACAAGGTCGTTGATATGTATGTATTGGGCGATAGCATAAGTTCATGCCCGATTTTTATGGGTGGCCTAAACTTAACGGCAGAGTGGAGTTGTGATATTTTTGTTTGGTTTTGTTGCGTGCACTGATTAAGTGATAGTATTATCTGTCAGGTTAACATCAAGCAGCGTTCTGGTAACTTTATTTCTGCTTAAGAGAATTTTTCAAAATGGAAGTCGGAAAGGGACATTTACAGCACGTAAGCTGTACGAGTTTCGGAAGGGCGTTAATATTGGAACTGCACAAAAAAAACATTTAGAGTATTTATTTGTCCCGTGATGCTGATTTTAGGACAATTAAAAAGCGATTTGGCTGATTTTGAAGAAAGGCTGACGTCCTTCCGGTATTTATAACGACATTGTGTGTGCTTTGGTGGAAGAAAATGCAAGGATTCCAACTAAGGAGATTGCTGAGAGAATGAAAATTAATAATTCGACCGCATTTCGACATTTAAAGAAGACTGGACACACTTCCAAACTTGATACATGGGAAGTCGCACTTTTCAATGAGAGGAATAAGTTGCACCGTATGAATGTGGATATTTCGTTCCTGGCCCGTAATGAGAAGGAGTTTCGATGAGAAATTTTGCCGTACCCATCATTCTCTCCAAACATGGCGCTTTCAGATTTTTATCTGTTCCGATCTTTGCACCATAATTTGAACGCCAAAAATCTTAATTCTGAGGAAGATATGGAAAATCACCTCTTCAGCTTTTTTCAGGGAAAGCCAAGATTTCTTTTCAGAAATGGAATCGACAAACTTGTAAATCAGTGAAAAAGAATTGTATAGAAGAATGGTTACTACATAATTGGTTATTCAAATTGTATTCATTAAAATTTAGCTTGCTGAATTTTAATCTTCAATCGAGCGCGAACTTATGCAATGAACCAATAGTTGTGGTTGATGATTGACTTGTTCGTTGACGAGTTCTCGTTTCGTTCAGTAGTGTTCGTTCGTTGGATAATGTTAGTTTGTCCATCTGATTATACGCTGTGACTTTGATATGTTCGATAACGGAAGAGAAGATCAAGTTATCGGTGGAAGGAATCTTCGAGGGAAGTTGAAAGGCGATTGGTGGTAATGTGAAAGAAGAAAATTCCGCGAGGATGATGGTCAAGTTGCGTGCTAAGGATCCTGGTTTCTATTACTGATTTATAGAGGAGCTGGAGACGTTGCAGATTACAGGGTCTCTATGGGGAACGACATCTGGTATTGCCGTGCACGGTTGGTTGCGTTGGCAACAATGATGGGATTACGTAGGGAGCATTTTGTAGAGACGGGGGTATTCGAACGTGGGCCCGTTAATTCGAGAACTTAACTCCGTCTTCGAAGAAGATTGAGATCCTATTTGAAAAATTGGTTCCGTTGGTTTGTGGATTCGTGATCTTATTTAGAAAATAATATACGTAGCTATTCGTTGATGTCTTTCGTTCTCGTTGCGGCAACAGTGATTCTTCCCTCTGTACCTTCGGCTGCGTTTGTTGCGCTCGTATCACCAGGAAACTACAATTTTAGGTAGTTTCCGAACAACCGAGGCTATGATATAGATATTGGTAAGATTCCACCCAGGCTGCGTCGGCTTTGATTCCGCCGCGGCTTCTTCAAGGGTGACCTGAGGGACGGTGTTGGGGCCTCCGAGTTCGCAACTGCGTAATATTCTCCTCCTTTCCCTGTATCGTGGGGTATTGCCACCTCCTAGTCCCGGCCGGCTGCCCGTGCCCCGCTTATCGGGGTACCGACTAGTTTGGGTCTTTGAGGGGGATCAGGGGAAGGAGACGTGGCCTGGAGGTTTCCAGCCCGTCCAAAAACCAGCAGAACACTTTAGAACCTTTTGAAAGACACACGCACCGCACAAGCACATTGAACATTGTATCACCAAACATTAATTTGCAACAAATAATAAAAACACATTGGTCAACAACATCGTTGCCTATATTAAGAGTGCCCAGTTCGAACCAGCATTCAAATACTAAACCGGGCATTCGCGAACTAATGGTAGGAAGCAAGACCTGCTCTACCATAAACAGATATCGCTGTTTGCTTAACACTAGATCTACGGCCGCCGTCAAATTGACGCGTTTGTATTTTTTTAAAAAATTGTCTCAAATTGATAGAGAAGCATTACAGTAAATATTTCACATGTATCTTATAATACACAAATTACTTAACTGATCGTATTTTTTACCGCTTGATCCATCTTTCTTTAAAGTACTTAATTAATATATTTAAATATACCAGATTTGGCAGCCGTAGACCTAGTGTTAAGGTAATGGCGAGGGGACTCGTGATCGGACCCACTAACTAGGAGACCGCGGCTTTATCCTCGGTTATCGCAACATCTAACACGTTTAGTTATTTTGTCGAGGAAGACATATTATCAGCTCTTTATTTTTAAATACTTTCTTTTTAAATCGAAATGTTTGAGGGTTTACGTTTTAACGTGTTTAAAAATACGGTTGTATAACCATCACCGTGCAAAATCACTGTGACTTTATGCCACTTTCAAAATAAACATGTTTGCTATACTGTTAACAAGCAAAATTACTCTCTAAGAAACTTTAAGTTGTTTTCATCATATTGATTGTAAATTTTATCAAACTAGAGAGATGGTGTGAAACTGTAATTGATGTTATCATTAACTCTGTATTTGAAAAAGTGAGTTATGCCACTTTCTTAACACGTTGAATGGCACCCGTATTTTTTTAGTTTCATCATTTCACATCTTTATAGAATAGAAATGTTTAAAATCACATGTTTATAGAATAGAAGTGTTTAAAATCACATCTTTATACAATAGAAGTGTTTAAAATCACATCTTTATAGAATAGAAGTAAGAATAGCTATGTACTCAGTAATATTTCATTTTTCTAACAGCAATATTTTAATATTGAATATATTAGCATGTCCGTGAATATAGCAATTTAAAAATCATAAGAAATTTCATCGAATTCAACAGTGCCGGTCACCGGTGACCCCCATGCCATTCAACGTGTTAATAAACGGCTCGTATAGAAAATATATGACACGATACGTTTTCGCTCGTAAGGCGCTTGGAATATTCTATTTTGTTATATTTGGCTGTAACAATTTCGGATACCGTTTTTACACTTCTCGCTTTAGTACTGCGGTAAAATCGCTAAGAATGTACAATTTTAGATGATTTTCTGATTATTTCTGATTATATTTAACCCCTTGCCTTACGATTTCCATTTTGACAGAGTGCGTAATACCCCAGAATTAATTCCAGAAATAAAAATTTCTCTCTGATCTTTAACATTTGGCACAACTGACTGCAATATTAATATTATAGAAATAATTTTACCGTCTCGAGATCGACTGATATTTTCAATTTAATAGTTATTGGAAAACATCAAAATTTCGCATTCCATTTATCGACTCACGTGTGTCACACGTTATTGTAAGCTAAGGGCTTAATTGGATAATAGAAAGAAAAAGTACTGAAGTCCAGCAATGTCCCAAATGTTGTGAACGCAGATTATATTTTAGCAGAATATAAGGGTCGAATAGCTTGTGAGACCTGATGCTGAACTAGTGAACCTGACAAGGGAAGTTCGGGAACTGATACACACGGATTTTGATGAAACTTTGCATAAATATTTATTAGATATCTATTAGGTTGGTAGGAAATTAATGTCGGTTTTCAATCTTTATCTTTAAATACACATGTTGAGAATGGGAATAACTTTTTTTAATCAAATTAAGTTCTATTACAATTTACACATTTCTCCTAACGAAAACCAAGTTTTTTAATAAATTTTTTTCTTCTAAAATGATGTAAGAAGACAAACCGATTAAAATGAACGGCTACCTGAAAATTAAGCGCCAAAGTTTGAAAACTCGAAAACCGACATTAATTTCTTACCAACCTAATACCTTCAAGTTGAAAACGGGCACGAACGAGTTCCAGCTATCTCCTTAGATATGTCTAATAAATATTTATGCAAAGCTTCATAAAAATCAGAGTGTATCAGTTCACGAACTTCCCTTGTAACTTCGAATCGAGCCTAGAGCCTATGGTGCGCAAGGAAGTAAAGGTTGACCCTCGCAATTACTGGGCCTAAGTTCAAATTCTCCTCCTTCAACTCTGGAAATTTCTTTCCAAATTATCATTTAATGAAAAAAATTGTATGAGAATATGATTTATTATTAGAATATATTTATGAGAATGAAAAAAATTATCATTTAAAAAAAAACAACTTCCGTAGATCGAAGCCCATCTGACACAATAGGTCGTAGGCGGAATGACCATAACAGTTAATCCTTCGCACTCCTTAATTTTTTGTTGCCTATTAGCAACTTCTTAATTACTTTGTAAACTGTAACAAAAAAGGGGGCCCCACTAAGAAGTTGTATTGCAACAGAAATTGTTATTATTATATTATCATTATTATTACTATTATTGTAGAAATTGCATTGTATAAAGTCGAGTCTAGCTCGATGTTGAAGTTGGCATAAGAAATGCAATGTCGAGACACACTCGACATAGGGGTGCAAAGGGTTAAAACTGAAAAAATATGAAAGAAAAAGGAAGAAACTCAAATTCATTAACCCTTTGCAGTCCTGTGGCGAGCTACATTCGACATAGCTTTTCACTTCATTCTATTTCCTAACGTTACAATATCGACTTTCCAATTTCATGATGATTTTGTAATATCACCTAAATGTCTGTCAGTGCCTATATTTATTGGTATCATTAAAAAAACGAATAACTAACGATGGAAAATGTTGTGAAATTAATTTCATTTAGATCACTACAAAATTGACAAAATAATTCGGATCGCAATGGGTTGTATAAGAAAGTAACCAATGATTACAAATAAAGAAAAGAAGAATATTAATCGAAGCTGTAACGCCTATGAAGCTAAAGGCTCGGACGTGCAATCAATGGGTGCGCGTTGAAATACCCCGTAATTTGTAGGACGTATTTCTTATGTGGCATGCGTGTAATCATTGATGATTCAGAACTCATCTAAAACAACATGTCCTAGATAAAATGACCATATCACTTGAAGTCGAAAAGATGCAAATATGAATGCAAAATAAGGTGCTATGATCGGTTAGATCAAGCATGGCCAACTGTTTTTGCCCCTGGGCCGGATTGAGAAAAAATATGTTTTCACGGGCTGGACGAAATATTAAAATTAAAAAATGCTAAACAAACCACTTATTTCTTTAAGTAAACAAAATTTTATTATGAAATTAGTTTTGAAAAATTGTTCACGGCCCACATAAATGCATTACTCTGGGTTAAATGGTAAATACTCGGACTCGCAATCAATGGGCCGTGTTCAAAACTCCCGTTAGCTTTGGGAGATTTTTCTTAAATTATCATATAATATATCATACTTTCGGTGGTGCGGAAACCACCAAAAATAGTAGGTCTAAGGCGAAATGACTTTAACAGGTAAATCAGAAGAAGATACGAGAACAGGAACAAACTTTCTCCTGGTTCGTCAAGCAGATCGCGTAAATGGCATCAATCATGGAACACACCTGTTAACGCGGGGCGCGTTACGCCTTTAATCCGTTACTGAGTGCTCCGATATCCCGAGGATTTGAACGTACGCTCGAAATTAGACGGCGCACCGTCGAGAGTTGACTGATTCTCAGCACTGTTGCCAGATCATCCGAGTACTCGTGTAATCAGTGACAAACTACTGTTACGGTTATTACAGCTGGATTTTAGATCGTAAATCTACGTTGACAATTTTTCCATCAATTTGTATTGCCAGCGCGCAGGTAATGTCCTTCCGAAGAACGGTACCAATCGCGAAAATGTCCTCGCTATTGCAATATCATCAGTTAGGAATTTGACGAGCGGGTGAAACTTAGGAAGGGGCCTATGGATCGTGCATTCTACGATGCGAAAATCCAAGCGATCTCAGTCACTCTAGTTGCAAATAATAAGTGTCTGTGATGACATAAGCGTCAATTGTGTTGCGACACTTTTCAGCGGTGACAAATGGACGCTAGAAATATCCACCGGTAACGATTTTCAGACGGATAACAAATGGCATTTAAGAGATAACTGAAAATATCGAATCACACCTTTCTTCTACGAGAATTGTCTTTTTGTTATAGTGCCATATATTTTTATACGGCGTAAACGTTTATACGATTAAGAGCTTAATGGAAAATCGGGAATGCTATTTTCACGATGTAAATCGGAAATACAATTTCTAATTTTAATTAAATTTTGCTTCATTTTTAATGAATCTCAAGGGTTTGAACTCTGTCGATATTAATAATTTGAAAAATAATAGTTCAGATAATATATTATTTCGTCTGACTATATTTTATTGCAAGTAATCGTATTTGTATATTTGAAGCTATTTTCATCCAAATTTCAAACGATATGATTTTCTATTTTATTTTGTATCTGATTAAATATTTGTTCAAACAGAACAGTAAGTGTTCAGAATTATTCACAATATTATAACGTGTCTATGTTTAACAACTGATATTATTACAGCAAAATTTTCTGATGCAAACTTATTTATTATTTTTCTTCGACGAAACAGCCAAAGTAAGAAATTATTTAAAAATACTTTATTCGATATAAACACATAATAAAATAAAATGTCATATTATATTTGTAAAATGTAAATATTAACACGTTGAATGTCACCGGTATTTCGCTACTTCCTTCATTTCTACTGAAGTAAAACTTTTTCTATTAAAATGTCATCTCTACAAAGCAGAAACTTTAAAAACCAAAAGAGATATATAGACAGCAGGACTTTTTTGAGACGAATGCGAAAATATTGACTGAATTACCAAATTCGTAAATATTATAATTTAAAAGTCATATGAAATTGCATCGAATTCAATAGCGCCGGTCACCGGTGACCCCCATGGCATTCAACGTGTTAAAGTATCCATTTGAAATAATTCACTATTTTATATAACTATTATTTTGTTCGATCAAAGATGTGTATGATTCTTTAATTCTGGTGAATATACAATCCGAAAGATCGAAAGGCGTATTCATTTCAATAGAAATAACAGTTTCCTATAATTCGGCTTCCGAACGATCGATTCGTCAAATGGAAAGATTCATTTATTTTCGTGAAAATTATTCCAGTTAGTTAACATACTTGCCAGACTTTAATTCAATTAAATTTCAAATTAGCGTTAACGCGACGAATTCATTAAAATAATGATCTTATTACGGCCACTGAAGACCGAAACGGAGATTTTCGTATTTAGACTTGAAATTGTCATTCAAATAATTTTAATGAGAGATCTATAGTAATTTAGAGCTAATTGCTGGTTGTTAATTATCAATCGTTAACTAACAGACAGTTTATTTTAACACATTACACGCCGGTTCCGCGATAATGCGGGATTTCAAATATATGATTACAGAGATTTGGCCGATCAATATTTGTCATATTATTCTGTCTTGAGGAAAACGGTAAAGTGAAGAAAACAGTATCGTTTTAATTAAACTGTGTATTACTTAATGCGTTTTAATTTGATATTCACTTAAATGGCAACATTATCAAATATAAGAAATTTGGCGGCTGATATTTAGCAATGTGTTAAGTAAGACTTATCGCTAACTGTTTATTCTTTATACAGGGTGGTCCACGTAACTTGTGCACCTCGAATAACTTTTAAAGTATGCGTTGCACGAAAGAATGTTATATACAAAAGTTACATGGTTTAAAAGGGTACACTATGTAGTGTGTCAATTTTTTTTATAGGTGGTGGCGTTTCGGATATTTGAAGGTCAACTTTGTTTTTTTAAATGGAATAATACGTTTTTTTATTCATCATGAAATAGTACGTTTCAAGACGGGTTCAATGACCTATGACTCAAGTTCATTCAAGGTCAAACTTGCTTGAATATTAAGTAACTATAATTCAAAGTATGTCGTATTTGGTATCATTATAATCAGAAAAATCGGGAGGATCGGCCGTTTTCATTTTCGATTTTTTTTAAACCTTTGCTAACGTATTTGTGAGATTTTTCTGATTAAAATGTTACCAAACATCGCCATTTTCATTTTTGTTCTTTTCGTATCCCTTCCCCAAATAAATAATTACTTCTCAACATTCAAAAAGTTTCCATCCGCAAAGGATTAACTATGAACAGGAGCAAAAATACTTTCTGCAATATCGAGAAATAATATCAGTGAGCTGCCGAACGCTGTGGCAGCGACAATTTGAAACAATCGTGAAACGTTTGAGAATTATATTTACAAAAAAGGCAGTGAGACTTGCGAAAAACTTCAAGGACAAAGATTTCACCGGGAATATGCAACTCTTACTTTAGTCAACGCAAATTTGTACCTCCGTTCCGCTGCACGTTACAATTGCACGTTCTCCAGAATAAAACGCTTCTTTTTTTAATGAAATTATCCATTTATTTTGAAAGTGGCATAAGACTATTATTTTTTAAATGGAGATATTTAAGGTTTGCGTTGTAACATGTTTGAAAATACTGATACCAATTTTTGAGAAATTTTAGTTGCACGTGTCATTTTGGATACTTATATTTCTTTTGGTATAAGTAATTTTAAATAACCATTGAAAAATCAGAATTTTCCTTTACGGTAAAGTGACTTAACGCCACTTTCAAAATGAACATAATAACATGAATATAATATAGGTAACATACTAATTTATGTATTTTAAATGAAAGTGACACATCTACTCACGCCGAAAACTACTTGAAACTACTTAACATGCATTTTATAAAATTACTATGAATATTATAAATAATGTAGCACCATTTGCTTGGTAAAGAACTTCCTGCAATGAAAATACTTAATTCAGAAACGATACAAATATATCATTTCCTGAGTAAAACATGAAAGTTCAAGCTGAAAGTGACATTAAATTAAATAATCCGTTTATTGTATCGTTACCGTGAATATTTACGATGAAACGTAGTACGAAAACCTTTGTGAAACTGTTATAAGTTGTTTGTACACGTGTATACGTGAAAATACAAATTTGTAATTCATCGAATAAAATGTGTTAATTTACACTGAAAATTACTCGAATATATTTAACATGTATTTCGTAGTGGCATTATGAATATTCACGATGCAATGCTGCACGCTCTTTTGAATGAAAAAAATCTGTGCAATTGAAATATACATTGCAGCGAAGGTGCAAATTTATAATATTGCGAGTAAGACGTGATCGATTAAACATAGCATGATCTGAAACTCTTTATCATTCCCATATTGTGTTATTATTAATAATATGCGTAATATATGTTGCGAGTACTACGATGAAGACCTTTGTGCAATTATATCAGGCAGTATAGCGAAAGAAATATATATACAGGGTGCGCGAAAGAAACGAATAAATGTAAAACAATACAAGCAACTTTAACACTAGATTTACGGGCGTGGAATCTGTTAAATTGGAATACATTAAACAAGGAATTTTAAAAAAGGCGAATCAAGCGGCAAAGATGGTAATTCGTTAAGTCATTATTGTATTATAAAATACACGTGAAATATTTACTGTACAGCGTCTCTGTAAATTTGAGAAATGTTTATAAGACAAGTAGGAACCAGTCAATTTGACGGCTTCCGTGAATCTAGTGTTAAATATAAACGTTCAATGTATTTTAATACAAAAATAATAACTTTGGTTTTTGACGATTCTTTTAACTTCTACACGGAAAATTACATCGGGCAGGTGGCCTACATTTTAAAAAATGGAAAATAAAAATTCTATAAACTTTTTAAAATTGCGTCGTTCTTCTTCGGCCACCCTGTGTAAGATAAATAAGTGATATTTGGAATAAAATATGGCATTACTTTACGGCGCCGTCAATGCTCAAAATACTGTTAAACAATTATAATACTTAAAGTGCATAAGAGTCTATTAAACCTTTGTAGTAGTATGTCGAGAGCAGTTTCTCGTGTCTTTGCCTTGCAGTTAATATTCTGTCGCGCTAATTTCGATTTCTCAATCGGCAAATGACTTTGCATTTTCATCTAATTGTAAATATCTGTCGCTACCGTTATCGCCATCACCTGAGATCAGTGAACAACTTACGCGAAACAATTTCCCTGAATTAATTTCACTTAGTTAACGAAAAATTAGAAAAGTATCTAGGACTGCAGGAGGTTAAAATATATTTCATTATACTGCAATGATTGTTTATAAAAAAAAATGCAGATCCATCAGGACGTACAGACTTTGTGCAATCAACACGTTGAATGCCATTGGGGTCACCGGTGACCGGCACTGTTGAATTCGATGACATTTCTTGTGATCTTTAAATTCCGTTATTCACGGATAAGCTAATGTATTCAATATTAAAATATTACTGTTAGAAGAGTGAAGTATTACTGAGTACATAACTATTCTTGCTTTTAACATTTCTATTCTATAAAGATGTGATTTTAATAGAAACAGTTTCGGTTAAGTGGAATTGATGAAACTAGCGAAATACGGGTGGTATTCAGCGCGTTAAAATATGCAGCGCAAAAAGAAAGAAATTTGTGATATTTCGAATAAGATGTATCTCATAATGTTGCAGATAACGCAAAGTCCGCTAATTTGTGTTTCGGTATTTATTATAATTATTTAAAAAAATCCAGGACAAGCAGATTCGTGCAATTATAATATACAACGTAGCGAGGACATAAATTAGTAATATCCCGCATAAAATATTCCTCGCAACACTGTAAATGATCTAAAGTCCTTATTCTGCACTCCGCCATTAATGAATATTCGGCGAGAGAATACGATCAGCGTAGAATTTATTCCAACCGAGAAACATTATCTTATCGCAATTAAAAACGTCTGAGCGCGTAATCCGTGGAGAGTCTGTAATAATAAAAAGTCCGTGCCGAAGACAAAATAAAGTCGATAATTGATTTCGAGGCAAGAGAGGGGAGAAAGGGGCAGCGCGGTCTTTGTACGTGAAGAAATTTGATCGTAAAACCGCGTATAAAGTATCGCTCGTAAAATAGCAGGAAGAGCAGTAATGACACAATTTAGCACAGGATACCAGAGGAAGTAAGAAGGCATTAAGGACCAAACGGCAAAAACAACAAGTCAGGGATAGTCGACACCTGTTTTCCGCCGACAGGGCATACTTGAGGATAAGTTAAGCCTCGTATTGCGATTCCCTTCTCGTTAGAACGCACATAAATACATAAAGTACCTCTGTTTTTAATACTTACTCGTACACGGCCCTTCGTGCAGGAATCCCCCTGCTAAAGGCAAGTTATTTTCGAATAGTTAAGTCTCCATGGAATTAATACTATTTCCTGCGGTTGCGGTTACTTTTTTTGTGGCGATGAGATTAAGTGCTTGAGCAAATATTCGTTACAAGGACTATTCAAAGGTGTGCGACTAATTGTTTGATAGTAATTTACAGTGGATTTCCAGATAATGCAAACTTTACACGTTTCTTGCTCTCTCAATTTTCTTCCTTCTTTTTTCCATTTTATCGGCTTTAATCGATGTAGTCGTTTTACTTGGAAACTGCTGTTTCAGGTGGCGTCTTAAATACCGAGGCTATTATGTGTTAAATAATAATTTAGGACAAATTTTCCAGAGATGTTGAGGAGGATTTAACCTCGAATCCACTGACTGCGCGTCCGAGTCTTTTCCTTCATTCCCAAAGTATCTCCAATTTCCATCATCTCTTCTCGTGTAAAGTTTGTACCTCTTTCTTTTTTATATTCTTATACATAAAATACTTCTTTGACCGTCACTTTCCTGCAAGCTTAAGTCCGCTTCGTTTTCTTCTCTAACTATGATCTTTCTTTTTAAGTACATTAAGTCTTCACGTTTATATAGATGAAGTTATTATTTCATTATATTCTCACTAACACGATTTTAGTAACGGCGCAATTAATATTTTGCCAATTATCCTAAAAACCAATATCGTCATTGTTGTTTGCGCTTCGCACCATCGTTCTGTTCAAAGTAAAGATACGTCTCATTGAAAATCACGCGATTTTACCAAGCTGGCGACGCTTAACGGATAAAAAGGATCGATACAGTAAAAAAGCAGCATAAAGACGTCGCGACTCAAGCGGTTCTATTGTCAAAGCGTGAAGTCATCGATTTGCACCGTGCAATCATTGGTATTCCTGGGATAAAAAAGACTAAGATTTCTCTCGATGCACCCGTGGACGCCATATTGTTGCTAGATGCATCCGCCAGCAGACACCCACCACCACCGCCGCTGCCGGTCTCGGCCAGCGACTCTAGACACTGACTTTATACCTATTAAGGCTTGGGATCGATAGTAGGTACGTACTAACTGCACGTTGCGCATACTAAACGTTGCATTATATTATATGCAGCTGCGTGCAGTGTTCTGTACACATTAAACAGCGTTTCGCAGGCAAAAGAAGGAATGCGCGAGATCTTAAGAGATGGAAGCGACGAAGATGCGCGCACCAAACTTTAAGCATCTTTTTGTACTTATTCAGCTTTAATTAGTGTGATTATTTAATCTAAGAGCTATTATTTTAGGTGGGTTTCAAATGGTCAATGCTATGACACATTAAGTGATCATTTTGGGAAACATGTTCTAACAAGAGAAGTTCGGGAACTGATACGCTTCAATTTTTATGAAAGTGCATAAATATTTATTAGACATATCTAAGAAAATAGCTGAAATTCGTTCGTGCCCGTTTTCAACTTTAAGGGACAAATCAAGGGAGGCGCTTCTTCAACACTAGATTGCCCAAGGCAGTCATTTTGACTGTTTTTTAATTTCAATTTGTGGCGACCGTGTCATGAAGTACAGGAAATCGTAATAATTCTGAAATCATAACTATCTGGATGTATTTAGTAAAGTAAAATCACTAGCCGCGGACAATATGCAAATGAGCAACTTCATGACACGGGGGTCCTAATATAAATATACCTGCCTAGGGCCTTACCCCCGCATTACCTCCTTGACCAATCACAAGCGTCGAAGGGACACGTCTAGCGAGACATAGGTAGACGCCCCCCACTCCGACGCGCACATTACAGAACCATATAAATTAAGCCGAAAATTGTATTAGACCAGTGTAACCAGAATACGTAGAAGAACAACTCTCTCGACATAATAAAACTCTCGGTTCTGGGAATCACGCTCACCTGCATCTTACCTTCAAATTCAAAAAAAATTATGCATATAATGATACAATTTCTTAGAATTTTGTGACTTTTTGTGCAACATTTAAATGCGTTTATTAATAATTGTAGTTACCTCCCCCCCTCCTTCATTTCCAATATATATATATGTGTTATACCTATATTGCCCAATAGCAGTCATTTTGACTGCTTGGGAAGTTTAAAATAATTAAATGTTTCTTATTATCGAATTGTGTAAAGTTCTTATATGACCAGTTCGGTTCTGTGTTGAAAAAACATTTTTCATTTTTTTCGATTACCGTCACATGATAACATACAAGTACATTGCTTCTTGATTCCGTAGGTCAGGTGGAAGTTATTTTGATGCTAGCATCATAGCGTCGTCTCTTTCCGCGTACCTCCCTGCCCGATCCCTCCTACTTTTTTTGCAAGTGAAGTGAATTTTTTTTATTGTTAATATTTTCTAATAACCTGTTACATAACTGTAAATAATATAAAAAAATATTAAAAATTAATTTTAAATAAATTTCTTTACACATTAGTTATTCTTTCACAATGCAGCCATTTTGACTGCTTTTGGGCAATATAGGTATATACTAATTGTAAGTTTCAGTTTTTCTAGTGTTAACACATTGTTGACCGGTCACGAGTTAACTCGTGTTTTCATGCCCAAACGTTGTTGACCGGTCACGAGATAACTCGTGTTTCCACTTGCATCAGCTATTTGAATTTTGCCACACCAAAAAAATTGCTAAAATATATAATATGTATAAACTATAATACACAGCAGATATGTACAAAGTTTCATTTAAATTCATTATGTATAACAAAGAATACTGAAGTTTATTTCGGTTCTTTTCAATTACGGAAAAAATAGCCGGTGACATGAGTTAACTTCTACGTAAAATTGCCGGTCAACAATGTGTTAAGGTAGGTCCTGTCTGACTCCTACCTGTCCTGCCTCTCCCCTGCCTGTCCTTCCCCTCCCCTGCCTGTTCTGTCCTTCCTGTCCCTCGTGCTCAAAAAGGTTCTTCTTCAAAATAAATTTCCGAAAATATTAACGCCGAGAACGTGGGCTCATATGATTTTGACATAACTCCGATCGTATTTGAGCAGAGTCACAGTTTCGTCACGCCGGCCGATAATTCTCGGGCATCTTGAAGGTCAAATTTGTGCTTGCAAGCTCACGTGTGATGCCTCAAACTAAAAGCTCGATCCGACTATCGACTAAATTCCAAATTTACTCAATCAAAAATGAGGTTTTGAGCTATGAGCGTGCACGTGTTGAGCTTTTGAGACATTTATCAGAGTTTTCCACGAAATTGCGTCAAAAATCCGGGCGAGCTTTTAGTTTGAGCAACGACACCCGAGGTTGCAAGCTCAAATTTGACCTTCAAGAATGTCCGAGAATTATCGGCCGGTGTCACGAAAACGTGACTTCGCTCATATACGATCGGAGTTATGTCAAAATCATATGGGCCCACGTTCTCGATGTTAATATTCTCGGAAATTGTTTAAAAAAAAAACACTTTTTTTGGGCACGAGGGGCAGGATGGGTATAACAGAGGCAGGACGGGCAGGACAGACAGGGGAGAAACAAGATAGACAGGACAGGCAGGAAATTGGCAGGTCAGGCAGGCCAGGTACGAGTCAGGGGTAAGGGGAGTCCCCTTAAAGAGGGGCCTCCCTCGATAAGTCTAATAAATATTTCTGCGAAGTTTCATCAAAATCGGAGTGTATCAGTTCCCGAACTTCCCCTGTCAGTACCATTGTTTTCGAATCCAAGCCTTTACCCCCTTTCCCATCATAGTCCCAAGATCGTTAATGGTTACGTTGTCATCTTCCTTCTCCGTCGACTTTGGTGCTTACACAATTTCCAACTGCGTCAATATCTATGATTCAGCGAGTACAACATCGTTGAATTCTCCTAACATAATACCTATAATTCTTATAACATGATTTCATACTGAAATCTAAGCTACGTTTTACGATAGTTTACTGCAACCTGTAAAACCAAGAAAACTACGAAATTTTTGAATCGACGAATACCAATGATTTTTCAAAGTTTCCAGACTTAAACGACCAAACGAACGAGGTTATTAACAGAACTATCGTCAATATTAATCGAACCAAGCGAATGAAAAATGAACGTTAATCCCCGTGTCGATGAACTCCGTTGGTCGAAGTCCGTCTATGAATATGGTGCAACGAAACGAGAAACTTTAAAAATAGCGAATACATTTAATGTGTCGTGACTTTCTGAAATATTTTCTTCTACACACCATGCGCAACGATGTTAACAGCTTGAAAAACTCTAATCTCGCTCGTAATTAGCGAACGACTGTGTATTATCAACGAAGAAAAAGCATTCTCTAGATTTCAATTAAGGTCTATACAACAAGACGCGGATTAAGCTCGACTTCTTACGTTCCCTGTAACGCTTGAAAGGTGTAACGCCGAAACGGCAACTATAAATTTAAGGGAAGAAAAAACCCTATAGAGATGTGGCATCGAGATGCAAAAATGTGAAGAAAATAAGTTGCAGTTGGTAAAGAAGTCAGGTGTACTTATTACGAATAACCCATACGATATTATCCGATGGTGCATTGTCATTGGTGCATACGTGAGTATATTTTTCGTTGTTGCTGGTAAAACGCAAATATGTGTTTTTAGATAATATTAGCAAGATGAGAAAGTAGCACGGTGAATGCGAACACGCTAATGTTATCACATTGCGTACGGGCCACGAGATATCTCGCATATAACAAACCGATCGTCGCGGCCGGCTTACGAGATATCTCGTTTGTCATTTTTTTTATATGCACGTATGTATCGACGACTCAAGAAATTAAAAATAAATTGATTTTTACTAAGGCAACGCAGCCTTGAATATTCTTATGACAAATTCTTAGCGAAATAAATGTATGTCGAATTTCCAAAAGAGCTTAAAACAAGCGGATTTATAAATTATATAAATTGTACCAAGTTTCTGGAATGTTCAAATCTGCGGGCTCTGCAAGCGCGTTGAAACAGTAGAGCGCGGTACGCAAAGTGTTATTTTTCTAAGCTAGATGCAATTGTAATTTAACCTTTTGAGCTCTAAGGACGCATATTTGCATCTGTCGATTTTTTCGATCATCTACGTAGAAGTATTGTAGTTACTTTTGTGTAAAATTAATACAGATGCATTCCTTAGTAACAATTATTGTGTCGCATAGGCAACGCATAAATTGCAGCAGTTAGTTAAGGAGAGACACGCGATATGAATGCAAAAAATGCGATGTTGGTTTATGCATCAATCGATGTTTCGAAGTTTTTCACACCCAATTAAATTATTAATTTTTGTTATATTTTTTATATTTATTTCTTCAGTTTATTGGAAATTTTAATGATTGTAATAAACAATTACACAAAAATAGCGCTTTTTAATTATTTAATATCGTGCAAAAGGATTACTATAACTTATTACTATTTATTTGCGCCTTGAATAGTTAATCAAGAGAGTGCAGTCTAGCGAAAAAGTATTCCGTCCACAGCGATCGTTTCATTCTGATTATCTGTAGTATTCATTAAGTAAGAAAGGAACATTAGTGGATGGAATTTATGTATATATTTTATTTATGAATTTACATAAATATATATTCGTTTTAATCGCTTGCAAATTGCTGAAATAATCATTTTTTAATACTTCTAAAATAGTTGTACTTATATGTAATAAAAGAGAAAGTTTGGTGATAGGAATATATCCTTCTACTTTCTGCACGATGGAAGTGGATTGACTCTGAAATATTAACTACCGGCGATGTACTATCTATGTCTCAGGAATGCAAGTGGATAGTAAAAGACCGTAAAACATACGAACATCATTTAAAACAAAACGTTACAGCAACGACAATGAAACTGGCACTTGCGTGAGGTAAGACAATTGCCCGCGAACTTTAGATTCTTTAAATCCACGGGGTGTATAAATATAATGAAACGAGAAGAATGAAAGCGACGCAAAAAACATGAAATAAATAACGATGCAATAAAAAGAATACAATTAAAGGAAATCGTAACCCTTTCGATACTACCGGTGACTATAGTCACCTGCCGACTGACACTGTCTGGGTACTATCGGTGACTATAGTCACCCGTCAAACTTTCACGCGAAGCATTAATTATTAGATCATATTTTGTAGTTGGATATTTTTTAAATACCATAATATTTTATTTTTCATGTAATATATGCATTGCAACTTCAATCAAGAATTAATTATTTGCATTGCGCCATCAGTCATTAAAAGTTATTCGTCCGTGCCGGGATTGCTGCCTACTGTGTTAGCATACTCGCGGAAAAGCACTCCGTAGTGAAAGGGTTAAGAAAACAGCAGGGAAATTTTGACAATCTCGTAAAATGATGCCTAGAAACAATACAAAAGGGATCGGCATCAACGAACTAACTTCTCGCATGTTCTCAAAAATACCATCGGTATAATCACGAAATTACAATTAAGTCCAGTCAGAATAAAAGAACGGAATCTCTCATCTCTCGTTATGTTCGGAAAATGCGAAATCCCAGTTGTCGCCCATGAAATCAATAAACTCGAACGTCCGAGTGAGTCGATCGAAATAAAGCCCTCTGGAGGCCCATAAATATTTTCGCCAGCCCGATCAATATTTTCCTATGCTCGTCTCCATGAATTCTTACCAGTGTGCATCCCGATACCGAATAGTTGGCCACGTCGACGCCTGCACACGCGAACTGCAACTATACTATTGCACGCACGTGCGTGCCCTGGTGAAACAAGATAAAAGCAAGCCTCTCGCGAGGACTACGGGGTTTATGGCCAGTCGTATAGTGTTTATGTGGATTGCTACCGTAAATACGAAGCGAGAGGTAAGTTATACTCGGGACGCTATATTCATAATTTCCCAGGTTGTCCGGTCGATATGGGGGCAGCAACACGTTATGCCCTCCGTGAGTTATAGTGGTTAAGGTCAAAACACCAGATTACCTTCTGACTCTTGGTTGAAATAGTCTTGGGTTGTGGGATACTGGGACTGATAATGAGCCTGAATCTTCCTGCGGTCACTTTTGGCAAGTTTAGGATTTGATATACAGTAAAACCTCGATAAAGGCATTAGAAGTTTCCCTTGATAAATGCATCATGACAATCCACTTCACATAGGGGGATCCTCCTTGGCGAACCCCGATGCTCGACGAGGGAGCAATGTAACCTGATACCACCCGAATGTATCGGTGAGGCAATACTAATTGGAGGGTCGGCCATTTTCATTTTCGATTTTTTTTTGAAACATTTGCTAAGATTTTTCTGATTAAAATGATACCAAACACGATATAGCTTGAATTATATTTACTTAATATATAATAAATTTACTTATTATTTACATAATTCAAACTATATCGTGTTTGGTATCATTTTAATCAGAAAAATCTCAAAAATACATTGGGAAAAGTTACATTTAGAAAAATTAATAAATACACAAGTTTTTTGCATTAGCAATGCCTCGCCGATACTTTCGAGCAGCTCACTTTGTTTGCTTGCTTTCTCTGTCCCTTCTACTGTCTGTCGTTTTCTAAGTTCGCGCTCGACTTAAGCCCTAAGGTAAACACAGATTCGACACCGATACTCGATAAGAGCACTGCTTTCCCCCCGAAATCTGTGCATTTATTGAGTTTTTGCTGTAGTTAATAATTCGGTGTTAAAATTGCTGGTCCCCGTTCGGAGGAATATAATGGTCGAAGAGGAAAGTCGAAGGGTGAATTTCAAGTTTCCATTTGGTTAACACGTTGAATGCCACCCATATTTCATTATATCCACCGAACCGAAACTGTTTCTATTAAAATCACATCTTTATACACTAGAAATGTTAAAAGTAACAGTAGTTAAATATTCAGCAATACTTCACTTTTTTAACAGCAATATTTTAATATCGAATATATTAACATATCTGTGAATATCGCAATTTAAAAATCATAAGAAATTTTATCGAATTGAACAGGGCCGGTCACCTGTGACCCCCATGACATTCAACGTGTTAAATATAACATGGATCTTCATGGGGTTGTGGTAATTGCACAACACTGAACTTCCAACAACTGTAGCTATCGATATATATTTCAATATAATTATTAGCAATCCTACGCTATGAATTGTTAAGCCAAGTTCTAATCTTTTTGTGGGCACTTTGGCAAGACAGTGGTTAAATTTCGGTGACAGTTCGATACTAAAACTGTTGGTTTCCGATGAGCAGAATGTAGCGGTCGAAGAGGACAATTTAACACTACAACTACCGGCGTTAAATCTATTATATTTCAAGATATTAAATGAATACTTTGAAAGAAGAGGAATCAAGAGGCGGAAATGATAATCGATTCGGTGATTTGTGTTTTTTAAAATGGACGTAGAATATTTATTCTATGACTGTCCTATAAACTTGGAGAATTTTTGGAAAAAATTGTGTACCAGTCATTTTGACTGGTTTGGTAGTTCTAGTGTTAAAGATGAATAGTAAAATGTACTATTTTACTATTGTACTAGTTTACTTTTAAGTAAACTTACGATTGGTTGCTGGTAATATGGCTCTTTATAAAGATGCCACGACAGTACATTACTGAGTTTTGAAATAACAGTTGCCATTCTATACCTCTTGACAAAGTTGGTCTCTGAGTACGAAGTATTGAGCCCGAGTTCTAATTTTCCTACGACTCATTTTGAACAAATTTCTTTTGCACGGCACTGCGAGAAGATTGAAACAAACATGAACAATTAAGACTGAATTTTCTTGCTGTCGCTTTAGAGATGAATTCGACATTCGATGTAGTTGACAGTTCATGTTAAAACTACGGGTTCCCGGTAAGAAGAATACTGTAATTGAAGAGGAAAATTTAAAGACAAGCTACCGACTTGTGATTATTCAAATGCAACGTAATTCTTTATGGGCTTGTGGTAATTGTAAGAATAGACCACTGGATTCCTAAATAACGGAATTGAGCTCGAATCCCGTTGCTGCGATGGCATTGGTAGTTTGAAACCGGAAACTATAGGTCATCGGTGAAATAGGTGCATTACTTGAAGGGGAACACATAAAACCGTGTGATAAATTGGCGATTGGTCGAATGTGACGTGATTTCTCATGGAGATTATAACTTACGTCTAAATTAGTATAAACTAGTCTCTTTATGAGAGTCTAGAAGAGAGTTTAGAATCAATTTTGTAGTATACTCATCAGGGCATTAGACATTAGAAGTTCGTCGAATATTAACACTAGAACTACCGGCGTTAAATCAATCATATTTCAAAATATTAAATAAGTACTTTGAAAAAGGAGGGACCAAGAGGCGCAAAATATAATCGATTCGGCGATTTATGCTTTTTAAGATGGACATAGAATATTTATTCCAAGACGCTTCTATACACTTGGAGAATTTTTGGAAAAAATTGTGTACCAGTCATTTTGACTGGTTTGGTAGTTCTAGTGTTAAATTAAAAAATATTCAATCAATTGAATACAATGTAACTGTGCACGCAAAGGTCACGACGCACAGTGTGTAATTTGGCCGATCTAGCAGGACAAAAATCAATTCTCGTAATGGTCTATATGTATAAAATTTTATTGTAAGTCAATAGTAGAATGTCCATATAAACAGAAAATGTAAAAATTATTACAAATAATAATCTGCAAAAATTAATTAACAGCCCTCAAAGTTACACTTTCCTTACATTGTTTTTATATGCTCGTATCATGCCCCAGACATTTTCGACAATTGTTACTTAACGGTAGGTGAGAATGGTATTTGTTTGTATGTATTGTTATATTCACTTATTTGGGATATGTTTACAATTTATTGATTTTATTTATCCTTATTTTTTAATTTTGGGCGTTGCTCCGCTTTGAACGTTGTTTAAACATATTTAAATCTTAATAACATTAAAATAATATTTATCGTTGTATTCGCGGTAGTTTATAGAATTATTTTGAGCAGAAACAATGTAAATAACTATTACCGTTTAAGTACAAAAAAATGTTAAATTTGAGAGTTTCTTATTTAATGTATAAATGTTAAATAATTATTAAAATATGCATTGTTATTAACACTAAGAATAAGATTATGTTTGGCATTAGTAGAAAAGTCAGTAAAATTAATGAACACCGTAATTTCTTTTAAAAATAGTTTTGTCCAGCTAGAATGGCCAATTACACACTGTGCGGCGATGGAAATAAAAACAATAGTTCTCCAGATTGTAGGTCCGCCCTGGAATCTTCAACGTCTAAGGAATTTTCCGAAGGTTCTTATTGATTTATTGTGCAAAGTACCGCATGTAACACTCATTAAAAGCTTCATCAACCGAGGCAATGGCCATTAATTTCTCATGTCACACCTACTACCAGGTGATCAGTGACACTATCTAATTATTAATCCTTTAGATAGGTGTCCTGAATAGCTGGAAATCTTTAAATATTTCGATGTATCGTAGGGTATCTATTATATGCTTTCCGACTGTTCTGTTATCAGAGATGATTTTACATTTGGTCTTACGTTAGGATAAGAATCTTGACATTCTAGAACCGATACTGCGAAGAACCGAATGAAATCTGTGCAGTATTTTCTTTCCGTCGATGTTTCGAAAAAGAAATATACGAAGGCAGAGAACAGAACGCAGCTCTGAACCTTGGTACGCATTTCTGAATAATCATTATCAATTGCATTATTACTATTTCAGAGAGTAAAGTCACTGAGCCGTAAGTTTAAGAGCATTACGAAGAATTTATGCACTTGTTGGAACGATAAGAATTGCAATTAGAAGCGTGATCTTATCTTCCATTATTTTAATTGATTTCTGGGAAATCCTCTTAAGGAATATATTTCGTAACCACCTGTTTTATTTACGGAACATCATAGCGATTAAATCGGACAATTTACTTTCTACCTTCCTCTACTTCCTTCTAACATACTTATTTATTGTGCTCCAGTATGCCAGTTGAATCATCGGTTTGTTTCAGTGTTAAATAAAATTGAAGTATTTGCAATTGAAATTATTATTAATGCTGATTGTAGTAGGATGTTATCACAGTTACAGAATTAATTGCTTTTGCGCTATTTCCAGTCGATACATTAATTCCTATGGTAACTTCATAAAGTTTTCACAGCCATTAGAAAACAGAATTATACAAAAACGCAACATTGTATAGACTATCGATAGATTTGGTAAATTTTAAAATGGTAGCTAAATATACCGAAGCATAAAGAATAAGAGGTGGAAGAAAATTGTACGAGTCAACCGTTTATATTTTATAAGATAGACATAGAAAATCAAAGAAATCTAATCGATGGGTAAAGATAACAGTAGTTGACCATTTTTCCAGAGAACGTACAAAATAAGGTTATTGTACCAATGAACGATTCGTTTCATTGACGTTGCTTGTATGCCTCCGTATTGTAATTTCCTTACCGTTGTGCTTAACCGGTGAAACGGTGTAGAATTCCCGGTAAGTAATTCGCAAGCTTCTAACTTCTTATGACTAAATCTTTCATTACTTAAATTATTATAGCTTTATGTTTAATAAAGTATGTTTAATAATGTATGTCACGTTTTTATTATCTTTACCTCAAAAAATATAATTGACAATAGGGTCAGCTATTGAATTGTGGTCTCATAATTTCTAGAAGTTGAGAGGTGTGGTCGATGTGGGTTTAGTGAAGGTTTAATTTTTTAAATAACTAGTTACGTAATATTATTAAAATAAACAAAATAGAGTCCACGAAAGGCGATGAATTGTTGAACAACCATAAATGGCTACCTATTAAAAGGACTACATATAGATATGTAATATTTGTATATGGAGACGGATATTTTACTGGGAAAATTTTTTGTGTTTCTGAAACTAAAGCAACTGTATCATGTATGTACTAGATTAAAAATGGGAAAATATAGCTTTTTACATTAATGAGCGTTCGAGATCAAGAAAAATGCGACATATTTATTCTGTAGCTGAACTAGATTTTATATGGAGTTAATTTATTTTCACTTGTATTTGCCCTCTTATTTTTAATTCTCCATATTTGTTGCAAATGAACGATACGTTTTTCGTTTTCCTATAAGTGGTCAACTACTAACCAACATATTGTCAATTACTAGTTTTGTCGATTTCAAGGATGGTCAACTACCGACGCAATATCTAAATTTTCAAAAGCGCCGATAAAACTTTGATAACAAAAATTTCAAAAAATTATCTTTGTTACATATTGCAAGAAGTTCAAGCGATATTTTCAGGCATAAAGTTTCTAAAATTAATAAAGGAGCAAGTGTTGGCTATCACTTATGCAGAAAATTTGTCTTAACCGGTCAACTACTGGTGCTTTTATCTTATAGAAAAAAAATTTTAAATTTTAACAAATTTTTAAATTAAATTTTAGCATTTTTTTTAGGAATTCTGAAACCGGTCATTTTTGTTGGCTTGGTAGTTCAACCGTCGAAGTTAAAATTTTCTCCCAATGATTTTTGCTGTAGAAAAGACTGAATTATTAAACGGAACTGTTCTGTTCTCCAGCTTCCACGAACTCGCGGTCGATCTTCGGGAGTGACACGTTAGCCTGTCATCGTTTGTCATCAGCGACTCGACGTCGGTTGTTATCGACACTGATCATCAGCGGCATTGAATACTCTTCGATAATGTAATATCCACCGATTCTATTCCGATTCGGCAGCAAAAGTTCCCCTTTTAGCTGTGTATGCTTTTTTTGTTACCGTACAAATCATGATATACACGTTCGCGATAAAAGGCACTCCCACGTGCTCGAAAGGTCAACATTAATATTCCAACGATTGATTTCGCTGATTTGATTTACATAGTAGATTTCAAATTCTCCCGTAAAAGTTAGCTTCTTGCATGGTGAATATGTTTTTCATGGGTTCATTGAAATCTCTAAGGGGCGGTAATTAAGTTTCCCTGTTATTTATTGGCAATTCTTGGCAAGTTCGGTGAGTGTCTTTCATAAATGGTTGGTATTTATAATCTTATATGTGAAAATGAATGTTTGTTTGTTTGTCCCTTATGCATTTCTAAACCGATCATCCGATTGCGATGAAACTTTGATATGTTATTGTGCGCATGTCCGCGGAGGTTTCTGACTTAGTAAAAAAAAAAGAAAATATTGTATATCCAAGAACACTTCAATAAAAAAAAATGAGCACCGAATTTTTATAACGAGTTCTCTTTAAATTCGATTTTTCTAGGCGTAGCAGCGCGCGCAGGGTGCAGCTAGTATAATATAAATATTAATAGGGAAAGATGCCATGAAAGGATATTTTCAATGACACTTTGAAATATTTACTTATTACAAAAGTGTAGATATTTCATTTCATTAAAAAAATGCCATCCAAGAAAAGAGTTCGGATCGATACGGCAAAGCCAGGAGCTGCAGTAAAAAAAGGTCATTCAGTAAGCAATATATGTACCTGAAGTTTATGGAAAAAGTTTCTAACCTGAGTACATCTCTTTTAAGTAGTATATTTGCCGTGTTAAAGTGTTATGGCTTAGAATTGTAACTGTAACTTGTAGGGGTATTATAATGTATGAGTGTGAATATGTATTATAGTAAGAATGCCTGAATGAATGGAAGTGACTGCAAGTTAAGTGTGGCTGAGGGAGAACCTTAGAAAGAATAATAGTGTAACGCGTATGACAGAGAATTGTATGCTGCTTACGCTGCTGTAAAAGCATTTAGATACTTAGTCGAAGGACGTTGTTTACCATTTTTACAGACCATAAACTGTTAACCCTTTGCGGACGAGAGGCGACTCTCGGTCGCCACGACGTTCGATACCCCGCAAACCTCTGATAATTCAGAATGGACACCTTTTGACGAATCTGGGGAAATACCAGCCAGAATAAAAGTCACACCCGGCAATTTTCGACAGCCGTGACATGGAGCTTCAAAATCTACCTTCAATTCCGATGAAATTCGGCTAAATGGAAAGCTCCACGTGATTCTTATAGGTACAAAGAAGGGTTGTAAAGTTTGTTCTAGTTGAAACACACCAGGTGGAAGACATAAAACAACCTACTACTGCGATATATGTCCAGATAAGCCAAGAATGCATCTTGGTCAATGTTTTATAAATTATCATACCAAACGAAACCACAGATCTTAATTTTTCTAAAATTATATTCATAAAGGTGTGAATATAGATAAACTACGAAATATAACGTTTTTGTAATATAATTTATATGTAAGGTCATTTAATTGTACCATGTAAGACACTCGACATATTTGGAAAAATCGCCGCGTCCTGCTACCTGACCCGGCTGAAAAAGTCGTCGTCCGCAAAGGGTTAATATTTGCATTTCACTAAAAATCGGAAAAGTGTTCACCGCGCTAGTTTAGATATTTAGATTTTATCAAACAAATTTAAAAATACAATAAAACAGATTAATGGTGAAGATAGAGCTGGGGGAACCGTTTCTTGGCAGCTGAGACGGAAGGGGAGATTGCTCTCGCACCGCCTATCCCCGCCATGTCGGTCCTGGAAACTTCAGATCGACGAATGACAACCGAAAATAAAACACTACTTTTGTCGTTCACATGACAACGCAACGAATAGCGGGTCCCTCTTGCCAATAGCGCGTCAAAATCGAAAATGCGTGAGGGAGAGGGACGTCCCTATCCGTCGGGCGAATCAGAGCAAATTACCCCTCAGCTGCCAAGTAAATATTCCATCAGTATAACGTTGTTGCTGGGTTTTCATCACATATAGAAACCGTTTTATCGTCAATCACCTACGAAGATTTAATTAGAGCGCGGAAGAACGACGGAGAACTTACACAGCTCTTAACACATTGCTGACCGCTCACGAGTTAACTCGTGTTTTCATGCCCAAACGTTGTTGACCAATGACGAGATAACTTGTCTTTGCACTTGCATTAGCAATTTCAATTTCACCGCACCAAAAAAATTACTAAAATATATAATATGTATAAACTATAATATATAGCAGGTGTGTACAAAGTTTCGTTTAAATTCATTATGTATAAATAAAGTATACTGAAGTTTATTTAGATTCTATCAATTTCATACTCGATTACGGAAAGAATAGCCGGTGACACGAGTTAACTTCTATGTAAAATTGCCGGTCAATGTGTTAAAATCAAAAATAAACACAGCATCTCAACTTCGTAGAATATTGTGGTCGAAAAAGAAAGTCTTGAAAGTGACATGATATAATCGACTTATTTAAAAACAGAAAATTGTGTTGTTTTCTGTTACTATTAACGACTTTATAATATGTTTATATTGACAGCCAATGGACATACTTTCTTTTAATAGACCCGTTGTTTAGATAGCTTTAATGATGTTACCAAAAATAGTCGTTAACGAATGTTTTTTTCCCTTGTATTTCTCCGATCATATAGCAGAAAGCTTACAGAAAAGAGCCCCATTGGCAGAATCACAAAAAAATACAAAAATAAAAAGGTGTTCGTTGTCAATGATAGAAAACTTTGATGATTTTATTTCATTCATTGAACGTTAATTTTTTAATAAACTACAAACACTAATTTTACATTCAGTATGTGCATTTTGATCGTAGAAAAATGCTCTTCAATTAGGAAAAAAAATCATTAGAAAATATAAGATACATTCGTCAGAATGTCACGAAAAAACAACTTGCTTTTTTTATAGAAATTGGTCTCCAGAAAAAGTTCTAACTTTAAGCGTTTGTCGTAACTACAATTTTTGTCGGATTTCATTAATTTTGCCGTTTCTGAAATCCATAGACATTTAGAAATCGATATAAAGAAAAACAAAGCGATACGAGAAAATTGATTTTTTGGCAAAAGCGCGGCTAATCGCTCGCGCTGGACCACTGTGCGACGGTGCGCCGTCGATAAGAGAGAAGAGACAAGGGCCGACATTTAACCAGTTAACTGTGATTGACGAGTATACTCGTCATGCGTATAAAGTAGTGACCATTGGCTATTTACATTGTAATTTTTGAGAAAAACAGAACATATTCTCAAATTTCAAGATGTTTAGAATATTTTCAGGCCATGCCGGAATAAAACAAACAAATGAAAAATATAAATAATTTGAGATGAACTCATGCGTCCGCGTATGCACCGGTTGAAACAGCTTACCAGTTCGCATAACGAATTTATTTATGTGCGATGATAACGTTTTTTAGATGTTAGCCTAAAAGGGGCAAAGGCAAAAGTCAGAAAGTTGATTTATAATAGGGTTCCTTTTAAAATAATCCTGTTTAAATTCTTACTTTTATATGTATAATATTTAATTTTTATTGCGTTTTTAGTTTAATATGTATGTAATATATGTTTATGTTAACCAAATAAGTAAATATTAGTAATAAAATTTTCAATTTTATTAAATAAACTCATCTTTTTGATCCAATATCGTACCAGCGCAACTTACTCTGTGATTGACGAGTATACTCGTCATGGCTCGATTTTACGCCACAGTTAACTGGTTAAGGGCAAATGTCCTGTGCAGAATGGACTGTTGGATTTCTATGTTTCCACGAACATAGTGCATTTGAACATACAAAACTCAACAGCTACAGTCTGTTTTATGTTAAAACCGAAAAGGGTCCTTAGACCCTCGCTAAATTCATTTATACCTCACTCTGTAACTTTCACTCTTAGAAAGGAGACGTACCCTCTTCATATATTCAGATAATAAAGTCCTAGTCTATTCTATTAATTTATAAGCAAAGTGTTTTTATTTAACACTATTCCTACCACGACCGGTCAAATGACCGTTTTTAAAATTTCGATTAGAATTTCCTATATACAACGTATTTGAATCGCCTTTAAACTTCACGACTTTTCCTCAAATACACGCACAATACATTCACATTATAATACATTTTTCAATATTCACCTCTTTTTTTACTGTTCATTTTCTGGGAAAAAATTATCATTTGACAAATTCACCGGTTGCAGTAGGAAAAGGTATACGTGAAGTGTCGGTAGGAATAGTGTTAAAGCCTTAAAAACCAATATGGCCGGGTGTGAGATCGGGCGAGAGCACTGCTATAAAGAACTTGGGTGAAAAGTACGTGGAAAAGAATTGTCATCAGGGAGAGGTCGCCGGTGCTGTGCATTCCCGTCGACCCAGGAGATCGCTGGTGGTAAGCTACTCAGGCCGAGGACGCCGATTGGATGGGTTACCACGCGCCTCTCTTTCTTTTTCACGATCCTACATAATCATCGTACAACTCAATTCTCAAAAGAACTTCCTAATGCACAGCACCTGAAATCCCATATCCTCTTTCCGTTCGATATTCCGACGTCCCTGTTATTCTTTCGCGCAACGCGCGCCAAGTTTCTTCGCACCGTACAATCTCGTCGCTTGCAGAGGCAAGCCGAGCGATCGATCGTATCACTTTTAAGCTAAAACGTCGAATTCGCCATTTCTGTCAGGGTGGTGGTGGTGGCGATGTCGTAATAACTACAGAACGGAGTTCGTACGACCTTTTGCCAGACCACGTTGCCGCATCGCCATACGGTAATAGGCAATATCAACGATCACATAATAGCGGCTTAGCCGAGCTCGCGTAGCGCCTACATTATGCAAGCAACGCCGAAGTCCAGATACGCGGACATTTCGAGTCGCGATTCTGACCCGAGTCACTGTTTCAGTCGACTGTTTGCTGCTACCTTGTCAACCCGTTAACACTAGATTTACGGACGTGAAATCTGTTATATTGCAATATATTAAATAAGGACTTTGGAAAAAGAGGGATGAAGCGGCAAAGATGGTAATTCGTTAAGTCATTGTTGTATTGTAAAATACACGCGAAATATCTACTGTACAGCATCTCTGTAAATTTGAAAAATGTTTGTAAAACAAGTAGGAACCCGTCAATTTGACGGCTTCTGTAAATCTAGTGTTAACTGGGGGAAAAAAATTTTGTTCAATTCGTTGCACAATAGGGACTTTTTGTCTTCAAAGTAATGAGTGATATCATCACATCTCAAGTAATAAAAGAAAATCATATTTAACTTATTGATTTTATTTATTTCGATAAAATATCGTATGATATTTAATATATAAATCGAATCCTTTCAATGTAAAAAAAAGTAATTGAAGGAATTTAAATAATTATTTCGCAGCGTGATATTCCTTGAAGTAATGCGGCATACACAAAGTAATTCAAGTTTTTCCGGCCAAAAGTTTTCCGTTCTTCCGTGAATAGCGCTCAAGTTACAGATTGCAAAAACGTGAACAATGTGATGGCATATAACTACGCTAGGATTTAATAAATAAGAACTACGTTAAACGTAATTCGTTCAACATATTGCAGCTAATTTCTATGACGAAAAATATCGTCACGCTCATTGAGATAGTAGTCTGGGTATGACGAAATATTTCGTTATACGCAGTTAACAGGTTAATAATCCTGATCGGCGCGTAAATACAAACTTCTCTACGGCAACCTAGTGTCTGTAGATTTTTTTTCTATGTTTTTGGATTTCTTCTGCGTTTTTTTATATTTTTCGACGTTAATTGCTATCACCGATACCACGATATGTTAAATAATAATGTACGACCGATTTTTTTAGAAGTGTCAGTAGATTTAGACTAGTGCCTGTTGATTGAAACTCTGATCTTTAACTCCATGCCCACTAAACGTGTAATGTAGTTCTCATAAAAATATTTGATACCTATTGTTTCAGCAATATTGTTTAAACAAATAGAGATTTTGCAAAATAATGTGTACCGTTTTATTCGTCATAAAAAGGCACAAATTTCGTCAATTTACGCAATTTCTCTATCCCTTATAGTTTTTGAGATATTCGCCGAAATACAGTAAAACCTCAATAAATGCAGAGACTTCGGGAGCAAAGCAGTGCTCTTATCGAGTACAACTGTCGAATGTGTGTTTATATTAGGGCTCGAGCAGAACGCGAGCTTATAAAAAGACAGACAGTAGAAGAGACAGAGAGAGCAAGCAAACAAAGTGAGCTGCTTAAAAGTATGAGCGACGCATTGCTAATGCAACACTAAACATGTTTATTTATTAATTCTTCTAAATGTAACTTTTCCGAATGTTTTTTTGAGATTTTTCTGATTAAAATGATACCAAACACGAAATAGTTTGAATTACGTAAATAGTAAGTAAATTTATTAAATATTAAGTAAATATCATTAAAGCTACATCGTGTTTGCTATCATTTTAATCAGAAAAATGTCAGAAATACGTTAGCAAAGGTTTCAAAGAAAAAGTCGAAAATGAAAACGGCCGGCCCTTCAATTAGTATTGCCTCACCGATGCATTCGGGTGGAATCATGTTACACTGCTCCCTCTTCGAGTATCGAGGTTCGCCAAGGGAGATCCCCCCTATGTGGCGGGGATACTCATGATGCATTTATCGAGGGAAACTTCTGATGCCTTCATCGAAGTTTACTGTATAAACCTATCACCCGATTTACATGGTACTTAATTTACACGATTTCGCTTTTACTACAGTAATTGACTACAGTACATACCATAAGATAAGCCTTAAAAAATCTCTATTATTCAACACTCCCCTAAAAAAATGCCGTAACAATATAAATTTGGATATGTGATAAATACAGTATAAATTTCGTGCTTTTTGTTTTCTTCAGTTTTTAAAAATCGATCTTATAACCAAGTATTCGGGAAAAAATTCACAAGCCCGCTATTATTTGCAAGAAGAACTCTACTTTTTTTCATCATTGCTAGAAAAAAACAGAACAAGAGAAATTGATTTCAAAATGTAAATTTTGTTTTATTCTGTAACCACCCTAGTAATGGGGATAGCAGTTTCGTATTTTGTAAAAAGATTTTCTTTTTCCATATCGAATGGAATACACGAACGTCAATTTAATTTGAGAATACTTTTACCATGTTTATTCGGCTAGACCCTTTAGAAATTTCTATTCTTTCGAAACTGAAATATTTCCATCGCCATCACAGTTCTCTTATATTGTAAGTGTTCTTCTGACTTTTGTTATCGCAATAATTTAGTTAAAAGGTTACCATTTTCAAATTCTGAATCACTGAAAATATTCTTTCAAGGTTCTTTTTAATGCGGCTTTTCTAGTTTACAACACTGCAATATCCGTAAAGTATATTTTATATTTCTATTTAGTTAGCTTCGAAAGGTAGACTTCCAACATTCCTGTTGTCTATGACATTCTCGCAACACGCCTAACAAATCTCATAGAATCAGAGAAACAGAATTGCAACTCTGTTCTGTTATTAGAAAACCAGGAGCTTTATCTCCGTAGACGTATCTCCCGTTAGTATATTTTCATATGTTTAGCTTCGACTTCTACGGTAATTTTATCCAGGACCAGGTTAGATTTTAAATGGACGATACGTATTTCCTAGTTCTGGCAGCGAGGAGAATCGATATGAACTTACTATTTACGATTTCAAGACTATTCCTATCGCCTCCATAGTTCCGTAGTACTTCTGTCCCTGTAAGCTATTTTTTGTTACATTTTTCACTATGGATATTGCAGCAAATTAATGGAGAAATTATGACTTTGGTTGAATTTTAAACTACAGAAGAATGGCATAGACGTTAGGTAGAACACATGCCCTATACGGGAGGAAGACTTGAGTTGTGGCATTCTAACTGCGTGTCTGAACTTGTATCTTCCTAACCACCATAGCTCCACCTTGCGGTGGCAGCCACTTTGGATGTTCGACGTGATTTTCGGTGGAAACGTTCTATGTATGTATATAACCACTCGCCGTACGATTTCTTTTATGATTGCCTCCGCAATAATTCAGAATTAAAATGATAAAATAAAAATTGATTGGTGATTCTTGATACATCTGAAAAAATCTCAAACATGTAATTCTACATGTAAAACGTGTCAGAATATTTTCGAATTTTTTGCGCCTCAATTAACCGGGAAAATAGGGCAAAAACCGTTTTTTTAAATGTTCCCCATAACTACCCTCCCGGTCAAGATACAGAATTGAAATTTGGTAAACAATGGTTTTTTCGATTACCTACAGAATTATACCTCGCCCATTGTAATCGGCTCAAGGGCACATTTGACCCCCTTATCCGCCTATACCCTTTATCTTTTTATTTAAAGGAGGAATAAACTCAACTCGAGTGATGTTCGTTGATGAAAAAAAGAAAATAGCTTCGGCACAGGATAAACTCTCTACCAACCACCATAAAAGCTTGAATCGCCCAATACTGGGCGATATGAACCAGGTTGACTACCGCTGATGTAGACCTATGTTTCACGAACAGATCTGAGCCACCGGCCACCTTGCAGACAAAAAATGATCGATCGCCCACCATATCATTTTCTTCGATTGCATGCTGACTTAGGTTAATTACGTACAACAGTTATGTTCATCGGTAGCTACAGTTTGCTTTATATAAACAGGTTTAATTAATCATTTGTACTTTCCATTTTTATAACAAATTGGGAAGCATGCATGAAATATTTGAGATATTTCAAATATTTTTCGGTGTATTCCTTATTTGGTTTGAAGTTTTACGTGGGCTTAATTTTGAAATTCCTCGACGTTTACGATTACTGATGCGATACGTTTACTTTTCACTAAATTGACGAATCAATTTAGCGTTTCAAGTAATTTATTACCTATGACGTCTCTTTAAACTGAGAATTGGATGTATTTTGATTTAACACAGGTTTACTTCGCTAACGATACATAAAACTAAATGATGTCGTAACCAAGACGTTAGCTAAGACGTTAAAACTTATTTCCTAGAGAACGGATTACAGGCTCCTCTGTTATAACGTATTGCGCATGCGCGACAAGACGCGTCATCCGTTGGTAGACGAAGTTATGCATAGCTCTTTCTTAGGTGCGATGATGTTAAACGTCTGCATAATCTACATACACTTTAACTGCGTAACACGTACTTCGTTGCTACTTCACAAATTAAATCATATTTTTCAATTACAACGCACTCGTGTGATAAACGCAAGTAATCGGAAACTTAAGCCTGTGGAGGAATCTAGTAGTTCTACAAATCACTGAAAATAGTCTTGCATTCTGCTCAAATAACTATCGAACATACCTCGATTTTATTAATATGTATCTCATCTAAATCAGCTAAACAATAACGATGTATGGTTTCAATAGCTCAGACTGATGTATGGTTCGTAATTCCTTCGTCGAAGAACTAGTTCCGTAAAAGGTGCGGAACAGCATACCGTGGAATACCAGATTTTACACGGACTTTCGGCAAATGAAATCGGCAGAAGTGGAGAGAGGCACGGTGGCAGAAAGAGAAAGATACATACATATATACAGAGAGCGAGAGAGAGAGAGATTCGTTGGCTCCTCTCGATCGATCCCTAGAGGATGTGGAGACCAAGAGAAGAGAGAATGAGCTAGTCGGCGGGAGAGACGGGAGAGCCAGATTTGAAAGAGTGAGAGCGAAGAGGCGAAAGAATGCGAATGCGAGCGAGCGGCAGAGAAAGAGATGGGTGGGGGTGGGGGTGCGAGAGAGGAAGAGGAGAGAAGGGGAGGTAGGAGAGTTTCACCGAGAAAATAACTAATGGGGGTGGAGTTGGAGGAGATGCGGTGGGTGAGTAGGTGGCTGCGGGGGATGAAGAGGGTTAGATAAGGACGAGAATACTGGGGCAAGTAGAAGAGAAACGAAGGGATGGCCGATCTGCTGGAGAAGTACCTATGCCAGCGACACGAAACAGCGATACTGCAAACTGTCGGTACGAAATTCCCTTGCATACACATGCACCGAAGGAACTACAACTTCGCTCAACAAATTCTTCTGCTTATCGATTTCCTTCGGGAAACTTGATCTTAGCGTAGCTTAAAACCAGATGTTACTGTATTTCTACCTGTAAAAATGTTTAACTTTGCATCCTGGGGTGGAAAAAGGAATGGACAAATGGAGTAGGGTGCTACGGCTATCGTCTATAGCAGACTTGTCCAACTCGCGACCCAGGGCGGCCATGTATCCGCCTCGACAAAAGATCATAAAATTACAAACTTGATGACATCGTGATTAAAAGTACTATTAACAGTACTACAAATTATTCATTGGCGTTAGTGTACTTTATGTGGCCCAAGCAACTAGTCTTCTTTCAACGTGGCCCCAGGGAAGCCACAAGATTGGACAGCCCTGCACAACAGCTTAACTTTTTGGGTGCACAGAAAACCGATAGAATACTATTAATTTAAAATCATGGCGCAAAAGAAATTTCTTATTTTCAAATTCATAGTTACAGTATAGGCAAAAGTTTCAAACAGAGATCAAAGACGCTTTAAACTTATAACGTTAAGGACGTAAAGCTCTACATTTTTCTAAACGGAATCCAAATGAAAGTGGGCTGATTGCAATCGTAGAAATATTTATACCCATAACTGAATCTCCTATGAGGGATTTATGAAAACGGGGGAGTCAACGGTTCGATAACAGAGGAAAGTATAATATTAATGCAAGTAGGAGAGAAACGAAGGGAAGGTACCGTGCCAACGACACGGACAAAGGTACTGCAAAATGTCGGCATCCATGGTACATTTCTATATGCATATACATGTACACACACACGCACGCGCGCGCGCGCATATATATACATATATACATATATAAGAATATATACATATTCTTATGTATACACTTATATAGACCTTTCTCTCTTTCACTCTCACTCCTTCCGTATACACGTATGAAAAGAACGGGAGTTTCATCGTTCGTGTGAACCCCGGCGTTATCGATTTTGCGTGGTGGAAATGTAGTTTTGCCAAACACACCGGAAAATTCTATCCAATGCTCATTGGCATATACGTCACACCGATTTTTATTACGGAACTGCATCACGATTCCATACCTAGTACATTCTATTGTAAATAAATCAGTCGGATGTCTAGATTGTTTATTATGTTTATTACTAATTTTACACGTTAACACATTTGCAATGGGAAACGTGAAATTCGCGTTTTGGGACATATGTATGCTTTCTGTTAAGTTCTTACAATTATTAGGTAACTTAGGTACTGGAAAAACTTCATGATGTTCATGACGTTTTCTTTTTCGTAATGAACGTCAATCAGGTTTTAGTTAGAAATTCGCCAGTATTTTGATGCGATGAATCTTGGGCTTCCGTAAAATACTGAAAAGTTGACACCACACCGTTTACATTTACGATTTGACAGAAAATAATGAAAGTCGAATGAAAACTTTTACCCCTGTGATGGGAAAAGTACGGCCCGCGGGCCAGAAATGACCCGCTTGAAGGTTCTATCCGGCCGGCCGCAGAACTTAAAATAATGGAAAGTTTCCGTTTCAGTGTTTAAAAGAAATCATTTTTTTGTTTCAATTCTTATTGAGTTTTATGATAACTTTGTTTTTCTTTTTTTGGTTCACTCCCAAAAAAGTTTTTCTATAAATGTTTTACCATATCCTCTTCTGATTATTATATATTATTATCTTTATCACATTTCACTGCCAATAAGAATTTCAAAAGTAATACCGACGTCAAAACAGCGTTATTTTTTTTATGAAATTTATATAATTTAGAAAAATAATAAATTTAATTTAATTAATTTATTATAATTTATAATATTTCTTTCATATTATTAATATTAGAACTACCGGCGTTGTATTGATTGTATTTATATATACTGAATAAGTACGTTGGAAAAAGAATAATCGAAAGATGGAAAAGATGATCGATTAAGTAATTTAGGTTTTATAAGATAGAAGTGGAATATTTACTGTACGACTCTATTGCAAATTTGGATAATCTTTAGAAATAATTGGGAACTAGTCATTTTGACCGCCCAGATAGTTTTTAGTGCTAAGGAAATTAACAGTATTATGCTTTCCACATCATCCAGAAAAAAAACCCATTAATCTAGCGTACATATCTGTTCATTATCAATTATACAAATGGCAATTATTTCTGTTTGAAGTAATAGTACTTAAATACAGCAGGAACTGAAATTCTGCGTGTACAAACAGGGCACGAAATGGGAACCTTTCTATCGGATTTATACCTGGCTTGGAACGACTGAAACGAGATGGACCTGAACTATTGCAGTCTGTCGTATCGAGTACTAACAGTTTATAGGAAGTAGGCGATTCTATTCATAGAAACCATGGAATTTCGACGAGCTGCTGTTACTATTTATACAATGCAGAATCGTAAAGACACTTTCGCATTGGTCCCAATGCTACTAATTCACACAAATCATCAACACGCGGCAGTGTTGGACGTTATTCAAGTAAAGAGATACTCACGAATTGTGATGACGAATGAGATTGTATTACGTATTTATTTACTCGATAGTTAACTTAAAGCGATATCGATCGTTCTTGGAGATATACTTCTCCGTTAAAATATTCTACTGTAATCATAAACAGATTTTATCGGCAATCAATTGTGCTGAAGCACACTTCCTTGTACTGCAACATTTAAAAAAATGTTTTTATATTTTAAAAAATATTTTAAAAAATGGTTGAACAATTTTCTAATATCGCAGAAGTAAGTGCTAAATTTCAAATTCTTCCAATTCTTTGAAGAGTCATTCGTTGATATAGCAGTTTCGTAAAAAATTAATTATTCGGAAAATTGATATATGTTGATAAATGACAGACGTTTGGATCTCAAAAAGTTACGTTTGTTTCAGAAAAATAAAAAAATTAAATAAGTAGTGGCGTATACTTCTGTGTTCCTTCTTTAAAGTATTAGGGTGAAAGCAGGTTTTGCAAGTATAATCGCAAATGATAATGCAAAATAACAGATAAATAGGAGTAAAGTCACAAATGAACGTGACAGACAATATTCGCTATAGTTTATTATTGTTTCGTTACTGCGTCATTTGCAGAGACACAATAATAAACTAATCTAACGCTGTAATTATCTCATAAACTTGTTCTTCCAAACATTCCACAGTGGTAACTTTTATATTATTGTTAGATGCATGTTAATCAATAACAAAATACAAAGGCTCTTTGAGCAGCCAGTTGCATCCGTGATGCCCCTGGCAATCGCCCTTTTTACATCGCCCTTTTAATGGTCCTGTTTAAAATATGCATCTTTCAACGCAAATCAGCTCCCATTCCGATGCCGCTTTTACGTTTGAATTACAACTAAAAGCATTCGTATATAAACGTAATCACAATCACGATAATATAATTACATCGTGAAAAATGAAAAATTCTAATTAGCATCATTACATTAAAATCTAACTGTTACTGCGCAACGACGGACTAATTTAAATTACCTTCGGCAAATTATGCCATCGTCGAGGATTAATATAAGTCCATTTTGTGTACATATTTGCGCATATACTGTATTTATCAGGTACCTTTTATATCCATCAAATAATTAATCGTAATTGTAATTGCATTTGCATACACCTTCCGGCAAGTAGACCGATGTGCGAGCAGCACGAGTGCATCGCCGAGAGAGCGCATGCGCGAACGGTGCATAGTTTAAACCTGCGCGCGTTTCTGCTTTCGTCACGAGCATAACATGCAAAACGAGAAAAGGAAGCGTGAAGTTTCCGCGTAACGCTACGAGCGATGTTTACATCGTTCCGATCCGTAAGAACGAGGCACAACATCGTTATCGTATGCACGGCAGGGTTGGCATGGTCGCATACGAACGAAAAGCATTTACGCGAACTCTACGGTACAGCACGAGAAACCAACAGACATGACGGCAATAAGTATCAACTACCCGTGCAAAACTGTAATTCCATAACCGAGAGATTCATGAAAACATGGCCGATGTTTACAAGAGAATTCACCACGGCCGTATCCCTATTCTTTCCCACGCGCCGGTACACACAGTCTAAACGCAGCCCTCGCATCGTGAAATTATAGTACCTTCGACAGTTTCATGCTAGAATTTACCGGTCTTACCACCTGATGCCAACCCTGGCGCCAGCGGAGTATCGTGACTGAGGCATACCTGGGAGAAAGAACGCTTCGAGCCTTGTCGATACGTAGGTGCAGCCACTTACACAAACACTAACCGGCGCAATTCCCGTCCTCCTCCGCCCCGTCGTTTCGCTAACCCCCCCAAATGTTTCCTCCTCCCGGAACCCCGGTAGCTGCCGTCCTCTGTTTTTCTCTTTGTCTCTATCCACAGACTAGTCGATCTTTCCTTCCTTTCTGCTTCTCTCGATTTCTCTTCCCTTCTCGCCGCGTTGAATCCCACGTTCTCACTCTTTCCTTCTTTCCGAGCCAGCTGGCCTATTCACTCGCTCTATATTTGCGACGATGTCTTTTTCCCTCCCACGTTTCTGCTTTCGTCGCTTCGTCTCTATCGGGCTCCCTCGCTCCTTCTTCCTCCGTCTCCCGCCCTCTTCGTCCGTCCTCCTCTACTCACATCAGAGTGACGCGGCGGCTGCCGTACTCGTGTAAGCACGAAGCAAGGCAAGCGTCGAGACTCGCGCACTTGACTGCCGTGCGCTCTGGGTGAGAGTGCCACGTGACGATGTTCGACCCTAGTCTCTTCCAACGTACATACAAGACACTTCGGCCAGGCAAAGGGGGCAGCCGGCCGATTGGCCACACCTTTTCGCGGTCCGTACGCTGCTTTCGAGCGTGGACACGCAACGTATAGGGTACGATTCATTTTTAATCATTACAGATTATCGTTTGATTTCTGATCGATAATTGTTGACCGCCGTGGAGGGGGATTTCGGTTTACCGATAAACGGGACTCAATGAGGTTAGATACAGTCGACGTACTCACTCACGCACCGCCCTTTGTGCACCTAATGTAGGGTCGACGCAAAGCCGACAGACGGATTTTCATGAAACCCTATGGCATGGAGTGATTCACGATGGGAGTAACGGTAAATTTCGTTTATATTCGTGCGCGTCGACAGGGGTTAAATTCTATCCTTGAACTGAATAGGGCGTTTTTGCCTTCTTGGGGATGGCTTTCGTGTTATAAGGAATTGAAAAAAGGATTTTGAACAAAGTGTTATTGGAGACGCTACGATTACAAAATTGCGAGTGTAAAATGTTGTTTTTAATTTTTTTCTGTAATAAACGTTTCCTTATTTAATACAGTCGTATATACTCCTGTCCCGTACTCAGACTGGAGACCACGGTACTCTAAGGCAGAGGTGGCCAACAAGTTGATCACGATAAACTGATCGATCGCAAAGTGATTTTTGGTCAATTACAGCCGCTGGGAGGCGATTTTAACATTTTAAACCCCCTCCTCCATTGCCACTGATTAGTAAACAATACATAAATTTGAATGTGTTAAACGTCAGGATTCTAGCAGGTAGCTCGCAAAACAAAAAAGAACGATCATATACATATAGAAGTTGGCCACCCCTGTTCTAAGGGACTGTAAGAGGTCACTTATTGTTAGTTGAAATTTCGGTCTCAGCCAAAGCAGATGCACCCATCCCATTGAATGCACATTTCATGACAAACATTTGCCATTTTCTGAATAAATAATCGTTTGTCAAAAAACGTTTTGATAAATTACGTTTTATACCAAGAAAAATTAACTGATAAGGTAAGTTCGGGAACTGATGCACTCCGATTTTTATGAAACTTTGCGTACATGTTTATTAAACCTACCTAAGAATATTGCTGTAATTCGTTCTTGCCTGTTAGCAACTTCAAGAGAGATATCAAGGGAGGCCCCTTTTTAACCCTTTGCACTCCTTAACTTTTTGTTACTTACAAACAACCCCTTACTTAATTTGTAAAATATATGAAGAAAGGAGGCCTCAATAAAAAGTTCTATTGCAACAGAAATTATTATTATATTATTACTATTATTTTAGAAATTGCGTTATATAAAGCCGAGTCTAGCTCCACATGAAAGTTGCCGTAAGAAATATAATGCCGATCCACACTCGACATAGGAGTGCAAAGGGTTAAGGGAGGTTCTGTCTGTCTCCTATCTGTTCTGCCTCTCTTGCCCGTCGTGCCCAAAAAAGGTTTTTCCAAAAACAACTACCGAGAAACAGATCGTCGAGAACGTGGGCTTATATGATTCTGACATAACTGCGATCGTATTTGAGCAAAGTCACATTTTTGTAACGCCGGCCGATATCTGTCGGACATCTTGAAGGCCATTTGAAGGTCAAAATCTGTGTTTGCAAGCTCATGTGCGGTAGCACAAACTAAAAATTCATTCGGATTTTGACGAAATTTCGCGAAAAACTCGGAAAAATGGCTCAAAAGCTCATATCTTTATATTAATTTTTTTGTTTAGTCGAAATTCGAATTGAGCTTTTAGTTTGATGCATCACGCCTGAGCTTGCAAGCTCAAAATTGACCTTCAAATAACCTTCAAGATGCACGAGAGTAATTGGCCGGCGTCAGGACACTGTGACTTTGCTGAAATACGATCGGAGTTATGTCAAAATCATACGAGCTGACGTTCACGACGTTAATTTTCTCGGAAATCGTTTTTGGAAAAACACTTTTTTTGGGCACGAACGGGCAGGACAGGCAGAATAGGCGGGAGACAGGTGGGACAAACAAGACAGGCTGGGGACAGGAAGGACAATCAGGAGAGAGGCAGGAAATGTAGGAGACAGCCAGGACCTCCCTTAAAGAGGGGTCTCTCTTGATATCTCCCTTAAAATTGAAATCGGATACGAACGAATTTCACCTATCTTGTTAGCTGTTTCTAATAAATGTTTATGCAAAGTTTCATCAAAATCGGAGTGTATCAGTTCCCGAACTTCCCTTGCGAGTAGTACGAAGACATTTCTGATGTAGAATTAATTTCTACGCAAACCATATTTTTTAAATTTTGTCGGGACGAATATTACCCAATAGTACTTTATCAGTGATAATTTTCAACACAAAGTCACAGCGAAAGGGTTAACACGTTCCGTGCCGGACCATTTTTTAAAGACTTTCCATTCAGGCCCGTTATTTACGATTAAATAAGTTTGTTTTTAACGTATGTACTTGCAATTTTGCAATAGTACAAAACCATAATTAGCAAGAAAAGAGTGCAGATTTCAATATGCATTAGACAACAAAGGAATAAATTTATTTTTTAAGAAATTATTACAGCAAGCACATTGTTGGACAGTTATTCTACTAGGCGAATTGCAAGCTCCTACATGATCATTTTAATAAAATCTAAATAAATAAAAATAAAGTGTTTTATAAGGAATGCAAATTATAAAATTATATTTCAAACTAAACGATTTCAAATTATTTTGTCTGTAGCACTCAAATAGATTTATACCTACCATATGTTATGTATTCGCCGTTTTTACTCTCTATATTGCACTAATTTTACTGTAGAAAGAAATTGAATGAAATAAACACCAGCTTTAATCAAACAGTAATCGCTTCTTCAACGACGCGCGAAAAAGTGATTGCCCGAAATAAAATCTTTATTGTTTGAACAAACGGCAGTCGAAAAAAAATGATCGTTACGCCGCATGGGGCGTGGACGCCCCACGCTATAATAAAAGCATTATACATGATATTAAGATGCTTATATTTAACTCTACAATACATTTTTAAAAAAATCTTCGTTTTGCAATGAGAAATGCAAGCGGCCTGAACGGAAAGTTCAGCGTGGGTCGTATACGCCCCACGCGGCATGGAACGTGTTAAGATAACTCACAGTCATCTTTTTTCATATTTTCAGTGAACGTATTTTGGAACTCTTTCCACTGTAACGGAAAAATAACCGTGCATAAAGTATGATTATCAAATTGTAATTGCTTATTGTCTGTGTTATTTTCTTTATTTTTTCCAATACGCATTTGCGTAATTAATTTCACAACGATAGAAACATTAGGGCTGGAAAGTATTGATCGTTGCTATTTCTGCAATTTGTACAGAAATTGATTGGTTGAATGGCTATCATACAATTCGAGTATCTTCGAAATGAATATTCGTCAAGTTTTTAACGCGATATAATCTTCAAATCGTTTGATTATTGTAATTTTAGTAATCATAAGTGAATTATTATCAATCGAAGCACCGCACTTTTCATTGACCTAAGTAAATAAGACTTTATTATCTGTATAGTAACGCAAATTTGATTGAAATCAATTGAATAAATTCAATCACTGGCATTCTAATTATACCGTATTCATGCACTGGCTAAACAATGGAATTATACAGTCATTTGTACATGGTTTGCTCAATAAAATTACATCGATCCATTAACATTTTATGGTATGTTAACGTTATCGATAAACCTGCTGCGTTCTCCTTTAGGAATATAATTTCCCCGCTTGATTACGTTTCAGTCACTAGCACTTAAAGTGACACTTAAAAAAAGTACCTTTAAGAAAGGTAATATATAAAAACTTATTATTATATAACGATGGATTTCTCTGTAAGTGCACCTCGCAAACCATAAAAACTGCACGACGCAACGTTTTCAGTTATCACTTCCAATATCTTGCCAAAGATTAACGCCGGTATTATTTTAATTCTCACAACTATATTTGCATCCGCAAAAAAGTATCTTAATTTCTATGGAAAATTTTTACACATGCAATGAAAGGACGATTCTTGTTACGACACAAACCTATTCAATATAATAAATATCATTCACCATCATTAGAAGCATCATTGTTAACATCATTATCATTACTGCCGGCAACAGGACTGATGGTACGCCGAGGGAATGCGGGTCTGATTCGCTAGACGGCTAAAGATCGTTTGTCGTTCACACGTATGTACATACTTTCGATTCTAACGCGCTATTTGCTGAAACAGCCACACATTCGAATGCAAATGCATGACGAAGAGAATGCATGACTCGCTTCAAAACAAGTGAGACAACCTTAACACTATTCCTGCCGACACTTCACGTATACCTTTTCCTACCGCAACCGGTGAATTTGTCAAATGATAATTTTTTCCCAGAAAATGAACAGTAAAAAAAGAAGTGAATATTGAAAAATGTATTATAATATGAATGTATTATACGTATATTTGAGGAAAAGTCGTGAAGATTAAAGGCGATTCAATTACGTTGTATATAGGAAATTCTAATCGAAATTTTAAAAGCGGTCATTTGACCGGTCGTGGTAGAACTAGTGTTAAGTGAACGACGAAAGAAGTGTTTTGTTATTGGCCGAGCTTGAGGTTTCCAGGAACGATAAGGCGGGAATAGCACCTGTACACTACCTCGTGCCAACAATCCTGTTGTCGGCTGTATCATCATTGTTATCATTATCATTATTATTTGCATCTTCATGATTATTAGTGTTACTATTATTGTAAATGTACATATCTCATATAACACACATACGCGCGAGGGCGCAACTGCCCTAAGCACCCATCCCACTCCTCACAGACCTCATCACCACTTATAGTGAGGGACCAGAAACAAGGCACTTGGGACGGAAGGGGAGATTGCTCTCGTACCGCCTATCCCTGCCATGTCGGTCCTGGAAACCTCAGATCGACGAATGACAACCGAAAATAAAACACTACTTTCGTCGTTCACATGACGACGCAACGAATGTGCGGGTCTGTCGGCCAATAGCGCGTCAAAATCGAAAATGCGTGAGGGAGAGGGATGTCCATACCTGTCTGCCGAATCAGAGCAAATTACCCCTCAAGTGCCTTGTTTCTGGTCCCTCACTATACCAAGGTCCCCCCCACTCCTAACTAACTAATTTTCCGCACCCCCTGCTTTCCCGAAAACCCACATGATACACACTATTTTCCAAATCTTTCACAAAGTAACACAAAACCAACTAAAATAGAAGTCAAGCTCGATTTTCATGTTAGTCTCGAGTTGAATACCATCTTACAAGAATACAAAGTGATGTCCGCGTGCATAACACCCCCTTAAATGAATTTTTTTAAAACACTGAAATTGAAAACTTCTATACTATTATTTTGAAATCTGCTGCCGGTGGCAAACAATGACTCGTGAAATACTAGATGAAGATTTATGTACGTTTTAACGAAAACTAAAGAAGAAAGTGTAATTTGTCTGAAAAGTCGAGACAAATTGTACACAATGAATGCATATTATTCTCCATAAAGTTGTTATAAAGAAAAAGTAAAAGTAATCTTGATTTTTAATAGAAGATATTCTACGGATCAGAAAAGACTCTAGGGACTTTAGCGTGATGTTCTTGAAAGGAGCGGATGAAGGTTAGATCAATTTAATAAGTACTTTGTAAAAAGAGGAAACAAGCGGCAAAAAAAGATGATCAGTCAAGTAATTTATGTATACCTGTAACATACATGTGGAATACCTACTTTCCTGCTTATCTATAAGGAGGAATTTTTACAAAAAAAAGGTAGGGTTACGTAATTTTGATCGTATCCGTAGTCCTAGTGATAATATTATTACTGATATTAACATTAGTAATACTATTCGCACTGTTTGTCGAAATTCACGTTAAAGCCTAACATCGATGATCTTTGAAATAGTGACAAACCGGTAAATTCATAGTAGCCTCAGAATTGGAATTCTTCCTCTCGCTTATAGTTTCCGAGATATTTAACTCACTACTAGTTTTTTAAATAGAAATCTCATCTACTTTCTATAAAACTACGACAAAAACTCGAACAGTGCATCGCACTGCTACTCGCTTCAGAGCCTTACATGATGTTAATCACAATGAGAAGTTTCTTTTTCTTTGTACTTTTCGGCTTTAACTATTATGGTCATGGCATCCAGGTCCTACTGTTTTAGATAGGATCTGAACCATCGAGACTATAATATGTTAAATAATAATTTCGGAAAAATTTCTCACAGGTAACGGGGGGAGGATTTAAACTCCGGCCCGTTGATTGAGAGTCCGAACCTGAACCTGCTAACCCACCATAGCCCCATAAGAAGTCTCATGGTTCAAATGACAATATCCAAAAATTCGCAGTGCCACGGGTGGCTTCACCTATAAGGCTATTAACCCATTTGCATCATTAGCGTATATATACACTCAAAGATGCTTTTGTACAGTTATGTTATTTTCAAGAGGATACATAAAGACAGACCATTTCACGTATTCAAAGAGAAACTAGCTGAACAAATTATTGCACATAATATAAAAACACTACATATACCAAAAAGGAACACGAAAAGTTACAAAATCCTTACCATTGCCATCAAGATTTTCTGGACAACATTTTCCAACGGTCATATTATCAACGTCATGAAGAAAAGCTCCGAAGCGTTATGGAGTTTGTTTAGCTCAAAAGAAAAGGAGAGAAACTCAAATACTATTTAACATTTAACATTTCCAATACTATTATACTGTACAAAATAACCAATCAACATTTCCGCAATTATCAGTAATATATATGGACGTAAATCACATATTGGCAATTTATTTTTTCTTTTAATGCTGAAATATGAAGTTCTTTTACTTGTAGTCATTTTTGTACTTAAATGTAATAAAAAAAAGTTTGGTGGTAAAGGCCTATTTTTCATATTTCCTTATGATGCAAATGGTTCACATTAAGGACGGCCATGAAAACTTAAAAATTTTAATGATTTTATCCGAAATTAATACGTTGATACCATCCGTATTTTGTTAGTTACGTCATTTCTCGTGAAATGCGACTTTTTCTATTAAAAGCACAACTTCAGAGAGGAAAAACGTTAAAAGTAAAAGTAGTTATATACTCTGCTGTATTTTACTTTCTTAATATCAATATTTCAATATTTAAACTACCAGGAAATTCGTGAATAATACCATTTCAGAGTCATAAAACATTTCATTAAATTCGATAGCACCGATCACTGATGATCCCCATGGATTACCATGTTAACACGTTAAGCACGGGTGTAGAACAGATATTTTTTTACTAAGGCCTGCCAACTATTTTGGTAATGTTTCCGTCTGCAAAAAATTTATAACAAATATTTTACAAAGTTTCAAACATTTAAATCCAGTTTTACCAATTTTTAATTAGTTAAATTATGAGAAATCATGTTTATACCTCACCGTCTCACAGCCAGTGAGGCATCAGCGTTATGCCACACCGCGGTGCACCGGTGACTCAAAAAACATAAGAATACTAATTTTTACGCGGAACCATTAATTTTTCGATATACCCGGCCGCCATTTTGAATCCGCCAATTTATATTTGGAAATTTTGAGTTGAGATTCGTAAACAGCGAATCAAAAAACATAGAAATACTAATTTTTAGCTAAATCGGCTGTGCTTTGCGCTTTTGGCGAGGATTTCAAAGAGATCGAAAACTGTGCGAGGTGCCTGGACAGCTAAATCGAAGTTCTGGACCACGGTGCACCGTGCCGAACGTGTTAACCCTTTGCAGTCCTGTCGAGTTCTACTCGACATAGCTTTTAACTTCATTCTATTTTCTAATCCTTTAATATCGACTTCCCAATTTCTTAATGATTTTCTAATATCACCTAAATATCCGTCACTACCTACAGTTATTGATATCATTAAAAAATAATGAATAATCAACGATAGAAAATGTTGTGAAATTAATTTCATTTAGCTCACTACTGACGAAATAATTCGGACCGCAAAGGGTTAACAATGAATCGTTCATTTTTAGTCAACTACAAGTATAATTCTTCCTCGTTCTGCTTTGCCTTTTTCGTAAAATGTATACAGGGTGAGTCTCATAACATGACGACCTCAAATAACTCGTAAGATATTCGTTGCACGAAAAAATGTTTCAAACAAAAGTTGCATGATATCTAGGGGGACATACAGTGCTCTAATCTGTTTTTATTACCTTGATGTTTTATTGAGATATTAGGGTCACCTTCAATTTTTTAAATGGAATGTCTAATATTTTTTTTCGAATTTGGATAAATCATCAAATTGTGCGTAAAAAAGTATTACACAAAGTGGCACTTCAAATGACTAATTACTGAGATATCTTCAAATTAACACTATGCCGTCCGGTGGCACCACGTTGGTATCATGCGAAAATATGCGGACAAATAATCTTCTATTAGCAAATATGCGTAGTCAACGTGATTCTTAACCCCTTCGGACCCTGTGCACATTGTAATGTACATAATACTTTTCGTGCTGTATCTTATTACGTATAGGTTTAAACTTAGTTTCAACACCTAATGTATCTACCAGTGATCGTCTAATATGAAAAAATAACGTCTGCAACGTCATCTTTTTTTTCTGTGTGTATTTGAATTAAGTTAATCTCAATATAAAAATAATTTTTCTTAGGCGAAAGAAAAGAATTCGGGTCTGAAGGGGTTAACACTATGCCGTCCGCGCGATGAATCAAGATTCTTTGGTTTGGCGCCAATGGAATTCGTGTAGATCTCTTCGCTTGTCGCCGGCGCTTTTTGAATTTCTGGAGAAATCATAAAACGTCATGTTTTACTAATCACAATAAGCTATAATTGTGTCCCGCAATTATCACGAAATTTCAAGGATATGTAGCGTATTGCAGCCTGTACAGAATACAAGCGATACTTTGCAACAATTTTTGCTTGTGTCTTAAAGTTTTAGCGTAACACCAACGTGGTGTCACCGGACGGTATAGTGTTAATTTGAAGATATCTCAGTAATTATTCATTTGAAGTCCCACTTTGTGTAATACTTCTTTACGCATAATTTGATAATTTATCCAAATTCGAAAAAAATTATTAGACATTCCATTTAAAAAATTGAAGGTGACCCTAATATCTCAATAAAAAATCAAGGTAATAAAAAACAGATTAGAGCACTGTATGTCTCCCTAGATACCATGCAACTTTTGTTTGAAACATTTTTTCATGCAACGAATACCTTACGAGTTATTTGAGGTCGTCATGTTATGAGACTCACCCTGTATATCAGGAGCCTTTGCCCTACTTTCGACGAAGTATATTCGTCATTCCTCCATTTCAATAATACTGTCCGTGATAGACTTCTCAAAAGAAAATTCCGGTGGCTACTGGGTAAGAAACATTTCGACTTGACCAAACAAGCCACGAACTCCCGAGCCAAAACAAACTCGTTCGGCGGTATCATTTCAAGAACGTGTACGAGCAAGGCCAACAATTGGGAACGATAATCGTGCCGTGACACTCTTTCAGACACGGATATAATAATAAGCGGGACGTCACTGGCTGCATCCGTTGTCGTTCCGGTATACGACGGATGCACCAGCGCCGCGTTTGCATTGCGAGAGTGCGCGCAACGTCGACGCACCATCGGCCATGCCGTCGCGATGCCCCCGATTACACAAAACATAAATTTGTCCGTTTTTAATCCCCGACTGTTGAAGCGGAAATTCTGCGGCACGAATACACTTGGACCTCTCTCCGTCGGTCCCAACTATTTTTTATTACTCCGACAAGCCGGAAAAACGTTGCAACCGGCCGTGTTACAGATGCGTTTTGCCGAGCATTTCAGCGAAAACTTTGATAAACCTGTCGCAAAATGAAGGATGACGCTTCATGCACGCATACGCGATTCCGGGATGCCATCTATCAGACGTTACCTCGCTTCGGGTCGAGGTCCAGACAGTTCTACGCAGCGGTTCCGACTGTTGGAAGGATTTTAATACCGGAAGTTACATTCTTTGGGATCTTTACGCGGGATATGAAAATTCTGGAATGATGTCACGACGGGTATAGAAGATAGCATTGAGCCTATCAAGGGATTCTAAATGACTGTTGACTAATTTGTTTTGAAATTACTAAACTTTCTAATGATACGAGTTAACATGGAAAGCATGCCTCATGATAATGATGATCGCCGATTATACATCGGATTTTTTTGTTCTGCTTTCCAGAAAGGAAACATTAACTTCTATTAACCCTTTTAACTCTTTCGCTACAAGTGTCCTGTCTATCGTGGCGGTGCTGCACGAGCTATACCGAGTTATCTCGTCCGGTACGAACAAATGGCAATGAACACAACACTGATACTGTAAGTCGTAGGTGAATGGTATTTCACGGAGAGCGACTATAGTCGTACGTTGTATGTGAATGATATAAATGGAGGGCGACTATAGTCGTTCGTGATATGTGAATGATATGTGAATGGAGGGCGACTACAGTCTCCTGACGCATTTAAATGGTATTTCATGGAGGGCGACTATAGTTGTCCGTTGTATGTGAATGATATAAATCGAGGGCGACTATAGTCGTCCGTGGTATGTGAATGATAGGTGAATGGAGGGCGACTGCAGTCTCCTGTCGAGTTTGAATGGCATTTCATGGAGGGCGACTATAGTCGTCCGTTGTATGTGTATGATATGTTATGGAGAGCGACTATAGTCGTCCGTGGTATGTGAATGATATGAATGGAGGGCGACTATAATCATCCGTCGTATGTGAATGGCATATCATGGAGGCGACTATAATCGTCCGTTGTATGTGAATGACATGAATGAAGGGCGACTATAGTCGCTGTTGTATGTGAATGGTACTTTATGGAAAGCGACTATAGTCGCCTATCGTATGTGAATGGTATTTCATGAAGGGTGACTACAGTCTTCTGTTGCGTGTGGATGGTATTTCACGGAGGCCGACTATAGTCGTACGTTGTATGTGAATGATATGTTATGGAGAGCGACTATCATCGCCCGTCGTGGCAAAAGGGTTAAGCAGAGTGCGCCATAAATAGTCCAGTGCGGTTTTCACTGCTCTAATATCAGCGGTAATTGCCGAACACATTCGAAAGTGTAAGTGTTTCGCCAGTTTTCGTCGTACGGCAGAAAAGGCTGGTAGAAATCACATCATATTGTTTTTTGTTTAACACTAAATCTAACACGTCAAATTGACGGATTCTTATTTTTTTATAAATAGTTCTTAAATTTATAGAGAAGTGGTACAGTAGATATTTCACGTGTATCTTATAATGCAGAAATTATTTAACCGATCATCTTCTTTGCCGGTTGATCCCTCCTTCTTCATAGTACTTCTTTAATATATTTAAGTATAGCAGACTTAACGCCTGTAAATCTAGTTTTAATATATAACTTTATTTAATATTGTGAACGTGTCTATTTTTCCATCATGTCATTGTCATTGAACGATCATTACAAAAATGCTTATTTCATCACAGACCACCACTACTGCTCTGTGTCAAACTTGCGATATTCAAAGCTGCATTTCTAAACGTCTAATAGAAATCAGTAATGGCCAATAACAAACGTATGATAAACTGATAACGGGGTACTTGTTACAGTGATTTCCTTAATTATTCTGTGATATGACTATTTGAAAAAATTGTTATTAGCGGAAGGGTAACATTTATTGTAGAATACGAAGTTGAGTACTTGCTTTTATGTAAGATATGACCTTTATTGTAAACAAAAGTGTTTCTGCCATACATGATACGACACGCATTTGTGACATGAATTTCTCTGTTAGGTTTATAACAAAAAAGATGTGTTCTTCAATTTTTTAGTCATATACCTTCTTATACTGTATTTGCTCCGGATTCGGATAATGATAACAAGAAATATATCACCGATACTACTAGTTGCAAAATAATATACAACGGAAAAGTAAGCAAAAGGTTGCGTGGTATAAAGGAAAATGTTGCTGATTTCTTGAGCCAAATACAACATTTTTGGGACGTTTGAACCAATCCAAAGAAATAAGCTAATTTGAGTTATTACACTTATTCAAATCTTCAAGTTTTTCAGAACTAATAAAATTTTGAACTTTATGGCCGATCAGTCACGTCTGTATTCTACCCAATTAACACTATTTCTACCAAAGGTGTCAAAAGACACCTTGATATATTTTATTTATAACGCTACGTTTCAGTTAATAATGCTACAATGCTGAATTAATTTTCTAATAAAATAAAAATAATTAAACAGAAATTAGCTGTTCACAATTATCTTCAACATGTTTACATTCAAGCGCAAAAACATTAAAAGATACCTTGCAACAATCGAGCTTTCTTATCATAAAAATTTTCCACGAATAATTAAAATTTCCTAGTATAAGATTATAATTTTTAACACGTTGAATGCCATGGGGTGACCGGTACTGTTGAATTCGATGAAATTTCTTATGATTTTTAAATTGCGAGATTCACGGGTATGCCAATATATTCAATATTAACACTAGATTTACGGGCGTTAAATCTGTTATACTTAAATATATTAAATAAGTATTTTGAAAAAAGACGGGACCAACCGGCAAAGAAGATGAGCGGTTAAATAATTTGTGCATTATAAGATACATGTGAAATATCTATTGCACCGCTTCTCTATAAATTTAAAAACTGTTTATAAAAAAATAAGAATCCGTCAATTTGACGGGTTCCGTAGATGTAGTGTTAAAATATTGTTGTTACAAAAGTGAAGTATTACTGAGTATATAACTATTCTTACTTTCAACATTTCTATTCAATAAAGATGTGATTTTGATAGAAACAGTTTCGGTTCGGTGGAAATGATGAAATTAGCGAAATATAGGTGGCATTTAACGTGTTAAGACTTTCGATATTCCTAGTACGCAATCCTGTGACGCCTCTAGTCTCGTCCTACGTTCGAAGATTAAACAATAAGAAAGTGTCATGCTCAATATTCGAGCAAACACTCGCTGTGAACAACTTTCGGCAAACACACTTTTAAGGATAATATTTGTCCAAAGGCATGTCGTTATCCTCTCATGCGACGGCATTTACGATCATAGCGAGATTCGAATGTCATCCTTATCGGACGAAATATAGCCCCGATCAATCCTGTGATATGGCCTAACTATTGTGAGAGAAATACTCGATGGAAGGTTTCGGAGTAGATAATTTTCTATCGACTTAATTTAGATCTTGGAATATAATAATGAATTTATGCCCATTAATAAATATACTTTGGCGGTTATAGCTATTGCAGCTGTTATGCTTATAAAAATGAGGGAATAACGTTGGGGAATTTTCGAAAAATACTTTCATTTGCTAGGGAAGTTTAGCGATCGCGAAATGCCAAGAAATTTTTTAAACTTTGGAATAATGTCGTTTAGGCACTACTAATGACGAAGTAATTTTGTTCTCGCTCGAAAAACAACTTGGACGTTGAAATTTTGAATTAACGGGAAAATTCATTTGAATCACAATGAGTTAGAAGCAAGAATGAAATTCGAATGATATATTTTTGGGGAGTTATTACGGGCAAACATTAAATAAGTGTTTATTACTCTTCCTTTTGAGATATTTAACACGTTGAATGCCACCGGTATTTTGCTAGTTTCATCATTTCTACCAAGGTGAAACGTTTTCTATTAAAATCACATCTTTATAAAGTGGGAAATTCAAAGACACAAATAAATATATATTCAGTGGAGATTTATCCTTTTAACGTTAATATTTAAATATTGAGTATATTACAAAATTCGTAAATATTGCAGTTTAAAAGTCACACCAAGTTTCATTGAATTTAATAAGCGCCTTATGTGTTGAGATACAGGTTGAGTTCTGTCTGTTGATATGACTATCAACTCCGTTAAAGAGTTGAATTATTTTTTGTTTCTAGAAAATAGTTCCTTTATATCGTAATGTACATTGTTACAATATAATTTTTACAATCTTTGACTCTGACTTGTTTTCACCATCACCAGCCACATTGTAAGATTCTTTTTGCGTGCGTTTCACGCAGTTTTTCTTTTCTTTGCATTTTTTTTTGCTTCAGCTGTTTATTTTGCCCAGCAACTACAGATTTAGGCGAATTCCAAACTCATCAAGACTATAATACACGTATCATAATGGAAAAATTTCCTGGAGATGATAGGAGATTTGAACTCGGGCCCACTGATTACGGGTTTGAGTCTATACCATCTTATCCATTATTTCTTTTAACTCGGAAATGAATCAGGTAAACAACATTAATGAAAAAGAGCGATGGTATTTACAAGAATATTTATAATGCATCTTTTTATGAGAATAGTAATAATATGAAATCAGTGACAGAAATTAACACGTTGAGTGCTACGTCAGTCCCCGATGACTGACAGTGGAAGTTTCGTTTAGGCGGCGTTGATCCGTGGAATTGACAGGAAACTTTTCGTTTTGACGACATTGGCGTATGAGACTGGTATACACCATTATCAAGGTTATAAAATAAATGTAATTATAATGAAGTTTATTAAAACATTCTAAGCAAAGATGTGGTTTAGATTTACACAGATTACAAAAGGTAACGACCTGTTTAGTCAATTTTCTAGCTAAATTACAACATTTATTTTATAACCTTAATAATAGTGCATACCGGACCCATGCAGCAATGTCGTCAAAACGAAAAGTTTCCTGTCAATCCCATGGATCAACGTCGTCCAAACGAAAAGTCCACTGTCAGTCTCCGGGAACTGACGCCACCTGAACGGAAAGTTCACTGTCAGTCCCCGGGGACCGACGTAGCACGTGTTAACACGTTCGTCGCAGACTGTCTAAATCCGACTGTCGCACGGTGGAACGAATCGACAATCTAGGTGGAAAGAAATAATAACTCGAGAACCATTGATTTTAGAGAAAAATGTTATGTACAAAAGTTTCATAGTATCGTGGAGAGAATATCGGTGGAATATTAATTTTTTATTTGTTATATTTCTTCAATGTTATTTAAAGGTCAACTTCATTTTTTATAGGAAAATCTATATATTTCTTTTGAGATTTTCATTCTACAGAAGAAATAAAGAAAATTTTGTAAAAATCATTTTCTTGCTGGACCCGTTTGATTGTCTTCCTAACTTTCGGCAGGTATAACAAAGAAGGGTAGAGGTAAACGAACGAAATCTTTGCTGAAATTACTTGTATATTGTCTAAGGAATATATCTGAAAAGTTTCAACCCAGTATCTTTCGGTAATTTTTAGTTATTCAATTTTTAAGTGAACCGTGTACCGCAGAGAATACGATTCCCTTCCACCCAGATTACCCAGCTCGATCCCCTTTGCTTGTAAACTAACAGTAAGAGCAATTAAGTAATAAAAGTGATTTTTAATATTTTTATGCTGTATATCCTATGTTTATATTACAGTGTTTATTCCATTAAATTACTTTTAAAAATCCAACTGAAAATCGTATTTAATTTGAACAAGAAAAGCGTCACCCATATTTGGGTGACGCGGCGACGAACGTGTTAAATGAATTCGATTTATTGTCAGAATGTATTCTTCTTCTCAAGATGGAGGTTGAGTTCTGTGAGTCGACCCAATTATCAACTTCGTTAAACGATTCAATCTGTTAACATTCCTACAAAGTAGTTTCACCATATTGTAATATACACTGCTAAAATAGAAACAAGTGAGAGGCGCTCAATTTTGGAGATTCTCCAGTCTGAGCACTTTCACGATCGCCAGCAGAGACATTTGCAAATTTCGTTCTGCGCCTCAAAAAGGACGCTCGATTGCAACACACGATCGATATATACGTGACAAAATCCGCGGGCGGAGCGAATGTTACAGCAAGGAAAACCAGGGCCATCCGTGCAAATGACGCAACAAAGTCGGCGATAATAACAGCCAATGATTGAGTCGTTAGATTGGCATTGAGAATATCGACGTGTTTAACGCGAAAGGGAAAATAGTAATGTAAAAGCAACTCGGTCCCTTTTAGGACGTAGAAACCACAAATACCTGCTGTCAATTGGGAAGAATTATACAGGTTGACGGGGATATATGAGGCTCAATTTTGATAGTGTGTTTTAACTCAGTGAGTATTACAGACACATGAACCAGAGAAACAATATTATTGTATTAGATGTAGTAAAAACGTCTGTCGGATTGTTGGAATCCTATTTCTGACACCAAATTAATTGGGTATGCAACTAAGTGATTGCCGATTTTGATGATAGATGGTTTCAGCACTTTTTTTTGTTTCGCCAACATGTTCAAAGCACCTAATCTATAGTTTTCTTGTTGTTTGGACTTCCACCTTTCATTAGTAAAAAAAATCGTATCGATGAGTCATTTAGTTTTGTTTTTATCCCAATTTGAAAATGGAAGAACAAAACGTGCATTTCAGACATATTTTATTGTATTATTTCCGGAAAAGGAACGTATCCCAAGCATACAAGAAGTTATGTGCCGTATATGTGAATAAAGCCTTGACAGATAGGCATGGTCAAATTTGATTTGCCAAATTTCTTTCGGGTGATTTTTTCACTCCAAAATGCGCAACGATCTGGCCGTCCAGTTACAGTCGATGAGAGTCATATCAAGGCTATTATCGATTCAGATCGTCATAGTACAACACGTGAGATTACAGAGAAGCTCAAAGTATCGATTACTTGCATTGAAAAAAAATTAAAGCAGCTTCGCTATATTAAAAAACTCGATTTATGGGACCCCCATCAGCTTAAGGAAATTTCTTCTTATATAAAATACGCAATCACTTAGTTGCCAACCCAATATAATAGTGTTCCCGTGATACGTGTCCAACAATTTTATTATAAGAAGCAAGAATCGAGACTTTTCGGTTAGAAACAAAATAAGAGACGCAGGCCGACGGTATGACTTCGTAGCAGAATTGCAAACTAAAACCTGTCTATCTAAGAGCCTTAGACCATCCTTTTAACCAGTTAAGTGCGTTCGACGTGTATACACGTCGATCCAGAGCTCTACTGCGTTAACCTTTTTACCAGTAAATTGTAAATTTCTTATCGAATAAAATATAATCTGTCCACCTTTTGTTTTCCTATTACCGTAAAATTGATAATAGAAGCATTTGCCTTCCGTTCGACTTGCATACACGCCGCTGCTTGATTTTAATTCCGCATCCTGTGAGAGATTTTAAAATAAATTCCACACTTAACTGGTTAAAGACTCAAAATTAGTGTGGTGGGAGGTAAAGGAACTCTAGTGACTCGGATACCGAAAAGGCGGATGTTATTTATTTCTATATCTATTGATAAGTTGTAATGTTTAGAAAGAGCGATATATGACCGGCAAATAATTAGAGCAACCTGTTTGGGATCACTTCGGCGGATATTTTACGAAAACATTTAAAATGAGTCGGTATCCAACACGATTTTTCGGTAATGTCAACATTTCATTTAACCCATTTGCATCAAAACGCGAAATATTACGCGCACGAGGACATTAGCGTTTCGTCAGCCGCGGAATATTCCGCTCTCTAAAACTTGCAAACTATTGTACGTGGAAATGTAAACGGGTTAAATTAAGGTAAAAGTGCTTATTCAGTGAAATAATCATCATTGTTAGTTATAATCTTTAGCCACTTTTCTGGCAGTGTACGGTTCCCATCACGATAAAAATTCAGAGGTGAATTTTGCAGGGAGCAGAGTATGTTAAAATCAGACAGCAGCTATAAGAGTCGTTCACAGACAAAGTGATTAACTCCACTCTTTGAATTTTTTTAAATTTAAGTGTCAAAGCACTTGATTGAATCCTAACTTTTGATGTTTAGAATAAATTTTCGTAATAATAACAAATATCACTATTAAATGGCGAAGTTTGTTTGGCCATCGAATAATAAATAATTGAATTCGGAAGTCAATCTAATTAATTCCAAGGCTATTCCACCTTATTCATTTTATACTTCGTTAGAGGAAAGCTACATGCGATTATATATTCTACGATTCTTATTTGTATTTATATTTTGACGGGAATTTTGAAAAGGAGTGTATACTATTTCATCACGTTTCTCCATTTCAGTTTTATGGAGTTAATCGATTTGACAAGTGAATGGCTCATATGAGTCGCTCAGAGGCCAATACGGTTAACTCCATTTTTCGATGCTTTCTAATTTTTTGTAAATTTTAATAGAATGAAGTTTATTCCATTAAAATTTACAAAAAACAGAAAATATTAGACATTAACATTAAATGTTGAGAATGGGAAGAACTTTCTTTAATTAAAATAAGTTCCATTACAATTTACACATTTTTCCCAATGAAAAACAAGTTTTTTATTAAATTTTTGTTTCTTAATTGATATAAGAAGACAAACAGATTAAAATGAACGGCTATCTCAAAATTAAGCGCCAAAGTTTGAAAACTCGAACACCGACATTACTTACTTACCAACCTAATACCAAGAAATGGACTTAACCGCATTGCCTTCTGAGCGACTCATATGTGTATCTAGCGAATAAGCCACATGTGAAAAAAGTTTCCATTCTAATGAAGAAATCACTTCCTTTGTCCCATACGGCTACATGCGGGTGGTAGTATGGGTTGTAGTCATAGTATTTACAGCATGCCGAATGTGTTCCTTCATTGGTGCCATTGTTTACGATGTAAAGTAAGGAGGTCATATTGCAAAGTTTCCTGAATCGGGCTGCATTATATTATTCTTAACACTAGATTTACGGGCGTTAAATCGGTCACACTTAAATATATTAAATAAATGCTTTGAAAGACGAAGATCGGTTAAGTAATTTGTATATTATAAGATATAAGTGAAATATTGACTGTACCACGTCTCTATGAATTTGGAAACCGTTTTTAAAAAAGTAGGAATTCGTCAATTTGACGGCTTCCGTAAATCTAGTGTTAATATCTACACTTCAGAGTGCTACAAAAGCGGCTGATTCTTTCGGGTCAAATAAATGTAGCAGCCACAAGAAACACATCGGAAAGAACTGTTTGCTACACGTAATATTTAGCGGACCCATATACACGCAGTTGAAACGTCGAAATATTTCGGGGACCGGAGAGTTATGTCGTTTTTTTACATTAACTTCAAACAAATAAATTTGTAACAAGTTATTATTTTTAATAAATGATTTAATCACCTTAGTTATCAACAACCTTTTGTCATCTAGTGTGCAAATTTTCAATGCCGGATCGATAAACAGCAATGGGTTTTTGAGCAAAATATCTGGAGAAACGACATTACTTTCTGGTCCCGCTAATATAATTGCTAAAATACTTTCACTTAAATAGTAATTTAAAGTTTTTCCAATTTAACCCTCTGGCTTTTTGATGAGAAAGAGGCTTCCTTTCATCTAATATGTGATTATTTTTCATTATTAACCCCTTGCCCTACGATTAGTATTTTGATTGCGTACGCGATAACTTAGAATTAATTCATGAAATCAAAATTTCTCTCTGATTTCTGATATTTCGTACAGCTCAACTCAATATTAACACGTTGAATGCCGTGGGGGTCACCGGTGACCGGCACTATTGAATTCAATGAAATTTCATGCGGCTTTTAAATTGTAATATTCAATATTTAAATATTAGCATTAAAAAAGTAAAATACTGCTAAATATATAACTATTTTTACCATCAGCATTTTTGCTCATGATGTGATTTTAACAGAACAAATTGCACTTGGGTAATACTTAATGGTAAAACGGGCGATTTTTCGAATATTTCCGAATTTGTTAATTGAGTCAATATTCAGTCAGTTAATATTTTAATATTAAAATCATGCTGTCCATATATCTCTTTGTGTCTTTAAAATTTCTGCTTTGTAAAGATGTGACTTTAATAGAAAAAGTTTCACTTTTTGTGGCATTCAACGTATTAACAATGATCTTGTACATTCACATAAATATTCCTCGGTAGTTATAGTCATTCCGTTATTAACACATTCCAGATCAGTGACTCGCCGTATGGGGGTCATGCAAAATCTAATCCGTATAATCGGCGACTCACCTTGTGGGTCATATGCAGAGATCGGTATCATCGGTCGATTATCGTTAAAAGTGTTCCCAATATCCGAAGACGCACTCTGTGAGCCATAATAATCAGAATGATAAAAATGACCTTAAACTTGTTCTTCTTATTCTTGTATTGATCGGTTTCAGTTATCGTTTATTATAAGTGTGCAAATGTTACCAGATACTGGGGATAGTTTTGTTTTAAGACGTCAGTCTCCAATGTGTTAAACAAAAATAAATAATCAACAGAAGAATATTTTTCAAAATTATTTCTGCTCAGCCCATGAAAAGTTGTAAAAATCATTTGGACCGGGAAAGAATAAATGTCGACGTACCACGGGCGTAATCGCAAGCTGAAACCTTTTTCGTGCAGAAACTCCGAAGCGACCGACTGTGGATATCTCGTCGATGTCGCACTATTAACACGTTTCTTATTTTAACGTGACCCTGGCCGTTATTTCCGCGGCCTTCAATTGTATCGCGTTCCATAAAATCCTTCTCACCGACGAATCGGCCTTACGTCTGCCTTTATTATGTGCCTTTTGGCCTTTAACCGAAGGGTCAGTCGAATACGCAAATAGATGAAAATAGCTTGAGATCGTTCTATATGTTTATTTACATTTTTTGCAAACTAGAATTTTACATAACGTTCATCCTGTTGGTTTTATTTGACAAATAATATATATTGTTACGACGAAGAGAAGCTGCAGTCGAAATGAATTAGTTAACAAGTGTGTTCTTCGAGATATCGAGAATCGAAGATTGTATCCAGGACAACGTTTAACAGAATACAAGCAGAAAGAAAAGAGAGTCTGGAAGAGACTGCGCTGGAGGAAAGAGTCTCGTGTCTGTTTATCTGCGAGTCCTTGTAATTTTATAATAAAAGACCCATTTTTATATAAAAATATCGTGTGGTAAAACTCCCCGCCGCAACAAAATATATACAGGGTGTTTCGCAATGATTTGTCACAACCTGCCAGGCGTTGTTCTACACATTTGGATCGGTGGACATTTGCAAAAAAAACGAGCCGCAAAATTTGCAAAGGGGTTGCAAATTGAGGTCAAATTTTTTTATTGACTCATCGCATTCGTCTTGTTGCGTAAATAAAATGTGTGAGAGGAACCTTGCGTCAAGAATGAACCCTTCTCTTGTAAATTAATGTTAAAGTTGTGATTCCGTGATTGGATTTCCGATCAGTAAGACAGACCTCTAGGTCACCCACGCAAAGAAAAGAAACACACGAGCTATCCTTCTTGCTGAAGTATCACATCTACCAGTTTAAAGCTAGGAAGATGTCAATATTCTGCGATCGGTTTTGGGTCCCCTCAAGGGCCTTCCTGAGGAGAAGAACATAAACACTCACGCTTTTCTTTAACCCTTTGAGGACTAGCGACGCTTATATGTGGTCTAAGAAAATATTTAATTGTAGTTTATCGTTATTTGTATGCACAGTTAGAGTTGAAACATTGAAATACAAGCGTTGAATTATGATTAAACAAATAGTAATTTATAATGTATATACATTAACAGCCTAACTTGCTGATAAAAAGGTGGTCTTGCAAGAACGTCTTAAAGCATTATACAGGAATTTTAAGGAATGAAAAAAAATAGTGTTTGAACTAGTGTGTGAACCCTCGCGAGAATGCTCAACTTCTACGGAACCCCAGCATATTACTATTACACATTTTACATATTACTACTTAATGTATCTTTTACTTACTATTTAATATATTTACTTACTATTTACCATAATTAAAACATATCGTGTTTGGTATCATTGTAATCAGAAAAATGTCAAGAATATATTGGGAAAGGTTGCAAGCAGAAAAATTAATAAATAAAGTAGTTTCATTTTTTGCTGATAATTCATTGATGCTTTTCGACCGCTCGCTTTGTTTGCTTGGACCTCTCTGTCTCTTCTACTGTCTGTCCTTTTCTAAATTCGCGCTCGACTCGAGTCCTAATGTAAACACAGATTCTATACCTCAATTTCATAAGAGCGACGATGGGTCCCAAACTCTGCCACATTTATCCAGCTTTTACTGTAATAGTTTTCCTTTTAACCTTTTAACCGGGGAATTAACTTTTATTCAACTGGTCTCAAAACGGAGACTTTTTTCTTCGCAGTGAGAAGTAATATTATCACACCTAAAGTACCACGCTAGGATTTAACCCTTTGAGGACTAGCGACGCATACATGTGGACTGAGAAAATATTTAATTATAGTTTATCGCTGCTTGTATACACAGTCAGAGTTGAAAAATTGAAATACAACCGTTGAATTATGATTAAACAAATAGTAATTTATAATGTATATACATTAACAGTCTAACTTGCTGATAAAAAGGTGGTTTTGCATCGCAAAATAAATGGTTATCTCTCAATATTCAAAAATGTCTCCGCCCGCAAAGGGTTAATGGATAAGAATGATGTAAAACGTAATGCGTTCAACATAGTACATATAAAAATTGCCATGACGAAAGAAATCATCATCCGCATTAGGTTATCTTCCTGGTATGACGAAATTTTTCATTATACCCGGTTAACAGGTTAATACTGACTGTACTCAAATAACCGTCGAGATATCAGTGCGTACTGTTTAACACTAGACTACCAAACCAGTCAAAATGACTGGTACACAATTTTTTCGAAAAATTCCCCAAGATTATGGGAGAGTCATAGAATAGATATTCTACGTCCATCTCACAAAACATAAATTACCGAATCGATCATCTTTTCTACCTCTTAATTCTCATTGTTTCAAAGCGCTTATTTAATATATTTATATATAATAGATTTAATGCCGGTAGTTCTACTGTTAAGCAAGTTTAATGGTACGGATATTTTGAAATTTCAAAATAATGCAGATCTCATCCATCACAATTTTCATATTATTTCACACAAAATATCCGCATCTTGTGTGCAGCAGCACTTCTAGAAATAAGTCCTGCCAAGAAAACAATCTATTGCGTCAATGTGACTGAATTCCGCATCACAATAAAACGATAGTGCATACTTACACACGTCATCGAACAGCAAGGCTCTTTAATTATTATCGAAAAACGCTGCCAAAGGTGGCACAATACATTGACGAAGTCTTTGAAAATGGTCGCACCGTCGGCACTTTAAGACAAACATACGCACAAAATTGTCCCCGTCCACTGAGATGAAATTCCGAAGGACGCACTTTCCTTTTTTACATCCCACAGAAAACGCTTAAAGGTGGTCCCCGGCGCATGTATCGCGGCGATGTCGTAATTTGACGAAAATAGTCTCGATGTGTATACAAACGAGTGGTTCCGAGTGCGAAAGACAGCGAATGCTGACTAGAATCGTGGAATGCAAACCGATCGACGTATTTCAACTCAGAGAATAAGAGACCGTAGACATCATACATGACATTGCAACGACCGCTAAATTTCTCTTCTTCTTGGTCAACCCTCTGTCGAGTACAATGATTGACGTTCTTGTCGACCATCTTCAAACACAATTTTGTTATCGCTTTCGGGAAATTTGAAGAACTTTGATTACCTTTATTGAAGGTATGATGTGCAAGGTATTTTGTAATGCATAGAATTTTCTTTCGAGTTGGATTTAATGTTTGTGATTCGAATTATATTGTGCATTTTTCGTCAGCCAAGTGGAAATTAAAGTCGGAAATGTTTCTGTTATCGATTTCTCACTTTTGATTACTAATAAGAATGACTGCAGGTACTGAGGAATATTTATATGAAGATACAAAATCGGAGTAATACGCTTGCAATGTTGATGTTATCTCACCAGCCGCGGAATATTCCGCTCTGGTCAATAATTTAACTAACGTTGTGGGCTAATGCGCGATAATACGGGTCAACTGTTAATTAACCGTTTCAGATACATGAGTTGCTCAGAAGCCAATGCAGTTAAGTCCATTTTTTCATATTTTCTGATTTTTGTAAATTTTAATGGAATAAACTTCATTCTATGAAAATTTACGAAAATCAGAAAATATAAAAAAAAATTGACAACCGCATTGGCTTCTGAGCGACTCATATAAGACTCATATAGCACACTCGGAGCGACGATGCAAATGGACTAAAAACTTTGGCAAATGAGAAAACTTTGAGCCTTCCCTAAATTGTTATTTAACACTAGAACTATCAAACCAGTCAAAATGACTCGTACACAATTTTTTCCAAAAATTCTCAAAGTTTATAGGAGAGTCATAGGAGAAATATTTTACGTCCAACTCAAAAAACATAAATGACCGAATTGATCATCTTTTTCGCCTCTTGATTCCTCTTTTCTCAAAGTACTTATTTAATGTATTGAAATATAATGGATTTAACGCCAGTAGTTCTAGTGTTAACACATGAAGGACCGCAAAGAAATCTGTAAGACATACGCCTGGGACCGCACGTTTTTGGGCAAACTTGTACGTTCTAAGATCCTCATTACTTTTTTATTTATGAAGCAATTTTTGCGAAACTTTCAGAAATTGTAAAATAGGATGCATCTTAGGTATTATTGAAAAAAATTATTTTTTGTAATAATTATCATACTTTTCTACTTAAAAAATTAATTTTTACAACATTTTTAGAAATTGTAAAATAGGATGTATTTGAGTCAATTGTTAAAAAAAATGGTTTTTAATAATTATCATAAAATTTTATGTAAAAATCAATTTTACCAAAGTTTCTGGTACTTTTTTGAAGTATGATATCGCGTGAAACATTTTTCTCTATGAAGAGGAACCATACAAAAGTAAATACAATGTAATTAATTATCAAAGTTATTGACATCTGAAGAAAACTTGTAGAAAACACGTGTTTGTCTCGTGATCCGTCCGTACAGACGGAACGCGCAACACGAGAAAACTCGTGAGCGGTCCTTAATGTGTTAATATGTGATAGTCTCGGTGGTTCAGAGCCCATCTAAAACGGTATGTCGTAGGTCAAGCGAGGATAGCTAAAATCGAAAAGAATTCCAATATATCTGAAAAGCTGCAACTCGGAGAAGAAGCTTCGAACAAACATTTAACACTGGAAGCGTTGCATTCTTAATTTTCCTAACGGGGAACGAGTTGACGCAGTGGTTCTCAAAGTGCGCGTTTTGGCATTCTGAGCATCCATAGCTTCCTCGCAGAGGTGTCGCGAGATGTTAAACAATTTTCAGAATTCCATTTCCATTTGCCGCTATAAAAAAAGTAGTAACCACAATATTTCGAAAGTGTGCTGTTGAATTATTATTAGCAATATAATATTACATATGTTAAATGAGTTTAAAAACGACTCTACGTTCTAGGAATCCCTATTCTAAACAGAAGACTCTCTGCAGTGTAGGGGAGGGTAACATAAACAGTTTGTATTACTGGGTGGGCCCGAGCTCGTCTTTTGGGCATCCACAGTTAGTTCGTTCTAAACTCTAGCAGTGTAAAGACGTTTCTTTCAAAGCCTTATAATAAAAGTAATATTAATATAAAGTATATTGATTTATTTAAACACCCATTTCCAATATGTGCCTATCAGAATTTTTACGTAGTACAACTTGGAAAAATTTGAATTCAGGAATAGCGCCCGGAATGGAAAACTTTGGGAACCAGTATGTTAAAGACCTGCTGTTTTAGGTGGTTTTCGAACCATCGAGGCTATGATATATCAACCCTTAACGACCGAGCGCATTTTTCTAGAACAATGACCAGTAGATCGACGGAACTTTAATAAATTAATTGCTTTATTACTAGAGCAAGAAAAAGTGCATAATTAATATCGCGTTTGCTCGATTTGATGGAAATTTACAGTAATAATAGGTAGTGTATGAACAGATATGTCTATGCAAAAAGATGCTGAAGTGAAAATTACAAAAAAATAATGGGGGCTGAAATAAACTTATAGATGTATGTATGTAATGTATAGATTTGTATATATTTATAAATTTATTTTTTATAGATTTCCAATGTATTTATACAAAATAGAAAATGTAAGTAAAAAAGTAAACAATTATATATTTCTTGGGTAAACAAAAAAACCTAAAAAATTTCCTGAAATATCATGTCAATATTTATAATGTCGCCAATATGGCGGCATTCGTTCGTTAAGGGTTAATTGATCATTTAGGACAAATTTCCCATATCGGATGGGGGATTTGAACTCGGGCCTTGCACATCATGGTCCGTTATTATTTTCCAATTTTTTTTTTCGCTTCTAACTGCTACAGTCATTTCGCCTACGACCTGATGTTTCAGATGGGTGTGAAACCACCAAGGCCATATATTAATTGATCATTTACAAACAATTTCTAAAAGATGACGAGGATTTGAACGCAGACCTACTTCGATCTCTTATTATGCAGCATCCGAACGTATGCTGTAAGAACTGTTTAGGTGCGTTTCTAGTAAACAATAATGCACATTAGAGAGCAGTAGACGCTGCTAATAATTCATCAGTCGATTTTGCTTCATTTGCGCGTATGCTTTGAGCTGGAACTGTGTCGGTTGTTTCTCTGAGAATCTGCAATTTTAGGTAGGTTCCTAACCACCAAAGCTGTAACGCACATATCACATGGGAGACATTTCCCAGTGGCGACGGTGAGAAGATTCCAACTCGGTCTCGCTATTTGAGAGCCAGAGGATCTATTCCCGTTGCCGCCATGGCCCCGTGAGAAATTTCTATTAACCCCTTCGGTATACAGCACTAGTCCACTGTAGTGAGATACGAACGATAAACTTATTGTTAGTAATTCCGTAGACTGAATTTCTGTGGAAAAGGGCAGATGCTTTTAACGTTAACATAGTCCGTGAATCTCCCGATTTGTCAATTAATTTTGAAGAATAGCAGAACGTTTAAAACCGTTGCTTTTTATCCGTGAAGTTGATGCATGTATTCTACGAGGAATAAAATGTTAAGAAGAGAGAATTTAATCACAAATTGAAAGCAAACATGACGAATTGGAAAATTTGTCGTGCAATAGAGAGAGTTCTGTAATTTTCACAGCATCTTAAACTGGATCATGAGCTTTATTTGCATAGAAATTAACTTAAATGATCTTTCCTTGCGTGAGATTACAGGTTACACATACATTAATCAGTGATATAGAAATAAAGCACTATGGACTACTTAATAAACGTAAATGTTCAATTTTTACTCCATGTATCCCATGGATAAAAAATGCAGGTGGTCGCAAACTCATGCGATTTTGTATGCTATAATTCTCCATTCCGGATGGACAATTTTACTTGTTAGTTTGCTTCTCCAAGGAAAATTTTTCTTACGCATTTCCCAGAATCAAATTTGATAGAATTCACCTGGAAACGGTGCCAATAGTTTATAACATCGATGACAAGCGCAGAGGCGTTAGTTGATTAAGCCTCGATCGTTAATCCGGGTCCTTTCCGACCCATATCTAAAGAACGTTTACGTCATTGCAATACATTGCGTTGATCGATATCGACGATTAGATTGCACACAAAACGTGAATTTTATGTCCATAATGTATCAAAACATTATTTTTTTGTGGCTCTTCTCTTAACACTAAATCTACCAAGTCGGTCAAAATGACCGGTTCCCAATTTTTTCAGAAAATTACCTGAAATGGTAATTTTACATGAAGTAAATATTCCACTTCTATGTTATAAAACCTAAATTAATTAATTAATCATCTTTTGCACCTCTTAATTTCTCTTTTTCCAAAGTACTTGTTCAGTATATTTAAATTTTAGTAAATATAACGTCGATAGGTTTAGTGTTAACGATTTATTTATTTTTCATTTAGTGCTCGATAAGGCCACTTCGGCGAATGTGGAAATAGATGCAAGTAGAAAGACTCGAATTTTCCTTTAATAAAGTAGAATTATTATGGTGCATTTGGTTTAATTGCTTTTATATTTTTTTAGAAAGACTTAGTACTTAATAGTTGCCCAGGAAATGTTAATGGGTCTTATGATGGTTCATTCTCATCACTGTGAATTATGACGAGTCGGGGAATATTCGAAAACTTTTGTTGTGTATGAAGGATGTTCAATTTCGGAAACTTCTTTTGTGTATCTTTCATCCACTCTTTTACCATTTCTGTGGGGGAGAGGATTATAATAATGCGATTTAACTGGCATAGGACAGCCCAGAATGCATAAATACGATTCTTAAAAAGTTATGCTGCTCTGATATATTGTACTTTGCAAAATATGTTATTAGGTGTAGAAATTAATTCGGTGCCCTTTTAAAGAAAATTTTTGTATTTATTTATTAAGTATTTATACATTTGTTATTCTTCCAAGTAGTCTCTATTACTTTCGATGACTTTGGTCCATCTGTCAGACAACTGCCGAATTCCTTGACGAATGACTGATGGAGATTTTCAAGCAATACAATTGTTAATACTTTTTTACATTTCTTTCAATGTTTGGAAATTTGTATCAGTTAATTTATATAAAATGTTATATGATATAAAATGAAACGTTATAAAATGGCGGGCGGTTATTTACATTCAAACCAAAGTTACAAATAATTTAATATCAAGGCACCGAATTAATTTCTATACCTAATATAATGATCGATAATAATCGATAGTGATAAGATTATTGTTTATATGCTACTCATGTTATGGACTTTGCATTCAACCAGGCCAAACTTGAATATTTACACAGATTAAACGTCAACTTTTACTTTTTTTTAAACAGCAATAAACAATTTTACCTCTAGAGCTGGTTTTTAAATATTAACCGAGCTATAAAATGATCGTTCCACACACGATGTATGATTGGCCTTTTTGACTAACAATAAGTATTACATTACACAGCTGGTGTGTAATTGGTTACGAGTGGATTAAAGGAGCTAAACGTATCATTAAAATGTTGAATGCCAGTCGTATTCACTTCCTATGACATTGAAATAATAGAAAATTAGTATTGCAATGAATTCAATGCAGTGTCTCCCTGTCTAACTGTGACTCTTATCTACATCAAACTAACCTTATCCGTAGATCTTGTTAGGTTCTGTGGATGAAAGGCTTACAGAGATATCATAATATTTAACAGCTGAGAGATACTCCTGGATCACGCTGTTCATCATTGCTCCGTATTATTTTACATAATTAAGCCTGGTAATATTCGTACTGGTGCTATTCGAAATTTGTTGTGTGAAGTTAAATTACAATGCTCAAAATTTATAGCAAAAAAGATCATTTACATTATATTTTTAACACTATTCCTATCTAAAGATGTCGAAAGACACCTTTGGAATTTTCGCTTAAAATTACTATCGCTACTGTAACCGTTTTTCTTAAATGAAATTTTCACTTTTTCTATAATGGTTGTTAAATTACTTATACGGTATCTTTTTTCTCCAATATCTTTCTGCATCTAAAATACGTATGTAGTATAACTATTTCCACTATGAGGTGTCTTTTGACACTCCTGCACTTAAATGCAAATATCTTGAGAGTAATTGTTAAAAACTAATTTCTGTCTAATATTTGTTGTTTTATCAGTTAATTAATTCAACATTGTAATACTATGAACTAAAAAACAGCGCTATAAAGAAAATGTATGTATGTACACACAGCGTGATCGCTCTAATGCGACGTAATATTTTTCACCCACTTGCAGCTATCTGATAGAAGAAAGTTTGGAATAAGAATTGCAAGGTATGAAGTATACAATAGATATCAGTAAAGAAATTTCAAAAACAGCTTGTTTACAAGGTAAAATTGAGGGGAAAAAAGGAGGTGTGTTCCTATTTGTAAAAACCTCAATTTCGCTTTAAAAACAAACTGCTCTTGAATTTTTTTACTGGTATCTATAGTACATACATACACTCCATACCCTGCAATTCTTGTTCCAAACTTTTTTTTATCAGATAGTTGCAAGTGAGTGAAAAATAGTGCGTCGTATTAGAGCGAACACACTATGTATATAAATATATGTACGTACATATCCTTTATAACGTTGTTTTTTGTTAATAATGTTACAATGTTGAATTACTTAACAGATAAAAGAAAAAATAGAAAGAAATTAGCTTTTAACAACTACTCCCAATTTAATTGCATTACATACGTTGTGTATGTATACATATATTTCATTTATAACGCTGTTTTTTAGTAAATAATGTTACAATGTTGAATTACTTAACTAATGAAAGAAAAAATAGACAAAAATTAGTTTTTAACAATTACTCCCAAGATATTTGCGTTCAAGCGCAAAGGTGTCAAAAGACACCTTTCGGCTGAAATAGATATACACAAAACCGCAGTGGGAATAGTGTTAACCCCTTGCCTTACAATTTCCATTTTGACGGCGTGCGTAATAACTCAAAATTAATTCCAGAAATAGAAGTTGCTCTCTGATTCTTAAAATTTTGAATAATCGACTGCAATAATAATGTTATAGAAATAATTTGACCGTCTCGGGACCGACTGATATTTTCAATTCAATAGTTACTGGAAAACTTCAAAATTTTGTATTCCATTTATCGCATCACATTTGTCACACGTCATTATAGGTTAAGGGGTTAATAGTCTCGGTGGTTCAGGACTCACTTAAAACACCTAGGTAGGTTAAGTAAATAGGACCCAGATAAAATGAGAATAGTAATTGAAGTCGAAGAAATAGAAAGCAAACGAACTGCTGAAGTGGCGTTTTTTCCATAACATGATCCATCGGAAGGTTAATACAGCGGCACAGCGACGTTAAAGAATTAACGTTTGCCCTCAAGCTAAAGTGAGGGACCAGAAACAAGGCACTTGGGACGGAATGGGAGATTGCTCTCGCACCGCCTATCCCCGCCATGTCGGTCCTGGAAACCTGAGATCGACGAATGACAACCGAAAATAAAATACTCCTTTCGTCGTTCACATGACGACGCAACGAATGTGCGGGTCTCTCTTGCCAATAGCGCGTCAAAATCGAAAATGCGTGAGGGAGAGGGATGCCCCTATCCGTCGGGCGAATCGGAGCAAATTACCCCTCAAGTGCCTTGTTTCTGGTCCCTCAGTATAGAATGTCTGGCTGGACTCAAGCTACGAGAGCAAGTGAATCAATTTATTAACACGATCGTTAACTCAGTCGTTAGGTCGAAGCATTATCTTCCTTTTCCGCGTTTCTATGGCGTCAGTTCTGCAGATATACAGACACATTAGCTACCTGTAATCATCGCAAATGTGTTGCGATAATTATCGTCCCGAAGAGTTATTTGCCGGCATTTATTATTCCGTTTGCGTTTAGAATAAATTACGTACTTATTTTAGAACGCAGAAACGTTTAGGTCCTTACTGAACATACGACGTAATCGAAAAAGAAATTACGATTGGGGTTTGTGGTTTTAACACGTTGCTAACCGATGCTATTGAATTCAATGAGGTTTCTTATGACTTTTCAACCATAATATCCACGAATTTGCTATTATATTTGATATCTAAATATCAGCGTTAAAGTAGGAAGATACTCCGGAATAGATAACTATTTTTGCATTCAACGTTACTATTCTACAAAAATTTTAATAGAACAAGATTCACTTCAATAGAAATGATGAAATTAACGAAAGGAGAGTGGCACTCAAAATTGTCCAACCCTAATTGTCTAAAGTTCAGTGGACAGAGGCAATTATTTATACGCGAAAAAGATCCAATGAATTTTCATCGTGCATTCAATATTTACATTGTTCCGACTGTAAGCGTGGTTCGATAAAAAATACTCTGTTACTCAATAAAAGCACGTGGTGCAATGGTACCATCGTGGTAACGATTTAAATATAATTAACCTTTTGCTGTCTTGCGTTGAACTACATTCGTTACGGTTTTCCGTACGTGCAAATTTTCTGTCAACTTAGTTTCGACTTTCAAATTTGACAATAATTTTGTAACTTCACCTAAATATCTTTACACCCGGTATCTACGCCTAAGTACCACTAAGTACTTACAATTATTTCTATTATCGAGCAAAAGTGATTAAAAAAACATAGGAAATTTCACGCAATTAATTCCCCTTGGCTGAGAGAAAAGTGTGAGAGAGAGTTATGGGGTAAAATCGAAAAAATGTTCTTGCCCTTTTTTTTCTCTACTTAATGAGGTGAAAACAATTCGAAAAAATTCTGACAGATTCCAAACATGAGTGCACATATTAGAGATCTTTTTCAGATTTTTCCGTTCATTAGCCAGTGCACGATTGCTTTCATTGAAAGAACGCTTAAAATTCCAGCATATAACGAGCACACAATCAAGAATTGATTCAATTATCTCGATTCGCTTCGTTAACACGTATCTTTTTGTGCGCAAGAACATTGAAGGTCACAAAATAAACATACTGTATCAATCCCATTGCCTTACGATTTTCTTTGTGACTTCCTCCGCAATAATTGAAAATTAAATTGATAAAATAAAAATATGTTAGTGATTCCTGATATATTTTAGAATTTAACGGAATGTTAACTAGTGAATGTTCTAGTGTTAACTACTATATAACTAGTACTACTATAGTGCAAAAGTTGTATTCGGAAGATTTCAATACGAAATCTACATTTCTTCAATTCTTCTATGACCTTTAATTTCTTGCGCCCAATTTTTGTAGTTTTTTAAGTAGGGAAAACGGGGCAAAAACTGATTTTCTGATTTTACCCCATAACTACACGCCGGTCAAGTTATCTGACTAAAAATTGGTACACAGTGTTTTTTTCTAGTCACCTATCGAATGAGATATCGAATAAAATCGGTTGAAGAGCACTTTTGATCCCTTTATCCTGCTGGACCCTTCGTCCTGCGCTGTAACCACTAATCTTCGCAACTCGCTGATTTGCAACTTTAATTTCATTCGCAAAAATGTATCGAAAAAACCTACAAATATCTCGACACTTTGGGTAAACTTCACGCCAAAACAACCGACGTTACAAATGTTAAAACAACTGAACCGAAAAAGCGAATTCTATACGTCCACTTTTCACCAAATTTTTCCACGCAGAAATTCCCCCAACAATCTCTTCAATTAACATCCATCAATTCACAATGGTGTTCATCGCGGTTCCGTTATAATTCCATCGCGTTTTAGATAAGAATAGCGATGCATACTGCCACGTAAACCGGAGGCTCATGATAAGGCACCAAAGTGGAGACATTGCTGGCAGAGCATGTCACCGTTTCGACTCGAATTCTAATTTCAAACAAGTTACAAATCCCATGATATAAGGACATAAAGGTTTCTCCTAAATAACTGCAAAAAGATCTCCATGAAAGACCAGGTTCTGCGGACTGTTAATTGCACGTTACTCCAATTAATTGGAATAGGGAAATCGAGAGAACCGGCGAAACAGGTCGCGCCATCTACCGCGGAGTTCTGGTATCGACGAAGAATTTCGCAAATCTAAATTCACGTACGGCTTGCGCATAGCCGTAAATTCGAGTTAACGGTAACGGACTTATTTAAATCTCAATATGCGCGATGATCTCGGAATCGAGTTAACCAATTAAGCGGCAGTGCTCCGGAGAAGAGTAACTAGTTTCGCAACTGCTGATGAGAGTATTGTGTATGATATAATTCTCAAGATTTTTTTCAGTGTATCTTAAATTAACGACAGAGGCAGAGAGAGAGAGGAGATTTGGATGGATTCGACAGACGGACAAATTTAAATGTCTTTTCGTTAATTGTACCGACAATTGCTTCACATTCTGTACGTTGACTTCAGTTGGAATTTGGAAACTTTTGCACCAAATATATGTGTAAGAGAGCGGCATTGTTACAGTGGAATTACTAATTTCTGAATAGTTTTGGAATTGTTTGAAATTCTGTTAACACTAGAACTTCCATCGATTAATCTAATATATGTAGACGTAATAAATGAATTTGTTAAAAGAAAAGTAATAAAGGGGAAGGAAAACTGAATGATACAATTGCTCATATATAGCGAGATAAGCATAAAAAATGAAGGAGTGACAGTATCAGAAATTTCTGGAATTATCAAAGAAATTGTGGTCCAGTCACTTTGACTGCGTTGGTGAATCAAATGTTCATCGCAGATTCAATATAAATACCAAAAATATTGGTATTATTAGTTAAAATTAATGTTACATCAGAGAATACAGCGCTAATTATTTTATTTTGATCTTTTGCATTGAACTTTCGCCAGGGTAATTAACAGTAGAACTACCGTCGTAAAATTTATCATATTTAACTATATTAAATAAGTACTTTAGAAAAAGAGGAATCAAGAGGTGGAAAATATGACTAATCAGTAATTCATATTTGTTAAGACGGAGGTTCAGTGTCTACTCTATGGCTGTCCTATAAACTTGGAGGATTTTTCGAAAAAATAAGGAACTAGTCATTTTGACTACCCTGATAGTTCTAGTGTTGATGTAAAATTAACGTTATCTAAATCACACTTGAATTTTTGAATCACTGTTTTGTTCGCATATATTTGTCAAAATATTCAGCGTGTTAGCGCAATAACCATTACGGATCGAGGTTTTTTTTTTTAAATTTTTCATCACCTGCGATAAATGGTAGTTATTTCTCGAAATTCTCTGTTGTTAGTTGTTTAAATTGATATCATAATAACAGTAATTGTAAGTACCGAAGGATGTATAGGCGAGGACACAAAATCATTCTGAACTTCTAAAATCACAATTAAACCTATCGAAAATGAACTACAAATTCCTTACAAAAAATAATCCATGCTTTCGAAGTTCTAACAGAGAAAATGCAGTTTCTGTTTTAGAATTGTAATGATCAAGATTTATTATTCACGTCTATCGCAATAAAAGGGAATGGAACAAGAAATTTCCAAATTTAGAAAAGTGATTGTAGCTGGGGAAGTGCACTTGTTAAGACTCATTGATATTTTTTCAATAAATAAATTGAGTTTTTCTTTCGGGCATGGAACACATCTCCAATCGACTCTTTTTGTGCATGGAAGACTTATTACTGTTTTTTCCTACATTCCTCGGATTTTATTCGTCGCCTTATGATAACGAGTCACCCTCATTACGCAGAAAATGCGATAAACAAATTTCTGATATCCCAGAAAGTGAAAATTTGAAAAGTTCAGTAGGATACGCAACACCATTGGCCATTTCCATATACAGGCGGCCCTCGACTTTCGCACATTCTATTGGGTTGGTAAGAAAGTAATTTCGGTTTTCATCGATAGCTAATGTTACGCTTGTTTTGAAGGACTTCCGACAATGTTATCATTTTTTGCTTCTGAAAATTGAAAGTTGTCACTTTTGGCAGAATTTAGAAACAAATTGTGCTTCATTTTGTTTGCAATTGTTAGTTTAGCGTGAATTTTAATATGGAGTGCAAAAACCAACATTTTCGACATATTTTAATTTGTCATTACTTTTTTATACAAACCACATCGAAAGGTGAATTTTATCAAAAATAAGTTATGCTGTCAATTTGGTGGGATTACAAAGGTGTTGTGTACTTCCAGCTGCTTCGAAGGAACCAAACGATTAATTCAAATGTTTAGTCTAAAATCGCACCTGATTCAGTTTTTTGCTGATAAACACCAGAATTTATATGAGAGCGGAATCATAAATTGGTCTAAAAGATGGCAAGAGGTCATCGAACAGAATGGAAAATGTATATTAAAGTTCATTCTTTGTTAAAAAGAAAATTGAGTTTCATTTCATACTGCAAACCCGAAATTACTTTCTTGCCAACCCAATACTATCGCACAATTCGCTATTTCGCAAATTTTTAAAACAACTTTTTTAGCCTTTGCGGTCGGATGTCACCTTTATAGCGACATCGTGAGTCGAGCAGGCTACTGAGCTGCCCCCTCTCAGGGGACATCAGACTTTAGCCATCAGACTACAATGATGTTCCGATCAAGAGGAGAAAACAGTTTCTGTCTCTTTTTGCATTAAAAAGACACAGCATGTTATAGAAATCTTTATCAAGAAAAGACAAAAAAGGGAGGTATTCAACTAAACTCTTGACAAGTTTATAAAGAAAACGCCCGAAAGAATTTAAACACGCCGTATCATGCAACTTCAATATGTGTACATATTGATAAATAAATACTTTAAAACGAAGTTTTTCGTGTATATTTTTTTACATCCCTCTACTTTCGAACATTCAACATTCGTACACACTTTCAGGAATCAATTGTGTGCGAAAGTGGAGGGCGCACTGTAGTCAGTCGAAATTGTAAAGTACAGGTATAGTCCGACAACCGAAAGGTGGCTAGGAATCCGCGGAGCCTCTCGTTTTCAACCGCCTATCCCGCTATTTCGTTTTTGGAATCCCCAAACCCATCCTCCTAAAGAAAACGACTATGCGGAATGTTTACTTTAGGAAACTAGGTTTGGGAATTCCAAAAACGAAACGGCGGGAACAAGGGTTTAAAAACGACAGGTTCCCTAGCCATCTTTCAGTTGTCGGGCTATAACTTTCCTACAACACAGCATCCTATTACACGGTTTCGCTTTAACACGATATAATAAATTGAGAGAACTCTCGTATAGCACTGCCACCTGTGATACTGTTTCGCCCTAACACGATAAGAAAATTGCGAAAATCTTTGTACAACACTGTACTTCTACAGCACTGGATAACCTGATTTTTGTGTAACATATTTAAAAACTAAATTACCTTAAAATAATGATAGGAAGGAAGAATGAACTATAGTGCATTTACATGGAAATACATAAATAAATTATAATTTACTTATTTATAACTCTATTTCCATGTTATAGCGGGAAGCATCATACACAGTTTACGCGCCATTCGCGGCCAGACTTGCCGTTTCACAATTAGAGATACAGTGTTGCGGAAAGTCCCACCGTATGTAAAAGGATAAAGTGCAATGCATCCGATGCATCCTCTGACTCATACAGTTACAAGCGGAATTCATTCTCAGACAAACCAAAAAGGAGGAAAATCGAAAGAAGACAGTCGAATGGCGAAATATCTATTGATGCGCGACAAACAAGGAACAAAATCCTACCAATTTTACATTCTCGCAAGATCCCCAACCGACTGACGTCCAATTCAATGTTCTATCTCGAACAAAATAGAGCGTATTTCGTGGTGATTCTGCACAAACATTTTTCTATCTTCGGTCGACGTGTCGATACGAATATTTGTTCCTGTATTCACGTCCTCCGGGTGCAATCTATAATACAATATCACTCTGATGCGACCTTTCCTAGTCTAGAGATTGAACTCCTAATTTTATGGAGTAGCTATTACAATACGAATAAATGTTCTCCGCAATATCGAAGGTGAATTTACCTTCTTTATGATAATTAATCCTAACAAGACTAATAAATATGGGGCCTGGAAGATCCCTATACGAGTTTTTCACCGACCGTAACTCAGGGAAGATCTTAAGATCTACCGGAGGCACGAAAAATGCCAAAAGAAGAAAAGAAATAGAGAAAAATGACAGCAGAAAGAAAAAGAAAGTAAGAGAGAGAGAGAGAGAGAGAGAGAGAGGCGCAGACAGACAGGCAGATAGATAGATAGAGATGAGGGAGGGGCAGGGGGGAGAGGGAAAGAGAGAGTGAACGATAAAAAATTAGCTCACCCTCGCTCCGAGAAAGCGGGCCTCCAACAACTCCTGCTTCCTTGGGTCCAGGGTGGCCTGAAAGTGCTCCATCTTGACGCCAGCGCCTGGAACAACAAGTCACAGGGAATTACACTTCGTCCTTCACCAGCTAACGGGCTCGAAGCGAATTCGTGAGTCGAAGCGAGTCTCTGTGGCTTGAAATCGAGCGGAATGCTAGCTTACCTCTGTGAGGCTTCAAGGGGGAAAGATTTGCAACGGGATTAGAGATGGCTACGAGTTAAGTACTCGAAAGGTTGAGAATGAGGGCGAGGGGGCAGAGCTGTGAAGGAATTTTGGTAATTGGCGAGGAATCGTTAAATTTACTGCTTTCTATACCGAATTGGGCAACAAGGATAGCACGAGTATGCTGGTATCGCCACTGTAAATTTTTCTCTGAACGTGGCAGAGAGTTGCGAAGGAATTTTGGTAATTGACTGAGAATCGTCGGTTTTGCTGCTTTGTGTGTTGATTAGGGCAACAAGGATGAAATGAATGAGCTGGTCTCAAACCCAAAGCGCAAAACACGGCAAAACGATTAATCTCATCCAGGTACCAACAAAATCATCCCTTCGCTTCAACAACAGCAATCGGAGAAACGATCATCCCTGATAACCTAAATCATTCAAAACTTTCACAAAAAAAAAGAAGCTGAAACCTCCTACACGGTAATCCCGGAGAAGACGTGAGCTCGGTGCCACATCCAATGAAACATCCTCTCGACAACGAAACTGGAAGTCGATAACATTGTTACGTACGGCCCTGAAACTTTTATTTCAGCGGCCCTGAACCTTTTATTTTTTCATCTGATACCAGTCGACCGTTAGAAAATTTACGTAAAGATGTAATCCGAAGGGGTCTCGTTGTATAGGATCACTGTCCGAGCAACTAGTACAAACAAACTACGATCGCCTACAATCCTGTCAAGACATATTCCATTCTGCCTTGATCCCCTAATATCCCTTCCAGAATCCTACCACCTCCACTCATTTTTCCGCAGTTTTTCCCAAAACCGAGCCCTATATAAGCGAGACATTTTTTGACTCCTTAGCTCCAGTGATGCCAGGCCGAGGGATTTTTTCCCTCGTGGGAGCCTTAGTGCGCATGCGCATGCTGACGTCACAGTCCGATGGCGGCTGTTTTCACGGACGTATCTATGTGCAATAGTAAGTACGCGTAAGGGGCCCTTCCTACTGGGAAGTTCCCAGTCGTTTGAAACGATTCGTTTCCCGCGTTTTTCGTTACCACGTTCCGTGCCACGCCAATTTTGGCAAATACATGTTCATTTATTTCCATGTAAATATGTTATTTATTTTAAAAATGTCCTCTTCCTGTAATTTCTACCATATTTCAATTGCCGTGGGGGTCTAACGATACCCCATATTTGAGCGAAGTATATACGTTACTGAAACTTAGGAGTGCGCATGCGTCAAAAAAATCCCTCGGCCTGGCATCACTGCTTAGGTCCAGTATTCTGTAGAACGTCACGCTGTTACTTAGGGCACAGAAATTTAAAAGTCACGACTTCCGCATTCGTTTGACTATTGTAAGTATAAGACGTGGATACCCCCGCGAACCGACGCGTGATTTTCGGCTAAGTTTAAATTTAAGAATTGTTCATTGTAATTGCATTATGAACCACTATTGATTATAATTTTAATATACGTTTATATTCACATTGCGACATTTCAAACGTTTTAGTTATTTCAATTTACTTCCTTAATCTTCATGTAGCAGAGCAACGGTCTCCCTTATTCACTCTTACTGCTCGGGGTGAATAAGATTTTTAAAATTAAAGTTACGGGTGTTCGTTAGACGAGAAAGAGTCTACGGGTTGCAGCAAATTCCTCTTTCCTTATACCAGCTAGTGGCGGTACCCCCGTATCTTTGGTACGGGACTGATCCGCTATACTAGCGCCAAAATACCGTAAGGTTTTTCGTTATTAACCGCTTGACATTTTTGCCCGATCTGCACTCGGGCATGACATTTTTCCGTACACTGACGATCCCGAGTCTCGTTCGGGCAAGTTTTGTTTTCAACTACAATGTAGATAGTAATTTGGCCGAGTATTTAACGTCGCTTGTTTCTCAATAGTTTTTATTTTCAGTTTTATTTTACATTATTAGGTTCCCAAAATGTTTGAGTTTGATTATGAAAGTGATGAGGAAATATTGATAAGTGAATCAGACAACGAAAGTGATTTATCAGAATTATCGGAAGATGATTCTGAATTAGAGAATGAAAATGTACCTTCATTCAGAAAATTTTGTGAAATAAATATAGAAAATTTACCACCTCCGCCGCCGAGGTTCCCTTTCGATAATTCACCTGGTGTAAATTTGCAAGCGGCAAAAAAAATCGAAAGGAGACAAGATACTACTGTCCGGATTGTGATGAAGCATTGTGTATTGAATGTTTCAAAATATATCATACTAAAACTACTTATTGAGTACATTTATTGTAATTAATTAATTGTATTAATAAATGTAGTCAAATAAAATTTTAAAAAAAGGCGGCAATTTTTTTACCCATTTTCTCAAAAACATCCGACTGTGAAGCGGTTAACGGGCATACGGCAACTCTATAGTTTTGCTATAGATTAGTCCGGTCCCCGAAGAATTCCCTTATATTAGCTAGTGGCGGTACCCCCGTATCTTTGGTACGGGCCTGATCCGCTATACTAGCGCGAAAGTACCGCGAGGTGTCTTTCGTTATTAACACTAGATCTACGGCCGCTAAATCAGGTATATTTAAATATATTAAATAAGTACTTTGAAAAAAGATGGATCAAGCGGCAAAATATACGATCAGTTAAGTAATTTGCGTATTATAAGATACAAGTGAAATATTTATTGTACTGCTTCTCCATCAATTTAAGAATTTTTTTTAAAAAAGTAGGAACCCGTCAATTTTACGGCGGCCGTAGATCTAGTGTTAACAGGCATACGGCGACCTTATAGTTAGCCTATAGGTCCCCGGATATAATTCCCCGACTCGTTGCAATCCTTAGCTCTCGCAATTAAAAATTGTATTAATACATTCGGTTTCGTTCTGCCACTCGCCCGCCTCGTAACAAAATCAGCGTACATGCGCCAACAGAGATTGTAGTACTCGTGCGAGAATTTTAATGCGGCCGACGGAGGCATTCGACGGGATTGCGTCGTATTATCTGTTTACTATTCACCGCTGATAACCAAACCGCCGAAGGAAACCGGGAGTCCGTGCGTCGATGTCGCGTCTTCGCTTATTATACAATGTTACGAGTTATATTTACGCACACTCAGAATTCTCTTTTTTTCTCTTTCGAGTAATGCGAGCGCTCTTCTATTATTGAAGCCACTGCTCTCTGATAATGACGATTGCTCGTGCGACGCTGGCTCGCGTAATAAACTGGACACCGTGGGCTCGTAAACGGTACAATCTACGTACTATAATTAGCCTTACAGTCAGCGTTATGCCAGCCATTATCTATTTCGATCAAGCGGATTGAATTTAATTCCGCCTCCCTCCCCCGTCCGACCGTCAAGGAATCACTGCCGTTACGCGAAACATTACGCGTTTCCACGATAACGTAGAAAATGGCGAGCGGATAGCTGCGTGTAGGTTAACATAGAATAAAAATAACACTGTCCTACACCATTTGTGTTTCCCAATAGGTACTGGGTGATTCTTATAGGGATCGTCGTCCTGAACACGAATCCGCCAACGAAACTTCTCTATCACCCTCTGTTTCGAAAAACATCAGTCTTTGTAAAAACGGAGGATTTTGGCATAGGAGCTGGTATTACGTGAAAACTAAAAACGGTAGACAGTTTTTCCTGGTTTCAAAAAATAGAAGAGAGTTTCCCGAGTATGCAGGTGTGGGCAGTTATTTATAATATTCCGTACTTTTGAATGCTAGTAAATAACTGCCGCAAACGAAACCTCCAACGAAATTCCTCTATCACCCTCTGTTTTCGAAAAACATCAGTTTTTGTATAAATAGTGGATTTCGACAAAGAAGCTGGTATTGCGTGAAAACTAAAAACGGTAGACAGTTCTCTTTGGTCTTAGAAAATAGGGGAGTGTTTCCTGAGTATACAGGTGCGAGCAGTTATTTATAATACTCCGTACTTTTGAATGCTAGTAAATAACTGCCGCAGTTTAAAAACCAGCGGATCCGCGAATTTTCTACGCATTAATTTAGCATTTTCACGTAGAATACTATTGCTAGCACAAATTTACTACAGGTTATTGGATTCTGCAGACATTTCTGAAGAAAAAACTATCGCCGAAAAATGTCATAACTGTTTTCGTTCTGGCACAATTTAAGAAAATATCCGTCAACAACGTGTGCCGACCGTTTTCCCGCTACGACGCCATCGCTCGCCGAACCGGGCTTGTCAGTGCCGTAGCTATGCATAACACTTTCAGGGGGCCTGAAGGTCGATGGATTCCGTTGAGGTGGCATTCGAAACCCCTTTAGTAACGTCGTGGTGACTTCATCATGATGACCATCTTTCTAATATTTGCAAGTTACATTCGCATAACAGTAGCATAATAAGTCACTTTATTATACTATATAGGTACATGTATGAGTTAATGAACAACCAAACCAATATGCATAAAGATGAAATGACTTCCCACCGTTCAATCTCCTTCGTCGCGAAGCTTAATTTCTACTTAATCACGAAATCTTAATGTTAGCTTAAACGCAAAGTGATTGGGCTCGTGGTTGACTTCCGCCCTTCGAGCTTGTTGGTCTTTTTATTTTTATTATTGAAATTATTGCTCGAAGGACCACCTCCCATAAGGGAGGAAAATACTTAGAGATTCACTGACTCTATTGGTTATTATTTATTTAATGGTTATGGCAATTTTACAAATGTTTTAAATACAAACTGATCTGTAAGTGTGTATTGTTCGGGTGCGGCACTTGGGCAGCAATCTATGGCTACCACCAAGCAGTGCTACACCACACACTTGTATATATCAAAGTGTTATGTTAAAAGTGTAAGAATGTATTAAGACTGGCTAAGAATGGCCTGAATGGCTCGAGAATGGCAATGTTATGGGCGAACACTTGCCCATTTATGTTGAGAGACGTCACTGCACTCTCCCATTTTTCCCTTCCTGACAAATCAGGAGGGCCTGATATTTTGCGGGTGCACTGACGTCTCCGTTCAAGGGGGTGCGAGAACGTCGGCAACATCGCAAATTTCCTGAATCCTACTCCTCCACCTTCGACCAAGTAACGGTAAAGAAGGGGAGGTCGGGATGCCCTGGGTCTGAGCGTCTTTCCGATCTAAGGGTCGTGGTCCGCTCGAAACAATGACACCAGGGCCGCTTTGCCGATGCCCCCGGGACCATTATAAGGCAATCACTATTCAAATCCATGAACAAAGAAGCAAATTAATATAAATTCGCCAGTAAGGATGGTTCATGGATTAGGCCCACCGAAGGATCGAAGGCAACCTTCAGTGTGCCCCGAAATTAATTAACGTTTCCGAAATAGTGGCCTTTGGTGCATATAATAGAACCCGGCATATTGAGGGTGTAAGCCCCAACACAAAGTTTTAGATATGACTTCAACTAGGAATCCGAACATTTGATAGTACTGGCTACTGAATATTCGGATTTCGTGGCTATTCGCTCGATACCATTAACTATTCAATAAAATGTCATGCTAAAATCACATTTAAGAAAACTTAAAATGATAAATGATGCCGACCCATGAGTAAGGACCCATAAATGCAAGTCCAACCCACCTCCATTTCAATCTGCATTCCCTCGAAACACTTTCCCTCGGCATTTATGAGTCTTATGCCGAGAGAAAATGCAACAAAGGAATCGTCGACCCTACTTTTTTTATTCTGTTTCGTGAAAAGAGACAATTTATGTCACTTGAGGTCATTGACACTTCCACAAAACATTGTATTTAATTGTCGAAATCGCTTAATACCACTTGCAGGTAACTGTTACTTGAGGTCACTGACCATTCCACAAAACATTGTATTTAATTGTCGAAATAACTTAAAAACACTCGCAAGTAACTGCCACTTAAGGTCACTGACACTTCCACAAAACATTGTATTTAATCGTCAAAATAATTTAAAAACAATTGCAGGTAACTGTCACTTGAGGTCACTGACACTTCCACAGAACATTGTATTTAATTATTAAATTTATTTAAAATCACTGTCAACTTATCGTTTAAGTAGTTTAATATTATAGCATACACGCACTAATAGTCGTTACCCAAGGTCAAAAGTGACTAGCTACCGATAGGCAAGTCCAAAAGTATATACACGTACATACAGACCGTCCTGTCAAACCGCACGACCCATTCGACTGCTGAAGTCATACTGTGCTATACCAGCTCACTGAGGCGGCACGCGGAACGCGAAGCATGCGCAGTACACTCCACACACTGAGATCGCTTTTCTTTATGGATAATTTTGCAAATTTCGATTATTATGACAATCTTCGCCAATAGTTGTTTATTACAAATGAATTTACTACTTCATAACGTGTTTCTGCTTAATTTTAATAAATTTTATGGCGAGTAGGAAGGCTTCTCAGTGAGCCAGTATAGCACAATACAATTTCAGCGGCCATATGGGTATGTAGTCACTTTTGACCTTGGGTAAATATTGAACTACTTAAACAATAAATCAATAGTTATTTCAAATAATTTTAATAATCAAATACACAGTTTTATGGAAGTGTTAGTGATATCAAGTCACAGTTACCTGCAGAGTTCTTAAACAATTTTAACAATTAAATACAACGCCTTGTGGAAGTGTTAATACCTCAATCGACAGTTTTGTACAAGCGATAATAAATAATTTTAACAATTAAATACAACCTTTTGTGGGAATGTCAGCAACATGAAGTGACAGTCACCTACAAGTGTTTTTAAATTATTTCGGCAATTAAATACAATGTTTTGTGGAAGTGTCAGTAACCGTAAGTGACAGTTGCCTGGAAGTGTCTTTCAATTATTTCGACGATTAAATACGATATTTTGTGGAAGTATCAGTGACATAAAGTGACAAATTTCTGTCTCTTTCCACGAAACAGAATAAAAAAAGTAGAGTCGGCGATTCCTTTGTTGCTTTTTCTCTCAGCATAAAGCTCATAAAAGCCGAGGGAAAGTGTTTCAAGGGAATGCAGAATGAAATGACGGTTGGTTTGACTTGCATTTATGGGCCCTTACTCGTGGCAACCTCTTCGCGGTGAGACCGGGGTCGATATTATTTATTATCATTTCAAGCTTTCTTAAATGTGATTTTAGTACGATATTTTGATGAGTAATAAATGGTATCCAGCGAATGGCCACGAAATCCGAATATTCAGTAGCTACTACTACCGAATGTTCGGATTCCTAGTTTAAGTCATATCTAAGACTTTGCGTTTAAGTTAACTTTAAGATTTCATGATTAAGTAGAAATTAAGGTTCGCGCCGAAGGAGATTCAACGGTGGGAAGTTATTTCCTCTTTATGCTTATTGGTTTGGTTGTTCATTAACTTATACATGTATATAGCATAATAAAGTGACTTATTATGCTACTGTTATGCGAATGTAACTTGCAAATATTAGAAAGATGGTCATCATGATGAAGCCGCCACGAAGGTACTAAAGGGGTTGCGAATGTCACCTCAACGGGTGACCTTCAGGCCCCCTGAAAGTATTATGCATAGCTACGGCACTGACAAGCCCGGTTCGGTGAGCGATGGCGTCGTAGCGGGAAAATGGTCGGCACACGTTGTCGACGGATATTTTCTTAAATTGTGCCAGAACGAAAACAGTTATGACATTTTTCGGTGATAGTTTTTTCTTCAGAAATGTCCGCAGAATCCAATAATCTGTAGTAAATTTGTGCTAGCAATAGTACTCTACGTGAAAATACAAATTTAATGCGTAGAAAATTCGTGAATCCGCTGGTTTTTAAACTGCGGCAGTTATTTACTAGCATTCAAAAGTACGGAGTATTCTAAATAACTGCTCGCACCTGTATACTCAGGAAACACTCCCCTATTTTCTAAGACCAAAGAGAACTGTCTACCGTTTTTAGTTTTCACGCAATACCAGCTTCTTTGCCGATATCCACTGTTTATACAAAAACTGATGTTTTTCGAAAACAGAGGGTGATAGAGGAATTTCGTTGGCGGATTCGTTTTCAGGATGACGAACACTATAAGAATCACTCTGTGGCTATTGGAAAGCAAAAAAGTTTTAACTTTATTATACAGTATAATTGACGGACAAACGAGGAGTACCGATGCCCGTTTTAACAATGATAATGGCGAAAATAACCTCGGATCGACCGTCAATAACGGGTAATAATGGTGCCGATGATAAGATTACAAATTTTAGAGATTAGAGTCGGGGGAATGACCGACGGCCAGTTAGAGAAGTTCTCGTTTCATTTTCTGGAGTTTTGCGGATTATTTCCTTCATTCTTATTGAGCTGCGTCATTTTATTTTGTATTTTTTTTTGCGGACTACACCGTACTGAGCTATGATATATTATATAATAATTTAAGAAAAGTTTCCCAAAGGTGACGGCGGATTTGAACTTGAGCCTAGACCTACTGTATTAAGTGGGTTACTAGATGTCTCCATTGCTACACGGCTTCCCTATAAATTTGAAGAATTTTTCTCATAAAAGGAAGCCGCCATTTTGGCCACCTTGACAGTTTTAGCGTTAATATATCACAGTTCGGTGATTCAGGACCCACGTAAAAGGACAAGTCCCAGGTAAAATGAATACAGCAGTTAAAGCCGAAAAATACAAAAAGAATGAAAAGAAAACTTAGTTATCTAGGGTTATATGAAAAACGCAGGTGACCTTTAATGAAAAAAGCGAGGGAAGTTCATTGGACACCAGATAGTTTCTATCAGAAAAATGTACACACTGCATTCTATTTGTCGACGATTAGTTAATCATTATACGCTCGGCCAGTTAACAGGTATTATTAACATAACCGTAATATATTCCATTAAAAGTAGACGTGGTCTAATTGTCGCTGCTTTCTACTTTCTACTTGAGATTCGTTGCGTAAGTTGGCAAATAATTCGACGAATATGTAAAGATAAAAGTAATTGCATGTTCATTAGACCTTTGCTTATTTTATCCTAATGCTTTAATATCGGATACATTGGAAAATTCGTGAGTATTAAAACTTTTATAACTTTCAAGGAATATCAGTTTCGTGTTTAATCCTTCAACAGACACTTTTATCATTAAATATTGTCTAAAAGATAATAAACCTATAGAAAAAATATTAACATTTTTAGAAAAAATCGGGATTCTACATGATATACGAAAAATTTAGGTAACAACTTACAATAAGTTAAGAAAAATGCAGTTAAATTCCTACCACTACTTGTTAAATAACCCTGTTATCCAATAATGGAACTAGTGATACATTAAGCTTTTATTGCTAGTCTTATGCTATAAGTTTATTCTATTAGTATAATTCATTATGCATTATCGAATGTGGTATACCTATTTTTACAGTTGTGAGCCGATTTGACTCATAAACTGATTTAACAGTTAATCGCATAACACATGAAATTTATAGCTTACATCAGGCCTGGCCAACTTGCGGCTTACAAGCCGCACGTGATTTGTTTCCCCTCTAATTTGTCTCTCCTCACAAACAAACAACCATCCTCACTTCTTTTCGCTACTCCGCCACATTATCTTTCTTACCTACCTATTTTTTGTGAAATAATATAATTTTATAAAATCCATTTTTCGAAAAAATGTTTCCAATGAATTTTTTGAATAATAAATCTCATTTAAATTGATTTGGAACTATTTTCAATGCAAAAAACTTCAATTTTCTTGTATGAGTCAAATTGGCTCACTTCAGTAAAAATAAGTATATAATCAACATCCGTAAATCTAGTGTTAACCCTTCCGCTACGGGCGGGTTCCCCGCCGCGGTACTCCCGCTGAACGGGGCGCTGCAGCCACTTCTGAAAACCACGGACATTTAGGAATCGATATAAAGAAAAAAAAAGCGATTCGAGAAAATCGACTTTCTGGCAAAAGCGCGGCTAATCGCTCGTTCTGGACCACAGCACGCTGTGGCGCGACGCCGGTCGTCAGCGGGAGTACCGCGGCGGAGAACCCGAGCTGCGTTGAATGTTTTCGAAGGACAACATTTTTCTCCAAAGAGAGTATTTACCTCTCTAAGGGTTATCTTAACCCTTTGAGTGCTATGGGCACACATATGCGTCCAGCGAAAGCTATCGATATAGACTATGGACGCAAATACGCGCTCAACAGATGTTATCAGATTTTTGCCTGGCAAAAATGATCAATGTACTATGCAACACTCGCAAAAACCAAATACCTCGTCACTTAGTAACGATGAAAAACAAAATTTTATTTTAGACGCCACTTCAGTTAGTATCTGCTAGCTCATTTCTCCTGTTACGCTGTACAGTTATCACATTGCGTACGGCGCTCTTTGCGATTTGTGTATCCAATTATTTTGCACTCTCTCGGAAATTCGACATACATTTATTTCGATAAGAATTTGTCATAGAAATATCAAAGGCTACGTTGTCATAGTAAAAATCAATTTATTCTTAATTTCTTGAGTCGTCGATATATACATACATATAAAAAAAATGACAAACGAGATATCTTGTAAGCCGCGACGATCGGTTTGCTATATACGAGATATCTCGTCACCCGTACGCAATGTGTTATAATTGTTGCATTGGCATATTGTCGTATTACTTATAGTGCACGTAATTTTCATGTTGATATTCGCCCCTGTTTCATACTTTAAAAATGTGTGCCAGTTTTAAAGAAATTTTATATATATAATATATTGAAAATAAAAATGTTTTCATTCAATGTGGAATAGACAACGGAATAGTAATTGGATTGTATACTATATTATAATGTGTCATACACCGTCAACGAGATCCATTCTGCGCGAAAAAGTATTCAGTCCCCGGCGATCGTCAGCGCCAGCCACGCGCCGTCCGTACGAACTGCATAGGCCATGAGCATTCAGCACTCAAAGGGTTAACATGCGCACTTTTATTTACAGTATGAGAACAGCTAGTCGCCCGTAGTATCTCGGTGGCATCTTATGGGGGGCAACTATAGTCGCCCGTAGTCCCTTAGTGGCATCTTATGGAGGATGACTATAGTCGTCCGTAGTACCTTAGTGGCATCTTATGGAGGATGACTATAGTCGCCCGTAGTAGCGAAAGGGTTAATACGTATGTTGAAAGCACTCCACGTATTTATGATGTGTGACCAGTGGACTGCATTGCTGAACGATGCAAAGTAATTTATGCACCGAGATATTGCAGTCTGTCTGACCAAACAATCATTTTCCAGGATATCTTTCGAGTGCTTATGAATGGAAACGAATTAACACACTTTCCAGTAATAGTTCGGACATCGAGGAATAACTCTCGTTACTTTTACGTAGGACTTGTTTCCTGCACGCGCAGTATAAAGATTCATATGGTCCCATAAAATGCTCAATTAAGTAAGTAAACCGTAATACATGAGACCGAGAACATTCGAGACTGGCAAAAAACCAACCGCAAATTTAAAAATTCTAAATGCTCGGACTTCCAGACTGCAAAGGGTTAAAATCTCGGACTTCCAAACTGCAAAGGGTTCAAAACATAGACTTCCAAGCTACAAAGGATTATAGCTCGGATTTCTAAATGGCGAGCTTAGAGTTCGAATCCTGATTACACATGGAAATTTATTTTTCCAATGTAATACGTATGTTATTGAAGTAAAATATATAACGAAATAAAACAAAATAGTTTTCAGAAACAAATATCGGCATAACTGTAGCAGAACATTACTTCTGACAAGATGCGACGACCTGTTATTAAAGTTAATCATTTAAATAGATTTTAATCTGTACAGAACTCTGAAATTAATATTAATGCATTCCTGACATGTATTAACCTTTGCATATCAACACTTGATTTATTTAAAGTGGGCGAACGAATGGAAATTCATTTTAAAAGATTACTCCAATTTACGAAGTTGCAATTGAGCTATAATTAAATTATTCATGTCAATTATATACTGTACTAAATTTTTACATTATTACTATTAATATATTCTTATCACTTATCTTACAATAATCTTTGAATATTAAGACAGGTCCCTCGTACCTGATGAAAGTTATTTTAAATCTAATTTTCATAAATTATTCAAATCAGCAACGATGCAATTTAAAAATTTTTTTTTGAACGCATAACATTTTCTGTGAAATTTTATATTTTTTTATTCATTATCATATAATAGCAAAAATTATTAATACCCCTGACTATAGTTATCAAGGAATAATTAGATCCAATGAATAGTCCAGATATATTTAAAGGTACGAGATTATTATCAAATTTTCAAATATTTAAAAAAATATTAGGAATGATACTCATCCGAATTGTGACAATGAGAATAATTTTTATTAACACATTCTAAGTTGATAAGTAACCATTGTCTACATGAATGAATATCTTTAACTCTTTGCAGCTTTATATCGAGTTACCTCCAACACGGTTTTGTGTTATAATTAACATTAATCGTACCGGTACTTTATGTATACTTATTTTTTATTTACCGCAGCCGATCATATGACCGGTTATAAAATAACGGTAATACTTTGACGAAAGAAATGCAGGAGATTGGTGATTTAATATCGGAAAAAATACGGGAAACGTTTCTTTTTTAAACAATAATAGAATGAAATATATATTTTCATTCGGTTGAACCGATAATTTAATCGCGCAGGGTACGGTCAACGTTAACCCTTTTAGTTCCGACCGGAAAAAGGTATTAAATTAATTACACATCTATTTCAACATTCGTTGAAAATCGTAGGACTAATATTTATCTAACATTGTTAGGAAAAATGAACGAGTCGGTTACTGACTGTAGACAGTATAGTTAGATATGAAAAGAATCATCATTTGGTCTTGTTTAATACAGAATAACGTAATCTGGAGCATAAATAGTGTATTCTCAACTGTTTGCAATAAAATTACTAATATCATATGAGCAAACTAAATAATAATACCATGATGACCAGGGGATCAAAGGGGTTAATGTTTCTACTAAATTTCGTCTTTGAAATTTAACAATGATTTTCTATCTTCATCTAAATACTTCACTGCACCTATAATTACCCCTGTTAACCCTTTCAGAACGGTGTTCAAAGATTGCACTGATCGAAATTTATTTGCTATTTTACAAATGTGTGGCGGACAGTTATAGCATTTTAGCCAATACCGACTTTGTAAAAGTGCTGGGGTTAATCGGGAGATTTGTAGAATAAAGGTATTCCAGTAATTTTAATTATGGCTGGTACACACGTGTACCAACTGCACCGAAAAAGTGAAATGAAAATGAACCACGAACAGTAGAAAATTTTGCGAAATTATTTTCACTTTCACGCCTTGAATTTCATTGGGATTTATCGAATTCACTGATATTTCGTGTGACTTTTAACACGTTGAACGCTACCGGTATTTCGCTAGTTTCATCATTTTTACTGGAGCGAAACTTTTGCAATTAAAATTATATCTTTACAAAGCAGAAACCTAAAAAAAAACCTACAAAGCAGAGAAAAAACTTTTTAATGCCAATATTTAAATATTGATTGTATTAGAAAAACCGTAAAAATTGCAATTTAAAAGGCACATGAAATTTCATTGAATTCAATTAAGTTGTAATATTCACGAATTCGATGATGTCTTCAGTATTTAAGGGGTTACGCCACCTTGAGATTTTAAAAAAATCGATTTTTTTTGGCTAGATGAATTGCTTATATTTTTAGGAATATTTTAAGCGTTTAACCATTTCAAAATTCAAACTATTACCAAAGTTATAGCAATTAGCAGTGAGCTCGCCGGAGTAAGAAATCATGAAACTTAGGACCTGCCGTAGCGGGACTCTTGCGTTTTTCTCGAAACTACATTTTTCAAATCGGTGTAGACGATATCTCAATATCTACTCAACCGATTTGGTTAAAATTTACAACAGTTGTTGTTTATAAAATTCTCTAAAAGGTGACGTAGGATTTTTTTGATTGGATGCCATGTTCAAAAGTTATACAGTTTTTAAGCTCAACATCTCGATGCAAATACGAATTCTTTTTTCAAATAGCTGTTATTTCTACAACAAATTTTTTTAAATCTTTTCCCTACGTCACATTTTAGCTATTACCCTTATAAATAAGAAAACAACAATTTTTTATATTTCAGACAATGCCTAACAGAGAAAGCATGTACACCGTGATTAAGGGTTTTCAAAAGAGAGTCCTACTTATCGCCTCATATCTCCGTCATTTTTTAACATTTTTTAATCATTAACATTGCAAATTGTTCATAAAACTACTATATATATATGTGTAAACTAAAGAACATTTTAAATACTTAACGGCTGCGTCAAAAAAAGTGTTTATTTTTATACCTATTTTTCCGAGCGCCAAGGTGGCGTAACCCCTTAAATATTGCTGTTAGAAAAGTGAAGTATTTCTTATCATATAACTATTGTATTTTAACCTTTAATGTTTCTGTGCTATAAGGATGTGATATTAATAGGAAACGTTCCACTTCAGTAAGACCGATGAACCTATCGAAGTATGGTTGCCACTCAACGTGACAACTGACGAAAAATTGTAAAAATAATTAGTACTGCAAAGGGTCGACCCTTTGCATTCGGCAATCGCCATGCAATAGATCGAGGAAATGTAAAGTTTTCCATAAAATTTGTATGATATAGATTCAATCAAATTTAAATTACGTCACGGAAAGTCATAAAGAGTCGGCTCGTCAATAAAAACGTTTTACTTTTGCTCGAAAACATGTATTATTGATTCTTCATACTCGAAATGTAACTCCGAGTGCAAAGAGTTAATAAAACGTTCTCGCTTTATTCGATGCGAGTGCATAAAGTAGCAACGCGAAATACCAAGTTTCTCGAGGCAAGCCTCCGTGTTCTCCGTCTTTGGATTAAGTTGGAGATCAATACTTCGCATAGGCAAATGGAGTCGAAGAGTGTGTGAAGTAATATGGATTCCGAAATATATTCCCTCTGCGGGGACGTTGCAATGTTCGGACCTGAGTGCAATAAATTAGCCATGCTGGCAGCAAAAGATGTTTATCTCTACACAAAGTTTTAGGGAATCCCGTCTAAACGGATTCAGAATGTTTTAACCCTATATTGCATTAAGTACCTGATTTGCAACTAAATGACGGTACTCCTATAAAATATTGGGTTGGGGAAAAAGTGCCTTCGTATTTTAGCAGAAATGTGAAAGAATTTTTCTGTCCAAAAGTCACGGAAATTTTACAGTGATAGTTATAGCTCTGTCTTAAAAATTACAAAAGGTGATCGAATAAACCGGCATATATTTGGTTTAATAGATTTCATTTAAAATATGGAAAAACTTTTCCGCTAAAAATATGGAGAAACTTTTTCCTCGACGCAATATGCGGGGAAATATTGTTTGTGATTGGCGCATATTTCTTTGCAGAAATTAAAATACTTTTAACCCCTTGCCTTACGACTTCTATTTTGACTGTGCGGGCAATAACTTAAAATATATTCTTGAAATCAAAATTTCTTTCTGATTTCTGATATTTTCTACAATTGAACGCAATATTAATATTCTGGAAACAATTTATTCGTCTCGTGACTGATTTATATTCTCAATTTAATGGTTTTTGGAAACCTTAAAAATTTCCTGTTTCACTTACACCGTCGTATCACGCGTTATTGTAAGGCAAAGGGTTAAGGGCTATGCTAAGTAAGGAGGCAAAGATTTGAACGCGCCATCCATAGGCCCGAGTTCAAATCCCCCTTCACCTATGGAAAATTGTTTCTAAATTGTTATTCAATATTGGATCTACTGACGGATCGAGTATTTTTTAACACTAGAACTACCAAACCAGTCAAAATGACTGGTAAGCAATTTTTTCCAAAAATTCTCCAAGTTTATAGAAGAGTCTTAGAATAAATACCCTGCGACCATCCTAAAAAACATAAATCACCGAATCGATTATCTTTTCCGCCTCTTGATTCCTCCTTTTTCAATGTACTTATTTAATATTTTGAAATATGATAGATTTATTACCGCTGGTTCTAGTGTTAAAAAGGTCAAATAAATACTTCACGAGGATAGAAATGAAGAAGCCAAGGATACACGTACAAAAAAAAATAGCAGTAGAAATTTCAAAAATATTTAAACGAAATGGAGAACATTTTGACCACTTTACTGGAGGTAGGTGTTAATACATAGCCTCGGTGGTTCAACCTAGCTGAAACATTACGTCGTACGCGAAATGACTATGGCAGTTAACCCTGTGCGGTCCGAATTACTTTGATGATATTGTAGTGAGCCAAATGAAATTAATTTCACATTTTCTATCGTTGGTTATTCATTTTTTTTTTTTGTAATAATAGGTATTGATGGATATTTAGGGGATATTACAAAATCATTATAAAATTGGAAAGTTGATATTAGAACGTCAGAAAATAAAATGAAGTGAAAAACTATGTCGTGTATCGCTCGGCATATGACTGCAAAGGGCTAAAGCTGAAAAATAAAAAAGTAAAACGAAAGAAATGTAAATTTCAAAAAAGAAACTACGCGACTATAGTATCATAGATATATGTCAGCTCAAGTAACTAAACAATGAAGTAAAGGATTAAGATTAAACAGTATAAAAAATGTTATTTAAATGTAGCCCCATAAATACTTAATATACGCAATACCCTGGCGGCAAAAGGCGTTTGCTTTTTTTTTTATAGAGTTGCAGGGAATTTCCTGTAAACGTATTGAGCATGTTTCTAACCCTATATTGCATAAAATTTCCGATTGCAAATTGCATAATTGAATTTGCATTAAATATATGCGAAACAGTTATTTGTAACTAGCAACACCCAACTTCAGAAAAAAGTTTAATTAATTGACGTTTTCGGAACACTTCCGTGGGCAAATTATTCTTTCTTAATTATCAAAAATGGAATTACTAGTGCACCTTAAACATTATGATGTATGATTAAACTACTAATTAGGTAATACATAAGAAGTTTCATTATGTGGGATACATATTTCTCCCCGGTCTACAACAACGGAGAACTCAACATTCTTTAAAGAAATTTCATTTATTAGACGTTAATAATATTGATTTATGTACCCTGAAATACAGAGAAACCTTTATGAATACGTAAGTGCACTTAAAGACTGAACATAACACGTCGACTGCGATGGGGGTCACCGGTGACCGGCGCTATTGCATTCAATGTTTCACATGATTTTTAAATTGTAATATTTACGAATTTTGTAATGTATTCAATATTTAAATATCGGCGTTAAAAAGATAAAGTTCTACCGAATACATATCCATTTATATCTTTGACGTTTCTGCTTTATAAACATGTGACTTTAATAGAAAAAGTTTCACTTCAGTAGAAATCATGAAACTAGCGAAATACCGGTGGCGTCCAACGCGTTAAAACCAATGACATTTTGAAAGCTTTAAAATAAGTGAAAGTTGTGAAAACCACTGCCTTACGTTAAAACTTGATCAGATCGTAAAAGTGATTTAGATACTATTAAGGAGACTTTAATTTTATACCGATAAGTATATAATCAGGGTCTGTGAACGCTCGTAAAAGAAATATGACCCAGGACTCTTGCAATAAAACCACCCTCTGTTAGGTGGCTACGGTGGCGACACGGACTGGCAAACACCAAGCCCTAGTTTGAATCCCCTCGTCGTCGCCTCTGGGGAATTTTCCCCACGTCATATCTGTATTATATGCTTAGTGGGTTGAAACCGACCTAAAATGGCAGGTGGTCGTCGAAATACCGAAACTCTGCTGTCCATAGCGGTAGACTTTTTAACACGTTCGGCATGGTGTGGCATATCACTGATGCCTCACTGGCTGTTTTACTTTGACCGGCGTGGCCTCAATGAATGCCTCAGCCCAAAAAATCTGTAAGACGGCGGCATGACTTTACAATGTGTCTCACTACATAGATATTAACACTTTATCTACCGCTCATTCTTCTGAACATTATGCACGAGTGTATGTACCTACTTGCAAAGCTCTATAACATTAAAACTAAAACAACCAAACCAGTTAAAATGACTGGTACACAATTCTTTCCAAAAATTCTCCAAGTTTCTAGAAGAATCTTAGAATAAATATTCTATGTCCATCTTAAAAAACATAAATCACCGAATCGAGTATCTCTTCCGCCTCTTGATTCCTCCTTTTTCAAAGTACTTATTTAATATTTTGAAATATGATAGATTTAACGCAGGTAGTTTTAGTGTTAAAATTAAAATCTGAAAAAATACTCATTATGTCGATTTAATTTCAGTTGTTCCGAGGCAGCGTAACTTTATTTTATTATCATCTGTAATAACAGATTAATAAACTGTCGGCCAATGAGTACTGATAAACAAAAAGCCTATTAATAGGCTTGCGGTAGATGAAGTGTTAATTTCATTTCAAGACGGTGGGGTATAAACATGATGTCTCATAATTTAAGTTATTAAAAATTGATAAAACTGTATTTAAATGTTTGAAACCATGTAAAATATCTGTTATAAATTTTTTGCAGATGAAAATCTACTAAAATAGTTCCTCGTCCTTTGTGAAAAAAGTCTGGTCTACGTCCATTCTTAACGTGTTGAGCGATTACCTTACGATTTCTCTTAGGGACAGGTGTCAAATTGTTGAGCGATATATTATTCAAACTATAAATTGCTACGTATAACTTTTTAGGGCTTTTAGTAAGATATTTTTATTTTAATATACAAAGAAGGTAGGTCTTCTCTCTAAGAGTAGAACTCTAGATTGCGTATACAAAAAGAATTTGTCATGCATCTATGGAACCTATCGATCTTTAAACAATCGGATCGAAGCTACGCAGCTGCATCCTTTTAAGCGTCCCAGGAAGAAATATAAGAGTTAACACGTTGAATGCCACCGGTATTTGCCTAGGTTCTTCATCTCTACTGAAGTGAAACTTTTTCTATTAAAATCACATTTTTACAAAGCAGAAACTTTAAAGACACAAAGAGATATATAGATAGCAGAACTTTACCTTTTTGAGACTAACGCGTAAATACCGATTGAATTAACAAATTCGTAAATATTACAATTAAAAAATCATATGAATTTTCATTGAATTCTATAGCGCCAGTCACCGGTGACCCCCATGGCATTCAACAGTTAATTTTTGTATATATGAGCCATTCACAGCACAAGTGATTAACTCCACTTTTTGAATTTTTTTAAATTTAAGTCTCAAAGCACTAGATTAAATCCTAACTTTTTATGTTTAGAATACATTTTCGTACTAATATCGATTAACACCTTTGACTGACGAAGCTTGTTTGGCCACCGAATAATAAACAATTGAATTCAGAAGTCGATCTAATTAATTCCAAGGCTATTCCACCTTATTCATTTTATACTTCGTTAGAGGAAAGCTACAAGCAATTATATATTCTACGATACTTATTTGTATTTATATTTTTAAGGGAATTTTAAAAAGGAATGTATACTATTTCATCACGATTCTCCAATTTAGGTTTTATGGAGTTAATCGATTTGAGAATTAAAACATACAGGGTTTCTGCGATGCACGATTTTTCACCCACTTTCAGCCATCTGATAAAAAAGATTTTGCAACAAAAATTGCAGGATATGGGGTGTACTATAGATATCAATAAAAAAATTACAAAAATAGTTTGTGTTCATCCCGAAATGGAGGTTGCATTGGGTTTTACAAATAGAAACACCGTTTTTTACTATATTGTAGAGGACATCGACACGAATTCAACACATACATACATTAAATTATATTTTCACCAATATATTGCACAATTTACAGTAATGAAATGTTTCACTGAATCTCTCTCTTGCTCTTTCCCACGGCGGTTTCCACGGCTTACGGTATTCAGATGAACGACACCGTTCGATCCACGTAACGACGCATTTAGTTGCAATTCAAAGGAAACTGTCGAAATTCTTACAATATATTAGTAAAAATATTTAATAATCGGGGTTTATTTTACGTATTACAAAACGTCTGTGAGCAAGGATACATAAATAACTGACGGCCAGAATCTATGTGTCGTCTTAAAGGCTCAAGATCTATTCTCTAACCCAGATTTGTCCATTCGGTGGACAATGATCGATTTTGGAAATATGGCTGCAGAAAAATCAAAGTTTTAAGTTGTTTACGTTTCACCATAATGAGTACTTACGAACCTCTAAGTACCTAGGCAGTGAGACCTTTGAAAATTCTATCTAAAACGGGCGAAAGGTTTTGCATATGTAGAATTGCGAGAGCGTGAAGGGATGATTGTAAGAGCGTGCGAGAGACAGAGAGGCGAGAGAGAGAGAGAGAGAGAGAGAGAGAGAGAGAGAGAGAGAGAGAGAGAGAGAAAGTGCCAGCGAGGCGATGAATGTGTTTGTGCGGGGTGCAGGGCCTTCGGAGGAAAGTCACTGCGTAAGAAGGTCCAGTGTTTTTCCGAGCAGTGAATAGAGTTAACTACCGCTTTAAACAGCGATAATATATTCAGTAAAACCTCGATAAATGCACAAATTTCAGGGGCACAGCAGTGCTCTTACCGAGTACCGGTGTCGAGTCTGTGTTTACATTAGGGCTCGAGTCGAGCGTGAGCTTAGAAAAAGACAGACAGTAGAAGAGACAGAGAGAGCAAGGAATCAAAGTGAGCTGCTCCAAAGTATCGGCGAAGCATTGCTAATGCAACAATAAACTTGTTTATTTATTGATTTTTCTAAATTTTACTTTTACGAATGCATTTTTGAGAATCTTCTGATTACAATGATACCAAACACGATATAGTTTGAATTACGTAAATAGTAAGTTAATTTATTATATATTAAGTAAATATAGTTCAAACTACATCGTGTTTGGTATCATTTTAATTAGAAAAATCTCACAAATACATTAGCAAATGTTTAAAAAAAATCGAAAATGAAAACGGCCGATCCTCTAATTAGTATTGCCTCACCGATGCATTCGGATGGTATCATGTTACACTGCTTCCTCGTCCAGCGTCGAGGTTCGCCAGGGGGGATCCACTATCTGGAGGGGATAGTCATGATGTATTTATCGAGGGAAACTTCTGATGCCTTTATCGTGGTTTTACTGTACTCAGCGACAAAGTTAACACTACAACTACCGGCGTTAAATCTGTTATATTTAAATATAGTAAATAAGTCCTTTGAAAAAAGGAAAATTCAGTGGTGAAAAAGATGATCGATTCGGTAATTTATGTTTTATAGGATGGACGTAGAATATCTACTCTATGACTCTCCTATAATCTTGGAGAATTTTTGGAAAAAATTGTGTACCAGTCATTTTGACTGGTTTGGTAGTTCTAGTGTTAAAGCGATAGCGTTGTATGTTGAATGAATGTGAATAAGACTTCTTTGTGTTTAGTGTTACTTTTGTATTTTATATTTTATAGTCTTACATATTAGTAAACATTGTATTATTCTTCTATATTAAATATTAATTCTACACATATTTACTGCGTTCTTTAATACTTTCTGTACGAGTGCCGGATCTTCGATCTTTCGGTGTCAGCTAGATTTCTAAAATCGATTACTGTGCGGTGGCCGAGACGGACTGAGTGCGGCCCAATGAAAAATCATAAACTTACAAACTTTATGAGTCTGCGACTAAAAATACCATTAATAATACTACAAACTATTCGTTAGTATTAGTATATTTAATGTCTGTCCCAAAACGATTCGTCCTCTTCCAGTGGCCCAAGGAAGCTAACGATATGAGGATAGACACCACCATTCGACCCTAATTTAACACTAGGTTTACGGAAGCCGTCAATTTGACGGGTTCATACTTTTTTTATAAGCATATCTCAAGTATACAGAGAAGCAGTACAGCAGATGTATCACGTGTATTTTATAATACAAAAATTACTTAACGAATTCTCATCTTTGCCGCTTGATTCCTCTTTTTCCAAAGTCTTTATTTAATATATTGCAGTGTAACAGATTTCACTCCCGTAAACCTAGTGTTAAACTAAAACTATGAATAACTGATATGTGTACATATAATTTGACTAACTGAAAAATCACTAACTAACGAGAAACTGGCATGTGCCAGCTGAATTTCGATCCATGGACATTTTTTTCGGGCCCTTTTTATTTCTATATATTTGCTATGCCTAAATACTGAAAATATTGAAAATATCGTCGGTAGTTCAAGTGTTAATTGCCTATAAAATATGATATCAACCCATTCCAATAGAAATATTATAAATAGAAACCAGGCCCGGCAAATCAGTATCTGGGCATCACCGTGTTAAGCGAACAGGCCCCGAGACGAGAGCCGAATGATTACCGCGTGCCTTTCATTTTTTCCGCGCATTCTTCGTTATATACCGCGTTTAATGATAAATACTTAAACAAATGAAATTCTTCTAGCATTCAATGCAGTAATAATTTTTCTTCTAACGTTTGGTATAACAACTTCATGATCCGATTCACTTAGTTAATTTTAAACGTATATAATATTTCATTGCACCTCGAGAAACGTTCCTTTGAATTATCGTTTTTCACGCTAATAAATCATCAAATGTAAAAAAAAAAATACAATTTCAAATAATACATTTAATTTGTTTTGCTACTTTAAGAATTGAATTATCAAAGTTTGCGCAATTGGACGGACAACATCAAAAAATGAAAATACATAGGTATATACTTTATATTGCCCCAAAGACACGAGGGCCCGGAGAAATTTTAAAAGCAAACCAGTTTAACAAGATAAAAGTTTTGCAGATTTAACATAATATCTTCCTAAACTTAAATAACTATCTAAATTATATACTTATAAAATGTTGAAGTGCAACGATGGAACGTTCGACGGCTGTATGAGGAACCGATAGCGGCGGCTTTAAATTTGTTTATAGGAAAGCAGAGCCGCTCCTCGTGCTGCAGAACTTCGTCCTCAGTTCCAAAGTCACAGCCGCAGAGAGCAGATCATTCGCTATTTTATATTCTTATTTTTCACTTATAGTTAAATCAGCTTAAAATTATTATATCTTTAAATAAATGAAACCATTTTATAGAAAAATTCCATCATAAAAATGTCAATAGCTTCTGGTTTCAGATGCAACGAGCCAAAAACAAAACGTGATATATCTCTCTTGTAATGACCCTACGAATTCGTGCAGGAATTTTATCAGAAATATTTTAATAAACAAATAACATTATTCCGTATAATCAGTGCCGTATAGCACGATAAAAATTGGTTTTTTAACACTTTTCCATGGAAACTACACTAAGAGTACCGCGAATACGGTAGCCCTAGGAGGACCGTTAGAATGCGGTTGCGGCGGCGGTAGCGTCGATCGCAACGATCGAGGGAGTGGCCAGAGTTGCGGTTGTGTTGCGGCTACAAATCGAATTTCTCCGTCCATCGGGTATATTAAAGATAATTTTCGGACACCACTGACTCCACTGACTAGCTATGAACACATCCAGGGTAAAAGTGCCGTAGGTACTCTTACACGATTTAGGGGTTACCCTGTGGTATACCTCGCAAAAATAGAGAAGCCTTCTGACATGTGGCTTGTTCTGATTCGCCTGATGAATAGAGACATCCCTCGTTCTGACGTCATTTTTTATACTAACGCGTTATTGGCCGAAATAGCCAAAAGTTTATATTAGAGTTTGATGGAATTGCTTTCCACAAATGATAACAGATTGAACAGTTTAATGAAGTTGATGGGTATTTCATTACAGAAAATTCCACTGTTTCGACACTGTTATAATTACTGCCAGATATAGAGGTAAAGCTCACTGGTCCCGAGTTCAATTCCCCTGTCACTATTGGGAAAATTTCCACTAAATTATCATTTAATACATCATAGCCTCAGTGGCTCGAAAGCCACCTATGACAGTAGATCCTAGGCGCAGTGAACCCACGCATTTAAAGCCGAGAAAGATATAGCTAGCAAAAATAGAGAAGTCCTCTGGCCTGTGGCTTATTCCGATTCGCCTGACGAATAGAGACACACCTCGTTCTGACGTCATTTTCGATTCTAACGTGTGACTGGCCTAGAATGCCGCACATTCGTTGCGTCGTCATGTGAACGCCGAAAGGTCTGCTTTACTTTCGGTTTTCATTCGTAGATATCAGATTTCCAGGACCGACATGGTGGGGGTAGGCGATGCGAGCGACACTCTCCCCTTACCCCGTATCTCATACGGCGAGACTTCACTGTTTTTGCGAGCTTTAACCACTTGCGCTGGCAAAAAATTTACTGCCGCGTGTACCAGAACGGTGCAGTGTAACTCGTTGGTAGGCGGCGCGCAGTGTTCGATGCCTCAGAGAAATCGGAAAAAGATTTATATTGTAAACTAATTTCTTTTCGACCTAGGACTTTTAATAGTTTTTTGAAGGAAATATAGAGCATCCAACGATTGACAATAAAATTACACAAATATAAATAGTAAATTTGTGTATATATCACTTGCGCTGGAAAGACGTGCATACCACGTCGTTGGCGATTCTGTGACAAAAGCATTACGACGTGTGTGGCACGTCTTTCCAGCGCAACTGGTTAATGGTAGTCTCGATTTTACGAATAGTGGGTTTATAATTTCAGCGTTTTGGTCGGAGAGACCCTTAACCTCTTAGGCACGGCGGAACTTTACGCGGGGCTGTTTCTCGGTACGGCAGAGTTCCACGCGAATTACGTGTAAATGATACGGCACTGCAATGTGTGACGGATAATGCTGTTCTTTACACGAGTACATTGGAATGAAGTGTTTGATGATTAAATTATAATTTTTCGTTAGTATTTATAAAGATATTTATTTTTAAAATTTTTTAAAATTAAGATATGATTTTAACGCGCATTTTAGCTTTAACAATTTATTTTAATAATTAATAGTACATTTCAGTATGATACGTCTTAAAACACGATACAACACAAACCACTATAGTGGTGCGTCGTACAGAAAAATACATCCGCGTAAGCCACTATAGTGGTGCGTCGTACAGAAAGATACATCCGCGTAAGCCACTATAGTGGTGCGCCGTACAGAAAGATGATATCCGCGAAAGCCACTATAGTGGTGCTCAGTGCCTAAGAGGTTAACCCTTAACTGGCATTCTGAAGTTAACACAATATTAACACTATGCCGTCCGGTGACACCGTGTTGGTGTCGTGCGGAAATATGCGGACAAATGCCGTTGACACCACGTTGGTGTCACGCTAAAATTATAAGGCAATTGCCTATTATATCGCAAAGGCGTCGCGGCTATCTCACAATCACAAATTGTTGCAAAGTATCGCTTGTATCATGTACAGGCTGCAATACGCTACACATCCTCGAAATTTCGTGAAAATTGCGGGACAGAATTATAACTTATTGTGATTAGTAAAACACGACATTTTTTGATTTCTCGATAAATTCGAAAAGCGTCAGCGCCAAACCAAAGAATCTTGATTTATCGCGCAGACGGCATACTGTTAATATTCATATGTTTAACCCTTTGCGGATAGAAACATTCGTGAATATTGGAAAATATTACTTTCTTAGGTAAAGCGGAAAGAAATGTCGTTTTTCTTTTCCGTGTCTGGTGGAATATTTCTGTTGACTCATTACGATTTATGAAAAAATGGTCAATCTATCACAGCCGACCTCTACCGTGCGCAATTAGAAGCAATCAATATTATTTATTATTAAAAAACGGTATTTCTTTTCCGTATACCTAATATTTGATGGTCGAGGGACGCCATTATAACAGAAAGTCAGAGCGTTAAAATGTTAAAGTTGTAAATTACTATTTGCAGGATTATATCGCAAGGATTATATTTCAAAATTTCTACTTTAACTGCGTATACATATGCCGATAAGAGATGATCAGGTATTTTTTTCTCCGACCGTACGTGTGCGTACGTACAGTCCTTGGTCATCGAATTAGGACCACGTACAAAAATTTCACTGTTATGGTTATAATGTTATATCATATATGGAAAATTGTCGTTGGTCATTCAAATTATTGCTAAATACGTTGATATCAAAGTATACATAGCTATAGATTTGTTACTGTTGTGATAATAATAGAATTGTGTGGACAATTATCCCGACTTGAATGCTATAGAAAATGTTTGGAGCTTACTTAAAAGACTTGTTTACAACCCTCCAAGCACCACATTATCTGAGTTGAAAACAAAAATGACAGATATTTGGGAAAATAACGAAGGCTATAAAGCATATGATAAAGCAATGTATACAAAGCATGCCGGAAAGGATACAAGCTGTCATCAAGGCAAAGGGTGGAAATATTAACATGCGTTCATAGTGTTATGTATAGTAGTAGTGTATTGTGTTATTAATTAATAAACTATATCATTACAATTTGAACAGGCCTTTTAATTTTATGGAAAACATGAAAAATGCTGAAAATTTGGAGTGGTCCTAATTCGATGGCCAGTGACTGTAGTGTTCGAAGGTATTTATTTTAATTTAGTTTACTTAATGCATACTGTTGCCGACGTAAGCGATGCGACGGTTACCTCCGTCCATGTTTCCCGAAATTTCATCATTGTCGTCCCGGAATTTTCCTTCCCCCCACTTTATCACCAATCTCCTTACAATTATTCTCAAAATCTCTTTCCATCTCGAATTTCCTTCAACCGACCATTAATGTCATTCTCCACTACCGAATATATAAAAATCACTACACAACACAAAATCAGACACACTTCCGTTTCGAATAAATCGACTTTAATAATCTGAACCTAAAAATTGGAAAATAGCGACTAAAAGATATCGATAGTTTGATAGAAACTACGAGCTCCAGTCTAGTAAAAGTAAAGCAGAAGCAATAGGAAAAATGATAACACCGACGATGTTTAGAAACAATGATTTTCAGGAATAAAGAAAATGTTTTGGCAACAGTAGCCTATATGTTAATTGTAGTTCATTTTAAAGGGTCTACCAGCAATCTGAAAAAGTGTAAAGAGACCGTCATGCAAGAAAACATGAAAAAAGTTTGAGAACCGCTGATCTACAGTGATATCCATTGAATTGAGACTTGGTCGAGTGTACGTGTACCGGGGAGATTTTTGAAGTTGATTTTGTTGAAAACGAAGTCTCAAATGAAAAACTTTCGTTCTATATTTTCGACTTATTTCTTTACACAAAATCAGCCCCTATCCGGTTGTATCACCAGTTACATGACATCCTTTATATAATTTTTTTCATGTACCTTTACATTATAACCCGTTACCTTCTTTTCTATCAAATGATTTATCCCGTACACAAATTAAATTAACTCGATTGTTACTAAATTCTTTTCAAAGTGTGTATTATTTTTTCCATATTAGATAAAAAATTAAATTGTGAGTAAAAATAAATTTCTTATTTAGTAAACTAAGGAGTAAGTTTGCCTCGCACCACTGCGTGCATCTTTGCCCACCGAATTTGAAAATTAAATGTCAGATATTAAACGATTTCTAATTGTTTAAATGAGTTAAATAAAATCTCCCAAAATACATTCACTCATGTATTGAAGTAAGACACTGTATATGCAAAAGCGCCGATAATTCGCAAATTGCTTAAAACTGCAGATTCCATTATAACGACCGTAAAACATAAAAACATACCCACTCCACCACAAATGAAGTCCCGGAAATCCGATCGAACTCGTAATAAAAGTAAACGGAAGATGAAGAAATCAAACGGCAGGTTAACTGATTCGTCAGTAAATTAGTAGCCGATTGGTATTCGCGATAAATAAATCGTCCGTGTTATTCTATGTGTATCGTTATTTATTCTCACATCGGAGATCTATGCCGAGTCTAACAGGCAATTAACGGTAGCTAATTCATGGGGCACCGGGATGAGCAGCGGTTCTCAAATTCCCGATTGAAGTATAAGCCGTTTATGCGTGGCGGGACGAAAAATTCTGCGATAATCCGATCGTGTTTTTGCACACAACAAATGGGTCACATAAAGGATCGTTTTATTAAGCATGCGTGGCTGATTATCCGACAAAACGATGTGTTCTTTTACATAAAACAGAGTAAACGGAAAAATGGCAAAAAAAACAGAACAGACCATTTTCAAACTAGCACGCCACTTTCACGAGGCTTGCGACCAATTAATACAAATAAAGTAGAAAAACATCTTTCTGTAGTCGAAAATTTATTGGTCGTTCGGCGCTGTAATAACTGAATGGAGCTTTTAAACGGTTTAGCGAGGAAAAGTTATCAAATCGTGCGTCCGGCTTGGTGCGTTTGTAGATTTATCGTTATTAACATCACAGCTACGGAAGCCGTCAAATTGACGGAGATTTATTTTTTTATAAACAGTTCTTAAATTTATAGAGAAACGGTACAGTAGATATTTCACATGTATCTTATAATACACAAATTACCTAACCAATAATCCTCTCTGCAAGTCGATCCCTCTGTTTTCAAAGTATTTATTTCATATATTTAAGTATAACAGATTTAACGCCCGTAAATTTAGTGTTAAGTTGTACTCGGTGACTCATTTACTCCTTGGCGTCCAAATAAAACTTAATTCGGTGCGACCAAAGTTACCACGTTATTGCATTGAAAGATGGAAATTCGATCGAGTATTTTCCCCAAAAAAAAACTGACATTAATAATATTCCCTCTGTTACGATACAATTTTGTATTAAGGCGGTATTCCCATTTTCCGTCCAACTTCTTAGGCCTTCTTCTGAAATTTATTATATAAAATCAGAGCACTGCATTGTATTAATCTTTTGGGCATATATTTACTAATATGTTAACTACATTATATATTTTCTTATAAGACAAGATATACAAAACTGTAGAAGGTACGCAACAACGAAGAAGGCAATCCTTTAAGAACATGTCCTGATGGCTGACATAATTCCGGCTATTGTAGTAGATTAAAGCAAATAAACGAGGTGTCATTTTCTTGAGAATGAGTGTGCTTATACCTCCTACCAAAATAAATGTAATATCTCATTGTTTAAAAAAATGGCGACTCTTTAAAATTAATATTGATTATTTCGGGTTACTTTTTGAGCCATAACATAATAAAGAGATTAAAAAAATTAGATAACTTAAAGATTTTGCTACTGGCTACAGTAACAAGCCTGGCGAAGAAAATATTCAAATTTCAAGTCAATCGGACAACTAGATCTCGAGATATCATGTCAGCCAGGTCCGAAAACATCATTTCGAGAAAAACGCGGTTAAACCTAACGGTGCAGCTGTAGAGAGGCCACAACGGTGCTTCTTAAATATCTTTATTATTTTTACGAATTCCAGCATATCTTTTGACAAAGATACTCTCCGAACACATTTATTTTAAGAAAATGCAAAAAAATCAGTTTTTTCAAAGTTCGAAATGAGAATATCCCCTTAATTCGGCTTGAACTGCTACGGTCATTTTACCGAGGACGAACGATTTTTCGGTGGATTTTCGAACAACCAAGGCTATGATATATGAAATAATAATTTGGGAAAAAATTCTCACAGGTGACGGAGTTTCGAACAGGAATCTACTAATTAGGAACCCCACCCTTTAACTTCATACCATAGCGTCTACGATACATTTACATAATTGTGTGCCATCTGTTCTTTCTCGAGCTTGTATCTTTCAAACTTATGCTAATATTCCGTCAGCGCGTTATAAAGGAAAAAGTCAAACAAGCTCGAGAAACGAGCCGTTCTAATTTTACGTTTCGCTTGAGTCATATGAACGGCAACGGTTCTAAGTTCACGAAGTTGTACCTTTCAAAGTTTTCCGTACGCCTCATTTCGTCGGGATTACGCTGGATTATTCGAAGAATCGAGTATAAATGACGATATACACAGATAGCTTTGAAAACTTATTCGCTGAATGTGTACAGACTCTTAAATCTCAAACTGTTGCATAAATGATTGCCAGGCTCTTGCCATAAATACCTTTTTGATTGTTTTAACACACTGCGTCCTCGTGGTTTAATGCCAGCTTTACCTAATGGTCAAGTATGTGCTGTTCGTCACGAAGCGTCAACAATGAAAATCCGACTATTCTCGTAATTGCTACAAGACCAAAAGTTGGAAAACTTGAAAACGTGAGATTTCTCATCATCTATCCCCAAAATGATAAATTTCCTGCGCTTATTTCTTTCGGCTTTAACTAGTGCGGTGATTTTTCACCTAGGGTCTACTGTGTTATACTGAGGGACCAGAAACAAGGCACGTGAGGGGTAATTTGCTCTGATTCGCCAGACGGATACGGACATCTCTCTCACTCACGCATTTTTGATTTTGACGCGCTGTTGGCAAGAGAGACCCGCACATTCGTTGCGTCGTCATGTGAACGACGAAAGGAGTGTTTTATTTTCGGTTGTCATTTGTCGATCTCAGGTTTCCAAGACCAACATGGCGGGGATAGGCGGTGCGAGAGCGGTCTCCCCTTCCGTCCCAAGTACCATGTTTCTGGTCCCTCACTGTATAAAACCATTCGTTTACATAAAAGTGTAGAAGCCGACAGTTTTTTCCGGGAACAATGTATGCACGTGTCGGTCCGAAATCGCGCCGGTATCCGGAGAGAGCATATCACTCTGATGCGTCATTGCGTAGCAACGACTTCGTTTTCTACAAAAGTGAGGGTGCATGGAATACAGTATGTGCTAGAATAAGTCCAGAGATGATAAGACATGTACGTGATACAGCGATAAGAAGATTGTAACTTTGCATTGACGCAAACGGTCACCACTTCGAAACTCTTCCTGTGACTATAGTCACCGGCCACAAAGATGAAGTCAAAAGTTATACAGACAAGTTAAGTTAACACTATGCCGTCCGCGCGATAAATTAAGATTCTTTCGTTTAGCACCGGTGGAATTCGTGTAGATCTCTTCGCTTGCCGCCGCCGCTTTTCGACTTTGTCGAAAAATCATAAATCGTCATGTTTTACTAATCACAATAAGTTATAATTCTGTCCCGCAATTTTCACGAAAGGGCATGGCGGATAAGGATGGAAAAAGTGCCCCCAAAGGTAATTAATCGTGAGGCATACCATTCGATAGGGCTCTTTGGAAAAACCCTTCCTACAAAGTATGAACCCGCTACCCCTACCGTAGGGGTAGTTACAGGGTAAGACGTATTTTACAGTTTATGCTCGATATCTCCCGTTTGGCGTGATAGAAAATTCTGAAAAAAATCACAGACATTATACCCAATGTGGTACATACTTTAGAATTTTTTCAGATTTTTTGGTTGGAAAATCGATTTTTCAAAAATTAAAAAAAATTATAAACATTAATTTTTTATTGAAAATTTAAAGTGACCACTTTTATATTTTTACAGTAACATGCATAGTACCCTGATTATTAATGTGTAATTTTTTCAGATTTTTACAAGTTCTTCGAAACAAAACGATTAATTATCTTTAGGGGCACTTCTTCCATCCTTATCCGGCTGGCCCTTTCGAGGATATGTAGCGTATTGCAGCCTGCACAGAATACAAGCGATACTTTGCAACAATTTGTGATTGTGAGATAGCCGCGACGCCTTTGCGATATAATAGGCAACTGTCTTAAAATTTTAGCGTAACACGAACGTTGTGTCACCGGCATTTGCTCGCATAATTCCGTATGGCACCAACGTGGCGTCACCGGCATTTGTTCGATAGTTTTCGCGGGACACCAACGTGGCGTCACCGGACGGCATAGTGTTAAAATAAATACTTTCATGGAAAAATTATAAACACATTGTTATGAACACAAATCATTTTGCTTCTAAAAGCAGTGTCACAACGTCGTTTTTAAGATAGAAGATTCGGTCCCGGATGTTAACACTAGATTTACGGAAGCCGTCAAATTGACGGATTCCTACTTTTTTAAAAACGGTTTCCAAATTCATAGAGACGTGGTACAGCCAATATTTCACTTGTATCTTATAATATACAAATTACTTAACCTGTCTTCGTCTTTACCCGTTGATCCCTCCTTTTTCAAAGCACTTATTTAATACATTTAAGTGTGACCGATTTAACGCCCGTAAATCTAGTGTTAAACACTGCGCGCGCTTAATGTTCCCACTTTTGGTGCGGCGCTCCATTTCACACAATGGACTCCGCGGCGAGGCCCGCCGTAGCGAAAGGGTAACACTAAAATTACCAAAGATTAATCTATTATATGAGCCGTTTTCGTTGAAAGTGTTGTAAGTCCATTTTATATTATATGGAGATATTTAGGGGATTGTATTTGAATGGTTTGAAAAATATTGGTATATGTAATACGCTCATTTTATGTTTTTTAAATATTAAATTGATTTAAGTTTATAATGTGATCGTTTTTAAAGTATTAGTTAAAAGTGAAGTGGAGAAATTATGTAGTATAATTTTTGAACTAAATATTATGCCTTTGCGGAAAGTGGACTTATACCACTTTCAAAGTAATTATGTTTGTAATTTCATTAACTACGTAAGTGTATATTGGCAAAATGATGCAAATGAAGAATTTTTCTTTGAGAACTGTTTATACATAAACATCTCATAGCAGATTGCATTCATTGTTATCATTAACTAACTTTTTGTAAAGAATGGACTTATACCACTTTCAAATAAAACGGCTCATATTTAGTCATCTACATAAATAAAAATGTAAATGTTCGTTTGTTCAAAATCGTAAATCTCCGAAAGTTCTTTACCGATTGCTTTGAAATTTTGATACAACATTGGATACGAATATTCGCGTGGTTGTATATATTTAATTATACAGGGTGGTCCACGTAACTTGTGCACCTCGAATAACTTTTAAAGTATGCGTTGCACGAAAGAATGTTATATTCAAAAGTTACATGGTTCAAAAGGGTACACTATGTGGTGCGTTTATTTTTTTTATAGGTTGAGGCGTTTCGGAGATTTGAAGGTCAACTTTGTTTTTTTAAATGGAATGATATGTTTTTTTATTCACCATGAAATAGTACGTTTCAAAACGAGTTCAATGACCTATGACTCATGTTCATTCAAGGTCAAACTTGCTTGAATATTAAGTAAATATAATTTAAAGTATGTCGTGTTTGGTATCATTTTAATCAAAAAAATCGGGAGGATCGGCCGTTTCCATTTTCGATTTTTTTTAAACCTTTGCTAACGTATTTATGAGATTTTTCTGATTAAAATGATACCAAACACGACATAGTTTGAATTATATTTACTTAATATTCAAGCAAGTTTGATCTTGAATGATCTTGAGTCATAGGTCATTGAACTCGTCTTGAAACGTACTATTTCATGATGAATAAAAAAACATATCATTCCATTTAAAAAAACAAAGTTGACCTTCAAATCTCCGAAACGTCACCACCTATAAAAAAAATTAACACACTACATAGTGTACCCTTTTAAACCATGTAACTTTTGTATATAACATTCTTTCGTGCAACGCATACTTTAAAAGTTATTCAAGGTGCACAAGTTACGTAGACCACCCTGTATAGATAATTAATTAATTTCACCAGACTTAGCCACAGCAACGCGTGACCTAGTACATCTAGTAATGAATAAATGTGACAAAACTAAAGTATCCAATAACGAAGGATAGAATATTGATCAATACAATTGTTAAAATTTAGCAAGACAAGTATAAAAAATGAGGGAGTAGCAAGTAGGAAACTTCGAAAATATTTCGAAAAAAATTAAGAACCAGTCAGTGACTGCCATGGTAGACATAGTATAGCAATATTATTAAACAAAACCGTTAGAAAAGTCGAAGAAACGTTAATTGAATCGCCTGTGCGTTATCGTGAAATTCGAATTTCGACCGATCTATGTCGGCAGTGCGATGTTGACGGGTCGGTTGAAAACTCGGAACTGTCAATAACCGTTATGACGGAAGCGGCACTTTTCCCTTGACGATAGAAAGGGCTTGGATTTCGCTTTGCCGACGTGAAATTATCTGATCGTCCGATTGGATTCGACTACGTCGAATTCCGTCGGAATTAATAAGTCAGATGTGATTGATGAACGAAATCGATTCCTGCCGATATAATACGTTAATTCGATCGAGGCTCCTGAGTAATTTTTTGCTTTGTCCTTTTTTGTCGGCATCAATGGCTATGCTTAGTTTGCCTACGATGTACTGTTTCATTTAGTTCCTCATCATCGAGGTTATGATATATTAAATTGTAATCAAGGACAAATTTCTCAGAAGTGATGGGGCATTTGGATTCGGGACTACCAATCGGTAGTTCGAGCCTTTACCTCCTTAGCTACCATAGCCTCATCTGGACTTTGTTTCATTGTTTTTGCTTGCTTCTTTCCGGCTTTAACTCCTGTGTCCGTTTTGCCTACGTCCTACAGCGTTAACACTTTATTTAGCCCATAATATTTTTGGATATCTTGCAAGACTGCACATGTACGTATTTGTAAAGTTTTATGACTTTAACCAGTTAACTGTGGCGCCCTCGTTTGAGAGCGTGCACCGTTTTAAGTCGCCAAAATCGTGCCATGACGAGTATACTCGTCAATCACAGAGTAAGTTCCGCTGGTAAGATATTCGATCAAAAAGATGGGTTTATTTCATAAAATTGAAAATTTCATTCCTAATATTTACTTATTTGGTTAACATAAACATATATTACATACATATTAAACTAAAAACGCAATAAAAATTAAATATTGTACATATAAAAGTAAGAATTTAAACAGGATTATTTAAAAAGGAACCCTATTATAAATCAACTTTCTGACTTTTGCCTTTGCCCCTTGTTGGATACCGACCTAAATCCATAAGATAGAACACCAAATATCTTCAAACGTGACGTAGGAACCAAACGGAAATCTTATTTAATTATTATCGCTTTCCCTACAACACATATTGTTAGTTACCGACTTAATTCTATAAGATAGAACGCCTAATATCTTCAAACGTGATGCAGGATCCAAACGGAAATTGTTATCACATTCCCTACAAAACATATTCTTAGATACCGACCTAATTCTATAAGATAGAACGACAAATATCTTCAAACGTGATTAAGGTTCCAAACAGGAAATCTTCTTTATCGCTTTCCCTGTAAAACATATTTTAAAGACCTTTAGTCTTAACAAGAGGCACAGGACAAAGCGGCCGATCTTTGGAACCCTAATCACGAGAAGTCGGAGTTATCCGAACCTCCCACCACGCTGTTTTGGAGCCCTTAAAACCTCGGCTCATTCAGAATTCATAATCAATTGTCTTGAATCGCTGACAGTCGGTACCTTGCAACGACGTTATCCTTACTTGTAAAAACTCCAAACGCGAAAGTAATTCTTCGTTAAATAAAATTGTTGTAAAACTCCCCACGGAATACAACATAAAATTGGTGTCAGAAGTGGGATACAACATAAAATTGGTGTCAGAAGTGGGATTGATCTGACATTCTACGATCTTCGGTCGAAATTTGGAAGTAGCGACTCCACACCGAGCGTGAGTGACGATTTCAATCGTGAAATCAGATCGTCCAGCGAAGAATCTACAAGCGGTTGCACTACGATTTGGCTGTCATTCCTGGAGCAGTTGAACCTCCAGCACCAATCGCAGAAGCTATTTGGACCAAGAAGGAAACACACCGTGAGTACCGAACTTCAACTATTCTTGCAATTCCAAAATCTTGCAAATCAAAATCCTAAATCTAAAAATCTAAATCCTAAATTCTAAATCCTAAATCTAAAATTCTAAATCCTAAATCGTAAATCCTACATCCTAAATCCTAAATCATAAATCGTAAATCCTAAATTCTAATTCGTAAATCTAAATCCTACATTCTAAATCCTTAATCCTAAATCTAAAATTCTATATTCTAAATCCTAAATCCTAAATCGTAAATTCTAAATCCTAAATCGAAAATCATAAATCCTAAATTCCAAATCCTAAATCCAAAATCCTAAATCGTAAATTATGAATTCAAAATCCTAAATCCTAAATTCTAAATCATAAATCAATTTTCCAATTTTTGCAAACGAATCCCTAGAAAGTAAAGAAAATGGGTACTGAAACCGAAGTATACACAACTGTACCAACTCAACAGCTTTCTTTAGACTTTTTAATTCGATTAATACCAGATCAATTTGATGGAAATAAATATAAGCTCCGTAGCTTTATAAAACAAGTTGATGCTGTATTCGAACTAGCACAACCTCATCAACATACACCTTTATTATTATTCGTGAAACGTAGAATCGTCGGTAAGGCCAGAGATCAAATTGATATTCATTGTGGCTTAACGACTTGGCCAGAGATATCTCAATTATTACTACAGTTGTATCAAGACAAGAAAAGTCAAAGTCAATTATTCGAAGAACTTAGTAACGTTAAACAAGAAAGGACGGAAAGCATATCACAGTATTATCAGAGATTAGAAGATCTGTCGTCAAAAATACTAGTTTCCTTTTATGCCAATGATTCACAGCAGAATACACTAACCGGTCGCATAGAGATATTGAATGACCTAACTCTGAACAGATTTGTACACCATTCGCATCCTCAAATATCTCAGATGCTTCGTTATCGCGATTTCAAAACAATCACTGACGCATTTTCCGCTGCAGTAGCTGAAGAAAGAGCTTTGAGATTACAATACGATAACGCGGTAGTACGAAAATGTAACTTATGTCACAAAACAAATCACACCACTAATGAATGTTATAGAAATAGAAATACGGGTAATGTACAACGTAATTCGAAGCCAATTTACTTTAATAATTATACTCCTACCACTTCAAATCAAGGTTCACCTAGTTGGATATCCAAAAATTCCATGCAAACTCCTCAATGTAATTATTGCAAAAACTTCGGTCACTTAATTAACGAATGCAGAAAACGCGAATATAATAATTCTAGGAAATTCTATAACACAAACATACAAAGTGACACAAACATAAATGTTCCCACCACATCTCACAGCACTTATCATCAAACTCCAAATGTAAATCCCAATCGTGCTCCGATTACTACTACACCGAGAGCGATCCACAGTATTCACGCTCAAAATGCAAATTTGATCGGAGGCACTACTACGTGCGTAAATCTTAATCTAAAAAAAGGAAATACAAATTCCCTGAATCTACTTCTCGATACAGGCGCAAATATTTCAGTAATAAAAATTTCTAATCTTCATCCAAACACGCCTTACTACGAAGACATTAAATTAAAAATCACAGGCTTAACCACCGACACTTTCGACACGCTTGGATATTGTCACCTAAATATTCAAACGGATCAAAGAAATTCCTACACTGGTATCTTTCACATAGTAAAGGACAACTTCCCAATTTCTTATCCTGGAATCTTAGGAAACGATAATATTGCAAATTTAAGGCTACAAATCGACTATGCTAATAATTTATTGCATTTTCCTAATCGATCATCTATACCATTAACTCACACAAAAACTCCACTAACTCCTAATGTGAATATAGAAAATTTTAAGGGAAGCAAACAATTAATTTCCATCACCCGCGGCTCATCAAATTCTATTTCGTATACCGAATCCGACATAATTTCAAAGCCAGATGAATGCCAATATAAAATAGGATATAACGCCGGAAAGATCATTTCTAACGCTGAAACCGTGAGTAGATTATGCGTCAATGATTCAAAAAGCGGGACGGCCAAACCCGTAAAAATAAATGTCATCAAGCAAACGCATACTGATTCTTACATAAATCATTTAAATAAAATGCAAACTCATTTAATAAACGAGAAAAACTTTCCAAAATCAAAAACGCATTTTAACCATATAGACTTAATAAAAAATCAAAATAAGGCAATATGGCCTACTATGAAAAGGAATGTTGCAACTCACGTTAAACATTGCGAATCTGGCCAAAAGAATAAAAATGTACAGAAGAAAAATCATGCTCCAATACAAATTACAAAAGTCGCAAAGGCTTTCAAACCCGTCGTATTAAATATCGTAAGACCGTTAACCTTAACAAAACATGGCACAAATTATCAGAAAGCACCAACGAATATCAATAGGTTAGCGCCCTTATTATTATAACTTAATCAGTTTGTATACACTCGTTAATACTTAAATTACTCTTTACAATCTAATCCCATTGTCTATCCAACATGAAAATACCTCCATATTCTCCTACATAGAGGAAAAACATATATTTCTAATCCTTTCCGAGAGCAATACCCAATTTTCCCTCCTGCAAGATTTGTCGGAATGCACTGAATTTTTGAAAGGAAGGTACGTGTGCACAAACGTACACACAAGCAAGGCAGCCGATGTCCCAACATGTGAGGTCCAGCTACTATCACCGCACATAAATCACATCCCAGAGGATTGTAGGACAAGGACCATCAAGGCCACCATCGAGACGTGGAACTATATCAATAATAACCATTGGATTTACGTCCTACAAAAGCCTACAACACTCACGATCATATGCGAGGGCGAAAAACACCATATGGAGGACATCGTGTTACACCAAACAGGGATACTGCAATTAAACGGTCAGTGCAAGGGTTATACCAACTTGTACTCGCTTGAAACCACTACGCAGAATGAGAAGAACATCAGTCACTACCTTCCATCTGCGAGTATAATCGATAACGATTGCTGTATCCTACCGATCAACCTTCACCAAACGAAAGCCGCCCAACTAGAGCCCATAAAATTAACCAATATTGATCTACAAGATCTTAAGTATGCAGATAAGAAACTCAATGAATTTGACGACATCCTTACAAAACGACTGGAGGAGCCGTTTATTGTGAAACATACGACATGGTACACCATCGTATTGTGTGGAGCTGGAGCTATACTATTACTAATAATTTGTGGAAATTGCTGTAACTGGTGTGGTTGCTTTCGACTACTGAAACGCCTATTCTGTTTCACAAGAAGTCCCGCTAATGGAGAAATTGTGCCTCCAATAATCAAAAATTTTATAAATTGCACAATTGATTCAAACATCCGCACGGAACATCGTGAGTCTTCAAGGGACACAGTGGTATATCATCCCAGACGAGAGTCGACGCAGATCCAGCCAACATCAGAAGACGTCTATGGGCATTTGCAGAATTCTGAAAACGTCTCCACAACATCCCGATTCGATCATAATATTAAACCACGCAGAAGTACAGTTCCTATTTAACACTTCTCATTTATTTTTTTTTTTATTTTGTTTGTGTATATTTAAAAATTTTATAATCATATATCTTTTAGAAAAAAAAAAAAAAGGAATATTTCTAATCTCATATCGATACAATGTGTTAGCTATAAAAATTGTATGCATTGTTTTATATTTTATAACCGTTTTACCTCTATCTTCTCTGTCGCGATATTATGTATGCAACCATTAGCACATTAAGTCTCTAGTATTTAACTACCTTACTATTACACTTAAGTCACCATTTGTTTTCACATTTTTTACATCGAACACTACCATGTTCAATCTTAATCGGCGGAGGTGTTGGATACCGACCTAAATCCATAAGATAGAACACCAAATATCTTCAAACGTGACGTAGGAACCAAACGGAAATCTTATTTAATTATTATCGCTTTCCCTACAACACATATTGTTAGTTACCGACTTAATTCTATAAGATAGAACGCCTAATATCTTCAAACGTGATGCAGGATCCAAACGGAAATTGTTATCACATTCCCTACAAAACATATTCTTAGATACCGACCTAATTCTATAAGATAGAACGACAAATATCTTCAAACGTGATTAAGGTTCCAAACAGGAAATCTTCTTTATCGCTTTCCCTGTAAAACATATTTTAAAGACCTTTAGTCTTAACAAGAGGCACAGGACAAAGCGGCCGATCTTTGGAACCCTAATCACGAGAAGTCGGAGTTATCCGAACCTCCCACCACGCTGTTTTGGAGCCCTTAAAACCTCGGCTCATTCAGAATTCATAATCAATTGTCTTGAATCGCTGACAGTCGGTACCTTGCAACGACGTTATCCTTACTTGTAAAAACTCCAAACGCGAAAGTAATTCTTCGTTAAATAAAATTGTTGTAAAACTCCCCACGGAATACAACATAAAATTGGTGTCAGAAGTGGGATACAACACCCTTTTAGGCTAACATCTAAAAAAACGTTATCATCGCACATAAATAAATTCGTTATGCGAACTGGTAAGCTGTTTCAACCGATGCATACGGGGACGCATGAGTTCATCTCAAATTATTTATATTTTTTATTTGTTTGTTTTATTCCGGCATGGCCTCAAAATATTCTAAATATCTAGAAATTTGAGAATATGTTATGTTTTTCTCAAAAATTACAATTTAAATAGCCAATGGTCACTACTTTATACGCATGACGAGTATACTCGTCAATACACAAAGTCGTGCCACTTCTCCATGACGAGTATACTCGTCAATCACAGTTAACTGGTTAATTGCCTATAAAATATGATATCAACCCATTCCAATAGAAATATTATAAATAGAAACCAGGCCCGGCAAATCAGTATCTGGGGATCACCGTGTTAAGCGAACAGGCCCCGAGACGAGAGCCGAATGATTACCGCGTGCCTTTCATTTTTTCCGCGCATTCTTCGTTATATACCGCGTTTAATGATAATTACTTAAACAAATGAAATTCTTCTAGCATTCAATGCAGTAATAATTTTTCTTCTAACGTTTGGTATAATAACTTCATGATCCGACTCACTTAGTTAATTTTAAACGTATATAACGTATATAACGGACGGTGAGATTTTTGAATAATCAGAGATAATCATTTATTTGACAATCCAAAACCACCTTTTTATAGAGAGTTAGACTGTTAACCCTTTCCGGTTCGAATTATGTTGTCAAGTTTGTAGTAAGTTAAATGAAATTGATTGGTCAACATTTTCTGTTGTCGGTTATTCATTTTTTTTAATGATAGCAATAATTATAGGTACTGCCGGATATTTAGGTGATATTACAAAATCATTATGAATGTAAAAAGTCGATATTAAATCGTTAGAAAATAAAATGAAGTGAAAAGCTATGTCGAGTGTAGTTCGACATAGGAATGCAAAGGGTTAATGTACATAAATTATAAATTACTATTTGTGTAATCATATTTCAACAATTTTATTTCAATTTTTCAACTCTAACCCGTGTATACATGTGGCGATAAACTACAATTAAATTTTTTCTCAGACTGCATATATGCGTCGTTAGTCCTCAAAGGATAACGACTACAGTGCAACGATAATGTATATATCTGTATACCTGATTCATGTTTTCGATTTTTCAATTTGTAATTGTCAAATTTTGTCCAAAATTTTACAACATAAAATAGAATTGTATCCGAAATACCTTTCAACAATCTGCATCCTTAACGAATGGAATTACTCTTGGAGAAAACGAGGAGTTAGAGGACTTGAAGCATTAATTAAATGCACGTCTACTTGACTAAAATGTCGTTGAGCACGTGTCAACAGAAGGCCACTATTTACCTTAACGATTGTATGCAATATCGCGATGTACCATGTTGATACGATACAACGGCACGATTTGTTTTCACAAATCTTACCAGCTTAATTGTTATCAGTATTCACTATCAGTCGTTAGTCAAGTGCATAAGCACCTAATTAGTAGTATTCCCAGTATTTCCTCCGCGAAAACGAAGAGTCGTACGATGAAGCCTGATTACACAATTTGGAAAAGGTTTTCATGTGAAATCTTTGTTTATATTTCTTTACCTATATGTTGCTGTTATTCGAAGGTAACAGTATACATAAAGTGTACTTAATTAATAATGGTCATCCACGTATTTTTGTGCAATGTTAAAACTATTGAACGACGTTAAAATAAAATTATGGGTGCAATTTTAAGACTTTCTGAATCACAACTGCGGGAAATTTTAAGTCGCTCGCAAAAAAAAAGACAGTTTCGAATCATCCTCGATCCCTGCATCTGCCGGGGTCTAGCCGTGAAATTTCAATCGACGAAACGCAGAGTCGAATAAGCGCCTAATCAGATATATCAAATTAAATTTCACACTTTTTGTCTCTCAAATGCACCGAATTCTAACTAATCTTCAACGCGGGAAATTTCAAATTGTATGCAAGAAACCGATTCCCATCATCTTCGACGCCTACGTTTCCCGGCACCGTGGAAATTCAATCGACGAAACGCAGTGTCGAATATTTACCTAATTAGAGAAATCAATTAAAAGTGGTCATATTTCGTCTCCAAGAATTACCAAATTTTCGCCAATAGCAAACGCGAGATTTCGAATCCGCTCGCAAAAACCGATTCGCATCATCGTCGATGCCTGCGTCTCCCGGTGCAATGGAATTTCAATCGACGCAACGCAGTGTCTAATATTTACCTTATTAGAGAAATCAATTAAAAGTGGTCATATTTCGTCTCCAAGAATTACCAAATTTTCGCCAATCGCAAACGCGAGATTTCGAAACAGCTCGCAAAAACCGATTCGCATCATCGTCGATGCCTGCGTCTCCCGGTGCAATGGAATATCAATCGACGCAACGCAGTGTCTAATATTTACCTAATTAGAGAAATCAATTAAAAGTGGTCATATTTCGTCTCCAAGAAGTACCAAATTTTCGCCAATCGCAAACGCAAGATTTCGAAACCGATTCGCATCATCGTCGATGCCTGCTTCTCCCGGTGCAGCGGAATTTCAAACGCCGAGTCAAATACACGCGTAATCGGAGAAATCAATTTACCGCGTCCACGAATAGCGTAGTTGCACTTTCTCGCGGGCACTTGTACGATTACGAGCAAAGTAACTCGCCGTGCGATCGGTTGAGTTCAAGCCGGCAAACGCAATAGGATTTCGAGGCGTTCCAAATACCATCGGCATCTTGCTATTCAGCTTATCGTGAAAAGGAGAACAAGATAAAACGTGTCTCGCGATTCCTCTGATCCGCGGATGTCCTATCTAACGTCGTCATTTAGAAACACCTTGCAAAATCATCGTATATTGTTCTTCATTTAACGAAAAATTGGTGTAAAAATGAAGAGGGAGCAATGTAGGTCATCGTAATGGAAAAAACCAGTGACCATCGTTAAAAATGATTTAAAGTTCAGCCAAAGTGACGCATGCTGCTCGAACGTTACGAAAGGATCATCCGTAGAAGACGTTGGAGCGTTGGGTCGATGTTCTGTTGTATTTCTTTCGCCCTTAATTGCCACGATCATTTTGCTTAGTATCTACTGTTTTAACAGTAGATTTACGGGTGTTGATTATATACCTATTTTTACCGAAGTGAGCCAATTTGACTCATACAAGAAAATTGAAGTTTTTTGCATTGAAAATAGTTCCAAATCAATTTAAATGAGATTTATTATTCAAAAAATTCATTGGAAACATTTTTTCGAAAAATGGATTTTATAAAATTATATTATTTTACTAAAACTGCTCTGCTCACACGCGATTTATAAATCGAAATGATGGCAGAAGTGGGTAGGTAAGAAAGGTAATGTAGCGGAGTAGCGAAAAGAAGTGAGGATGATTGTTTGCATGTGAGGAGAGACAAATTAGAGGAGAAACAAATCACGTGCGGCTTGCAAACCGCAAGTTGCCCAGGCCTGATGTGAGCTATAAATTTCATGTGTTATGCGATTAACTGTTGAATTATTTTATAAGTCAAATTGGCTCACAACCGTAAAAATAGGTATACCACATTCGACAATGCGAAATGAAGGGGTCTGGGGGGGGGGGGGGGAATCAACATTTACATATATTTTCTAACGTAACTAAAAACCAACATATATTTTTAAAAATTAATATTTAAGTTATATATATATATATATATATATATATATATATATATATAAAGTAATAATTTTAATTTTAATCAGAAAAATCTCACAAATACGTTAGCAAAGGCTTAAAAAAAAATCAAAAGTGAAAACGGCCGATTCTCCCGATTTTTCTGATTAAAATGATACCAAACACGACATACTTTGAATTATAGTCACTTAATATTCAAGCAAGTTTGACCTTGAATGAACATGAGCCATAGGTCATTGAACTCGTCTTGAAACGTACTATTTCATGATGAATAAAAAAACATATCATTCTATTTAAAAAAACAAAGTTGACCTTCAAATCTCCGAAACGCCTCTACCTATAAAAAAAATAAACGCACCACATAGTGTACCCTTTTGAACCATGTAACTTTTGTATATAACATTCTTTCGTGCAACGCATACTTTAAAAGTTATTCGAGGTACACAAGTTACGTGGACCACCCTGTATGTGGTCTAATAAAATATGATTGTAATTTATTGGCGCATGTATACACGGTTAGAGTTGAAAAATTGAAATATGATTACACAAGTAGTAATTTATAACCTCTGTACATTGACATTTCTGACTTTCCGATAAAAAAGTCCTTTTTGATAGCCCAATAAATGATTGTTTCAATATTCAAAAAAATCTCCGTCCGCAAAGGGTTAAAAAATAAACAGCTCAAATGTAAAGCCTGAGATGCAGCATAGACTGGCAGTATTTCAAATTGCTTTATGTAATATATCTTTAAAAATTCAAAACGTGTTGCGATAATTGTTGAATCTCAATTTAACGTTTTGAAGTGCATGCCAATTATCAGATTTATATTGATCTATGAACGTGGTTAGTTGTACCGGTGTTTGTCAATAGCTGGCGAATGTATAAACGCCAGATTGTTTAACGAACAATTCAGTGTGAAATAAATCATATATCAAAATCTTCTTGTCGGTTGCGATCGAAGCTACTGAGCCGTCGTGTTAGCGGAAGTGTCAAGCGAAATTTCCGAGAAAGAAATATCCTTTTAGACTGGGATCTATTTATAAACCAGCGACGTCGGTGTTGCGCTACGAGGTGTGAATTTCATGTTATTCTTTTCTATGGATCACTGATTCGGAGACGTGGAACTGAAAAAAATCGCTAGAAAATTTCTTTCTCAATTGCTTCATTTTTATATGCAATTAACTCTGAACAGTCTCAATTCTATCGATTCAGTTTTTATAAACATTGTCTTTTAACAGATTTCTGCTTTCGCAAATTTCTTATCATTAACACGTTGACTGTCACCGATATTTCGCTTGTTTCGTCATTTTTGCCGAAGTGAAACTTTTTCTATCAAAATTAAATCTTCATAAAGCAGAAACAGTAATGGCGCAAATAGATATATTTAAATATTGAATGTATTAGCAAATTCGTAAATATTGCAATTTAAAAGCCACATAAAATTTCATTGAATTCAATGGCATCGATCACCAGTGGCCTCCCGTGCCATTTAACGTGTTAATACTGCTATTATAAAGTATGGCAGATTTTTCTTATTTTTCATTTCGTCAATTTTATCCTCCAATAAACTCCTTTTACACAACGCTCGACATTACTATCTTAAATTTACCAAATGATCATTATTCAGCGAATGCGAGATAAGTAAACAAATTTAATTATCAAATTAATTACACACCGTAATATATTTCACAGAAAGAAAACAAAAAAACTCTTAATTATCCCAAAACACCTGCACCATAAGAATAAACCTCCTAAAAAAACGCTTCTACAAAACGTTGACTTATTTTTACACTCGCTCCGTTCGAGTTACGAGATCTCGCTATTTCAACGCGATCGATTGGACTCATTACAAAAGTAGAAGCAACAATATACGATGTCGAATTAATACGTCAAAAAACGGGCCCCGGCGTGCAGGTGCGAATTCACAATGGGCCCCGAGGTCGGCCGGTTCTTCAGAAGTGAATCGCACTGCGTACGCTGGGCCCCATTGAATGCATAAAAGAGGCGAAGATCGCATGGTATGCTTGTGTAACTTTTGCCAGCGAGATTCTCATGAATTCCGATAGTCCTGCCATCAGAAGGAATTACGATTTGATCCTGGAAGACGGATCTTCGTACCGCGAAATATAATCTTATGAGTGTATAAACCTAATTGGGAGAACCTGCTGATTATAATAACAATAATAACAATATTGACTACAACAACAACAACAACAATAATAATAATAATAATAATAATTTCTATATATAATAATAACTTCTATATAGATATACTTCCATATTTATAATAATTCTATATGTATTATAGCATATATTCTATAATAATAATAATATCTAATTCATATATAAAAATAAATCAAGTAACACAGAAAGTAAATATAATAATAATAATAATAAGTTCTATATATAATAATAACTTCTATATAGATATACTTCTATATTTATAATAATTCTATATGTATTATATCATATATTCTATAATAATAATAATAATATCTAATTCATATATAAAAATAAATCAAGAAACACAGAAAGTAAATACATGTTTTCAAACTAATTTACTTTTTATAAGATACTAGCTGTACCCTGCGCGCGCTGCAACGCCTACAAAAATCGAATTTAACCCTTTGCGGACGGAGACATTTTTCAATATTGGGAGATAGCCATTCATTTTGCGATCCAAAAGCACCTTTTTAGCAGCAAGTTATACTGTTAATCCATATACATTATAAATTATTACTTGGCTAATCGTATTTCAACGGTTGTATTTCAATTTTTCAACTCTAACTGTATATACAAGCGGCTATAAACTTTAATTAAATTTTTTCTCAGGCCGCATATATGCGTCGATAGTCCTCAAAGGGTTAAAGAGAACTCGCTATAACAATTCTGTGCTCGTTTTTTTTTTATTGAAGTGTCCATGGATATACAATATTTTCTTATTTATTTATTGTTTTTTTTGTAGTAAGCCAGAAACCACGCGAGCATGCGCACAATAAAATATCAAAGTTTCATCGCAATCGGATGATCGGTTTAGGAATGCATAAGGGCCAAAAAAACAAACATTCATTTTTATATATAAGAAGAAGAAATGGGAACTTACATGGAATCTCAAAAATTGTAATCTTATAACAGGAAATTTTAATTATTCGAGGAAAAGATTTTATGGTAAAAAACCTCGACTGTTCAAACCTGCTAATAATATACCATGTCATTAATAGAATCTACCGACTAGACGATGAAAGATTGTTTTTCAACTAATTACCGTCGTGTCGTCTTAATCGAATTAAGTTCCCCGGTGACGGCCATTGTTGAGATTTTAATGGAGAATGGTTCTCCAGTTTACCTGAACTTACGTGCGAGGGAACATACCGAACAAGTACACGTCGATTTTGATGAAAATAATATGGTGGATAGATCTCGAAGAAATATTTGACACGTATTTTTTTATATCGGCAATCGTCCACATTGAAGAGGTGATAATATTTCTGAAACTCTGGGTTGAAAATGATTTTTTTCGAAATATTTCCATGATTAAAAGGAAAACATTTTTTTTAATTGTGCGTTTGGAGCTGCCGAATTCAGTGATGTAAAAAATAATTGCAAACCATTACTTGTTTGAACAGTATAGTAAAATTTTGTTATTTTAACATGTCCACCTTCAATGTGGGCGATTGCCGATATAAAAAAATAAGTAGACCGTTTAAAACTTGTTTCGCTGATGTTTATTCTACATATCATACCCTATAACTATTGTTCTAAACTATTGTTTTATGATGTCTGCAATATGGTAAAAAATCGTGGGTCGCGTTAGAGGTCGCATCCTGTATGTGGAAGATTACTCCTAATGATACAGTCCTGGAGTAATCGAAAGCGCTTTTCTTTCTTTCTTTAATTTTTTTAAGGCGACATATTCGAGCATTTAGTTTTAATCCAGTCAGATTATTTAGTTCCAACTAAATGGACGTTTAGCTTAAATTCTACACAAAGGATGTTTCCAATTCTGAAATCGTTACTATGATAAGTACAGGAAATGGAAGAAGTACTTTTTAATAAAAAAAAGTTTTATGAGCAGTTGAGTTCAACCGCCATTTATCAAACTTGTGCACACTTCCGCCATTTCTTGAAACTTTCAAACACAAATGTTACTCCTTTATGTTTAATATCCTTTGCTAACAATAAGTAAAACTAAAAAAATTAAGATTTCCTTGTTATGACTATAATTTAATATGTCGAATGCCATGGGGGTTGACAGTGACCCGCGCTATAGAATTCACTTAAATTTCTTATAACTTTTAATTTGTAACACTCAAGAATTTACTCTATAATCAATATTTAATCATTGACGTTAGAAAAGTTAAGAATTGCCGAACGTATAAATATTTTTATCTTCGACGTTTCTGTTCTACAAAGATGAGATTTTAATAGGAAACGTTTATCTTCGGTAAAAATGATCAAATTAGCAAAAGATGGTTGTCAATCAGCGTGTTAAAATTCAGCCCCGAAGAAATTAATTCATCGTATGACATCATTAATTTCAAACAGATAAACAACGACGTACAGTTAAATGTAAACGTAAACCGCTATTTTCAAGTAGATCAGTATCAATTTGAAATATAAGCAGAAATTTATAACTCTGTCGATTTTCCATACGAAATATGCAATATTTTAAAAGAAACGCGGCTCGTAGCAATTAAAGCACGATTTTCGGGTCGCGAGAGACAGAAGAACGTATGCCACTGAGTTCTTAATGGAATCTCCATATGCACAGGTATTTTAATATTAAAATATGCAAATAATTCTGCGTACCGAGGTATCAAAATACGTCACAGATCATTCGGACTTTTGGGAAACCGTTAACAATGAGGTAAAGAAGGGGAGAGGAGAGGTAATCGTATCGTTGTACGAGAAAAAAATCGGAATTCCCTCGCGCATCTAAAAATAATGAATGATACAGTCCTAGGGCTGGGTAGGTTTGACTCATTCCCGGCTATTTAAGTGACCACAGTTGTAGAAACATCGGTCCAAGAAAGTGCAGCCTCGCGCGAGTTTCCACGTTTTAATTTCCTTTTACTTTCAGCCATCGGACCAAAGGAAAAAACTGACACGAACCCAAGTCGAAAGTACTACCGAGACAAATGAATGTAGGCTGGAATTTAAGTGGCTCTGTAAAAGGTACGGAGAAAGTGCGCAACAATGTAAGACGAAAGAGGGAAAGAGAAAGAGAAAGAGAGAGAGAGAGACAGTGATTATAAAGGATTCAACATCGGCGAATTGTATCTACGTATTTTCATTCCTACCAGCATCTGTATGCTTAAAAAGTATGTCACTGAATACCCGATACGTCTCGATAAGTCGTAACCAATTCTAAGCCACAAATTCCCTACAAATCCATGCACCGAACACGTTGACTTCGCAAACTTTGAACGTTAAATCAACTAATTAAAATACAGCCAATACCGCCGCATTAAATATCAGTCCTCTGCTACGTTCGTAATATTTCACAGAATCGATTAGTCAGCCTCGTGTAAATTTCAAGCCAACGTAACGCCTGCGGAAGAAATGTCCCTAAGATACAAAAGAACTGAAAACTAGGCATTATTCTGTTTTCATTCAATCGTTACCAAATTCCTTTTACCGAATTCGTATTGCTATCGGTTTTAAATGCATACTATGCTACTTATTAACCCCTTGTCCTACGATTTATTTTGTCACTGCCTCCGCAATAATTGAGAATTTAATTGCTAAAATAAAAATAGATCAGTGATTCTTGATATATCGTACAATTTAGCGTAATATTAATATTCCAAGAATAATATTATCGCGTCGCATCTCATTAATATTTTCAATCTTATAGGTTTTGCAAAACTTGAAAATTTCCTATCCCATTTAACACATCACGAGTGTCACTCGTTATTGTAGGGCAAGGGGTTAAAGAATATATTCATTGTGTTATATAGTCTGTCGTTATAGTCTTAAATGGTTAATACTAGAGATACAGGCTTTAAATCTATTATATTTAAACATATTAATTAACCCCCTGCGGTAAAATGACGAGTCTAACTCGTCATTGGTTTTCATGCCATACCGTACAAAGACGAGGTACACTCGTCATACGACTAAAGCTATTACTCGATATGATAATTAAATTAGTTGACAATATCGTCTAAATAACGATATGCATGAATTATAAAATGAAACACGGTTCTTACAAATTAAAATTGAACGGTTATTTCATGCACAATTTTTCATTGTTAAATCGTACCGGCAGGGGTTAAGTACACCCGTCCCCCAATATACGCGGAGTTACCGTTCCACGAGGATTCGTTGTATGCGAATGAAAATCGCGTAAATACAGTTCCCCGGTACAAAAATAAAATATTGAGCATAAAAGCTAGTATATACTCTTGTTACTTCTAAAACTTCTGGAAAAATATATTTCCTTGTAGCTTAAATTAAGATTATGCGTAAGAAATATCGCGTAAATAACGGTATAATTTACCGTGTAAAAAGAAGTCTCGCGTAAAAAAAGTGCCCAGTAAATTGAGAGACGAGTGTACTTTAGGAAAAGAAGAATTAAGAAGTGAAAAAAAATGATGAAGTAAGTAATTTATTTTCTATAAGATAGACGTGGAATATTTACTGTATGGCTCCCCTATCAATTTGGGATACTTTGATGCAAACTTACGAACCCATCATTTTGATTGCCGTGGTAGTTCTAAAGTTAAATAATGCTGATATGGTTATAACCAAGTAAATAACAAATGATCATTGCATCTTTAATTATGTGATACAATAATGTGACACGATGTCACAATTGTTAAGTAATAGATGACTGAGTTGCAGGAAAAAATGTAGTCCATTTCATATAATTTTTATATAAAGTTTATATATATTTAAAATTTTTATATAAATTCCAGGTAGATCTTTCTGATCCGTTGTCGGATATTCAGTTTTTGCCAAACAAGCATTGAAATAACGTAATACTTTGCCTATTCTGCGTTAGAAATGGAAGAAAATCTATAAAAAGATGGCTGTAAGGCACGAACCTTTAAATTGCTCTAATAACTTTTTCCTAGGCGAAACATGTAGGTATCAGGCCTACCGGAAATTTCTGTCCGTTTTTTAATTAAAATAAAATAGTACATTTTCAATACATATATTAATATTTATTATATGTAGTGTAAATGTTATTATAAATGTAAATTTTTTTAATTAAAAAACGAACAGAACTTTCCGGTCGATCTAATATCACAGTTAAAACGCCCAATATTAAAATCAGAGGTTACCAGATGGAGGAAAAAAAACAATGTAAGAAATAACTGTTTAAGTACTAAATTAAATCGACTTTATATACAGTTGCGGAGAAACGTTTCTGAACGATACCGATTTTTGTATTTTATGCTATTTCACGTATTTCGTTTAGAATTATAAAAAAAATGAAATTACGTACATCGATAGAAAATTGAATGATCTACAAGAATTCACCGAAAACATCTTTTAAATTGTACATATTTGTCTATAATATGGCCCGACAAAAGTTTCCGAACGATTTATTAACATTTAGTAGATTTTCCTTTATTATCAATAATAGTTTGATATCTTCTTGGCATACCTTCAATTTGTATTTGGAGGTACCATTGTGATAAAGAATTCCAAATCTGGCATACTTTTGCAAATGAATTATCAGAATTTGAGAATTTTCTGCCCCTCATCAATCGTTCCACCTCGCTTCTTAGATTTTCTATGGGGTTAAGTTGAGATCGTCCAGGCCAATGCAAAGCACTAAATTTTTTATGCTGCAGCTACGTTTTACATGGTTGGACTGTATGCTTCTGCTCATTGTCGTGTTGAAACGACCAATAATGTGGCATGTTGTAAATAGCATACGGCAACATTGTCTTCTGCCATATTTAATGGTACTGTATTTGATCTATCATGCCATTAATATGGTGTAGAGGGCTGACACCATGCCGCGAAAAACAACCCCAAACCGTTAGTTGCCCCCACCAAATTTCATAGTACTTTTCCTGTATTAGGCTTCTGTAAGATGCCAAACTGTTATTGATAATAAAGGACCATCGACTAAATCGTTCGGAAAATTTTGTCTGCAACTGTACACACACGCGCGCGCGCACATAGACTCTCTCTCTCTCTCTCTCTCTCTCCCCTCTCTTTCTAAAATTCTTTTCACACATAAGTTCATCCACTGACATGGTTTCGAACCCACCCCCTATTGTAAAAGTCCTCGGGATAATAATTGTCTCTGTCGAAGGGAACATTACGGAAATCGGACACTCAAGAAATTATTAGTCAATGAGCCGTTTATTTTGAAAATAGCATGAGTAACTTTTTTTTTTTAAATCGAGATATTTAAGGGTTTGCGTTTTAACGTGTTCAAAAATATTGATGCCAATTTTCGAGAAGATTTATTTGCAATTGTTATTTTGGATATTTATATTTTTCTCGGTATACATAATTTCATATAGTTATTGCAAAATCAACATTTTTCATTATGGTACAATGTCTTATGCCACTTTCAAAATAAACAGGCCCGATGCTGCGTTAGCATCAAGAAAATATCGTTACGAATGCTACGCGCATGCGCATTACACTTTCAGCGGCCGTAATATGCTACGAAAGAAAAATGTAACGTTTGTTAATAAAATCGCCAATATTATACTAATATACGGAACGAAACGAGCGTGGTGTATCACACATTGGAAGAGTACCATACCAAGTCCCCGAAATCATTTACAAAACATCTGACAATAATAATGCAAAACGCAGTATAGTGGATAAGGAGGTAAAGGCTCGAAGTAACAATCAGTAGATCCGAGTTTAAATCTGCCTCCGATACCTCTGGGAAATTTTCCTTTAATTCTCAAAGCCTCGGAGGTTCGAAGCCCACGTAAAACCGTACCTAGGCAAAATGATCGTCAAAGTCGAAACCGAAAAAAAAATAAAAATAAAGCAAGATAATAGGATGCTATCTCCGAGAAATAAATTCGAAATTCCAAAGACCCGAGCACACACGAATCTTTCCCGGTCGAGCATCCGCGCACAGTTTCTGCCCAGTTGTCTCGTTGGGAGGACATCGAGAGAGATAATATCAGCAAGTGCGTGGATCTATTCTCAGTCGGGGTAAGGCATGTAGTACCGTGACCGCGGCTCGTTGGGTTCCGCAAAACATCGGTAACAGCCGACATTGCAAAGAGTCGCGCGAGGACACTGCCCCGAAGTGACGGTCCTCGGCGCAACGGTAGACTCTCCTATCTTCTTAATGCTTGCCTTATGCCTCATTGTCGGACGCCGTGGAACGGATTCGTAAAGTCGCGACGCGTTATACTTGAACTTGAATGCCACGTGCGGTTCCGACGTAAAGAAACGACGGACCCGGTGCTTCTGGTTGTGTTTCAAATTCGTTAGAATTGTCTCGATAACGTCGAATCGTTCGCTGCGACTTCTACACACTGACAAATGTTGTAATCGCGCTAAAAATAGACTCTGTTTCTGGGTAGCTCTATATCCTGTATCGCGTATGGAATCAAAGACCGAGAATAATTATCAGCAAACGAACATAGATCCGGAAGTCAGACTAATGGACTTTTGCGTCGCAAAAGGGGGAATATGTTGGATGGATGACCAAAGCCGAAGAATTTTTAGTTTTTGAATGGCTTTTGAATTATGGCAACGTGTTAAATGTTCCTCGTCTTGTTGGTGAAAGATAGTTTTGAGAGTACTTGGAATTGAGAACAGCATAGGTTACGATGATTTTTGTTGAATAATCATCATTTCTTTATGACCTAACTTTGACTTGATATACTTGTACTTTCTAATTAACTTTGTTATTCGTTACAAATCATCGCAGCCTCGGTACAATGGTAACGATTACTGCGTGATTATTAAATAAACATACCGTCTGTGACGTTATACGAAATTTTTAATATCTATCTGGCCCCAATAACCTATTACTTTCAAGCGCAAAGAAACGAGAACACGTAAATTTCCTAATACAATTTCAATGACAGCCAGCTAATACGAATATCCCTCAAACGTTGGCCCAAAAATGTTACGACTGCAACAGAGATGACATCGTGAAATTCTTTCCCGCCTACGTTGTACGATTCAAACGGCACGAGGAGTTAACGCGCGCAAAAAGTTGATTACAAGCGGATGAGACGGTTAATCCGTCGCGGTAATTTGCGACTGTCAATTTGGATCACATCGGATATAAAGTTACGCTGATCACGCTGGAAGCTACGCTGCAAACTTGCAACGAAACACTAGGCGGCAATGTAACGTCACCGATGCTTTTTCATTCGGCCGCTGCCGGCGCGTCGGTCCACGTAGAGGTTCGCCTCGTTTCATCGAAATGCGACTTTGCGGACTATCTATCGACCGATGGAAAATGCAAAAGAAAGCGGGAGTGGAGAATGAGCGCAACTGCGCCGGCACTCTACCGTTTTATATTGGATTCAAACCGTCGAAATTACACGTTTGTTGTTCATGTTTCTTGAAGGCGTAGGCTGTAGCAGCCATTAGTTTTCTATAGCAGGGATGGCCAACTTTGTATATATGTATATGATCGACTTTTTTTATCACTAGGTTAACCGCGCGGGTCATTTTAACCCGTTTCGAACTTCATGAGGAAAATTACAGAAACCGTTTACATTTTCGTCTGCCACTTGCACTGACATTTATCCATTCAATGAGACGAGTATATATAGAAATTCATTTTCTTCAATGCTTTCTAATTTTGAAGTTCTGTATGTGGTATATCTATTGGCTCGTGTTGGTAGAGGTAGGTATATAAGAAAAGTCGGTAAACCTGGTGTTAACACTAAAATTACCAAGATGTATCAAAATGACCTGTTCCCAATTTTTCTAAAAATTCCCCATATTAAGAGGGAAGCCATACATTAAATATTCCTCATCTATCTTATAAAACAAAAATGACTTAACTCGTCATCTTTTTTACCTCTTGATTCCTCTTTTTCCGAAGTACTTATTTTTGTATATTTAACACGTTGAACGCCACTGATATTTCGCTACTTTCATCATTTTTACAGAACTGAAACTTTTTCTATAAAAATCACATCTTTACAAAGCAGATATCTTAACACTAGATTTACGGGCCTGAAATCTGTTAAATTGCAATATTTTAAATAAGGACTTTGAAAAAAGAGGGGTCGAGCGACAAAGATGGTAATTCGTTAAGTCATTATTGTATTATAAAATAAACGTGAAATATCTACTGTACAGCGTCTCTGTAAATATGGGAACTGTTTATAAGACAAGTAAGAATCCGTCAATTTGAGGGCTTCCGCAAATCTAGTGTTAAAGACCCAAGTCGTTATATAGTCACCAGGATTTTACCCTTTTAATGCCAATATTTAAACATTGATGCATTAGCAAATTCGTAAATATTACAATTTAAAAGTCACAGGGAATTTCATGGAATTTAATAGCATCGATCATCGGTTACCCATATGGCATCCAACGTGTTAAATATATTAGACATCGAGCCGGTACTTTTAGTGTTAAAAATGTATCGCGGTCGACCTACCAGAATTCTAACATTTGACACTTCCAAACTTGGTCTTGTGTACTAATAAGTGACAATGGGGGAGGAAGTTTGCATGTCGCGATCGACTTATTGTCCATCCCTGTTCTATAGTATTTACCCGTAACGCACGGGAAATAATTTTGAGACGTGGTGGAGCGAGAATTTAACACTAAACCTACCATGGGCGGTCAAATGACCGTTTTCTGATTTTTTCTAAAAACTCTCCAAATTGATTGGGCAGCCATTCAGTAAATATTTTAGGTCTATCGTATAAAACAAAAATTACTTAACTGATCATCTTTTTCACCTCTTCAAATCTCTTTTTCCAAAGTACTTATTTCGTATATTTCAATATAACAGATATAAAGCCGGTTGGTTTAGTGTTAAACTTAACACTTAACGGTCGGGTCACGTAAATTTACGTTTTTCCATTGTGACTTCCTAGGACGGGCCACGTAGATTTACGTTTTTGCTTGAATTTTTAGTACGCTACGTTAGTTTTTCATTTTATGCACATTATGCTATTTTTTCTTGGTACCATTAAACACATTGTTGACCGGTCACGAGTTAACTCGTGTTTTCATGCCCAAACGTTGTTGACCGGTCACGAGGTAACTCGTGTTTGCACTTGCATCAGCTATTTGAATTTTGCTACACCAAAAAAATTGCTAAAATATATAATATGTATAAACTATAATACACAGCAGATATGTACAAAGTTTCATTTAAATTCATTGTGTATAAGCAAAGAATACTGAAGTTTATTTCGGTTCTTTTCAATTACGGAAAAAATAGCCGGTGACATGAGTTAACTTCTACGTAAAATTGCCGGTCAACAATGTGTTAATTATAGTACTATCTGTCTGTTGGTCCTACTGCGCAGTTTTGCTTTTTAGGTAGTATTTTTAAGTAATTTCGTAATCGTCAAAATGGCAAGCACCAAAGAGTTTTCTGCGGAAGATAAGGAAATTTATGCGGATAATTTATCCGATACACGAAGTGATAATGAATTAGAGAACTATGTTGGAGAAATTGACATTTCTAGTGATGAGAGTGAAATTGTTGCTTACAGGTAAAACATTTTGCGGAGGTTACTGTTTTCAGAGTATTCAGAAAGTGAATTTGAAAGTAGTGCCTTGAATACAGGTGCCGTGCAAAGTCTGCAGCTCGAAGAAAAAAAGAACGGGAACAAGATGTATATGTCAATTCTGTCAGGTTCTACTTCACAAGAGTGAATGTTTTACAAAATATCCTACTCATAAAGAATACTAGACATGTTAATAAATAACTTTGTACAATATTATAAGAAATGGTGTTGATTTAATAAAACTGCAACGCTTTAAAACCATAGATACATGTTTATTTATTCTCCTAAAAAATGCCCGGAAACCGAGAAAGGCAGAGCAGATTCCACCGGTCCGTTAACACTATTCCTACCACGACCGGTTAATTGACCGTTTTTAAAATTTCGATTAGAATTTCCTATATACTACGTAATTGAATCGCCTTTAAACTTCACGACTTTTCCTCAAATATACGTATAATACATTCACATTATAATACATTTTTCAATATTCACTTCTTTTTTACTGTTCATTTTCTGGGAAAAAATTATCATTTGACAAATTCACCGGTTGCGGTAGGAAAAGGTATACGTGAAGTGTCGGTAGGAATAGTGTTAAGTGTTAACACTTAACGGACGGGTCGAATCTGCTCTGTCTTTCCTAGTTTCCGGGCACCCTAATGCAGCATACTAAATATTCATGCAAAAACGTAGATCTACGTGGCCCGTCCTAGGAAGTCAGAATGGAAAAACGTAAATCTACGGGGCCCGTCCGTTAAGTGTTAAGCTATAATTTGGAAAGCTGACACAATTTCTATCGCCATTACTTGCTGATAATATTATTGTTGCATTTTGCATTTTTTTTTAATTGCTGATTTCGACCACTGTGATCTTTTCTGAATGAGACTCTCCTATTTCAGATGAGTCCAAAGATTGGAATATTCACATTGTGCGAAAGGAATTAGTCTAGAGGTGATGGCGATGGGATCTGAATATAAATCTACTATTTGGCAATCCTAAACTTTTCCTTACCCCTACAACAGTACTGTATACAATCGTGTGGATTTACTTACAATTCTTCACTTAACCCTTTGCGGTCTGTGCCGCTACAGTGGCGGCGTGATCTCATTCATGGTCATCCGACATTTCTCGAAAGAGCAATCGAGAAAAATTGAGATTAACAAGGGACATTTCGCATGTCCCACACGTTATTTTACCATCAACAAATATAGTATAAATATCATATATATAATAAAATTTGGTGGATGACTTGGTACGAAATTTCCGGCACGAAACACCATTTGGAGCGCAACCATTAACATCTTCTGTAGACAATAGGTTAAATAATCAGCTTCCTGCAATTCGTTTGAAAAGCAAAAAAAAAGTCTATGCAGTTTGTTCCGACTGGAAAACTCCAGGGAAAAGACGAGAAACACGCACGTATTGTGAAACCTTAACTCGGAAGCCAGGGCTTTGTATCGGTGATTGTTTTGAGAAATGCCATACTTTGGAAAATTACAAAAGTCAAAACTTTCTGTTTTTATGCAGTATAAGTACTATTAAATATATTTAATAAATATATTTGCCTGAAATCACTTAGGGAAAAATGACTCCGAAAAGTTATATTTGCCCCAACTAGCTGGTACTCCCGCCAGAGAAATCTGCCGACCGAAAAGTGTTAAACGTTTATAAGAATTTCGGAATTTCATGACAAACAACCTTATCTTCGTAATTGTAGTAGCCTCGGAATGTAAATTAAAAGAAAACGGTTAAGAAACATTTTGAAAATAATGCCGATATGGGAGATAAATCTGAAAGGCATTTCCTCGTAGAAGAAAAGGAAACGATCGAGGCTGTTTTTAAATATTCAAGGATTTCAATACTTTGCATAAAAGCGCAGTAAGGAGCGTTAATATTGTAATATGTAAATCGCACGGTTGTTCCTATGCAATCTTTTGTCGTTTAATTCCAATGCAATACACGAACAACTGCATATAGAAATTATATATATCCTGACCTATTGATTTTGAGACAATTACTGCAACCTTCCGTATAAAGTGGAGCTGGATAAGTAACCGTTGACGGTTAAAACGCAAAAATGTTTTGACTTTGAAATAAGGTCAAAGAACAGAAATGTCAATGTGAATTCCTTTTACCGAATTAAATCGCCTATTCATTTTCGAAGTAGGTGCCACATATTAAGATACAGCTTCTATATATACAATGGTTAGCGTTTTTCGGGTTAAAGCCGCGTTGGGAAATTTGAAATTTGGGAATTTTCAAATTTCCCAACGCGGCTTTAACCCGAAAAACGCTAACCATTGTATACCTAACAATGGCCGCGAAAGCCTCAAAACCAAGCTTCTATATATATTTTAACGTTAATATAAAAACGGATTAAACTATATGCCATTCCTATGAAAATTCAACGACAAAAAAGTTGCTCAAAATAAATTAAATGCACACAGAGTAATCTCGCTACTCTAATATAAAAAGACCTGCTGGGTTATTTAAATCCACATAATCCACGCTCTATAAATTCGATCACATATCCACAGTAAACGCGGATCAGAATCGATGAATTTCGGCGCACAATAGCTCGGTAGTTTTTAATGATCTTTTAATTACATCCTATCCAAAGTTCTTCAAACGATGTAACACGAATACCAGAAAAATAATAAACTTGTCCAAAATAACTGCGTCGGAGAGATTTATTTAATTACAGCCTCGCTCCTACCCCACGAGCCTGACGAAACTTCTGAAAGCCGTAACGAATTTCTAAACGCTCGATCTACAATATTTTAATGACTTGCATTTGTAACAAGATTGGATCATTAGTCTCGATGTAAAACGGAGGCTCGAAAGAAACGATTTCGACACGTGCACAAAAACATCCCCGAAATGTCGATAGAATATCGGCACGTGTTGATACGGCAAACAGGGGGCTATGGTGAATAAAAAGGTAAAGACTGAAACTCGCAATTAAGATGCCCTAGATCAAATCCCCCATCACTTCTGGGAAATTTTACCTAAATTATCCTTTAATCCTTTTGTTACGAGCGCCGACTATAGTCGTCATCGCATTGTACCGTACCTGTAAAGTATCTCTTGATTACACTGGCCCATATTGGATTAACCCCTTGGGTACCAATTTATTTGAAAAAAATTCTTGCGTTTGAAACGGATTTAATTTGCTGGTGTATGCAGCAGTATATGAAGGCAGTAGACTTGGTGTGAGAATTCATTTATTTGCGCGATATGATGTACATAGATTAGTAATTAGTATTGTAAATCGAATCTAAATACATAAAAGAAGCAATATGAGAAAAAAAACATTATTCAAGGGATCACAAAAAAAAATATATGCAAGAGATCACAAAAATCCATTCCTCGGGCAATTCTTCACTGGTACATCCACTATAACTACTCGATAAGCGTCTGGTGCGTGTTTGGAATCCTGATAATATTTCACTATCATCATCCCTTTCTAGTTAAATATTGTTTTTGAAATTTTCATCTTGTAATTCACTATAGTTATCATCATATTGCTCAAAGTCTTCACTTTCATTAAAATCTTCGTTATCACTTTCGTAAAATATATTACTTATATCTGACATTTTGGGGTAGTATATCACAAGCAAGGTTCACTGAAGCACTAGAAGTAACGTTCTCTTATAACTGTTAAAACTCACTCTTGCCAGGAATAACATTATTCACGTTTAATTTTGTTCTAATTTTCATGACGAATTATACTCGTCATCCGTTTTTTAGGCAAAGCAAGTGCATGACGAAGCTTAGTCGGCAAATGTACCCAAGAGGCTAATCCAACTCAAAGTACATTTTGAACATACGTAATACAATTTGGCCGCAGAGACGAGCTTTTGATTTTTTTTATTCGGCAGTGAAATATTTGTACGATAAGAAAGTGTTGTAATCAAAAATCTTTTTTGAGATGTGCACAATTTTGTGGCAGCTTTCCGGCGGAGCGGACTCCCGTAACGAAAGGGTTAATATAGCATAGCGTCGGTTATTCGGAACCCACCTAAAGCAGTGGGTCTTAGTAAAAATGACAGCTGCAACAGTCGAAGCCGAGAAAAGACAACTACGAAATTGGGCACTATGGTAAATAAGGAAGTAAAGGCTCTAGTTTCCAATCGGTGGACTCGCGTTCAAATCAGCCCTAACAAACTTTTCCTAAATTATTACTTAGCATATTATACCTCGCACAAATAGAGAAGTCTTGCGGTATAGTGAGGGACCAGAAACAAGGCACTTAGGATGGTAGGGGAGATTGCTCTCGCTCCGCCTATCCCCGCCATGTCGGTCCTGGAAACCTGAGGTCGACGAATGACAACCGAAAACAAAGCACTTCTTTCGTCGATCACATGACGACGCAACGAATGTGCTAGTCTCTCGGCCGATAGCGCGTCAAAATCGAAAATGCGTGAGGTAGAGGGATGTCCCTAACCGTCGGGCGAATCAGAGCAAATTACCCCTCAAGTTCCTTGTTTCTGGTCCCTCACTATAAAAGGCACAGGGTAAGGAAAGCGTGTCGTTCGTACCGCCCATCCCCACCATGTCGGTCCAGAAAACCTGAGATCGACGAATGACAACCCAAAATAAAACACTCCTTTCGTCGTTCACACGACGACGCAACGAATGCGCGGCTCTTTCGGCCAATAATGCGTTAGAATCGAAAATGACGCCAGAAAGAGGGATGTCTCTATCCGTTAGGCGAATCAAAACAAACCGCAAGCCAGAGGACTTCTCTATTTTTACGAGGTATCTATCTTCGGTGTTTCAGAGCCCATCTAAAGTAGCAGGTCTCAGGCGAAGTAACCGCCATAACAGTTGAAATCACTGATTGGAAGTCCGAGTCTGTATCTCCTAAACCACCGTAGCACCTTATTTTGTATTTGTATTTCTCCGGCTTCGACTGTTACGATGGTTATTTCGCCTGGCACCTACTGTTTTATGTGGGTTCCAAATCACCGGGGCTACGATATGATAAATAATTCTTTAGGAGAAATTTCTGCGGGGTCAAATTCCCCATCAGCACTCGGATATTTGTACTAAACTATTTAATATAACACGGCGTCGGCGATTAGGAAGCCATCTAATACGGTAGGTCCTAGGTGAAATTACCACAACGGTCGAACCCGAAAAAGTACAGTGCAAAAAGAAAAAGGCAGATTTACGGGAGATTTTTAACGATACGCGTTGCGGCAAACAGAAGACCACGGCATGTATTTCCTGCGGTACTTTAATACCGTCGTATCGTAAAGTAAATTTTATGGAAAACGTCGCGAAGGCACTCAGTACTTAAAAGAGTATATATGACTGGCCACTTTGCGAGTCCTCTCGAGTGACAGTGCTAACTAAGCAGCGTTTGTGTTGGCAAATTTTTAGTTCACGTTACACGGCCATGGATTATCGCGAAAGTTATATCAATACAGAGAAGTAGGCAGAAGACTTCGCGATTTGTGTTTCCTGTTATCTATTAGCCTCGGATAAACTGAAACGGAAGACACATCTTGAAATAGATGCTTTACATTGTCCCTCTTTATTTTCCCACGAAACTTGAGCTTTTAATCGGTTACTGAATTTTAGTCGGCGGTACTTTAACAATCATCCGACCCTTAAAACAAATTCACGGTAAAGCCCCTAGGGTCTTTTTTGACCAGTAGTCTATTAACCAGTTAACTATGGCGCCCTCGTTGGAGAGCGCGCACCGTTTTGTGTCGCCAAAATCGAGCCATGACGAGTATACTCGTCAACCACAGAGTAAGTTGAGCTGATAAGATATTGGATCAACAAGATGGGTGTATTTTATAAAATTGAAAATTTTATTACTAAATATACTCGTCAATACACAAAATCGTGCCACTTCTCCATGACGAGTATACTCGTCAATCACAGTTAACTGGTTAACATTATGCCGTCCGCGCGATAAATCAAGATTGTTTCGTTTGGCGCTGGCGCTTTTCGAATTTGTCGAGAAATCATAAAACGTCGCGTTTTACTAATAACAATAAGTTACAATTCTCTTCCGCAATTTTCATGAAATTTCGAGGATATGTAGCGCATTGCAGTACATGATACAGGCGATACTTTGCAACAATTTGTGATTGTGAGATAGCCGCGGCGGCTTTGCGAAATAATAGGCAACTGTCTTAACCCTTAACGAACGAGCGCATTTTTCTAGAACAATGACCAGTAGATCGGCGGAATAAAAAAAGTAAACAATTACTTACATATTTTTTGAGTGTGGTATTTCTCCCCATAGTCGCCTATGTGAATACCAGGTTGTTTAGTACAAATATCACGGCATGCCGCCTGTATGGCAGCATTCGATTTTCTTGGAATATTGATAATGTCGCGAATATGGCGGCATTCGTTCGCTAAGGGTTAAAATTTTAACGTGACACCAACGTGGTGTCACCGGCATTTGCCCGCATATTTTCGCACGATACCAACGTGGTGTCACCGGGCGGCATAGTGTTAAAAGAACAAACTTTTTGATTTAATTTTTCTTTATGATAAGTTTATTGCCAATCATATTTATTCGCTGTGTAACATTTGTCTCGATATGGATCAAAAAAGATTCCAGGGACGGATGAAGGTTAATTAATGTTCCACAGTATTACCGAAAGTGAAAAGGTTTAGATATGTAAATAAATAGAATTTTTTCGGGTTTTCTGAACTTTTGGAAAGCTAGGGAGCAATTTCAATTATTAAGAATTTCTTACTATTTTTTCGGACCCTTTCGGATGAGATTTAAAGAAGACGAATTGATTTAAATCTCATTTACTAAATTTCCTAAGTATAGTGATCTTTCCATTCAAATAATGTTTTCTTATAATAAATATACGATTCTATTTTATTAATCTGAACTTCAAGACACGACTAAAATAAAACACTAACGATTTTTTCTACCCTTCGTCTCGTGAAATTTAGCGTCTGAAATGCTTCACCATCTACAAATTTCTCACATTGAATATTCAGAACTCCAACGTAGAAGTCACTGTTGAAACTACCATTTTTCTGAGTCATTCATTCGATAAACTTTGGTTCCCGATCAATTTAAATCTCACGAGATGAAAATTAATCAAGGAAAACTCACCGCTAATGAAAACCAATATATTAAAAATAAAAATCCAATACATCAGAAATTTAATCGACTTGGAGATGAACGTTTCAATATAGGATTTATAATTCCCGCGCAAAGCATGATTGGAAATGGTGGGAAAAACGAACATGCGACTTTCTCCAGACGCGCGTCAGACGGTTTTTAACCCTTTGGGCGGAGATTTTGTGTACATTGAAAAATAATCATTTATTTGGCGATAGCAAGCCGCCATTCTTCATTAAACAAGAGAAATCATATTTTAACCTTTTGCAGTCCTATGTCGAGGTGTACTCGACCTAGCTTTTTTCACTTCGTTTTATTTTCTAACGAATTAATATCGACTGTTCAAATTCATAATAATTTTGTAATATCACATAAACATCCGTCAGTACCTATAATTATTGCTATCATTCAAAAAAAGGAATAACCAACGACAGAAAATGTTGCGAAATTAATTTCATTTAGCTCGCTACAATCATGACAAAATAATTCGGACCGCAAAGGGTTATCGATTAAATTTCAATTTTTCAAATCTAACTGAGTATATATGCGCCAATTAACTATGATCAAATTTTTTTCTCCGACTACATATATGCACCCACAGTACTCGGAGGATTAATATGATAAGCAGTATTATTATTATCTTTACAGTAACAGCGAAACGCGTGACGCGAACATATCAAAAAATGGATTTTCATAGAAAATCACGAGAAAGACTTTCACGTACAGCAAATCACAATCACGCTATTGTGGAAGTTCTCTAAATAAAAATTTGGAAAAATAGAACATATCCCTTATTTTCCGTTGCACCAATGCATATCGCAATACGATGCAGCTCCTTGGTGCAAATAGTTAAGAATCGGACAATTTAACGAAGCTAATCTCCGTTAATTTACATAAAACTGAATGCGCATCCAAAATAAAATTCTGAATATTTCGAAACGAAGAATAAATGAGTTGGAACGCTTTCATTATCATCGGCACATATAATACTCATTGCCTTATATAAAATACTTCTGCATTATTGTACGCCAGTGTTTCGCAAACTTTTGTCATCATGGAACACTTTTGAAGTTGTACAATTTTTAAAGGACATTAGAGTAAATTTGGTTTACTCTCGTCTGAAATTGAAGCGTTAAATTATTAAATACATAAAAGCACGCCATGTTTCGGCCCTCTCTGACATTAGTTTCAGAATTTTTCGTGAAACACTTGGCGATTGTTTGCGGAACACAGTTTGGGAAGCGCTGCTTCGCACAGAAAATATTTCATCGAACTACACGCAACGTCTTATCTTTGGAAAGACTGTCAGATAAAACTATTCGACCGGTGACATACATTTTCGTCGCGTTATTTTCACGTTTACCGAAACAAACGAAATCACGCTTGGATTTTTTTCAAGCCTCGCGTTTTATCTCTCCAGTGAAAAAAGAGGGCGAACTTCGTATATCTCACGGTGCGACGAGAATCACTAAAAATGTGTAACTTTGTCTGAATTCAATCGAGCTGTAAATTACGACAGATATCGAATAGAAATTCAATGGAGTTTTCGATTAATGGGAGAACTTGCGAAGTCGAACACATCGATTTTGAAGATGCTTTTAAGTCTGGAAACGTTTCAATTTCTTTCCTTAGTACGAAGAGAGTTAAATGAGTCGCTCAGAAGCCAATGCGCTTAAGTCAATTTTTTTTTATGTTTTCTGATTATTGTAAATTTGAATAGAATGAAGTTTATTGTATTAAAATTTACAAAAATCAGAAAGTATCAAAAAAATGGACTTAACCGCATTGGCTTCTGAGCGAATCAAATATCTTTCGCTTGTCCCACTGTTTATATCGAAGTGAATCCTTTAATATTAAAAACAATAATATAGAAATAGTCAAATGAAACTACCGATCGACACTAGTTTCGTTTTTCACACTAATTTTCTGAATATACTGGAATATATGAACCGTTTACTTTGAAAGTGGCATAAGTCACTTCACCGCAATGAAAAATGGTGCTTTTCGTATGATTATAAAAAATCATTCATACTAAGAAAAATATGAGTATCCGAGATAAAAAGTGCAAGTAAATCTGGAAAATTGGCACCAATATTTTGAATCCAGTTAAAACGCAAACCCTTCGATATCTCGATTTAAAGAGAAAGCGACTTATGCCACTTTCAAAATAAACCGCGTATACACTTCGTATTGAATATATTTCAACATGTTGTAATTAGTGTGCAATAATTATAGAAGTATTTATACTTCAGGAATTAAAAGAGATATTACCAAAGTTAGTAACATTGACAATTGGCAGAAATTAAGAGGATAGCTTTTGAGATCTTATATCACTGCTATTTCATAGGACCTCATTAAAATCAATGCTTTCGAATTTATGAATTCCCCTTAGAAATATCTCAACTGTATCAATGGCGGAAGCTGTGAATTAATATATTAATTTTCCGTCAGATAAAATTGAAATCAAGTGAAAATTGTATAGTATCATTTAGTACTCTGCGTAACATATTTCATTGGAACTTGATTATGAATACTCTATATATAGGAACCAACATGCTCGTAAAAGTTGCGGAAAAAGATTCTTCGTATTTTAGTGTAAAAATGAAACAAGGTGTTTCATATTTGAAATGAAGATTATCAAACTAAATATATGTCGTTTTGTTCGGCTACCTTTAGCCATTAATGAGGTAAAGTCATAATCCCGACACTTTAATATTTTTTTGATTTCTAGGCAAAAAGTTTGTCTCACTTTTGCGTTAAAACGCGAAGAAACGTTTTTCCCAACCCGATATATATTTTTGGTAATCAGCATGAATTAGACAAAGATTAAGGCGGGGACATTTCATAAATCTGAGAAAGGGCTACAAGTTGTAATCTCTCCTCGGAAATACGTGTATTTGACCTCTTTCACATTAAAAATACATGTCACAGTAAAATACAACCGAAAAATTTCAAAGTATCAAAAATACGGTCAGTATGAAGTATCTAAAGTACAGTGATCCAACGTTACTTACAATTTGACGCGACAATTTCGCGAGAGAACATTCGAACCAATTGTGAAAAAGATCATGCTCACTAACTAAACGTCTGTAACATTCCCTGTTTTAAATTTGATTCAAATAACGCGATTCACTGCCTCTAAGCACTCTTAATAGAATTCAAATGTGAAAACGTTTCACGTACTTATCTCGATGTCTTACAACTGCCGAAAAGATTGCAAAATATTATAGAAGGTACACCGTGCCGTGTAAGCGCGTCGTATTTGTGATTCGCGGTCGTTGTTTCGCGAAAACATGGCGGAGCCAATCGGAAGGAAGGAAGGCATCTCTCGCCGGCAGTAGCCGATTAAAGTGTCTCTAGCACGTTGCGTGTCGATTCGTTCGAAGGAACGGTGACGCATCTCGCTCGAAGAGTGCAGGGAACCCAACGTAAATACAAAAACAGGGCGGCACTATGATGCATGTAGCTTACGTGCGCATTATCAAAACGTTTTATATGATGCATTAAAGGAAGGAAAGTGGAAAAGACACGATGCCAGTCGCATGTCCCACTTCTCCCTTTTTCCGATGCTTTTAGTTCAAACGTATGTAATGATTCGTGCTCAACGAAGATTAAGATCGGTTCGGAGAAATATTTTTTCAAGGTTATTAATTGAATGATAGAAAGAGAATATCAACTGGACCGAATAATTGTTAGGATAGTCGATCGGCTCTGGATATTTCGATCGACAGAAATAGAAAATTAATTTTGTTATGTTTGCACGCGAAAAAAAGGTTTGATTAGTATTTTTAATATCAGTTTACTCAAGTTTGAGTCTAATGTAACACTGCTCGTATCCTATTGATGAAATGCGTGTAGAAACCGTTGCGCATTCGATAGTATGGTCGATGCAGTCGGATGGATAGAAAGTATTGTGGCAACCCTGCATGTATACTAGTTAGGATTTTTCGAGATGCATTCTCTTAAAAAACCCAAAGAGAGGTCGAAATCCTCCATTTTTCTCTCTGATATTTTATTATTTTGTTATGTATGTCGTGTTCATAGAACTTAAGAGACAGGAGGGTCTTAAAATCGAGGAAATAATTTACGATAAAACTTTCAAATTGTTTGCAATAATTTGAAGATTCAAATTTAGCCGAGGAATTTACAAAGTCTTAAGTGCTTCCTTCAATTGCCTGTTAAAAGGTCAAGACTTAAGCTGACAGGTTATGCAATCTTATGCTTGTTCAGGTATATTTAATTAGCAGCCAATTTTTCCCTTCTATTTTCAAGTGAAATTTCAACTGAGACCTTTAACATTCTATCTCAGTTAATGATTGAAAAGCAGCAATCTTTACACGTTCTTGGCATACTATTCAACTACACATAGCATGAACATGTTAAGCAAGTTGTCCTGCAAATTTGTTGTCCAAGTGACAAACTTAATTTTTCCATGCTACAATGTTAACATTAACTGTATAGAAAATTGATACCAATATTTTCCTTTCCCGGGCTCAACAATAGCAAAAGATTGCATAACTATACTTTGCGTTCATTACATTTGTAACTCACTATTACAGTTTACATTCATGCAAAATCAGGTGGATTCAATAAGACTTTAAGTTTTTCCAATAGTACATTTTATATGATCATATTATTAAACAAAGGCTTTTTGTCATATTTGAGTAGAATAATAACATTTTAAGTAGGAAGTGAAATCATCTCAGTACTCTATGTACTAAGGCAAGTTCTCATGCCAAGTTATCTGATTTGTTTTAGCACATATCACCTGCTCATACGCTTGCCCTTTTATATTTGTGTGCATAGAAAAATAATACTTTATAGCATTCGATACCAGAGAATGTACTTTACAATAAATAATAGGTTATAAGGCCAGTTAATAAAAAACAATATGAAAGAATTGCACATAAGACTTGTAACAGCTATCATAAGTGTGTACATCCTAACATGTAGATTTAACTTCTAAAGAATAAAATCCAAAGTTTTAAGTGTTTAACCATATTGTAACATTTCTTACTGGATGTAATAATAAATTCTGTATGAACTTTATTGACTTACCACCACCAGAGTTCCAGCAATTATCAGTCATCCCTGTTTATCCATCTGCAAAGTTGGCACTACATTATTACACTGATATCCAAGTTGTTCAATTACATCACATCACAGATGTCTGCCAGAAATATGCACCCTCAATGCACTTTTCATGAGCTCCTTGTAACCGATATGTAAGCTCTTAGTTTTGTCGAATCGCGTTACACCAATGAGAGCACCTGTTTCATTATTGATCTCACAACACTTTCTTGATCATGGAATACCAAGTAAATTCAAGGGATCGTGTATTCGCACACTTGCAACCGCTTTTGTACAAATGATTTTCACGAATGGATGATGTCTGCGAACAGCCAATTATAAGGAATTTTCAAGGCAATGCAAATGTAATTATGACAAGTCATATTAATATGCATCTATGTAATTTATGCATCTTAGGTATCAGATCAGAAACCACGAACAAATGTTAACATTTGGTATTATATATATATATACATATATTTCACTTTATTCTTGTCCTCCTTAGTATTTGATTTGGATACTCCATTTTGCTGATTGACAATACTAATATAAATATTGATACATATAAATACAAATATTGTCTCTTTATTTTATATAGTTAAGAAACTATTTGTACTTAATACACATTCAATGTAGGATTATTATTTATTACTTGGAGTAAAATATGTAGTAATTAAAGTAAAAGAAAAAGAAAATGATAAATTAACGTAAAATTATTTGTGCAAGATATACATAGAACTATGAAAAAATTTGTTAATTAAATAGGTGATAATGTACTCCTGTCATACATCATGAAATTCAATTTTTACAGAAAAATATCTGTTCAAAATTTCATACATTTGTGACAATATTCGTGTGAAATTGATTCTATATATGTACCTGTATCAAATTATCAGTCATAAAACTTTCTTTAAAAATACGTTTCGAACGTTACGGGTAAACTATGACTTTCGATCGAAAAAACGAAAGAAAATATTCGCTTCTTTTCTTCTCTCGGCGGAAAAATGTCTTTGCTAATACTCTGATTTGCTTAGCACCAGTGTTTAGAAAAATGATTGCACTGCCATATTAACCCCAAGGATACAAAGGACAAACAAGAGCACATCCAAAGGAAGGATGATCGGCTAAACGGCATCGCCGAATATGATAATATAAATCTAACAGATCAGTGTCGGGCTTTAATCAGACATTGAAATGGCGAAAATTCGCGTAAATAGGAGTAGCCAAACGAATACTAAGGAGAGGTTATGAAACCTCATAAATAAAAGAAGTCGTACGGCAAAAGCAGAACGATATCATAGAGCGGATCGAGGTTACTTATGCGAATCAAACAAGTAATCAAGACACTTGAAACATAACGATGTACCTGTTGTGCGGTGAAATGCCGTGTCACGGGCACAACAGTCGTTCAAAGCTCGGAACACGAAGTTGAATTTTCTCGTCGCACGATCAGTTCGGCGAGACTTCCCTTGCTTTTTCTCTACGGCGCCCAAAGAACGTCCAGTTAGTTTGGCGACTTTGAGGTTACCACGTAGAATCGATAGGAATTTGCTACTGTAGGTGAATCGCGAGGCACTGTTTAGTGAGCACAGAAATCAAAGAGCAGGCCACTCGTAAACTAGGCCTGACATGATGACGGCTCTCACGGAGACACAGGAACGGTCGTGATACGTGATTACGACGGACGACCGAACGCACGGCAATGGGGGGTCTCTGTATTGTCCGTGTGTCTCCGTCTCCTTCCACCTCTGTCTCTCTCTCGGTCGCCCTCTCTCTTCTTTTCTCTCTCCCTCTCCCTCTCCTGTGTCTTCTCTCTTTCTCACTGTCTCTCTCTCTCTTCCTATCTTTTTCACTCTCCTTTGCTACTTCCCTATATATCTATCTTTTTCGCACCGACCAACACAAGGTTAAACGCTCGTCAACGCGAAACGGCACACACTGCCGTACTCGAGAATTTCGGTGCTAGTCCATCACGCGTCTCGTTCGTTCAACGTACCTCGAAATGCATAATAGCACAGTTCCTTCCGTCTTTTCTTTTCTTCCTTTCCCTCTCTCTTTCTTTCTCTTTCTCACTCTGTCTCTTTCTTCCTATCTTTCTTCCCTCGTCCCTTTCTTTCTCGACCTATCTATCTTTCTCTTTTTCTCTTTCACGGCATAGCGCACTTCGCTTATCAGAAGAAAGGGGAAAAACTCATCTGGAAGATGGCCGCCGCTCGCCAGTCACCAATTTATCCCTTTCTCGCATGGCTACTCTTAATCTGAACAACGACGGATGTTAAACACGAGCGGTGCCGACGTTCCCCGTGGACGCTGTACTGACTCGTTACTACGAAGAAGTCACCGATTACGACGATAGCAACGTATATCCTAGACGCCGGCACACATACACACACGTAGTAAATCGTACGTAGTTGCTACTACAGGATAGTAGACGTTTAATTTTTCTCTTTGAGAAGATAGTACAGCACTTTCTTTTCGTTACGTGTAAACACGGGTATACCACGGCACTGCAGAACACCGTGATCTATCACGGCAGAATCACTACAATGAGCGACAGACCGACAGCGTCTCGAAATCACCCCGATTTTCTTTCGCATGTACTCAGCGACAGTGACGTCGCTTCACCATGGCGCTCGTACGAGCTCCTCCGTCTCACTCTAACTCGTTGCTCTCGTACTCTCGTTGGTCTCGTTGGTCTCGTTCGCCACCTTACGGCTTCGGCTATTATCGGTGAGCTACGATGTTTATTCGGCGCACCGGCCGACGCGGTCGACGCGGTCGACCAGTCACGGCCCGTGCCGAGCGTGCCGAGATCATCCCCGTCTCTCTTTCTTGCAATCTTGCGATTGCTTTGCAACTTTTAAACTCCCTTTCACACTCTTGTATTTCTTTCCTTTCTGATACGCGCCCGCATATTCTTACGACTAATCATCGTCCTTGAAGCGATGCCAAGCAAAAGATATACCGAATCTCCGTGATTTCGATGTAGTAATCGTAAGGTGCGAATAAAACTTCTTAATAGAAAGTGGATTCGCAAATTCCCGCGTTTCCTCAATGGCATAATCGCGGAAATGGAACGTTCGCCATCAATTTTACTGTGACGCTTTACGATAATCTTTCGTATAATACGACATTAGATTGAGATTCATCGCTTAATGTGTCAACACATATTTCCACGTGTTTTTAGAGCTTTTTACGGCAGTGTTTCTAAACGAATCTAATGCTACCGTATCTTGATGTTTGCGAAGTCTGAGATATGTTTACATTGAAATTAAATATTCAATTGAATTCGTGGAACGTCCGGAAACTTTACAAGAAACTGTACCTTTATCGAAAATATTAATATGGAATTTCGGTATTTAAAAGAGCTTGGATTTTTTTTCTCTTAAATTCACTTTAATGAGATTCCTACCTATCTTCTTTTTTACTTCCGTAAACTATTTATATCGATTTATATTTACTTGCACGACATCAATATATTTAAATAGAATGCGATGTAAATGGACTCTTTTAAGTATTAATACAGATCGTAATTATGGTAAAGATAAACAAATGAATCGCAGAATAGCGTGCTAATTAGAGCGTATTAAATATTTCACTGACGATAATTAATAGTTTTGCTTTAATATCTATATTTATATAAATCGGTTGAAATTGAAAATGGCATTCATTTTTTTAGACGAAATTAAAATTAAATAAATATATTGCAAAATATTTAACTATTAAATAATTTTTCGTAACTCTAATATTCATTATTTTATACGCATATATTAATTTTTCTTCTCTTGCATAAATTCTTTATTATGCTTTTAACTAATTTCATTTATAATAATTCTCATTGTGATAAAAATAAATAATTGTTTTAGGTGTAAAAAAATCAATGTTTTAAATCGGACGTGAAGGTATGTTTTGAGATTTATTGTAATATTAAATAACTGCTATTATTACCGCATTTAATATTAGTGGGCGAAAATTATTTTATTAAAAACAAATCATCGTTTGCTTTCTAACATGATGTAATATAAAAAAAAGGTGGAAAAAATGAGTACATCGTCTGTATTGCGATAACTCCACGTAGTTACAAGTACAATTACAATCGCTACTTATAAGTACCTCATTATTTAAAATGTAATTATACAAATACACAAAATCACGATAATTCGTAATAATTCGTTGCTCGTAAAACATTCAGGTATTTTCAATGTTCTTTTAATAAGAGCAAACAATAAAAACTATTACACATTGCACTTTAATAACACGAAACAACGAAAACTATTGTTCCACTTTTATCTTTAGCAAAATCCTTGTTTCTCTGTCATACCAGTAACTACATCCTCATAACAGCTTACACGTAATACGTATAAAATCATTAGATTCAAATCATTTCGTCCTTGAAATATCAATGACTCTATTACGACATTTTAACAGTTTGTTGCAATGAATTAAAGAAAATTTGCATTAATTGCATTAGGTGTCGGCGAGGGTGAATTCATTGGAAATTTCAATTCGATACACATATATTACTCCGTTTCTCTTAAAATCGATAAGTGAGGTTACGATAGTCGTATAATAGGATACAACGAGTTCTAAATGAAATCTATTTACTACAATGAACTCCTCTACAGTTTTTTTAAGCTGTATAAACTTTACGTTATAAACATAGAAAACATACTCAACTACTTAACAGGATATATATCCCTATATAGTACTATTTATTTTTACTCCCGGCATTGCAATATAAATTCAAAGCCTTGGTAAAGATTGCCCATCGATTTTTGGTTTTCCATCTCTGCCATAAAGTTTTATGTACCACACGACAACTTCGATTATGATGGATTCTTTTGTAATAGTAAATTGAGTGTACCTTCATCTTTGTGTAACATCAAAAAAAAACTTTCATGTGAGTGTGTATATAAGTATATCTAATGTAATATTATTTTGTAAATAATTTACATTACAAATATATACATATACATATACGCACATGCTCTTAAGATTGTTCGTTCGTCTCTTTTTATTTTTCTTTTTGTGATATTTCGTAATATTCACTCTCTTATCGATATATCATTTTTAAGTCAATCTGATAACTTTTATTTCCGTAGTTTTGTATAGGGTTTCGTAAATACATCTGGATTAAGTATTGAACTCTTTATAAAGCATATCAGTCAATTTGAAATTGTTGATATTTAATTGATTTTCATAAAAAATATATCTCAATTCATTTCAAACTGTAAATAAATAAGGTGTCATTTTTATGATACTTTTTTTACGAATAAAAAATAGATCGAAACGTATAATCAGGAAAAAAAAGTCATGTTATCACATCTATGAAACCCTGTTTTATAGTTAAATATTATTAAACTCATCAGAATTCATTGTACATTTATCTTCGTCCTAATTATCTAGCTATAAATAAATACATGTTGTGTACGTAATTTCGTCTATACAAATGACTAACGAACGTATGAAATCAATTCGTAAAACATAATGTGTATTTGATGTAGTTAGCAACATTATATTATTTATATCTAATTTTGTTCAATTTCATATATTATAATATGAAATTTTCATAAATTAGAGTAATTTCCATACCGGCAAGTTTGGCACAGATTTAAATAAATAAAAATGTTTCTTATAATCTGATATAAAAAATCACGTCACTGAACAGTCTTACTTAAATTATTAATCCCTATAAATTAAATATCACATTTTTGTAAAAATTTAACAGATCACTGTACGTATTGTAAAATAATGTTTCAACAATAAATTAAAAGTAATAACTACGATCCTATGATGAGATGAAACATAACAGTAGGCAATGCATTTTTTTACTGTATAAAACTGTAAGAGAATTTTTTAATTTTATAAACTCTGCATGCATGTATTACATAATGCAGTTTTAACGTCAATGAAGGAATTCTGCATCGACCGATTTGTTAAGACACTGGACCAACAAAATTGAATAATCAATGTACAAAATGCATTTCCTACCTTCATTCAACTTAAGAATTATTAGTGTATGTATTTTTAAACAAGTATTAATATATGTATACATTAATACTTGTTGCACTATGTTATAAATCTATATACTTATTACGAGCATAAAATCTAATTCTGCTACCTTTTCTTCAAACTGTTACAAATATAATAAGTAATTTGCTATGATCAATTGCTTTTAAAATTACAACGTTTCACTAAATTTGTGTCTCAAATTTTGTTCTGTTGAAGGAAGCTATTATAAAAAGGTATTTGTCCTGTTTTTTTGTTTTGTATTATATCATAAACAATAACCTACTGTTATAAACCACTAATATTTGAAGGACTTTGGGTTCATGTACTTTGAATAAAATAAAGTATTTTAGTGATTTTGTTACTTTCAGTTTTATAAAAAATAAATTAAAGAATGTGTTTATAATATTTTAAGTAGCAAGATAAATTACATCGTATATTTATTAATGCTACATTTTTTAAGCTCCAGTAAATCTATGCAATAGAAATTTTGTATTACTGGATACTTATAGCAATATAAGTTACTTAACATATGTCGTTTTTTATTAAAAATGAAAAACTTGTAACTGAAAATTGTAACGTACGAGGCAGAATATTTTTTTGGCAATACTCAAAGTATCATAAATCGTGTGTTTAAACTGATATGATTATTTAGATATTACTCCGTAACATTTTTATATACAAAATGTAATAATGCAGGTACTTTCTAATTAAGAGTCTTTTTTTGTATAAATAAACAGATAACACATCTGGATGTTTGATAATAATTATAGATGCTATCTTGGCAAGAAGTTTTACTACATTCTATGAAATTCATTCATACGTTGTAGGTATGAAGTAAAAGCCAAAGATTAAAAGCAAAATAATCGTAGAAAATAACACAGTTTTGAAACACAATATACATAAAATTCATAAATTAATTAAACACAACATTAGAGAAATCTTTTTATATCCTTTTTTTCTCAAGCTCTATATCACATTAATATATTCCATTGTACATGCACAGTTAAAATGTTTTCAGTGCAATACTTATTTTCCAACACAATGATCTTTTTATCTTACCTGAAATTATTCGGCTTTGTTGTAATTTGACTTCTTTATTTAACGATACCTAGTATAATGTAATAAAATTATTTTTGTTCTACTACATCCATTTATGCAGCAGATATAACATTATTTCTTTAGCTGATTGTTGAAAAAGGTTTTATAGCCTTGCAACAAAATTTGCAAACTCTTACGATGTTTCATGTTAATCTATAGCAACTTCTAAATCCGTGTTATTAGTTGTTACGTTCATCTCTTCATCTTCAATGGCTGTTTTATCAGTCACATTTGAAAGAGTTTGGTGTATATTGGGATTCTGATTATCAGTTTTCCCTTCATCCACCGACTGAACTGTTGTCAGTGTACTCCACCAATTCGAAAAAGCTCCCTTAGCTTGCGAAATTGCACCACCTTACAAATATTACGGAATAAATTACAATCGTACATTGTTAAATTCTTTATAAATATTATTTATAGAGAAAGAATAGGTTCACCTTACCAACAGCTTTTCCTGTTGTTGCTACTGCTCTTCCAGTGGATGCCATAGCCTGATTTAACTTTCTGCCGCTCTCAGTATTTTGCATTGTACTATAGTAAAAATGTTGAATTTCTTATACTTCATTGTTTCATTTGTCCGATTGTTCAATATATTATATAATAACACTTACTGCGATAATCGTAATTTCATATCTTGCACTGACAATTGTCCCGCAAATGGGTGACCAGGTTCTACATTATTAATCTCTGGTTTATTACAACTGCTCCACATTTTATAATTATTTGTAGTACGCCATGCGGCCATAAATGCGGAATTATAATGATCAGACTGACGAGTATCTTGTTGCATAGAAGTTCGTAGCATACTCAATAAATAAACTCGAAATTGAGTTCTAATCCATTCGTCCCCGCCTTCCCATCCTACCCCATCTAAGAAAATATCTTTACGAGGTTCGGCTACATGCCTAACTACGTAATCTGCAAATCTCAGATCTTCAGTCGTAAGATGCAACTGCCGTCTTAATTCCGGATCAGTAGCTTCTATTCGTGTATTTTCAACCTTACACAAATTATATATAGAAAAATTGGTCAACATTGTTACGGTACGCAATCAGAAATTAATATTCTTAAAATTGAATTACTTGAGCTCACCTCGACTAATACATCGATAAGTTGTTTCTTCTGCTTAAATAATACATTTGTTGCTCCCACAATATAACCTCTAACGTTAACATCCGCCAAAAGATCCAAATATGGTAATGATAGATACGGTAAGCATAAGTAACCCTAAAAAAAAAGAGAAATACAATTATATCTGGTGTTTTTCGATTTGTGCTAAACTCATTTCTGTTAGTATACCTTTACAAATAGATTTAATGGTAATCCACAAAGTTCTGGATTTATATGAGCGATCTGCGTAATATTATTTGTTAAACGTGCATCTGAAAGTGCATCATTGCTTGTATCACGTGGTAAAGTATTGTCCGTGTCTGCCGCACCTAATGTAATTGTATTTACACTCTGCACTCTGTGTACATTATCATTCGGCTTTGGAGAATATGCAGAATTACTTTCATCTATATAAGATTCTGTACATTCCTGTGCTGATTCAACTTCAATAACCTTCATATTTAAATTTTCAATCTCGTTGTTGTTCTTTTGTAGTGTTATATTTCTAAACCCATCCATACATTTACCCTCCATACTTTCGATAGTTTTGTTATCATTTATACACAATGAATTTCTATTGGAATTATCATTGGCATGTTCTTGAACAACGTTCGATATGTTGTCTTTAATGGCATTTGCGGAGGATAGACTATTGTCAATATTGTTTACCGGAATTTCTTCCTCATCGAATGTCGGTATCGGAGACATTGGTCGGGATGGCCTAAAAAAAATTAAATTTACATATGATTTTGAAGCTATAATATTTATGGATTCATTTAAATATCCAATACCTGACGCATGCAGCTTGTTGCAGACCATGTTCGATCATACCAGGGTATAATGACAGTAATGTTAATATTGCAGCACACAGCGGTTGTACCGGTGACTGATAAAAGACTATTTTTTTTTCCAATAAAAGTAATTTAAATAATAAAAGGACTTTATGACGAAACTGTAATATAAAATCCCTGGCAGATAAACCTACAAATACAAATTTTCATTGTTTTAAATGTTATTATCTGTAACCTTTACTATTATTATTAAATATTGCATTTTGTAGTATAAAAGAAGATTGCTATTAATAATAATTACCAACAAAGACTTGTGGCGGTATTTGACTCTCGCTACTCATACACGAATTAAGATGATGATAAGTATCTTCCAGTAATGAAACTTTACTGAAATCTCCTTCTTCAAAATATGCATGGGTTATCAATGCCATTTTGACTTGAATGTGACCATACAATGGTAATGTGCTTAATACGCAAACCGACTTCTGAACGGTTCCTCTAGTTATATCGGATGTACGATTTTTTAATTTCTGAAAGTTTATAATACTTATAGTAGGCAACCGAAACTGATAGTGTTTTATATAAAAGTATGCAAGTGTGTATTACTTAAATAATATTTGCATAAATCATTTTTTATATAAAAATTCAGCAATAAAGTATATATATTTGCTTTTACATACGAATCATACCGTTCTATTTATAAATTCGAAGACAATGAAACAATCACTACGTTAAACTTATATTAGACATTTATATAGTAAAATTAGTTTCACAAAAGCATAATGGCATTAAAGAAAATAAAGATAAACCTATTTACGTGTAATTTAAGTGCTAAATACTTTCTCACCTCGACCGGTATTTGCCTAAAACATGAAATACCATATATTGTGCGTTTTGAATCACTTAAACTGGGTAAGTGAAAGTAAACGGTATCTTCATCATAATTGTGAGATCCATCAGGTAAAGCAAGGGTTGGTAAATATTTCCAACCTAATGGGCATTCATTTGGAGCACCAGGCACCAAAGGTGGAAATGAATATTCAACCTACCAATGGAAAAATGCTGTTTATGAATACTGTAGATCGTAAACAGTCTATAATCTTCATTTATGTGTAACGTGACTATGAAATAAAAACAATCACACTCATTAAAATGAAAATGATAACAAGTATTGCTTTAAATAAATGTTATTATCATAAGATATGCACAGCAGATTGCAACATTTTATCTATAAGCACTGCATATTTAAGTAGGAATTCCAACGAAAACTCAAAGATACAGTTGTTTATAACATAATATTTGATTCCATAAAGTCATATTTTGTGTATTGTATCAAAAAGTTGAATGTGTTGATTTATTAAAAACCAAACGAAATCGTAATCGTACGGTACACCTGCAATTTACCAACTTTTATAATTTCCAATTATACATTAGAACAATTAATGAATCGCAAAAAGCATACGTCACTGTATTGAATATCGATACTGTACACTGAAACAGAAGATTACAGATTCTTCCGGAACGAATGACAGTACTTACTTGACACCCCTTTTTGTGATGGAATCCGACAACAATCACATGAAGTATCGGTCCCACTGATTCCGCCATATCTGCACAGTATACGTTAAATAAGATACCGCACGATATATCGCTTATTTGTTGTCCTTAATTAATTTCTTTCATTTCAAACATGTAAAAACACCCCTTTCTATGGCAGACGAACTAATAGTAAGCGCACGGCTTGACATGCGCCGTCGATCCACCATGATGTCAATGTTCATGCCTGCCAACCCGTAAATGAGATTGCTTATACTGCCTTACAACGAACGCAGAGTTTCTACTGTGTCTGACCACGGATAAAGTGATTCTACTTAGAATGGACAATGCTGTCCTTTTCTACTGACTGTTGCTATCAGAATATCACGAACTACTAGCAACAAATTCTTGATTCTGCGTAAATATTTCGAATTTTAAAAATAGAAAAAAATACAAATAAATTGTAAAATAAAATCTCAACAAACGACATTTTTTAATTTTTATAAGTAATTCTGTTTCTTGCACTGCCTATTGTCCAACGTTCACAGATGCGGAAATGAGTAAAAAAAAAAAAGACTAAAAGTTGGATATTAACTTCAACAAAATTCTCCTTATTTTTTATATATTTCGTAAAATTGTAAGTTATCCTAGTCGTTTTCCTATCTACACAGTCGAAAAACATTTGTTTACATCGATGATTAATTACAGATGAACATAACAGATTTATGTAAAGGGATTTCTTCTTTTTCTTTTTTATTACAATTGAATCACGACATCTCAATAGTGTACAAGTTTAGGAAGTAAAAGGGGTTACAATTTTACAGCTTACAGCGATTTAAAATTTTATCCTAGTGAATTCCTTGTACCACATTTATCAGCTGTAATGTACTTCGAATTTTTTTTTCGAATTAAGAATTCTTAAAATATAACAAACATCAACAAAACGTTATATTGGCAACAAACATTACCACTTTTGTAGTGACTCATCTTCGCCAATTTATAGCCTTGATCCTTTTATAAGTGTGACCTATGTGTAGCAGTGACCTGCGGGACATAGTTCTTAGGATGCTCCGCTTAAAATCACAGGAGCGAAATGCTCGTGGTTGGTCAGAAACATTAAGCTGCTCTCTGCCATCGGCCTCATAGCCGCCTCTCTTCCCCATGCCAAGAAGAAGGAAGGAGAGGAAAAAGATGGGTGAAGAGGGTTGATCCCTGGAAGACGCGCTACCTGCGTACATTGAATCCTCGTGTTCCGTCTGGACCAATAGGCATGCGTAGAACATTACTTGGGAGACCACTTCCACTGGAAGTTACCGGTTTTGGTTGAATTCTACTTATTTCTTGTACTAACTTCTCCTCTGGACTCTTCTCTTCGCCTAAAATTCTTTTCCTTGCCTCTGCATATTCTTGTTCTCTCTGGAAATATTTTTTATATATACATCATAGAAATCTTGGTAATTATACAGATGATGGTCCGTCCCACCGATTTCAATAATTTTTGGATATGTTGCCAAAATCATGATTCTAAGCAACTTTCTCCTATACATGTAACCCCCACTCGGCTTTAGTTTTCGAGATATCGGCAAAAAACTTTTGCTACTTCACATTGAATTTTGCCTATACACGCACGTCCGTGATAACGTGTGCATCAACACGATGCGATCGCTTTTCTACTGTTTCTACGGGGGCAGCTCAGAAACTTTATACCGGGTGGACTCATCAAAACGCTAGCTCATAAGAATGTGCGAAAAATATAATTCCAATGCTTAGTCGGGACAGCTGTCGACAATCATCTCTAAAAACTACCTGAAACCAACACTAATTTATCTTCTCGTTACAGACACCTTTATTAAACTAAATGATTAAGGTTAGTAAGATGTGCATAACAGGGTACCTCCCCCGAAGAGTTTGGTTTAATAAAGGTGTTTGTAACGAGAAGATAAATTAGTGTTGGTTTAGATTAGTCTGTAGAGATGGTCGCTGTTAGGCAGCCTCACTAAGCACTGGAACTATTTTGTCGCACATTCTTATGAGGTAGCTTTTCGACATGTCCACCCAGTATAAAGTTTCTGAGTCGGATGCCGCAGAAACAGTACATAAGCAATCGCACTGTGCTGACGCACACGTTGCCACGAATGTGCATGTGTAGGGAAAATTCAATGAATAAGGAAAATTACATATATAGGAAAAAGTTGCTTAAAATGATGATCCTGACAACATATTAAAAAATCATCAAGATCGGTGGGACGGACCATCATCTGTGTAGCTACCAAAATCTTCTCCAATGGTAAATTTTTAAATTATACTATGTAGAATTTCTAAACCAATATACACGTTATGAAAATTTTAAAATATACGATTTCTTCAGTTTGAACTTATCTTGCATATTGGTTAACCATAATAATTTTTTTTCCAGGAAAATGGGAAATCATCTCATTCTTATAACCAAACATTGAATATTTTTAGCTTAAACAAACATTTACCTGTTTTAAAGATTTGATAGGTTGTTTTGGTTTATCTCCATTTACTAATGGCCCATCGCCGCTACCTTGAGAATCTCTGGTAGGTCTTTTTAATATCTTTACCGTTGGTTTTGGAGGTACATACTGAGATCTCATACCATCCTCACCCAGTATTATCATCCTTGTATTCGTATTGAGATTGGTTCTGAAGCTAAAATGTTATAACAAGAAATTATTTTGATATTAAATTATTTAAAGTTACAATCAACCATTCTAGGTATAGGACTGACATGTTATCGCAACATAAATTAGTTCAAAATATTTTCATTATTTGTCTGTTGTAATGTCGGTTTACAATAACTTTATTACATGTCTATCGGTATATGCTGTTATCTGTTGCAGCCTAGAAATATATTTTATAACATTACGTATTTGTTTTATCTTCATTAGTTATGTTAAAGAATCATTCCTCGGTTCAAACATATTTTACATTCATACATGAAGTATTCTTGGGAAATATTTGTTTGTACTCTGTAAGAATCTCCACGTAACCATCATGATATTAATCTCTCTAAACCTACCTAGAAGATTCTATTTCTTCTAATGCTTCTACTGCATTTAACTGGAGGGCATCCAACTTTTTGTCGAGAGCCTAAAATCCATTGCAATTCCAGTATTACATTATTATAAAATAATAAGAACTAACGATACAATTTACAATGATTACTTTGCATTATAATTTTGTAAGTATCTAGTTTAAATATAAACTAAGAATATTACTTTCAAAAACTTCCAAGATATTAGATTCACAGTAAACACAGGTGTTCTTTTTACATTTAAATTTTACATTCAATGTTATTCATTCTGCTTTGTTATGTTTACATGTAAATAAATATTTTTCAATTACTATCTTATGAAAAGCACGAATGTAAAAGGTTATTCTATGGAATATTAGAAACGATGAGAGACATATTTGCAAACATGAAAAGGGAATATATATGAAATATTCCTAGAAACGATTCGATTCTTTAAGTACAGTAAAGTCAATAACCCTTTTCATTCTTCGTAAGGTGTCCTTATGGGAAGATAATGTACTTTCCTACCACCACCATCAACGGTCACATGGATATTCACTCATTTAATAGAAAACTCGAACACACTTAGGCGAATATAAATACATAGAAAAAATGACGACGATAGAAAAGCAAATCTCTCTCATGACGATAACAAGCGATAACACGTTGCTTTTGATATGTGTACTTTAATGTTAACGATGCCCGTAGAAATCAGCACTTGAAAGAGTTCGTACGTGGTACAGGTTAACACGATTACACAGTTATTAATTTGCCTCTGAATAATACGATCTTGAACGTACGAAAAAAGATGACTTACCCCAGACTCTTCGATCTGTTCCCAACTTTCGAGAACGTCGTCCATAGTTGACATTCTTCCAGCTATATCCTAATCTGTAATTTTTATGAATTACATGCACGGTACTTAATTGTACGGTCCGAGCACGAACCATCGAGGAAACCAGAGAATGATACAAGGCTAGCATATACTCTTGGTAACAGAAAAATTAAAATAGTCGTATGGTAGAATGTTATATCATATTAGCCAAATAAAGAGATCGAACATTTCCTAGCCAAACTTATTACTAGCGCCACATTTAAATCGAATCCTTATTTTTATTTTTGCAAGTTTTTCATCGATGTTCGAATTGATGTGTCACTGCATTTCATTAAGATCAGTCGCAATACATATTTCCCTCGGAATTCTTTCACCTTGTGAAAAGGGATAAGTGTTTTATTTGACTTCCTTTTACATAAATCTAAAGGTATCAGCACTGAATATAGAATTCAGAACGTATCGTATTTGATCCTCCTAGGCACTCATTTTCAGCATTGACATTGTCATTACAGGGGCTCCAAGCTTACATGAGACTTCAATGGACAAAATATTTTCCCGCTGAGCGGTAGGAGGCGGTAGCGTTACAAAAATTTCAATGCCTATTGCTTATATATTTAAGTTATATGCATATTTAAGTTGATGGTTCATAATGAAAATGATAATCTTGATAAGCTTAAGAATTGTTTTAACAGTTTTAATGGTTTTATACAATTATCGGAAACTTTGTTAGGAGAAATTATTTTTTACAAGGCTATAGAATAGTACGATTATTTTTTCTTGTTTTAAAACAAATATTCGCTAATAATCATATGATAATCCTTCCTTAGAATGGTTCGGTATCTTGTATAAAGATATCGCACCTTATTCCAAATAATAACATTAATTAGTTCTACAAGAATTTGAAGTCTAAGAAGAAGTCTAAACATATTGATATTCTGAATTAATAAAGATATACCAGAAATAATTTTTCCTGTACAGTTCTTAATACTTCTCATACAATATTACAATAACCCGTGATATTTTTCCCATTTCACTTTTTGAATAAAATGAAACAGAAATTATTTAAAAATAAAGTAGTATGCATTTGTAGAGGATGCATATGTGTGAGAAGAAATGTACTATATGTATGGATTAATTGCAAAAAGTCTGTTAGAGGCGCAATGATCGCACATACACCTGACAGACGCCTACTACTCAATGGGGAAGTAAATGTGTTGGGTGCAATTTGTTACACGCAAGTGCACGCAAGCTTGGATCCCGTGACTTTAAGTTCCGGGAGGATCGGCAATTTTCATGAAGAATATTTTAAATGTCAATCCTACATATGAAAGCATGAATTTCATTATGCTTGCTTGACATATAATAATATATAACAAGATATATATATTTTTCATAATTGCATCACTGAAGTATATTTCAATGCCTTTAAAAAATGACGGAAATAGATTGGTAAGATATCTACTTGTGTTTATAGCTGATAGAAATTGAACTACAGTTGATAGAAAGTATTGAACTACAAATATTTTTAAGTAGTTACTGTTTAAATGTTTAAAAAGGTACATTTTTTCCTGTATACAGTAAGACCTATTATTTGAACATTGTTTGCAGGGTAGCAAAACCTATGGAATATGGAGCGATACGAATTGCATGTATGGAAGAAGCAACAGATCATCCATTGAAGCCTGTCACTGTCACGGTAAAATAGTTATAAGAAAACAACTATAGAAAAATCTATTATCGTTTCAAATCATATTAATTAACATGTTTATATCAATATAATTAACAATATATATTTTTATCGAATGTTGTAATCTTGCATTTTAATTGGGGGATGTTGCATTATTTGTTTCAATTTTTGACAGCTAATTGATGGAAGAAGTGGAGTTAGACGTAATGTGTTACGAAGCACAAGTACTGGTTCTTCTACTGGGACACCAACACCAACGCACACTCCAGTTCCTGCAAATCCATTGGCTGATCCGCTATTAAGTCATTCCTCCCTCGATGGATCTGATCCTCTGACGCAGTTTGCACGCGAAGAATTAGATCCCCTGTCGAAAATGGCGGCCGACGAGGTTGTTCAGATATACACTTCTAATGTTATAATGTTTTAATATACTACTTTATGTTTTCTTTTATCAATAAATAAAAAATATGTGACTTGCAGTGGGATTATTCGTGCAATATTACAGTCACTAGTAAAAAGTCTAAGGATACTGCAGAAGAATTAGTAGAACCATGGGCAGCGAGACGAGCAGCAATACTAAGTAAATACACGACTTCTGAAAAGTTGTCGATCGTTAGCAGTTTCTTACCAGGTGGAGAAAAAGGTGTTTATATATTATTAGTTATAACTTACAATGTTGCAGGAATAATATACATAATAAGCTTACATAAAGTATTATTACAGTTGTTGTAAAGGTTCAACCGAGTGGTGGAATGGTTGACAAAGTGAGAACGAGATTAGAACAATTGGATGATTTTGAAGAAGGATCTATTAGACAAATGTTAGATTTATCGCAACAACAATATACTGCAAGAATCGAACAATTAAATAATGAACTTGTACAAGCATGGCATTCTGATCAAAGGGTTAAAGCACTTAAGATAGCAATTCAGGTTTTTCTGTTCACTTATTTAAAAGTCTAAGCATGAAAAGAGTAAATCGTTGATATTAATGCTGAATTATTTCAGTGTGCCAAATTATTAGTAGATACATCTGTAATGGCTTTTTATCCAAGCAAGTTTGTGCTCATCACAGATATCTTGGATATTTTTGGCAAACTTGTCTACGAGAGATTGAAGGTCAAAGCAGAATATTACAAGTTAGTAAGATTTGTATTTTTCTTAAATAGTACGTATAATTCCTGCCTTTTAATTAGCAATTGTATACTTATAATTATGTTATTATGTGTTCCTAGACCAGGAAGTAAAGTGCCCACAAGTTTACCCGATAATTTTACACCTGACGTGGTACCTGAGAATGCAAAAGAAACCTGTAGAAACTGGTTTTATAAAATAGCTTCAATAAGAGAATTGGTTCCACGTCTTTACGTAGAAATGGCAATAATAAAATCTTATAGCTTTTTGACAACAAGGTAAAATGTTCGAATTGCGTTTATAATCGTTTTTAGTAGCAGTAGTTTCGATTACTTACATCGTTCAATTTTCAGTGAATTCAATACGGCGTTGCTACGAATCACCCGAATGATAAGAGGGATTGGAAATCCCCTTATAGCTGTGTATGCGAGGTGTTATTTGTGTCGTGTCGGACTAGCTTTAAACAAAACTTCGGATTTCGAATTCGTAAAGGAAAATTTCTACGATTTTCTTTTCACATATCAGCAATTATTCGGTCAATCTGTGAAAAATGAAATAACTAATCAGAATATAACTTTAAACTCTTATTTAAATCTTTACTCGCCCGCTTTAGATTGGATTTTGCAAGTTTTAGTAGCAACAGCTTCTGAAAGCCTTCTAGAAGAAGTACTTTCTCGATGCAAGAAGTTAACAAATGGGTAATTAGTTTATATCGGTTTTTCTATAGCAATCGTAAATTTTAAATTTCATGCATTTACTACGACTTTTGCATTTCAGTTCGTTGTTACTAAATAGTATTCTGACAGCATTCAAGCCATCATATATAGCTTCGAGAGCAATGGAGTTTGCAAATTTAATAGTAGGAAGTGAAGATGATGGTAAATATAATAAATTATTAAAAAGTGTACAGTAAGACCCCGTATAACGCGGCATATCTATAACGTGACTTAAAATTTCCGCTAAGTCTCCTACGATGCTATTGAAAATTGCTCGGTCGAATTTAAAAAAAAATTGTTAGATTGTTCAACTATGTATTTTAGAGTTAAGGAAAATTTGAAAGGCAATTATAAAAGTTGAAATATAAGGCAGAACGTATTTTCCACGTTATACAGAGTCTTGCTGTATTGTATTTTCGATAGAAGTCGAATATCAAAATTTTAATAATTCCTCAGGCTATCCTCAGTATTTGCTGTACCGAAGTTTAGGCGAATGTCTTGTACAAGAAGCTCCGCCAAAAGAAGATTGCCAATCAATTCTTAACATGATATGGAAATATATAACCGATCTGACCGACCCGAATAAATTTATGCACTGTTCTGAAATATGGATTCAATTCACTGTCATACACTTTTCTGTAAGTCAAATTAATTTCTTTTCATCGGATAGATAACAATTGTTGGGAATTCTACATACTCTGTATTACAGGTGAACGAACTAAATTTATTTTTTGGAAAAATAATCGACCGTCTTAGTCCAAACAAAACTTTCGAACATTACTACCCGCAGTTACAAACTATTGTGGAAAAAGTAGTTGCCCATACACAGGATTTTGAGTCACTTTTTGTCATGGTATTTATTGCATATTACTTACTTTTGGTGCAGTTAAAATTGGTACAAGGTATCATAAAATGAGATACATTTTAGGATAATTTTCTGCCACTAATCGATTTATTCCACAAAGAAAGTATTAAAGTCGAAGTTTGTAAGACTATCATCGAGGGGTTAAGTGCTCAAAACGGTCCTATTACCGATCCCATTATTATTAATACTCTCATGTTTATAGCTAGAATAATGCACGATTCTGTGAGGTAATTATAACTTTTTTTCTTCGTTTAACATGACATGCTTAACGTCCCATAATAAGTCATAAATTTCAGTGCTCTAACTGTTGAGGATGAAAAACGGCAAATTGGCCAGTTAATATGTGGCCTAGTACAGCGTGTTGATTATGGACGTGATTTTGAGAAGCAACTCAATTTTTATGCCGAAGCCAGAGCAGCGTTTCCTAATCTTGATAGTGTTCATATACAACTTGTACAGGTACAAAAATGATTATACTTTATATATATACGGGGTGTTCTCTCTAACGCGACGTACGATTTTTCGCCCATTTGCAGCCATTTGACAAAAAACAAATTTCGGACAAGAGTTGCAGTATGTGGAGTGTAGATATCAGTAAAAAATTTCGAAAACAGTTTATTTTCGTGGCGGAATCGAGGTTACCTTGATTTTTACAAATGGGAACTCATATTTTTTACCATATTGCAGAGGACATCGAGACGAATTTAAAACATACATTAAATGATATTTTTACTAATATATTACTCAATTTATAGTAGTGAAAATGTGAATCTCTCTCTTGCTCTTTCCTGTAACGATCTTCACGGCTTATGATAAACCGATGAACGACGCCATTCGATCCACGTAACGATGCGTTTAGTTGCGATTCGAAAGAAACTGTTGAAACTCTTACAGTATGTTAGTAGAAATATCATTTAACCCCTTGCCTTACGATTTAAGTTCTGATGGATCGTGCCCCAATCAACGAATAATTCATCGGTGACCAAGAAAGATTTATTATCTTGAGTAAATTATGAATGCGATTAAGAAAACTTATAAATTGCCTCGATACGACGTGTCCAAAACGTGGACCCAATTGACGTACCATGTCTCTCAAACGATATTACAAGCGGAAGGGTTAGTATGTTTTGAATTCGTCTCGATGTGCTCCACAATATGGTAAAAGAGATATTTGTTCCTATTTGTAAAGCCTAAGGCGACCTAATTTCTCTATAAAAACAAATTGATTTTGATTTTTTTACTGATATCTACAGTACACTTCATACCCTGTAACTCTCGGTCTAAACTTTTTTTTGTTAGGTGGCTGCAAGTGGGTGAAAAATCGTGCGTCGCGTTAGAGAGAATACCCTGTATATGTAGGAATGTCAGTTCATTTTGTAAAGCTTTAGGTATTAATAACTTTATATTTAAGTGTGTAAATAGATTATCAGTAGACACTCGAAAGATTGTTCGTGGACATCATACGAGAAGAACGTCAGCATTTGTGCGTGCTTGCGCAGCATTTTGTTTTATTACTATTCCATCGTTGACGCTGGTACACACGCGTCTTCAGCTTTATTTACTCTCGGGGCAAGTTGCACTTCTGAATCAATGTTTAGGTCAAGGTGATTATTCTACCTATATAATTTGTCATATGTTAACACTAGATCTACCGATGATTAATTCGATATATTTCGAAACACCAAATAAATACGTTCGAAAAGGAGAAATGAAGGAGGCAAATAACTTGATCGATTTAATTTCTTAATACGTTGAGCGTGAAGCCGGCTTCGCTCTGCTTTTCGTTCAGGCGGTACACAGCGGTGATTACTTCGCCAGGTGTTCGATTATAAAGATCTTTCTGTTCAAATTAGTGCGTATATTAGCCCGTTGAGAGACACTAAAATGGGTCAGAAGGTTATTTAGCATTCACACTTTTTTTAAATACTACTGAGATGAGTGCCTTGTTTATGACTGTTAAGTACCGACACCACGCAAACGAACAGTTGACTATCAGTCCCCACGGATTGGCCCTGTGCTTAACATGTTAACCCTTTGCGGTCCGAATTATTTTATCAGTTTTGCAGCGAGCTAAATGAAATTAATTTCGCAACATTTTCTATCGTTGGTTGTTCATTTTTTTAAATGACAGTAATAACTATAGGTGCTGACAGATATTTGGGGGATATTACAAAATCATTATGAAATTAGAAAGTCGATATTACAACGTTAATCAATAAAATGGAGTGAAATACTATGTTGAGTATCGCTCTACATAGGACTGCAAAGGGTTAAAGTCTACATCAGGGATAGTGTACTTCTGTATAAATAAGATGGACTGTTTATTTTTTTAAAATATGTCGCGTTTTATCCACTAAAATCTTGACATTTAACACATTCAAACTTCATCTTATGTATTAATAAGTACCACTGGTGGAGGGGGTTTGCTTGTTGAAGTTTTCTCCTGTCGGCTGTGATCAATTAGAAATTGTTTCGCGATCGATTTATTGGCCGTACCTAGTCTATGTGACAAACGTAGAAAATTGAAAAAGAAACGAAATATTTACAAAAAATTCAGAACAAGCTATTTTGACCATATTGGTAGATCCAGTGTTAGTAAAGGTTTATCAGATGTATTATTCTTAGAGAGAAATAACTTTTTTAGCTGATGCGTGTTTCAAAGCAGCTTTAAGCTTGGTCCCAGAGATGCCAAAGACGATAGACATAGATGGGAGACAGAAGAGTTCACAGCCATATTTACTTTCGTATCTGTCGAATTTTTTATCAACATTATTAATAGTACCGGTATGTACATAAACGCATAAATTTAAAGATGCTCCTCCTTTATTTTAATTACTTCCGATGAGTATGTACAGAATTTTTTTAATAACTGTGCCATCATAATAGGACAGTCCAGAACATGGCGTTTTATATTTGATGAGGGGTTTACTTAACGCTGTTCAACGTTGTTTTGAGGAGAACACATCGACAAAATCGTACTTGTATCTACGCGTACTCGATCTCCTATCGACAGTAACTCAGGAAACTTATCCGTACCATATTGATAAGGTATTTGAAGTAAATTATGCGACTATTAAAAGCACGAAATGTAACCCGTATTTCTTTTTATGCGTTTAGGTTGATTCTAATGATAAGTTATATGGCTCCGATCAAAAGTTCATAAGCGAAGTAAACAAAATATGCTCGAAAATCGTGGAAGAAATTCTGTGTCATTTAAAGTATCTTGGATCCACTGATCAACTTGAAAAACAGGCGGCTCTTGCCCTTGAGCTGTTTCATTGTTTCATCATCAGAGCGGACTTACGTGAGCCTGCATTGGCGCATATGGCTGTGAATTTATGGAACTTATCTCAACGACACGACTTTATAGATCCAAAAGTAGTGGTAAGAAAATGTTTTATGTTTTTCAAGTTTGAGTCCCCTTTCGTGAAGCTTACAATAGTTTTCTAAAAACTTAAGGTTAAACCCTTTGCAGTCCTATGTCCTGTTTCATTGGACACGTCTTTTTGTTGTAATTAATGTTTTAGCTATTAAAGTTCTACTTTGAAATTTGCCAACCAGTTTGCCTCTTCATCTAAATATCTCTCAGTATTTGTCTTTCTTGCTATAATATTACCGTATGAAGATGAATAACCAATCGTGGAAAATTGTTACGAAATTAATTTCGTTAACCTGATAAAAACTTTAAACAATATTTCGGGCCACAAAGTGTTAAAGTAATATTTAAGTTTTTAAAATAAATGTTTTATGCTTTGCAGAAAAAAACCGTAGCATATATGCTGCAAAAGAGCCATCATAAAGAATATGAACATTTTGCGGATCTACTGAAGAAAATGGTTCAATAATTGGGTGACCAATACGAAAAATCGTCTGTTCCTGCAAACAAGTCAGAAGTACGGATACATAACTACGTGGGATCTCTCTTTTTATACGCGTAATTTTGTAGGACAAAAGTAGAAAACATCGAAGACTGGTTTCAACAATTTTTTTTGGCAACTCGTTTGGAAGACATGATTTTGCTCGATTCACCAGAAATACACTTTTAGTTAGTGAATTGTATGAGTACCTCATATATTTACGCAGAGAAATGAAATTATTGTGTAACACTATTTAAAACAGCTGACAAATGTCGACGCCGTTTAACAAAGTTGCCGTTTCTCTGAAATTGAGGTCGGATAATACTATAAAAATACAGAGACATTTTTTACCACAATAAAGTGAAATGATACGAGACATATATGTATTAAATCTAAGAAAACATAAATAAACCTTATACTTTAATTATTGTGTAAGTTAAATCTTCGTATGATAAAACTGCCATAGAAAAATAATGCAGTGGCTATGTATAGACATTCATTCGTACATATATATGTATATTGAAATTATATCTCTTTAGTGGAAGACAATTGATTTCTGGAAGACGCAAGGAACACATTCCAATGCTCTCTTAATTTCTTATCCCTTTAAAACAGAACGGAGTGCATCTAAAAATATATCGGCGTGAGTTTCATTGAATGTCAAGGCAGGCCTTAATCTTATCGCTGTTGCACCACAGCCACCCGATTGAACACCTAGAAAGAAACGCAAAACCTTCATGTAGTTTAGATCCAGCAATAATTCATCACAGCTACGTTACGAAATAAAATGATATCGGTGTTCTTACCTTTGGTTAAAAGTTTCTTTAATACCGTATCTCTGAGTTCAGGAGTAGCACAATTAAAAGCGATGAACGTTCCGCGGCCACGAAGCGAATTGATTTTATTAGAAAATTCATTTTGCACGTCTGACAAATGTTTCATTGTATAATCGCCGACGCGAGCAACCCTGTCGAGGAGTTTTTCTTTTTTTATTATGCCTAAGATCGCTTCAAGTAATATCACTTTACTGGGATCTCCCATCCAGGTATTGAACACACGATAGGAATGCTTTGGCCTGCAAGAAATATCGAATCACGTAGGAGAAAAATTCAGTTACGTCGAAGACCATGCTATCTCTAAAATAACATACTTTAGGTCTTTCGTGTGATAGAATCCACCTAATTGCATCTTTTTACTGAATGTTACTAAATCCGGCGGAGATTCTAAGTTGAAGTGTTCATGGCACCACATTTTTCCTGTTGGGCCACCACCCGTTTGCACTTCGTCGATTAATAAAGCTGCTCCATGCTGAAATTATGAAAAATAACAGTTTAAATATCGTTTAACGTCAAAACTGCCGAAGGTATCAAATGACTGATGCTAAATTTTTTTCTAAAAACCCTTCAAATTGATATGGGAGCCATGAGGTACAATTAAATATAATATTGTACGTTTTTTTAAATGAAAATAAACTCATAAAATAGACCATTATACATTAGGTTCGTCAAACTTTTCTGCAATATTTCTGCATATTTCTCATATCTCCAATCTATAATTAGAACGGTAAAATCATTTTATAATTGTTAAAAAATATGTATGAGAATATCATAAAAGTATATAATTCGCGTTTTTAATGTTCATAGCTTATTTAAGAATCTCTTATTTCTTTCTTTTCTATTGCTTTCGTCTCTGAAACCATTCGACAGATTTCTGCTCCAAATAGGAGACCTTGATCTACATTTGAAAAATACAGCAGCATCTTTCATTTGTAAATACACTCGGTGGAAAATATGTACATTCTTGCGTAAAACTTCCACAGATACCGATACAAAGGAAATGTAACTACTGGTAAACTAATATCGTTCACTTCGAATATTAGGCACCGATTGGAAATCAGAAATTCTTATGCAATTTACAGAATGTAGATTATATTCTGTCAGGGTATTAAGGAATTCTAATTTGCTTGCAATATTTTAGAAAATAAAGGTTTAATGACGCATTGACGCTCAAATAACATTGGCCAACACGATTTTGGGCACAAAGAAGATTTATGCTGATTCTTATGGATATAGTGGCATTGAACACGTATAGAAAATTTATTTTTCTCCAACAAACTCCATTTTAGAGAAACTCAGTTTTGAAAAAAGCATATTTTCAGCATTCAGATTTTTTTCTACTGTAACCGTAAAAATTATTAAAATTTTTTTTTGCGTAAAGTGATTCTATAAACCTTCCCGAATATAATGATGCGTATTAATTTAATTTTATAAACATTTCAACATGTTTAAACAATGCTCAAAGTGATAACGCCCTAATCTTTGTGGATATTTTCTTATTTATCATAAAGATTAGACGTCCAGGACATAATCTAATTGCAACAGACGATAAAGTAGACAATTTTTGTTGTAGAACCATAAAAAAGGTGCAACTCCAATTTCGTTATCGATTGAGAAATTAAAATAGCTCCGAAAGGCGCAACGTTCAGTGCCATGAAATCCATAGGAATTAGCGTAATTAGTAATGGGGAGAGCAAGTAAGTACCGTTATTTAAATGGTATTTAATATTTTTTGTGGTAACTAAGACTCGTGAAATTTCAAAATAATAAGGCTAGACAAATAGAAAATTTTCAGCACTTCTAGCAACCTTTAATTTTAACATATTACTTGAATTATTCGAAAACTTAGGATGATTGACACTTACTGATTCATTAAGTGTGTTACAAATTTGATTTTAGAATATGTTTCATGACAGCTATGGTATAAAATGTTAATAATTTCTGACAGAGTAAAAAAATTCCATGCTATATACCTTTTTGGTAATACGTTGTAATCCTTGAAAGAATTCGGGAGATGCGTGATTATCGCCTCCTTCTGCTTGAATAGGTTCAACTATTACACCGGCAACTGGGATTTGCTTTTCAGTTTTGTACTTTTCAAATAATTCTTCAACCTGATGGGGAATGATTAGAAAATATTAGAAAGGTCATTGTGTTAAATAATATTCTGTCTTCTACGGTAGTCATGAACAGTAGAACTTCGATTACTCGAGCTAATTTTATTGAGGATGACTAGATAATTGAAATTATTACATAACTGGATGACTGACGTTCTAACCATATTAGACACGAAGAATCATAACTTATTACATAGATATACTATTTGTTTTTTATATTTTTGGTTTTAATTGGTATGATGCTTTTGTCTGGAATCTATCGTAGGTGGGTTTCGAATCATCGAAGCTATAATATATGAAATGATTATTTAAGAAAAATTTCCAAAAGGGTTTTGGGAGATTCGAACTCGGCCCTATTGATTCCGAGTTCGAGCTTTTAGCCCAAGCATGCCAAACTCGCGACCCACAACGACTGTCTTTGCGGCCCGTAAAGACAGAGATGTCAAGTGTCAGGAAGAAACATTAATTATGCCGTTACACTTGTTCTTTTTTTATTTTCGAAATAAATCTATAGTTCTATAAAAATTGAAGTTTTTTTTTGAGGTCCACATAAACTTACATCTTGTTTATTTGGCCCGTGTTAGCCTTTGAGTTTGACATGCTTGCTTTAGCCCTCCTTACCCATCGCAGCCTCCCTTATTACATATTCATGTAATAAGATTACTATTACCTACAGATCGTTACGAATTGGAAAATATTAAAAATAAAGATTCAAACAATAAGTATAACTTGGTTTGTAAGCATTTGATTCGAAAAAAAGTTTGTGGTTTTCTAAAATCAAGTTACAATTGTTAGCAAAATTACGAGCGTAATTTCGAAGAATAGATATACAATTGTACCTTGGCTACCTGTAAGGCACAAAGGTTTATAGAGAGTTTAGGGTATACAATTATTTTCAATCTTCCTTTAGTTATAGATAAGGCACGCATACATTTCATCGACATATTAACACTTTGAATGCCGTGGGGGTCACCGGTGACCGGCGCTATTGAATTCAACGTTTACGAATTTGTTAATTCTGTCAATATTTATGCGTTGATCTCAAAAAGGTAAAGTCCTGCTGTCTATATATCTCTTTGTGTCTTTAAAGCTTTTGCTTTGTAAAGATGTGATTTTAATAGAAAAAGTTTCACTTCATTAGAAATGAACAAAATACCGGTGGAATTCAACGTGTTAATATGCACTGTTAATGTCAGCTAACAATGACGTGTTACACACATACAAAAATCCACAATATTTCCCAGACAAGTGATTAATTATCATTTATCGGATATAATTAAACGTACGGATAAATTGATGTATGGATAATCGGTGTTCTACTGTGTCAAGATTTTGTACATCACGAATGACAATTCTGGCACATAAAACTGTAAAGTAGGACTAAGTTCAAATTCTTATGTTTGTAATAATTGTTTCAACTGTTACATTTATTCCAATTGTCTGTTTTAAAAAACTGGGCAAATAGTTTTATGAATGAAGTGTTTTGCATGTCGTATAAGGATTTACAATACTTAAACCTTCCTGTATAACAATCGAATGTAAAAGAAGTCTCTGGATATCAGGTAAAAAATCAACAGAAAAAGAATGAATAATAATAAATAGTGTGTCATATAGCAGCAACGGTCGTGAGAAAAACTTACTTAAAAAATTCCTCTGGCCACATAAAGTACTTTTAATTCTTGCCAATCAAAAATATATTGTTAAAAAGGACCTAGGTGTCGAAAAATTCAGTTTATTGGTGTCATACCTCAGCTAGACAGCGTTTGTCTTCTTGTTGATTTTCTCGAACGTTTTCGTTTAATGGATATTTGTACTCTGGAAATGCGGCAATGGGCCAATCGAACGCTGGTACATCTATTTTATGAATGTATTTGCTATGCGTTGCTGAAAGGGACCCCATAGTTCTTCCATGGAATGCACCTATTTCAATTGATTTAATAAAATGTTTTTAATGCGTTTTCGACGTGAATACATACATCAATACTACATCAATACTGGAGAAGAATAATATAGGAACAATCATCTAATTCGGGTATTACAATTTTACCGAAAACTGTGTTATTTATCCACTAAAATTTCTTAAAGTTTTAAACTGTTGCAGATTATCATTCGCAAAGCCATTCCCATAATATACACTGCAATAGTAATAGTACAAAGAATGTACAGAAACGATAATGTTATCTGCATAATAAAATTTAATAAGCATTTGGAATCAATCATTATTTGAATTAACCTATTGATATACATAATAATATAAAATATTTGTCTGTGCCTTTGTTAAGCTCTACCTTTAAATGATAGGATGGAAAATGCTGGTGAACCGGGCTTTTTATTTATCATACAAGTTTCCATTTCTTCTTTCGTGAACGGTGCCCCTTGCCTTTGTTTCTCGGCATACCAAATGAAAATAGTTTTAAAAGCATTCTCATTCGAACACGAGCCGCACATCATTGTCGTGACGTGAGATAATCCTGGTGGAGCAACCTGTTTAAATATTAGTTTATTTAACACTATATCTACCAAGATGGCCGAAATGACTAATTCTGAATTTTTTGTAAATGTTCCTGAAAATAACGCAACTTCTACTTTCATTTTCTACGGCTATTTTGACCATTGCGAGCGTTTAAGTAAGAATTTAATGATGCATTTATTCCTTGTACAATAAATAATTACATTGTAACTTATTAAGATACTATTAATCCTAACTTCCGTGCATTTTTTTCTATTCTTTGTTTTTATTTTTTATGGGTTCTCCTTTTAGGCGTCTCTTACGACAGACAAGAGATATCTTCGGCGTATTCTTTCACGGGGCTCAACCGGGGTTTAATTTACTTTAACTCTCGATCTACCAAGTTAGTCAAACTTTCTTCCTCCGAACTTTTTGTAAATGTGCCTGAAATTTTTAATGTTATTCAATTTTCAATTTTCTACGTCTATCTTGTAGACTGCAAGCAATGGACATGCTGAATTTCATGGGGGACACCTATTGAATTCAATAAAATTTCGTATGTCTTTTAAGTGAAATAACTTTCAAAATTTGCTAATACATTGAATATTTAACAAGTTGAGATGCCATGGGGGCAACGGTGAACTCCACTATTAAATTCAGCGTTTCTTGTAACTTTTAAATGGTAACATTCACGATTTACTAATATATTAACTATTTAAATCTCGGCGTTAAAAAAGTAAAGTTCTCCAGAGCATATAATTATTTTTATGTTTAATGTTTTCGCTCCATAAAGATGCGATTTTAATAGAAAAAATTTCTCTGCAGTGATAAGGATGAAATTTGAGAAATACGGGCGACATTCAAAGTATTAAATCTTCATGATAAAAAGGTAAAGTATTTCTAGATATATAATTACATTTACGTTTAACGATTTTGTTCCATAAAGTTGTTTACCGCCACGTTTATTTCTTTTCTTCTAACGTATTTATTCGACATTTATATATTGAATTGATCGGTAGTAGATCTAGTGTTAAATTCGGCTTATTATGCAATTATTATGCAAGCTTTTGAAATAATGCTATAGAAAAGCACTATATTTCTGCGAGATTGATATTTTCGAATGAAACGATATGAATAAACAAAGCCAATCTGCACATTTTCATTACACATAATGATTACAGATTTAACTAAACGGTGACGCTATCTGAAAATATCTAATTTGCGATGCAAACTGTTTTAAGACAAGATCAATTTTAATAATATAAAATTCATTGAAAAGTATAATTATTAGGGGGGCCGGAAAGTAAGGTCGTTTTTTTACATTAATTTTAAAGAAATAAATTTGTAATAAGTTTTTATTTTCAATGGATGATGTATCACCCTCGTTATCAACGACATATTGTCATCTAGTGTGCAAATTTTCAATGCCCGGACCGATGAAAATCAATTGGCTTTTAAGCAAAATATCTGGAGAAACGATATTACTTTCCGGCCCCCCTAATACGTATATTTTTATTCAGAGCTATATAATATATTATCATTATGTAAATGAAGTAGATTTTACGTACCCCAGTTTCCAGTAAAATGCTTTTCATTTTATTCGGCCAGTCTTTTCCAGGAAATACACCTAATGCAGGTCTGTTCGCCATAATTTTCTATAAAACGCAATGGAAGATTATTGTTTAAACTTGTGCTATATATTACTATCAGAGAGCGAATAATTATATGTACGTCCAATACCAAAAATTTACTTTTGCAAACTGTAAAAATATATGTGTAAATGTATAAAATTGCGATTTTCTCTCACGAATACTTTAATGCAATTATGTAAGTATCAGAATTTCCGGAGATAACGTCACATCTGATAAGATTAATTACGACGATAAAATCATTTGTTTGGATCAATGTACTCGAGTGCAATAATCATTAATGATAATCGTAGTTGAACTCAGTCGAGCCTCTTCAGATGATCTGATTTATCAAAAGGAATTATGCTAATTACTTTATTTTTGGAAGGGAATGCTTTTATCCGCCAACTCGTTTTAATAATTACGATGGTAATAATTTAAACTGAAGAGATACAGTGATAGAGATATGTAAGGTTTTGTAAAAAAGTTTGTAAAAAACATTACATACGTTAAACGTCTCATGATATTATGTTCTAAAATTCTGTTTGAACATAACAACGAAACTTTAATTATAAATTTCTAAAAAGCTATTGACCGTTTATCTCTATAATGATATATTTTGATGTTCAACAAAATCAGCGAGACGAAAGCTTTGCATTGTTTTTGATAGACTACTTTTATGATCACCGGTACATGTTGGTGGGATACCTAAAGAAGACGAGTATAAAGAATGAGGAAGAAATACGAATGGAATGTGGATCTGATTCGTCACACGTGAAGGGTCATACCTCTGCTAACACATACTTTTGATTCTAACACGATATTTGCTGAAAGTGTGACACATACAAATCGGACTACATTCCGAATGTTACTATCGGCAGATTAACCCTTAACGCTCCAAGTGTGCCTCTCAGGCACCACCGATGTGCGACGCTCTACTCTAAATGTACTTTTGGATCGTTATCGGTAATTGTTTACAAATAAAAAATAATACTCCTGAGTCAGTTACAAGCGATCAGTAAAGACAGTCAGAGATGAATAAAGATTGTTTTGAATGACTTTAACACTAAACCTACCGGCTTTATATCTGTTATATTGAAATACACGAAGTAAGTACTTTGGAAAAAGAGATTTAAAGAGGTGAAAACGATGATCAGGTGAGTAATGACGAGTGATCAGTTCACATGACGACGCAATTAATGTGCAGCTCTTTCAGCCAATAACGCGTTAGTATCGAAAATGATGTCAGAACTTGGGATGTCTCTAACCGTCAGGCGAACCAGAACGAATCACAGGCCAGCGGACTTCTCTATTTTTGCGAGCTATAACTATTCTCCAATTTACACGGTGTTTCATTTACACGATTTCGCTTTTACACAGTTTTAAAATAAGGAATTTTTAAACAAATTTGCTTCCGGTTACTCCTATTTAACCCTTTGAGGACTAGCGACGCATATATGTGGTTTGAGAAAAAATGTAATTATAGTTTATTGCCGCTTGTATGCACAGTTAGAGTTGAAAACTTGAAATACAGCCGTTGAAATATGGTTAAATAAATAGTAATTCTTAATGTATATACATCAAGAGGCTAACTTGCTGATCAAAAGGTGCTTTTGGATCACAAAATAAATGGTTATGTCTCAATATTCAAAAATGCCGCCGCCCGCAAAGGGTTAACGTTGAAATAGATGACTTAATTATACACGTTTTAGTTTGTTTCCGATTTACGCAGTTTTACGTATCAAAATTCACTATTTCGATTTACACGGTTTTCTAAGGAACCTATCTCCCGGGTAAGTCCGTATATTTAAAAATAATATATTTAACATCGGTAGTTGTAGTGTATATATATGTTTCCAACGATAAAAGAACGACAGAACTTTCGCTTCGTCTCGAACTAACTTTTGTTCCCGTATGATGGAAAAAATGATCTTCCGTGTATATCAGGGGTAGGTGCATCTCGTGTGCAGTCGTGCTGAAAATCTTTCTGATTTCATGCAAATATGCCAGAGGTCTTCGATCGTTTACCTGATTAGCGGGATCAGCAAGGGCATTCAGCATAGCCGGATGATTGTACCCCAAAGGCATCGACGAGATTTGCATGTAAACATCAAGGAGAGCGTTTCCATCGACATCCATTATGTAGTTACCTGCAGATTTTTCGTAGTCTGCGAAGAATTGTACGGAAGAGGCTTGCTGAAGTCACAGATTTTAACACACGGTCCATTTTATCTCTAGTACAATCATTCGGATGATATTGTACGATTATAACTGAAGCAATAAGCAAGGACGATTTGCTGGTGTTCAATTATTAACGCTAAAATTATCGATGATCGATCTGTTATATTCGATAACACCAGGAAAATAAGTCTATGAACAAATTTGCGATAGACTAATAATCGTCTTTTATGAATGGCACCAAATAAAATTTATGTAAAGTTTTATTACATTCAGATACTTATTAAAGTAATTTTTTATTTTTCCATGAAAGCACAGCGAGTGTATCGTGAAAGTGTCTGCACGATACGTCCCGCTTCAACTTAATGAACCGCGACTAATTTGTTTTAGTTGATTTATTGTTAACCAAAATAAACTTAACAAGTTTAACTTAACTAAATTTAACAAGAATTCTGAGAATTCAGCGAATTCTGCAGGTTTTTTTCAAAAATAACCATTACCAGGACATGTAATAAGCCTTTTAAATGATTCTTAATACATTGAAGACGGATGTTTTGCTCCCAACTTCGAACCTTAAAGATATAATGAGTTTAAAATGACAATATGAATAATAAAGTTAACGGACACCAAAATTTCTGTAAATCGTCTTCAATCTACCAAGTTAATTGTGAGAACGAAACAGCGAGCGCATGCTCTATGTTTATAATTTACTGAAAATATAAGAAAAAGTGACAAAAATAATGGAAAATATTTTGATTAATTAACATTATATATGTTGCTACTTTATAAATGAAGCTTAAGGGTCGCCTAAAAAGTCACCGAACTTATTCGCGCTCCAAATATTTAAAAGGCAAAATCTTAGGAAATCCATTTCACTATTTTATCAAAATTTTTGTAAAAGGATAAGTAAATTCCAAACATACTTGTATGGAATTTAATTCTTGCAGTAAACTCCGCGACTGAGGTCCTGGTACTTCCGTCTTAACAATCGGTCCTTTTGGTTCCCCTGCTAACGACCCTGTTAAGCATCTTTTCCAGGATGTCGAATGTCCTGTGTATAAGCAATAATTTCCCTCTAATTCTACCGGATTTATACTTCTTCCAATACAGTCGTCTTGCATTCAAACTGAAGCTATGGTCTAATACAGAGGTGCAGAAATTTTCCATAACAGTTGTTAAATTATGAACGTATTGAATATTTAATCCGCCATTTTGTTTTTGGAAGTTTTGAGTTCAGATTCGTAATCAGCGACCCAAAAAACATAAGAATACTAATTTTTGCGCGGAAACCTCAATTTTTCGATACACCTGTCCGCCATATTGAATCGGCCATTTTGTTTTTGGAAATTTTGAGTTCAGATTGGTAATCAGCGACCCAAGCAATCCTAATGTGTCAATTTTCGTCTAGGATTTCGGCGAAATTGCCAACTGTGCGACAGGTTCCCGCTGAAGTGAGCGTGTCCCGTTAAACAATAAAAATTCATATTTGACAGAGGGGGACGCATGGGGATGCGATTTTTGCATGATCATTTTGGTGAAAGCATACAGAAAAGGTCCTCATTAGTCAAATTACGACACAACACGACACTTTAAAGATATTCATTGTCAATAATGGAAAACTTTGACGATTTTCTTTCATTCATTGGACGTTAATTTTTTAATAAAATACAGACAGTAATTTTATGGAATTTAAAAAAATGCTCTTCAATTAGGAAAAAAAAATCACTAGAAGATATAAGATAGTTTCTTCAGAGTGTCACAAAGAATACAACGTGTTTTTTCGGTAGAAACTGGGCTCGAGAAAAAGTTACAACTTTAAGCGTTTGTGTAACTACAATTTTCGTCAAATTTCAACAATTTTGCCATTTCTGAAATCCAGAGACATTTAGTAATAGATATAAAGCAAAAAGAGCGATACGAGAAAATTGATTTTTTGGCAAAAGCGTGACTAATCTCTCGCGCTGGACCACTGTGCGCCTGTGTCAGTAGGTTCGGCCATGACGCCGAGACAGCGACTGTGAATCAGTGACATCTCAGCTGTATGAATGGGTGAAATAGGCGGCGTGCCTCCAAGGACGGCTTTGGCGTGCAAAATTTGTGCACCTCTGGTCTAATATCTTAAAGTTTGTTTTTCGACTCACTGTTCTTCGCTACAGCCTATGCAATTAAAACCATTTAATGCTATACGATGATATCTCAAATCTCCCATTTGATTAGAAATTCGTTCTATGTTAGATACCGCTTTACGAAGTCATATTAAAGGTATAAAACGCATTTTACAGTTCAATTACGATTCCTCTTGTTCTGCTTCGCAAAGAGTTACGAAAAAAGCAATAATATTATATTCATATTCATATATATGTATTGGCAAAATTCTTCAGAATTTTTAGTTGTAAAATAGATGCTAAAGAAAATTCAGAATACTAAAAATATAAATTTTTTATTGAAGTTATTAAATAAGCACTTTTATACTTTTACAATACTAATACGTAGTTTTAAATATTAAAGTGTACTTTTTGCAACTTGTAAGTAAAGAATTTTTCCCAATTAATTTCATTTTACTGACGACAGGTCACGTATGAGCCATTTATTTTCGAGGTGGCATAAGTCACTTTACCGTAAGGAAAAATGGCGATTTTTCAATGACTACGAAATTATTTATACTGAGAAAAATAAGTATTCTGGAATAAGAAATACAAATACCGAAATTTTCTAGAAAGTTGGCATGAATACTTTTAAGCATGTTAACACGCAAACCTTTAAATATCTTATAAAACAAAGCGACTTATGCCACCTTCAAAATAAACGGTTCATATATTGTGCAAAATTTACACTGGTCAACATGTTTTTTTGCACAAAGAACATTTATGTTGATTATTATGAACTATGTAGCGCTGAATACGAATATAAAATCCGTTTGTCTATATCACACACCGTTTTTGAGAAAATCCCATTCTGAAGAAAAATGCAGATTTTCAACTTCCAGAATTTTTTGTATCTTAATTGTTAAGGTTAATAAAATTTGTTTTGAACAAAAAGATTCTATAAACACTTGCGAATAAAACGATGCATATTACTTTCATGCTATAAACAATTAAACATGTTTAAACCATGCTCAAAGCGGAAACTATGTCCAAAGTGTCCCAATTTTTGTGTATGTTTTCCTGTCTATCTTCCACACTATACGCCCAGGTGAAACTCTAACAGTGGGAAGCGATGGAGTAGACATTTTTTTTGGTTAAACCATTACTGAAATCTGTTACACGAGTTTTATTTTCGACGGAGAAATTAAAATAGCTCCGAAAGATACAAGGTATTTACTGCCAGTGATTCTCAGCGCAGCCGATTCGCCCGCGCTAGGATCACAGCTTGTTTTACAAGTACATTTATTCTTTATGATTCATTTTATGACAATAACGCTATATTAATCAAAATATTATATTTGTAAAATTTTCCTATATAAATAAGCAATAATTTTCCTTCGGGCACATTTACACTTAATAAGTCGTATAATTCATATTAAAATTGTGAATGGAACTAGACAATATTGTTTATTGATATTGGAAAATCATAAAGAATAAATGTACTTATAAAGCAAGCTATAATACTAGTGCGGGTGAAACGGCTGCGCTGAGAATCACTGGCGATACCTCGTGTCTTGCGGAGCTGTTTTAATTTTTCAGGCGAATACAAAACTTGTGTTCTAACTTTAAATTATACCTATTTTTACTGAAGTGAGTCAATTTGACTCATGCAAGAAAATTGAAATTTTTTGCAATGAAAATAGTTCTAAATCAATTTATATGAAAGATTTATTATTAAAAAATTCCATGAAACATTTGTTCAAAAAATGGATTTCCTGAAATTATATTATTTCACTAGAAATGCTCTGTTCACACGCGATGTATAAATCGAAATGATGACAGACGTGGGTAGGTAAGAAAGATAATGTAGCGGAGTAACGAAAAGAAGTGAGGATGATTGTTTGCATGTGAGGAGAGACAAATTAGAGGAGAAACAAATCACGTGCGGCTTGTAAGCCGCAAGTTGCCCAGGCCTGATGTGAGCTATAAATTTCATGTGTTATGCGATTAACTGTTAAATCATTTTATAAGTCAAATTGGCTCACAACCGTAAAAATAAGTATACCACATTCGACAATGCGAAATGAAGGGGCCTGCGGGGGAGAGGAATCAAAATTTACATATATTTCATTACGTAACTAAAAACCAACACATGTTTTCAAAAAATAATATTTAACTTTTATATATATATATGGTAATCAAATTTTTAATGAGTCAAATTGACTCAGTCCGTAAATCTAGTGTTAAAGCCGAAAAAGATACAAACAAATGAAACGTTTAGGGGTTATGGTGGGTAAGTAGATAAAGGCTTCGTCTCGCAATCATTGGATCTTGATTTTTAAATCCTCACCGATACCTCTGATAAACTTTTCTTAAATTCTCATGTGACCTTCATCAGTCCCTGTTTTCCCCAAATTGAGACAAATTGTACACAATGGGTTGGAATAACAGCAACAGCGCACCCTAGCGCGCAAGAAGTGGGCAAACTATAATACAAAAACGCGTTAGGCTTGCCTAAACGTGCTCTACATTCTGTCTTAAGATATACTACTGTGAACATTTGCTAATTTATAATACACTGTGAAAGTTGAACTATAGAATAAACAATCTATGCTTACTTAAATAAACTTTTTCCAACACAGTGAAAGAATATTAATTTCAATAAAGTTATTATAAAGAAAAAGTGAAAGAAAATCTTATTTTTTCAAATAGAAAAATAGACTGCGGGTCAAAAAAGGCAGCGCTGGACTCTAGTGTGATCTTTTTTTAAGGAGCGGATAAATTTTACAATTAATATATCAAAGCCTCCGGAGGTCTATTCTCATCTAGTACAGTAGGTTTTAGATGAAATTACCGTAGCAGTTACAGCAGAAAAATGTAAAACAGAATAAACTAAAAACAATGATTTCCTGGTAACGGCAGATCGTGATTGAGATACATGTTCTTAAGCAATCTTGCCGTTCGATTTATAATGATAATCGACAAATCTGCTCGTTGAAAATGACCGTCGATTTAAAATCACGCTACTCGACCACTCACGTTCAATAGACCGAACGTTTACTTTTATTGATGCCACTTAACATTAATTGGTTGACACACTGACGCACTTTTACGCATGGGGAAGAGCCAGATTGTCGCAATGGATATTGTATGGTTGAAATTACCCTGCGTTTGTCCATGCTGTGTTGCAGTAACGATAGTGGAAAAGCTTAAGTTTTTTTTTTTTTTAAATTTGAGTTCGAAAAATGAGGAATTTGTATGTCTTTTGTGCTGGCATTCATAAATGTTCTTGTAGCAGAATTTCCTATGCTTTTTTTTAATGTGAATAAAGATACTACTTAAAATTGTAAATAGAAAAGTGTTTTTCTTTATTTACACTATTTTAAGTAGTATTTTATATTTATTATGAGTGATCTTAATGTGCGAACACACACATTTTTCATAAAAAAACCATAAGAATAAACACAATATCCGTTCTTACAATATCTACACTTGTTCACGTACAACACAGGAGTGGAAATATGAACTTATGCTGCCAATAATATAAAAACATCTGCAAGAGGGGAAGAAGAGAGAGAAGAAAATGGCTTAACCGTTTGAGTGCTGAAGAATTTTCTTATATATATGCTAAAAGTGCGGAATGAAATGCGTGGTTATTTTTTTTGGAAAATAATAGAAACGGTTATAATTAACTCTAATTATTATATAAAAACTAATTCTTACCAACAAAAATATTTTTTATTCTCACTTATTACAAGAGTATTTTGCTGCACAAATTCCATGAATTCCTTTTTCACATATAGCGCTAATTAAGTTGGATCGTTTAATTCCATTACCATTTTTTTACTGCATACCTCACACTGTCGCATACCTGATCCTGGCGTACCAAAAAAAACTGAATATTCTGTCCGTACACTGCTAACAGTGTTAACAACACGTTGTAAAGATAAATGAAGTGTGAAATACAATATTTGAAAACGATATTCAATTCAAACGGTAACCCACTAGAGTGAGCTACTGTAGTAGCGCATCGTGCCTAAGAGATTAATTCTTATCCTGCTCTCAATTAATGCGAAAATTATAGTAACATACAACAGCGCGATCGCGCTTCTACGCGTTTTTGACACAACACAAGAGAAGCGCGACAGCGCTTCGTTGCACTAAAACGGTTAATAATTATATTATATGTATATTATATTATATGTATCCGTCAATAACGTTTAGAGAAATCATCACACAGAGAGTGTGTTACTGGCCAATAACTGTTGGCGGTAGCATTACACACATGTCTGACCGGCCACTAACAGTTGTCCCGATTATTACACACATGTTGTGTGAGCGGCCATTAAAGTGTTAAAGGGGTAATGAATCGGACTCACAATCAGTAGGACCTCAGTACAAATCCTCCCTCGTCAACTTTGATAAATATTTTTTAGATTGTTATTTAAAATATCATAGCCTCGGTGGTTTGGAAATCACTTACAACATCAGACCCTAGGCTAGTAACGGTGAACCTATGACACGCGTATCATAGGTGACATGCGAACACATTTTGAGTGACATGCATCACGCATTGCCCAGCTGATAGTCTCACTTACTAAGCGAAACTTAAATCGTGGAGGCCCAATTAAAAGTCAATTAGCGAGAGAATGGTTCGTTTCTGACCCATGATTCCTCTCAGACATTTTACCTACGTAACAAGACGAATGCGATGAGCCAGCCGCCCAAATTTTGGAATTTTGCGGTAGGTTTTTCTCACAAATCTCCATCCAATCGAAGGTGTAGAACAACCCGTCCAAGCCATGACAAATCATTTTGAAACACCCTGTACAATAGATACTAATAAAAAATATTTCGGAAACAGTTTGTTTTCATGGGAAAATCGAGGTCACCTCGGGTTTTACAAGAAGGAACACACATTTTTTGTTACCATATTGTAGGGGACATTGAGACGAATTCAAAACAGATATTACATGATATTTTCACTGGCATATTATTCGTTTGACCGTAAGGGAAATATGAAATATTTTTCTTATGTTCTAGTCGTGCGTTTACATTCTGTAATTTCTTCGGTGTCAAATATTGTTTACACTATCTGAAACTTAAATACGACGGATGGATAAATATATCACGCGTCCACTGCTGTAAACTGAATAGCAAGTTTTAGTAAAAATATTATGTAAGATGTCTTTTGATTGTCTGTCGAAATCCTCTACAATATGGTCAAAAGAAAAAATATGTCCCTATTTTTTGAGTTCAAGGTGACCTCGATTTCGACATGAAAACAAATTGTATTCGAATTTGGATTTTTATTTTACATTCCATGCCCTGCAACTCTTGTTCTAAGATTATTTCGTCAGATAGCTGCAAGTGGGTGAAAAATCGTGAATCGCGTTAGAGGTAGCAGCCTGTATATGAGTTGTTTATTTTAAAAGTGGTATAAGTCACTTTCTTTTTAAACCGAGATATTTAGGGTTTGCGTTTTAACATGTATAAAAATATTGATGCCAATTTCCGACAAGATTTATTTGAACTTGTTATCTTGGATACTTATATTATTGTCAGTATAAATAAGTAACTTATGTCACTTTCAAAATAAATAGCTCCTATTATAATTTCGGTAGTTTAAGGCCCTCACGCGAAAAGACTATAGCAGTTAAAGTCAGAAAAGTACACGAGAAGAGAAAAGAAAATGAACTGCATGGGTAAGGTATGTCTGATACAGTTCAGACATAGGACTGCAAAGGGTTAAATTCTGTGTCATTTAAAGTGTTAATTCGATTTCATTCAGCAGTTGTTTAAGCTGTGAGTAACGCGTTAATTGTATACATTTGTAACAACTTATCTAAAGTATGTGGACTTCAGTGCCAGAAAAGTTATCGTTTTGTTATCCAAAGTATAAATATAAGTTCCAATAGGATAATTACATAATGTTAGATAATTTTAGATTTATCAGATATATATCTTTATTTTTTGTGTTGATATCAAGTGAACAAGGATAAAAGCATAATATTGAGTAATGGGAAGTACTTATCGCTTTGGATATTAGTGTAATATTTATTTACACATTCTTCTAATCTATTAGTTCCTTTAAAGCTGAAATTTCGCAGCGTCTATGTACCTAGTGCCAATACCGCAAAGGTATCAATATTGACATTGCTAGTTTATTAGCTGTAGCTGCTTTTATCACAGCAGAGAACCGAATTGACACTCTTCTTAAGTTCTTTAGATGCACAATGAGGTGGGCTCGATATTTATCTCGATTTTAAAGACCAACAAATGATTTACATAAAATTCATACGGTGTTTAAACGCGATGGTACTTAAACGTAATATTACAAATACCGACGATTAATTCGATGAACTTAAAAATGTTAGATACATAACGAATAAGAGGTGGAGAAAACTGGATTAATCCTATCATCTATAACCTTGAAAGATAGGCATACGAAGTAAAAGAATTCAACCGACAGAAATTGAAATATATAACTTCTTTTTGAGAAATTCAGGTACTATGTAGTTATTTTGACTGCCTTTGTAGTCCTAGTGTCACTAGTTACGTTGATATGATGCATAACATATTTCCTTGAAATGCCTGGTACGGTGATTTTTGTCTAATTGGTCGACGACCTTAAAATCGCTGTTAAAAAACGTCTAATTGACAATGAGCTCCGTCTTCTAATTTCTTAGAATGATGAAGATTGTCTAACTGATTTCCCACGAGAGGACTATCTTTTCTGTCTACGTATCTGGTTTCTGGTGGCTGAAGGACGTACGAAGGACGATAAGGGATAGCCTTGCTATCAAAGCGGTGCACAGTGCAACCAGCCGACCTTATAGCGGATTTAAAAAAGAAAATCTTGAAAATAAACAGTTTTCCTGGCATTGTATTTCTATTTGATTCTAGGTCAGGGGTAGTCATCCTTTTTATACCTTCCGCCGTCTTTTGTATCTTCGTTGACAGTAAAATTTTCTTATCGCCCATCGATTTCACAGTAATTTAATTCAGCGTAATAGCAAAATACTCTTAATTGCTGAGTGGAGGTTTAGCAAACATATGCAGTTTTTGTCTTATTTATTTAAAAGAGAAGCAAACTCAATTCGAGTGATGGCTGCTGGTAAGAAAAAAAGAAAGTAAGATCGCCACTACTGGGTGGTAGGGTCTAGGTTGGCTACCCTTGTCCTAGATAGAGAAAAAAAATAATTTGAAAAACATTCATTTTCGAGAAAATAGTTTTATACAAAAATTGCATAGTATCATGGAGAGAATCCAAGAGTAATATTTATTTTTTGTTTGTTATATTCCTTCAAGGTTACTTAAAGGTCAACTTCATTATTTATACGACACTTTATACTTTTCTTTACAGATGTTCATTCTATAGAAGAAACGAAAAAACATTTGTCCAAGACATTTTTTCGGTTGACCTTCTGTTCAAAAAATATTTAATAAGGAAGAAGGGCGCAGACAGACGCAGAAACTTTTGCGGAAATTAATTATATATAGTTTAAAGTCAATATCATGAAATTTTCAAGACTTTTGAAGTGTACGATGTACCAAACACGAAATAAATGTACTTAATAAAACCTCTAACAGTCTTTGAAAAAAATGATCATTCAAGAAATTCATGTATTTAACGAAAATAAAAGTTCTTACAAAATTATTAATTGCCCTGACAGCATCATCTCTCTGATATATATGCACGATCTCGCGCTGCTACGATTCTAAGTTTTTATGCATTGATTTTTGCGCTTAGATGGCTGTTGACTCAAATATGATGCCTGTCGTTGATCCCAGCAAGCATTCTAGATAAAGATAAAACTATTATAAATCCATTCATTGACATGAATTTTTCCACCTAGATTACCTATTTTGTTCCACTATGCGATGCAGTCGTAAGGAAAGTGTAAAGGAGGTTTAACGATTGTAAAGAAGGCGGAAACATTCAGGTGTTTATACGGAGATGGTACGAAGTATTTCTGAGGGAATCTGACAGTAAATTGTTGGCTGATAACGGCATAAGGCGTACGGATGCTGCAATTGTATCGTGTATAATAATGTAAATAAAGAATTATGTTTACCCTACGGCGGGAATGACCAGCCAAGGCAAACGGTGTCTTGATGTTTGGGAGGTTCTGAAAAATTCCGAGACACTTGACGTACCTTTATTATTGTATAATATTTTGGTTTCAGCAAAAGGACTGCTGCCAGGTTCGCGTACCATTTGCATTTGGAGGTCAGGTAGTGTATTGCCTTGACAGCAAAGTGACCGATGGTACGTCCCGAAGGATTGAACGAAAACTTTCGCTAAAATTTCGTTGTATATAAGTATGTTCATATAAAGGAGGTTTGTATATCACCTAGGAGGCTGCTTTATGTCTCCAACGCGTTTAACAAATAAAAACTTGATATTGCACCGATATTCTCTCCACGATACTATGAAACTTTTGTATATAACATTTTTCTCTAAAATTAATGGTTCCCGAGTTATTATTTGGACCGTTTATTTTGAAAGTGGTGTAAGTCCATTTATGTTCGAATTGAGATATTGAAGGGTTTGCGTTGAACTAAATTTAAAAATATGGGTAACAGATATCACAGTAGAATAAGGTTTATGGGTTTCTAAGAGTGTCAAATTTATCATCTCAATCAGCATAATTAACATTATTTAAGAAATAATATGTTTATGATGGCTATGAATGGACCTACGCTACTTTCAAAATCAATGAAATGATGTTTTCAATTCTTAAGAAAGCACAAGTCCATAGGAACAGTAAATTTCCCTTGAAATAAAAACAAATCTATACACTTTTATGTTATAAAATCAAAAAAATATTCAACTTTTATTCTTTGTAAAATAATTTTGACATTAAAATTAATATTGTTTTCTTAATTATTATTCAGTCTTCTCGATGAATCCGTTAGCGAAAATTGTTTATAACAAAGTCATTGCACATTGATAATTTAACTGCTACTTTGATAATGAAACATAAAGATGTAATCTCATAAAATTTTATTACATAATATTTTCCATATCCATTTAAAACTCTCACAGTAGGACTTACGTCACTTTCAAAATAAACTTTTTCATCACTTCAGTAACCAACAAATTTTCGTGTTACAAAATCTCAATGATTTTAAATATATTAATAACAAGTTGCTTCAGAATGAAAAGATCATGTGAAAATGTAACTATTAATGTAGCTAACTCGATTTTTTGGGAAAATGGACTTACACCACTTTCAAAATAAACGTTCCAATATTTCATATTAATCCAATTTTGTTTATAAATAATAACAAGAAATAAAATAGAATTAGTATTTTTTATCTTAAACGTTAATTATATTTATATATTGTTAAACTTACACAAGATATTGGTATTATTAATTATTTATGCTCTTCATGTGGCAGTGTTTTGAAATATTCATGGAAATTGGACTTACACCACTTTCATAATCAATGGTTACGCAATTTCTTTTACCGACCAATTTTAAATTGAACAAAGCATTGGCATTTTTGAAGATATTAAATACTAACTAGTTATAAACAAAAAGTTTACACTAAATTAAGCATAAATTACGTCATATCGCATTTTTTTTAAAAAAGGACTTACACCACTTTCAAAATAAACAGTCCATTTTTCCACCTAGATTGTCGGTTCGTTCCACTGTGCAACGATCGTGTCATTAGCTTATACAAGATATTCTAAAGTTTTCTGCAGATTATGATATGACTTAACCGATGGTTAAGTCTAAATCAAGACTAAACTAATAAATCCTTATTAAAATAACTGTATAAATTAAAAATGTATAACAAAAGCATGAAGGGTGAAAAGCATTGTATATCTATGTTTATTATTTTAGATTCTATCGGAGAAAATTGTATGTACATTGTGCTTGCCTGTTTTTATAATCTCACGTTGACTATTATGGTCATTTTATGTAGGACTTACAGCACGCACTAAATATTTAGTGAATAATTCGATATTGCGATGTACATACACCTTTCCCTCGATTTATACGGCAATTTAGCTACACGATTTCGCTTCGACACGGGTTTCAAAATAGGGAATTTAAGAAAGAAAATCTCGAAAATAAACTTTTGTGGCGGCAACATATTTCTACTCGATTTCGATTTTTGCGGTATCCACAATAACCGATCCTTCGTGTAAATTATATTTTATATACTCGCATTATAATGAGAGCATGTGTTCCTGCATGCAAATAGCGATTGGCTTTGTTTAACCAAAGGCAGCCAAAATATTCTTAAAGTTTTGATGGCAATACAGTAGACTTTCTACGTGTACCTTACAAAATATAAATGTCTGAACTACTCAATTACGTGATCACAAACCCGCGAAGAAGGGAAGAATGGAAATTCACGGGAAGGAGCAGGGAGGACCGAGAGGTCAAAAAGGACGACGCTCGGCCCTACAGCTCACTTTACGTGAATTTCCGGCGAGTGCCTTAGACTTGTAAAATACTCCTATTTGTATTAATAAAGGAAAAATAAAGAACGTCGAAGCCTACAAAGTTATAGTAACATTTGAGTTAATAATTATATTACTTTATAAACTGTTAGACAATACTGGCAATGTATCCATGTTAACACCGTTAGTTTATGGGCTTCGTAAGGATAAACTTTTGAATGTGTTCTGTATTTATATATTCGCTGTGGGCCTGTTTATATTACTCGACCTTGACTATTATTGTAACTTCACCCAGTTCATATAATTTCAAATAGATTTCGTAGAGTCAATATTGACAGGGTATCCGTGTTAACAGTTTATTGACTTTCATCCAACTAAAAGTAGCAATATATTTAGGGTCAACGTATCAGGGACGTAAATATTAAATATTATCAGTCTATTTATCTATGAAAGGAAAATTTTCAGCATCTAAATAAAGGACTGTCAAGTATCGATACTGAAATGGTACCACCATTAACATTTTTTCGGTTGAATAGATAAAATAAGATTGACATAATAAACAACTTACGAGATATAAGGAGAATAATTGATTGTAATTGGTACTTCTCATCGGTTGTTATTAATTAATAGTTCATGGAGGAACAAGAAGTCATCCGGCAGTTACTGATAATCTCAATTTCATCACCGATATTTATCATATGTATCGAGTATAGCTGTACAGTTATGCGATTATTGCAACAGGCATTACGATAATTTTTTATTCGGTACAACCGACAACGTAGAATACAACAGAATTTTGACTTTATTTCTGGATCCCCAAGGTCGATAAACACGGCCTGTACGTATTCCAGATGTGTACACATCAACGATTCAATTACGCGATGTATTTGTGATTTTGATAAGATAAGCCTATAATTACTAAATAATAGTGACAGATTGAAGAACGATGGTATTCCATTAATTTTGAATGTCGTTGCCGCGTAATTGAATGTCTTGTTATATCCCTTTAAGGTAATTAATATAAACGAAATAATTTCACTTTTCGTGACTCCATACGCCCAAATATCCCTACGAGCAGAACAAGAGTAACAAGGAAACACAGATAAGATCGATAACGGTAACATTTATCTACATTTATTCTATATTTGAAATTTATCCTATATTTATCTGTACAATAATGTTAGACTTCCCCTACCGTATCGAAAGAAATGTCGAAATTCTCTTATCAGGTATCAGGGTTCGGTTTCACGTTCATCAGAGTTCATCGATAAGTCCGTGACATCTCGTGACACGCGATAAATCATCGTAGGTATCGCGAAACAAACGAAAGTTATCGATCTCGTAAGAGGACACAATGCGCGAACCGAGATATTCTTCGCTGCATCCCCGTTGCACGTAGTAACACGAGATTGATTCGTAACGGGAAACACATAGTTAATTGTGATAGGATTATTCTACGTACCATTTAGTAGCTGTCTCACAAATGTTCGAGTACCCAAAACGGGTAGGTACTTGTTAGCGAACATCTTTCCTGGTTGGTGCAGAGGTTGATCTCCACGAGAGGTTGACCTCGAGGGGACACAGCTTTAAATGGAACGTCCCTCGTGACGAGATGGAATCGCACTGCGAGGAAATAGGGTGGTCCTCGCGCAGGAAGTTTCCGAAGGTTTCCGAGAGCGCACGAAGTCTCACGAGCCGGAAAGTGAGAGTGAGAGCGTGAGAGAAGGTGGGAGGCAGGTTCGACCGGGAACGTTTAAAATTCGACACCTTGATTATGTAAAAGTATTTATGCCCTTAAACGGACAATCGAATTAATGTTCAAAAGTCACATGCGGAAGAAATGTGTGGGTGAATCTGTGCCTCAGCGAAACGGTAGAGATCACAACCATCTCCCGCGGAAGAGTCTAACATACTGGCAGACATTTGGAGCCGGTCTTCCTGCGGGACGCTTACGACCGGAGACGACTTTGCACGAAGTTTGACGAATATTCAAATCAAGTGGCGCGACGATATTCTTATTTTCCCTTCTCCATGACTTACAATTAGACATTAGTTTTAGCACGTTTGATTAGGATTTCTTTGGAGTTAATTTACGAACACATATTAATTAACATAATTAATCATTCTTCTTAGTTCTATCAGTCAAAGTACGTTGAATCGTCTATTCAAATACGAAGACGTTTAAATATTTAAATAATCGTGGAATATATTTCGCGACAAATTTTGTGAATTTTATTATATGTGTCTCCAAGAGCAACAAAGAACTTTGAGTGAAAAAGTATGTATGTAGGAACTGGCAGTGCAGAGATCAGGGAATTAACCTTGTAGGTACAGAACTATATTCTGAAATATATTGACGGGTGGAATATAATATAAAACGTACAACAATTGAGGAAAAAGGCTTGGACTCGTTGTCTGTTGGCCCAAGTTCAAATCCCACACCTCTGGGAAATTTTTCCTAAGCTATTACTTAATATATCACAGTCGTGGTGGTTCCGAAGCAGCTGACAATAGACTCTAGGTGAAATGACCGAAGCAGTTAAAACCGATAAATGTACAAATAGAAATAATGCGGACGAAACTCGTCATATACCTATGCTCGGCGAGCGCTCGATTTTCACTTTCGATTTCTTCATATTCGGTTTCTCTCCGATACGTGTTCCTTTTGTTTCATCTATCCTTCTCATCGCTCAATCATTCCTTCGCAACGTACAACTAATACCACTCTACGACCACACTAAACCGAATATGCGTTTGGTGGTTCGAAAGCCACATAACACAATGGGCCCTACGAGATATAACACTGTCCTACACTATTTTTGTTTTCCAAGAGCCACTGAGTTATTCTTATAGAGATCATCATCCTGAACACAATTCCGTCAACGGAATTTCTCTATCACCCTCTGTTTTGGTAAAACATCAGTTTTTGTAAAAACGGTGGATTTCGGTAAAGAAGCTGGTATTATGTAAAAATTAAAAACGGTAGACAGTTATTCTTGGTCTCAAAAAATAGAGGACTGTTTCCTGAATATACAGATGTGAGCAATTATAATATTCTGTACTTCTTAATGGTAGTAAATAACTGCCAAAGTTTAAAAACGAGCGGATGCGCGAACTTTCTCCGCGTCAACTTTGCATTTTCACATAGAGTACTATTGCTAGCACAAATTTACTACACAGTATTGGATTCTGCGCACATTTCTAAAGAAACAACTATCGGTGAAAAATGTCATAAGTGTTCTTGTTTTGGCACAATTTAAGAAAATATCCGTCAACAACGTGTGCCGACCATTTTCCCGCTACGACGCCATCGCTCGCCGAGCCGGGCTTCTCAGTGCCGTAGCTAGATACGCATAATAATTAGGGGGACCGGAAAGTAATGTCGTTTCTCCGGATATTTTGCTCAAAACTCAATTGATTTTTATCGATCCGGCATTGAAAATTTGCACACTTGATGAAAAAAGGTTGTTGATAACGAGGGTGACTACATCACTCATTAAAAATAAAAACTTGTTACAAATTTATTTGTTTGAATTTAATGTAAAAAAAACAACATTACTTTCCCGTCCACTTAATACTTTCATGGGCCCTGAACGCCCATGAATCCGGTTGAGGTGGTATTCTCAACCCCTTTACTAACATGGTGGCAACTTCATCATGAAGACCATCTTTCTATATCTCGAAGTTACATTCTCATAACAATAATATTGTTGTGCCTGGCGGAGGAGCGTTTGGGTCTCGGCATTGTAGAATTATTAGATTACAACAAAATAAGAACGAGCTGCGTTCGAACATCCGTAACGTTCGAGGGTCCAGTGGCGACTTCCGGTATCAACACTTCCGGTGTCTATGCAACGCGACCAGGTGCTCGATATCCCGATTCGATCCTCGAATCTGACAGGTTCGAGGGAGCAGCTTCGTTCGGTACGCTAACTTCATGGCGGCGTAACAATATCATACAGTCATTTTATTATGCTATATACATGTATGGGTTAATGAACAACCAAATCAATAGACATGAAGAGGAGACAACTTCCCATCGTTAAATCTTCTTCGTTGCGAAGCTTAATTTCTACTTAATCACGAAATCTTAATATTAGTTTAAACGCAAAGTCTTAGACATGACTTAAACTAGGAATCCGAACATTCCGTAGTAGTAGCTACTGAATATTCGGATTTCGTGACCATTCGCTGGATACCATTTATTACTCATCAAAATATCGTGCTAAAATCACATTTAGGAAAACTTAAAATGATGATAATTGAGCCGTTCAGTGCACAAATCGATTAACTCCATAAAACCTAAAGTGGAGAAACGTGATGAAACAGCATACACTCCTTTTTAAAATTCCCTTCATAATATAAATACAAATAAGTATTGTAGAATATATAATCGCATTTAGCTTTCCTCTAACGAAGTACAAAGTGAATAAGGTGGAATAGCCTTGGAATTAATTAGATTGACTTCTGAATTCAATTATTTATTATTCGATGGCCAAACAAACTTCGTCATTTAATGGTGTTAATCGTTATTATTATGAAAATTTGTTCTAAACGTAAAAAGTTAGGATTCAATCGAGTGCTTTGAGACTTAAATTTTAAAAAAATCAAAAAGTGGAGTTAATCGATTTGTGCACTGGACGGCTCAATTGATACCGACCCGGGTTCCACCGCGAGAAGGTTGCTACGAGTAAGGACCCAAAAATGCAAGCTCAACCAACCTCCATTCCATTCTGCGTTCCTTTGAAACACTTTTCCTCGGCATTTATGAGTTTTATGCCGAGAGAAAATGGAACAATGGAATCGCCGACTCTACTTTTTTTAATTTATTTCGTGGAAAGAGATAGGCACCAGCCAAATGGTGTCGATCTCACTTTACAATAGTCACTTATGCTAAACTCTTAACTATAACTTTACTTACTATTTGCAATAAACTTCAAAGAAACATCGAATTACATTGTATTTCATTGTCGAAATGATTTAAAAACACTTGCAGGTAACTGTTACTTGAGGTCATTGACACTTCCACAAAACATTGTATTTAATTGTCGAAATGACTTAAAACCACTTGCAGGTAACTGTTACTTGAGGTCACTGACCCTTCCACAAAACATTGTATTTAATTGTCGAAATAACTTAAAAACACTTGTAGGTAACTGTCACTTGGGGTCACTGACACTTCCACAAAATGTTGTATTTAATTGTCGAAATGATTTAAAAACACTTACAGGTAACTGTCAGTTGAGGTCACTGACACTTCCACAAACCGTTGTATTTAATTGTTAAAGTTATTTAAAAACACTGCAGGTAACTGTCACTTGAAGTCATAAACACTTCCACAAAACATTGTATTTAGTTATTAAAATTATTGGAAGTCACTTTTAATTTATTGTTTAAATAGTTTAATATTATAGCACACATGCAGTAATAGTCGTTACCCAAGGTCAAATGTAACTAGGTACTGATAGGCAAGTCCAAATGTACACCAAGGGAACGTCCTGTCAAAGCGCGCGATCCATTCGACCGCTGAAGCTATACTGTGCTATACTGCCTCACTAAAGAGGCCCCCTGAACGCGGAGCATGCGCAGTACACCCCGCGTACTGAGCTCACTTTTCTCCATGGATACTTTCGCATATTTCGATTATTACAACAATTTTCGTCAATAATTGTTTATTACAAATGAAATTATTATTTCATAAGGTGCTTCTGCTTAACTTTAATAAATTTTATGGTGCATAGAAATTATAGTAGTGAAGTTACGTCTGTTTATAATTGACGATTTACTTTTCAAAGCTTATAAATATATGATTTTTAATTTAGTACTTTTTTTTATTAATAAATGATATATTTTCATCTAGTTTGGATGCATTTTAAACTATCTGGGTTAGGGCTGCGTGTGATTATTCAAATATTTATAAGCTTTGAAAATTACATCGTCAGTTATAAACTGATGTAACTTCACTACCATAATGCCTATTCACCATAACATTTAAAACAAGATTCGGTTCAAACAGTGATTAAGAAATATTTTATACGGAATATATATTTGCAAAAATACGAATTACTTTTTATAAATGTATAATATATAAAATGTTGTATGTATTATGTATTAAATATATAACATATTTATATTATATATTATATACCACAACTTTCTCCTATTCGATTTTTTTCTGATGTTCACCATTCACGAAAAGAACGATGGTAAGATTTACCGCGAACACCCCATATAAGATACTTCTTATTCATTGTTTGAAGTAAATCATGTTTTATTAATTAAATTAAAGGGAGAAACGGAGTAAATCAGAGAGGGGTTTTAGTGGGTTGAAAATAAAATTCTCAAATTTATAGAGATTGGAATCTCGGTAAACAGATTCTAATAAGCAAAGCTATAAAACATTTCATAAGAATTTGATAATGTTACATTTGAAATTCATGTACATACTCGGATAAAAACTTAATAATCGCCATTTTTTGTTTTCACGTTCCTGTTTTATTTAAAATAGATACCAAATAAAGGTTTTATGTATGTTATATAGGTTGTATGTTAAAAAAAAGAGAGATAAAAACTTATTATCCTTTCATTTTACGCCCAGGGGCAATAATAAATCTGAAATTATTTCCGAGTTGGGGCTACTCTACATGAAAAAAGAAAACGAATGTAAAGGGTTAATGATATAAAATTAATTTGATCTTCTTGTGGCCCACTCATTTTTTTAATTTGACAGCGTTTAGAAAACTTCAAAATTGCCTATTACATTTACCATCTGACGAGTGTAACTTGTACGGCAAGGGGTTGTTTGCATTATACGGGATCCTACTCTACTTACATTCCACAGAATGAAACTTAATATTCCTTGCGCCGCACAGTGGTCCAGAACGTCGATCTAGCTGTTCAGGCACCTCGCACAGTTTTCCATCTCTTTGAAATCCTCGCCAAAAGCGCAAAACACATCCGATATAGCTAAAAATTAGTGTTCTTATGTTTTTTGATTCGCTGATTACGAATCCGAACTCAAAATGTCCAAAAACAAAATGGCGGATTCAATATGGCGACCAGATGTACTGAAAAATCAATGGTTCCGCGTAAAAATTGGTATTCTGATGTTTTTCGCTCTGATTGTTTTCCGAATCCATTTAAAATGATATTGTTTAAATTACATGTAGACAGAAATGTCGAATACTCATTTACAACACAACATTAACTGTTTACCCTCTTCTAATTCAACCAATTCATAGAAAGATTTCCTTAAAACCGCTGACAGACTCTAGCGGCGAGCAGCCGCTGGAGTGCGCGCGACTCTTTAAACAATAAAAAATCAAATTTGTGGGACGAGTTGGGATGGTTTTTTTGCAGGATCATATAGCAGAGACCTTACAGAGAAGGGCCTTATAGGTCAAACTACGAATATATACGGTACATAAAAGATGCTGACTGTCAATGATAGAAAACTTTGATGATTTTCTCTCATTTATTGAACGTTAATTTTTGAATAAACTACAAACGCTAATTTCATATTCAGCACATGCATTTTGATCGTAGAAGAATGCTCTTTAATTTAAAACAAAAATCATCAGAAAATGTAAGATAGATTCGTCCGAATGTCACGAAGAAGACACCGTGTTTTTTCGATAGAAATTGGTCTCGAGAAAAACTTCCAACTTTAAGCGTTTGTTGTAACTACAATTTTGCTCGAATTTCATTAATTTTGCGATTTCTGAAATCCATGGACATTTAAGAATCGATATAAAGAAAGAAAAAAGCGATTCGAGAAAATCGACTTTTCAGCAAAAGCGCGGCTAATCGCTCATTCTGGACCACTGTGCGCCGCATGGAATTCTCTAACAAGGGAACTACCCGAGGTGTCCGCCTCCGATTTTAATGAAACTTCGCAAATTTGTTAAGCACGTGAAAAAAATAATCGATACGTATTGTTTTGTATCGGCTAAGTCGCACGTTTAGGGGGTGAAACGACCCTTCAAAGTTTCGTCATTTTTTCTTCTTTCGCTTATACCTTCAAAACGGTTAATGATAGAGATTTACGATACATGTACGAAATATACGCTTTTCTGTGTACTAAACGCCTATGGAATTTAAAATTTTATTTGACGATTTTTTCTTAATTTTTTATTGAAAATGCCAAGTTTTTCGTTATATCTTTAAAGTTTGCGATGCGATTTTGACCAAACTTTTTTAAATGATAGAGCAATAAAAATAAAAGTTACAAGTATTTTTGTTTTTCCGTAATTTACTCTGGAGTCGTGAAATTAACTATTTTCTTTTGCCGGTTTTGGCACTTTACGTTACTATAACTAATAAACGAGTGGCAATGGAAAAAATGTATTATGCCACAAATGCTTCCCTTGTCTTGTAGAATATTATTGTTTTTGTAAAAAATCAAAATTAAATTTTTTTTTGTTTTATTATACAATATGCAGGCTGTGCAGATCCGCCCCGACGCAGTAATCGTAAACTATCGTAGATACCAAAAAATACCATAAAGAAAAATTTCATGGTTTTTTACATACAAAAAGAAAATGTTTACAAAGAGTTTAAAACATAATTTATTTATAACAAAAAAATTACTTTAATTGATTAATAATCATTCACGTCCAAACAGTCGTCTTTTATACCCTGTGTTTTCCGTAGGCCTTGCTCTGATTCGTCCAGAGCAGGAAAAAATATCCAAGAGGGGGAAAAGGTTTTCCGAGTCAGGCTATGCCGAGAAAACTCCGATGCTCGTGCCTAAAGGTTTTATCACGAATCCGGGCCCGAGCGATGGAGTGACCGGACTTCTCGACCATTGCCGTGTTCCGGAAACCCTTCTCCCTCACTCTGGGACTCACGGGAAACGCGGGTTATTGTCCGCCACAGTATAGTACACAAAAAAGCGAATATTTCGTACATTTATCGCAAATCTCTATCATTAACCGTATAGAAGGTTTAAGCGAAAGAAGAAAAAATGTCGAAACTTTGAAGGGTGGTTTCACCCCCTAAACGTGCGACTTAACCGATATAAAAAAATACGTATCGATTATTTTCACGTGCTTGACAAATTTGCGAAGTTTCATTAAAATCGGAGGCGGACACCTCGGGTAGTTCCCTTGTAAGGAAGAAATTACGATGTCACCAACTTCGAGAAATCGGCATCTCCCTTATATAATTGCCTGTCCGATTTAAAAATACAATTGTGTTTCGTGTCACGAATAGAACTGCACTCGTCGATTCTTTCGCGTAACGAACTCAAGACGAAAGTGAAAGTACGATTTCGGCATTTTCCTGAACGCTTCGAGCTGTTAAAGAAATGCCCGAATCGGCGAAAGAAATCGACTGAACGCAGTCAATCTCATTAACCCGCACCGTGAAACCGCCATGGCAATATTTACGTTGCTCTTGACCCCGTTAAATGCCCCCGTGATATACTTGCTCAATCGTCGACACCCCTCGGGTGAAAAGAGAAAAAACGGAATTTTGGGTACAACGAGTTTAGTAAGATGTATAAATGCAGGCTTGGATATTAATGTGAAACGAGCAACATTGAATCACACATGTAAGCTAATTGGTCGGGAATCTGTAATTCGATTTTGTATTTATGGGATTTGCGTTGCAAAATGGACCGGTTATTTTTATGACCGCACGTGAAAGACAAAGGAAACGCAATACTAAAATTCTTATTTTTGAGTTTATAGAGATACAGATGCACATTGACATATTAAAACAGATGCTATTTACCAGTACGTTTTAGCATTTTTTTAATAAGTTATTTGTGATCAAATATTTGTAGTTGCATAAGAGTGCATAATATATGATATCGGAATAAAATGAAACTTTATTATTTTTAAGTTAGACTATCCCGCTTTCGACTAAATAAATAATTTTAAATATTTTTCGTAAATCTGATTAATCCCTTGGCGGTAATATCATATATTTACGGTCTATGTTATTGTATACTTTTATTTCATTTCAAATAACATTTTACATTTATATAAAATACTGACAAATTATTATATTAACACACGTTCCAATTAAAATACCTTAATTTTTGTGTCAATTAGTGCAACTGTAACAAAAAGATATTTACTGAATCACTCATATGAATTTTTGTAATCTGAAAATAATTACGGAATTCTTATTTATTATTGATTTTTATAATTAATGATTTTCTTAAACTGCAAAATCTTGCGAAATGAATTAACATTTTTTAATCTAGTATCAGCCCTTTTGGCCGCGAAAGCCTAAAAAAGTAACATTTTTTAACTTCTTTCCTGCTCGATCTATTAAATTTAAATGTCATTATTGATTCCAAATTGAAACAATTTTTGACAAAACTATTTTGAACATCAAGTATATTAAAAATATTAAGAACATAATGCGTAATTTACCGACGATTAATTCAACATATTTAAAAATGTCAAATAAATACATTTTAAGAAATAGAGTGTAGGGGGCAGAAGATTTTATGATTTTAATCCTTTCCAGTCTATAAGATAAATTGAAACAAAGAAGTGAAGAAGAAACAGCATTAGAAATTACAGGAACATTTACAAAGAGTTAAGGAGAAGTCATTTTGATCACCTTGGTAGATCTAGCGTTAATGCGAATACCTATGCTACGCATGTTTTGCACACTTTATTTTCATTTTTCGACGTTGATAATGACTCATTGTCGGTGTTCGGATACCACACCTTAAACTTTTATTCTCTAATTATAAGTTTGCATTTGCTAACAAAGTATGTCGTGTTTGGTATCATTTTAATTTCCGGAGAATATTTCTCAGGAAAGTATTCATGTTATGGATAAAGAAACTGCTTACAAAACATCTAAGATTACTGCCGATACAAATTGAATCCTTCAAACAATAGGTTTAATATTTTTTTTACAATCTTTTCTTCGTTGCAAAATTCATCAGAAGTATGTACTTTTCTTTGTTTTTGGGAATATTAAAAACTGGATTCTAGGTCTGTTACTTTCAGTTATTTCCTTTCCATTTTAAGCAATAATAAAAATTACATTCTACGTTTCTATGTGTGGCTGGTAGCATCATTCTCAATAAACATTAGTAGAATTCAATTCTACTAATTTCTCTTTCAGTTTGCCTCTTTAGTGGAATAAATATCGAAAATTCAATTGCACGGCGCATATATTCTTCCGATTGTCATCGTTATAACTTAAAATGTCTTTTTCTTTTAATTCTTCGACGAGAATCTCTTCCGGCTTCTCCTATTTACGATATCAAGAATTCCATCCTACGATCAATATCGTTTCTTGTTCTTCTCTTTCCTCGTAAAGATTGTCCAGAATTCCAACCCACGGTATTTTCTAAATCATCTCTTTATTTGCAGCAATATCAGGCATTCACTCCTACGTCATGTACCTCCTTTCGATTACGTTTATTTGTAACTATTCCAAAAATTCAAACGTAACTCTAGTACTCTTACATATTGGTTAAGATATCTAGAATCTACAATTACATTAATTTATTCCATAACTACTGTGAAATTTATTTCCGGTTGGTTCGAGTTCAAATCGGCCACAACCTCTGGGAAATGTTTCCTCAATTGCTATTTAAGACTAGAGTTACGGTTGTTGTTTATCTACCGATTTTTACTGAAATGTGTCAACTTGACTTATACATTAGAATCGAAATTTTTACGAAAAAAACAATTTTTGGTCCGAAACAAGAGGAGTAGGCGGAGGGAATGAATTAATATTTAATTGTGTAATTAAAAATCAACATATGTTTTTACAAAATAATATTTTATTTTAAATAATATTATATTTAATAATATTATATTTAATATTATTAATAATATTAATATTTTGTTTTAAATAAAATAATATTATAGTTTTCCATATAGAGTATAAGGCGCCAATAGGTGCCTAGAATCAGTACTTGACCACTTTTCAAGAAAACGTGAAAAATAAGGTTCTTAAAAGCAATAATCTTTCGGTAAAGGCACGATAGAAATGCTGCACCATTTGTAAACCCAACTCCAAAACACTTCAACTTGAATTCAATTGTTTATTGTAGCAACGAACGATTTTCGTCGTTTCATTAACGTTGGCTGTATGCTTCCCTATTGTAATTTCCGTAACGTTATGCTTAAAAAACGGCGTAGAATTCACGGTAAGAAATTCGCAAGGTTTTAATTTTTTATGACTGAATCATTCATCATTTAAATTATTATAGTTTTATGTTCAATGTATATCATGTTGTTGTTATCTGAACCTCAAAAAACATAACTGACAGTGGGGTCAACTGCTGAACTGTTTATACAGCAATAAAATCTTGAATGAGACAAATTGGCACATTCCGTAAATTTAGTGTTAATATTTTGTGGCCTTGGTAGTTCAAAATCCCATTAAAAGAGTAGCTCCTCGTCAAAATGACCATAATAGCCGAAATCAAAAAAATTTTAAACTGTAAGAATTCATTTCTCTTAGTGTTTTTATTTGGAATATAACAAGCTCTATTGTAAGGCCAGTAACTTCTCATTCTCACGATTAAAGCTTTAATTCTGAATTCTATTAGTATGGAGTTCAGTGCTGATGGTTTAAAACTACTGAGAATGTAAAGGTAACGCGAATAAGGTATTAACCTCGGAATACAATTTTTTACGTTGTAAATAAGAGGATTAAGAGAAACAAGTACGGCTTGAAAATATGATTTGACAAATAGAATGTGAAATAAAATGGTGTAAAAATACCAGAGGTGTGTCTGAAGATGAGGACATTCATTATTTTCCTAATTGTACACGATATTTAAGAAATACATTACCCTTTTCCAAAGGTACTTAGTATTTGAGCTATCGGCTACTACGATTTAGGATACCAGTCTCCAAAATCGTACTTTTTTGACGTTAAAAAAAAGAATAAGAATTTATGTTAATAAAAAATGTTTTTACATGTTCTTATTTTACAGATATATTCTTATGTATATTCTTATTGTGTGTATATTTGTAGAAGTCCGTATATATATCTTAGCGTGAATAGATAAATAAAGTATACACTTGAACTGAATGAAACATGTAAAACTGTATTTTAAATATATTTTATAAACAACATAAGGAAACGGAGATTATTGATTTATATATATAACAAAAACATCACGGACAAGGCCTACTACAATATTTCAATGCCTTGCTTCTTTTGTCGTTTCGCGCCAGTTTCAACTCTCCAACAATATTGAATATATTTTCATTTAAAAAATTATCATTTGAGCGAATTCCTTTTACAAATAAGTTACTCAATTTTCTCTGTTCTCCAAGTTTCCTTGTAAAGGTATTCCTCGCGTTTGTAGTAGCGCATGAAAATAGGTACCGTTTTGGCAACCGTTCTCTAGTTAAACCCCAGCCTGTCGCATCGTTCGCAAAAAACAATATCGAAACTACAATCCTACCATTCAAGAATTTTCTCCAAGCATTTCTCGGACACGCATCACCCCGATGTATTTACCTGGAAACCACGCCTCAGAATCAGTCCTTTGCTCTCGGACATCGGGAGGTGGTAGCCAGGTTTTTCGGCGGACCGCATCGCGCGAGTATTATTCGTTCGTGCGAACGCATTCGAGTCGGTTCACTCGATCGTTCGACATCGCGATCGCGGGTTCCTATATCGATCGCACATTCCTAGTGACATCTTCGGACTTTGCCGTCTTTCGATCTGCGAATGAAATAATTCAAATCGCTCGAATCACAGATTTTTAATACTCGATCGAAATTAATCGCGCCAAGGAGGAGCCTTCGATTTAACAATAATCGTCGATTACCGATCCCAATAGGTCGGTACGTACAGAGGGGACACGATTTCCGTCGGTTTTCACCTACTTAATCGCCGGGACAGCGATTAGGAATCCGATCACGCGTACATCGGTAAGTACAGACGGCTCTTACGGTACTGATATGCTTTATTGCGTTAACCGTGCGCAATCATGGTGAAGGCGAACGATTCCGCGAGGAATTGGCGAACCCTGGTTCCATGGGGTTTCCGCGGATGCGACGGGTCATTAGGTGAAAGATTGGCATAGATATTCCAGCGAGGGGTTGGAACTGTTTCCGGAAGATAGTTGCAGCTGATTTTGTCCAGTTGATTAATTTGTTACTTTTTACAATTGTACTTTGGAAAGTGGATTATTTTATTATAAGTTGTACTTTCAGAAAATGTTGAAATTCGAAGAATTTATCGATAGATTTATGGACGGAGCCAATTTCACTCAGAGAAATTTTATTGCTACATGCATAACAATTTACTTTTCAAACAAAAGATTATATATGAAAAATGTTTTCAAGGAAGTTCTTAATAATAGTTCTTAATGATTCTACATCTAAATTGAAATGGAATTATTTTTTTGCAAAAAGTTTCGATTTAGTTGTTTAAGTAAAATTGACTGACTTCAGTAAAAAGAGGTATACAATCAACATGTGCAAACCTAGTGTCAAAAATTAGACAGATTCTTTACAAAATTCATTTAAAGGGGAGCAAGTAATGATTATTCCGTAATTGTCATTATTGAACTGAAGCATTGAAGGAATTGAAAGAATTTTTTGTTTAACAAATGACATTTGATCGAATTCTTTTTTTTATGCACAATCCTCCGTACATTCTTTCAGTTGATACAAACTGTATAAGTATGTTTGAGTAAAATTATGAATCTACTCTAATTTGTTGGAATCAAATGTATTGTTATTAAGTTATGGGTAAAGGACAGTCTAAATTTCTAACTTCATAGAATATTTGTTCCCAAGTTTATATGGTTTATATGTCCGTAACTGAAAACTTTCAACGAATTGATAATATATTTATGATCATTTTCATTTAATCAAATCAAAGCTGAAAATACAGTATATTTGAGGATATGAAGACAGTAATGTTTTAACAAGTAATATGTTAATTTATGTAATTTATAGTAAGTCGTACGTCATGGTTATTTATATCGATTAAAGGGTGAATAGTGAATTCCCAATTTAAATATGCATCATTATATGTTTCATGCTCCAGGCACTAATTAATTTCTGGGGCAATTCAAAAAAATTCTAAACACTATTTAAGTATTCAATTAACGTGATGCCAAAAACGTGAGCCGATTCGCTCTAATTTGTATATTTTTCCAGCGTTAGTTCTTGATTTACATGAACAACGCCCTTGCTGATTCCTAAATCCCTGCAAATAATGTCTTAACCGTTTGCAATCCAAATTGTTTTTCCAATTTATTGTCAGCATAATTTTCGTTAAATATTCACTTTTATTTGATAATAGGAATAACTATAGGTAATGCAGAATATTTCGGTAAAGATGCAACATCTTCGATAAATTCTAATTTAATAAATAAAATATTAATTACATTAAAATGATAAATTAAAATAAAAACACATTAAATACAAAAAAGTAAAATGAATAAACTGTCGAAAGATATGTACTTATAAAATAATTATACAATAGAATTAGAATTACATCCACAACAAAATTGCTCTGCGAGGTAGTGCGTTCACATGGGAATCCATTACTAACTATAAATGCTTCTTTTTTCTGCAATCTAAATTCATGGGACAAGATCATTGCATATGAGACCTTGACTCGAAAGAATCAGAGAAGCTTCGGTGTTCTTTATCCTTTTCCCTCGCTTTTGCCGCTCTGCCGCTATTTCGATATTCCTCGAAATCAGTGTACTTTTTATGTTAATTCTTCTTTCAAGTTTTATTTCTTATATCGTTACCGGCGCTGCGGTTGTTATGATTTCTTTGTCATTTTTGAGAAACTAATGTGGCTGATATCTTGCTCCATGCAACAGAAGTGGTAGGTCGTTTTAAAATAATTTTTCGCTTTAAAATCTAATCTTTGAATTATCAAAATTTCGTGGATTTTTTACATTTATGACTATAAACATTATTCAAGGATTCCATGTTCAAGAGAATTTATTTTTGTTAGGTACAATCAATTTGATAATAATTTAGAAGAATATTTGAATCATGAATTTCCATTTCATATTTCTAGATATTGAAAAATATATTTAAAGAAATAAATTAAATATAATATTAGTAATATCAGATTGTTATATAAAAAAGGTAATATAGTGACAGTTACTACCGTAATAACAATTTGAGGTGGAACAGCAAATGATACCAATTTCATTTTCTCGGATAATTATTTTTCTGTAATATTCAAAAAGTGAATTTCGCACTATGGAGGGTTGATTTAGTACTGCACCCCATTTTAATAATATACAACTTTTTTCCACTGTAATTTTTGTAAAAAATAATCATCTTCAAAGCAAAAATTTCGGAACTTCGTATCGTCAAATTTTGCAAGAAGCAATTTCTCATTTAGTGTTTAATACCATTTATCAGCTAAATAATACTCCCTGGCATTTTGTCTAAAATGTAGCATTGCCAAAAATATTTTGTTTTTACCTTTTGAACAGACATACGACTTCATTACATACTTTATTTTTGGAAAAAAAGGATATACGACATTTTCCGATTAAGCGGACGATATAACACATTTTGAAAATATTAAATATATGTATTGTTAACCCTTTACAGTTTTACGTCCAGTCACACTGGATACAGTTTTATGGTGTAATTAATATTGTACCTATTAAATTTCGACTTTGGAATTTAACAACAATTTTGTATCTTCACATAAATATTCCTCGCTACTTACAGTTATTAATGTTATTAAAGAAAAATGAATAATTAGCAGTAGAATACCTTCCGATATTATTTTTCCTTAGCTGACGAAAAAGTGAAAAAAATAATTTGTACCGCAAAGGGTTAATATATTAGGGTTAATAATATATTTGTATTGTTAAATATCACCGACACGACTTCCTCGGTCTTCACCTTATCGATGCAATAAGTATCGCCATTCGTCACCCGAGCATTTTCTTCGGATTATCATTTCCATATCCTCGACGGTTCCTGATATTCAAATCGCATATACGTGAAGAGTTTAATGTCGAATGTCCACTTTGTTCGCTGAAGTCGTATTCGCAGTTGCACGAAAGTATCATGGATCGAGTGTTTGCGAATTCCTCGAGGTACCGGTAACCGGCCATTGTTTGTCAGTGCTTTTTATCCGTCGTCTATTGTCACTTGGAACACCTGTATGAGAGGAGTTACGTTTGATGCATGTAGAAAATGTCCTACGAGGAATTTTTGCGATTTTGCTTCCTTGATTTTCTTTTGTGACCTGAATTCTAGACTTCTGCTCAGTTATGTTTCAAGTATTATATTGGAATTTGATAATTCCTACATGCATTGGTAATATTTTTATTTGGGAATTTGCGAATGCAAGTCACGGATTTGGATAAGCTATGAATGAAAATTACAATTTTGTTTAATCGCTTTTAAAGTTCGTTTTAAGTGTTTATACTATTTCGATTTTGTGAAGTAAGTGATTATTAAGTAAGATTGAACTAAAGTAAGAAGATTATTTAATCCAGTTGGATGTATATTATTATGAATGTATTACATATGCAACTTTTTGTATATTTTTGTATAATAATTAGGGTAATATAATAGTGAGAAAATAATGTATAACTAATCCTCTGTTGCATGAATTACATAAAGTTGGGAAATAAATAATAGAATTTGTATAACGCATATCGAAAAAAATAGGTTGTGATTGGCGCAGGAATAATAAATATTAATCTCTACTTAATATTGACCGTGCTATTTTCCTCGGGCCTATATGACCCGAAACGAAGATTATGTTTTAACATATACATACTATGTTTTTGAGTATTTCTTTTTAATATCCAATGTATTTAAAGTTAACGTATCTTTCTTTGCATATTTACAGTTTTTAAAATGCGAACCTTTGTTCAATGGGTCACAATGTCCCGAAGGAACGCGAATGTGAGGTATAAATGACGAGAACAGAAGGGGTAAGACTAAAAGTACACAGGCAGTCAAAAAGACCGGTTCCCAATTTTTTCGAATGTTTCTCCAAATTGACAGGGGAGCCATGAAGGGAATATTCCATTTCTATCTTATAAAACCTAAATGACTTAATTGATTATCTTTTTCTCCTTTTGATTTCTCGTTTTCCAAGGTACATAATCGTTATATTTAAATGTCACAGATACGACGCCGGTAGTTTTAGTATTAAGGGTATGCTTAAAAACTTTGCTGGATTAGTTGACTGACAAATGATCAAATTATCAAGTTATTGGAAAAAGGAAAATTTATGTATCTAATAATTTTAATAATTGAATACTTTCAAAGATTTTCAAATATAGAAAGCTAATGCATCTGACTATGATCAATTTCATTGATTTGATTAGCAGCTGAAAGTATTAAGATGTTAAATATAACGCAAACATTGCATCTTATTAAAGAGTAATGTCAATAAAACTGATGAAATACATTTCCAGAAAGTGCTATAATTTTCTTGACAATGATTCAGAGCCAAATATACTCTTTAATTCTATGCGGTTCGAATTATTTTTTCAATTTTTCGTTACCTAAGTGAAATTAATTTAATAAACATTCTTTACTGTTGGTTATTCATATTCCTAGATTATGACAAGAACTAAAGATACTGCAGGATATTTAGGTGAAGATACAGAATCATTATCAAAACCCAAAGTTTAAAATAAGTTGCTCGGAAATTATAATAATTATAATGTAACAAAAGTTCGTCATGAGGCTACAAAGGGTTAATATAATAGCACATATGCCATCACAAGTATCAGCAGAAAATGACCGAAACGTATCGATGTTATGTTACTTGCGGATAAAATTTCGAGAGAAATTTCAGGAAAATAACGACATGGAAAGACAAAGAAAAACGGGCTGTGGGACGATTCGATAACATGGAATAATCGTCGCAGCAACATGCAAATGAACAAAAACACAAATCGACTGATAAGACCGTCTTGCAGTCTCTCATGTGATTCATTACGCATACATAAAAATTTCTGTTAGGAGGACCGCAAGGATCCAGGTCGAATAAATAATTGCACACCTTAAAGAACGAATATATTTAATACAGGAATTCAACTGCTTAGCTCGAAGATTCGGCTGTGACTAACTAAAAGAACGTAACGACGTCGACGAGAGCGACCTCACGCAAAATCGATATTGCGTATCCTGCGAAGGAACGCGGATCGCTCGGATGAATTTTCACATCGGTCCTAACACTCTTCCTAACAATTTCAGACATCATCAACCTTCAGCGATCTTCTTGAGCTAACAAGTAAATATCTGTGTCGAGATCCCTTTAACTCCTTTTTATACCACAGACTGCTATACAAGTGTTACATTATTCCTTGACCCTTTATAATGTTACTACTGCATTACATCACTTGCCATGTCAATGTGATGGTTTTACCCAGATAGTTACAAGTTCACTGATTATATATACCAAGGATTATACACACTATGTTTACGCTATTGTTTACACCACCATTGAACACCATTGTTACAGTATTCCCCGCCCGAACATATATACAAATAACATGTACTTTATATTAAGAAGTTTTTGCAGAGTCTTTTTATGACCATGAGGCTGAAAATAAACCACTAATAAATAAACTATAAAATAATCACATATCACTTATGTCACACTTATCCAAGTTCCAACATCTCTACGCTCTTTCTTTTCTATTAAATCTCGAATACTTCAAAAGTCTTTCATGCCTTCGATTCCAATCATTCTTCCATTTAAGTCCACGCTGGTTGTTCGAATAACTCACGGATGTAAATTTGCTCGATATAATTCAAGATAGCAGACGAATACATTAACGTTAAACATAGCTATCCGAAGTGTAAGTGTCGTTATCGGGCATGCCCGTTGCTGGACTTAAAATGTCGCCGCTAATTTGATCGCCTATGTTCTCCTCAATACTTAAGTGACATGGGACATTAAAGAGCGCGATTCCCATTAAAGTGTCGTCCGTACGATACCAAATAAAACTGATCGTGCGGATTAAGATAATACTTTCTGTGTGCCGCATGCTTGGACGATAAGTGGATGAATTTATTTTAATGTATTAGGTGCATTAACTTCTTCCTTACTTACGGTATGCGATAATATCAAATTTTTATTACGAGGAAAACGTCCTAACCTTGTGATATTTTTATATCTGAAGCCATTTACTTTTTGGCTGTTATGTTCTGTGTTTTTGTCAGATTTGAACAGAGTGGTTTTTACTAAATTTTGTATTACTCGGGGATACTTGTAGATTTGTCGAAAAAATTTTTTAAAGTAATAATTACTATTTTGTATATTATAACTACATTTCTTATGAAACGGTAAGAACGAAATTTCGCAAACTAGTTTTGGTAGCAGCGTTTTGTCAATACATATCCTTCATACGCGTTGCATACCTTTTTTCCTACTTGAACAACATTCTTACCTGTTGACAATTAAAACGCATACTATGCCGAAATGCTCCTTATTATTTTATATTTTTTATACAATACCCCCAAGAAAGTAACAGCACGGATTAAAAAATTTGTTTATAAGTAAACCTGGATACGTGATTAACACGAATGTTCTATAATGAAAGTGCAAAATTTTCGGTGTTTAAATGTTTTCCTAATGTTTTAACCTTGATTAGGGAAAATTAGAAATTAATCTTTAGATTTTAGATTTTTGTTAGAGTGCGAGTACTTTAAAAGCAAATATTCCAAAGAGAGGTTGCTTATTGCCAAAGAAATTGCTGGATATTGCGCTTAAACGATTTCTTATTTAGCATTATTTTCAAAACCACGACTTCATTAAAGGGAAATACAGAGATTTACTTGTTCTTGTACATTTTTCAGATTACGTAAATTCGCTTTGTCGAAGATCAAATAAAATTGACAAAAATAATGGCGTTTCTCGTCAAGTTCTCGAAGAAATATTTGACAAATATTTTTTTTAGTGGCCATTTGCTCACATTTAGCTCGCCTAAATGGTGAAAATACTCTTCAAAGTTGAGGATTGCAAATGGAATTTTTGGATGTCTTGGTAAATAGAGGACATGAAGAAATAATTGTCTCTGAAATTGTGCGTTCTTTAACCCCTTGCCATACAATAACGAGTGACACTGGTGACGCAATAAATAGAACAGTTAATTTTAAAGTGTTCCAAAAATTATTAAATTAAAAATATCATTAGGCCAGGATAAAATAAAATTAATTCTATAATATTTAATATTGTGTTAAGTCATACACTATATCAGAAATCAGGGATAGATTGTTATTTCAGCAATTAATTCAGAGCAATTGCACATTCAGTCGCAAAAGAAATGGTACGGCAAGGGTTTAACAGAGGCTTTAGCTGCATAATAAAAGTTGTAAAATAACAATTTATTTAAATAATATATTAAAAACAATTTTTTGTTGTTAACTTTGTATCGAGGTACAGGGTTAATCATCGATGATCACCGTGGCAGTCGACGTGTCAAATTCCCAACACAGCTTAATCTCCGAAAGCAACTCATCAAGCCAGTGTAATTACGTTAACTCATTATAAGATCACAAACAAAAAATTACTTCCTTTCTCTTTCTCTCTGTTGAGATTTACGATCAAACCGATAAAATTAGGCATCATAAAGAAATTGTAAAAAGAACAAAAGCTTCGACCGGTGATTCAGTTATCCGCAACAAACGCAGGTCCATAAACCCGCAATAAATTGGGTGAAAAAGTGAATGAACGAGACAAACGGTACGCACGTGAAAAATTCGAGCGTGAATTATAACCTGGAATGCAACTGCACGGGCCAAGCACAATTTATATCGAGGTCCTCCTTTACAAAGTCGGGATTCTTGGTTCTCCAGTCCCCTCCTGGCTGATTCAGTGCGTACATTAATTTCTGATCGTGTAATCGAAGGCTGTAGGCGAGACATACCGAACAGAAAAAAAGGCGAATACTTATCTCCCGCTGGGTGTATTAAGAGTTAATATTACTGCACGGTAAAGGAAGAACTTACGATGAAACTTCCGCGCTAAGTACATCCGCCGAATTTAACGCTGGAAGAGTAACATTTTTTTACCATTTTTATATTTTCGATGATATACTGAACCGGAATAATTCTGGATTAAATTGCAAGTCTGATGAGAATCAACGTTCTGGTGCGTATTGCTGGAAATATATGACATGTAATTAATGGTTGAATTAAAAGAATTACTTTTTTATTTAGAAACTTCTTTTTAACACGTTGTATGCACCCGGTATTTTGCTAGTTTCTTCATTCCTACTGAAGTGAAATTTTTTGTATTAAAATCACATCTTTACAAAACAGAAACTTTAAAGACAAAAAGAGATATATAAACAGCAGGGTTTTACCCTTTTGAGACCAACGTGTAAATATTCACTGAATTAACAAACTCGTAAATATTACAATTTCAAAATCTCATAAGAAATTTCATCGAATTCAACAGTGCCGGTCACCGGTGGCCCTCAAGGCATTCAACGTCTTAAGGTATTTACTGATAAGAAATTAAACAAAGTTTTGCCCTTTTCAATTTTAAAATAAATATTGTCGTAATAAATCTCTAATTTTAAATTAAATACGTAAATACAATATAAAGTACATAGTTTTTGAATGCCAAGGTCAGTTTGAAAAGAATAGTAAAGTATCTCAGGATCACATGTTAATTAACTGTAAATATAATTCTGTTTCTTATAAAAGACGCGGAACATTTGTTCTTATGATCGAGGCAATATGTATACTAGTGCTGTACAAACGTTTCTACGAGCGGGCCTAATGAAAAAGAAAAAAAATGTTGGCTGACCAATATAATTTGTTATAAAACTCAATAAGGACCTAAATAAATATTATTAAAAAAATCTTTGATAATAATACGTTGAATGAAGCTGTGATTGCATTTCTAAAAGTCCCTTATAATCTGGATCAGATCGGGATGTACTGATTCTAAGCAGTGAAGTTAAATGCTCATTTCTTATTTAAATTTGCAGGAGTACTTTGAAAAATTTTACACATGCAAAAAAAGGAACGTCACCTTAACCCCTTGCCGTACAATAACGTGTGGCACTCGTGACGCAGTGAACGGAATAGGAAACTTTGAAGTTATCCAAAAACTGTTAAATTGGACATATTAGTCGATCACGAGACGAACAAATTAATTCTATACTAGTAATATTGCATTAATCGTTTGAGTCAAAAGCAGCGCGATCGCGCTGTTGAGATTTCATGTCGAGAAAACCCAGCACATTTCGAGCATTGTGGACAACTGACGGTGCGATACCGATTGTCGAAGTCGCGCGCTCAGATTTACTGACGCAAGTACATCACACAGCTCCTTTAACCCTTTGCGGGCGGAGACTTTTTTGAATATTGGGAACTAATCATTTGTTTGGCGCTAAAAAACTACCTTTTTATCAGAAAGTCAGAGTGTTGATGTATAGAAGTTATAAATTACTATTTGTGTAATCATATTTCGATAGTTATATTTCAATTTTTCAACTCTAACCTTGTATACATACACCGATAAACTATAGTCAGATTTCTACTCAGGCCGCATATATGCGCCCGTCGCCCTCAAAGGGTTAAATGTAAATAGTACATTTTACAATAGGTAGAATAATACTATAATAATGCAATAATACATTACAAAATGAAAATTTTTATTTCATTGTTATCTTCTCAATCATTTTTATCGAACAAAACTTGAAATATTTATAAATTTTACAGTATGCATATGTAATAATACATATGCATTTTATAAAATAACCAATTACAAATTAACAATATTTTTGTGTTATGAACGAACAATTTAAATGGAGAGTAACACTTATAATTTGTAACGTCGGTGTTTATCAAAACATATTGGATGAATTCCTTTTTTACATCGCATGCAAATTAAATTTGATCTTTTTATTGCATTTTTGGTGCTGCAGACTACGCATTGTCGATATAAAATAAACAAAGCGCTATCGCGCCGCTTGGTATTTCTCGACATAAAATAAAACAAGCGCTATCGCGCTGCTTGGGTCTTTTCGTACTCCTTTAGAGAAAGCGCGGTTGCGCTGTTTGGGATTCTTCGACAGTGTTTTTTCAATACCCCCTGGGATTCAAACGGTTAAGTTATACGTTGTATCAGAAATGTTAGAGATCGTGCGAAGTATATGCGATCCGCGCTTCCAAGAAATCCCTGCGTACGAGTGAGGACTATTTATCTTTTATTTCGTAGGGCGTCGGGCCTATCGACGCTGGTGGCGATTAAGTCAGTCGCAGCAGAATTATCCTCACGTACAGTCTTGTATTATTCTTTTCAATAGATTTAATTAGTGTTCATAAGCGTTTTATTTGACCTCGATTCACCTCAACCTCCTAACAAGAAATCAGTGATAATTTTTTATTTCAGCAATTCATTCTGGGTCACTGCGCATTCAGTTAAAAAAGAAATTGTAGGTCAAGGGGTTAAATGAATTTTTTAAAAACACTGAAAGTAAAAATGTCTGTACTATTTTGTGTAATTTCTGTTGGTGGGCTAGATAGAACGTTTAAGCGGGCCGAAGTTTGTACATCACTGTTTTATAATATGTTAGACAATTTATACTTATATTTAGGTATGGAAGGGTATTCAAAAATACTTGAATGGAATAGAATTTAACAGGTTAATTTCCCTTGACCACTTGATGATAATACAGTAAAACCTCGATAAAGGCATCAGAAGTCTCCCTCGATAAATGCATCACGACTATCCCCGCCACATAGGGCGATCCCCCTTGGCGAACCACGACGCTCGACGAGGGAGCAGTGTAACATGATAACACCCGAATGTATCGGTGAGGCAATACCAATTGCAGGGTCGGCCGTTTTCATTTTTGATTCTTTTTTTTTTGAAACCTTTGCTCACGTGTTTGTGAGATTTTTCTGATTAAAATGATACCAAACACGATATAGTTTGAATTATATTTTTTCAATATTTAATATATTTACTTAGTATTTATATGATTAAAACATATCATGTTTGGTATCATTTTAATCAGAGGAATCTCAAAAATACATTGGGAAATGAAACATTTAGAAAAATTAATAAATAAACAAGTTTATTGTTGCGTTAGCAATGCCTCGCCGATATTTTCGAGCAGCTGACTTTGTTTGCTTGCTCTCTCTGTCTTTTCTACCGTCTGTGTTTTTTTAAGTTCGCGCTCGACTCGAGCCCTAATGTAAGCACAGATTCGACACCGGTACCCGATAAGAGCACTGCTTTGACCACGAAATCTGTGCATTTATCGAGGTTTTACTGTACTCTGTCTCATTCACTGTGTTATGTAAAATATGAAAGGGAGAAACGTTATGACGAGATGAATCGTTGGATTCACTTTATACACACATCATATATCTTCTTTAATCACTCACTGGAATCGATCGAGAAAAACAGAGTGCTAGGTCTCGTTAGTAACGTTAAATTTAAATCGACAACGAAACTGTTTCTCTCAGGCCATCCGGTTTTGGTTGACACTGTTTCTTCCTTCTTGTTTCACTTCTGTCGGATTTTTATTGTCTCGGCCCGTTGCACCAGTCGTCGACCTGTTTCGTCGTGCAGGGTCAAACGCGGATCGAATTCCTTTTTTTCTTTCGCTTCTTTTTTCTTACGTTTTTTAGTCACCATGATCTTCTACCTTTGTTGCAATTTACGACGAAGCTCGATGCCGTTTTTAAAAATATTTGTTTACGACGATCGTCTGTGACTTTCTTTCTTCCACGCGTTATGGATTCTCATTTGACGCACCTTTTATTACGGCTTTCTGGAATTTTAATTTGGACGATCATTGAGTATAATAATACGTTCGTCATGGCAGTTTGTATTTTAAGATATTCATATTCGAGTTCGCGTTTGCCTTCTGTTCTCTGGGTATTGGCGATTTTAATACTAGATGAGTGGTTCCCAGTGGCGGAACAACAAATTTTCGGCCCCTTAGCAAAGTGTGTCTTAGTCACCAGGAAAAAAGGCAACTTATATTTAGATATATTTTTATTACAAGACAATAGTAATTCCATGAGTAACAAAAATAATTGAATAAAATAAATCAGTTATATAAAATATCTCGAAAACACAATAATTAATATTAATTATAGTTTTAACGCGCGGTTACTGCTCCAGTACCGATTAAATTCCAAGTATTTAAAAATATTTATCTGTTACATAAATATTAGAAAAATTATTACTGCCCCGTGGGTTCAGAAGGAAATAAATATTCATACGTTACTTCAACTATTTCCCTTTGTAAGTGACGAGGGGCCCTATGCGAAACATGAACAAAAATTAAGTTTCTTTTGTCAGTGTATTTTTGATCTAATTTAAATTAGAGACAGCTTTCGTGAATTTAAAAGAATATTTAATCAAACTATTTTGGGCCCCTTTCGACTTTGGGCCCCGAGTTTGAGGGGCCATGCAGTATTGTATTTCCGTCACTGGTGGTTCCTAAAGTAGGCGAAACCGTCCACTGGAGGTGGGTACGTGGGCAGTTCAAGGGGATGGCAATATCATAGAAATGCGTGTGCAATATTAACAAAAACATAATGTAACTACCATTTGTAATTAACCTAAGTCATCCAACGGGGGAAAATAGTATGGTGTAAGGTCGGTAATTGTTTTGACTATGAAATGTGTAGGTTGGTCATATAAGTTTGAGAAAAATATCACTAGATCTATTGACAATTATATCCACTTATTTAATCATGTTAACATAACGGATAATTTTGCGCAATTTTTCGAAATAATTAACATATTTGAAAAAATCACGAAATCCACAGTAAATGTAGAAAGATAACTTCAAATATGCCTTCATCGAAGTCTGATAAACGTTCTTTAACAAATTCCATTGTGAATGTAATTTAATATCCTTAGTTAATCGTTAATTAATCGCTGTAAGAATTAGTGTCGCATCAACTGCTGTACTTACAAACTGTAACTATGGAAGGCGCTGTTAAAATCGAAACTAATTCAATTGTTTTACGGAAAAGAAGTAATTAACTTATTTTTATGTGCCCAAAGACTGTAACAAGTTTTTTCAATTTAAAATAACAAATTCTTTCAAACTAAATTGATAACGCCACTGTTAAAAATTTTCATACTTTTTCAAATTTTATTTGTAGGATTAAGGTTCTGTTTAATTTTCATAAAGTGATATTACTTATTTTATACTGGAGACTCAATAAAGTATTTACGACGTTAAAAAGAATGGAAACTTAAATCACACATCGTTGCAGTTTGTTTTGAGCAGAACTTCCTGCTTCTTTCATCCGGTTATTAAGCAAGAATAATGACAATAGTGTTCAATTCATTTGCACGTCCAACAGTATGGATATTTGATAAACAATTCAGTAAATGTCTTGAAATTCGATACGTCCTTTCCTTCAAACTTCAACAGCAGGTGGATTTTAAACTTATACGAACGAACTATAAAATCATTAAAGACACCGTAACGTTCGCAAAGCATCATAACTTTGAATCATCATATTTCTTAAAAGAAACGTTCTATCTTTTTAAGATTATACAGATGATCTCTATTAAAATTCCATAAAGAATTCAATTTCGATAAACTTGACAATAAACTTCCAAATACGAATTGACATTAGTTTACTCTTACTAACTTAACTTAACTTTTACTTAATTCATTTTACTACTTTTATATTAAATGTCATAGAAATTCAATTTTCTATGTTATACGGAACCTGGGATCCGGAAAATTGTAAAAACAAAAACTCATCATCGACACCCCGAGCAAATCGAATATCATTGAACAAACGGTTAGAGGGGGCCGGAACACGTAGAATGTGCAAATTCCCCATGCACTCACTGCAAAATTCCACGACGTCGTTTCCTTTATCAATATATATTATATTTCGGTAGCTCCCAAGATAAACCCGGCTGCACCTTTCTCTGGTACGTCGAAGGTTAACCGGCTCTTATTTTTACTTTTAACAGACCCATGGTGCTCTTATGAGATCGTGGCATATTTTGCACTTCGCATTGTCGCCTGTGAATTCTTTTCAAGCTTTTCGGCAGCTCGCGTGATCGTGTTTTTCTCGCCGACATCTCCTCGTGTTTCTGTTTACACGCATATTTTTTATGGGCCTCGACAGCAGCCCGGGTTTCGTACACACACGATTAGCTACATGATAATTTTTAGACTCTCATTCTTATCATCGGCAGTATGGTTTTTCGTGAAATCTTTTCCTTCTCTGATTTGGCGGGCTGTTGGTCAATTTTTACTGTCTTTGATTATGGGCTATTTGTATTGTTATTTATCGCGTCATATCGTTTAAATTTTTTTATTAATATGTTAATTGCCAGGTAATTTTTGGAGAAGCTTTAAATTGGAAAAAACTACCGATTGTGGACTATCTATAAGTTTTCTAATAACTAATTTAATATTTGCTTTAATTTTCTTTGCCAACAATGCGGAAGACTGAAAAACCGGAAAGCTACTGTTCAATATGATTTAATACCAGAAATATCAAACATAAAACATTTTACAAAGGCTATAACAGATTAAAGGGGTCAAAAGTGCCCTTCAATCGAATTTACTTGGCGATAGATCATTCAAAAGGTAACTGAAAAAATCATTGTTTACCAAACAGCCGTGTATCTTAACCGAAAGAATAGTTCTAGGGTGAATTCAAAACATGAAGTTTTGCTCCATTTTCCTTAGTTTTCGGAGCACAGAAACTTCGGAAAAATTCTGGCACATTCTAGATAAGAGAAGACATGTTGAAGATTTTTTTAAAAAATTTCTATTAAAAGTTCTATGTGAAAGAAATGAAAAACTGTAAAAATGAAGAAATATAGATTTCATTATTGATCGCTACGTCAACTAACAATAAGTAGCTATATCTTGCCTGTCAACATTAAAGATTTAGCACTAGATTTACGGGCGTTGAAACGGTTATACTTAAATATATTAAATAAATACTGTGAAAAAGATGGATCAACCGTCAAAGAAGATGATCAGTTAAGTAATTAGTATATTATAAGATACATATAAAATACTTACTGTTCCGAGTCTTTATAAAGGATACCGTTTCTATAAAAGTAGGAATCCGTCAATTTGACGGCTTCCGTAGATCCAGCGTTAAATAAATGATTGTGATTACTTTAATTTAAAATTCCTATACCATCGGTCTTCAACTATGATGCGTGAATTTCAAGAATTAAAACAAAGATGAAAACTATTACACCACTTTGCGCAAAGCATGCCATACCATTCGTTCTTTTATAATAACCATCTATATTGGTATGATACGAGTACATATTGAATATTGATGCAAAATTTTTTCCTCTGTTTTACATGTTCTTTTTTGTATTGAAGCGAATTTCTGCCGTACATATCAAATCAATTAAAGCTTAAAATTCAGTTTCGACTAATTGCTTGCACAAACGAATCTTTTCCTGTCGTATTTGTGTAAAACGCAATTAGTCTCTTATTTGTCAGATAAAAAGATTTAAATTATATTTGCTTTAACTTCTTGTGATACTGAACTGTAGCATCTTTGTTTTATACCACAAACAATCCATGCCGTGTGAATGAAATAAATTAAAAATTACCATTAAATTAAATAAAATTGAATTGAACAAAATTAAATTAAACTACTCATTCGTTACAATGAAGAATTTCGACTTACTTATTTTTATCAAAGCCAATTTACCCCGTGTACATCACATAAATTAAATTTTTAAATATAATCTATGTTCATCCATTGTAATCAAAATCTTTTGTATCTTCATTTCTTCATATCTGAAGTCTTAAAATCTATACGTGTCACTTTAAACTCCTACCTAAAATTACTTCAAATTGTCTAATATCCTCCAACCGTGGCTATGCTAATTTTCCAGCAAATTCTGTGCCAATAAAGCATAATCTCTGATTAACATAACATCCGAAAAGGCGTAAATGTAGAATTTAACGAAAGGTAGATATTTAAATGGCAGACAAGACGAATGGCGACCACCTTATTCGTGTTCGTCGTAAATTCGGAATCGGAGGATCACGGAGGTAAGGAATTTCAGACGGGGCGACTTATAAAAAAGCGGGCCACCGATTCGATTTGAAGAAGATTTGAAACAGGTCGAACGAGAGCCCCGAGAATCTTAATAGCCCCCGACTTTTAATTAAATCCGTTGTACGAGTTGTCCTGGAACATTTCGTTCCTCGTCGTTTTCTTAAGAACCCGATTTCCGTTTACCGTAAGCGGATATTCCTGTGTGTGACAGTGTCAAATTTTACACCGTGCAGACGGTAATTTAACCGGACAATAAAAAGATCTTTTCGCTCAATTATGAAATTACTCGTATCTTAAATCGTTCCTCCCTGTTTATTATTTCGTAATTGCGTCAACGCTAATTCTCATGGACCACATTGTGAAATTTAATATCCTTCGATGATCTCTGAAATTTTACTTTGTGGACTTACTTGAATTTCTGCCGATTGTTTGTTGGACAGTATTCATCTAAAAATATAAGAATTTTGGGTTTCGGAGTTTGGTACTTAATACGTTAAAATCTTCTGTTGTTTCGGCTGTACATGATATTCTGAGGTCACAAATGGTTCACCATAAATTCGAAATGTTTTAAATGTTGTTAAATATTTTTGTTAAATACTTGCTTTCTTATTTTCTAAATGTTCGGAGAGCAGATAATTGCAGTTTCTGGTAGTCATATAATAAAGGAAATCACGATTCTCTTATATGCATAAACTGTGACATTGTTTTCTATTCGTACTACATCTCTATGTAAGTATTGATGTTCCTATCATTCTTATCATTCATATCATTATTATCACTCTTATCATTTTTATCTTCCACGTTATTTTTATCACACTCATCACTGTTATCACTCCGATAATTTTTTTATTATATTGTTATTTCCTGCTTATCATATTCTCATTATATCCTTATGATTTTTGTATCATATTCTTGTCATTGTCTTATCATTATAATTAGTTCATAAGTTGAGTACCTATAAGGAAATTATTTGGAAATCGATATCGATAATTTATGAACAGCTATCTATTTGGTGTCGATTAAGAAAAACGCCGCCCATGATTAATACCAAATACAAAATGTTCTCCGATTGGTTACATTAGTATAGACTTGCTTGAAAATCTTCGGTAATAGGAATCTCTATCGATTACTTCTCTATAGAAAATAAGAATAAAATATCTACAGAGTATGTATAAAATACATATTCCTTGTACGAAATGTTTAATTGTATTAACCCTTTGCAGTTCGAATTATATTGCTACTTTTGTAGTGAGCTAAGTGAAATTAATTTCACAGCATTTTCTATCGTTGGTTATTTTTTTAAATGATAGCAGGTACTGACGGATATGTAGATGATATTATAAAATCATTATGAATTTGGAAAGTCGATATTAACCAGTTAACTGCGGAGTTTATTTTAAAATCCCTCACAGGATACGGAATTAAAATCAAGCAGCGGAGTGTACACACGTCGAACGCAATTCAAATGCTCCTATTATAAATGTTACGGTAAAAGGGAAACAAAATATAGAAAGATTATATTTTTTTTCGATAAGAAATTTACATTTTACACGTCGAACGCAGTTAACTGGTTAAATCGTTAGAAAACAAAATGAAGCGAAAAGCTATGTCGAGTATAGCTCGACATAGGACTGCAAAATGATAAGGCAATACGGTGTTACCTTGTAACATCGATGCCAACGGTAAGATAAAGACGTATTAAAAAACCATCTTTCTCTAATACTTTATTAACAATGCTACTGCATTGAATTGTTAATAAAATAATAACAAAACAACAACATCGGCTACTTAATTGTGTCGTTCTAGGTTTAATCCTCTGTAGTTCGAACTTTTTGCCTCATCTGAAGATCCGTTGCACGAGAGCATCTCATAAAATGATAAAAATACAATTTTAAATAATAGATTTCACTTGATTTTTAAACATTGAATCGTAAAGATTTCCATGATTTAAAAAGGTTAAACTGTAATATCCCGCAAAGTTCAAAAATTGACTTTGAAGAATGGAAAATATGTGTTTTGCGTTACCTCAAAGTCACCAGGGCTCAGAGTGGGTTTACATATCGTCTTAATACTAGATTTGCGGAAGCCGTCAAATTGACGGATTCCTACTTTTTTAAAAACGGTTTCATAGAGATGTGGTACAGTCAATATTTCACTTGTATCTTATAATATACAAATTACTTAACCGATCTTCGTCTTTACCCGTTGATCCCTCTTTTTTCAAAGCACTTATTTAATATATTTAAGTGTGACCGATTTAACGCCCATAAATCTAGTGTTAACACTTCGTATAGTGTATAAGCTTTAAAAAGATTTAAAAACGGGCGTCTTACAAAGCCAATATGAGTTTTAATCGGTCCAATAAAGCACAAGGTCGTCAAAGATCTGAGGAACGTCCTTCTAAAGTTAAAAGGACGTCGAATACAGTATCGGACTTGGAATCCTAATCGCGACACGACGTATTAGCTGGTACTACGTGATAGAAGGAGCGGCAACCAACTCACTTTTGTTGTCGTAACGACCCGATTGGCACAATAATATTGTACACGCGTAGCCTTACGCATTTTCTTACGCAAGATTCCGTTGCTAGTAGCTGATTCAAGGACTGTCATCCGCAATTTATTCACGATGTTCCCTAATCCGTCCGCTTCTCTGGAGCGAATAGAAGCGGAACTTGACGACACAATTAGATATCTACCAATGAAGGCTGTCGTATGCAAATTGATTTTTTCTCATCTGGAATTTTGGAGCAGCTTAAATGTCTTTTCTCTCTCTTTCTCTCTCCCTCTGTCTTTCTTTCTCTGCAAATGCCACACCGCCATTAGATGGAATTTAATTTCAACGGCTGCCTATAATTTTAATGGATTTCTTATCTGTTACCCGTAATAATTTTGCTGGAAGATTCTTTAATTATGCACAGACGAAAGTACAGTTTCGTAATATGTTTCGTGATTCAGAATGATATATGACGAATAGAAAAATTAGGAGGAGGAAAGGGAGACGTAATTTTCGCAATACGTTTGAAAAAATTAGATTCGTCGACCCCCTGCCAGACCAAAACTTTTTTGTTAAAGAAAAACTAGTTTTACGTAATTATATCTGTAATTTTTAAATTATTTTTCCATCGACTCCCTAGGCCGGATCGACGCCCAATACTGATATATCGATTCTTAGGGATTGATATCGACCATTCTGGCGACTCATGCGCTAGAAACTTAGTATATTCGAGATTGATGCATTATCGTAAAACTTTCCTTAGTAATTAGCAAAACACTTGTAGTTGTGAAAAAAATTGAGCGAAAGTGCAAAACACTGGGAACTTTTTCTCTCGATTCTACGAGAGAAAACGTACCTTATTATATAGTTTCTTGTTCTTACTCAATAACTTTATGTTTGCTGTTGCTTTGTTTCACTTCTTATTTTATAGTTCACCATTTTTTAGTGCCTTCGTTAATAATAATCTCTGTGCATGATGCATTTGATGAATTATCGCCAGTATGTGTGACATATGTGGTCCCTGACAGACATAGCGGGTCATCGGTCACGAATCCGTTAATTAATATTAAATACGCATTAATGCAATTAGTTGCAACACGTGCAATTTCATTGTGCGTTAAAATATGGGACATTGTGAGAGAATCTTTAACCTTTTATGGGTTAAATATTCTGCCGCGTCTGAAGGTGAATTTAAACATAGAAAATTAGCAAATGCCAAATTAGTATTTTAAATAATGTGTTTTACATGATTTACAAGGATTTCTTTGTAAAGAAAGTTTGCTTCTTTTAAGAATCGAATTTCAGTAATTTAAAAAGTTAAAAAAATGATTGCGAAAACCAGAAGTTTAGATGCATCTTATATTACTTCAAAGTCGCAAGAATCCATGGAGGGTTAACGAATCTCAGCTGTCACTTAATTAAAATGAATGAGGATTTGGAAACTTCTAAAACTATTAAGATAAATTACCGATATTCTATGCCCGCACGAATACCACTAAAGATATGTTAATCGCGTAAAGCATAGGATTCGATGATTTACGTGACAGTTAAATTTTAAATGTATCATTTCGTTTCAGGTTATCATGATCACCACAGAACGATGTTACAACGTCTTCCTCATAGTATGCGCCTTCTTCCTGCAGGTAAGAGAGCGTTCTTGCAATTAATATTGTTAAAAATACTATGTCTATTTCTAGGTTTGTGTTGTAGGTTTATCACGATCTTCAATTTTTATCTGATTTCATAGAACGATGACAAGAATATTAATTCTCTATTGCATAAAATGTCCAATCGGGAATTAACAATAAGTATAATTTGCATAACATATGTAAAACAAACAATTTTGGGAGGGATCTTCCGGTAGATAAAGTGTTATCATTATTTAACACTAGAACTACCGACGTTAAATCTATTATAGTCTATCATATTAAATAAGTACGTTGAAAAAAGAGGAATCGAGAGGCGGAAAAGATGATCGATTCGGTGATTTATGTTCTTTGACATGGACGTAGAATATTTATTCTATGAGTTTTCTATAAACTTGGAGAATTTTTGGAAAAAAATTGTGTACCGGTTATTTTGACCGATTGGTAGTTCTGCTGTTAAAGGGGTCAAGACCGATGACCTCCATGTCATTTAACGTGTTAAATACTTATTGTAATATATTATCGACCAATCACAAATTAACCAGTGTTTGCATTTGCTTTAGCTATTTCAATTTTTGCAACTCATGATAGTGAAGGATACTCAAAAGCTTCCTACATCATGTTGAATCATGCTCACTTTATTAAAAAAAAATAAATACTTTTCATGATATTGTTACGTGCCAATGGCCAGGAGCGTTGCGAGTGGCCGAGGTAAAAGAATAAGGTGCACTGCTCGTTGTGGTATTCGTTGGGTTTTAGAAATAGTTTGTTAGTCGTGGACGATCCCGTGTATGGCTAACACGGGTTGCCACAGGAATGTTAGTTAGGTTGGCGTAACTTTATAATTATGCAATACACTTCGAGTGGTAAAAGTGTATTGCTGTGGGATCGCAGGCTGACGATTTCTGGAAGATAGTTGTAGAAAGAATTTGAACGCGATAAGACTAAGAACACAATCGAGCTATATTTGTTTATGATGGCAAGTATTACAGGTTAATGTGTAATGTGTTTGGTTACAAAGGTGTTACGTGGACTTGTGTTTCTGGACGCACGCGCCTACTTGTAATGCTCTCGGTTTTCACGCACTGAGGAATGCGGGGGTATTAGATCGCACAAAAATGCCTAATAGATATCGCGGACTTGGCGCGTATTCTATACGTTTGACAACGTAACGATGAAAACTAAGTTCGGTCAAACGAAGAAGATCTATCCGCGTGGTTATAACGACCCTGCAGCGTGACAGTCTATTACTGAACTAAACCCCCGAGGTAGTTCGTAACCCGTCTTTTATAGTAAGAAAAAGTGGTGGGGTACGATGCACTTTCTGGAATTTTCCTGCGGGATGCAATAGGAATGTGTCTATAAGATATGCGTTTCGTCGTCCGCTCGAGTTGTAGTTTTCGTAGTCTTAATTATTCTGGGCAAACAGAGCGGTTTTCGGTCCTAACGAGGGGTCCGGCTATACATATGGTGAGTTTCCGGCCCCGAGCTCGAAGTAGAGAGTCTAATTTTTATTAGACTCAGGGCCGCATGTAACAATATTTAGGTTTTGAAAGGGTTATTGGTAGCAGGGCGTGGTTTATAGTTGTGCAGCACTTCTGATTAAAGTCTTTATTTTCTAATACACTTATAACTAAATTACATACTAAATGCTTAACTGCTAGTAGCACATGGTCACGTCTGGCGTCTAACCTCAAACAGGAAGAAAAACAGGTGGCGCCTATACCGGAAAGAGCAAACCTCTTCAGGTTTTTATAGTGTTGATCACATGACAGTGGTTTTTGAACATAAAAACAGTCGCGCAACTTGTATAAATATCTACTTGTGTACCAAATAGTTTTTAAATTTGATGTCTTCCAAAACGGAATCTCAAATGAAAAACTTCTATTCTATATTTTCAACTTATTTTTTGACATAGAATCAGCCCCTATTCGGCTGTACAGCCAGTTATATGGCACCCTGTATAAAGTTTTATTGGAGAGTTGAATCTGGCGTGAAACGACAAAAAAAGCAAGGCACTGAAATATTGTAGTAGGCCTTGTCTGTGATGTTTTTGTTATGTATTAAATCAATAATCTTCGTTTCCTTATGTTGTTCATAAAATATATTTAAAATACAGTTTTACATGTTTCTTTGAGTTCAAGTGCATACTTTATTTATCTATTCACGCTAGTTGTAAGATATTTATACGGACTTCTACAAGTTTCATTAAAGTCGGATTAATAAAGTTTATTAAAAGCTATTTAGATTGTTCCATTTTCGTATTCAGTTACGAAGTAATAGCTGATGACATGAAATAACTTCTACTTAGAATTTCTGATCAACAATGTGATAAGGGAACACACTCAACATCACGATCGACTACATCGAAAAAAAGCCACGTAATCGGGCGATTTTCGAGAAAGTAATCCATGCTCCAGTTTTCTTACACTTTATACCCTTCTTTTTTCGCAATTCTCAACGGTAACTCGTAATAATAGCTTTCACATTGAACCGTCCAAAAATCATTAAGCGCACCTGACAGCAGCATAATTTACTTTTGTGTCGGCATATTTCATAACATTCTTACATGCATAATTTTTTCGTACCAGGTACTTCAGTAGAATCGCCAGGATGACTGAATGTTCGCGTAACACTTCGATAAGTGATTAAGTGCTCTTTGCAAAACGGCATTGCACTTTTTCACGCCAATTCATCGTCCATAATTGCAGGTCGGAGAATATGTTAAATATTGGTCATGGCAGGTTTCTCGTTTGAAATTTATTACGATTCGTTTCGTCGCGTTTATGTTATAATTCTTACTTCTGACCTTCATTCTGAAAGAGCTGCTGCTTTAACCCTTTGCAGTCCTCGAGTTCTACTCGACATAGCTTTTAACTTCATTTTATTTTCTAATGATTTATTATCGACTTTCCAATTTCTTAATGATTTTCTAATATCACCTCAATATCCGTCACTATCTACAGTTATTAATATCATAAAAAGATAATGAATAACCAACGATAGAAAATGTTGTGAAATTAATTTCATTTAGCTCATTACAAACCTGACGATATAATTCGGATTGCAAAGGGTTAAAGCTGACAATAGTTAGAGCAAAGTTAAGTAAGAGTATTAAGGCAACTTGCGGCCACGAATAAGTTTCTTTTAGCAAAAAAGTAATTCCATTTCAATTTAAATGAAGAGTAATTAAAAATTATTATTAAGATTTATTAAGAACTTCATTAAAAACATTTTTACGGTATAGATTGAGATTATGTGAAAAGTAAGTTTGTATATACAGGGTAAGTCACGAAAAAACAGAACACCTGAATATCTTTGCGGGATTTAAAGATACGAAATATGGTTACATGGGAATTTGAATGGTATTGCAGCACATTGCTATCATAATATCATTATTTTGTGCGACATTTTCCGGTATTTTAAAGGTCACCAAGGTTTTTTTAAATGGAATTACATACTTTTTTCCTTGTATAATGATAGTCGACATTTAAACGAATTCAATCATGAATCACAATGTGATCTCTGAATGATCTTCAACCCAGAAAAATGGAATAAATAAAATTGAACGTGTAAGGTGCATTTGCTTTATATGCATTATACCTTATCAAAATTTTGATGATAAATTTGCAGAGACATGACGTTTTCTAGAGTGTATTTTAAATTCACAAGAACAGCAATACCAACTATTTTCAGCGAAAGATCATTGAGAAATCAGGATTAGAAATTTTAAATAATTCAATCTGGTCCAGTCCGTAAAGATAGTGTTAACCTCTTGCCGTACGATTTATTTTCTGACTGCATGCGCAAGAAATCAGAATCAATTGCTGAAATAACAATTTATCCCTGTTCCCTGATATATGTAGCGTATAACTTAACGCAGTATTAACACTTTACCGACCGCTATTGTTTGAGCATTCTACCCACTTTAAAGGATTTGTTTCGGCTTAGATTGCCTAAAAAAATTACAATCTCTTTGAAAATTACAAATGCTTCTCATCGACTCCTTAACACAGTTCCACTACAATAATAAATAACAAATTAGTGATTGCCGTGGGAACCGATTAATAAACTTAAAGTCTAAGCTTTGGTGACAAAAAGCCTATTAATAGGCTACCGGTCGGTAAAGTGTTCATAGGATAGAAATAATTTGATCGTATCGTTGCCCACTGATATTTGTAATTTGATAGTTTTTGGAAAACTTCAGAATTTCTTATTCCATTTGTCGCGTCATGACTGTCAGTCGTTATTGTATGGCAAGGGGTTAATGAGAGACACTAGCCTTCTTACTACAATTTCAAATGCCTCAGAATCTTCTTTGCATTATTATGTACTTCCATTATTTCATGTCTCACTTTACCGTTTTCCGCACTTTATTTCCATGTATTTCTAATTTACATTTGTCAACGTTATTTCAAAGGTCCCCAATCACATTCACGTAAATGGCCACGGACGATTAATGGACCCGCCAGGTCGGAACAGCATGTGGCGCTTCGGATTTCCAAATCCCGTGAATTACAACGACAATGAGCTTTTCTGCGGCGGTTATGCAGGTTTAACAACGTCCACCTTTCACCTTAATAACGCCGTTATCCAATAAAACAACCGCGCGTCGCAACGTGCCGAAAAAGTCTGAACGGGGGAAAAGAAAGTGATGCATCGGATTGCAACGCGTAATGTTCTGCGGCTTCTAATTATGATATAAAACTGGAATTCCATTTATCGTCGCACATCTTCCACGTGCTACTGAATACAGTTCTTTTAAACTAAATAAAACAATTATCACTAGATACAGTTTTTTTTAAATAAGTAAAATAATTCTTACTGGATACAGTTTTTTTAAATAAATAAAGTACTTGAAGCTGCATACAGTTATTCTTTTCATAAGTAAAACAGTTAATAGGGGAAAGTATAAGGTTGGTGCATATGAAATGCCGGATTGTATACGGCGAAATTAAAATGCCACAGTTTTTGCAAAATGAATGTTTATAAATCAAAATAATTTCCATCGACATCAATACACTTCTGCCAAAGATACACAAGGGCTTTTACACGATTTTTAATAAAATCCGAGATTTTTGAAACAAGGAAATTGGTTGCTACTTTTTAAGGTCACTTTCATTATTGATTTTCTTTCTGTAATAAAGTGGGCTAAGTGTTTAAAAATGTAATAATCCGTTAACACTTTAACGGACGCGCACACAACATGTGTGTGATAGTCGGGACAACTGTTAGTGGCCGATCACACAACATGTGTGTGTTGCTACCGCCGACGGTTATTGGCCGGTAACGCACTCTCTGTGTGATGATTTCTCTAAACGTTATTGACGGAAAACATAATACATATAATATAATTATTAAACCATCTTCTTCCCTTTTTGCAAATGTTTTTATACTATTGGCAGCATAAGCTCATATTTCCATTCTTGTGTTGTACGTGAACAAGTGTAGATATTGCAGGAACGGATATTGTGTTTATTTTCATTAAAAATGTGTGTGTTTGCACATGTTCAATTATTTCGTGAATTTATATAAAGTTTGTTTAATTTAATTCTTTAAAAATATTGCCGGCCCCTGGCGAAGTTTAACTGCGCAGACGTGCGGCCATTAAAGTGTTAAAGGAAGATCAGATGATCTGAGGTGGGTGCCGTAAAATTTCATATTTCACTTCACGAAATTTTTTTGAGTTTATTTTTGACGGATATGGCCTTGCGTTTTTGTTGAGACTTACACCTTCAATATGCCGGGTTTTATTATACGCACCAAAGGCTACTATTTCCGAAATATTAATTCATTTCGGGGCACACTGAAGGCTGCCTTCGGGCCTTCGGTGGGCCTAATCCATGAACCATCCTCACTAGCGAGTTTGTATTAATTTGATCTATGTTCGTGGATTTGAATAGTGATTGCCTTTTAACCGTTTGAGTCCCAAGCAGCGCGATCGCGCTGATGAGATTTTATGTCCAGAAAACCCAGCACATTTCGAGCATTGTGGACAACTGACGGTGCGATACCGATTGTCGAAGTCGCGCGCTCAGATTTACTGACGCAAGTACATCACACAGCTCCTTTGAATGTAAATGTTAGAATTAAATTGTTTATATAGTTTCAATCTACAATAAATGGTTTTTCTTTTTGTAAAATAAATAACATAATACCTGAATCATTCTCACTTACACACAGCAATAATTATAAAGATATTACAGTGTCCGAATATTAATGTGAGTAACTGTATATCAATTTGTAATTAAATTAGTTTATATAATAATTGCAATAACCAGTGAAATAACTAATAACAATAGGGTACTCAGATCCTTAAGTATTTTCCTCCCTTATGGAAGGTGGTCCTTCGAGTCACCATAAAATAAAATAAAAATACCAACAAGCTCGAACGCCGGAAGTCGACCACGAGCCCAGCCAGTTACCGTGCAATAAAGTACGCCTCTGCCGATTAATTGAAATAGAATGCAGTATTTTTAATTCTACAAGCATTTGCTCAATTTTCTTACAGTATCTGTCAGTAGTAATGGTTCCATCGGCTTGCAAAAAAGGAAGATCAGCTTCCCATACATGGCATACGGTTGTGGGTCTACCACGAGACGCATTTTGAAGATACATATATCCAGAACGAAACTTTTTGAACCAACATTGTACGATTTTTTTATTAACGATTACCTCTCATATGCTCTGTTTATGTTAAGATTTGCAGCAGCAGCATTATTACCAAGTTTAAATTCATATCGGATTAGTACTCGTATTTCACTAGTACTCGCGTTGCACAAAAAAGTATATTTTTTTTTAGAAATTAGGAGTCTTCCAAAAAAAAATATACTCAATATTGAGAGTGCAGGCCAAATAACCTGTTTCAACTATAAAATTATTAATTTCACGGCTAACTGTTTACAAAATATGGTCAAAATATAGTGTATAGACCTAATCCGACATTTCATATGCACCAACCTAATACTATAAACGAGACGCGTTTAGAATAGAACATGCAGGTAATACGTTGACAGTACTCTACTAAATGTTAAATAATATAAAGTTCATACATGAATTGCCTATTAACCCTTTGCGGACGGAGACTTTTTTGAATATTGAGAAATAACCATTTGTTTGGTGTTAAAAGACTATCTTTTTATCAGAAAGTCAGAGTGTTGATGTATAGAAGTTATAAATTATTATTTGCGCGATCATATTTCAACAGTTATATTTCAATTTTTCAACTCTAACCGTGTATACATACACCGATAAACTATAATCAGATTTGTTCTCAGGCCGCATATATACGTCCGTCGTCCTCAAAGGGTTAAAAAATTCACATTTATTCTTCCTAAACAGTAAACATACTCTATGGAAATTATTAGCTTTGTAGATCATATTCCCCAAATGGCCACCGTTATAATTTAACATGGCCAGGTGACTTTAATAATATCGCTGTTTCAGTACAATGGGTGCAGAATAAAGGAGAGTGCGGAATTTGTGGCGATGCTTATCACTTGAAGGAACCGAGGCCTCACGAAGCAGGCGGTGAATATGCGAAAGGAACCATCGTAAGACATTACACCGTTGGTCAGGTAACTTCAGATTTAATTTTTCTTTCAATCAATTAATCTCAAGTATTGGTCTAATTAATCCCTACATCTTTGCTGTCCGTTTTGGATGTAGGAATCTGATGATACGCAGGAAACAATTCTCTTTCTCTCTTCTTCTTCTACGTAAATCCTAAATGTAAAAAATTCATCAAAACGACAATTCTACCAACGACTGCACGTAATATAGTATCGAAGTTCTTCAACGTCTCAATTTACCTATATGGTCTCTTGCAAAAAGTTTCCTATAAAATTTCTTTCGTATTTTCTATGCCTTCACATTCATTTACATAGTATTCACATTGACATCGATAGTATTGATCTTTCTGTAAATCAACCCTCAATCCCGTTGGTGTTGGTATTACTGATGTTTCGGTAAATCCATCCCCAATCGCATTGGAGTGGATATTATTGATCTTTCGGTAAATCAAGCCCCAATCACATTGGAGTGGGTATTATTGATCTTCCGGTAAATCAAGCCGCAGTCACATTGGAGTTGATATTATTGATCATTCGGTAAATCAATCCTCGATCATGTTAACGTCGACGTTCCTTCATCAAGAAATTAACAGACGTATCTTTCATACAGTGCTGAGAAGTCTCGTGAGACTCGAAGTGTCTCATTTAATTCCTCCTTAACCCCTTGCCGTACGATTTCTTTTGTAACTGCCTCCGCAATAATTCAGAATTAAATTGTTAAAATAAAAATTGATTAGTGATTCTTGATATATCAACGTAATATTAGCATATTAACGCCCGCTAAGAAATCTGCAAGACATACGCCTGGGACCGCACGTTTTCAGGCAAGCTTGCACTTTACTAAAATCATTATAACCTTTTTTATTTCTGGAGCAATTTTGTGAAACTTTTGGAAACTGTAAAATAGGATGCATTTTAGATATTTGTTGACCGGCAACTTTTCTCAGAATTTATCTTATGTCACCAGCTATTATTTCGTATTTCGATGTCGAAGTGAAACAATATAAATCGATCACGAGTTTACTCGTGGCTGGCCAGCAATGTGTAATATTATAGGAATAATTTTATCGTGTCGCGTTTCACTGATACTTTCAATTGGACAGGTTTTGCAAAACTTGACAATTTCATATTCAATTTAGCGCATCACGAGCGTCACTTGTTATTATATGGCAAAGGGTTAATGCGAACCGATCAGTATGCATGATCGTTTAGCAAATAGCACGTTATTTACGAAAATGTATATGCAAAGAGTCGTGTTCCTTCCATTTTGACCAATCAAACTCGCATTCTTTTCGAACTCCTTCCGCGGGACTCTTTTCCGGCACTGCATAAAGGTATTAACCCTTAACACTCTGCGCGTTTTTGTACAACTGCCTACCAGCAACTCCGGCACATGTTTACAGCTGAGGATCTCAGAACAAGAAGCCTTATTTGGTGTGGAAAGAATTACACGTGCTTGTAAATGCTTTTGGTTTTACTTATTTTCTAAATATGCATATCCCCCTTACAAATTAAATATAAATTTTAAATGTTGTAATTCACCATCAGATAACAATTGCCAACGCCGACAATGACGCAGTATCTTAAACGTAATCATGTTAACCCCTTGCCCTACGAGTTCTTTTGTGACTGCATCCGCAATAATTGAGAATTAAGTTGCTAAAATGAAAATATGTCAGTGATTCCTGCTATATCTTAGAATTCAAAGCAATATTAACCCTTTGCGGACGGAGACCTTTTTGAATATTGAGAAATAATCATTCATTTGGCGATGAAAAACTACGTTTTTATCAAGGAGTCAGAGTGTTAATGTGTAGAAGTTACAAATTGTCATTTGCGTAATCATATTTCAACGGTTATATTTTAATTTTTCAAATCTAACGGTGTACACATGCACGGATAAACTATAACCAAATTTTTTCTCCGACCGCATATATGCGTCCGTCGTCCTCAAAGGGTTAACAACACAGGGATAATATTATCGTGTCGTGTTCCACTGATATTTTCAATTTGACAATTTATGAGAAGCTTCAAAGTTTCCTGTTACTGCAACCGCATCACCAGTGTCACTCGTTATAGGGCAGGGGGTTAAAAACATTTGGCTCCGCAGCGGAGCCACCGGAGTTATTGAACAAATGAGCGATGTCTCCGTACCGGAGCCAACGGAGTCCTAAGGGTTAACCCTTTCACTTCGAGCGCCGGATATATCCGGCATCTATATGATGTGTATATAAGTACGATCTGTAGTCGATGTCAACAGTTTTCGTTATCGGCTGAACATTTTCTGTTGATTTGATTGATATATCACACAGAATTATATTACTAGTCTCTACATATTAATATACTAACTAATTTTCATTACATTATTAATTATATTAAACGTTTAATTGTAAAGTCTTGTAAATATGAAAATACCTAAAAACATGTCAACTGTAGTTGGCCTAATGTTTTTAAAATAACTAATACAATTTTGTATAAGTCTTTTCATATTAAAAATGTGAAGAATACGTGCTATATTAGAGGAACAATTACTTTATTAAGCACAGTAATTATTTGAGACTTAGAAAAACGTATACACAAAAACCACACGCTCTGTGCACATTTCTGGCGCGCGTTTCCGTTCGGTGACGGCACGTCGGCGGACTGGACTGCCGAAGCGAAAGGGTTAAGAAACATTTCCCTTGGCGACGCATAATTCCGGGAAAAAAATAAAATTCGATTCCTCCATCCATGCAGGCAGATTTGTTCATAAATTCCCATCGCAGCATGAAAATTCACATCGATTTTTTCGATCCGTAGGATATCGACGTCGAAATCGAGCTCACGGCGAATCATTTAGGTAGATTTGAAATGTATCTCTGTCCGAATAACAATCCAAGAAGCGAAGCAACGCAGGAGTGCTTTGACAGGTAAATGTTAAAACAAGAAATTTCTGCGCTCAGTGAATACATTGTAATTTTGAAAATAATTCTTTTGAAGATATCCCCTGTACATATCTGGAACGCAGGACGTTCGCTTCGAAATTCCCCTAGACACTGAAAAGAAGGCCATATTTCGTTATGCAGTGACTTTACCATCTTACGTCACCTGTTCGCAATGCGTCATTCAGTGGAATTACTATACCGGTGTGTATTGTGATTTTATTAGTAATAAACAATCTTTATTATTGTGCCTACCCTTCAACAAAGTTCGACTTGTCAAATGAAATATTTCATGACGATAAGAACGTGACATTTACAGGTAGACCTTTTGCCGTCTGAAGTACTTTTTCAATTTTTTGTTAGCTAGGTGAAATTAATTTGAGGACAATTTTTACGACAACTTTCAACCACAAAGGCAAAGGGTTAAGATGTAACAACTATAGGTAAATGAAAGTGCACGACCATATTTCAATGATTCAATTTCGATGTTTCAACTATGAGTGCGTGTACGTACCTACGTACGCAGATAAACATTAATGACCTTATTGTAAAGAAATATGCACCGATAATTATCACAATGATCCAATTGTAAGTCATTCACTCTTCGTTTTGAGGTGTACTTGAGTTCTGTGTACTGAAACAACTATGAATTTCATTAAACAATTCAATTTTATATTATGTGCACCAAAGATCGACAACCATTTTTTAATAGAGAGCCATTTCTCCTTAAAATTTGGTGAACTCTTGTTGATGACACTGCCATAATTAAACGCTGAGCCGAGTTGAGGTATATTCCCCAGACTAACTCCAAAATCCTCGCTGGATTTAAATAAATTAATTGAATAACAAATTACAACAGTTCAAATAATAATGAAAGTTGTGGAGCACTCTTGGCCAAGGTGCCGATTTACACGGTACTTTATTTACACGATTTCGCTTTTACACGGCTTTTAAAATAAGAGATTTCTAAAAAAATTTGCTTTTAGTTATTTCTATTTAACCCTTCGACGACTAGCGACGCATATATGTGGTCTGAGAAAAACTTTAAATATAGTTTATCGCTGCTTGTGTACACAGTTCGAGTTGAAAAATTTAAATGCAACCGTTGAAATATGATTAAACAAATGGTAATTTATAATGTATACAAATTAACAGCCTAACTTGCTGATAAAAAGGTGGTTTTGGATCGCGAAATAAATGGTTACTTCTCAGTATTCAAAAATGTTTCCGTCCGCAAAGGGTTAACGTTGAAATAGCTGACTTAATTATATACGTTTTAATTTGTTTTCGATTTACGTAGTTTTACATATCACAACTCACGATTTCGATTTACACGGTTTTCTAAGGAACCTATCTTCCATGTAAATCGGGGGATAGGTGTAACACGTTTGGTAATTCTTCAGTTGTTGATAAATGCGTAATTATTTTTCAAAAATAAATCTATGTTTCTATGACCACTAGGCTATATTTGTACCACTAAAAAAATCTGAATAGCATTAAGTAAGCTGCACAAAAAGTTAGAGAATATTTCAAAATTATCCGTTTATCTACATGTTCCCTGATCTTGAAAATGTACAGTCTGCAAATTCCCCATTGCTGTCAGGGTGTGTTGGCAGTCTTGACTGACCTTACACCCTATTAAACGGTCAAATTCACTCTTTTCCAGTTTTCATGCTTCTGTTCACCCTCACCAATATATAAGTCACTCAGGAGCCAATGCGGTTAAGTCTATTTTTTTGATATTTTTTTATTTTTGTAAATTTTAAAAGAATAAACTTCATTCTATTAAAATTTACAAAAATTAAAAATATAAAAAAAATGGACTTAGCCGCAATGGCTACGGAGCGACTCATATCACTTGCTACTCAATCACGATAATCAAGTTTGCATCTAAATTACATAATCAAACAACTTACTTTGATTTGTCGTTTGCATTTTTGATGTTGATATTTAAAAAAATCAAATGCTTCTCTTTTCTTTATCGCTTCATATTCATTTCAAAATATCCCCTAACCTTTGTGAGCTCTATATGTTTGATATAAAACGACGGTTTATTTTTGTAAATCAAAGTTTCGTTTTCCATTTTGTAGCTGTCTTTCATATGCTGCATAAAAAGATTAAATTTAATCATATTTTAATGAAAAGAAAAGTCCCGCGCGAAAACCTTAAGAGGGTATTTCCATTTTTCGTGCTGCTTTTTAGGCCTTCTACTGGGCTTTATTTTGTAAAATCAGAAAAGTGCAATGTATTAATCTTTTGGACATATATTTATTAACATATTAACTACGTTATATCTTTTTTTAAAGCGAAAATAAACAAAATTGTAATAGGTACGCATCATTGAAGAAGGCAATCTTCCAAGAACATGTTGTGATGCCTGACCTAGTTCCGGTCGTTGTAGTAGATTGAAACGAAAAAACGAAGTGTCATTTTCTACAGTATGAATGTGGTTATAGCCCGTACCAAAATAAGTGTAATATCTTATTGTTTAAAAAAATGTCGACTTTTTAAAGTTAAAATTGACTATTTCGGCTTACTTTTTGAGATTTAACATAATATGGAGACTAGAAAAGATTAAGATACCTTCATGATTTTGGTACCGGTTATAGCGACAAGTCTGGCGAAGAAACTATAGAAGTTTTAAGTCAATCCGACAACTAGATCTTGAGATGCCAAGTAAGCCATGTCCGTAAGCATAGTTTCGAGAAAAACGCATTTAAATCTAACGGTGCAGTTGGAGAAAAGGCCGCAACGGTGCATCTTAAATATCTATATCTTCGTTATTGTATTATATAATTCTGGGATATTCTTTGATAGAGATATATTTGAAGATGTTTATTTTAAGAAAGTAAAAGACAAATCGATTTTTTCAAAGTTCGACACGGAAATACCCCCTTATAGGAAAACTATGTGCACAAAGGTTGTAGCTATACAATATAAATGATATTTTTACATAATGGATGATTAGGTAATATGTGGGGTACCTGTGAAAACGGAACCGAAGCGGTCGGATGTGGCAGACCGGAAACCTTCCGCAATTGTGCCGACGTGAGCATCGTTACGAGCACAGCAGGGGTGCCTCCACTCTTCGTGCAGCAGGACAACCCATTTTTGCTCTATTACAAGGATTATCGTTCGCCTAACAACATATTTCCTCTTGTTATTAGGTAAGGATTTCACACTATTGTGTGGCGACTTTAGGTCTTTATTTACTTCAGTTGCTTCAGGGTGTACATTCAAGGAAAATATCTCTTTTTAAGATTGTTTCCCCTGACGTTTGTTGAGAGGGGAACAGCAGTTTAAAAATGAAAAAAAAAATGTTTACTGTCTTTATGGTGTTCCTTGCAAAATACTTTAACACATTGAATGCCGTGGTGTCACTGATGATCGGTGCTGTAGAATTCTAATTTTCCTATGAGTTCTTTTCCTTTTTTTTGAATTTTTTCGGCTTTACCTGCTATGGTTATTTCGCTTAGGACTTACTGTCTTACGCAAGTTGCGAATCACCGAGGTTATGATATATTAAATAATACTTTAGGGAAAATTCCGCAGTGTTGATAAAGGAGAATTTGAATTCAGGCTCATCGATTGCGAGTCCGAGACTTTATCTCCTTACTCGGCGCAATCCTCTTTAACTTTTAAATTGTAATATTCAAGTATTTCCTGATACTATCAATATTTAAATGTTTGCGTTAAAAAATTAAAGTGTTGATGAATATACAACTATTTTTATCTTTAAAGTTAATGCTCAATAAAGACGTGATGTCAATGGAAAAAGATTCACACCTGTAGGAATGATGAAACTAGCGAAATAACGGTGGCATTCAACGTGTTAAAAAGTTCAGGTATCTGTGACTTGGTGGATCAGAAAACAGTGTTAAGAAGGAAATGGAACAGAGAATTGTTTTTCAAAATGTGACGAGTGAAAAATGTCTGAAAAGACAGAACATCTGTTAAATCTCTATTTTATGGGACCTTATGATTTTGAGATAACACCTACCTTTGTTTCAACAGCAATATTTAAAAAATGAGGCCTGTTGAAGTGTTCACATCAAATCAAAAGTCCGTATTTTCCTGAATTTATATAAAGAGATTTAGGTAATGAATTTATTGAGTAACCCAAGTTTGGAAGTTACATGACATTTTATAGATTAGAAGTAAACAGAATGTTTAGCGAAGAATTTATTTTTTGTTCGTTGTTTTATTAATTTCTATCTTTATTTTTATTGTTCATCTTATCACTTGTACTGGTGATTAAATGGTGTAAATCAGAAATTTAATCAATTTAATTATTTTGAGTCATACCAATGTTCGACAATGTATGGTGAAAGTACTTTGCAGATATAGTACAAAACAGAACCGTAAATCAAAATTGATAATCGTCTCATTACAAAGAACTTTACGCGCTCTTCCAAAGAAAATTCTAATTATCTCGAAACAAAGAAATAACTTGCAATTCCACTCTTCCAATTGCAATTTCATTCTTCTGCAACTATAGTTTTATACTTGTGTAATATAATTAAATATAAATTCTAAAAGTTTCGACTACCTGAGACTCGATTATTAATTTACGGTCTTCGAACTTGCAAATCGAAAAAACGTCAAATTAGCATAAAATAAAATTTTCCAGTGTACCCGAGACTTGTTAATTCAATTGTTAACTCAATTTTGCAAGCAAACATAGAAACTAAATTGTACGTTTAAACAACGTATTCAGAATCAACACCAAGACCTGTACAACGAAAATGAACAGGCAACAAAGTGAGAATGGAGCTTAAATTATTTATCAGCAGCGAACACGACAAACGTAAAAGAATCGTTTAAAAACTGCACAAGTGTTTTCTTTTGTACACCTGAGTGGCCTTAAATGCGAAACACGAGAGACGTTTATTCAAAACGCCGTTGGACGTTTTCAATTGCAGGTCTCAGGTGTGCATGCCGACGCCTCTTTATCGACGTATACCAGGAATGGATGATTGGTGCCAGACTAACTGTCTCCGTTATCCACCGAATTGTCCACCCGCTATCTGCCAATGCCCGTAAGTTATCAAAGTTATTTTTAGCTCAAGAATAAATGTAAATTTGAATCGGAATTCCTCAATCTTTTACCGAACCTCGTCCTTCCTCCTATATCTTCAAACTTGTTTTTATAAATTTGATTCTAATGTAGTTTCAGAGGCAGGTTTTTCCTGTCATTTATTTTTTAGTTTATAGCCATCTGTATTCTCTGTTATAAAAAAAGAAGACAGTATTATGTCTGGTGGTGAAAGTTTACTGCAACTTGGTAGCCAGACTGCTATTGTATAGATGACTCCTAATAAAGGAGGAATCAATAAAAAAAGAAAAGAAATATGTTACTTTATTCTGGATAAAAACTTTATTTTAATTCATTTCCTTTCTACTATCTTTTTATGTTATTGGGAGGAATTAATCGTAGTGCTTTTTATGTTGTTCTGCAACCAAATTCTGTTTTTTGTCGTTTGTGGTATAGTGTTGTGCCGGCCTTTTGGCATCAACTTTTATACTTCGGGATCCGCGAAATAGGTAACAGATTACTTCGAAATTTAACCCCTTAACCTACGATTTACGTTCGAGAATTTTGGGCCGAAAACGTAAACAAGCTCGCGCAGCCTTCGAGCCATTCGCATGAATTGTATCACACCATTGCAGATTATTAATTTGGTATTACTGATTTTTCTATAAATAAATTTTTTGTAGTACTTGCATCTACCACAATTATTACATCAGGTTGTAATTACTTATCACATATTCCACAAATATTTATAACTTTAGGAGGGCGCCGCCGCTAATATTTATATTTGGCCCGATCATCTACTACGGGCTATGCCCGTAGTTGTAGGTTAAGGGGTTAATATCAACTCTAAATACGTTTATTGGGAACAGCACCGTAGCTGAATAATACACTGTTTGCTTAACTAACGAGACTAAAACTGACCGAGGGTCTGCGAGGGTGTCGTTATATATGTGTTAGCGTCAACGAGTTTTATGAGGGTAAGATACCCAGTATAGCAGATGGGATCGGTCCGCATTGGGACCGTCGCCACTGTGTTTACAGTTTGTCTCGGTTTCGTGTGGAGTTCTTGGAGAGCGACGGGTGTTAGACAAAAGTCTAGACATCCTGTCGCATTCCAAGGAACAGATTATTTAAAGTATCGATGGGCTCGGGTCCGTAAACTATACCCGAGACTAATTGTAAGTTATGGCTTAGCAGCCGATGACCTGACGTCATGGTGCTGCATGGCGTTTTGAAAAGCGTAAAGAGTATGCTTGGTGGATTTGGCCACGGAGTGGGGAGATGTTTCATCCCCGGTAAGAGGACTGTGAAGAACTGCACGGCACTTACCCCAGAACTACGAAGGCTTATTAATCGCTCACTAAAAATTCCTGACTTAAAATCCAAAAATCTAACATATGGAAGGGCATGCTGGAAAATCGGAGTGGGAGGAAGGGTTGTTCTAGGGTGGAAAGGTTTTTCTTAGAAGGACGGAGCCGATGGAATTGCGGGAGGTGCTATGATCTAATTTATATATCTCAGGAAAAACGCCCTCGATAAGGAATGATCGTTTTTCTTTGGAAATGGCAAGAAAAAAGGTTTTCGGTCGCTCATAACTTGCGAAGTTTATGGTGGTCCCAAAAAGGGGACTAGGCGGGTCCTAGGGCGGGGTAGAACAAGGAAAAAAAAAAGGGACGGGAAAGGATTTCCATTACAATAGTATCCATAGGGAGACGTCTCCGCATAGAAATGCGTGACATGAGAAAGAAGTGGGGGAGATCGTAAGAAGATAAAGGTTGAAATTGCAATCAGTGGTTCAGGTTCAAGTACTTCTCCGTTAGTTCTGATAGATTTTTCGTAAATTATGATTTAACCCTTTGCACTCCGTAGGCGCCGCTATTGCGCCATCTGTTATCAGTTCACTAACTTCAAAGGCGCCGCTACTGCGCCACTGATTATTCGGGGTAAAACTGTAAAACGGTTACAAAGTAAAGTTTCCTGTTCAATGAAATTACTTTATGTAATGCAAAGAGGTACAAAAAAGGACTGTGTAGTACGTTCTAAGCGGAAAAGTAATTCCGGAAGACGTGAAACAACCGAATATTGCGACACATGACGAATAAGCCGCGGGTGCATATGGGAGAATGTTTCTACAAATATCACACTATTGTGAATTACAAAAAATAATTTCAAATTCCATTTCTTTTATCACAAACTAAATTAATCAAATAAATGAATTAATAATAACATTAAAATCTTTTTTATTAGTACAACAGAAGTTCATTTTTCACATGCTCCAAAGTGAAAATGTCTCGGAGCTGCTGCACTCTTAAGTAAAAAAACACTCGGAGTGCAAAGGGTTAATATATGCCTCGGTGGTTTAGAAGCCACCTGAAATAGTGAGTCCAAGGTGAAATGATCATAGCAGTGAATGTCAATAAGATACAAAAAAAAAGAGAGAATAAAAGACGATCGCGGATCTATATTTTAACCATAGCTTATGCCGCATAAATCTTGAAGACTATATTTTACGAATGACAAGGTTGACAGGGTTAAAAGAAACGTCCGGCCTATATGAACGCTCACGGACAACTCTATCGCAGAACGTATTTATAACCGCAATATGTCGTTGCTAGATATTTACAGTCGATATCATATAAAGGGGAAATCAATAATTCCTGAGATATAACAGTTAGTCGATAGCATATTGATAAATATTCTTCTCTGCCGTTTGTTTTCTGACTGTTTACTACTTTAAAGTAAGTTTAATAGCGTCAAAATAATTTAGCAGTGGTCCACTTAATCTTTTAACGTCAAAGTTTTTATAAAATCTGAACTTCCTTTGTTCCACTTTCTGATTTTATTAATTAGATTTTCATACCTGGTAAAACCATTAATTATTCTCCTTTACCAGTGTCATCGTCTCTCAGTATTTATCTTTCAGCTATTTATAGCAGGAGAATCCATAAGTTCGCCCGTGTTTTATGATATTTAGATACTATATTTTATTCTATAATAATTATTTAGATAATTTCATTTTGCAAACTAAGATAACCACTTTTTATCTGCGACCTTTTTGGAATATTTTAAAACCTCCAGATGATCTGGTATTTGAGAACCGTGAATTTGAAAATCTGCACTTGAAGTATTTTTAAGTCCTGATTGCAAATCGATAATATGGTTTATTTATTCAGAGCCTGTTCTGTCGAATTCTTGTTTATACGTGTTTATTTATGAAGAAACAAATATGAGATTACCGTCTTCAAATATTTTTTGATATTATATAATGCAATCGAATACGCGAAGATATATGGACAAATAAAGAAGAATTAAACGGAGAGCAAAACGTTGCATTTGGAATTGCGTTTTGTTCTGAGAAAGAGAAAAATATGCGAAATGTAAAAATTAATCACGGCTGAAGTATGAGCCATTATATTTGAATATGGTACAAGTCCATTTCTTCTTAGGGTGAGATATTCGAGAGTTCGTATAAAAGCTATCATGGAATAACACGTAAAAGTTGAACTTTTCTTGACGCTATCGTTATAGAGAAGAAACCACCTATGTTTAGCTAAAATTAATTTAAAATTACTTTTCTCAAAAATGGACTTATACTACTTTGAAATATAATGACTCATATTATATATTAACCCTTTCCAGTTCTATGTCGACATAGCTTTTTACTTCATTTTATTTTTTAACGAATTAATATCGACTTTCCAAATTCATAATGATCTTGTAATATCACATAAATATCCGTCAGTACCTATAGTTATTGCTTTCATTTAAAAAAAATAATAACCAACGCCAGAAAATGTTGTGCAATTAATTTCACTTAACTCTTTACAAACTTGACAAAATAATTCCGACCGCAAAGGGTTAATCAAGTATCTATAACACTGTCCTACACCATTTTTGTGTTTCAATAGCCACTGGGTGATTCTTATAGGGATCGTCGCCCTGAATACGAATCCACCAACGGAATTTCTGTATCACGCTGTCTTTTTGAAAAACATCAATTTTCGTAAAAACGGTAGATTTCAGCAAAGAAGTTGGTATTACGTGAAAACTAAAAACGGTAGACAGTTCTTCTTGATCTCAAAAAATAGAGGAGTGTTTTCTGAGCATACAGGTGTGAGCAGTTATAATATTTCATACTTTTTAATGGTAGTACATAACTGCCAAAGTTTAAAAATGAGCGGTTGCGCGAAGTTTCTCCGCATTAACTTTACATTTTCACGTAGAGTACTATTGTTAGTACAAATTTACTACACATTATTGGATTTTGCGGACATTTCTGAAGAGAAAACTATTGGCGAAAACTGTCATAACTGTTTTCGTTTTGGCACGATTTAAGAAAATATCCGTCGACAACGTGTGCTGACCGTTTGTCCGCTACGACGCCCTCGCTCGCTCAACCGGGCTCGTCAGTGCCGTAGCTATGCATAATACTTTCACGGGCCTTGAACTTCGATGGATCCCGTTCAGGTGGCATTCTCAATAGCTTTACTAACGTGGTGGCAGAAAAAACAATTTTTTTATATTTAGGGAGGAAATAGACACCCGCCAGATGGTGTTGATCTCCTTTTATAATATTCACTTATTCTAAACTCTTAAGTCTACCCTTGCTTAATATTTACAATAATCTTCAAAGAAACATCGAATGATCTTTACGAAAAGTGACCATATATTAAGTGAAAGATGAAAGAAAAAAGCACCGGCCGAGGATAAACAACAGCAAAACATAAATAGCTGACCCATTACCTTAGTTCGAGGGGGGAGGCAGATTATTGAATTGTATCAATTTCTCGGCATTGGAATTTTTAATTCTGTTAACTTCTAAGCGCGAATATTACTCTATACTCGCACTGCAGACTGTACGATAGTGCAAGTGAGTCCCCAGAAAGACACCTGCTTCTACTGTTTCATTCGAAGAGTATGCATCTCTAAACGCGGGAAAATTGTAGCGAAAGGAGTTTCGAAGAAAGGAAAACGAATTAATAAATTTAATTAGTGATAATATACCCGCAATATTTTAACGAATAGTTGAGAATTTAAAGTTATAGTAATCGCTTGTGCATATGCAGACGTTACTTAAATAATTTTTGACAATTATTAACAAACACTCGTCGAAAACTGCCACTTTATATCACTGATACTCCCACAAAACGTTGTATTTATTCATCGAAATTATTTAAAAACACTTGCAGATAACTATCACTTGAGGTCACTGACACTTCAACAAAATATTGTATAAAATTGTTCAAATTATTTAAAAACACATGCAGGTAACTGCCACTTTATGCCACTAGCACGTCCGCGAAACGTGGTATTTTATTATCCAAATTATTTAAATTCACTTGCACAAAACTGTCACTTGAGGTCACAGACACTTCCACAACACGTTGTATTTCATTGTGAAAGTTATTAAAAATACTGCAGGTAACTGTTACTTGAGGTCACTGACACTTCCACAAAATGTTGTATTTAATTGTCGAAATGATTTAAAAACACTTACAGGTAACTGTCAGTTGAGGTCACTGACACTTCCACAAACCGTTGTATGTAATTGTTCAAGTTATTTAAAAACACTGTAGGTAACTGTCACTTGAAGTCATAAACACTTCCACAAAACGTTGTATTTAGTTATTAAAATTATTGGAAGTCACTTTTAATTTATTGTTTAAGTAGTTTAATATTATAGCACACATGCAGTAATAGTCGTTTCCCAAGGTCAAAAGTGTCTAGGTACCGATAGGCAAGTCTAAATGTAAACTAAGGGACCGTCCTGTCAAAGCGCGCGATCTATTCGACGGCTGAAGCTATACTGTGCTATACTGCGTCACTAAGGCGGCCCGCTGAACGCGGAGCATGCGCAGTACACCCCGCGTACTGAGCTCACTTTTCTCCATGGATACTTTTGCATATTTCGATTACTACAACAATTTTCGTCAATAATTGTTTATTACAAATTAAATTACTATTTCAGAACGTGTGCCTGCTTACTTTTAATAAATTTTATAGTAAATAGAAGTTATAGGAGTGAAGTTACGTCTGTTTATAATTGACGTTTTATTTTTCAAAGCTTATAAATACATGGTTCTTAATGTAGTACTTTTATTTTATTAATAAATATTTTCAACTAGTTTGGATAATTTTAAACGGTCTGGGTTAAGTTATACAAATCTTTATAAGCTTTAAAAAGTATATCGTCAATTATGAACCGACGTAACTTCACTCCTGTGATTCCTATTCATCATAAAATTTAAAACAAGATTCGCTTCAAACAATGAATAAGAATCATCTGATGTATAAAGCCTTTCTTAACCCCGTATAAAATATTTCTTATTCATTGCTTGAAGCAAATCTTGTTTTATTAATTAAATTAAAGAGAGAAATAGAGTAAATAAGAGACAGGTTTTAGTGGGTATACGTAAGCAATAGGCCTACGGAGTCCCACACTATCCGCAAAATAACAGATTTGCAGGGTGTGTGTAAGCATTTCCCCTATATAAAAAAATTGTTTTCTGCAACCACGTTAATAAAGGGGTTGAGAATGCCAACTCAACGGGACCCATCGTCGTTCAGGACCCGTAAAAGTATTATGCGTAGCTACGGCACTGACGAGCCCGGTTGAGCGAGCGAGGGCGTCGTAGCGGTCAAACGGTCGGCACACGTTGTTAGCGGGCATTTTCTTAAATTGTGCCAGAATGAAAACAGTTATGACAATTTTCGCCAACAGTTTTCTCTTCAGAAATGTCCGCAGAATCCAATAATATGTAGTAAATTTGTGCTAGCATTAGTGCTGTACGTAAGAATATAAAGTTAATGCGGAGAAACTTCGCGCATCCTCGTTTTTAAACTTTGACAGTTATTTAGTACGATTAAAAAGTGCGGAATATTATAACTGCTCACACCTGTATGCTCAGGAAACACTCCTCTATTTTTTGAGACCAAGAAAAACTTTCTATTGTTTTTAGATTCGTCTTCAGGGCGACAACACTATAAGAAACACTCTATGACGGTTGGAAAGCAGAAAAGAAAATTGAATTTGTTGGACGGTTATAATTTATATTTTTTCATTTTTAGATATTTTAGAACTTTCTATTCCATTGTGAGAAAATTACGATTGTTTCTGTAACAACGCCTATACCCGTCACAAATGACAATAAAATCTTTTGTTATGGAAATTTGTTAGAATGACATTTTATATTCACCGCGTCCAACGTGGAGCCACCTATGTAACTTCCGTATTGTAAACCTTCCTGTAAAGAGTCTAGTAGTAATAAAACGTGCGTAGAAAAGTCTGGAAAGAAATCCAAGTCAATCTATTGAATCGCCAAATACCTACCACTATTGTTTGATACAATCCCTTCACTCGCTACACTATTTAAAACCTAACAAAATTGAAGAATACTTGTCTTTTATTAAAATAAAGGAATCAAATTTTCAAAAACTAGTAAATTAGTTTCGAATAACTGAAATTCGAAAAGATGAAACTGGTAATCGGCACGTGTAACCGGACTATTTCACTCATATGTCCCCAAAAAGCGGTCATTCTTCATCTGATTAAGATTGATCTCATTACCTAATGACTCACATAGAAAGTCCTGATAATAAAAATGAAAAACGAATGACTTGAAACATGTTCATCTTAGTCTTATATTACTTAATTATATTATTCAAACTTAAGGCATTTTTATTGATATAAATACACTTATTTTACCCTCTATAAGCCTTTGTAACACTACAGTGATGCAACGTACAGCGTTGCCGTTTTTCGAAGTTGTTTTTTTATAACTGCCGAAGCCGAAATACATAACAACAAGGATAACTATTACTTACAGCTTAATCTTTAAAAGTCGCAAACTTTCTTTGTTATTAAACCTTTACAAATCAAGGTAAATTCATTACTTATAATTTTATATTTACCATTTTCCAGTGTGCTATCTTGTAATCAATCGTTAGCTGCGACCAAAAATCCAGACTATATAGGGCTAAAAGAACAATAACGTGGAAATTAACGACAGGTGCAGGCACTAATTTGCACATATTTTACAGGGAGGTGTGCGACGCCATCGGAGAAATAGCCGAAAAGGAGGGTGCCAGCGTGTACTGTATGGATAAATGTCTGGTTTATCCATCCAGTTGTCCATCTCATCGTTGTCGCTGCTATTGAAGCTGCTAAATTATGTGTCTGAAATTAATTAAATCGAACTGTCGAGTTCCCGCGCGAAAGCAGTCTTGTTGGACGTTTTTCAGTACTTTCTCGTAGACAGAAAAGTTTAAATTCAATACAATTAGATGTGGTTCGAAATTTTACTTTAACATTCGTATTTTTGCAAGATATACAGGAGTTTGATGAAAATATAGTGTTCTTCGATGAAAAATTAGATTCCCAAAGTGTTGGTACTGAAGAGTTTGCAATTCTTTCTGCGATATTGACAATGAGAATAGTGATCTACTCTTGCGCGAAAACTGATTGTGAATGGAATTGCTCCACAGAACAATTTGTAACTGTTTGTTAAAACACGCTCTGTTATTTTGCAAGAAATGTCACAAGCTTTTGTAAACCACAGAAGTTTCATAGAATATTTGTAAAAAACTGGCTAAATAAATAAAACCTTACAGACGTAAAGCATGTTAAGTAAATTAGAATGGTCTTTTGTATGCGTAAAATTAAATAAAAATACCGTACATAAATTATTTCGATTTCATTTACATCACAATGTAATGCGAAGCTTCTACACTCGTAATTTTACCTCTTTAAACACAAAATTCATAAAACTTTATGTATGTAAAGCGTCAAAGTAAAGTATCTTTTATTATAGCATAAAGACTATGGATTACAAATTAGTAATACGAACTCTCATTTAAAAATGTTAAATTTCCAAAAATTATTTTTGCAGTGTTCCATTTTTATTGTTTTAAAAGAGAATAAATATTGATAATCTAAATGCGTTGGTATTGTAATCTCTCAAATTGTTTCTCGATGGAAAGTCTTACAGCTCTTTCAAATTTTTAAGATATTAGAAACATATCGCAATTAAACATTTTAACATGTTAAACAAAGAAACACAAAATTGTTACAATAGTTACCGTGTTAAAAGTGTAAACAATTGTAATTCTTATATTTCAGTACCGCTCATCAGTCGATTAAGATTTAAACAAAACTGAACTTGTTAGATAAATAAACAACACATTTAGCATGTAAAATATCGAATATACCTAAGACTACTTTTTCACGGTAAATGTGCCGCACAAAAAGTCCTTTTAAAAAAGCTTCGAAATTGCTTTCCAAACGAAATATAAAGCAAACTAAAACTTATGTCAAACTTAAGTAAGAAACATATAAAGCAATTAGAAATAAGTTCTCGATAACGATACTTTTTACAATGAACACAGAAAAGAAAATATAATATGTCGAGGAAGCTTCAAAGAAGAACGTAACGTATAAACATAAATAAAACTTACAAAGTAGACCCTGTAAAGACAGTGTCAGGTGCATTTTCAATCTATATTGCTACTTTATTACTCATCAAACAAAAAGCGAAAGAACGAATATGAGAATAAAATAATTCTCCGAAAAGGAGACCATGGAGATTGAAGGGCTCATGTTCGCTTAATGGCACTATAATATTTAATATTAGGAGATTCTATTGACAGGTTAAAATATTACGCGTGTATCACATATTATATATGTAACGAATAACGCTCTTTTACGCTCTTATATATTATACATAATATGCAGCTAGATTTAACGAAACGATCGGTTATTAATTATGCGTCGTAAACTTCATCAACGCTAACAGATGCCATTTCACGCAATCGCGATTTACCCCTTACATTTGTCAGATATCTGACGAGGGTTTTTCCGCCATTGGTGTACCCCTAAATGTTCAATAATTCACAACTGTTTCGGCCCTGAAGAACGCAATTGACGCGTTCCTCTCAGCTCGCTAGGTCATTTCGGTCGCTAGAGTGTTAACACTTTACAAAACTATGTACACTAAAGCCTTTTTATACTCTATAACTCTTAGTTTGTCTCCTTTCTAACTAGTAACACGTTTTTTTTTCTCATCTGCTTCTTTTCATTGCATATATATGTATATATATATTTTATATATTTATATATATAATATACTTTTCTCTTTCTTATATATATATTCTTGTACGCGTAAATTAGTCGTCCACGAATGTGTATTCAATATTATTAACGCAGCGTCAAAATAAACAACGTTGTCCTAGGCGCACAAAGGTTCCTCTCTCCTTTTATCTTCTCGTTCGCGATCTAAAGTTTCTCTTCTCTAAGCGACTACTCGACGTCCATGGCTCGTTAACGAGCCTGTGAACTTTTTCATTTTTTAATTTATATGTACTTGTGTATTTGTGTGTGTGTGCGTGTGTCCGTGCGTGTGTGTGTATGTATATATATGTATACGTATGTATATTATAGGTATTTATTTAAATTTTCGTAGCATCTCGCAACTTCTCGACTCCTACTAGTTTTACTCAGGCATTCTCATTCAACTCATTCTTCCGTTTCATCGACGTTCCCCTTTCTTCGTCTAGCGATCGCAATTTCTCTTAATTTTTTCATGTTTTCTCGCGACTGTGAAATACGAAGGAAAATGTGCATCTACAATTTCAGGGTGGTTTTTCGTGTTAAGGCTAGCGTTTGAGTTTAACCCTTTCACTGCTGGTAATATCGGAGAATGATAAGTAAAAAGGAGGATGTTAATTATAAAAATTGTATTATGCTGTCATTTGACGTATCGTGATGTTTCGTTGATCCTTGAATAGGAGAAATAACGATTGGGACATTTTTTTCATTAAACTTCGACGTTATTTTTAATCAATGTTAAATTTAGCTTTGCAGTTTACTGACAGAAAATCTGGAAGTTTCTGAAGCTCTTGATGCTTTGTTTTTTTGTTGAATTCACTTCACGTAGTTCGGCATAAACTTTTAAGAAGTTCGTGTAAAAAGGTAACATGGCAAATATTTGTTTTCCTTTTTCCCGTGCCAGCTATTGATCTTCGTCAACTATTGTAATTTGGTTTACGACATTCACAATTTCCCTTAGAAATAAAATAATTTCAATTGGATACCCTTAATTTGCTGATGCGATAAAGAATTTTGCTTATGGAGAACTAAATTCCATTCCACAACGATGGAAAACCAATTTCAGATATAATTTTCGGTGTTCTAGGACTAAAAGATTTTTTACTTCAATTACTTCACTTTTCTAGTCTTTTTGACATTAAATTATATCAAAGAAAATTAGGATAACTTCGACATTATCTGAAATTTCTCCCCAAAAAACTTAGATATACGTTATCTAAGTTTCGTTGAGTACATTTGCCTTAACGAACTGTATGTTACATTATGTGGTTAATGCATATCTTAGTTTTATAGATGGGTTACGATTTTCATTAGAATTTATCAAATGAATATTACAATTTTTCTCTGCACCGGTGACATTCCAAATATAATTATTTTGCAAGAAAAACACTACTTTTCTTTGATGTCAAATGTCAAACGTTGAGCAAAATTCACTGAAAATTTGTCACGCCAACGAAAAACATAATGAATGAAACTGTAGCTGTGCAATAGTAAACTGCAAAGAATTAACAACATCGTCGTCGCAAAAATTGATGACTTCATTCAGCGGTTGTTTTTAGCACACTGTAAATACAACCTATTGCAGAATTTTAATTTCGCAGTGAAAAGGTTAACGTGTCAATAGACTAAAGTCAAAGCGTAAAGAGTTGTTATGCAACGCCGCCTTCAAGCTTTTCTTCCAGACAGAGTCAATTTTTTATCTTCTTCGTACCAACGAATTATTATTAAAAAATCATCATCTCGCCGATCGGGACTGACGGCTGAATGCAAGCTGAATAATTCATTTTAATCGAAAAACATTCCATTTTTGTCAATTTAGAAACAATCTCCTCGCTCGAGAACTTTCAAATAGTTTCGATACAATTATCCTTGCATCATGACTGCACCAAGAAATCGAATCGACCAACTCCGTTCGAAGTTATTCACTTTTATTTTAGTACCAAAACGTATGATTAGTGCCGAACATTATTAATTCACTCCTCTCCATTCCACGAAGTTGATCAATGTAATTTCCCATAGGCATAACACTCGAAATGAATCTCCTAAAGCCGTTTAAAATCTAAATCCATACAGATTCAATCTACGTGTACTTCGTTAAGCAGATCGAAAACTTCTTTAAAGTCTTCGATCTCGGCTCAGCAGCCCGCAGAAAACACAATAAACGCACCGCAAAATTACCAGGCATTGTTTGTTATCCATTATAAAACGATATCGATAAAGTATATAACAAGCCAGGCCAGAGATCGCCATGAAATCACGAATCTGTCGTCCTTTTGCTTGCCAACGCACAAGTTAGTGTTATTCTCCGTTCCAAGAGAATAAAAGGCAGAGAAAAAAGGGTAAAGGGTGTTCGTCTTTGCCAGCGGTATTTTTCCGGAGTGGGGGTGGAAAGTTAAAAGCCTTCTGTTAAATGCGTCTCTCGCAGAGTTTTTCAGGTACTTTTTCAGTCTTCCATTGGTAAACGTGGTCCGTGCTTTTGCATCAATAACGAGATAACAACTAATGAATTCTGCACGAAGAATCGTAGATCCTTCGCCTATTTGCGTAGATATTTTCTGCAGCTTTCAGGATCGGTCGAGGGAAATACCAAACGAAAATGTTTTAATCGGAAATATTGACGAGAACAACAGATGCACAGTAGAGAGCCGAAGAGAAGGTAGATAGCTGCGATTAACCGTAGCTCTTTGAGACGATTTTGTTTTTGTTACTGGTATAACGATTGCATCTCGTTACTCAAACTAAACAGACGACTGACAGAATTCTGTTCGACTTCTGTTCGACCTGAACAGAAGTCAGACAGGAGATCGTAAAACTAAGGTCGCGTTTGATGGAACTGTTGTTAACACTAGAACTACCGGCGTTAAATCTGTATTTAAATATATTAAATAAGTACTTTGAAAAAAGGGGAATTCAGAGGTGGAAAAGATGATCGATTCGGTAATTTATGTTTTATAAGATGGACGTAGAATATCTATTCTATGACTCTCCTATAATCTTGGAGGATTTTTGGAAAAAATTGTGTACCAGTCATTTCGACTGGTTTGGTAGTTCTAGTGTTAAAGTCAAACACTGCGAACAACTTATGAAGTCCGTGCTGACAACGAGTAACGACAGACCTTGTATATGGTGCATCCATTACAGCAAAATCATACACGATTATATTATGGGCAACAAGTAATTCTAAAGTGGTTTGCCTGCGTTGAATCTTACGTGCCAACTTTTCAGCTCCCAACGGTACAGTTCACAACGCGTTGATCATTTACTGTGGCTCTGAGGCGCGGAATACTTTCAAGCATCTTGATACAGACGAATGATACTTGCAGAAAATTTATATGTCATTGGAATAATTACAACTAATGCAAACATAGTTACATTGTTTAAAGAGATATCATAAGTTTCTTCGTGACAAGAATCTGTTCAAACTTAACCAGCACCTCATTCGACAGGCAACGTTTCGGTGACTTCGCACTAAAATTAAGTACTTATGATCGTTTTCAGGGATCTATAGGAACAACAAATTCGGAGTGTCTTTTGTGCGAGTTACGACGATATGCCTGAGGTTGTGCTATGCGAATTATCGCGCTTTTTCCAGTCTGACGACGGCACCACGTTTACCGGGTGATTGTGATGCACTTTGTGTGACATTTGTACTATTGGCGAAACCTGTGGCAGAGTCGAAACAAGATCTACAACCTTAAATAAGTTCTCTCTTAATGGTACAGTAATTAGCGAGGTATAAAAAATCTTCAAATCAGTCCAAAAACATTGCAATGACTTCGAAACTTCTTACGTGTCTGCTGACGTGGAACTTCGATTAAAAAAAAGGCGAAACTATTGAAAATGTGACATTGTCATTCGCTTTAATGGGAAATTTAATGTTTCGTAGATTCAATGAATGGATTAACCGCTTCCCTGATTTTTTAATAATTGTTCATTCCATTGCAAAGAAAAGCGACTTTTTACTTTGGCTAACGTTAAAAAGTTCTTTTTTGTCGATGCCATTCGAAGTGAAAGAATTGATTGAATTTTTGAGATTGTAATGCGGTGGTTTTGTTACAAGTGTTCAAACGGTCCAGTAAAAATATGCAGAATTGAGATGAAAAATCGTCAGAATAACTTAAAATGTTGAAGTTATAACGCGCAACATTTTTCACGGTCAAATAAGGTCTAACCACTGAACAAAAATATGGTAGAACACTTTTATTATTTGCTACATATGAAAACGTCCAAAAGCTGATATTTTGCCAGCGTATTTTTCATTTTCCTTTTCGTAGGTGAATTAATATTCTTTTCTGAGGGAACAGTACATCTAGAAGTAATAGAATATAAAAATATTAAGAGCATCGGTTAATATTTGTTATAACGATTCCTTGCCTCTGTTAGAAAATTTGAATTGATTGAACACAGTATTAAATAAAAATATACAAGATTCCCATCAAGAATCGAAAGGATACCTTTTGTATTTTGAAATCATCAGAGAACTTCACGCTGAAGAACTAAGAATTGTTCGAATGGAAAGCAGTCCAAAAGTTATTTTTTTTCAGTTCGAAACTTTTTTCTCCATTTTTAATGATGGAGTAATATTATTCTTTAAATAAATGTCGTTTAATAATAATACAGTATAAAAATGTATAAAGAAGTCTTTTCAAACGTACATTTACTATTTTCTTATAATTATATTAAGTACAATAAATAATAAAAGCTGCCTGTAGTTGCTAAAAATCATCTAGAATCACCGTGAATACTGCATTCCATGGAAAAGAACGTACTTCAAGTGGCTTATTTTTTAAAAATTGAACCATCCATATCTGACATCCTAAAACTAAATCAGGTTCGAGGACGCGTTAATAAGAATTTATTTTATATGATTTTCATTAAAATCCAAAATTGAGAACTTTAGACCATCTTAACATTACTTTTACAAAGGCAGCCAAAGTATCTGATCTTTAATGTCCCCTTTCTCTCATATTCCCAGCTTTGCTTTTTCATCTAACATTCCACACTTATCCCACCAAATATAAACGACTAAATCGTTCAATTTCCTCCCAGCTATGTTTCTTTTCTTCCGGCATATTCATCTATTATTTCCAAACATACCGGCTAATCCATCGATACTTGAATATTACGATTACAATTCAAATAAAGTCCTTTAAACCCAACGATTTCTCAGGGTAGCGGTCAATCGCCAACAATAACGCCACTGACAATACTCAGAATAATAATACTAACACCAACAATAGTAATACTCATCATTGATTGACATTCGTTTTCAGCGAAACCGCGAATACTGATACAACATTTGTAACATTCAAACGCAGAGTAGAGTTCGTACGTGGAGGGGTAATCGCCATCTGACAAATCCACAATAATTCTTCCACTCTCTATTATCCGCCATGCGAATCAATCATCCGTCTCTCGATACAAATACGATTGGCAAACGGTCGAAGCGTCGAAGCAAATCCCGATTAACGACTCGAAAACGGCAAAGGGCGACAGAAAGTTCAGGATGTCCATTCCGGCGATCATCGCGACGCGTCCCTGTTTGTGTACACCTCATAAGCAAAACTGATTCATTGACATTCATCGATGACGAGTGCGATATATATTTGAAATCGCGAATATTTAGGATACCAGTTGTTACACGGGCTATGTACAGAAAATGGCCGTTCAAGGGGAAATAAGGGTAACATCTTTTGATTCGTTTCTCGAGGCTTCCTCGATGATCAAATATTCGCAGCTCGTTCATGCAGGAATCCTTTGCTGCTCGCGGATACGAGTATTCGCTTGATCGAGGAAACTCGTGGCTCGCTAATCGTTCATACGTATCGTTTAAAACTACAATAACGCTACTAAAGTCACGCTTCGTTCGCCAAGGAGCATCTTCCCGGAAAGCGGACCATACTCACCACGATACTCGAACGAGGTTCACAGCATTTAAGTGTATATTATAAATCGTTACCTAGTGACTCTAGAATATCTGCTTTATTCATTTCTCATTCTCTTTATCGACTACCTATAATAAGAATGTTTACAAGAGTTAAGTTGAGCTCCTGAATTAACAGTACGTTCGTCGTGGATAGTTTAGTTTTTGTTTTCTTACAGACTATAGCCGAGTGCCCCAACTATCTCGCAAGTATGACGCGTATCGTCACAAATTACAGGAATATCCGTTCGATCGAAGGCGTTTAAGTTCATTCAGCTTCATTGGCTGTCTCTTCGTCGCCTGAAGTACTAATCTCGATCGAATTACTCGATGAACGTCGATAAAATTCTCACAATTTTCCACGCACGTTAGAGTCGTTGTTTCTTTTTGCAGATTCTTCCGCGTTTCATCGTCAAAAGGCCAAACGCAACGTCCGGTTACGTTTGGATGAGTTTGAGGAGGTTTTCCGTCGATTTTTAATGAGTACAGTACACGATAACCGTTGGGGCTCAAGATTAGGTAGTATCTTAGCAATTACGTCATTCGTACCAAGGGGTTCTGGGTACTGGGGCAGTATCAGCACCGAGAACCCCGTAAAAATAGGTGTCACACCTCGAAGAAGTGGTTCAGAGGGCAATACTTTCAAGCGATAAACGTAAATAAACGTATTTTTTTTTTCATTTTTAATTAAACTTTATGTCAACGCAAACACAAAGATCAGCGGCAAGTGAAAGGTCTGGCTTCTCGGCCGCTTTTCATCGAAGCTCAAAGTGATTATAATTCTCGCAAGCAAACTAACGCGCACTAAGGTACAATTTTTAATAAGACGAGATATCGAGTAATCACACACAACTAACGTTAATATAGACGACAGAGTGGCACGACACTGAACTGCATCTAAGTGGAATTTTAAACTCTAACTTCAACACGAATATGTGGATAAATAATCTCGCAAAAGCTGCGCAGTCAAGGGACACACTTTCAACTTAAAATCCTGCGGTTAATGTTAACAACGTTCTTCGTTAAACAATACGACTGAAAGTATCGTATAAGGTGAAAGGAATAGGGAAATCGTTTGCTATATTTGAAAGGAGACTTTCACGAAACGGGAAAAGATCATTCGAGCAGTATCAAAGAAATCTGCGGCCGAAGGGAGCGGTCAATGGGCTCATATTTGACTGGCACCCGAAGGGCGCATCTTTTCACTTCGATACTTCCGGCAAACCAAGCAAAACGTTAACCCACGAAACTGCGCTCTTTCTAATTCTACTCCGCTAGCTCTTTTACGAGGAATACATTTACGATTACACTTGAAATTTCCTTTAAACACGGAGATCGCAACAGATGCAGAAATACTACTTGCTCTGTTCTTTCTTTTTTTTTAAATCTAATTACGACACAGTGTTCTAGGTATACGTTCTAGTTCACATAACAGGCTACTGTTACATTTAAAAGTACAGAGAAAATGGTTCGATTGCCTCGATTGGAATCGAGGAACCGAGCGTATTCTTTGTCTCGTCCGGGAGGAAAAAAGAATGTGAATTTCGGAATCGGTGTCTCGCCAGGTGTTTCACTTTGCGATTTTTCAAAGCTGACATCGGCAAAATTACGCCGATGTCGTCGGTTGTCTAGTATTTCGCGTGAAAATTTTACCTTGATTTCCAATAATCGTGGCACGTGCGTGGATGTTCTCTTTCTCGTATCGCGTTTTCCAATTTCGTTTGAAAATTCTCTCCCTTGTTTCCTTTTCTCTTATTTCTCTGTTCGTTTCAGGTTGTATAATCAGCCCGTTCGAACAAGCTCTTCTCGCGGAAAATTAATGAAATAAATGCAGCTACGCGTTACGGATAGCTCGGGCACTCGGACTTGGTAAAGTGGAGTTTAAAGTGGGATATTGAATTTGCAAATGTGTAAGTGTAAAATGTAAGATTAGTATCAACGCCAAATTACAAGTAACCTAAAGTCGCATAGGTTTTTACATAGGGTGCATCCACTCTACAGTTTTCCCTGAAACAGACAGGCGAGTTTCACAAGTTGTGTTACCTGAACGATTCAACGGGAGAGGATGATTTTCATGAAGCGTTCAACGTGACATCCTACAAGCGGTGTACACTTGGGTGCGATCTCTTCTACTTTGCGTGCTTCAGGAATATATATATAACAAAAGATAAATGTGTGGCGTGCCTCTGTTTGTTAATAAATAACGTGTGGTAATTAGAGGGATGCGGAACTCGAAGTTTTTGGTATTGCACATATTCGAGAATTGTTACTCTATTTCAAGCATGTCAAACTCGCGGCCCGCGGGCCGCATGCGGCCCAAAACGACTGTCTTTGCGGCCTGCCGAGACAGAGATGGCATGTGTCAGGGAAAAAAACATTAATTTTGCCGTTATACTTGTTCTTTTTTGTTTTCGACATAAACCTATATTTCTATAAAAATTGAAGTTTCTACTTTTTTTGAGGCCCACATAAACTTAGACCTTGTTTATTTGGCCCGTGTTAGCCTTTGAGTTTGACATGCATGCTCTATTTATACGATTTCGGTATTCGGATTGACTTCAAAATTGTTCATATTAAGTCCCAATGGTATTTCGTGACATAGGGATATCAGGATTTTCGAATTTTTCAGAACCAGTCATATTTCGGGGGGAGATTTTTTCATCTAGCGAATCTTTTACTCTGCTGATAAACAATGCATAAAATTGACGAAGCAAATATTGGAATTACGTCCTACTTAAATACCGGGTGATCCGTTTATACCTGAGATGTGCTTCTGACTTTTTCTAATTTATTTAGACGGTATAATTTGCAGTGTCGTTTCGGTAAAATGTTATCTGGCTTTTCCACTGCATACTGATCGTCGTTAAAATGAAAGCTCGAAACAACGAAAAGTCTTTTAAGTTTTACATATAAATCTGATTGTGAGACAAGCAAGGTGATGTTTTCTTTTTCTACTTCTTAGAAACTGTTTGTATTTCTATCTGGCATTAAATTAAACCTTAAATGCAAATCTGCAATATGTTTATTTTTCTACATCGGAAATGCTCAACCTCACGAATAATACGTAGACAATATTGAAAATAAAGAGAATTCTTTTTTACTCAGATTTTTTTTGTTTTATTTTGTATTCCTCCATGGGACTATCTATGAACCTAAAAAAAATAGTTCAGAAATGAAAAAAAATCAAGCATTTAAGGATTAAATTCGCGCAATACATCCTTTATATGTTCTCCTTTGCGTAAAATTATAAGTCCTGCTTTGGTAAATCTAGTGTTAAGTAAGAATTTTATTAATATTGTATTCAAAAATATACCAACATTGTATAAAAAATAAAATAAGTCGGAGAAACTTGATATCACAATGGAAAAAGGTCAATATGCATTTGACAAAATAATAATCAGTCAGGTTTACAGTCTGCGTATTCCTATCAATTCAATTTACGACGGCGAATACAATTAAAGACAAACAAAATTAAATTTTATTTTTCTTGATATAATCTGAGATGACTTCTTCCATCGAATGGAAAAAGGAAAGTTTTTAGACAGTGAAGAGGCTGACAGTTGAAAGTAGAAACTAATTTTTCCTTGCTCCGCTATTCTCAACAGGATCTTTAAACCCTTGCCTTACAATAACGAAAGAATCTTGTGGCATAAAAGTGGTAACAAAAAAATTTGAAATTTTCTAATAATTGTTTGTTACAAAAATAAGCAATACGCGCATAAAATTGTTTTTATATTATCAGTTTTATTTCAGTCTTTAATATAGAAGAAACGACTAGTAGCTTTTTTTCTGGATGTTAATTATTTTGTTTAATTAAGGCATGCATTATCAGAAAGGAAATCGTAAGGCAAGGGGTTAAGTAGTCCGATTTATAAACTTATCAACTTTAAAGTTTAATGTAATAAAAAAATCTTATACAAATATCTGGCAAATGTTACGATAAGAGTAAGTTTATGCTTTCTTCATTGCAGCTTATATAAAATACGGATAAAATTACATCAATCGGTAATGAATAAATTATTATTTTATGATTAATTATGTTATAGTTATTAATTATTTCACGGTGCTTTATTTCCATGTGACTAACTGCAAGCAAAACATGTGCGTAATCCAATCAAATGCAAAGAGATGTCACCTGAGTAAAGTTCGGTATGAATAAGGACCATGGTTCAATTGGGGATCCGATTCAAATTAACCCCTTGCCTTACGATTTCTATCTTGATAGCGTACGTAATAGCTCAAAATTAATTGCAGAAATAAACATTTCTCTGTGATTTTTAACATTTTGTATAATTGACTGCAATATTAATATCATACAAATAATTTGTCGTCTCGTGACCAACTGATATTTTCTATTTAATAGTTATTGGAAAACATGAAAATTTCGTATTTCATTTATCGCGTCACGTGTGTCAGACGTTATTGCAGGCTAAGGGGTTAAAATACTCCCCCCATATTCATAAAATGTAGCTAAAGCACATTACATAAAATTTTAAACATTGTTTCACTATGTAGTAAAACAAACTCGTTCGAAAGCGTAACTCGGTTTCTCGATATTTTCGAAAATTAGATATTCTCGAGTCACGAGATAAAGATAAAGCTTAATCCTGAGAAAAATTGCCGATTCGAAATTTTTTGAGTTCTCGCATACCTCTACAACAATAACAATATAACGCACGAAATATTTCAAATTACGAATTACGTTTGAGTAAATATTAGCATGATTAACAGCACTGATTTCAGTGTACTACAGGAACTGTATAAACGGATGCATCAAATGCAAAAGAGGTTTGTTTTAGCGATATTGAAATTACAGAACCGAGGAGGGGGAAATTAATTGAACCGTAAATAAAAATGTAAATCTGCTGGATATTCGATTAAATTACAAACGGTGAATGTTTAATGAAGTATTTGATAAATATTTCGGGGAGGCGTATAAATATGTAGGTCCATTAGCAAGGTAAATTATTCCAGTTTAAATAATACTTTTAACGATACGCGTGTATACTATATTTCGTTACAATTATGTAGCTTCAATAAATTTCGACATTCAAAGAATCAATCGGCTTGGTATTATTTGTGACAATAATGTCAGTCGTCGAGGTGCAAAAAAGAATTGAATATTTAATCTATTTATATCGAAAATAACGTGGAATAAATTCGAGCGCGAGGGTATTAAATTTACAACGATGCGAATGGTTTGAATTCCGCGTTAATTACAATGTACACACGTTCTATCGAGTTGTTAATATATTATCAAGTACTTCACAATTTCTATTCTTGAAATGTAGCTACAAGTGAAATTACATCTGGTTACGAACAATGAGAATAATAATAGAATTATTCGCTACATTAATTACAAATAATCGGTGAAAATAGTACTCGAACGTACAACCGCTGAAATAACATAATAGTCAATTAACTGAACTTAATTCGAAATACAGTAACACCTTGCATAACTCAATATCGAACACTGTGCGATTAATCGTGACAATGGTTTACAGTTTTAGAAGGAACCTAAAAACTGAAAGTTGTTGTAAATTTACATTTCTCAACTGTTTGGCTACTGATTATGCTTAAGTTATTGCAGTGCAGTCGTGGAGTCAAGCTACGTCAACACTGGCATTTGAAAGCAAATTGCAAATTCGAATTTCCTTCAACTTTTCAAAATTTTGCCTTACCGACACGTGTGCGCATATTTCTCAAAGTGAAAGCGACAATAAAAATTGCGATGGTAATAGTTCCTACTTCTTTAAATGATGAGTACACATTGAGATTTCGTCGCAAGCACAGAAATTCTTCACGGATACCTAAGTTCAGTGCTGACGCGGCATAAGACGTATACCAATGTTAAAAGCTGAGGTAAATCTTTACACGCGATATCGTATTCGTCAGCGCGAAACTTTGCCAACAGGGATTAACAACGTTATCCAAGGTACTACGGTAAAATCCTCGAAAGTAACTCCGATAAAAGAAAAGCAATGATAATACCTTCGGTAAAACCGACTACACCTCAAACAACCGGAGGAATCTGTACTTACTCATCTTCCCACGGGCACACTTCGTTAACATTATTGTCACGCTTCTGCTGAGGTGCCTGTTGAGTACTAGGCGTAGTCTGATCGTCCTGTCGGGTGTCCGGTTCCCAAACAGGAACGACCTGTGCCTCTTCTTGCGGCTCCTCGGTCTCTCGTTCAGGCCCAGCCGCAGCCTGCGACTCTCCGGTAGCCTCAGACGCGGCTTCCGGCTCAGGCATCTCCTCTGCGATCTGTTTTCCATCGTCCAACTTCGCCGAGGATATCTCTTTCGCCTCTTCCTCGACGTCGATCGCCGATCCGTCGCTCGGTAGATCCCCGACGATCGCACTGATACTTATCAAAGGCGCCTTCGCCGAAGTTCTCGTCGGCAATTCCCTCTCGACCGACGAGCTCTTCGGTCTGTTGCCTTCGGCTCTGTATTCCTGGGAGACTGTTCTTCCACTCGTGGAGGATTCCGGCTTCTCGGGTGCCACGTGAGAGTACTCGAACGACTGCTGCGACGTCGGATAGTTGCAGGTAGACATCGACTGCCGGCCAAACTCTGACAGCTTTACTCTGCCGCTGGGCCCACCCATTGAATAGTTTCGCGTCATCATGCCGGGCCCACCGCCGGAACGTTCGATCATTGCTCCACCTGTGATGGAATTACTTTTAATTTATTGTGTCGTGCAGGTTGGTGTATCGGGATTGGGTGCTCGCGAATCCAACGATCTGTGAGGCGACGCTGGTCGGGCGACGATTGCGTTTGGATTTGCGACGCTAAGTCTTCTAGCAAGCGGTCCAACAAACGGCAGAAAGACACTGCGATTGGCATGATGGAACCGAGGAAATTCGATATTTTGGGGTTATTCTGATGCAAGGAGGACAACGGAAGAGTAGATAGAATAGTAAATGGATGATATAGTCCGACAACTGAAAGATGGCAAGGGAGCAGCGAAGCCTCTCGCTTTCAACGGATAATTCCCGCCGTTTCTTTTCTGGAATCCCTAACCCGCCTCCTGAACGACTGGACTACTGTTGAGAAACGTTAGGGGTCGAGTCACACACTGTTCATGAAAATTGTTTTCTTCCGAATTAATTACCTAAAGCATTGTATTACCTTTAGTGCAATATTCAATGGATTAAACATTTTCCTATACTGTAATTTCATACAATGCGTAACCTATCAACTTCCCTCGGTACATGAGTTTCTCATCCTAAAATTTTCAAGTTACAATTCCCCTTCGCAACGATCAAAACTCCCACTCGTAATGGACGACTCCCTGCAACCGACAGCGTATGCAAACCTAATGCATAAAAAAGAGGTCGAACTACCATATCACCTATACAGGGTGGTCCATGCCACCTGCACGTCTCGAGCAACTTCCAAAGCGTGCATTTTGTGCGGGGATTATGCGGCTTGAAGGGCACATACACATAACACACAATTTTCTTCTGCCCGGTCTTCTCATATGCCTGGCAAACAATATGAAGTCTCGCAACTAGTCTCGCCCCTCAGCTGCCTTCTTACCGTTCCAGCATTATAATGATAATCGAAAACAAAACACTTCTTTCATCGTTCCCATTACGACGCAACGAATGTGCCAATTTAGCGGCCAGTCACGCGTTAGAATCGAAAGTTACGTCAGAACGAGGGATGTCTCTATCCGTTAGGCGAATCAGAAGAAACTAGAGGCCAGGGGACTTCTTTTGGTTATTTGGGCTGTAGGTGCGCGCTCTCAAAAGAGGTCGCCACAGTTTACTGGTTAATTTTGCAAAGTTTATCTACGCAACAGCATGGAGAGTTCAAACTCACCCAACCTGGATGCCCTAAACGAAGTAATCTCAACAACGACATTCAAAATCCAGCTGAAGCAAACGCTACTGACCTGTGCTACCACTGTGCTGCAAACTGCAAGACTTTCGAAGACGCTCGGAGACCTCTGCTATCACCAGACTGACGTCGGAAGAGGAGCTGCACGAGTCGAGTTGCGTCGAGTTTTTCCGTGACGCACGTGCGACTTCGATCGTCTGCGACGGCAGGGCGACGTTACCCGCGCTCTCCCCAGGATGACCTTCAGCTGACAAGGTCGCTCCAGACGACGCCACCGGCTGAGGCCCCGTGGACTCCCCGGCGTGCTCTGTACTCGGCCCTGGCACCGCGTCCCATGGGCAAACGTCGTCCATAGGGCGAGCCGTCGCTTCCGAGGCGCCAGCATCCCTGACAACACGAACTTTATTATATGATTTAGTTTTCACTTTTTGCCTTCGTCAAGATACCACTGCGTCATTTGTTCGTGTGCGTGTGTGTCGGCTTGTCATGCAAATATGCCCGTTTACGGGTCAAAGATGTTCGTTGAGTCGAAACTCGGGGGTGGAATAAGTGGGTGCTGTTTACTCGAGAGGAGGGAAGTTTACCGAGAGTGGGGGTGTTAGGAGGATTTGTGATTTGACGGGGACTTTGAGAATTTCGTGGGATTGATGTTATTGCTGTAGGTTGGTATTCAGAGTGGGATGTTACTGAATAATTATGTTGGTTATGTACATCCTACGATGGTAATGGCTTGAATCGAATGGTTTTGACAGACGTTGATGATATGCGGGTTTACTGAATTTTGTTTCAATATTGATGACTGTAGTAGTTGAGAATTTCAAATATTGAATTTATGTGATGAATGTTTAAGGCATTTTAATACTTAAAAGACTAGGCATTGCTTGAATTACTGTGTTATTCAAATATTGCTGCGCTATTCTTTTTATAAGTCACGTTATTTTTTATATTTATTCCGAGTAACTGTCGCGTGGCAATCGGTGAGTCTTTTCGAACTAACAAGATAAGATTTTGCACCACACATCCTTTGGTCGCTTGGTATAACGCTCTAATTTTTAGAGTTGTGAACGGATCTTATGTTAGCCCACAAACCACAAATATTGTCCATTCGTTAATCATGGTATTACTATATAACATCTAAATAATTTCCGGCACAAGTTAAAACCCCCGTCAACATTTTGAGACTTTTTCTTACGTGATACATCGTGATAGTCTCCATGATTCAGAACCTACCTAAAAAATGTAGGCCCTAGGTAAAATAACCATAACAGTGAAACGAAAAAGAAATTAAAAAAAAACTAAATGAAACTATTAGCTAAATATAACAGTCTAAAAAGATTCACCGATGGCCGTTCAACTTATTTCTTTATCGATGAGTGTCAAATTACTATTATCAGTCGTACAAATAAATAATAATTATTGGTAACCATATCACCGATGACATTCTATTATCTTCAATAATTGCTCTTTCTACGTAACTTCTACTAATTTCCTTCGCAAAATTTTCTCTTTCGAAGCGTCCTTATGTTCCGAGGTATCCAACGAACCATCAAAAATATCTACCGTTTTTCATACGTATTTTACGAAAACCGTGAGAAATATGTTAATCTCTGAAAAGCAAACAATTCGTTCAAGTCGAATTGAAAGTACTGAGAGCTGGAATACAAAGCTTCTATGAACGAGCAAATATGATCGCAACAGAATCGAGTATAATAAAATCACGACGGCGGGTGACATTTAAATGCAAAGGATTAGAAAAGAGATAAGGAACTTCCGGGAATTCTACGGTTCGTGAATAAATGCGGATAAAGTCGCTGCCTATCTGTATGTAAAACTCAACGTCGCTCCAATCCTACGAATCAAAACTTCATACACATTAAGACAATGTTTCATGTAGCGTGTAATGTACAGCTAGGTTTAACAAGTAAAACGGATATAAATATACGCCGATTAAAAAGTGACGGGGTCAAACGGTGCTGATCGAAAAAATACCCATACAGAAAAATCGTACGATGATAATGGAAACATATGTATAAGGTCGTGATTACGTCACAATGTTGTCAAAGCGGCAAAAGATCCACAAAATGTAGGAAGAAAAGAAACTATATATATATATATACATATGTGTGTGTGTGCAGAGTGAAAAATCAAAGGCGCTTATAGGGTTATATTTCTCGGATAAAGGGAGACAGTGGCTTCGTTGTACTGGCGATTTCTTTTTGTCGAACGCATTTTTTACTGATATTTTTGTAAGGTACATTTTTAGAATTCTAACAGGAGGAAGTAGCTTTAAAAGTACGAGCTTGTGGGCTTAGTAAAATGAAGAACTTTTATTTGAGAAGGTTTTCCAAAATAAACCTAGCGGATGCTGTGACTTGTTACAGTAGATTTGACTAGAAATAACGCTAAATTATTCGTATTTATTGTACCAACAAATATTTTAAGATTATGCAAGTTTTATCAATTATTTTTGTTATGTACGAAATTTCCTATTTTTGTTTACTCATTTTTATTCAATAACGGTAATAATTAAAATTGAGAGATATATTTGAATGATTATAAAAAGTTATTGGAAAATTTCAAAGACAACATTGAAACAACATAAAGTGAACTACAACAAACAGCTACGTCCAGTGCAGACCGGCGCCAGATTAAAAAAAAATGATCAATATATTTGGCATGAAATACTAATATTTTAATCTCTAGCATTTAATCATCAACAAAGAGAAATTATTGGAAAAATTAATTGGAAGCTTTGAATGTTGTATACGCGAAATTAATAGTTTTTAGTCTACTATTATTACAAGAAATTATTCAAATAAACGTTATTCTACTAAATGTCATCAAATCTTCCTAATTATCTTTCAGTGTTTAAGTTCTTCAAGGTAATCTTCAAGGTAACCGTAGTACATTTCCCAAGATAAAATTTAGATCCATCAGTATGCGAGAGATAAGAACCCTTGCTCCTGAATACCACGCAATCAGAACGAAATGTCTGTTCCTCCCCGCATCAGAGACCTTTGAACACCTTCGATTTTCCAACCAGCACGTAAAAGGCACAATATCGAAATCGAAACATCTAAAATACAGTAATACAGTTCTTGGATGTGGAAGTTCTCAAAAATACAATCAAACGTGTCAGTTACCCTTCAACACTGAAACGAGATTAGAAACGTACGACAGTAACATCGAGATTTTCGTCAAGGCTTGCAATACACGCACACTCAGACAGAGAAAGAGAGAGGAGACAGAGAGAGAGCGTGAGAGAGAGAGAGAGAGAGAGAGAGAGAGAAAGAGAGAGAGAGAGAGATTTAATCAGAAGTGCTTTGTACACCTTGAAAACACACGCCGACTAAATAAGTAATGTTGCGAAAATTTAAATGTCAAGAATTTCGTATTTTCATACTTATGCAAAAAAAGAAGGAGAGAACCGTTGGAATTTCTTTCGAAGACTTACTGAATACTATGTGGAATAGGCCTCGTAGGGATCTTTACGAGTCGGGCCAGATCACCCCTGAAAATACCGCATCGATAAAAGCCTATCTTCGCTCGCTTATCGCGCCTCCCGACCGTTCGCGTTTAACACAAGGCCGACGACAAATCGCTTTTGTATAAAAGCTAACAGGATACGACTTCCTGGTGTGTCTTGTAAAAGCGACCGGCATGCACTGATTTTCGGTGCTATGACACCGGTGACAACGTGCAACGGACGAGTCGAACTTGTGGCTTTGAGGGATTTCGCTACTTTTTTTGTAGCGAGGATTTCAACCGAGATTTTATGTGAACCGTAGTTTAATGATTGTTTATTATGAATTCTTTGAGTTTTTTTCTTTTAAAGTAATTCGCCATATTTTTTATCTTCGAATGCTACGTTTGTTTTTACCCAAATCCATTGACTTTAGAAGAATTTTAAATTAGCAGTTCTGTGAACATTTTTGCATAACTGCTCAAGTAAAGAGTCGGAATCTGTATATTCGTGGTTGATGTAGCTTTGATTAGTTTCATTTGAATTTACGGGCTCGTGAACTTCATTTGTAGTGGAAATATTTAAGTAACGCGTGATATTCATGAGATTACATTTTCAGAGTGTATTAGGGGGAACCGGAAGTAATGTCGTTTCTTTATATTAAATTCAAACAAATAAATCTGTAGCAAGTTTTTATATTTCATGAATAATGTAATCACCCTCGTTATCAACAACCTTTGTTATCCAGTGTGCAAATTTGCAATGCCGGATCGATAAAAATCAATTGGTTTTTGACCAAAATATCTGGAGAAACGACATTCTTTTCCGACCCCCCTAACATAATAAGCTTTCATTTCATATTTTATAGAATGGATCATATTAAACGTGGGCAAGGATGAATACAATTTTCTCGCAACTTGATTTTCCGAAAAAATCGAACTCAGAAAAGTTACATACTTATTTACTCGTTTACTCAACCGCGTATCAATTCTGGACACATTGCTATGCATTCTGCTTTTGGGTGTGCACTTGCAATTGTTGACAACTGTTATTTATCCTGGCATTTTTTACCGTGTCATATAAGAATTGTGGTAGAAAAACCGTGTCACACAGTAATTTATTAAATGAAACCTTATTTTCTGAAAGGTATCTGAAATTGCATTTTTGAAGCACCTGTTACGTGAAAATGACCTATATGACCTATACTGTATGTAATTTCAGTATATGGTAAGGAGGAACATTGTGCGTGTTGAACAAAAACGTTCACTTTGCAATTTTTTTATTTTATCGATTTAAAAATTGCCGAAAACGTTGCCCTAACTATCGTTTATAAAGCAGAGATGTTCTAATTGAACTATCATCAGCTCTTTCTAAAATTTTCTGCAGGACTAATAAACCATTAGATCCAGACAGCACCGTATTTATAATTTAAACTCGATTTTCCAAAAAAAACAGAATTTCCAACGCAAAAATTTCATTTCTTCTTTTCAACATATTTTTGCATGAAAAAGAACTCTCTGTCCATTTCCAGTTGGTTGTATACGATTCGCAGGTCATTCTAAATATTTAAATATGAGATTTCGCGTTCAAAACATGACATATATATTTCCGATCAATAACTATTCACCGCAATTTTGTATAATATATTACCCAACCGCAGATGAGTTTCATAGATAAATATTAATGGTTTCGTCACAGTTTTATGTACAACGGCTTAAACTGCATGAAACAGGCAATAAATCATCAAGTGGAAAGGCAAAGCGTTTCACGTTATTTTGTTATTCAACGTAAAGCTTCCTTTGAAAATCGGGGGTAGCACTGAATATTGAAAAGGTCCAAAATACCGATAAAGCCATGATAAATTTCAATTTCGGCCACATGTTCGACAAGCCTGACACATAAGAATGCATTGATCACTATCGAATTTGTAACAGTGGTACTCACTAGAATATCAATCGTTGACATTGATAAAAAATGATTTCTCTGAACGAAATCTTATTTTATGAAATATCGCGCCATTCAAGTCCACGTAACATTAAGACGGCATTTTTTAAGCAATGCTTTATCAATAAGAAGTTGCCGAACGGTTCGTTGATTATCAATTTTCGCTTAACGATGTTAAACAAGTTTAATCGACGCTCTGGCGTTCCGTGTCATGAATAGTCTGCTGACTTATGTCAAAATGTCCATTTAGATTATCTATAACTTTCATGATCTAACGTAACCCTTTCCATTCTAATTTTTTCCGAATAAAAACTTAGGGCACGAGTCGCCCTCTTTTTTTGGTCATCAACCCCACGTTTTCGAAACCCCTTATCATACCCCATGAAATTAATTTTTAGTGATTTATTTATGAGTTCCAAACAAGGAAAAGCTTCTACTATTTTTATGCATTTATTTTGAAATTTTACATTTTACATTTATTAATATATTTAGCAGCAACTTTATAATAATCATTTCAATAATTTTTGCGACTGACAATCAGTGAGACGGGAGGGTTTGATGATTCTTAGTAAGATTAATAATATTTAGTCCAAATTAGTGAGGTTTAGCCTCGAGTCGCCCCGGAAGTTCACATTTAACTTATTTCTCTGCTGTAAGTTTTCGTACGGAGTTTGGAAAACAGTCTCGATTTAAGAGATTGGTCTTTAATTTGATTGATAGGTTTAATACGAAGGTGTAAAACGTTGTGCAAATCTGGTTCAAGCGCAGTCTTAAAAAATAAGAAAATCGCTGGTACGCAAGTGACCAAGGATAGCATAGGGTAGGAAAAATATCCTTGGAGTATCGGAGAATTTTGGGAGCAACTTAAATAGCCTTTTGACCATTGCAAAGGATCTAAAAAGACAGTCCCCGAACCAGGAATTTATTTCCTGATAATCACTCTGTATTCTTCTTATTATTGTTGATTTGTTATTAAAATTGTATTTATTCTATCCGCCCGAAATATTCCTTCACTTTTGCGTACAGTATTAGAAAATGCAACTACAGAATATTGTCAGATTTAAAACTTACAAGTAGCTACAGAGGGTTAACCGTTTTAGTGCCACGCGGCGCGATCGCGCTGTTCGCGTACTGTGGTGAACTGTGTCGCGATGTTTGGTCACGATCGTCAATTCGCAACGCGCTTGGTTCGTAATTACTATTTTTTTTTTCAAATAATGGTAAACCACCTGTATAAATAAGCTGTTTTTATTAAATTTACTTCTATACGAAAAAAAAGAGCAGCGTGATCGCATCGATCGGCATTTCCTGCAAATAAATGAACGAAGCGCTATCGCGCTGCATGGCACAATCCGACACGGATTCTTATAAAACCCTGGCACTAAAACGGTTAATAATAGATCTACCAAGGTGATCGAAATAACTTGGTTTGAATTTTTTGTTAATAGTCCTGAAACAAACGCTGTTTCTTTTTCGATTTTCTACATCTATCTTGTGCACTGTAAGCAATTAAAACGATCAAGTTCTCTATCTTCTTCATTTTTTTCTTCTATCATATCTCTTTGACGTTTTGTAAATGTATTAAATTAATCGTCGATAGATTTGATCTTAAATTAAACTGTTCAACGTGGATCATCAGTCCATGCTACACAAGTATTTTTAAAAACCACGCAAAATTGCCATGACACGGAACATGTTACGTTTTCAACACCGCCAATGAATAACTGGTTAAGTCGGAGATTGTCATCACGCTTCTGCCAATTACCATCAACGCACTGAACCGAAACTCTCTTCATATTTCAATCAAACTAATCGGTATAGTGTCACTCGCGTAGTGAGTATCACTGATGAAAGAAATTACTGAAATTAATTAGCGTACCTGTACGGAATATCGGTGAGATTCGACTGGCTGTGCGAATGCGGGACCTTAGGCGTCGAGCTCGAGTCTCTTACGCCGCAAACTGCCAGCTCGTGTGCAGAACCGGAAAGGCTTCGGTCGCTTCCTCTTCGTCTACCGCTACTTCCGCTGCTACCTATAGTGTGCTGCTGCAAAGCGCTAGACGTCGGGGTTGAAGTAGAAGAAATCTTTTTCTTCACTTGACCGCCGAAGCTGAAAAATCTGCAAGGAACCAGCAACATTTTTCCAAGACGTTCTTCAGGAATACATCAGTGTCGACGTTGCTTTCATGGGTTCTATAGAGAGAGGGTTGAGAAGGTTTTCCATCGTGGTAATGAGATTTGGAAGAGTCGAAGAAATTTTGTCGATTTTGTATTGAAAATTGACAGGAAGTGCGACTTATTTTTTTTAGAAATTACTCTTCTACAAATATCTCTTTAGAGAGAATTCCATCCGGTGTGTCTTGGCCTTGAAGTTTCTCACAGCACACAGAAAGTAATATTTTGTCTTTGTTGAAGATTAAATAAATGTGAGAATAAATATATATCAATTTTCGTATTTCTATGTAAATTGAAAACAATATTTTGTTCTTTATAATTGTGGGTAACAGATTTCATTGGGATTTTTTATATGATAAATGAAATACCGTTATTCGGCGTAGATCAATTTTTGCACTTCCTAGATTTCTTCTTATTTAACATCTATTCCTATCGAAGTTGTCAAAAGATACCTTGATATATTTCATTTCTAACGCAGTTTTGTAGTTGATAATGTTGAAATGTTAAATTAATTTAATTTTCTGATGAAATAAAAAATATTAAACAGAAATTAGTTTTTAAGAATTATTCCCATATTTGCATTCAAGCGCGTTGGTGTCAAAGGACACCTTTGGCCGAAATATGTATACACAAAACCATCGTCGAAATAGTGTTAAATGAAACTGTGCCGAAATATTTTCACTTGTTCATGGCGCTAGTCAAATGGGGTATCATTTGCTTAAGATTTTCTTTATATTGTATACTTAAAGTTTTAATGTAACAGCTTTCCAGAGCGTATTTTAAAATACGTATTTTAATGTTTCGAATTAAAGTAACTTTAATTTATCATCATCAAACAGCTGTTCTTTATATTTTGTGGAAGATAATGAAAGAATGTTCAAACTGTGTCTACTAAATATTCACTTCATATTGTTACAGTCGAGATAACGATTTACTTTTAACTAAGAATAAATTTTCAGATCGATTGGCTCATAATGTAAGTAATGCTACTTTGAAAAATCATTTATTTTGCAATGAAAGTACATTTTGCTCTCAACGAATAAGGATTATCCAACTACCGTAGCAATAATCGAAAGAAAAAAAATATCAAAGTAGCAAAAATCAGTGAGTGTTACAGTTTTTAATTCAGGAAAAGTAAAGTAATTATGACGGATAAGGAGATAAAGGCTTGGACTCACAATCAGTGGACTTAGGAGATATATCATAGCCTCGGTGGTTCAAAACCCACCAAAAGCTGTAGGTCCTAACCAAAAGGACCGTCGCAGTTAAAGCAGGAAAATATATAGCACAATAGAATACGATAAGCTTTTCTATGAAACGATTATAAGTGTGAAATCGTACCTCTTCTTCTGCAAAGGCTGCACACCGGCAGCAATAAGGTTTCGATACTGATCAGAACGAATAAATCTAGGATAACAGTCCTTTTTGAGAAGTAGTGTATATACATGTTCAGCGGCAGAATCGAATGTAAATCGGCTTGGGTTTTTCATTTCCTGATGGACTTTCTCCATTGTCTTGCCGTCGATATTGATCTCACAAGGAGCTCCAGGTGCCAGAAACTCTCTGAATAAATAAATAACAATGTCAATTCCCATCGAAGAGCACCAATCTGCAATTCGATAACGTTCGAGGTGGAGGTGACACGTACTTAAAAATTTCGTTCACTTTGTCGGGTATTTGTGCTTGAAAACTATGCCTCAAATCTTTAACTGCCAACCAAAATCTTATGTTTTCGTGACTGTATTCTTTCCTCAAGTAATTCGTAAACTCTTGCAAACCTGCGGCAAAGTGTAAGAAAGAAGACTTAAGTTCTCACATGAAACTCATCTCAAAACAAGGGATTTTTAACATTAGATTTACGGACACAGTCGATCTGACGAATTTCAAATCTCAAAAGTGAAAGTAAATAAATCGCAGTGTTAATTATTAGCAATTTATGCAGACAACTGTTAATGCGATACGAGACTTAACGTTCTCAAAGGATTTTCTCCCTGAACTCAGAGTGATAGGTTTTCCTTCCTTTATCAAAATCCGATGAACTTCAAACGGTTAATCGATCATGTGTCACCGATCAAGTGCAAAGGGAACAGTCCTCTTTACACATTTGAAAAATGATCGGAAGAAACAGCCTCGTCTTCTTTATGTTACATCACTCAATGAAACATTGCAATGTATAGAACATTATATTTGTTAGGCTCGTCATTTAAAAAAATGTTACCAAATATAGAATGTATATAGTACCTAAGCAAATTTTTCCGTTAACTCGTGTTACATTTTTCTAAGCTTAAGCATGAAATAATTATTTTAGTAAGAATCGCAATTATGACGTAATCAGCTGAATCACGCTGACTCAAGAACAAATTACGCTGACATCCATTCATTCCAAAAAACTACAGTAAAAACACTGTGTTGATAACTTTAATTCCTCTTGAGATATTTGACCATTTCCAGTTAAACGAAATATACTGCATGATTAAATGGAGGAATCCCCTGATTATTTTAATCAGCCATAACATGCCATGTTGTATGTATCGTTGCCGATTTTTTCTGTTTAACTTTCTTATAGGGCAATTTCAGATTGTATAAAACGTCAGGTGTTAACACGTTGGAATGGCATGGGAGTCACCGGAGACCGGCACTGTTGAATTCGATGAAATTTCTTATTATTTTTAAATTGCTATATTCGCGGACATGCTGATATATTCAATATTAAAATATTGCTGTTAGAAAAGTGAACTATTACTGAGTACATAACTGTTTTTACTTTTAACATTTCTATTCTATAAAGATGCGATTTTAATAGAAACAGTTTCAGTTCGGTGGAAATAATGAAACTAGCGAAATACGGATGGCATTCAACGTGTTAATCATGTACGAGGAATATGCCGTATGAAGGATAAAGAATTCTGACAACTCATTACGTAAAGAATGTAAAACAACAGCCTGATGGGTCACTCAGACCAAGCACTCCATCAGAAGGTTAAGAAAAACACGGACTCTTAGCGGTCAGTCAGTGCGATAGATATCGGTAAGAATAAAAATACAAATAATGTCCGTAAATCTGGCGTTAATATAAATCAGAATCAAGGATTGCGACCCATTCTCGTAGACCAGGGTCAAGCTTTATTTGATCGCCAGAGCCGTCCTTGGAAGAGCTCCGCCTGCTTCTCCTTCCCGTGCGCTCGAGAGCTCGCTGATTGCTTTGCCTTTCACTTGCCAGGTTCGGTCCTATTGGCACGCGCGTGGTGGCGTATTGGGGCGACATTCGTATCTAACGTCGACCAAGGTTATTTGTTGAAGAACAGTTTCAGATCGCACCACGTCGCGTGCAGGGTAAAACAAAAGTATTATTAATGAAAAAGTATGCTCTGATATGATTTAAATCAAATACAATTAATAGATTTTAATGTTTTTGGACTTCTGGCGATGATTTGGTGGAATTCAACCACTACGTGACTCCTTATGGTGAAATATAATTTTCCGTTCTGGCACGCGCATTTGTAAATTAGTTTCTAGCGCAAACAGTTAAGAAACTCCGCGACAGCAGAACGCAAGGCCTTCTCGCGTTAAAGAATACATTGTTGCGGCCGTCTTAGCGATACTTTTTACAATCCTGCTTAGACTCTCGCCAGCAAAGTTTTAATAGGTTTCCACATCAGCCATGGGGTACTATTGCCAATGCGTTTTTTTTGCAGTGGTATCCCCTGTAATGATGTCCCTTTCTGCTTAATCGTTGTCGACAAATCACGGTAAAAGTAAAGACTAGGCAGGATTGTAAAATGTATCGCTAAGACGGCCGCGGCCGCAACAATGTGTTCTTTCACGCGAAAAGGCCTTACGTTCTGCTGTCGCGGAGTTTCTTAACTCTTTGCGCTGGAAATTAATTTACAAATGCGTGTGCTAGAACGTAACACTATATTTCGCCGTAAGGCATTACATAGTAGTCGAATTCGACCAAAACCATTGGCAGAAGTCCCAGAAACATTAAAATCTATTAATCGTATTTGATTTAAAACATATCAGAGCATACTTTTTTTTACTAATAATACTCTTGTTTTTCCCTACACGCGACGTAGTGCGATCTGAAATTGTTCTTCGACAAATAACCTTGGCCGACGTGCTACGCACATCGTTTTGTTTTCCGCGATCGACGCGCGTGGCATGTCTTTCCAGCGCGAGCGGTTAGATACGAATGTCGCCCCAATACGCCACCACGCTCGTGCCAATAGGTCCGGCCATGACACCGAGAGAGTGCTGTGAATCAGTGACATCTCAGCTGTATGAATGGGTGAAGCAGGCGGAGCTCTTCAAGGACGGCTCTGGCGATCAAATAAAGCTTGACCCTGTCGTAGACAATCTACGATTTCTTCATTTTTAACAGCTTCAAATTATATTGTTGAGTATATTGTTATGGGGGATGTGCATATCTTACCTGTAGGATCGGACATTAACTCTTCCATCGAGAGTGCCCAACGTTTCACGCGTTTTTCCGTAGGAACTTCCACCCTATGGGATATAAAACCGCCATTAACCGCGAGATCGTAGAAAACTGTAAGCAACGGCTGTGCCTTTCCACGGACACTTCTTTCTCTTTTACTTTTTCCTCATATTTGACAAACACATTTAATTATGTTTGAGATACTAACAAAGGACTGTTTAGCTGCCAAAATGTTTGATCGTCGGTGATCCATGGGTTGGAAGGCTGTGGCTGTACAAACATTGGATCGTATTCCACGTACGTTTCGAAGTATGACTTCAGATTTTCAATCGCAGCTGAAACCTTTATTCTCGTGCGTGTTAAACTGTTCCTTAGAAGGGCAACCTACCGAATTTATGTGAAACGTTTAGTTAACTTTTCTTCATGTTATTATGCAACTTTGTGTAATGGTGCTTTAACACGTGGACTGCAGTATCTCTTACACACAGTTTGTACATTTCTAATTGATCTTGTCTACAAACTTTAACATTCTTTTTGTCACAGACAGTTTGACACGTGTCTCCAACAGTATTTTCTTCTCTTAAAGTCTTATAAGTAATTTTTTTTTTCATCCTTGCCCGTTTTGAAGGAATTTAATTTTGAAGAGAAATGCAAATTTTCAGCTTTCAATGTTTTTGGTGTTTTAACCGTAAAAATTATTGAAATGCTTTTTGCGTACGAAATTGTGTGCATCTTTACAATTGCAACATGTAATGATGTACATATATTATTTTAACGCTGGTGTTCTCCTCAGACTGCGTTTTTGAGTATTTGCTTTTAATATTCAATATATTTAAACCTTTGCGGTCCGAATTATTTTGTCAATATTGTAGCGAGCCAAATGAAATTAACTTCACAACATTTTCTATCGTTGGTTAATCATTTTTTTGTAATGATAGCAATAACTACAGATACTGATGGATATTTAGGGGATATTACAAAATCATTATAAAATTGGAAAGTTGATATTGGAACGTCAGAAAATAAAATGAAGTGAAAAGCTATGTCGAGTATGACTCGACATATATTTTACATTTTTTAAAATGTGAAACTTTGGAGGACTGGTTTGCAGGTTTAAAATGAGGGGAACAACAGACTTAATATTACAAACGTTTAGACGTGTTAAAACAATTTTTTAAGTGAAAAAGGCAGCTCAAAAGCGCCCACTTTGGTAGACACTTTTCCATTTATTTTAACAACTAAATACCTACGAAAACATTTAGCAGCCGGAAGCGGTGGGAAGTAGATATTTTTCTTCGAAAATTGTAAGTGGAGACTACAGCACAAATTTTGTTCTTGATAAAAAAACTTAAATAATTTTCCTAAACACAATGCATTGTCAATGATCATCATCGCGGAAATGTTCTATTTACCGTTTACAAGTTATTTTGTAACGAAATCGACAAAATGTCTTTTGTTATTTTCATATTTTCCCTCATACCTACATCCCAATACTCACAAATAAATCCTCTGTCATTATTTAATCATCTTATTACTTATTCGGAACTCGACGATTACTCTTTCCCCCAAAATTTAACTTTTTTTGTAATCAAGAAATATATAACAATCAGAGTGAATGTTCTTTGTTCGAAAAGTCGTGATGACCAATTTTATCGTTTCTGAAGCTATTTAACTGAAACATTTTAATAATTTTAGCAGTTCGTCTGCAGGTGCTTCGTCTTTACTTCTATCGCCGATAATTACTCTTGGAGCAGCGAAAATAAAAGGATCTGGGTTTTTTGCAAAATTAAACTGAATTATTTTATAAGAAAAATTAAGTAATTAATGTTTTACAAACAAAAGTTCTTAAGTGCTTCAGCAGAATATTTCAAGTGTCCATATTTATCCTCGAGAAACATTTAAACAAAAAAACGAAAACAAAACGCAGAATGGAACATTTTTATTCTTTATCTTTGTCTCATTTAGTTAACAAGAGTTTTTATTATTATTGGAATTGTAAAACGCATTAGAAAACGATATTTAATGTACGGAACGTGAAAACATAAAATGTTTCGTGATCAGCAAATAACTGACTTCAAAACACAGAATAATTTGTAATCTGTAGGCGAAGTGCTAAAAGAGTATTCTGTTTACGAAAATACGTGTTATAGTATAATCAAAAATTTCTTTTGGCGCGCTAAAAGACTTTGGAAGAAAATACTATAAAGGAAGTTACTTCATTCAACCGTATTTGTCGCAACTGTTATCTATTGTTTAGAAGCAAAAATTCCTTGAATTTGGTTTGTCAGTCCATGTGGTAAATTGTGAAGCTTCTGAATCAGTGGTTTCTAAGTTCCATCAGATCGCAGTCCTATTTTACAATTAAAAGAAAATTCGAAAAACTCCAAAACACTTTCAAAAAATATGTTATTCTTTCTACGCATGATTTAACACTGTCCAGAACTAGCAGAAACCTCTTTTTCTAAATCTTGTCATTAAAGCACGACTGCAAATTAAACAATCACGAAGATACACAATTTATCAAAGTTCCGTAAAATTTAACAAATTAAACAGATTGAATAATCGAATTAAAATCATTATCCTGTTCGACTGGCAATCACCAACGCTTTAAAAACCCCTGTTTCAAGGTATTAATTAACTCCATTCAAAAACTGTCACCGCCCACTATACTAAACCTTTCACTTCCACTTTTCAATATTTTTCGTTGAATCTCATTTTTTCTTCATGCATCCAATAAATTGATACCCCAATGGGTTACAATGTTCAAAAATTGATTTCCCCAAAGTGGCCCATTTCTCAGACAACAGCGATAAATTCGATTATACGACGGTTTCAGGACACTCGGCAATTTCTAATGCAATTTTGCAATCTATAAGTGGATTACAGGCGAGAGAGTTTCGTTCACCTCACGTTGCAGATCGGTCAGAGTGCGTTTGCGAGATGGAGGACGCGGAAGTCCCGGGCGGAAACGTGTGGGTACGGGAGCTACTTCGAGACTACTGAGGCATCCAGGTGGTGGCCGATAAACTCTCCAAAAGGCTCGTTCTTGGGAATCGCTCACTATCTTATCCCCCTTCTTTTGGTCCTTCGACATGTGTACCTGAACCCACAGAATTGCACCATTTCAAGGAGTCACGTGCTCTGATATGCGGCGGTTTTATTACACATAGAAGACAATTTTAATACTGGTCCTACCAAACTGTTCAAAATGACCTTTTCTGCATTTTTTTTCAGTATCCTTATAATTTCTAATACGATTATATTTGAATTTTCTATGTCTGTAGTCCAGATTGCAAGCAATTACTGTGTTAAGTTGTTTTCATTATGAATGTTTGATATCCAGTGAATGAATGATTGAGAGCAATATAAGATTGACACTTAGAAATGAGAACAGCAAGTGTCTACGGAGAATAACAAATGAGTAGTTGTTTATTTATGGCGCGTGAGTGAGTGACGAATGTATATGGGTGTTAATTGTATTATTAATATAGTTATGTTCAATAATTACTTGGTACCGGAAAAACTTCGTGCGGATTCTTACATAAACATTTAAATACTTCGAATTATTTAAAAAATTGTTTTATTTTACGATGTAGTCGCCACTGGACTTCTATAGTACATTTTCAGCGTTTCGCGAGCTTATACACCCCTTTTTGCAAAAATCGTGAGTTTTATTTGAAAGAAATTAATTAATTGTTGGTTTTGACCTCGGTATCACTCTTGAAACTTTTATTGGCAATAAAATTCCATAGGGATAATAATCAGGAGACAGATCAGAATCCATTTGTTCAGATATCCATTTGCCTAATACTTTATGGAAGTCCAGGAAGTGCAGATTCTGTCTGGCTCTGGATTCGTTACATCGGAATGCTTCGCAAATTTTTGGCTACAATCTGATTGATATTCATTGCAAAAAAGAAAACCGCACGAGCTGTTTCCTGTACCCAATAAATCGATCAAGTGTTTTGCCTCCTCCATTGTTTTCCTTCTAACGTATTTATTTGACATTTTTAAATGCATTAAAGTTCAAGATATTCGACCCTTGTTAGATTAAGATACTTGGCACAGGAATAGAACCATTAGCCTCAAGTAATTTTGAATTAAAAATAAACAATGTGAGAAACAATCGACAAGGAAACCAGTAATTACGACTAACGGCGCAATAATGTAGAAGTTACGGTGTAATAAAATGTGAAGGTCGAAAGCTATAATAAAAAGGATATAGTAATAATAATAATTAATTATTCACCTGTTCTGCAGCTTGACATTGTATGAGTTCCCATTTGTTCTGCAAGTTTCTACGTAGACTGTTTAAAGCTTCCTGAAGGGGTAAATAATTGAATAAAAGAGAGAAGACGTTCAAAAGGTAAAAGTAAAGACGATTTACATACGATCTCGTAATCCTCAAGAGCATGCCGTTGTTTGTTTCTTAAAGTTCGCTTTGATAGATAAACAGCATACTCCACGTTGTCGGGGGCTTTGTGTTGCCATGGCCAATAAAATGGTGTCTATGCATTAAATGGAAATTTTCTATTAACGGCTATATCATTGGTTTAATCGGAAAATGTTGTGTTTTCATCTGTTCCAAGAAATGAGGTAGCGAATGAAGCCTTAAGTCCCTCCGGATAGTAAAAACAAAATAGCTTTGGATAATTTAGCATTTTAAGAAATACGTAAGCGAGTTTTATTTATCACAAAAATGTGTAAAACACTAAGTAGGAAATTGGAGTTATCATTCAATTTCTGCTGTCTCGTGCCAAAGATTTGGACTTTCAACATTTCGCGATTAAACCGACGATATATTAAAATACAGAAAAGTCTATTCTCGTCGTATTATAGATTTTTTATCCTAATTTTTCCGTAAACAAATATATTTCGTATTATGATGGATTTCGTTGTTTAATCAGAATCACATAACATAGATCGGCTTAGAAATAGATGTCGGTTAATTCATCGTTTATTGTACTTTGCAAAATGTAATATCTGCATTGTAATGCATGACATTAATACCTTTAATTCTCATAAACCTGAAATTATTGTAGTTTCAGCATTATTCGACTCTGTGTAAGATTTGTCATTGTCGCGAAACAATCTGAATATTTTAATTTTGCATGTTAACACGTTTCATGCCAAATGCACGACAGACCAGCTAATCGTGGCGAAATTACTATTTAAATAGATAAAGCAGTTTAATGTAATTAATCAAAATATATTTTATTAATAGACTGCGGATGTTTATGAAAATTGAAACCTCTCCGAACGACAAGGTTTAAGTTTGAATGATTTTCACAGAAGTATGTTTTGTTAATGGGCTGCTGATAATTATGCGAATTTACATTTTCATGAAGAACGAATTCAACGTTTAACTGTAGTCAACTGAAATTTGTTTTAAACACATTGAAGCAGAGATTTCTTTTATTTTGTCCCCATTGCAGCACTATGAATATTTCATATACTTTTGTTTATTACAACTCCTATACTATTTCTTTAATAATGACAAAACTTGTAAATCTACATACTATACAAATTTTTGTTACTGAAACATGTAACAGCGATTTTTTCAAAATGGTGCAATCTAAGCTCATTTATTTTTGTATTTCGATTTTTAAGGATCTATAAAGAACTTTCCACGCAACAACATTTTAAAGTTAAAGTTCTTTTAACGAGTTCTGGAGGTTAATTTGCTCTGTTCTCTTTTTTATTTAACACTCTCGCTACCAGCGCCTTATATTATATGTGGCACCGTGATTTTCATACCGTACAACATTCATACACTTCAAATGAAAATTTGTAAATTATAAATCAATTTTGTATGCATAAATATGCCTCACATATCTGCGTCAAGACATTTTAACTTGACATAAGTAAAAGACATGCACTATTTTGAATAAAATTACTATAAATGTTGCAAGTAGGTCGATGCTCTAACATTAGAACTACCAAGGCGGTCAAAATGACGGGTACTTAACATTTTTTTTTTATAATAATTCTCCAAATTTACAGGGGGTCTTAGTAGTAAATATTCTATGTCTATTTCATAAAAAATAAATAACTTAATTGACCATATTTTTCACCTTTTGATTCCTCTTTTCGTAGTCCTTATTCAACATATCTAAAAACAATAGGTTTAACCCCAGTACCTCTAGTGCTAAATTCAGTATGGTAGCGAAAGTGCTAAAATTCGAAAAGAAGATAGTTTTGGCAAAATATAGATATCTTAGTGTTTAACGAATTCTATTTCAAAACTAGGCTTATACCACTTAAAAAATGTCTCATATATGTGCCGTTACATTTGAAACTGATGCAAGTCCTCGTTTTCTTACTTGAGATATTTGAGAGTCGTGCAAAAAGTTTCATGCTATAACAAGTAACAGTTGCACATCTTTGGACGAAATCATCAGGATATTTCATTCTATTTACTTTGCGATTTGATATACGAAAGGAGGACACCTATGTTTGACTAAAACTATCTTATCTAACACTAGATTTACGGAAACCGTCAAATTGACGGGTTCCTACTTGTTTTATAAACATTTCTCAAATTTACAGAGGAGCTGTACAGTAGATATTTCACCTGTATTTTATAATACAATAATGGCTTAACGAATTACCATCTTTTCCGCTTGATCTCTCTCTTTCCAAAGTCCTTATTTAATATATTACAATGTAACAGATTTCATGCCCGTAAATCTAGTGTTAAACATACTTTTGTCAAATATGACTTATACCACTTTCAAAAATAACGGCTGATATAATTATAGTACAATACTTACAACTGCACTTGTATATGCGTAAATTCTTTTATTTATAGCACATCATACAGGCAATGATCCGTCTTAAACAATAAAAACTCAACTTGAACGTAACCGGTTAAACGAGCGAAATATTTCCGGCATTTATCGCGTTCTTTGTATTTCATTACAGTAACTAGTTTCGCGTGAACGTGGTAAGATTGGCCGATTATATTGCATAAATGTAAGTTGAAGCATTAAACTGAGAATATCCCGATATCCAATCATGTCGAGTGTTCACTTTCGAAATTTGGACTTCCTGCCGCAATGTTTTATTTCAAGAATAGGTTATAAAATTTTATAAAGGTCTGTAACATCAAATTTCATTTGAATGAACTTTTGTATGCTAATAAAGAACAATATCTGTAATTCATTCGCATCATTTGGCAGAATATTCCGCCAAAGTTAGTTGGCCCGTGTCACAGATGTTTGCATACATATCCAAAGTATATGAAGTATCTTTATAACCGCAGACCAGCTACTATTTCATTTCAGACGAATCAAGTTTCCTTGAATTAAGGCGCACGATGTGCCATTGAAAGTTACCTCCTAATAATCAGTTCCTCCAAGAAATGTTTTAACATTCTTTAACACTAGAACTACCGGCGTTAAATCTATTATATTTCAATATATTAAATAAGTGCTTTGAGAAAAGAGGAATCCAGAGGCGGAAAAGATGATCAATTCGGTCATTTATGTTTTTTGAGTTGGACGTAGAATATTTGTCCCATGACTCTCCTATTTTTGGAAAAGAAATTTTCAAAAATTTTTGGAAAAGATTGTGTACCAGTCATTTTGACTGGTTTGGTAGTTCTAGTGTTAAAACAAAGTGTTCGCAACGCATATCCATTTTCAGTCCTAGCCAAATAATGCGAATTATTAACTCCTTGCCCAACAATAACGAATGACACTTGCAGCAAGAAAAGTGTAGTAGAAAATTGCGAAGTTTTCGAAAAAAATGTTAAATTGAAAATATCAGTTGCATATAACACGATAAAATTATATCCATGCTATACCTTTTACCTTAACTTTAGATTTACGGATTACGCTAATTTGACTCATCTAAAAACTTACTGTATTACATAAAAACCTATTTTTCACATAAACGCACAATCAGTTTACACTTTAAAAATGTTTTCAACGGGGTACTTAATAATAGTTCTTAATTATTCTTCATTCAAATTGAATTAGATTTATTGTTTTGCAAAGTATTACGATTTTGTTGTATGGGTCAAATAAGCTCAATTCGATAAAACTGTGTATACAGTCCACATCCGTAAATCTAGTGTTGAAGTACGCGATATATTACGATTCACCGATATTTTTTATTTCATCAATTTAAAGTTATCGCGTACGTAGTAACAAAAGAAATCATCGAGCAATAGGTTAATCATGATGGTTGGTTCGATGCAAGCGTAAGAAAATTAACCGATTGCATTCTAAAAAGGGACGATTGAACGTGCTGCCGGAAATATTCCAGTTTCCGGTCATAAAGGGTGAAAGATCTGCAGTGCGATTTTATATTACGTTTGACCAGGAGACTTAGAAAGTGGCTCGTGTCGACTCGTGTGCACTTTAAACGTATCAGGTGGTAGTCACGGGCATCCGGTGAACCAGTGGTCTCGGTTCGACTTCCGGTCCCGAAGCGACTTCACGCGATCCGATTATTCTTTCGGCGTCTATGTATGAAAATTCAGAAAAAATTTCCGTACCATGCACCGCGCTAACCTTTGTCAGTTATGGATATTTTCCACGTGGTTTGCTAGACTAATTGTAAGTATCTGAATATTCCTGTGGTTATTTCATATATTAAAATTTACAGCGTGGGAGTCGCATTTAATGTCTAACATGCGGGTCATATTATTTTATATAGAAATTTAGAAAATTAAATCCTGTATCAAGATCATATGTAGGTGTTACCGTTAAAGTGTGTAATTGAGTTATTTCATTAAATAACTAGGCATTTCATGAAATAACGGACCATAGCTACCTAGTTATTTTATGAAATAACGGATTCCATGTTTCAACGGTAACATAGCTATGTCAATCGATCAAGAGTCTTTATTAACAGTTCAATTGTTGGCCGTAAAATTCGATCCAGATAAAATGTTAATTTTGTGCGGGTATCTGAGCATCAGATGAGAGAACGAACGCATAGTAAAATTGATTTGAAGAATGTATTTGTTGGAATACTAATTCGCAAGACTGCGCTGCCTTATTCATTTGCTCGCAGACATCTTTGTCCGCGATCGTCTTCTCGTTACTTCTGCTTTCGTTCAGTCTACCTATCTGTTGGTCAAACGCATGTATAGTGAGGGACCAGAAAAAAGGCACTTGGGACGGAAGCGGAGATTACTCTCGCGCCGCCTATCCCCGTCATGTCGGTCCTGGAAACCTGAGATCGACGAATGACAACCGAAAATGAAACACTCCTTTTGTCGTTCACATGACGACGTAACGAATGTGCGGGTCTCTCTTGCCAATAGCACGTCAAAATGGAAAATGCGTGAGGGAGGGGGATGTCCCTATCCGTCGGGCGAATCAGAGCAAGTTACCCCTCAAGTGCCTTGTTTCTGGTCCCTCACTATAAAAGCCATATATATATCTTTCTTCAATAAACTACAAAGTTCGTAGACATTTAGAGCATCCAACAGTACTTTATAATTTTCATTATAAATTTTTACATCAAGAACTGCAGACGATGTGAAACTGATTAAACAACGAGAATCTGAAAGAATTAGATGATTCTTTTTACAACTGTAGGCGAATTTTAATGGGAATAAAGTGCAGATGAATATTTCACAGCTAAAAAATTAAGGAAAAAAAATTCACTTAAAATTTCTCTCACACTCAAGTACAATTTACGTTTCATCCTCGTACACGACTATGTGCATAGATATATAAAATACCACGTTTCCATTACCTGGCATTTTCATCATGTGTCGACGCAATGAAAAGGTCGGGCGATTTTCTATCGAAATAAAGTGAATGTAGTACCTGAAATCTATAGAGAGAGCTATCATCCTTTACGGTGAGCGTCTTGGAGTCATTCACCGGGAAGAAGTAGCCATACTGGCATAGCTGATTAGCAATGTGGACCGCCTCTACTGTCAACATAACAATTCGTTTTCACATCGGAAGAAATCGCTGGGTTTCGTGTTATGCGAGCTATGGGTGTCATTCCCTGAACCTCGTGCAGAATTTCTAATAAGGCTTCGTCACATTGCTCGTGTTTCGTGTTGAAAGCCTGATTCTCAATTGAATATTTCAATGCGATTGTTGCTTCGAGAGAAATACTTCGAGCTATGCATGCTGTTGCGGCGAAAGAAGAAGATACAGCTTCAGAAATGAATTATTGTTTGTTGTAGAGAGCTGAGAAGATGACAGCTGGCTGTGATTGACTGTATTTCGTTGGGCTAAGCCTAAATAAACGTATGCAAAAATATGTGGACTTTTTGGACTGGTCAAACAGCCGCATTTATTTTTTGGGATTTGCAAGTCGTTTTTTGCCGTGCATTCGTCTTGAGTGTCAACTATTCAGCTCTCTATAGTACTTAATCCATTGATTGCGGAATACATTAAAAATTTAGCAACAGTGGCAAATATATTTTGTAACGTTGACGAGAAGATTCATCGACGAAGAAAGTCACATGTTTTTTAATACGATGTCAAATTAGTTTTTAAATATTGAACCTCTTCAGGCGCAAATTATGTGAATTCAAAAGCAAAAATGCGTTTTCTCATCATAGTATTACGATTATCTACTCGTAACAATGGCCTTGTTATGTTGTATTATTGGAAAATTTTATTTGCATATATTTATTTATAATTTTTAATTTATTTTCTTATTAAAAGTTTGTTCATTTCTAGGCCATTCAAATCCGTACTAGAATGCTCTAAAGTAATTTTAAGTAAAACTGTCATTTTTGAAAACGTTAAAGTATAAAGATTCTTGATTAAGAAGTTGTAGAACGTATTCCAAAATAAAATCTTCAGTTTAATATTCTCGATCTGTAGAATCGACATTGTCAACACAAGGTTGAAATTCGAAGAGCTCCGTGAAAACGTAAAATTCATCCCTCGTCGCAATCAAAGGAATAAGTGCCATCTTAAAATGCTTACGAAGTATTATTCCTTCTCGTTGTAACAGAAATATATGTATATTTGCATTTGACCCAAGAAGCTGCAGTTATTGATTTAATGACGTTTTACCTGCACTTTTCACTGACTTTCGAAGACAGATTTATGTACGTATTACTGTAGAAGTAACATTCAGTTTTCACCCATTTAAATATACCCTTATATATTAATTATTTATTTCACCAAATGATTTGCTGCATCAAAATAAAATGCCTGGAAAAGTACTCTGTGAAATTTAAATTTAACGAATTCTATTTTATTTTAATTAGAAATAAAAAAAATGGAGCAGTACATAATATTGCACTATGTCATTGCTGCTTCTAGGGCAAAGCAAATAAACCTAACACTTGTGAAAAAGAGCAACATAAGATATCGAAGAAATATATTCCAAATTGTTTTCGATAATCCTTTTCGTTGTGATCTTTTATGTTACTGCAAACTGTTTGATATTATTGAAATTTTTCAGCTGAATATAACTCAAAAAAAATATATATATTAACCCTTATCACTTCAGCTGAAAGTCTGATTGTCAGAGACAAGCTAACAAAATATGAATTAATTTCTACTTTCTGCATTGTTGTACGTCTATGAACATTTATAAATACTCTTGCTAGTGAACAAACACTTAATAAAAACTATGCAGAGAATTTCATTCCCTCTTGGAAAGTAATTAAAATTTGAAATTAACTGATAAACATGCTGCAATATTCTTGTAATGATAAGGGCTAATATTTCTCCAAACGTAAAAATTCTAATAATATTCAAGTTTTGCTTCAATGTTAGAAATTATTGAAACAAACCGATAAAGAGAAAAGATACAACAAGATAATCGATGATATAAAAACGCATCCAACGAAGAATAATAGAGCACTTTTTAGTTTAGTAAATGTTTTCGTGGAACATTGTCATTTTCCAAAGTCAGTACAACGAGAACCATCTGCATGGTGCAGAATACAAAGGGGAGTTACGAAATTATCGTAACAGCACGATCATCCCATACCAGTCTCGATCTACCTTCGCCATAGCGGGTATTAGCATACAAATGACAAAGCTCATAAGCTGAAAGGACTCATAATCTTCCTCTACCTGCCATTTACACGTGTTCTTTTCAATGTTTAAATTGTCGTTCGCACTCTAAATTGTTCCCGTCTTACGAAACTGTCGCAACAAATTTTTATATAATTTCACATTGTAATTTCATTTAATTTAATTTACGGCATGAATCCTTTTGATATAAAGTAAGATATATTGGGTTGGCAACTAAGTTCACGCTGTTTTTTTTAAATTTTTAGAAGTTTATTTTTCAATAAAAATTAACAGCTAATTAATCAATAATGTATTCTCGCTTGTTGCTTACAACTTCTTCCCAACGTTCAATAAGATTTTCAATATCTCGGTGGTAGAAATCGTCCGGTTTTGATTCGAAAAATTCATCTAACCACGCTCTCAATTCTGCATCAGTATTAACACTAAACCTACCGTGGTGGTCAAATGACCGCTTTCTGATTTTTTCTAAAAATTCCCCAAATTGATTGGGCAGCCATTCTTTAAATATTTCAGGTCTACCGTACAAAACAAAAATTATTCAACTGATCATCTTTTTCACCTCTTCAAATCCCTTTTTCCAAAGTACTTATTTCGTATATTTCAATATAACAGGTATAAAGCCGGTAGGTTTAGTGTTAAACGAAACTCCGCGTATAGTATTTGAAAGAGATCGAAATTAACATAAATTAACTCGAACAAAAAAACAAAACATAGATTCCGGTAGAACAAAACAACCTCTTTCGAATGATTTAAAACATTATGTCAAAAACATTTAATGACATGCGGAATGTCAAAATTGAAAAAAACGGCGGGAACTTAGTTGCCAACCTAATAAAATACGATACAATGTTTGAGTACCTAAAGAATAAGAAGAACAGAAAAAAAGATTATGAACACGCATAAACAAAAAAACTTATAACTAATAGCAGATAGACACTGAACAATAATCAGAAATCGAAATGAAAAGATAATAGACAACAAAAGATGAGGAATAAAACATAGGAGAAGTAGAAAAAGAAAAAAAATATACTGCTGATTTCAAAGCAGTTTTTAAAGAACTGAGTGTCTAGCCAAAGAGATTAATGCTGACAGAGACAGAATTAACAAATAAATACTCATTTCGACAGTTTGTAAACAGGGTGTCCCATGCAACCGGAACAGACTGTACCTCCTAAATACTGAACAGTTACTGATGGAAACCTTAATCTTACAGTGGCTAATATTGGCAGCCGTTTCATATTGACAAACATAATGGAACATAACGTAGGTACTCCGGAACACTTGCCTAGAGCCCGAAATAATTTAAAGAATTTTTAGCTTCGATAACTTCTTAACGAATAAGTTTAGGGCATAAGTATGTTAGCAGCTTTATATAGAGCACGAAAAACTGTTTACGGCGGCCAAAAACATATGTTGCCATTTAAAAAAAAAGTGCAGTTGCATTTTTCTGATATACTGATGCACAAAAGTGCGTAAACTTAGTTGCATATTATGCACAGCCTGATATAATTCAACTTTCACTTATAACGTCTTCTATTCTCAACCGTTTAGGAGGTAAAGCATGATCCAGTTACGTGGGACGCCCTGTATTTCATATTAATACTGATGCCTTAAACTGAAAATAAATGTGTGTTTAATTTATGTCGTATGCAGGTTGTGTTAAATGTAAATATTCATGTGTTCGCTGCTGTTAAATAGTCGAATTATCGAGGCATTGAAATTGATGCTACGAAGGCGGATCCTCTTTTAGTCTGGATATCGTAACTTATATTGCGGTATAAATACACTATAGTAAAGTAAGACCCGTCAAGATCTGCAGCTTAGCTTATTTGCATAAAATTTGCCATAGAATACTGTTCGTACAGTGTGTTCGTTTTAATCAGTAATTACTGAGAAGACTTTCATTTTTAATATATTCAATACTAAAAATTTTTTTGTAACAAAATAACGATTGTTTTTGAGTAAACTTAGTGGATAAGCGATTAGAGGAAAGGTGCTACGAAGAAGACAGCTCTTGAAATTAGGAATAAACCGTATTGCTTTGTTTTTAATTGCATAACACATAAAAGAACGTATTGCTCTTTTTAGGAATACTAATTTTTACTGCGTCTTCACTCGTAACACAATGGTAATCTGATTTTGTAATTACTTCCGTTTACGGACGTAATTCCGTACTACAATCACTTCCGTAATTATACTCTTCTATCTCAACATCTTTAACGTATGCGCCTTTCTTGTGAAAGTGTACAATTAAATTGTAAAAATCTGAAAGATTACTTAATAACTTTTAACTTGTACAAACTGAAAGTTTAATAAAATCACACTACAAGGAGTTAATCAATCTTACACGATTCCTAAAACTGCAACTAATTTATATAAAACCATTGATCGCTGTCTTGAAAGTATCAATAGTGCCAATATTCATCTCACAATCAGTTGCATCACGACATAAGAGTATTCCACCGAAATAGTCATGGTGTTCCGCAACGGTAATGTGTGTAAGCACAAAGCGAAGCGAAAGTAAAAAAAACGCGAGTTATATTCAGAAGGAAAGGGGCATTCCGTAACTACATCCACCGGAGAACGAGTCCAACATTCCTCTTGGACAATGTAACGTCATAATCGGCCTTTGCCGTAGTTACGAGAAGTTAAGAGACGCGTTTCACGAGGTCGCCGTGAAGGACCGGAGGAAATTTTCGACGTTACGTAAGTTTCCTGACGGAAGGAACGTTTCACGGGAAACGTGTCCTCCAGGAATGAAAAATTCTTCGGTACACAGTCGCGGAAATGGGACGGAAGTTAAATAAAATTTACTGTTACGAAACAACTTTCCGATGGGATTTCTACACTCGAGCCACCCGACAAATTTCCAGGGCAACCGGAACCGATAGTTTTAGTATCCCGGATTTTGGAAATTTTCCTGGCAACGGCTTTTGTATGCGAATAAATATAGCGAACAAGTTGGAGTTAGTTATTCGTTACTTTGTGACGATTTGTTTTACAAACGTTTATCTACATTGTTGAAAAACAAAACTGAAGTATTTAAAGTTTTTCATTGAAGAAAGGATTTAACGATTCCTCGTGCTGGTGTTCTGGCAATCGAGATCGTATAAATTATTAGATATTTATTCATTTATGAGATATTAATTTCAGTATGTTTTTATTATCCATTTTCAACAGTCGGCGGATATTTTACAGCCCTGCACACGGAAGACTGTTCGATATGGCTTTAATTATTTATACGCTCTATTTAGACATTTAATTTACTTTATGTAAAATGCAGTGAGCAATGTAATGAAAATACAGAAAGTTAACGGCAAATGTTTCACATTTGAAATCGTATAATACTCGGCATTAACTTTCATCCGTCTCTTAAAAAAGCCACACTGAAGTCCCTGAGGTTTTTTTTGACCGCACCCTATTTTTGATTAAAAAAAGATTTTTTACATTTTCTGTCTAATAACTTAATAGAGAGTATTTTGTATTTGCTGTACACAAAACCAGCAATTGCATATCTGGTAATTCCGGGTTTTAGATGGAGTACGTTTGATGATGCAGTTCGACGATGTGGAAACGGGTTAGAAAACCATTGGATTTCGCTATTTTTCGAAAAATAAGATTGAACTAGTGTTTCTGAAGGTATGCTATCATCACCACTGTCATAATACACTTCATTAACCCCTTGCCCTACGATTTCTTTTGTGAGTGCCTCCGCAATAATTGAAAATTAAATTAATAAAATAAAAACATGTCAGTGATTCCTGATATATCTTAGAATAAAAGGCAATATTAACACTAAAACTACCGACGATATATCTACTAAAATTTAGATATACTGAATAAGTACTTTGGAAAAAGAGAAATCAAGAGGCGAAAAAAATGATCGATTAATTAACTTAGGTTTTATAAGATAGAAGTGGAATATTTACTTCATGCCTCGTCTATCAATTTAGGGAATTTTTAAAAAAAAATGCGAACCGGTCATTTTGACTGACTTGGTAGGTTTAGTGTTAATAACATAGGAATAATATTATCGTGTCGTGTTCCACTGATATTTTCAATTTGATAATTTTTAAGAAGCTTCAAAATTTCCTGTTGCAGCAACCGCGTCACGAGTGTTACTCGTTGTTCTAGGGCAAAGGGTTAATTTCCACAAAGTCTGCAGCCTCTGAGCAGGAACCGACATCTGATGAGAATTCTAGGGCAACTTCATTTGTTTCTTCTCAATTTGCCAGCGTTGTGAGATTTTTAGCTTTAGGCCTAATAAGTATCCTTTTAATGATCCAATTTAACTCGAAATCTCCCTTACAGTTTTTTGTCGGAAAGTATGAAATTTATCCCCGTTCCCGTTTATTATCGTTTCGCAGGAATCGCACGGTCTCTCGTTGCAAAACGCAGTAAGAACACCGAATCTACGCAGGCTATAAATACGCAATGCTGTATTTCTTTAACGAGATGCCTACATACTTTTCTCGGTAGAATTTCTCGTAGCAGGATTATTTGTAGTGCCGAAAAATATGAGTTATTCGCCTTTAACCCTTTCGCTTCGAGCGCCGGATATACCCGGCATAATTGTAAAGTCCTGTAAATATGTAAATACCTAAAAACATGTCAACTGTAATTGGTCTAACGTTTTTAGAATAACTAATACAATTTTGTATAAGTCTTTTCATATTAAAAATGTGAAGTGCTACACTAAATGCTACATTAGAGTAACAATTGTTTTATTAAGCATAGTAATTATTTAAGACTTAGAAGAACGTATATACAAAAACCACGCGCGTGCTTCTGTTCGGTGACGGCTCTTCGGCGGACTGGACTGCCGAAGCGAAAGGGTTAAGGATGACGAAGGGCTGCGAGGATGGAAGCGGGGTTGGGTCCTGCTCAGGCCAGCAGGCCGACGGTTTTCTCCCTCAAGGCCCGAATATTCTAGAGTTAGTGAGTGCGAGTACGAGTGCAACTGCGAGAGAGTGAATAGTTGTGTGAGAAGGATGAATAGTTAGAATATAAGAAAGCGTAGTATTAACTCTTAACGCTCCGACTTTTAATTGTGAATATCGACCGGCAACTCTAACTTATTCTCATCATATTGGGTTGGCAAGAAAGTGATTTCGGTTTTCGTCGATAGCCAACGTTACGTTTATTTTGAAGGACTTCTGAGAATGTTATCATTTTTTCCTTCTGAAAATTGAAAGTTGTCACTTTTGGCAGGATCTAGAAACAAATTGTGCTTCATTTTGTTTGCAATTGTTAGTTTAGCATGAATTTTAATATGGAGTGCAAAAACGAACATTTTCGACATATTTTACTTTGTCATTACTTTTTTATACAAACCACATTGAAACCTGAATTGTATCACAAATAAGTTATGCTGACAATTTGGTGGGATTACAAAGGTGTTGTGTACTTCGAGCTGCTTCCGAGGAACCAAACGATTAATTCAAATCTTTAGCCTAAAATCGCACCTGGTTCAGTTTTTTGCTGATAAAGACCAGAATTTCTATGAGAGCGGAATCATAAATTGGTCTAAAAGATGGAGAAGGGTCATCGAACAAAATGGACAATGTATAATTGATTAAAATTCATTCTTTGTTAAAAAAAATTGAGTTTCATTTCATATTACAAAACTGAAATTACTTTCTTGCCAACCCAATACTTCGACTTGCAAGTTTTTAAGTGCCAGATTTTAACCAGTTAACTGCGGAATTTATTTTAAAATCTCTCACAGGATGCGGAATTAAAATCAAGCTGCGGCGTGTATACAAGTTGAACGCAAGGCAAATGCTCCTATTATCAATTTTACGTTAAAAGGAAAACAAAAGATGGATAGATTATATTTTTATTCGATAAGAAATTTACAATTTACTGTTAAAAAGTTCAACGCAGTAGAGCTCTGGATCGACGTGTATACACGTCGAGCGCAGTTAACTGGTTAAATGATACAATGACGTGTAAGAAAGAATATTAAAGTCGTTCAAAACAATCTTTATTCATCTCAGGAGTAATATAATTTTGATTACAATATTTGTATTAATTATAATTGAGTAATGCGTCGCACATCGGCGGTGCTTGAGAGGCACACTTGGAGCGTTAAGGGTTAAGGGAAAGGCCAGTGTTGCGTTGGAAGAGTCGAGTTGTAGTGTTGAGTTGCGTTGCGTTATAGTTTAGTTAAGATTTGTCTTGTTGAAGTTGTTTTATTCATCGTAAATTTAGTAATACATTTTTATCTTGTTATTGTTATAATCAAGTTTTTTGCTTTTACTCTTATTAATTGAAATACCAAAGTTGCCCAATTTCCTCTTCTCTAAACCCTGCCCTCGACATATTATAAGTTCAGAAGTACGGGTATGAACTGATTGATGGATCAAAAATAAGTGTCGAAGAGAATTTCAAAGATCGAGAGGGCGGGAATATTAAGGATTGTAGAAAATGTAAGGGTATAGTGAATCGGGCTATTTTCCAAAAATCGATTCTTCTAATGGGTCAATATTTTGGCCCATTATTATCAAGAGATAGGGGACAGAAAAAGATGAAATATCAGGAAGAAACTGTCGAGTACGAAAAGAGTTGTGGCATAAAAAGTCAAGAGGAGCGATCGAAAATTTGTTATACCTGCCCGAAAAGCACACACGAGGATTAACAAGAAAGAGTGGTCGTTTTGGAAAAGCCAAGTAAAGAAATATGGAAGTATCGTTTGATGGTGAAGGCAAACAGTTTGGAAGTCTGGAAGAACTCAAGGGAAAAATATGGACGGAAACACCTTGGGCTCTTCGTAAGGATAGTGATTTGTGACAGTCCCCGACCTTTTGTAAATCTTTACAAAACAAAATGCTCATTAAAAAATATCAGAATAATTTATACATAAAAATGCAAAACTTATTTCTAAGATTTAATCATTAGAAGAAAAGAAAATCAAAAAAAGTTCCGCTACTCCAAAAAGAACAGATGTTTTTCTTTTCAAAAACTGATACATACATAGTTCCCGAAAAAAGTAGTATTCTGTTGGAAATATAATCTTTAATTAGCGTGGTATATATAAAAGCGGCTAATGGATATTTTTAACGCGAGGAACCTTAGTGTGACTTTTTTGTAGCGGCAAAACAACTGGAGCAAATCTGCTGTTTTTTGCACACACCTTGTTTTGAATATATTAAACAAAGTCAGAAAATTTGAAGCTCGTTATGCAATAAGTTTAGAGTTATTAATGAAAGAATCTCGATTTTTGTCAAAAAAGATTCCACGGCGGGTGACGGTTAAGAGGATAAATATTCCAGAAAGACGAGTTTTATCGATGATCTCTCAAAACCGGAACATTTTTGTTATTTTTATTTAACAAATCGATTAATCTTTTTTGCTATGAAAGATGACTATAGCTACAATAGTTATTTTAGACCACTGCTTTTGTACTAGTAGTAACTATAAATACATGCGATCTATCTGAAAACAAACATATTTTCGTCTAACGTCGCAGTTTCGTTATCTTTCGTCAAAATATTTAGCGATGTTACTCGACGAAGCATTTGACGCTATAATGGAGAAAATAAGACATCACTTATACGATCTGATCCCTTAATTTCTTAAGAGCTATGCTATTCACAGCTTTCCATCGTGAGAAATTTTCTTTGGACTGAATTCCGACTGTGGAGTTTGAAAATAATTTTGTATCTTCGTCTAAATATTGCCTAATAGCTAGACTAATCGTTATTATTAACACTAGATTTACGGGCGTGAAATCTGTTACATTACAATATATTAAATAAAGACTTTGGAAAAAGAGGGACCAAGCGGCAAAAATGACAATTCGTTAAATCATTATTGTATTATAGAATACGCGAGAAATATCTACTGTACAGCTTCTCTGTAAACTTCAGAAATGTTTATAAAACAAGGAAGATCCCGTCAATTTGACGGCTTCCGTAAATCTAGTGTTAAATCAAAATGATTGAGCAATAATAGAGAACTTTAAAAAATTAGTTTCACTTAGTTCCTGAAAAACTGAAAAGATAATTCAGAGTGGAAGGCGTTAATCATTCCTGATTATAATCCACGTGTTCCCGTCTCCGTTTATACACCGACTGCACTTTGAGTTAATTAAAAACTAATCCTCTGGCGGCGGATTCCGGGACACTCGGGCTCCGTGATTAGAAAAAGAATTACATATTCCGAGATAATATCGCGAGACGTTCTATTGTCTGTGAAATTAGTTTTCTTTTGGAGGAAGTGGAAAGGTGTTGTAAATATTATTGAAAATACGAGAAAATAATTGAAGGATTTGCACCGGAAATAACAATAAATAATATCGAATAATATACAATCGAATGAGATAAATGTTTACGACGCAATATTCATATGTGTACCGAAAAACTTGTATTCCGCAAAGATTTCGTACACGAATAAATACTTTTATTTCAAATTTAAAACTAAGAAAAGGACAGCCATATTACCGATTAGGTATATGGTGTTCCAAAGAAAATCGCGCTCTAGCGCCAACAAAAGGAACAAATTATACTTTGTCTTATACGACTTTGTCTTATGCATTACCAAGCTTTTTCCGTTAGAAATAGCTTATAAATTCATTAAAACAATAAAATTTCTTTTCACAAACATCAGCTTGTACAGACAACTGAGAAATATATCCTCGAATCACCCTTAATTCGACGTCCGCCTTCACAGGACTAGCCCAAAAGTTCTTATTCCTCTCAACACTCCTTTCATCACCACACAATTTTGGCGCCTACTAATCCTGTATCTGTTCAACCTTTAACCCCTTGTCCTACAATAACGTGTGACACTCGTGACGCGGTAAACGGAATAGGAAACTTTGAAGTTTTCCGAAAACTATTACATTGAAAATATTAGTGGATCACGAGACGATGAAATTAATTCTATACTAAAAATATTGCATTAAGTTATACGTTATATCAGATATCAGTAATCATTTTTTATTTCAGCAATTAATTCTGAGTCACTGCGCATTCAGTTAGAAAAGAAATCGTACGGCAAGGGGTTGAGAGTCTAATAAAGACTTCAACTCCCACCGATCAAAATTTCAACAATCAACGACCTCCTCTCCGGTGGATGTTCGTACCGAAATTACAAGCTAAAAGAAAAAGGAAGCAAAGGAAAACCCATAAAACCAAAAACCTCCCCGAATGACAATCGAACGTCCCAACGTTCTTTGAATCCACACGAGGGGTGTACCAGGTAACCAGTAACGGCCAAAGTGGAAACGCAACGACGCAGGGTTAAATCGTGGTTGCACTGCCATATAAAACTCAGCCGCGTCACCAAGGCACCACTCAGAGAAAAGGAAAGGGAATCGGCAAACATTGTCCGTGATTCGCGGACGCGTTCCTACGTACCTGATTCCTCGATGGAAAGCCGATCCATTAGCCACTCGATGAGGTCGTAACCTGCAACACGCAGGCAGCCTACTGTAGTGTCCTGGCCGTGACGGCCGTTTACGCTTACTCCACAACGCAGGTACCGATGGCACTCACCCATGAAAGCCGAGGGGATTGAGGTGAGAAATTGTTTTTGGCTGCGCACGGGTACCCCGTTCTCAGGGTCTTGCATCTCCCGCACCAGCCCCTCCATCTGCAATAAATATATCGACCAATCGATTAGCCCCGCTTTTCTTTCCACGGCCAAAGTGTACATCGAGTATGTACTTCCCACTTGGGATTCGTGTTGGTGAATTCGCCGCTCGCATCTTACTGTTCATGAATTTTCGCTAACGTTCGCGTTATCGCCGTTTGATCTTTTGACGGTCGGACACTCGAATGTTGAGTTTGTTGCGGAGTAGATGGGAGAGGGTATGCGTGGAGGAGTTTGAGAACGATCGGATTTTAGATACGTTGGGATATGCGTTGGAACGGTTAAGGCGCTGATAGGTGAAAGTGGGTATTGAGGTGGCTATGGTGAGTGTCGAGTTAACTCTTTGAGGCACGGCGGGATTTAAAGAGTCCTACCTATTGATGCGTGAATATATTAGGTTGGAAACTATGAAACGGGCGTTTTTGTTTAGTATGTGCTCAGCTGCGACTGAGAGAGGTTCATTGTAACGTGCGCTCGATATTTTTATTTATAAAGTTTAAAGGTATTCTTCTCACTCATTTCGTACAATTTTTTCGTGCTTGTATCCCATTTTTTATATTATTTTTCTCCGAAACCAAATGGAAACCAAACGCGATTTACATCTACTTTTCTTGTACGAGTTCAAATTGAATCATATCGCAGCTCAAGCTTCGAGAAACATTAATCGCGCATTCGGAGATAGATCCACTACTGAAAAAAATGCTCGATATTGGTTCCAAAATGTTCGTTCTGGCAATTTGAGTATCGTCAACGAGCCTCAAGGAAGTCCACCGGCCCATATCGATAACGAGGAAGTAAGGATGACTGTGGAATCCGATTCACACACAACTATTCGCGAACTTGGGTCTAAACTAGGAACTGGCCATATCTGTGTTAAAACATCTGCGTACAATAAATAAAGTAAAGAAATTGGACTCATATGTGCCGCACGAACTGATGCAACTGCAGATGATCGACCGCAAGAGCAAGTGCGCATCTTTGTTGCTTTGCAATGCACGATTGTCGTTTTTACACCAAATCATCACTTATGATGAAAAGTGGATTTTGCATGATAATCGAAAGCGATCAAGGAAATGGGTAGATAAGAATACACCCCCAGGACACACCCCGAAGCCGAAATTTCATAAAAAAAAACTTATGGTTACCATATGGTGGAATGCCCAAGGAGTGATCCATTATTCCTTCCTACAACCAGGCGAAACCATAACAGCGGTGTCCTATTGTCGTGAAATTGATGTCGTGCATGAGAAACTTATGAAAAAACAACCAGCATTGCTCAATCGGCACGGCGCAATATTACTGCATGATAACGCACGACAACATAAAGCTTCAACTACTGTTGACAAATTGTTATAACTTTTCTACGATATGAAATTTTGCCACATCCTCCATATTCGCCCGATATTTCACCAACCGATTATTACCTTTTTTGTAATTATGAATTATTTTTGAGAGAAAAGAAATACAATAACCGAAATGATATTATGAAAGACTTTGAATTCTTCATTAATTCTAAAAAGAAAGATTTCTTTCAAAAAGGCATATATGACTTGCCCAATCGTTGGCAGAAAGTCGTAGATGCCAATGGAAGTTATTTCGATTGAATATAATAAATAATGTGAAAAATAGCGCTTTTTGTTTTTTATTCTTATTCAACGCCCGTTTCATAGTTTCCAACCTAATACATGCTGGGGTATTTTTTGTCCCGCTTCGAAAATTTGTATTATTGTATAACTTTGTTAATAAAATTAAACCAACTTTGTTCAATTAAAAAGAAAAAATGTCTGTGCAACATGGGTTATTTTATTCTTTGAATTCCCGTGCCTCAAAGAGTTAACCCTTTCGCTACGGGAGCCCGCTCCGCCGGAGACCTGCCACTGAACGCGACACCGCGCCAAATAAAGTGTACACGTTTCAAAAAATATTTTTTACTGCAACACTTTGTTATCGTATGAATATTGCACTGTCGAATAAAAAAACAGAAGCTTGTTTCGATGGCCAAAATGTATTATGTATGTTCAAAATTTACTTTGACTTGGCTTAATCCAATACAGGTCAATATAATCAAGAGATACTTTACAGGTACGGGATAATTCGATGCCGACAATAGTTGGCGCTCGTACTGGGTGTTTCAAAATTATTCGTCATGGCTTTGAGGGGTTGTTCTGCACCTTAGATTTGTGCATTTGTGCTATTGTGTTGTAGATCTGCACTATAGATTTGTAAAAAAACCTGCCGCTAAATTCACGGTAAGCGAATATTTTAGCTTATTTGGTTGACCATCTTTTCGCATTCGTCTTGTTACGTAGGTAAAATGTCTGAGGGGAACCATGGGTCAGAAACGAACCGTTCTCTCGCAAATTGACTTTTAATTGGGCCTCCACGATTTAAGTTTTGCTTAGTAAGTGAAACTACCAGCTGGTCCTTCCTGATTCCGTTTCGAACGAAATCTTTCGATGTAACTTTTCGGAGGCTAGGAAGACTTCAATGACCTGCGTTTGGTATCAGGTTCGCTCAAGGGTCCTCCCGTGGAGAAGAACATAAACACTTGCACTTTTTTTAGTGGTTCGGTGACCCAGACCCCTAATTTCTAATGTCGTGTAGCACGCTTCCGCTTAAACTGTTCGAGCTAGCAAGTATATCTCGTGTGTTTTTTTCCGAAGAACCAGCTGATAGCCTCACTTACTAAGCGAAAATTAAATCGCGGAGGCCCAATTAAAAGTCAATTTGCGAGAGAACGGTTCGTTTCCGACCCATGGTTCCTCTCAGACATTTTACCTACGTAACAATACGTAGAAGATAGCCGAGCCAGTTTGAATCGGGGATTCCTCAAATAATTTTGCGGCAAGTAATTTTCACAAATCTTCATCCAATCCGAGCTCTAGAACAACCCCCCGAAGCCATGACAAAACCTTTTGAAACACCCTGTACTTATCTCAATGTCAGTCACGGGACACTGAAATTTCGATCGCGTATGACTTACAATTAGCTTTCTGGTGTTCAAATTCAAATGCCGCGGTACCACTGGGAGACTTTTCTAAAATTATTAATTGATATATCATAGCATTAGTGGTTCGGAATTCCTTTAAAACTTTAGATATTAGGAAAAATCGCCATAGCAGTCAAACAGAAATGTAGAATAACGGTAAAATTGATTGGAAGTGTAGGTTTATGAGAGTTGTTTTGGAAAGGAAACTGTCTTTTATGGGTAGCGTCGATGAGTTTTTTATGTGTTTGGTACACTTTTTTGAGGTTAAAACTTAGCTTGAACTATTAATGTTCACTAATAAAATTGAGGGCCCCTGAATCTTTCTGTTATGATAAAAAGTATTACTTAAAAAGAATTTTCCCAAAAATTTCATTTTCTGCCTTATTTCTTGTGGCTTGAGAGTATCTATGCGTTCATAAAGATTTTATCGGATGTTGGTAATTAGAAAAAAGAGAAATTACAAACTGAAAATGTAACTCAAGTTGAGAAATGTTGAAATGTGTAGTAAAATAATGAAAATTCGTAACACGGTGATTGTACATCTGTAAGAATTGTTGATGTGATGTAATATACCAAAAAAAGTTTTCATTTTATTGCCGTATGACATAACTGCACGATTTAGGTCAATTATACAATGACGTAATTTCCTAAAAATTATTGTAATAACGTAAATGCTTGAAAATTTGAAGATTATTATTTTCCGCAGGGACGAAGGTAAGAATTTTCTAAAACATTTATTAATATTCACGATTTTTCTATTATAATACAATAAATTTGTTTTCGCGAAATATCTGCAAAACAAACGAACACAAATATAGCGTGAAATTACTGTTATTTATGTTCCAGCAAAGTAATATTTGCAGTGAGACTGTTTGTACAGAGCATTTGGAAAAACAAACAAAAGGTAACGTTTGCAATGACAAATAGAATGTCGTTTATGTAAGTACGTGCAATGTTCAAATAATAATACATGCAATAAATGATGGGAAATTGTGTAAGAGCAGGCAGATAAAGTGAGGGACCAGAAACAAGGCACTTGGGCGGAAGGGGAGATTGCTCTCGCACCGCCTATCCTCGCCATGTCGGTCCTGAAAACCTGAGATTGACAAATGACAACCGAAAATAAAACACTCCTTTCGCCGTTCACATGACGACGCAACGAATGTGCGGGTCTCTCTTGCCAATAACGCGTCAAAATCGAAAATACGTGAGGGAGAGGGATGTCCCTATCCGTCGGGCGAATCACAGCAAATTACCCCTCAAGTGCCTTGTTTCTAGTCCCTCACTATATAATGCATTACAGCTGATCGCGTCGTCAAGTCATCGACTGCCGTCGTCGTCCGATTGTTTTTTTGAGTTGTTAAGCCGTTGTGATCGCGGCACGAGAAAAATTCATCTGCAGCAGCGGTAGCAAATTGACAGAAACTTAAAATATTTTCTAATTCTTACTCTAAAGCTTTTTAAAACTTAAATTCTTTTTCTATTGTAACTCCCGGGGTCTCATTTTATTTCCGTTCTAACTTGACCTCACATTACAATTGAATGTTAATATTTTGTTTAACAAACAAACTTAAGTAAAATAGATACAATTTCAGAGAATTGTTAATTTTGACATATTATAATATATTATTGATGTTCGAGCCTATAACTGGGCTTCTATGGTATTTCCAACAAATCTTTGAGAGAGAAATTTCCGACGAAAAGTTGTATTACAGAATTTAGTTAGTGCAATTTCAGGACAAGCGCACTATAAGAAGAAGGACACTATTTATTTATGTAACAACCACGAACAATTTTCAACTTTTTTCAGTCGTCATTAACATTATTTTTACTTACAAAGATAACATCATCCAATAATGATGTATCCAGGATGCATCCATCGTAATGTTTACACGCAATAAAAAGTTCCTAGAGTTTCGTACTCGTGAGAAAATATTTTTGTGCACAATAATCAAAGTCTCCATTATTCTCTCGTAGATTTAAATATATAGACTGATCTAGATAATGACGATAGTTTCTCCGTTAAGGTTGTTCAGGCGTAATTTAGAACGCGGACCTTGAGGTTACGAGAGCTATAAATTTATAACTCTATTTCCGCAGCCGTGCAAATCTGGCCCACCTGGCAAGCACCCTTCGATGACCGAAGGGTCGAACGTGGCCATTATGACAGGTGTCATAAATCTAGCATCCGCTCGCAAGCCATGTCAATCTCATAACCCAAGGCCCCCCTCTGTCTGGGCCTTCAGTGGATTGGCAAAACCAATGCAAATTCTGCATCTATGGTAACCACCCACGAAGTACAGGCAAAACCAATAACATTTGCTTACGGGCCCAACATCCTCCTCCCTACCAAGTCACCACTTCCTCCTTGGAAGGGATGTCGACGGAGGAAGGGGTGCTTGGGAAATTCATAAGGGGACCGAACAAGCGTCCCGGGGAGGCTTTTTAACGCACAATTTCAAACACCTTGCAACACACACACACACACACACACATTCTACCAGTTTTTTTTTATACTTTCGTTGTGCTCGTTGGTGTTATATTTGTTATTTGTATATTTTTGTTAAGTTCTTGTTTGTTCTGTATTTATACTTGTTCATATCGTTACAATAAACAAACACACTGAAACAGCGGAGTGTCAAGTTTATTTTCGAGAGAAGAAAAACAAAGAGGTTCGGACGACTTAACTGTGCGACGAGTCTACAAAGGTTTCTCATTGCGTTTTGGCATGACTTTTAATTCTAAAACTGTTTTGATCCTTCTAAGGATTAATTTTCGTGGTTCACAAATCAGTAGAAACGAGGAAAATAATGGAATCTTGAATGAAATACAATTTAACCCATTGACTGCCAGGAAAACTAAGCAAATATTACCGTTGCTTGTTAAAAGTTGAGAAGATGACAGAAAGTTTTTAGAATAGTAATTTTATTAATCAAAAATATAATCTCGACATTTGTAATGATACGAAGAACATTTTTGTTCCAAAATTTCTATACACGCTCGGCCATGATTGTTAACTAATTAATTCAAACTTATAGTGCAGCTACGAGATATCTCGTAGTTGGCAGTCAATGTGTTAATGTTGAAACACAACATCGGTCATTCATGGACAAAGGATTAAAGAAATGTTGAGCATTTGTTCGAATATCGAGTTAATCCTTTTGTTTCTAGTGGTTCTACCATCAAACCATATTTCAAAATATTTCTTACATGATAATCAGTGGTGATCCTGTGAAAGTACGACAAATGTTTCTCTTATGTGCCAGTGGCTATCTAATAGAACCAGCACATATTTTCTATTTTACAAAACTATGCAGTAATGAGTTCATTAATGTTAATTTTATAGTATTATAAGTAAATACAATAAATAATACCTTCTTCTTGATGGAAAAATTGAATTTGGCTCTTAAAGGGTTAAATGATTTTGTAATTTTATTCACTTTCTGTTTCTTTACTATCAGAGATAAGCATCAATAAATTAAAAACTGATATATTTGACAATTCGTTGGTCGAAACAAATTCAGACGAATTATTTATGGAAAACCATTTGTATTTATTTTAATTTGAATCGCAGATGACCGTCAGGTTGGGCGAAACCAGGGAGAAATGTTATTACTACAACGGCTTGCAGCAAAAGAATGAATTAAATAAAAAATTAACATATTTGTGGATATTTGAGAGTATAAGTTGTTATACGGTTACAGCAGGTTTAGGAGAAAACTTTGTAATAAATTGCTCGCATTCAAATTTGAGTCGTGAACGATTGTCAGATTGAGGGAAATGATGGGGAAATGGAAGTGGTGCAACGGGTAATAGAGAACCGTGAAGTTGCAAAAACGGAGAGCCGTTATTGAAAATTCAATAAGAACAATTTCACCAGGTGATTGCGTTGCACAGCTGAATGAGATTCACGAACGTAGATTCGCGCGAATACCGAAACTTTTCTAATTTCCTACTCTACAGTTACGGGTAAATCTGAAATACGCAAATTAATAACTATTGATATTACGCTTTCCTACAGGTATGTCGCAATTTTAAGAGGGAATTGTATATCTAGAAAGCTACGACGGAAAGGTAGCTGTATTAGTAATAAATGTACGTTTCTACCCTCATTTTGCATGGATATTTTCTCTTCGCTAATAAAAGTCATTATTATTATTTCAGCGATACTCGTTCAACTGTGACCCTTAATCGTGCTACCATACAATTTGTCACTCTTCTGTTTTTTCTTTTACACTTTTCTGCTATAACTACTATGGTCCGTTTAGCCTAAGACCTACTGCTTTAGGTTGATTCAGAACCACCAAGACTATGCCAATTTAAGACTTTCCTAGAGTCAACGGGAGATTTGAACTTGGTCCCACTGTTTATGAGTCAGTGCCTTTACTTTCTCACCCACCATAGCGCCATATTTTTCGCTCTATAAAAGTTCTCAAAAGATCTCTGAGAAAAAAAGAGCCGAGAAAAAAACAAACGATACGCTTTACACCGCACACTTTTCAGCAGTAAGGCGAACTAGTAAGGTAAATAGAGCTGGGGAACCGTTTCTTGGCAGCTGAGACGGAAGGGGAGATTGCTCTCGCACCGCCTATCCCCGCCATGTCGGTCCTGGAGACCTCAGATCGACGAATGACAACCGAAAATAAAACACTACTTTCGTTGTTCACATGACGACGCAACGAATGTGCCGGTCTCTCTTGCCAATAGCGCGTCAAAATGGAAAATGCGTGAGGGAGAGGGACGTCTCTGTCCGTCAGGCGAATCAGAGCAAATTACCCCTCAGCTGCCAAGTAAATATTCCATCAGTATAGCAGTGGGAGATTTCTCCGTTTGGTCATCAACCGACTTCCTTTGAAACGGAGACATCTCCCCATTCGGTTGGCTAAGTGTTAAAATAAACGGCCCATGCGGAAGTGGCGTAGAGGAACAAAGTATCTACTTATGAAGGTTTATGCACCCACCTTGTCGAAGGCGCATGGCCTGTGAACGCGTGGCTCCTTCTCTTTCTGCTGTTGATTGTTAGAGGCCTCCATCGCGATCGAGGTGGCCCTCTGCGTCTCTGGCAGGAGCTGTGGCGATATTGATGGCGGAGGGGGCTGGGGAGCTGGGCCGGAGACGGGTCTACCCGAACTCCATGGGGCTCTGGCCCCATCCCATCACTCCAGTCACCCCCGCACGCCCACTGGAAATACGTAAAACAAAACATTTCTATTTTATTATCGTTCGAAATATATTCAATTAAATATTAAACACTAGGAGTAATGAATGTGAAGATGATAGTAAAACAGATTCCTCGATCAATTAACCTTTAACCTTAAGTACCAAGCATGTCAAGCTCGAGGCCCGCGGGCCGCACGCGTCTTGTCTTTGCGGCCCAAGTGCCAGGAAAAAAAACATTAATTTTGCCCTTACACTTGTTCTTTTTTATTTTCGAAAAAAACCTATATTTCTATGAAAATTTAATTTTTTATTTTTTTGCAGCCCACAAACTTAAACGTTGTTTGTTTGGCCCGTGTTAGCCTTTGAGTTTGACATGCTTGCTATGTACAGTCCTATTTCGAGAAGAAACCGGGATAGTTTTTTCTTGCAACTGATGTTTTATCCATTAAATAGCAACACTAAAATTTGATAATGATGTTGCATCTTCACTTAAGTATCCATCAGTATTTATAACTGTTCCCATCGCTGAGTAGAAATGTTATAAAGTACAACACTTTCCTCTTATTGTTTTAATTAAGAAAAGAATGGTGATCATTTGTGAGATATAGTCTACAAATCTAATTAAAAATAATTCCCACGAGGTGTATCTATTGTTTATGAAAGACTAAATGAGAAGTTCTGGTAGATGACTTTTTCTACTACGAATAGTAGAAAATTATCCAATGTTCCTTTTCGTTTAGCTGACGACAAAATTGAAACAAAAATTCGGACCGCAAAAGGTTACCACTCGATGGCTGGTTTTTGTAGCACCTACTGTTCTTTTCGCAACTAGGATGATCCTTAGGAAAGCACTGACATATTGTTGCAATTTTATGTAATAAGAAAGAATTCAATAGTATTTATCCTCGTGGAAATAGTGGATTTAGTGTAGAAGTCATTTAATTTTCAAGTAATAGCAAATTTTGAAAAGCGCGCGAAGTGAGAATGAGAATGCATAATGTGTGAATTGGTTGCGCGAGAAAGAGAGAAAGAGGGGGGGAGAGAGAGAGAGAGAGCCGAGGGTGAGAACGAAGGTGTATCAGAGTCTGACGGGCGTGCGAGGAGTGAGCATACGGCGAAACCGATTCTGAATTCGTCTTTGTTAACACTAGATTTACGGAAGCCGTCAAATTGACGGGTTCCTACTTGTTTTATAAACATTTCTCAAACTTACAGAGAAGCTGCACAATAGATATTTCACGTGTATTTCATAATACAATAATGACTTAACGAATTACCATCTTTGCCGCTTGATGCCACTCTTTTCAAAGTCCTTATTTAATATATTGCAATGTAACAGATGTCACGCCCGTAAATCTAGTGTTAATGAGCCCGGACCTGTACTGTACCATAATAAATAAAATTACGTCATAATTTTTCGCTTTTATTCGAATAATGGATTCACCTTAATTTGTAAATAGTTGTCAGTATTTCGTCGTGTTTCTGTGTTAGGTTAATACTACAAACTATATTACAAACGAAGTACTCGAAAGATGAAATGTTTCTTACAATTTACAGGAAACGTTAAGGGGGATCCCTAATTCATATACCGTACAAACTAATTTTCACGTTGTTATAATTGTTTTTTAGGGAAAGGAAAACTGAAAAATTTATTTTATGGCGAACCGTCAAAATTTTTTGTGCATTGTCACAATTGAACTTTGCTCCTCGTTTCCTGGAGCCATTAAAAGCAGGAAGTGGCTGGTAGAAGAGGCAAGTTTGACGTAGGTGTTAACGGTGATTGTTTCTCTTTAAGTTTCTCCCGAAATCGAAGGAACGATTTTTCCTATTGATCCAGTTAAAAGACTAGAAATGTTAGGGAAAACAATAGAGTTTATAAAACCAGGGCTTATGGACCGGCTTTTGTTGTTTAATGGAGCTAGTGTCAAAGACGAAAAGTTCGGCGCTAATAATACCGCGAGGTCCTAACCCTGGCCCAGACACGTCGACAACAATGCAATGTATGGTTGCTATTGTCTCACGACAAGGACCAGGGTAGTACGTCAAAGGGGAGATTTTTAGTTTTGTTAATGTAAAGGGCAAAGAGAAAATTTCACTTTCTTTATTGTGTGCTAACACTATTCTTTCTACCTGAACTACTTAGGACTTCAGTGAACCAAATATTTTCCCAGGCTTATGAAACGTAGTACAAATACGATGTTTCATTCAAGTTCAAGTAAGTTATTTTAGAAATTCTGAGATTATTATGGTAGTTTACATAGCTTGAATTTATTCTGTGTGCGAATAACTACGGTGTATCTATTTCAATAATTAGACATTTTGTAATGATAATATACCATTTACGTGTTATCTGCTCTTACACTTTATGTAGGATCTAAGAAATATTTAATTGCGATGAAAGAACAAATGGTGCAAGATTACTTAATTAACAGTAAAACCTTTTTACAGCGAATAAAACATCAAAAAGACAAGACACACTGTCCAGGACCGTAAATATTTCTGCTTTCCCACCAAAGAGTATGCGAAACCTCGCGCGGATCAATCTGCATTGCCTTCATTTTCGCAATTTATTATATTTCACGAAATTAAAGAAATTGTTAATATATAGACTTATTACAATTATGAAATTTCTAATTGTTGAAGTTGTTATAATTATGAAACTCGTTGTACACGAAGAAAATTACATTTTAAAAATATATTACTCAAAAACAAACAAAAAAAATACATGTAATTAAACTTCAACATCACGCCTAATTATTTCCGTCTGCTATTAAACCTTGACGGAAACACCTCAAACTACGCTACATTTGTATAATTTTTCTCATTAACACTTTAATGGCCGCACGTCTACGCAGTTAAATTTATATAAATTCAGGAAATTATCGAACATGTGCGAACACACATATTTTTAATAAAAAAACAATAAAAATAAACACAGTATCTACACTTGTTCACGTACAACACAGGAATGGAAATATGAACTTATACTGCCAATAATATAAAAACGTTTGCGAGAGGAAGAAGAGGGAGAAGAAATTTATGGCTTAATAATTATATTATATGTATTATGTTATCCGTCAATAACGTTTAGAGAAATCATCACACGGAGAGTGTGTTACCGGCCAATATCCGTCGGCGGTACCCTCACACACATGTTGTGTGATCGGCCACTAACAGTTGTCCGGACTATGACACACATGTTGTGTGAGCGGCCATTAAAGTGTTAATTCTAAACCAATTGTTCGAATTTCAATTTTAGTATCATCTGCATTCGCGTGCACAAAAGTTTCTCTCCAAATGGTACTGCTCGTCCGTCAACGAATAATCCAAAATTTTGCCAAGTTTCATGGAAATTTGTGGCTTGGAAAAAATTTAGGACAAACGAAAATGCAAAGAGTTCACCCTTAAATGGTGAAACTCGGAAGCCCTTGACCCACTAACATTAAAATCTCACAGACATACTTTCACCCCGCTCGGGTGAGTTGTGATTAAATTTATTACGTATTCATTTATCCTTTGTTGCAGGTCGCCACTAATTACGGCACTAGTGCTCTGCAGCATAGTTCACTAGAGTCCGCGAAATGAAGCGCCATGGTAAGAGCTAATGTGCTCTTGTAGGTCACCGTGGGACACCGGAGAACTTAAAGATTAATAAAGCGAAATAAGCTGCGTTTAGTAGACAAGGGCTCGCATATACGCCCACTTTCTCCGAGTAACATTTTAATTACAAAAAATTGCCGTTGCTCGTCTTGAAATGTAGTGTTGAATAAATGTTAACGCTTATTGCTTCTAGTTACCGTTGATGTGAAAAATTGGCAAAAATTATGTTTCCAACAGTAAGTTCGTTGAATAGGTAGAAATAAAATATTTTTAGCAATTTTGCATTTTAACCAACCTGTCAGGCAGTTCTGTTTATATGTGCAAATGTATAAAATAGTAAATGAGAAATTGAAGTTATAATTAAATTTACACTGTATCCTTGCAAAATTTGATGAAACGTACTTCCGACATTTGCTGATTAAGCTGGCGCTATTTATTATAGATACACATTGTAACATGTTTGCCAGATAATTTCCAATGAAATCTGTTAATTTCGAAGATCAAAGTAGATATGCAACATAATTGAATAACATATTTGTTTATTTATTTGTTATTTTCGGATAAAAACCCTTTGGAAATTACGGAATAGAAAAGGAAAAGGTACAGATTATTGAAGAGAAAACTTAGTAACCGTTAAATGTTCAAACGAAATTAGAGAATTATCAGAGAAATGAATCGAGTTACAGAAGATATTTGAATTTAAACGCAGGTAATTAGTACAATTAGATAACATTTACCATATAAAGTACGATATGTCTCAATGACCACTATATCCGAAGTTGCAACATGGTACATCGAGTTTTAATAAAGCAATTATTAGTAAAAATAGTTCTAATTGTTGTACAGGGATAAAATGATATAAACAAAAAAATTAGCTGTATGTTGCTAGTTTGCGTTAGAGTGGTCTTCTATGATTTTGTAATATGTAAAAGAAATTTTTTCGTAAGTTTTGTTTTGCAAATATCCATCGATTAAGAAGTGTAGAATCATGTCTGACAATGAGTCAGCATAAGACACTATCTAAAATTGTATATTTTTAAAGGAAGAACCAAATAATTCATAAACAAAATTTAAAAATGAAAAGAAAAACGTGGATGATTGTAAATTCTAATTCCACTTTTTGATGTCCAAAAGAAAAATCAAATGTATGAAAAAGTACGAAATAGACCTTTATTTGTTGCTTTGATTCTGCCTTTCATACAAAGTTCTCGCATCAGCCGATGATTACGTTTTGACATGTTTCAAAATTATCGGAACGAAAAGAAAAAATGTCAATATCAGTTGGAAAATTCCACAATAGTCAATAGCAGTTTTTGGCGGCGAAATGTGCAATTTCATGCGCAGAAGGAATTGATAAGACGTGTACAAAATGACGGGAGGTCACATCTGACAATGACGAAGAAATAATACCTTGGAATTTTTGAAATGAACATAAATGCAAGGAATAGGAACGAAAGTGATTTATCACTCGACTCACTAAACAGAATGCTGCCGAAAAAGGGCTTTCTACAACAGCAATGAAGTTAATGGAGAATTAATTCAATTCGCCGGAGATATTATTGCAAACTCCGAGGACTTGAATGGGAAAGGTTGATATTTGCACAAAATTCAGCTTCATTAGTTACTTAATACTTCCAACAAATGCAACCACTTTTACAAGTATAAATAATTATAAAATGTATGAGGAGAACAAATATTTTGTCCGGAAATTAATAACATTTATTTTGCAGGTAATCTTTGCATTACGCTTTTTCTGTGACAGTGAAAAATTCGAGGATTTTCAAGAAAATCTCTTAATTGCGCGTCATAATTTTATTCTATTCAACAGTACAAACATTTACGTTATGCTTCGCATATTCGCGCTAATACCGGATTATTATTGCAACTTACATGTACAAGATGTTGCATGTAATATCAACGATCTTCCAACCATTTGTGATCATCTGAGAAAAAGAAGTTAATCAATTTAATATATACAATATACAAGATGACCAAAAAACCACTGGATCATTTAAAAATATAATAGCTTTTCTGCTATTAATTTTTTCACATTAGCAGCAAGTGCTGGCCATTTGAAGGACATAATTTACAGAGATAATTAAAAATAATTCTCAAGAAGTATGTTTACTCTTTATAAAAGAATAAATGGGATTTATAATAGACGACTTATTGTTATTAGATTAACAGATGACTTTTTGGCACACCCTGCATGATGAATCGCAATCTTTACAATGTTTGAAATAGTTTTTACAGTATAAATGAAATTAAAATGAAATGAAATGAAATTACAATGATCGATCACAATGGAACCCAAGTAAAACAGCAAATAATCTAATTGTAAGATAGAACATATATTTAGATACTGTATTCAAAAGCAAATTAAGCTATTCCCACTTTAACTGTCGTAAAGATGTACTACTATGTTTTATAAATATATTGTTACATGACTTTCGATCCGTCTTTACATTTCCTAAAATGCAACCGGAAAAAATATTTAATCGTCTCGGAAGGTCTAAGATATGTTCAAAATGTGTTTACTGAAATAGCTGTAAATAGCTCAAGAATCGTGCATTACGTAAGCGGAGCCTGTTGACAAAAAGTTAATCTTTAAAAATATTCCTTTCTCGGAGAACTGTAAAAGTCACAATTTTTATCGCACACAGCAAATATAAATCAAAATGCAGCTGAATTCAAATTCACGAATTTGAAATCGCTCCTTGATTTTCTAAATTGACACAATTAGAGAACGGAATATAATATTCCCCATTTCCCCAACGTAAAATAATTTACTAAAAAGAAAGATTTTATTGTAATAAATTTTCGAATAACTGAAACTCTGCGTAATCACGACAGTATTTCCTTTACCGATTAAAAACACCAGAATGTTTTTAACGTAACCGCGGGACAAGTACGAAATCCTCGATTCCTTTAACCGCTTTATTTCAACAAACATGCCGCTAGAAACAACACGAATTCTCGGCATTTTGATGAGGACAAAACCGGACATGCCGAGCTCCGCGGTGTACGGGAAACTGCAACGATAACGAAGCACGCAGATGCATCGTTCCCTACAATGCATCCCTACGTAATGCAAACAACGAAACGGCTGCCCTCCTGTAATAAACACTTCCTTTCTCGAACTTCCTATTCCCTCTTCAACTTCCCTCTTTGCGCGGCTATGTGCAAATGAGCTCTCTATTTGTGCCCCTTTCAATTTCTTATTCCATCTTGGACTACTGTAAGTTGCATTCTAACTGCGAGTAAAAAATATCTCTGCTTTTAACCCATTCAAGACGGATTAGACATCGTCTGTGTAATGATCTTGAATTTGAGTTTTCAGCTATTAATGAAAAAGTAGTGGTAAAGGTGAGATTATTTTGGGTAAAGTAAAGTTTAAATGTACTGGGTTAGGTTAAAAGGTTAAAAGTAAAGATTAAAAGTATTTAATTACTAGATGACTCTCCAAATACCTATACTATTGTTATTGATAAAATACAACATTTTCTGCCCCTCGGTAAAATATAATTTTGATCTCCCAAAAAAAAGCAACATATATTTAGTTACATTTTCAATACAAAATGATAGTAATTCCGTACGTGAAAGAAAATAATCGGACAAAAATATAGTTTATATTAACTATGTTAATTATATTTATTAATATTTACGTCGTATTAGTAGCATCAGAAAATTGTTAACGTCGCGTGGGTCTGGAAGGAAATAAATATGCACGCGTGTATGTACTTTAACTATTTCACTTTATAAGCAATGAGGGGCCCTTATCAAAATGTAAACGAGAAAGAGTAATAACATAAAGGACCCTTAACCCGATACATTTCAAATTATTTTACAAAGTTTTCGTTAGCTAAGCAGAATAATTGCGCAAAATATTCTACTGTTCCTTACTCATTTTTATTTAATAACATGAATAATTATACGTACTGGTGAGCACTAATTTGAAAATACAAAATGATTGTTAAATTCTGAAGTCGAAATTTAATATGGAGAACATTAATTGCACCAGAAAGCTTTGTGCAGTGTAGCTGGATGCAAAGAATCGGCAAAAACTGTACGACTGCTGCTTCTTCACTTTGCCTGCTCTCTTTTATTTTTGAAGAACATAGACGTCTTTTGTTTTTCAAGCCCGTGTGTTTTAGTTTATTTGTTTGTTTATTTCCCTAGGACATACCATTTTAGGTAGGTTTCGAACCACCGAGCCTATGGTGTACATATCACATAAAAAAACTGTAAAATTTCACACAAGTGACGGGGGATTTAACACTAGAACTACCAAATCAGTTAAAATAACTGATTCCACATTTTCCTCAAAAATTCTCCTAAATTATAGGAGAGCGATAGAGTAGATATTCTGCATCCACCTCATAAAACAGAAATTACCAAATCGATCATCTTTTTCACCTCTCGATTACTCTTCTTTCAAAGTGCTTATTTAATATAGTGAAATATAATATATTTAATGCCGGTAGTGCTAGTGGTAACCCCTTGCCCTACAATGACGTGTGGCACACGTGGTGCGGTAAATGAAATAGGAAATTTTTAAGTTTTCCAAAAACTGTTCAATTGCAAATATCAGTGGATCAGGATAAATTGAAATTAATTCTATGTTATTAATATTGCGTTAAGTTGCACGGTACATCGGGAATCAGTGATAAATTATTATTCCCACAATTAATTCCGAGTTATTGCGCGCGCAATCACAAAAGAAATTGTAGGGCAAAGGGTTAAACTCTGACCCACTGATTAGGTGTCTGACAATGAATCTCTATCTCCTTACCACCATGGCCCCCACGCATTATTTTGGTAGCCAACGCACATGGTTGAGACTATATCACTCTCCGGACACCTATACTATTGTAACCAGAAGATATTACTAGACTATCTTTATTGTTAATACAAAAGGTATTTTCGACTCTACAAGTCAATCAGCTTGTCAGTTTTAACCTCTTAACGCAGGGGCAGTCAACATTTCATACCTATCGCCCATTTTTTTATCTTTGTTGGTAGTACAATTTTCTTACCGCCCACCGATTCTGCAGTAACTTGAAGGTTTAGTAAAACTATGCAGTGAAGGTTTTGTTGAGAATTTAAATGCTCCGGCCGAACTTATAAATGTCGCTATTCGGATTCTTCCCAAATGTGTGCCTTGGGCCCCGCTTCTGACATGTCTCTACGTGTGCTGATAGTGGCCACGTGTGCTTTTACTAAAGTCTTCTTATTTATCATTTAATCACCTCACTATATCATTAACCTATGTATATTTGTGTTCTTTAATAAATATATCTCAAATTCTAACAGGTTTAGTAAAAATATGTAGTAAATTTATCATTTTATTTAAAGGAGAAATAAACTCAACGCCAGTGATGGCCGCTGGTCAAAAAGAAAATAGCTTCGGCATTGGACAAAATCCCCATCACCCACCATATAAGCTTGAATCGCCCACTAGTGGGCGATAGGGACCAGGTTGACTACCCCTGGCTTAACTACCCCTCACTTAACGTGAACGTGACATTCACGTCCAGCGACAGTACTAGCTGTTCTAATTATTTAAGCTGTTGTAAGCATGCATATATCATTTAATCATATTGGAATGTAAGCTCGACTAATCGAAAGAATGATTTTTCGTTGTTACATCAAACCATATGTGTGTATTTGTTCTGTAGACACTTTTTGCCTGACACACGATGCAACCTATCATACAAACTAGCCTATATTATAGACATTACTTGTGGCCTCAGTCACGCCTTACATGTAAACTTGATTTTATTATATCCATAGTATGAGCGATTCGAAATACCGATATTTGAAGTATGCTACTTTACCGGATAATGGAAGCGACAGTAGTAAAACGGACACATATTCAGAAAAAAGAAAAGAAACTAAATATCATTGTAGTGAATGTAATGTTGCCCTTTGTATTGTTCCATGTTTTGAACTTTATGATATGCGATTTTAGGGTAAGAGAAAGGACGGGTATTTATACTGGACTCGTAACTTCGTGATTCAAATACTTTTTATTTTAGCACCTTCGTCTCTGTGCTCGCTTGGATCTAGATTGTCGCTCTCCGCATGCATGCTCATTCGCTTCAAACCTCTCAAGCTCACATACAACATACATTTTTAAAACGTCCAAATCTCTAGCTCGCGTTACTCTGTTATTCTTTCTGACACTCTCGTTCAGCCACTCTTAACTTTCAAACACTTCCATTCGTTCAGGTATTCTTATTATTCTCGCTCATACATTATAATACTGTCAGAGCAGGTGGGTTCGAATTAAAAATGCAACACCGCACATCGAAAATGAACAAAACATCAAAGTTTATTATGGAAAGATAAAAAACGTGTGTAGCACAGCGAAAAGTTTAGAACAAGAAGAAAAAAATGATAGAACGTCGATCCGACGATCGACACAAACGAGACAAGTGCGCCTCTGGTGGCCACGGTCTCATTTACGGAGAGGGCGCGAAATTGCGACTTTCCAATAAATACCCCTGCACAATTAAATATTTAATGGTGTAAAAGAAGATATATTAGTTTCATACTAAAAATATCATTTTTAGCATTGTTTTTGGTTTTTTTATCGTTAAAATGGCAAGTATTATACGTAGATATGTGTAACTAAGTGTTTCAGAAGATAACAGCAAATAATTTTTTTGGCCGACTTTCTCGAAAAGAAAAACGTTCGTTAGGCGGTTAAGTACTGATGTAATAGAAGCTCGATCGCGCTACATAGCACTCAAACGGTAAAAGAAGATGGATTTTTAACACGCTAAATGCCAACCGTATTTCGCTAGATTCATCATCTCTACCGAACTGAAACTTTTCCTATTAAAATTATATCTCTATAGAACAAAACCGTTAAAGATAGAAGTAGTTATATACTCAGCGGTACTTTACTTTTCTAACAGCAATATGAATATATTGAATATATTAGCAAATCCGTGAATATTGCAATTTAAATGTTATAAGAAATTTCGTCTAATCCAACAGCGTAGGTCACAGATGACCCCCACGGTATTCAACGTGTTAATCGTTAAACTGAAGAGTATGCCAGCCCGAAGAGATACATTATTATATTATTAAATAATATTTTTCAATTACATTTATTTCATTGGCAAAAGTCACAAAGCATTTATAGTTCACAGTACATAAACATTTGCCATGTTAACGTTCTCATATCACTGGCAATTATGAGGTTAAATCAAATGCAAAAGCAATAGTGACAAATCAATACAACCACGGTATTATCCATCGGACCATGAAATATCGAAAAAGAACTAGAAAGACAAAGTATAACACACGTAGTAATCCTATAAACCAAAAAGTACTCGGAATCAGTTAGTACACTCGGAATATGCGGTTAAATGTGCATATTTGTTTTCTCTACGCCACAGTTCCGTACCATTCGCTTTCTCTCTCTTTCTTTCTCTGTATACATATATATACATATCCTCCATTTTTTTATCGATTTAAATTTCAACGCAGCACGTTTTATTTCTCATTTTCTTATTATTCCCTTAACATTCAGCTTGTTGTAATGTTTCTCGCGCGAGACTGCAAAAGTAAAATAAAAATTATTCATCAAAAGCGAATCGTTCTCGTTCAACCGCGCCGTTTCCTTGTATCTTATATTTTTATCACCGCCAACGCCCATAGGTTATTGAAAATAATACGATATTTTCTACTCCCGTAGTAGTTTTCTGTTCTGTATGAAATTCACTACGGAAACGTCGCAATTTCGGTGAATAAATAAAATCCATCGATAAACGAGAAACGTAATGTGTATTCTCTGCTTGTAAATTCGAAGTATATTTGCCCTTTTATTTCCTTCAGTTCGTTAAACTCTGTGCACTGTTTTATCAGAATCATTGTATTATTACATTTAAAGCATTATATTGTAGATTCTATATTCCATATAAACCTCGCAAAAGATAAGAAGTCCTCCGGTCTGTGGTTTGTTCTGATTCGTCTGGCGAATAGAGAGACATTCCAAGTTCTGATGTCAATTTCGATTCTAATGCGTGATTGGCCGATAAAGCTGCAGATTCGTTGCGTCGTCATGGGAACGACGAATGAAGTGTTGCATTTTCGATTGTCATTAGTCGATCTCAGGTTTCCAGGACCTATATGGTACGAATAGGCGGTGCGAGCGACACTCTCCCCTTACCCCGTACCTCATACCGCGAGACTTCATATCGTTTGCGAGCCATAACTGACGTTCTTTGAAATTTCATCGACTCCATTTTCGTTCCGCATTATTGTAATAATCAAATATATGCGATCCTAACTGAAATATAGTCGTAGTTTGGGGAGAAATGAGATATAAGCAATTTTTTTTTGACACGTTCGTGACGGGTTGTACCACCGGTGGTACATTCTTGTCTGTCCCATGGGGCGGGATGAGCCACCGGTAGTACATACACAATTGTCTCATGGGGCGGGCGCCACCGGTGGTACATGAGCTATTTTCGCGTCATAGCATTTATACAACTGATTACTGTAATTAATAAATTTATTTACACCTTTATATACATAAAAGAATTATTTACTGTCGTGGATTTCTTTGAAACACTGCAAACATAAAGCCGGTTGGTTGTCACAAACAGGACAAAATGTGGTATACTGAGGGACCAGAAACAAGGCACTTGAGGGGTAATTTGCTCTGATTCGCCCGGCGGATAGGGACATCCCTCTCCCTCAGGCATTTTCGATTTTGACGCACTATTGGCAAGAGAGACCAGCACATCCGTTACGTCGTCATGTGAACGACGAAAGGAGTGTTTTCATGCATAAAAGATAGCCAATGGTCCAACAAATGGTATAAGATTAATTTGAATCAACCCCGCCAGATGGGGGAAAGTACCAAAAACAGCGCCGCCGCAAGGCGGAGACACAAAATTCAGGGCCCGTCGCGAACGTGTTAATACATCAAAAAGCAAAGTTGAATGGTTGATGTTACTTTTTTCGAAATTGATTACCTTTGTATTTATGAAGGCAAAGTAACAAAAATACAAAATCCATATCATTTTAAATATATTAGGGCAGGAGTCGTCAATGAGATACGAATTCCGGTTTTCATACATTGGAAAGAGCTATACCATATATACAATCTGTATTATAAAATATTAATTACTTACAGGGGACTATCCCAAAGTGTAAATTACCGATTTTGTTGAAATTTTAGTATGATATAGTTTTCGTGAAAATATTTAACACGTATTTTTTTATCGGCAATCATCCACGTTAAAGGGGTGAAAACCGCCCTCAAACTTGGAGTCGCGAAACCTATTTTATTAAATATCTCGGAAACTATTAGAGATACGGAAATGTTGTAGAAACTGAAAATTAACGCCTTTTGTCGGCAAATCCGATGGTGTAACCATTTTTTCAAAAAATCTGTTTGTTTAAATAATATGTTAAACAATACACTTGGAAATACAATAACTTCTATTGTAACACAAACATCGAGTTTCTAATTTATCCGTATTTCGTGGAAATTACATCAAATTTTTACCCCCTACAAGAGATAGGGAAGAGGAATGGAATTCAAACTGATATTTTAAAAAATAAAAGTAAATTTTAATGAAATATATTCACCATTCTCACACTATATTGTCTATATTTTTGAAAAAGTATCGAAAAACATGGAAGATGGAGAACATCTTTTCTTAAAATTTACTTTTATTTTTTAAATATCAGCTGGAATTTTGGTGAAGAAAATTCCAGTTCTTCTACAACTTTGAAGAATATAAACAATACAGTTTTATTTTTAGAATACTAATTTAAGTTATAGTGAACAAATGAAATTAACTTTCGGTTCAACCAAACTTATTTAAGTAGATTTTAGCCATTCATGACTATTATCAATATGATTCGTGCGTCTGAAAAATACAATCAATCAAAGAACATCGTGATTATTGTCAGCAAATATTAATGAAAGTACTAAAAAAAGGGAAAACAAAGAGAAAAGGAAAACGGAAGAATCATAACGAAGATCATTTTTTTTCTGGAGAAGCAAAAGCGATGCAAATTATCTTAACGAACCTCTCGTGTTTCCCTCTTCTCAGCCCGTTCTCGCTCATCGTGTTTCATAAACACTTGTTGTAATTAAAATTATTATTCTCGTGTAACTTTTCGCGGCAAATGATTTATAATTATACCAATTGTGTCAAGACCGAGGGAACTTTTAATAAATAAGGAGCGCCGCTTATTATTTCTCCGTCGAGCGTGACTGGAAAAACTAAATAAATGGAAACCAAGAACATCCCTCTGTTCATTGCAAATTCCATTATCGTGTTAACCATTTGCTGATGCGTGTTCCCGGACCTCAGATTGCTAAGAAACTCGAAGTATTCGTTGTTTGTACGAAATAAGCGAATAACGTTATCAGAAAGTGATAGAAATCAGCGTAAATCACCATTGCCTTTCATAATTTAATCGAAACAATTATTCAAGAAATTGAAGACAGCAAAATTGAATTGACATAAATAATAATAAAACACAAACTGTAATAGTGAAATAAAATTGCTATTAGAATTTCATTGTTACCTTTAATTAAGGTACGTCATTTTATTAAACATTTGTATAACATATTTTGCGTGTTTCTCTTGTCAATTATGAAGGTGGCTAAAGTGAAGGACCAGAAACAAGACACTTGGGGCGGAAGGGGAGATTGTTCTCGCACAGCCTATTCCCGCCATGTCGGTCCTGGAAACCTGAGATCGACGAATGACAACCGAAAATAAAACACTCCTTTCGTCGTTCACATCACGACGCAACGAATGTGCGGTTCCCTCTTGCCAATAGCGCGTCAAAATCGAAAATGCGTGAGGGAGAGGGATGTCCCTATCCGTCGGGCGAATCAGAGCAAATTACCGCTCAGGTGCCTTGTTTCTGGTCCCTCACTATATCATCCTTGTTGATTCGGAACCCACCTAAAATAGTAGGTTCTAGAAAAAATGACCGCAGTTGAAGTCGAAAAATACAAAGGAGAAAAAACAGTAAAGCTTAGTACTGAGTAGAATAAAGTTGAAAAATTCCGTTTTCGTTAGTTATTAATAAAAAGAACGTTGATTAATAAGACTGTTGAAGAAGGAAATTGAAAGAGCAATTTCGATGAAATAATAATATCATTGAGCAACAGCAACACATGCTGCAGTGCATCAAGAAATGTTAAAAGTTCGATTCGTGTCATAGTATTCTCAATATTGTTTAAGAGCTTAATTTCTATAGAATGTTCTTTGATCATTTAAACGACATGGTAGTAAAACTTGAATAAATTACGAAATGCTCTTGCCTTAAAGAAGCAATTCTTTATTTGTCGTTTGAATTGTAATTATGAAAGGTTTTTACATAGAATTTACTAGACATTGTAAATTTCGAGAGTCCACTGAAGTCTTTGAAACAAGATATTCAATGGAGCATTGTTAAAATTTCTTTCGTCGAAGCACAAAGCTTAATGACGTTTCTCAAACCATAAAATTCCACGAGCACAAAATAACGAAACCAATTTAGACGCGTAAGCCTCGAATAAAACGAAGGCTAGACAAATTCTTCGAAGCAATAAAACCAGTATCGAATTTTAAGTCTTCTAAAAGATTCTTTAAGACTTTATTTTGAGTAGTAAAAAATAACGAATGCTACACGTAATCCGTTAGATAATAAAATAGTTGATAGTAATCAGTGTTTACAACAAGCTATTAATCAGTAATATATGATATCTGAATAGCGCGCCACATTTTCAAATTTTCCAAAAACATTTTCGTGCTTCCAGCTAAACAGTAATCAATATCATTGAATTTTCATTACATCCAATCAGTTGTTTTGCAGTAGCATGATTATAATTTACAAACAGCTTATATTATTACATACTAATATTTTATAATGAAAATTAACTATTAGCTGCGCAAATAAGTTAGACGTCCTTCTAGGTGATCGTGGAGCTTTATTTATAGAGTGACTATATAACGTTATGAATCAAAATATTCTCAATTATTTTCTATCGCATTTTTCTTCTTCCTTTGTATTTTTTGGCTTTCACTGCTATGGCCGTTTCGTCTTGAACCTATTGTTTTAGGCGGGTCTCGAACTACCAAGGCTTAATATATCAAATGGTAAGTTAGGAATTTCCCACAAGTGACGGGAGATGGGAACTCAGATCCACTAATTGTGAATCCAAGCCTTTAGCACCTAACCCATCATAGTCGTCTTATACCAATTTTTTCCATCATTTTGGACAATTATAAATATCGCAGTAAAGCCTGTACTCATTGACCGAGGTCCGTACGGACAATAGCTTCAGGGTTAATTTGTCAATGGCTCGGAATCATTGCGTGGTAGTTTCTATGCAGAATAAGTTAAAAGACTGAAGTCAGGTCAAACCATATTCAGAAACAAGGATTTGAAACCGAAGTGGCCAAATCCGAGTAAATATTACATAGGACCGCCATGAATTCTTTCCCTCGAAGTGATAAAAATTTTGACATCTATCGTAACACGATTGCTAGATTAAAAAATTCCGAAAGAAACCCTACACTATCCGTTACAATGAGCGTAATATAATATTTGCACTATCGCACAGTGGTCCAGTCGGAGAGATTAGCCGCATATTTGCTAAAGAATTAATTTTCTTGTATCGATTCTTTTTACTTTTATGTCGATTCCTAAATGTTCATCGATTACAAAAATGGCTACATTAGTGAAATTTAGCAAAAATAGTAGTTAAAACAAACACTTTTTGCTACTTTTTCTTCAGATCATTCTATATCGAAAAGACACGTTGTCTTCTTCGCGACTTCCTGACGAATCTATCTAATATTTTCTACTGATTGTTTATCCTAATTGAAGAGTATTCTTCTACGATAAAAATTCACATACCGAATATAAAATTGGTGTTTGTAGTTTAATACAAAATTAATGTTCAATGAATGAAAGAAAATCGTCAAAGTTCCCATCGTTGACAATGAATATCTTTTGAGTGCCAAGTTGTGCAGCATTTTTGCTAATGGAAACTTTTTCTGTATGCTTCCTCCTATATAAGTATGCAAAAAATACGTCTCAGAAACACTAAGGAATACTTCTCGGAATTCACTAAGCTGACTTGTAAAGACCAAGAGTTAATTAGAAACCCCCATCGGCATTTACAAATCGATAATTTTTAAAAGTTGGTTTTACAACTTAACGGTTCCAAGTCCATCAGCAGGTCGCACATGCTGTAAACAGCGGGTGGCGACGGAGCCGAAAATGTTGACCAGCGGATGTGTCAGGTAAAAACGGTTTTTCCTAATTATAAAAAGTGCAGGGAGGTTTTCTTAACCAATCATTTGCATAAGCCAATGATTTTGTAAAAGGGAAAAACTTCCGCAACTTTGCTCCGCCTCCTGATACTCTGCCTGACTTTAACAACTATCATCAACTACATTGAATCCGCCATTTTGTTCTTTGAAATTTTGAGTACAGATTCGTAATCAGCAACCCAAAAAACATCAGAATACTAATTTATTCGCAGAACAATACATTTTTCGGTATATTCGCCCGTTATTTTGTTTTTAAAATTGTTTAGTTCAGATTCGTAATAAGCGACCCAAAAAACATCAGAATACTAATGTCTGGCTAAATCGGAGGGGTTTTGTAATTTTTGCGAGGATTTCAAAGAAACCGATAACTGTGTGAGGTGCCTGAACAGCTAAATCGAAGTTCTGGACCACTGTTAATCGGTGCAATTTCTCATTCGTTAAAGAAATTTGAGAGAAACCGCGCCTTGCAAAACTTACGACCCGCAATGTGTCTGCACTTGAGCTCCCATCGGAGGGACTTAAAGCCCTCCCTATAGAAGATGCTCCAAAACAGCAGGAAGTCTCGTTGGGTTTCCATTGAGAGCACTTTTTTTTCGCCCGAATAAAAGGCAAGGTCAGTTTGGATTACCGGCAAGGACACGGTGTAGCGCATCAATGAAAATACAGCCGCCGGCAGAAAATGGAGATTACTTCATGCATGTGTGATCAGATGAAGTCGGGCATTCGGATAAAGCTCATAGATATACTTTTCTTCCTATATTGCAGGTCATCACAGAGGCGGGTTAATGAACCCTGGCTCATTCGGCTGACGATAATAGGGTAGTGTTCTTTCGCTGTACCAAATTAAAGTCTTCGCCGGGAGAAACGAATTCAGAGAGTTTCAGGTCAGCCGAGTGCGTGGATGAAGGACACGTTTCGCTTTATTTGGAACTTCATCTAATTTGTGCTTTCCCCTTTCGCTATTTTTGGGTCAGTTCTGAATTACCATTTTTCTGTGTAGTATTTTTTTTTCGATTTCAATTGCTATGATCATTTCACCTTGCACCTACTATTTTACGTGGGTTTCACGCCACCGAGGCTATGGTATGCATATCACATAGGAAAAATTATTTATTAGGTTGGTGCGTATGAAATGTCGGATTGGATACGGCGACATTAAAATGACCACAGTTTTTGCAAAATGAATGTTTATAAATCAAAATAATTTTCATCCACATCAATACACTTCTGCCAAAGATCCACAAGGGCTTTTATACCATTTTTAATAAAATCTGAGTTTTTAGAAACGATGAAATTGGAGGCGACTTTTTTATTGTCACCTTCATTATTGAATTTTTTTTTCTATAATGAAGTGGCCTAAGTGTTTAAAAATGTGATAATCCGTTACAGGAAGATGAGGTGAATAAGGTGGGTACGTAAAATTTCATATTTCATTTCGCGAAATTTTGTTTAGCTCACTTTTGACGGGTATGGTCTTGCGTTGTCGTGCAATAAAGTAGGCCCCCGCCGATTAATTGAAACCGAACGCAGTATTTTCAATTCTACGAGCATTTATTCAATTTTTTACAGTATCTGTCAATAGTAATGCTCTCAACACCTTGGAAAAATGGAAGTTCAGCTTTCCATGTATAGATAGGACATCATTATGGTATACGGTTGTGGGTTTACCACGAGGCGCATTTTGAAGATACTTATATCCGGAACAAAACTTTTTGAACCAACATTGTACGATTTGTTTATTAAGAATTGCCTCCCATATGCTCTGTTTATGTTAAGACTTGCAGCTGCAGCATTATTACCAAGTTTAAATTCATATCGGTTTACTACTCGTATTTCACTACTATTCGCGTTGCACAAAAAAGTTTATCTTTTTATAGAAATTAGGTGTCTTCCAAATAAAATACATCTCAATATTGAGAATATAGACCAAACAACCTGTTTCAACTGTAAAATTATTAATTTTACGTCTACCTATTTACAAAGTATGGCCAAAATGTAATGTACGGACCTAATACGACATTTCATATGCACCAACCTAATAAAAACTTCCCAGATGTGACGAGGGATTTGAGAACTCGGGCCTTCCAGTTACTAATTCGATCCTGTACCTTTTTGTTCATTATGTAGGACCAGAATTTTTCTACGCGTAGATAATATTAATTTTGGAATAAGTGAGCGTGGATGGATTGTATATAAGTGAGAGTGGATGTTTAGAGTACGTGATTTGGATGGCGACGGATGTCAGGGCTAGCATGAATGTTTAGTCTGTAGATAAAGAGAAAATGAGTGAGTGCAAGAGAGAATGCATGCTGTGAGAAAGAGTATCGAGGGTGGATGCGAGCGTGGATTTTTGGAAGAGTCAGTTAGTGGAGTCGAGTTGAGTTGAGAATACAGAGTTATACAGAGTGGAGATTAACCTCTTAGGCACGGCGGAACTTTACGCGGGACAGTTTCTCGGTACGGCAGAGTTCAACGCGAATTACGTGTAAATGATACGGCACTGCAATGTGTGACGGATAATGCTGTTCTTTACACGAGTACATTGGAATGAAGTGTTTGATGATTAAATTGTAATTTTTCATTAGTATTTAGACAAATATTTATAGCCACTACAAGTGGCTGCGCCGTATAGAAAGATACATCCGCGTAAGCCACTATAGTGGTGCTCAGTGCCTAAGAGGTTAGGAGAGTGAGAGTTATAGCGTGAGTGGAGAGAGTTAGAGTTATTTTAGTATTGTTAAGAGTATTGTATTTCTATTTACTTGATAAAGTTAATTATTTGTTTTAATTACGCGCGTTCAGTTAAGTTTCTGGGCTACGGTTTTGTTAATTAGTTCTAAGGGCACCTGTTCCGTTTATTCGAAGACGAGTACCGATAGTAATCGGTGAAGTAAAAAGCTTTGAGCGTTTTGAAAATGTCGATAAAATCGTGGAAACCGTCGAGTCAGACCGGCATGCGAGCACTTATTCCATTGCCCAGGAACTGAAGATTAGCCAGAAAACCGTTTGGAACCATTTGCATAAGGCTGGTCTCAAAAAGAAGCTCGATATATGGGTGCCACACGAACTGACGCAAAAGAACCTTTTGGAGCGAGTTGACGCCTGCGATTCTTTGCTGAAGCGTCACGAAATGGACCCATTTTTGAAGCGGATGATGACTGGCGATGAAAAATGGGTCACATACGAGAATAACAGGTGAAAAATATCGTGGTCCAAGCGCGGTGAGACGGCCCAAACGATCGCCAAGCCCGGATAAACGACCAAGAAGGTTTTACTATGTGTTTGGTGGGATTGGAAGGGAATCCTGCACTATGAGCTGCTCCCATCGGGCCAGTCACTCAATTCGGGCCTATATTGTGAAAAACTGACCAGATTGAAGCAGCCGATCGACGAGAAGCGACCAGAATTGTCCAATCGGAAGGGTGTTGTCTTCCATCAAGACAACGCCAGGCCGCACACATCTTTAACGACACGCCAGAAGCTCCGAGAGCTTGGATGGGAGGTTATATCGCACCCGCCGTATAGCCCAGACCTGGCACCAAGCGATTATCACCTTTTTAAACATTTACAAAATTTTCTTGATGGCAAAAAACTGGCCTCAAGAGAGGCTTGTGAAAGTGAGCTGGTCGAGTTTTTTAACAATAGGGACGAAGACTTCTTCAATCGCGGAATTATGAAATTGCCTTCAAAATGGGCAAAAGTTATTGAACAAAACGGCGCTTATTTGATCTAATTCCGAAAATTCTAAGTTTGTTAATTTTATCATCAAAATAAAGAGAAAAAACGCTCAGAACTTTTTACTTCATCCATTATTTGGTCGCTCGTCTGAGATTAAATCAGAATAGGACCCTATAATGTTGGATACCGACCTAATTCTATAAGATAGAACGCCAAATATTGTTAAACGTGATTAAGGATTCGAACGGGAAATCTTATTTACTTGTTATCGCTTTCCCTGTAAAATATATTTTAAGGACCTTTATTCTTAACAAGAGTCACAGGGAAAGCGGCCGCTCTTTGGAATCCTAATCACGAGAAGTCGGGGTTATCCGAACCTCCCACCACGCTGTTTCGGAGCCCTTATAACCTCGGCACATCTCCAAATCTTCAGAATTCATAATCAATTGTCTTGAATCGCTGACAGTCGGTATCTTGCGACGACGTTATCCTTACTTGTAAAAACTCCAAACGCGAAAGTAATTCTTCGTTAAATAAAACTGTTGTAAAACTCTTCACTGGATACAACATAAATTTGGTGTCAGAAGTGGGATACAACAATAATTATAGCCCCTTGTTTTTTATATTTTCTCCTGCAAGTGCTATGACCATTTCACGTAGGATGTGCTGTTGCAGGTAAGTCCTGAACCACCGGGGCTACAATATACAGGGTGGAGCAGTATCCATGTCTATTTTGAATATTCCTGTTACTTGTAGTAATATAAAAAAAAGTTATATACAGAACTCGCATGATATAGAGGGGCATACATTGTGATACAAACACATTTTGCATGGGTAGAGGCATACAGGAAATTTCAAGGCCGTCTCTATTTTTTTAAATGGTTTGCTATGTTCAATAATTCATTCAACTTGCTACGCTTTCAACAAGCTATCGTGAAAGATCATTCGCGGTCAAATGTGGTAATAAAATGAACTTTCTTATATTATTACCAATTCAAGGTAATGTTACAAACTGCTGGGATGTGTACATTTCTAGCTACACGCGATGTACTGCTACACCAGTTGCTCTTAACCTGGGATGCGTGCACCTCTGAGGGTGCGAGAGAGTATTTCCAGAGGCGCGAGAGAAATAGATGGATACTCAATACATTTTTGTTTGATCCAAATTCAATGGATGACAACGATTTTTTAAAAGAAGATCTTATCGAAATACAAGCTAATGCGCGTATGGAAATAGAATTTGAAAAACTAGACTTAGAACAGCTCTGGTGAGAACAAAGTCGAGCAAAAACGACTCAGCACTGAACGCGTTAAATGGAGATTTAATGTGCAATCTATGCGGTCTAAAAAATAGCTGAAGTTCTTGCAAAACAGAAATATTGGGGTGATGCCCCCTACTTTTGTATGTGAATATTATTTACGACTTAACACTTCAAAAGCGGGTTATGTTATTGTAAATTTTAGTTGAAACATACGAAAGCTTGCAAAATTTACAAAGATACTCTTTCCATCGAATAAACGTAACCGGTTAATGCATTCAACGTATACACACATTCGCGTATACACGTCAATCCGAAGCTCCAGTGCGGTAACGTTTTCAACACTGAATTGTCAAGTCCTTATCAACTAAAAATGTAATCCTTCCACGTTTTGTTTTCCTCTTTTCATAAAATGTATACCAGGAGCATTTCCCCAGCGCTCGACGTGTATGCCAGTGATTTCTCGATTTTAATTCCGCATCCCGTGAAGGATTTTAAAACTAAATTCTGCAGTCAACTGGTTAAGTGACTGTTGTATAACAAAACATTTCTCTGCAAAAATTCCACATAACGTCGATAATGGCTTTATTATTGTAGATAACATTATACTCCAAAATAATATATTACGCCTTTAAGCTAAGCCTGTGCTTTAAATATTTAATTTCAATATTCATATTTATCACATCACCGGCACATTGTTCGAAAGCTGTCAACATATTTTCTTACAAAAAGAAATTAACCCTTCCGCTACTACGGGTGACTATAGTCGCCCGCAACAACACGACACCCACACACGACGGGTGTCTATAGTCACCGGCCACAAAAATGAAGTCAAAAGTTACACGGACAAGTTAAGTTAAGATGAATACGTTCATGGAAAAATTATAAACACATTGTTATGAACACAAATCATTTTGCTTCTAAAGCAGGGTCACAACGGCGTTTTTAAGACAGAAGATTCGGCCCCATAGCGAAAGGGTTAAAGCGTTGCACCTTCAGCATGTATGACCAATCTGTTTCATCGCACAATGAAACGAGAAACTACTCATTTACAATTTAGTATTTTTTCGTAAACCCTATAATACTCTTTCACATTTTCAGCAGCAAAATACACTAACGCCATTCAGCGAGAAATATCCCGTATGAATTCCAATTTAACACTAGAACTACCGGCGTTAAATCTATTATATTTAAATATATTAAACGAGTACTTTAAAGCAAGGAGAATTGAGAGGTGCAAAAGTTGATCGATTTAGTAATTTATATTTTATGAGATGGATGTAGAATATCTACTCTATGACCCTCCTATAAACTTGGAGAATTTTTGGAAAATATTGTGTACCAGCCATTTTGGCTGGCTTGGTAGTTCTACTGTTAAACCAAAAAGTATGCACCGAGAATCATAAGCTTGACGCGGGTGTAAATGACCTTTGTACCGAGTAAATATTCGATCTTATCTATTTATTTGCATCGCCGCAAGACATAATGAATGTCCACAAGTAACGATCAACAATATTGCGACACCCATAAAAACACAGGTAAAATATCTTGGTGTCCATATTGATGAAAAGCTTACATGACAAGACCAAATAGAAGCCAAAAAACAACATTTAAATTGAAGTACTACACAAATGTCCTGGTTGATTAGAAGAAAGTCTGAGGTGTCATGGAGTAGTAAAATCTTGATATAGAAGGCAATACTAAAACTCACATGGGATTGATCTTTCAGTTTGTTCGAAACAACTTAAAACAAAAATTTTACAAACGTTTCAATTGAAAATCCTCTGCATCATGGTAAATGCACCGTGGTACATCTCAAACTAGACCGCACATGCAGACATATATGTAACATACACTGAAGATGTCATGAAACTACATGCGTGGAAACATGAAAATCGCAATACCAATCACGGAAACCTTCGTGACAGTAGAAAAAAAAAATATTTTCAAAATGAGACCATCGAAGAAAAAATAGCTTTCAACCTTTCCAACCAATTTTTACATACAGAATCACATAAATGGTTATCCACGGTTCACAGGTTGCCCTGTATGAAATATTGTTATTTTCCTCATACTAATAATTATACTATCGATTTCAATGCATTAATGGTAAATTTAAAATTGCGAAAATGCAAACAATGCATATATTGGGAAAAAGAAAATATATTCAAGGCATGACACTCCTTATAACATTTAACGGGGGAAACTTTCTACTGAAGTTCCATTTCCTCGGATGTATTTATAGAAATCTAAATTTACACAAACGTTTGAAGTTTAATTATAATAAACTCGCTCCAAGTTACAAGACTGCCGTGACAAGGAGCATTTTAAATCGTGAATATCTGAATTTCAAACAACGAGAAAACTTCTGAGCCATTGTTAGTGCGTTAATTGATACGTCAAGATTGATAAGAAACGAGTCGTCTCCTCCAAGGCCATTCATTCTTCTTCATCGCCCGTGTTTTCTAATTTACCTCCCCCTCTCTGTTTTTGCCCGGTCTGGTTTCTCATCCCCGAATTGCTTTAGGATTAAGGGAATAATTTAATACTGGGACTTAACTCCTGGACGAAATTAATTGTTCAATAGCTGGACGGCGATCGCGGATCGTGAAGTTCAGTGAAAGCTCTAATTAGGTTTATCAGAGAACGTCCCGAGATGCGAAGATGAAGAACGAAGTTGCAGTTGAATTTACCTTAAAACAATATTCAATGATAGAAGTAATCGCGATTACGAATGGAGTTTTGAAATAGCCCTGAGACTTGTAGAGTTCGATATAAGCCCATTTTGATATAAGCGATGTTTCACCCTGCAAGTTCACCCTTTTCAATCTTTCTTGTTTTAGTATTTTTCCGCATTTAACTGCTATGGACAGTTCCCTTCGAACCCACTGTCTTAGGTGATTTCCGACTCACTGAAGCTATGATATATTAAATAATAATTTAAGAAAAATTTCATAGGTGTGGCGGGAAAATTGAATTCGGTTCCACTGATTGCGAGTCCGAGCCCTTACCTTCTTTCCCACCATTAGCCATTAAACAGCTATTGTTATTGCGCCTGGGATCTACAGTATGAGGTGATTTTCGAGTTACCCAGGCTGTGTTATATTAAATAATAATTTAGAAAAGTGTGTAATTTGGCACTTGGATCCACTGATTGCGAACCAGAGCCTTTAGTGTGTTTCAGAAAACTTATTTTTTTAACATTTACTAACGATTTTGATTCTGTAAATTCAGTTTACGGCAATTACAGCCAATGAAATATACAGCGTGGTTGGTAACTGGTGGTACAAGCGAAAAGGGGGTGATTCTACATGAAAAAATAAGTCGAAAATATAGAATAAAAATTTTTCGTTTGAGCATGTGAAAAAAGTCGTGTCCCATCCACTTTGATCAATCAATGTCGCATTCCTTTCGAACTCAATCCGCGGGACTTCTTTCCAGCACCGGACAGTAGCAGACCAGAGAAATTTTGGAAAGGTTTCCCTACTTGCTAGATTTTGAATTCGTTACTTTTATGTATATACATATGTTACCGTTAAAGTGTCGAATCCGTCATTTCATAAAATAACTAGGTATTTCATGAATTACCTAACTAAATCAGTTAACCAGTTAAGTGTGGCGATCTCTTTGCAAAGCGCGCACCAGTGTGTGCCGCGATAATCACTGCTTACGAATTAGCTCTCAGGAAGTTATGAATCCAACTCAAATTATTTATAATTTTTACTTGTTTGTTTCATTTCGTCTTGACCTTTAAACATTTTAAACATATTAAAATTTACGAATATAATTTAGTTTTCGCCAAAATTACAATTTAAATATCAAATTGTAACAAAATTTTACGCAAGACGGATATAGCCGTCATGACACAAAATTCTGCCACATCTCCATGACGGATATAGTCGTCAAACACACTTAACTGGTTAAAGTATATAAAGTTATTGGATTCTATGATTTAACTAGTTATTTTATAGAATAACTGAATTACCAATATAACCTATTATGTTTTATTACTGTTTAACTGATCTAGCAATAATATTATGTTACATATTCTGTTTTCTATATTAGTTATCAATTAATCTATGCGTAATGTGAAAGGTAGTTTTCGAGAGACTTTAACTATTTGTCATCAGTTAATTTATTAAACAACGGACTTGTTTTAATGTCAAATTGATTAGTTGTCACTTGAACGGTCTATCGTTAGTTAATTAATAGAGTTACTAGTTATTTCATAGAATAACTAAGTAAAGTGTGAAATTATTGATCTATTACACACTTTAACTGACTTGATTAGTTGTTTCATGAAATATTTAGTTATTTGTGAAATAACTGTATTATATGCTTTAACGGTAACATATACGGGGTGAATCACAAATCGTGATCAGTAGAGGTTACTCTGTTATTAGCATTCGGATCGAAAATGTTTTTATCAGTTTTTGCATAGTTTCAAGAGAGCTTTAACGTGATTAAAAAAAATTATTTGCCAACTCTCTTTTGTCATGTTCCTTCAAGGTCAATTTGAATTTTTTGCAAATAAACATATAATATTTTTACGCTTATCTGTCAGAGGATTTCAAGACGAATTCGGTAAATATCGGAAGATAACTTCTTTTTCATATGGGTCAGATTTTTTTTGCAAAAAATTCAAGTTGACCGGATTCGAAACTATGCAAACACTGATAAAAACATTTTCGATCGAACTGTTAATGTCAGAGTAATCTCTGCTGATCACGATTCGTGATTTACACTGTATACTGAATTTTAAAGATATCGTGAAAACTCCTATTGTAAAGTATAACAACTGATATTTCTAATAACATAATATTGTTAAGGGTGTAAAGGGTCGTACTTTCAATCAGTAGGCTCTAGTTGAAATCTACCGTCAACTCTGATTAATTCTTGATAAACTGTTATTTAATATGCCACAATATTGATGGTTCAGAACCCATCTAAAACGGTAGGTCCTCAACGATAGGTCCAAAGCAATTAAAACCGCGAAAGTACAAATGTAAAATAAAGAGCAGTGGTAGGTAAATAAGGAGATAAAAGCTCGGAATCTCAAGCAGTGGTTCTGTGTTCAAATCCTCCGTCACCACTGGAAAAATTGTGCTAAATTATTAATTCCTTGGCCTATAATAACGAGTGACACTCGTGATGTGGTAGATGGAATAGGAAATTTGCAAACTTTCCAAAAATGACGAAATTGAAAATATCAGTGGAACACAACACAATGAAATTATTTCTATCTTATTAATATTGCGTTAAATTCTAAGATATATCGGGAATCACTGATACATTTTCATTTTAGCAATTTAATTCTAAATTATTGCACGCACAGTCGCAAAAGAAATCGTAGGGCAAGGGAGTAATTAGTAGGTATATTGTAACCTCGGTGCTTCGAAAACCATTTAAAACAGTAGGTTCTAGACGAAATGATCTTAGCAGTTGAACGCGAAAACATAGCAAACAAACAAACTAGTTAATTAGTTACGATAGGATGACTATCGAAATAACTTGATCATTGAGCTCTATTTACGGCAACACAAACCGATGGAAACAATGATAAACATCTTTAAACCGTCTGATTATATTTGCAAACGTCTATCTGCACGCTGAATTCAGTATACGTTGAGAAAAGTCCAATATAAGAGTCATGTGTCACTTTAACCCGCATCTGCCAAAAGCAAACAAATAAACAGCTGCCTTTAAATAAAACGCTTAATATCTTTTCGAATTTCTTCCATACACTTGAGACGTTTTCATATCATTCTTCAAATATTGAATAAAACTGCTTTGAAGTTTCGTTTATGATTGTTTATCATCGACAATTTTTTTTTATCAGTACACCAAACTTTTTATTGCAGTTATCTTTCTATAAACTTCATTAAATTTTCGAACTTAACAATAATTTCATAGTTTCACCAAAATATCCTTCGAAGCCTACAATTATTATTATCGTCGGATAAAAATGAATAATGAACGGTAAAGGATTGAATGAAATTAATTAATTAAGCTAATGAGAAATTGGAAAAAAATAATCACATAACATAAAGGATTAAAAGATTTACTAAATTTCAATTTGTCCGTAAGGTAAAAATAATGGTGAGAAGCTTGAAAATTCAAGAATGGAATCTATGACGTTTGACATAGAAATGTTAAGAGCGAAGACAAATTTTCGCGGTTTCTTTTTATAGATTAATGGAAATGGCAAGACCCAACTGATGCAGAATTCTATGAAAATTATTTACGTTGCGAATTAAAATCCAGAGATGTAAATCTGCTAACTACGAAAGTGGCGCAAACTTTAATTCCGCTTCGCAACAAAGAGAAATATGATGTTCTTCGTACACGAAAATATGGTAATTCCGTTTTTGCACGTACAGCTACCTTCACAGCAATACACGTACCGGAATTCAAATCAAATAAAGTCTACATATACGCAGCCTTTGCGGCGAAATAAATCCACCTTGCGTACGGTTCCCGTTTCTTTTAGTTTTACGATGCTCTTGATGAAACTTTTTTTTAAGCGAGCAAACGTAATGCATGGTACCTTTATTCCCAATAAAGTTCATGAAAGTTATATTTGTGTAATAGGTATTACAAAGGCTCTTATACGGACGATTCAACAATTAAGAACTTTATAATTTTTATTTGTGTATGTACAATTAACTTAAAATTGATTAAGAATGTAGGAAATAAGTAGTAATGAGTAAATATATGATTTATTAGCGAATAAAATATGCAGAATAGTTCATTTTATTTAATTTGTTGAATTTTACGAGGACTGTGTTTTTAATGAGCTTATTGTTTTCTCATAAAGGAAATCAGAGTATAGATTTGTTTAAGGTCTTTACGCGCTACTTTTTTTACATGGAATGACATTTGACCGATCGGACTTGTTGAATTTTGTGATCATAATACTTTTAATAAACATACGAAATATAATTCAAATCGAGCAATAGTTAAAACTTGGAAAACTTTCCTATATGATATTTGAATTTTTTTAAAGCTTTATCGACGGCCCTTGTTCGATTTCATGAAAGTCGAATTTCCGATATAAACATCAAATGTTATTCAGACTGTGCACAGTTAAGATTTATAAAAACTTTTTATATGAGACTTTTATATTTTTAAAACGATATTTTGCCGGTCACACTTATTGGATTTTATGAATACAGTATTTTCAATGTATGAAACAATTTTTATTCAGTCAGCACTCAGTTAAGATTTTTGAAACACTTCCATATGCACGAGTTTATATTTTTATTCGAATCGAAGAAGTTAAGTTTTTTTAAACTCCTCTGTACACGAATTTCACTTTTTTACAGCAGTATTTTGCACTTGCTGGATTTTATAAAAATAGTTCTTTTATGTACGCATGGACTTTTATTTAAACATACCTATATCCACGAGAAGATACTTCACAGATTTTTGAGTTCTATGAAAATACACTCAATTCTGTTTTTACACGGCTTATTTTGATGTAGCACGATCGACCCAAATTCTAAGAACAAAATTTCGCTTTACTGTGACTCAGCCAAAACACAAATACAGCGATTAATTACTGAATTCGTTCTTAAATCCACTAAAACATCGGGATCACAGGAGGCTAGCCTTGATTTTGTTGAAGAGATTACAGAAAGAATTTCACCAATTGAGCACGAAGACGATAACCAAGACATATCTAGTGATAGCAGTAATATTGCAGTCCTACGCAAACGTATGCTGTTATTGTCAGAAAGTGACAACGACTAAAATCTTTTTATGTGTAACCCATATTATTTTGCCTAATTTTTGTGTTGATGAATTAGTGACACGTTTTTTTCCTTTTCAAATGATAATTTACTTTGTATGATACATGTGCAATCTTTATGAAACAATATTTTTAAGATCCTCACATGAAAATTCATGGTTTATTGTATTATTTTTTCTGATTTCTTATGACTGGAACCAATCTCCTATTTTTTTCATAGATGCAGTATATTATTTTACACGAATTTTTTTACACGTGTTCTTCGCGAACGTATCTATCGTGTAAAAACAGAATTAAGTGTTTTTCCAGTAGGAGGATATGCCAATGCTAATAAAAAGAAAAAGTTAACAAAGACTAACAGCTAATTAAAATTAATTATTGTAATTTTCTTGTATTAAAACAACTACCTTTTTTGCGGCAACATATAACTAGTAAATAATCTAATAATAATTCAGGGGTGTGCAAACCAAGTCCGGCGGCCTTCAGATTTTAAAATAATAGTATAGAAATTTTCAATTTCAGTTATATGTTCCATAGAAATTAAAATATTTAATGAATTATATTGGCCCACCAAAATTTTTCTTTCTTTCTGTGGCCCGTTCCTGAAAAAGTTTGCTCATCACTGGTCTAAGTCATTTCTTCTTTTTGAGATATTTAGCATTTTGTTTTTGGATGTGCGTCGAGTTCTATGTAATGAGACAACTATCAGGTCTGTTAAAAGGTTGAATATTTTTGTAATTAGCACAAAATAATTTTACTATATCGCAATGTACGTACATTAGTGGAAAAAATAAGTGCTAAGTTAAATCTTCCAAATTTTTTACTTACAATTAGTCCACTTTTATAATCGCCAGTAGAAATGTGCATAACAAAGTGCATTGAGGTAAAACATATTAAACAATGAAAAAAAGAAGCGCTTACTTGTATCAAGCAAACGACACAGTCTAATTTTTCGACAACGTTTGTTTAAGCCCTACGAAAATTGTCTGAATAGCAGCGATATACAAAGCCAATCCAATTAACACCGTGCAACCAATAAAAAACGTTTCATTATGCAAATATTAAATGTTGCATTTTTCTGTTTACATATCGGAGAATAATTTCCATTTCACAACTAGACGTCATTAACGTTATTCACTTTAAATATTTGTATTTGTAGAGTAAAATTCGTACCGAAACGTGCAAATTTTTTTATCGATTATCTTCACTCTTATCCCACTAACACCACGATATTTTAATTACACTCACCGACAACGTAAAATCGAAATTTACATCTCGAACTTCACGCTTATTTATATTTTGCACAATTTTAGAATAATAACACTAGTAGCTATAGTGGGTACGGACGTAAAGGCTTGAATTTCCAATTAGTGGAGTTGAATCAAATTCCCTATCACCTCTGGGAAATTTGTACTAAATTATTATATAATACATTATAGCCTGGGTGGTTCGAAAGGCATCTAAAGCAATGAGATCCTAGTCAAGATGACCACAACAGCTGAAGTAAAAAAATGCAAATACGAAATGAGCGGCTATGATGCGTATGGACTTAACCCATTCACTGCCAGGAAAACCAACAAATATTACCTTTGCTTGTTAAAATTTGAGAAGATGACAGAAAGTTTTTAGAACATTGGTTTCATTAATCAAAAATATAATCTCGACATTTGTAATGATACGAAGAACATTTTTGTTCCAAAATTTCTATACATGCTGGGCCATTATTTTTAACTTATTAATTCAAACTTATAGTGCAGCTACGAGATATCTCGTAGTTGACAGTCAACGGGTTAACCCTTTGAGGACGAGAGAGGCATATATGTGATCTGAGAAAAAAACTGATTATACTTCATCGGTTCATGTATACACGGTTAGAGTTGAAAAAGTGAAAGATAACTGTTGAAATGTGATTACGCGAATAGTAATTTATAACCTCAGTACATTAGCACTCTGAGTTTCTGATAAAAAGGTGTTTTTTCATTGCCAAATGAATGATTATTCCTCAGTAGTCAAAAAAATCTCCGTCCGCAAAGGGTTAAATGCTCGAACTCCTAATTAATTGACTTGAAATCAACTCCCCCCGTCACCTCTGGGAAATATGTTGTAAATTTTCATTTTATATACCATAATCTCGGTGGTTCGGAGCCCACTTGAAACAGATCGTAGCCGTTGAGCGGATATGGTGGGTATGGTGATAAAGGCTAGGTCTCTCAATCAGATGGTGCGAGTTCAAATCCTCCGTCACCTCTATGCTTTTTCTAAATTACTGCCTCCGTATCAAAATAATTGTCCTATTTGTATAAATTATTTGTATCGAAATGATTGTTCCATCTTAAAAAAACATGTTTTTTCCCGCTCTCTCACTAATTCCAAGGCGTAAGTATAATTTGTTAAATACGATACAACGATATGAGTTTAATGAGTATTTATGTAACTGTTATTTTATATATATTACATATTATTTAATTGTTTTCTGTAATAAACCGATTACTTTTACAGCTTCTGAGAGGAACTTGCTCATCCGAAAGAAAATAGAAGTTCGTTTTGATACTTGTTAAACAAAATCACTTCTCATCGGTATGAACAATGTCATGCATGGGCTGGAACTGGCATGAATTAGGCTTCAGAAAAGAACGAACAATTTTAAGCCTCGCTATTTTATTCTTATCTTGCAATTCAGGTAGCTCTATAAAAAAAATGAAAATAAATAGATATATAATATCAAAATTCTAATTTATACGGGTAGAAGGTAACGTATTCAAAACCATTCTTCTCGCTTCTATCTCCTTAATCCAATACTTTATAAATCGGACAATCATTTCGATACAGAGGGAGTATTATTTAATACATCGTAGTCTTGGTGGTTCGAAAAACACCTAATTTAGCAAGAATTTTTAAGATGACCATAGCAGCTGTATTCGAAAAATACAAACACGAAATAAGGGACTACGGTGGGTATGGAGCTTAACACTAAAACCACCAAACCAGTCAAAATGACTGGTGCACAATTTTTTCCAAAGATTCTCCAAGTTTATAGGAGAGTCATAGCTATTCTACGTCCATCTCATGAAACATAAATTACCGAATCAATCATCTTTTCCACCGCTGAATTCCCCTTTTTTCGAAGTGCTTATTTAATATATTTAAATATAGCACATTTAACGCCGGTACTTCTAGTGTTAAGGCTGTGACTACCAATCAGTGGGTGCGAGTTCAAATCCCCTGTCACCTCTGCGAAACTTATTCTAAATTATTATTTAATATATCATTGCCTCGGTGGTTCAGAACCGATCCAAAATTGTAGGTCTTACAAGACAAAATGACCATAGTAGTTCATGGTTATTATTTAGGTAACTAAAATTAAAGCCGAAAAATGATAAGTAAGAAATATCCGTACCCAGGAAATGACGTAAAGTCAAAATGTTCAAATGCCCGAAGTTGTAAAAAGCAGTTTCGTGTGAAATAAAACTGTCAATCGAGGAAAGGTAAAAATAAAGCACGCCTTTGTTTATGACATTTCCGATAATTATCGAGTCAGTCCAGATGACAAAATATCTGCGGTGGCGCGTATAACAGCGCCGAATAACCTTCAAATTGATCGAGCGAATAATTAGACGTAGGTGATGATTTTCGCGGGCATTTCAAACGAACGGTAAATAAAGGGATAAAAACAAAACGAAGCTTGAAAGAGCTTAATCTCTCGGTTGCGGAACAATGCCGATGATAGATTGAAATTTTAATTGGTTTTTCAGGAAAGACTTTGTCAACGAAGAAGCGGTCAGGCAATTTTCACGCTCCGTGTTTAAATTTTTATTCGTAATTTTATTAACCGCCGAATATTAATAATAATTAATGCTCATCCTGTCGTGTATTTCTTCGACGACGGCGAAGTACGTAGCAGACGAGATCTTCAAACTGCGAAAGTGTAATTTGGAACGCTAAGTTCGTAAAGTGATAATTTACTAAGAAGAAACTCCATTATTTCGATTTATTTACGACGATGATGGTGTATTATTATAATTATATGTAATTAGAGAGAGCTTAGTAACATTTATTCATTTGAAAATAGAGGGCTCAGAACAGAAATAAGTTAATTTTCAATTATCCTGTTTCTTGTAAATTTTAATAATCATTGTCGATTAATTTCAATTTGGAAATAAGTCGTAATGGCAATCCTAAAATCTTTGCTCTAATTTTTTGCGATTAAAAATCTTTATGCTTAGTAGAAATATAATCCTTGCAAAATTCGACAAATCTAACAAACAAGAAGTTGCATATTTGTATAATTAACACGTTGAGCGTAACGCCGCATTCTGATATTAAATCATGAAATCATAATTTAACCAAAGATGTAATAATTTTTATTCTCTTTGTTGAAACTCTGGCAAAGTAAATTAATGTGGTCTTAAAATTAGTAAGCAATTGGTAATATTTTAAGATTAAATAGTTTAATGTATCTTTTTTATCGCAAGTAAATATTTAACCAAAGATTCCCATGCAATTGACGTGACAATTAACGTATTAATAAATTGTATACTTTATATTTTTTTAATCCAAATTAAAATTACTAAGGTTCTTCGAGCGAAGATAGAAATATGCGTAATAAAATCCAAATGCTATAAACCGCGTTTCATGGTCTTACAATTAGATAAACAGGGCTTCATCAAAACCATCGTAAAAATAATAGGAATGATTATCATAGCGGTCTAACAAGTCAGTTATTCTTCGTTTTGAAACATTCAGACTTTAGTTATTAACACTAAACCTACCATGGCGGTCAAATGACAGCTTTCTGATTTTTTCTAAAAATTCCCCACATTGATTGGGCAGCTATTCAGTAAATATTTTAGGTCTATTGTATAAAACAAAGATTATTAAACTGATTATCTTTTTCACCTCTTCAAATCTCTTTTTCCAAAGTACTTATTTCATATATTTCAATACAACAAATATAAAGCCAGTAGGTTTAGTGTTAAGTGGGTTTTGAGTTTTACGTAAAGTAAAAGAAAATAGAAAATATAAGACACAAAACAAACAATACGAACCATGCTTCAAATCTTTAACTTAACCCTTTTAGTGCCAATTGGAAAAGTCATTAAATTAATAACAAATGTATTTCAATATTCGTTGAAAATTATAGTAATAATATTCTTCTAACATTGATAGGAAAAATGAAAACGTCCTTTGTTTATTATAAACAGTAGTTACAAACAAAAAGAATCGTCATTTCGTCATATTTTGATATGGAACACGTAATATAAAGCGTAATTTGTGTATTTTTAAATATTTATAATAAAATGACTAATTTCATATGAGAAAACTAAATGATAATCCCAGGATGCGTGGCGCCAGGCATGAAGCCAACGACGATATATCGTTATCCGACACTAAAACGGTTATCTGTTATCACTCCAAAAATATTTTGACGCGTTTGTCAACAAATTTCACATAATTTTGTTCAATTTCAAAAAGGAATATAGAGACACGACATAATTTTTATAAAGTACAGGCGGCCCTGGACTTTTGCACAATTCGCTAGTTCGCACATTTTTAAAAATTCAGTTTTTTAAAGATTTTTGTCGATATTGCAAAAGTTGTCACATTGCACATTGTCTATTAGAGGTTGCAAAATCTCAAGTTTACAAGGAAACCATATGAAAGCGCTTAAACACTCCTCATTATCTTATTTATGTATACTGATAGCCAAATATTTATAATACGATTTTTAATGTTTTTTTTATATCCCTTTACATTCAAACATTCAACATTCGCACACGTTTTGAGGAACCAAATAAGTGCGAAAGTCGTGGGCCGCCTGTATTTGTTTATTACTAAGAACAGTTTTGAATGTTTTGTAGGCATAAAATAATAGAAAAAGAAAAAATGAACTAGTATTTTGCTAGGTTGCGTTTGACAATGATACTGTCGATTGGAGTGACAAGTATTAACCCTTTGAGGACTAGCGACACATATATGTGGCCTGAGACAAAATTTATTTATAGTTTGTCACAGCTTGTATACACAGTTAGAGTTGAAAAGTGGTAATGCTACCGTTGAAATATAATTAAACAAATAGTAATTTATAATGTATATACATTAACAGCCTAACGTGCTGATAAAAAGGTGGTTTTGGATCGCAAAATAGATGGTTATCTTTCAATATTCAAAAATGTCTCCGTCCGCAAAGTGTTAAAACCACTTCCATAACCACCGGCACAATGTGAAGACGTTGTTACGTATAACAATAAAATATTCCAACTGTCAAAGCTTGAAATAGTGAAAGTTAACAAAGAGATGGGTGAAAAATAGGTCTCACAACGGTAGAAGAGCTCCTTCGAAGAATCAAGACCCCTCTAATTGTACGTCGAACAGAGTGAAAAATAGGCTGAAACCGTTTCAATGCTGCGCGAAATAACATCGGGAGTTTCGAGTTTACAAAGAAATCGTCGAAGGAATTTTCACCCCAATTACTGCACCATCGGTATCTCGGCGAGAAGTACGTAAGAAAAGCACAAAGCCGTAAAGAAGAATCGCAAAGAAAGTACTCGAAGGTTTTCTGCGGATATCCCTTCGGGACCCAGAAATCCGGGAAACCTGGGACAATACTTGGGAGATGCTCGATATAATGCAACCGTGGACCAGGCAACTAGGCCACGACATACCTTTGCCATTAATACTTCAGTGATTCGCGATAAAAGTACCGAGAATATCCGAACAATCTAATAGGATAGCAGCTAGAGCAATAAGGAATTATGGGGAAAATATGTGGTCGTAAAATCTCTTGGTTTACAAGATTTTAATGAAGAAAGAGCCTAGTTTGTGCACTGTCTGCTGAACTATTGAATGTATAAAAACTGTTGTTTTTGTTCGAGACAAGTCTTCCTCGAATTTCATTGATAAAGTAGAAAAATAAGATGCACTCGTATATTTCGGGTACCGATGCCTATTTCAATGATCCTGTCGATTTAATTGCCGCGAGTTTTAACGAGAGTTATTTCACGGAGGAATATTCGAATTTCTAAGTTGCAATGAGACAGACGATCCTCGAACGATTGAAAACAGTCGGGGAAAAATAACAGTGGGAAGCGACGGTGCAGCTCGATAACACGGAAGTGCATTCGCAGCGGTGTTCGACTTTCGTTGAATCGTTACTATAGTAATGGCGATGCCAAATACGTAGAACGGATTACGATAAAACTAGCAATCCGTTTTAACGAGGGCGCCATAAAGTCTCAATCGTGAATTATCTCGGCCGTTTTGCAGCGAAACAGCTGACAGGTGGATCGCGAAATGACCGTACGCACGATAATACCGTGCACCGTGATACCGTAATTGAAAAACGGCTCGGAGGTGATCAATCGTAATTCCGTGGGAACGTCGGAACTTGAAAGACCTGGTTGTCCGTTAAAACGAACGACGTTCTTTCCGATCATTGCACGCGCTTCGGCTTTATCTACTTCACTGTGTTGCAAGTAGATTAAGACGACACGACCAGCGGTCACATTGCGAAGTATTCTCGTGTACGGGAGAATCGGACGATTAACGAGCATAATTGTCCGCGCTCCTTTCCAATGACGATAAACGTTCGATAAACGTTCTCTCCCACGATATTTCACGACGTTAAGTTACGAGAGGCAGATCCAGAAAAGGGCCGAGAGTCGCACAGAATCCTTCAGGAAATGGACGAATCACGTAACACAATTGCAACAGTAAAAGATTGCTTCCACCTCCCTTCCACAGTTTCACTCGGGCGACGATCGACCGACGCTGATTTAATAGTCGTAACAAGAGAAAAACAATGGGCCGAAAGAGCCGGCAGGGCAATAATACGCGAGATTCCACAACGAAGAGAGGAAAGCGCGATCTCTCTCTCCCTCTCTCTCTCTGTCTCTCTCGTAGTAGAGACGGCCGATGAAGTATCCTTGACACAGAGAACACCCGTCGAAATTCGCGCAATTTCCACGGACAAGGACGGGGCAATAACGCTGATATCGGCTGCGTGATGGAGCGCGAGAAGAGGGAGCACAGAATTCGCCTGAGAATATCCACACATCCGTTCGAGGAGGACGGCTTCGATGTCCGTCCATCCGTGACAGCGAGCGTTTCGATATCGGTGTGTAATTGTTACTCACTCGACGAGTCAGGGCAGTGTAGCTTCATGTACGCGTCTCGTAGGGTATATCAGGCCATCGGAGCACGGGCGAGCTCGCGGCCCTTCTTCCGCAGCTTCGAGTCTAAAGCCACCGTTCGCACCGTACGCCGTCGAGGCACCACCGCGCGCGCACACCCGCGCTACACCAGCACCAGCGACGCCGCTACCGCTCCTACGCCGAGCATACTTTCGAGAGGGAAGAGAACCGTGGGACGAACGAGGACGGAGGTCGAGAGCGCGAGAGGGGAGGTTGGATCGAGGAAGAAGGAGCCTGGCGGAAAGGAAAGGGAGAAGAGGAAAGGATTGGAACTGGTCGGGGAACACCGCACCGCACACCACACCCCTCCGCCGTTCTACCGGCTGTACGTGGACGCGTATGCCTGGGTGGCCAGCTGCGTGTCGCTCTCTCCTCTTCGTTCCTCCCGAGGCAAACCCGCGCGCACGAATCACGATACCGACGTTTACCACAGCCAGAGCCGCGGGAATGACAGAGGGATCGAAGGGGAGAGGGGGGAAAAGGAGACGGAAGGTGTACACTTGCGTAATGCACGATACGCAGCTGATAAAGAGGGTTTGAGAGAGAGCAAGAGAGGAGAGGGAGAAGGGTGCGGAGGATTCGAGGAAGAGGAGGGATGACAGAAAGAGCAAAACAGGGAGAGAGTGGGAGAGAGAGAAAAAGAGAGAAAGGAAGAGAGAGAGAGAGAGAGAGAGAGAGAGAGAGAGGGAGAAGAAGAAGAGATAGGAAGAACGCGCGCGCTTTTGCCTCCTAGTTTTCCGAAGCTGACTGTCACATCACTCTTTATTGACACTGGCCGCCGTCGGCACCAAGCGTGACCGACCGACGATGCGAACCGACTGCCGACGATCCTGTGCTCGAGTTCCGCTGTCAGCTTCGCAGAGGTCGAACCCCGCAGACATGTCGTCGTCGTTGCGGCCGTCCTCCGCGCTCGGCCTGACTTCGGCCGTCCTCGTGCGCGCTCGCCTAACGTTACCGCGCACCTTCGGACGCGACTCGGGGCTGCTCGGCAACCCTCGAAAACTCCCAACCTCCCCATCGACGCTACTCCACCGCCCTTTTCACGAGAGCGAGAGAGCCGCACGACCGAATAATGCCGAATTTTACCGAGAACGAACGAGAGCTCGGGTGAAAAGGATGGTGGAAGGGAGGAAAGAAAGGAAGGGTGCAGGAGAGAGCGAGAGTGTGAAAGAGAGAAAGAGGGAGAGAGAGAGAGAGAGAGAGAGAGAGAGAGAGAGAGAGAGAGAGAGAGAGAGAGAGAGTGTAGCCGGTATCGAGGAATGCAGGGGATGTTCGGCCTTATACTAGCGTCGTTCGCATTTTCGCGAATCGTTGTCGAGGCGCGAGTCGTGAAAAGCGTACGACCTTTTGTTACTCTACCGCTCGCAACCGGGGAAGATTAATGTATGTTTTAAGATAGAAGTATTTATTGGCAATAATGCAAGAGGGCTCTACGGCGAGATCGCCCTGATCTTTCCCGGCTACAAATTCTATCGGATAGCTGATAGCTACCTATATAGGGGATGCTTCAATTCCTCAAAACGTTGTCTGTGAATAATACAGCTTGAAAACAAGAAATAAATATTCTAGTTATTTTAACAATGATACAGCTGTCAGCTACGTTATTTTCAGGGATTACACCTATAATTTATTTTTATAAGGATATAAACATTTATAAATAAACGCAGGGGAAATCAGAGTGCGTGTCACTGCGTGTGAATAATAATATTTAGGGGATGCTGAAAATTTCATTCAAACTAAGTACAAAGAGCCAAAATCATTTTTCTGGTATTACTTGCATTTCCAATACATCAGTTATTTCTCAAAGAGCATGAACCGAAATTTAATCTGTGAATGCTACAAAAATTAATTATTTTATTTGCATAAAGAATACACCATCGACCCATTACGTACGAGTTTGTATGTATCAATCAGTTATTTTCATTTCTTTCAAATAAATGCCTTTCTACTTTCTATCATTTATTTCCTACTGAAAATATTTCGGTGTCTTTCATTAATTGTTTACAATATATATTAAAATATCTTCTAAACACTAATATAAACTTGCATTCTAATATCATTAAGTTTAAGAAAAATACACAACTTTAAGCTGTTCTAATGTCAACTGTATCGTGTCAGATATTTCGTCCTCAATTTTTCACCGAACATAAATGCTATGTAAATCTTTGAATTCATCAACGGAATTGAACCTTTATATGCGACAACGGTAGCGGAAAATGCTACAAGAATTCCCTATTCCGTAAAGTAGAAAGTCTCTACGACGTCTGACAAAGTGATCGTGCCCGACAGGCTAGTTCTACTTAAACCGTTCGACTTTAAACGAACGATACTACTGAAACGTCGAATCTACTCCCACAGTATTACTGCTATCATTCATTCTTTCCTTATCATCGAAACCGTTCAAAGGAGTTCCCGATATTCCAGTTAAAATGCAATCTATCCATTGCGTATTCTCATTCTCGAAAAAAGAAACGTCGAATGTTTCCCATCGATTCTATCCTCGTACCTCAAATTAATTTTTTTTTTGGAAATCTTCAGTTTATTTCAAAACAATTCCGGATTTTCACGTTCAATAAATAGTTCAACGAACAAAGCTAAATCCCACGTCTGGCTATCCTTGTATTTGAACATTTTTTTCCACTCCTCGCTGAACATTTTTGAAAATTACTTCGAGTTTTTGCAATTTATTAATAATTCACTTCTAGACTTCCCTCTCAAATTATCCACATCCCTGCAAATTTCTCTCGTTTTTCGCGTATCAGTTCCGCGAGTTAGTCTGGACTTTCTCAGTTTGTTGATAATTAGCCATAAAAATTCCCTCTCACGTTACCGCAAATTTTTCCAGCTCCTCTCGGAGATTAACTTCGCAAGTTATCCTAAATTTTCGCGAGTCGTAAATAATTAAGGGGACAATGGCGGTATCTGAAATAGTTGGCGACCCATACAAAGGGCTCGTGAATTCTATCGAATCCTCTTTCTTCGGCGCGACCCGCATCGCAGAAGGGAACGTGGGTGGCGCGAAAATGGGATTTCGCATAGGACGCTTGTTTCTGAGTGAAGAACCGCTCGGAAGAAAATGCACAACGATGTATACCGACGGAAAAAGGGAGGCTCATGTAAGAGGATTTGAGGTGAATATTCAAAGAAAAAAAGTGTACGGAAGGTGGCTTAGAGGCAACATTTCTCTTACAAATGCTTCGACGAAAGAGTATAGAACGCACTGAACACGAATACCTGGGAGGACTTACAAGGCAGTACCTACGTAAGAAATTTTCTAAAAGGGGACACTTTTATTGAGGGAGCTCACAGTGGGCGTCATGCAAAAGTAAAAATAGTCTAGCTCTGAGAATGAAATAAACTGGAATAAATAGAACAAAGGGAGGACGGGATGGAAAAGTGTATTATTTGATCGCTAATGGTCAGTGAAGAATATGAGAAACACGTTGCTCTCATGTGCGATTGTGTCACAGTTAAAATAAGCGACGTCTTGTAATAATTATTTTCATGGATATTGTTAATTCCTTTCTTTTTTTATGATTTCATTTTGACTTTTCAATTTGACAGTAGTTTCGTAGCTTTATCTTAATATTGCTTGGAATCTATAGTTATCGTTAGCAGTGGATAAGAAGTAACAATTAATAGTAGAGAATTTCATGAAATTAATTTGATTACGCCGAACAAATTTGGAAAAATAATTCGAATCACGATTTTTTGTTTAGATAAGATTGCTCTTAAAATCTGCAAATACGTTTCAGGGAAGTATTATCGTATTTAATGAAACCAAGGGCTTGTTATCTATTTTAATAATAGTGTTATCGCTCATATGGTGTGACATCTCGACGTTCATGCTTTTCTGACATGACATTGTCGGACTTGATAAAAGTATAATACAAAGCCTTACGTAGCATTGTCTACCTTTCGTGGTAGTTAATTCAGTTAACCATTTTGAATGGCGGAAATTTGTTTTTAAATGATTGCACTCGTCATACGGGAAAAAATGTTGCTTTTGGTAATTGTGGTAAAATATGTCTAAAGACTGAAAAATATACAGAATTTTATCAATCTGATAGTCACGAGGACGTTCGCGGTTTGTTTCAAAAATGAAAATTGCACGAGATGAAGATATTAATGTTTAACATGCGACATGGAATTATATGTGGTTCCCTACTGTAAATAATATTATTTTTTAAGTACCGCTTAAATTCCTGATTAATTTTGTATCATTTAACCTTAATCGATGTTTTACTGTTTCCTTGTGACTTCATTAAATTTCAGTTTTTTTTCACATACTTAAATTTTTGTCTGGGCTAGGCGTAGCTAAAAATCGCTGCCCAATCTCTGCATTTTTCATAGACAGCAATAGAAGGAGCAAAAAGGCGAAGAATCCAAATCTCTAAATATTTACTCGGTGGATGGAACATCAAAGTTCGTCACTGAAAGTTCTTCAGCGCCCTCAGGATAAGAAGGATCTTTGAAAAGAAAATTTGCAATGGCGCCTGTAAGGGTCTGAGGGACTGTAAAGCGATTTCAGGCTCCCGTGGAAAATGAGAAGGTCGACATAATAGTGAAAAGCTGCTTGCAATGAGAAACAAACGTGGCTGCGAAGAAACGGTGGGGTAGCATGCCTTTGAACATAGGGATAAAAACAATTGAATGGCACCATACGGAATACGTTATGTTGTACTTCATTTATAAACATTACTTCAGTTATACAGGAGATTTAGACAATGAAAACATAGAGACAAACATCAAAAACTAAACCTCCACCATGAATTAACAATTTTCAATGCTACTAATATCACTATTTTTTGCTCAAAGAATATTTATGCTGATTCTTACAGATCTTGTGATGCTAAACACGACTACGAAATCCATTTGTCTCCATTAGACTCCATTTTTGAGAAAATCAGTTTTGGAAAAACTGCAAATTTTCAACATTCAGAATTTTTTGTATTTTAAACGTAACAATTATTAAAATTTGTTTTGCATAAAATGATTCTAAAAACCCTCACGAATATAACGATGCATATTACTTTAATGTTAAAAACATTTAAACATGTTTAAACAATGCTCAAGGGGAAAACAAGCGTCCAAAGTGTTCCAAAAGTGAACATTATCCTATTGATCTTAAAAACCAGATGCCAGAGACGAATTCTAATAGCACGAGGAGGTAGGGCAGATATTTTCCTTTAGAAAAACATAACTGAAAGTTGCAACCCAAGTTTTGTTTTCGGCTGAGAAAGTAAAGCAGCTCCGCAAGATACAAAATATTGTCAGTGATTCTCAGCGCGGCTGTTTTACCCACGCTAGTATTATGATATGCAGCTTACTTTACAAGTACATTTATTGTTTATGAGTTATTTTATGACAGTAATGCTACATTAAACAAGCAAGTGTATTTTAATAAAAATTCATCATATAAGTGAGCAAAATTGGTAAAGCAAGCTACATATAATAAATTATAAAGCCACAAAATAACTCATAAAGAATAAATGTATACTTGTAAAGCAAACTATAATACTAGCGCGGGTGAAACAGCTGCGCTGAGAACCACTGGCAGTACCTTGTGGCTTGCGGAAATATTCTAATTTCCCAACTGAAAACAAAAGTTGTGCTGGAATTTTCAATTATTGTTTTCTTAAGAAAAATTTCTGCTCTATCGCCTCCTACCATTAGAATTTCTTTTGGACGTCCAATTTTTAAGATAAATAGGGAAGTATCCATAAAATCTGGGGCATTTTTGGCGCCGTTTTCGCTTTGAGCATTGCTTAAACATGTTAAATGTTTATAACATTAAAGTAATGCGCATCGTTATATTCGGGAGGGTTTATAGAATCATTCTACACCAACAAAATTTTAATAACTCTTATGGTTAAAATACAAAAAATTCTGAAATTTGAAAATCTGCAGGTTTTTTCAAAACTGACTTTCTCAAAAATGGAGTCTGATGGAGACAAAGGGGCTTTAGATTCGTGTTCAGCGCAACAAATTCTATACCAATCAGCATAAAAATACCTTGGGCAAAAGAAAAGTTTAATTTTGTAGACTAATGTAATTTGTAATCAGTTCACTCATTTAGGATTAGGATCGCGTTTTAATAAACGGTCCTCGGGAAACTAATTTCATGGTAATTTATTACGCATTTTGAGGTCTGGGTTGAAACCAATAGAAGTTTTAACTCTGTTCACATTTTTCTTCGACTTACTATAAAAGCAATCTTATCTGCACAAATTGTTCCTCGCATCTATTTGAAATTATAAATTCATACACACGCACACACACACACACACACACGCACACACATATGTACATACCATCATTCCTGGATTTACACGGTAGATACGTTCTTAGAAAAATCGTGCAAAACGAAACCGTGTAAAACGAGACACATGATACTGATAAATGGCATAATGCAAAACTAGCAGAATAAGACTAAAAAAAATTTTTTGTTGTGATCTAAACGTTAAACGTCTAACGGCAAAGAACATTGTCAAATTAATTTCAACTGAGCGATAATAGAGTTGGAAAAATGCTGCGCAATGTAAAGTGTTACATCAGCAATCAGATAAATGTCGTCATCGCGGATTAACGAATATGCGGGTATAAGGCTTAAGGGGACAGAAACGAAAAGATTTGGAAATGTTAATCATAAATGAGATAAATTCTGACGAGCTTTTAAATCGTTCTGGGGAAAAAGATAGGTAACTGTCATATAGGTATAAAAAATGTTCTCATAGTAATTCGATTCGACGGGGCGAAATAATCCTGCGAGTTAAAATTCGAGGTGTACGACTTCGTTTATCTCCCTCGCAAAAATTGAATTTTCCCCGGGGTGCTCGTATTTTTATTTGAAGACACGTGTAGTGTTTTTCTTTTTTTGTCAAAAACATACATTTTTCCAACGTAGATGCACATTTCGCAGCTAAAACTTTTTAATATAATTTAGTCAAACTTTTTAGTGTAATATTCCGTTGAACTTGTTTAAATAGAAAATATTTGGAGAACATGAATAGATTATTATGTTTAATAATATTCAAATTGAGTAGAAAGTATTGACGCATTTTGCGGATAGACAACAAAGATTTCACTCGAAAGAAATAGCTTCATTTGTGCATTCTAATATTAAGATTATTATTTGCATTCATATATTAAAATCGTTATTTGCATTCAAGATGAATTAGGATAAAAATATAATTATGAAAATTAATAGCCGGTTACAATGCTATTTCTGCATTTCCTGCTTTGCGTAAGAGAGTTGTTTTTAACGATGAAAGAAAATTTTGCATTACTTGTTTGCATAGAAATATTATAGTACAACAAAGTGTAAATGAAGCTTTGAGATACAAAAGATGTTCCGTGATTGTATAGGGATGCATTCCGAGTGATAGTGAATTGGTGTTCTTCGATGATATTTTAAAGGAGAGCAAATATTTGGGCCTTTCAAAAAATAATGTACGACCCTGGAAATAATATGGCAATACAAAATATATTTTTTATCTTTCACAATTAAAATGCGAAAAAGTGTTGAAAGCTGAACATCTGCATTTTTTTCAAAACTAATTATATCAAAGTTGGAGGGTGATGAGAAAAAAAGAGATTTCACATTCGTGCTTTGCATTACAAAATACACAAGCATAAGAGTAAATGCTCTTTGTGACAAAAGAAAAAGTTTAATTTTGCAGGCCAGTGATGTTTCGTCGGTACTTTTCCGCTTTAACATTTCTAATTGCTATTTTTAATGAATGATATTGCAATTAAATATCACAGTGACAAAGAAGTTAAATATACAGGGTGTCTTCTAACGTGATAACTTCAAATAACTCGTAAGTTATTCGTTGTGCGAAAAAATGTTTTAAACAAAAGTTGCATGGTATCTAAGGAGACATACAGTGCTCTAATCTGTTTTTTATTCCTTTACTCTTTTATTGAGATATTAGGGTGACCTTCAGTTTTTTAAATGGAATGTCTAATGCTTTTTTTCGAATTCGGATAAGCCATCAAATTTTGCGTAAAAAAGTATTATACAAAGTGGGACTTCAAATGAATAATTAGTGAGATACTTTTAGAGTTAACCCTTTGCCCTACAACAACGAGTGACACTCGTGATGTGGTTGATGCAACAGAAAATTTTGAAGCTTCTCAAAATTTATCAAATTGAAAATATCAGTGGAACACGACACGAAAAAATTACTTCTATGATATTAATGTTGCATTAAATTCTAAAATATATCAAGAATCACTGACAAATTTTTATTTTAACAATTGTATTCTTAATTATTTGGGAGGCAGTCAGAAAAGAAATCGTAGGGCAAGAGGTTAAGAATGACGTTGGTTATGCGTATTTCCTAATAGAAGATTATTAATTTGAAGATATCTCAGTAATTATTCATTTGAAGTCCCACTTTGTGTAATATTTTTTTACGCAAAATTTCAAGATTTATCCAAATTCGGAAAAAAAATATTAGACATTCCATTTAAAGAATTGAAGGTGACTCTAATATCTCAATAAAAAAGTAAGGTAACAAAAACAGATTAGTTTGAAATATTTTTTCGCACAACGAATACCTTACGAGTTATTGGAGGTCGTTATGTTAGGAGACTCACCCTGTATATTATAAATCTACAATAAAGAACGAATATTTCCTGTAAATAAGCAACACGATGTTCAATCGAATTATCATACGAAGACAAAAGAAGCACAAAAATAGTAACGTAATTTCAATATTCACACAAGTATAAACTGCATACTGCATGACGACTGCTAGAAAAAATTCAATGAAGCACGTAAAAATTCCATCGAGAAATATTTCAAATACCTGAATACATTTAAAATGGCAATTTAATTCGATTTTCCATATCGCGCATAGCATTCACAGCGTAATTTCGTTCGGACAAAATGTGTCTAATAAAAATGGCAAATTCAAATCGGAGCTTCGGTAATCCATGCCGTTTAAGATTTTTCAATTGCAAATGAACACGTGCGAACGGGCAACGCGGCTGATGAAATTCGAGGGACGACGTCGAGAGTCTGGAAAGGGGCGGTCGTTCGATTAATTTTCACGAGGAATATCACGATGTAAAAAGCGGTGAAAACGATGGAAGTTGGATAATATCTGTCCAGTTTTGTTTGACCTTGACGAAACCAATCCCGTTACTTTAATTTCAAACAAAAAGTGCCTGCTCCTTACGCTAGAGTAGAATTATTAATCTATCAGTTATAAAAATTGAAGAATTAAATTCTTAGTTTATTTGTTTCGTATTTTTTCTGGCTTCGATTGCTATGGTGATTTGCCTAGGACCCATTGTGTCAGGGTCATTTCGAATCACCGAGGTTACGATGTATTAACCCTTTCATCACTAACGGGACCTATATGCCCCATAAAATTTTCAAAAATTACTAACGGAAATTCTGTGTGTTTAATTTTGATAATACCTTATCACACTAGTGTTGTAGTGTTAAATTGACAGTTGGACACATATGTAGCTTTTTTTATTTGTAAATAGAAGTCACAAAATGCAGTTTTGATTCTGTTTTTGCAAACCAAACGTGACATTTAGAATTTTTTTTATTGATTTTTATGGTTTTCATTAATTTTTTGTATGTTTCCTATTATACAGTGTTTAGTGATTTATTGAAACACTGGAATGAAGGCATTAGAGGTAATATGAGTATTTTATTTTATAATTTGTGCTAATCTAATCTCCAGTGCTTCATATATGCCCCATTCGTATTTTTTGTTGTCCAAATTTGTCCCAGCGGTATTTTTAGAGATCGTATATTCGTAGATAAAATTTGTAGATCACCTACGGACGAAGAATTACAAAATATCTTCGATAACTCAAAAGATCATTGAACAAAACAGAAGTTTTAGAACTAAAAATATTTAATCCGCGCTGAAAGAGTTAAATGATAATATAGGAAAAAATTCCCAGGGGTGACGACAAATATGAACTTGGGCCCATTGATTTCCAGTCCGAGTCTTTACCTTCTTACCTAGAATAACCCCATAAAAGGTGGATTTTGAATCACCAAAGCTATGAAGCATTAAATGATAATTTAGGTGTAACTACCCAGTGTTTGGGGGGAGGGGGCGATTTAAACCTGGGCCCACTGATTACAAGTCCGAGGCTTTAACTTCTTACCCATCATGGCCTCCCAACTTGTGAGTATGTCTCATTAAAAAAAAAGAAAAGGAAAGTGTACTTTAATAAAGAAGTAGATAGGTTTAATTATGTCCAATGAGATTTAAGGCGTACACTGTAATTAACGCTCGTAAGATGGTATCGGTGGATCCTTTTAGAGCCAGGAATTAAAGTTCCTAAATCTATGGATTGTTCGCAAGGGGCTAGTATCATGGCCGATTCGTTCAACCGATCTCACACCCCTCAGTCTTCTTTTTATTGTGGAGTAGATTAAAGGGAAAATGTTACGAAGAGATAGCTGCAACGCATTAAATTAGACCGAAAGTTATAAAGAGACTGTGCAATCTATGACTTATCGTCTGAAGAAATATGTTACGGTAGGAGGATGTTATGTTGAACATTTAAATTAAATGTGATTACACTGTCAAGATCACTTCTATATCGTCCTAATTTGCAGTCCCATTCAACGTACGATCCACGTTAACTAAAAAATGTTCGAGTTCAATGTCATGTGAAGGTCAAATAAACGTATCCTAATGTATTTCTTCATCCACTGTAAAATGGAATAGAAGAAAATACACGTTTCACACATTAAAAATGTCGATAACTTTAAAAAATATGTTACAGAACGTTTTTTTTTTTAAAGAACAGTTCTTTTATCCCATTCCTCTCTTCGAGCGGTCTAACAATAACTTACATCAGGAATGATTTTCATAATTATGACTGATAAAAAAAATATTTAGATAACCTGGTTTTCGTGAAATCTCTTGTATATTAAATAGCACACCTGAGTTAATTAACAGAAATTAAAAGTAAACAGGTACTCTCACTTGCGTGTTGTATGTTTCCACGCGAACGGATAGCGCAATTGACAAAATTGAAGGGACGATAACAAAAGCTAGGAAATGTACAATTGTCCAATTAATTTTCACGAAAAAAGATAATGATGTGAAATCAGTAAATGCAGTGAAAGTTTGATAATACCTGCAGGTCCTGTTTGACCTTGGCACGCCAATGGCGTCGCAGAGCCTAGCCACACCAACACCCTCTGCACATGTGCGATGTAGTCGTTGAAACATCCTCGAGCAGTGGCGTAACAAACCTTCGTAATTAGTACTTATGTCGCAAATATGGAACACCCTGCTTTCCTTTCACTCCCCTCCGACTCTCTTTCCGTATGTGCATCGCGTTTCCTGAAACAAGGATGAAAAAATTAGACGCTCGCGTAACGCAGACGCTACTCGATTCTCCTAATACCACAATTGACCTCTTTAATACATTTACAATTTAATTAGATATTTAGCAAATACATTTCACTATTTAAGTGGATTCATCTAAAAGTGAATACGGCAATTATAAAAACGCACTTTACAGTCATTCAGTCTCCTTACAAATACGTCTGAAGATGTATAAGTGAAAAATGCAGTTCGGATGTCCTTCTCCGTCGACATCCCCTCAATTAAAATTCCAATCTCACAGAGCATTTATAATTGCAAGAGAAATTCTCATCCTTGTACAAGATAAAGTCCTGTCAGATTCAACGAGACCGAGTGGTCCATCTAAAATCTACGTTACCACGTACACATGCCAATCGTCTCTCCACACCGTGAATAAATCGATGATCCCGCAACAACGGCGTGACTTAATCCGAAGGAATAATTAATGACATTTTACGTTAGTGAGGCTCCCGTTAGTACGGTACTGCCTTGGGGACTTATTGATCAGCGATCAGTATATATACGTGCTCGTCGTTCCGCGCACGTCGTTCCTCAGAACGTGACAGTCTGCTGGTGGCTGTTGACGTTCCGTCTCGTGCCTCGTGAGACACGTGATGCCCCCTAACTCGTAAAATGATTTAGAGCTTAATTAATGAATCGCTCATACTCCTTCCATCGGTCTGCCTACGACGGCCTGCACTGTCCTTATCGACTTACCATCGATCGCGAAACGGTAATTGGCCTATACTAATTTCTCGGTGAATGCCTCTTCGTTGGGAAAGTCAGCCGGTGGGATGATAAAGCAGGAACGAAATTGGGGGAATTAATTGACAATTCGACCGATGCGCGTTGGCGTAGAAGAATGATAGGTATTGCATGAAAGAAGGTACAGTTCCTTTGGTATTGGAGGCGATTGCGAGGCTTGGAAAGATGTATGGTAATTGTTCACTTTGGGGTGCAACTTGATGACTTTGAAATATGTTGTCGCGGCTAATGTAGTGAATCAATTTTTCATGTACATCTAGTTTTCGTATTAGATATTTATTCAGTTACCTGTGCTTCATTCTTCTGTAGCAGAAATAACTTGGGTAATTTTAACACTGTTCATGAAGTTTGCGAGATAGTAGTGTTGATTTAACACTGATGTCTACCTCGGGTCTATATGACCCGAAGCTTATGTTTCAGCAGATACTAAGTTTTTGAGTATTAGTTTTTGGTATCCAATGTATTTCATGTTTACGTCTGGTTGTTTGCATATTTTACAATTGTTGAAATGTCAAGCTGTGTTCATAGGGTCACTATGACTCGAAGTAACACGGATGTGAGGTATAAATAAGGATAAGAGCAGAGCTAATTGATATTTGTTTCGATTTACGATTGTTTAAACCAATAATTTGCATTTCAAATAGTAAGTATGGGTTCTACTGATGCAGGAAAAATGACTGTTTTCCTATTTGAAAATGATAAAACTTATCAATTTTCTGTAACTCCTTATTCATTTTCTTTTATTATTTATTTATTGAGATATATCGACCGAAATACGACTGTATTGGTATTAACGCCAGCGGGACCGGCGATTCACCATGTGGGTCATGCAAATCGTACCTTCATATCCAGTAACTTATCGTATGGGTTATGTGCAGTGAACGATATAATCTATCTGTTATCAGAGAGTGGCGAGGAAAAGGTTAAACGTAGAAGAGTCAAATTTAAAACAAAGCGGGTAGAAAATAAAGTCAGTGGTTTTAACACTAAACCTGCCAGGCCGGTCAAAATGACCGGTTCCCAATTTTTTCTAAAAATTCCCTAAATTGATAGGGGAATCATGAAGTAATATTCCGCTTCTATCCTATAAAACCTAAGTTAGTTAATTCATCATCTTTTTCACCACTTGATTTCTCTTTTTCCAAAGTACTTATTCAATGTATCTAAATGTTAGTAGATATAACGTCGGTAATTTTAGTGTTAAAACGAGGCCCCTCATTGTTAGTGAAATGTTTCGATAAAGCGATTTGGAAAATGATTAATTTCCGCTGCACTGGCAATAACGATAATCTAAATCAATGTTTGGAAGACGATTTCAACGAATACAGGAAAAATAGTTTATAATATTTCTTGTATATTTTTTTCAAATATCGGTCTATGTACAGGGTGTAAAAAAATTAATGGTCATGGCTTCGGGGGGTTGTTCTAGAGCTCGGATTGGATGAAGATTTGTAAAAGTTACTTGCCGCAAAATTATTTGAAAAATTTCCGATTGAAACTGGCTCGGCTATCTTCTTCGTATTGTTACGTAGGTAAAATGTCTGAGAGGAACCATGGGTCAGAAGTGAACCGTTCTCCCGCAAATCGACTGTTAATTGGGCCTCCGCGGTCTAATTCACGCTTAGTAAGTGAGAGAGTCAGCTGTTCCGTCGGAAAGAGACGCACAAGATATCCTTGTACATTAAAACACGTAACAGGTGCAAAATCTACATATTACAGAAACGATTTGTAAAGCAGTTTCTTCAAGTTAAATCTTGGAATATAGTTATTTCGGCATATAGGTGTTAATACCTTGAATGTCAGCTTCATTTCGTCACTTTCCTTACTGATATTTAAGTGAAACCTTTTCAGTTAAAATCACATCTTTGTACAGTAGAAACATTAACCCCTTGCGCTACTATTTCTTTTGTTACAGTGCAAGTCGTGTTTAATAATTAACATATTGAAATAGAAATTCATCACTAGTTTCTTCTATATCATACACTTTAAAGAAATGCCAATATAAACATAATTTTACAGTGCCATATACCGTTGAATTTTGGAACTACATAATTTTTAAAAAATTTCTTATTTTTTTATTCCAATTTTTGCGCCACGGGTTTAACTAATTATTTTATAATAAAATAATGAATTATGCGAAGGAGCAAAAGGTAAAAATAGTTTGAAGTTACAGAAGTACTTTACATATTTTATATTGGTATTTTAATATCGAATGTATTGACGAATTCGTGATTATTGTTGTTTAAAAGTTATAAGTAGCTTCATATTTAGTATCGCTAATCCCCGAGGATCTCTACATCATCTAACGTGTCAAAAATCACACACGAGTCAATTATTCAGAAATAAAAAGTAAACAAGTACTCTCTACTTGCACATAAACAGAAAGTTGGAATTAAATTTATATGTACCGGTGATTATGATAATGGTCTAATTGCAAGTCATATTCTTCGTTTCGAGATATATGGATACTTATTTCGAGGTGAACGTTGATTTTTGTGCAACGAGACAACTATCAACACCGTCAAATGGTTCAATTTTTAATTATTTACAGATCTACCAAATTGTCACGTATATTGATGCAACGCAAAATAAGTAAAAAGTTCAATTTTTCAAATTTTTGTCTGGTAATGAGACCGCTTTCATGATCGCCGGTAAATATATAATTTTATATATTTGCAAATTCAAGCGGAACAATGGAAAGTGACGGTACGAAATTATGCGATGATGAAATTATTAACGCTACTTCCATGCAAATGGGAAAATTAAATTTTCAGCTGTAATCAAATATCAATTAAGAGCATAAAAGATAAGGGAGCATTAAAAAGGAGCAAACAGTTTAAACAACGTCCAACAAGGAGTTTTCAGTGGTACACCGTCATTAAAAGGATTATATCTCTATTTATGATGTTTGAGCGGCAGACAGGAAGTCGTAATCTCGCGTCGCGTATTATTCTGTTTATTAAAGGAAACGGAAACGAAACGGAACGCAGCCTCGTAAATGTCAATTCACCGAAAGGTTAAGGATTCGCCAGTCGGGATGAAGATTGTCTAATGGTTTTCAAATATTGTAACAGAAAGTAGATATAGTGCATCACGGATTTTCTTGCGCTTGACCCATTTTCCCTCGGCCTCCGAGGAACGCAAGGATAAGGGTATTATTACTTCAGCGGAATTTAATTAATTTCTATCTCATCAGATTTCTTCTGTCGTTTAGTTCAATGTCGATATCTCATATCTTCCCCATTGTCTTAATGAAATCCATTAATTCACTGTTGATTGCAGACATTTTTATCGATTAATCGTAGCTAGTACTTTAAAAATACTGTGACTTGATCATAAGGCGATCAATTCATCGTTAGACGAAGTTATGAATAATTTCGCTGTTTATTTTTACGCTTGTAGGCTGCTCAAACTGCGAAACAGTGCTCTTTTTTCTCTTATCTTACACGATTTTCTTGGGAAAATTGATTTTTAAATTGTTTGCTATGTCATCGTATTATGCTCATCATCGCTATTACACTCGTATAGACATAATGTCGCATCGCGTTCATTAATCAATCTGTATCGTTGCTGCATATATATGCATGCTATTCTGTTGATCGTTATTATCAGACCGCGTATATGCGCCCTTAGGTGATATTCGCATTCAGAATGCTAGTTAATGGCTTGCTAGTCACATTAATATTACTTGTAGCGGATAATATCAATTATAATGTTAAGTTATGAGCCATTCAAATATGAAGTTTCATATACCTTTTAATTGAAATGTACATGCAGGGTGTCTTAGTCGATTTTAACATTTTGATTTTCTTGCTACTGTTACTTGTAGCAAAAAATGGTTCATAGGAGGCTTGAGTACTACCGAGAGGGGCATGTTCTGGTGTCATGAGCTTTTTCGTAAGTGGATTCATCAAGGATTGGATTCATCACTTAATCATTTAATATTTCAATTTAAATGATTTAATTGCCGTAAACCAGCTATTTCCGAATCGTTGGATTCGCCGAGGCGGTCCCAATCATTTTCCGCCATGATCACCTGATTTCTCCTCGACTTTTCTTTATGAGGCTATTTAACATTAGATTTACGGAAGCCGTCAAATTGACGGGTTCCTACTTGTCTTATAAATATTTCTAAAATTTACAGAGACGCTGTACAGTAGATATTTCACGTATATTTTATAATACAATAATGACATAACGAATTACCATTTTTGCTGCTTCATCCCACTTTTTCCAAAGACCTTATTTAATATATTGCGATTTAACAGATTTCACGCCCGTAAATCTTGTGTTAAAGGATAGTTTATCCGAAAACTTCAGGTATAGTGTTCGATATGTAGCGAATGTTGCTAAATATCAGCCAATACGTTAAATAACGTAAGCCCGTCTTTGCTTCATCGGTTTCAAAAACGCTGTGATACAAATGGTCGTTATATTGAACCATTCCTGTAAATAAACGCTAATGTCAATACGAAATTTAGAATTATTTGAATTGAAATATCTCTTAAACTACCAACTTTTCGGCATACATAGATCAGTATTTGTTTATAAAGAAGGGCTAGCTGTATTGATTGATGTATAGAAAAATACCTCTTTCTATCTAAAAAGAGACAAAGTTGACCTCCATATGATCTTAAGGTGTCCACTTACGAAAAAACTAACACCACAATATGCTCCACTTGATGCCATTCAAGTTTTCTATAAAACATTTTTCGCTACAAGCAGCAAATAACGAGAAGATGAAAATGTATGTTGCTTTCAAAAATGTAGTAGATAAATACGTTGACAATTGTTACATGTATCGCAATTATAGAAATCTTTACAATGTTTGTATTTATATAAGGAACTGTATACACTACAATGAGAAGGTGCTGAACAATACAGATGACTATTGTTATACTTACCGAATTTATCTTACTTGGAGGTAACAAATAAATAAGCTGAACGTCGAACTTTTCTGCTTGTCTATTACACATTTTTTCTTAGAAAGACTCTATTAGTTCTTCAGGCAGTAAAAATAAGAAAATTGAATTCGTTCATGACGAAGGTTTTATGAAAAAGAATCGTACAGCTCCACGATACTTCATGAAATGTATACATCGCATACGGCAGTGACCGTTTAAAAATATAAATTTATTATACCGTTAAAAAATTATAATTTTGTATTATATCTATTTTACAATGTATAACACCTGTGAGTTTTTATTAAGCAAGGACTAATAAAACCTTATATTTCGAAGATAAAATTAAACTAATTAATTTCGTTTATGTATGCAATTGCTTCAGTTCTCTAGAATTCTTGATTATTTGTATCTTCGTAAATGCAAAGTGTTTAAAAATAACAAGATTCGATCAGGGATAGAATGTTTTTCAAATATTTTTGCAGTGACGAATCGCAACCATGTGTACCCATAAGGATCTATCAATCGGTGCATAGCAGATCATTATAATCGTGATGCATCAGTTGCTCGCGTGGGAATCATTACCGATCCGATATGCGAATGGTGTCATGGAATCCAAAATGTAAATCATGCAGTTTAGTGGTGCCGTATTTTTAATTTCCGACATTTAAAGGTGGATTGTGACACATGTAGATCTTAAACTCTGTTGCCATTAAACGTATGAACGCTAATTACTTCATCTGATATTAACTCGTTATATGAAACCTGTTCATAAGACTTTGTCTTCTTAAAAAGCCAATACGGTGGCTCCCAACTTAACACTATTCCTACCGACACTTCACGTATACCTTTTCCTACCGCAACCGGTGAATTTGTCAAATGATAATTTTTTCCCAGAAAATGAACAGTAAAAAAAGAAGTGAATATTGAAAAATGTATTATAATGTGAATGTATTATACGTATATTTGAGAAAAATTCGTGAAGTTTAAAGGCGATTCAATTACGTTGTATATAGGAAATTCTAATCGAAGTTTTAAAAACGGTCCTTTGACCGGCCGTGGTAGGAATAGTGTTAAAACAGTTAGACAGTTAGACCTAAGTGATATGACCATAGCAGTTTATGTCGAAAAAAACAACTAATGTATAAGCCGTTTAATTTGAAAGTGGCACAAGTCACTTTCCATTTAAATCAAGATACTTCAGGGTTTGGGTTTTAACACATTTAAAAATATTGATGCCAACTTTCTAGGACATTTTACTTGTATTTGTTATCTTGTCCGCTTATAGTTTTCTTAGTTTAAATAATTTCGTATGGTATTTGAAAAATCACCAGTTTTCATTACGGTAAAGTGACTTACGTCACTTAAAATGAACAGTATTTGCTTCTGAAAATTAGTTGTTTAGCAAAACTTCTCTCTAACAAAATCTAACTTGATTTTATCATGTTAATTGCAAATGCTCTTAAAATGAAGAGGCGCTGTTAAATTTTAATTGATGTTACCATCAATATGATTTTTTAAAGTGACGCGTGCCACTTTCAAAATAAACTTCCAAAAACGCGGAAACTCCTTCTGCCAGAAATAAATGTAGGGTTCTAAATACTCGTCGAAAAATATAAAGGTTTGGTTACCGTTCTTCTTCTGAAGGGCTAAATAATTATCTCTTATTTTTTTAATCGAATCAAAAAAGTGCATAAAATAAATTGTCCCAATCGAAAATTGAAATATCGACGTCCGAATGAAAAATATGCTTGCCAACTATATATTATAATATTGACAAACAAGAAAACGGTAAAGAATAAATTTTAAATAATAAAGAGGAATTGTAAATTGGAAAGATTCTAAATCAAAGTACATCGTATTAGTTGAATAACTTAAATTGACTCGAAGATTGTGAAAAGGAGCTCAAAATGCCACTTATCGCGCAACAGTTTTACATTAATGTGAGCTTTATTGCAAACACGAAACACATTGAATGTGTGTGAACAATGATATAAGGAGACTACAGTAAGGGCACTGTTTACTTTCTTGTTCACTATGAATTATTTATCAAAGTGAAAAGCTGAAATAGTAATGCACCGCAACCTCTTGAATTTTGTTGTGCCACAAGTGGTTTAAATCAATTATTTTTTTCTAGATGTTTAGACTTTTATTTTAGGGTTCGAAAAGAGTTTTATATAATGAAACATTGTTTTTTTTATCAAGGCCATCCAATTTCAATTTTTTGTCGTTTCTACAAAGTTTTACATCATATCATTATTGTACGCTAATGCAACAACATACTATAAGTCATACGTTCAATTTTACAAATTTTTGACATAGACTGTTTTTCAACGTTGTTTCCCTATTAATAGTTGGAATAAATAGACCTTTTCTACATTTGTAATATATAACAATACAAGTACGTAACGTACTTGTTCAGGATTAAGATAATTAATAGAAAAACTGCTAATATTTTAATTAATCCTCTATAGTCCGATGTTTTTTTCGTGTCTGAATTGTAGCCAATAGACTTAATATGATTTGCAAGCACTTAATTGCAAAAAGAATGATTGTGTTTTTCAAGAATTAAATTACGATAGTTTACAAAGCCGAAAAAATTATATGGAAAAATTGGAAAAACAAATATAACTTCTGTTAAATGAAAGTCACAACGGCCCGTAGAAGGTTAGAATATCTGTGAGTATAATAATCCGCTAGTATTTGAAATAAATCATCAGTATTCATAATATTATATAATGTCAGTATTTCATGACATGAGATGTCAATAATTGCTGATACTACAAAAGGTTTGATTGAATGGATTGAAAATATATTGATATTGCATATTCTAATAATACAATGTACCACATTATTCTTATATCCTATGTTGTGTGCAGATATTTTATTATAAACACCGACATTTATTGAGATATTAAAAAATATCGATCCAATAAATAGTAATCCAAAAATGGTGCACTTGATAAGATTAAATTGAGATTTTTCAAATAGCAAATAGTAATATAAATACTAACGTATAACTCTTCCATTTTAACCCCACATCTATTTAATAAGAAGACTGTTTTCGATCGCCAAATAAATGATTAATTCTCAATTTTCAGAAGAGTCTCCGCCTGCAAAGTGGTTAAACCAAAAAATTTGACTACCTTAGAGCAAGAAAAGTGTATATAGTGCAGCGATCAAACATCCATATATGCTGCAAAATTAATGAAAATATTGTTACTTAGAATGCAACATGCAGAAAATTCAAGCAAAAAAATCGGTTGAGCGTGTTAAATAAATGAATGTATATTTTTCAGTTATAAATACTAGACGTTTGAATTTCACGTCGGTGGAAATAAAATTCTTCAGTTCCGTCAGTTAAAGAGACACTAAAATGTGCAATAAGAGAAACTGAAAAGACTACTTAAGATTTAATCGATTGGAAGTTCGTATTGACGATTCGACGTTCACACACCTGACTTGTTCGAACTGCTTTCTACAAATAAGGTCACGATGCGTAATTGCTTCCTGCATGGATTGCAATTTTCCTAGACCATTTTTTCCGCCTGTCATTAACACGGAATTTCAGGAAAAAATCCATCGGATATAAGTACATACTGTAAGTACCATTACTATTCATCAGGCTCTTTTACTTTATTTTCGAAAATAAATTTTTGATAACACTAATAATTCAAGGCATAACGGATTTTTGAATTTTCATGTAAAAAAAAATGTATTCCATATTGTATTCTTAACGAGCATAAAGTTATTTCAATCTTTTATTCGGAAATTTACGGAAAAAATTTCAAAATTCTATTCGAAATATTAGTGACTGACTCCATTTTTAAAATTTTTAATCATTTTAGTGGGAATGAACTTAAGGAATTTTCATCTTTAACGTTTGAAATGAATTTTTCTAACCCATATGTTTTTGTACTTCTGGAAATCAGTTACGAGATAGTGAATTGTCACATAATAATTAAATGCTATATATTATAATATACAATCGATTAATTGTATTCTGTGCACCGACAATTCTAATTGTATAAAAATTACTTTACATATCAGCTTCATTACAAATAAAATTTATACCGTCGTATCGTTATTGTTACTATTAATAATTATTTGTATCTTAGAAACGACGATTTCGATATTAATATTTAAATTTAATTACAGTAACAAGAAGAACTGCAACAGAGATGAAATAAGGTGGAGTGGGATAAGTTCGCAAATATGGCAAGTGTATATACCGATTTTTGTTATTGTAATAATACTTCTCTAGCTTGTATTTATTCAATACAAATTTATTTCACCTTTCATATTTCAGCAAAAAGTACTTGTTTGTTTAAAAATGGATAATTATAAAACTAAAAGATATAATTTAACGCATTAAAAAGCATTTTATTGCAGGCTTGTTAATAATTCTGCTTTTGCCCCGTTGCACATGAAACAACGTTTGAAAGCATTTTTAACTCTAAGTTGCGCTCTTGCCCCATTTTCGGGGGAAAGTGCAGAGTAGTTGACATTTCGTATAATATCCTATCAAAATGAAAATGTCCAGGAAAAATTAGAATCCTACGTAATATTACTTCACCAGTAATAACTGTGCAAATACTTTGATACCGACAGCGTTAAGTATTGTCATACCAGACTGAAAATACATAAGAATAAAATCGAACTTTACAAAAACCAGTCTGCACTTACGCCACGTCTCCTTAGTTATTATTTATCTTTTCCTAAAGTCCTTTAAAAAAAGCCTTCCTGAACATATGTTTGGAAACATTAATTCCACGTGACTAATTATTTCTTTTCAACTTTGACTCGTTAAATCCATAAGCTCCGTGCAATATGTAAAGATTGTAATAACAATAACAATTCTTCCAACATCTTATGCATTTTACATTGTTTGATAAAAAGTATTGTAACAATAAATTCTACGAATTTGATATAAAAATTCTCATGTATAGTGTTACTCCATTTAGCAAATAAGCGACTCAAGTATCAAATAATTGCACATTATTACACTTAATCCAAAATATTTGATAATGTCAAACTATATCTTAGAATTTAACCGTTTGCAGCCACCAGAATGAAAAAACGTGCTTTCAAAAATTGAGGAAGAAGAAACGTTAAAGATTTCAAGAACATTTACAAAAAATTCAGAATAAGTGATTTGGACCACATTTGTAGATCTGCTGTTAAATAATTATCTGTCTATTTCTTTTGTTCCTATATCCCAATGCAAAGAGGCTTCCCCGAAGAATGCCATCGATGCAAAAAAATCCTCCAACCTTACAGGCAGCCCCAACAATATCTCTCGTTTCCCATCAGGTCAAACGTCTTCGCCGGAAGTTAAGTGCAATCCGTCGCGTTGCGGCTCACCCGGCAAATACGGTTCATGTAAACGCGGCTTTATTACATCGGGCGTTAACAATTGCTACAGGTGCCAAAGTCGACCCGTCAGCCTCTATCGTGCTCCAGTATTTCGGCGGCAATAATTACTTTCCGCGTTCACTAAAACGCTTTCCGCGAACGTATTTCCTGACATTTGCAAACGATTGTGTGTACGGAAACAGTAACGGTGAAATTAAGGACGGAAAATTACGCTGGATTATTGAAACTACGATGTTAAATGTGTTCATTGCAGTGATCGGAAAGGTGTTCCATTGATGTATTGACTTGCACTGGCGGAAAAAAAAGACTAAGCAGAGATTCATTTACACCTATTCCTCTATTTACACAAAAAAAAGTTAAAATTATCATTTTTGGTGCCAACATATTTCTATAGTTTTGATATTCGAGTATTCTGAGGCACCGTTTTTCGTGTAAATCGTGAAATAGGTGTGTTACAATTATCCTATTTATTAACCTCTTAGGCACGATGCGCCACTATAGTGGCTTCCGCGAATGTCATCTTATATTGCGACGCGCCACTATAGTGGCTCGTTCTACTATGTTACTCGCTCACTTGAAGTGTAAAAAACCTAAAAAAGCGTTACGAAATTGGATCGCATGTGCAAAGAAACGATGTAACAAGAAGATCGCGCTATGAGTGTGAAGATTGTGACGAGGGCCTGTGTGTCGTACCGTGTTTTAAAATATATCATACTCAATTGTTTTATTAATTATTAAAGCAAATTATCATAGTTAAAATATATGTATCATATCTTTGGAAAAAATTGTAATTCAATCGTCAAAAAGTTTATTCCAATGTACTCGCGTAGAGTCGTAGAGAATAGCATTGTCTGTCACACATTGTAAAGTTCAGCCGTGCCTAAGAGGTTAAATGTCGATTTGATATCTATTTATTCTGCAACGTGCACTTAACATTTTGCTTGCCAGCGGGCTATCCATTAATCCCTTGCGCAGTAATCAAGAATGAAATTGCTGAAATAAAAATTTATCAATGATTCATCCTATATCGCATAGGTTCCCAACTTTTTTGGCCGATTACCCCCTTTTCGGGATAAAAAATTACTCACTGCCCCCTTTTTCGAAAATAACACGGCTCCCGTTCTTGAGATCAGTGACGAAACCCATAGTGTACCACCTTTTGGTGGCTATAGCCCACTTTTTCAAACAGTGAAACGATGGTGTTTTTCTTAGGTGAATTATACTATATTATATATCGAAAAACAAGGATAAATTTTTAAATTTGTATGAGTGAGAATATCGGCACTTGGGTGCGCAACCGTTCTGCGTTTAGTATGCGATCCTTCAGTATTCCGAGAGTTAAAAGACATTTACAGTTATTTGTTGAAACATGCGTTCGATGATTTTTAGTATTAATCAAACTTTTCAGCGCATTCTTGCAAGTATTGTAGGATCGTGAAAAAGAAATAGAGGCGCGCGGTAACCCATCCGAGCAGCGGTCTTCTGCCTGCGTTGCTTAACACGGAGATCTCCTAGGTCGGCGCAGTTCCACTGCGCTAGCGTCCTCTCTCTGATGACATTTCTTTTTCACGATGCTACAGTATTGCCCAGGTGGATGGTGGTTGTTAAAAGTATACGAGAGGGGCCCACTTTTCTATCATACGGCACTGCGACTCGGACTTTGGTTTACGTTACGATTTTGAAGTGCCGCGGCAGCCCTGGCTCTTTTTGAGATAGTTCTCTATGGATGCCCTACGCGGAAACACTGATAATTCTTTCACTGCTACGATTCAAATATATTCCTTATGTAATGGTACCGATCCTTCGACGTTCGGATTAGTAATATCGCAACAAATATTTTGTACATCGGCACGGTGACTAGATATCCTCAGTCACCACTATTATTACTCATCCCCGAATTACCGACCTAAGTCCAAAAGTACTTATTTTCCTATTTTGACCTTCGACTCCCGAAGCCCGTCATCTTTCTCCTACTTCTTTCCCTAAAGTCCTTAAAAACCCTGCGCCCCTTTCTGCCCACTCTCATTATTAATTTCACATTTTTACTTGAAGGAACCACAGGTGCCTGGGCCGGTGATGTCCTTCTGTTCCTAGGAAAGGGTAAATATGTAGATTAGCGCGCTGCGTTTCGTCCTGGGCCTGTTCGTGGAGTCGTCAGTAGGGCTGACCGATCAGGCCATGCCCTAGACACTGTGCCCCGGATAGGACGATAGTATCTGATGTCCGATCGTATATATAGATACCGATCGACGTAGGACAACTCTCGAGAGTGATCCATCGGTGGACACGAGGTCTAGCGGACGATCCTGGAACTAGGGGCGTAGGCGTAATGGCGACCGGTAGATCGGTGGTGGTGGTCGTAGGTCGTGCCGCCACATACTCATTAAGTCATTAACTAAATTCTACTCAACACTCAACATAATTCTATTCGATAATCATTCATACTCTAACTCTAACTCGATACCGTCGTACTGTACGAACGTGACTCCATCTAAATATACTATATATTGAAAAACAAAAGTTCTCTTTTTCGGTGACTCCTGCAACTGCGAAACTTCCAGTTCGCATTACACTTATATAACTATAATTTGTCTACGTTTAATTCTACAATTAATGTACGCGCACTCTGTCTACTCCTATCAGTGGTTGGTCCTCAACGCACTCTTTTGCCTTGGACCAAAAAAGTCCTCTTAGTTCTCTTTAATGACCACCTATTTGGAACCTATGCTATATCGTATAATTTAACGTTATACCAGTAAAATGGAAACAATTTGATCGTGTCCTGTCCCACTGATTTCTTTCATTTGATGATTTTTGAAAAACTTCAAAATTTCCTATTATATTTGCCACGTCACGAGGGTCACTCGTTATCGCGGCGCAAGGGGTTACAAGGGGTTAAATGCTGCGAGATAGATCAATGTGTTTGAGGTAGTAGCATGGCACTTTTGCGAAAAATTTGGAAAAATATACTAAAAAAATATATATTTAAACATAGGCATTATTTTGTCTACGACTAAATGAGAAAAGAAATTCCAACATTTAAGTAAAGTACGGTTTTCTGGGTAAGTAAACAGCTGTTTGTAAACATAAATTGGTATTATCATGTTGATAAAACTTATGGACGAGAAAAGTAATGCTTGAGAAATAAAACTTACCTGCTTTCCTTGCTCTCAGAGTATTGGGATACTAAAAAATACGATTTATTAATAAATTATCATGAAATGCATTACTCATTTATGTAGAAATTCAATTATACCGTGTTACGCGGGAACTTTCGAATCCTCAAAATGAGAAAGAGTGACTGGAAGACAGTGCAGATTCTATGGTTTTATTAACCTTTCTTTCATAAAAATGTAACTATCCATAGAACAATTTTTATAATTAACGATTTACAGCGTTAAGATCAATCGACCAACGATAGGATCAATAAGAATGGAAAAGAGAAAAATCATATTTCTTATGGTTGAATAAAGTGAACTTTACAGTTCTCCTGAAATAATAAAACTCAAGAAAATTATTTAAGGCAGATATTTTTAAAATATGGGGACCTATCGGTATTAACTGTAGTAAGTATTAAGACGTAAATATTATTTCATTATATTTATTTCACTATATCGTATGATAATCAAAACAGTGGTAATAAGATTGTTGATTATACAAACAGCTTCAACGTAGAACGTTTTGATTTTGATGTGAATAAAATTGAAGTTGTAATTTTTAATCAAATTAATTCACCGGTATTATCAAACATTAAAAACAACATTACTACTCGTTATTAAAGAACTTATTAATAATGACTGCCAAAATAAAAATGGGATGTATGTGCTATAGAATAAAATCTACAGAAATTTAATTACCTTTTTTACAAATTTCGAATCTCCAAGCATTTACTCAATTTTAGATTACTGAAGGCTGATAACTTTTTGTTTAACTTCTCCGAATTTCATATTCGTTGTACGAATTTGTCGAATTGGTATTCATATCTTTTTAATGTTCTTTTTTTTTAAAGCACGTGTTCTTCTAACATCGGAAATTGTACCCAGTGCAGCAAAGATAATTCATTTTGTAAAATACTTTTTTTTATTAACATAGCATGTAAATACGTACGAATTAAATACACCTCGAGCACAAGATTCACCCATTATTTTTCAAATCTTCACTTGTCCCATCACGGTTTCCCCATTTCAATTGTTATTCCGTCCTGTTCGGGACAGCCTTCCGGATGTTACTTGAAAAGCCATTGTTGTACTTCCGAGTATCGGTATAATAGCTAACGCGCAACGGTTACAATAGGCTTTGCATGTAAGAGATATCTCATTGATTAAAAAAAAAAAATGAAAAACCATAATCACCGTGGCAGTTCGATAGCAATACTGTTTATCAAATTTTAACGTAAATAATTTGAACGAATTCAACAAAGTTCTTTTATTACTTTTTGCAACCATTGAATTAATAATGCTTGGCGGTGAACAATTAATGACATATGATACTGCCTATTATGCAATTCAGACGTATGTTGTAATATCAAATTTTTGGAATTTTTAGAATTGTGAAGACAGTATTGACATTTTTTACATCGTCTCGTGGCATTATCTACTAAGAACTTGAAATTTCATTATCAGCAAATTAAATTAACAGTTTTCATTGACAATATTTATCATTGTAATTATCACAATTTACCTTATCGTATTTTAGTAAAAATTAAAAAAGTACATATACATCAAAAATATGGATAATGATTGTTCTTTGTAAAATGTGAAACTTTGTGATAGTTCTTTAACATTTCTTATATAAGGTACATTGATAAAATATTCATTTATTTCCTTCAGTAAGCGGAATAATACGCGCACGAGGATGTTAGCTTATCACCAGTCGCGGAACATACTGCAAGTGCGACAAACACTTGATGACTATCATAACGACGGAAAATCTCGCTCGCACCGCCTATTCCCGCCCCGAAACACCTGAAATCCTGGTCCGATTTGAATGTGTTAGTTCTTTTAGCGAATAGCTGGTTAGAACCAAAAGTGCCGTAAGTGTACGTGTAAGTGGAGGCATGGCCCGTGTCGTCTGACGAATTAGACCCGCATTCTTTTCCGTAGACATCATGTGCTTGTCGGACGGTACAGTCGTTAACCCTTTACAGTCCTATATTGAGCTATACTCGACATAGCTTAAAACTTCATTTTATTTTCTAACGTGAGGTATTATAATAAATAATAATAATAATAATAATAATAATAATAATAATAATAATAATAATAGTAATGGTGATGATGAGCGATACAATGCGGAGTGTGTCGGTTGAGGTTAGGACGTAACAGCGAATTATGCGAAAGTAGAATGTGTGAAAGTCGAGGGAAGCCTGTACATTGGGTCGGTGTAAAATTTTCGTCGTATTTTAGCGCTAAAGCGAAACAAGTTACTTCAAATTTTAACCCCTTGCCGTACAATAACGAGTGACACTCGTGAAGCGATAAATGGAAAAGTCAATTGTGAAGTGTTCCAAAAATTATGAAATTAAAAATATCAGTGAGTCAGGATAAAATATAATTAATACTATGGCATTTTATATTGCGTTGAGTCATACGCTGTATCAGAAATCAGGGTAGATTGTTATTGCAGCAATTAATTCAGAGTTATAGCGCATTCAGTCACAAAAGAAATGGTACGGCAAGGGGTTAAATCAAGTTTATTAAATCTAATATCTGCTGATTTGTTCGACCATCATTATCTACTTTGAACGTAAAGTCATAATTCTGTCACTGTAAATCTCCTGTGATTTCTGAATGAAAAACTTGTTACACTCTTACGTTAAAATGCGAAGAAACTTTTTCCCCAGTCGAGCATAATATCACTGCACCATTGATACAATCAGACGGGACGAATCTAATATCCCATATGAAACCAATAAAACAAAACATATCGGCAAAGCACGGACACAATCATTCGCAAAGAAGTAAAAGTTTTTGCGTTCATTCCACCAAAAGCGCGTATTGCCGAGATGAAAGCAGACACGCCAGGAAAAGAATAATTGACCGCGTGGTAACACGACAGCCGCGAAACGATGACAAACGACGAGGACAACGAAAACAGACGACTCCGTTGCAATTAGGGGAACTCGGTTACGCTCGAAATTATTTATCGTCCAACTTCTGACGACTTCTTTTCGCGAGCCGTCCAAACAAATTTCATCGACGAAAGACATTCCCTGAGACAAGCGAAAATTCCAAGACGACTTCTTTAGCTTTTGCCGCAGTGTTAAACGTTAAGTGTAAGTAACGTATGTATTTATCAGAAACTATCGTTTGGAGCACGGAAGGAAACGATTTCATTCGACGAGTATCACGCCTATCTCGTGCATGGAACAACAAATGAATGCAACGCCTGGCTGCGGTATGCACGCTCGCAGATTGACATTCCTGCATTCTGTTCCACGAGTATTCACCTACGTGCATACATCAGATTTCGTCGTTAAGGAGTAATATATTGTCCAGCTGAGAATTCGAGCAGGCTTCTTGCATTTCCTTTTTAGCATTTTGCTTGAAGGAGTATCATGCGAATCATTTTATCGTCATCTTATCTTTAACCAGTTAACTGTGTTCGACGTGTATACACGTCAATCCAAAGCGCTGTTGCAGTAACCTTTTTAACACCAAATTGTAAACTTTTTATCGAATAAATATGTAAGCCGTCCACGTTTTGTTTTCCTTTTTTCGTAAAATTTATAATATGAGCATTTCCCTTGCGTTCGACGTGTATAGAAGTCATTGCTTGATTTTAATTCCGCATCTCGCGAGGGATTTTTAAAACTAAATTCCACAGTTAACTGGTTAATGCTTTTCAAATTATTTTATTGTTGTGTCTCTCTTTAATACTTACAGTATATTTAACATAAATATTTCTTTAAAATTATTTTATAATTATGTCCCATTTCAAGTAATTACTTACTGTATGTTTAACTCAAACATTTCCTAAAAATTATTTTATTGTTGTGTCTCTTTTCAGGTAATTCCTGCATGTTGTATATATAAATAGGAGGGACACCATAGAGGTATTACAGTATCTGTTGAAAGTTGGGAAATTCAAGCAATAGTATTCACGAATTTTGAAATATATGTGTGGCTAAGATAGTATTGTAAAATAAGTAAGGTACGGTTGAATGTGTGATAATTTTTATTTTTACAATACTGTTCCGCAACGATGTGATTTTAATAAAAAAACTTCGCTGCAATATATTATTTAGATACTTGAATACCCATAGATCTACAACACTATAATTTAATTTTCAAAATTTTGTATTTCAATTCAAACAAGGAAATATGCGTCAATAATACACTGTTTCTTCGATATATTTTATACTTTTGTTCTTTATTTCTCAATTGGGCATTTATGTAACGCAAGGATAAATGAAGGGACAAGAAAAATATGTGTCCATCATTTCATTTATTGAAGCACGCACAAACATTCAGTTATTTTGAAGTCGTAATTATTTGTTTAATTAAGATCCGTAACATTCATTGTAATCGTATATTGTTCAATCGAATCTCGTTCCAATATAAAATTAGTTTAGCTGTTTAGAATGTTATTTATTTTTAAGAAAGAAAATTCTTAACATTTTATCTACTGGAAGGCTATTAACCCCAAATCTATCAATGATTAATCCAATATATCTAAATATGTCAAATAAATGCGTTAGGAGAACAGAAAAGTATCGGGCGAAAACTTGATTGATTTAATCGATCACCGAAAAATATGAGGAATTATTTCTTCATATTTTGATTTTAAAATTATAGAGCTTTTGCAAAGTGTATACACTTTCGCGCAATGCCCAAAAGAGTGAACGATGCATACAGTGTTAAAAATAAGCGGTATTGTATGTTTTCAAATGAATTAATCGTGACGCCGTATCGCAAAGTAGAATATATTATTTCTAGGGTTCAAAGATGACTTCGAAGTCTAAATATGTAAAGACTTGCTTAATTGAAAGGAATTCTTCAAGGCAAATACCAATCCTCTTTCGTATAGTAGACGTTCTTTTGTAACAGGCTTTGAATGTAGTCCTCTAAAGTTTAAACGACGATAAATTCAGGCTGTGGTGACTCATAGCACAAAATAACAGAATGCTTCTCATAAATGATGCGAAAATCATATTTAAAATCTGAACCTTTAATTTTTCAACGAGCGTTGCACTACATTTTTCATTAACTCATATGAGGATACTGATAATAATAAAATATAGCTGTTTGCGGTCGGAATTACTTTTTCACATTTTTGTTAGTTAATTGTTATTAATTTAGCAATATTTTCTATCATTTCTACAGTATGTATTTCTTACGATAGCAGTAAGTACAAATAGTAAAAGATATATTGGTTAAACGAACGAAATAGATATCAGATCTCAAAGCCAACGTTTTCTTTGACAGAAAATTAAATGTGAGAGAACGTTAAATGGCTTATAATTCAACAGAAATCCACAAAGTTGCGAACGTACTCGGTTCGCAAAAGAAGTTGGTTGTTTCAAAGAATTTCCTAACATTCTTTGCAATACCTATGCTACATTCGACAAAGAAACTGCAACCTCGTTTCTGCTGCAGAAATTCACAATACTGCAAAAATTCGCAAACTCTACTTGTCATGCTACAAATTCCATTAGCATTACATTATTCCATCTCATTATTTTAAAATCTTGAAATATTTATATCATCACAACATTTAATTACATTCTAATTGTACTACATACGTATTGTATTTAACACTAAAACAATTAAAAAAAATGACCCGTACTAAATTTTTTCTAAAAATTCCTGAAATTGATAGGGGAACCATCCAGTAAATATTCCACGTGTATCTTATAAAACAAAAACCACTTTACTGATCATTTCTCTCCCCTCTGGATTCTTCTTTATGCAAACTACTTATTTGGCGTATTTAAATTTAATAGATATAAAGTCGGTAGTTCTACTATTAATTCTAATCTGCAAATTCAAACGCCACGAAAAAGAATTATGAACGAGACATTTGTAGATCGAAATTCCCTTCGATTGAGAAATATCGCGAGAAACGACGTCGCATAAATTCAAACGCTCCGCGTGTGTCCGTGTAGACCATTAAAAGGATTGCATGGGAATGAAAAACACACGCTCAGAGCCCGGGTCACGTTCAAATTGAACCCGAGTAAGGATTCCGACGTAACACTCATTAATGTTAACGGTTCTATTCGCTCCAGGCGTTGCCTCTCTACGAGACACTTAAATGTTACGCAATATCAACGAGAAAATGAAATTCAGTACGATATGGTACATTTCCATCGGTGATTAAACAATACGACAATACGTGTTCGAGGGACCACGGCTTCGGCTGTTTGTAGAACGAATCGCATAGACGTTTCTATAACAGCACGTTACGAAAATTCCCCTGACATTCTCTTTTATTTGGTTGTTGACTGCAATGTACGTTGGAAAGACCATTTTGTGCCTGGGTTTGTGGATTTCATGGTGGAAGATTCTCATGTGCTCCTTATACGATATGTAATAGCAATATGATAGTTTGTTATATGTAGTAAAACCGCAATTACACTGATCGACACGAATTTTTGCACAACGAACATTTATGCTGATTCTTATGGATTTTGTGGTACTGAACACAAATGTGAACCTGTTTTTGTATATCACACAACATTTTTGAGAAAATCAATTTTGCAGAAAAATTTAATTTTTAAATTTCAGAGTAGCCCCTCCCGAATATAACGATGAATATTAGTTTAATATTATAAACATTTAAACATGTTTAAACAATGCCCAAAGCGAAAACTACGCCCGAAATGTCCCAATGTTTGTCCATATTTTCCTTCTTATCTTTAAAATTAAACGTCCAGCAGAAAATCTAATAGCTTGGAAAAATGCGGAAAAATGTTTAAATGACTTTAACAATTAAGATACAAAAAATTTTGAAATTTTAAAATTTGCGTTTTTCTTCAAAATTGGTGTCTGATGGAGAAATACGGATTTCATATTCGTGTTCAGTACTACAAAATCTGTGTTATTTAAAGTAATTGGGTTTGGAAGGATCGGGCAATTGACTAACTCACACTAAATTCTATGTTATAAAAATTATAATTTACAGTAGTCAGTTACTAATACATTATATCTGAATTGGTGGTCTTTTGTATTGTTGTCATTCGATAGGGAATGCTCTGCGACCATTGTATACCCAATTTTAACCCTGTATCCTGACCGGAAGGGTGGTTGTGGGGTAAATTCTAAAAACAGGTTTTTGGCCTTTTTCACCTATTTATTGAGGAGACAAAAATTCGAAAAAATTCTGTCATATTTTACACGCACCGATACATGTTTGAGATTTTTCTCAAATTTTTATATTGAAAACCTAAGTGCAAAAAATGCGCGATCGCAAAAAAAGCGGGAAAAAGTAAATATCGTATCGAAATCTTCGAGGTACAACGTTTTACTTTTTACAGTAACAATCTCATACCCATGATTGTTATCCTCAATTTTTTCAGATTTTTAAACCGCCTGCGCCATAGTGAAAAAAATCGATCTGATCATTTCGATCTGAAACGTAACGACTAGTTGTTATTTTTGCATACTTTTGATACAGTATGTTCATTTCCTGATTTTCAATGTTTCTCCCTTCGAGACAATTACCTGAGAATGGAAAGAAGTGAGGCAATTGACTTATCTGTAAGCTGTGTGTTCGGTTATCTACTAGGATTTTGGACATCGATTCAACAGCAGCGGTGGCGATGCGGCTAAAATGTCTGCTCTGGAATCGCTATGTACTTTTTGTCGCGAGTTCGAGTCCGAGGAGGTTTAATCTTTTTTTCTTTTCCGCAACTTGCATAAAAATAATCAATAACCATTTCAAAATGTTTTTAAAATATTCGCAAATGCTTAAAAAATATATATTGTGTAGTTTGTAGAAGTCCGTATATATAGCTTAGTGTGAGTAGATAAATAAAGTATACACTTGAACCGAATTAAACATGTAAAACTGTATTTTAAATATATTTGATCAACAACATAAGGAAACGAAGATTATTGATTTATGACAAAAAACATCACAGACAAAGCCTACTACAATATTTGAATGCCTTGCTTCTTTTGTCGTTTCGCGCCAAATTCAACTCTCCAACAAAATTAATTGGTTATTGATTATTTTAATTTCGCCGTATACAATCCGGTATTTCATATGCACCAACCTAATATATTAATTTGAAAAATATATAATAACATGTGAAATTAATCCAACTAAACATTAAAGTTGGGAAGGTTCACAAACTGAAACGCACGATGGTTCTTTTGAGAAGAGACGGAACAGGAGAAAATAGCTTCAACCAAATCTCTAAATATCTGTTTATTACTATACTTAAAGATGCCTTCTATACAGTTGATACATTAACTTTTGATTGGCGTGATTCTTCAGTTCATTTTATCCGTTCTGTGTTTGAAATTGTTCGTTTTAGTTTAACATCAGTTTTATAGTTTGTTACTGTAAGAAAATGTAAAATGCATGGGCTCTGCTTGATCGACACATGCCTATGCGTTGTTCTTTTGTTTTGTTTCGTTGGGCGTTCTGCAGTCTCCTCCACGCCGCCATGTAATATACACGTGTAACTATCATTTTTATATATTAAATATAACTAAAGTGTGATAATAAAACGACGAGGCTTTTATTATCCCGAAAACTTCTGTCAGTTACAAATCCATCGTCTTATTTCTTTTGTGCAGCCTTTTTTTATAACGTATCTACCTATCTATAATGTAAACAGCATACCACGAGAATTTTTCAAAATACTACTAATTTCACCTGAATCCGTCAAATTGCATTAGGCTGTGAACATTTTTTAAGATTACCGAAGTGTATTGTTATATGCCAAACTGAAGAGTCGAGTGCACCGTTTCCACGATCGTAAACAGCGTGCTCTTTAAATTATCGTGAACTCATACGGTACACTTTTACATCATTAATATTTCTAGAACCGATGAAAATGCAACGGAATATAACTGTCTTTCAAGGTTACTAAACACCATATTATTACATGTCAAATTAGAGTGGGAGTTGCCTTGATCTCAGAGACCCTGCCTACACATTTTCAAGCTAATCGCTGTAACTACTTAAAGCTAGCAAGACACGCCATGTATTAGAATGTTATCAATTATTTTTTTAAATTCATAAATTCGTATGAATCATTCGTAACTTTCCACAATTATCGTAAAATCTTCAGAACCCGTTCTCCAATCCAGTAATGGTCAAACTTTTTTAGGACCGGGTCAAGACAAAATTTGGCGGGTCAATATAATTGATTATAAAACTCAATAAAGACGTAGGAAAATATTGATTTTTGAAAACACTACAATTGAGAATTTCTATACTATTATCTTAAAATGTAGGGGGGTTCATAGGGGGGTTCATAGAGGAGAGTTGCCAAATGCGTACTGGTCACCTAAATCGTATCAGCTCTTTTATTTGAAAATTAATGCATTTTGGTGGCTCCTGGTGGTAAAGATATGAACTTTTATTTATGTCAATAAAGTAGGACCAAAAAGTCATTCGCATCAAGTGTTGTTTTGTGAATAACAGAAGCACAAAGAAATCAGGTAAGTGTGATCGGCTGAATTTAATATAAATCTACAGTTTCTGAGGTAGTCTTATATATTTTTGAAAACTAGCTATGTTATATTATTTATTTCTATTTAGTTTATAAAATATGCTGATAATGTTTTAAAGCTAGATTCAATTATTTGGCGGGACGTCTTTTTCTTAAGTCGCACCACATCGTGGTTTCCGAAATCGTACCACTATTTCACGCCTTCAACCAACACCGCTGCTCCAGTTCTCATAGAAGTGGAGAATGAAAACGATTGGTTCTGTTTTCTTTGCAATAATTCTTATTTAGAAAACATGATCCAATGCTTAAAGTGCCAAAAGTGGGTACATGAAGCTTGTGGAGGAGTTTCGAAAGAAGACAATATTTATTATTGTCCTAATTGTACTTACGTTAAGTAGTGTAATATTACATTTTCTTTTTATGTTGTATTGTATATTAAACTTAAATTAAACTCAAAATACAGTTTCTCTTATGATTTTTTTGTGTCTTTTTAATCCAACACATGAGGTACGATTTTGGAAACCGGGTGGTACCATTTAGGATACCGGTTGCCGAAATCGTACTGTTTGCATGATCTTATAAAAGTGTTCATATCACAATGATCTATCAATAAATACTTAAAAAATCATATTAAATTGCAACTTCGATAGTTAATGCATAGATGCAAAACATAACATTTTCTAAAATTCCTACTAAAGAATATGTAAACTGCCTTCGAAATTAAGAGGTACGCATTCGGCAACTCTCCCCTATGTAGCGGCGGATCGCATTTAGTTCGCGGATCGTAATTTGCCCATCACTGTTCCAACCCATAATTCCCTCTAGTCGCAGGCTTTGCAAAATTCTAAACAATAAGAAACGTAAGAACGCTACGATAATCAATTCAGAGTTACACAGACGAACGAAGGCACAAGAAGAAATAAACAATCCGTCGTCCGAGCAATTCACAACAGTTTCGATAAATCAATAGCATCATTATCCACGGAATCGCGTCTCATTAATACAATAGTACCGATACGCAGGCACGGCTAATAAATCGGCATAAAATGCAATCGGTAGCCGTGGCAGGACGCAATCGCACGCATAGTTTAACGTGACTCGCAGAAGGAAATATTAGAATTAACCGCTACCTGAGGCAGATAGACAAGCCGATAAGCCTATTGGCGCAAATTAGAAAGCGACGCGGGACATTTCATTCAAGCTTGTTTGCTCCAGTTATTGTCCCGCTGAGGAAAACCGCTCTGGAATCAAGGCGTAGCCGAACGATTCTGTTCCAGGTTTCGGTGTCGATAGAAAAAATACCAAACCGCAATAAACCACGATGCGATCCTGAGAGATAGCGTTCCGTACAACCGGTATTTTGAAGTACCGATAGATACGATTCGCCATGCCATTTGGCTTTAATAGCAACTTCGAAGCGGCCGTGATTTCATGGATTTTCGCTTTTGTACTTTCAATCTGTCCAGTATTTTTTATGGGTGTTGACGGTTCGGGAAAACTGTTAGGAACGCATTCAAAGCCGTTGTACTCCCACCGATCAAAAAGCCAATCACGGAACTGGAACTTTAACATTAATTTGCAAGAAAACGATCAATTTCTGAACCATCGTTTGTTTTACACATTTTACCTATGCAAGAAGACAAATGCGATTAGCCAATAAAAATGTTTAACCTTCATTTTTAACCCTTTCTCGGATTTTGCTGCTATTTCTTTTTGCAAATGTCCACCGATCCAAAGATGCGGAGCAACGGTTCGTAGGTCGTGACAAATAATTTTCGTAAATCCTGTACTGTTGGAAGAGTGCTTTTAGAAATTATTTATATTGTTTGGAGGTATAATGAATATTGAAAAAGCAATTATTCGAGGCAGTTACTAAACCTCTTTCGGCTTGTAGTCGCTATTTTGTAACAGTCTCTGAAAGCAGTCTTTGAAAGTAGTAAAAAATAAAAGAATTCTTATAAATGATGCGAAAATCATATTTATAATTTCAACCTTCAATTTTGCAACGAATATGTTAAATGTTTCAGAGTGACATCTCGGGATATTGCAAATAGTAAAATGTAACCGTTTATGGTTCAAATTAGATTTCCACTTTTCGTCAGTTAATTGAAATTAATTGGGCAGCATTTTCTGCTGTTCTATCTGTATTTTTTCATGGTAGTTGTAACTACAAATGTTAAAAGGTATATCTGATATACCGTCGCAAGAGTATTTCTACAAATTGTCGACATTTTTTGCGTATAATAAGAATCGAAAAAAAATATTATAATTTGAAAATAATAGTGAGACAGCTTTCGATTTTCCGAGAGAAATGTGTTATTGTAGAGTTCATCCGATACACTCGATGATATTGTTCACCCCTTTTGCAGAATTTATTCCCGATAATGTCTGTCACCGACGCACCCGGTGAGTCATCGCCTGAAAGCGGGAGATAAGTCAAGACACATATCCAGGATTTTCAGGTTCAAATGCGGTGGAAGAAGGGGGAAGTAACACTTATCAACTGAATTTTCGCGAAGAAGAGCAATTACACAAATTCTTAACACATTTGTCGATGGTAGACGTGCATAAGAAATCCGTTTTTTTCGGCGTTCACATATAAGGAATGCAGTTTCAAAAAACAGAGAATTGTCAACTTTCGATATTTTCTCTATTTTGAACGTGACAGTTAGTCGTACTTTTTTGCAAGAAATGATTCCGTGGACCCCTACGAACATAACGATGTATAATTTTAAATGTCATGAGTATTGAAACGTGTTTGATAATGCTCAAAGGCTGAGAGAGTGAACACTGATAATTCGACCGCATTTCGGCATTTAAAGAAGACTGGGCACATTTCCAAACTTAACAGATGGCAAGCCGCACTTTTCAATAAGAGGAATAAGCTGCACCGTATGCACTTGGCCACTTCGTTCCTGACCCGTAATAAAACGGAGTTCCGATGGGAAATTCTGCAGTACCCACCATACTCTCCAAATATGGCACTGTTTTGGTCTTCGCACAATAATTTGAGTGCCAAAAATCTTAACTCCGAGGAAGCTGTCGAAAATCACATCATCAGTTTTTTCAGGGAAAGCCAAGCTCTCTCTTCAAAAATGGAATCGACAAGCTTGTAGATCGTTGGAAACGAATTGTAGAGAAGAATGGTTACTGCACAATTGGTTAATAAATTTGTATTCCTTAGAATTTCGCTTGCTGAATTATATTCTTCAATCAGGCACGTACTTATGCAATCACCCAATATTACTTCTACATACTGTACTACATATATAGGAGGAAATCCCATGGGTGAGACCATATTTTTTCACGCAGAAATTTACATAAAATTAGATGCCTCACGATTAGTAACGAGGAAACAAAACATTGTTTAATTGTGACTTGAGCGACAAACGTGAAAAATTCACGTGAAACTTGCTAGTATTAGAGAAACATTTACTTAGCTTGCTATTCCATGTTCGGTCTAACATTGGCGACTCGACGTCAGCTTTTCAGATATGCTTCATTCCCAAGCAGTCCTTAATAAATTATAGTCGGCAGAACTGGATATAATAAGAGCAACCATAAACGGACTATACCTACCTACCTAGCAATGCGAGGTACGATCGGATGAGTAGAGAAAGTCGGGCACACGTTGTTTTGCCGGCCGGTTTTTATCACTGTCTATGCGCGATTTACTTTCAGCAAAAGGCTGAAGTGTACTGCGATAACGTCTTGTTCTTTCAGTGACGTCAGATTCGAAATTAGATCTACGCGTGGCAAGGTAAAGTAGCACGATAATGTAGGAAATAGGAACGTTAAGTGGCTTTAAGAAGTAGTTTCAAGTTCTTTTTGAATTATCGACAAGTATCTTTCGATATCTCTATGATTTATTGGAGATATTACTTGGATATCTAAGTCTACGAGGTTTACGTGGCGTTAAGGATTTCGATGCTGGAAACTGTACAGTTTCGTCCTTTCTTACTGTACAATAATGTTAACGCAATTCTTAAACAAAGGAAACGCGTAATTACAGTACAACACATGTAATTTATAAATACTTCCAAATTGCAGTTAAATGATTAAGAAATAGTTTTGTGTAAGTATAAATAAAACTTATCAAAGGTATATGAATTGAAATCTGCGTTTAGATGATTTAAGGACTGTTTAAGAATTTAATATTGCAGATTGTACAAGATGCAATAGCGTTGAGTTGGCAACATCTTTAAGTTATTAAAAACAATATGTACAATTTGCATATCGTCTCAGGTTCTTTTTCAATTACCGACATATGTCTTTCAAATATTATACAACTTATTAGCGACATTAATTACTGAAGAGTTTCAGTTTATAAATGACATCTACTATTCATGATTTAGTTAACGGCAACTGCACCGTTGAACTGCTTCTGGCTGTGTGGTTAATGGGGCTCGAAACTTTCAAGTCATAAAAACAACACTCATAGTCTTCAGGTACTTAAAATGTATACTTGTTGCAAACGATACGTGAAAATCTGCACACTGATCGAGTTTGTATACAGGGTATTTCACTTAACTTGACCACCTTAAATATATCGCTTATTTCGTATGATAGAAAAAAATATCAGAGGTAGAAAATATTCTGTATGACGGCGCCAATACGGTGACGGGCCGAAATTTGTTCTCAAGGTCATTTTTTTCGAGATTTCAAGGTCATCCTGTTTTTTTTAAATGGGACTACATATTTTCACTAAAACAGTCTTATAGCCTATAAAAAAACGAATCCAACTAGGCGCAATATGTTAACCTTCACGTGACCTTTAGCGTTAATGTTATACGTTTAACACTAGAACTACCGACGTTAAATCTATTATAGTCTATCATATTAAATAAGTACTTTGAAAAAAGAGGAATCGAGAGGCGGAAAAGATGATCGATTCGGTGATTTATGTTCTTTGACATGGACGTAGAATATTTATTCTATGAGTTTTCTATAAACTTGGAGAATTTTTGGAAAAAAATTGTGTACCGGTCATTTTGACCGGTTGATAGTTCTAGTGTTAATGATTGATTCGAATGCTCGATCTCGAATCATTGAGTACTTCAGTCAAAAACTCGAACTCGAATGTTTAATAGTTGCAAGAATATTTAGACTCAAATATTCGAGTAGTTAACATGAATGTATGACTACTTGACTTGGATGGCCGAACGAGAATGTTCGAGTAACTGACACGAATATATATATTCGAGTAGTTGACTTGAATGTTTGAGTAAATTGACTTAGACCTTAGATTGAGTGAATTGACTTAGACTCGAATGTACGAGTAGTTGAGTCGGATGATCGAACTCGAATGTTTGAGTACTTCAGTCGAATACTCAAACTCGAATGTTTATTAGTTGGCAAAAATATTTAGACTCAAATATTCGAGTAGTTAACTTGAATGTATGAGTAGTTGACTTGGATGGCCGAACGAGAATGTTCGAGTAGCTGACACGAATATATATATTCGAGTAGTTGACTTGAATGTTTGAGTGATTTGACTTAGACCTTAGATTGAGTGAATTGACTTAGACTCGAATGTATGAGTAGTTGACTCGGATGATCGAACTCGAATGTTTAAGTAGCTGACTTGAATATATTAGTAGTTGACTCGGAAGCCCGGACTCGAATGTTCGAGTAGTTGAATTGAATATTTGAGTAACTGACTCGAATTTGGGGTAGTTGACTCGGATACTCCGAGTGGAATGCCTGAGTAGTTGACTCAAATGTTCGGTCTCGAAATATCGAGAAATGCTTGCTACTGATCATCTCGTGAATTGCCCTCCTAGCTTTCATCATCCTGAGAAATATAATGGTGGGAGGAGGACGTGATATATTAGGCCTTGCCCTTTGCATTTCTTCAACTATTTTTTAATAGGTCGTACCAGAGTTTTAAGATGTTTCCTTAAGAATGAATCACAGTCTTCGCAAAAAGAGAACTCTTCGCAGACTTTTCGTAAAAACCAAGGCAACGGTTGTGGTTTCTAAATTAAGGAGAGAAATTCATTAATTATACTAGATGTCATAAAGTTGGAATGAAAGATTTTTCCGATCCTAGACTGAACTAACGGAGCCGAAGACTATCGCCGTTCCTTCTGAATTTTCAAACAATGCAACATGTCTCAAGAAATGAGTTTGAAAATTACAAATTCTTCCCGGAAAATCTATACAAATAGGATGTACTATGAAAAGTTCTGCATGGTATCGCAGCAATGAACGCTTGATGAGAATCATTTTTTTTAAATAATTTTGTACTAAACTCAACAAGGAAGAAAGAATTGTAGTACCGATTCGAACATCACGATCGTCGTTGATTGATGTTGCAAAATTGAGCATTAAGGCGAAGGTTGACATCGAGGGAAAGCGTCGTTAACTGGAAACCTAGAGAATTTACGGCTCCCAGCCTTTCTGTTTAATCCAATTTATCGTGGCCAGACTCATACATCTGGTTGCCAATTTGAAGAAAAATAATCTGCACGTTAGCCATCGAATCGGAAATCGAAGCAAGTCTATTCATCATGTGGATTAATTACGAAGACCGCTCTCTTCTGTCTTAATCGGTCCAGAGTTTCATACATTAACCACCGCATTTGGTATTGGTGACAAAAGTTGCGTTCTGAAATTAAATTATATTTAAAAGAAGATTTCGGTGTTCCAGATTTTTCTGACGAGCCATTGATCAAGAGAATCAAAACGAACATTATCGAGGTGGGAATCTGGTTACAATTATCCAGAAACTGGTCATTCTGTTTAATATTCCCTATTGTCAGTTTTGTTCAAATGTTTTTCATGAAAACTTTCGTAAGAGTTACGTGGCAGTTAAGATTTTAAAGTCGATGATAACTTTACTGACAATAGAGATGGTCTTTTATAGTACTGAGCCAGAAATTGTAATATTTTATATAGGATACAAAATTTTTGTAAACTTGGGAAGTTACTGTAATTTACAAATAATCGAAGCCCCAAGTATTTGCAAAAACATGCAAATTACTTATTTCTATGGTCCGTTAAAGGCGAACGATCCTTGCATCATTTTGTATTCCTTATTCTTGTATTGTAAATGGAGCAATATTCTTCAATCGATACTTTTTATTAGATATATATTTTGGCTTAGAACACACACTTGTAACATACTTATACATACATTGTTTTGTAAAACAGATTGCAATTTTGTAACATTTTATGGTGAAGGAAATAAATAAAAAGGTTGCTCGCGAGAAATAATCTGTCGAGTATCGATGAGCATCCGATATTTTACTTTGGTATCAAAACTTGTAATTTATATTGCAAATCTCCTCAATTTATGTTGAAAATTGATTAATAATCTTCTTTAACACGTTGATTGCCAGGCGCATTTTCCATGGTTTGCCCAAGGCGCCAACGTGCATTTTTCATTATGCGATGCATATTATGTTGAAATATTATTTGCAGCAAATAAAGTGAGTAATAAAATCATGCTTGAGGCATTTTTCGTGCTGGGGGTCACCGGTGACCCCCACGGCGCTGTAGACAATTTTTACGAGTGGCACTCGTGATGAGAAAAGGGTATAAGAAATTTTCAAGTTTTGCAATACCTTGTTACCGATAATGATTGTATTTCTCCAATAAATTGCGTACGGAGAAGACCTCGTCATGAATTAAAAAAATGCCGGGAAATCCACGAAATGTAAGGCGATTTTGTAAGGCATGCTATAAAAAAAATTCAAAGCAGCTAGGAAGAACTGGAGCAAAGAGTCCCACTAAAAAAGTGGTGACATATTGTTCCGATTGCGTTGATTCACCGTTTCTTTGCCTTGAGTTTTTCAATCTGACTCATCGCAATATGCACTGATAATATGTATATTTTGCATGTAGTAATAAAATTATTTTCGTATGTTCTATATTGCATTAATTTCTTCAAACCATTATAGTAACAATGGTATTATTGAAAAATTTATCAGTATCCATATTTACTCTAATTATGTACTTTTATTATTTGCTGCGTCGCCGGTCACCGGTGGCCCCCACGGCGCTGTAGCCAAGTCGAGTGCCGGTCACCGGTGACCCCCACGGCAGTCAACGTGTTAAAAGGGATTATTAAATATCCGTAATCCTATACAGCTGCAATACTTCTTTATTTTGACATATAACATATTCGAGGCCAAGCGCTCAAACACATTCATCTCTATCATTTTACCAGTTGAAAAGGAATCTCTCACAAATCATTAAACATACTTTTCAAGTCGACCTCCTCTTAATCAAGAGAGCTCATTAATTTTTAGTAATTACCAAGCGTTGAAGTTGATCAATAAATTCTATTTAAATCGAATGAGGATTTTGGAGTTATTTTCCAGAGTGAACCTCAACTATGCCCAACGTTTAATTACATCAGAGTCATCAACAGCCAACACGTTAATCCGTCCTTAAATCTATACCAATAAAACTCAATAAATTATGCTAGCTCTACAAAGTGAATTCTAAAGCCGATGAAATAATGTTGCTTCAATGTAATTTTCACTTCAATAATGATTTAACTAACAAAATCCCTGGTAAGAATGGAACGAAGTGTCTGACATGAGTTAGAGGAACATCTCGGTACGAATTGAATTTCTCCTGGCGATTATTAACATTAATGTAATGCGCTCGTCGCCGATGGTGTAAGCCGACCGACGAACGAAACGAAGATAATTAACGATGTCACATGACGGGTTAAGTGGCTGCGAACCTAATAAGCCCCGTCAACTGGACAAAATTAGAAGCCCCTGCAATTTCGACGAATTACAGCCGAGCACGGCTGTTCGACAAACCAAAACCTCCCACGCTAAATTCTCTCATTCCTAGGTTGCACGGTTCGCTGCTTTCACGCGAGTATCGTGATACGCTTCTGAAAATTTGGGACACCGCATTATTCCTCGCTTTCCACCAGGCATTTTTTCGAACTTTACGTTAAAGTGAAAACGGCTCTGCCGATTTCATCGATAAGTGTTTCCCGGATGTGAGGATTTTTTACAGAAACGTCGTGACAAGCGTGCGTGATTCTACTTTGTGCTGTACATAATACTTCTTCTTGCCGTAATTGATTTTCTATCTATTCAATTTTGACTTTGGAATTTCACAGTGATTTCGTTTTTGTTATGTAGGAATTAAACAGGAAACACCAAGAATATTTATTTTAATTAACAAACAACGGAATATTACTGTAACACAAGACAAAACAGCACAAATAATATAATAAATAACGGCACAAAAACAACTCGGACTACACAGTTATACAAACAACTCAATTACTAACCTCTCTCGCACCGTTCTCCCTCGAATCTCGCAGAAGAAGTCTTTGTCAAATCTCAATTGCGGAGATATTTATAACATTCACACTGCATACTCGCACTCTCATCATCAGCTGTTTTCCATAGTGATTACCGATCGATAGCTCCGGGGTCATCGGCCTTTAAGGACAAATGAAAATCCTGTTCCCGGAAGCTTATCGATGGTTCTACACATTCATGGCAAACAACTGATGCGCTACATTCATAACTGAAAATCCATTCATACTACAGATATGCTATGCATAGCACATAAGAAAAATTCCGATGATGATGAAAATTTATCCGTCCATAGTCCAATTCTTTTGCTGCGTGCTTGCAGTACGGTAAAATACCGGCAAATGTTACGAATAGCATTTCAAATAAAAATTTAATTTGATTTCTAATCGTCCAATTAAATGGAAGATTTATGATTTTCAAGAATTAAGTTATGATAATTAGTACAGTTAAAAAGTAAAGAATGAAAACACAACTGTGTCTTGTGTTATCTTAAAGTCACAAGGGCTCATAGGGGGTTAAAATCCAGCATTCCAGTTTTGAAGCCCAAACCTTTATGAACATTTAACCGTTTTAGTGCCACGCAGCGCGATCGCGCCGTTCGCGTAATGTGGTGAACTGTGTGGCGATGTTTCAATTCGCTGTCAATTCGCAACGCGCTTGGTTCGTAATTACTATTTTTTTCAAAAAATCGTAAAACACCTGCATAAATAAGCTGTTTTTATTGAATTTACTTTTATACGAAAAAAAAGAGCAGCGCGATCGCGTAGATCGACATTTCTTGCAAATAAATGAACGAAGCGCTATTGCGCTACATGGCACAATCCGACACGGATTCTTAACCCTTTGAGGACTACTGACACATATATGCGATCTGAGAAAAAATCTGATTATAGCTTATCGAGGCATGTATACAGGATTAGAATTGAAAAATTGAAAGATAACCGTTGAAATACGATTCTGCAAATATTAATGTATAATTCGAAAACATTAACACTCGAACTTTTTGATAGAAAAATAGTTTTTGATCGCCAAATAAATAATTATCTCTCAACACTCAAAAAATTCTCCGTCCGCAAAGGGTTAAAAACCCCTGGCACTAAAACGGTTAACCGCTATAGCCTGTTTGTAATTATTTCTCCATAGCTTTAATATCGACTTTGAAATTTAATAATGATTATATACTTTTAATCCAAACGACCTTCACAACATTTTATGATTAATTAACCCTTTTAGTGCCTGATGCCGATATATCGTCGTTAGCAACACTCCTAACGCTGATCATCATGGTATTATTATTTAGTTTGCTCATATGATATTATTACTTTTATTGCAAACAACTGAGAACATGCAATTTATGCTCCATATTACGTTATTCTGTATTAAACTGTAACCAAATGATGATTCTTTTTATGTCTAACTACTGTCTACAATCAGTAGCCGACTTGTTCATTTTTTCTAACAACGTTAGATAAATATTCAACGAAGCTTTTCAACAAATATTGAAATAGATTTGTAATAAATAGAATACATTTTTCCGGTCGGCACTAAAAAGATTAACCCATTGACTGCCAACTACGAGATATTTCATAGCTGCACTATAAGTTTGAATTAATAAGTTAACAATAATGGCCGAGCGTGTATAGAAATTTTGGAAGAAAAAAGTTCTTCGTATCATTACAAATGTCGAGATTATATTTTTGATTAATGAAACCAATGTTCTAAAAACTTTCTGTCATCTTGTCAAATTTTAACAAGCAAAGGTAATATTTGCTTAGTTTTCCTGGCAGTGAATGGGTTAATTATTAGCAAACGTCTAGAAATTTCGCATAGCTGCGAATCTACTGAAATTCGGAATGCAAAGAACAACATGAATATCGTATTTTTGCGGAACAGAACGATGCTTTTATCGTGACGATCCTAAAGTATGTCTACCTCAAGAGTACTAGGTAAAAGTTCTTCAAGAAGTAGGGATTTTTCACGTATGAAGGAATAAGATCTTGAAATTCTGTGGCCTCGTAAAAAATGGTGAACAATGCGTCGCCCTGAGTTTTCCACAGCTCTGGCGTGGTATGATATTCATGAGAGTCTTGCAGCTTGAATATTACTCTCGTGCATGACGTAACAAAAACAAATGTAACGAATAATAAACGAATAATGTCACTGGTTTTCAGAAAATCATAAATTTTCCGACTGTAACTTCGAAATTAGAGAATACAAACAGTATGCTTTCAATTATATTATGGAGAATATCCGAAGAATTATCTCGGTCCTTGTAAATGATATGGTGCTAATTGTCTATCGTTTAAAACCATTAAAATGTTTACGTGTAGGGAATGGAATAATAAATCAATTTTCAACAAAATTTCGAACAACAGATTTCCTTTAAATGTTCTCCACCTCAATGTGAATCATAAACAACAATACAATCGTTGTTTATAATTTTCTGCTGTGCTTCGTGCACTCTCATAAATATTCACGATAATATGGAAAGTCAAGATTTCGTTGGGGAATGTTTTTGCTCTAGGACAGTTTTTCAGGAGGCAAAAAGTTGTTCCCTTATTAGCATCGCATGAATTACATTTGTGTAAAGTTTGAAACTTTTCTGAATTTTCCATTCGCTGGAACTTCACTAGTAAATTTCAACAAATATCATTTCTGTTATATGCTCCAACCATAACAATATTATGTAAAATATATTGTTACCTGTTAATTAACGTAAAATAAATTGCTACCTCTTTAATTAACGTAAAATATTTTTCCTTCAGTAAGAAATTCGCGACGTTGCGTCGTTGTATTTTGTAAAAGAATTGTATAATCGCTTTCGTGTACTGAACAATACAAATTGAACTTTAATTTACGTAGTACGCCAGAGTGTATGCTAAAATTACGAAAGAATAATTCCCTACGATCGTACGATTGTCCTCCCTTGATTTACAATATAACAAATACAGTATTTTCTTAGTCGTAAATATCTCTATGCTCAAGTAAAATTGTATATTAAATATTAAAATGTATCATCAAATTAATTTTCCCTAGCCACTAACGAAAACTCGAAGAAATAAATAAACTTCACTATTCGATATTCCTAGCACACCACCAGGCTTAGAATAAATTCCACCGCAGAGTGCCGTATCTTCTGCAATAATTTGTCTTTTTTTTAATAATTTGAAAATAGCTCAAGACCGACGTCATTAATATTAATTCACTTTACAACGTAATTAGTATGCGGAGGGGGCCAAAAAGAAGTTAAACGCGGCGACGAGGGGCGCAGGATAAAAAAAAATTGTCCTTCAGTACGCGGCCTGAATATTCGTCATAGAGCGTTTTTTTTCGAAGGTGAAAATCACGAGTGAAACGTTTCCACTTGGTGAACTTCACGCGAGGTATCGTAATACGCTCGTGGAAATTCAGAGCAATGTCTTATTTATTTATTTTCTTCCCTATTCAGAGTGTCCTGCTTTTCACGAACTTCCACCTCGTTTACACGCGTTTAATTACTGTGTAACGTCATATGAAACCTGGTACAATTAACAAAACCGTTTTTGCATACTTTTTAGAAGTTTCCTTTTATATAAATTTTAACATGTTAAACGCCCCGCCGGTCCCTAGGTCCTGGTACTATACTTTTCGTTTAAAGCACACCGGACACCAAGAAATGGCAGACAATTTTTATTCCATATTCTCCGTCATGAGTATAACTCGATATTATAAGTCAAAAGGTTAAAAGTGTGCAAAAGATTTCACTGGCTATATATTACGGCCGCCTGGCTGCATCTCAGATAAATATGAAAAATCGCACCGCTCTTCATAAAATGTTCACGTGAATGGGCTTTCTAGATGATTCAATAGTAAAATCGCGGTCTACTGATAATTTTGGCATATTCTGTGATTCAACAGCTGCCGAATGACGAGAGGTAATTCGACTTTTACTTAAAATGTACTCCAAAAGAATTTAATCTTCTGCTTAATAGATATAATACATCTATAAATATACCTACAACACTTAATATAATTAGCAAATTATGTTATTCATCTGAGATATGTGAAGTAGGCATACCGTTATGTATTTTATACTAATGTTTCTAATGCTGCTAATTGGTAAAATCAGTAATTTGTCAATTGCTTGAGATAATATTGATGTGACAGCACCAACAAATTTTCTATGCTTTATGATAATAATAAATTAATAATTGGCAATGTGTTTTCTAGTAGCTCAGGTATTACAAATATGACGCAGGACCATGACTCATATAATAGCGCGTTTAATACCACGGCAAGGATTAACCCTTAACCCTTTGCGCTCCGAATTATTTTACTAAGTTTTTGTCAGATAAGCAAATATAGTATCAGAAAATTGTCTACCGTTGATTAGTCATTTTTACTTGATACCAGGAACAATTGTACGTACCGCAGGATATTTATGTTAAGATGCAAAATTATTGTTGTTTTCGAAAAGTCGATAATTAGTAGATGAAACGTTAAGAGCCATAGAAAGCTGTGTCGACTGTAGCTCGACATAGGAGTGCAAAGGGTTAACGCTCCGACTATTAATTGTGAATATCGACCGGCAACTCCAACTTATTCTCATCATACTTTGACTTGCAAGTTTTTAACTGTTAGATTTTAAATACTACAATGACGCGTAAAAAATAATATTAAAGTCATTCAAAACAATCTTTATGCATCTCTGACTGTCTTTACTGATCGCTTGTAACTGACTCAGGAGTGTTATTTTTTATTTGTAAACAATTACCGATAATGACCCAAAAATACATTTGGAGTAGAGCGTCGCACATTGGTGGTGCCTGAGAGGCACACTTGGAGCGTTAAGGGGGGATTCCCATTTCACGGCTTCAAAAATTTGTGTTTTTTTTTATTATTATTATTATTATTGTAGTTCATACTCTTGAGAAACAATGTGCAAAATTTCAATCCGAAATTCGTTGAATTGACAAAGTTATGAGTCAATAACGAACTCGGCGCGCATGTATGCTGAGATAGTGAGCGGGCAATACCCGAGAGGTTCCTGTTTAGTGTAGCAGGTATATAGTCTTTGACTTTGACTTTGAGACTCTACCCATCCGTCGGTGTCAAATTCAAAGTTGGTGGGGTGGAAATTGAATGCTCTATGAGTGATTAGGCCAGGTAAACAGCCGAACGCTGGTTCCTGGATTGAAAACTGTACGTAAAACTTCAAACGCGTTTTTCTCGAAACGGGTTTTTTCTGTACGGCCGACATGATATCTCCGGAACTATTCAGTCGATTGCCTTCAAATTTGGCACAATTCTCGAAAAAACATGTCTTCAGTGTGAACTACGAAAAAACATATACATGCACAACTTTTTGTTTTATAAATAAACGTGTGACGAAATTTGTTGCGAAAAAACAAAATTTTTTTTCCAACCGTCGCAGTTTCTTTAGTTTTTGGAAAAAAAAATTGTCCGTAGTTCTTACCAGAACTACATTCATAAGGAGTAAATTGCCATTTGAATTTTTTGTTTCAAACAACTTGAAGATCAGTTATCGTGTCGGCCAGCGACCGGGAATTTTCAGGAGGCGTCCCACCTCAAACGACGTGAAAGCCATAATTTTCAAGATAATCAATTAAAAATTTAACTGTAGTTCACTGAATACATAATAACTATACGTGTGAATTATGACAAAGATTTATCTAATGGTTTCCTTAATAAAAATTCCTAAAAAAACACGATTTTTCAACACTTGAAATGGGAATCCCCCCTTAAGGGTTAATACCTAAGCTAAGGGCTAATACCACTAACCGTGGGAATTACCAAAGCAGCCCACAAAAAGAAAGGTATTTGGTGATTCTAAATGTCGTCTTCGAAAGTATTATACACTCAAACCTGTTTTTGTGCGGTGGATAGGGAGTGCATAAAAAAACGCATAAAAAAATCGCACAAAACTTCACGAGTAGCTATAAGAGATAGTTTTCGCAACACAATTAAAAAGTAATTTTTTTTGTGCGGTGAATAGGGACCGCATAAAAAAAGTCTCGCGTAGAAAATAACTCAAAGCTTACGAAATAACTAGGAATTGTTTTTTTAAATGAAATCAAGACACAAGGCTTGGTAGCTACTTGGAATCTGATTTAGAAAATGCACATGCAAACATTTTTAAATATTTTATTTAAATATTTACTTATTTTGCACATACAAAACTTTTCAAAACGTATAGCCATTGTCCGTCGTAGTCTGACAATACGCGAACTTGCTTGTGGTAAACTGGTGCAAATTCGCTTTCATCACTTGAAGATAAGTATAGGGTTCAATAATTTACAATGTAATCAGCTAACGCAATACTTATGTAATGTGATGAACTACATATTAAAAATCGAAAAATATGGCCAATCAAACCTACTACTAATTTATTGATAACTTCGTCAATTACTGTCCCTGGTCATCGAATTAGGACCACTCCAAATTTTCAGCATTTTTCATGTTTTCCGTAAAATTAAAAGGCCTGTTCAAATTGTAATGATATAGTTTATTAACTAATAACACAATACACTACTACTGTACATAACACTGTGAACGCATGTTAATATATCGTAATGTATTTCCATCCTTTGCCTTGATGACAGCTTGTATCCTTTCCGGCATGCTTTGTATACATTGCTTTATCATATGCTTTATATCTTCGTTATTTTCCCAAATATCTGTAATTTTTGTTTTCAACTCAGATAATGTGGTGCTTGGAAAGTTGTAAACAAGTCTTTTGAGTAGGCTCCAAACATTTGTTATGGCATTCAAGTCGGGAGAATTGTCCACACAATTCTATTATTATCACAACAGTATCAAATCTACAGCTATGTATACTTTGTTATCAACGTATTTAGTAATAATTTGAATGACCAAAGACAATTTTCCATATATGATGTAACATTATAACCATAAAAGTGAAATTTTTGTACGTGGTCCTAATTCGATGACCAGGGACTGTATGTTTCAATTTGATTGAAATTTTCATATACCGCACAAAATAAATCGCACAAATGAAAAATCGCACAAAAACAGGTTTAAGTGTACACGCACTAATAGGTGAAAATGCTTGAACCCGATCACGGAGCACTGATTACTCGCCGGCGATCGACACCAAACTGATAGCAAAGCCAATATCGAAACGACTTATTGTTAGTCGACTCACGAGAAGGACACCTGTAGGTTGCGGTCACCGAGACCCGCTTATGGTATATTTTGACCACACGCAGCGGTCGTCGTACTCGTCGATCAGTGAAGTAGAAATAATTGCTCCCGTTGCTCGTATAGTTAATCGAGATATTGTAAATTCAATTGAACAATACGGTTTATTTATATAAACAAACGTTACAAATATAATATTTTGTTTAACACTTAATGGAGGGATCATGTAGATTTACGTTTTCACTTGAATTTTTATCGCTGCGTTATTTATGTTTGCTTTCATGGGCATTGTGTTCTTTTTTTCTTGTTGCCTTGAGTTGTAGTACTATATGTCTGTTGAACCTCTTGTGCGGTTTTGCTGTTTAGGTAGAATTTTTGAGTAATTCCGTGAAATTGGCAAGCACGAAAGAGTTTTCTGTGGAATATGAATTCCACTTCACTAAGGTGCAGATTTTATAAAATATTACATTCGTAAGAAATGCTAGACAAGTAAATAAATGTAGTGTTAATAAATAACTTCGTAAAATTTTATCAACAATAGTGTTGAATTAATAAAACAGCAACAATTTAATTCGATTGAAAATGAAAGGAAACCGAGAAGTACAGAGAAAAAGCAACCCGCCTGTTAAGTGTTAATGTAGCGTTACTGTCATAAAATTACTCATCAACAATAAAGGTACTGGTAAAGAAAGCTACAATATTAGCGCGGGTGAAACAAATAAAAATGTTCAATTTTGTAGCCCTTGTGATTAAATGGAGAGCTGGTATCCAAACGCATACTGGTAATTTAAAAACTTCATAAAGATACTTTTGTTAAAATACGATGTTGTTTCTTACAGGTCATTTAACGAAGTTTCTCAGATATCTCATCATGTATCTTTGTTTATATCCTCAGATGCAATCCCGTTAACTTTATGAAGTATGACAATTCCATTCCCACAAATTGCGAATTTGCCTTCTGATAAAATGGTTCTAAATGAGATTTAACTGTTATTTGGAATTCTATTTTAATTCATCTATGTGTTATCGTGAAAAAGTTTCAGTGGCAACAACAAATTTGGGTCAATGAAGATAAAAGAACTCATTTTAAACAAAAAAGGTGGAGCTTTCCCTGCTTACGTGTTTAGACTTAGAACTTTCCTTAAAGCAACATTTGCGCACGAAGAAGAAAACTATGATATTTTTTATTGATCTCCACGAAATAGAAAAAAAAATTCAATTCTGTGCTTTTTAAACAGAATTAATATATCCGCTACCTGACGACTTACACACTTCTCATAATAGTGACAAGATTAATCTATTTAAATAAAAACTTTATACATAAATTAAAAAAATTTCACATTCCCTAAACTTTTTACAGAGAATGATGACGTGACAAACCAAACAATACATTTAAAATTATACCCTTCCACTTAAAAATTGAAGTTGATCTCAAACTCTCTTCCATCGTTAAAATTTTAAAAAAAATAATTCACACAATACGATGTCATCCTTCGTACCGAACAACTTTTATCTAATAATTATTACGATAAGTATAACGACTCATGAGATACTCGACACTTTCCAATTAAACAAAAAACCGTATACACTCGTTGCTCACAGACAAGGGGTGAACAATCGACAGTCACAAAGGCACATTTCTATGCAGGTACATACGTAAAGGCGTCGTATGTATTGCGAAGAAGCACACCGATGGGAGGCATTCGCTGTTACTATTGATTCTTTCGACGTTTCCGTGAAACGTGCTTGCTCGTCTCTTATGACCTTTAAGAATTTACGAAGCAACAATAGTTCGTCTTGGACGAGCCTCGAGCGACGCGAAAGGCCTCTCACTTCTAAGAGATTCCGTGATTAGGCTGCATCGCGAAAAACAATCGATGGGCTTGCCCCTCGAACGCGCGATGCTAATGATATTTCGCGTTGCTTTTTACGCTGCAAGTTGAATGTTTCGTTTGATTTGTTACACTGGGAATTCTGATTTCGTGGTATCTAAAATGAGCTGACGTTAATTAAAACTGTAACCAGATTTGACTATGAAGGTATAATCTGGAACTTTCCATCAGTTCAAGAGCTTCCGGAGTTCATGAGGGACAAAAGTGATCGGTAATTGTCGAAATCGTCGAAAAATAAGCAGTAGGTGCCGAGAAGCCTATCGCGTCATTTTGGAATACGTTTTATTACTTTTTACGTTCTCCGTTTCGAACCTTGTGTATCAGTGATGCTATATAAATAGTATGATATACGGAAATTCGAGGTTTTGTGCACTTTTATAATACTGGATCCCTGCAACGATGGACTAGAAAAGTTAAGTGTAAAAAATGAAAGGACTTTTTATGTCGTAATTTTACATAATTATATTATCTGCTTCGAAGTGTAAGTGATGATACAGGAGTCGTTCAAAAGTCACTAGACTGTTTTAAAATGTAATAACGTTTTAAAATTGAGAACTGTGAGAAATTGCAATGATAAACGTGAAATAAACTATTTATTTAAACGATAAGTACAAGATAGACTACGTTTCTATTTATTCGTTAACTGAAGACATTGAACGACAAAAGTACAGAGATAAAACGTAACATAATCGTATAACTCCTAAACGTTCGCGCTTTTATACTGAGGGTGGTTTTGATGTACAGTCGATGTGAAAAGTATTTGTACACCAATAAATTTTTGACATTACTTCGTGAAAAAGATGTTTATTAATTGTATTTTTGTTTTACAAACAATGAAGATGTATATATTCCCGAGGGTTTCTAGAATAGATACTGCGCAAAAAAAAATAGTTTGAATAATTTGCAAGAAAAAGCAAGAAATCAAGAGAAATATAAGAGCAATAAGTATTGCTACAGTTGCTGTTTCGGTTTATTTACAAGCAAGTTTATAACGACCATCATATAATTATTTCCTAGTTACGTTTAATCGTCGGTAGGATTGTTGATATTCGATATGTGATACGATGTGGCATGATAAAGGAAAATCCAAGAATAATTGCGATAAGAATAGCTAAACATTTTAAAAATTATTGAGATATCGACTAATCTCATAGCACATTATTCAACCAACTAATATTTGTTGCTGTATCTATTCTAAAAACTTTCAGGAATATTAAGTTAACAAACAACGGTTTCACGACGTATTGTTAAAAATGTATTGGTCTACGAATACTTCTTACACCGACTGTATGTATGCAGCGAACTAAGCTCTTCAAGAACAAAATAGGGGCCACTGGAAGGACATAATCTACAAAAGTAATTGCAGTTAATAATCATTTTCAAGAAGTATATCCATTGTTTATAAAAGAATAAATATTAACATTTAATACATTATTAATAGAGGGCTTTTGAATCATTCTGTACACTATTCCATATCAACACTATGCCGATCAAACATTGTTTACAACGTATCGTCTATCATCTATTGAAAATAATTTGCTGATTTATTTTTCCATTAGATGTCTTTTTTTTCATTCATAACCGCAATGTCTGTAGATGTGTTATACTCGTTTATGCAAATCTTATTAACACACTTTTACACATTGTGGCCTGCAATGCTTAACCTATTTTTAATAATCTTATTGGTTGTTATAGTACTTGTTTGTCTTTGCTATTAATAAAAAGTATTTTTATTTCATAAACTAAACTGAGAGTAATTTATTAACCCAATTCACTAAATGTCACAGGAAGAAACTACGGTTAAATGTAAAAAATATGTATATTTAATGTTCTAACGTTTAAATATCTATATTTAATTTATCGGGTAATATTTTTTATCAAGTTCCAAAGTTTACGTTAGTTTAAGAAACAATCAAGTGAAGTAGAAAGTTATTTTGGCTATAGCTTGACAGTAACCCGCAAACCATTAAATGTAAAATTTATTTATTATAACCGAATACAAAAATGCATAATAAGAGATACAACATTTAACGAATTATAAGAGTATTAAGGCACGAGTTATTGTAGTATAACAATGTATGTGTCGGATATTTGCAGGATAGTATGATCAAGTAATAAATTTCTGATTCCATGAACTTTTATCCATCCGCTTTGTGGAAATCTTCGCCTTTCCCTTCATTAAACACCTTTAACACTAGAACTACCAAGCAAGTTAAAATAAGTGGTAAGTACACCATTTTTTCCAAGAATTCTCAAAGTGTATAGGAGGGTCATAAATAGATATTCTGCGTCCATTTCATAAAATATAAATTGCCGATCTCTTCCACTTCTTAATTCCCCTTTTTTCAAAATGCTTATTTAATATTTTTAAATATAATATATTTAACGCCAATAGTTCTAGTATTAATGGCTTATTTTAAATATCGCGCTAACTTTGAATCCAGAATATACCGTGCAATGTTAATGAAAATTATACGAAAATGTAAAGACTTAATTTTAAATATCTCTTCTGGTCATATCTTTTGATAGACCTATGTTTGAATTATGTTGTATGTTTAAGGTTATGGTTAATTGAATAAACAATTATCCTGCTACATTCAGAATAATGCGAAGTTGCTAAAACAGCATACTTAGAATTTCATTTCCGAAATACTAATTTTATCAGATGAATTCCCACTACATAATGGCCAATATATATACAAAAAATATCCTGTAGCAAAACTTTCCTTCCCGTTATACTTCCTTTGATAGATGTGAACATTAAGTGGAAGATAAATGTTATAGATTCGATAAATTGCTAATATTTCATTCCGCATTATTTGAAGCTACCGAGTAATTTTTAATATCCGAATTACATGCAATATACAGTGAAATCTACATTGCAAACGTACCAGAAATTGCGTTCTAGACGATATCGGACGAATAGCTTGAACGCGCCGGATTCCAATCGTCTATGAAGTAAAATGTTCGAGACCGAAATATCAATTGAGCCGAAGTATTTTGAAAGCGGCATAAGTCACTTTTTCTTAAATCGAGATATTTAGAATGTAGAAATGTTAACGTGTTTAAAAATATTGATGGCAACTTTCGAGAAGATTTACTTCGACTTGCTACCTTGGATATTTATATTTTCTCAATATCAATCATTTCATATAGCCATTGCAAAATCACCATTTTTCATTATTAAATAAATTAAATTAAACTTGTAGCTGACAATAGAATTAATCAATTGTCACCAGACACTGCTTTTAAATTCGGTATTTCTTCCGTTAGGTTATTATTACCCATTAATTGTTAATTGTTTGAAAATTTTTATTTTTCGGTGTCTTTATTGTTGCAACACTTGGGTCGTTTATATTTGGCATAATAATTACGCTTTTAACGATGCATCCAGGTGTTCATCCAATTGTTTACTTTTTATAGATTATAGAGCAACTGACAATAAACTATTTAAACATCGAATGATCACCGTGGATAAATTACACGAATTCGCGTTATTTGACAACCAGAAGTTTGAAATAAATCGTTGCTTCAAACATGCAATCACTTAACATCACAAGTAACAATTACTTCCAAAGCTTGCATTATGTAAAAGTAATTATTTGATTGTACAGCATAAAAGTGGGGATATTAATCTTAATAATAAAGTATGTATCAGTAAATTCCGCGCGTAGGATAAAATATTAGTATTTTATTATTTAGTATCCTTTTTTGCTTTATTAGCTTGAAAAAATTCAGTGTACATTCCAATATTTGCAATTACTCACATAATTGTCCGTAAACTTGACATATTCACAGCAAGAATAGGTGGGAGAAAAGATGAATACATATACAATATTTCAACGTAAAGACGAAATATTAAATGTGAGCCGTTAATTTTGAAACTGGCATCAGCCGCTTTACCGCAATGAAAAGTGGTCATTCTTTAATGGTTCTACGAAATTATTAATACAGACGAAAATATGAGTATTCAAGACAATTAGTCCAAGTAATTTTCTCAAAAATTGGCTTCAATATTTTTAAACACGTTAATATTTTTGCATCCTAAATATCTCTATTTAAAAAAAAGTGACTTATGCCACTTTCGAGATGAACGATTGATTTATAGGTATAGTATAGAGTCATAGTTGAGTTTAAGAGAACAATTCCAAAAAAGAATTTTTAAATAACATTAAATATTCATTTATATTCCATTAAAAATATAAATATACCGATATTTCACTGCGGCAAAATTAAACATGTATATATGTTTACAACAGTATAAATTCGAAAAATCGAATTTCGTTTTATTCATTTGATAGTAAAGTTTCGTTCAAGTAATTTAGATTCAGATAAAATTGAAATTGTACAATAAGAAATCAAAATGAAGAAAGAAAAGCGTTCTTTTGGTGCTTACAATAATTAATAGTAACCGAGTTAGAATTGCTTTAATAACACAGGTTACGATACTGGTTTCCTAGAAGGCAAGAATGGCCTAATCAAGCATTCAGATACACGTATACCTATGTAAGGAAAATTGGAACATGTATAGAAAATTTTATCGATTCTGAAACGTTGATTGTAAAGCTTCCCATTGCCTCGTACGTAATACAGGAAGACAATACGTGCAATGATATTACGAATTAGTATGATGGTAATACAATTATTCATTGGCGTAAAACCGCTTTAATTATTTTCGCACATTTTTTTGTTCTTTTTAAATCGTCGGTGTATAATTCAGTATAATTCAAAATAAAAAATTTGACGACTTTTGAGAAGAAATTAAAAATTATCATAACTTTTATTCAGTTGTACATAACAGTATTGATAAATTGTAAGGTAAGATTTTTAGAGATTTACAAACTTTTTGAATAGAAAATTGAGAAGAATTAATGATAAATGAGAAAGCACAATGTTTTTGATTTCTTGACTCTAAGAAATGCAGTATTTTGAAACATGCCAATATACAGTTTGCAAAATAAAATAGTTGGATGCACGATGCAAGTCGGAATATTTTGCGTTTGTCTAAAAGTATATCCTCTTTGCAGAATGTACCTACACAGGTAGAGAAAGAAACGTAAAAAAATATCTATGTCGAAATTCCCATAATTGCAATTCATGAACGTTAGACAGAAACTATATTTAGCGATAGAAACAAAATTAAACAACGAAATTTCTATTCTCAATTGCTACTCCACTTTAAGAATATTAGTCGTCTCCAATTCAATGACACATAAACTGTTTAACTTAGAAATTCTTAAATAATTTAACATCAGGAATAAAGCACCCCAAAACTACTGATCAGGAAAGCTGAAGGTATTGCTTGTTGCAAACAACATCCAACATATATTTCACAATCCGCCTCCATGCAAAACAGTGATATCCGTGCACTGTACCGCAAAATTTCATAATAAAATCTCACATTTCGTAATCACTGAGCCAACGGAACAACTCATCGTTGGTCCCTCCAAAACCGTCCAACGAGCTCCAACGATGTTGCATAACACTGATATTATAAAACTCTCAGTAAAATCCCCGACACCCAAAAACCTTAGAGGCTATTCGACCAACGTAAAACGCAGTGACTTCATCGATGAGTAACGCTTGTTATTTAGTAGTAATATTCATCGGTAAAATTTATTGTTGTAGTTGTTTAAGATTGTCCACTCCGGTTATTAGTCTATATACTTATCTAGTAGTGCTACTAAACCGTAATACAGTAGAACCTCCATTATCAGACCCAATTCTGTTTAAGATGTTCGATTAATCCAATTTTTCGGGTAATCTAACATTTCGTATTAGAAGCACAGTACACGTAAAAAATTATAGTTCATTGCACGATACATGCATTACATACGCCTAATTTTTACGTGTTTTTATAATATCAATGTTTCTGTGATGCCAAAGGATATATATTTTTTAGCATTGGTAATTTCGCTGAAGTATTTTCTTTTTGTAATTCGTGTCATCTCAGGACTTTTTCTGATGCCGTGAACGCTTCAGAATGCGTTGGGATATCATTTGTGATATAACTTTCTTTATTTTCATGGCTCCCTTCGTTAGAAATCTCATTATCGCTTCGATTTCCTCGTCATTTATGTTGCGCATGAAACACCCAGCAGAATTGATTTACAAAGTCACGAGACGTGTCAATTGTCATAAATGTTAGAAAAATAGATTGTACGGTGTGGCGTCTATCGATGTTAAATATTTTAATAAATACTGTTGGTTCGTTGATAACGGTTAACACAGTTTCCGTGAACGCACAATAAGTGTAACAATATTGCCATTTTTAAACCATTCTGTTGTATCGCTTTCTTCACACTTCGTACAGTAATACCGTACAATATTTTGATGATCAGTTGATGATTCAGACATTTGGATAATCGATGTTCCATCGAACTCGACGCATTCAAATCAGGCAGTTCTTGGTAAAACTCTTCTATAAAACTGGGTATTTTAACACTAAAGTTACCAAGGCGATCAAAATGAACGGTTCCAAATGTTTTCGAAAAATTCTCTAAATTGTTAGAGGAGCCATGAACTGAATATTCCACTTAAGTCTTATAAAACCTAAATTACTTAATTGATCGTATTTTTCTCTTCTTGATTTCTCTTTTTCTAAAGTACTTATTAGACATATTTAAAAATAACAGATACAACGCCGGTAGTTTTAGTGCTAATGATACAAAAATATTTCAACAAGTGTGTATTAAAACTGCCAGAAATAACTTCTACGGTATAATTAATTGTCCGTTCATGCATAATGTAAATATAAGTCGCAAACAATCGTAATGACAAACCACTGTTACATGTAACCCCCTTATCACAGAATTTACCAGCAAAGCATACACTTGTCGTAAAACAGGAATTCTACTTTTCATATTTTACCTTTAATACACTTCTCTTCTACCTCAGCATGAAAAACAATTACAATAATCCTTTGAAATTATTTTATCCATTATCCTTCAGCAGAATAGTCGAATACCCAAATTAGAATAGTCAAATTACCTTCATTTCCATGACGGTTTCGACAGGCCACCCGAAACGAATATGATAATCGTAGGAATCAAGACGAAATTTCCCCCGAAACGATGCATCCATTTCGATGCCGCATTTCGCAGCCCGATGATAAAACCCGGCATTAGACCCTGCACAAAAGTACCCGTCAGTGAATCCGGTCTAAAGCCAACATCATCGGCGAGGATTCGTTATCAGGATAATACATAGACTACCCGAAAAGGCTACGGAAGGAAAGACTTTATAGCGAAGCTTTTCTTCGAACGTTGGATGCAATGGGGATCGAAAGTCCAATGGGCCGCAACTTCGGAATAGATACTCGAGAATGGGTATGCCGGACGATAACGAGGAAGGTGGAATCGTCGAAAGGTTCGGAAGGGGCTCCCGCGTAGGAGGAATTAGAGCGTCTATAGTGGCTCTTATCGATCGGCCATTGCTGGGAAGGTCTTTCGTGGTTGATTTACTGCCGCGATCCACGATCCCAGGTGCATTCGAGAGTGGCTCGTCGAAGGCCACGACAGCCTTATATGTTACCGGGGAAAGGGCATCCGTGATATGTACGTGATTTCGAAGGGTACTAAATGGTTTTGCCCAAATTGAGAATCCCACGAGGTCGGGACCTCGCCCGCTGTCGAGGATGAGCTGGAGTTTTATGTTGTTATTATGAAGAGAAGGTTAGGAGTAGGAGGCGAGATGTGCCCTTGATTATGAAAGTGGTTTCAGTGATATATTTCTCGCTTCCAGATATTTAACACTAAGACTACCAAGCAGTTGAAATGACTGGCTCGTAATTTTGAAGAAAAATTCTCCAAGTCCGTGGGAAAGTCATACAGTAGATATTCCATATTTATCTTATAAAAAATAAATTACTGAAATGATCATCTTTTGCATCTCTCGATTTCTCTTTCGCCAACTTACTTACTTAATATATTTAAATATAATAGATTTAACGCTGGTAGCTCTAGTATTAAAGGTTTGAATGTGATCAAATCAAAACATATTCTTGTACTACATAATCAAATATTTTAAGGAAATTCTGGTTAATAAAACAATTAATTTCTTATTCATAAATTGCAAATTCACTCGAGCATGGCTTATTGTTAGTCCACTGTAATAACTAAAATGAACTGAATTCTGTTCAACGAGACAACAATCAACACTATCTAATGATTTAATGTACACAATTTTCAAAAGATAATGTAAGAGAATGCAATTGCGAAGAAATTGATAAATTCATTTTTTTTAAATGATTGAAATATTGTTAGATCACTTTCATAATCAAGGGTGCAGATATTTGCACAGCGCCGATGCGATGGAGAAATTGAAATGTGATGTTTGCTTCTGATGGACGTTGCTTTTTAATCAGTAGGGTCATTTCGAGAGAGATGCAACAAATTTTGTTTTTGGTTTGTTACATTTGAAATAAAAGTGATTGAAAGTACATGTAAGTATGATTTAACCTTTTACTGCACGAATTTAACTTTTCGAATATTAATAAAACATTATTCGTTACTTGTACGTACATGCATATATAGCACGACAAGTGTGTAGCTTTTAAAATCTGTATTTTAATTCCTACAAAAAAATATGCGTCAATCGCAAACTATTTTTCTCAATTTAGATTATAAAAATTCATGTTTTTATAATGAAATGCCATGGGGGTCCCCGGTGACCGGCACTATTACATTCAGTGAAATTTCGTATGACTTTTAAATTTACGAAATTTTCTAATGCATTCAATATTTAAATATTGACATTAAAAGGGTAAAATCCTGCTGACTGTATAACTACTGGCGCTTTTATGGTATCTGCTTTGTAAAGATGTGATTTTAATAGAAAAAGATTCATTTTTTTAAAACTGATGAAACTAGCGAAGTATCGGAGTGATTCAACGTGTTAAAACGCAAAAGATTCTAAAAGTTGAATATTCGAATTTTTTTAAACTGATTTTCTCAAAAATAGATTCGGATGGAGACAAAAATGAGAATAAATACAATAAATAACAGGCCTAAACACAATAAATAAGAATTATACGATCCTACCGTTTTATTATAATACATTTTTTGAGAAAGTATTGGTGAAAAATATAGAATAAGTAACCTTTTTAATAACTATTTTTAAACTTGACAGATGCAAAATTCTGTGTAAAATCAATAATGGTACCTCAGTACGTTGTTTTCATTATGTGTTCAGTTTTTTAAATGGACTATTTATAGTTTTCGACCACGATAACACTACAATCCTTATAGATTGTGTTCAATAGTATGCAATTTCATAATTATATTCAGTTGTATACTTAGAAAACCAATACATAATTATTTGTATTTTCATATTCAGCTATTGTTACCGAAAATTTATTTAAAAAGATTCTTAAATACATCGCGCCCCATAGAAATGTTAAATTAAAAAAATTATATTCTCTATCCCTCAACAAAGGAAAAAGATTCGCAGATGTCTGTGAAAAATGTTACACGCTGCAACAATTTCACAGTAGATTGTGTGTGTAATTCCCTATTGAATAATCGGTATCAACATTTCTCTCCCTTTTTTTTATTTCATTATTGTTCATTCAAATTCCCACGGTACATTCTCCCACTACAATTGTACAGATAAGAGAAACCCTGGAGCTTTTGTGACACAGTCTAGGGTTCCTTTTTGTCGGTCACGCGAAATAAAAGCTCCGTCAAGCAATTTCCGATATGGGAATTCACTCGAAAAGTTCGAAAAAAAATTTATTCGCAATAGCTACCGCGGCACACATCGTAAACGTGTAAGCGAAAAAGGAACTGCAATAATTCCATGATTTATTATTTTAAAATTCATTCATGAATAATTAAATAAATAATAATATATTTAGAGTAACTAATTGGTCCATGTTAAATTAGACCTTAAAAATAATGGTTTTAATTAAATTCAGGCGCTTCGCTTGAGAAAGTGCGTGGGATTTATTTCAAGTAATTATTTCTACAATACGTTTTTATTTCACATGGAGGGTGTGTCGAAAATAAACCTTTTTTGCCAGGTTTTCTAAAATGGTTTTAATTAATAAGCTCCAATAACGAACAGTTAAATGTTTAATGAGTACTTTAATTTAGAATTTTAACATGGCCTTTATTGAAAGAGAAAGCAAAACATTTTGTTAATAAGCGGATGTAGAAAAGATTATATAGGCGATTTTGAAAAAATAGCGTCTACAAAGTAAAGTTTCGGATATCTTTAAATATAAAATGTTAAAAACATCATTTGTACAGACAATTATTATTAGAAATACAATTTTTATAAAAATCAAACTTACCTTAATTCCAATGGATTTCTATAAAAACATTTTTGTTAACGAGCTTAAAAAACGTATATCTGACCTGAATAAACGTTTTTGTAATTTAATAATATAAGTGAATAAACATTTTCACTTTGATAGTAAGCGATTAATAAAATTTTCAGGGTATCTAATATATTCAAATATTAAATACATATTGTTCTACGCCATTTTTGTTTTTCAATAGCCACTGGGTGATTCTTATAGAAATAATCATCCTAAATACGAATCCGCCAACGGAATCTCTCTATCACCCTCTGTTTTCGAAAAACATCAGATTTTGTAAAAACGGTGGATTTCGGCAAAGAAATCGGTATAATAGAAAACGGTATACAGTTCTTCGAATCCAAAAATAGAGGAGTGTTGATGTATATGCGTAAGCAGTTATAATATTCCGTACTTTTTAATGGTAGTAAATAACTGCCAAAGTTTAAAAACGAGCGGATGCGTGAACTTGCCCCGCATTAACTTTGCACTTTCAAGTAGAGTATTATTGCTAGCACTTTACTATACATTATTGAATTCTGTGGACAATTCTAAAGAAAAAACTATCGGCGAAAAATCTCATAACAGTGTTCGTTTTGGCACAATTTAAGAAAATATCAGTCAACAAAGTGTGCTGACCGTTATCCTGCTACGACGCCATCGCTCGCCGAATCGGGCTCGTCAGAGCCGTAGCTACGCATAATACTTTCACGGGCTTTTACTTTTATTTTATTAATAAATGATATATTTTTAACTAGTTTGGATGATTTTGAACGGTCTGGGTTAAGTTATTTAAATATTTATAAGCTTTGAAAAGTAAATCGTCAATTATAAACAGATGTAACTTCACTCCTATAACTTCAATCCACTATACAATTTATTAAAATTCAGCAGAAACACGTTATGAAATAGTAATTTAATTTGTAATAAACAATTATTGACGAATATTGTTGTAATAATCAAAATTTACAAAATTATCCATGGAGCTAAGTGATCTCAGTACGCGGAGTGTACTGCGCATGCTCCGCGTTCAGCGGGCCGCCTTAGTGAGGCAGTATAGCACATTACAGCTTCAGCGGTCGAATCAGTCGAATGGATCGCGCACTTTGACAGGACGGTCTCTTGGTGTACATTTGAACTTGCCTATCGGTACGTAGTCACTATTGACCTTGGATACCGACTGTTAGTGCATATGTGCTACAAAATTAAGCTACTTAAACAGTAAATTAAAAGTGATTTTAAATAATTTTAATGATTAAATACAATGTGTTGTGGAAGTGTCAGTGACCTCAAGTGAGAGTTTTGTGCAAGTGAATTTAAATAATTTGGATAATTAAATATCACGTTTTGCGGACGTGCTAGTGGCATAAAGTGGCAGTTACCTGCAAGTGTTTTTAAATAATTTTAACAATTAAATACAATGTTTTGTGGTAGTGTTAGTGACATCAAGTGACAGTTACCTGCAGTGTTTGTAAATAATTTTAACAATTAAATACAACGTTTTATGGAAGTCTTAATGACCTCAAGTGACAGTTTTGTGCAAGTGATTTGAAATAATTTGGATAATGAAATAAATCGTTTCATGGAAATGTTAGTGACATCAAGTGACAGTTACCTGCAGTGTTTTTACATAATTTGAGCAGTTTAATACAATATTTTGTGGAAGTGTCAGTGACTTGAAGTGACGGTTACGTACATAGACGTTCAAGGCCCGTGGAAATATTATGCGTAGCTACGGCACTGACGAGCCCGGTTTGGCCAACGGTACCATCTCAAGTGTAATAACTTTTTTTGTGATGAACAATCGAAATTCCTATTCATCCGTAATTTGATAGTGGATATGTAGTTTTTATAAAAAAAAAACTCAAGACGGTTTATTGACATTAAATTGCCAAAACTGTCAATAATATTCTACTTTTTAAATACTGTTTATCAAATGGAGATTCTTAGAAAAAATGTATACCGTTAAATTCGTTATAAAAAGGCACTAATTTCGTCAATTTAGGAAATTACTCTATCTCTCATAGTTTCCGAAATATTCAACGAAATATGCTTTACCACCCTAACGTTGGGAGCCGTTTTCACCCTGTTAACGTGGACGATTGCCGGTATAGAAATAGGTATCGTATATGTTTACGAGTACCACAGCATACTTGAGTTTCATCAAAATCGGTGATTGGCACCCCTAGAGGTTCGCTTGTAAGATCTAGGTTTGTTTAAAGTACGATTACACATTTTGTTTTTAATGAAATACGACCACCAATGGTTAATGAAAAATACTAGAAGAAAAATAAAGTATTTATTTTCGCACAAAAGGTTTAATATGTCATTCTAATAGTATGTTTTGTACTGAATACAGATATGTAATCTGTTTATCTCCATCTTGTAAGGGTTTTTTGTAACAAGCACTTTTATACGTAATAAGTCGTATGATCTTGAACTTGAGAAAGCCATTGAACAATATTGCTTATTTATATGATGAAATTTTACAAATATAAGCTACATATCATAATAATAGCGCGGGTGAAATGGTGGCGCTGAGAATCACTGGCAATACCTTGTATTTTGCGGAGCTATTTCACTATCTCAGCCAAAAACAAAACTTCTGTTGCAAATTTCAATTATGGTGTTTAAGAAAAATGTCTGTTCTATCGCCTCCTGCCATTAGAATTTCTCCCGGATGTCTAGTTTTTATGATAAATAGGGAAATATCCATAAAAACTGGGGCACTATGGGCGCTGTTTTCGCTTTGAGCATTGTTGACGCATGTTTAAATGTTTCTAACATTAAAATAATGCGCACGGAGTGCACATATCCATATCGCATGGAGCGATATCTGGCAAGTAAGCCGCATGTGAACAAATTTCCCATCCTATTGAAAAAATCACTTCTTTCTTCCCTTGCACTGGTCGTAATTTAAATAAGTTATTTTGTGAAGTTTTCCGAATCGCGCTGTAGTTTTCTTAAACCAATGACGTTATATTTAGATATCAACGCAGCTGATTGACTAATCTAATTTGTATCTTCAAATATTACAGTAAAGAATATATCGAACCTAAAAAATAAAATCGTCCAATAGGGATTTTGTTCTTATATTTTTGCCGTAAAACTTTTCAATTCTTCCTCCTTATCATCACGATATCTTTTTAATGCCATGATGCCTACTGAGGCTACTCATCAAAATAATACGAAGAAAAAAATTATTTTTCATCGGTCAAATCGCAATAAATGGGGATAAGCGGAGGTATTAAAAACGTCACACGTCAGCACTTCACCTTAGATTGAATACAAATGAAATCTATGAGCTACATATTGAATTACATACATTTATATATAGAACAATCCAAAATTACGAGTTGAGCTCGTCATATAATTTCTACAAAAAAATTACCAAAATATCATATGCGACCGCAGCTCGTCAATAACGCGAAAGGGTTAATACTTATATTCATATCGCTAAAAGACCGGGAGATTCTTTCCGGCCAAGTAAATGTTATAGTCAAATAAAACTAATCGGAAAGAAGTTTTTATTTCACCTAATTTATGTAAAATAAAAATAACCTTAAACAACCGAAAAAAAATGGACGAAGCAGTATATTATTTTACAGTGACCGAGCGCGTACAGCGAGCATGTGTTTGTCAATGCATGTTACGCGACACGTGAAAGGTAATAGGTAACCAGTAATACCAATGGACGTAATAACATAAGCCCTGAAATACGAGTACTTGATAGTGCATGTTACCTGCGGAAGAGTATGTACACTTCGTTACACAAACTCAACTTCCTGGATTGAAGCAGCAAATGGAGACGGAAGAGAGAGGACCTTCGAGTTTCCACGTTCGAGACATAACCATTATGAGATAGGATTTTAATGAAACATCCGTTAGAAAATCTTGATATAAATTACCCTTTGCCAACGTCCTCATTCTGATACGAGAAACATATAATAACATACATGTATTCAACGTAACCGTGTATTAAGACATTTTTTAATAAATACCTCTTCCTAAACTTGATATTAGAGACTTCTTCGACGAGTATCAGAGCACATTAATAGCCGACGGATATCACGCGATGAAAGCACGTTTAATAGAACGGCTCACGAATCGCTGCGACTTCTCGTTCTTCGAGAATCGATTGTAGATGTGTTACTCAAAGTGTAGAGGATTTGTATTATACACACGGTCTAAGGAAGAAGTTGAACGATTTTACTAAAAGTATAATTTCATCGATTAAAAACTTTTGTAAGAAATTATTTGGCTATTGTACTAATTGGAATATTAGTTTCAAATAATACGATCGATATGATTGTTACATGGCTGTCGATATATCGATTGTATTGTAACTTGGAAAAAATTTTGATGATAATTTTTACTTCGGCTTTTAAGACGAAAGATATCGAAAATATTTAGTGTACTCAAGATTTCGTATTAGTAACAGATTTATTGCAACTCGATGATAGTTAATTAGCAAGGCTTTAATTGGAAATAATATCCCTCGTTTATTTGGCGGGAAAAGATTCAGGTACGTACCGATGCGCCTCCTTGAGGACAAACGCACAAATAAAAAAGCGAGAAAGGAGAACACGCACTAATATAGGTTAATCTTCAATATTGTGTCTAAGTATTACGTGTTTTATAAATTTGTCCTGCATAAAACCTGTTTCTAAAGAACTCCGGTCATCGATACCTGATCCTCTCGAAGGTATGTAATATATGTCATTGAACTGACGAAAATTTCAAATATTGTATAGATTATCGTGCATTCATAAGAGAGTACTATTTCACGGCGGCATTAACAGCTAGAAAATGTATGCAATTCTTCAAAAATTGCAACAGCCCATTACAAACTTTCTATTTAAAATCATCTTAATATCCCTTAATAACAACTTGCCTTAGTACCAAACTTCTGTAACCGGCAAAATGTTACAAATTTATTACTGGAAGTATCCCCGCTGAAGATCAAAAGATTATTTACTTGATTTCACACGATTAATATGCACATCGATACATAGAAATATTAACACTATAAATACCGACATTATATCTGTTATACTTAAATATACTGAATAAGTACTTTGGATAAAGAGAAATAAAGAGATGAAAAAGGCAATCAAATGAGTAATTTAAGTTTAATAAGATAGAAGTGTAATATGTGCTGCATGCTGCCCCCATCAATTTGAGAAATTTTTCGGGAAAATTGGTAACCTATCATTTTCATAGCCTTGGTTCTTTGGTGTTAAATCTAGACTAAAGTACTAAACTATTTCTGATCGTCATTCGATAAAAGATGCATATCTCGTCCTGGTACATCGTACGTACATACGTGTCTACAAGCAACCGCGTCCCTTCCACACACACACATCGGTCGACCACGCGGCTGGTCAAGAGAGAAACGAGTGTCTCGCACACCTAACCTAACCCAACACAGGCAAATGTGAACACACAACTATCCTGGCACGCACAGCATACGCACGACGAAAGAGTAAGTTGACTTTGTCAAGTGAACAGAAACGAGGAAGACAAAGAGGGAGCGAGGGCATAGAAAAGGTTGGACGGTTTGAAATCAACAGAGACGGGAAGTGATAGCCGGGCGGGGCATGAGAAGCGAGAACGAGACAGCCAATGAGAGAAGGTTGAAGGGGAGGGGGGATACGGCGGTGTAAAACTAACCGCACGCCGCTCGTGGCGTCTCAGTCGCAGGATCGCACGCGCAACGTGAACGCAGTATTGGCTGTTTCGACCTGTCTTTGCTTGTCGGCCGGCTTTGAACGGGTGGTGGTTACATTTCAAAAGTGAAAACAAAGAAGAGAGAAGCATCCGAGCATCCTCTCCAATTCGTTAAAAACGTTCCGCGATCGTGAAAGGCACACGAGTTTTCTGTCGTTTCATTGACGTGCGCGTTTTCGTTTACTAAGATCGAGGTTGAGGTTAGGGACATTGCTAGGTGGTTTGGTGCATCGCGCCCGCGCACAAACTCATCGTGAGACAGGCCAGGTAGCCACGTCGAAGCGTGTCCGCGTAGTGTGGTTACATAGAGTCGAAAGGAAGAAGGAAGGAGTGCTGTCAGTTATGTTCAGCAGGGACGAAGAAAGAAGATTAAAGGCGACTTAGCAGCGAACACGGGGATCGAGACGGCCAGTTGGAGAGACAACGGAGAGAAAGAGCGGGTCATGCGAGTGACGTAAGGTAACGGATCTCCTTGCGGATATGTAACTCGTAGAGAGGAAAAGGGGGATATTTGCGGGAAAGAAAGGAAGAGAGGAAGGGTGGGAGGGATGAGGAGCGATCTTTTTGCGCGTACACGATTTTCCTTTCCACGGTATCATTCGTATGTGGAGTTTCATACGGCCTGTTCGTAACGCATGCACGTTCTCTTCGTCGTATTTGAGAGTGCGCCTGGAAACGTGACTGTCTTACTACCTGTTATGCTTAGTGATGGGATTGATCTTATACTCGGAATTCTTGAAAAGTTCTAGATCATCTGAAACTTTACTTTCATGACTTTTCGTGTTTATTCTAGGTATCGCAAACTTCTACATTTGTTTTCATTACTTTGTTGAAATATTTAGTTTACACAGTGTCCTGCTAACATACACACAGAATTATTCAAACTTATTTTGTTGATATTTTGAATCTGTACATGGTACATTTCCTTCGCGAGGTGTAAGTAAAAGTCTTCGGGGAAAAATATGTTCATTAATATAAAGCAAGTTCAAATAGGTGTCACTATCTACAAATATTATTGATTATCGATTAATATCATTATAGCTCCCACTGATTACACAGGCCAAAAAATATAAACTTCCTTATGAAAATATTGACCGATGCTTCTTATTCGTATACTTACAAATATGTATATGCACAAAATCGTGTGCCATTATTTAACAATTATGTGTAACTGTACAATTTGTTTTATTCGTATATCGCGATGGCACCTACACCGTTTAATGTTAATAACACAAACAATACAGAGACGATGAAAATTTCATATTTTATTGATTCTCCGCGTCGTTATATTATCAGCACTCTTGGAAAGTTCAAGATATAAATGTTATTACAGTTTATAAAAGAAACTTTATACGTATCAATCAATGCTACACAATTGTGTACATATGCATATCTATAAGCATACATTTACATAACCTTGATTAACATTTCAACATCCACGGTCAAACTCCTTATACAAACATCAATAGCTTCCATTTAAATACTCGAGTTTTTATACGATTGAATCATTGATTTTTTATAATGTTCCAAACATTAACCTCCGTATTGCATTACATTTTCTACACATTGGAGTATCGATAACGCGAGGGCACTGGTCCCATCGCTAGTTACGCCAGACACTTTCCCACGGTATCCCTCGTCCGTGTAGTAGGTAGGCGCAAGACCTGGCGTGTTTACGTGTCCTATTTGTGTGCGTCTGTCCGCCTGTGTGTGTGAATTTTCGAATATATATACGTGTATTTCTCTGCCCATCGTCAGAAGAGAAGACCGCCGAATTATTGTTCCCTTTCGTGCGTTCCGTACCTGCTGCAAACCGGCAGGATGTGCCTTTGTGTAGAACGTTCCCTAGGAATCTTTTAAGTCGCACCTGGTAATAAATAGAAATTATAATAGAATGAGCAAAATTGCTTTGAATCAGTGGCGCCTGATGTTGAGGATTGAAATTATTATAGTAATTTACAAAGTTGGGACGAGGGTGTTGACTGTAGGATAATGGTTTGTCTCGTGTGTCTCGTAGAGATTATGATAATTTTCAAACTGAAAATTTTAATCGCGCGTTACGTATCATTTCCTGTTGTAACTTTCAAGAACGTTTCAAAGTCAACAATTTTACAGATATTCGTGGTACGAACAGAATTCAACCATTATATTAAATTTGATTTAGCAGTATCACTTTTAACGTTGTTACACTAATTTTCATCTTTTTATTATTTCAATTTCTGTAATTGAAAGGCATCATTAGAATTTTCAAAAGAAAAAATTGATCCCGAAACTTTTTATTTGAACTGCGTAGTCAATTTATTTATAAAAAGATATTCTTCCACTCGCGAAAAAAAATATATGTATTAAAGCTGCTGTAAGATATGTTAAAAGAAAATCTGTTGATTCATCATTTAAAATTAGGGCTCTAGCAGAGGAAAATAATATTCCGTAGAACAACAGAATATTTTGTGAAAGTTTACCAACAAAAATGTACTCCCATCATTTTATATTTCCATATTTTTTAACATTTTAATGTTTTCTCGTCATTATATCTTTATTCACGGTGAGTCTTGTTCTTTTGGCCTGCCTTCTGCGTCTCAGTTTTGGTAAATTGTTCCAGCAGAACAATATGTCCTCGTCTTGAGAGGACGCCTCTTACCAGTTTTTTTTGTTCCTGACCTCGATAGAACGATAATGCGTCATTGACCCTGTGATTACAGGAAGCATGAGTTAGTAGTTGACCTTTATCGCTTATGTCGTGCGTATATGGATATAATCCCTTCAATATTCGTTCTCTCTGAGCTGCAAAATCTTGCAGAAGATATTTTATTATGAAACATCGGATATTATAAAGGTTAATGAAGAAATATTTAAGTGAATAGGGAAAGAATGTGTTAAAAATAAAAGTCGTGATATATAAGTAATTTAATTATTTCTTTGCTGGTCCATTGGGCGCGTTAACACTAAAACTACCGTCGTTACATATGTTACATTTAGATGTACTGAATAAGTATTTTGGAAAAAAAGAAATCAACAGGTGAAAAAGATGATCAATTAACACGTTGAATCCCACGGGGGTCACCGGTGACCGACGCTATTGAATTCAATGAAATTCCATATGACTTTTAAATTGTAATATTTACGAGCGACTCATGTTATATACCGCTCACTCTTTGGACATCGCACGAATGTGAGTGTATCTTTTTTCTTTTTTTTCGTTTTTTACTTTTCGGCTTTAATTGCTGTGGTCATTTAGCCTAGGACCTACTGATTTAGTTAGGTATCGAACCACCGAGGGTATGCTATATTAAATATTAATTTACACTCGTAAAAAGATTGAAAAATATATTATTAATAAATTGATCGACCCAATTTTATCGACGAATTTGTTGATTCCGTCAATATCTACGCGAAAATCTCAAAAAAGTAAAGTCCTGCTGCCTATAAATCTCTTTTCGTCTTTAAAGTTTCTGCTTTGTAAAGATGTGATTTTAATAGAAAAAGTTTCACTTCAGTAGAAATGAAGAAACTAGCGAAATACCGGTGGCATTCAACATGTTAAGTAATGTAGGTATTATAAGATAGAAGTAGAGTATTTACTGCATGGCTCTCTTATCAATTTGGGGAATCTTTAGAAGAAATTAGAAGCCGGTCATTTTCATCGCCTAGTTCGTCCCAGTGTGAATACTTAGCAAAATATATGTGTATACTTTCTCGGCCATTATCATCTTTATTAATTAATTTTCCGCAGTGCAAAGTTTCTGTTTTATCTAAAAATAAAATTGTACGATGGCGCGTCAGCAAACATCAATCTTATTCCAATAAGATGTTACAGAACAACCGTAATAGTAAATATACAAATTTAATGTTTATTGAGATTGCAGTACTTCAACCTGAGAGCATTTCAAAAGTTTTTTTTATTCTTGACTACAGGTATTTTTAGAAATGAGAGAGTTAAACATATAATTCAAATGGACATATTAATTTTATGCAATGAACGTATTATAATTATGTTATTATTTTGATGCTGCAATGAGATGTAATGATACGAAAATGAAATCACCAATTAAAAGGTCAGACATGTTATCTGTAGTTTGCAAGGGTCGTAGAAGGTCAATGGAATTAGTATTCAGTCACGCAATAACATTTGCATCTAATTAATAACGTTGAGGTTCAAATACTTTTTTGGCACAGTTTGAAAAAGATAGTGTGGGAATTTTTAATGGTTCTTGAATTTAGTTTTTAATTATATAAAATGGTATTACGATTGCTCCTTAAACATTATCATATATGACTTAATTACTAATTAGGTATCTACAAGAAGTTTCATCATGTGGATATATATTTTCCATGAACCTATAACAACCAGAAAATAACACAACATTCTTTGAAAACTTTGCATTTATTAGACTTTAATTATTAAGAACACTTTATTTAGAAGAACTTTATTAAGAACATATTTAAAACCAATGGATTTTTAAGAGCTTTAAAACAAGTAGGAATTATGGAAGCCACTGCCTACGAAAGGGCTAGAAAGAAAATTCATTTCTTAAAATCATGATTTCTGATTTATCGTGTAGACACTTTATCGTAATTGAGCCAGTCACTTGCCAAATCGACTAACTCCATAAACCCTAAAGTGGAGAAATCTGATGAAATAGTATACACTCTTTTTCAAAATTACCTTCAAAATATAAGTACAAATGAATATTGTAATAAGGTGGAATAGCCTTGGAATTAGTTAGATTGACTTCTGAAATTAATTATTTACTATTCGATGGATAAACAAACTTTTTCATTAAATGGTGTTAATCGTTATTATTACGGAAATTACTTGTAAAAGTACTTTGAGATTTAAATTTTAAAAAATTCAAGAAGCGGAGTTAATCGATTTATCCGGTGAACGGCTCAGTTGTAGGTACAAACAAAATGAAAGTCGTTTTTTTCATGTTTCCGATGGAATATTTCCGGTGTGATTCAATAAGAATTATTAAAATCTAGTGAGTCTATCACAGCCGAGCTGAACTGTGCGCAGTTACAAGGAATAAATATTATGTATTTTTTTTGTACTTAAATTTGTTCGCAGTGTAAAAAGACGGCATTCCTTATTGCTTTGCTTAATATTGATAGCACGGAAATAATTGTATTGTGTCCTTTCTTCTGATATCCTCAATTCGGCAGTATTCAAAAAACTTCGAAATTTTCTTTTCCATTTATCGCGCCACAAGTGGCATTCGTTATTGTCGGGCAAATGATTAAAATTGTGATTCTTTGGGCACGAAGAGAATTGTGTACCTTACTGTGCTGTTAAAACAATATGTAGTCACTGAAGGGCAAATATTGTACCAGAAAATAAGCAGTATTTAACTAACTGCAGTTTGGTTTCGTTGACAGGAGGAAGTCGCGTATTGTGTGTTCTCGGTGTCGCAACTCCGCCTATCGAATAACAATGGCTCCGATTACCGATACCTTTATGTAATCGATTGTTTTCATCAACCTCCGAACGTTCGAGTATCGATAACCCTGGTTATATCCTACGCTCGATTTATATCTATACCTTTAATAATTTATATTTCATATTGATATTTTTTCTCGCATTACAATTATGTTGAAACACAAACAAGAAATAATAGTGATATTTAGAATTAAATCATCACTTAACTGAACCTCCATCCGTTGGGTCTTTTTTGACCCAAATCGAGATTTAATTTTATCCAAATCAAGAAAAATTGTACTTGGTGAGTACATATTATTCTCAATAAAGTTATTGTAAAGAAAAAGTAAAAAAAGTCTGCCTTTTTTAATAGAAAATAGACTACGGGTCGGAGAATACCGTAGAAACTCTAAGGCGATCTTTTTTAAGGAGCGGATGCAGATTAAGCATTAATAATATTAAGATCACTACTATCTATATAACAAGAAATATATAATTTGTTAAAAAAGAATAACAAAAATAGATGAACTATGGCACAACAGGCGGGAGCTTTCTTTAGTCCCTCAAGTTCTTTGAAATGAGACACAAATAAAATCTTAAAGACAGGAAAGATAAATACTTCAGTAACATATATTACAATTAAGACGGTTCCAATTTTATAATTATGAAATTCACGTACAAAGATGGAAAGTTATTATTAAAAACATTTGTAATACATAGCCACAGATAATTTTTTGAAAGTGATTATGAAAACATATCGATGGTGCGCCATCCACTTAACTCTGTTACGGCAGAATTTTGTATTCGAATATTTTGATTCTGTACATTTTTCTAATCTTTCGAAAGATATGGAAAATAATTAAGACCACAAAGGATTAGTATGCAAAACGTGGTCTCGTCACAACAAAGTTATGCAATATTGTTATTGTTTTGGGGGGGGGGGGGGCATAGACTTTATTGGTTGTTAGCCCCTTTTTTCTCTTTTTCATGTCCAATTCAAGTAATTCCATTTCGTCAACATCACATTTTCTCATATATCCTTCGTATTAATCCAGTTACTCAAATAAGTTTTATTACTCTTTTCATGTTTCCTATTTTCTTTGAATTCCATTTTTTCCCGTTTCATTTTCAGATATGACACTCTTCTATGATACACGGTGGCTCAAAAGTCACTAGAGCATTTTAATTTGTAAGAATGTTTTTCCTATTAATTCTTTCATACTAAGAACAAAAAGTTGACGATTTAAAAGACATAATCCTTAAAACAATTTAAAAATAGTTTTCAGGAAGTATATTTATTTCTTACAAAATAATAAACCTGAATTTTTCATAGATGATTAATAGATGATTTTAGGGTCATTCTATGCGCTTTATCGTTAACAGATTTGTAATAATCTGACAAGTGGATGGTGTTTCTCGGTTTAGAAGGTTCTGCATGATGTCATAGTAGGGTGACCTTATACAATGATTATATTTACCGTAGCGCATCTAGTGCCTTTACAGTAATAAATATTCTTATGTTATCGCCTGTGTTTCGTGCAGCTACTTTGAACTCGAATGCAGGAAGTTTCGTCAGACATTTAACTTGTTAACTTTAATCAAAGTTTCGCACCACTGGAGATACTTTCTATGCGAAAAGTTAACTGACGCAAGTTTGGCAATCATATATGTATATTACGTAGAGTTTATTTGCATGCTCAGTATCATTTCAGTCTGCGCTGTATCCTAACGCTGTAAATACTCAATTAAATAAATTAATTTCATAATAATCATCGATCTGGGTCGGGTGACTGGTGGCGATTTTCGTATCGATAATTAGACGGTGCTATTTAACATGTAACATATGAGTCGCTCAGTAGCCAATGCGGTTAAGTCCATGCTTTTCGATATGTTTTGATTTTTGTGAATATTAGTAGAATGAAGTTTATTCTATTACAATTTACAGAAATCAGAAATTATCAAAAAAATTTAATTAACTGCATTGGCTTCTGAGCGACTCATGTTATATACCGCTCACTCTTTGGACATCGCACGAATGTGTGTGTATCTTTTTTCTTTCTTTTTGTTTTTTACTTTTCGGCTTTAATTGCTGTGGTCATTCAGCCTAAGACCTACTGATTTAGGTAGGCATCGAACCACCGAGGGTATGATATATTAAATATTAATTTACACTCGTAAAAAGAATTAAAAATATATTATTAATAAATTTATCGACCCAATTTTTCCTCAATAGTTTTACCTCCTTAGGAACCATTCTTATTCACCCCTATGGATCAGTTTTTGAAGTTCCATAACCTCAGTATTAAAATGCAACGCAACAATCATTATATCGTTCTGATTTCACTTATTATAAGTCGAGGCAATTTTATTTTATTGCCCTTTCTAATGAGCGATTAATAAGCTATAGGTCGACGAGCATTGGTAAACGAAAAGTCTATTAATAGGGTTACAGTAAATAAATTTCTTTATCGCTTCTTACATCTGGCAAAATGAGATGACTTTTTATTCATTACAGTATTATCATTGTTTTTCTGATAGGGAAGATTTATGAATAGCTTGATTTAGACTCTACGAATAGCACTTAAATCTAGGAACGCAGCAGTGGAAAAAGATTTATAAGTTCATACGTCTCGTAGGGTCTATCAGTGGCTTAGTAGTAATCGATATTAATTATTTATTGTTTTTTTAAATACTTCGTGAGATTCATATACCGTTATTTGTAGCTGACAATGAGATACGAAGTATAAGAGACGAGAAATGGGACTTCTTGTATTAAAATTTGTCAAATTGAAGTTAAAGGTGCAGCTTTATCAGTTGCTCAGCCGCATTATACGATTTTTCGGCAGGTTCCTTTCGTAATTATTCAAAATTCCACGTGGTAGTACTACCAATTATTTTCTACGGAATTTATAGCTAATTCAAAATGATCATATACTATGACACATGACATCGACGATAATAAAGAAAAACAAACAATATTCCTTGTCTATCGTCAGGCGACGCGTAAAAAGTGTAAAAAAATGGTCGAAAGTACCCAAAAATTATTTTTATCCTCATCATTTTGGACGTACACGGAATGAATAATAACAATCAAATCTCGCCTTCTGTCTGCCGGGATCGTTCAAAAACGTGAGTCACACCAACTAAAAACCCGTCCGAAGCTCGTTTATGCCGAGCAAAACGAGAAAGAAGCCTGTTCGGAGGAAATGAGAGATAAAAGGTGCTCCCCTGGGTTCCGTGCAGATTATGTACATCGGTGGACGACAAGTCCGGTAGACGTATCTGCATAGAACGTGAGTCACCGGTTCTAAAAGTAGGCATACCGAGATAAACAGACTGTTATAGGCAATAGTGAGATCGGCCTCTATCTTTTTTTCTCTGCGTTAAATGTCCTGCTGCGTATGTCGTTGGAAATATTCCTTCTTTTTCCATTTTAATCCAAATCCGATGCAAGGTTAGATGTTTTGTTGACCCGTGCGCTCCGCAATTAGCTGGCGTACAATGTTTCTTAGTTGTTTGTGAAAATTAATGCAGATTCAGCGGTAAGGGAATTTTTCCATTTTCTATTTTGCTTCCATTTTCATCCATATTTTCGCTGCTTTTTGTTCATCTGTATGCTCAACGATCGATTGCCCTGAAGCAACTGTGGAAAATTGAAAACATTTGGTTTGTAGGAATGCGGCGGTGGCGGTGCAGTTTTTTTATTACAAATATTTTGAATTCACGCAAACACGGGAGGAGGATTGCTGTTCTCATTTGTTTATTGAAATGTTTAGTTTTTCGTTTTATCGCCATTTCGGCGGTCAATGACTGGGTGGTCTGAAATGTCACCAAATGAAGCATGTTAGCAAAGGACTTACTATTTTTTAATGCAATATGTTCATATTTTTTTTTGATTTAACACTAGGACTATCGGCGTTATATCTATTACATTTTGATAAACTGAATAAGTACTTTGGAAAATAAGGAATCAAGGGGTGAAATAGATGACCAATTAAGTAATTTAGGTCTTCTAAGATCCAAGTGGAATATTTACCGCATGGCTCACCTATCAATTTGGAGAATTCTTCCAAAACATCGGGGACCAGTCGTTTTAACCGCCTTGGTGGTTCTGATACTAAACGTTTTAGTAATATAATATAAAAAGTAAAATACTAAAGATTTAGTATTAAAACTACCAAGGCAGTTAAAATGATCGGTTCTCGATTTTTCGCAAAAATTTTAATACTAATAGACTATGTTGCGCTGTTTGGGATTCTTCGACAGTGTTTTTCCAATACCCCCTGGAACTCAAACGGTTAATATATCACAGCCTCAGTGGTTCGGAACCCATCTAAAACAGTAGGTCCTAGGCAAAAGGCCCTTAGCAGTTAATCTCAGGAAATACAAAGGAAAGAAAAGTGAGAGGTCGAGTTTCTTTAAAAAGCGCGGGAAAAAGATGTCTTGTTTGTAAAATATATCGTCGATTCGTCCAACCGATAACCCGAATCTCCTGCAAACAGCAGACCCAAGTATTCCATGTAAATCTGTAGATTTCAAATTCTAATTTCTTCCCTGCCATAAGAAAATTTGTTCTCCAAAGTACACAACGTATCGCGGAGAAAGAGAAACACATCGGTGGCTTGGGTTACGTACGTATATCTTGAAGATTCGAGAGACGAGTGAAACTCTTTACTTACCATCTCGAACAGGAAATTACGTGAAAGTACATAACTTGTACGAGAGAAAAATGGACTGCTAGAAGTACATATTGGGTCAGATCTCGAAATTACGTAAACTCTTTCATGATACCCGATTCGGGAAGCACTTTTATATTATATAAGGGCAATCCTACGTTAATTGTAATGAATTATTGCGGTCACAACTTTCTCAGAACTGTGAATTACCAGTTTTAGTTAAAGACTGTAAATTACTTATGCGTCAAATAATCAGACATTACTCGCTTAGCTTATTTATTTGTTCCTCATTATTCATAAGCTGAATAATTGCCAATTCGTTATGTAATTAAAATTCTATAAACATCACAAACCAAATTATATTTCTGTACAAAAAAAATAATTTTTGCAATACGTTGAATTTGAAATTAACCCTTTTGCTTTAGAATAACGAGGGGCATTCGTTGTACAGAGAGCATATCAAAGAATTATTTTTTTTGTAGTTGTCAAAAAATATCATAGTAATATTACACGATAAAATTATTTGGATGGTGTCAGTTTTATTTGAAAATATATGACGTAGGAGAAACTCCCAGTAAATTTATATTTCAATAATTTCATGTTTAACTGCGGCATATATGCTTATAGAAAAAAAATTTAGGACATGGAATTAACCTCTGGTGTTTTAATGACGTGCTATGCACATCGCTGCTACCAATTAATTTATAGTGCAAGAAGTTATAAGAAGTATTTTATATACTCAACGAAATTTTTCGTCCAGCGACAGAACTGCATAACTTTCAGATAAATTATCGAAGTTTCTCGTGTAAAGTTTCTCGGTAAGATTAAACAAATTCCATTCAATCTGACTGAACTCTTTCAGGGAAAAATGTTTAATTTCAAACAGTATACTTTTTCGTGACAGAATAAAAATACCAGAGCGCTGCAAAGATAATAAAATCATAAAAGGTGGTATACGTTTGATACTACTAACTGTGAGCTTGAAAGCTTTAAACATAAGAAATCAGATTAGAGGTTCCGGATGAAAGAAGCTGCAAATAAATATTTCCCGAAAACCGCAATGTTACCAGTGCGAATTTAGAAACATGATTTTTATGTATCGGATAAAACTGTTGATAAATATAAGAACTTGCTCATTTGCTTTATTTTCAGTCTTTTTATTGCCTGATATCATGTCTGAAAGGGTGCTTCGCAATTTGTTTCGTTTCCTTGGCAGTATATACCCTAATGTCCTTCACCATTTACAGTCTTGTAGGCCATTATTGCGTATCTCGGATAGAATTACGCGTATATTTTGCGATACGTCGACACTGCGAGCAATAAGCGAATGTATTTTGTAATTTATGCGAAAGAAGTCTCGGTTGATTTCGAACGGACGCGTGCATCTTTCATGTGTTCCCCCCTTTTTTCTTTTTATTACGATTTTCATTGCGATCGTTCCAATTGCAGAAACTGTGTCCATATATATCGCGATGCTACTGCTATAAATTCACCAAGACAATACAAATGTTACGTTTTTATTCAACTTTTAATTTCTCCATTCAATTCGAACCGTAGATGTTTAGATTTTTTTGTGAGAGTTTTTGAAGTGGGTGATATAATTTTCTTGTCTAATAATTAGTTTTGTTTGCATATCAAAATTTGTATTCAGGTAATAAGTCTCACTGCTTCAAAGTAAATGCTATTACTTTGAAATTGTTCTTTATATTTTGTTTGCTATGAAATTTGATGATTATTAATAGTAAAAAATCAGAGTAGAAAAGATTTTCTAAGAAATTATCTGGGTGGACAAATTAATCGTACGCGTCACCATCAAATTATTTGCATGTTATCAGTTTTATATAAAAGTGTACGATATAGACGAAACCACTGACAAATTTTTATTTTGATAAGTTAATGCCAAAGTATGGCAAACAATATCACAAATAAATCGGAAGACGAGGGCTTGAAGAACGTTGGCCCTAATACATTAAAGAGGAGAGAAAAGAATGCGTAGAAAAAAATTTCGACAGCAATAACTGACAGCAAAAAAATGGAATAATCAATTTTTGCTTAGGCTGAAGGTAAATTTAAATCTCTTTATCAACGACTCAGAACAAAAGGCTAGATTGGCAATATCTTTGATGCAATATATTTAATTAAATGCCGTTATATGAAAAAAGAACAATTGTAATGGGTCACTGGCATCGTAAACTCGTTCAAACGTTAAATCAATTAGATTCCAATAGCATTACGAATTCATTTCAAATACTCCCATTATTTTTTCAATATCCATTTTCTCTAATTCTTGTTTTATGAAACTATTATTTTCCAATATTCTATAGCGGCGGTAAAGCAAAGTATTAACTCTTACTTTTTAAAATAAAAAAGTTTTAACGAACTTCATGATATTCCGTGACTCGACAAACTTTTTCAACGCATTTATTTAACGTGTTAGTTGCCAAGTAATTTCTACAAAAAAATTTTCTTGGAATAAACCAGGTGAAAAGTCGTGCAACAAAGTCTAATTACGTGAATTTGCCAGTTGTACGATTACCTATAATATTAGCTTCGTTTTTCATTCAGTTTATGCAATAAAATACTGGAATGTTGACTTGTTTTGCATTAAACCACGCAAAAAACAGTGGTGACTGTTACATAAAAATTTGCTTGTTGTTGTTTTGTATTCCGGCTTTGACGGTTATGGTCATTTCACTAGATCCTACAGTTCACATGAGCTCTAAACCACGTGACGGCTATGGTATGCTTTTCACATAGGAAAAATTTTAAATTTCCCAGAAGTGACAAGGAATTTGAACTCTGACCCACTGAATGTCTAAACCTCTATCTTCTTACGCATTGTAGCCTTATTTATTTGTTTGCCTTTATACTTTAGGTCTTACCAGTTTCAAGCAGTTACCGAATCATTAAGACTATGGAATTATTAGGTGTTGGCAGTCCGCTTTCATACTTAATTTGAGCATAAATGAACTAAGTATATGGAAATATTTGGCATTCACTGTTCAACGACATACAGCAGCGATATACGTATGCGACCCAATAAAAGATCATAAGCTTATAAATCTATTGAAATTGCAGCAAAAAATACGATTCATAATTTCACAGATTATTCGTTGGTGTTTGTGTGTGTTATCTGTGGCCTACAAAAACTGATTTTCTTCCAATGTGGCCCAGAGAAGCTAAAAGGTTGGAGAGACCTCATGCAAAGTCCTGTAACACTTTCAAAACGTAGAGTATTGTACGAATTAAGGTAATTATAGATTTCGTTAGGGAAAATCAACTTTGTCAGTCGTAAAATTAACTTTGATTACCTTTGGGAAATATTTTCTAAATTGTTATTTAATGTATCATAGCCCTGATAGTTCGGAACTCGCCTAAAATAGCAGGTCTCTGGTGGAATGTCGTTAGCAGTTGATCCTAAAGAAATACAAAACAAAAAAATTAATTTTAACAAGAAATGTTTGATTTCACGTCTGGATTCTTTAACACTCCACCGTGCGCGCGATAAATCAAGATTCTTTTGTTTGACGCCGGTGGAATTCGTGTAGATCTCTTAGCTTGTCACCGGCCCTTTACGAATTTGTCGAGAAATCATAAAACGTCACGTTTTACTAATCACAATAAGTTATAATTCTGTCCCGCAATTTTCACTAAATTTCGACGGTATGCAGCGTATTGCAGCCTGTACAGAATACAAGTCGTGTTGCATTTATCCAGCCAAACTTTGGCGCACTTATCCAGCTTTTACTGTATTCGGTTGAGACAAGCGCTATCGCGCTGCTCGGGTTTTTTCGACCGTGTTCTTTTAAAAGCCTCTGGGTCTCAAACGGTTAACTCAGATAGTGTTGGAATTCAGGTCGGCGAATCATTTGTAGTATTGTATATGAAATTGCCTGAATCTATTTAAGTATAACAAATACCACATCTCCTGTGAATATTACCTGCGTAACTATATAAATATCATTAAGGACAAATTCTTCGAAGATGACGGGAGTTTGAATTTGCCACCATTAGGTAGGAGTCTCATATAAAGTTCGCACCTTAAGGAGCATAGTGCGTAGCTAACGTTACATCCTGTTGACACATTGCAGACCAAAAGTTTTATAGGTAACCATACTCAGCGATCACCCATGTTCTCGAATCAAACATCATCAAATTGCTTGTGGTTTACTCATAACATCAAATAAACACAGCATTAAATATTATCACGTTGAATGCGACTCGTATTTCTCTAGTGTCATCATTACTAGTGTAGGATTCAGACGGTAGGGAAAACCAAAGCATTCACACAAATAAATCACTGAATTATATATTAGGAAAAAATATTAGCACGTGTCGCTACAGGATTCTCTCTCGTCTCTTTCGACAGCCCCGACAGCGCCGCGTAGCGGGCCATCTCTTTTCACACATCATACGACATACACACATACAAACATACATACACACCCAGTTATAATGCTGGAACGGTAAGAAGGCAGCTGAGGGGTAATTTGCTCTGATTCGCCCAACGGATAGGGACATCCCTCTCCCTCACGCATTTTCGATTTTGACGCGCTATTGGCAAGAGAGACCTGCACATTCGTTGCGTCGTCATGTGAACGACGAAAGTAGTGTTTTATTTTCGGTTGTCATTCGTCGATCTCAGGTTTCCAGGACCAACATGGCGGGGATAGGCGGTGCGAGAGCAATCTCCCCTTCCGTCTCAGCTGCCAACTACCATTCCACCACTTTACATACGGTAGCACTATACGTCACTAAACACTATAACTTCACTAGTGAAGGGCAACTTTTTCTATTAAAATCCCATCTTTATAGACTAAAAACGTTAAAGGCAAAAATAGTTATACAGAGGAAAACCTTACTTTTTAACGCCAATATGTAGCTATTTAATACATTAGCAAATTCGCAAATATTTTTATTCAAATGTTTTAAGTTTTATTGAATTCAATAGCGCCAGTCACCGTTGACCCCCATGGTATTCAATGTGCTAATATGAGTAAATATTTTTAAATTCTATGCAGTTTAAAAAACATTTTTTCATCGTTATTTGATACTTATACCCGCAAACTTTTTTCTAATGTTGCTTGTTAAGTGTTGCACATGTTATTTTGCAAAGAGCGGCGATCGCGTCGCCACTCGTGGTTTTCTCAAATCAGAAGGGGCCGGATATGAATGGTGTGAAAATCTCATAGAATTTTGCAATAATAATTATATACTATGTTGATTGATAACTAAACAAAACTAATTAATTAATGAATCCTAGAACACTCGAGCAATTGTGCTCTCGAATATGGCAAGTAACTCGGACTCTCGTGGTCATGTTTGACTATAAGCTGTTGACCGACTGAACTAAAACCGAATCCTTATCTTCGTCTAAATGGCGGGGACCGCGTTTCAGTTGTTCTAACAATAACACGACGTTCGTCGCGACGAAATCGAAAAAAACCCTTTCCACCTTGCGATACGAAACGACGTTCTAAGAAGAAGCTAATTCCAAGTCGCAACATTTCTCACTTTCTCTATTATTCTTTGATAACGGAAAGGTCATACTACTCCGTCTAAGTTACCCACAGGGTGAGTCTTGGGCAATCGGGTTAGATTTTGCACGATACACATGTTGACTAATTTGTTTCGATTGTGAACACGTTGAATGCCACTGGTATTTCGTTAATTTCTTCGTTTCTACTGAAGCGAAACTTTTTCTATGAAAATCACATCTTCACAAAGCAGAAACGTTAAAGACAAAAAGAGTTATATAGACAGCAGGACTTTACCTTTTTGAGACCAACTCATAAGCATTGACTGAATTAACAAATTCGTAGATATTACAATTTAAAAGTCATACGAAACTTCTAATTTATTATTAACATAACAGCTAATTTATTGATGACATATTTGAGGTTGTTCTGATGAACATATTCGTTTTATATTTGGCTCTATATTAGAAAGGGCTACCCGAAGTTCATTTCGACTCAGAGAAATTGCATATTGGCAAAAATTTAGAGTAATATTTGACTTAAAGAAATTTCTAACTAATGTGGTGGTTTTAAATTTTTTTTATTCTCAAGAAAATCATCGCGGCACATTAGTGTGCCATGGCATAGCGAGCGTGGAGCACTGCTCTAGAGCAGCGTTTCTCAAATTTGTTCGATCGGGGATCAATACTTATAAAACTTTTACGCGGCCCTCTTTTATGCAAAAAAACCTAACTGCTTTTTTTTTTTTTTTTTAATTTTTTCGACGGTTCGGTACTGGACCGCGGACCACAGTTTGGGAACCGCAGCTCCAGAAGACCGCGGACCCTAGTTTGAGAACCACTACTGTATACGATATGGTTCTATATTCCTCAATAACATAATCCTAGCACACAAAAACAGCTCCACGCGCCCCGAATAATCGCAAGTTCCTCGGACAGCCATTTATAGTGAAAAGATATCTGAGAACTCGGCAAATTGTGGTAAATGTAGCCATACGGAGAGTCTCTCCTTGACTGGGTGAATTAAAGCAGGTGCTGGACGAATGATACGTATATGTATTGCTAAAATAGACGAGTGTCTACGTGCTCGTCGATCATGTGTGAAATTGTACTGTTACCGCGTGTTTTAATGGGACGTGCAGACGACGACACTAACGGTATCGATAATTGCGACAATAATCTCTTGCAATACGGCTGCACGTGCATATTATTCAGCATGCAATGTACACAACATTCTACCGTGATTATTGTGTTCGGAATTTTTTTTTAGCGACAACATTGCACCGAGTCAAATGGGAATTATTATGTCTTGACAATGTCCGCTAGAGATAATTTTTCAATTTTTTTTTCCTAGGCGAAGGTAACTGTATAATATTTCCAAGTAGTTTTACTTGTAAGAATGCTGATACAACGGAAAAAATGATTTCCTTTTTTAATTTGTCATTAACTGTACCGATTTTTCAAAATGTTATAAATTTTATTTCCATTCAAAAATCCCGTCGGCAGTGGCATCGCGATTTACAAATTCATTGGTATCAAATTATTTGTAATAATTCTTTGATCTCAAACACTCGTTAATTTTCCATAATCTGCACTTTCTATGAATTTACAATTTTTTAAATAAAAGCTGCAATAGTAGCTTATAAAATTTAGAAAGTGATGTTGAATAAGCATAATCTCCGAGTACATTAAATTACTCATGAAATAAAATTGAAAAGGAAATGGATGATTACTAAATTTCTTGTTAAGAGCAAGAAGAACGGATGCTTACACTAATTTGGCAACTTTATTCTATTCTCGAACACCGGAGCACATCTGAAGAGCATAATAAATGTGTTTACTACAATCTAACGATCATTTATATTGTCATTAGATTCTGGAATCTTGCTTAACGTGAATACAACGTAATTCCAGAAATTTCGGTATCGAAGTTCGTACTGTTATCCATGTACATAGCTATAGCATACAAGAATAAAAATGACATACGTACACATAAACAGAACCGTTAACTTTGAGTTTGTAAAGAAATATTATTTCTTTCATATCTTAGCCTTACCAAATTTAAACAAAATATTCTGATTCTCAGTTTTCCGCAAGATACGGTATAAATATATAATGATCTTTAAATTTTTTTGCGTTAAATCTGTGTAATGTCTTTTTTTTCATTTTATCCTGATATAACAGCATTCTACTGATTCGACATATTCCCATCATATGACATACATTTTCACCAAAAAATACTCAGCTACTCTATTGATCAAATAACATTACACTTTCGAATTTCCTCACGACCTTTGCTTCGCAGCTGAAATTCAATCTCGTAGTGATTCCTTCCCACGACAATTTTCGATACAATTTAGTTGCACATTTTCTTCGTTAACGTTACTACAAAGTTTTAATTCTATGTCGGCATTCGGCATAGTGGAACGTTTGCAGCACGTTTGATTATCTCACTGAACATTTCTTTCCCTTATCCTTTGAATCGAAAAGTGCCCCGGGAAAAACTTTCTCAGTTACGTTGAGCAAACATGTTTTGATGAAGTAAGAGACTTTCGTGTCGTACATTCCCTGCAACTGCATTGCACGATTCTTTGTATTATACCTTCCGCTGGCGAACTGAATCTTTTAAGATAATTAATCACTTTTGCCACGTTTCTTTGCTGAGACTCGTTAGATATGATTTACTTAGCTTGCTTTTTATTATTTCGAATTTTCTCAATCGCTGACCTGTTCAATGTGACGATTGGAAGTTATTAATGTTCCACATTAATGGCGAAGATATTCTGATACCTTTAAGACTTTTTTATCTTATTAAATCGAAGTTTATATAATTGAAGTATAGAAATATTCTTTGCTGCACATATGCAATGTAAAAAAGAAATCTGATAATATTTCAGACGGAATTACGAAAGATTAAAGTTTCTCTGCGGAGCAGAAACTTAATTTCCTGTATCTTTTTCTCTGTCTATGATTGTCTAATCAATTAATTTTTCATTGGTTACATATCAACGAAATTAGTTGTGAAATCCCTAATATTTGTTGCCTTCACTAATTTCATTCGCCAACAAAAACTTTAATACCTTCTGTAATACAGAAATTGCAAAATTATCTTTATTAACTGCGAAAGGATGCAGCATAACATTATCAAAGGCTGTTACGGATGCACGCCTCACGAGTTATACCTGCTCGTGTTTTCTAGACGACACCTCTGGAGTGAGCGTATATTTTATTAGGCTCACTCGAATTAAACCACGCACGGAGGAATTGTAAATTGTAGAAGAATTGAATGAAGGCCAACTTGCCTTACTCTAGTGACTTTGTTACACTTTATACAGTGGATGGATAGAACACTCACTTCTATCCGGTTCGAAGGATCAATGTCCCGAGCGATATGATTTAACCCTTAACGAATGAGCACATATTTCTAGGAGAATGACCAGTAGATCGACGGAATTTTACTAAATGAATTGCTTTATTACTAGAGCGAGAAAAAGTTAATAATTAATATCGCTTTTATTGAATTTTATGGAAATTCTCAGTAATAATAGGAAGGATATGAACAGATACGTCCATACAAAAAGATACTGAAATGAAATTTACAGAAAAATAATGGGGGTTGAAATAAACGAATAGATGTATATATGCAATGTATAAATTTGTATACATCTATAAATTCATTTTTTATAGATTACAATGTATTTATGTAAAGTAGCAAATGTAAGTAAAAAAGTAAACAATCATATATATTTTTTGGGTGTGTATATATATATCACGTCATGCCGCCCGTATGGCGGCATTCGATTTTCTTGGAAATTTATAATGTCGCGAATATGGCGGCATTCGTTCTCTAAGGGTTAATATTGAAGAATAAGAATACGTTCGGATCTTACAATTACATTCGCGGACGGAGCTTTTATCGAGAGCGCTAGATGTTGTTCGGTTCGATATTTTGCGAAGACTCATTTGTTTGAATCGCGTAAAAACGCGCTTCCGTCAGGATTTGGCGGGGCGGTCGCTGTTGCGAAGCGGAAAGGTTGCTGATTCGGAGACTCTTTAGGTAACGAATATTAATTTTTCTATTGGCGGGCAAAGAAATCGTCCTTTGCCCATTGGTGGAGAGTCTCCCTTGCCGATCGGCAGAACCGGAAAAACTCAGCTCGCGTGGGGGAAAAGTCCCCGGTCAATACTTCCTGCAGGACAGGATTTTTCCTGAAGAAGTATTGACGACAATAGGCCCATGAAGCGCATTGATTTTAAAGTCATAAATGAACTACAATGCGCGACTGTTAGTTTTTATCGATTAAATTGTTTGCAGTCTTCAAGGTTGATGGAGAAAATTGAAAAAGGGTAACAGCGTTAGAAATTTCTAGAACTTGTACAAAAAAACTTTGAGCAAGTCATTTTTACCATCTTGGTAGATCTAATGTTAACACATTGCTGATCGCTCACAAGTTAACTCGTGTTTTCATGCCCAAACGTTGTTGACCGGTTACGAGATAACTCGTGTTTGCACTTCTATTAACTATTTCAATTTTACCACAGCAAAAAGAGTACTAAAACATATAATATGTTTCAAGTATAACATATAGCAGATATGTATAAAGTTTCTTTAATAAAATATACTGTAGTTTATTTAGATTCTTTCAATTTCATACTCAATTAGGGAAGAAATAGCCGGTGACACGAGTTAACTTCTACGTAAAATTGCCGGTCAACAATGTGTTAATAGACTTCGTACAGATATAAAGTGTTCAGATAGTCAATAATTAATGTGTAAATTATTTTCAAAGTCTACAGAACTGTTCTAAAATACCATACTTTAACTTTTCCTCTATAACGAACAATTACTCTCAACTTGCTCGCTTATTATCTCGTGCCATTAAATTCAACACTGGTTAAAAAATAACTAGTAACGAGTAAAATTCTCATTTTACCAGGTCCCAAAAGACCAAAGTTATCGGTTGCTGCGATCAGAGCGTATCCATTCGTTAGTGAAGCCGGTCGTAACTTGGCCATTATGTATCTCCATGGAATCATTTTGTTGTACAACAAACATCCGTTGTAGAGAGTCCTACTTTTCTAATTACTTTGCTGGCCCGTTCGTTAGTAATTTGCCATCGTGCTCACGCGTTTCGGCGGCGGGAATCACGAACGAAATTTATGGCGCTTTGAAATTTGATTTACGCTATTCTATACCACAACAACCTAACGGGTTATGCCCCTGTAACGCAAGTTTATTATTCGACCTGTTCGTATATACCACCGTTGGTTCTGGTATTCATCGCTTACCTCGGAATATCTCTCTCATCCTATCTTCGATGCGTCGCACAATGCAGGGACAAACACAATCCAAAAAGTGCAGTCTGAAATTCAGAGTCAATTGTATCGTAAAATGGCAGTGAAACGTAAATTTTTAATACTACCTACAGCATTTATGGAATTTTGAAATTTGTAGTGAACAAGTACATTTGAAGTCTTGTGCATTTATCTAAGCTGGTTTGAGGATATTTACACTCCGCGACAAAATGATAGGACATCCCTGAATTTTCCGTATTTCTCAAATTCGGTAATATTTGCAAACATTTGGTATATACAGTAAAACCTCTTTTTGTGCGGTGGACAGGGACCGCATAAAAAAAGTCTCGGTTAGAAAATACATCAATTATTTACGAAATAGATGAGAAAATGCTTTCAAACAAATTAAATTAGACGTGGAAATATTTTAAAAACATTAAAATTTTCATTGTATACATGGAGAAGCTTTCAAAATGCACATTAAATAATTCACTGCTACTCGTCGTAATCCAAAACGCGCATCTTCTTGTGATGAATTGGTTCAAAACAAATGAACAGAGCGTCGCGAAGTGCACATACATTGTCGTCAAGGAGTCCACGTAGTCAGGGTTCGTCCACAACATGTATATATACACTGATAGGAAACATTAAACTGGCGCCAACACCGCTGAGATTCATATACCGCATAAAAAAAATCGCACGAAAAAAATGGCACAAAACAAATCGCACAAAAATAAAATCGCATAAAAAAGGGCCGCACAAAAAGAGGTTTCACTGTACATCTATAAATAGTACCCTCTCCAAGCGACGAATTGGCTCTGCTTTCTTATCAATACAACTTCACACCACCGCTATCGGTCCCTCATTCAGCCGCCGAAATCCACATCGTTGTATTTCAACAGTTATAGTTCGCAAAAACAGAGAAGTCCTCTGGCCTATGATTTGTTCTGATTCGCCTGACGAATAAAGACATCCCTCGTTCTGACGTCATTTTCCATTCTAACGCGTTATTGGCCGAAAGAGTCGCACATTCGTTAAGTCGCCATGTGAACGACGAAAGAAGTGTTCTGTTTTCGATTGTAGAATTACGTTTTTATAATATTGACTATTTGTCCATACTTTATATATCGAAACTGTAAGAAGTCTGACTTTAAAAAAAAAAATTCAGCAAGTACTTCTGCGATTTTTTGTGAAACTCAAGGAATAATAATCTTTATGAGTATTTTGGGTAGGACCTACCGTTTTGCATAGGTGTTGATTCACTGACAATGTTCAGATACGTGCTGACACATTCGCGAAATGCATATTTTCAGGATAGTGTATTCTTTTTTCTTTCGTATTGTTTCGGCTCAAACTGCTAAATTCATTTGACCTAGGACCCACTGTTTTACGACGGCTATGAATCATCGACGCTATGATATATTAGGGTGTTCCATAAAGTTGTTTCCCTTTTTTTATACGAAATGAATACACGATATTTGTTGTTTAAGGGTGATTTATTGCGTTATACATGTACTGAGATAGAGCACATCACCTTATTCCATTTCTCAGGAAGCCTCATTACTCTGTCTTTCCACAATTGTTGGGGCTTACTTGCAAAATATTCCTCGAGGTGCATTTTTATTTCGCTTACGAATTAGAACCGTTTAGGGGGGAGAGAATTTGTTAATGATAGGAATAAGTAATAGTGGGATGGAGCAAGATCTGGGGAGTACGGAGGATGCGGTAGAACGGCCCAATCAAACATGTAACAGCTTTTCTCTTACAGCCATTGCAACATACGGGTTTCCGTTGTTGTAATGAAGGGCGACGCCTCGTCGGTTCGTCAACTCTGGTCGTTTTTTGCTGGACGACTTTCAATTTATCAAGCTGATTGCAGTATTTGGGAGAATTGATGGTTTTGTCTTGAGGAAGGACCTCGTAGTTGACTACACCTTTCCAGTCCGACCAAATGGACAAAAGAACTTTCTTTGGGTGAAGTCCAGGCTTTGCGACAGTTGAAGGTCTTTTGTCCTCAGAGCAAGTGCGTTTTCGATATACATTTTGATACAAAATCCAAGTCTCGTTTCCAGTGACAAGCCTCTTTAACCCATTTGCATCATACGGAAAAGTGGAAAATTCGTTCATATCACCAAATTATTGTTGATTGTATTTAAATGAAAATGTTACAAAATATGAAAGATAAGAACAATATTGCATAAATAAAGAATTTTAAAGAATTTTTATTTCATTATAGATTGATAATAATAAAAAAAATGTAATCTAATTATTTTGCACAACATGATAAGACTTGAATGGTGAATGCATAATGCCACATCGCAATTATCACATTGATAAAATGTATCTTTTCTTTTTTTCCTGATAAACAAACTACACAACGTTTGCGAGCTTTCTTCGATGAAGTCGTTTCGATAGGGGTTAGAAAATATTGACCGGTAAATCTTCGTGGTAATGATGGACATGGCATAAATGTTCTTTTTTTGTGGTGTCTTTATTTTTGGTATATTTTTTTTCAAGTATTTCTTCCGCTAATTTTTGCTTGAAAACGTGAAATGCTCTGTCCTTATAAATAGTTTTGAAAACAACATAACTATTCAAAAGAATCATGTCGAGACAATAAAAAAACTCCTTTTTATACAGCTTCTGATAACGTCGCGGTATTTTTTTTTACTTTTTTGTGTTATTTTACCCTGAAACTATTACCGATCACCACTTTTCATCGACTGCGCGCCCAATATGCACGGGTACAATATGCGCTTTGGTGATAAGTGCCTAAGTGATATGCGCGCACATATGTGCTCTGGTGATAGTGGCCAGGGAAAATACGCACATATATGTGCTTATGATGCAATTGTGTAGAAAAATTGTGTAGACTGTGTAGAAAAAAAGGCTTAACACTAAACGTACCGAGTCAGTCAAAATGACCGGCTCCCAATTTTTTCTAAAAATGATCTAAATTGATAGAGGAGACACGAAGCAAATATTCCACTTCTATCTTATAAAATCTAAATTAATTAATTAATCATCTTTTTCATCTCTTGATTTCTCGTTTTCCAAAGTACTTGCTCAGTATATCTAAATTTTAGTAAATATAACGTCGGTAGGTTTAGTGTTAAAAGAGACTGTGTCACCAACGAAATATACTTTACAAGAGCTCTGAGACAATTGAAACTGATGCCATAGACGGCTAATAGATAAGCCTGCATGTTTATATAAAATAGCCAGCCGAAGTCATTCCTAGCGTGGTGTAAAAGAAACTTATTAGACACCCTAATACAAGCACATAAGTTTTTCCTTATTAGAAGAGTAAATTCCTGCTTCATAAAATGAAAAAAATTAGTTTCTAAATTATCACCTTTCCCGGATACTTAATTTAAATAGGTTCTCAACTCCCCAACTTTTCTCTAACAATAAGATTCAAAGAACTCAGTATTAGAAAAATCTCTTAAAAATGATTTCCCATAAGGAGACTGTTTATTCCAGACTCCCGATGTTATTCCTCTGTAGAGAATCATCATTCTCGCAACTCGGTCACGAATCACGAAACACCCAGTGTTTCTGACGTTGCATTTTTCTCGGCGCTCGTCCGAGCATATACGATTACACGGCCCTGGATAGCCCTGAGTTCGGACAGGTAGTCTTTAACTCTGCTCATGCTTCGGAGATTCGGCCGATCGGTTTGCTTTGAGCTTAGGCTCCCCCCGCTCTCTCTCTCACTCTCTCTCTCTCTCTCTCTCTCTCTCTCTCTCTCTCTCTCTCTCTCTTCCTCTCTCGTATCCACGTGGAAGGAGGAATCGCGTGACCACCTACCTGCTAACATCAAATTACATTCCTGGAAGGAGAAGCTGCCGTTCCCACCGACGTTTTCGACCCCTTGCAATAATTTCGGCCCTCGGGATCGTTCCTCTTGCCTTTTCGGCCCGAGCGAGCTCTCGAGAGCCTCTCGTTTACCGCCGAGAAAATCTCGCCGTATTACCTTCGGCTCGCTTATTGCGGATTTTCCTACCTCCTGCCAGCACAGGAAATTAGCTTCGAATCGTGCTTACGAGCCCTTAGCAATTTTTCGACGGCTGTCCCGACACGACCGTTGCAAATTGCGCTCTCTGCGAATCGACCTTCCTTTCGGTGGAATATTCGACCGAGGATTTTCGTTAGGGCGTTTTTTCTTCTTTTCTTAAACAAGTCTTTAATTGGGGGTGATTTATTGTTCGCTTTTCACACTGGGTGTGGTAATGCCACTAAATGGGAACGGTGCTTTTTCATTTGATGTCTCTTATCAGTTAAAAGAAGTTAGTAACCATTTTATCTTGTGATTTCTTTTCTTGTTGCATATTCCGTAATCTGAATTTCTTGAAAAATTTATGACGTTCCTAGTGCTGCTGCATCTTCACTGTTATGCCCACCTTGCTAAATGTTAGCAGTTATATTGTTCAATTTTCTTTCCTTCGTTGTTCCTTTTCTTTAAACATATTTATTTATTACGTCTAAACATACCGAATTAATCTCGGCAGTTCTAACGTTAACATAACTATTTCAAATATTTTCCCTCTTTGTACAATGCACCCCTATCGTCGGTGGTTGCAAGAAAAACATTCAGATCATTTATTTCTATCGACATTTGTATTTGCACAGCCAAAGTGGATAATTGGAATTGGCAATGAATACCACCATAGTCAGTGATGTACGTGTAATACAAATAGACGTGTAATCCTTGTACGCAATCGCATGAATCCACAGTGTTCTAAACCATAAATAACAAGACCATAAAAGATCTAGAAAGATAAGCATGGTCCCATTGTTATTGATTGTTCAATAATGCCACCCCACCTTATACACTATTCTGCAAAATTTCAGAACGCTACTCTCTTCTATTTAAAGGTAATATGGGGATAAAATACTTTAACTTTATCATCCTTTTTCTCCGAGACTACACAAGACATTGAAATGAAATCAAAACCAAAAAATTCCCACTGATTAGTTGTATTTCACAAATATTTTTGTTGAATTTTTAAGACACTTATTAAGGGTGGAAAAACAGTAATGTACAGCGTTTAGTTGAAAATACTAAAAGTTATATAGTTTCATTCCATTGAACCGGTCTATTTCCAACTATATTTCACTCATTGACCCCTGCAACATAACTAAAATAAGTGCTGCACAGATCGCACAAGTTCTCTTTTCAGATTAAACGTAGAAATCGGCAGGAGTAAATATACACAAAAGAAACGATAAATTTTAACCCCTTGGCATACAAATTAAATGGAACTTGATGCAACCGAAAAATACTATTTAATTTCGCTCAACTGAACAGTTACGTGAAAGCTGAGAAAGAGTACATTTTATTTTGAAATTTGGATTTTTATTAATCAGATTGGTGTTAACAAAGAACATCTGAATAACATTAAAAAATAACAATTTAATAGTTCTTTACAGTATGGAATATTCCGAAACATTTTGGAACATGTAAAGGAACTAAACATTTTTTGCACTGCCATGTTGTTTCACTTCTTATGTTGTTTTTTACGCACACGCGGCATCTCTTTGTAGGTAATTTCTTTTTATCAGTGAGGGAATATGTGCCCAATGTTTGGCCTGTAGCCGAGTCGGGCATTCGTTTTGCGAGACTCCTGCTAAACTGAATGTTACTTTCAGTGTGCTTCTTCTTATATGTTTGATGCTTTTTTGTTCTTGGAGTTGAGAAAGTGGTAGCGTTGGCCATCTCGAACGTTATAAACAAACGAGAATCGACGCACGAGTGAAGCAATTATGTAACCTAATTGTAAACGGCAAGGCGTCCGCCGAAAAAAGCGCTTGACGAATCAGACTCGTCAATGTCTACAGTGGCTCATGAAATGAATGACGAGTCAGATTCGTCATTGTATGTCAAGAGGTTACGCAGTACTATTAGGGTAAAGGCACCAGTAGTTGACATGGAATCAGTAGTTGATCATTTTTCGGGAAAACGTGAAAAATAAGATTTTCAAAAGTAATAAACTTTCGATAAAGGAGCGATAGATGTGCTGTTGCATTTACCGCCCCAACTCCGAAACGCCTCTACCTGAATTCAATTGTTTATTGTAGCAACAAAGGATTCATGTCATTGATGTTAGTTGTATGCCTCCGTATTGCAATTTCCTTACCGTTGTGCTTAACCGTTTGAGTGCTGAAGAATTTTCTTATATGTATGCTAAAAGTGCGGACTGAAATGCGCAGTTATTTTTTTTGGAAAATAATAGAAACGGTTATAATTAACTCTAATTATTACATAAAAAGTAATTTTTACCAACCATAATATTTTTTATTCTCTCTTATTACAAGAGTGTATCGCTGCACAAATTCCATGAATTCCTTTTTCATATATAGCGCAAATTAAGTTGGATCGTTTAATTATATTATCATTTTTTTACTGCATACCTCACACTGTCGCAAGTCGTCTTATCCTGCTTTCAATTAATGCGAAAATTATATCGTAGTAATGTACAGCAACACAATCGCGCTTCTACGCATTTTTGGCACAAGACAAGAGAAGCGCGATAGCGCTTCGCCGCAATCAAACGGTTAATAAAGTGTTGGCTATTATTTACGCAGAAAATTTATTCTTAACTGGTCAACTATTGGTGCTTTTATCTTACATCTCATAGACTCCTTGCGTATCGTTTATTCATCATTTGACGTTTACATGCAATTCGCAAGGCCGTTACTTCAGTGGGCTTCGATTTTTGGATACGATAGCTCTAATTCGGCGACATGCAAACGCCAAAGGGTTACAAGACTGCTCGGCAGCCTTGCAACTTCTCTAATGAGAAGCCGCAACATGTGAAGCAACGATTTTCACGAAACTTGCGATGTGCATATATGTCAGATATCGGTAGATGTTTGAGTGTTGGCGTTTGCATGAACTTTGCAAACGTGCCTCTGACATTTCGCACCTGCTGTTACAACTTAACCGTGGAATATATGTGAAAGATGGATCATAACTGACCTAGTATCGGTTGGATGAAAATTACGCAATATCGCGACAGACCTGTTACTGTACAGGCTAAAATGATGGGCCAGGAACAAGGCACTTGGGACGGAAGGGGAGATTGCTCTCACACCGCCTATCCCCGCCATGTCGGTCCCGGAAACCTCTGATCGACGAATGACAACCGAAAATAAAACACTCCTTCCGTCGTTCACAGGACGACGCAACGAATGTGCGGATTTCTCTTGCCAATAGCGCGTCAAAATCGAAAACGCGTGAGGGAGAGGGATGTCCCTATCCGTCGGGCGAATCACAGAAAATTACCCCTCAAGTGCCTTATTTCTGGTCCTTCAGTATATGTCACCGGTGGGGATAGACAAAGTGGCACATTTTAGGCAAAGGCGAAATTTCTGTTGTCGTCACCTGTGGAGCATTTTTCCATGCATGATAAATGTATCGTAATTTTGATGGCTCAGAGTTGGAAATGAATGTTCCAAAAGTAAGTCATGATAGCTACAGACTCTCGACTAGTCGGCCTATATTGTTAAGTTTTAAATAGCGCAGCGAGTGAAGGATTGTATCAAACAACGGTTCTTTATATTATCCAGATTGCACAGATTTATTCTGATTTATTACAGAGACTTCTACGCACGTTTCCATTGCTCATTGTACTATACAGGAAGTAGATAAAGTTAACCGTTTTAGTGCCACGCAGCGCGATCGCGCTGTTTGCGTACTGCGGTGAACTGTATCGCGATGTTTGGTCACGATCGTCAATTCGCAACGCGCTTGGTCCGTAATTACTATTTTTTTTTCAAATAATCGTAAACCACCTGCATAAATAAGCTTTTTTTTATTGAATTTACTTATATACGAAAAAAAGAGCAGCGTAATTGCGTCGATCAACATTTCTTGCAAATAAATGAACGAAGCGCTATCGCGCTGCATGGCACAATCCGACACGGATTCTTATAAAACCCTGGCACTAAAACGGTTAAGTAGATGGCTCCACGTTGGACGCGAGGATATAAAATGTTAGCATTCTAACACAGGCATTCTTCCATATTAATGTTGACAATGCCTAGATTCTCGACGAGTCTTGTATGTGTAGGCTTGCGCAGATTTTGCGTCAGTCCATCCGCCTGCATGTCTTGACTTTTCATATATTGAACATCGACGTCTTCTTTTTCATATATTCCGCGAGTATAGTGACAACGAATATCGATATGTTTCATACTCGCATGGTGAACAGGGTTCTTTAACAACTTCTGCGCACCCTGATTGTCGCAGTAAACCAAAGTCCCTTGATTATCTATCAGGCCTACTTCTTTGAATAAATCTGTGCAATCTGGATAATGTCAAGAACCGTTGTTTGCTACAATCCTTCATTCGCTACGCTATTTAAAACCTAACATGTTATGGGCCCAGGGGTTTAATTGTATCAAATAATATTAAAGTAACAAGAATACCACGTGTACGCGATTGAGCTAACCAATAAAGTGTTCGTAAATCGCAGATTATTAACCATGAGCCTAAATAGTCAAATTGATAAACTAACAAAAGAGAACTATGATACGCGGAGAGAACAAGTATAGGCAATCATTAACTCGCTACGCTTCGACATACAAACCATCCTTCAATGCATATTGGGAATCGCTTTAAAATACAGGTAACCCTGCTATAACACGGTAGATAGGTTCCTAGAAAATGCCGTGTTGTGTGAAACCGTGTTGTATGAGACCCAGATCCAGTACAAAAAGGGGGGTTACGTTTCAAAAACTTATTAAAAACAAATATTTTTTTTACTTCTACATAAACAATTTAATTTTTATTAAAAATATAAATGTATGTACAACACAAAACAAAAAACAACAAAAAATATTATTCTAATTTAACGCAACTTTAATTTAATAAATTTCTTCGTCGTCATTGCTAAGTATAATCAACCGAGAACGTTTTTTCGGTCGAATGATATCGCCTTCACTTTCAGAACTTTTTCTTCATGTAAAGTTCTTGCATCTTCTTCCCTCTTAAAAAAATTTGTAATTTTACTTTGCTTGCTGGTTCTTACCAGGTCATTGCAAATTTCTCGGTATGGAGCTAGACAGTTTTGCAGCTCCTCGATTTCCTTATCGTGTTAGAGCGAAACCGTGTTGTAGGAAGGTTCCCACAATTTATGAACCGTGTTATAGCGAAACCGTGTTATAAGATGCCGTGTTGTAGGAGGGCTACCTGTATATTATACCGTAGGCGTTTATAAGAAACAAAATTTTGATTTTTTTGCAAAAAATATGTTCCTCAGTGCCTACCAATTCATATAAATTAAAAATTATTATAATATATTGCTTATTTTAAAGGTTGTACTAATAATGTGACACAAGTCCTTCTAAAACTTTTTCGCGGCAAAGTGCCGTCGAGTTGCTGGCAGCTAACGCCCGAGAAGGCGCCGAGTGCAAAGGGTTAACGATGTCCGAACTGTCAACTTTTCACTTCCCATCGTTACTTTCTTTCATAGAGGTGTATCAGCAAACGCGTTAACCTCTTAGGCACGGCGGAACTTTACGCGGGGCTGTTTCTCGGTACGGCAGAGTTCAACGCGAATTACGTGTAAATGATACGGCACTGCAATGTGTGACGGATAATGCTGTTCTTTACACGAGTACATTGGAATGAAGTGTTTGATGATTAAATTATAATTTTTCATTAGTGTTTATAAAAATATTTATTTTAAACATTTTTTAAAATTAAGATATGATTTTAACGCGCATTTTAACTTTAACAATTTATTCTAATAATTCATAGTACATTTCAGTATGGTACGTCTCAAAACACGGTACAACACAAAGACCAACATCACAATTTGACGCGTAAGCCACTATAGGTGTGCGCCGTACAGAAAGATGATATTCGCGAAAGCCACTATAGTGGTGCTCAGTGCCTAAGAGGTTAAACGTTCAAGCATGCCATGCCGTACCAGCAGAAATCTCATCACTGAACAAAATAAGATCGCTATTGCACTCTATCCCGTACATCCTTGATTCATAGCTCTTCATCTCACAACTATAAACCAAAGCGTACCCTTCCTTCGCATTGCTGTATCTCATCTAAGGATCGCTACAAAGTCTATCGTAATCAGCGATATTTTGTATCCACATCGTTAAATCCAACGATCGACGTTATTCACCTTCACGGCGGCTTACCTGTTATTCCTCGTTCACGCTGACCTTGCAAGCTCGTTAAAGAGTTCCACGGTTTTCCTATTTTCTACGGGGTGGTCCCCGCGATCGGGAAATACCGTTCCTCGGAGATTAGCCTCCGCCTCGAAATTGTAGGAAGAACCGATCGCAAGAAGGCTGCCGTGAACGCGGCCTCCATTATCATTATCGTTTGTCGGCCGCGAATGGGGCGCGTTATTCTACCGGAAGCAGAAGTCGATGTCGGATCGTTTTAAAAGGACGCGTTCGCCTCTTTCATTCTCTTCGCGAGCACCTCGAGGATTCTTTCTTTTTACGCTCACTCTCGATCTTCTGGTTCGGAAGTGAAGCAAGGGTAGTTAAGTGCGGGGGTAATTATTGGGTAATCGAAGGGTAATGTAATATGGGCTTGCGCTGGGAAAGAACGATCCTTCTTGCGCGAAGTCGGTGAAAATGGGAAGTGTTTTTTTTTCAGAGTAGCCTGTAATGACTTTATAATGCTGCCGAGGGAAAAGTTAATTGTGAGAGAGGATATAAGATGGGCGCAAGAGAATTTCTTTAATCTCGTGAGATTAGAATTATTTTTTGACCTGCTGCTGGGTGGATGTAATTAACGTTGGCTTATAATATCCAGTGACGTTCCCGATGTTAAAAATGGTAGGAAAGAACCTGAGATTTAAAGAATTTAATACGCCGGAAGATCTCTACCCCTTAAAAGGTATCAGCTAAAAAAATCACGTTAACGGTATTGCGGGTGTAATATCACCCTAGTAAATGAATTTTATTTTATAAATTTAATAAAAACATGTAAATGAGATTAGTCTTCTTCTTGTATATAAAAATGCATGTTTGCTTGTTTGTCCCTTATGCATTCCTAAACCGATCATTCGATTGCGATGAAACTTTGATATGTTGTGCGCATGCCCGCGAAGTTTTCTGACTTAGTACAAAAAAAATGTATATCCAAGAACACTTCAACAATAAAAAATGAGCACAGAATTGTTGTAACGAGTTCTCTTTAAATTCGGTTTTTGTAGGTGTAGCAGCGCGCGCAGGGTACAGCTAGTATATTAGAAGAATTACATGTTTTATGAAAACTGTAAAATTTATTTTTTACAGTTATTGCAAATAATATTGCGGTGCCTTTTACAAATGAACTTGCTACACATTGCACATCTCACAGTATATTTTCTGTTTTTTTCCTTGTACATATACAACATCTTCCTTGCTTATGTAGTAGGTGGCCGCCATAATAATCGGGTTATATGTATACGTAAATTATTAAATGAAACAATACATCACTAAAAACTTAGCAAACATTAACGCTATTTATTTTAAAAAACTATTAATAATATACTTTAATAACTTACATAAAAACAACACCCGTAAAACATAAATTTCGTGAAACATAAGAAAACAAAAAAGATCCGCAGCGTATCGTTGCCGATCACGCTTTTTCTCAAGGCCCAACTGAGGCCGCACTCTGTGCGTCTTGACGTCACGGGAATACGCCGAATCCGTCTGGCGTTCGGACGTCAACGTCGCATAAACACTACCCTTAGATGTGAAGGTAGTACTGGTGTGGTTTCCTCAACCTCTTCGCCAAGTACAGTAAAATCTCGATAAAGGCATCAGAAGTTTTCCTCGATAAATGCATCATAACTATCCCCTCCACATAGGGAGATTCCCCTTCGCGAACCTCGACGCTCGACGAGGGAGAAGTGGAATATGATGCAACTCGGAACAAGAGACTGGCTCATCCAATTCAGAGATGAAACTTTTTCATTTTTGATCTTTTTTTCAAACCTTGCTAATGTATTTGCGAGATTTTTCTGATTAAAATGATAACAAACACGACATAGTTTGAATTATGTAAATAGTAAGCAAATATATTGAATATTAAGTAAATATAATTTAAACTATGTCATGTTTGGTATCATTTTAATCAGAAGAATCTCAAAAGTATATTGGGAAAAGTTACACTTAGAAAAATTAGTAAATTAACTAGTTTATTGTTGCATTAGCAATGCCTCGCCGATACTTTCGACCAACTCACTTTGTTTGCGTGCTCTCTCTGTCTCTTCTACTGTCTGTCTTTTTCTAAGTTCGCGCTCAGCTCGAGCCCTAAAGTAAACACAGATTCGACACCGGTACTCGATAAGAGCACTGCTTTGCCCCCGAAATCTGTGCATTTATCGAGGCTTTATTGTATTTCTAATATTATTTTCCTCAGTTTATGTGGCAAATTCGGCATTTTTAATCGTTCTTTAAGAAATGATTTAATGAGAGGAAATCCTAATTGTAACAGGTAATCATCTCAGATCAGTTTTTTGTTATGCAGCTAACGAAGTACATAACAAAAGATAACTTTTTTATGATAATATTATCCCTACTGACGCCATAAATGATTATAGGAAAAATCAGTGTTACCAGTAATTCGGTTTCTTAATAATATTAGAAAAACAATTTACATGGGGTGATTTTTCATCCAAGATACCTTTTAAGAGTTAACATTAACCGTACCGGCACATTACGTCTTTCTTTTCTTACATGCTTCAATCATTTGACTGATTATAGAATAACAATAATATATTTTCGAAGGATATGCAGGAGATTGTCAATTTAATAGCGTATGGTACGGTTAGTATTAACACATCTTCCTGTAGTTAGATTTATATTAAAATATGTAATGACGATGAAACTGATTTTGTGAATTTTTACTTCGGTAATTCTACTGTCAAAAGAAGTTGCAAGCTAAGAAGGAAATTGTATTGAGAAAAGGTTCAATCGATAGTAAATTATTAACGATATAATAACTTTAGAAATTACAATGCTAGCATTTAAACAAACATAATTCATGTTTTCAGATTTAGAACTATACAGGGTGGTCCACGTAACTTGTGCACCTCGAATAACTTTTAAAGTATGCGTTGCACGAAAGAATGTTATATACGAAAGTTACATGGTTCAAAACGGTACACTATGTGGTGCGTTTATTTTTTTTATAGGTGGAGGCGTTTTGGAGATTTGAAGGTCAACTTTGTTTTTTTAAATGGAATGATATGTTTTTCTATTAACCATGAAATAGTACGTTTTTAGACGAGTTCAACGGCCTGTGATTCAAGGTCATTCAAGGTCAAACTTGCAGGGATATTGCAGAAAAGGTGTGCTCGTTTCATTTGTAATATAGTATGTATTCAAAATGATTACCTCTTACTTCAATGCACTTAACAATTCTTTGTGTAAATGATTGAACATATCAAAACAATTTTAATACATTTCCATTCTCACCACTATACTTAAGTACTATCGTGCAGCGGAGGATACCTTCAATATTCAACACGAATAGTAATGAAAGTAAACTGACTGTCGTGCAGAAGAGCACAGTAATAAATAAATACGTTTGTTTTCATTTCATTGATAATGACTTTGTAGCCGTACGGCAGAGACTTCGCAATCGATGCATTTTTGCCGCATGCCGCTGCAACATCTCCATAGAGGATCTGGCGGATGGCAACGACGTTAATTGTCATCGAGAGTCGTAGCATTAATACTGGTGTATTTATTAACTCGCCAAACGAACACACTAAGACTTTGATGTTGTCCTAATTAATGCTGATATTGAGAACATCTTATTGTTTTGGTGTGAAAGTTCGTAGGCGCAAACTGAAGTACAAGTAAAACGAGCACACCTTTTCTGCAATATCCCTCCAAGTTTGACTTTGAATGACCTTGAGTCATAGGTCATTGAACTCGTCTGAAAACGTACTATTTCATGGTTAATAAGAAAACATATCATTCCACTTAAAAAAACAAAGTTGACCTTCAAATCTCCGAAACGCCTCCACCTATAAACAAAATAAACGCACCACATAGTGTACCCTTTTGAATCATGTAACTTTTGTATATAACAATCTTTCGTGCAACGCATACTTTAAAAGTTATTCGAGGTGCACAAGTTACGTGGACCATCCTGTATATAACTTACAGTATCTAATTCTCTATACAGTTGTAAAGTTTACAGCATTATTATGCGTCTAACATCAAACGATCCTTGAAATATTTCCCCGTGAACTTGCACTTCTATTAACCGAAGGGAGCGTCATATACATTGGGAGCAATAAATACTTAAACTTCCATCATATGACGTACCATTTTAAATGAATCAACTTGTCTCCCAATAGATTCGCTTAATTCTATGTTTTCTATATACTACAGAAACGTAGGTTCAAAGTGTAAAAGTTAACCGCATTGAAAAATATCTCTGCTGCTGATATTTCCATAGATTTGATTAATCACACGCGACGTATGCTCTCAAGATAATGACGGGGGTACTCGATCATACTCGGAGTAAGATTACTCAGGAATAGGCGTGTAATACGACTCGATGAATGTCTGTCGTTAAACTCGTCCCGTGGCGTGGCAATAAATTTTCTAAATCGTTTCAACGTTCGAGAATCTATCCATCCACTAACCGCGTTTTGAAGTGAGAGCGCTTTGGCCGCTTTTTGCGATCTGCGCGATTGCGCTCGCTCCCTCGTTAAAGTGCAATCCTTAATTGCTGGAAATGGGTACACACGGCTCGGGTTTATCAGTAAGTCAAGTGGCGTACGAAACTATACGTACGTACTTTCTTTCAGAAGTATCGCCATTATTTCTCTCGATTATGCAATCGATGCGTTAGAATCACTTCTACGGTACAGGATGTTTCAGCAGAGGATGCCGATGCACTGTGAAACCAATCGAACTTGTAGGTGGAAAAAAATAACTCTCAAATCATTCATATTCGAGAAATATGTTAGGATAAAATTGCCTACATCGTACTTGCGCTTAATTCGTGCGTTTATTTCGTGTCAACACATTTATTTGCGGATTATATTACATATAGGTTCATTTATCGCTAAATAGAAAAGTGGAAAATTTTTTGTTTATTTGCCCAATTTAATTTTTTGCAAGCGCCGTTCGTTACACGAGCTGCGCTTCATGCTGCTGCATGAATATGTATTTACGCTTTATGATCCTAAATCGTACTTTTTTCATATTTTTCAAAGTATCCTATTTTCATTTAATCACATGTAGTTTTGATTCGTTTGAAACGTATAAATGGTACCTTATTAAACGATTTGAGTACAGCAATTTCGTGTTTTTCCATTCATTTTTCAGTCACTGGTATCATTTTGTTGTTATCTGGCAGAAATCAAACAAAGGCGTTGATTCAAAATCGGCCAAAATTATCCAATTTTTCTGAACTTTTGCATATTTGTAGCTCTTTGGGTCTAACATTGATTCCATGGAAAAACTTTCCCCCTGTAACTTTTAATAAAAACAAGATATCGACCCGACACTGATACCAAAAAATCGTAAAAACTTCCAGCTTTCCAACGATGCATAAGTTTGTGCAATTTATTTATTGCTTACATAAGTTTTTCACGTTTTTCGTGTTTGTCAAGATGAAAAGGATTCAGAAAAATTGCAATTCCCAAAAAAGCTTTGCCTGATTTTAACCAAAAATCCTGCATTAATAGGACGTTTCACGTCCTTTCGAGTGGTGTTTGTCAAACCTTGAGGAAATTATTCGTTTTTCAGTTATAGAAGAAAATGTTAGTAGAACTTGCGGCGCGCGGTCAGCTACTTGACCGAAATATTCGTTCCAGACGGGGAAAAAACGCTTCCTATAATTATATGTACACTGAATATAATGTCGCTATGTTATTGTTACCAATTTTATTGTTTTTAAAAAGTGAAACACATTGGTAAGTTTTGTAATTTGTTTTTTTTAAGCCAGTCCAGGTTTTTAATTCGCTGTCGTGTAATTTACCAAGGAAATTATATTTAGGTGGTTTATTTCAATTGAACTTCCGTAATTGATCAATAATAAATATTTATAATTTCATTTATTGATAACGTTGTTTTGTTTTGTAAATTGTCGTGCAGTGAGAGTATCAAAGGTTGATCTATATTGTCATTTATGATATGACGTTTGCAACATACTGATCTTTCATGAATTATAATACGATGACTTATCAATATTTCTCCTTTTAATTCTTTATTAACGAAGCAAAGATTTTTTTTTGGTGCGAAAGACACTCTCCCCTTACCCCGCACCTCATACCGCGAGACTTCTATATTTTTGCGAGGTATAGCATATCGATTTAATGCACGCCGATTTTGATCAAACTTACGTGAGATATCCTTAGTTCTTGAAAAAATATTTGATACGTATTTTTTGTTATTGACCATTATCCTTATTGAGGGGGGAAAATACCCCTCAAAGTTGAGGGTTGAAAGTGCATTTCCTGTGATAGATCAGCACCTGGGGGGTAAAAAAATATATATATTTTTTAAATTGCATGTTCTTTAACAGAGAATTAGCTACATAATAAAAGTTACACAAATTGATTTATTTAAATAATGCATTTAAAATTTGAATCTTCAAAGTCGATTTTCTCGAGAACTCAGGTTTAATTTGTAGCCGCTTATCAATTTTATTTCGCCGCATCCTATATAATATCGTGTCACAGTTTGAGTGATTCAAAACTCAACTAAAGCTATGATTCCCAGGTAAAATAACTACAGCTGTCAAAGTCAGAAATCACAAAGAGAAGCGAGAAGCAACTATGAGGCTCTTTTTTCTTTTATGAGTCATCACAAATTGCCGAGGAATTCTCGTTCGTTTTGTGCCGAACAAAAATATATCAACATATCAGCTTTATTCAACCTCCATGTGCACTGTAGCGAGCGCTATAAAGGCGGAAGAGCGTGGCTATAAAAGTGCTCGAAAGACTGGCTGCAAACTGCACGAACGAGTTATGTTCTCTTGTGAAACGCACTTTAACATCGATCGAAACGGGATACACATTTACATTCGATAATTAGCCGTGCTACAAGTTACGGGTCTCCGTGATTCTTACGTAACCGCCTCTGAGTGCTCGCGTTATTCGCCGGTCGTTAGAAGTAAATTCGCATCTGTTTTCTCATCGGTAATCTCAATGAGGCTGACGAGTCTCCCTGCAAATCTGCAAAAAGTGTCTTGCGATTTTTATTCGTTAACCAGTTAAGTGGTTACGACGTGTATAAACCTCATGCGATCGGCCTAATGAATGAATTTTCAAGCACTACCCCTACACCGATTACTATTATAATACAATCGTTGCCTCGACTTTAAATCATAAAACATTCAACTGAAATTCTTTAAGGATAAAATAACACCCATTGAAAATTCACAAAGTAGGATATGCAATACGCGTATTTATTCGGTGTGTAATAAATTGTAATATTTACAACACAAAATATAGCTACACTGTGTGTTTCTTGCTCAGCCAACAATCCTGAGTTCAGTCAATTCAAACAGTTGACATTTTGCTGTATCATACAAATGTCGTAAAAGTAAAAGGACGAAGGAAAAAGGAGGTAGACACATTTAACGAAGGTAGTCGTAGAAAATCAAAGCAATAATGGCACTGTAAACTTGGGTAATTTAAAAAGAAATCACGAACCAGACGTTTCGACTGCCCTCATGGATCTCGTGTTAATTATTTCAAGCAGCGTTCGTACTTACGCGGCGAAGACTACGACTACCCTCGACCCTTTACTTAAGCAGAACAATTAATTTGTACATGAGTGAGGCATAAGTACAGTAACGCGTGAAATAAGGCATAAACAATTCCGTGGCTCTACCGGGGGCCTCTTCCTCGAGGAAGAACCGAGGGTTGCTGGAAGACTATTAAGGGAAATTACCCTGGGAAAGATTTTCCACCATTTACCGACATTTCCCCTTCGTTAACTTCTACTCGCGTTCTCGTCTATAAGTCGCAGGACGTTTTGGAAATTTAGCTTTATGCCGATGTTCATTGCGTTAAATACCCGGGGTAAGAACGAAATTATCGGTTAATTTTAACCCTTTCGAGACGGTTTTTTATATTTATTTAGAAGCAGGGTGTAACAAGTGTTTATTAATATTTTGGATGTAAGATAAGCTTATTGAACACAATAATTATATGTTGCTGTTGAACATTATCAAAATTTAGGGAAGTTTCTATGGTCTTCCTGACGACGATCGTCGATCGTCTCTTCAAATTGGCTTTTGTTTGCTATTTTCAAATAGTTGCTCTGGCAGTATCATCGCAGACTCAAGAAATGACGACTTTTTTCGTCGTAGTTCACTATGAACTGTAAAATAATTTACTGCACTTATCATCAAGAGTTTATAAAATGTTTTTTTTTCCCTATTTGGTTGATTTTTTGTCAAACTGATAAAGACCTGCTAATTGATCTGTAAGATCCACACCGCCCATATATTTATCATAGAAGGCAATCATTTCTGGACAGCTTACTCCTTTCACCATTTCGTTTCTTGCATTCAACAAATACTAGCTTAGCTTCATGGCAGTTGCTCAAAGCCAAAACTTCTTTGTTATTGATATGTATTGAAGAAACTGAAACAAGCTGATACTTAAATTCGGGAAAACATATCCCAGCAGTTTAAATGAACATTAGTTTGGGATATATTGTCCTGTTAGTCCCGAAAGGGTAAAATCAGGATGATTCGTTACTCGTTTTAACCCTCAATAAACGTACGTCATTTCTGAAGGGTTGGTTACAATTTACTAAAGATCAAAATGAGAAATAAAAATGGAATACTAATTATTCCAAGTGACAAACTTCAATTCATTTTGAAGTGAAAAGTGTGGAAATAAATTCTGATTGGCTTTATATAATCTACATGTTGGCACTGCATGACAGTATTAAACATCAATTGTTGCTTTGCTTAATAATGCAAAATATACAATAATACTTTTAACACTAGAACTACCGGCGTTAAATCTATTATATTTAAATATATTAAGTAAGTACTTTGAGAAAAGAGGAATCAAGAGGCAGAAAAGATGATCAAATCGGTCATTTATGTTTCTTGAGTTGGACATAGAATATTTCTCCTATGCCTCTCTTATAAACTTTGAGAATTTTTTTATAAAATTGTGTACCAGTCATTTTGACTGGTTTGGTAGTTCTAGTGTTAAGAATACCAAAATTGACATTTACAAATTGACAGTAGAAGTAACAAACAGAACACAAATATTGCAGTAGCTATTAAATGAAAGTTCATTCCGACGATCGTTCCAAAATGATGCAACGAAAGTGTTCTACATTATTTGTTCATTAGTTTTGTTTCGTTGTATTGGCTTATCCTCCTAGTTTTTGTGGTGTGTTGTGATTTTTATAATTTTCCTATGCCTGGAGAAGGACAATAATGATTGATGGAAAAAAGTTGGAGATGGAAAAAGACTTTGAGAGGGATTGAACGGGGAATGGTGGGGAAGCGAAGGGAAGAAAAATTCTGTATTACGTCGAGAACATTCTCCCTAAAATGATTTCTGTGCTTTGTTCTTCTATTTCTGGCTACCGTCTACGCATCGTCACAGATCTAAAGTTGTCGAGTAGATTCTAACCACCGAGAGCATGGTTGTATGGTACACATATCGCACTAGAGAAATTCCCCAGAGGTGATGGCGAGAGAATCGAGCTCGAGCCAACTATCGACGAATACATGGCTGTGTTCTCCTTCCGCCATAGGCCCCCGAGCTATTGAATCGCTCTCGATTGTGCACGTCTCTGAGACACGATAGACAATTTGCCACGTAAACAGCTGAACGTCTGGAAGCGGTAATCCCTCCAGTAGTAGTTGCAGCGGAACATCATCCTTCTTTGCTATTACGTCTTAGTTTTCGAAATGGTTGTAGGGTTGATATGTTGTGCAAGAGAAGTTTGGTGTTTTGCGGGTTTGAGCGCTCCGTATGAAATGCTTATAAAACAAATTAAATTCTGTTTCGTCATCATCACGGGGAAAAGTGAAAAATACTTCACCTTCACTTGACAGTTTTTTCCAATTTGAGGGCTGTGGTGGGCGGGGAGGTAAAGGCTTGGATTTTTGCAATTCGTGGGTTCGAGTTCAAATCCACCGTCCCATTTGAGACATTTTTCCTAAATTATTTAAGATATCACCGTTGGTCGTTCGAAACCCACTTAACCCATTCGAGACCGATTGCACACCGTGTGGGCAATGATAATAATGAGCAATTATCCGTTATTCTGAGTAAAGTAGTCGTCGAGATAAAACTTTTTTTTGAATTAATAGTATCTGTAAAGTATAGAAGAACAAAATTTGGCATTGGTTTTCGCAAAGATCACAACGATGAGATGCTGTCTTATTATTCTTGCTCAAGGAGGACATTTAAATGGTATTTAAAATTATGGATTCATTTAGTTGAAAGTTTGGTTTAAAATTCATTCAACTTATACAAAACATACTCACCAACGATAAGAAAATTGAGTTTTTATGACTATCGTCTAGGGATTTTAAAAAACTTCATTGGAAAACCCCGAGACAGAAGGTCCACAACACCAGAAACAAATGATCACCTACCTGAAATTTTACCAAGAAATAAAAATAGGAAAGTAAAAAGAAAGATTTGCCGACAGTGCTACAGAGAAGGAAAATATAGACGTAGTAATTACTCTTGTCCTGCTCGTGTTGGTAATCCTGGATTATGTTTGGGAGAATGTTTCAAGCGCTATCATCAACCAATGTATAATTAATTTACGATCAATGTAGCACTTCCTAAAAATGTATTTACAAATTATATTTTCGTTTTCATCACTAAGTTACATTACTTTATTACCTTTAGACATTTTTCTAAAAGTGTATTTCTCGTTTATATTATTTTCTTCATTATTCAATTTATTTTTTCGACTTTTTACTATTTCTTAAAAATATTCTTTGCATTACGTTCTGTTCTTCATTATTGAAAGCAAAATAACGATTTTATATTATCTAACTATTTTTGCAGCAAATGTTTATCAATTTTAATGATGTATTTTTATTTTACCTTACATTGCACACATGGTGTTCAATCCGCTCCTCGCAATAAAAATTTTCTGAGGAGCCAGCTGCACACACGGTGTGCAATCATCTTATTTATGCGAATTCACTTACGAATTGGGTGATTTCCATAGTAAACAAGTTTTTTTATTAAAAATGAACAATATAAGGAAAAAACATTTCGCTCCTGGGGACCGTGTTCTAAAACAATCGCCGTCTCGAATGGGTTAAAACAGTGCGTCCTTGGCAAAATGACGGTAGCAGTTTGGAGCCAACGGTGGACAGAGGTAAAGGCGCGTACTCTCGATCAGCAGGCCCAATTTCCAACCCTTCTTCGTTAATTCCTTTTCTCGTGGTAATATAAGTGTTACGTAGATAATTTAAGTAAATTTCATCATTTTAAATATCCTGATCATAAAAAAAAATCATAAAAAGTTCTCTTCAAATTCCTAGTTTTACGGTAACTTTTAAATTAAAGTTATTTGCCATAAATGGTATCTATTCAGAATTAAGTACCGTGTTCCGAGGACTTGCGCTCTCTTTCCATTTAAATTAAATAATTCGAATATTAAGATAAATATTGAAAACGCGCACCATATTTCATATTTTTGTTAAAACACAAAACGGTCCCGTAACGTTCTCCATGAGGATCCTCTCGCGTAAGAAAAGCGACACAGAAACTCATTCAGTAAAACGCAGTATAGAAAAAAATGAGCACGCAACAAATTTCTATGCGGATACAGGCTCTTTAGAAATTTAATTAGCGGACGAGCAGAGGCGTTTTCTCGAGGAAGCAGCGAGCCGCCTTCAATTATCACGGAAAGATAAAGAATCAACGGTGGTTCGCATTAGTCATGGCATTTAGTCGAACGAGAGCCTGCAGAAGCTAGAGGCAGTTATCTCAGTGACGCATTAACGATTATCCAAGGAAAAGTTTCGGTGCAAAGGTCTCGAAGGTGTTTTCGTTACGTTGAGTTTGATTCATTTGCGCAAATACCAGGAGATTTATATCCTCTTCAAGTTTACTCTTCGAAATTAATCATGAATCTTATTTGCTTGCAGAAGAGTTTGCGCTATTGGAAAGTCTTTCCAGCGGAGAAACGTTTACGTTTTAAATTCTATTAACGTACGATTCATTTCTAAACTAGTCGGAATTTATCGATTTAGGTTTCTAGTATCGCGGACAATTGAAGTATTTATTGTCTGGAGTAAAACGTAAATAAACGGTGCTGTTTGAAATGTTGTACCCCTTGACCCTTTGCGGTCCGAATTATTTTCTCAACTTTGTAGCGAGCTAAATGAAGTTAATTGCGCAAAATTTTCTGTCGTTGTGTATTCCTTTTGTTTAAATGATAGCAATAACTATAGGTACTGACGGATATTTAGGTGATATTACAAAGTCATTATGAATTTGAAAAGTCGATAGTAAATCGTTAGAAAATAAAATGAAGCGAAATGATATGTCGATTAAAAATGAATATATTGAAAAAAAAAAAGATATCGCGTGTTTTCCGCATAGCGACGAACGTCAATTCATACTGTTTTACACAGTCTGGTCTCACCATCTTAATGAGACGGACTTGGTTTCCCTTATTGCCGTTCTTATCATTGTTACCTCCATTATTATTACGGTTGTTTTCATTACCAAATAGATATATACTCTAGGTTTGTTTCGTTGTGCGTGTTTTTCATTTATTTAATTAATACTTACTCTACAGAAGTAAATTATCGTAGACATTGCGTGTGCCTGTTTTTAACCCTTATCATTCAATTTAATTTAATTTATATGTCAGATTGTTACCAACATTGAAGTAAAGGGACGATACATTGATATCAAATGGAAAACGTGTTTTCAACTTCGGTGTGGAAAGGTTGGGCACTCAAGTAACACGATTGCGATTAAGATTTAAGATACGACATATTATTAATGAAAATGTATACTCTGATACGGCGTTAATCGAATACAATTGTTAAATTTTTAAATTATGAAAAAGACTTCTTTACTTTGGCCAGGATTTCGGCGCAATATGTTTCGTAGTTTATTTCAGTATAAATTTATAAATTGAATTAAGGACATTCCAGTTGTCCCTTATGATCGTACCATTTAATCCCGTATTTTAAAGCAAAATGTTGTTTTTAATGATTACCAAAGTACTACACGAGCAATTAGCTGTCATTTGGATTACCACGTCAGGCGTCGATTACCGACGACATTTAAATTCTTAAAGATTTAGCACCTTTGCGTAATAACATTTTATAATGCTGCTTTTGTGCTTGAAGGTTAAAGTTGTATTCTAATTTGTCTTCTTTCATTTAAAGTCTAAATTTCTTACATTGCCATAAAAAGCACAACTTACTCGAGCACGTAGCTCATTTTAAAAAAAAAATTTAGTTTTTCCATATTACGACATTTTTAATGACCCTTTTTTATTCATCTTATTAAACGGTAATATAAAACTCAGTACAAAAAAAGATTACATTAATGGCATGTAATGAAACAAACTTTAAAATTCACCATGCACCATATGCATCCTTTGTATCTTGCTTTGTAGCAAAGGTTACTTCACACAGATGAAAAATTCTCGCGTCATTCCGCATAAAAGAGAATCATATTAGCATACCTTCAAAAAGTAATTAGGGTAAAGGAACCAGTAGTCTACGTGGAATTAATAGTTGACCAGTTTTCAGGAAAACGTGAAAAATAAGGTTTTTAGAAGTAATAATCTTTCGATAAAGGTGCGATAGACATGCTACTGTATTTACCAACCCAACTCCGAAACATCTCTACCTGAACTCAGTTGTTTATTGTAACAACGAACGATTCGTTTCATTGGCGTCGGTTATATGCCTCCGTATTGCAATTCCCTTACATGTTCTGCTTAACCCTTTTAGTGCCGGCTAGAAAAACTGATCAAATCAATAACAAATGCATTTCACTATTTGTTGAAAATTGCACCAATATTATTCATCTAATAATGCTAAGAAAAATGCAAAAATCGATTGTCTATTATAAACAGTAGTCGCAAAGAAAAAAGTCGACATGCAGTCATAGTTAGATATCGGACACTTAATATAAATCATAAATAGTGGATTTTCAATTGTTTGTAATGAAATTACTAATATCATATGACAAAACTAAATAATAATCCCACGATGCGCGTCACCAGGAGTATTGCTAACGACGATATATCGTCGTCCGGCACTAAAAGGGTTAAGAAACGGTGTACGAATCGCGGTATGAAATTTCCAAACCTTTAACTTTTTATGACTGAATCATTCGTTACTTAAATTGTTATAATTTTATGTTTAATACATGTTATGTTTTTGCTATCTGTACCTCAAAAAACATAATTGACAATAAGGTCAACTACTGAATATTGTTCTTCTTATGATTTCTAGAAGTTGATATGCATTGTCAATGTCTCTTTAGTAAAGTTTGAATTTGTTAAATAACTACTCACGTAATATTATTAAAGTCGACAAAATAGAGCCTACGGAAAGTGGCGAATTGCAGAACAACCATAAGTGGCTACATTTTAAACGGACTAAAAATAAACATGTAAGATTTTTATATGAAAACGAATATTCACCTGGAAATATTTTTTGTGTGTCTGAAATTAAAGCAACTACACACATATATCGTGGAGGTACTAATTATCAATGAGAAAATATAACTTTTCACGTTAACTCATTCACTGCCATCCACGAGATATCTTGTGGTTGCACTATAAATTTGAATAAATAAGTTAGCAATAATGGCCGATTACAAATGTCGAGATTATATTTTTCATTAATTAAATGAATTTTCTAAAAACTTTCTGTCGTCTTCTCAAATTTTAACATGCAAGGTAATATTTGCTTAGTTTTGCTGGCAGAATGGGTTAATGAGCCTACGAGATCAAGTGAAACTCGAAATATTTATTCTGTACCTAAATTAGATTTTATATGAAGTTGCTTGTTATTGATCTAATTGTACTGTTGGCCTAATTAGGTACTAATTATACCTAATTTCACTTGTGTTTGTCCTTTTATTTGTAATATTTCATAATTGTTGCAAATAAACTATACGTCTTTCGTCTTCCTATAAGCGGTCAACTACTAATTAAGATATGGTCATTTACTACATTTTTTGTTAATTTCAAGGATATTTAACTACTGACGCGATACCTGAATTTTCAAAAATGCCTATAAAACTTTGATAGTATAGCTATTTCAAAAATGTAGCTCTGTTACACAATGTAAGAAGTTTAAACAGCATTTTTACGCACAAGGACTCTCAATTTAATAAAGAAGGAAGTCTTTGCTATTCACGCGCAAAAAGTTTTTCTTAACTGGACAACTACTGGTGCTTTTACCTTAATCCGTGAAGTACATTTCAAACGAATATCCTTTCGTTCCATTCCAAATATCTCTAAAAGGAGCTCGTCGCGAATTTCAGAAAATTCGTACGTCACACTTTAAAGAAAGCCTGAAGTTTTAATTTCTACCGGCAAAATGCGACGCAACGTATACAACAGCCGAATATTTGAGATAGTACTCGGAACGAAGGAGCGTTTCGAGGTCGGCCGTTTCCGCTAAGTAAAATAGAAAGAGAGCTTAGAAAGCTTTCGTTTGAGCGGGCACTCGCGGTGAAGAGTCGAGTGACGCTTCTGGCTGTACCAACTTACCATCCTGGTAATCCAACGAATATGGAAGCACCTGTCTCCGAGAGTCTCTCCTATAGAAATGTGTGCTTAGGTTGCGTTACAAACGCGACAACTACGACCACGATAAATAATGCGACCTATGCTACCTTCTCGTAACCTTTTCGGTTCTTTGGACCCATGCACAGTGGAACGAAATGGGTAATCTACGTGGAAAAAATTCAAGTGAGAGAATGGGTTGTTAACACTATTCCTACCGAAACTTCACGTACTTATACCTTTTCCTACCGCCACCGGTGAATTTGCCAAATGATAATTTTTTCCCAGAAAATGAACAGTAAAAAAAGAAGTGAATATTGAAAAATGTATTATAATGTGAATGAATTATACGTATATTTGAGGAAAAGTCGTGCAGTTTAAAGGCGATTCAATTACGTTGTATATACGAAATTCTAATCGAAATTTTAAAAACGGTCATTTGACCGGTCGTGGTAGGAATAGTGTTAATAATTTTATTATAATCTAGAATGTTTGCTGAGACCAGTGATAGGAGTAATGATTGATGTTGCAATCATCTTGGTGCAAAAATCAGCGCTTAAAGCAACGAATTTCAGCAGCGCGAAAACGTACAAATATTTCACTGAAAGGAAACTGCTATTAGAGCAATTCAGAATTTTGTAAGACTTTTTATCTTTTGTACAGTTTATCGCCATTAGTTAATGTTGAAGTACTCGTAACCAATTTCTCAACAAATTATTATTTTGCAACAATTTGGGGAGGTTGTTTTAAACAGATGTTTTTTAGCTTACATTGCCAACTTCAATATTGAAAATACATACAGCAACCCAAAGTACCCTCTGGAAACTTTGAGGGTATTTGGTTTAAACTATATAGAAGTGATTCCTGCATGGCCATGCTGGGGAAGAGTCGGCTGCCCCGGACATTTTCGGGGTGTAGGAAAAAAGTGTATAAATAGAAGATATTAACGGTAGATCCACCGGCTGTATAGCTGTTATATTTAAATATATTAAACAAGTGCTTATGGAAAAAGAAGAATGAAAGCGAGAAAGGTGACCAGTTAAGCAATTTGTCTTTTATAAGATAGTCGTGGAAGGGATAGTGTATGGCTCCCCTATCCATTTGGGGAATTTTTAAAAAAGATTGGTTACCGATTGCTTTGACCGCCTTGACAGTTTTATATAATCTTTGCCTACCGCATTTTCATTTATTGTATTCAGTTTTTTTATTATGTATTATAATAATTTTTACAATTTATTCCATGCATTTTTTCAAACAGTGAACTTGAAAAATTCTATACCATTATTTTTAAATCTAAGTATGACAGACCGTAGTTTACGCACCAATGAGATTTGTGATTAATGAAAACTACCAGCGTCAACTACGGATGCACATGTGTGCCAGTAATTATGATAATGGCGTAAGCCATTTCGAGATATTTAGCCTTTTGTTTCGAGGTGACTGTTGAGTTGTGAATGGGAGCATATATGAGACGCTCAGAAGCCACTGCGGTTAAGTCCATTTTGTTAATACTTTCTGATACTTGTAAATTTAAGTAAAATAAACTACATTCTATTAAAATTTACAAAAATCAGACCATATCCATAAAGTGGACTTGACCGCATTGACTTTTGAGCGACTCATATGTATCAGTAATTATAAGAATGGCCAGAAACTGGAAATGGAGAACAAAATTTGAGAGTGAGGAGAGCGAGGAATTTAAAGTACATTTAGATTGCGTTAGATAGTGCTACAATGTTAGTGATTTTTCGAGATGTGCAATACAGGATATCTCAAAGTGCGTGAGACTTGATTTAGTGAATATGGTACAACGAAAATGAAATGAAAAATAGTGGTATGAGGAGAATACCACCAACATAATTGTTAGACGTATTTCATTTTGATAATGAGTTGAATGAAATGATAATTTTGTAGGGGTACAGCGCATGTAAAAAAGTTATAGTAACAAATTTGTCGTAGATATATTTCTAGATGGACCAAACGACGTTAATCATTGTCAAATTGATTGCCATCGTGTACCGAGTTTTTTAAAATACTGTTCAGTTTCAGAATTTTTCTGGTCTTCGCTTGGTAATAGATTATCTTGCATCATTCTATTAAATTTTTTTGTCTGCAAAGTAAAATAAAATCAACAAGTGCAGAAAGAAAAATTGTTCTGCGATTTTTTGTCTTAAGTCGGAATGAAATTCAGTGAAATTCACTTGGAAAAATTGGAAAACGAACCTTACAATAATCTTCCAATATGCGAACCAAACCTGAATCGATTAAAGTGTTCTTCAAAATTGATGTGCCTTCGTTCCAACTAAAAAGAATTCCAGTTCTGAAAAACTGAATTACTGAAAATTTGCAATAACTACAAAGTAACGTCAAAATTGCCTCGAATAAATCGCATTTTCGATAGCAAGTAACTCGAGTTCATTTAATTTCCAATTTAATTCAGCCTTCCAAATACAAAAAAAATAACGATCTAGGTTAACTCCGGGTATACGAAGTAATTGAATCCCAAAGGGAAAAAAGTAACTCGCTGTTTCACGACTTGTATTGTCCTTAATTTCTAGTTTGAACACGTACAATCGTAATTGGCATCCATTGGTGTCGATCGGAAGTCACGTTGCTCTCATTAGCTTTGTCAATACTATTATTCCGGCGGGAAACTTTTGAATCCAATTGTGCCCCATGAACGACGGTTATCGTGTTCTTTGGGCAATTCGAAGTTGCAAGGAGTATTCGTTAACTATATACTTCTCTCCATGCAGTTACCTCTACGACAATGGCCTTGCTTTATATCGATTATTTCTCTAATAAATTTTATCTTCGCCCATATGAGCACATAAAATGTGATCACATTAAAAACTGTTTCCAAATCACTTTTACGTGTTTGATTAGTGTTTTCAATAAATAGTTAGTAGTCATTTAGTCAGTGCTTTTGATCTTTTCACAGCATTCTTAATCAGAATCTTTAACCCCTTAGCTTACAATAACGTCGCCCAATTAAAAGTCAATTTGCGAGAGAACAGTTCGTTTCCGACCCATGGTTCCTCTCAGACATTTTACCTACGTAACAAAACGAATGCGATGAGCCAGCTGCCCAAATTTTGGAATGTTGTGGCAGGTTTTTCTCGCAAATCTCCATCCAATCAAAGTTGTAGAACAACCCCTCCAGCCATGACAAATAATTTTGACACACCCTGTACTACTGTTAACGACTTTAATTCGTGATCACGATTTTTGGCCGTGCACGAATATCACGAGGTAGACTCATGCTTCCAGTGCCGGGCCATAAGCGAATATCACAAGTGAGATTTGTGAACACAGTTTTGGGCCGAATATCGTTAACACAATTTCTACTGAAGTGATGGTGTCAAAAGGCACCTTGACATATTTAATTTTAACGTTATTTTTTAGTTAATAATGTTACAATATCGAATTAATTTTCTGATAAACAATATTAACACGTTGAATTCCACGGGAGTCACCAGTGACCGGCATTGTTGAATCCAATGAAATTTGTTATGATCGTTAAATTGCAATATTTACGGATATGCTAATATATTCAATATTAAAATATTGCTGTTAAAAAAGTGAAGTATTACTGAGTACATGACTATTCTTACTTTTAACATTGCTATTCTGTAAAGATGTGATTGTAATAGAAACAGTTTCGGTTCGGTGGAAGTGATGGAACTAGCAAAATACGGGTGGCATTCAACGTATTAAACAGAAGTTAGTTTTTAACAATTATTCCCGAGATATTTGCATTCAAGCACAAAGGTGTCAAAACGTACCTTTGGTCGATATAGGTATACACAAAGCCGTGGTAGAAATAGCGGTAAATCATTGCGTACTGGACTCTGCTGTTTTATCGCGCTTTGCAGGTTTTTAAGCGCTCCGTAAATTTCATTTTATACAGGGTGTCCCATTTAAGTTGAGATTGTAAAAAATCTCGAAAACGGGTGATTTAAGAAAAACCAAGCGATGCTTGCCCCTTACTATTGCGGGTGGGGAGTCTAATGGCATTACTGATTTTTCAATGCGTGGGCGTCTTCAAGGTTATTTCATGGTCAACCTTTTTTTTGTGTCATAAACACCTATTTTTTATTTCGGAAGCATATTCTACATAAAAAAATGGATCACTTTTGTTTGAAACATTTTGTTGTAGATTTAATATTTCTTAAGATACCAATCTCTCTCTCTCTCTCTCAAGGTACCAATAATATACTTGAAGATGTAAGCCTACCAGATGAGATATCAGCATCAATTTTAAAAGACGTTTCGCCTGATATCTTAAGAAATATTAAATCTACAACAAAATGTTTCAAACAAAAGTGATCCATTTTTTTATGTAGAATATGATTCCGAAATAAAAAATAGGTGTTTATGACACAAAAAAAAGGTTGACCATGAAATAACCTTGAAGACGCCCACGCATTGAAAAATCAGTAATGCCATTAGACTCCCCACCCGCAATAGTAAGGGCACGCATCGCTTGGTTTTTCTTAAATCACCGGTTTCGAGATTTTTTACAATCTCAACTTAAATGGGACACCCTATATAGCCGATTATTTTGTACTTTTTCGGAAATTCGACATACATTTATTTTGCTAAGTATTTGTCGTAAGAATATTCAAGGATACGTAGGAAACGTAGAAATGTACATATGAAATAATAATAAACGAGATATCTCGTAACCCACCCGCGACTGTTTCCTCTTTTGCCAGTAAGCTTCAATCTTCGTACGTAGACAAAATCGAAATACAGGATTACGAGAAAGTACAAGTAAAGTACAACAGTCTGTTGCCAACTGGTGCGCGCACAGTTAATTCTAATACGAACGACCGTATCGTTCCATCGAGATAGTTTGCAGAGACCTTGAAACGACCTCTAAAACTGCAATGAGCATCGCACAGGAAATGCGTGACCGCAAGAAAAATTGTCGGTAAAAAATCCAGTCCTCTTTTTCCTAACCCACTACCCTACTATCTCCTCTCGTGCCTGAAATTGTCAATCGGGGCACGTAGGGTCGCGGCATCGGTGCCTATCGGAAATGACACCGGCACCGTAGATTCCAGGACGAGAGCGCGTAACTGTAAAAACATCGAGGACGTCCTAATCTGCCGTGAAACTTGGCGCGTGTCCATTTGATTCTCTCTCTCTCTCTCTCTCTCTCTCTCTCTCTCTCTCTCTCTCTCTCTCTCTCTCTCTCTCTCTCTCTCTCTCTCGCACGCGCGCGCGTCCTCTCTGCAGGTGTATTAGAGCCACTCCGAAAGCGCCCGAGGTGGGAATGAATCTTTCATGAACCTCTCTCGCGTCTACCCGCAAAGATGCATAGAGCATGCACCTTCACTTTTCGCTCGCACCTACCTCATAGAAATGTAACGGCGTCGACGTTACTTGGGAGACACTTCGTACTTACACCCTTTAGCCCTTGCTAGTCCTCCGTAGTCAGATCACGCCTTGCTTTCGATAAAGCAAAATTATAGTTAGACGGTGTCGGATATAAAAAATGTCATTGCAGCATTTCATGAACCCACAGTGCTTTCGACAGTTGTGTTCGACTCTTTCGGCGCGATTGGATAGCCTCAGTTTGCGATGTTTCCGGTAAAGCGGTTTTGAACAAAATAAATATTTAACCCTTTGCGAACGGAGACTTTTTTGAATATTGAGAAATAATTATTTATTTGGCGATCAAAAACCACCTTTTTATCAGAACGTCAGAGTGTTAATGTATAGAAGTTATAAATTACTATTTGCGTAATCATATTTCAACGGTTATATTTCAATTTCTCAACTCTAACCGTGTATACCTGGAGCGATAAGCTGTAATCAGATTTTTTCTCAGACCGCATATATACGTCCGTCGTCCTCAAAGGGTTGAACACTATTTGAAACGGTGAGAGATAGGTATACGTAATGTAATTAAACTGAATGAGAGACTATTTTGCACCTTGGACAAATAGCACTAGTATGTATTTATATTTTTTGTTTTTACTTCGATTGTTATGGTCATTTCAGCTAGGACCTACTGTTTTAGGTGGACTAATTGCTGTTCCGTATTCCAGCTTTACCATTTATGATCATTTTGTTTAGAAGTTACAGTTGCAAGTAGATTCCAAATCACTGAGGGTATGAAATGCATATCATGTCAAAGAAAACCGTCCGTGTTGACAGAAGTTTGGTCTCGGACCCACTAATTGGATGTTCAACGCTTTAAGGCCAGCAATCCCTTTAGAATTTTAAAAAAATCGTTTTTTTTTTTTATTACATATTTCGAAAGTATAATACCCAAAGAATATACTGACCAAAGGAAAACCCGAAATATTGAATATTAGCGGAGTTATCGCATATAGTATAGAACGGAACGACAGCATGGGGGTCAGGTAGCGAGAACTTTAAACGCGATTATCTCGAAACTACATATTCAAAAACTGCTCGTGTTGTAGCTCAATAAGTTATCGACCGATTTCGATGAAATTTTGGGAGGTTACTCTTAGTAATATTATCGGAAGGATATACCTAAAGTTTGAAAGGTAGCGTGTAAATAAATAACTTTTTTGGGGTCAAATATGTCGAAAAAATGGTCGAAAATTCGAACTTAAGAGTAAAACGGCTCCCAAATTTGCAATTTTGCACTTTCTCATAATTTTTTAGGTATATCCTTCCCCTTAATATGTCAGTAAACGAATGACACTTGTTAAATCTTTTTCAAATCAGCAGCAAAAGAGTGACAACTGCAGCAGTTTTCGACGTCTCGGAAAACAGGCGCCCGAAGACCCTTAATAACGCCGCAATTTTGTTGGTTATCCCAAGAAAAAAAATTTTTTTTTCAACTTGGATGTTATAACAAACTCATGTCAAAATTTGAAAATGATTCGATTATTTTATCCCCTCTAAAAAAATTCCCGAAAAATACCTGTTTTTCACGCTCCTAAAGGGATTTCTGGCCTTAACTGCATATTCACCATAGCCTCAGATGAAGATAATTATCTTCGCAATTTACACTTTTATTTGAAGTTGAGTTTACACCACGATGCACGTCTTGTGTGGTTTATTGTAAGGTTAATAATTGCTTTTACTGCAACGGTATATTATTGGGTTGTTCGGAAAGTAATTTCATTTTTTTTTTTTTTGGTGAAAATGAAAGACGATTTTCTTATAGTGTATAAATATTTTATTGAATTATATATTCTCCATTTTGATCTAATACCTTTGCCATCTTTGTGGCAGGAGCATGATTCCACGCTGATAAAACTTTTGATCTTTGCTGGCAAAAAACTGATCCAAGGCATTTTTTACGTCATCATTTGAAGAAAAGGTTTTGCCGTCTAAAAAATTTTGTAGAGACCGGTACAAGTAGTAATCCAACCCATGTCTCATCCCTAGTGATGATTCGCTTCAAAAATGGATCATTTTCTTGACGTTTGAGAAGCAAATCACAGACGTCAAGCGACGGAGCAAATTTCTTTCTGTAAGGACATGTGGAACCCATATGTCGAGTTTTGAAATTAAACCAAGGCGTTTTACGTGATCTTGAACGGTCGAATTTGATAAATTTAATCTCTCAGCGATCTCACGAGTTGTTATTCGGCGGTTTGTATCAATCAATGCCTTTATTTTGTTTTCATCAGCATCAACTTGCCTTCCAAAATGTTGCGCATCTTTAACATCAAAATTGCCGGAACGAAATTTTGCAAACCAGGTTTGGCACCGGCGTTCTGTCAATACATCTTCTCCATACACATCCAATAATTTTTGTCTTGCTTGAGGCGCATTTACACCTTTTCGATAGTAAAAAAGTAAAATCTGCCGAAAATGCTGCCGAAGAAGCCTTGCTATATCAGCTGACAAAGTATATAATGACAATGCTGCTTAAGTTCGAAGTTAACTGTGAATAAATACAATTATGTCCTCTGTTGGGAAAAAACGAAATTGCCTTCCGAACAACCCAATACATGATTTATACCGAGGAAAGACAGACTTTCCGAGTTGTCAGGTTTATTAGAAATTAGCTTCTTTCTCAATAGTAATTGTTGTGCTGTAATCTCCACGGAACTTCGTCTTTTAGGCACAAAATTTCCACCGGCATACCTGCGCGAATTTACCGTTCAGCCTTGCGGACCAACGGTACCTTTTCCATTTTACAGCCCTCCGATTTCGCCTTTAGAAATTCCTCGCTATTCAAAGAGAAGAGATGGACAGATATTAAATAATGCCATCTACCTGTACTAATTGCCTGCTTCAAGTTAGGTGTACGATTCTCCTAAGGTACCTCGTGTTGTTTCGTTATGATAATATAGACGTTAAAGGTAATCCTCAAAATGAAAAGGTCCTCTTTAACAATAGACAGTCAGTAATATTTTAACTTCTGCCTTTTAAATATCAGATGACAACCGTTACTGGTCGTACGGATGTATAGATAAGTAAAAATCGCCATCCAACTGTGAAAAATTTTAAATACTTTTCTTATTCCTGAGGAATGTATTTCCAAGTAGGTCGAAAACTAGATCAATTATTATAATAATTTTAATACAGTAATTTTAATATTATAATAAAATAATTTTATATATAATCATTTTAGATAATAGCCCTATTTTCTTTATTCTATAACTTTCATGTCAATTTTAAAATGATTGTGGAACAGTTTTTTCTAACAGTTATATAGAGTTTCATAGTAAAGAAAGTCCTAACACATTACAGTTATGGATCGCACTGTACAAATCAAATTTTATCAATATCGTAAGATTTAAACACGTATTGTAACGAAAATAACTTCCATCTGCAATTTCCAACTATAATACTTAACAGGATTCCATTTCTTGTTTCCATTCTACTTTGCCAATATTAATAATTTAACTGTCCGAGTGTCTCTCGAATACTGATTCTTAACGCGTTGAATGCCACCCGTATTTCGCTAGTTTCATCATGGCCACCGAACCGAAACTGTTTCTATTAAAATCGCATCTTTATAGAACAGAGATGTTAAAAGTAAGAATAGTTATGTACTCAGTAATACTTCACTTTTTTAACAGCAATATTTTAATATTGAATATATCAGCATATCCGTGAATATTGCAATTTAAAGATCATAACAAATTTCATCGAAGTCAACAGTGCTGGTCACCGGTGACCCCCATAACATTCAACGTGTTAATTCACCCCGTGACACAATTTCAAATCAAAACAATCAGCCAAAATTCTTTACTAAAGAATCAAATAATGCCTTTGGAAAGTTAAAAAAGTATGTAACACACGAATATTTGTAGGGTATAATAACTTGTAATTTCTGTAACGTAAAATACAGTTTCAATATGAGTTCGTTGGTTATTCGATTATCCTGAGCTCAATTAATTCGAATAATCGAAGTTATTCCGTATCATATAAATGATACTATCCATACTATAGCACTGTATCTACTGTACTAGTACGCAGAGATAATAAATTTTCTAATTAATTAGAAAAAATGGAACGTAAGATAAAGGACGTATAAACGTTTAACAAGATACCCATAAAAAATCTCAGCTACTGCACCACTATAAATTTGATTAACATAAAAAGAAATTACAAACCAGTCTTACCGATTGCCTTTCTCAGGTCCATTGTTAACTACAGTGGGTGTAGAAAGTATTCGTACACCGACTAATTTCGAATAATATATTGTGAAATTGTAGTTTATTAACTAATTTTTTATGAACAACGACTGTGCACATATTCTCGGAAGTCTCTATAACAAACACGGTGCAAAAAAAATTAATTTGTTGAATAATTTGCAAAGTTATTAAGAAAAAAAAAAAAAATATTGTCCGAAATATAAGGGCAATAAGTATTCATACAGCTACTGCATTGTTTAAAAGTTATTAGAAATTCATGAGGAAAGCGTGAAAATTTAATTTATTTGCCAATGAAAAAGTAAAATAAACAGTTAATTAATATTTAGTAGGATTTCCTTTTGATTTTATAATTGCTGCGACTCTTCTTGGCATTAAAGTTACTAATTTTGCTGTTACGTTGGACGGGATTCCATTCTTCCATAAGAGCATTTTTTAAGCCTTCTTTAGAGGATATGTGATGTTTTTTAATGTGACGTTCCAAGTAGTCCCATAGGTGTTCGATGCGGTTAATATCAGGAGATTGTGGTGGAGCTTCTATATATGCTGGCTTATGATATAATATTCATATTCTCGCATTGTACGCCGTATGTTTTGGATCATTATCGCGCATAAAGATAAAATTATCTTTAATGCCCACTTTTTCTGCACTGGCAGAAAGATTCCGATTCAAAACGTCAATATAAACTCGGTGGTCAAACTCGTTGTTTATAAAAAAGTAGTTAATAAACTACAATTTCACAATATATAATTCGAAATTAGTCGGTGTACGAATACTTTCTACATCCACTGTATTTCGACCACCATTCACACTTTCGTTCAATCTCAAATTACACACCATTCAACTAAAATTCTTCCAAAGATCAGAAAAGTGCCGTTCAAAAATCCAAGAAACTTCATTCCCAGGGGGTACATTGAACAAACCCTCAGGGTATCCGTGTATACAAAGGAAGCCAAGAAAGAAGCATAAACGGTGAACCAACACGTAAGTAAACCTCGTCGATGGTGAAGATCGGTGCGGCTTTGTGCAAACACAAGCCGAGTTTGTTCCACCTCATCTCTTTCTATTCCGTTCGTACGTCGAGCCCATCGCCTCGTTTACCGTTATGGCTTCGAAAAACAGAAAGGAACCAAAATCGACTTCGTAAGGTATTTCTCTACATCCCCCTCGTACGTCCGTCGGTTCTTTCTCCACGCGTTTACTCCCATTCGAACGACACGGTTCCTCCTCGCGTTACTCCTCTCAGTATGTATCGATCGTGCAGTTTATTTGCCTATCATAAATTCTCACATCAACGACAGCGATCTTCTTTTATTTCTCCCGGCTGTTTGCCCCAGCTACTTCGTTCTGGTCTGACAAACGCCTCTGTTTTTCTCCCCCTTTTGCCAGGACGCCGTGGCAAGAAATGCCGAGTGACGTAACCGACTCGAAGTAACACCGCCTCGATGGGCTTGTTTTTCTTCGTCCTATTACTACATCCCTTTTATTAGGTTGGTGCATATGAAATGCCGGATCTTATGCGGAGAAATTAAAATGCGACGGGTTTTGCAGAATAAATGTTTATAAATCAAAATAATTTGCATTCACATCGATACATATCTGCCAATGATCCACAAGGGCTTTTATATGATTTTTGAAAAAATCGGGGTTTTTAAAATCAATGAAATTTGGGACGACTCTTTTAAGGTCATCTTTATTATTGAATGTTTTTTCCTTTATGTAATGGTCTAAATGTTTAAAAATGCAATAATCCCTTAGAGGTAGAGCAGATGAATAAGGTGGGTGCTGTAAAATTTTATATTTCAACTCATGATATTTTTTTGAGGTCACTTTCGACGCATATGGTCTTGCATTATCGTGCAATAAAGTAGGCCCCTGTCGATAACTCGAAACCGGACGCCGTATTTCCAATTTTTCGTGCATTTGTGCAATCTGTCGACAGTATCTGTCGGCAGCAATGTTTTCGCCGCCTTGCAAGAAAGGAAAGTCCACTATTCCATACATAGTCCACCAAACTGTTATCGATATCTGTGGATAGGAGGTTCTGGCGAATGTTTAGAGACAACATTCTTGTCTAACCATTTAGCAAATCTCTTACGATTGTCCAATAGTACCCCTTTTTTGTTACACGTCACAATACGTTACAAAAGTGAATCGCGTTCGTTCCCGAATAAGTGTATCGAACAAGCGCTCAAACGATTTAACTGATTTGGTATGACACTTATCTAATTTTGTTTACATTTTTTTAAACCTTCATTCGACCCTTAGAAAAATCGGACTAAAGCCTCTAGTTTTTTCTGGGCCTTGCAAAGAGAACGTAAGGCTTTCGGGTCGCCGATTTTGTCTAAACTTGACATACTTTTAGAGTAAGTCTTCCTGATTATAAATATACCCCATTATTGGGGCAGACGGTCAGTAGTTTTTAAGATATTTATAATTAAAGTTCCATTTCCGTAGTTCAAAGAAGTGTACTTGAAATTTCAATTCCTTTTTCAACCAAAGAAATGCAGTTAATGTATAAATTTTAATTTCTTGATATTTCATTTAGTTTTGAAGGTATAAATCGAAAAAGAAAATATTTATTCGCGACAGGGATACGAAACCCTGTTTTTTTGTGCAAATCCAGGGCGTTGCCTCTATGCCACGGCACCTTTTGAGGTTCCGTTCTACAGTTCTGCTTAACACTTTACCGACCGGTAGCCTTTTTGTCACCATTAATTTTGTCACCATTAATAGGCTTTTTGTCACCAACGCTTAGACTTTTAGTTTATTAATCGGTTCCCACGGCAATCACTAATTTCTTATTTATTATTGTAGTGGAACTGTGTTAAGGAGTCGATGAGAAGCATTTGTCATTTTCAAAGAGATTGTGATTTTTTTAGGCAATCTAAGCCGAAACAAATCCTTTAAAGTAGGTAGAATGCTCAAATAATAGCGGTCGGTAAAGTGTTAAGTATGGCAATGAAACTTTAAATCTAAATATCTTAAAAACTATTGACCGTCTGCCCCTACAATGGGATATACTCATAATCACGACAATTTACTCTACGGATATGTAAAGTTTGAACGAAATTGGCGAACCGAAGAACTTCCGTGCTCCTTGTTAGTCTATTTTCTATTAAAAAACAAGATGTTGTTTTACTTTTTCTTTGCAATTACTTTATTGAGAATGATATGTATTCACTGTGAACAATTTGTCTGGATTTCGGTCAAACTAAATCTCCATTCGGATCAAATAAGGCACAAGAGTGATGAAGGTTGGAGAAGAATTATTCAAAATAACGGCGAAGATTCTTTCGTGTTATGTATCTAAACGGTAAATTTAAATTGAAAAAATAATCGGTACAAGTTTTACAAAATTTCTAAAGTAATGTATGTATTTCATATACTGATTTAATCATTTAAATTAGTTAACAACTGCAGTTTGACTTCAGTTTTTAAAGTACTTGTAAAGGTCTTTTCGATACTTTTCACTGGTGGCACCAGAGAATTTTGTTTTATCTCAATAAAACCGAAAAAGGAATATTTGTCATTCGTCAAGGTTTATAATTTCGAATAATTAAGTCGACGTTTTGATGAATATATCAAAGTTTAAAGCCGAACGATTATTACTTTTGTCAGTGACATTATTTGGAATAATGTGTCTGACGACGTGGTTGAAAATCACTGTAACCACTGAAACATATCCTGATCGTACACATTTAGCTAATCGATTATAGTGTTATGTCGACTACAATCCATAATTCTTATTATATTACGCAATTTTTTGTTAAATTAACCTCTATTTCTAAATTTAATGGCTAAAAACATTGATATCGCCAAATGTAAATAAATCTAGCCGTGGAAAAAATTGTCAAAATCTGTTCAATCAGCTGACGACAGTTTAGAATAATCATTGCATGCATTGTATTTGTTTCTACTTATTTCCACCATTCTTGATTGAAGTAACGGTTACTCGGCAATATTAAATTCACAATTAGTATTAACAGGAAAAGGGATTTAAAGAAGATTCCTCGATTTACCCAATAAAATAAACTTTGTATTTGTAATCTGAATTTATATTCGTCCTGTGTAATTAAAAGAGAAAATTTTTCAAAAACAAGTTTCTCTCGTTCGCTCGATAAATAACACTCGTAATATTAATCATAATTTGCAGTTGCGACCGATCGGAAAAGAAAATTTCTTCGAGGAATTTCCTCGGTCACTCGACAACCTAATCGATCTAATATTAATCTTAATTTACAGTCTGACACGATCGGACGGGAGAACTTGTCCGTTTCCTCGTTTACTCGATATATAGCCGATCCGATATTAATCTCAATCTTCGAACGTTTTGCATAATCGGAGGAGAAAACTTTGCAAAGACGATTCCACTTGGCTCTTGAGCATGTCGGAGGATTTGCTTCGCGTTTGTCTCCTTGAACTAGGATAAACTTGAAGGAGAATTCCAACTTGTTATTGTCAAACGAATATCTTTAGTTTTGTACGAGGTCCCATTTACGAACAGACTTTAACCTTTTGTAGTCTTACGTCGAGTGCAATTCAACGTAGTTTCCCGTGGCAGTTAATAATTTGGGAGATTTTTGCTTGAGATATTTGCTATGCTGAACAATGAACACGCAGTGGCGCCTCGGTTAAATCTTGCAAAAGCAAAGAAGTCCTCTGGCCTCTGATTTGTTTTGATTCGCCTGACGGATAGAGACATCCCTCGTTCTGACTTCATTTTCGATGCCAACGCATGACTGGCAGATAAAGCCGCAAATTCGTTGCGTCGTCATGGGAACGACGAAATAAGAGGTGCGTTTTCGTTTGTCATTAGTCGATCTCAGAATTCCAAGACCGGTATAGTGAGGATAAATGCCTCATACCGCGTGACTTCAGATCGTTTGCCAGGCATAACAACGGCCTCGGATAACGACGTACTAGATTAACACGTTGAGCGCGACGTCAGTCCCTGGGGACTGACAGTGGACTTTTCGTTCGGGCGGCGTCGATTTGTGGAACTGAAAGGAATCTTTTTGTTTTGACGACGTTGGTGCATGGGACCGGTATACACCATTATCAAATTTATAAAATAAATGTTGTAATTTAGCTAGAAATTTGACTAAACAGGTCGTTACCTTTTGTAATCTGTGTAAATCTAAACTACATCTTTGCCTAGAATGTTTTAATAAATTTCATTAAAATTACAATATTTATTTTATAATCTTGATGATGGTGCATACCGGTCCCATGCACCAATGTCGCCAAAAGAGAAAGATTGCTGTCAGTCCCACGGATCAACTCCGTCTAAATAAAAAGTACACTGTCAGTCCCCAGGGACTGACATTGCGCTCAACGTGTTAACGAGTGGCTACAAGAAAAAAATAATTCTTGGTTAGCGATTCTCAACTATGTGAACGTTTATCTGACTAGAGAAGCAAAAATTTTCTGATCGCACTCATTGTCGGTCAATCGAATCGCCAGAGGAGACATCAAACAGAGAACGGCCACGCGGCGTAGCTGTTAAAACTCAGATATGTTTGATTCATGATAGCCAGATGTTTGCATCTTTCGTTTATTACGACTTGCTATCAGATGCTGCTGCTTGCTATCAGATGCAGGAAAAGTCCCACGCCGATTCTTGGATCAACATTCAAACATTTGGATTTGTTTAACCCTTTGAGGACGGTGGACGCATGTATGTGGCCTGAGAAAAATCTGGTTATAGTTTATCGGCTCGTGTATACACGGTTAGAGTTGAGAAATTGAAATATAATTGTTGAAATTTCATTTTGGATTGTAAAATGTGTCGCCAGGACGGCCGCGGCCGCAACAATGTATTCTTTGACGCGAGGAGGCCCTGCATTTTGCTGTCGCAGAATTTTTTTAACTACACTCAAGCCTGTTTTTGTGCGGTGGATAGGGACCGCATAAAAAAATCGCACGAAACTTCGCGAGTAGCCAAAAGAAATAGTTTTCGCAGCACAGTTAAAAAGTGTTTTTTTTGTGCGGTGAATAGGTACCGCATAAAAAAAGTATCACGTAGAAAATAACTCAAAGCTTACAAAATAACTAGGAATTGTTTTTTTAAACGAAATCAGGACACGAGGCTTGGTAGCTACATGGAATCTTAGTCAGAAAATACACATGCGAACATTTTTAAATATTTTATTTAAATATTTACTTATTTTACACACAAAACTTTTCAAAACGTATAACCATTATCCTTCGTAGTCTGACAATACGCGAACTTTCTTGTGGTAAACAGATGCAAAATCGCTCTCGTCACTTGAAGATATGATAGAGTTCAATAATATACAATGTAATCGGCTAACGCAATACTTATGTAATGTGATGAAATACATATTAAAAATCGAAGAATATGGCCAATCAATCCTACTACTTATTTATTGATAACTTCGTCAATTATATTTCAATTTGATTGAAATTTTCATATCCCGCACAAAATAAATCGCACAGAAACAGGTTTGAGTGTATTTGCGTTAGAAATTAATTTACAAATGCGCGTGCTAGAACCCAACACTATATTTCGCCGTAAGGCGTCACGTAGTAGTCGAATTCGACCAAAACTATCGCCAGAATTCCAAAAACATTAAAATCTATCAATCGTATTTGATTTAAAACATATCAGAGCATACTTTCTTACTAATAATACTTCTGTTTTGCCCCACACGCGACGTGATGCGATCTGAAACTGTTCTTCGACAAATAACCTTAGTCGACGTGCCACGCACGTCGTTTTTGATTTCCGTGATCGGCTCACGTGGCACGTCTTTCCAGCGCGAGTGGTTAGATACGAATGTCGCCCCAATGCGCCACCACGCTCCTGCCAATAGGTTCGCGCCTGGCATGTGAAAAGCAAGTCAATCAGCGAGCTCTCGAGTGCATGGGAAGGAGTAGCGGGCAGAGTTCTTCCAAGGGCGCAGGCGGCGATCAAATAAGCGGCTTGCCTGGCATAGAACAAAATTTTTCTACAAATTAATAGTTCATAACGAGGTAAACTCGTCGACGTTGCATATCTGTGGAATATTCATGAAAAACAACGACAAGACGTAAATGTCGACGCCTACAAACCCCGACCTGACAACCTTCAGGTATCCTCTCCAGAATGATATCAAGTATTTGATCTATTTACTTCGAATTTTCACATAAATTCCAACTGAACTAAATAAGGCAACGCATTGAATTACGTATACCAATTCACACAATTTCGAATTACATAAAAACTGAAAAATTATCCAACGATCGACGAAGCAGAGAGGATTCAACCGATTTCTCAACCGATGTTAATCAAATAGCTGTTGATATCGATGAAGAGAGAGCGTTTCGTTAACGCGTCGTACGGTCTTCGATCTTCCGTAAGTCGAGCTAGCGATTTTCAATCCATTTAAACGGACTAACGAGACCTCGGGCACCCGGACGAAACGAGCTTTCGCTTGAAAACTCGCCTGCAACAAGTATACGCGTACGGTGTTACGCAATCGACGATGTTCTTTCACTCGCGTCGGTGAAATCCCAGAGAACTGGCCTCAGGTCGTGATCGAGCCGTGAGCCGCGCGGATGTAAGGTGTAATTTAGAAAAAGATTAAATCGCCAGGTGTAAAGACAGATGATATTACAGTGCAGTCATTGAAGTGTCGATATTATTATTTTTCTGCGATTTCGGTCACGATCTGAGTGTTCCGATGAAATTTTACTTTGACGGTGCCGACGTGGATGTTGAAATTGGCGATGTTGAGGATAATGTAATCATCGATGAGATCGCTGAGTTTCTTGGATGCATGCACGATCTATAAGTTTCGTGGAGAAGTTTTACTGCGTAGTTAGAATTTTATTCAATATTTTGCAGATTAAACATGGAATAGGAAACGTACTGGATGGATATTATTAATCTTTAGCTGGCACTGTCGGTATTAACCATACGAATTTTAATATGAGATTGACCACATAGTGCTTGCTATAGGTTAAGGTTGTCAAGTTGCTGCCATTAAAAGCATTGCAATTGCTCAAGTCAGTTCAATATCATTATCATGAAGTAAAAATTGATTTTAGCGGCTGTGGAGGGTAAGGAGTTAATAGCTCGGACTCGTCAATACTGGGCCCTAGTTCAAATCTCCCGTCACCTCTGGGATATTTTTCCATAATTTTCAATTCGAACTCACTGATAATCAGTCCGAGATTTCACCTCCATATCTACTGTTACCGTTTTAACTCTTTGAGGCACGGGAATTCAGAAAATAAAATGACCCATCTTGCACAGATATTTTTTTTTGATTGAATAAAGTTAGTTTATATTTATTAACAAAGTTATATAATAATATAAATTTTAGAGGTGTGACAATGTCCCACCGTGCATCTTCATGCATCAAAGAGCTGGGACGCTTTTAATCCGCCGTGCTTCAAAGAGTTAAGTGTCTTCTGAATCTCCGAGGCTTATGATGTAATAAATGATAATTTAGGAAACATTTCTTTACCTATCCGTAGTTCGACTTCTACCTTACGTATCATTTCTGTCCTTGTATTGCTATTTTTACTCTAACCGCTATTGTCATTTCGCATAACGTACACATTTTCTGCTAGATTCTGAATCACCAAGGCTGGGATGTACATAATACGTCGAAAAAATCTTCTAAAGGTGATAATGATTTGAACTCATTCCTGCTGACTGGAAGTTCAAGCCTCTAATTCCACACCCCTCATAGTCTCCATACCATTCTTGAATTTGTCTTTAATCAACGAGACATACTCTGGCTGTTCTTACACAGTACACTCGTTTAGATACTTCCAATGTGTTCGATATTCGCAGGAATAATTTGTATGACTAACCACTGTCATGACACTTTAATATACATAAATGAAATTATATTGGGGGGACCGAAAAGTAATGTCGTTTCTCCAGATATTTTGCTCAAAAACCAATTGATTTTTATCGATCCGGCATTGAAAATGCGCACCCTAGATGACAAAAGGTTCTTGATAACGAGGGTGATTACATCATTCAGTAAAAATAAAAACTTTTTACAAATTTATTTGTTCGAATTTAATTTTAAAAAACGACATTACTTTCCGGTCTCTCTAATATATTATAAAAAGTTAATACTAATAACAAAGAGTGTGCTCAGTGCGAACGAAGAAAATGAACTGACGCTACCGACGGACGTCACAGTGTATCCAACTACTACTATGTATTTCCTTTTTCTTCTTCTTTCTTTAACGCTATCGGAATCGAACATCCTACACAATGTCTATAAAATAATATTTGATTTGTTATATTTGAAAATGGTACGAGTCCCTTTCTTCTTATGTTTAGATATTTCAGCGTTCGCACAACATTTTTCATACTGCAACATGTTAAATAGTAACAGTTGAACCTTTTTGGACGAAGTCATGAGAATATTTCATTCTGTTTACTTGGCCATGCGAAATGCGAAAAGAAGACACCTATGTTTAGCTAATACTAAGCTCAACATACTTTTCTTAAAAATGGACTTATTGTTGGAAATAACCCTAGGTAATGGCAAACGTTGAGCCACCTAATGGAAGACACATGCAATTCTTCTGTGTACTCTTTTCATTATTGTGTGTAACCACGTTTTTGTACGATGCCTCGCATAATTAAAACTACGTTAACACTAGAATTACCAAACCAGTCAAAATGACTGGCACACAATTCTTTCCAAAAATTCTCCAAGTTTATAGAAGAGTCTTAGACTAAATATTCAATGTCCACCTTGAAAAACATAAATCACCCAATTGATTATCTTTTCCGCCTCTTGATTCCTCCTTTTTCAAAGTACTTATTTAATATTTTGAAATATGATAGATTTAACGCCGGTAGTTCTAGTGTTAATAGAAATCCGGAGAGTGTGATTATTTTTCACAGCCTCGTTTCGTACACTTATACCACTTTCAAAAGTAACGGCTCACTTAATATACCGAAACATACAAATTGAATACCTTCATAAGGTGTTTAACACATGAAAACAACGTGCAAGTATTTTTGCAAATTCGGTATACTTCGCAGGGGTTAAGGCCAGGTAATATACATTAAACACGAAGCGAGATGTTTGCAATTGCCGCTGCTTTAACCCGACGGAAGTAAAATTCAGATCCTCGGGGTGTCCGTTTGCTTCCAAATTACCCTATCTCCCGATGGCATCTGGAAATTACACTTTCACGCTATCCGAGCTATTCGTAGAAATACTTTGGAGCTCGGTATCCGTGACTGCTGCAACATGGTTGGAATTTCTTCTTTATTTGCACCCGTAAAAACCATAGTACGAGAACCTTCAGGGAGAAACGGCAACTTTTTCGTCTTATTGTGAGCTTCATCCTTAGTTCCCGCGGATTCTTTCGCAAATATGCGCGCGAGAAAGTTTTTGAATTGCGAGATTGTATCCGAGGACTCGGATGATCTCGTATCTTGGAAAAGTAATAGGACTTGAAACGGAGGAAAGCTGACATAATGTATTTGCCATATAAAAATGTATTACATTATTCGGATACTGTCTCTGATTCTTTCTGATGTATTTCCTGCTTAGATATAATTTGTGTGATAATTAACAGTAGGAGGATAGATGAGGACAGTCAAAATTACACTGGTCAACACGATTTTTTGGCCAAAGAATATTTATGCTGATTCTTATAGACTATGTGATGCTGAACACGAATATGAAGACCGTATGTCTCCATCAGAACCCATTTCTGAGAAAATCAATTTTGAAAAAAAATTCAAATTTTCAACTTTCAGAATTTTTTGCGTTTTAACCATAAAAGTTATTTATGTTCTTTTTTGCACCAAATGTTTCTGCAAACCCTTCCGAATATAACGATGCATATTACTTTCACGTTATAAACATTTAAACATGTTTAAACGATGCTCAAAGGGAAAACGATGCCGAAAATGTGTTAACCTTTATAGACATTTTGCTATTTATCTTAAAAACTAAACGCCTCAAAGGAATTCTAATAGCAGGAGGCGACAGAGCATCCATTTTTCTTGGGGAAAACATAACAGAAATTCGCAGTGCGAGTTTTGTTTTCGGCTGAGAAATTAAAATATCTCAGAAAGACGCAAGGTACTGCCAGTGGTTTTCAACACAGCCGTTTCACCCGCGCTAGTATCATACGAGTCGCTCAGAAGCCAATGCGGTTAAGTCAATTTTTTTTATATTTTCTGATTTTTGTTATTTTTAAGAGAATGAAGTTTGTTCTAATAAAAGGGCATAGCAGGATAAGGGGGTTAAAAGTGCCCTTGAACCGATTTCAATGGGGGAGGTCTAATTCGATAGAGAATGCTCTACGACCATTGTGTACCAAATTTTAACTCTGTATTTTGACCGGAAGGGTAGTTATGGGGTACATTCAAAAAACAGGTTTTTGGCAGTTTTCACTTATTTATTGAGGTGCAAAAAATTCGACAAAAATCTCTCCTATTGTACACGCATCGATACATGTTTGATATTTTTTAAAGATTTTTCCATTGAAAAACCTAAGCGCCAAAAATGTATAAACGCAAAAAAAGAACGGGAAAAAGTAGATATCGTGTCGAAATCTTCGAAATACAACGTTTTACTTGTTACAGCAATAATCTGTAACCCATTATTGTTATCCACAATTTTTTCAGATTTTTGAACCGCCTGCGCCATAGTGAAAAAAATCAAAAACTGATATTTCCGATGCATTTGATTCTGAAGCGTAAAGACTAGTTGTTAATTTTGCATAATTTTGATACAGTATGTTCATTTTGTGATTTTCAATGTTTCTCCATTCGAGACAATTGTATGCGAATGGAAATAATTGAGATAATACACTTATCTGTAAGCTGTGTGTTCAGTTGTCTGCTCTGGAATCGCCATGTACTTTTTGTCGCGGTCACCGGAGACCGGCGCTGTAGAGTTCACTGAAATTTCTTCCGATTTTTAAATTGCAATATTCACGATTTTGTTAATATGTTCAATATTTAGTTATAGCCGTTAAAACAGTAAAATACTGATAAACAAATAACTACTTTATCTTTATCGTTTCTATTCCATAACGACGTAATTTTAATAGCAGGAATTTCACTTCGGCAGAAACGATGAAACTATGGAAATGCGTGTGACATACGACATGTTAAAAAACGAAAAAACAATTAATATATACATTCCTTTAGTTCTACTGTATCCTTTAAACAACCTTCACTTCCATTAACACTAGATTTACCATACCAGTCAAAATGACTGGTACACAATTTTTTCCAAAAATTCTTCAAATTTATATGAGAGTCATAGAATAGATATTCTACGTCCATCTTATAAAACATAAATTGCCGAATCGATCAAGTTTTCCACCTCTTAATTCCCCTTTTTTCAAAATACTTATTTAATATTTTTAAATATGATAGATTTAACGCTGGTAGTTCTAGTGTTAAATTGACCGCACTGACTTGAAATCTTGAAACCCGATGTCGACTCTCCAAACGTTTCAGCGATCCTCGAAGGCCGGCTTTCAGCATTTTGATCCACATTTTTTTGCTCCTTTTCTCGCTGCTTTAATCAGTATTAAACGTTGCCCGCTTACAAACCTGGACGGCTTCCGAGGACGGTAAAGAGAGACGAAGGAAACTGACTTCCCTCGGTATAGCGTCCTGTTCTCGTCAAAGTTGCAGGAAGCCTTTTTGTTCCTCGTGCCGCGACCTTATTTTTTTTCCTTCCCCTCCTATTTGAGATTTTCTTTACGCACTGATAGTCGCGAGGTCGCGAGAGGTGATGTTTACGCATCGGGTTTCCTTTTTACTTCTATCGAGTGACACACTTGCCTTGTATTTACTTGCTTTCACTCCTGGACAAATGACTTCTTTTATATATATATATATTTACGTATACGTGCATGTGGTGTGTGTATGTGTGTGTGTGTGTGTGTTTAGCAAAAGTCATCAGGATTTCATTGTTGCAACTTTTCCCCGCCTGCACTTAGGAAAATTAACGTGGGCCTTTTCGAACCGGTACACACAGTGGTCGATTTCGCTAAAATCCTGGCCAAAACGTCAAAACAGCTCGAGTTTAATCGAAAATTGATATATTAGCTTTATTTGGGTCGCTGATTACGAATCAGAACTAAAAACTTTCAAAAATAAAATGGTGGATACGATATATTAATAAGTAGAATTCGATACTCCCATTCTATGCATATAAATGCGCTGTCATACGAAAGGCGCGCGCTACCAACAATTGTTAATAACACGTAGGGTACCAGAAAGTAGCAGCTGGAGCCGATCGACTTTTGTTCAGGAGGCTTCAAACTTTATTTTAAAAGAAATTAACGCCAGTCGAAGCGAACCTTTTAACTATTACCTTAGGAAAGGCGAAGAAATGCATGGGTCTCATATTTTCATCATAACAGCTGTAAATTGTTGAATAAAAAAATGAAACCGACATATTTTACAATTTAAAGCATGTCAGATAGTAACCAATAGCGAAATAATGGGGTCATACGTTTATAGTACATTAGAAACATAATTTTAGTTCCAGCGCGGAAACATGAAGTTATAAATGTATTAACTTCGAGATCGTATATCTCCAAGAATATTGTGTAATGAAAAGTTTTATTAGTGAACACATATGGTCTAATATGTCATAAATCAAATGCATTTATCAGATTTCAATGAAAAAGTTCTTGGATTTTTGGCCATGATTTCAGCGAAATCGACCACTGTGCGACAAGTCGGCATGACATTCTTACGTCTTTAAATGCCATACGATTTTCGCAGAATTTTATCGTTAGATACATCTGATCAAAATGATATTATATGAGCAATTCATTTTGAATGTGACGTATGTCACTTTCTTTTTAAATTGCGATGTTTAGGGTTTGCATTTTAAAATGTTTAACAAGTTAAGCGGCACGCTGGTAAATAGGAACCGGACATTGATTTTTCGTTTATGTTGACGCTGATAAATGGAAATTGACGGTTGGTTTTTTACCTAAGCTACGCTATCACGCCTGAACGATCCATAATTAGTGGTTTTAAGTAAGAAATATACCATTTTATCAAAAATTAATGTAGTTTATTAAAACAAACAGAAAGATACCTTGCCTAATATAGAACCTAAACGAAAAGTAAATGTGTTAAAAATATTGACGCCAATTTTCGCGAAGATTTACTTCGACTTGTTATCTTGAATGCTTATATTTTTGTCAATATATGTAATATCGTACAGTCTTAAAAATCACCATTTTTGTTACGGCAAAGTGACTTATGCCACTTCTAAAGTAAATTGCTCATATCAGGTATAGTAAAAAGATCTTTCCGATAAGTTTCACTTGACTGCTACATTTATTTGGCCCGAAGGAAACTGGTGCCCTTTTAGCAATCTGAAGTATAGAAATTAAGAATAATATAATACTGCGCGTAAATTTCACAAAACAACTTCCTTAAATATAAACGCCGCGGCGCGCCGTAAACAATAGCACAAACGAAGGAATATATTCGGAATCTAAAGTGAGGGACCAGAAACAAGGCACTTGGGACGGAACGGGAGATTGCTCTCGCGCACCCCGCCCCGATCCCCGCTGTGTCGGTCCTGGAAACCTGAAACCGACGAATAACAACCGAAAATGAAACACTCCTTTTGTCGTTCACATGACGACGCAACGAGTGTGCGGGTCTCTCTTGCCAATAGCGCGTCAAAATCTAAAATGCGTGATGGAGGGGGATGTCCCTAGCTGTCGGGCGAATCACAGCAAATTACCCCTCAAGTGCCTTGTTTCTGGTCCTTCAGTATATGTCACCGGTGGGGATAGACAAAGTGACACATTTTAGGCAAAGACGAAATTTCTGTCGTCGTCACCTGTGGAACATTTTTCCATGCATGATAAATGTATCGTAATTTTGATGGCTCAGAACTGGAAATGAATGTTCCAAAAGTGCCTTGTTTCTGGTCCCTCAGTATATGTACATACTTACGGCCCGCATGTAGCCCAAGGGATAAAGGAGGTTATGTCCCTTAAAAATTTCAGAACTAGAAAAGTATCCCGCTATAGGAAAATCTTTGAAGACCCTGTTTTAGACCAGTGATCGGCAAACTACGACCCGTCACAAATGTTAAAATAAGAGAATAGAAATCTGCAATTTCAGTGTAAAAGAAAATGTAAAAAAAATTATATTTTTTTCAGTCCTTTTTGAGCTTCATAATAAATTATATTCCATGAATACCTAAAAATGTTCGCTCATCAGTGGACTAGATGGGTGCATCACGCGAAGCTACCTCTTAACTTTCTGATTAAAACGAACTTTGTACGAGCGTTTTCATTATATGGAATTGTAGAGGGTGATATAATAGTTATTTAAATTCGTTGCTAGGGTTTAATACTGGGTTTGTTTTCAAGGTAGCCGTTTGAGCATTGGCTGTTCTCTATATGAATGGTACTAACAATTGCGATTGTGCTTTCATTGCTTTGCTTATTTATTTCTTTGTGGGAAGAAATTCTTTGTTTACGAAAAATAAAAGGAAAGTTTGGAAGCTCTGATATTTAATAAAAATTTCAAACTTTACTTCGATACAGTTGAAGTAATGCTAATAATGGAACAATGCCTTTTTCTTGTTGAGAACCGGCGTTAGGAGAGAAATCTTCCCTCAGCGAAATAGTGACTCCTTGCAGTACCTACTAAAACGTATAGTTAATATTTACGAAATTGATTGAAGATGCAGAAAGAAAATTGTATTAGTGGTCTTGCTTTTATTTTGTATATTCAAGTGGTGGAAAATTGAAAAGTTTCTTTTATCCTGTTGAACTTAATTGACAAAATGTGAAAATGTACAGGTAAAACAAGACAACATGAATTGCCGTCTGATGTCTAAGTGGTATTTAAATGATACAAAGAAGATGAATCTCTTAAATTGTTTGAAGTTAATAAAAATTTCGCAATGTAAACGCATGCCGGACAAAGAAACAGTTTCAAGTCACCAAATGTTTATCGCACTTTTCGTCTGTTTTATAGGAGCATTTTTAAATTCTCTTCTTCTGCAAAATCTTATCTAGTTTTCCACAATGGTCATGAAAATATTAGAAAAATTAAAGCGATCGTTCGACAGAAGTCTATGTCCTAGATTAACTGCAAATATATTCATTTTCTTTTTAGATATCACGAACAAATATCTCTAACAGTGTGATAGTTCTTTAAGTTTTCTTCCGTACCGCGAAGATTCAAGATCTAACATAAGAACGCAAAAGAGTTACTCACCGTATAAGAGAAATCCATCCATTATGAAGCTATTCACGAATTATTCCTTACGTTTCCCTCTTCTTCCGTAAATCGACGATATTTAGCGCGCGTTAGTAATTATCTTTTTTTTTTACTTTCGCTCCAATTGTTTCCGGCGATTCTCACCTTATTTCCTTAGAATGGCTCGTAAATAATGGCTGGTGCCCTGTTTTCACCGTAATGATCTTATCGCCATTACCGTATAATATCAGCGCCGAATGCTGCACGAATGAACCGAACAATAAAGCCGCGACAAAAACTTTCGTCTTTCCTTTCTCCGAGTCGGAGCACGTTCCCACGTGCCGCCTTAGCACTCTGCGCCACATCCGAAACTAACGATCGATTCCAACGAATATTTATTTCATCACCTAGATTCGTATTCGTGTTTCGATAATTTATCGGGTCGATGTTAATTATTTTCGCGTTTCTTCGCCGCCGGAGGGGGTTCGGGGCAATTATCGAGTTAGTAATTATGTAGCTGTAGCAAGGCATAGTTGTTGGTTCTTTTTGCGAAGCGGCATTCCAATTTTCCGAATATTTATGTTTCGTTTGAAGTTCAATTTCCAAAGGTTGTTTAACTATGATTTACGTGGTCGAAGGTAGTAACGTAATCCATCAGATAATCCTTCGCGGGGCAAATTAGTTTTGCAATTTGGTTTTACATAATTGAAATTAAATTCTAACTGTTTTTGGCCGTCTGGCGTCTGAAAGTCTCGATAATTCAAAACTTCCACGTGTCGCCATGATGGCAGTTTCCGACGAAGAAATCTGTCAACTCCCCCACCGAAGATCGATCATTCAGAGTCCTTAACCCTTTGTGATCGAAAGAATATCAATAATTGTTATTTAATTTACTTCATGACTCCCCTATAAATTTAAGGAATTTTTGGAAAAAATTGGGAACCGGTTATTTCGAACGTATTGGCACTTTTAGTCATAAAAGCATACAGTAATGTCTTTGGTCGAACACTCAAAATACTTGCTAAATATCAGAATTATGAAAAATTAATTACGTACTACTGACTATGATTAATTCATCCAGGGATTATATGAGTTATAAGTGCAAGAGATGATCATGAGTGAATAACAGCACATGAGTGAGATGATCATGAGTGAAATGGTCATGAGTGAATAACAGTAGTTAATGGAATTCGAAATTCGTGTTGGTACAAAAATTGGAATAATTATAGATGATTATCGACATCTGAGAGTCGAAATCATTTTTTTTATTGATTTGAATATTATATGTGAATTAAATTCAAAGTTATCAACACTTTAAGCACGGGTGTAGAACAGATTTTTTTTTCACTAAGGACTGCGAACTATTTTGGTAGTGTTTCGTCTGCAAAAAATTTATAACAAATATTTTACATAGTTTCAAACATTTAAATCCAGTTTTATCAATTTTTAATTAGTTAAATTATGAGAAACCATGATGGTACCTCACCGTCTCATCGGCTCACAGCCAGTGAGGCAAATCACAATATTGTTGGTGCCCAATGATTTCAATTTTTTAATTTATTGGTAAAAATAATCATTTGTTATAGAAAGAAGTTTCAATGATGGAATGGCATGTGCGAATAAAATAATACTAGGTGTAATTGTTCCAATAATTTCATCATCATGAAGAAGGAATCGATTTGTAAATTTATTATTAACACTAAAACTACCGACATTATATCTACCAAAATTTACATATAAAGATTAAGTACTTAGAAAAGGAAAATTCAAGAGTTGAAAAAAATAATAGATTAGATAATTTAGGTTTTATAAGATAGACGTGGAATATTTACTTTATGGCTCGTCTATCAATTTAGGTAATTTTTAAAAAACCGGTCATCTTAACCGGCTTGGTACGTTGAGTGTTCATAATTCTAAGGTTTAAGTATAAAATGATTATAGTAACTGCAATCATAATTATTACAAATTCGTAAACATAATTTCTAAAGTATGCAAAAATTGAAATTGAATGCTGAGGATTAATTATTTTTCAATAGCACCGTTAGATGGCGCATGCAATATTTTCGACATTTTCCTCCCAATATTTCCTTTCCTTTACATTAGTCATCTGAGCAAAAGTCGCGCTCGCGTTTCAAGATGCAACGTGGAAGTCGTCATCCATCTCTTCCACATCATTTATAAAAGCACTCCCAAAACTCAGGGGTCAAGCTCTGATTTACACAATCGACAGAAAACCTTTATCACAGTAATCTCGTTCGACATACTTCCCGGCATGAAATCTGGTTCTTTAGAAATAAAACACTTCATAGTTAGTACTAAAAAGTGTTGCAATCAATTCTCGACGCGAATTCCAACTTAAAATTGGTGTTAGAATTGGGGATGCAACAGCACATTTTCCGAATCTTTATCTCCTTATGCGCCATAGCTCTCTTAACACTATTTCTACCAAAAGGTGTTAAAAGACACCTTTGAAATTTTCGCTTAAAATTACTTTCACTAGTTTAATCATTTTTCCCCAAATGAAATTTTGACTTTTCCTATAATGCTTGTCAAATTAATTATACGGTATCTTTTTTCTCCAATCTCTTTCTGCATCTAAAATACGTATTTAGCGTACCTATTTCTACCATGGGGTGTCTTTTGACACCTTTGCACTTGAATCCATATAATTTGGGAGTAATTGTTAAAAACTAATTTCTGTCTAATATCTTTTCTTCTATCAGTTAATTAATTCAACATTGTAACATTATTAACTAAAAAACAGCGTTATAAAGGAAATGTGTGTATATATACACACAGCGTGTTCGCTCTAATGCGACGCACTATTTTTCAGCCACTTGCAGCTGTCTGATAAAAAAAAGTTTGGAAAAAGAATTGTAGGGTATGAAGTACACATTAAATATCAGTAAAAAAATTCAGAAACAGCTTGTTTTCTGGGTGAAATTGAGGGTAAAACAACCAAATATGTGTTCCTATTTGAAAAATCTCAATTCCGCCTGTAAAACCAAACTGTTCTTGAATTTTTTACTGGTATTTATAGTACACTCCACACCGTACAAATCTTGTTGTAAACTTTTTAAGACTGTTTTAACCCCTTGCCTTACAATTTCTATTTTGACGGCATGCGTAATAACTCTAAATTAATTCCAGAAATAGAAGTTTCTCTCTGATTTTTAACATTTTGTATAATTGACTGCAATAATAATATTATAGATATAATTTGACCGTCTCTGGACCGACTGATATTTTCAATTCAATAGTTATTGGAAAACTTCAAAATTTTGTATTCCATTTATCGCATCACGTGTGTCACACGTTATTGTAGGCTAAGGGGTTAAAGACACCTTTTGGTCGAAATAGGTATACACAAAACCGCAGTAGAGGTAGTGTTAAATTTTAATTTTGAGCCACTCCGAGACAGTGATGTCGTTGATCATAAATTATTATCATCCGAAAATCTATATACACAATCAGGAAATATACTACCATTTTAAAAGTACATTTTTACCGACATTTTCCCACATCTCGTGTAACCCTAGCGAGCACATGCTGTATCCTGAGTTGCACAAAATCCACTTAAAACTGCAGACCGTCGACGAGGAACTTCGGCAGATAAGAAAAAAAATGATGCCAAGCTATGCGATTCACAATCGGCGTGTCATAGTAGCCTAAGCGCATCTGTACGCGATAAAGCGAAATCGCGAAGTGCGTGGCAGTGAATGCTTTAAAATGTCGAGAATCGAGGCCATCGTCGTCTACGATATCGTTCTCTTGTATGTAAACAAACATTACGAAGTCCGTAGCCTTGTGCAAGGAGACCAATCCTACCGCTTCTTGCAATGTATGTACATACATACTTGAAGCGTCAGAATGCGACGAAGAGATATTTCCGGATTTACGTAAATTCCTTTTTCATTTTCCGATGAATAGGATATTATTGTATACGCATTTTAAGTTTATATAATAGTTTAAGGGGATATTCCCATTTCGGATTTTGAAAAGATCGATTTTCTTTTGCATTTTCTTAAAGTAAATATCTTCGGAAACATATTTGTCAAAGGATATGCCGGAATTCGAAAAAATAATGAAGATCTCCATTCCGTGCACTAAAACGTTCATAACAAGGTTCTTCTCCAGGTCTTCGACCGCTCTAAATTCCAATAAATCGCTGGATCTTCATTTCTTTGGCTCCCCACCAAAATTAATTAGCGAAAAAAACCGAAGATACCTCATGCATCTCCAAACTTTCCAACATAATTCCGAAAGATCCTTTATCGGTTCCTTGTAAACTTCATCTATAAACGCCAAGAATCGTTTACCTCAAAAGCTGATACTCAAACAAATTCCGAAGCACGACCGTCAAATCGTATCTCTAGAAGGAACTCTCTTATCTTCTACGAGCCGGCGTTGCTAAGAGGCGTCGGCTAAGGTCAAAGTGCAGAAATCAATGAAACTTTTTCACCGACGTCTCACCTCTCGCTTCTACCATAACATTTAATTTGATCGTCGATCGTTCGATCGAGCGGGGGTACATTTGTCCTTTATATATTTCCATCGCATCCGCCTCCTAGAGCGTGGCATCACCTGTTTGTAAAGCGGCCTTTACGACCTCACGACTGTTGGCAAACGGCGAACAAGGCCGACCACTTTGCCACATGTAACTTTTACTTATTTCTGCGCACCTACATACGTTTCACTCGCCTCGTGCCTGAAAGGGGCATTAATCACTGGTTCCGCAGCTACTTTGAGATACCGTTGGCGCGAACAAGATACTCTTTGCCGTAAATGCTCGATAAAAGATTCTTGCATTTTTTTCTTCTTCTTCCTCCGCGAGAATTCGCTCTATCGCTTTTCTGGATGTCTGCCTTGAAACGAGCTATCGTCGATGGGAAAATCGTCGGGATATCTGAGCGTTTCCGTTTAACGAGATTTTAATTACGTTCCCGTCGATAGCTGAGACCTCGAAATAATTAAAGCGGCAAGTAGCCTCGGAGTAGCACTAATTAGCGGCGGGATTACGTGTTTGGTTTGTAGGATTGATTTTATAATGTAACTTTTCGGAGAGTTTGGGAAGTTTCAGGGTTCAGTGTTCCCTTTTGTGGATTATAGGTGATGTTGATTGTTCTTGATTGTGATGTATAGTTAACCTTCTTTGAAATATTCACTTGGTTCTGACGGAAACAGGAATCGATGGCAAGTTGGGCGAATAGATAGGAAAGAAGCAAAGAGATTCGACGTGAAAATATATTTAGTTGATAGACGGTTGTTTCATTTTAGTAAAATATCGGAAGTATATGCTCGGTTTGCTTAACTTCTTCACTAATAAAGGGGTTGGTTTCGGTGTGGTTGTTAATGCGGAGAAGCTATACATTGAGCGAAAGAGATAAGTGGAAGCACAATGACAAATACCGTCTAAATTGATAATTACTATTACAATTGTGCATAAATAATGTAATAACATTTTTATTTGCCGTTCTCAAAATGTTCCGTCAATTGTTGGTAGAACTAAAAAGTTTTGATGCTTTTGTTGCATGTGAATATCACGGTAGACGCATTTTTTAGAACGAAATTGTTACAAATAAAGATAACGTTAATGCCAGCTAATTGAAGCTGAGAATTGTCTATGAAAGTTACAGCAAAAAATATTCTCCTCGTCCGTCCTGAAAATACTCTGCATAAGAATGTACATTTTACTGATTTATTCGCAAGACTTATCTCCACTCGGAAAATGTGCTGTGGACACCGATAAATTTCAAAATTAATCAGCAAGTCTCATTCCTCACAAATCTGTCCATAATAATTGATACAAATGTCTTTAATCCTTAATTTCCGACGCTTTATCTTCCTTGACGAAATTTCCTTTCATTATAGTCTCTTCGTTTGAATTTGTCTGATTTTCATTCCACTGCCGCAACAGCCATTTCATGATTTAAGCTAATTACATTATTTAACAACAAACCGGATAAACAGTCTCTAGCTCAAAGAATTCGGAAACTATATCATTATCTTCATGCAGAGTATACTCCATTTCGATTGGTTACACTTTGTTATGTTAGCAATTACTCTCTGTCCATCCTGCAGCGGCCATTGGTGTCCAATCGATGAAATCGTGCTTCCCGAACATCGCTTTATATAGGAGTTAATTAAATTTACAGAACTTGAAACACACGATTTATAGCCTCGACCTCTTCCTCGAATATTCGCTGAGCGTTTTTCCATGGGGCGTTGTTCTTTCGAAAATGTGGAAAACGTTATCGAAAGGTTGATCATTATCCAGAAGAAATTACGGGATAGAAATTATATTGGGAGTTTCGCGAAGGATAAATTAGCAACGAAACCTAAATTGAAATAGATTGTAGTAAGTTCAGAAGCATAGTAAAATGGAATTACATATGTATTAGGTTGGTGCATATGAAATGTCGGATTAGGTCTATACACTACATTTTGGCCATATTTTGTAAATAGGTAGCCGTAAAATTAATGATTTTACAGTTGAAACAGGCTGTTTGGTCTATATTCTCAATATTGAGATGTATTTTTTTAGGAAGACACCTAATTTCTATAAAAAAATAAACTTTTTTGTGCAACGCGAATAGTAGTGAAATACGAGTAGTAAACCGATATGAATTTAAACTTTGTAATAATGCTGCAGCTGCAAGTCTTAACATAAACAGAGCATATGGGAGACAATTCTTAATAAAAAAAATCGTACAATGTTGGTTCAAAAAGTTTTGTTCTGGATATAAGTATCTTCAAAATGCGCCTCGTGGTAAACCCACAACCGTATGCCATAATGATGTCCTATCTATACATGGAAAATTGAACTTCCCTTTTTCCAAGGCGTTGAGAGCATTACTATTGACAGATACTGTAAAAAAATTGACAAATGCTCGTGGAATTGAAAATACTGCGTTCGGTTTCAATTAATCGGCGGGGGCCTACTTTATTGCACGACAATGCAAGATCATATCCGTGAAAAGTGAGCTCAAAAAAATGTCGCGAATTGAAATATGAAATTTTACGTACCCACCTTATTCACCTGATCTTCCTGTGACGGATTATCACATTTTTAACCACTTAGGCCATTTCATTATAGAAAAAAAATTCGATAATGAAGGTGATAATAAATAAGTCGCCTCCAATTTCATCCTTTCTAAAAACTCAGATTTTATTAAAAATGGTATAAAAGCCCTTGTGGATCTTTGGCAGAAGTGTATTGATGTGGATGAAAATTATTTTGATTTATAAACATTCATTTTGCAAAAACTGTAGTCATTTTAATGTCGCCGTATACAATCCGACATTTCATACGCACCAACCTAATAGTACTGGAAAGAAGACTCGGCAAAGGAGTTCAGAAGGAATCCGAGTTTGGTTGGTGAAAGGGAAAGGAACAGGATTCTTCTCATATGCATTTTCAGATGTAACATGCTATTTGCTAAACGGTTGTATACAATGTTTGGTTCACATAACGAAGGAACAAAATGACATATTTTGAGTCCTGCGAGATTTCTCTTCAGCACCGTAGAAACCTGTATGAAATTCGATGATGACCAAAGGGATGAAATGGTTCGTGTAAATTTGCACCCGAAGCGCCGAACTCCCTTTGAGGCATTATATGTACATGTAATATATTCCTTTTTCTACATATTTACTGAATTAAATTGTTTATCAAAACCTGTCATTTTACCGAGTAGTCTACATTTTTAAGCGACTTGTAAATATTTCGCTGTTGTAGATAAAACTTCCTACTACAAACTCAACGCTTTATAACATTTTCGTGCTTAGTGGTTTTATGATTCGATTATTTTTTCAGCGTTTTGGGATTTTTACCGTTTTACATAAGACTAATAAAGTTAAACTGAAAAATTCTACCTTGGAAGGATTCAGTGGCCAAAAGGTAAATAATAAGAGTCTATCAATGGGCCAAAGTTCAAGTTCTCCTTCGTCATCCATAGGAAATATTTAATAAATTATGATAGTAGATAAACCAAAAAAAATGCAAAAGAAAAAAAGAAAAAGAGGGATAAGTAGGAAATATAACTGAACCATTTAAAGCATTATTTCGCATATTATTAACTTTTCAATTATATCTCTCGACTGGCATACCAGCGAACGATACATTAAATTATATTTAAAGTAAATGTTTTATCATTTCACATGTACTCTTTAGTTAAGAGGAATTAAGACAATTTTAATTAATATTACAACATTGACTCGCGCTGGTAATGTTGGTTATAATCCAAATCTAAGAAAAATAAAACGCCTCGTGAAGCAGATCCTGAACAATAGGTAATTATTTGACAGTGACGGAAAATGAGTCTGATTGGAAATATAAACAATTACTCATTCATTATTCACTTGACTAAGCATTTAATATTTGAATTTTTGCTACACGACTGATCATCGCGGTTCTTTCATTTGTTGAGGCACGATATTTGTTTCCTTCTGCCAAATTAAGTTTTAATAACAGTAGTCGTTTAAATTTTTGCTCCAAAGTGTATTATTGAATTAATTCAAAAATAGATTGCAATTAGAAATTATTATTCTAGTTCATGCTACACACCAGTTTTTCTTTAATTTCTGCGAATTTCTACCGTTTTCGAGCTCTTATGTCAATTAGAGTATCCTTACGTAATTTTTCAAACTCCTTCTTTAGCTGATGAACTACACATCCACTTGTACATCAATATTCAACTTACAATTAGACATTTTTTTTAAGCTAGATAATACACCCTGAGGTTAAAATTAATTATCATCTTGTCTATTAACCAAATATCTGAGCGATAATGCACCATCAGATTACTGGTGAATTTTCTGGGCAAACAAGTAGTACAATAATAAGCATTAACGAAGATTCTTAAATGAATTAAAATATGTTATTTATTCTTCGAGTGTTTACTGTATGAGTGCTTCTTTAAGTGGCAGATAAAGGATGTTGCAGAAGATTATATAATACGGTGATATATCGAATTTATGCATTAATATAGTAGTAAATTATATATAAATATATGACAGGCGTTACGGTGGTTCTATTGCTTAATTACGAGTAGAACAATTGAAAAATGTTCGTCTTTTAAAATCTTTAACATGCGTACAATTACCTGTTCCTTATTGAGAGAAATCTACATACTTTGGGGGATTAAACGTAATAATTAGAATTATTCTATATAATAGTTCATTGTTTCTTTTATTCAATAGTGACTGATGCAAGCATCGACGTGGGCGATCGCTTTTTTCAAAAGTCAATACGTGGGTGTACCAAAACGTGACTGCACTGATTAAATAAAATACAAGATACAAGTTTATAAAATTGCATTGCTCAAAATGCTAATAAAATAATTGCAAAAAATGGATCTAAAGTTTTGTGAATAAGTTTCCGAAGACGTTACATTTTCAAAAAACTTATTTATCTCTATTGTTCGATTGCTGTAGCAAAAACGAATGCAGTCCAATTACTGTTTGATAACTCTATGTATACATTCACGTTTTTCTTGTATATTGTCATATTATAAATTATGATTCAAATTGGGGAATACAGCGAACATTTTCTTTAATATATAAATTTTATATAAGAAAGTATTGGGGATGGTACAGGCATTTCAAGCAGTATATGCTTACACGTCGTTTTTGAGGCATACAACATATGTAGGATTGTTTATTATTATTATTATAATGAGTAATTAACACAAGAAGGAATATTATACATGGCACGCTAACGAATAGAAACGAGCTAATGAAGAACGGAGGTATCGCAATCGATAAACCGGTATGCTCACGGAAAGGCGGGAAAAGCAAAGCTCTTCTGGAAAAATATTAATGTAGGAATTCATGTATGAGCTTCACTACTTAGACCCTGTCTTCTAAAGTCCGTTAAAAATAATGCATTGACATTTTAATTTTCATAAAAAGCTACTTAATATGCAGCCATGTCCTTTATAATTACATAAAAGGAACTGCTTTATATTCTCCACCCCTTCGTCTTCCAATGCACCTTTTAAATTTTCTAGCACCCTAAAAGGGTGGAAGATAAATTGCTGCTACACATTCTCTGTATTTATTATAAATGATATTTTCATCGACCTAATTATATTCCATACATTAAAGCATACTCGCAATGGTGAATCATAAAGTAAAAACGCCAAAGTGTGATTCAAAGACCTACAAAAGAATTTTCTATAATTCTTAATTTTTCGATAATTCGATATTATACTCATTCATTCGATTAATTTCTATTTTCACATTCTGCTCTTGTTGAAAATAAATCGAACCTCGCTGTTTCCTACATCCGAAGAATTGAAATTAAACTACCCCTTCTTACTCCTACCTTCTTCGTAAAACTGTTGCTCGAGGTTCATCCTTCATTGTCAGACCTTGAACAATTAAAAGAGCCCTTCTTGCCAGTGCGCAAACATTCTTCTATATATTTTCGCGAATGTTATTCCTTCGCCGTGGAGAAATCTCATTACCACTGGCTGTTTTTCTTCGGCGCAATCCGGCAGAGAAATGATCATCTTTTACGTGTGCACGCGACGGGGCATTATAAACTCTCGGCTTCTCTATACACGTGACAAACGACTCTAGGAATGTAGAAAACAAGTAAAAACACATTGCACTTTATTTTCGTGTCTGTGCACTTGTATGTTCACTTGTAAAGTGTCTTCAAGCTTTTCCATTTCGATTTCTGTATTATCAGGAACGCCGTGTCGCTTTTGAAATTAAAGTTGAGTCCTTTCGACGATTTATCGGAGCTGCTTAGTTCTGCTGTGATACAGTTGCCGTAAACAGCTGCAGAGAGTGTACAATGCATTGCAATCAGAAAGAAAGGCGCTGATGAATCTTTAAAGAGTGGCATTTTTGGGAGATAACGCTCGCGCCAGTTGTCGCGGTAATAACAAAAGAAATGATAATAAAGGTTCTAGCAGGATAAGGGGGTCAAAAGTGCCCTTGAAGCTATTTTATTTCACGATGCGTCACTCGAACCATAAGAAACCGTTGTACACAAATTTTGAATCTGATAGCTTGACCGGGAGGGGAGTTATGGGGTAAATTCGAAAAACCAGTTTTTGCCTCATTTTCGCCACATAATGTTGTGTAAAAATGTCGAAAAAATTCTGACACATTTTAAACATGATTGAACGCGTTAGGAATGATTTTCAGATTCTTCCGTTGCAAGTGCCACGCGCAAAAAATCAAAAATGGGAAAAATGTAGATTTTTCACTGAAATTTTCAAGACACAATTTTTAAATAATTACAGCAAGTACCTGATGTAACCATTAATATGCTCAGTTTTTTTCATATTTTTTTGACATGGTGCGACACTGTCGGAAGAATCAAAAACCGATTTCTGGGACGCATTTCGGGCTGAAACGCGATCTGTATTTGCTATCTTTGCATTACTTTAATACAGTATGTTCATTTTATGATTTTCAAAATCACTTGCTAAAGAAGTAGAAACTAAATACTGGTGCAGACGGAGAACCCCATTCAAGCAATGTTCATCTTCTTTAGCAAGTGAATTTTGTATATTCTGATGACTTTTATTCTATGCACTGTCTCTTTCGATAGTTCTACATCCGAATTGAAGCGTTTCCCGAATTTGTTATTTAGAAAGCACGCTATTTTGCAACTTCATTTATAAAAGGCATCGCAATATTATCTGCAATAACTGTAAAAAATAAATTTTTAGTTTTCATGAAACGTGTAATTCTTGTAATATATAGCTGTACCCTGCGCGCGCTGCTACACCTACAAAAATCGAATTTAAAGAGAACTCGTTACAACAATTCTATGCTTATTTTTTTTTATAGAAGTGTTCTTGGATCTACATTTTTTTGTACTAAGTTGGAAACCTTCGCGGGCGTACGCACAACATATTAAAGTTTCATCGCAATCGGATGATCGGTTTACAAACGAACAAACAAACATTTATTTTTATATATAAGAAGAAAACTAATCTTATTTACATGTCTGTATTAAATTTATAAAATAAAATTCATTTACTGGGGTGATATTACACCCATGGTATCGTTAACGTAATTTTTCTAGATGATACCTTCTAAGGGTTAAAGAGAAGCCGGAAAAACAAAAAGTATTTAAACGAGAGTTAAACGAGACGCGCAAGTCATTGGAATTTCTCCCCCAAAATATATCTGAGTTATCGTTGTTACTTTAATAATTGTATCGATTCGCGTTCTCCGATATTTCGTGGAACAACACCGTAGCCGGAAATAGATAAGGGTAGCGATAGATTCCGCCTTTAATATCGAACGACGGTAAACGTTTATCCGTTCGTTATCGGAATTCTACGAAACGATGCCGTCTGCGATTCACGGTATCGGGGTGAATTTCGAGATTTTCCTAGGAACAGGTAATTATTTCTCGTTTTTACACTGCAAAAAGCCTGACCCAGTCTTTGTGACTGCAATGCGGTAAGGGTAAATTTAAAGCGAGCACGTTTTCGGGGCGAAATTTCTCATATTTAATCTGTGAAATGTGATTTCATTTTATTACGTAGATTTTGTACATCCACCACTTTAGCGAACGTGTTATGCCCTGCGTGAAAAAATAATTGTTTTTATAAAACTGTTATGTTAGTTAACAAGGTCGGTCTCGTCTCGCTCTAAATAGAAGAGTATAGTGATTTGTAATAATTTGAGATATCACTTTAAACGTAACGGATTACTGAGCGATGCTAATTATTTTAATTATAGTCCCAATCTGAAACCAGCTGCTATAATAACCAAAGCAAACAAAAGAAAAGCGCAACAGCTATCGTTGGCAATTTTGGGGCCTTATTTGAGTACCGAGAAATGCTACCTGACCTCGTGCTTAATGCTTCCGACGGCGTATCGGTTTCTTTGGATCTCTGTAACTATATCCTTTCGCCGAATTTAGATCCAGAATTCTCGGTACAACACTTTCAACCAATTATACTTTAAAATTCGGCAACAGAAGTGCACAATTTTCTAAATTATCTGAGGAGAAATCATTCTTAAAAATATTACTGCGCGTCAGTTAGAAGTATTGTAAAAGAAAGTTGTTCCCAGTAGCCAATATGTTTCAGGTAATTCTTATCATTGTTATTATCATGACTCGTCGTGTGGGTAAAGCGATCATTGGCCCACCGTTTAGCAAAATTGCAGTTTAGCCCAAAATAAGAAAAAATGCACCCTTATGAAATATAGATAATTATATTTATCTCAAGCTCGTGAAAGTTGATGAAAACTTACACAATATGTCAAATAATAAGTACATTTATACTTACATTTATACTGATGTAGCTAAATTGTTAAAAGTCGTGTAATAAACATCACAGACAACTTTCAGTGCACAAAGTACAAAGAATTTGCTTCCCGCACATCGCATTCTTTTCACTCCTTCATGTTTACTACTTTCCTAACTGTTGTGACACTTTTGTGACAATTTGTTTACATCGATTCCTGTACATGAGACCTACACGCAGAAGCTCTGCCTATCGCATCGTAAAACTAAAATCGCATCGTAAACTTTAAAGATATAACGAAAACCTTGGCATTTTTTAATAAAAAATTAAGAAAAAATCGTCAAATAAAATTTTAAATTCCATAGCCGTTTAGTACACAAAAAAGCGAATATTTCGTACATTTATTGTAGATCTCTATCATTAATCGTTTTGAAGTTGTAAGCGAAAGAAGAAAAAATGTCGAAACTTTGAAGGTTGGTTTCACCCCCTAAACGTGCGACTTAGCTGATATCAAAAAATACGTATCGATTATTTTCACGTGCTTAACAAATTTGCGAAGTTTCATTAAAATCGGAGGCGGACACCTCGGGTAGTTCCCTTGTTAGAAGATTGCCTTCTTCAATAATGGCCTAACTGCTACAATTTTGTATATTTTTACTTAAAAAATATATATATATAATGTAGTTAGCATATTAGAAAACATATGTCCAAAAGTTTAATACAATACAGTGTTCAGATTTAACAAAATAAATGTCAGAAGAAGGCCTAAAGAGTAGCACGAAAAATGGGAATACCGCTTTAAACAAATGGAAGGGTTATGATGGGTGTGCAGGTAAAGATTCGGACTGATAATCAGTGGGCCAGAGTTCAACTCCCCGTCATCTCTAGGGAATTTTTGTTACATTATCCTTTAATATTGTTATAGCCCGGTAGATGAAAAATCATGTAAAACAGTAGATCCTAGGCAAAATAGCCATAGCTGTCGAAGCTGAGGCACAAAACAAAAATATCAACAACGAATTTGATTCGTGCTCTTTGAGGATGCACTTATCGAGCGTAGTATGCGTAGACGGCTTCACGGTTGACCCGGTAAACGTTTTACGTCGGCTCTAGCGCAGCCTCCCGCTTTCACGGCGTGCAAAACATCCGTCGGCCTCTTGCGCGCCGTAGCAATTTACGATACGCTTTTTCTTCCTCCTGGTCTTTCGAGGGACACGGTCAGTTGAGCCGATGATACGAGAATGCCTCGATTTCATGGACTTGTATATATTTTCTTTCCTTTTCTAGGAAAATAGGAAATTTCAGTTTATACGCCGGAGAAAGTCTCGGAGATCTATACACTGTTTCATGAAATGATCGGTGTTTCCGGTTCGGTGACGGATGTTACAACTTCCCTTTATTCGAGTCGATCGACCGTGCGAAATTACGAGTCGAAGGAAATTGTCTCGGAAACCTTTGGCGACTACTTTGACTATTGAAGTTAAAAAGTTTAGAGGTAGAGAAGACCATCGATAGGTTGGATTCTGAGAGGGGTTTTGAAGTATGAATTGTTCTTTGGTCACTAGTTTTGACTGTATGCTTAACCCTCTTAACGTTAGATTTACCGACGATTAACCCTTTGTCTTCCATATTTATATAAGTACTTCCACGTACCTGAAAAGATGTGCTGTCAAAAATCAAGCACAGATACAATTACCAAATATAAAATATAACACTAGATTAAAGCGGGAATACGAAGCATAAGCGAATTATGTTGTGTTTTGTGTGTGAGAGAGAAAGAGAGAATAAAAAATGATCGGTTCAATAGTTATTTGTAACGCTCTCTCTATTGATTGTTTGTTTGTTTCTAATCTGTCGATATGTTATGTCCGTTTTAAAACTTCTTAATAAAAGTAACATAAAATATTCAGGTATATTCTGTTTAAATGCAGAAAGACAGACAGTTATTATTTTTAAAATGCAAAGTTTATTTCTTATTTTTCTATTAATGGTATAGGTAAGTAATGGTAAAGTGCCTTTGAGATGACGAAGCTTCAAAAATGACCTCAGTATGTCAACAATTTATTTTAAATTCTAAAAAGAATCGTTGTGATAATCCAAGAATCAATTTTTCTTGTTATTTATACAAGGGTATGTTCCACGCATTGAAGCATTTGATAAGTGATTATGATTGTGCAACCTGGAAATTCGAAATTATACAACGTCCGCTTAAAAAGAAATTTGTGTTACAATTTATTGCAATTTCGAGCAAATTCACGTGCACTGTGCACAACACTAAGTGGTTTTGCCAATTCAAAAGAAAAGTGCCGCTGGTAATTTGTATTTCTTTTCCACAAACGAGGTGTGGAAGACAAAGGATTGATCCAGTATATTTAAAAATGCCAATTCGATAATGTCAAACAAACAAACTGGTCATGGAAGAATAACTCGAACAAAGGACAGGTGACAATACGCAACTCTTCTGCCTTTCGAAGCGCGCGCTAATTGTAAACAGTCTAACATTCACAATGAACGTTCAAAAATTGAAAACCAACAAACTTATTGTCGCTGAATACGTTCGCTTCTTCTGTGACACTCTGTATATAATATTCTTTCTGGTTCAAAGCCCATCTAAACTTGCGGGTTCTAGGTGAAATGAGCATAGCAATTAAAGTCGAAAAAACACAAGAAGGAAAGAGCGGCAATGTTAAAAATTAGATGAATTTTTATTTAAATTATAAAACAGTCGTCCCAACCACCTTTGCAGTTCTACTGTTGGAGAAGTGAAAACTCGGAGGAACGAAAATGACAAGATTATTTAGGAAAAGACAGGATTGACTTTACATATTTTTCGATATGTTTAGCTAGAAGTAAATCTTAATATTTTAACACTAAATGTACCGGCATTTTACATATACCTCTTCCTACCGTAAGAGGTCATTTGCAAAAAATTTGTCTGCGGGAAATGCATATGTTTGATTATTTTATTGGAAGTCAGAAGTTACGTTGCCACGAATTACTTCCAGTAATAAATTAAGAATTTGTTTCGGAAAACCAACGTTTATTTCATAAGGGGTCAAATGACCCCTCGTGGTACGTTTAGTGTTAACCGAATCGAACTTCGAGCTAAGATTACGAGAGGGTTTAATTAACATAACGTCACTTAGTCTGTGCTTATAGAATATATTGTTGTATCCCACTTCTGACACCAAATTTATGTTGTATTCCCTGAGGAGTTTTACAACAGTTTATTTTCGAAGAATTACTTTCGCGTTTGGTGTTTTTACAATTGAAACATAACGTCGTCGCAAGATACCGACTGTCAGCGATTCAAGACAATTCATTGATATTTTAGAAATGAGCCGAGGTTTTAGGGGCTCCGAAACAGCGTGGTGGGAGGTTCGGATGGCCCCGACTTCTCGTGATTAAGGTTCCAAAGGGTTGCCGCTTTCCCTGTGACTCTTGTCAAGACTAAAGGTCTTCAGAAAATGTTTTGCAGGGAAAGCGATAACAAATAAATAAGATTTCCCGTTTGGATCCTGAATCACGTTTGGCATTATTTGGCGTTCTATCTTCTAGAATTAGGTCGGTATCCAACAATATATACAGTGGGTGTAGAAAGTATTCGTACACCAACTAATTTCGAATTATATATTGTGAAATTGTAGTTTATTAACTAATTTTTTATATACAACGAGTTTGTACATATTCTCGGAAATGTCTAGAACAGATACTAGTGCAAAAAAAATTATTTAGTCGAATAATTTTCAAAATTGTCAAGAAAAAAAACGAAATATTGTCCGGAATATAAGAAATATAAGAACAATCAGTAACCAATAAGCTCCACCACAATCTCCTGATATTAATCCCATCGAACACCTATGGGACTACTTGGAACGTCACATTAAAAAACATCACATATCCTCTAAAGAAGGCTTAAAAAATGCTCTTATGGAAGAATGGGATAAGATCCCGTCCAACGTAACAACGAAAGTAGTAAGTTCAATGGCAAGAAGAGTCGCAGCAATTATAAAATCAAAAGAAAATCCTACTAAATATTAATGAACTGTTTATTTTACTTTTTCATTGTCAAATAAATTTAATTTTCACGCTTTCCTCATGAATTTCTAATGACTTTTAAACAATGCAGTAGCTGTACGAATACTTCTTGCTCTTATATTTCGGACAATATTGCTTTTTTTTCTTGATAACTTTACAAATTATTCAACTAATTATTTTTTTTTGCACTGTGTCTGTTATAGAGACTTCCGCGAATATGTACACACTCGTTGTTTATAAAAAATTAGTTAATAAACTACAATTTCACAATATATTATTCGAAATTAGTCGGTGTACGAATACTTTCTACACCCACTGTATATATTTATAGAAAGCCATACTTAATGTTAAAGGGAAATGAAGAAAAACTGTACATATAAGGAAGCATTGCTTAACACTGGACCCTTTAACCGGAAGTACAATATAAAGTAGATGGCGCTTACATCTGTGATAAAAGGCGAGGGAAGAGCAAATCACTTCAGATTATAAGAAGCTAATTAATTTTTTTCGTCCGTCTCACTGAATGCGCAAATAACTGTAAAGATGAAGAAACAAGCGAATGAAGTTTCAGTCGGTTAAGAAAGATTTCAAAGAGAAAAGAAGATCATCTCTTTGAATGCGAATAATTTAAAGAGAACACTCTTCCTGTATTGTACCAGTTTGATCCATTTAATCGCGACTCGTTAATTCTCAAATAAAGATGTGAATCTATGTGTTTATCGACGTTCTCATATTTCTTTTTCAGATATTCTCAATTGTTACATTGCAAGGATAGCTACTCCTTTCACGTTGTCAAAGTAGAAACTCTCAAATCCAAACTCACTGATTTATTTGAAACTTTATCGGATTTTAGAACAATCCAAGCCGAGAATAACGGTATAATTTATTTGTGTTGGTACACTTTCGAAATGGTAAAATTGACTTCTATATCGAAAGTCGTAGTTCCACTTTCTCGTGTACAGTTACTTTACCATTATTTATTATTTCGTTATAAATAAAATGTTGTATTAACATATTATAAATTCACACAATATCGTTGCTTTATCTTATTTATGGCTGTGTTTTTTAAATGATTAATTGAACCTTTTAGAGATACAGACACCTTTTAAGATTTAACTTAATAATTGAAGTGGCCACTCAACGCGTTAAAAGAAGAGGAAACAATATCTGAGAAAATTTAATTGCACGAAAATTCCAATATCTCGGAAATGTTAAGGTCACCTTTAAATTCTTTTTGACAGTGAAGCAACACAGAAGGCTAGAAAACTGGCGTTTCTAAATTGAACGTCAGATTACTGAACAACCGTTCACCTGTGACCAGGTTGACAGGCAACGTGTTCAAATGACAATTATTAGTCGCTGTTCTTTTAAGATTATTTGATCTGATAATATAATTTACGACGGCGTATAAACAAATGTTTAAAATAATGCTAGAATACAGATAAAGACTCAAATACTTTTCCTACGCACCTCACGACTGTTCAGGAAGAAATGACGAGCCAAGCTCGCTTTCGGGCTTTCGATGGTGGGCCCTATGATGGGCTAGTTGCTTGGAAACGTATGCAAGCTCGATCTTAGCGCGTAGCAAAGCACCCTCCATTTTTATCTGGCCCGCGAATCTGTTTGTCTTTGTCGGAACGGAGACGTTCCGTCGGCTTTTTCTGTCGGATACGTGCGTGACATCTTATCTTAGGTTGAGAGAGAACATTCTACGAACGTATGCCTAATTTTTCGGAAATCGGTACTAGATCTTAAGGGGGGATTCCCATTACAAGTATTGAAAAATTGTGTTTTTTTAGGAATTTTTATTAAGGAAACCATTAGGTAAATCTTTGTTATAATTCACACGTATAGTTATTATGTATTCAGTGAACTACAGTTAAATTTTGAATTGATTATCTTGAAAATTATGGCTTTCACGTCGTTTGAGGTGGGACGCCTCCTGAAAATTCCCGGTCGCTGGCCGACACGATAATTGATCTTCAAGTTGTTTGAAACAAAAAATTCAAATGGCAATTTACTCCTTATGAATGTAGTTCTGGTATGAACTACGGACAATTTTTTTTTCCAAAAACTAAAGAAACTGCGACGGTTGGAAAAAAATTTTGTGTTTTCGCAACAAATGTCGTCACACGTTTGTTTATAAAACAAAAAGTTGTGCATGTATATGTTTTTTCGTAGTTCACACTGAAGACGGATGTTTTTACGAGAATTGTGCCAAATTTGAAGGCAATCGACTGAATAGTTCCGGAGATATCATGTCGGCCGTACAGAAAAAACCCGTTTCGTGAAAAACGCGTTTGAAGTGTTACATACAGTTTTCATTCCAGGAACCAGCGTTCGGCTGTTTACCTGGCCTAATCACTCATAGAGCATTCAATTTCCACCCCACCAACTTTGAATTTGACACCGACGGATGGGTGGAGTCTCAAAGTCAAAGTCAAAGACTATATATCTGCTACACTAAACAGTAACCTCTCGGGTATTGCCCGCTCGCTATCTCAGCATACGTGCGCGCCGAGTTCGTTATTGACTCATAACTTTGTCAATTCAACGAATTTCGGATTGAAATGTTGCACATTGTTTCTCAAGAGTATGAACTACAATAATAATAATAAAAAAAAAATTTTTTGAAGCCGTGAAATGGGAATCCCCCCTTAATTGTCGATCCATGGATGAGCTCAACGAAGGGATAACTCCCACAATACATAAAGTATTTGAAAGCTCATCCGGTATCTGACCGATGTCTCTCTCTATGCTTCTGGAAACTTCTCCGAAGACGAGACCGCGTCAGGCGTCGAAAATCGATACTTTTAACCCCTTAGCTTATAATAACGTGTGTCACACGTGAGGCGATAATTGGATTACGAAATTTTGAAGTTTTTCAATAACTATTAAATTGAAAATATCAGTCGATCACGAAACGGTAAATTTATTTCTATAATATTAATATTGCAGTCCGTTGTGCCAAATGTTATAGATCAGAGAGAAATTTTTATTTCTGGAATTAATTCTGGGGTATTACGCACGCTGTCAAAATAGAAATCGTAAAGCAGGGGGTTAAACAACCTTGATCCTCGTCGATGACGGAGTACCAGTCGGACGGTTTCGATGCGGCGCAACGAAATAGTATCTCAAACAATTCTGTTTCGCAGTTAAATGGTCTGTTTTGCGTAAGCAACACTGCGTATTTCGAATCGGAGAATAAATATTAACGATCCGTGTATTTGCCGAGGCAATATCCCACAATTCATTAAGTATTGAAAGATACGATAGACAACAAAAATAAAACAAAAAGAAAAAGAAATTTAGTCCTCGGGACGTAACAGAATAAATATACTATGTATCCCGAGCCAGTTAATTAATTTAAAAAAAAGAGAAGAAAAGGAATATCAACGGAGACAACGGTTTCACAAAGTGGGATAAAACTAGGGCGAAGGAAGAACCGTTGCAAAGGTCAACATAGGAAGATTACAGAAAAAGAAGGACGTAGAGAGAAATCAGCGGAAAAACGAGAGAGAAAGAGGAGGAGAACTGAATAGAGGAAAACGTAGTTGCCAAACAGAACCATTTCAGGGTTGGTTTGGCACTGCCGACTTGTGCCGCGTGTCTGTCAGGCCGACGTAATCATTATGCTCCTTTTTTCCAACGTTGTAAAGCAACCGTGACATTAGAGTACGGTAAACTGGCACAGAATCAAAGACTGTTGCGCCACGTAAGAGCTAACAGATTTCCAGGCGCCAGGACGTTGCTCGTGAAACCGTGCAGTCCGTGTGAACGCGTTCATTAATTATAACGTCGTGCTTACAAGAAATTTATTGAAAAATTGCAGCTCATTGGGCGACCGTTTAATACTTCATTGAAGCATCGATCGCGGTTCAGTGAAGTTTAGAAAACAATTTAAGGGATGAAAGAAGTCGAATCGAATGTATTTCTCTTTGTTTGGCCAATAGTTTTATTAATTAGCGGGCAGTATTATTTTTAAGTGCATCAGCGGTTTCGTATTTTCGAAATCAATATTAACCGTTTGAGGTGCGAATTATTTTTCAAACTTTTTATTAGTTAAGTGAAATTAATTTTGTGAAATTCTCTCCTGCTGGTTATTTGCTTTTATTTAATGATCGGGATAACTGTAGATATTGCAAAATACTTAAATGAAGATACGGAATTATTGGTAAATTTTAGAATCGAAAATGACTCGTTAGAAAATAGGCCTATAAAACAACTATGTCGAGTACAGCTCGATATGAGATTGTAGAGCATTAACGCTAAATGTACCAAGGCAATTACGATGACTAGTTTTTAATTTTTTTGAAACATCCGTGAAGTTTCTACCACTGCTACTCGTTCATTTTTCTGTGTCTGTCTTGCTAAATGTAAGCCACTGTAACGTTCAGTATTCTTTTCCCTTTTTTCCTCTGCTTTTAAACATATTTCTTTATTATGTGATTAAGTATTCTGGATTAATGGTCGGTAGTTCGACTGTTAATTCGCAATCTGTAAAATTGTATCTACTTGATCGATATAAAGTTATTCACTGATTACTAAATTTCCATTTTTGGTCGGAATTAATAATAAAGGTGCAATATGTTTCTGGATCGGCATGTTTTGCTGATCAGTAGCTGTTTTCAATTCAAATTCTATTTTAATGAAAAAGTATATGGAAACTTACTACCAATAGAAATTATTTGTATAAAATATCGATGAATTTTGATATTTATTCACAAGTATTTTACTGAGAATACTAACAGTTTTTCTATTAACTAACGGATTTTAAGTTATATTAAGTACTGATGTTTTATTTTTTAAATACTAACAATTTTCTAAATAAAAACTGCTAACACTTATATTACATTAAATTAGATATTGTTTTATTAAACTAAGTTAGTAATTCTTCGTATAACTTGACTGAAATTTGGAAAGAGTGACTACGTTCCTTATCGAAAGTAGGTCGCACGAGAAGCAATATTTTAAAATTGGTACACACTGCACTTGCATGCGTACATACAATTTTTAAATCCCGCTGAACAGCTTATCATATTTTTAATTGCGAAATTAACGTTAAAAGCATCCTTTTGAATTGCTTTAAATGTTGCGAGTCTCGTTCTAAATTCCAGATGGAAGAAACTCAAAATGGAAATCTGTATGTTAGATGAGAAATTGCAAAACTTTGCCTTTTCCTAGGAAAAAGAGAAATACGAAGATGTTTAGCGAGATCTAATCTTCATAAATTTTTCAGACGTTCTTATCGTCGCGAATAATCAGAAACGTGCAGTTAATACGACGTTTAAAACCTGCACCAACGTAGAAGAAAAAGTGGAAAAATGAAAGTAGAAATTAGCAAATAAATTTGAAATGAGAAGCTCAGAAGGTAGAAAATGTATTTTGCAGAAAGTCAAATAGACGATGCTTCCCCTCGAATTTGTCTATTCTTCTACTGCGATCTACTTTGGTCACGAAGTATAACAGTCCAATTTTTTGTTTCTTCCGTTTTTCCCAGTTTTATCGTAATCATGTCTATAAAAAGTTCACGACGAAAAGAAACAAATTTCACGACAACGAATGGTAATACCATACTGGCGATATTTTCTTTTATTTTAGTCATTTCAAAAGTTGTCGCAATATTGTGCCACTTACTCGTCTAACGGTACACCATAGGGTCTGTTATTATGCATGTACCTCATATTCAACGCATCGCAAGGTGCAGTCATAGAAAAATAGAACTAAAACATGCTCTGTTATACACAGAGAAAGGACGTACCATGTAGCATTAATACTGTAAATTGCATCCCATCAAACTGCACAATGAACAATCTTTCACTTGTTATTTTCCATAAGCAGAAATTATCCAATTTTTATTATTGAGTGCACGTCTCGTTCGATTTCTCGAAGTTTGACGTGTCGGCTACGGTATAAATTAACACTATGCCGTCCGCGCGATAAATCACGATTCTTTGGTTTGGCGCCGGGGCTTTTCGAATTTGTCGAGAAATGATAAAACGTCGCGTTTTACTAATCACAATAAGTTATAATTCTGTCCCACAATTTTCACGAAATTTCGAGGATATGTGGTCAGATGATAAGCTCGATTTAAACTTACGTGTAATTTATTTACACTTAAAAACGAAATAACATTAACACAATAACACTTAAGCTACTGTATCTCTTGGTCGAGATGTTCGAATGTATGAATGTTCCTCAGTTGAGGATGAGATTGTAACGATGTCGACAATAATCCTCAGTCGAGGATGAGTTGTTCCTCTGTCGAGGATTTGAAAGCAACTCATTTTGAGGGAGGATGCTGCATCGATCCACCCTCCTTCCGATGGCGCTGAGCTCAAGGAATTCGTCTTGAGAGCCATCGGAAGTCAAGCGGAAAATTGGTAAAAATTAATTTTACCGCGTGATTGTGTTTTGGCGGGAGGTTGGTCGTCCACCCCCACACTGGTCGCCCGCCCTCTTTGGGACCGGAGGGTCTTCGTAGAGGGGCTGAGGCCCGTGGGTGGCGAAAGAGGGTGGCTCGTCGACGCAGGTGAAGGTTTATGATACGGCTATTCCTACTGAGAAAGAAAGCAGTGACAATGCGAATCTTAAGATTAACATTTGCACTCCTCCCTTTGCTAAAGGTCTAGAAGGCACAAGTTGATTTGAATATTATTGGAATCCTCACAAATAGCCTTGCCGCTCATACCCTAAGCTTATTGCTTACACGGAACCGGACATGCGACTTTTTTGTGACTGCCTCCACAATGATTGAGAATTAAATGAGTCGCTCAGAAGTCAATGCGGTTAGGTAAATTTTTTTGATATTTTCTGAGTTTTGTAAATTTGTGTTGGAAATATGTTCGGCGTTGTGTGTGTGTGAAAGCATGGGAGATCGCGTCGGGATAAATCGGGTGAAATCGCCTGGCCCCGTGTACGTGGAAAAACAGTTGAAGATCGCGGCTGCTTTAGTTTGCGGGCAGGGTAGGCAAGCTGCCGTGTTATGAAAAAGGACTGAAAACAGCGCCGCTAGTATTCGCGGGTACGAATTAAAGGCATACATTTTTGTATAGCATGCCTATCTATATTAATGTATACTCAATGGTTGTATTCTAATGCTTGCCTTCATATTTTCTTTTCAATTTTATTTTAAAATGGAAATAACAACATTATATTTCAGTTACTTTCGTTTTATTAATATTCATATTACAAAAGAATCATAATATACATAGGTATACATAGGAATAGATATACAATTACAGTATAAATATTTTCTAACCTCTATTTTCCTTGCAGGAAATGATCGAACATTTCTTCCTTTGCTTCATATCTAGAAAAAGAAAACACCGTTAATTATAACAATATCTTAAAAACTATAGCAATTATAATAACTATGAAATAAATAATAATTATGTCTCAAGTTCGTTTGGCTGCTCGTTTTCGTCGTGAACGGTCTCCAATAACCCATAATGGCGGTTCAGAACAGAATTGACATTTCAGTGTTGGCGGGAAAGATCACACCGATTTCCTCTTGCAAATGTAGTTGAAATTCGTCAATTCGGTGTGTATGTAAGACTAGCGTCAGTATCGCCACCTGGTAGACGCGGGTCGCGTAACTTGGAACCGCTGAGCCCATTACAGCTTGTCGACCCTGTTTGCGGGTACGACCGCGTGACGGACTGTATTGCTAATAACGTGTGCTTTTATAAATAAAGAATATAGTGTACAAAATGCCGGCTTCTAAATAATCTAACCCCAACAATTTTAATAAAATGAAGTTTATGCTATTAAAATTTACAAAACTCAGAAAATATTAAAAAAATGGACTTAACTCCATTTGCTTTTGGGCGACTCAAATTGCTAAAATAAAAATTGATCAGTGATTCTTGATACATCGTATAATTTAACGTAATAACAATACATCTATCCCCCGATTTACACGGTACTTTATTTACACGATTTTGCTTTTATACGGTTTTTATAATAAGGGGTTTTTTAAAAAAATTGCTTTTAGTTATATATATTTAACCCCTTGAGGACCAGCGACGCATTTATGTGGTCTGAAAAAAAATTTAATTATAGTTTATCGCTACTTGTATATACAAGGAAATTGGAAAATTAAAATACTACCGTTGAAATATGATTAAACAAATAGTAATTTATAATGTATGTAGGAATGCATGCGCTTTAGAAAGGTAGAGAAAGAATGGAAGAAGAAGAGAGATGAGTGAGTGAGTGAGAGAGAGAGATGTGAGAGATGGAGAGTGAGACAGTGGGAGAAAACAACAGAATTTGGGGAGAAGGAAGAAAAAAGCGCAACGCACGACGGCGAGTAGTGAGAAAACGTACGCGACGAGAACTATTGTATCAACCAGTTATTATTAAATAAATTCTTTAATTTAAAATCTACGCTGTTCTTGAAAATCCTACATGTATATACATTAACAGCCTAACTTGCTGATAAAAAGGTGGTTTTGGATCGCAAAGTAAATGGTTATTTCTCAATATTCAAAAATGTCTCCATCCGCAAAGGGTTAACGTTGAAATAGATGAGTGAATTATACACGTTTCAGATTGTTCTCGATTTACGCTGTCTTACCTATCAAAATTCACGATTTCGATTCACACGATTTTCTAAGGATCCTATCTTCTGTGTAAATCGGGGGATAGGTGCATTAGAGAAATAATTTTATCGTGTCGCGTCTCATTGATATTCTCAATTTTATAGGATTTATGAAACTTAACCCTTTGCGGGCGGAGAGATTTTTGAATATTGAGAAATAACCATTTACTTTGCGATCCAAAACCACATTTTTATCAGCAAGTTAAGTTTATAAGCCAGTTTAATCATATTTCAACGGTTGTATTTCAATTTTTCAACTCTAACTGTGTTTACAAGCAGCGGTAAACTATAATTAAATTTTTTATCAGATCACATATATGCGTCGCTAGTCCTCAAAGGGTTAAAAATTTCCTATTCCATTTAACGCGCCACGAGCGTCACGCGTTATTGTAGGCTAAGATGTTAAACATTCTCACATATTCTCATCTAACGATACATTCAATTTCTGTTGCAGAACCACCGTGAAAGTTCGCAAGCAAATCACCGCCCTCGCTCGTCGAAGAAACCGAGACGACGGTGGTAGAAAATAAGATCTAAAAGGTCCAGGAAAAGAAATCACGTCGAAAATGGGCGAAAGACGAGGCACGAAAGCGCTGGAGCTCTGGTGTCGGCGGATCACTGAGGGTTATCCTGGTGTAAATGTGCAAAACATGACCACATCCTGGAGAGATGGCCTTGCCTTCTGCGCCATGATTCATCACTTCCGGCCGGATCTCATGTAAGTTGACGCTAAACTTTGTTACTGTTGTAAAACTTTATCGGCGCACAGTGCATCAAACGTGTTCGAAAATGGCTGGTACCGCCGTGAAAGACGTAAAAGAAACATGCTTTATTTGAACATGCCCATACAGAGTGAACTTTAGCAACTAAATTTTCTGTGAATTATATGCATCTTTCCGAGGCTATTAACCCCTTGGGTACATTTGACGACTAAGTTTCGTCATGCACTTGCTTTGCCTAAAAAACGGATGACGAGTATAATTCGTCACGAAAATTAGAACAAAATTAAACATGAATAATGTTATTCTTGGCAAGAGTTAGTTTTAACAGTTATAAGAGAACGTTACTTCTAGTGCTTCAGTGAACCTTGCTTGTGATATACTACCCCAAAATGTCAGAAATAAGTAATATATTTTACGAAAGTGATAACGAAGATTTTAATGAAAGAGAAGACTTTGAGCAATATGATGATAACTATAGTGAATTACAAGATGAAAATTTCGAAAACAATAGTGAACTAGAAAGTGATGATGATACTGAAATATTATCAGGATTTCAAAGAGACACCAGACGCTTATCGAGTAGTTATAGCGGATGTACTAGTGAAGAATTGCCCGAGGAATGGAGTTTTGTGATCTCTTGCATATATTTTTTTGTGATCCCTTGAATAATGTTTTTTTTCTCATATTGCTTCTTTTATGCATTTAGATTCGATTTACAATACTAATGACTAATCTATGTACATCATATCGCTCAAATAAATGAATTCTCACGCAAAGTCTACTGCCTTTATATATTGCTGCACACATCAATAAATTAAATCCGTTTCAAACGCAAGAATTTTTTCAAATAAATTGGTACCCAAGGGGTTAACCAGGTGACCAACAATTGCACGAGATACGCGGTCCTAGCTCTGGCCCCGTTAAATCATAGCAAAGGGACGAATCCTTGCGAAATCCGTAATTTCTCTCCAGGTGGACTACTAGATAACGATACGAACTTTGCTGTGCCTCGAAGGCGTACTTGAAGTCCAGAAACTTAAATTGGTAAAACTTGGTGAAAGTGGTAAAACTTGCCAAATTTTCAACGAACTTGAATTATTAAATCTCCTTCCGTCCGCTTACAAAATGCTCACTCGTTCATACCGGAGTATAATTCTTATACTTTGGGGGCTTATGCTGGATAAAGAGTTGAACACTGGGACTCCTAATCAGTGGAGCCGAGTTCAAATATCCGGTCACTTCTGGGAAATTTTTCCTAAATTATCATTTAATATATCATAGCTTCAGAAGTTCGAGACCCATCTAAAATAATAGGTCCTTGGCGAAATGACTATAGCAGTTAAAGCCGAAACAGAAAAAAAAGGATTCTTATTCTTTTACTCGGGCATTTAGGCGATACCAGAGTCTTCTTCCAAATAAATTGAAGCCACCTTTAACCCCTTGCCTTACGATTTCTATTTTGACAGTTCTTGCAATAACTCAAAATTAATTTTTGAAATCAAAATTTCTTTCTGATTTCTCATATTTCCTACAATTGAACGTAATATTAATATTCTGGAAATAATTCGATTGTCTCGTGACTGATTAATATTGTCAATTTCATAGTTTTTGGAAAACTTCAAAATTTCCTATTTCATTTACACCGTCACGAGTGCCACACGTTATTGTAAGGTAAGGGGTTAACGACAATCATAAAACTCCGAATTCTATATCATTGTGCATCATATTTTTTGCATCATCGCAGAAAGAGATCTGACGTTGATAGCTGACAAAGCTCAAGTGCCTTTTTTCGATTTTCGATACCAGTAAACAGATGCCGTAGATTCGATGCTGTTAGTTTTACGTCACCTTTCGTCAGGATGATTGATTTTCCATCATTTTAATCACGGTAACTTACAATGCTGCCTCTCCTTTTCTACTTCTTTATTGACTTTCTATCATTTGATCAATATTGTGTGACGTAATGGTATTCAAACTTTCCTCAAAATGAAGCTTTTACAGTCTCAGGCTTTTGCCGACTACGAGATTTGGAACCCTCTACAATTTTATGGCGATTTTTGCATATCTGAATGGCATTGTCCGTTGTTATTTATATCGTTAAATGCCAACCAAAATTTGACAGCAGAGAATTTTTGGAATTTCATTTCAATTACTCGGCATCGACAGAATTTTCGAATTGTCGGATCTAGTTAAAAGTTAATCTATCTGTAGAGAAGTTATGGTGGAATACTGTTATTCATTAGCATGTAAAAGGAAAATTAGTGATTTGACATTTTGATAGAGAACTTATTATAGGTAATTCAAAAAAAGCAAGAACTCTTTTTGAAGCAAATTTGGCATTGTCGGGCGTTAGCAGTGTACAGTATTTTTTGAAGTATGGAAATATAATATGTGGCTTTTAATGCAGGATTGAATTTCGCTTGTTTTTCCTTAATTCATGGTGTTTGTAACATTATCACACTTCTTTTTTTATTAAATTAACTTCAGCTTTGAGAGTTAATCATTATTTCGTACATTTAACTGAAGTTTTCTACAGTATTTCTATCATTAATCTGCTACAGCCAAAGGGAAGTAACCGCCTAATGGAAGAACGAAACGTTTCTCACTTAAACCTTTATCGATGCGCTCAAAAGTGCTGTATTATCGCAATAATTTCTTTGAACATCCGTCAGTAAACTTACAGTTAATAACAATTGAGAAGACAAAACTCGTACAAAAATCGAAACATTGAAAAAGTAATTTAAATTTTTTTACTTTCTAAAAGACAAATCTTATGCTATACTTCATCTTCTTACGCAATCAGTTTATTCATTAATTATCGAAAATTTATTCACAATAATGATCTTTTTGCATAACATACCCTCGTGTGTCATTGTTCGTTCGAACGGTATGCGATGCCAGTCGCTAATGTATTGATATCAGCTATTTTAACCCTTTGCGGACGGAGACATTTTTCAATATTGAGAGATAGCCATTCATTTTGCGATCCAAAAGCACCTTTTTATCAGCAAGTTATACTGTTAATCCATATACATTATAAATTGTTACTTGTTTAATCATATTTCAATGGTTGTATTTCAATTTTTCAACTCTAACTGTATATACAAGCGGCTATAAACTATAATTAAATTTTTTCTCAGGCCGCATATATGCGTCGCTAGTCCTCAAAGGGTTAATACAAAGCTAAATTTTATATTCGTTTTATGCGCGTTAGCTACATGAATTTCATTTTTGAAAATATTCAAAAATTATGACTGAATAATTTCACGGACATTAATTTATGAACGATTTTTTAACGAATAAAACACAGTCAACAGGTAAAAATCAGTAGATAACACCAACACGAAAAATACAATATGACCAAAGTGCAAACCGTTAAAATCTCACAATAAAACTCGCTAAAAAATTGCATCTGTGTTGCTTGGAAAATCCATTTCCAATTCAATGCCATGGAAAGGTGCAACACAAAAAAAGCCTCGGAAACGTCTGATAAAAATTGAAGAACCCAGAGAGAACTCGTTGTTGGAAAGTCAACGACGCGTCGTTCCAACTCCTTCCATCTGCGATTCTGTACTCCACTTTCCCAAGTGCTCCCGCGTGAATCAATTTGCAAATGGTCTCGAGCAAGCGTTGAATTATCCTGTGTACTTGAAACCGTAGGAAATCATAGTAAAATGTATACGCCATGTAAATGTGCCGTCACACGTTGCCATTTACGGTGGAAAAAATGAATCCTGATAATAGCTGATTGGCACTGGCCTTCGCCAAAAGAAAAATTCAGAATTCATCGAGAATGGGAAACGTATGATATGTCCAGATGTAAATGTACGATTGCATCATGATGGGACAATCTTCGAGAGGTAGATGACATGTCACTTTTGACTTGACCCTTGCATAAGAGTGATTGCGACCCTGACTGCTGATTATTGACATTGTAAAAATATGACTAGTTAGTTCTGTGGGAATTTCATAAAACCCGCGCCGATCTTTCTAGATTCTTCTAGAATCTGGCAAATTCTAAAAATTGAGAAGAAAATTTTTCCTCCAGAGCAGCAGTGGTTTTATTTAAAGTATTCAAAAAAGTGTCCAATCCAATGAACTATAGCCAGTTAAAGAGACAATATTAACAGGTTTTATTCTTTTCAAAGCAACTTAGCTCTATTTTAACACTAGAACTATCGGCGTTAAATCTATCATATTTAAAAACATAAAATAAATATTTTGAAAAAAGGGGAATTAAGAGGTGGAAAAGATGATCGATTCGGTAATTTATGTTTTATAAGATGGACGGAGAATATCTATTCTATGACTCTCCTATAAACTTGGAGAATTTTTGGAAAAAATTGTGTACCAGTTATTTTGACTGGTTTGGTAGTTCTAGTGTTAAACAAAATATTCTTCTATTCCAAATATTCAAGCATCGTATACCGCATAATCATAACATTGTGAGACCTATATCATTGTTTTCTCCTAAAGAAGTATTTGTAAGTGATCCAAGATTCACTGGTCATTTTTTTAACTTTAAAGGTTCCTGAAGAGAGAACCGCTGAGTGTTACTGCTACTGTTCGCTACTCCATGAGTTATTGTTGTTTGTTTGTCGTGCACTTCATTCGTGAGTCAGCGCATTTACGGCATAAGACCGGGGTGTCGTGTTTTATTAACCCCTTCCGGTATGATTTAATAATGAAAAACTGTGCATGAAATAACCATGTAATTTTTGTTTTAAAAAAACTTGCTTCATTTTATAATTCTAGCATATTCTAAATTAATATCTATTTTTACATATTGTAAAATAATATAAAAAACGGTAGAACTAAGAAAAAATAAAAGCAAAACCTTAATAAGCTATATAGTTAATAGTCTTTAAGCGTGTGGTACTTTTCAAAACACTCTGGTAAGTGCAAAGGAATCCTGCATTGTTTACAACACGTTTTTCCTTTAGCAAAAATATATATTGACCGATATTCACACTAAATGTTTACAATAATGAAATCTTACGGACTAACAACAATTTGGCCGTGACTTGTACCAAGAAATTCTAACGGTAAACAACATGTGATAGTGATCTGTGATATTTCCACAAGTAACAAAAGTGTTGTCAATTTCACTACACTAGAAATTTTAAACTAAATTAATTGTCATATTCAACAGTAACTTTAGTCGCATGACGACTGTAGCTCGCCATTGTGCGGTATGGCATGAAAAACCAATGACGAGACAGACTCCTCATTTTACCGGAAGAGGATAAATGATATATTAAATCCGCCATCTTGCTTTTGGAAATTTTAAGTTTAGATTTGTGAGCAACGACCCGAAACACATTCACGCGGAACCAGTAGTTTTTTGATACACGTATCCGTCATTTTATTTTTGAAAATTTTGAATCCAATTTCGTAATAAGCGACCTAAATAATACCAATATGTCAATTTTCGGCTAAATTGAAGTAAATTCCGAGGTTTTGGCCCGGATTTCGACGAAATCGACCACTGTGCGACGCGTCGAGTCGAGTAAACCCGGTCATTGACATTTGAGAGCGTCTCAGCGTATCGTCAGACGCGTTCGTCTTTATTCCCACCCGTCGTGAACTCTCGAAAGTGCGATTTAGTCTGTCCATCGTCGGAGACATTGGCACGGGCTCAAATTGTATTCGCGTGGCCGGCAGTCGTGCGGGTTAAGTAACCAGAGCCGTCTTTGAGAGGCTGCTGTAATCCTTTCGCCACGGTAACGGACCTTCCAAGGGTCACCATGTTTTTGTTTTATAGAAAAATGATGAACAGCATTGAACGGTTTCCGATGCACGTTCGATTTATAGGACCGAGCAGACTCATTGTCATGCGTTGAGCATAGATTGTATGCTCCGAGTAAGGCTCGATCCGACGATACTTTATTTGTGACTACGCAGCTTCGTGTTGCCACGAAATAGTTCGCTTAACCCTTAACCCCTTGGCCTACGATTTGTTTTCTGACTGTGTTGGATTCCTATTTCTGACACCAAATTTATAAACGTGTTTCCGTGATACGTGTCCAGCAATTTTATTATAAGGAACAAGAATCGAGACTTTTCGGTTACAAACGAAATAAGAGACGCAGGCCAATGGGACGGTATGACTTCGTAGCAAAATTGCAAATTAAAATCTGTCTTATCTAAGAGCCGTAGACCGTCCTTTTAACACTAGAACTACCAAACCAGTCAAAATGACTGGTACACAATTTTTTCTAAAAATTCTCCAAGATTATAGGAAAGTTATAGAATAGATATTCTGCATCCATCTCATAAAACATAAATTACCGAATCGATCATCTTTTCCACCTCCGAATTCCCCTTTTTTCAAAGTACTTATTTAATATATTTAAATATAACAAATTTAACGCCGGTAGTTCTAGTGTTAAGGACTCTAAATTAGTGTGGTGGGAAGTTAGGAACTCTGACCCTTGTGACTCGGATTCCAAAAAGGCGGATTGATCATGACGGATCATGATTTCTATGACATCTATTGATAAGTTGTAATATTTAGAAAGAGTGATATATGACTTGAAAATAATTAGTGCATCCTGATTGGGATCAGAGTCACTTCGGCGTATATCTTACGAAAATATTTAAAATGAGTCGGTATCCAACAACTGCCTCCGCTATAATTCAGGATTTAATTTATGAATTAAAAGTTGATCAATGATTCTGGATATATCGTATAATTTAACGTACTATTAATATAGAAATAATATTATCGCGTTGCACCACATTAAGATTTCCAAATTCACTGGATTTGCAAAACTTGAAAATTTCCTATCCCATTTACCTCGTCACGTTATTGTAGGACAACAATTTGCACGCATGATTTTTTAATTTTTACCCCAAAAAATCTATTAAGTATATGTAGATTATTATATAGGTTTATGCAAGAATATGAAAAAAAAATAGTATGTTGGTTTTATTTTTTTTTTTTTTTTGGAAAAATGAAGTGTTGCAAAAATGATACACCATGCAATACAAACCTAAATAATATCGTTTAATTGCTAAGCAAGAAGTGTGCATATATTAAGTTACTAATTATTGTGAATGAATAAGAATAAGTCTCAAACAAGCAAGAATAAGTCTCCAAAAAATTTAATTTCATTGTCACTCATAACGTTCACAAACTTCTTCGGACGCGCCAAAACAATTCGCCAATCTAAATGTCATATTGAAAATCGCGCGGATTTACTTTTTTTCTGTGTCATTCGTTCGAATTCACTTTGTTTGAATGGGCCAAGGTAATATGGCATACAGCAAATAGTATAACTTTCACTGCGGTTAAGACTTTAATTAGAAGTTAAAGACAGTGTTTCTTTTTTAAGACACTACGCATTTAATGGTTAGCGACAAAGAAGTCAGTTGGTATCGTCTCAAGCATCAGGGCGAACTTGTATTTCTGTGATAAATACCATAACCAAATAATCCCTCCACTTATACAGATAATCCGTTACCTTTTTCACTTGATACGTTGCCTGGTGGTCCCTTTATTGGTATTTACTTTCCAATCATTTGCAAGTGAGAGACCCTGAATCAAAAAAGTGCCTGCGTGAAAAATACAAAGAAAATGAAATAGAGAGAAATAGGACGTAAGACATAATGCAAGAAATACAAAAGCGAGATAACAAAAGAAATGGAAACAGGTAGAAAAGGAAAAGTAGAAGGAAGATAAGAAATAAGTGCTACAAGGAGAGTTAAAGAAAATAAGGATGAAAGCAATAAAAAGGGAGATGAGATAAGAGAGCGGAAAAGTTAGGAAGCCAGCGATAAAAGGTGAGGTATGCAGTGTAAAGGAAAGAACAGAGGAACTTATAGACGAAAGTAAACTAAAATAAGAAAGTTCGAAGGAAAATAATGCTGCATGGTAAAATTCTTAAAGTCGAGGTTGGATTGAAATACATGTGTTCCAAGGAGATTTTTAAACTCAATTTTCTCAATAATGAAGCTTCGCACGAAGAAATTGATTATTTCTTTTCGACTTCCACTGCATGTAGAGTCACCCTTAAAGTCGATTGCCCACGATTATTTACTTTTGTTCAAAAAAATTCGATGAGAAAGGAGATCGTGGCATCAGCACAATACATAGAATCAACACGGAACGGAATGCGCAACTGCTAAGCTAACTTTTATCTTCGACTGCTCCAAAAAGAATCCGACGAAAAAGCCTTATTCTTTCCTTTCCATCAAGTTTTGTATGTAGAGCCATCCTCCGGCCAGTTGCCCATGAAAATGATAAACAAAAGGAGAACATACAGCACGATGTGTAAGAACAATGCTCGGTTGAGGAAACTGTCGAATTTCATTTTTCCAAAAAGGAAGCTTTGTAAATGAGTATTGTCGCTTTATTATTTAATAAGTGAATTATTACAATACTTATATATTTATTTATTTATACGTATAGCCACACTTTTCGTTTTATCTTTAACTTTATTATAAAGTCTACTACTAATGGAAGTCTTTTGATGCAGACAGAATAAACGACCACTTTATATCAAGCCTTATACTTTTGTAAAAACCGAGACGTAATCATGGAACCGGATACCAGAAATATATGACGGAAGTCGCCTAAAAGAGCAGCGCCACAAGATTTGGGCGCCGTTACAATTTTAAACTTCCAACAAAGAGATTATTATTTTTTCTTATCAACAAACTTCTTCACGTAGAATCCCTCCACCTCGTTCGTTGTCTGTTCTACGTAGACCACCTTGTAAATAACTTTCGTAGTCAAAGGGTTAACTGGCTCGTGCTAATACCAAGGAACGCGTCCTCGTATCCCATCCTGATTACAAACATTCTCGTCAATACTCGAACGAACAAAAAGCCCCATCACGCGAAGAATGCGACCCTAATTCCAGTCCGAATACAATGTACACGTAATTACTCGGATAAAGGCGATCTCCGTCAAAAAGGTTCACAATTCATCGGCGGCAGAGTATATTACATTATTCACGCAATCCGCTGAACTTTGCCTCTACGTCGAAGATTATGCTTGTTAATAAAAGCAGCTCCACGCACGAGTAATTCTGTTGGTGGTAAAAATAGTTTTTCATTGAATAGCAGGATCGATAGTGTAATAGGAAGGAACGCGGCATCCATTATGCGGCATGGATGGTTCGATGGAAAATATCGGGATAGTAAATGAATTATCTTATTTCGCGCCATGCCCCCTGAAAATTTCTCGTCGATAAGATTGATGGACGATGGTATCGGGAAATCACGGGCTCTCTTCCGGTAAAGTCATTAAATAAGAACGTGATTCGCGTATTTCAGTTCTTCGTACGGATCCGTTTATCACTATGGCTGTACAGTTGATTTCTCATGTAACATGGTCATCAGTCTGTTTGGAGTTACGTCGAAACGGTATTAATCTCTTAACCCTTTCTAGTCCTACGTCGAACTATACAAGCGGCCCTCGACTTTCGCACATTCTACTTTCGCACATTTTCAAAAATACAATTTTTAAAGATTTTTACCGATATTGTAAAAATTTCTCTCGAAAGAAATCAATTCTAACAATTGATATTGTTATTAGAGGTTCTCTACTGTTACAGTATTGCCTCTAGTATTGCCTACTAGATGTTACAGAATCTCAACTTTCCACAAAACACATGAAAGCGCTTAAACACTCCTCATTATCTTATATATGTATACTGATAAATAAATATTTTAAAATACAATTTTTAATGTTTTTTCTATATCTCTCTATTTTCGAACATTCAACATTCGCACATATTTTCAGGAACCAATTATGTGCGAAAGTCGAGGGCCCCCTGTACTCGACATAGCTTTTCACTTCATTTTCTTTTATAACGTTACGATATCGCCTTTCTAACTTCATAGTGATTTAGTAATATCATCTAAATATCCGCCAGTATCCATAGTTATTGCTATCATTAAAAAAAAATGAATAATCAGCGATAGAAAATGTTGTGAAATTAATTTCATTTAGCTCACTACAAAATTGACAAAATAATTCGGACCGCTAAGGATCAATCCACTCAGCCGAGTCATCTTGGGTAAAAGAAACTGAAGCTTTTCCCTAGACTCGAGTTAATATGTGCAAGCTTGAACTTTGAGTTCACATATGAATACAGCAGAATGTATTTGCTATACGTTATGCATTCCTCTTTGTGTTATTCTATACTTTAGAATTAATCACACATTGGCAAATATTGACCAAAGTAATTGTTATTATCGAGATTTCTTTATTGCCCAAGTTAACTTGCTTCGGTGAAGTACATACAATGCAGTCGACTTTCTTGTGCAGAAGGGAAACTTTATCTTTGTCTTTTTTCGCAAGATTTGCTCATGTTGTTTGATGTATAAATAACATATTTTTTCCCCGTACACTAAGATTTTTTTCGATTTTGCATTTAATTATTTTTCGGCTTCAACACCTGTGCTTTTTGTGCAGAAGGGAAACTTTATCTTTGTCTTTTTTTGCAAGATTTGCTCATGTTATTTGATGTATAAATAACATATTTTTTCCCCGTGCATTAAGATTTTTTTCGATTTTGCATTTAATTATTTTTCGGCTTCAACTCCTGTGCTTTTTTGTGCAGAAGGGAAACTTTATCTTTGTCTTTCTTTCGCAAGATTTGCTCATATTATTTGGTTTATAAGTAATACCTTTTTTCCCATGCATTCAGATTTTTTTCGATTTTGCATTCAATTATTTTTCGGCTGCAACTCCTGTGCTCACTTCACCTAGAACCCACTATCTTACATGGGTACCGAACCACCGACCAAGGGTTGTAGGATAATCCACGGCGCTCAAAATGATAATGGGAATTATCTATGTACGCAAAAACGTGTAAATAGGGGTGGTTATGAAGTTCAAGATTCAAACACTCAATTAGTGGGTCCGAATTTGAAATTCCCATCAACTCTGGGAAATTTTAAATTTGTCCTATGTGATATGAATGCCATAGCTAGGTGGTTCGGAACTCTCTTAAAGTTTTAAATGCTAAGCGAAATGTTCGTAGGTGTTGTAGGGCTATGGGGGATATGGAGTTGAAAGCTTGGACTCGGAATCACTGGGCCCCAGTTTAAATACGCTTCACGTTCAAGAGATTCTTCTGAATTAAAATTTAGGCACTGGCAAATTGATCCTACATTATTAAACACTATTCCTACCACGACCGGTCAAATGACCGTTTTTAAAATTTCGATTAGAATTTCCTATATATAACGTAATTGAATCGCCTTTAAACTTCACGACTTTTCCTCAAATATACGTATAATACATTCACATTATAATACATTTTTCAATATTCACTCCTTTTTTTACTGTTCATTTTCTGGGAAAAAATTATCATTTGACAAATTCACCGGTTGCGGTAGGAAAAGGTATACGTGAAGTGTCGGTAGGAATAGTGTTAATATACCGAGACTTCGGCAGTTTTGAACCCTCCTGGAACAATAGGTCCTAAGTGAAAGCATAATGGTTGAAACGGAAAAAATACAAACAAACGTAAATAACACGATTGTTTTTGGAAGATCGACGAAGTGATTTAATTCGACGTTTTCCACGAGAATGGTGTAGTTTGCGAAAGGAATCTTTTTAAATTGGATCTTTTTAATTGGATTCTAAGGAATGCAGAGTACGAGTGGCAATTTGTCTTCGTGTTTCTACGTAGGAATTTAATTGTTACTGTGAATTTGTGTTTAACGGGCGTATACTAGCTAAATGAGCAAAGATACGAAATAGCATCATTTATACTATATATGTATTAATCTTTTGAATTCACTTTAATTTACTATGATTCATGATATTTAGAATATGATATTTTTGCAATTATTTATTATGTTTACATTTCTTTTAATTGTTACATTATTCTGATGCTGTTAAAGATCTTCACAAACGTTCCGGTTGATCCATTGTATTCTAAAGGAGATTTTTCATGGACTGTTAGTTTTTTTCCGTTACTCAATACTCTTATTGATTAAAAATTACAATTCGTTTTAAAGGTAGGAGAATATTTTATTTTCTCTGTACAATTTTTATATCTGTGTACTTTTAAACCGATGCATCGCGATGACACAATTAAAGTGTCTTTCTTAAATTAATATTGATTTTCAATTTGTCACTTATGCAGTTTAAAGCGTTATACCGTATACTTTCGAATAAAACAGGATATTTGCGTTACAGTGTATTAATAATACAATTTGGACAATATATCGACATTTATAAAACGTCAAAGTTCATTTATACGCTGGCAAAATGTACACCATGTTACCTATTGTAGCAAAAGTACAAAAGAATTATATTTTAAATGTAAATGTATACTGTTTAATTTATGGGTGTAGGATGGGGACTCATCAATTAAATACAAAAACTTTCGATAATTAATTGAGCAGATCTCAACCTAGTGGATAAATATGTTGAAAATAGGAATGTAAAGCGAAAGAAACTAGGTCCACTTAATTATCTGGATTTCGCAGTATATGTAGATACGAAAGTCAAAGGAGAAAATTCAAAAGAAATTTCACAACCATTATTCAGGTACTTTTTGAAAAACATTTACAACCAGCTCTCAACAATTTTTCATCATTCTCCACCTTCTACAGTCATCTCAAACTTTGACCGTGCAAGTAGATCCAATGTCGATCGTTCACATTTTCTAAGGTAATTGCAGGAATCTAAAAGAATTGCAACATGATAAATTCGAAAATTCCACCTAATTTAAAAACTCTTGTTAAGTAATTCGTGCATAATCTGATATTTTAACAACGCACTATATTTATCTTTTAAAAAATGTCAATAATTACCTTTAAAAACCTTGATACATTAACAACACACATTATTTAACCAATTAAATGGTACATTTTCCACAATGGAGCCGCTTCCGCATTGGGACACTTTAATGCCCCAGGGCATATACTACTTAAAAACTAGCATAATTTCAACACTAAACCATCACTAGTGACTCCTGTTACTTCGAAAGATGAGAATGATTAACTTAAAATGCCAAAGAAGCAAATCATATTCACTGCATTACCCTGCATGACGTGTATACACGTCGTAAACACTTATTAACTGGTTAACATACAAAAAATTGCAGTAATTAAATAGTAGATTCTATCCCTCGCAAACTCAGCCGTCATTCATTTATTAATAACGAAATTTTGCTAGCTCCAAATTCAGTTTTTGCTTGATCTCATTCTTAAACTATCACATTACAAAAAAAAGGACTTGCGAACTCTGCGCATTCTGTAATACTTACGATGCAGTTCGGCCGATTTCTCTCGATATATTAATAGCTAATTATCGTTTCAGATAACGGTTGGATTTTTTTGCTTATACTTTACTACACCTTAATAAATTTCGATCTTGAAATGTCGTACAGCACATTAATCGTTCATAGTCAGATTCGTCGATGGAAAGTGGCTTGGTTCTTCTTCTTTTTTTACAGACTTTTTACGCTGTGAATGTAGAACGCAAAGGAAAAAGTAACGTCGTTGATCGGAAGATTTACTTCTGCTAAATTATTCATGAAAATTTCCAACGTTCGCTCGAAATCTTTTCTAGCTTCCCTGGCAGATATCCAAACCGTAGTTCGGCACGTTCGCATGAGATTCGTACTTGCTTCTGGCAAGGAATAATTGCTCGATACGAAGATAAATAATAAAAGCAATAGGAAATAGTGAACATTTCGCCGGAATTAAGTACGACTGTTTAAATTACGTCGATTCATCTCTTCCGCGCATATAAACTATGTGGAACGCGTGCGAAGGCACAAAACTGTCTGCGTTTTTTAATATTTACATATTTATTATTTACAATGCTAATGTAATTTTCTGGTTGAGAAATATCAAAAAATAGATAGGAACATTATTATTTAACGTTACATCCACAAGGTGGTCAGAATTACTTGTTCTGAATTTTTGTAAATATTCCTGAATTTTCTAACGTTGTTTCTTTTTCGATTGAATCGATCATTTCATTAATAGTTTTTTTGCTCCTTTTATGTATTTTCTCCTGACATATTTTTAAATGTTTTTGATTAATCGTCGAGAGACCTAGTGTTAAGAAACATTAACACCCTTTCCCATTTAGAAATGTAAGTATGCAAAAGGGTGTATTATTATTTATTGAACTATTTTTTAAAAGTCTGTATAATCCTTCACTTTGGGAGTTCAATAATATATTTAGTTGAAAGCCGTAAAAACCAGAAAGGAAAGAATAGGAATCAACGTGTTAAAAAAGTATTTTTATTTCATTTATGTATAAACGTAGATGTTATTCACAGATAATAAGGCGTGGACAGTTATTATCACCGCTTGCGGCAACTATTTATTTTAAAAAAGTTGGTCCTTCCTGAGTTAATAGACTTTCCGTTTGTCGACGCTCCTTGACCGATAGTCTATTAATCGACTATTACAGCTGACAATAAAATTAAATTAAATTGCCATGAAATAATTGATATCAAAATGATATGAATTTAAAATCATAGATCATTCCATGTGAATACATGTGCTCCGCAATACCCAAAAAAGTGAGCGGTAGATAAAGTATTAACGTTTCTCTCTTCAATATACCCTACGTCCGAGTTCAAATATGACGACCTTTTGCCATATTTCACTCGCTTGATGCAAACTGGTTCTCTGACGTTAGTCTCTAGGAACGTTTGAATGTTGTTGAAAAAAAATAGAAGACGAAGAGAAAAAATCCTAACGAATCTGGCACAGAAATGCGTCGTCGCGGAGCGACAAAACCGCCCGAGGAAACCGCAGTAATTCGCCAGTCAGAAACCGCGAGTGTAGCTCGTTAATCATTGGCAAACCGGGATCTATGTCGGATCTAACGGCTGTGATCTAATGCCGTGCATACCATGCGCGTTAGTTACCCTATACACCATGAATTTATGTTGTCGATGAATATCGGCGCGCCTTGCCAAACTCTTGGACGGCCGTTCATTCGGATCGGTTTCTTTTTTTTTTGGTCATTCCGCTAACGGTATTGGGTTACAAATTAGCGTATAATTAAGTGTATCGATTGGCGATTTATATCGAGATCCAGTTTGCCTAGATGGATTTCTTGCGGTTGATTCAAATTAATTTTGACTAATTTCGTGGTCTCTGGTGCTTGTTTTTAGACGGTGACCGATACTTCTTTTTTATAATTCTCGAAAGACGGATGGTCGGAAATTTGATTTAGTATTTCGAAACGAATTTTGATAAGTCCAATCCTCGGAGGCGAGAGAAACGTCTGAGCTTTGGAGATCTTATCCTGATATTCTCAATGAAGAAATATTTAATAAACGAAAATTTGGATTGTGGAATAGTTACAGTTGTTCGGTCAATGTTAATGTTTGAAGTTTTCGGTTGATGCGCTATTTGCTAAATGGCCGCTTATACTGATTGGATCGAGTAACGAAGGAAGTAAATGAGGCATTTCAAATCTCGGGAGTCTTCTCTTCAGCATCGCATGATACATCTATCCCTAAATTATCCTGTCTGATGAGCAAATTCCACAGATCTCGCGATGCTATTAACTTACTAAACTACTGAAAAATACCTGAAATTAACAAAACTTTGAACTTTATATTATGTTGCTTTTTAAATTGTCTGTTTTATAGAAATTCGCAAGTTTTACTTTTCAAACCAGGTTCATTCTGAAGTTGTACCGTTTGAAAAATATATTGCGTCATTTTACGCCAATGGATCATTGTTAACGATGCCCCTTCAACGTGGAGTTTGTAAATGATTTTACGCACTTAGTTGACTTATCCTTATTATCTGCAATTGGCGAGATATTCCAGTAAAAGCGAAATACCCTACGAGAAAGAGGATTTTGCAATTAATTTTAATAAATCGGCGGAAAATACGTAAATAAATTGGACGGCGAAAGTCTAAATGCAGAATCTCGTTATCGGGTTTCAACGTCGAACGAGTTCGATTAAATTGAATTTTTTTTTATTGAAAGTATTAAACTACAAATATAGTTAGCAGCATTACGTGGATTTTGGAAATAATAATGTATACGGATTTCATGAAGTTAAACCGTTTATTAATTTTAGTTTGTGTAATCGTGACTTCGATATAATAGGATATCATTCCTCGGAAAAACATTTTTTAACTATCTAGTTCGTTAGGAAAAATCTTTGAGTAGCTTCAATGAAATACTACAAACTTAATTTGCTTGTAAAGAGCGCAAAAATCGGGTTGGTTATTAGTTATTGCTTAATTGTTTTTTTGTAGTTCATTGCTGTGCAACAAAAGACTTGGAGGAGAAATACGTAACAAGTACGGAGAACAATATCACAAAATTTCTTCCTTCAAATTATGAACAAATTACAACTGATTGATATATCAAGTTTTATTATCTTTTATTAAATCGAGAACAGTTTAACTCATTTAATTAAATTACTTGAAACCCATCCTATTCATGTCTCAAGAATAGAATAAAAAAAAAGAATAAAACATAACATTTGCGATCGTCAATAGGTGCATCGTTCCGACAGATCTACGCCATATAACATTTTCAATATTAATGAATATAATAAATATTTGAAAATAGGTTGCTGTTATTTTCCTCCATAAATAAATTGAATTAATAAGAACGAAATATTTTCAAATTTTTAGTTCCAAATGTTCTGCAGAAAGAGACAGATCTTCGTATTCAAGTGTACAGTAGAACTGTTGTACCACTGTGAGACTTTATGAATTGCCAAATTATTATGTAAACACGTACACCTCGTACAAAATCGAATCATCTTTCCGATTTAGAACGATTTATGCATTCAGTGTCGGCAGGTAATACGCAGGGAGGGAGTTAAGAAGACTTGAACACTACGTGTATCGTGATTGACTGCACGATACGTCCCGCTTCAACTTAATGAACCGCGACTGATTCGTTTCAACTTCTTTATTAATAACCAAAAAATAAACTTAGAAAAATTAACAAAGCTCTATGCAAAAATGACAGTAGTACAGTAATGAGAAGACGCGCTGTAGTTATGGTTGTATTACAAAGTGTTGTTGAGGCGTTTACGTTTTATGAATTAATGAATTACCTTCGAAAATTTGGAAAAAAGGTAAGCTTTGTCCCCCTCCAAGGATCTGGATACGAAGTTTCGTCTTCTCGGTGGGGACGTCAATCAGCCATTCCTGACGCCGAATGGAAAATTGGGCGTAACTATCCCCACCGTGAAAACTGACGTTGGAAAATCGTTTCCTTGGAGGGGAACCGCGAACTTTCCCAAATTATGAGGTGTCGTCCGCGCTTACCACCCCTCCCGCCAAGAAAGGCCCCGAGGTAACGGGACTCAACATGTGGTGATCACCAGGGTGACCGTGAGCGCTCCGTCACCTCGAGCGCCCAGGCAAATTCCTTTGTCCTAGGCAAAGAGGGAAGTAAGCCCGGACGATGTACAAGGTTTACTGCAGGTTAATTGTTATTGAAATAAACGGATTAACCTTTGACAAAAAAGGGACCTCTAGTCCGCTCTCGCTGAATTCTCAGAAGGAGAATTCAGCGAAATTGCAAGTTCTTTTCAAAAATAACCATTACCAGGACATGCAATAAACCTTTTAAATGACTTCTTAGTACATTGAAGACGGATGTTTTGCTCCCAAATTCGAGCCTTAACGATACAATGAATTTAAAATGACAATGTGAATAATAAAGCAAACGGACCCAAAAGTTTCTGTAAATCGTCTTCAATCTACCAAGTTAATTGTGAGGACCGAACACTACGCGCATACAACAAAACAACTTTAATTAGTTATTGCGTGGTTTTTCATTGGCGAAGCTTGCACTGAAAACGTGAACAACAACTGCGCCAAAAGAGGGCGCGTTCCGCAGACGGTGGTGGCGCGTAGTGCAACAGGAAGCAGCACTAAAGAGGGCCGCGTGTCGCCGGTGTTTGAAATACACCATATTCTTACACACAAGGATTAACGATCAATCACACTTCACTTTCCAAGCTATAACAACAACAGATGTCACCTAGGCTCGTTGCTCTTAACCCTTATCTCACCAGAAATACAATATTTTGTGGTGAATAACGAGACATAGGATCGGATTTGCAATCAGTGGAGTCGAGTTTAAATCGTCCTTCGACACCTTCGAGAAAATTTTTCCTATGTGATTTGTATGCCAAAGCCTCGGTGATTTAAAACCTGCCTAGGTAAATGAGCAGACCGTAGATGAAATGATCGGGTCTAGGAAAATTCACCGCCAGTAATTCACCGCCACAGCAGTTCACCGCCTGCAATTCATCGCCATAGCAATTCACCGCCAACAGTTTACCGTTTGTTTTATGTTAGTCCAACCAACTAACCAACTATGCCCAACCAACACTAATTTATCTTTTTGTTACGTACACCTAATTTAACACTAAACCTACCGGCTTTATATCTGTTATATTGAAATATACGAAATATGTACTTTGGAAAATGAGATTTGAAGAGGTGAAAAAGATGGTCGGTTAAGTAATGTTTGTTTTATACGATAGACCTAAAATATTTACTGAATGGCTGTCCAATCAATTTGGAGAATTTTTAGAAAAAAATGCAGAAAGAGGTCATTTGACGGCCATGGTAGGTTAAACCAAGCCTTCCGGTCACAGGTACCCGGCGTGTAATGTGCATAGCATGTGAAAATCATAAACCTGGCAACATATCCAAAAATAGGTAGGACCTTTCCTGAATAATTATCAAAATCTATTGTTAATTAATATGTTACTTATTTATCGCAGGGAATTTATTGATAATAATAAATGATAATCATCTCAGAACAAATTAATTTTCGTGTTTTTTCCATTTCATTATTTAATCATTCTAAATAAGTAATAAATGTATGGCGGCAGCGATCATTTGTAAGGTATAAACTGTTTATGCGCTAAACTGACGCGGCGGTAAATTAATGGCGGTGAATTGCTGTGGGGGTGAATAGCTGGCGGTGAATTTTCCGGATGCCGAATTGATTATAGCTGTTAACACATTGCGCACGGCGCTCTACTATTTCAACGCGCTAGAAGGGCCCGCAGATTTGAGCGCTCCAGAGACTTGGTACAATTTGTATATCCGATTATTTTGTACTCTTTCGGAAATTCAACATACATTTATTTCGCTAAGAATTTGTCATGAGAATATTCAAGGGTACGTTGCCTTAGTAAAAATTAATTTATTTTTCATTTCTTGAGTATGCCGACCGCGACGGTCGCACAGTGGGGTATTTGGCCCGAAAAGGCGGAAAAAAGTCGGTTTCAAAAATTTTACGTAATTTGATATTTTTTTACTGTCCGAAGTTGTTGAATATGTGCACAACAAAGTGCTCAATTTTTTTACTCATTTGTGTATTCATAAATCTTTAAACTTAATCGAAATTAAAAAGATTTTATGGACTATGTCGTCTTTACCACGATGTTACAAATACATCATGCATTTAGTAGGGATTTTTTATTGTTTTAAAGAAATTATGTAATTTCTTGTGTTATGGATACATTTTAAGCAAGTACTTGATACAATTCCAAACAGTTTTTACTTTTTGATCAACGTTATTTGTGTAATTATTAATATTTGCCGATATCTAATAATTCAGTAATTATTTTACCATGATAAAGTTTCATTAACGATTTTGTTATAGTTCTGAGTGAGTCCCGATGCTCTTTTTAGTCTCATTTCGTTCGTTAAAGATTACTGATTATAAGCCAACAAAGTTTGATTCCGGATACGTCCGGATTGGAATTTTATAGCTAATTTAGTACTAAGCGGTTAGCGGCCTTACGTGTACGCCTCTGCGTTCGGCTGCATTGGGCCTGCGTGTCGTTTTACAGACTTTTCTACGGAACTATTTACATTGTAGGTTTACTTTGGTTTATCAATTTTACATGCTCGTATAAGAGTATTTGAAACGTTATTACACTTCTCTTATAAGTTATCGATTAAAAAGTGGCAAGCAAAATCAAGCGAGGAAAAATCTATAGTAGCTGAAAGGAAAAAAATGATACAAGAAGAATTTTAAAAAAAGTGGGTATTATCGTCGATGTACCGAAAGCTGGTTTCGGAAATTCAACTGACGGAAACACCAGTCGAAGGTTTTTTTTTGGACCCTAAATTGTCAGCAGCTATCACAGGAATCAATGTCGAATTGATTTATAAATTTAAAGTGATGTTAGAAGTGATATCAAGTGATCAAAAAGTAGATACAAAAAAGTTTGCACTCTATGCCAAAAATACAGCCGAAATGCATGTCAAGTTATATCCGTGGTACCCCATGAGTCCCATAGTTCACAAAATATTAATGCATGGACCAGAAGTGATTGAAAATTCTCTTTTGCCTATTGGGCAGCTCTCGGAAGAAGCAGCAGAGCCCCGAAATAAACATTTTCGTATTTATAGGCAAAATTATTCAAGAAAATGTTCTCGAGAATCTTGTAATCAGGATATCTTGAATAGACTTTTATTAAGTTCCGATCCTCTGTTATCAAGTTTAAGAAGACAACAAAAAAAGAAGAGTCCATTTTGTAAAGAATGTATGGAAATGCTTCTGTCTAGTGAGTTCCCTCAAGAAACATTATCTGAAGAAGAAATTTCTGATGCATTTTCGGATGAAGATTAACGGTTATAATTTAAAAATGTTCGTTTATTCATACATATATACATACATATATATGTATATATAACCTGAAAAAAATGATTTTTACACATAAATTGTATTCAAATGATGCAAATTATTATTTTCAAACTTTGTAGTAAGAGACTATATATATAAATCATTTTTTTCAGGTTTTCGGTGCAAATATAATACTACCACCATGGTTTCTCGATGATCTGAGGAAAAAATATTGGAAAAAATTTTGTTCTTGCGAAAAATAAATTTTTTGCAATCTTTTAAATGTTGAAACGTATTTTTACTTTTGTAATGTTATAGTTGATGTTAAGACGAATCTAACGACCTATTATATTATAACGTTAAGCCTATAAATAACTGTAAAATAGTTTTTTCCGCCTTTTCCCCCACTGTGGGTCGGTTTGCTGTATAGGAGACATCTCGTCACCTGTACGCAATGTGTTAAGGTGCTATTCTGGATATGGAGATAAAGTTTGGGACTAGCAGTCACTCCGCCGCACACTTAGAAGTAATACTATAGAAATTTTCAATTTCAATTAGAATTGTTAGAATTTAAATGACTCACTTCTCAGAATTAGTACATCCTTGTTCAAACCAAACTATAAGGAACTTTTAGAAATGTAGTCATTGTTTCATTCATCGCGGCAGTATTACAGAATATTTTGAATAATACTTTTTTCAGTCCTTAGTGAATTTTCCAATGAATTATATTGGCCCGCCAAAATTTTTAGTTTTTGTTTTGGTTCTATTCTGATAAAGTTTGCCTACGATTTGTCTAGGTGCTTCAGAACCCATGCAGAACAGAAGGTGATGAGCGAAATGACCATAGCAGTTGAAAAAATACAAAACGAAAACACAGCATTCTTCCCATCGTCGTAACAACTTCCCAAGCTCCATTTACCCATTGCCCAAAGTATAAAGTAATTTATCTAACGTTTCCACGTTGCTGTTTCCCATTCCCCGATCAACAAAGTCCCCGTAAATACCAGACCGTATAAATGCGAAACAATAACTCTTTCTGCGCTTGTTCGCCGGCGTGTCATTTTGACAAATGAAAAATAAAAGCCGCCGAGAGCGCTCTCGTTTCCCGAGCTCTCTCTAACATTCAATCAGCCGGTCACAGTTTCATTAGAAAAGTGGATTCGATCTTTCGACCCGGCTTCCGATTCTCGTCGACACGGCGTGCAATCACTTTCCCGCCTTGAAAAGGAAGGAGTTGCGAAAGCGAGGGAGAAATCTTTGAACGTCCAGCCGCAGCTTCTTTCGCCGTGGTTTTGCCACCCTGTTGGCCCTTTACCGGGCATCTCGGCATCTCGTACGATCGAGAATCATCGACGAAACGGAGCACGAGAAGCCTTCTCGATGATATTCGCGAAGCCCTTGGTAACCCTCGAATGGGGGCGGTGCCGACTTCTCCTCGTTGATTAATGGCTTTCTAGGAAAGGACAAAAACTAGAAACGACTCTATTGTTCGGGCCGATCGATTCTTTCGACCGCGATAGCCTCGTCCTTTAAATTGGAAAAAGAACCGAGGAGAGCCAGCCATCTTCCCTTTTTTCTCGATAAGTCCACCAGCGGTGGAGACTTCTTGGGGTCGAAGGAAGAGGAGGATGGATGCTTTCCGTGGATCTTTTGCTCGGGAAAATTATGATTATCTGCAGATTTTCCTCAGCTCTGTATGTTAGACTTTTTTGACCGTGAAATTCTGCTTACGGCTGCTTTTTCTTTATTGAACGCGGCAATGGCACCGAGAACGAGGAGGGAGAAAACGGCTGACACAGTTCGGTTTCGAACTGGGAGACGACTGGATTTTTATAATTGCCACTCGTGTTTGAGCTTTCGTTCGTTTCCAGTGTTTTTTTTTTTTTTTTTTTAATAATTGCGTGGGCACTGCGGTTAGGAGCGGGGTTAGATTTTTTGGGTATAACGTTTCTTTCTGTATGGTAATTAACCCCCTACATTGCAGTTACGTCTACAAAATGTCGAGCAATTTTTAAAGTTGTTCAACTTTGCTCCTTCTTCCGCGAATTTTTTTATACTTACGTTAGTTTTCCTCTGTATTATTCGTATAACTTTTTTGAATCGAGTGAAGAACCATAAACGGAAGAATTAAATACAGAATATTGAAATATAATGCCCGCAGATGTTTTTTGTATAACGACGTTATAATTAACTGGGTTGAAATTAACTGATAAAATGGCTGCTATTTGATGGATCGATATTTTTTAATATCTCGGGTCAGCATTTTTAATAAAGCTCAGCATTACGCTGATTAATACAAAAGGTGGCAATATTTCAATCAACGTATTTGAAAATGCAATGATTCGTTAATATTTTAAATAAATGACGGAGATTTATAATAACATATTAGTATATCATCGTTTTCCATACATTCTCTCGTTTTACGGTAATAAAGTTCGCAGATTCGAGGAAAATTCCGACCAATGAATAAACTGTTATTTGGCAGATAAAAATTCTATCAGTAGAATGCAACAGATTTACGTATAATGCGATTTTCATAAAGTATCAAAAATATTGCGACTATTCCTTTTACACAACGCAGCCTAACAATTGGCTCTATTGTTTCTTAAGGACGTACACGGTTGATTATACACACTAATAAAGCAATGGTGACCTAACCATTCGGACAATCCAGAAGACGTGTCTGTTTTGTTCTTATGTTTCCGTCGCGAAGGATGTCCCGCAAAATAAATCACTACGATCCAAATTATTTTTCGAGTTTTTCATCAGCTAAGCTCAAATAATTTCGGGCAATTTTCTACCGCTAATTATTCTTTTTATTCAATAACAGATAAAACTGTAACTGCTAAGGAATATTTATATGACGATACAAAACCATTGTCAATTTCCAAAGTCGATTTTAACCGTCTGCGTTCGAAGTACTGCTTCCAAGAACTCAATAAACTTGGCATTGTACTTGTAGTACGAAAAAGTTCGAGTGCAAAGGGTTAAAAACTAAAACATTAATTAAGGCAGAAACCTGCGTCGAGTGTTACGCGTCACGCATTATCAATAATTAATTCTCTATGGACTCATGTGGCTTTGAGTTAACGCAAGACACCTTTGAGTTTCTACTCATCAAAATTATTTCCTGGATTTTGCCAAGTATCATAATTTAATATTTGAAAGTCACAAATAGTCTCTGGAATTAAATGCTTACTAATTCATTTAAGTTTATTATTTGAAATTGCATTTGTATTATTTCCCAATATGGTACCACGTAACTGATCTTTCCCACGCGACTCAAAATTCAGACTATAGGGGTTTAAACAGTATTCGCCCGAAACTTCAAAATGAGATTGTAAGACAAAAGGTTAACGAAAACCAATTAAGCTTCTAAATGCGTCAACAGCATGCTACGAGCGAATCTTCAGACCGCCTAAAGGTTCCTAACATCGGTGAAAGGGTTAGTAACTCCGTCCCTTCGATATCGCCGCGAGCAAAGGTTTCATTATTACATGAACATCGTTCGATTGGTCCATCGCACCTGTCCGTTGCACTTTCACTCCAGGAACTCGTCGTGGAACTGCGCGATGCTCTCACGTGACACGCTCCTCATGGAGTGAGGCTATGTTGGGTAAGAAGGTAAAGCCTCGGACTCGTTATTAACACTATTCCTACCAGGACCGGTCAAATGACCGTTTTTAAAATTTCAATTAGAATTTCCTATATACAACGTAATTGAATCGCCTTTAAACTTCACGACTTTTCTTCAAATATACGTATAATACATTCGCATTATAATACATTTTTCAATATTTACTTCTTTTTTTACTGTTCATTTTCTGGGAAAAAATTATCATTTGACAAATTCACCGGCTGCGGTAGGAAAAGGTATACGTGAAGTGTCGGTAGGAATAGTGTTAATAGATACAGTGAAACCAGCGAAAAACAGATAGCATTCAGCGTGTTAAAGTACTTGTGAAATAACCATAGCAGTTAATGTCGAAGAGAGAATACAAAAAACAGAGGTCATGATAGATAACGAAGTAAAAGATCGAATTTGCAGTCAATGGACTGACAATGAGTTCAAATCCTCTGCCACCTATGGGAATGTTGTCTTAAATTGAAATGACCGTAGCAGTTGAACCCGAAAAAATGCAAACCAACAACAAGTCTTCCGGAATGTTCGTGCATCCCATGCATCCATGTTTTGCCTCCTGGTAAAACAAACGAGCAGTGGGCTCCGTTTCCTCTTTTACGGTCAAACGGTGTTAGGCGAATCGTAACGGCCGGCTGGCCCCTAGTTCCTTTGTTCGGGTAACTGAATAATTTATGATGGTGCGTTTCCGTGCCGACACTGTTATAATTGCCTGTCTCTGCAGCGATTTGCATACCAGGACGTATGTAAGTCGAACTTGGTTCAATTATAGCACGTCAAGTGGAATGTGCTTTATTTGTATCGGCGCGAATCTAATGTTTCTGACGAGTTACGGCGCTAATATTGCATTGTATAATGAAAATATGAGAAGTTCAGATGGATAGCATAGGGCTAAATCTTATCTTCGACACTTTTAACTTTGTTCATATCTAAACTCTATCATTGTAGAAAGTATTGTCGAATTGCTAGACGATACTTACAATTAGTTTGTCTAAACAAGTGATTAAACATTTCTGGAATGCTGCGCCAATACTTCGAAATTAAACAATCGTAATCCCCGCGCTTTCGAAATACATATTCGCTCTCATTGTCACGTGTTTGGGCTCGTGGTCGACTTCCGGCGTTCGAGCTTGTTGGTCTTTTATTTTTATTTTATTGCAATTATTGCTCGAAGCACCACCTCCCATAAGGGAGGAAAATTCTTAGAGATTCACTGACTCTATTAGTTATTATTTATTTACTGGTTATGGCAATTATACAAATGATTTAATTACAAACTTATGTTTAAGTCGGTATTGTGAGGGCGTGGCACTTGGGCAGCAAACTATGGCTACCACCAAACAGTGCCACAGCACACACTTGTGAATATCAAAGTGTTACGTTATGTTAGTGTAAAGTGAAGCGAATGAAGTGTAAATATAGTGTAGTGTAAATTAAAGTGTCTAAAGTGTAAATTAACCCTTAACGAACGAGCGCATTTTTCTAGAACAATGACTAGTAGATCGGCGGAATTCTTACGACTATCACGTCATGCCGTCTGTATGGCGGCATTCGATTTTCTTGGAATACTTATAATGTCGCGAATATGGCGGCATTCGTTCGCTAAGGGTTAAAGTGTGATGTTATGGGCGAACACACGCCCTTTTATATGTTGAGAGACGTCACTGCACTCTCCCACTCTTCCCTTCCTGACCAATAAGGAGGGCCTGATATTTCGTGAGTGCACTGTCGTCTCCGTTCAAGGGGGTGCGAGAACATCGGCAACATCGCAAATTTCCGGAATCCAACTCCTCCACCTTCGACCAAGTAATGGTAAAGAAGGGGAGGTCGGGATGCCCTGGGTCTGAGCGTCTTTCCGGTCTAAGGGTTGCGGTCCGCTCGAAACAATGACACCAGGGCCGCTTTTCCGATGCCCCCGGGACCATTATAAGGCAATCATTATTCAAATCCACGAACAAAGAAGCAATTTAATACAAACTCGCTAGCGAGGATGGTTCATGCATTAGGCCTACCGAAGGCCCGAAGGCAGCCCTCAGTGTGCCCCGAAATTAGTTAATATTTCGGAAATAGTGGCCTTTGGTGCGGTGTTGAGTGTGTAACCCTCAACATCACACAATACCGCTTGTCATAAATGTAGGTAATCAAATATGGTAATCATCAAAATACATGTCACGCGAGGGTTGGCAATTAAATTTTACGCAGTAGTGGGACTGTTATCAGCAATGAGATCACCATTTTTTTTATCTGGACTCCTTCTCACCTCTGCGGTGTACTTTAATGTCAGAATCGCAGGTGGATAGATTTCTATTTATAGAATTTTGAAGTTACATATTGTTAGATTTTAAGAATATAAATTCTTTACTGTATTTTTTTATCTTTATTCTTTTATTTTACTTTATCTTTATTCTTTAATCAGACGCTTTGATTTCTATGGTCATTAATTTGTAATTTGTGCATAAAGTTCCGATTTCGGGAAAGATAATACCACATTTTGTTTTTGATTTATAATATTTGAGATAACAGTATTTGAAACTATATATAAGTATATTTTAATCATTTGTTTAAGGCAGTGGGTCCGAGTTTTAATCCTTCGTGATCTCTCGCGAATTTTTTCGAAATTCTTTTTCATAGAATATTAACATTATTACGTACGTTTATACATACAACATACAGATATATAAAAGTGTCATAAAAAGAGAAAAAACCTATTTTCTATAGACCACCCTAAAGTACTATTTATTATACCATACTCACGGTGGTTCTGAACCCACCTTAAATTGTACGTCCTAAGCGAGATGGTCATAGCAATAGAAGCCGAAAAATAAAAACAAAAGTGATTAAGCCTATAAAAGAATTTCTTTTAACTCCCAGTTTGTTTTTCAAACAGAAAAATTGCACCTCTCCCTAGGACTGATGCACACATTTCGTGTCGGACAATATGTAGTTTTTTTAAACATTACTATTGAACACGATGTACTAAAGTATTTTCCTTTGCCGCCGCCTATTTCTTTCTTCGATATTATTCTCCATACTTCGTGCTTGGATATCCAAAGGGTAGAATTTTATCTCCGAATAAATTCTCTCCGAGTAAAATATTTTTTATCCGGCGATAAAATTTTGCACCCTGGATATCCAAGTACAAGGTATCAACCGAGAACTTGACGAATAAATCTCATTCAATTTAACGATGGAATAAAAAAAAATGACAAATCACATCTCGGAAACTTCAAAGCACAATTTCCAAGTTAAAAATGTTCCCCCGTGAGAGCATACCTCTCTTTTCACCGAGTGTCTTGCTTGGCGACGATACAAAGGAAAAGAGGAAAAAAGACGAAGGAAAAATACAGGGGAGGGCGTGGAAGCGGTTCGGAGGTGGATCTTGTGAGTCATCGTTCTGTCTTTCGTCCGAGACAACCATCGAGTCCATTACGAGGCCGAGGAGCCGGTTATGGGATTATCCTTCTGTCAGAAATTACTCGTTCGATCTCCTAGCTCCATCCCCGACTCCAGGAACACCTCTGAAACGCAATATCGCGGGAGATAGCGCCGTTCGGTTGATGGCGAAATACATTCCTGGTCTTTTGCTATCGTTCTGGCTTTATTCTTGGAGAAGCAGACGACGTCGAAGGGATTGCTCAATTTCGCGGAAAAAGTGTATTTCCGCCGTGGTTTCTTAATAAAAACTAACGGTGTGTTTTCATTATTTCCTTCTTCTTCTTTTTAATATATAGTCTTGGTATTATTTACGTCAGGATTTTCAAAGTAAGAAAAGTTCTGTGCGTTAAAATTTAATTATTTGATTATTATATGACACAACACATCGCATAATAATATATAGCACCATTTATTTATTTACAAATATGTACAGGAGAGACAGGAACATATAATCCGCGCTAACTCAATAATTATCTGGAGGAGAATTTTATACTCTCTCAAAAATGACAATCATCCCTTATCAACGTACGCTTCTCGAACATTCTGTGGTTCTCACGTACTTACATACACGTTTCACCCTCGGCCTCAGACGGTAATGACACCATGATAACGTATTCTTCTAGAACATAGGTTCTTACCCTTTAAATGCATACTGTTGCAAATTTGCAACATGTTTATTTTTCCACGTATAAAATGCTCAACCTGAAGAATAATACATAAAGATTCGTAATTGTAATTCTTGCAACTATGAAAAATATTGAAAGTAAAGAAAATTTTGTTGATTTTGATTTTTTGCATTACTCTTTCTCATTTCCTGGGATTATATATGAACCGAAAGAAATTAATTCTGAAGTGGAAAACAAATCATGCCTTTAAGGGTTAAACCGTGATCCGCGAAACAATTTTGACATTGACTTTACATCTTCCAACTTTTCGCTTTAACCGTTTTAGTGCCACGCAGCGCGATCGCGCTGTTCGCGTACTGTGGTGAACTGTGTCGCGATGTTTGGTCACGATCATCAATTCGCAACGCGCTTGGTTCGTAATTACTATTTTTTTCAACTAATCGTAAACCACCTGTATAAACAAGCTGTTTTTATTGAATTTACATCTATACGAAAAAAAGAGCAGCGCGATCGCGTCGATCGGCATTTCTTGCAAATAAATGAACGAAGCGCTATCGCGCTGCATGGCACACTCCGACACGGATTCTTAAAAAACCCTGGCACTAAAACGGTTAATCCAAATAACTGATTTCATGAAAATCCTACATGGCCAAGGCTTTTTGTATTTGTTGTTACTTAACTAGTTATTAACATAACTAAACAATAAGTAGTACAAATTTAATTATTTTTATTCAACTGCAAATACGGAAAAAATAAATAAAACAATGCAATTTTTTGTATTATCTTTTTTTGCAATAGATTAACGACTCCACCTTTAAAAATGAGAAATACAAATTTTATAAATTATTTTTATGCGGCACCAAGTATTATAGAACATAACGGTATATATCAAGTCTTTGCAAACTCGTAAAAATCTCGGCCCTAATTTATCGAAATAACTTAAAAATTGCAAGTAAACCGTAACAGTTATGACGAAAGAATAAAAAACAAAACCTCGCATGAAAAAGAAAAGTTACTTTACATTTTCGAGTTATTTTCTCACACAGACTTACTCCCCTTCCGGTTGCAGGTAACTCCAAACCGGAAGTAACTTCACAAGTACTGTTTCTCGCCATGAAAATATCACGTTTGATAAAGTCGATCGATTACAAATATTCGATATAGGCTCGTCTTTCGACCTAGAATTTCGAGTATTGCTCGAAGTGGCGGGTAATAAGCACCGATATGCAATATGCATATCGATTTATTTAAAAATTGGGCACTCGTAGCTTCGAATATATTAAATTTCCAGTCGATGAAGATATACATGGACTTTTGGTATGTACATCCTGCTCGACGTACGTATTATAATTCCATGCTAAAATATGTGGTAAATTCGAGTGAGAACTTTGCCGAATTTCATTCCGAGAATTTATTTGAATATTAAAGACGGCATTTCGAAGATTTAAGAGAATTTTGTAGTAAAAGTTATTTCTCGGTAATTATGTTATAATTCATTTCGTGAGTTATTTCATAAATATTATGCATTATACCAAATTTTGGAGATGTAGTTATCTGTATTTATAGCAGAAAATAGCTGGGATCTTCTGACATTTAGTGTTATAGAAAATAGTGATGATATTTTCGAAGAAGTTTTACTTTGAAAGGAATCTTCCGAGGATAAAAATCAAGCCGATAAAAGTATATAAAATATTTTAGCCAAAGGTCTGTATAAACCCATAATTTTCAGAGCTTTGAAATTGTTCAGCTTTCTTAATATTGCATCGAGGTAATGGAAACTTTTAAGTACAATATTAGCATAACAATGATCAATTCTATTACACTGCTGCACTATGTAGCGAGGGATAACCGTGTTATTTAAAATTCATAAGACATTATTAAGTTTTTTCAAGACTTTAAAAAACAATCATCGAACTACTTGCGTGTCGTTCATCAAAAGAGGGTGCTGTAAATTTATACAAATTTTCGTTCCGCACGGTAACTTCTAATCTGTGATCTTTGTCCTTCATTTTTGAGAAAATAGATAGCTGTGTATCTCATCCTTATACTTAAAGGTTTTGAGACTGAAATTAAATAAATTACAAATCTATTTCAATATTCATTGAAAACCGTAGGACTAATATTTATTTAACATTGTTAGGAAAAATGTACAAGTCGGTTACTGTCTGTAGGCAGTAGTTAGACATAAAAAGAATCATCATTTGGTTATAGCTTAATACAGAATTACGTAATATGGAGTATAAATTGTGTATTCTCAATTATTTGCAATAAAATGACTAATATCATATGAACAAACTAAAAGTGTTGCTAACGTCGATATATCGACACCGGGCAGTAAAAGGGTTAAGCAACTATGTACAATTAAAGTAAGCGATAAGGAAAATAAACGCTCTTTCTTGCAGGGAACTTTATTTACCCAACTTGTGTAATAAGAAGAAAAAAGAAAGTTTAATTTCTAACAACAAGTAAGGTTGGTTGAAGGAATACGTGTAAACTGAGTAAATGACGAACACAATAAACATCCTCTTATACGGCGAACTTAATTTGCTGTACTTGAGTAACGACATTGGAAAAAAATGTTACTGATATCGATTTACGAAGTTGCCAGAAAGCTTAAATAATTGCAAAAATAATCTTCATTAATTGCGATTCATTAATTGCAAATAATGGAAAAAAGTGTATAGTGATAAAATCTCTCATTCTTTCTTGGGAGGTATTTCACCTTTGATTTCGAACTGAGCCCTGAATTTTATTCAATGAGATAACTATCAATTTCATTGAACGATTTAATTTTTTATCATTTCTGCAAAATAGATTCACCATAGTGTAATGTACTATACATTGTAACAACACAAAATATGTAATAACTTCAATTTCTCACATTTATTACTATCTTCATAATGACCAACGGAAATACAGTCCCGACTGATATATAATGGCACAAATAAGTTCGATGCCATTTTAGGCGATCTTAGAGCTTTAGTTACATAGTAACCATGAACAATTATAGATCAAAATGTTTTCTATTATTTTGTATCATTTTTCCTCATCTTTTCGGGAAATTATAAATCTTCCAGTGTATAGTGAGGGACCAGAAACAAGGCATTTGGGGCGCAAAGGGAAATTGCTCTCGCACCGCCTATCCCCGCCATGTCGGTCCTGAAAGCCTGAGATCGACGAATGGCAGCCGAAAATAAAACACTCCTTTCGTCGTTCACATGACGACGCAACGAATGTGCGGGTCTCTCGACCAATAGCGCGTCAAAACAGAAAATGCGTGAGGGAGAGGGATGTCCTTATCCGTCGGGCGAATCAGAGCAAACTATCCCTCAAGTGCCTTATCTCCGGTCCCTCACTATAGCCTGTTCCCACTGACCTCAAACTGCACGGACAGTAGCTTCATGGTCAATTTGCCAATACCCCTGACTTACCGCATGGCAATTTCAAATCAGAATTTTAATCAGATAAATCTCTAAAATACATTGGGGAAAGTTGCATTCCGAAAAATTAATAAATAAAAAAGTTTCATTACTTGCTGATAATTCATCGATGCTTTTGGTCCGCCCGCTTTGTTTGCTTGGACCGAATGTCGCATTTATGCGGGATTATGGTTAAAATGATACCAAACACGATATATGTAGTTTGAATTATATTTACTCAATATTTAATATATTTACTTAGTATTTATATAATTAAAACATATCGTGTTTGGTATCATTGTAATCAGAAAAATTTCAAAAATACATTAGCAAAGGTTTCAAAAATAAAAGAATCAAAAATGAAAACGGCCGACCCTCCAATTAGTATTGCCTCAACGATACGTTCGGGCCGGTCCCCCTGTAGATTGGACCTCTCTGGCTCTTCTACTGTCTGTCTTTTTTTAAGCTCGCTCTCGGTTCGATCCTAATGTAAACACAGATTCGGCACCGGTACACGATAAGAGCACTTCTTTGCCCCCGAAATCAGTGCATTTATCGAGGGTTTACTGTACTACGGGTACAAATTCCCGATTTATGACAGCCGAGGTTGGGGATTCGTGCATATTCAACTTCAAACCGAAGTGTAATCGATGAAACATAGAAGCATCGAATTATTATGTACACCTAACAAATTCAGTAACCCAAACCTTGTGATATAATTGCCAACACCTCAAGTTTGAGGTTTCTAAATCTGTATCGCCCGTTCTCTCCGCTAAAGAACGTTTCATCTGCTGCAAAAGTCGATTAAAACATTCCTCTATGTTTATTAGACACTTAAACGCTCAAAGTAATTTTTCTCTGTGAAGTTTACACCTCACGTGACCCTTTCAACGACTGATTTTCATTTCCGCTGAAATACGGAATAAGTCGCTGAACTTTTTTTTTCCAAACACCGGAATATTTGAACTCTTTCCGTGAGGCAAGCAAAAGTATCCTTTTGAGCTTTCTTGATTAAACGGTGCCCGACCTGCGGGTAAAATGTGCTCTCTCGTCAGCGATATTACGTTGTAGCTTCAACAACCGGCGAACATTGCAGACACTGCGGAAAATGTTACTAAATTATTCACCGTGGGCGATCGTTTCGCGGCGGGGATCTCTAATTAAATATTTCTCGAAACGAGGACTCCGTTTAATAAAAAAATTGCGACATACATGTGCTAATGTAAGATAATAAAACATGAATCAAATTTCGTTATTAATTCATTACTGTCTTAACCCCATGCCCTACAATAACGTTGACACTCGTGGTACGGTAGATTAAATAGGAAATTTTGAAGTTTATCAAAAACCATTAAGTTCAAAATATCACTGGGCTACGAGACAGTCAAATAATCTCTATGCTATTAATACTTCGTTAATTTGTACGGCATATCAGAAATCAGTGAGAAGTTTTTATTTCACGAATTAATTCCAAGTTATTGCGTACGTAGTCACAAAAGAAATCGTAGCGCAAGGGGTTAAATAACATTCCGTGAATTTTCCTTTGTGCGAGGCATTTTTGATATATGGTTAGTGTTGCCAATGCATATATATATATATATATAAATATATATTAAGTTTCTCATTATAAAGAAGTACTATTTAGTTGTAACCTTAAAAATGTAATTCAATAGTTTACAAGTTCATGATATTTAGTTTATTACATTCGAAGTACGAAATTTGTTAATATAAATGTGCATGTACAGCATGGAAACCTGTAAACTGGAATGGATGAGATATCACTCGAGAGGCGACCGCGTAGTGTAGACTAATCGCACTTTGTTTTGATACGGGTCGCTCGAGCTCGTCCATTCAAGTGATGGTCAGTCGGGAACGGGACGGCGACCGAGTAGGATCGTGGTCTGGCGTGGTGGCTCTCGCTTTTGTCGAATCCTGATTGACTGGGAACTTTCGGGCCTGGCTGTGGCGTGGGTCCTTCATCTTGTTGAATGGACAGCCTTTTGGGCAGCTGAACAATTAAAAACGATTGGGCGGTGCAACGATCCGCATGACTGGGCATAGGTATAAGTTAGGGTCCCAACTGATACTTTCTTCAGTATCAGAGTTTCCTTGAAGCCCTGATGAAGCTAGCTGCAATGCTGGCGAAACGTCGGAATAATCCACAACTTGAACGCGGCTCCTACCCGGAAGCCAATCCCATTTCTAATCATTCTGGCCGCGAAAGCCTCAAGACTAGTACGTAGGTAAAATGTTTGAGAGGAACCATGGGCCAAAAACGAATCGTTCTCCTGAAAATTGACTTTCAATTGGGCCTCCACGATTTAAGTTTCGCTTAGTAAGTGAGACTACCAGCTGGTCCTTCCTGACTCCGTTTCAAACGAAATCTTTCGATGTAACTTTTCAGAGGCTACGAAGACGTCAATGACCTGCGTTCGGTGTCAGGTTCGCTCAAGGGTCCTCCCGGGGAGAAGAACATAACACTTGCACTTTTCTTAGTGGTTCGGTGACCCAGTCCCCCAATTTCTAATGTCGTGTAGCACGCTTCCGCTTAAACTGTTCGAGCTAGCAAGTATATCTCGTGTGTTTTTTTTTCCGAAGAACCAGCTGATAGTCTCACTTACTAAGCAAAAAGTAAATCGCGGAGGACCATTTAAAAGTCAATTTGCTTGGGAACGGTTCATTTCCGACACATGGTTGCTCTCAGACATTTTACCTACGTAACAAGACGAATGCGATGAGCCAGCCGCCCAAATTCTGGAATTCTGCGGCAGGTTTTTTTCACAAATCTCCATCCAATCGAAGGTATAGAACAACCCCTCCAAGCGATGACAAATAATTTTAGAAACACCCTGTACAATTGACGAATGTTTAATTGACATTTTGTACACACATGTGCGTACTTCGTCCGTGCAAATATTTGCGCATCAAAATTGCTCGTAATCTTCTCCATAATTAGGTATTCCGCTCGGAGCGTTAAAATATTCAAAGATCCAAATCCGGTGTTGTTAGTAAAATTTCGGAATAACGATGCTATTAATACGTGTGCATTTCTTAACGAAAAAGAACTATGATAATTTCCAAGAAAATGAAAAGCATTCGACGAAATATCCTATTAGCATTGCACAAGGTTTCGCAGGATGAAACGGTGCTTCTCATAATGACACCTAAGACGTTTAAAAGGCAAACACATTAACTTAATGCCCCGCTAAGCAATGATGATGCACGTGTTCTTGCGCAAGGCAATTTTTAGATTACCTCGGCGAAAGGACACATTTGCATGATTCATCCATCGCCCATTTTATCGTTAATAGCATTAATCACAATAATGAGTGTTATCCCTTGTCCTTTATTGCAGCGATTTCAACAGCCTAAACAAAGACGATGTTTACCGGAACAACGAGCTGGCTTTCAGGACAGCGGAACAACATCTTGGAATACCTGCGCTTCTGGATGCAGAGGATATGGCGTCTTGCTCGGTGCCGGATAGACTGTCGATTTTGACGTATTTATCGCAGTTCTATCAAACGTTTGGTGGTGAGTTTTTGTAAATAAATAATTTTTTTCACGTCAAATGTGTGCCCGATGTGTTTTATGGTGGGACAAAGTTTGAGTTTCCTATTGCGATTAGAACAGTGTTTCTCAAACTGGGGTCCAAGGTTCTCTATGGCCGTGGTTCTTAATTTGCGTGTAGTCGAGGGACATTAAACTCTGATATTTTTCGCGCCCAACACTTATAACACAACGTAAGCTTTAAAGCAGGGGAAGTCAATCTTTTTGACATCAAAACCGACGCCATTACTGAAGAGCAAAAAAACGTAATCGTGTCGCGAGTGTATTCTGCGAAATTATCCATTACCTTTAATGAAAAACATAAAATTAATTGATAATATGATGCAGGACTTACGTAGATTTATTTAATTACAAAAATCCAATCAATATGATTACTGGAAATCAACAAAATAAACCGCATTGACTGCTCAGAATTCAAATGTGAACTGCCCAGGCGCAGCAATGCGCGAATGAACAAAATTTGTTTCCCAGTCGGTCTAGTAAATGACGTCATTTTTCATAGAAATTAAATGCGTATTTGATTTTTTCGTGGAATATTGTGTTGTGACGGTGTGGTCGCCACAAGAGGGCAATTGGATCGCAGTTTTTTGCGCCATCGCCCGTTGAAAGGGACAACTATGGACTGGATAGGTCATAGTTGGGAGATAGTTGGCTGAAGTCGTGAAGAGCGTAGACAGACCCTCTCTCATTGTAAGATATTCATATTTATATATTCGGTGTTAAGATAAGGTAGCATTTAGTGTAGTGTTTAATAAAAAGAAGAGAATTACAGAGGGGAACGAGTGTGTATAGTTTTTTTATACCGTTTTGCCTCTTCTGCCCTTTCTCAAACGGAAAACACTGGAAGTAGCTTCACGGAGCACCAGCGTTCCACGGACCATGGATTGAGAACCATGGCTGTAGGGGACCTCGAAGAAGTCACTTAACTTTGTTGAAATTTTGGGCTGGTTCAGGCAAAAAAGATGCACCTGTCCTTTTGGATGTATATTTGATGGCTAAAATTTGCCATTTTACGAATAAATAATTGTCTGCCAAAAAATGTTATGGTAATTGTAGCCTATATATTAACCGTTTGCGAGCGGAGACTTTTTGAATATTGAGAAATAATCATTTATGTGATGATGAATTACCACTTTCTTTTTCTCTGACAGGAAGTCAGAGTGTTAATGTACAGAAGCTATAAATTACTATTTACATAATCATATTTCAACGGTGCTATTTTAATTTTCCAGTTCTGTGTTAGTATACATGCGCCGACAAACTATAATCAGACTTTATCTTAGACCAAATATATGCGTCCGTTGTCCTTAAAAAGGGTTAATTGCAGTTAATTTCGAAGGGACAGCGAGCAATCTAAAAAATTGCAAAGTGACCGTCACGCAAGAAGCGTTAAAAAAGTTTGAGAACCATTTATGGTACACGTTAAACTTGGCCTTCAGGCCACGTGTACCATAAATGGTACACGCAGACATATTTATTTAATGCGGTGAAAACATATATTTTATGGCAAATTTAATTCTGTAAAATTTATTTGCGCCAACAGAATGAAGCATTATAAAAAATGCAGTATATAAAAAAATACATGTTGTTTAATTATTGTATATACAATAATTAGTAATTACATATAATGTTTGACTTTTTTAAAGCAAGAGATGCGTAAAATCGGCTTGTTCGGGTGAACGCTGCAAAAAGTCACTACTCTTCTAGTTTTTTGTCTTGCTACTTCAGTACCGAATTTTTTTACATTTTGTTTGAAAAGTCTTACTGTCTTTTACAATCGGTCTGATTGCACCGCCACGTGTACCATAAACAGTACACGACGTGATAACTACATACTCCGAACAAGCTAATTACTTATGGACTGATGATATAACGAAGTATTGTGTGATAATATATCAATCTTTAGTCAAAACATCGAATGGCCGGAACGACAAGTCGGACAAATAACGGCTTGGCACGGAACGTATTAAGCGATGTACTCGTGAAATCCTATTAGAAAATATGAAAACCAACACGTTTATTTTTCAAAACAAAAGGTCACAGACAATTCGCTGAATATATTTGTAACAACAGCATACTGTTACAATATATTAACAATAGATAAAGTATCAGATAATGCATAAATTCGTGCCCGATCCTCATAGACGCACAATGTATAATTTGGCCGATCTAGCTGGACAAAACTATTTTTTGAAAGAAATTGCGGTTTTCATTAATTTTACTGACTTTTCTACTAATACGAAACATAGTTTTATTCTTAGTGTTAATAACAATATATATTTTAATATTTATTTAACATTTATACGTAAAATAAGAAACTCTCATCTTTAAAATTATTTTGTACTGTAACGGTAATAGTTATTTACATTTTTTCTGCTCAAAATGATTCTATAAACTACCGCGAATACAGCGATGTATATTATTTTAATGTTATAAAGATTTAAATATGTTTAAACAATGTTCAAAGCAGAGCAACGCCCAAAATACCCCCCTTTTTAAGAATATTTTCCAATTTAACCCTAAAAATTAAACGTTCAAGAAAAGAATTAATAGCAGGAGGCAATGGGGCAGATGTTTTTCTTGGGGAAAGCATAAAAAAAAGTTGCAACAACAATTTTGTTTTCGGCTGACAAATTAAAATAGTTCCGCAAGACATTGAGTTTCGTCCGCTCACAAGACCCAACACCCAAGATAATACACTTTCCCTGCAGCTAGAAGAAGTCGCGTCCGTCCGTTAGGGACGGAACAAAACAAAAAAAAGAGATGGATGTTGTGATTTGTCTGCAATGGCTCTTCGCATTTTCAATTGTTTATACCTTCAGCTTTGAACGCACAAAATTGCAAAAGTGTAATAAATAGCAATCTAAGTTAAAAGTCTGCATACCTTTCGGAACGGAGATTAAATTACATGTTAATTGTTAGAGGGGATTAAAACGGTAATAAAAGGTCGTTTATAAAATAAAAAATTGTGAACATATCCCAAGTAAGTGAAGATAACAATACATACAAACAAATACCATTCTTACCTGCCGTTAAGTAACAATTGCCGAAAATGTCTGGGGTATGATACGAGCGTGTAAACGCAATGTACGGAAAGTGCAACTCTGAGGGCTGTTAATTAATTATTGCAGATTATTTTTTGAAATAATTTTTACATTTTCTGTTTATATGGACATTTTACTATTGATTTACAATAAAATTTTATACATATGGACCATTACGAAAATTGACTTCTGTCCAATTAGATCGGCCAAATTACACACTGTGAGACGCCATAAACATTACTGCATGGCCGATCTCCGGTGTTTCTATTTGGTCCTATTACATGCACTAATTGGGTCATGGTATCATGTGTCAGTTTAGCGTCAGACATCGTTCTGGTAACTTGATTTGTGCGTAAGAGAATTTTTAATAATTTGCTCCGGCCATTGAAGAACCATTTAAATGACAAAAATCTTAGTTCTGAGGAAACTATCGGAAGCAACCTCACGCAGTTTTTTCAAGGAAAACAAAATTCTTCCCTCAAAAATCGAATCGACAAACTCGTACATAGTTGAAAAAGAACCGCACAGAAGAATGGTGTCTATATGATCGATTAATAAAATTGTATTCTTTAAAATTTCACCAACTGAATCTTATTTTTAACACTAACTGTACCATGCACGGTCAAATGACCGTTTCAACAAAATGAAAATATGTAATTTCTTGTATTATTAACTAAAGTCAGTTTAACGTGTTGTTTCCCATTTTAAGTTGACAGTTTCCTGCGTTCCTTTCAGAAAGCTATTATCGTTATTTCCCAACCGGTCAAAATATCTGCCACGGTAGAAATAAAAATCCGAAAAGTGTCGGTACGGTCAGTGTTAAATCGGGCACGTACTTATGTAATAATCTGATACAAGGGTAAGACCAACAATTCGGAACAACATTTATAATCGCACAAACACTGAATAGAATTCTTTTAAAAAACAAAGAAAAATTCTCATTTCAACTAAAGATTGTAATTCTTTCAAGTGACGGAGGAAATAGCATAATAGGCTCGAAATCATTGAATTAAAATACTCGTCGGTCCGCTAGCGTTGAAACATGATGCTTGCGCGTACGATTAGAGAACGATATTTTGCGCAATTACCGGTCGTATTCCAGAGCTACATGCAATTTTCGAAGATTGATACCGCTAACCTTATTGTCGTACTAGTTCTACTTGTAATAACCGAGATATCCCGTAATCTAGCGTCATCAAACGAGAATTGAAGCCGCCGACCGTAACAGAAAGTCACGAAGAATTTTGCCGAGTTACGCGGAATTCGACTCTCTCTCTTATAAATTGCAAGACAAGAGTGTATTGCATTTAAACCGCATTCACGGTTAAACACGCACAGGAAAAAAGAATAATAATCTTCTAGGAAAGAAACGGTTCGCCGTAAATTGGACGCGTGGAAAAAATATGTTTCCCAAATAACGGAACTGGACACAATACAATTTTGCGGGAAATATGTAAAATGTAGGTTAGCAAACGTTAGTTGGCAGTTTACTGATTTATTTGCAATGTAATAAAAATATGTTTTAAGAGATTACTTTCTTGTGAATTTTATCATTGCATTGTTATTTTCAGATATTGTTTCTGTATCTTTATTTTTTTCGTTGAAAACGGACGTAGACAAAGAAGATTCATCAACTTTTTAATTATGGAACTGTGCGATTTAACTCTTTACTGTTTTAAATATTTCTCAGTACCTCAACAGTCAATCGAAATAATTTTCTTGTGCTAATTGTAAGTGCAGAAATAATTTCTCATATTGAATTATTCTTTTTTGTGCTTATTTAGCAATGATCGTTGTTTGATCTGGATTTGTAAATAAATCTTTATATTCGCGCAGAATTTTCTATTGTTAAAGCTCATTTTTCGAATACAATTATATTAATCAATATTCACATAAAACATTCTTCGGTTTTCACACTTAAAATCGGGAGAGAATCAGAATTTATCAGAACAACGGTGAAAATTTCAGGCAAGTTAATGTCGTTTGCGTAACGACAAACTGAAAATTTAATATGATTACAACCATAGAGTTAATACGTTCGAGATCGACATGCCGTCGCAAAACTGCCTAAAAATCGCCATCATAGCGGATATAATCATCGTATTTTATATAATATAAAACAAAGAAATTGAAGGATATGGAAATTGGGAGATTCGTGCTGTTCTAAGAGAAATATCTTACTTTATACTTCATCATTTTTACTTCGCTCATTTCATCACCATTCGTCGTTCATTGAGAACTTATTCCCAATAATTTCTACATATGACACACCTGCTGAGTCATCACATAATCAATAATAAACCGCCTGACACATCTCACGGGTCATCGGCCCCAAGCGTATTAAACAATTGCGACTGCAAATCTGAAAAACGGGATATCCGATATTTCTCCGGGATAATAAATAAACCACGTGGAGGTAAACAGTGAAGAATGAACCGGAGGTAGTATATTCACGAAGTTCATATTTCTTTCAGCATAAATCGCGTCTGACCTGAATATACCTAAATATACGGCTGACAGTCTCATGGGTTACGAAGCGTCACCTGCAAGTTAGGTACGATTCGGGTACACGCTTTTGTTCTCTACAATGTCATATCGATCTGATGCAGACGTTGCTGTCAGCCGTTGCTATCTCGCAACGTGGAGTGACGCGTGACAAGACGCTCTGTCCCTGGCAGAAATTGTCTCCAATATTACCGAGCAATTCAGACGCGAATTTTACACAAAATTCGCTGCACTTTCTCCCACGGCATATTGCATCATGGAAATTCGGCAAAATCGTTGGATTTGGATAATTGAAAGATTCGACGAATCGTTGGAACTCGCCATCAGTAGGTTCTATTGGTTTTTAGGGCTTTAAATAAAAACACTTTGTTTATAAACTAATGAAATAGACTATGTCTTTATTATCTGAATATATAAAAAGGGTACGTCTTCCCTCTAAGAGTGAAAGTCACAGAGTGAGGTCTAAAAGAATTTAGCGAGAGTCTAAGGATCGTTTTCGGTTTTAACATAAAGCAGACTGCACAGCTACACAGCAGCAACCTCTTACGCATTGCAAGAAAAAAATATAGCAGTTGATTTTTGTATGTTCAAAATATACTATGTTCGTAGAAAGATAGAAAGCCAACAGGTTCCAGTTCAAATCCCCTGTCAGCTTTGGCAATTTGTTCCTAAATTATCATTTAATGTATCATAGCCTCGGTGGTTCGAAAGCCACCTAAAACGGTAGGTCCGAGACAAAATGGCGATAGCAGTTGAAACCGAAGAAATATGAAAACAAAATAAGAGGCTATGGTGGCTACAGAGTAAAATATTCGGATTCCCAACCAACGGGACCGAATTCAAATCCCCCATCACTTCTTGGGAATATTTCCTAAATTATCATTTTATATGTGTAGTAGTGGTTGTTATTTAATGTTCAACATTGCAGGTGAAGCCAAAAGTACAAAAAAATGTTTTTCTTATTGAATGAATAAAGATTGAATTATAAATGCGATTTGATTAATGATTAGTGGTAACGTTTCTCACATAGTGGTTTACTTATCTAGGGTAAAATTAATTTCTACGGGGAAAGATACTTCATTATTCGCGCCACGATATACACCGCACCCCCACGATGTTTCTTTGGAACCTCGATATACGAGTTAAGGAACTTGCCATGTTAATTAAGAAGTTTTAGATGAAATTATTTGGTGCAAACTTAAACATTACTTTCAATTAGAATACGTAAAACATTCTATGTTCTTTATATTTTTAATACAAATGTTGGATTGGGTATACCGGATGTTATAGTATAAGGTAAAACTAAGTTTATTATCTAAAACTATATATTAAATACTAATACAAAATGAATATAATCGTGAGGTGAATCGTTTGGTCGCTTATGAAGAACTAAAAGGCATTCGCTCTGCTTAATCATTCGTTCGTACTCATATACTGATGGAATATTTACTTGGCAGCTGAGGGGTAATTTGCTCTGATTCGCCCGACGGATAGGGACGTCCCTCTCCCTCACGCATTTTCGATCTTGACGCGCTATTGGCAGAAACAGCTACGCACACAAATCACATTGCGTGACAAAGAGAGAAAGCGACAGCCGTGAAACTGAGTGCGACAGCACGAAGTCGAGCGTGAAAGTTGAAGCATTGGCGTACGCACGAGATTTTTACAATCAGGATAGGTAGATACCGATGTTATCGACCTGCATAGATGTAAATTGTCTAACGAAATAAACACATTTTGCGGTTGCAGTCCAATTCCTTGTGTTACTCTTCATAGAAAATCATCATTTTTCAGTATCGGTAAAACAGATTTCGGTCCGACAATTTGGAATATTCATATACGTGAAAGTACGGCAATGCTACGACTATGCAAAATGATACGTCACGAGGCTGGGCGCCATAATTCCAGGAAAAAAGAGGACGGCACACGCAGGCTATAGGGAGGGGGTAGGCGGTGCGAAAGCATCTCCCCTTCCGTCTGAGGTGCCAAGATGCTGTAGTTTTACTTTATGTAGCCCCAATGCGCCTCTACGCTCGTGCCAATAGGTCCGCGCCTGGTTAATGAATGGCAAAGCAATCAGCGAGCTCTCGAGTGCACGGGAAGGAGTAGCAGGCGATGCTCCTCCAAGGACGGCTCCAGCGTGCAAAATTTCTGCACCTCTAGCCTAGGCGGTCGCGATGAGGTCATACCTCGATTCTCGATACCACACAAAACATGTAATATATTTCACTCATATGAAATATATTAATTTATATATTTTTTTAAACATATTTCAACGCCGCATGAAGTTCAAATGTACAGTTATTAACGATAGTAATAACATCTGAGAAAATTCTAGGGATTAACTTCTACCATTTACCTCCACGTTTCTTTCGATAGGGAAAACTTTTGCGAATCGTTTTCCGTCACTGAGATTTTCATTTAGAGTTCCCTTGATCTGGAGTTCATAATAATGATCACTATTTTTAAAACAGTTCAAAAGTTTGCATTTAAGACTAATGCGATAGTTTGAGGTTGCTTTATCTTTTCATACATTTTCTATGATAGATGCTCATAGATATATAAGCAAAATTTTTTCTAATTACATTTCGTCCTTATCATCTTTCCATTACGGAATTACTTATTGTCGTTTTTCAAAGGGTGTCGTATCATCTTATTGTAACATTGCATATTTTGTCACTTTTTAACAATGATTATAGCACAGTGGTTCTCAAACTTTTTTAGGATTTCTTGCGTCACGGACTCTTTACAATTTTTTTAGTTTATTATTTGCATTTAATATTCCTTATTTATTATTTGCGTGCAGACGCTTTGAAACGAACTATAATTAACGTATAGGCTACTGTTGCCAAAACATTTTTGACAAACAATTATTTATTCAGAAAGTGGTAAAGCTTATTGACCAAGGCTTATTTACCGAGTTTTGTGAATAAAGAGAATAATGTTTTCAATGAAACGAAAACGACGGTTCGACAAAGCTATGGCAGTCCATTTTAAAATTAATTGTAATATTTAAATCTAACATTAAACCCTTTATATGTTCCTCGTAACTTTGAAACAATATAAGGTACATCCTTGGTTTTATTCGTCGATATTATTTTTTCTACTTTGCGCACTACTATAATTTAATGCTCGAAGGTTACAAATTTTCTTTTCTGTTAATAGTGCACCCATTATTTAAAATTCTAATTTTAACATTTTTCAATGTGTCATCGTACAACCAGGGTTCGGCAAAAAATGTATAGTGTAGAAAGGTAAAAAGAACCCACCAGATTAAGCGCATTTCCATCAAATTGCCAGACGTCCAAGTAAAACAAAAATGCCATCCTATAAACGGAACAGTAACAATACAAATTTGAGAGTAGCTAAAAGTAATCACATATAATAAACATTCCCGTAACGCTCGTACAAGCAACGAGTACACATTTGCGAATTCATCTAAACCGGACAAAATCGTATTCACGAAGGAAACAAATGACAGAACCGAACGCGACATTGATTATGCCGGATGGTAATAGACGTTAGAAGTAAAATGTCAATTTGAAATTAGCCGCAGAGAATCGGCGCACGTGACGCCGGGAACGTCTGTCTCAGTTAATTTCTTGCGAGCTGTTAAATAGGCCAGATAAGCCGTAACTAAGCACAAGTCGAGCCCATGTCGTTGATTGCTCCTCGGCTTTCTCTCGTTGGTACATTCGCACTCGGTGTAACGCTCATTGTTCCTTTGATTAATGTCGACTGGCTCATCGGCGATATTGGACAAGGGGAAATTGAAATTGGCGCGAATGACGCCTTCTCGGCGGAAACTGCGAACTCTCGTTTCATCTTTATTGTGATCCTCGTTTGAGCGAAATTAATGCGGTATTGGTTTAATACTTTGATGCTGGAAGCTGTATTAGGTCTATTGGTATACAGGGCTCGAGCTTATTCGATACATCGTTCAGTCTGGAGGTTCGTGGAACATGCCGGATTAAGTTAGTGTTAAACCACCGTTTTTAGTTATAATGGAAACCTATGTGAACCAACTGGTTTACTGATAAGGTAATTCTGTCTTGGATTAACAGTTTTCTGCAGCTTTTATGTATGACGAATAATTTTCTTATTTGTCGAAAGTCTCTAATTCTCTGGCTTGTTTTTAATGCTGCACGTTGTAACACAGGAATGGCAGATGTTTACTTATTTCCTGCATTAACAAGTATTTTGATACAGATGACATTTAATTGAGAAAATCTAGATTGAAGTAGTTATTCAAACGAAACGTTATGTAGCCGACGATTTAGTAATTCTGTGCTCAATGTAGAAAACAATTCTCAGATTTTTAAAAGAATCTGATAGTCTATTTTAATAATTTTAGTCCCATACAGTCCACTTCCATTTATTCTCCGATGCTTAAGGGGGTCTTCTAGTCTTGAACTGCATTTTTCTGGTCTCTTTAGGGATTTTTTCTCGAAAAAGTAAAAATTTTTTAATATCGCCGTTGTGCACATGTATTTATTCATGCTATATGAATATTCAAATTTTTTCTTTAAGTAAAAATAATCAGAACTGACTAAATTACATGACATTGAATGAGGTTTCTTAGCAAAAAAGTGATCTACTGGTCGACACGAATTCGATTCTTTTCCTTCTCTGAAATGAAAAACGCCGATGGATTCTTCATTACTATGATTGCAATTAAGTATGGTGTGAACCAAAATAAAAAAAAGATTGTGAAAAATTACAAAATGGCATAGCTTTGAATATTGAACATCAATTTTGCTTGACCTTTTTCCATGTTTAGCGTACCAAAAGAAATACTAAAAATTCTTTTTTTTTTTTTATAATTCTGGTTCATACGACAACGGTACAAAGACTCGAGGTGTATGGTTTTGAAGTCAATCGGCTGATTAGAGTTTGAGATATCATGTCAACCATGTAAGAAAATATTGTTTCGAGAAAAACCCGTTTAACCCTTTGCAGTCCTACGTCGAGCTATACTCGACATATCTTTTTACTTCATTTTATTTTCTATTGATTTAACACTAGAACTACCAAACCAATCAAAATGACTGGTAGACAATTTGTTTCAAAAATTCTCCAAGTTTGTAAGAGGGTCATAAAATAAATATTTCACGTCCATCTAAAAATACATAAATCACCGAATCGATCATCTTTTCCGCCTCTTAATTCCTCTTTTTTCAAAATACTTATTTAATATATTGAACTATAATAAACTTAAGGCTGGTAGTTCTAGTGTTAATATCGACTTTTTAAATTCATAATGACTTTGTAATATCACCTAAATGTCCATCAGTACCTATAGTTATTGCGATCATTTAAAAAAAAGGAATAACCAAGGACAGAAAATGATGTGCAATTAATTTCATTTAGCTCGCCACAAAGTTGAGAAAATAAGTCGGGCCGCAAAGGGTTAAAGTTTCTCACACCAGTTATACCAGAATTGTGCACCGTCTTCTTTGACCATCTACAACTTCGTCCGTTTCAAGAATTCGAAAAGATCCTTCGACATTTTTACTTTTGCAAATGTCTACTTTGAGAAAAAGCGAAAAAATCCATTTTTTGAAAGATCTAGACCAGAAGACCCCCGCAACTTTCTGTTTATGTAAACCATGCACTGGGGTGTAATTGCACTCCATACATTTTTAGAGCAGAATGTAAAGAAAAAAATTGTCGGCGTATAGGTATTTGTGAAATTCTATTGACTTTTAAAAGATAGGCAGAAAAGAATATAATAATTACGAAGATTTATAAAAATAAAATGATAATATAAGATGCATCGTCAGAATCGGAATCTCTTTTATCTTTTTCAACCTTCATGCATTTATCGCAAATATTTTTGTTATGATTTTTACACGCTGCTTTTTGCAAACGTAGCAGTTTCAGCTAATCTTGATGCCACTGGATCGTGAGCACAGATGACATCTGCGTTGACCTCTTCTGTTTATCCCGCTGGTGCTTGATTCGGTGGTGGACTGGCCGGAGTTCAGGCACGTTTTATCCAATTTCTTGCACTTAGTGCTTCATGTTATGTTTTAATCCTTTGCACTCGGACTTTTGTCTCGTCTAAAGCTTTCAGCAGCTCGGCCTTTTTTTCGCTGTATCTGGCTATGTAATGTGTGATTTATTTGAAGGTAAAATTAGCATATAAAAATTAAAAGGCAAGATATTTGTCTATCAAATCTATGTAAAAAATAAGCTAATGGATTCAAACGGTTCATTCAAATTATTTATTCGTGGCCCACATGTTTTGTATTCGGTTGAAAAATCAAATCGTTCAGGAGTAGTGTCTTCTTCAATGATTTGTTGTCAATTACTAAATGAACGATTTTCGCTAACACTGTCTAAATCTACTGACACGTTTTCATCACTTTCACTAGAATCGTAATATTGCAATACTTTTCTTTTTTTTCAATAATGGAATAATGTCTCTGTTATCAGAATCACTTTCATATTCATCCACATTAAATTCGTCATCGCTGCTATCTTGAAACAACGCTTCTTCCATCACATTTTTCGCCATGGTGAATAGTATTTTTTTATTTTTATCGACCAAACAAATGACTAAATAGTAAAATCAACGAAATATTGAATGACAAATTTAACTGTAAATTACAATCGCTTGTTGTTCAGTGCAGTATATTGTTAGTGTGCCTAGTGAGGCCAAACTTTGACAGTGCCTATGAGGAGTACTTCGGGTGTAAAGGGTTAACACTTGCGGATTTGATTATCACCTTTTTACAAGATTATCAACAAGGTGATGCGATAAATTCTTTGGAAAATTCTAATGGCATGAAATAAACCTTTCTCAAAAATGGTGTTGCTTGATGCGTGCATACCTTAGATCTTCGTCCAAAAATGTTTACTAACAATTAGAAATACAGTAAAACCTCGATAAAGACATGAGAAGTTTCCCTCGATAAATGCATCATGACTATCCCCTCCACATTGGGGGATCCTTATTGACTCTTGGCGAACCTCGACGCTCGACGAGGGAGCAATGTAACATGATATCACCCGAATGTATCTATGAGGCAATACTAATTGGTGGGTTTTCATTTTCGATTTTTTTTGAAACCTTTGCTAACGTATTTGTGAGATTTTTCTGATTAAAATGATACCAAACACGATACAGTTTGAATTACATTTACTTTATACTTAATAAATTTACTTACTATTTACATAATTCAAACTGCATCGTGTTTGGTATCATTTTAATCAGAAGAATCTGAAAAATATATTGGGAAAAGTTACATTTAGAAAAATTAATAAATAAACAAGTTTATTGTTGCGTTAGCAATGCCTCACCGATATTTTCGAGCAGCTCACTTTGTTTGCTTGCTCTCTCTGTCTCTTCCACTGTCTGTCCTTTTCTATGTTCGCGTTCGGCTCGACCCCTAATGTAAACACATATTCGACACCGGCACTCGATGAGAGCACTGCTTTGCCCCGAAATCTGTGCATTTATCGAGGTTTTACTGTATCTGCATCTTTGAAAGAATCGACGATTTCCATGAAACACTCTATGAGAATATCGGAGTACATATGCATCCATGTATACAGTTAAACGTTTAGATCATTTCAAAACTTCGCTGCCACATTCAAATTCAACGGTTTCAATAAAATTTGTTCGAAATTTATGTGAAACGTATCGCTGGTAGCATTTTTAGATAAACTTTGGAAATTTTGCCATTCGTCAGTATTTCATGTACGTTTTTATCAGTCTAGGGTGCGTTTGCTCTCCTGTGCAGAGACAGAAGTTTGGCGTTTGTAACGTTTCTAATAATTACCTATTAGATACGTTATAATAATTACTTCGCAACCTACTTGATGTTTTGTTCGAATAACTACTGACGTAAGTTGGATCGTCGAATTCATCTAAAATTCTTCAATTTTCTCACGCCGTTCAATTTCCCGCTCTTTATCTCCATAGGCTTTATTCGGAAGTCCCTCGTATTTATTACATTTTCTATTATATTTTACACAATACTTTATGGCGAATCGCGGGATGGTATAAGTTGCCGGATCTAAAAGGACTTCCCTTTCAAAGATCCCCACAAAGTACACCGGAGAATAGCAAGATGCTCTCTATGCCATCGAGACTATTCATCTTTTGTGGCAGCCTGAAATATATTAAATAATACATCCCCTATTCTTAGCGAATTTCATGAAATCTCCTTTGAACGTACCGTCGAGCAAGTCTAATTGTAAGAGTCACTCTTAAATTTTCAACGGCCACTTGTTGAAACTTTCCCGGCTTTGCAACTCCCTTTGTTTCTACTTTTCGTCGGTTAGATGAATTGAAAAATATCTATATTCGACGGCAACGTCGAGGAAATAGTACTTGTCTTTGTTCACTTGTTGATCCTCTATTATATCGCGTTTCTTCTGTTCAGCATTTATGCTAAAATCCTTGAGAATTTGCACGCGTGACGTTGTTTCCAAGTAAATGCGATTTGCTTGCTGTTCGCTTTGTGGACCAAGCAAACTGCAAGTAATTAATGATACTTAAACCAGATTCGCTATTCACGAGGGATAAGAAATGGATTAACACTTTCACCGGTTCCTATTAAAATGGCGAGTGCGCGGTGACAAAATTGTAAAGCTGCTAAACGATGAATTCTGCGATCGAAGGAACGATAAAGTTGGTGAGACGTGCTGGTATTTTAATATTATCCCACTTAGCGCGGAAATGGGTAAGAGTAAATAAAAGTATGATTATTGTCTGACAAACTTTGTCTTTTTGCGAACGGCGCCACTTGGAAATACGGTATGAATATTACACGGGTGGTGTAAAATAACACATTTCTGTTGCAATTAACAATATATTATTCCATAATTCGACAATCCAGTTATTTAGTTGCGATTATTTAATAATACAACAATTAGAGTCCGGAGACTAGCTGTGCTGCTGTTGAATGTTTTACAAAAGATCAAATACCGCTTTCAAACTTATTCCTATTAGGCATATTTTGTTAACTTTTCCATAAAACGAGGTATTTTAATAATAAGCAAAAATTTCAACGTATGTGTTTTAAAACTGCGATCCGATTGATCGTCCGAAAAACGCTAGTATATAATGTGAATATACTCGGTAACAAATGTGATAATGTACCACTGTCATATATAATCCAATCATCTAAGAATTAATCATAAAAACTCGTACTTGTCGCGAAAGAAGGATTATCGTTCTGAATTCGAAAGCGTTAATAATGATTTTTTAAAATTTCAATAATTTCTCAGTAATTTGCAACTTTAATTGGTTTGTACCTTCGGGCGAAAAACGATTATAGTAATCCATTGAAATTGTTTCATTCCAAAGCAGTCGCATTATCTTTCAACGGAATAATTCAATGATTTTTTAAATTTCCTTCGTTTCTCTAAACGTTTCGGCAGATCACTCTGACGTACGATTGAATCGAAAACAGTAGTAGAATTAATTGAACATCCGAGTGCGTTATTGAAGAATAAAGAATAATGTAACTCTAACATTGAGCAAAAAAAATATCAACCAATAACTGCAATGCTGCTTTGCATTTATATAACTCATCTTATAATACAATAACTATAATAACTACAATACTTTTAAGAATATAGTGATTAGTCCTGTCTGCGCCAAAGTCCAGCTATACTATCAACTCATTCATAATTCCATTCTGTCAACAAAAATTTGAAGTGTTGAAAAAAGTAACAATCCAAAAAATGTCCGATATTTTTTCATAATTCTATATGTGTCTCAGAAATCCAAGGAAAAAACAATCAAAAGTTAATTGACAACTACATTAACAGCGAAAACACCAAGTAGCTAGCAACTGCAGTGCAGTTAAACTCCCCGAAACTTTCAAAGCTTGAATTACACTTATTTCAATATTTTGATGAAATTCCACATCTCACTTTTATCGCAGTCACGGGTTTCTTAAACTAATTGTAAGTCTATGTATACACCTAATTCTGTTTTTACACGATAGATACGTTCCCGAAGAATACATTTAAAGAAAAATCGTGTAAAAAACATATTACATCTATGGAAAAATAGAAGGTTGGTTCCAGTCCTAAGAAATCAGCAAAAACAAATACAATAAACCATGAGTTTTCAAGTTAGGATCTTAAACATTTTATTTCATAAAGATTGCACATGTATCGAATAAAGTAAATTATCATTTGAAAAGGATAAAAACGTGTCACTAATTGATGAGCACGCAAATTGGGCAAAATAATATGAGTTACACATAAAAAGAAGGATAGGGACATCCCTCTCTCTCACGCATTTTAGATTTTGACGCGCTATTGGCAAGAGAGATCCGCACATTCGTTGTGTCGTTATGTGAACGACGAAAGGAGTGTTTTATTTTCGATTGCCATTCGTTGATCTCAGGTTTCCAGCACCGACATGACGGCGATAGGCGGTGTGAGGGCAATCTCCCCTTCCGTCCGAAGTGCCTTGTTTTTGGTCCCTCAATTTACCACCCCGTCTAGGGACCGAGGGTGGCCGAAGGGGGTGGTGAGGCCCGCGACTTGTCGGCGCAGGCAGAGCTTTATGATGCAGCAATTTTCCATTGAGGCGCAGAAGAGTGAGCGTCCAAATATTGCTATTTTGACCTCTCACCCCCCCCCCCCCCCCCCCCCCCCCCCGGCTGCGGAAGGCCTGAGGCGCACGTGAGGATCGGGGATTAAAGCAGCCCTCAAATATAGCCGTCCCGCTCGCATCAGAACCCCATTGTCTCCAAGGAATAAGCATTGCCTGGGAAGTTGTCGATGTTCAAAAGAGGGACTTTAATCCCTTTTCCTTATTTAATCGATTAACGGTTGACGAGCTTGTCCTCCCGTCAACCTAAGATGCTACGGTTTCCTGGACATGCATGGTCGATCTTAAATATAAAAATCCTTGGAGACAATGGAATGCCTGTGCTCGACGCTTGACAACATTACTACCTCCTTAAGGGTAGTAACATACGTAGAGGTAAACATGACCCTTAACCCTTGTGATTAATTTCTGAATAACAAGACGAGCGAACGCTGGTTCTTCCTGTTTGGAACCAATGATGTTCATGTTGGTAGTACCTTCAAATATTAACATATTCTTGAATACCGACTCATTTGAAATATTTTGTAAAATGCACCCCAAAGTGACTCGGCTCAGTTATTGCTTTCCCTAAATATTTTAGTTATATCGGGAAGGTTGTAATATAAACATTCGCCTTTTAGAATCGTTTTAGAACGATTTTTGAGTCTTTAAAAGAACAAACTCGGGCTCGATTAAAACATTTTAACCCATTCCCTGCCAAATTTTTCTTGGTTTGATTGTTTCTGAAAGAAGTATTGTCTTAGTGTAAAAATAAAAATACTTCGTGAAAACTACTGCTTAACACATTCCACGCCGGCTAAATATCAGCCGCGAAATTTGTTATGTTTGATAATGTTGCCATTAAAATCAATATCAAATTTAAATGCATTAAATAATGCACAATTTAAACGAAATAATACTGCCTTTTTTGTCCACTTTGCCATTTTAGTCGTGACAGAATAATATGACTGATATAGATCGGTGAAATCTACAATTATATATCTGAAATCCCACATTATCGCGGGATCGGCGTGCAATGTGTTAAGAGTACATTTAAAACAAACTGTCTTAGACACTTTTAATCTTAAAAGCATATCAAATATTTAAATCGGATGCTAAAAGATTTAGAAAATGAATAAATCCCCAAATGGAGATAATGAAAGGTAATGGGTTAATTTACAATCTTCACGAAGTCATTCTAACTGTCTGTGTTTCGTATCTCTTGTATCCGAAGATCCAGGGTCTTGTCCGTTTAATAAAATTACTCGAACCGTATTACGAAATACAAGATTATATAGTTCTAATGGGACGCCATTAAATTATATCCAAAAATGTATATAAGAAGAGGTATATTTCTTCAATTTTGTCAAACCAGAGGAAGAGAATTCCTTTCGAGAGACATCTTTTTAGCGCCGCGCGATGCAAGCGTGCGCGCTGCACTTTTCGCAAGACTTCCGTGCGATTTCTCGGGTGCCTTCTCACTCTCTCTTTTTCCTCCGGCAATCCAACGGACGATCAGACGAAAGTCATTACGAAATTTAAAGGAACACGCCACGAACGAAAGAGAGAAACCAGCATCGTCGCGGAAGATACAAACGGGTTCATGGCATTCATTGTTTTTCGTGTTCGTTAAAGAACGAAGATGCTCACAATTTTCCTTGGTCCTTTCTCCTCGTTGCGTTACGTAAGATGGAAATCGTCGTTGAGCAACGGGCAACCTTTACAACTGCAAAAGCTGGTGAGATTCTTTCTCGATAAATATTTATACGACTCGTTGAAGAACGATTTATTGCGCCGTAAAAGCATCCCTTTTGCCGGGAAAACCCGCTTGCACTTTTCTTCCCTTCCACCCTCTGCGTGACTTATTTTTAGCCGTTTTACTGCTCGCCACTACGACCTTGAGATTTTTATTTTAGACGTGAGAGATAATGTAAAATGTCAGGTGGTGTTTTTTTCCCCTTTGATCCTGAGTAATCTTGTGTTCTGTTATTCTAATTATTAGGGTAATAATGTATTTGGTATTTAACGAAGTCCCTTTTAATTGATGGAAATGTTACGTAAATATATGAGAAGAAAAAGAACGAAGAGAAGAGGAAACGTGCACGATTCAATCGTTTGCATTTTGTAATATAAAGATAGAAATTTAGGAAAATTGTATTGTATTGTTATCAATTTGAGAAATTTTAAAAAGAAAATGTAAAATGAATCTTCTTACCTGCTGCGATAGATATGTTAACGATACAGGTACCCTTTTGCAGCCTTTGGAACTGTGAACATTATTCTCTCTTATAAACGCGACTTCACTTTGTAAAACCCGTCTATCGTGATATTTATGTGCAACAAAAATATGACACTTTCATCGTTTCAAAATGATGGCAAAATATTTTTGTGATCAGAAAGTAAAGCTGTTCTTGTCTTAAAAGCTACATAGCTGTCCTACCATTATTGACCTACATCGTTATAATAGTTTTTCCTTTACACTTTTTCATTGTATTTTGACGGTATATTTTGTAATAGTTTTTCTTTTCGTACAGATGCTTTTCTTCATTAACGTTAAGCAAGAACATATTGTTTCTTTAACTTTTTTTCATTTAGAACGTGTGCGAAGTTCGTCGAAGATAAAGAAATACAGCTGATAAAGCATCATTGACGGAAAGTCAATCAGTAGCGTAGAAACTTTCAATGATTATTGCATCAAACACTTAGAATATTGTTAATCAATCAAGTCTGAAGTAAAGTTCGTTTTTTATTTGAAATTTCTCAATTGTCTTCATGAAACGTAAAACACATTGTCCCCTACGAAATACGTATTTTCAAACAACAGGGTCTACAAATAAAAGAAGAATATATGCAAACCCATCTTTAGGAAGCACTGCACCTCTACATAAAAAAACTAATATAAATTATAAATAATGAAAACTCAGTTATCGCAGAATTTTTTTCTAAATTCATGTTCGTTACAATCACAAACAATCTGATCTTCTCAATCGTAAAGGAACGCATTGTCTTTAAATATAATTAATAAAAATGTAATTGATAAATTCTGAAGTTACAATCTTTACCTCAAAGACGTCAACAAGTGTTCCGAATCTTGAGGTGTCAATATTTCTTCCAAAAGCTGTTTTGTTTTAGTTTGAAAAAGATTACGAGTTGATAAGTAGACCAAAATTAAAAATTAGAATTTTAAAGGCTCCTGTCACGAAAATTAAAAAGTTCCTTTACCTTTAACATTCTTCGGTTTCATCGAACACCGATCTTGCCTTTTCTTCAGGCTTTCTGGATCTTTCTCTCTCCCTCTCAAGTTTATTACACGAGATAAAGATAATGAGCGGACAGTAATGTAGAAAATATTCAAAATTTCAAAACTTCTTCGCTAGACTTGGGGATGCTAAAAATATTATGTTGGATGTAACGTAGAAACAGAAAGAGGTAATAGTTACACGGTATCGTAAAGCTGATGAAGTTTAACGGTGAATGTCTCAAATGTCATAGAGTGATAGAAGGTAGCAATAAAATTTCTTTTATCAGTATTACAGACAAAAAGTATATAACGAAAGGATGCGAACATCAAAAGATGCAATGTTCTTAACAATAAAGACAGTCATTTTGCTGTAACTTTGCAAATGTTATTTCTCGAATAAGATGAACTGTCATACTTAAATTCTTGTAATATTTTCTACTGCTTGGAATTGTACGCGCAGTACTATAATGTTGATCTTTGACAAGTGAAGATTAATTGTCACACTTTATCTGCATTTGAGATGTTTTATTTGAATTTGATACAAATTCATTTGTTCGTACATTGGGAAGTTTAAGGGGTTGTAAAAAAAAGCTTTCATGTAATAATATTTAACAGTTAAATTCGTTTTGACAAAGTTTATCATGATATTTAATCTATTTTCTTTGCTATTTAAAATACAGGAGGACATGCATATTTGGTTGAATCTTCAACTCATTTTCTGCAAAGCAAGACTTACATTTTCAAAAAGGACGGCACATATTTTACTACGTTTACAAATAATAATATTCTAACCATTTTGATAACCTTGTTAAACGTGATGATAATACAAACGGTTCGAATCAGAAGTCTACTTTATTATCAAGATTAAATCCTAACGATCCAATTGAACAGTAATTATCTACCAATAAAGATAACCGAAACAGTATTTAATTGTCTTAAGTGTCATTATTTTAGCGAAAGTACGCTCAAAGAGAAATCATTTTATTCGGTACATTTACCCTGCCACTTTTACAATTTACTCGATTAGAAAGTCATTGATTTTCATTCGAGCAAAATCATTCGACTGGGTAGAAAAAAATCAGTTTAATTGGCAATTAAAAATCGCTTCGTGTGTTTAATGAATCTAGCGTAAATCCGATGGTCATCAAAATCGCGCTGGTGACCAAGTCGAGTAATAATTAAGGAGATTTCACTTACCACGTTTAAACGGACATCAACAAATAACACTTTCTAGGGACATCGAAGAGAACGTTAATAATTCCCCGTAAAATCCCAATGGCTGGTTATGTTGCACCGAGAGTAAATTGGCAGGTACATATATGACAAAAAGTAATAAAGTTTTCAAATTATAACTTACGTGTAGTAAACTTATCATGATTAACGTTCTCCAGGCTTATAAAGTTTATATCTTCCATTTGGGATTTTACTATTTATTTTTCTATCGGTGTACATCACTGTGTTTTCATTTGTAAATTAATAAAAATTCATATTGAGGCTTCATAAACACATCAAATACTGGTATTTGTTCTTTTATTTGCAGGACTATTTATTTTAATGAAAGTTTATTTATTCTGTCCAATATTAGGTATTGTGGTACACGAAAGGTCTTTGGATGAAGTAAGAACAATCACATTTCTTAATGGTTAAATAAAAGTAGTTGTTCGATGAATTAACAATATTATGGCCACACGATAAACCTATATCAAGGGTATAATTGAAATTTTCCGGCAAATTTTTAAAACTTATTATCAATGGACAGAACTATTGGAGATATGGATAACTTCTGTATCTAAACGTGTGCATGATAAAAAAGAAACTACTGCTTTTTGAAATTTAAATCTTCAAACTTTTGTCAAAGAATGTCAAGTGTCGTGGCTGTCGCCGGCGACCAAAGCTATTATAATAAATTCAATAAAATGAAATTTCTTTAAAAAAAATGACTTTTAAATTATAATATTCACAACTTTTCTAATATATTCCATATTTAAATATTAGTGTTAAAAAAGTAAAGTAGTGCGGAATATATAGTAATAATACTAATATAAGCCATTTTTTTTACACGACTTTTCAATTATAATATTCCCAACTTTCTTAATATATTCAGTATTTAAATATCGGTGTTACAAAAGTAAAGCAGTACTGTATACATAATAATAATAATAATATAAGCAATTTGATTAGAGCAAGTGCCGAATACACAGCTACATTTACCTTTAGTAGCACTGATCTCAATTTTAACAGAAAACATGTGACTTCCGCAGAAACGATGAAACTGGCAAAATACAGGTGGCGTTCAATGCGTTAATTTTCTATTAATGCTTTCTACATAATATTGCCTGCTTTTCTCGACCAACAATATGATCTATTTATTTTTACGATACTACTGTATCCAAAATTATCGTCACAATATAATAATTAAGATGGAAACTGCAACAAAATGACGAAAGTTTTCAGAATCGTGTGAACTCTCAACTGAATTCCCGTATGAAATCTCATTCGCTAAAAGCCGATTTCACATTAGAAAAGAAGACGATCTTTTCCGTTGAACTTAATAGAAATCCGTGATCAGTGTAGTCTTTACGAGGATATGAACTATCCAGAGAGAAACCAGTAAGAACAGAGTCTGCCAGGCAGATAACACGTCGACTTACGATGAACGTAGCCGTGAAATTGATAGGACGTCAGCTATTGAGCGCTGCAGCAATTTGCTTGGCAAGTAGTCATTTCAGAAACGGGATAATATCGTGACCGTGTTAATATATATAGTCTGGCTTGTATTTACGATGGGTTTCGAGAACATCGACGTCGTTGACGTTCCTCTCTTTACTGGTACCACTTTATAAGCTGATTGATGCCGAAAAACCATTGGAATTGGAGAAGCTAATTCTACATGGTCCAGTGATGTCACCCGGAAACTCAATGTGTTCCTGATTTTGTCATTTTAACTGTTTGGCTGCTGACGTATTTTTTCGGACATGTGCCAAAACTGCGGCACTAATTGCGCGTGTATGGGAAAAAATGTAAAACACTGTTCATACAATAAACTTACTTGTATTGCTTTGCAACAACAAAAATTAAAAAATACCAGTTGTTTACATAAATTTGTTATAATTAATTTTGTGAATAAAATTGGTAATAAGCACTTATAATTCAGTCAAATTAACACAAATAATTTCTTATATTTTTTCACTGGACGCACAAATTCTAGTGTTTTGGAGCAGCATTATTACGCTCTCCGCAGTCTCGGCATAAAAAAAACAGGAGCGCTATCGCGCTCTTCGCATTTTTGGCGTAACATAAGAAGAGCGCGATAGCGCTCCTCAGCAGTCAAACGGTTAAGCATCTACTTGCTTAGTTATTTCGATAGTGGGCCATCAATACGAGGTGTCGGTTGGTTCTCCTTAGAATTTACTGTCGCAAATAAAAAATATCTCTAACTTTTAGAAAGGAAATCACTAATTTTGTTGTTATTACTATCCTTGCGGTTGTTACCATTTTTAAGTTGACGCTATGAAATTAACAGGATTAAAGGTACTGCATTTTGTGGCGCAGTGACGTTATATAGAAACCATATATGCTTGTGTTTTGGTAAGTTTCAGTTTTGTTAGATCTGTAGCTTTTATACAAAATATTGCAAATTTCTTTCAGTTCACGGTATAAAGCAGTTAACCCTCCGTCCATAGTTCAATAATATCATACAGTTCTGCGTTATATTGAGCTAATCATAAATCTGGTTTGGTGGGTCCATTGTGGTTATACACTTAATTCTGTTTTTACACGATAGATACATTCCCCAAGAATTCGTGTAAAAAAATATACTGCATCTATGGAAAAATAGAAGATTGGTTCCAGTCATAAGAAATCAGGAAAAATAATACTAATAAACCATTAGTTTTCATGCGAGGATCTTAAAAATATTGTTTCATAAGGACTGCACATGTAACATACAAAGTAAATTATCATTTGAAAAGGGAAAAAATATGTCACTAATTCATGAACACAAAAATTAGGCAAAATAATATGGTTTACGCGTAAAAAGATTTTATTCGTTATCACTTTCTGACAATAAGCGCATACGTTTGCGTAAGACTACAATGTTACTGCTATCATTAGAAATGTCTTGGTTATCGTCTTCGTGCTCCATTCATGAAATTCTTTCTGTAATTTCTTCAACAAAATTAAGACTAGCCTACTATGGTCCCGATGTTACAGTGGATTTAAGAACGAATTCAGTAATTTATCGCTGTGCTTGTGTTTTGGCTAGGCCACAGTAAAGCAAAATTTTGTTCTTAGAATTTGAGTCGATCGTGTTAAACCAAAATGAGCCGTGTAAAAAGAGAATTAAATTTTTTTTCTAATTCGTGTTAAATCAAAATCGTGTAAAAGAAGTTCGTGTAAAAACAGAATTGAGTGTATTAGTGAACATAGACAATTTTAGCCGAATATCGAATCTCCCTCTGCTATAAATATTACATGGAAAATTTTCTCTTGAGTTGGCTATTTGGGAGTTCGAAATTTTATCCTTGTCACAGCCTCGTAAATAGCAGTGTCCTGTTTATCTAATAAATTCCTTTCGGTATTTTCCACTTCGCCTACTGCGGCCATGTCATATGAGAGCTACGGTTTTAGGTTGATACAGAAAACGGTGAAGCAAAGATATGCATATCGTGCGGGAAAATTCTCGAAAATACATGGTACCATACCGAAAACTCGGCGGAATACATGAGACGCAAATACGTGGGGTTGATATTCATGTTATTATGCAAAATGACCAATGTATTATTACGGCGCTTTTTTCGAACTTTGAATACCAAATGATACAATACCACAATATTTAACACGTTAAATGTCCGACGCAATTCAGTTGTTTAATTGTGTATATTGAAGCGAAACTTTAACTATTAACACTTTGCAGTATTACGTTCAACTACTGCCGACAGATTTTCTCTCATAATCTATTTTCAATTAACACTAAAACTACCGACGATATATCTATTAAAATTTAGATATACTGAACCAGTACTTTGGAAAAAGAAAAATCAAGAGGTGAAAAAGATGATTAATTAACTAATTTAGGTTTTATAAGATAGAAGTGGAATATTTACTTCATAGCTCCCCTTTCAATTTAGGACATTTTTTCGTTAGGTCATTTTGACCGGCTTGGTAGGTTTAGTGTTTATGTTATTTCAAATTTACAAGTAGAAATTTATTGTTTTGATATTTATTTGATACAGTTGATATGATAGAATTTTTTTATGTGTATGTCCGTTGTTATCATTAATAACAGATAAATATTCAGTGGTTGAAAATATTAATGATATTATAAATATTACAACACTTTAGTAGTCATTCACCACTAAATCTGTAAAAAAAATAATTTGCAACGTACGATGTATTCCTTCATACCAAACAACATTTGCTAACCGTTTTTTTCATAACTTTAATTTTTGATGAAATAGTCTACCATTTCCAGTTATACAACACTTAATGTATACTCTATTTCAAGTATTTTACTTTTTGTTAATTATCTTTGATTGTGTACATATTTGAATTGCACACTTCATATTTGTGTACATATTTAGAATTTTTTTTTGAGTAAATAATTACAATATTCATAAAAGTCGCAAATAAAGCAATATCTTGTACTTTATTCAACACGTTGAATGCCACCCGTATTTCGCTAGTTTCATCATTTCCACTGAACCGAGACTGTTTCTATTAAAATCACGTCTTCATAGAATGGAAATGTTAAAAGTGAAAATAGTTATGTACTCAGTAATACTTCACTTTTGCAACAGCAATATTTTAATATTGAATGTATTAGCATATCCGTGAATATCGCGATTTAAAAATCGTAATTTCATCGAATTCAACAGTGCCGGTCACCGGTGACCCCCATGCCATTCAATAGAAGTTACAATTTATTACGTGAAACATCCTTTTGAAATTGGTATAAGTCTACTTTTGACAAAAATGAGTTTAATGTAGCTTCAAATTAACATAGATGTCTTCTTGTATTTGAAATGACAACACAAATATAGTAAGATATCGACTAAATGCTCTAAAACCACTTATATACGAGAACTTAAGTTCATAAGCGATACAGAGTCAAACTGATAATAGTTGGAGTTCTAATCATTGTAGAGACCTTGTAATCCGTGGAGACATTCGATGCTCATGGTTTATTGTACCCGTTGCATCATACTGTACAGTGCAATATAACATGAGGTGAGTAGATCGCTAAATTTGCAATGCTGCGAACCACCGACAGTACTCATCATCGACGTTTTACACTTGAAAGGTTTGCTGGAACCCCAAATTTCCAAGAGTTCGTGTCTATGAAGGCATAGCTATGACCGACCACTCCGAATATTTCTAAAATAAGGACCAATCCGAAGCGTACCTTGGAATTTAGAGAAAATGCTCAGTATCGATCCGACCGTCGGCAGCAACGAATGAAACATTCCCGAGACGTAGAATGAAATCGGTCATTTTTCGAAGTATGGCTTCGCCGATTGACTTCCTTCCCTCAGTAGTGACGCTGTTCGAGACTTTTATAAAGGATCCTGCAGTTCATCCGGATTACTGAAATTTACAAACACACATACAGTGACTCCCACAAATATTGGGACACCAATGTAAGATTAGCTTTATTAATTAATATCTCGGTTCTTTGAAAAGCAATCGCCCAGTCTTTTTTACCTAATAATTAATGCTGCGTTAGTGTTAATAAACGTACAAAATTTATTCACATTGTTTACATATATTGTATAATAATATTCAATAAAGGAAACTATACCTAATTTTTGGGTCACAAAAATATTCGGACACTATACATATAAATATCTTTTAAATAAAATTTAACATTATAAATCTCATTTTAATATTGCGTTGCAAAACCATTTTGTTTTATAACGTGTTTTAAACGATTCGGAATGTTAGAAATTTTTTTTTTTAAATAGGTTACTGATATGAATGTCCATTCATTTTCAAGCCTTGTTTTTAGTTCTTCTTTTGAATCAATGGGGGTCGTGCGAATTCTTCGATTCAATTCATCCCATAAGTTTTCTATGGGGTTAAGGTCTGGCGATTGTGGTGGTGGATGGAGCACTTTGGGGAAATTATACAATAAAAATTCTTGCACAATTCGTGCTTTATGCTTAGGATCGTTATCCTGGTATTTAAAACCTTCGGATATTCCCATTTTTATTGCACTTTGTTTTAAGTTGTTTTTTAGTAGGTTTAAATAAGCATTTTTTTCCATGATGCCATCGATAAAAACTAAATTGCCAACGTCAAAAGTAGAAATACAGCCCCAAACCATTACGTTGCCTCCTCCGTGTTTTACTGTACCTCGCGTATTAGTATTTTTAAACTCTGTATTCGGCTTTCGCCATACCATACATCTCCCATCAGAACCGTAGACGTTAAATTTGCTCTCATCAGCAAATATAACATTTTCTGCTTTTCAAATACCTGAGATATTAATTCCTAAAGCTAGTCGTACATTGGTGTCCGAATATTTGTGAGAGTCACTATACATAGATAAAGGTATATAGACAATATATTGAAACAGAAAAACTGTACAATATGTCTAGTTTACGTGTATGTACGTGATTATTTCCGTAACTATCTGTAAGGAAAAAAAAAGCATTTTATACAAATGATGTGCAGTAACGAACGAGAAATATCGTGATGATTGTCCGATTTTTAAGCGACACGGTGAGTTTTGTTATCATCAAAGTTTTAAGTGGTACCCTATATTTTTCATTGCATGTACTTGCTACCAATGTTCAGACACTTTCATAATACTGCAAACATGCTATGGTTGCATCAACCGTTATTGACATATATGTATGTGGGCAAAGTTTACGTGCCGTTGGCATCAGCGTTATCTGATGTACGCCGTGAGGTTTCTCAGCCGGAGTTCGTTCATCACAGCCACAGCAGTACGTCAACTTTGATCGTTTATATATCAGTAATACTTTATGTAAATACAAAATGTTTCTAGTTTTTTGAAAATGTCCCAAGATTAGCAACAAGAACATGCAATGAAAATATTGGTTCAAGGTCACAGAATTATCATCATGGTATTTTCTCGCTACTCTTTGCCTTTGGACTGACACATATTTTCGCATTTTTGATAGCTACAGAAATAATCGTGACCAATAATTTTCACTTTTGAAGGACTGACGTCATTGTGCGCATCATTGCGTAAGTCGAAGCGGTCAAAAATTCTTCATTCCGCGTAAAAAATAGGGTGATACCCCTAAAAAGGTAGAAATCAAGTGGAGCAAGATCAGGGTTATATATTTTGTGCGCCAGAAATTGAATGGCATTCATTCCAATGCATTCATTGCCCGAATCTTTCCCTTTTGAATACATTCTTTCAAGCCGAACGCAAGAGAGGCCAAGGTCAACAGCTTAATTATTTGGGACTAACTCGAAGTGGATTTGTGCTCTGCGCAATCGCGGTAGCATTTTCGCAAGGTGAACTTGCACAGGAGGGCAAAGAAGAAATGTTAAATGAGGTTTTAACGCAGTAAAATTTTATTTTGTGCGAATAAAGCTCTGATGACTTCTGTTTTCATAAGTGGCATTAAAATCGCTACTCGTATATGAGGTGACCTGCCGCACAGTGGTCGATTTCGCTGAAATTCTGGCCAAAAGTTCAACAAACTTTTTCATTGATAATGGGAATCTTACAATTGCATTTGATTTATGACATATCAAACCATATGTGTTCATTAACAAAACTTTTTTTTACACAATATTTTTAGAGATATACGATCTCAAAGTTAATACATTTATAACGTGATGCTTCCGCGCCGGAACTAAAATTATGTTTTTGATGTACTATAAACGTATAATTCCTTTACTTCTCTATTGGTAGCTATTTGACATGCTTTAAAATTCAAAATATGTCGGTATTATTTTTTATTTAACAATTTACAGCTGTTATGAAGAAAATATGAGAACCATGCATTTCTTCTCCTCTCCTAAGGAAATAATTAAAAGGTTCGCTTAGGTTGGCGTTAATTTTTGGTTTAAAGTAAAGTTTGAAGCTTTCTGAACAAAACCCGATCGCTTATAGCTGCTACTTTCTACTACCCTTCGAGTTACTAACAATTGCTGGTAGCGCGCGCCTTTTGTATGGCAGCGCATTTATATGCATAGGATGGGAGTATCGAATTCTACTTATTGATATATTGTATCCGCCATTTTATTTTTGAAAGTTTTTAGTTCTGATTCATAATCAGCTACACAAATAATGCTAATACATATTTCAATTTTCGATTAAATTGGAGCTGTTTTGAGGTTTTGACCAGGATTTTAGCAAAATCAACCACTGTACGTCGCTGAGATTGTCTTCTCGAAGAGAAAACGGAAATCTCTTTTCCGTAAATCGTTGGAAGACTTCTTCCTTTTCTTTGGCATTGTTTAGGTCATTGCTTAGTCCACTGTTTGGACCATCCACGCTTAGGACCCACTGTTTTAAATGGCTTCTGAACCATCTGGGCCAGTGGTTGGCAAACTACGACTTGCTAGGTCCATCCGACCCGCCGCAGATTGTAAAATAATAGTATAGACATTTTCAATTTCAGAGTTTAAAAAAATGTGTTTAACGAAGTGTACTTTTCTTTGCATATTCACAAAGTTTGCATTTTGCACAAAATATGCACAAAATTTGTTCTCCCCCAAAAATAAGATCTGCTCTGAAAACAAAGCCTACCATGATTTTTAAGAATGGTTTTAATATAAGCTCTACCGTGCAAATAACACCTCGTGAAAAATGCATATACCAACATTGTACGATATTGGTCATGCGCTTACATTCGCAATGAATCAAAACGGAATATATCTAGCACAGATATATACAAAATCATTTACACTAACAATAAGAAAAATAGAACTGTCCAAAGTAACAAGTAAAAGTAAATCTTCTCGAAAATGGACATCAATACTATCAAACACATTTAACGCAAACCCTTAAATATCTCGATTTAAAAAGAAGTTAACTTATGCCACTTTCTTTTTAAATCGACATATTTAAGGGTTTGAGTCCCAAGCAGCGCGGTCGCGCTGTTGAGATTTTATGTCGAGAAAACCCAGCACATTTCGAGCATTGTGGACAACTGACCGTCATAACGGTGCGATACCGATTGTCGAAGTCGCGCGCTCAGATTTACTGACACAAGTACATCACACAGCTCCTTTGAATGTAAATAGTACATTTTACAATAGCTGGATAATACTATAATAATGTAATAATACATTACAAAATGAAAATTTTTATTTCATTGTTATCTTCTCAATCATTTTTATCGAACAAAACTTGAAATATTTATAAATTTTAGAGTATGCATATGTAATAATTCATATGCATTTTATAAAATAACGAACTACAAATTAACAATATTTTTGTGTTATGAACGAACAATTTAAATGGAGAGTAACACTTATAATTTGTAATGTCGGTGTTTATCAAAACATATTGCATGAATTCCTTTTTTACATCGCACGCAAATTAAATGTGATCTTTTTATTGCATTTTTGGTGCTGCAGACTACGCATTGTCGATATAAAATAAGCAAAGCGCTATCGCGCCGCTTGGTATTTCTCGACATGAAATAAAACAAGCGCTATCGCGCTGCTTGGGTTTTTTCGTACTCATTTAGAGAAAGCGCGGTTGCGCTGTTTAGGATTCTTCGACAGTGTTTTTTCAATACCCCCCGGGACTCAAACGGTTAAGGGTTTGCGTTTTAATGTGTTTAAAAATCTTGGTGTCAATTTTCCAGATGATTTAATTGTACTTGTTATCTTGTAAAACTAACTTACTTTTCTCAAAAATGAACTAACACCACTGTCAAAAGTATCAGCTCATATATTGAACAATAATTCAAGAGAAATTTCCCTGCAGCGATGAAGGTGGATTACAACACGAGCTTAGTTTTCCTGTTCATAGCTTCTGCACTTATTGTTAGACATCGATCGATCTATCACGATCGCTTATCGATTTCCAGTTTTAAACACAAACAGACTTAACCTCTCCGCCGATGAAAGAGCATTACCCGCAAACTTAGCCCGTGTTTACGAATCTTCAAAGGTCAATCTCAATTTGAATCTCTACGACTGTGGAACATCAACTAATGCTTGTGTCTCATTTCAGGTTCCTCGCCGAGCCGTTCGGCGATGAATAGAACGACCGAGACCGCCGATGAGAGGATTGCCCCGGTGCCGGAGTCCCCGAAGCCAAAGGTATGAATATTTTTCATGTTCAGAATGCGGAGAATCGATCGATCGGTCAGAGCAAGAAAAAAATATCAAACGCTTATCGTAACTCTTCTTTTGCCGACGCCTTTTAACCCACTGCGATCCAATGTTATCGGGCATCCCATAAATTAATTATTAGTGAAGCAGTAATTAATTGTGGTTTAAATAGAATTGGCTTCATCGAATGATGAAATTTCGATCGTAATTATTGCGGATGATTTTTTTTATACACGAACACTGATAAATTACTACTTAAATCTTCTTCTACGGGAAATAATATATTTAAAGAGATTATCGGTTGCACAGCCTTTAGGAGGTGTTTGTGAGGTCATGAATTAAAATTGTTCCCCCTTTTTCTTTTTATTGTGACTTTTACTTTGAAGTTTTATTAATTATCTTTGATAAGCAGGAAAGTTTCAAGCCGCAATACGAACTGTTTCAAAAACTGTGTTAAATTCATATGCAATAAAAGGTTTTTATAAAAAGTATACTTAAAAAAAAATAATATTTGTAAGACGTGCCAGTTGTCGCAATGATTTACATAACTCAACTTTTTTCAAGTAAATGCATTTAATATCAAATTTTAAAAAATAGTACATACCAAGAAATTTATAGTAAATAATTTACTGTGTATTAAGTAGTAAGTCTATTAGAGGAAGGAAACTTGTGAACACCGTTTGTGTAGCTTTTACAGAATATTTTATACAGATGTAGAAAATACAGATGACTAAAAAAAAATTTATATTTTGCATCAGCGTCCGCCTCTCTCACTTTTATTACCCCGTTATATTGTTCAGAAATGAACAAGTAAGGTGCATTGTCACGTGCATATTAATATAGAAAAGTCTAGGTCTAAAAAAAACTGCTAATGGCCGTGCAGGTGTTGATCATTTAGATTTTGACACACGAAACATCACGTATGTAATGTACTCAACATATCCCTTACACACGGAATCATCAGAATGTCTTTAACTATAGCACTTGTATTTATTTGATTGGTATTTTTTAACACTTTAGATCGATATTATTAATAAAACGTTAATACGTAACATAACAGACTATTATATAAATGATTCACTCCAAAGTTGACAGAGCCATAATTAGAATTTCTGTAACTGTAACAATCTGCCAGTATTTTACATGAAGGTTCAATACTTGTAATCAAACATTAATGATCAACATGCCAGTGCCTCCAACGCGTTAACTGAACCTGCTGAAAGTGTATTAAATAAGATGTGTTGCCGATAACGTGACAATATAACCGAAAAATAATCAAGTGTGCAACGTCAGTTTGATATTTTACATTCCGTCCTCAGATTTTATTATAATTACCCACCATTTACGAGGAATAATAAACAAAACATTAAAAATACCGATCCAATAAATAGTGACTATACCAATAAAATAAAATAAATACTGCCTGCGCAAAACTATTTTACAACAAATTACCCGTTTTGATTGAAAGTGGTGTAAGACCATTTTTCACAAAAAGTTAATTAATGATAACAATGAATGCAATCTGCTATGAGCTTTTTATCTATAAACAGTTCCCAAAATAAAACCTTCAAAATTTTCATCATTTTGTCAATATAAATTTACGTAGTTAACACTAGAACTACCGGCGTTGAATATGTTATATTTAAATATATTAAATACGTACTTTGGGAAAAGAGGAATTCAGAGGTGGAAAAAATGATCGATTCGGTTATTTACGTTTTTTGAGTTGGACGTAGAATATTTCTCTAATGGCTCTCCTATAAACTTTGAGAATTTTTGAAAAAAATTGTGTACCAGTCATTTTGACTTGTTTGTTAGTTCTAGTGTTAATGAAATTACATATACAACTACTTTGAAAGTGGTGTAAGTCCACTTTCCGCAAAGACATAATGTTTAGTTCAAAAATTATACTACATAATTCCTCTACTTCACTTTTAACTAATACTGTAAAAATGATCACATTATAAACTTAAATCAATTTAATATTAAAAAACATGAATCAGCATATCAGAACATATACCAATATTTTTCAAACCATTCAAATACAAACCCTTTAATATCTCCATATAATATAAAATGGACTTACATCACTTTCAAAGAAAACGACACAAATACTGATCAAATGCCGATCCATTAACACTATTCCTACCACGACCGGTCAAATGACCGTTTTTAAAATTTCGATTAGAATTTCCTATATACAACGTAATTGAATCGCCTTTAAACTTCACGACTTTTCCTCAAATATACGTATAATACATTCACATTATAATACATTTTTCAATATTCACTTCTTTTTTTACTGTTCATTTTCTGGGAATAAATTATCATTTGACAAATTCACCGGTTGCAGTAGGAAAAGGTATACGTGAAGTGTCGGTAGGAATAGTGTTAAGTACACCTCAGAGTTTATAAAATGATGTGAAAATGACTTAAAATCACCTGTTTCTTTGCTTCACCATGTATTTGCTTGAATATAATTTATAATAACTCCTTCATGATATTTTCAACATATATTCTAAAATGTATCCAGGAAAAGTAAAACATCGTGTCTCTATTCGTCCCAGTTGTGATTATTCTGCCAGCATATGTATCTCTGTCAACACCATACACGCATATCGCGACACTTGAGTCCAGGTCACGCAGTTCTGCTTGGCGGTCGAAACGTTAATTTGCCGCTCGCAAAGGTAATCCTCTGTCGTGGCCGAATTGTACACACCGGCTAAAGTGCCACTTGGGATCAAACTGGACATTGGATCGCAAAGGGTTAATAATAGAAATCGTTTTCGCAATTCCGTAGTAGTTTAACCGCGGGCTTGGAAGTTCCTCCAAAGCTTTTCCAGCGCGACACATTCGGGGCATCCCTATCATTAATCAATCATTCGTCTGTTTTTCCCTCTCCCTTTCTTCCCTTCTAACCACACGTATCATTGCGTATTCATTGCGAGATCAGGTCAAATCGTCTTCCGTTCGCAGAGTTCTTTTTTTTTGGCTTTTATTTTTCCCAGAAGGGATGACAGAGTCGGAATTTACCCCCTGTAAAAGCGACGTCTCTTTCAAATCAAAACAACGAGCCGACCGTCGTCATTTTTCCTTCCTCCGTGAGAATAGTAATCAACGGTCCGTCATTACTGACGCGATTGTACCATTTCTGCTGAAAGTTTGTGCTCTTTGACGGGAATCATACATTTTTTTTCCTTTTCTTTTTGTAAAAGTAATCGAAGCTGAAATTTCTGTTTTACGTTGGGCGATTTCTTCTTCCCTCTGGTACATTCGATTTTTAATGTTGTTTTGTGATTAGCAGCGCGGGGTACTATCGTCATGCGCTGTACGATTTGATATATCTATTTGAATTTTATTTGCGAAATCTTTACTGGTGGCCGATTGCTATTTATACGAACCTCTTCGCTGCTTTGTTTCGGTAATTTTCTATTTCATATGTGCACAATTATCTAGTTTAGAAAATGCATTGATAGGTGAATCTTGAATGGACTGAATTCTTAAGAGTTGTTTTCATTGACATTGCACAATATCACAGTGAATGTCATTTTTCATCTACCTAAAAATAGATTCGTTGCTTGTGTTTTATACATCGCTTAAACTGGAATTGTAATTTTGTTAATGAGCATCGTATAGTTGCATACAGCTAAGTCATTGTGATCCATGTATTATACCATATAGCAAAAATTGTGCTTAGATGACGACGACATTTGACCTTCGACAATTAATAGAAAAACTGAATGCTTCTTTTTATGGACTTCTTCGTTGTTAAATAAGAATTGTTTACTTTTCTACTTTCATTAACTGATAACATTATTTGATCTATAATGAACATTTAATTATTAAGAAAAATTTGTATTTTAACGCTAAAACTACCGAGGCAGTCAAAATGACGGATTATTAACTTGGGTAATTTAGATAAATTATGTTCAATAACTTAGAAAAAAAATTGGTTTTTGTCTCATTAATTTTATAAAATTCTCCTTTATAGGTGAACCATACAATAGATATTTCATAATTCATATTACAAAACATAGATTACTAAATTGATCATTCTTCACATCTTAATTCTTCTTTTTCAAAAGTACTTATTTAATATATTTAAATGTAACAGATTTAATACCGCTAATTCTAGTATTTATTTACTTGAAAATTCCATTTTCCTGGCAAAGAATATGTTCATAGCCAAAAGGAATATTAATTGTAGCTGAAAATTAAAATGAAATCATTTGTTCTGTAAGACATGCTTTGAACTAATGAAAGAAGCTATAGAAAAAGTTACTTTAGACAGATTTAGATGCACTCTGGCGAAGCTACGATATGTGCATAATAACCAGGAAAAAATTCTCGAAAGATGACGGCAAAAGAATTTAGGAATTTCCACTCTTTGACCCTGAGGCTCCGTCGTTACAAAGTTCCGGGCCTCTTCGTTAAAAATTCTTTTAATAACTTGCGAAACATTTATTTATAGCACTATCATGATGAAATATTATACATATCTCAATTATACACGTGGCGTATGCGCCTTGGGTTTTTCCATTTTTGCGCCATTTTTATGTCAAAGTGGTCGATATTTTAAATCTATAAAATATCAGATGTCCGAATTGGTAGAGAAGAAAGAAGTAGAATAGGGCAGATATTGTAATTATCACAAATCAAAATCATAATAGATGAGATAGAATAGAAATTTGAAACAACATATTTATCTGTAATCCAATATTCGAAGTTTTGATAATAATTATGTATCAGCTATTATGAAAATTAAACCCCTCCCACAACAACCATCGTTGATAGGTATTATGCTTTTGTTTTATAAACGTTTGATCGCGATACGAAATTTGTGAAGGAACTATTCTTTATTTATAACATGAAACAAATGTTACAATATTAAATCGTCAACGATCGTCATGTCTTCTAATAAATATTTCTATATACATACAACCATCTCTTGTTAAATTACATAAACACATTGTAATTTTGTTGGTAAATACATAAATAATAATATTCAAAAATAATGACAGACAATGTTGTTACAAGTGTTTATTGTCAATAAGTGAAATTTATCGTAGCTTATCTCGGTATTTCAGATAGAAAAAGAATTGAAATTATACTCAAGAATTGTAGTTTATTATGCTAATGAAGACCAGACAAAGTACAGTAGTAAATTGGTATAAATATGAGATACTTAATTGGTAGCAGTTTAAAATGGTCTCATGTTATTGACTCATCAAAACATTCATCACTGGCTAGTAAAATAAATTTTACACCATTTTATCAAATGTCGCAAATGAAGGTTAATAAAGAAAAGGAAGGTTTAAGAAAGTATTGGGCAGAAGAAAACATAATGCAAGATATATTAATGCTATCCAATTAAAAGAACGTATATATTTTAAAGCAGCAAAAGCATGTTATACGTTACTGTTAGTTCAATTCATATGTGCTTTAAAATTCTTGAGAATATTACCGCTGAAAATGTGGCATGCATAAAATTCGGAAGACAAAAAGTTCTCGGAGATGACCCCGAATGCTTTCTGGTCTATTATTTGAAAATAGGGTAAAAATTATGCAATGAGCATATCTCACTTAGTAAAATAAAATAATGAATCCACTTTCTATCATGCCCAGTAAAGTCCGATTATTATTGCACAGATTTAGAAAGCAGGCTACGAAGTAAATGAATTGTTCATATATTTATAATTGTATTATTCTATTTAACGCTATTAAAACAATGAAACTTTTTCATCAATGCTTTCATACAGTTTTGTAATTTACTTCGCGCAAAAATAGCAGTATCTCATATTTCTATCCAAATTTGTACCTACTAAAAGTTTCCTTTATCTAAAAGAAGCAAAAATTCAATAGTTTTGTTAATATAGCACATTACATGTAAAATTACCCAAGTTCTTAAATTTGATTTTCAATTTATGGATATTTTCAGCTTCGTCGGGTAGAAAAATAAAATTGGTATTTCATAATCGTACCTTCTCCCTTAACTTTAGTTCATTAACACCTTATTCAACATCCATGTGATTTGCAATAAATATTAAACGCGTTGAATGCCACCGGTATTTTGCTAGTTTCTTCATTTCCACTGATGTGAATTTTTTTCTATTAAAATCACATCTTTACAAAGCAGAAACTTTAAAGACACAAAGAGATATATGGACAGCAGGACTTTACCTTTTTGAGGTCAACGCGCAAATATCGATTGAACTACCAAATTCGTAAATATTACAATTTAAAAGTCATATGAAATTTCATTGAATTCAATAGCGCCGGTCACCGGTGACCCTCATAGCATTCAACGTGTTAAGAAATATTTAAATATTTTCTATTGCGGAAATTATTTGTTATTTATTTAACTTTATTCATCATAACAAGTGCGTTGCAAAAATACAATACTGATGAAATAATAACACCTCCCCATATTTTTGCACAAACACGAGTATTAATGTTCACGATGCTTTGAAGCCGCCTGCGGCCTCATTGAATTTTAATCGTATCTGCAGATGTATAAATAGACACTACGATATTAAGCTTTAGTATACCGTCCCAATTTCCGCCATAGACCTAAGGGTTGTACATTCATATTTGAAGTTAATAATACAGCGAAATGTACGTGCATTAGTCTCACCAGAAGGATATTCAAATAAGCTTAATTCTCGAAAAGGGAATATGCACAAGAAAATCAAACACCATCGTTTTATGGTTACAAGTGAAGCGACGACATCGAATTTTTCACCTCTTAGGGATTAATATTTAATTTTAGTAACAACGTAACGAATTTTTGTAGTAGACTTGAAATCAATAGAAAAACATTCTAGGCAAAGTGACCATAGTTGATAAAGGGAAACAGTACAAAAAAAGAATTTTGGGAGCTGCGGAGGGTGTGCAATTAAAAACTCGCACTTCCAATTAGTGGGCCCAAGTTCAAATGGCCCGTCACCTCTGAAAAAGATTTTTTTGTGTGACATGGATATCCTTGATGGCTCGGAAACCTCCTAAAACGGTGGGTTCTAGGCGGAATAACCATGGCGAAAGTCGGAAAAGTGCAAAAAAAGGCAAAGAGATTTAATCTTTTTATTACCTTTGCGATAAATAAAGACTAAACTGTATGTTGATCCCACTAAATTGTGGGATCAACTATTTACGACAATTCACCAGAAATGTTCTATAGAAAGAACTTTTTATTTTTTTGTTGAAAAATGACATTTATTTTATTATACAGTTTAGTAAAGGTCATATATGCATCTTTGTACAGTTTTGCAAGTAGAAACAGCTTGTCAATAGGATTCAAACTACACATGGACCTATACGACAAAGTCTTCAAAGAGATTAACGTGGCCGTTATTCTTGAAAATGGTGTAAGTCCATTTTTGGGGAAACTGTGCCTAAAGTTGTTTTACCTAAACGTAGGTGTCTTCTGTTCGCATTTCAAATAGCAAAGTAAATAGAATGAAATATCCTCATGATTTTGTCCAAAAAGTTTCAACTGCTACGTGTGCTTATAGTATGAAAGCTTTTATACAGACTGTCAAATATCTCAACATAAAAAGAAAGAGACTTGTACCACTTTCAAGTATAATGGCTCACATATTGATTACCATGTCTACAACTTACGATGGTTTAAATAGCCGCGAAATTAGTAATATCTCACAGTTAAATATTCCAACCTCCCTATTCATCAAATATATCTAATAAATGAAATTCAATGAAAGCAACATGGTAGTCAACATTTCGCAGTGTTACAATCAGTCAAAATAGCAGAAATCCAATCGAAGCTTATCCTCTCTCTGACATCAAAAACCCTCGGAAGAAAAGGAGGGAGACAAATAGTTCGCAAGACGATTACTAATGTCGGTAACACGATGCCTGCGGTTTATCCCGGAAGCGTCGTCAGAGGAGCGTAGAAACCATAGATTCAGCCTTCTTCGATTTCCTCGTTCGGCGTCGGCTTCAGGGAGAAGCTTTTGCGGTTCAATCGTGTCCTTTTCGTCTTCTGTTCTTCCACGCGTTACCCCACCGCTTCGACAGTCTCTCTCGTTGCTTTTTATTTCCCCCTTGACTCTTTCCTTTCTCTTTTACCGTTCTCCGTACAACTGCCGATTCCTAGTGCGAGGTCTGCTTCTCTCTTCTGCAATCATTTCTTACCTCTGCCTTCGTATTTTTCTCTTCGGCCTTACGACGATCGTATCTTTTTCCCTCGACGGTTTATCGTTCGTTCGCCTATTTCAGGATATTGCCGTGTCTTTCAGTTGCGCCCGTTTTGTTCCATGAACGTTTCACGGCCCATTTTCACATTTTGGATTTATGGAAACTTCGAGCGATCGTGATGAGACCCTTCTTCTTTGCTAGCGTTGCCCTGGTAATTGATGGAACGTTTCGTTCATAGGGAACCGTAGGGATAAACATAGAGGTCTAGTAGGACGGCACAGGGGCTGGAAAAGCTTCTCGGTCGAACCTTCTCTCACCTGCAATTAATTTGATGCGATTTATGGATTCTCTTCTTCATGCGGTTAGATATGAACGTTCGAATGAAAACTGCATTCTATTCACATTCGTTCCGCTAGCCTTCTATATAATACTCCAAAGTATGTATATTTTCGAAATATGTAGGAGGGCGATTTAATTTATCAATTCTTTGCAAACCCAAGTATTTTTCCAATTTTTCTTTAATCAAAGAAAATTAATCATACGCTATTCTTTAATGGTACTCGTTTGTATTTATTTGTTGATAGTATTGACATACCATGGGTACTGATGCATATTGTAGGATCAATAATATTTCAGTGGTGATGCCATCTCATTGAGAAATCTCAAACCAGGACAATGTTGTCCGAAATTGAACCGTTGAGCGCGGCGAAGCGCTATCGCGCTTCTCTTGTGTTATGCCAAAAATGCATAGAAGCGCGATCGCGCTGCTGTATGTTACTACGATATAATTTTCGCATTAATTGAGCGCAGAATAAGACGACTTGCGACAGTGTCAGGTATGCAGTAAAAAAATGGTAATGGAATTAAACGATCCAACTTAATTTGCGCTAGATATGAAAAAGGGATTCATGGAACTTGTGCAGCAAAACATTCTTGTAATAAGTGAGAATAAAAAATATTATTGTTGGTAAAAATTACTTTTTATGTAATAATTAGAGTTAATTATAACCGTTTCTATTACTTTCCAAAAAAAGTAACTACGCATTTCTCAAATTGAAATCTTTCAAATTGAAATTCATACATTTACCGTCTCCGAGCGCGTACTGAAGTTGCTGACAAACATTTCATAATTTTCTCGCTAAAGGTCACGTGAAGGTCGTCATATTGCACCTAGTTGGATTCGTTTTTTTATAAGCTATGAGACTGTTGCAATAAAAATATGCAGTCCCATTTAAAAAAAAATACGATGACCTTGAAATCTCATAAAAAATGACCTTGAGACAAAATTATTTACCGTCATCAAATTCGCACCTTGAAACAGTACAACTTTATTCTGTGGAGATTTTTTGTACGACTAATAATAACCGAGATATTTAGGTGTTCCCATTTAAATGCTCCACCCTGTATACAAGAAAATTCTTCAGCACTCAAACAGTTAATAATTTAAAAAAAAAATGCAAGTCACATTTAACCCTTCGGTTCTTCTCATTTATACCTCAAATTCGTGTTCATTCGGGTCATAATGATCCGATGAACGAAAGTTCAAATTTTAACCCTTAACGAACGAGCGCATTTTTCTAGATCAATGATCAGTAGATCCACGGAATTTTAACAAAGGGTCTAGCAGGATAAGGGGGTCAAAAGTGCCCTTGAAGCTATTTTATTCCACGATGCGTCATTCGATAGGTAACCATAAGAAACCATTGCACACAAATTTTTAATCCGATAGCTTGACCGGGAGGGTAGTTATGGGGTAAATTCAAAAAACCGGTTTTTGCCTCATTTTCGCCACTTAATGATGTGTAAAAATGTCGAAAAAATTCTGACACATTCTAAACATGATTGCACACGTTAGGAATGATTTTCAGATTGATCCGTTGCAAGTGCCGCGCGCAAAAAATCAAAAACGACAAAAAAATGGGAAAAATGTAGATTTTGCACTGAAATCTTCGAGACACAATTTTTAAATAATTCCTGTAAGTACCTGATGTATCCATTAATATGCTCAATTTTTTTCATATTTTTTTGATATGGTGCAACACTGTCGGAAAAATCAAAAACCGATTTCTGGGACGCATTTCGGGCTGAAACGCGATCAGTATTTGCTATCATTGCATTATTTTAATTCAGTATGTTCATTTTATTACCTTCAATGTCACTGAATACGAAAAGATACGTGTTAAGGAAGAGAATCAAGAAAATAAAGTAAATTGTTAATTGTATGCTCCTTATATGCTAGAACTTTGAACCTTCCTTCAAGAGTTGAGATGGCGCAGTGGGTAGAGTGTCTGCCTGTGGAACCGCTGGAAACTTTTTGTCGCGGGTTCGAATCCCCATGGGGGACTTAATTTTTTTTTCTGTAATTTTTTTTTTTTAAATTATTAAACACATAGCAATAATCAATAGTCGCTTTAAGGTGTTTCACAGATATTTTTATGTCTTCAAAAAATATAAAACCAGCATGAAAATAATCATACGGTATGATTTTCCTAGTTATGCCATATTTTGCAATTATGAGTATTTTCAAACATTTTGTATGCTTAATAGATATTGGTTTATTATAATGCATGAAAATATATGTTAAATAATGAGGGGACATAATATTATATCTTGGAAAGTTATAACAAAGAGGAGGAAGGCAGAGTTTCTTCCTTTCTATAGATTATAACTTTTCATGATCCTTTTACACTTAACATACATTTTCAAATGTCTTAATAAATCGATGTTTATTCAATATACGAAATGTTTAAAAATACTAGTAATCGCAAATCGTGGCATTATTAAAAACAGTAGATATAATTATTTTTAAAAATATTTGTGAAACACCTTAAAGTGACTATTGATTATTGCTATGTGTTTATTGTAAAAGTATAATGTATGTTAAGTGTAAAAGGATCATGAAAAGTTATAATCTATAGAAAGGAAGAAACTCTGCCTTCCTCCTCTTTGTTATAACTTTCCAAGATATAATATTATGTCCCCTCATTATTTAACATATATTTTCATGCATTATAATAAACCAATATCTATTAAGCATACAAAATGTTTGAAAATACTCATAATTGCAAAATATGGCATAACTAGGAAAATCGTACCGTATGATTATTTTCATGCTGGTTTTATATTTTTTGAAGACATAAAAATATCTGTGAAACACCTTAAAGCGACTATTGATTATTGCTATGTGTTTAATAATTTAAAAAAAAAAAATTACAGAAAAAAAAATTAAGTCCCCCATGGGGATTCGAACCCGCGACAAAAAGTTTCCAGCGGTTCCACAGGCAGACACTCTACCCACTGCGCCATCTCAACTCTTGAAGGAAGGTTCAAAGTTCTAGCATATAAGGAGCATACAATTAACAATTTACTTTATTTTCTTGATTCTCTTCCTTAACACGTATCTTTTCGTATTCAGTGACATTGAAGGTAATAAAATGAACATACTGAATTAAAATAATGCAATGTTAGCAAATACTGATCGCGTTTCAGCCCGAAATGCGTCCCAGAAATCGGTTTTTGATTTTTCCGACAGTGTTGCACCATATCAAAAAAATATGAAAAAAATTGAGCATATTAATGGATACATCAGGTACTTACAGGAATTATTTAAAAATTGTGTCTCGAAGATTTCAGTACAAAATCTACATTTTTCCCATTTTTTTGTCGTTTTTGATTTTTGGCGCGCGGCACTTGCAACGGAAGAATCTGAAAATCATTCCTAACGTATGCAATCATGTTTAGAATGTGTCAGAATTTTTTCGACATTTTTACACATCATTAAGTGGCGAAAATGAGGCAAAAACTGGTTTTTTGAATTTACCCCATAACTACCCTCCCGGTCAAGCTATCGGATTAAAAATTTGTGTACAATGGTTTCTTATGGTTACCTATCGAATGGCGCATCGTGGAATAAAATAGCTTCAAGGGCACTTTTGACCCCCTTATCCTGCTAGACCCTTAATTGCTTTATTACTAGAGCGTGAAAAAGTGCATATATAATATCGCTTTTATTGGATTTTATGGAAATTTTCGTAATAATAGGTAGTATATGAACAGATATATCCAGACAAAAAGATGTTGAAGTGCAAATTACAGAAAAGTAATGGCAATAATAATAATAATGGTTCCAGCGTGAGCAACGATCGCCGAACTTAACAGATTTCTTGAAATATCACGTTATGCCGCTTGTATGGCGGCATTCGATTTTCTAGGATATTTTTAATGTCGCGTATATGGCAGCATTCGTTCGCTAAGGGGTAAAAAATGTAAAAGATAGAAACAAACAGATGAAAAATGTATACACTGAGTATCAAATAGTAATACTCAAAAAAATATTATCTGTTAAAACATAATCTTCATTTCCGAGGTGGACATCAGGGTTAAATGATACACCCCCTATATGTCTCTCGTAGGTATCAATGAACATGCAAGAATGTATATACACGTCGGTCGCGGTTAAAGGGTTGAACGAATATTATTAAAATCATCCAAACGGAAAATCCACAGTGGCACACTCCTGAACGCGATTCTCGGTTTGCTAAACAGGAGAAAAAAGTGGCTGCTGCTCCACAGGGAACGCGACTGTATTCTTTAAAAAAAAAAAAAAAACATGGAAAAAGGAATCCACCGTTCATATGTATGTATTTCTAAGCGACTGTCGGATCGTTAATAATTTATGATAACAAAGCAGAAACGGAACAAAAGTCGTACTTGCTCTCTCATACACGTAGTTGCATATTCTATAGCGGTTAACTTGCAGTAGAGTTCGCTCCTATTCACCCTCTATTCAGCTTCGTATTATTCCCACGTGGCAGCATTTCCAAAGTATTTATTTCTTTCGTGGCCTCCTTCTTTCCGCCTTTCTGCCGTTCTCTCTCCATTCGAGGAGTTTAATAATTCGCCGGACGTGAAATAGATATATGGGGCACGAGGAAATACTTTGCCATTGCGATCGCGATGCACCGAGAAGCCCGAAATGCATCGGCTATTTTTCCATTTTCTTTTAGCACGAATCTAGAAAATTGGTTATAATGACCGGTTCTGAATTTTTCGAAAAGTTTGCCCAAAGCTCGATGCAATTCGATTTTACTTTCTGATTAGCAACATTTAACGGGAAATGTATATTTACGTTTGTAATAATTGTACGAGTAGAAATACGTAGAAACAGTAAAAGTTCACATTCTGGCAAGGAGCCTAAAGAGATTAAATTATATTCGACGCATGGAAGATCACTAAACATTTATGAAAATACTGTACTGCAATATTATTACCGCAACTAATTTTATAAAAAGGCAAATAGCCCTTAACCTCTTTGAGCAAAACTGCTGTCCGGAGCATTAAAAAGATGGCAAGAACTCGTGTAAAAGTATAATAGAATTTACCAATGTCGATTTACATTTTTAATTTGTAATAAATGATACAGTAAAAACGAGAAATGTCATTTTGGTAGCTAATATAAACTGTTGGTATCCTGATCATTTTCATTGAGCTTCTGACAACGAAAACCAAGGCGGTCCTGGAATAATTAAGAATTGCAACAACAAAAGAAGAATTGTATTCGAACAAAAACAATCGCGGAATTTGCATGGCAATTAACCTAATAATTCTTCATATCATTTCTTCTATCTCTTACAAATAGAATAGTATTTTTGAGCCTGCGTACAGTGTGATATTTCAGCAATTACATGTATTATTATCTTCACTCACTTAAAATATGTTTACAGTTTACACGTTTTTATTTCCCAAACGATATTTTATTACCTTTCTAATCCTCTCTAATAATTAACATGTAATTTATGTTCTGTTCCGAAATATAATTAGACTTTTGATACAGTATACTGTTTTGTTTTATATACAGGGTGTCCCGTAACTGGTGGTACAACCGAGCACGGGATGATTCTACGTGAAAAACTGAATCGAAAATATAGAATAAAATTTTTTGCTACAAGCCTTTGTTTTCGGTAAAAATGAGTTTGAAAATTTGTCTAGTGTGCGTGCACTCGGCTTACTTCCGGCTCAACGGACTTTATTCTGAGGTACCTCAACCTTTGTTCGCAAAGGTTTTCGAGGTTTGTATACATCGAATAAATCGAAGGTCGAGGTTACAATGTTAGAATTGCCTGTGAGGAATGCGTTTAATTCATAAATTTCTGGAAGTGCTGTCCACGTTTTTGTAGACATAATTGTGCTCTTCGTATTAAATTCCTTCGAACTTCTTGTAATGTACAATTATTATGTTGCTTAAATGTTCAAACGCTATCAGAATTTTGTGTTGTAATTGTTCGATGCTCGTTATGTCATCACGATACACAATTTATTTCACCTGACCGCACAAATAAAAATCTAACGGTGAATTTTCAAACTCATTTTTCTCGAAAACAAAGCCCTGTATCAAACAAATTTATTGTATATTTTCGATCCAGGTTTTCATGTAGAATCATCCCCTGGTCGGTTGTACCACCAGTTACGGGACACCCTGTATATATAGTAACAAAATTTTTAATGAGTCAAATTGGCTCTGTCCGTAAATCTAGTGTTAATTATCAAACTGTTAAATTACATTTTTATTTTTGAACTTATCCGTTTATTCATACTTATTTGAGCTACGAGACTTAACAGTTTTCAGTACCTTGCATGATAAACAAACGTACAAAAATTGTCACAGCTTTCGGATTATCCCAAAAGGGAAATAACTTCGTGGTACTCTGATCATTCCTACAGTTTTGTAATCCCAATAATTCTTCTTCCGCGTAGAAACTGAAGTAACGTTCATAGATCCTCCACTTTTCAGATAGTTTTAAAACAACCATAATTCTCGTTCTGCTTCCCCTTATAAATCTTAAAGAAAACAGCTTGGCCATGCTTCGTAGACGTTCCGCGAGGATTCTCGAAAAACTGGCTCGTTTTTCGAGCCAGCTACTCGTTCTTAACTCCTCGCCATCTATCATCGAGTTCAAGACTGCATTTTAGCATCGGTTTCTTTCCCGCAAACGTTAGAAACTTGCGATTTGGGTCATTCACCTGACTTTCCGTGCCTCTCTCCTCCTCTCTTCGTCGTCGAAGAAGATCGTCGGAAAGGAAAAGCACGTAGCATTGCGAAAAGTTTGCATGCAGTTTACCTTGACATCGGTGTCCGCTCGAGTCGCGACATATGCCATCGACGATTTGCGTAATCGCGCGCGTTTCATCGATGAGTTTCCCATCTTCTTCGCATCTTTCACGGAGAATGTTGCTGGTGTTGAGGAAAATTGCATTTTTACGATTTATAAGAATTTCCTGTGATTTATCGACATCGTTATTCTGCACATGGCAAACAGATTGATGAGAAATTCGAAATTGACTGAAGTTTGCAATGTTTTCCGAATGGCAGAGATAAAATTGACGAGGTTTTGTATTACAGTTTCTAACGGGAATTTTGTGATTTATTTATTTAAATGATCGTTTTAATAGTTGCTAATTCATTTATGATGAAATATAAGATTATAGAAGTCTCTATAGAAATTTTAACGCAATATGAGCGTGAAACTTTACATGTCACCTTACAATGAAATACTAATTCGTAATATTTACTGTACTTTGTTTTGGAGTGTTTTGTTCAAATGGTCGCTATATCGTTCTGTTATGTAAAAATCCAAGATAAGGCTCCATATAAATGTACGTTTCACTTTCTTTAAGACGTTCCTTCTGCAATTGACTTCTACATTTTTCACCGTTCGACTCTCTCTTCCATGTTAAAGAAAAACTAGTATTTATCAATATTTATACGCTTTCATATTTTTATTTTTACATATGTAGATCTTAGGAAATAAGAAGTATAATTAAATGAATTATATGTTTCTAATATCTTTGCTTTATAACACATTTCACGGTTAAATGTAGAACAGAAGTCAATTTTTGAAAATGAAATTTAAAACGAAATGAAAGTCTCGTCAATCGTAACTACGCAATTAATAAATTACGAAATATTTCATATTTTCATTTCTATACAAATATAATAATAAAGCAAAGTCACCTGCACGTTTAGGGTAAAAAAAACTTGATCGAACGAAGGAAAGTCATGTACCGTACATATACAGTTTGTTTACTTTCTCCCTAATGATTTACCTTGCAATAAATCAAGATTAGAAAGTCGTTAGCATCTGACGGAAATGTATAAGATGAAATTTTATTTTTTTCGAGTTACGATCATTTTCGTTTTCATTACATTAATTAACGTGTGCATTAAAGGGATTACTTTCTTTCGGTTTTAGCACGGTTAAGAATAATAATAGCGAAAAAACAATGTTAAAAAGATCCATTGTGAATAATTTGAAGCTATGAGAAAAGCCATGCTAACGCAACAGTGTAATCAATTATATGCGAGAAGAAAAAGGTCGGCTGGCACATTATCGATAATAAAAGGAAAACCACGTCATCACGTGCCATTCCGATGAGAATAGTTATTTATTTGCCATTCCATTGTGCGTTGAATACAATCTGTGTTGCTATACGTTTTACCAATCATTCCCCATTGATTTCCTGGAATTATCTTTGTTTTGAAATTTCCAATTAGACGTATATCTACTATTTTCCCAGGTGAAGCTGAAAGATGTGTAATAGAAGTTCTAGCCAATTTAGGAAGTCTGATTACTTGTTAAAAATTTCATAATAATTGAAGAAAGGAACATTAAAAGTAATAACAATTGTTTATCGTTGTATGAAAAACTGCCTTTTTTGTAAAGTAAACAAATATAGAGGCCATTTTTTTGTAAAGTTTGAGGGGGCATTTTTATGTTACCCGATCCGAAGATAACATTTCTCCAAAAATCAATGATTTTATAATATCATTGTGTAGGTCTAAACCCATTCGCATCCACAAGCGAAATAATTCACACACGATGATTGTCAATTATCAAAAGCAGCGGACTATTCCGCTCTCGGCAAGGATAACCTGTCATTGCACAGTAACGCGTGGTGATACGGACCGATTGTCAATTGAACGTTTCGGGTAAATAACGCTCGTAGCATATTCAGAGCTGTGATGCAAATCAGTTAAATCACGTCTACTGTTTTATGAATATTCGGCCCAACAATTAACGAGATAGCAAAGCAATTAACACTAGATTTATGGATGTTGACTATATTCCTATTTTTACTGAAGTGAGCCAATTTGACTTATAAAAGAAAATTGAAGTTTTTTGCAATGAAAATAGTTCCAAATCAATTTAACCAGTTAAGTGTGTATGACGACTATATCCGGCATGGAGATGTGGCAGAATTTTGTGTCATGACGGCTATACCCGTCATGCGTAAAATTTTGTTACAATTTCATATTTACATTGTAATTTTTGCGAAAACTAAATTATATTCGTAAATTTGAATATATTTAAAATGTTTAGAGGTCAAGACGAAATGAAACAAACAAATAAAAATTATAAATAATTTGGATTGGATTCATAGCTTCCTGAGAGCTAACTCGCAAGCAGTGATTATCGCGACACACACTGGTGCGCGCTTTGCAAATAGATCGCCACACTTAACTGGTTAAATGAAAGATTTATTAGTAACACGTTAAGCGCCACGCCGGTCCCTAGGGACCGAACGTTGATTTTTCGTTTATGTTGACTCTGAGCAATGAAAACCGACGATTCGTTTTTTACCTAAACTACGCTGTCACTCCTGAACGATCCATTATTAGTGGTTTTAAGTAAGAAATATATCATTTTATCAAAAATTAATATAGTTTATTAAAACAAATAGAAAGATACCTTTCCTAATAAATGGTCTAAATGGAAGGTGTAGTGCCGGTCCCTAGGAATCAGCGTGGCGCTTAACGTGTTAAGAAATCCAGTGGAAACATGTTTTCAAAAAATGGATTTTATAAAATTATATTATTTCAGTAAAAATGCTCTGTTCACATGCGATTTATAAATCGAAATGATGACAGAAGTGGATAGGTAAGAAAGATAATGTAGCGGAGTAGCGAAAAGAAGTGAAGATGATTGTTTGTATGTGAGGAGAGACAAATTAGTGGAGAAACGAATCACATGCGGCTTGCAAGTCGCAAGTAGCTCAGGCCAGATGTAAGCTACAAATTTCATGTGTTATGCGATTAACTGTTAAATCATTTTATGAGTCAAATTGGCTCACAACCGTAAAAGTAGGTATAGCACATTCGATAATGCGAAATGAAGGGGTCTGCGGGGGAGAGGAATCAACATTTACATATATTTCATTACATAATTAAAAACCAACATAGGTTTATAAAAAATAATTTTTAAGTTTTATATATATGTATATAGTAATCAAATTTTGAATGAGTCAAATTGGCTCAGTCCGTAAATCTAGTGTTAATAAGTTGAAATGACAAAAAAAAGTATACAAACTGGCTAAGTAAAATGAGCTACTCAACAGAGATAATTTAAGAGCGCACTGGCTACCGGAAATCATCCTAAGGATTAAAGTATCCAGCGCTTAACTAATTTATCCCTTTCGTTCCTCCATTTCAACTGCCAACGGAGCATTCTTTTTCAGCAGGGCGTCTTTCCGAGTCCGCGACGTAAACTTTCCGTACTATTCGCCAACTTTTCAAATATTCTTTCAAGCGGCTCTCCGCGATTCTTCGTCGTCATCCGCGTCCCGATATTCTCGGATACGAGGAATCTCTGGAAATCCAACCCCGGCAACTTCCTAATGGTCAGACGTGAAGAGCTTTTAAAATAAAAGAGGAAAGTCCGTTTCCTTTTATTCCACGATTCGAAGCGTGCCGTAAATATCGCCGCGAAACGTCCGACCCTTTACGTTTCGCGATAAATTTCAACCCGGTCTCGTCTCAAGAGTTTTCCGAGGTGCTCCTTTTCCACGATGTTTTTCCCGCTTTCATGACACCGACGAATTGCTTCGCAGAAGAGAGGCAAGGATTCGCGAGCGATTATCTTCGCGTTGTTTACATCTTCTTCGTTACTCCGCGTTAACTTGTGGGAGTGGACCCCATCCTTGGTGATTCGAAGACTTACTTCGGTTGCAGTGGAGAACAGAAATATTTCCTTTTCCTTATCATAGTCGTTGTTATTTATGGTTTTGGTTTTAACAGGAAGTTATTGCAATTTCTTATCAAGAAATATTTCAAGAAATATATTAGAAATATATCAAGAAATATATGCTCGTAAATATTTACGAGCATATTACATATATTGTTTATGTCTTTTTCGTTGCTCCGCATTAACTCGTGGGATAAACCATCCTTGGTGATGCGAAGACTTATTTTGGTTGCCGTGGAGAAAAGAAATGTTTCCTTTTTGTTATCGTAGTCATTGTTACTTGTGGCTCAGTTCTTAATAAGAGATTCTTACAATTGCTGATCACGAATTCACGAGTGATTATCTTTTCGTTATTTACATCTTCATTACTGCGCATCGCAGCTTATGGGTGCATTTGGTGTTTGGGAGACTTATTTTGGTTACAGTGGAGAACAGAAACATTTCCTTTTCCTTATTATAACCGTTGTTATTTGTAATTCTATTTTCAACAAGGAATCGTTATAGCTTGTGCTGAATAGTTAATCGTTTGAATGCTATTGCTTTGATTATATTCATTTAATAATTTTTAAGACCTGTGTAGAAGTCACTAGTAGCCGACGATACTACATTTGAACAATTTGTTTTGAAAATGTGGCAAGTCCATTTTTTGTTATTGCGAGATATTTATTGGGGTTTGCATTTCAATACAATAATATTGGAAAGCATAAATAGACAACTTTTTTGTATTGTGTAGTGTTAGGTCATGTAAGTTTAATATCCAATAGTGTTTATAGTGCTGGCTAAACGAAAATAAAGGCTTTATTATATCTAAATGGACTTGTCTCACTTTCAAAATTAATGAATTATTGTAACCGTTAATTAAACGGATAATATTTCAGTTATATCAGCCTTTTCTTAATAATAAAGACAACATATTGTGTAATTTGATATAGATATTGTTACGGGTCGACCGCGCACGCAAAGTCCTTTTGGACATAGTAAATGATTAACACACTTTTATAGAGAAAAACGACAACGTTTTATTTCAAACACACGTCCGTCAACGAGGAGCTCTGACCATAGAATCTCCTTCTTTATTTTCAAACAACTGACATGTCCCGTAACCCAGTAACATTAATACTACTGGGTGTTGCGTAACAATATTTATTCATTTGATAAAAAATAAAAGTGAAACGAAGAAAACAGTTTTTAGATATTACAGTAGAAAATGTAACATAACAAAAAACAATTCATTTTTATTGAATTCATATCATTTGAATTGAACGGGGAATATCCGAATATTATAACATTTGTAGTTTTTCACAGTACATACCGCAGGTATTACTAAAATTTACCGGAGCTAAATTGTGCCGTGATACATTCGGCTAAAGTAATTTAAACCTAACATGGTCTAGCCCCACTTTGAAAAACAAACGGCTCACTTGTTTAATATGAAATTTCAAAAATAAATATATGTAGACCAGTCGTTATGAAAGTGATCCAAGTAATTTATTCTCAGCTTCGAGATATGTAGAATGTTATTTTGTTCTCTGTGTTGACTACTACTCAATGGGACAATTGTAAACTTTGTTGAACGGTTTACTATTTTATCATTTCTACAAAGTGATTTTACAACACTGTAATACATATTGGTGTAAGGCAAAATAAGTAATAGGTTCAATTCTCCATATTTCTTGCATACGATTTTCATAATGACCAGTGTGTGTGTGTGCACAGAGACAGCAGACAGACGGAATGTCCCAGCATCGATAGTACAACCGAAGAAGGGGTGATTCTACATGAAAAAACAAATTGAAAATAAAGAAAAATATTTTTTCATTTGAGGCTTTGTTCTCGACATAATCAGTTTAGTGGCATAGTTTAGAAAATCGAGAACAAAACCTCAAATGGAAATATATAAATATATATATATAATTCAATAATAAGAATTTACGATGAAATTTCTTACGACATAAGAATATTGAATACCTTGATATATTCAGTATTAAAATTTTTGTGGACATTCTGCAAAGTATTATTGGCAAACTGTCATTAACGATGTAATTTTAATAGAAAATATTTCGTTTTATCCGTACAGCCCAAGAACGGGGCTATCATAATGTTACCACATTGCTTGGGGGTATATTTCGCCGCAGTTCACGCGTGTTGCGGTCGTTTTTTCGTGAATTTCGTAGGAGTGTGGTCATTCAGTAAAATCACAATAAATCGAGAACTACTTTCTTCTTCTCAACGAACCTTTTTTTATTTTATTCTTCAATATCTGCTCTATGAGTATTGAAAAGAAAAAAAAATTCTTTTTGAATAGGTAATGCCCATCGTATTTAAACGATACCCGCTCTCCAGCACAATTGTACTAAATACGTAAAAGTACGTTTCCCGCCTGCAATGTGTTATTTTGCGAGTACCAGCAACCAACAAGTAATATAAATTTATCTGATCGGTCTTTAATTCGATGTAATACAAATAAATTCATGTATCATCGAAATGTTGAAACATTTAAGTATCAACACCAATCGTCGGTGTTAAATTCAAGATATTTAAATCAGCATTATTATCCAATTTCCTTTGCATACTTCCACTCTGTCACGATTTCGTTTATCGTTCGCTTTGTTTCGTAGAATTGTGAAATTGTCACTTTGGTGTAAGGACGTTATGTGTCAAGAATGCAATATGCGTGTTCGAGCTTCCTATTGTGAAATATTGTTCTGTGTTTCTGCTTGGCAATCACTAATTTGCATCATTCACGCTTTCTTCGAACGAATCGTACGTGATTATTTGTTGTTATTTACCTTTATCGGAAAATGGTTTTAAATGTTTGAAGGATCGCTTTTTCAATGATACGAAATTACATTTCGAATTTTAGCAGCATAGTCTTTTAACTTATAAAACTTTTCCTTGTGAAGAAAGTAACACGGAGACTAACAGTTAAATGAAAAAAGACCACAAAACATCCGGTCTTATCCACTGCCTGCTATTAATATTTTTCTACATTATTATCACACCTTTTAATAAATATCTTATATTTACTGGATTGCTACTTTTCACACTTTCCATCAACATTATTAACCAGCCAAGTAGTTACGTCGGCTATACACGTCACGCGTTAACTGTGGCACACTGAATACGACGTGTTAACACGTCGCGTCGTCGTGCACTTCTTTACTTTTGGCATCAGTACGGTGTTTTTTCCAATTTTTAGAGTTGTCATGTTGAAGTCTATTTATTTAAAACATTCTCAAGCGTGTTTACATAGTTATTGTTAAATAATAGTTGTAAGTGTAGGAAATTGTTTGATTACGGTGCTCGTTCCAGGAAGTCGTTTGCTTTTCGAGCAATGCCTGTTTCGAGCACAGTTTTCGAAAGTAAAGATGCATTTGTTACACACGTGTAACTAAGGGTAGCATAGTCCACGCAAAATATCTTTGGAATATACGCTTATAAAGGCACTTGTTTTGAGAAATGATAGTTTATTGAAAAAACACTTCTCCGCATACCAGGCTGAAAAGATAAAGAGATTGTAACTCAGTTTGACTCTTCTTATCTTTCAAGCACAGTTTCAAGTAACAGTTATGGTGTTGCGTACACATTATATTAATTTTTAAATAGTTCAAAAATCGCGTGAAATCGACTACACTCCGACGTGTCACGGCATTAAAATGACCGGTTGTGGGATCGCTTTCGCTCGAGAAATGTACCACTTGCCCGGTTAATAAATAGTCCACTTTTATTATTAAATAAGGAAAATAGATAAACATTATATTATCGTCGTTCCAAGTGAAACAGCTGATTTCAACATATTTTCAGTACGGCCCTTCAATCTCTTAGGTGCATCAACATTTATCGACAGCCCATACTAATATATCTGATATTCTGTAATATATCCTGATCTTTTATTGATATAATACATATTCTAGAGCACGAATATTAATTTCTACTTTAAAATACTGTGGAATAAAAGCATTTAGAGATATTTTAATACGTTGAATGCCATGGGGGTCACCGGTGACCGGCACTGTTAAATTCGATGAAATTTCTTATGATCTTTAAATTCCGATATTCACAGATACGCTAATATATTCAATATTAAAATATTGCTGTTAGAAAAGTAAAGTATTACTGAGTATATAATTATTCTTACTTTTAACACTTTTATTCTATAAAGATGCGATTTTAATAGAAACAGTTTCGGTTCGGTGGAAATGATGAAACTAGCAGTATTAATCTGTATAACACTTGCTACTGATATTACACAACTGCTTATTTATTCAAAATACCAATCAAAGAATCAAAAGCATTTATCGCTAACGATGACACAAGACGCACGTTTTGAGTTTCGAAACCTCCTTGATTATACGTTCCATAATATTGTAATACAATTTAATACCTTCGGCATAATGAGAATTCATGATGCAACGTCAATTCTCACGATCAGCTTGGAAGAGAATTTTCCTTTGTTCGACTCATCTTTGACTTGCGGCCTGTAACGATCCCGTCATTCTTGGAACTTTTCTCAAGCGCGTCGTAGCCACGAATTCAAATTTATCTATCGTCGTTGCATAATTTCAACGACTCTCCCACCCTTAAAGTGACAAGGGTTCGTTCTCTCTTTAATAACTGGCACATCGTTTGTTCGTTTTTTCCTTTCTCGCGCTTATTTCATTCCCGCAGATTTTCGCGAAGGCGGCAGTTATTTATGACACTCTGCGAAGCTTTCTATCGGCTCGTAGCGCGGCTCCGCTTGGTAGACCCTTCGGCATAGTAGTAAATAATGAAACGTTTGATGACGGGGCCCGATCATTACTCATTGCCTTATTAGTAGTCTCTGCGTATCATCTACCGCTCACGTACATAATAATATCCCTTACAGGATTGCCACGTAGACGGCCAACAAAAGGGTTTCTCTCTTCATTTCTCTCTGTCCTTCTCCACTTTTTTGTTTCTCCATGACATTCTCTCTCTCTCTCCCTCTCTATTTTTTTATTTCTCCTTGATTGTTTCTGTTCTTCCGTGATTCTTTCTCCTTCTCTTTCCCCGATTTTCCATTTTTCTGCCAAAGAAGTGGAAGAGAAGACATTTTCTTTCCTCCATCTTCATATACATTTTCTTTCCTCTATCTTTCTATGACATTCTCCCTTTTCCCTTTCTATTTCTCCCTGATTGCCTCTCTTCTTCCATGGTTCTTTCTCCAGCAGTTTCCCCGATTTTCCACTTGTCTGCCAGAGAAGTGTAGGAGAGGAAATTCTCTTTCCGCCATTCCTCTATCTTTGCATGACATTCTCTCTTTTCCCTTTCTATTTCTCCCTGATTGCCTCTCTTCTTCCATGGTTCTTTCTCCAGCTGTTTCCCCGATTCTCCACTTGTCTGCCAGAGAAGTGTAGGAGAGGATATTCTCTTTCCTCCACTTCTCTGTCTTTCTATGACACTCTCTCTTTTCCCTTTTTATTTCTCCATGATTATCTCTCTTCTTCTGTGATTTTTTCTCCAACTCTATCCTCGATTCTCCATTTGTCTGCCAGAAAAATGGAGAAAAGTGAAGTCCCTTTTCTCCTCCTTCCAACTCATTGTTTTCCACTTCTTTATAACACTTTTTGTGCCCAACGGCTCCCTTGTTTCTAGCCCTGTCGTTATCACATTCTCCCTCTCTCCCTTTTTCATTTCCTCTGCCACCCACGCACCGTCAGTTTCTTCTGTAAGACTCTGTACTGTTTCATCGTCAACGTGCTCTTTACGCTGCTTTCTTTGCTGACAAATTGACAGAAATCTTCACAGTGGGTGCATCTGTCTATCACAAACGACCCTTTCATTCCTTCACCTAACCGCCGGAATCCGAAATTATGTAACTTCGAAGGTGCACTTTCGGATCTATTAATTTTTCTTTCCCGACATTTGGAAAGATAGATCGCTTCTGGCGTCCGCGGAAATGTCTACCCTCTTTCTCCAAGATCTCTGGGTGGTTTGTCGTGTTTGACCCGTGATTCCGGGAGTTCTTCCTTCTTGAGAGCTACCTTGTTATAGTTAAAAAAAATCACCTATTTATCTCCATTTCACGCCATGCACTACTTGCGTTACGGTGCTACCTTGGAAAACTTGGGATTTGGGAACACCGATCAATCCTCTATTAGAAATTGAAAAATATACGAGCATTTTGTAGTATTTCGGCACATTAACACCTTGTACTACAATAAGGAGCGAAATTTGTAGTTGAGAAATTTTAAAAAATCTGAAATTTTATGAAAGTTGTTAAGTTGAAGATATCAGGACACGATAGCGTAAAAAATATTCTCATCCTATTAGTTTCATTTTAAAGCATAGTGCATAGTATGAAAATACTCACTGAATCACTAGGCCATCACTTTAAATTGCATAATAATTACAAAAAATTAAGGTTATTTAAAAATAAATGAATTATAATTGGCTTTATCATTTGGCGTGGCATGAATGCTGTAGCATTCTACATTACGATGAAAATGGATGTTATAGCATTCACGTCCGCGAATGTGTTAAATTACTTAATTGATCATCCCTTCCACCTCTTAATCTCTATTTTCCAAAGTACTTGCTCAGTATATTTAAATATAATAGATATAGAGCCGGTAGTTTTAGTGTTAAACTAGCTACTAAACGTTAAATACAACCAGATATAATAATAATCTTATATATTGACAACATTTTTTCTGGACGACTGGCCGGGTCGCACTCACAACGGAACTACCCGAGGTGTCCGCTTCCAATTTTAATGAAACTTTGCAGATTTGTTAAGCACGTGAAAATAATCGATACCTATTTTTTTATATCGGCTAAGTCGCACGTTTAGGGGTGAAACCACCTTTCAAAGTTTCGACATTTTTTCTTCTTTCGCTTATAACTTCAAAACGGTTAATGATAGAGATTTACGATAAATGTACGAAATATTTACTTTTTTGTGTACTAAAGGCCCATGGAATTTAAAATTTTATTTGACGATTTTTTTTTAATTTTTTATTAAATACTGCCAAGTTTTTCGTTCTATCTTTAACACTAGAACTACCAAACCAGTCAAAATGACTGGTACACAATTTTATAAAAAAATTCTCAAAGTTTCTAAGAGAGGCATAGGAGAAATATTCTATGTCCAACTCAAGAAACATAAATGACCGATTTGATCATCTTTTCTGCCTCTTGATTCCTCTTTTCTCAAAGTACTTACTTAATATATTTAAATATAATAGATTTAACGCCGGTAGTTCTAGTGTTAAAGTTTGCTCTTAACGCTAAACCGACCAAGGCGGTCAAAATGACCGGTGTCCAATTTTTTCGAAAAATTCCCGAAATTGATAGGAGAGCCATGAAGTAAATATTCTACTTCTATCTTATAAAACCTAAATTAGTTGATTAATCATCTTTCTCCGCTCTTGATTCCTCTTTCTCTAAAGCACTTATTTGTTATATTCAAATATGATATATGCAACGACTGTAGTTTTAGCGTTAAGACAGGATTCGTTCTGTTTTTCCAAGCACGAGAACTAAAAGTCCTTTGAGTGCCAAGGGACACGGCCGTAAAAATTTTCCTAACCATTTAATCCCAACTCAAACTCCCTCGTCATCCCGTGTTCTCGTTCCGTTAAGCGTACTTCAATTTAGCGTCGCAGAAAAACACAAATCCATCGATCCGTGCAAAAGGATCGCCTTAGTCTTCTCTTAGAATGTAGGAAGTTGGTCCGCACCATTTCCACTGGATCTTTTCCAGCGATCCATTTGCCCGACAGTTGCGAGACTAACAATGAACGGTTCTGTCAGTCATTCAAGTGGTCTTCGTGATCTTGATTCTCCACAGCCTTCTTCTTCTTTGTCGCAAATTCTCAGTGTTCGAAATTACTGTCTGCAGCACACTGACGATCACGCTTTAGGGAATATTCCCCTTTCGAATTTTAAAGAAATTGATCTTTTGGGCATTTCCTTAAAGTAAACATCTCCGAGAATATCTTTCTTAACCCTTGGCGCTCCGAATTATTTTTCTAACTTTCCGTCCAATAAGCAAATATAGTCTCGGAAAATTATCTAACGTTCATTATTCATTTTTAATTAACACTATGCCGTCCGCACGATAAATCAAGATGCTTTGGTTTGGCGCCGGCGCTTTTCGAATTTTTCGAGAAATCATAAAACGTCGCGTTTTACTAATCACAATAAGTTATAATTCTGTCCCGCAATTTTCACTAAATTTCGAGGGTATGTAGTGTATTGCAGCCTGTACAGAATACAAGCGATACTTTGCAACAATATGTGATTGTGAGATAACCGCGACACCTTTGCTATATAATAGGCCACTGTCTAAAAAATTTAGAGTGACACGAACGTGGCGTCATCGGCATTTGTCCGCATATTTTCGCACGACTCCAACGTGGTGTCACCGGACGGCATCTTGTTAATATTAAATACAATTGCAGGAATCGCGGGATATTTATGTTAAGATGCAAAATTATTGTTGATTTCCAAAACTCGATAATTAGTAGATGGAACGTCAAGTGCCATAGAAATCGGTGTCGAGTGTAGCTTGACATAGGATTGCAAAGGGTTAAAGGATATACAGAAATTCGTAAAACTAACTAACAAGGGGAGGACCAGCTCCGGGGTCACAGATTTTTTTCAAATTTGGTACACGTGTTCTACTCGGCAAATAATGAGACACGTATTTTGCCAAAAGTGTAGATGAGTTCAAATTTTTGAAAAAATTGCGTTCAAAAAAAAAGTTCCCCGATCGATTTGAAACTTTGTAGGCACGTTCTACGAGCAAAATTAAGCTTTATTTCGCTGTTGTAAGATATGGATATTTAAGAAGCACCATTGTGGCCTTTCAGACAACCGTACCGTTCGGCTTAACCGCGTTTTTCTCAATATTATCTTTTCGAACATGTCTGATATGATATATCAAAATCTAGTTGTCCGACGGACTTGAAATTTGAATATAGTCTTGACCAGACTGGTCGCTACATCGGGTACCAAAATCTTTAAGTTATCTTCATTGTTCCTAACCTTTTTATTTTATTAATTTAACCATTGAAAAACTAGAGGGCATGCTGTCTATATTTGACATTCTTATACATATCATGGGATATTTATCAATCAAGCTTCAAAAATTACGACAGAATATTTTTGCTGGTTGTTTGGTGGACATCAGCGATGAGAATTTAATTTTGGTGAATCCTTAACGCGTTGAATGCCACCAGTATTTCGCGAGTTTCTTCATTTCTACTGAACCGAGACTGTTTCTGTTAAAATCTCATCTTTATAGAATAGAAATGTTAAAAGTAAGAATAGTTATGTACTCAGTAATATTTCACTTTTCTAACAGCAACATTTTAACATGGAATATATTAGATTATCGGTGAATGTCGCAATTTAAGAATCATAAGAAATTTCATCAAATTCAACAGTGCTGGTCACCGGTGACCCCCATGGCATTCAACGTGTTAAATTGATTTTAGCGAAACAAACGTGTCTTCTTGTCGCATTTTAAATGGCAAAGTAAATAGATTGAAATATCCTCATGATTTCGTTCAGAAAATTTCAACTTTTACATGTTACAGCATGACTGCTTTTGTACGAACTCTCAAATATTTCAACATATGAAGAAAACGACCTATATCACTTTCAAATACAACTCCTCATATCTGATTCAATTCCTTTGTTAAGCGATCCGATCAATGTCCATTATTTAGCAAATGGCATCTTACGTTCGTTACATATAACAACGGTTCCGTTCTTTGCACCTTGGTCAATCAGACTCGAACTCTTTTAGAGCCTCCTTCCGCAGTACTTCTTTCTAGCACCGCGTTATATGTCGATATAAAATTGACGAGATCAATTTTTCAAATTTCTGATTCAAACCACTTTTACAATAACCGGCGCATCTTAACAGGCTGGTGCCAAATAACTGCACAAGCCAGAACGATGTGACTCCTTATGAAAAAATAAGAACAAATATGGGAATCAAATTTATTCATTTAAGGCTTAGCTTCCGAAGAAATAGAGTTTGAAAGTCCGATGTATGTTGTTACAGCTAATTGCACGTTTCGTTTCATCGAGAAGCATATAACGCGTTTCGTGCTTCTGAGACTTCTTCTGATATGTTATTTGCTGAAGCAGGTAGTTTTCGTTAATCTATCTGACTTTCTGTAGTCTTTAACACGTTGAATGCCATGGGGGTCACCAGTGACCGGCGCTATTGAATTCGATGAAATTCTGTATGGTCTTTGAACTGCGATAGTTGCGGATTTACTGATATATTCAATATTTAAATATTACTGTTAGAAATGTAAAGTATCGCCGTATGATTTTAATAGGAAAAGTTTCAGTTCGATAGAAACGATAGAATTAGCGACATACGTGTGGCGTCCAACGTATTAACCCATTAACTGCCAACTACGAGATATCTCGTAGCTGCACTAGAAGTTTGAATTAATAAATTAACAATAATGGCCGAGCGTGTATCGAAATTTTGAATCATAAATGTTCTTCGTATCATTACAAATGTCAAGATTATATTTTTGATTAATGAAACCAATGTTTTAAAAACTTTCTGTCATCTTCTCAAATTTTAACAGGCAAAGGTAATATTTGCTTAATTTTCCTGGCAGTGAATGGGTTAATATTAATCGCACCAGCAGTTCATGTGTGCCTATTCTGACCGTAGTCTACCATTGGATCGGTTATGAAATAACGTTTATATTTTTCCAAACCAAATGCAGGAGATTGTCAATTTAATATAGGAAACAACGCACAAAACAGCCTTTAGTTAATAATACCAAACATTACATAATTGCATTTACCGCATACAGTACGGCTAGTGTTAAACTGAACGTTGTCCTTCATGGTGTCTCTGCTGGACAAATTATTTAAACAATATAAAAAGCAACATTCTATTTAAATAAAAAATCCTTTTGTAAGCCTTTTCATAATTATACTACTTTTAGACGTTCTCTCTTTCAACATGTTCGCTATCGAGTCGTTGTCACTCGACTTAATTCGTTTTCATACCAATGATGTATTTCATACTATATTATTTATGCAAAATGGCTTGTCTGCAAATAAACAAATAAATGTATCCAACGATCATGTACACGACTAGAGAATACTTACATAAGAAGAATAAGAAGAAAATAATTAGACGGGCACAGTTATGCATACGTCAGGGGGGCAATTAGTCGCAGAAATTTTAATTGATAAGATAAAATTTTATTTTCTAAAACTCTTCAGGGTATTTTTTCTGGAACTCAGCAACTTTTAAATGTTGTGTAGGCATTGTTCACATACACGGTACGCGTTGTACGTTGCTCAATGAACCGTAACTTAGCTATAACAGCATACGTGCACAATGGATTTTCAATCTTGATTGCCTTGAAAACTGAACCATGAAAAAATTGTCTTCCCAAATTTTGTTCTTATCGCTTACATAAGCAATTACCTCGTGTCCGCTTATATATATTATTCGGCCGCTCCCTGTATACTTGAGAAACATAGAAACAGAAATGAACTTTTTTAATCGTCTGCGCAACGAGCCCTAAATTTCAATATCACACCCAACAGCCTCGATCCCATCCTTTCCGGTCTCCGCGGCGGAAGCGCGCGCGTAACAATAGTGTCCTAATTACCCAACGTGGCCGCGTAGGTTCTTAGATTCCCTCAGCTTATCGTCGTGCAAAGCGTGGGTCGTGTTTCGTCGAGGATGATTTACATAACCGTTCCGGCAGTGCAAACGTACGTACAGGCCTAGCGTTCATTTCCACGCGCCTGATTGTGAGTCACGCGTCGTCGAGGCTGCGTGTGCAGCCTGTCGCGTTCGAAAGCCACGGCAAATAGCGAAAAAGACACGCTCGAACGATCCTCGAATGTCCGTCGGCGAAATTTTCGTCCTCGCATTGGAAACGTGTGTTGATTCCTCTCACCATTTATTTTTGTTCTCCAGGAGGAAAGCTTGGACTTAATGGGGCAATATAAACCTGAAATATTCTGCTAGAAGGTAATTTTGCTTTGTCGTTTATTGTTTTGCTTGTCTCTTCGCCTGGTTACACTCTCATGGGTATGATCCTTTACTGACTCTCTCTCTTTCTTTCTCACTTTATCACTTCTGTACGGTTTATGCGTGTATGTATGTGCGTATTTGCGCGTGTGTTTGAGGCCGTTGTACGTCCTTTTCTATCCTTTTCTCTGCATGCCTTTACATTGACTCGTGTTCGGACATGCTCCTTTACTGTGCACGATTCTCTCATTAGAACCTAACTGGTGGAGTAAGGGCGATTGGTATTTTAACGTCTGTCCTGTTTAACAATAACGATCGATCCGTTAGAGACGGTGAAGAGCGGTACTTCCATGAGTTCTTCCTGTTTTTCTCACCGCCTCTGCTCGGGTCCTGTTTTTCGTTTTTTTAATGCTATTTTTCTTTAGTTCATTTCATTGTGTTCTCTTTACACCGTATAAGTTCCGTTTACCGTGAACGTTGCCGAAGAACGCGGCATATAATGACACTCGGACCTTGATGCATAAAACTGATGTTAAAGTGAAACCGTTGGCGTTATGTCGGTCGGTGGAACGTTTACTTATCAATATCTGTAGTTTTTCTAGTATCGGTTACTCGGTATACTTCGGTAGTAATTAGCGATGTGTTGTGAGGATAGAAGTGCAAGGAATTTTTTAACCTTAGCGTGTTTTTTGAATCTGCACGTACTTTAACTCTTTCGTTACGAGCGCCAACTATTTTCGACATCGAATTATACCGCAACGGTAAAATATCTTTTGATTCTATTGACGCGTTTTGGATTAACCCAAAGTACATTTTGAACATACGTAATACATTTAGGCCCGCGAGACGAGCTTCTGGTTTTTTTATTCGACAGTGAAATATTTCTACGATATGAAACTGTTGCAATGAAAAATCTTTTTCGAAATGTGCACGCTTTTTTTAGTGCAGTGTCGCGTTCAGTGGCGGTTCTCTGGCGGAGTGGTCTCCGGTAACGAAAGGGTTAAAAAAGTGATCGGAGAACCGGTAAGCCTTCGTTTTGATTTTTTGCGAGGTATATAGTGATAGACGAAGTAGAAAACTTCTTTTTGGTATTTGCATCATACAAAAGAGGAAAAAGCCTATCCTAATCGCAATTTTTCTTTAATCAAATCTGAATATGAAGATTTAATTTTTAGTATCTCTATCATGGAATACAGTTTTTCGTGCTTAAGTTCATTAGTTTTCTCTTCTTATTGAAAATTTGCTGATAATGAAAAAATTAATGGCTCACATATATTTATATCATCGCATATAATAATACAAATGGGTTAACTGAACAGTCAACAACAACGTGGTATAATAAAACTATCTTCGAAAGTCGACAGTGTTTCTGTAATTTTAATAAAATACAGAAAATTCACATAGTGCTAATATTTCCATATTTTGCAAGAAAATCTAGAATCGACTTTCTGGTTCTCTCATTGTTCTCCCAAGACTGTATATCTATACGATAGACATACCTGCTGAATCATTGATGAAACAGACAAGATATTGCGTGACTCAGATGCTGGGTCATCGATCTCGAATCTGTTAACACTTTGATTACCATGATATGTTAGATAGGATGTCCGATAATACATATTTTTATATTCTTCGGAGATTGATTTCAACCTTGAAAATTTCAAATGCAATTTGCATAAATGTATGTGCCATTTATCCTTACGGTCGTATTCAGTGAATTTGTCTTTCAACTAACGTAACTTTATTCATTTTACAACAATCTGCATTTTACAAATACTGTTATTCCCAGACATATCAAACTTTGTTTCAAATAGCACAGTGAAATTGACTTCTCCATTTTGATTAGATCAATTATTACGACATAAAATTCTCTATAACGAAAAAAACAACGTTGTTTGGAACGTACGTTTATACATTCATCTGCAAGATGTTAACACTTGAACTACCGACATTAAATCTGTTATATTTCAATATACTAAATAACCACTTTGGAAAACGAAGAATCAAGAGGTGATAGAGCTTGATCAATTCCGTAATTTATGTTTTATAAGATAGACGTTGAATATCTACTGTATGGCACCCCTATAAATTTCGAGGATGTATATAAAAAATTATTTACCAGTCATTTTTATTGCCTTGGTAGTTGTAGTGTTAATGTCTAACTCCATTTCGAAAGTGAATGTATTTGTTCCAATTATGTACGATACAATAAACGTGAGTTTAAAACAGGTAAATAAAGAACGCTTTTTAGCGATTATTAAAGTATGAAATACAAAATCTTCAAAAAATTCAATTATTTTCATATTATTTAATCAATTCTATCGCATATAGTATTTGCAATGTCCTAATGTACAAAATATTCCATTAAAGAGAGTTCAATTTATTACAGAAAATTAATGTGCTTAATTTTAAATAACATCGGTATGATACATTTAATTTTGAACTATGTCGGTATGCGTTATGTCCTCCATAAATTTCATACGTTCAAATTCAAATTACGCGCCAATGAAAGTCTCGTCACTTTGCACTTTAGAAGGGGAGGCAGATTACTGAATCCTCTTTCTGATACTTTGCATTCGAAGTATTCTGTCTCGAGTTTGACTTTCTCGAAAACTTTGCAAGTAAATTGCACAACATTTTCTGTCGTTGGTTATTCATTTTTTTTATGATAGAAATAACTATAGATACTGACAGATATTTATGTGATATTACAAAATCATTATGAATTTGAAAAGTCGATATTAATTCGTTAGAAAATGAAGTGAAAAGCTATGTCGAGTATAGATCGACATAGGACTGCAAAGGCTTATTATAATATAATTTCTTGCAAGTACGCACGAATCGTTTTTAGTAAATATATGCAGTAGAACGCGGATTATTAAATTGCGATTGATATTAATTCGTTATAATCCCTTGTTGTTTTAGAACCGTATGATATGTGTGTGTTTTTTCTCTTTTATCAATTTCTCCCATCGGGAATCGGATATACTTCCTACGAGCTCAAATACGAGCCTCATCGTAGTATGACAAACTAACAGTATGAATTTTTGCTTAAAATGTTATTGTTTTTATTGTAAATTACCTATCAAATCCTATTTACTTGGACCAAAAATTGTCATCATCGATTTGCGGGTGAAGGGGTGTTCAACGTGTTAATAGGTTAATACATACCTAATTGTGACGTCGATGTTTCCAATGTAGTTCCTTAAATCCGTAAAATGAAGAGACTTGCATCGACTAAAATTTGATTGACAGGGAACACGCGTTGTTTCTTAACCTTCGTCAGCGTCTGGGGTCTTCTTTGACCCAAATCGAGACAAGTTGTATACAGTGAATGCATATTATTCTGAATAAAATGATTATAAAACTTAAATATTTTTTTTTCTTTTATATATACAGAAAGTAGACTGTGTATGAGAAAAGACCTTACAGACTTTAGTGTAATTTTTTTAACACTAAAAGTACCGAGGTTATATCTCTTATATTTAGATATATTGAATAAGTACTTTAGAAAAAGAGGAATGAAGATGGTCAGTTAAGTAATTTACGTTTTATAAGATAGCAGTGGAATATTTAATGCGTGACTCCTCTATTAATTTAAAGAATTTTTCGAAAAAATTGCTAACCGGTCATTTTGGCCGGCTTGGGAGGTTTAGTGTTAAAGAAACGGATGAGGGCTAACAGATCCTCGTAACGTGTCAAAGGGGTTTGCTTAACACTAGATTTACGGGCGTGAAATTTATTAAATTGCAATATATTAAATAAGGACTTTGAAAAAAGAGGGATCAAGCGGCAAAGATGGTAATTCGTTAAGTTATTATTGTATTATAAAATACACGTAAAATATCTGCTGTACAGCGTCTCTGTAAATTTAAAAAATATTTATAAGACAGGTAGGAACCCGTCAATTTGACGGCTTCCGTAAATCTAGTGTTAAAGCCAAAGGCTTAGACGGTGAATCCAAGTGTTGAAGTATTTTCTGAAAATGTTTTTATTTTTAGTTGAAAAATGTTTAGGATCGCGGGAAAACTTCTTTCGGACAATTCAGTGATTTTATTAATTAACACTAGAACTACCAAGCCAGTCAATATGACTGGTATCGAAATTTTCCAAAAAAATCTCCAAGCTTATAGAAGAGTCATACAGTAGATATTTTACGCCCATCTCATAAAACATAAATAACCGAATCGATCATCTTTTCCACCACTTGATTCCTCTTTTTTCAAAGTACTTATTTAATATACTGCAATACAATGGATTTACCGCCGGTAGTTCTAGTGTTAATAATGTATATAACATAATAGTTTTATCAAGGCAGTCAAATGACTTATTTGGAATTCTTCCGAATAATTACAGTTAATGACGGTAGGATTCCTTTAATTTTCAATTTTTATTTGATAAAATATGAACTACTTTACCGTTCAATCCCCCCCCCCCCTTCCTTTTTTCTTTTCTTTGAAAATATTTATCTGATGAATACTTATATGGGGTTAATCTTCGATAATTCTACCATTCGCCGATAATAAACATTATTAAGTTGTATTATCAATACAAATGATTTTAAAAATTACCCAAACTTCAACAACAAGAGATAATAATGTTTTCTGATGAGATCATTGGTTTCATAATTTTCATTTCCAATTTTATCGATTACGTTGAATAGAACATGGATAAAAATGATATCCGATAAGAAAGTCTAAATCTCACTTATTCAAATTTCTGCTGCAGCTGCAAAAGTTTTTGAGGCACAAGTTTAATGACGAAACTTTGGAGAGGGATTGAGCTCATTAAACTTGCATATCAGCTTTATGCATGCGCATGTCCTTTACTTCGATCCGCTTAATAAATATCAATTATCATTAGAAATTACAAATACTGGCTCCTTCCCTAAGTTGTATTATTAGTAAATTTTTGTTATCGTTGACTTTAAGTAATTTTTTGAAAATATATGAAACTATCGGGATTTTGTTGTCGACCTTTGAGAAACTTGGTGATTCGAAACCTACCTAAAATGGTTGCTCTTATTGCTAGATGAAATGGCCATAGCAACTGAAGTCGAAAAAATACAGAGCCAACTAACTATGAGAAATTGACCTGTAGACAAAGATCAAAGAAGAATATTTCCATAAAGTGAAGAAGTAAAATTTTTGTCACAGAATTATACATGAACATTTCGCGCGTGGAAAACATAACACAATATTTGTCATTACATGTGACATGTCAGTTGAAGACTGTGTAATAAGAGTATTAGAATAGATAAGATTAGTAAATGAAAAAAAGGAATGTAAATATGCAGGTCAGATAAACAATTTCGACCATCTCTGTGCGGCGAGGAAGCATGCGCTGCTACGCATTTCATGCGTACAATACTTATTTCTAACTCTATAACAAAGCCATTTCTGCTAAGCTTTACACATCACGTTTTCCTTATTTTTTTGGTAAATTAAACCCCCATAGTTTAATGGTAAAACCCTGAAACACTCTGTACAGAAGTATGATAATACCAGAGTAAATAATTTTATTGCGGTTCGAGTTATTCTTCGAATTTTGTATTAGCTGCGTTTAATTAATTTTAGAAAATTCTTTATCGTTATTATTCAGTTATGTCCAATGACAAGATTGACTATAGATTATTGTTGTTGTGTTTTAAGAAGCACCCAGCAACTATAAACACCGAGGGACATACAAGTGACAATGCAAAATTACTGCCAAATTTTTTATAGAACTTGCGGTTCTGATTGAAATTTATGAATATTTTCATATTCCTTTTATTAAATATTTTAAAGAGGTTTAAAGAAAAATAAACAGTATAGATGGATAACAGATAAACATAGGAGAGTATATTACAAACAGCTGTTTAATCAATTATATCTTAAAAAACATTTGATATAAATTTTACTGTTTGCTTCTCTCTCTCTCTCGCACAAATTGAAAATTAAAATTAGGTCGATAGATAACAAATTACAAAAGTGAATGCTGTACATAATAATTCTCAATTGGTACTGTCAAAATTCCATTCCACTGGAGAACTTATTCGTGTGGCTGGGCACATACATATAGCAACTCATAACTTAAAACTGAAATATATCGGAATAAGAAAAACATATTTCTGTTAACGCTTATCACTGCTATTATCATGACTCACCATGTGACACATCGGCTACTAGACACAATTTCAATATCGGGTGACCGACGATCCACCTTTTGGATCATACGAGTAAAATAGTATCTTACAATTAGTCGGTGCTTAGAAGAATGTAGGTAACGATATTTCTTTAAAGGATGTGAAAATTAATACAAACTTATGTAACAGATGTAATAATTTTTCATCCGTCGAAAACTGAGACGAAATAAGAAGCGTATTTAACTCTTTAACGCGCCATTTAAAAATTAGATAGCTCTTGCTTTTTTGCCCATTTTAAACACAAAATAACATTAACAAATCTTATAAAGAAAGTATTCGTATTTGAAACCAAACTTCAAGATTGTACGTATCAGCTAAGAACCGCAGTACAGTGGTCCAGAACTTCGATTTAGCTGTCCAGGCACCTTGCACAGTTTTCGATCTCTTTGAGATCGTCGCCAAAGGCGCAGAACATATCCAATTTAGCTAAAAATTAGTATTCTGGTGTTTTTTGGTTCGTTGATCACAAATCTGAACACAAAATTTTAGAAAGCAAAATGCCACGCGGCAAGATTTCAGTTTCTTGTACCCGACTTAACTCAGTTGAGTGCATTAAGGAGTAAAGTATACAAATATATGCCCACATACAGACGTATAGTAAAATTTAAAAAAATCTATGTAAGTATCACAAACATTTATTTCGACATTCCTTGAAGCAGTCTTCCAAACCTCGATAAGAGTCACTCACTTGACAAATTTATTAACTCCATTAAACCTAAAGTGGAAAAACCTAATGAAATAGTATACATTCTTTTTCAGAATTCCCTTCAAACTATAAATACAAATAAATATTGTAGAATGTGCAATCGCATGTAGCTTTCCTTTAAGGAAGTATAAAATGAATAAGGTGAAAATAGCCTTGGAATTAATTAGATTAACTTCTAAAGTCAGTTATTTATTATTCGATGGCTAAACGAACTTCATCATTTAATGGTGCTAATCGTTATTATTACGGAAATTTATTCCAAGTTAGCATTCGATCAAGTGCTGTGAGACTTAAATCTTAAAAATTCAAAAAGTGGAGTTAATCGATTTTACCTGTGAACGGCACATGTACTACCTTTATAGCCAATGTAGCAATAATCAACATTACTCCATATAATTTTAGAAAAACATTGTACTTGCAAGGTTAATCATATAATCCCATCTTCATTTTTTACAAATTTCACTGTAAATTTCACGTTTCAATGTACATGTATGCATTATTTTCGTTTATCACTCCTACATGTCTGCTATACGTGCTTTCTGAATCACCGACTCACTTCTCTAATTTTAGAGAAAACCTAACCCCTTTAGGGATTACACTAATTTAATATTTACCACAGAAAATTTACAATTGTCCATGAACTACGCATTGAGACACCAGTCTTGAATGTGTTAATCATCCTCGTTTTATAATTCTTCTCTTACGTTTCATTCGATTCGGTACACTGACCTCCTTCTTTCGCGACTGACCGCGCCGAATCTGGGTGTGAAAGGCCGACAGGAAAAGCATCGTCGATGGATTAAACGTCACGGGATGTTGTCCGATCGTTTTCTCTTCGATCGACCTCTTCTTGCCCCGTCCGAGACAATATTACCAGTCTCGACAGATTTATCGTCCTTTCTGGACGTTCGATCGCTTCCGACAGTTTTCCTCTGCGTTTTTTCATCTCGAAGCCTTTATTGGTGAAGGGAATGGTTCTTTTTTGTTCGTCTTGTCCCTATGAACTGGAACATTTTTTCGCGCGGAAAAATAATTAGTATTAAATTATTTCACGTAGAAATTAATGTATGATTCTGTATTTACTACATGTCTGTTTCAAGCCCGGCAAACTATTTAGGGGAATGTTGCTCCAGTCGCACCTATGCCGTTTTTCAATTGTTTTTGTCAGCACAACGCTTCTAACGGTAGTGTGAGGTACACTAGCATCAGCAATGTTGATTTCTACACTTTTTTTTGTGTATCATCAATACGCTGCAACCAATCCTCGAAAGAAAGTAAATTTATGGTTGTGTTCTTATAGTTTTTTGTGAATACTTACTAGGTTGTGCGGCAATATATTTTTAAAAAATTGGTGTTATTTCTTAGGCGATCAGTCTATACTTTTTCAACAGTTGCTTCTATGTAACGATGAAGCGCTAATTAAATTCATTCTTTTATTATGAATGTCTGAAATTGTTAATCGGCCACTGTGCTTCGGCTGTTACACTTCTGTCCCAAATTTCGTCCGGATAAATGATTAGACCAGGACTTAAATACATATACAACAACTAACAATTTATTAAGAATTTCTTCCAACGGAAAAAATACTCCATAACGAAAGTCTTCCATCTTGTAGGTCCGAAGAATCCTCCGTTGAGAGATCTAGATTTAATTCTCCTATCAGCAAGTATGTTAACACGTTGAATGGCATGGGGGTCACCGGTGACCGGCACTGTTGAATTCGATGAAATTTCTTATGATTTTTAAATCACGATATTCATCGGATATGCTAATATATTCAATATTAAAATATTGCTGTTGGAAAAGTGAAATATTACTGAGTACATAACTATTCCCACTTTTAATATTTCTATTCTATGAAGATGTGATTTTAATAGAAACTGTTTCGGTTCGATGGAAATGATGAAACTAGCGAAATGTGGGTGGCATTCAACGTGTTAACATTCGAACAAAGTCCGAATATATTTGTAGAACTCGCAACACGCAAAAGTAAACAGAATCATAAATTACCCGACCAACGAAGAATACAGATCTTTCCAAAACAATCAACATTCCAACGTAATTTCCGTATCACCGTTGAACTTCTAAGAATGAAAGTACCACAGTGACCGTGGTAAGAGAGGCGCAGAGATTCGGGATATTTTCGCTAAAACCCGATAACCCTGTGGCGCCTATGCAGAAACAAGAAGGAAGAGGCCGATTTGCGAAACGACGGATTCGCACGGGAGACGCGAGAGAAATTGCAAATGGAATTTCTAATGGATGACGGTGATTGTATATCGGTAAATAGAGACGCCGGCATTATCAACCTTTTGATTTAATGCACATGCAACCGTCGGATGCATTCGTGGCGCCGTATCGGCCGCGACGATTAATGGAAACTGATTATTCCTCTTGATAGTACCGCTACCAGATCTCGTACTGGCGTTTTTGAGACCTTTAGAGACCCATTGGAGAACGTATCAAGATATACCGTGAACGATCGAGGAATTCCTCGCATACGGAAACGGGCAGAATATTAATCGAACGATTAACGATTACAAATAAAGGTCTCATTCGTTAAATATTTGACTTCTCGTTCTGTGTAGTCGATGTCATGATATCGCGAGGTTGTAAAGTCGGTTAGGCATTAAAGTACACGTGTTTTAGTTAGCGCGGGAAAGGAATTGATGAAAATCTTTTGGTTGGAATGACCTTTTAACGCTGGATATACCGTGAATTGGTACACAGGGTGGAACGCCACATTTTGCCATTCAGATTTACGTCATTGTTATTGCGCATATCAAAAAATGATGTACATGATGTTGAATGGTTTTGAGTGCGGCACATTCTAATGGTACTAGCTTTTTTGCAGGCGGACGTGTAAAGGACATATGAAGGTCATTAATGTTTTTTTAAATGGAATCATATATTTTTTATTGCATGAGCTGATGCTCCTTCATATTCTTTGCAAAAAAGTATTAACCTATTTGTGTAAAAAAACCATTAGTTTAGGAGATATTTTAATTCATATTTTATTATTATGCATATTTACAGAAAAGGTTCAATGTGGCGACCATTTGTAACAGAACACTTTCTGAATCGAGAAGTTAATGACTCACTAACATTGCGTTGTGTATCTGATGTTATTTTGTTACACTCATTGGTGATACGATCCCTTATATTGGCCATTGTAGTCGGAGGCTCAGCGTACACTTTATTTTTTAAGTAGCCCCACAAGAAAAAGTCGAGGGGCGTTAGATCTGGTGATCTTGCCGGAAAATGAACGGGGCCACCTCGGCCCCATTGTTATTGAATTCATTCATCCCTTTATATTGAATTCATAATATTGACCAGAAAGTCGCGATTTCCTAACAAATTAGAATTAAAATATCTCCTAAACTAATGATTTTTTTACACAAATAGGTTAATACTTTTTTGTAAAAAATATGAAGGAGCATCAGCTGATGCAATGAAAAATATATAATTCCATTTAAAAAAACATTAATGACCTTCATATGTCCTTTACACGTCCGCCTACAAAAAACCTAGTACCATTAGAATGTGCCGCTCTCAAAACCATTCAACATCATGTACATCATTTTTTGATATGCGCAATAACAATGACGTAAATCTGAATGCCAAAATGTGGCGCTCCACCCTGTATACCTATTGTATTTCTGCCAAACGATCATTTTGACTGTAATTCAGCTGAGATAAATACAATTTAGGCAATTACTGCAATCGTTAAAAAGAAAAAGAGCTTTGAACAATAAGCAATAATGTTTTTCACTTTAATATTTCGAAATACATGATATGAAAAGTGAAAGTCCTCAGTCAACTGACCTAAGATCAAATCTCTCGTCATCTCTGGGACATTTTTTCTAAATTATCATTTAATGTATCATAGCCTCTGTCGTTCCGATTCCACGTAAAGGGGTAGGTTTTAGGGCAAAATGACCATAGCGATCATAGTCGAAAAAATGAAAGACCATCGAATCTGCTATTAATAAGAGGAATGTCAATTTTGGCTCTCCAATTGAAAATTTCAATTTTTAATTTCGCAATTAGCGCATGCCTACAATAAAATGTTATAAACTAATGGATTAAACTTCATTCTATTAAAATTTACAAAAATTAGAAATTATCAAAAAATGGACTTAACCGCATTGGCTTCTGAGCGACTCATTTACTGGAATTATAGAAATAATTCATCAGAAGTTCAATGCTTTGCTGATGTTCTCAAAATATGAATATTTCATAGTTTCTTTCATTGTCAAATAACGGTGCAAATCTATCTGATTCCACTTCAGTTAAATGACCATAATTATCTTTAAGAATAAAAGACTTAAAAACAAAACGCAAAAGTGATATGTACGAAGAGTGTGAAGTAAGTTTAATGATTGCCGGAAAACTTATTTGCTTATAGAAAGACGGTGTGAAATATACGCGACGAAAGCCGTTAATTACTTATTCGCAGATAATAGCATTACACGGACGTGTGTCAGGATTATATTGTGCATATAAATCGAAGTAAAGAGTTAAGTATTCCATACAAATACAACAAAAATGTGATTGACCCGTATCCACACTATTTGCTATTTAAACACAAATACTCTTTATTATTCTTCCATAACAATACACAGCTTTCTCTCTACTGGTCGCCATTACATAATTACAGTAAATTACAAACTCACTGAAGAATGGATTAACGCCATTGCGAATATATAAAACAGAAAGTGGAACATGTAAATTCCTCGGCAAGCGATGTTTCCGAAAATTCGATCCTCTTTCATGCAAATTCGTGTCGCACACGGAAGGTCAGCGGTAATCGTCGACTCGCAACGAACAACTAACTGCGAGCGCATTTAATTTCCTATCGGATAACTTAATTTTTGCAACTCGCTTCGCGCTACTTCATTCGACCCTCGGGTGCACTCAGCCATCAAAGAGAGAATGGTTCGGTAACTTTCAATTCCTCGGACCATAGATGAGGAAAAAACTTGCAACGAGCGTGGCGAAATGCCGAAATTAAAGGCGTGGTACAATAGAAAATTACAAGCAGTAGTTTAGAATATTAATGTTACTCTGCCCCCTGTACTGATTGCGAGACAAAAAATGATATACTAGGTGAAAATCGACGGGAAACTAGGTCGGGAAAGGGCGTTCTCTTAACATTAACCGTACCGATACCATATGTACACCTATTCTCATTTTAGCTGATTATTTCACGTATTAGAAGATAACGATAATATTTTCGCGAAAAAAGCAGAAGATTGTCAATTTAATAAAAATAACAATTTAGAAATCAGTCTTTAATTTAATAATAGAAAAAGTTGTATATTTTCAATACACTGAACCGGTCATTTGATCGCGTATGGTACGGTTAGTGTTAATAAATCAACGCAAAGTTTCTGTCAGTCTTTGTATATCGTTAATTAATAAAATATACTGTGGAATGTTTTTTTTAGATTTCCTTTGAGTTTTTTAGAGACACTGAAAGACTTTTATATTAATTGTTCACGGCCATATACATATACTATTGCATGGAGTATAAATTCATAATTCTTTTTATGTTTACACGTCAAAAATTGTATGAATTTAGTAGATTGGTTGTGGAGCCTATAATGAGTATGGAGTTAAAGGATCGGACTCTTAGTGAGTGGATCCGGGTTAAAAATTCCCTTAACATTTGGGAAATTTTTCCTCCGGTTTTATTTAATATCTCATAGCCTCGATGATTCTGTAATCACCAAAAAATAGTAGATTCTAGTCAAAATGGGCATACTCGAAATAATAATGAAGTTATAGATTTAGATATTCAACAGATTTTAAACTTCGAGAGAATCTTCAGCCGATTTACTGTAATCCTGCGAGTCAAAAACTTCTATAAGTATTGATTATTTTGCATTTTTTATTATCCCAAAGCCAGATAATACTTGCAAGATCAAAATGGAAAAAAATCAGCTGAAGGTTCTGTCGAAATTCGATCGGATACCTAGATCTATAACTTAATTATTTTTCCCAATTTACATAAATTATTCGGCAAATATACTCTGAAAGACATATACATCAAATGGACAAAACAAAAGAATTGTGGTTCTGTGTAAATCAAGAATCTTTAAACGAGGTAAAATCTGAAGATGAGAAGTAAAGCTTTAATGATGCATACTGCTGAATACATTATGCAGTAATTCATACAGTGTAATATGATATTGATGTAGGCTACATATTTGCACCGTGTCTAATATTTGCATAATCGCGATAATTGCAGAAATATGCGTGCGGGAAATTCGAAGTAATATTGTAACGTTAATATCACGCGATTACGTTCGGTTAGTTCTGCGCCGTTAATATTATCGACAGAACAACGTGGAAATTTAAATGAGCTGAATTTTGACAGAATTGGAATTGATATTTTGACGGGAATTGCATTTCGCGTATTACGTGCTTAATGAACGACGATAATTCAAGCGGGCAGTGGCAATTTATATTCATAGAGAACTTGCAATCACTTATTTTGGCATTTGGCATTTTTTTGGCATAAAGAATATTTACTCTGACTCTTATGCATTTTCTGGCGTGAATATGAAATCCGTTTTTCTCCACCAGTCCCCATTTGTGAGATAATCAGTTTTCAAACGAATACAATTATTTATCTTTCAATATTTATGGTATTTTAATCGTAATAGTTATTTGAATTTTTTTGCACGAAATGATGCTGTCAACCCTCGGGAATGTAACGATGTATGAACTTCCTGAACAATCTGATCAACAATCTGATGAACAATCCTGAAGGGAAGAACGACGCCCAAAAGGTCCCAATTATTGTGGTTATTTTCCCCTTCATCTTGAAAACTGAACGTCCAGGGGAAAATCTAGTAACAAGAGGTGATGCAGCAGACATTTTTCTTGGGGAGGGGGCCGTAAAATGAAAGAAGCAACATCAATTTTTTTTTCGATTAAGCAATTAATGTAACTCCACAGGCCACGCGATCTTGCCAATTATCAACTGTGTTAAACAGTTGAATTTTAGTAATTTCTACAAAGTAGTTCCACCGTATTGTAATGTTCAGTAATGCAACACAAAATAAGTGAGGAATTGAACTTTTCAAATTTTTCACTCATACCACTTACGTAATCATCGAAATAAATGTTTCTAGCAATCAGAACGAAGAGAAATAACGGCTTTTATTTTATTGAAGTCGAAATTCAGCTAACAGTTTTAGTAGAACTAACGGGTTGAATTCCAATATCGAAAAATAATTCATTTAAAAGAGAACGTAACGAATCACTTTTTATATTTTGCGTCAATGTTGCGAAATTACGATGTAAAAAATATTGAAATTGTATTCTTCGAACATGAAGCATTTGATACGAGATTTTTATTGGTAATTCGTATAAAAATAAAATAAACGAAGACTAAGTATGAGGTGACGTGTATAAAGAGGTGCTTTCAGATGAATTTCATTTCATCTACAATATGTAACACCTTTCTGTGACGATACAGTAGTAAATTACAAAATATTTTTTATTATATATCTTTACGTACAAGTTTAAACATTTTTCGTATGACTTTAAACCCGCACGAGATATACGACCAGTTTCAATTAACACTAGAACTACCAAACCAGTCAAATTGACTGGTACACAATTTTTTCCAAAAATTCTCCAAGTTTATAGGAGAGACATAGAATAGATATTCTACGTCCGTCTTATAAAACATAAATTACCGATTCGATCATATTTTCCACCTCTTAATTCCCCTTTTTTCAAAACACTTATTTAATATTTTGAAATATGATAGATTTAACGCCGGTAGTTCTAGTGTTAAGGATTAAACAAATTACTAAAAATAGACTTTCAACTATAATAATATTTATTATGTTTTGCCCTTAATCTTTAAACTCTGCGGGCATACCCTAGAAAAATACTGATTTCGCCATCAATCTGCAAGGCTCGTGCGAAAACATCAATATATTCTTACAAGTTTGCGATATTAAAGTGAGCTGAATAATCTTGTTATGCATGAAGCACCTGGTAGAATTAATGTTACTAATTACAAATTACCAGGAATGTTAATTGCCATAAATATTAGAACAAGAGATTCTGCGGTCTAACATCCTCAGATACGAATGTGTTGAAAATTCTTAGCTGGATTTAAACGGTGTATATTTTTATAACAAAATTTTAAAATAAACATCAATAGAGCTTCACGAACACGTAACAATATGTGTCCTTTTGAAAATAACGGTCCTAGTTAAAGAATAATTGAGACGAAAAGCAATTTTAGCTTAACAAAAAATAGTCCATCAATTTTAATTTGCAAGAACGATTTTAATATCCCTCCGAGTTGCTGATTCGTACACCCATAAAAACACCGAGTGCTGAATATTAATACTCGCACTGAACGCCATCTAAAATATCAATTACATTGCACTTCATTCGTAACAGAGATCCACCACGGATACGGAGACTTTCTACTGTACTATTTGCGATTCGCCACTTGGAATATCATTTCAATTAAAACTTTTCCCCGACTTCCTTCAGCAGCGTCCAAGCGTGACGTACAATTAAGTTTAATTAAAACGGCGTATAAAAATACGAGCGCCGAATACAAATGACATCGAAACGACACGGTTAGTGCTATCGTCGTTACTTCTCTATGAATAATTCAGTGTTATCGTTGAATTGATAATCCAAAGTGTTCGACAGTTCGTAAGAATCGTGCGCCCTTTAAAAACGAGAAAAAAGAAAGAGGAGGAAAAGAAGAAGAAAAAAAGACGAACCGTCCTTGATGAATTCCAGGCTCGGGTGCATCGATCGGGCCTAGAAGCGTCGTTAATTAACTTCGTTTTTTTCGACGAGACAGTAGAGCGCTCTGAGCGTCGCTCTTCCGCGTTTAACGGCCATCAAAACGTCGGCAATTTAACGAGATAGGCAATGGAGTGGAGAGAAGAAGGGCCGCCGTCTTTAACCCAGAAAGAGGGAAGCCCGGATGGAGATCAAGTGCCAACACGGAAGAATCGCGCTCCCCTTTCTGGTTCTTCAGGCTTTTGCGATTAAAATGACTAAACTTGTCTCTCTTACTTCCTCTTCTCTCCCTCTCTCTCTCGCTCTCTATTTCTTTCTCTCGAGTGATAATTATTCGCCCGATACTCTCTGGAATTTCGTTTATTTTTTTTTACATTTCAAATCAAGACGCGCGAACTTTAACACTTTATCTACCAAAAGCTTATTAATAGCTTTTCGGTTAAGCTTCTTTGTCAGTTATTATAAATGACAGTAAAATAAAATTGTACTGCTCTCGAAAAGTGAAATTAGCACGGCATAATGAGCACTTCATCACCGTTTAATTTCAAAGTGATAGAGTTTTAAGAATAAATACGTACATAGACTGTACCGTAAATGAAGTGTTCACACTTAATCTACCGCTCACGCTTGTTAATATCATACAGGAGCGGTTCAAAATTTATTTTGAAAATAAATATTTTGAAAATAATATGATAATTAAAACGCTGCCTTAATCATTATACTTCTGTTTATCTCTCCTGTCATATTTTGATATAATTTCTTATCTATCCTTTATCTTCTTCGAAATTGTAATGGAACGATGAACGATAACAACCGTAATTCTAATACATCCATAAATAATATACAGGTTATCCTATTTAGGTGTGGCACTAATTATGAAAACATAAAAATTCTAATTTCAGTGATACACAGTGGCCAATATCCTACAGTGATTTATTTAAAACATTCATATTTCTTTTTATCGATGTGTTCGAGGTTATTAATTTATTTTTTCAAATGACCATATATTTGTCCCTGCTACATCAGTTAGCTCATGAAAGATACATTGAAATATATACTATATTTTGTATCCTCCAAATTAAAAAAGACATTTGAGAGAGTCGCGCTCAAATGAGACATCCTGTACACAATACAGAAAGCTACAGCTCCCTTTAAAAAGCGCACCTCAAGCCATTTGTATTCATCTATTGTTATTCTAAGCGTCTGGAATTCATTTCTGAGAAACGATGAAAGACACGAGATCAGAGATCGAGCAGTTTCGTTATGCACCTATGTAATTTGCCATTTATAAAAGAACAAAAAGCAACATTACCTACAGCATCTCGATAGAAGTGAGCGATAACGCAGGAGATACTATCCCATGTGAGAAAAGTGAAAGGAATAACAGAGATCTCTTAAACTTAATGACTTCATTGTTCGTCCTCTCGATCTTACGCCAATTCTTTGCCGTATAGACGCCTCCACTTTCCAACTTTTTTTTCTTTGTTATTATTCATAAATTTCTTCCCTATCTGTATCTTTACTACTCGTCAGAAGTGAAATTCATGGCGCAATGTAGTTTATCACTTATCACGATTATTCCGTAATAAATTAAGTGCTAAGCACGATTAAAATAGCCAGGTCTCCGATAGTCTCAGCTTAAAAGACGTTGAATCTTAATGCATGCCAAAATAATCGTGCTTTAACACTTCGGTTGGGCAAAATGATCTGACCTTCTCAAGTGCGGAGCACTTTAAAACCAAACATCGTGGATGGAATGCTTCACAGTGTACAGTCGACAGCATCGATTCGCAAGGTTTTCGTGTTTCGATTATTTCCCTCTAAATTGATACTATTTGTTAGTGATCTAACAAGGGAACATACCGAAGTGTATATCACCGAATTTGATGAAATTTTAGTATGATATCAATTTCGTGAAAATATTTGTCACGTATTTTTTTATCGGCAATCGTCCATGTCAAAGGGGTGAAAACCGACACGTAGAGAATGAAAATTAACGCCCTTTGATGGCGAATCCGATGGTGCAAACATTCTTTTAAAAAAATCTGTACGTTTAAATAATATGTTCAAAAATAAAAATTTTTTCATCATTTTTTCAGTTAAATGTCAATCCATTTTCTTGAATATTTATTTGTAAACTACATAGTCAAACACGAAATACGGATAAATTAGAAACTCGATATTTGTGTTACAAAAGAAAGTATTATATCTTCGATTGCATTTTTTAACATATTATTTAAACAAACGGAGTTTTTAAAAAAATGTTTACATCATCGGATTCGCCATCAAAGGCGTTAATTTTAACTTTGTAGAAAATTTCAGTATCTCTAATAGCTTCAGAGATATTCGATAAATCGATTTCGCAACCCCAAGTTTGAGGGCGGTTTTCACCCCTTTAACGTGGACAATTGCCGATAAAAAAATGCGTGTCGAATATTTTGACAAAAACTATATCATACTAAAATTTCATAAAAATCGCTGATTTACACTTCAGGATGTTCCCTTGTAAGTGCATTTCTCGGGGTAGTGCGGTCTGTTATTTGTGTGTGACTTTCTGTTGCTATTTTTTTTATACTTTTCGACTTTAACCGCTATAGTTATTTCGGCCAGGAACTATTGTTTTATTTTGTTCCAAATGGCTGAGGTTATAATATAATACACGTATCACGCAGACAAACATTTTTTCTCAGAAATGAGGATTGGAATTCGTACTCACTGATTGCAAGGCCGAGCCTTTACCTTTACCTCCTTGTCTGCCATAGTCCTTCAGACCTATTGTTTTAGCTGATTTCGGAACCATCAAAGCTGTGATTACATTGCACATAGAAAAAAGTTCTCAGAGCTAATTGGGATTTGATCTCGGGCTCACTAATTAAGAGTCCCAGCCTTTACCTCCTTATCCACCATAGCACACCGGACCTACTGTTTTAACTGACTTTCCAACCAGCCAAAGTATGTCATATTAGATGATAATTTTAAAAAAAGGTCTCAGAGGTGACAGAGATATAAAGTAAGGTTGATTGTCGGATAGTTTAACAATAAGACTTTATCTCTTTACCCATCATAGCACCCCGGACCTACTGCTTTAGCTGTTTTTCAAACCACCGAGATTATGTTATATTAGATCATAATTTTAAAAAAATGTTTCAGAAGTAAGAGGCAAAGATTTGAACAGTGGTCCATTGATTACAAGTCAGAGACTTTACCTGCTTACCTACCATAGCTTGTACCTTTTTGTTTTAGAAACGCTCGATATTCATTTGCGTACCGTTTTCCATTGGAGGTGAATGTGACTTAGCACGTTTTTCATTCTTGTATTGTAAGAAAGAACTTTGTAACTATATTCGATCTTTCGACTACGACCTAATTAACGTTCTTGAATCGTGATTTGCGTTACAGTTCCAGAAGGAGAAGTCAGAGAATTATTTAATATCTCTCTCATTTCTGTTTTCTGCTCCATTTGGATTCCAGGATATTTTGAAATTCATGGAAATCGAACGTTTTTCGAGATTTTCCGACATACATGCATTGTGATAATCGCGTTACCTCATCCTTTGGAGCTCAATAAATTAATCGAAACATTTCCATGCGGCTACTCTTAACCTTCATCAATCCTTTAGCTCCTTTTTTACCGCAATAAATATTTAATTTAACCTAAATCATGACAAGTTGTACACAGAGAATACATATTATCCTCGCTGATGTTATTACAAATAAAAAGATAGGGAAACGATAGGAAAATGTTTTTTAACCTTAGAAATACCAAGGTAGTCAAAATGATTGGTACCCCATTTTTTATAAATATTCTCCACATTTATAAGGGAGCCATAAAACATAAATTAATGAATTAATCATTTCTTTCACTTTCATGATTCCTCTTATTCTAAAGTACTTATTTAATATGTTTAAATATAATCGATTTAACGCCGGTAATGCTAGTGTTAACACTGGATTGCCGGATGTTGGGTATATACCTATTTTGCCTGAAACGAGCCAATTTGACTCAAACATGAAAGTTGAAGTTTTTAAAAAAAGAAAAAAATTATTTTAAAGAAACTTTATTCAAAACAATTTTTACATATACAGGGTGTTCCGTAACTGGTGGTACAACCGAGCACGGGATGATTCTACATGAAAAACTGAATCGAAAATATAGAATACAATTTTTTGATACAAGCCTTTGTCTTCGAGAAAAATGAGTTTGAAAATTTGTCTAGTGTGCGTACACTCGGCTTACTTGCGGCTCAACGGACTTTATTCTGAGGTACCTCAACCTTTGTTCACAAAGGCTTTCGAGGTTTGTATACATCGAATAAATCGAAGGTCGAGGTTACAATGTTAGAATTGCCTTTGAGGAATTCGTTTAATTCATAAATTGCTGGAAGTGCTGTCCACGTTGTTGTAGACATAATTGTGCTCTTCGTATTAAATTCCTTCGAACCTCTTGTAATGTACAATTATTATGTTGCTTAAATGTTCAAACGCTATCAGAATTTTGTGTTGTAATTGTTCGATGCTCGTTATGTCATCACGATACACAAATTATTTCACCTGACCGCACAAATAAAAATCTAACGGTGAATTTTCAAACTCATTTTTCTCGAAAACAAAGCCCTGTATCAAAAAAATGTATTCTATATTTTCGATCCAGTTTTTCATGTAGAATCATCCCCTGGTCGGTTGTACCACCAGTTACGGGACACCCTGTATATTCTGTTTTTAAAATACATTTTCCGCAGATTTTTTTATTATATTTAGCACAGGCGCCCTTACTTCTATTTCTTTTGCATGATACTTAAACCTGACAATTCTACCGTTTTTCAGTATTCTGTATATTAGACAGAGGCGTGAAAGTGGAATAATAATTTCACAATATTGATTGTGCAAGTTTGCAATAGATTTCCAACTAGTAAATTGACAAGTTTGAACATGAAAACTCTTGCATCAAATTGTTTACAAAAAATGTCTATGCGCAAGAAATAATTTACATGTGTGTAAAACGACCAACTCTAAAAATATTTAATGAGTGAATTTGACTCACATCCGACAAAATAGAAATAGCACATATAGATTTTTGGAACTAAGAATTGGGGAGGGGAAGGAATTAGTATTTCTAAACATTTCATAATTCTATTAAAAACCAACATATGTTTTAAAAAAAATTATTTAAGTTTTCATATGCAATATATATATATATATATATATATATAAACTGAAATAATTTTATACACACACACACAGCAAGAAAATCGTAAATGAGTCAATTTGACTCGCTCCGGCAATCTAGTGTTAATAGAAAATAGACTGCACATCAGAAAAGAACCGAGGGGCTTTACAGTGATTTCTTTTAAGTATCAGTTGAAGTTTATAATAAAAAAAAACGTAGAGACGATCGAGAGTCGATACTCTATAGGCGCGCTTTTAAGCGATAGATTCTCGGTTGGGCGCGCCGTTCTATTTATACGTCGTTGACTTTCGGTGCGTGTACTCGACGCACACGCTAAGTCGATGAGAGTCGAATAGAAATCGGCTGTGCGGTCAGCAGCCTCTTCTGTCTATTCGAGCGCAGTACCTCCTGCATTTTATTCATCTTCTCTTGCACTCAAAGTGCAATGCTGCCGATTACTGGTTCCATCGTGTACACGTGACGCGATTGGATTTTCGTACCTTTACGCAAGGTCAGTATTAATTTCTCAGGTAGGAATGTGCTGTTGGTATCGTTCGAAACCGTGGGACGTTTTATTGCCGGGCTTTTTTTTGTGTACGGCATTGAATCACAGACTTGTTAACCGCGTAATATGTGTGTGTCTTTGTGGATTATTAAGAAGTTAACACTAGAACTACCGGCGTTAAATCTATCATATTTCAAAATATTAAATAAGTACTTTGAAAAAGAAGGAATCAAGAGGTGGAAAAGATAATCGATTCGGTGATTTATGTTTTTTTAAGATGGTCGTAGGATATTTATTCTAAGACTCTTCTATAAACTTGGAGAATTTTTTGAAAAAATTGTATACCAGTCATTTTGACTGGTTTGGTAGTTCTAGTGTTAATGTAGTCTTAATGAGTTAGAAAGTGGTTGTATTGGAGCAGCGTTTCCCAAACTGTATTCTACGGAACAACTTTTTGTAAATTAAATCACTTTTATGTGTCATTTTCTGTGACATTGAAAACTGAAGAATGTTTCTTTTATAGGCATGATATTAAGTGTTCTGCGATGAGAAATGTTTGACGATAATAACACCGTATTAGAGGATACTTACTGTTAAGTTTATCAGATTTTTTTTGTTGAACGTCATTAGTAAAGTAATTTTTTTAATACTCTATGTAATTAATACGCTGGCTACCAACTATGGAATAGTTCGTTGGATGAGTTATAACCGAGGATGGTAACTACAGTAGATTCTGTCGCGTAACGCGATTTCCTATAACATCAATGCGTACAATGCGTAACCTATTAATGCATTATACGGAAGTCTATTGTACAGGGTGTTTCAAAATGATTTGTCGCGAAGCACCAGGAGTTGTTCTACACTTTTTGATCGGTGGATTGCAATGTCTCCATCAATGACCCAAGGTGTAAAACAACGCCTGGTACTTCGTGACAACTTGTACGTGTTATTTCAAAGTCGCCGGATTTGTCTTTTTTATCCGGTTGCAACTAAATTGGTAATTGATCTTAAGCGTAAATAAAAACAGTCGGTAGGTTCTATGATAAGTATGGAAGCACAGGCGTGGATTTACAATCAGTGGACCTGATTTCAAATCCTTCATCATCTCTGAGAAATTTTTCGTAAATTTTAATTTTATATATCACACCCTCGTGATTTGGGACCCACGTGAGAGATTACGGCCTTGGTGAAATGACCATGCCGACTAAAGCTAAAAAAAAGAGTGGCTATGGTGGGTATAGAGAGGCTTGGATTTGTAATCATTGGAGCCAAGTTCAAATTGCCCGTCATCTTTGACAAATTCTTTCTAAATTATCATTTAATGCATCATTGTCTCTGTGGTTCAACACGAATCTGTCTCTATCAACCGATAGTACTTGATTCCTTACCGTTTTAATTTCAGTTTCATAATTCATCAATAATTCTCCATCTGCACCTAAGTGCCCCTTGGTACCTCTATTTTTTTCTGATATTGAATGACGAGGATTAATAATTGTTGTTATTGAGTTATATGCGATCCGTATTTCTTCAGTTTCATCAGTTCCACCGAAAGGCAAATTTTTCTATTAAAGTCACACGTTTGTAAAGCACAAACCCTGGAAGTAAAAATAGTTTTATGTTCAGCAGCACTTTACATTTTTAACGTCAATTTGTATGCATTGGATATATTGGCAAATTCGTGAATATTATCATTTAAAGGTCTTAAGAAATTTCATTGAATTCAAAGCACCGGTCACCATGGACCACCATGGCATTCAAAGTGTTAACCAAAAATAGGACATTTCATGAAATTAACTTCTCTGAGTTGACCAAAAATCGAGAATACAATTCGAACCGCAAAAACTGAGCAGAACCGCTCGTTCACAAGAATGCATTGTAATAATATCTGACGTCCTCAAAGATAATACGAAACATGCATATATCTCTTATCGCGGAATAATTTCAAAATTTTTAAAAGCAGAAAAAGACGAAGTGTAATTCCAGGAGTTATCGGTAAATAATGATCGAGTACTTCTCTGATGTACGGTCAGCCAATAAAATGAAAACGTAACGCCGGGAATGGTAGGGCTGAAGTACTAGTAACGCATAAATTTTTGTCTCATTGCACGTTACTTACGGCAGGAACGCGGAGGCATGCTAGGAAGAAAGGCTACGCAATAGGCGGGAAGAAATTTCTTCCTACTTTAAGTAATTAATCGTAAGGCGTTACGTCGCCATACACGACGCGCACGAGATTTATGGGATAATTTATGGGGTTGCTCGGACACCGAGCTACGCTATACTAGATCCGCGTTTGCATGATGCGCCGTATTTCGAGCTCGGGTGAATCATCGCGAATTGCACCAAAATACCGACGCTGGTTTTATAGTATCGATAAGTGTAGAATTAATTTGCTGCAGAATTCTGGCGTTTTTAACATGACATTTGAGCCAATCATAGACCAAATTGATTAACTCGACTTTTTGGATTTTTTGGAGACCTGCAAGTCATTTAATCGCGGAGGCTGAATTAAACGTTAATTTGCGAAAGAACGGACCGTTTTTGACCCATAGTTCCGCTTAGACATTTTACCTACACAATAAGACGAATGCGATCAGCCAATAAAAAAAATCAGCTACCTTTTCCTGAACTTTGCGGCCGATTTTTTTTACAAATCTCCATCGATCCAAAGCTATAGAACAACCCGTGAAATCCGTGACCATTAATTTGTTTACACACATATACGACAAGTACCACTACCGATTGCGATTTCGAGAAATCCAAAAACCGCGTAATAGTGAAACAGCGTTAAGCGGGGCAGCGTAAAGCGGGGTCTGACTGTACTTGAAATTTTGGGCTTGTTCAGGCGAAACAGATGCATCGGTCTCATTGAATGTACATTTGTTGATTAAAATTTACCATTTTTTGTATAAACAATTGATTATCAAAAAATGTTTTAGTGAGAGCAGCCTATAGGTTAATTATAATTCATTTTAAAGAGTGTATGAGCAATCTAAAAAAATGTAAAGTGACCGTTACGCAAAAAATCTTAAAAAAGTTTGAAAACCACTGCTATAGAGGACTTGCCAAATCCTGACTGCGAGAGAAAATTTAATCGGGAAATTCTCTTTTTATTCGTAATTTCCTAAAAAGAGCATTTTTCTGCACAACAAAATTCGAAGTAAAAGAAGGCCAATACGAGATTGCATTTCAATATTGGCAGATACGTCGGTAACACGTAGTTCGTCAGAAATATGGGCCGCGGTTCTCTGGTATTTCTCAATATTCGAATACTTTTCGCTTTGCATCGAGTAGAATCGATTCGACCGCCTTCAGCGAAAATACATTATCAGTTTAATTTATTTGCCTTCCAGGCATTCGTTCATAAATTTTACTGTTGTCGGTATTTGACGTAATTAATCAATTGCAAGAATTGATATTAAGTGTCATTTAATGTCATAATTATTGTTCGATTGTTATATTTCAAGATTCTATTGTCATTATTGTTCAATTACAGTCGGTCACGCAAATATTCGGACACCACTATAGCTTTGACTATTATAGTCCGTACTTCAGGAATGTAAACAATGAGAGCAAAAAGAGGTTTCGCATATGTTAGTCTGCAATGTGTAGTTTACAAATACATAAGAAACATTTATTTACGATACGGGATTATTTAAATAATAAAAGGAAAACGAAAAGTACGCTCATTTTCATGTCACAGAAATATTCGGACACCTGTTATACTTCTCAAGTTTCCAGGTTCCAGTAACTCACTGAAACAATGTTTGTAAACATATCATTCATACTATGTACAGAATATGTTGTAGAACGAATATTTGTTATTCTGGTTCTAAATTTGTGCGAAATGGGTCAGAAAAGTAAGAACACGTCGTTTGATATGCGACAATTAGTAATTTTTCATCGTGTAAAGGAAAATCAATTCAAAAAATTGCTGATTTTCTAAATATTAATAAGAGCACGGTATGGGATATTGTTCTACGGTTCAAGAACGAAGATAGGATTGAATCTATCCCTCAAATCGGACGCAAACCGATTCTAAATATTCGCGATAGACGTTGTTAAATTTTGTATATATAATAACCCATTGTAAATGTCATTTCTCTTATTTCATCACTTTCTTTATTCCTGTCCGACAATCAGTGTGTGATATACTGATATGGAATCATACTGATCTCTAAGCGTGACCCACACGATAAGTCGACCATTGTAACTCCACGTGTTAAATTATAATTACAATACTTTTATTAGTTTCAACATCAACTTAGGTTTCACATCATGCCAGAAGTATTAATAGTGAAAGTCAGGCAACAGGGAAATTTTTACAAATTTCAAACTTTGGACAAATTTGATTTCCTGACGGAAAACCTGTCCCAGAGGTGAAAACATCTCTCCAAAGAAATCCTTTTATGTTATTGCGGATATTTACGAAAGTGTATACACAGAAATAAAAGTTAGATCAAAACTTGTATTGTTTCTTAATACAACTTTCAAACTTTAAAAATCAATTTCGGAAAAAAAATATTTCTTTGAAGAGAAGGGAGGAAACTAGGTCTTCTTACCCCTGAGGAGTATTTTCTGCAGAAAAAAATCGTTTTATTAGTGCCGGCACGTGTATTACATATTTACTAGGTTTCACAGTTTTTATATTTTATAAGTTGCACGACAATATGATCGGCATAAAAATATGCATGTTTATTGCAAAAATCTTACGTAACATCAACGTTGTGTAACGCCAGAGAGAATGTGCTGTCGCACAAATTTCGGAATACCCATAACTTGTAATTTTATAATATTTCTATTTGACTAAAATACTCCCTGTTGTCAGTAAATTTTATTATTTCTAAAGGGATTATAACTAAAACATATATACACGGTAAATGTCCAAACTGAAATTGCTATTCTTTCATTAAAATTCTCTGTTCTGCCAAACTCTTTTCTCGATAAATTATTATAGTATTTAAAGATATTTTCGACAAACGATTTATCTTTTAGTAGGTTATTCATGCAAAATTCCTCTATACTTCAGGAGCCAAATATTTTCAAAAATAATCCGATAAATCCAATAAATGAAATTCTGATATTTTTTAAGTTCCAAACCGTTTTTGCATTTCGTTTCTATAATACATAACACTCAGAATCCCTCATAATTATATTTGGATTATAATTCATGTTGACACAGAGCATTAACTTAATAATAAATTCCCGAACTAAATGATAATTGGTCAATGCAAATCAACTTACTATCCGGAGAATTATCAATCCCTGCCTGACGTGTACTAACAGTAAGATGAAATCGTTGGATTGAAGTTTAAACAGCATAAATTCGCAACTAAATGGAAAAAAGTCTGTTTATCATACTTAGATGAAATGAAAATGTACGTGATCTATATTCCGCGTCTCTCGAGCCGCTCAGTCTTCCTTTATCTTTAAAACTTTAACACCATTGTGTGTAATAAACTGATATGTGTGGTGCATTAATTATGGTAACTGCATTGTGATGCAAATAGAATAGAAGCTGTACTTCGCTGTAATAGAGTTAAAGAACTTTTCCTAAATTGTAGATTGTCTGCAATGGTACAAAGTGCGTAATTACGTTGCAAGTAGCGCGGTAAAGTTGGTTTTTGTTGGTATACTACAGTTATATGACGTAATATTAGGTAAAACGAATAGAAGTGCCATTTTTCTTTATAATGCGGAAAAATTTGCAAAGAAATATATGTAATATTTATTCCTTCTAATTGCGCGCAGTAGACCACGGTTGTGATAAACTGACCAGGTTTTAATAACTCATAATGAATCCACTCGAAATATTCCACCACACATCTAAAAACACGACATTTCTTTTCGTTTTACCTGATATTTATTAAACCCTTTCCCTGCGGTTTCTTTTAGACCTACATCTGTCACAGTTAAGCAGTACAATAATCAAATAAAGATTTCGAAATTAGTTCGAGGTATGTTATAAATTTTTATGTAAAACCGGCAGCATGAAAATGCCTCGATGATCATTGTTGCTTCGTATTTCGGCTTCGACAGCTATGGTTATTTTGTCTAAAAGCTAAAGTTTTATGTGGATTTCGATCTACCAAGGCTCAATGATGTTTCTTCGTATTGTACTTTTGAAATTTGATGGTATTTCGGTTTCACTTTCCTTGGTTGCACATCACTGTAGCTCGATATTGTTATTAGTTTTAATGGTTCGATAGAAACGTTAAATATATGTAACATATGACTTTTAACATGCTTTTATAAATACGAACTCTGTTTGACTATGTTATTTTAAATAACCTGTGTGGATCTTGTAGCTTACGTTTATTCCGTTATTTAATTGTAGCTTTACTATTTGCTTAATTTACAAATTAAAAGTGAAAAAAGTACTTTGCGTTTGAAAATTTTGATGGCAATGTACGTTTAGTTAGAAATAGTGAAATGCAATCGTTTTGTTTCACGAAATGCAATTATGTAAAATTGTAATTAAATTTGCAGCAGAACGGTAGATATCAAATTTCAGAATAATTTATATTCGAATCACACACTAAATGAATGTTCGGATAACGGTAAAACAATAAATTACGGTGTTAAGCGGAAAACTGGAAGTTACATTTGAGTCTCTCAGTAGCCAATGCGGTTAAGTCCATTTTTTGATATTTTCTGATTTTATAAATTTTAATAGAATGACATTTATTCTATTAAAATTTACAAACAAACAGAAAATATCAAAAAAATTAACTTAACCGCATTGTCTTGTCAGCGACTTATTCATCTCATATCACATCTATATTTAAATGCATTTCGATTCTTAAATGCGAGAATTAAACTGCTTAAATATGCAAAATCTGAAATTTATCAATACAAAATTTTACATAGGTAAAAACAAGTTATCTAAAGAATTATAACAACATTCGTTATCATGAATTATACTAAAAAATTATCAACCGTTACACTAATTTTGTGCCCATTCCAAAGTCCAACGCGTACAAAAAGATATTTAACACCAGAACTACCGGCGTTAGATCTATTATATATAAAGATATTAAATAAGTATTTCAGAAAAAGAGGAATCAAAATGTGGAAAAGATGATCAAATTAAGTTTTATAAGGTGAACGTAGAGTATCTACTCTGTGGCTCCACTACAAACTTGAAGAATTTTTATAAAAAATGAGGAATCAGTCACTTTGACTACCTTGGTAATTCTAGTGATAAGAATATAACTCCTACAACACAGGTTCAGCAACTAAAATATTTAAAAAAATCTGAAACTTTCCTCAAAGATAGTTGACGCGATGTTAAATTTTTCAGAATTTCAATTTTTTCTCTATATCGCGGTCACCGAATTTTTCCCACGAGTGAAATACATTCTTTATCCATGACTTGAAAAACCTCGTCACAAATGCAGCAAAAGCTACACAGTAAAAAGTTAAATAACCAAGTGAAATCAGTCTCGCGAACTATTCAAAGTAAACATTCTATTTACATCAGCGCCAAGCAACGATTACACGTGAGAATAATAAACCGACCAGCGAAACCCTCCGTCCAAAAAACGAAGCAGAGGTATAGAGCAAAAAAAAAAACTAATCTTATCGTATGATCCAGGTGTCGTCGCGTCTGGGTATGCGGAGGGATCCCTGCGCCGTATGCGGACTTCCGGTCTTCCTAGCGGAGAAGCTGATGATCGCTCGTACCCCGTATCATCGTACCTGTTTCCGTTGCGCTCGCTGCAACAACCAGTTGACGCCAGGCAACTATTACGAGACCGAGGAGGGTCAATATTGCTGCGAGACCTGCCCGGACGAGGAGACTTCTACGTTGCCACCATCAATGCACCAGAAGTACAACGAGGCGGTAATATTCGGCGGTAGCAGCGAGAAGAGCGGTGAGGAGGGTGCAATTACGAGCTCGAGTTATCAGAGATCCCTCAGCGACGAAGAGAAGACCGGGAGAAGAACCCTCGATACTTATACTCCTGGAAATAAACTACAAGATTCCTCGGTTCCAGACTTAATAGCTCAGACCTCTCAGCTGAGGCTGAACTTCATGGCGACCCATCTGCTGTCCGAGAGAAACGACGGAGACCAAGATGGCTCGCTAGTGGACGAGGAACTGAGTAGATCGGCGAAAGATCTTCGCGTGGGTCCCGAAAGAGAGAGTAAAAGGGTCGACGGGGCATTCTCAGACAGCGACGAAAACGACGAGCATGGAGAGGAAGAATACGAGGAGGAGGAAGATGACGAGGAGGAGGATGATGAGTCGAGTTCCTCTACCGGTTCCTCGATCGAGTCGCAGAGTCGAAGGAAGATCGAGGATGATGGTGGAGACCTTGCGAAAGACGATGTACATAGCACCTTAGACGATAATGTAGATACTAAGAGAAATAAGGGACAAAGACTAACTGCCATTTCGTTCCATGACGTAATTAAGGATAAATCTGTTAGCTTAATATGTAAAGAGGACGATACCAAAGAACCGTTAGGCCAAGCCGGCCACTGCGAAGACTCCGACAGGGGTCTCTCGCTGGTCCAAAAGAGGCTCAGGATGTTCGAGGCTCAAGATAAGAAGGATCAGGTCGAGAGAAAGGACAAGGTACGCGCCAAGAGCGTCGATGTGCCGGAAGGCAGGGTTCAGGCTAAAGAACGTTCCATGATTGCTGTTAAGGATCACGAAGACGTGCAAACTAATGTGGAGAGTTCGGCGGATAGTGAAAGAGATGGCAAGGTGGACGTTTTGAAAAGTAATACAGCAACGATCGGTAACGAGGACTCCTCGAAAGTTCGTCCAGCTAGTCCTGATAAAGGGGACTCGCCAAGAGTTAGTCAGATAATTAGCAGTGCGGAAAACACCTCGAAAACCAGTATTAAGAATCTTAAAGAAGAGGAGGATGAGAAAGATACCAACGGTGGTATCGTCAGTGCCGAGAAACTGAGTTCTCCCGGCATACAAACGTCCACTGCTACACTGTCAGTTGATAGGAATAATGAAAGTAACGTCGAACAAACGTCTGTGAATTCTGTAAAAGACACTAGCCTGACAACGATGGAAGGTATTGATTTGAGCGATAACGACGACTATCCCGAGGACTTGAATCCGTTTAAGGACGATATAGAAGATGAGGGTACCACAGACAAAGGTCCGGCAACGATGGATAGTTCAAAGAGTAGCAGAATATCGAAGAATCCTTTCGAGAGCGATGAAGAAGAGGATGAGGAAAAAGATATCGTACCTCCAAAACCGGCTGCAAGAAACAACGTCAGCAGTAACAGAGCCAAGCAGCCACTTATCATAGAGGTGCCGATAAAGCGGCGGTTAGCGGCCCCGCAAATCAATTTAAATCCCTTTTGGAGCGACGACGATGATCACGATAGCGATCTGGAGTGCAAGGAACAAACACCTGGGAACGTGCCTGTTCCTAAACCACGAACTATTAAGTATGTGTCGAATCGAGGTTTTGAGGATTTCGCGGCCATTGTTAAGTATGCAATGGTTTACGTTTTCCGGGTTCAAGCCGCGTTGTGAAATGTGAAAATTCACATTACCACGAAGTAGAAGTCAATTGATTTAATTGGATAGTATTTTAACTATGTTAAAATATTGCCTTTTTACGCTATCTTGCACTTAAGCTGTATCTTCTAAATATTCTTATTTCTATTGCCATAATCTTTGCACAAATTTCTTTGATTACTTATTTGATCATTGATAATACACTAAACGGAGCAAGATCATTGTTTGTACAAATTAACAGTTTCCTAATTAGTAATTTTAATTTAGAAGCTACTTTAAAGTTTTTGTAATTATGTTATTGCTTCATAAGTACTTGACTTCAATGTTAGAATGAAAATATAATTTACTTTATAATTCTTTATGGATGCGTTTGGCTTTAATATTTACAATGTAACTTTCTTTATTTGCAAGCTTAAAAGATTCGCTGCCTCGTCAATCACGTTGCACTCTGCTATTAAATTTTAATTAACCGAAGATATCAATTTTCTGAAGCCTACTGTTAGAGCTTTAAAAATTACAGTTTAGAGATAATGAGGTAACTAACAGTGTCATCATTAACTATAGAACGTCGCGATTTGCACGTCTTATAGTTATTAAATAACATGAAACTCTAAGTTAAGTACTTATAAGCAATTTAAGTAAAAATTGATTTTATTGCACAGATAACCGATCAAGTTTAAATTCTAATGAAGAGATAACTTCTTATCCCGATAAATGAATTAAAGTGATATATATATTTTAATTCCCCATAATTCGATTTCGTTACGTCTCTCTTCATTAGATATTCACGCAGAATTCACAAGGCAATTAAGGCGTCAAAGATAATTAACATACACTGCTAATATAAGTGTATCTCTTAATTAAACTGACACTTCAAATCTCATTGTATGTAATGCTAAATCAAGTATCGTGCAAATTTGCAGGCACACCCCAGAATTAGGAATACCGCAGAGAAAATCGGGACTAAATCGCAGTGGTTTGTACGCTTCAAATAGTTCCATAACGAGCTCAGAATCGGCGACAACTCCTAGTGGAACGTACCGAAAGAAGAAACCTGCTCCACCTCCACCAACTGTCAAGGAACTGTTTTCTTCCGACCAACATACACCACTGAAAGCTCATAATAATTCTCCTGGATTCAATGTAAATGTTTTGAGAATTAAAACCTTGAGCATTAGCAATTTCTCATTCATACACAGATTTGTTGTACAATCTCAAAAATAGAAAATGGTAAGGCAGCAGCAGATGAAGAGGTTTCCACCACCTAACAGCTAGATTCTAGTCCATAAAGGAAAGAATGAATAGAAAGCTGTCGATTTTAATGAAATATCATTGAGTTTGTGAAGAAAATCAGAAACACTGATATTTATCAATCTCTATCCACTTTTTCCTTCAACAGTGAAATTTTTAAATAATAAAAATGTTTCTACTTGTTCATGAATGACAGAGAGGAGCATCTATTTGCATCTAAATCTCATTGTCGGATAGCCGCAAAACTGCATAACTTCGGAACTGAAACAATTAAGTAAAAATCTCGAGAAAAAGGAACATAGAAAATTTTAGTCCTGAAATTGTGTGGATCTTATTGCACAATTAAATGTTTACATTAAACCATTTTGTGAGTTCTGACAATTTAAGAACTTTATATATAGAATGTCGAACGCATTCTCCTTTAATAAACTTAAGGGCAGAGATGAAAGGTACCGTTATTCTCATGCTGGATTGCTGTGTAATTCCAAAAGGTTTCATTAAAATCACTGTGTTCCGGTTCGCAAGGTTTCTTTGTTAGTTACATGGTACGAATACCATACTGTCGTGCAATATAAGACGTATTATGCACGTAACTAACATTAGTAAAGGAAGCTTCCTCATTTGCTGATGCCTAGAGTGTCAGATTTAATTTTCCTTATTGTGTATTCCTTTTTGCTGAGCATGAAACAACTGACATAATCTATGGTCCCTTAAAGACCTGTTGTACATCTCTGTATTCAATCTTACCCAATTCTTTTTTTAAGGCAGAGCAATATCTTATTGTTAGTAGCATTATCTATATACACATTTTTTTTTAACTGCCCTTTTGAATATGAAGAATTGAATGAAAAATTGTACAAATTGCTTTTTTTCTTTTTGCATTTGATTCGTGAAATTCTGAAAAATCTCTAATATGAAAATAATATTGTTTTCAACGCGTTGAATGTCACCCGTATTGCGTTAGTTCTATCAATCCTACTGAAATGAAACTTTTCCTATTGAAATCAAACCTTCGTAAAGCAGAAACGTTAAAGATAAAAATGGTTATATATTCTACACTATTTTTTACTTTTGTGACGCTGATATTTAAATTTTGAATATATTAACAAATCCGTGAATAGTATTCATTCAAAGTTATAAGAAATTTCATTGAATTCAATAGCGCCAACCACGAGCGACATCCACGGCATTCAACGTGTTAATGTTGTACATATACATATACATTAACATAAACATAAACATAAACATAAACATAAACATAAACATAAACATAAACATAAACATATACATATACATATATATATATATATTAAGTACTTTTGCTGTTATTTATTTTACATTATTTATTATTGAATATAGGGTACGTCTCCCCGTACAACGCCTAGGGCACGTAAAACAAAACCAGCTCCACCTCCACCGTTGCCAACAAGCACTCCATATAACGTATCTATTGGTGCTCCTTTGAATTTAGAAGACTCTCCCATACCTGAATCTCATGAAATAAGTGAAAGCCATAACATATGGGAAGATCAGAAGACAAATAAAGACGAAGCGAACAGGAACAGGCAAAGTTTGTCGGGTATTTCATGCGGAGACAATGTCGAATACAAAGCATATCCGGATAAAAGTGTTCAAGGAAAATGGAAGAGGAAGAAAGGGCCAGCACCGCCACGTCCTATGCCCCACAGAAGAAAAGTATAGTTTTACTTAAACTCAAATTCACGTAGTTATAGATTATATGTAATTTTCTATGATGTTTGTATGGATAATAAATTGTACTGTATCGGCAAAACATTGAATCCCTTCATTCCGCATGGTCTATATAACGATGCATTATATGTTTCAGATAAAGGTGATGTCCTTGAAAGACGTGAAACTAGAATTAGATGAAATTGAATTACAGCAGCAAGGTTTAGAACGGCAAGGAGTACGATTAGAACAATTGATTAGAGATAAATGCGAGTCGGGATCCAGGATTAATGGTAATTATTATAAAAGTTGTATTCCATCCCAGAGCTCTAGTGGCCACTACTGTTTCATTATTTCTTTAATCGAAATTCTAGATACATGTCTCAGCATTGACGTTGAAGAATTAGTATTAGAATTATTTGCATTGGTAAACGAAAAGAACGAGCTATTTAGAAGACAAGCCGAGTTAATGTTACTTCGGAGACAGCAAAGATTAGAGGAAGAACATGCCGAAGTAGAATATCAGATTCGGTGCCTTATGTCTCAACCCGAAGCCACGAAAACGGATTTCGAAAAGCAGAGGGAAGAAGCATTAATACAGAGGTATGTTTAATAATTTATCAATCAGTCTAAGTTGTAAAGAATTTTCTAATAATGTCATGGCAAAATTATAATATTTATTCCTGCAGACGCAGGTTACAAACTACAAGCTAATTAATGAAAATTTTAGTATTACTTAAAATCTTATATTAACACGTTAAGCGCGGTGTCAGTCCGTGGGGACTAATAGTACATTTTCCGTTTTGGGTGACGTTGCCCACAAAAATGTTTCATCCTATTGCACCTTGGAACATAAACAAAGCATTCACAACAGCGATATTTAAAAAAAAGCTTGAAAGCTAAATAATTTTCTCTGCCATTTTACTGTCTTTCTCGACAGGCTGTTATACGCAGTCATTTGATCAGGAAGATCTTTATAACGAAACATCTCGCGAAGTGATCGTCGCTGTATGCTGTCTGAACGAAAACCAGTGCAAAATGGACTCCGCACTCAACGTGTTAAATAAAAATTTATTTAATAATTGAACAATTTAATACACAGAGGCGGATAAAATGGCAGGCACACCGGGCGCGGGCCCCGATTTTTAAAAGGCCCGGCAAGAAGGCCACTTTACTTTTTTTTCTAACGACCCCAAGTTGGATTTCATATGTGCTATTTTAATTATATACAAGTTTACAATCTGCGGCACATCCTGATAATATGTTTATTTCCCTGTCTCTCTCTTTTGTTTTAACCCGGATAGTGGTTACAACGTATATAGACGTCATACGGTAAACGTAACACAGTGGATATGATGTGCTGGCTTCGATTTCAAGTTAATCCTTCTAATCTTTCAAGCTCTGTAGCAAGTAACAGCGGTCATTAATGATGGTTTCGTGTGGAAATTATGTTAATTTTAAAATAGAATATGCTCTTGGGCATTTAAATCTCAATTCAGTACCGCGTGCGTTAAGGAAATGTTTTACTTAACTAGTTACGGGGCTCAATATTTGTTTCTGCGCCCGTGGCCTCATCCGATCTTAATCCACCTCTGGCATTAAGTAATTGACATGTAAAAAATTTGTTATTATGTGCTATGTTCTTTAAAAATAATGCGATATTAGACAATAAGTAACAAAATTGAATAAATTACCGGCAGACTCATCGAAATTGTTGAAAGACGAAACGAAATCGTCGAATGCCTGGAAATGGATCGCCGTAGGGAAGTGGAGGAAGATCGAAGTATACATAAACACATGGGTTTGTTTGCTGGTAAAGATGCATTTTGTATATCTTTATTCGTACTCATATATGAGCCGTTATATTTGAAAGTCCCTTATGCTGAGATATTTGAGAGTTCGTACAAAAGTTTCGATGCTATAACATGTAACAATTGAAACTTTTTGAACGGAATCATGAGGATATGTCATTCTATTTACTTTACCATTTGAAATGCGAAATGGAGATGTCTATATTTAGCTAAAAGTAACTTAAACACACTTTTCTAAAAAATGGGCTTGTAGCAATTTCAAAAATAACGGCTCATATGTTGCATATCTCGTTTAACAAAATGCATTAGTACATTTCAGAATTGATTAAAATTTAGATTATCATCACTTTCGCAGCTAGAAACAAAAATGAGATTTCCAGTAACGATAACGATGATACTCATTCTTCGAAAACGAAAAAAATGAAGACAAAGGAAAAGGGGAAGGAAAAGAAATCGAAAAAGACGCCTAAAAAGGATGCTGACAAGGATGTAGATGAAACTGAATTGAAGCTCAAACGCCATTCTAAGCGAAAATGGTTTTGAGCCACATTAATGTTAACTGTTAAGCAGAAAATGTAACAATTATATGTAAAAGTAGTATTTAATACTTTTTATAAATATTTTTAACACTGAATTTGTTATTTATAAATATAGAGATGTAAGATAAAATTTAAAAGAATGTCAATTCAATAGAAATAAAAATACTTTATGAATATTAATAAACATGATTCCCCTTATAGCCGTTGTCATGTCTTCCGAGAAATTTTTAATATCCGAATCGGTGAATCTGCCAAATGTATCTGAATCACTTCTTCCAACAAAACAAGCTCCTCAACAGAGAGATTATGAGCTCCTAAAAACATTCATTTATGATGCACATTATTAAAAAATCGTACAACTTTTATGCAAATGCAATAAATATATACCTAATTCAGTTAAAAATTGTCTGAATGTATCTACATTTCGAATTGTTGCAGCAACAACGGCATATCTCCCCACAAAACTTAAAAATGCCTTCAAACCACTTGCTAATGCATGGAATGAATCTATCTCGTATATAATATCAGCTGCAATTATCACGTCTGGTATGATCCATTGTTCTGTTATATATTGATCTATATCCTCCCATTTTAACTCCATTACTTCAACAATCGTGTCACTGTATTTGGTTTGCAATTTTAACCTGCCACTGACCAACTTTGAATGTGCCTGGACCTCTGGTTCAGAACGAATCAAATTAAGTTTTATGTTTTCACAGGCCATATTAAGAACTGCTTTATGGCAATCGGAGAAAATATATTGTTTCAGAGAACATGTACTAATAACAGTTAATCCAGTTAATCCAATGCCACAACCAAGTTCTAATATTACTTTTCCAGAAAGGTCTGCCTTATTTTCTGCGCACCATTTACTTAATCCTATAGCACCCTTTAAATTATTATAATTATTGTAACGAAGAAAAAAATCTGTCAGTATCATCGGTGACCAAATTAAATTACCTGCCAACTACACAGCCCTGTTGTACCATCTGATATAATGTTAATACTTTCCTGCACAGTAATCAAATTTAATGTACCACCGTCTATTGAAAAATGGCGATAATGAGTAGACTCTTCAGGACTCAAAGATATTAAATTACAGTACATAGCATATATATCATCATGAATCTCGTTGTCCTTCTCTTTAATCTAAGTTGAAATAAATTATGATTTCAGTAGACAAATTAGTTTGCAAGTTTATATGAACTAATGAAGCTGAACTGTAATGAAAACAATTAAGTTATACCTTATTCATGAACCACTTTAAAAATGCTTTCTGATAAGAATGCTTTATTGGATAGCATTTAACTAAATCGCTATTTATTGTACTATCCAAAATCTTTTTTTGGTTAGCCAAATCGAATAAATGGTCAGCATGGCTTTGAGAAATCTGAAATAATTTGAAAAGGAAAAGTGCATGTGATCTTCTTATAATAGTTAAAGAAGTTAATAAGAAATATTATATAGTAATCACATACTAATAAATCCAATTTATTTATCGGCATACAGTACAGAAATTTCTTTATTAAGCTGTCCGTACTAAGTACATGAGAAGCCATTTCACGATTAACGAAAATAACAAAACACTGAACAATTATTAATTACAAATTCTAATTCACTCAAATTAAAAGTAAATTTGCCTATATTCCTATGCCATTAGTAAAACGTTACATAGTTATTGATAGTTATAAAGTATTTATCAATTATCATCATTAGTTCCAATGGGCACTCAAGTAATTACCGTATTTACATCAAGCTACCGAACTAACGAAACTTGCACCTAAAGCACGTGCCATACTTGTTCTATTCGTACTATATAACTTTATTAATCTTTTTCCTCTGGACAACAATAAGCAGAACGGATTAAAGCGCTAAATTAACAGATTTGTATAACACTTTTCAATTTTAATCATATCGTAATCATTTAATTCAATCTTCTCTAAAATCTCAAACTTTCTTAATTTCTGTAAATTCGAAATGCATTCAGGGGTTTGATTTAATCATTAAAAAAGAAATAATTCATGACAATCATATTGTCGAATGTGAACAAAGTGAACTAGTTGCAAATTGGATACTTTATTCCCTAGATGCAGCTAGCGCTATGAGCGCTAGTAGCGTAAACTGAAAATGTAGGATAAGTTTGCTTTCTGCAATGTAACACGGAGAAGAGATCTGCACGGAATTTGATGGTTGACGTTTCATCCTTGATGTTGTGGCGTAGTTTTGCATTTTGCTTTTAACAAGTGTACAGAATCTGTGAATACCATTTCGGTATATTGTAAATAAGAAGAATACTGTACAATGCAACTTACAGACTGACATAAATGATATGAGGATAAAATAATAAACGAAAACCGGTGTCAGCCATCATGGATAACGTTTTAACTGTCCTTATTTCCTGAAAATTTGAAACAGGAATTCTTCAAGGTAGAAACAATTACTATTGTACTGCGAAATATGATGATCCTCCTGAAACTCTTCGTAATTGATTACTTCATTCAAGACAATAGTTTCAGAATAGTTACACAATGGCTTCTGCTACGGAACAGCAACAGCAAACCATCCTGGAATTTTACCAGGCAATGGCTGATTTCAAAAACATGTTTCCACAAATGGATGATGATGTGATCGAGGTATAAGTATTTCTAGAAGTATCTCCCAGAACTGTGATTAAATATACAAGAATTTACTGTTAATCTAATAATTTTACTCCTTAGGCTGTGTTGAGATCTAATCAAGGAGCCGTAGATACCACGATCGATCAGTTGCTTACTATGAGCACTGACAATGAAAATGAAAAAATTAGAAGTGAGATAGAACAGAGCGAAGAACTTCCAAATACTACTAAATCGCCAAAGTCAGAATCAACCACTACCAAATCGCCAAAGTCAGAATCAACCACTACTAAATCATTGAGAAGTTTACATAAATGGCAACCACCTTTGCTAGGACCATTACCAGATACATTTCTTAGACTTCCACAGCAATCATCGGACGAGAGCTTTGACTCATCATGTACTCAAGAAAATTCAATGCTCGAAGATGAAAGAATTGCTATGTTTTTACAAAATGAAGAATTTATGGCTGAATTACGATGGAATAAAGATTTTTTGTCAGCATTGGAGAGCGGTAAATAGCTTTTTAATCTTTGTACCTTAGAAAGTGTTAATTATATTTATTAAATTAACTTATATTTGTATTATTTCAGATTCAAAATTGCAAGGAACAGGGAACGAAAAATCTAGTAGCCAGGCTAGCCATGATGATGAAGATTTATTTAAGGAAAGACTGAGAAATATGGGAAAAAGTATGAGACTGAATTTGTCGTTTTTAATACATGGCAATAACTTACGAGTTTTAATTATTTCAATTTTGCATTTTTAGTGTCTCGACGTAAATTCGCGCAACTTACAAAAGTGTTTACACGCAGTAAGAAACGAGGAGGTAGACAGTTATTACCGCCGACGGTTTCCTGTGATGATTTGTTAGATCCAGAGGAATCATCCCGACCTCAGACTTAAAGACAGTTATATTACCTTTGCTGCGTTATAAAAGACAAAATTCCACATCTAATGCTTAAAGTTATTTAGATCATTTGAAAACGAGCAGAAAAAGCATATCTATACTAACATAATTGAGAGGATACTACAAGCAACTGTTCTGTCTATAAAAAGAGTATAAGATATAAATTAATTAGCGGTTTAGGTTTATATTTCAGACATTAATTAGTGTATTGAGAATTAGCTCCTTGTGTATAATTAAATTAGCAGGTGAACAAATCTGGAATCTCTAACGGAAGAACGTTCAACAGATATTCTCGGATATTACTTAAAAAGAAAAATTGAAAATGCGAGAAATTTCAAGTTTTAATAACTTAATTTTAGATAGGTATACATTCTACATAGTAATGGACCATTACTAATGGTACAATAATTATTAGTAACACTAATATGATATTAAGATCGTGATCTGTTAAAATTTGATAAAAAAATTGTTTATTAGTGAGTTCTATTTGAATTTTTACAAATGATTTGTTACTTATGAAATTGGTCATTGTAATAATGGTGATATTTTAAAATATTTAGTAATATTTTATATAAAACGTTTAAAATTATTTCTATTTATTTATAATTATGGTATATTATTTTTAGCTATTGCTAAATGTTGTTGAAATAGGGAGGTAAAAAATGTTTATAGATACAAATGAAATAATTAACAGAATGTATGTTCATACTTACAGGAATTGAAAGTAAAAATTACATTCGGCAGTTTTATCATTTCTCTTTTGCTTTTGTCATTGGGTGAAAAATTGTCTCGTAAAATGCGAAATATAGTAAAAGAAACGTATCATTAATATATTATTTGTATTTAAAACGATGAGACTTTTACGTATATAAATCTTTAAATTTAACATAATTTATATTCGAAGAAACGACTTTTTTCGTTCTACTTTTAGAAGTTATTCAATTGTTATGCGAATACATTTGTTATTAATGATATGCGCGGGACTTAGATATTTTGATGTAACTTTACGTGTAATGAATCCTAGTCAGTCTGTCTAGCCATTACCTATTTAATAATGAATATTGAACAATGCAATGATGTTGGTGTAGAAGATATTTATATAAATAAGAGTAGTGTAAGTATTTATAATTATGAAAGCATGTGTTAAGAAGGACATGTGAATAAAAATTACTGAATTTAACGATTGGTTGATGTGTTGATTAAAATAATAAAATGTATACTTTCAGAGACTTCGTGATTAAAATGATAAATTTAATATAAATCATTATTATGAAAATCATGATAATATTATTTTTTAATCAAAGTTTGAACTGTGTACCGTTTAAAATTTATATTTTTATTTTCCAGTTATTACAACGCATAAGATGGGCTAAAAAAGGATTATAAAAATAGAATACAATGTATAATATATGAACTATTTGAAAGATACTTTTATAAAGCATACATTAGTATTATACATTGGCTGTACAATATATGTTTTAAATTAGACCGGTAAAATATGTAACAAAATGAAACTTAACAACTGAAACTTAAACTTATGTTTTCAATGGAACAGAAACCTTTCGTGAAGTCCAACATCGCCGTTAAATAAATATTACGTGTCAGGTTGTTTAAAGAACACCCTTGCACCGGATAAGCTATAATAAAGCAATTGAAATTCAGCATTTCTCTCCCCCAAACGTTTTAACGTTAATGCCCTCGTTTGTTGCAATTTTTCATCGCCATGATCATCTTTATTTTCTGCTGCCTCTCTTTCAGCATTCGTATGTTGTTCTACTGTCTTAAACCAGTGCAGACCATCCAATTCCGAGCTCTGATCTAACAGTGCATTTATATATGCAACTCCCATTGAAAAACCATCATCAGTAAAAGCTGCACCCGTTTGATTTTTTTTAAACATTTTCTCTTTATTTGACACTGCATTATCTATAAAACTTAATGTTAACGGTGGTACAATAGCATAAAATTGTTGCAGATGATGGGATTTCGCATCTCGAAAAGCAGATGCAAATACATCGACGAGAAGTTTGAAATATTGTATGCCTTCCGTAAAATTTCGTACTAAATTTGCAATATCGTCTTCCAAACGCTTTGCGGCGGCTTGAGTAGTTGTACTGTAATTTAAATTCTTACATATCGATTCGAAAGGTATGGACGAATTGATATTGGGTAAAAATGAAACTGCATTAGAGCTAGCATATAGGCCTCCCGATCTAATTAATCGCACATATCCAAGGGCATTCCCAATCTGAGTTATTAATTGACGAAATTGGTCCAGATAACTCAAACCATCAGGCGTCATTCCTAATTTTCTGATTCCTTTCTGGAATTTCTCAGCTCTTTCATACGTGTATGGTACAGCTCCACTGTCTCTTTGAGATTTAATAAATCTAATGTCACGCATTAAGCGTGACTTTATATGCTCGTCAAAAAGAAATTGGGAGAATGTATGTAATTTTACACGAAGAAATTGATATACAAAATTAACAGTCGTGCTCATAATGCCGGTTCCATGCGTTCTGATGGAATTTGCAATATGCCGAATACCAATTGTATTCAAATGTTTATTATTGCTAGTATGTTCGACGAAAGTTTGTGTATTTAAATTATATAAGTATCTTGAAACAAAAACATGAATATTTCTCATGATTTCTAAAGCATCTAATCCTTGTTCTAAAGTTTGGGTTGGCAAATGGTTTTGCACAGTATCAAGATTCAGCTTGTAATGAGCCAGAGCATGCATCATTCGGTACGTTTTCCAATCGTGTAATGCGACCGTAGTAAGATTATAAAACATATCGTCAAGGTAATGTTCTATGAATCTCTTTGAATATATCATACTATTAGCTAAAGGTAATGGTAATGACCGGACTATTCTTCCACCATCTTTGGCGCCAACGTTAAATGGATTAGTAGAGTTCAGTTTCAAATGTGCATGGACATGAAGTCTTAAACTGGTTTCGATCTCATGGCAAGCAGGTTCCAATACATTTTTCGTTAACATCTCTTTTAACTGTGAAATTCGTTTTTCTTTTAAATCAGAACCTTCGTCTTCACTAATGATACTATTAAATGCAGCAAGTAAATGAACAACATGGCTTATGTTTAAATTACTATCTGTTACAGAAGAGAAATATGCAGGAAGTATATTCTGGTGATGCAGCAGCACAGAATAATCACAGATTTCAGCGACATTATCATGTAACTCAGCAATTGTATCATAATTATCTAATAAAAATCTTAATTTTATCACTTCTTCTTCTCTGAAGGTATCTGTTAACTGACTGGCGCAAGCTAAAGCGCATCTGATTAACAGTCTTCTGTCGGCACTTGCTGGTCCATTTAACAGTCTCATGCTGAGTCCTACTAATGATAATGCATCTAATCTTTCTCTACTATAACCTTTGTCCTTCTGAATCAAACTTTTACGTGCAGTTTCCAGCATGACTGAAATGTAGTAACTGAGATACTGTAGTATTTGACCTTGTGATTGCACTATAACTGGTCCCATTATGTGAAACATAGTCTGTAGAGACTTTTGTACTTCTATCAGCCTGCAGATTAACTGAACAGTATTGCGGTTCATTGGTTTTATAAGAGCCGCATGCAGATTCATTATAAAAGATATAGTTTCTTTGATCTGAGACAGTAGCATAAATAAGTCTATCAGTAAAGACTGCTTGTGTCCTATATCAGAAACCTGTAAGCTTGTTCTCAATAAAATACTTTGCATTTCAACGCACCATGTCATAGCTTTGTGAATCAAACTATTCACAATAACAGACAATTTTTGCGTTTTGGAGAGCAATAATTTTTCACCGACTTGTACGCTGACAGCATTCCCAGCTTCTTTAGGCATGAAATCATTCAAAAATTTGCTAGGTATCCATATCACATTTCCTATTAATGTTACAGCATAAAATTTTTTATTTATTTCAAGTACTCTCTTAATTAATTTTTTATCACAGGTACCAAATAATTTCATAGTCAAAACAATGCCGATATTCGCTCTAATCCAATTTTTATTCAGTGCTGCGCTATCGTTACCTTTATTTTCTATATCCAACATTATATTTTTCAAATAACTGACTATCTGCTCACTCATTACAGGGCCTTTATTTACATCCATTATTCGTTCAACTGTTCTCAAGAATATAGTCTTTCTCAACAATTGTTCTTGCAAGTCCTTCAGCAACTTGTCAAATGTGTGAAGTTTAGACTCCGCAACACCAAATTGCAATGGATTATGCATAATGGAACGCACATTTAACCTGTATTTCTTCCATTGCTCTAATATTGATGGTTGAGATTCTATAATCTCATCCAAAGTTAAAACGATTAGAAAAAGATCGATAAAATATTCTATTAAGGTAGGTAAATAAATTTTGTTAGAACCACCAGCTAGACTTGATAATTGTTGTGTTGTTAAATGAGCTACAGTCCAAGTTCTATTGACAAAAACGAACAGATCTTGAAGATCTGAGAGCAGTAATGTAATGTTACTCTGATTATTCTCGATGCCTCTTTCACCATGAACGAAAAGTTTTGTAAAGAAGACATTAGCCTCTTCTTTGAGAAGTCTGATCTCTTTACATGTACCGGCAACAGTGGCTAATAGCTTTGACAAAAATTTGTTCTCCATTTCCACCAGAGACAAAAGGCTGATATCTTCGACAGCTTTGTAAACGAGACGAACAGGTCCCTCCATAAAATATTCTAACGTCGATTCCTTTTTCCATGTTTTTCCTGCTAAGCTCTCAAAGAACTGCCCATATTTCCGTAGATGAATAGAGCCAGCAGTTTTGTATATGGTTTCGTCTTTTCTGGAGTTCCATGCTGGAGATTCTATCATTGTTGCGTGGAATACAATATCTCGTGTTTAATTAAATTATTTCGCAAAACCGGTTCTATCAAGAAATGGGATAACACTTGACAAAATATCTTTCATAAATTCGTATCATGTCCTTTCACACATCCATCAAGTTTCATTGTCTTTTCTTTTTTTATATTTCTTAACAGTGTTGACGTCTTTTACTATTACTTCAATATTATTGTAGCACTGACATTTCACCCATATTTACATAACTAAAACACAAGGGTGGGTCGGAGGTTTAAACCAGCGGATCCAAGCTTAGATGGGAAAAGCTTTGCCTAAGTTTCGAAAAATGTTTTGTGTTCGTGGTTGGTAGGAGGCAGTAGAGTTGTGGCGACCGAGAGAAGGGTCACTACTGCAAGGCTGTAGCGCCCTAGTACCTAGAGGAAAAGACAAAAAACACTAGAAAACATCGACCTAGCGCGGCAACACGCCGAAAACGATTATTGTATTTATCCGAGTCCGCTCCTTTGTTGGAGAAGAAAAGCTTTTACTGAAGTCTTATATCCGTAAATAAATAGTTCTCATATAGTCGTACGGCACACCGGCGGCTATAGAGTCACCAAATTTAGTATCTGCAAGAGAAAGTAGAAGGCGGTAGTGTCACCGAAATTACTGTCTTTTATATGCTTTTCAATGCTTCTGTTAAAAATTTAAATCTGATCAAGCGCAAAGGAAAAAGATAAAATGATTGGTTCCGCATAAAGGATGTAGAAATAAATGTAAATATATTGCGCTTCTAGCAGATTCTTTTTGCAATTAATACACGTGCAAAAGATTATAGTAATTACTCTTTCATATTATTTTTCTATCAGTTATTCAAAGTGACCATTATTCAGAAACGTATTTCACGAAATTGAGTTTTGATGATAGAAGAATAGTTCTCAGTTTTTAGCTATATTTCAACGGTTTCAACATAATGAATAACGCATAAAAATAATAGATCTTTTAACCCTTTCGCTACAGGTGTCTTTTCCGGCGCGTTGCTCCCATGCTATACCGGCCGCCACGCGCCGCGTCAAGTGTGCACGCTGCGTGAGAAAAATCATCAGCGGCAGCACTCATCGACACCCACGTGGTATGTGAAACGCTTTAGGATTTACACGATTCGATTTTACTAGCTAGTAATTTTCTTTTTCCCCTCACTTCACCACCATCGACGGACGTGACAATAAAGAGTCAGAATAAGTCAGAACAACCAGGTTAAACCAGGTGTCGACAAATTTAGTTCCTGTAGGAGGCGATAGAAAACGGTAGTATCTACAAAAAGCTTGAAATGTGTCGCGCTCAACTTCCATTTTTTTATTGAATACTGTCCTTTGTATCGGAAAAAAGAGGGAAATTGTGAGAACGGTCATAATAAGATTACAAATTATGGATTCATTGCACCGACTGCGCTTCCAACAAAGTATTAAAAAAATTAAAAACTGAAAGAATGAACAAAATATTAGTCGTACTCCGAGAGATTTCTAAGTACCGCAGAGTACGGTCACATGCGTGTCCTGACCTTCGTACCGGCATGCAGCGCGCTGCTGCGATTCATAGTTGAATATTTTGGAATACGTGAGTTCTGTTTCCTCTATTATGACTTAGAACGAGTTATTCTTGTCAATACGATTCGAACTAGTGTAGCTGTTTAATTGAGTCTAAAGATTCGCAAGTAGAGATCTCAGGAAGTCGCGCCATAATAGCTGTATAACGAAATATTTGTTACTTCATTAATTTAACAAGATTGAGTGAAGAAAGTTCTGAAATAACAAGAAAAAGCGGTCAATCACTGAAAAATTCATGAACTATCTAAATAATGCACAATGTAACTTACCTTTATACATTTACAACTTACTCTGTATATCACCTGTCGTATTAATACTTTTTATCATTTTCTTACATTTTATTCTGCAATTAATATTGGAGATTGCTTAAAATTCATCGAAAGTAATTGAAAACATATTATTTAATAATAAGGTAAAAGTATTGCACGAAAAATCAAATATTTATATGCATTGAAAAGTACATCGTCAATTATAAACTCACGTAACTTCACTCCTATAATTTCTATTCACCATAAAATTTATTAAAATTAAGCAGAAGGACGTTATGAAATAATAATGTCATTTGTAATAAATTATTATTGACGAAAATTTTTGTAATAACCGAAATTTGCAAAGTTATCCATGGAGAAAGGGATCTCAGTAAGGGGGGTGCACTGCGCATGCTCCGCGTTCCGCGAGCCGCCTCAGCCTGAGGCCCTCAGTGAGGCAGTATAGCTTCAGCCGGCGGACGGGTCACGCGCCTTGACAGGTGTGACAATTCGGTCTCCAGGTGCACGTTTCGACTTGCCTATCAGTACCTAATCACTTTTGACCTTGGATAACTACTATTATTGCAGGTGTGCTATAATATTAAACTACATAAACAAATTAAAAGTGATTTTAAACAATTTTGATAATTTAATACAATGTTTTGTGGATGTGTCAGTGACTTCAAGTGACAGTTACCTGCAAGTGTTTTTGAATTATTTCGCTAATTAAATACAATGTTTTGTGGATGTATCAGTGACCTCAAGTGACAGTTACCGGCAAGTGTTTTTAAATCATTTTGCTAATTAAATACAATGTTTTGTGGATGTATCAGTGACTTCAAGAGACAGTTACCTGGAAGTGTTTTTAAATTATTTCGCTAATTAAATACAATGTTTTGTGGATGTATCAGTGACTTCAAGTGACAGTTACCTGCAAGTGTTTTTAAATTATTTCGCTAATTAGATACAAAATTTTGTGAATGTATCAGTGACCTCAAGTGACAGTTACCGGCAAGTGTTTTTAAATTATTTCGCTAATTAAATATAATGTTTTGTGGATGTATCGGTGACCTCAAGTGACAGTTACCGGCAAGTGTTTTTAAATCATTTTGCTAATTAAATACAATGTTTTGTGGATGTATCAGTGACTTCAAGAGACAGTTACCTGGAAGTGTTTTTAAATTATTTCGCTAATTAAATACAATGTTTTGTGGATGTATCAGTGACTTCAAGTGACAGTTACCTGCAAGTGTTTTTAAATTATTTCGCTAATTAAATACAAAATATTGTGAATGTATCAGTGACCTCAAGTGACAGTTACCGGCAAGTGTTTTTAAATCATTTCGCTAATTAAATACAATGTTTTGTGGATGTATCAGTGACCTCAAGTGACAGTTACCGGCAAGTGTTTTTAAATCATTTCGACAATTAAATACAACGTTTTGTGGAAGTGTTAGTGACCTCAAGTGGCAGTTACCTGCAAGTGTTTTTAAATTATTTGGACAATTAAATACAACGTTTTGTGGATGTGTCAGTGACATCAAGTGACAGTTTTGTGCAAGTGTTTTTAAATTATTTCAACAATTAAATATAACGTTTTGTGGAAGTGTTAGTGACACAAAGTGATAGTTTTGTGCAAGTCATTTTGAATAATTTAAGCGATTAAATACAACGTGTTGTGATAGTGTCAGTGACATAAAGTGATTACTTCATGTAAATGTCAATAACTTAAAGTTACGGTTTCGCGCAAGTGTTTCTAAATAATTTAAACGATTAAACACAACGTGTTGTGAAATAACCATTAAAATATTGCACATTTATTTTCGATAGTTGGTTCCCGTAGATGTTGTATTATGTTATCAATTCATTTTCTCTTTCCTCGAAACTCCCAATTATCGTAGCTTAATATTTCCACCTCCATTTCCTCCGTAATGTCAGTTCTTAATTAATTTTCACAAAGATAGATTCATTTTTTCAAATCCGATTGTTATTTCTGTTTACAGTATCTCCGGCAGAAGGTTTTGGGATGTTGGGCCATTCTCAATCAGTTGGAACTCACGTTAAATGAGAAATGACTCACTTTCGCTACAATTTCCCCGTGTTTCGAGATTCTTGATATTTTTCAAATGATATAGTAGAAGCTGCCGTCTTTCTAGACCTCGATTGCACTATCGTAAAGTCTGTAATGCGAGTATAGAACAACATTCACGCTTAGAAGTTCACAGAATTATGAAATCTTCAATTAGAAATGGGACTTTGATCTGTGTAACTCGTTTGGGGAACTGTATAGTTGAAATTTTTTATTATTTTGTCATTCAATAGTAATTCGAACGACGACAGTCACAGTATACGATATAATTTTAATTCCAGTACCTTATAATTAAAGTATCTCGATTATATAAATGTAATGTTTCATTGACAAACGCTTGCATATTAAAATTTGCGACCGATTTATCGGTCTTAGAGTCAGTGCCGGGTTTTGTATCGCAAATATTTAAAACATACTCGAAACGAGTATTCGCGAAAGTAGAGTCAGTGTTTCTTCGTACCGTAAACCGTTTGTAATTACCGGCCGCGAATTTTGATCGCCGAAATCGCGGAAGTCGAGTCAGTGCCTGCTCCTGCGGAGAGGACCTCCATCGTGCAGTCTGTGGACGTAGGATGTAAGTTTCATTATTTGACTAATATTTTCATCAATCGACCCCTATTTCAATTGAAATTTAAAGTTCACTTTAACTGTTTGAGTCTCAGTATCAAAAAGGTCCACTATATTCTATCTCTATAAAGACAAATGTTTTATCTCTTTTATAATTTGTCCAATATATCCTGAGACTCAAACGGTTAAGAGAATTAAATTAGAGTTTAAATTTTACCCACCGTACATTCAAATAATTCTCCTTAGAGATTCTATAATGTTGTCTTCTCTTGTGTTAAAGGAAGGACAATCTCCAGGCCATGGATGCAGCCAGGCCATGGACTCCGATCTCAACGGGGAGGTAAACACTTTTCAACTATCTCTTTCTTCGGTTGGTGAGTGACAAAATTCAAAGTTCCTCCGGTCGTTCGATCATGCCGTAGGACGAATGGTCCGAAACGGCACCGAACGACTGGTTGTATTTTATGTGTGCTAGTGTGCTAGTTTGCGAACATAGTGACCGCGATTATGGTAATTAGTACCATTGTCACTAATTTGTAGTGTCAAAGTAATAATAACGAATGTATATTAAATTTTTCGAAGAATTACTTTGACGATGGTATTGATTGAGAAATTTCAATGTTCTCAGTAGAGTCACTTTTAGTCAATTATAATTAACTTTTAAATTCATTTGCATATAGAGTGTCAATGCTCTAAGTAGAGTCATTTTAATAGATTTTAATTCACTTTTCAATTCATTTACATTTATGGTGTCTTTTGAGTTAAAGTCATGTTATTTATTGAAATTTCTTACGCCGCTTTTATTATATTAATTAATCATTCTCGTTAGGATTTTCACGTTTTAACCCTAATTCTTTCCTTTTTCTTTCAGAAATATACAGTAAGTTCATGTTTTACGTTACTACTTTGTCAATATGTTCGCTTGTAGTAGTAGTAGTAATAGTTGCGTGGTAGTTAGTTGCTTCGCCGATTCGCAGCAAAGAGCTGCGAATTCGGCTTCGTCCGCGAAATTAGTGTTGCGAAAATAACAATACGAGTCTTTGCTTCTTTCATTATTTTATAAAGTAGCGTTGCGAAAATTTATACGCGATTTTGCTCTTTTCTTTATTTTACAGTGTAGCGTTGCGAAAATTTATACGCGATTTTGCTCTTTTCTTTATTTTACAGTGTAGTGTTGCGAAAATTTATACGCGATTTTGCTCTTTTCTTTATTTTTCAGAGTAGTATTACGAAAATTTATACGCGATTTTGCTCTTTTCTTTATTTTTCAGAGTAGTGTTGCGAAAATTTATACGCGATTTTGTTTTTCTCTATTTTGTAAAGTAGTGTTGCGAAACTAAATGCACGTTTTGTTCGATATTATATTCGCGATTTCAGCTCTGCGAAAAATCGCAAAACTTGCGTTTAATTTCGCAAAACTGCGATTAATCGCAGTTCTTAATCAGACGCAGATCCCGTCAATTTTATAAAATATTCGCGGTTATTAGAGTTGCAAAATTAAAACTGCAGCTCAGTAGAGGTTGCCCGCGATTTTGCTCTTTCCTTCATTTCACAGACTAGTCTTGCGAAAATATATACGCGATTTTGTTCTCTTCTTTATTTTTCAAAGTAGTGTTGCGGAAATTTATATGCGATTTGGCTCTTTTCTTTATTTTTCAGGATAGTGTTGCGAAAATTGATACGCGGTTTTGCTTTTCTTTATTTTACAGGGTAGTGTTGCGAAAATCTATACGCGATTTTGCTCTTCTCCTTATCTTAGAGAGTAGTGTTGCGAAAATGTATACGCGATTTACAATTCCCTTTCTTTTTTAAAGTAGTGTTGCGAAACTATGTTGATGGTTTGTTCGATTTTATATTCGCGATTTCAGCTCTGCGAAAAATCGCAAAACTGCGATTAATATCGCAGTACACTTCTGCGTCTATATCATGACGCCAGTACGGGACATCGTCCCGTCAATTTTATAAAACATTCGCGATTATTAGAGTTGCGAAATTAAAACTGCACCTCGAACAGGTTGCCCGCGACTTTGTTCGATCACTTCTCGCGAACTTAGCGTTGCGAAAATTCACAGCGCCTCGCGTAGGCGCTCGCGATTATTCCTCGTCGCGAAATTAGTGTTGCGAAAATTGTCAGCACCTCGGAAAGGTGCTCGCGATTCCGTTAACCGCGAATTTCCGTAGCGCCTCGGAAACAGGTGCTCGCGTTCTTTTCACGATTAAAATCAATATGATTAATAATAAAGTGAAGCTGCTTTCGCAAGCGTTTGTCAAATGAAACATTACGAACTATAAATTGAATTGATATATTGTCAAAATATATCAGATCATTTTACAATAATATATAAATATATCGATACTGTGACTGTTAGTCCCCCGAATTACTTGTTTTTTCTATTCCATTTTTTGTTTTGTTTTCGAGGAACGATTAAGTTCCGCCCATACATTTTCCCAAATGCTTTGCACAAATCATAGTTTATTTTTATCGTAAATTTGCAATTGCATGGACTCCCATAAGCTGGCATTCTTATTTTATGAAAGTGCAATCGAGGATTTTAGATTGACGGCGAATTTTGTTTTGAATTTTCTCGTGTACATGATATTCTGTGTATACTGTAGCGAAAGTGGGTCGTTCTCTTTTAACGTATACTATTTCGATCTTCCACGATGACGATGATGACGATAACCAGCGGTTTAAGATTATCATCGAAATTGGTAAAATTAGTTTTCGTATAGTTAAGTTTCTAATTCTCTAAAGATTTTAGGTGTCAGAAAATTAGATTCTCAGGAATTTGGGAAGACTTTGTTATCGGGAGGTAATTTATTCAGCTTCAATGGATCCACATATTGCACGCTCAGATATCAGGTTTTAGGATATTTCTGTTGTCGCCTCAATTAATTTTTAGAATTTTTGTAGGTCTTTGTTATGAAGAGGCAATTTTTTCAGCTTCATCGAAATATACGCATCGCAGAGGCTGATATTAACACTATTCCTACCACGACCGGTCAAATGACCGTTTTTAAAATTTCGATTAGAATTGCCTATATACAACGTGATTGAATCGCCTTAAACTTCACGACTTTTCCTCAAATATACGTATAATACATTCACATTATAATACATTTTTCAATATTCACTTCTTTTTTTACTGTTCATTTTCTGAGAAAAAATTATCATTTGACAAATTCACCGGTTGCGGCAGGAAAAGGTATACGTGAAGTGTCGGTAGGAATAGTGTTAAGTTTAAGTTTATGTTTTTTTCGGATAAGGCGATTCCTTATTTTTCAAGAAATTTAAATCCTGAGGATTTAACTACCAAATATTTTGGAATTGAACTTAGTTACTAAATAGGCAGGTTATTCGTTATTAAGAAAATATGGTAACGACGTTACTTTTAAGAGCTCTTAATTATCGATTATATGGGACTTCAATTTTAAGAAAACTTAGCTATCGGAAAGGCAGGCTTCGAATTTTAACACGCATTAGTTACTGTATAGGCAGGCATTTCCTTTTAAGAGAAGTTAGTTTCTAAACAGGCAGGCTCTTAATTTTAAAACGACTTAGTCACTGAATAGGCAGGTTTTAAATTTTAAGACAAGATATTTGATTTCTCGAGCCGGCGAGCTCTTAATTTTGAAGCGAGTTACTTTAAGGATAGGCAGGCTATTAGCTTTCAGATGAGTTAGTCACTGAATAGGCAGGTTTTAAATATTAAGGCAAGATATCGTCTTTATGGAGCTGCTCAGCTCTTAATTTTAATGTATCAGAATAGGCAGGATTTTAATTTTAAGACGAGTTAGTTACCGAATAGGTAGGTTTTTAGCTTTAAGACAAATTATTAATATCTTGTTCTAAGACAAGTTATTAACCGAACATGCAGACTTTCAATTTTAAGAATAGTAAGTTACTGAATAGGAAAGCTTTTAACTTTAAGAGGACTTAGTCCTCGGATAGATGTCTTACTAGATTTTAATGAAATTTAGCAATGCTACAGGCAGGATCTTAGTTGCTAGAAAAATTAACCTCTAATACATTCAAAAATAATTCTTTCATTATAACGATTTCTAATGCTGAGAAATTAATACGATATAATAATCTGCCTCTCTTCTCGAACGAAGTTAAAGGCTGCTGAGATTTGTTTCCCTATAGTTTATTCTCTTCCTGTACTTATTACAAATAGTAAGTAAGGCTAGATTTAAGAGTTTAGTATAAGTAAATATTGTAAAGGGAGATCGACACCAAACGGCGGGTGTCTATCTCTTTTCGCGAAACGGAATGATAAAAGTATTCGGCGATTCCTCTGTTACACTTTCTCTCGACATTGAATTCGTCAATGTCGAGGGAAAGTGTCTCAGAGGAAGAGCAAAATGAAATGGAGGTTGGTTGGGCATGCATTTTTGGGTCCCGATTCGTGGCAACCTCCTCGCGGTGGGACCTGGGTCGATACCACTTACTATGATTTTCAGTTTTATTAAATGTGCTTTTAGCACGATACTTTGTTCAATAGTAATGCTAAATAGTAAGTGGTATCGAGCGAATAGCCACGAAATCCGAATATTCGGTAGCCCTGACTACCGAATGTTCGGATTCCTAGTTTTAATTATATCTAAGAGTTTGCGTTTAAGTTAGCGTTGCGATTTCGCGATTAAGTAGAAATTAAGCCTCGCATCGAAGAAGAGTCGACGGTGGTCAGATGTTTTCTCTTTATCACTGTTGCTCGTGAGATATTGCAGTAATTGCATTATGCTATTATTATGCGAATATAAATTGGAAACATTATAAATATGGTCTTCATTTGAAACCCGCGAATTAAAGACAAAGTGAAAGAAAGCAGAAATTTGGTTATTTTTGAACTTACGCGATCTACACCCACAGTTTTGGTACCCAAATCGTTTTAATTCTATTATTGATTTATATCATCATTGAATTCTAATACTATATTATCGCATAAAGAACAACTTCTCGTTATTTAAATGAGTAAAAAAAATCGTTTCTCTGCTCCAAACGATATGTCTTCTACATATTACCGCTGCAGATTCTTCTACTTAATAACTATTTTAATAATATTCATGCTCAATTCTCTTATTTCGAGATTCCTTTATAATTATTTGTTTGAAATTCTCAAAATCTGTGGTTTCGGCGCGCTAGAGGATAGGCCGTGTTGCGCATGACATACAGCCGTATTCCGATTGGCCCGCGTTTCCCCCACCGCGCGGCAGCCGAGCCGCGCGAGCATCCCCACTCCTACCAGTGGGGTCACCTACCTCTTTCTCTCTCCGGACTTCGTGCCGTTAACACGCACGTATCTGCTGTGAGTACCGTTTCTTTTACATTGTCCTCGTTTACCGACCGCTAAAAAATCGTTCACTCGTTTATCTACTACGTAATAGTCTTCTGCTGTACCATATCTATCAATTTTGACATTAATAATTACGAATTTAGTAACAATCGCGAAATAACTACGACGCAATTGGTGACGTCACTGACCTCTCGCGACGTATATGCAACACTTTTCTCGTCTACAACATTAGTATTTGTTTTATAGCTTTGAATTTCGATTTTATTGACGAAGAACGCGATTATTGTTGCTCTGAAACCTGATTATACGGAATTTTTGTACTTTTACGCAGTTATTTAATAGTTTGCTCGTGCGTGCTTGCAGGACTCGGAGTATCCTTTGAACGACCTTTCGGGCTGGCACGATCGGACACGTGCACGGTGGAACAACAAAGAGTAAGATGTACGACGCCATACGCAAGTAACATTTTCATTTACTTCGGGTCTTCGCGATATTTTGTTTGAATTTATACAATATTCATATTAATTGATATCGAGTCGAATATCCGACGAGTTGAATTTACATTTCTACGAATTAATACGGTTCTACGGAAACGTGCAACGATTGAAATCTTTCGGGATTACTTGAAACCTTTTACAATATACGAGTATTTAGTCAATATTTACAAAATGATAGTCGACTTCCAAGAAAGCTGCTCCTTATTCTGGTAGTATTTACCAATTCCGGTGTTAAATTTCGACGGCTACAATTCTATGCTACAAATAAATCGCGAATCGTTTTTACTTGATATTTACATGTTACGACTTATCCTTCCGTTTTGAGACGCTGCAATGGATTTACATAGGTTTCAGGGCATGAGTATAGAAGTAAATAAAAACCGTATTTGCCGATGTAGGGTATTAAGGTCCTGCGATAGATTCGTCCGTAATTTCTATAAAGATTTTCGTGAATTTATCGAAGGGGGTTACAGTGTTCATATGTAATAGGGAATAAGCATGACTAATCATATAACTTTAACAGTGGCAGCCCGCAGTATTTATTTTTTATACATTTAGTTAGTAGTATATTGTATTACACAAAGAACATTACGAATCAATGAGTAAGACATAATTTTTAAGCAGTATTTCTTGAAGCAAGCACTTGATTTGATATGAAAAAGAAAAATATGGTTGTTTGATTTTCTTGTGTTTCCCCACCCCACCCTTTTATTTTCAGCAAAATTTGTGGCCGAGCGCAATGCGGTCTAGAGTCAGTGCTTGTTTCGTATTATATTAATATTTATATCTGTATATATTTATTACTCAATATTTTTTCAATTTATAAGAAATTCACGCGACATAGAGTCAGTGTTTGCAACCCGCTATTATAATTATTAATATCTTTTGAATAATTAATAAAAATATTAAGAATTCTTTTCTCCGCGAAAGTAGAGTCAAAATTGTACGCCGGAAATGATTCTCGGTCGCGGTAGCTTCTTTATTTTTTTTAAATTGATCGAACCGGAAGTAGAGTCAGTGCATCGAGCAGCAGCTGTGGAAAGGACTTCCATCGGGCAAGGCTTCACGAATTTTAAAAGTAAGTATAAGATGTTCGAGAAATGAAAATTTTTAATTGAAAATTACAAAAATTACAAAATATGTACATAAACTAACCAAAATGTTAATTTGTTTGTTACAGAACAGTCAAATGAAGGGATGGTTGAGCAGCGACAATCATTCCTTGGCGATGGGCAAAGTCTGTAAAGGCAAGTTGAAATTTTATCCCGTACACTCGTCATAACTTTGATATTTGCCAATTCCCTTGCAAACTGAACTTTGTTCTTTCCATCAATTTAATTAACGTAAATAAAGTATCAATTAGCTTTTGAAGTTCTCAGAGAATACATGCAACATTTTTATGCTAAATAAAGAATTAGCTGAATTTTCAAGTTTTCAGAGAGCAAACATTTTATATATTGCGTTTTATTTTTGTTACAGACTTTGTCCGAATTCGTGAGGCATCGCTGGAGTGTTTGTTTCGCATTTTATATATACTTTAATAAGTGTTAAATTTCTAGTAATTTTACGCGAAAGTAGAGTCAGTGTTTGCTCCGTATTTCATATTATACACTTAAATTTATAACTTTACGCGAAAGTAGAGTCAGTGTTTGCTTCGTATTTCATATTATACACTTAAATTTATAACTTTACGCGAAAGTAGAGTCAAATTGTTCGCCGAAAATAATTCTCGGTCGCGAATTGTCTTTTTTTCAATTACACCGAGCCGGAAGTAGAGTCAGTGCAACAGGAGCAGCTGTGGAAAGGATTTCCATCGGGCAAGGCTTCACGAATTTAAAAAGTAAGTATCACACGATCGGGAAATAAAAATTCGCAGTCGACGCATACAAAGGCGGCATATACTAATGAAAATCTTAATTTGTTTGTTACAGAACAGTCAAATGACGGGATGGTTGAACGGCGACAATCACTCCCAGGCGAAGGGCAAATCTTTTATAGGTGAGCTGACATTTTAATTCGCATATACCCCACAATTTTTCCCCAAGTTTCAGTTGATACTTGCAAATTTTCTCAAAAACGTCCTTACAAGTTTTCTATCAAATTTCCATATCCTTACACTGTATGTTCAATAAATACAAATTAAAAATTCCCCAACATGAAATTTCCAGGGAATAAGTATTTAAGATGTGCGTCTTATTTTTGTTACAGACTTTGCTCGAATTCGTGAGGCATCGCTGTACCCTGCGAAACTGCGACGCACCTTCCGCCTTGAAGGTGAGTAACGCAAACACAGAGATATTTTATTTCTACGTACTTGTCGTAAAGTTTCGATACATACTTCGATATATAACTTCTCCTTGAATTCTCAATTCTGAAAATCATTCATAAACTAATCAATTCTTACGATCTACTCTTAACGTTTCTTGATATATAATTATGACCTTTTTTTCATCCTCTATTTTCAAAATTCAATTAGTTTTCTTTGTAAAATCGGAACGGAAGGCAATTTAACGGTCTACGAACGGTGCCTTTTGCAATGCGAAATGCTTTGTTTTGTTTAGATCTTGGACATTTCTTGAGATGACCCGAGGACAACCTTGATAACAGCGGCGGAGACAACACTGGCAGAGACAGCAGCGGCAGAGATTCTAAGGTAACCAATGGTATTCTGGTGTCTCGACACTGGTGAGTCAAAAACTTTAACTGTCCCTCCGGTCTCCAAACCATGCCGTAGGACGAAAGGTCCGAAGCGGCACTGGAGATTGGTTGTATTGTTCTGTAAAGCGAGCATAGTGAACACGAGTAATTTAAAAATTACTCGTGAGTAGAAACTGCCATATATTTTCCTTGTGTACTGTCATATATATCGTAGCTTAGGACAGGGCCTTCTTGTAGCGCGATTTTTGCATTATTTACATGAATGTAATCATGAAATTTACAGTTAGCGTTGCGAATTTATCAACACAAATGAACAGTTTACGAATATTTTGCGTTCTTTATATTCATTGGAAAAATATTCTTATAACAAAATTTGTTATAAGATCGCGGCTAATAGATTTCTTCGAGGAGATTTATGTTTTAAAATAGATCGCTCGATTTGTGCTTTTGATGGACGAAATTTCGGAAGTTTGTAAATTTGTTTCGCGTCGTTTCAATAACAATTATTGTATTATCTACAAGAAGGCAATTCGCGACGGGTAGATCTCGAAGTCAGAGTGACAGTTAATACATTTCCCTGTTAAAATTCTTCCCCTGATGACGAGATCTCCCGGTTTTCAATATTCATTTTCAATTCAAAGTAAATTTTGCATATTTACAAATATATAAAGTAGAGTATTTTGCTTCTATAGAGTTCACTTTTTCAATTAAAATTCTCTTTGCTTGAACAAATATGAAAGTCTAGTCACTTGCTTAAATAAATATAAAAGTCGAGTCATTTGCTTGATTAAATATCAAATTCGAGTCACTTGCTTCAATTTTTCATAAATCAGGCCGTTAGAATTCTACTAATCATCCTCTTAGCTAGGATTTTCAGCAAAAATACGCAGTGAGTACAAAGTTCTGCCGTGTTCACTTTAAGCCCGAACTCATTCGAGTGCCCAGGTGCACTTCGAATGGGTAAAGGCGGTGGGCACAGCCTTTTTTTTGAAAAATCAGCGACTGACATTGCGGTGGCGAATCGTGCACGACGTAATTTCCACATGTGTGTGATGTGTGTTAGGCTGTGGATCTTGCGTCGCTTGAAATTTTCTCGTATCATAAAATAATTTATACAACCTTCAACAATATATTTTGCCTTATTCTCCTTTTCACTCTTACTACAACTCATCGATGTATATGGCATGCCAATGATGAAATTCTCTCTATCTGTGCAACATATGCCATATACATTGCCTCAAATATCAAACGATACAATGTCAAATATTTATAATTCTATAAACCTGTCAAATCGCGATAGAGTATTATAATGAAGTAACGCAATGGTCGCCACCCTTGTCAGTCGATTTCAGGAAATTGGTACGTACATTTTAGAGTATGAATGTTGTTTGCGAACTCGGGTGTCGGAGGAACCCCGGGGAGTCCTCTCTAGTTCAGGCCCATGCACCCGGGTTCCTGATTGAGTACCGTGGAGTGATGTGTGTTTGTGTGATTTGTGTCGCGATTTGCATTTTTAAATATAGGTTTTAGGTACGTAGGTAGCATACCGTTCTTGAATGTGAGTTAAATATAAGCAGGAAGGGCCAGGAATTCAGGATATCACATTCTCTGTGTAGGTCGGGTAAAAGTGATATGCCTGGACCTGGGATCAAACTACGGTCAAACCGAGTGTCCCCCTCTTTTTGACCGTAGTTTCTAGTTTGTAAATTTTCTGCGCACGTGGTGAAACTCCCGGCGCGAGGTTCGAATACTTTGCCTTTTTTTATGAAAACTGTGCTACACGAGCAGCGAATACGCTCTGCACGCTCGTGGTGTGGTTTTCACTGTTGAATTTGATAATAGTAAGACTTTTATTGGTGCAAAGTATTCGAGCATTCTCTAGCGGCAGAAGAAGTGGCTAACAAGTGCCGAAGAGGCCCGACAAACTGTCACGAAGAGGGCTGCAGCGAATGGCTTTTCATCCTCGAATCCGTTTTGGGTTCTAGAATGAAAAGTCATTGTTAGTATTTGTTTATTCACTGTGCTCGCTTTCTGTGTTTGTCCTCTGCCGTTTAACGGCGATGACGGATGTAACATTCCCGTCCAACGAGCGCATCTTGGCTGCATGCGGTTTTTCATCGCGAAATTAGAGTTGCGTATACCTTGCTCGTTAGTGTTGCGAAATTAAGGTCACCCCAAATGGTACCCACGGTTTTGTTCGAATTAATTGGTAGTTTTTAGCGTTGCGATATGAATATACTCGGTTTTTTCTTTATTACAATATTATATTAAATTAGAGATAGAGTTGCGAGAGAGATCGCCCGAGATGGCGAACGGGAGCTTGCTTTAATTAGATGTTTAGAAGTAGCGTTGCGAAATGAAGCACGAAAAGTGCCCGGTTTTTCTTTGAACAGTAATTCTTTAAAGTAGCGTTGCGATATAAAGCACTAAAAGTGCGCGGTTTGTCTTTGAATAATTAATTGTTAAAGTAGAGTTGCGATATAGCCCTTGATCAAGGAGCACGGGAGTTTGTTTTAGTATCTTATAGAATATTTCGAATTAGTATTTTCTTAATAATTTGTAGAGTATAGCATCACGATTTAGCACCTGAAATGGGTGTCCGGGAGTTTGCTCTTAATAAATTCTAAACTAGCGTTGCGAAATATGAATTATACGCGTTTTTGTTTTGAACAATCGCGAAACTAGCGTTGCGAAATACAAAAGCAGCTGAGAGATGCGCATCTGCTGAGTCAAAGACTCAGCAATTGGAGTTGCAACAATGCAACTCCCCATGGAGTGCCTCAGGAGGCTTGCTCCCAACGATAGCTTCTTTTTTCCGGTTAGGTAGTATTGCGAATTATGAGAGCCCCCGGAATGGCAGTAGGCGGATTTTGAAGTAGCGTTGCGAACAATGAAAGCCTCGAAATGGCAGTACGCGATTGTTTATTAAATAGTATTACGTATGATAGCCATGAAATGGCAATAGGCGGGTTTTGAGCTAGCGTTGCGAACAGTAAGAGCCTGAAATGGCACGGGTTTCTCGCGATTTTTATTGAAAGCGCCTCTTGGCTGCTCGATGATTTCGGGATTTTCAGCGCCTTTTGGCTGCTTCATGTCATGATTTTTGTATTGTTAATCAAGTGCTTGCACATAGAAATACTGCTGAACATGTTTCTTTTAATACAAGAAATTTTGAGGATTTCTGTAGAATTTTTGTCAAGTTATATTATGTATTGTCTATTGAGAGCAATCAGTCAATGAATTTCATCGTGGTCATTGAAACCACTCCGCAAATAAAAGTGCAAAAAGTTATATGCATATTTGATGACACTGATAGAAAAAGAGTGTCAGTTAATTTAATAAAATTCGCGAAATAGGAAACACGCTGCTGGCTGTCATGGTTAAAGTTATTAATTTAATATTGTCTGGTTTTTACTTGGATCGCGATGACATTTTTGTGAGAATACCGCGTCGACGTAAAGGTGTTTCGATAAATTCTCGCAAGTTTCTTACAAAAATTACGGACCACGGGTTTTGCATACTTTTTTAATAGAATGAAAATAACAAACTTGCGCCCGAAACATATATATCGAAATTACAGTGTGATAGACGGATGGCAAATACAGATAAGAAGTAAACGCGTCGCTTTTAGATATTTGCTTATTTATTTCACTAAATGGTAGAGTTATATTGTAGCAAAGAGGGAAGTCTGTCTTTATTTAACACTTCTCGCGTCGCGAATTAAAGAGTGATGCATTTATTTTTATGATCGGCTGATGGAAAGGTTTCAAATAATTTCGAATGCAACTGCGTCGAAATTAGCTTTTTTCATTTAAGTAATTTATTTGATAGCAAATGATTGTGACATTGCACAATTTGCTAAATTGTCCATATTATTCAATTCGCGTTTGTCGACTCGGTATGTAACTTCAAATTTTATATTTGCTTTGTTAAATTTCTGATCATTCTTTATCGTAAAGTTTATAACATTTGCATTTCCTACAATTTTTAATAAATTATGCTTCCCTTGATTTTCGTAAATTTCGATACTCGTCTGTTACAATATTCAAGGGTCGGTGATATTCCGTTTCATGTTGCGCGTTTTGGGCAAAATTAATGAGAGTCTGTTGCAGAAGACGGAATACTAATAATGGATATTTAGAGGAAATGAAGTGGACCATGCACATGGAAATTAAGAGAGACAGGCGTCCAGAGACGCTGGGGGAATCCACAGTTTAATGAAATTTTACTAACAAAGTAGTTTTTGTTACAGGAATTGCATGAATCGACCCACATCGAAGGGCGATCGTGGATATTTCTCAGTGACATCTTGTGTTGCAAATTGTGCGTTAGGTTTGCAGATATTTCTTCTGAAATTTTGTTACGGTCGTGTAATTACCATTTCTTAATGGTTTCGTTTTTAATGGTTTCGATACGTTTGATTTTTGGATCAAAGTATCGTCTGTATTGTTTTCGAAGTCTGATTCATGAGATAATTGTTGTCTGACTTTCTTCATTCTTGAAGCAATACGATGTTTCTCTTCATTCTGCTTCAAGCAGAATGCATTTTTCATTTTCTGGCCAAGAGATTTGCTTTCTGCTATACAGATAAGCAGTCAGGCAATATTTTGCAAAGAAATCTTTGCTGTTAATTGGACAGGCTCAGATTGTGTTTGTATTTCCCCCGAGATAGGAAATCATAACTGCTGATTATAATTTTCATTTAGGTAGATATTAGGAAGATTTTCAAGACTACCACCTGAAGAAAGAAGAAGAGCGAGAATAAATTTAAGTACTCGCGATCGCAAATAGTTTTTAAGTTAATTAGACCAAAAATGTTACGGTATCAGTATTTGCATATACACAATGATTTTCACTGTGTACAAAAACTGCTCCCATATCGATGGTCAGATTGAAATTGCGAGAGGACGGTAATGTAATTGTAATGGATTAGACTCTAAGACGTTCGTCGTATGTTTAGATTAAGATTATTCGTAAGGTTAATTTAATAAGGAATAAATTTCGCGTTAGTCCGTAAGCATTGGATGCTCGTCGCATCACGGTCGGGAATCTATTTCTCCCAGTGCGAGATGGATAACGAAAGTAAAGTAGAGCAAGAAATTTTGCCTGACACATTTTCCCGTTCATTTTGTCGTTCATTCCGTCGTTTAAACCTGTAAAAATGATGGGAAAATGTTTCACGCGAAAGACAAAATGCGATGGCGGATGGATGGCCACTTTTTTTGGGTCCCTAATCGCAGCAACCTCCACGTGGTGGGACCCGGGTCGTTGTTGCTCGCAATGACTCGAAAACTTTTATTTTATTTTATTTTCCTCGCATTGAAAGCAATAACGGGCTAATTGGCTGCGAATCCCCAAAAATCTGGAAGTTTCCAGATATATGTCCACCATCCCCCATCTTTAATTTTACGTTTTAAACGGCCAGAAGTCCTTAATTAGATTTAATATTATGCAGATGGAATTCAAATATAATTGGCAGAGCACTTTACGATCGTTTGAATTTTCCGCCACTCCTGCGCGCTGATTCGTGGCGCTCTGCCGAAGTAGTGGCGTTACAGTCGTCCGCGGCTCAGGGTAGGCAAACTGCCGTCTATGAAAAAGGTCCGCGAACAGCGCCGTTTTTAGTCGAGCGGCGAACTAAAGGCATAAATTTATGTATAGCATGCCTATATATATTAATGTATACTCAATGGTTGTATTCTAATGCTTGCCTTCATATTTTCTTTTCAATTTTATTTTAAAATGGAAATAACAACATTATATTTCAGTTACTTTCGTTTTATTAATATTCACATTACAAAAGAATCATAATATACATAGGTATACATAGGAATAGATATACAATTACAGTACAAATATTTTCCAACCTCTATTTTCCTTGCAGGAAATGATCGACCATTTCTTCCTTTGCTTCATATCTAGAAAAAGAAAACAGCTTCAATTATAACAATATTTTAAAAATTATAGCAATTATAATAACTATGAAATAAATAATAATTATGTCTCAAGTTCGTTTGGCTGCTCGTTTTCGTCGTGAACGGTCTCCAATCACCCATAACGGCGGTTCAGAACAGAATTGACATTTCAGTCTTGGCGGGAAAGATCACACCGATTTCCTCTTGCAAATGTAGTTGAAATTCGTCAATTCGGTGTGTATGTAAGACTAGCGTCAGTATCGCCACCTGGTAGACCCGGGACGCGTAACTAGGAACCGCTGAGCCCATTACAGCTTGTCGACCCTGGCAGCACTTACGCCTCACTGCAGCAGAGTTGCTTTGACGGTGTTTTTTGAAACAAAAGGATCTTTCCTTCTAATGCTATATGTCCAGAGTAAGATATTCAATGCGCAATAACTCCAATCGCTCGTTGTATTTGCAATATGCTGCATCTTATGCAAAGCGACTACACTCGCCCGTAGTAAAGCTCGCAAAAGCAGAGAAGCCGCGTGGTATAAGATAGGGGGAAGGGGAAGAGTGTCGCTCGCACAAACTTCTCTGTTTTTGCGAGCTATATATCGATGGCATTTTATAAAGAGCGACTATAGTCGGCCGTAGTAGCGAAAGGGTTAATAATAATACGTTTTCTCGATTAAACTTGTCATTTTATGTATTCTGATTATTTTAATGATTCGTATTCCGGAATAATCTTAACTTTGATAAATCAATACTTTTTCATTTCCCAGCACACGTAAGGAAATAATTCAATTACTCTGTATTTCTTCAAGAACTAAGTGAGATGCATTTTCTCCATGGGTCTACTTAAATTTTCAATCTTTTCGCAGTGTTTTGTGTACGACGTTTAATTTTCGTTTCAGGTTTAACGTTATCGTACGAAAACAAATCCGTATCATAAAGTTGTGGTAATTCAGTTTTAGCTAAACACGCAGGATATTTAAATAATCGTTCCAGTCGTGTTTCTAATAAAGTACACGCATCTCGAAACGCATCAGCGTCTACATTTACATTAAGCGGGACGTCAATATTTCTTTTCTTCGGTCCGTATAATCGATTGCAGTACATTAAATTTTTAAATGATTGTAATGTCGCATACGTTGTTTCCAGTGCAGGACTTTCCTTTTCTCTTTCTTCCTTCGTCGTGATTTCAACATAAGGGACAGGTGGGTAATATGATGGCTCTTCTAACAAACTGAACGGCACATGTTGTCTCCTGTCTAATTCTTGATCTGTATTATTTGCGTTTAACAACTTCGCAGTTTTACGGTCACGTTTGACATCTTTATCGATGAGAATTTTAGAATGATGAACCGATTTACCAATCTTTGAGCCATTGCCGTTTACATTGCCCATGCGCTTCACGTTATCCTTCTGATTCAAAATTTTGGGTGATAATATGTAAAGTTTTCTAACGGTATTTCTCTTTGGATATTTTGAGTTATCGCACGCCAATAGACGATTGAGGTTCTGAAATTCTCGTTCTTGTTCTTCACCGCCAATGGAAGATATTACATAATCAGGTGTGAAGATCTCGGTAGATGCATCGAGAAGGTAATCATTATTCTCATTTAAATTGTAATTAATTAATTGCGTATGGCTGACCTTTCTCAATTTTACACGCGTGTCGTAAGGCAACGGCGGAACAAAGTGAGAATTTCCTTTCTCATTGTAATTGAGGCCAAACATAACTAAGCTACATTTTTCTATCATTATAAGTTTTCTCTTCTCGTCATTGTTTATTCTCATGTACTCTTTCAACGCGTATAGAAGTTGTCTCTCGGCATGGTTTAGATGTACATCGTCAATATTATCAGGAATATCGAGTCTGGCATCCAGTAAATGTAGAATATCATATAACTTCTTAACAATATCATTCAGTTCTTCCGTTTCATAAAATTGTACCGCTTCACTAGACTGTTCTGCCATTCGCGTAGCCCGAAAATATTCTATTATTTCTTTATCTACATTGTCATTAAAGTCTTCACTGTTGTGTAGTGTATCATTATTATAAACGGGTGCCACGTCGATAAAGTCCTCAGTTTCCTCGTCAGACTCAACGGTCGACAGCATTAGAGTAGATAGCTTACGCCGCTGTATACTGGAATATCGATGTCGAAGTTGAGTTCTCGTTTTACCTGAGAATGATTTAGCTATAGTTGACCAGTTTGGTCCGAGTTCTTCAAAAACTTCGACGAGTTTCTTATCGTCTTCGGCCGTCCATAGATTTGGATATTCCTTCTTGTCAACGGCTAGTCTTTGATAACGATCGTTGAGCTGAACCGTGGACCTATTGGGCATTAAAGCAGCAGAAATTTTAGAAAAATTTTTGCCATATTTCGTCACACCAACCTTCAGAAGGTCATCTTCCAATTTCGTGAATCTACCCTTTATCAAGTATGGTGCTAAGCTATATGTCCATCGGTAGTAAACCTGATGTTTGGTCCTATTGTTCATCCAACTAGCTACTTCGCCCCAAGGTACAAAATCACCAATTTTAAATAGTTCTACTAATTTTATGAGCATCTCGTCCTCTTCGGGTTCCCACATGCAATTTGTGACTGTGGGTAACTTCTTCGTTGTATTATACCTAATGAAACATTGGTATGCTGTACGATTAGTACCTAATTCATCCGAGATCTTGTCCCAATTCTGATAATTATATCTTTCTGCTATCATTTTCAATTTACTACTCTCTGGTTTCTTCCAGGGGCTTTTGTTTATATCTGGATGCAAAAAGCTGTTCCACATACCTCGACAATCGGTTGGTGGATGTCTATCCTGAAAGTGAACAGAGATTTTAAGCCAATCGAATTTCTTACTTCCTAAAGGACCGACCATTACTCTAAAATTTTTCGGTAAAAATTCTTGACTAGCTTCCATTTCATCGCTATCGGAGTTTTCTGGGTCTTCCAAATGCAATACATTTGTAAAAGCTTCCTGCCGTATGGCTTTTAAAAGGGTATGCCTCTCTTTTGAAGTCCAGGAACAAACTTTAGGAAGCAAATTGATTTCCAACTCTCCACGAGCTTCTTTAATTAATTCATCGTCATTGTTAGGAGCAAAAAAGTAAGATTTGTCTTTAAAGTAAGGCATACCAGCATTATAAGCCAAGACTTTGATGTCTCCTTTGGCATATTTTTCTAAAAAGGTGTCTACCGCTTTCAATTTCTGTTCGCATTTATGAAGGGCAGAAATCACACTTCCCTTCACATCCAACATGTAGCTCATTAACTCTTTATTAAGATTTACCATGTCATTAAATTCCCTATGGTCGTATTCTATTACTTCGTCTCCGATCTCTCTACTCAGCTTTTCATAATTTTGAGCATAGACTTCTGACATGTCAATTGTAGCCGGTTCATGCTCATATCTTTTGGGATCTTGATCCGATTCATCTTCGTTATTGAAATCAAATATATCCTCCAGCAGAAACATGTCATCGTACTCATCGTCATCTTCGTACTGATCCATGTTAAATAATTTTTCGTACTATACTTGCGTAATATACGTAAATTAAATATTCAATGCGTTATGACAGTAAATATTTCCGATATATTTAACTAATTGTAAAATGTACAATTAAATTACAAATGATTAAAAATCACCTCGCGTGTATACATAATTATTAAGGTTTATACCATCAATGGCAGCGCAACAGAATATAAACAGAATATCAGACAAGACGGCGATACATCACGCCGGTACTCCATTTTTCATATTGTGTTACGGTTAAGAAATAAAATCATGATTATAATCGTTCCATATTTCTTAGTATGGAGCAACACAGAACAGTACACAGGTACGAATATTAACTGCGAAGTTTACGTACTAGTGGCATTTACCGCCTAAAAGAGAAACATAACCTAATTAATTAATGATTTATTATTATCATCTGATGCTAAGAATGATAAATTTAGGATTCTTAAAATCGCGATAGCAAAAAGTAGCTGACTTTGAGATTAAAGAAATTGACGGGAGCAAAAAAGAGTGTCGGATCACTTACTTATGTCGAGTTACAACCAGGTACAACCAAAACTGGGACATTGTCGTGAATTTTGTTTTGTACTTATTTATTAGAATGATAAATATATTTTTACCACACGTCGGAATGTAGTAATATTTCACTCTATGTATTTATACATATTTATACCACACATATTAGCCAATACACTCTAGTTCATTAATTAGAAGCAATCAATTTTCGAACAACTTCAAATTTACTGATTGAAAAATTTCGCTAGGTGATGCCACGGATGCCACCAATGGGATTTTTGACAAGCTTTTAAAATACAGAAAAATTGCCGAGTCAAACATTTGATTGCGATAATCCTTTCAGGTCTCTCATATTTTATCAGTATCATACTTTGTTTATCCAAACTCTCTCTATCGCTTCTATCTGGGTGTTTGAGCAATTTAACAAATGTTACGTTAGATCGCTAGAGAAATCATTAAAAAAGAAATCAATTAAAGTGAAGATAACAGAATGAAGAAACTTCAGTCTTCTATGATATCGTGTCCGGATTGATTAACCTTATGAGTTCGTACACGAGATAATTCCTTTATACTAAGTGCAGGATGATTCTAAACATATTAATTAAAAGAATTGGAAAAATACATTTCAGAGAAAAACTATTTGATGTGTTGTCTGGCGGTTGCGCGCCAGCTTTTCCCTGGATTGTCTGCTATGACTAGAGATGGCGCACAAAATCACTAACAGTGATTTATCACAGTAATCGCAGAATGACAATGACATTCATGATTTAACTTCATTCAAGACCGTAATTTTTAAAGAAATATATATTCAATATGATTTAATAAAATTTAATAATGAATTGCATTACTATTTGTGCTTTAAAAAATCAGTAGAAAATAAAAGAAATTATAAAAGAATGATTTGCTATAATCATAAGGTATAATTGCAATTATTCGGTTTGTGATAGTAACGAAGAAACTGATTAACAAACGCCGAAGATTAATATGGTAATGCAATTTATTCTTTAAAATAATATATAGCTCAATATTTAAAACATATAGAATTTGTGTTCCATTAAATATTTACAATGTTAAATGTTACCAACACAATATAATTAAGTATTATATGCTTAATGGATATTAAGCGATTAAATTTTTGAGACTTATATTAGGGGTGTACACGCAACGTCAATGAGAGCCACATTCCGGTTTTTCATATATTATAAAGAGCCACTTCAGAATATCTGTATAACGAAATATTAGTTAGTTCGTTAATTTAACAAGATTCAGCGAAGAGAGTTCGTAAATAATAAAAAGAACAGGTCAGTGATATGCTATCACTATGACAATTACTGAAAATCCATGAACTATCCGAATAATACACAATGTAACTTATACCACGTATCGTATTAATACTTTCCATCATTTTCTTCCATTTTATTCCCTAAATAATATTGGAGATTGCTTAAAATGCATCCAAAGTAGTTGAAGGCATATTATTTATCAATAAGATAAAAGTATTACGTAAAGAATCAAATATTCGTAAGCATTGAAAAGTAAATCGTCAATTATAAGCCGATGTAACTTCACTCCTATAACTTCTATCCACTATACAATTTATTAAAATTAAGCAGAAACACGTTATGAAATAGTAATTTAATTTGTAATAAACAATTATTGACCAAGATTGTTGTAATAATAAAAATTTACAAAATTATCCATGGAGCTAAGTGATCTCAGTACGCGGGGTGTACTGCACATGCTCCGCGTTCAGCGAGCCGCCTTAGTGACGCAGTATAGCACAGTACATCTTCAGCGTTCGAATGGATCACGCGCTTTGACAGGACGGTCTCTTGGTGTACATTTGGACTTGCTTATCGGTACGTAGCCACTTTTAACCTTGGGTAACGACTATTAGTGCATGTGAGCTACAAAATTAAGTTACTTAAACAGTAAATTAAAAGTGATTTTAAATCATTTTAATGATTAAATACAATGTTTTGTGGTAGTGTTAGTGACATCAAGTGACAGTTACCTGCAGTGTTTTTAAATAATTTTAACAATTAAATACAACGTTTTATGGAAGTCTTAATGACCTCAAGCGACAGTTTTGTGCAAGTGATTTGAAATAATTTGGATAATGAAATACATCGTTTTATGGAAGTGTTAGTGACATCAAGTGACAGTTGCCTGCAGTGTTTTTAAATAATTTGAACAGTTTAATGCAATATTTTGTGGAAGTATCAGTGACATGAAGTGACGGTTACGTACATCGACGTTCAGGGCCCGTGAAAGTATTATGCGTATTATATTCGCGGTGAATATGTTGAATATTTTTCTTTGAATATTTTTAGTACTTGTGTGTACAGAGTGTGCTCCAATAGCTACTTTATTTTTTATTAAAAAATGTTCAAACACTATGCTCGAATTCTACTCTCAATTAGTCAGTTAGTTTTTCATCCGTTCTACTGACGTGTCTGCAGATCAGTACATGTTTTCGCGATCTTAATCTGTCCGCACAAAGGTCCGGCCACGCTGGTGACCGTACTCAGCGTTACTTTGAAATCTCTCGAATTACAAATAATATTTTGTTCATTCCTTCAGTTTTTTATTTTTTTAATACTTTGATGGAATCGCGATCGATGTATTACATCAATAATTTGTTTCCTGATAATAATCGTTCTAACAATTTCCCTCTTTTTTCCCCGAGACAAACGACAGTATTCAAACAAAAGACGAAAGTTAAGCACGTTATATTTAAAATTTTTTAAGGGAGGCACTAAATTTATGGAGATTAATCTCAATATAAATTATTATTTTTATATAAATTTACTCTCTTTCATAATCAAAATCAGTTCGTAGTCGGTAAACGAGGTGTCTGTTTTAGTACAATACAAATTCGGTGACACTACCGCCTTCTACCGTCGCCTGCAGACTAAATTCGGTAACACTACTGCCCCCTACAAATATTAACATAAAACATTTCTCGAAACGTTGGTAACGCTGTTCCCATTTAAGCTTGAATCTCCTACTGTACTGTCTGCACCATCTGCACAGTGCTTTCTATATATTTCTGTATTAACCTGTATCAGCTACAATTCATTGTTGCAATGGAGTTTGATACTGTTTATAATGAATGCAACTAAATCCATTTGAGGAATGAGAAATAGCTCTGAATTAAATTTTTGAATTATCATTAATGACAATTTATTGTGACATAAAAGTATATTTGAGAAATATAATAGATGAACTGTTAGTAACAGATTAACCTTCAAACGTAAATATAGTAACATAATTTCCTATTTTCCTATTAAACGAATTTCTCTTAATAATGAAATTTTATAGTACATACACTTTTATAATTTATATTTTTGTATATTCATGTCAAAAGCAATGTTCTTTTAATAATTTGTATAGGAAATGTCAAAATAAAGTAGTTGCGGTTGAAAGAAAGTTATATTTACATAATGATTTAAAGATTAATTTTCCTTCATTATGCAGCAAAACACACAAATGACAACAATAATAGATAGTATGGAAGATAAAGAGCAAGAAGGCCCTATCAGATGTATTTTTTTCTCAGAATTTCACCCTACCGCAGGACCTAAAATTACATGTCAGGTTAACAGAACTTGTGGAAATTGTAATATACTCTAATTGTGAGTACTTCATTACAAAGCTGATCTTTTTTTAGGTACCTGACAACTTTATCTCAAAGGATATTTTTGATAATGTCAGTGTTTATATAATACCAAAAGCACAGTTACAAAGAAGTACTATAACTGTGTAAGTATATAGTAAGCTTTAATTCCAATTTATACATTTGGGTAATGTAATTTTGCGTGATGCAGTGATTGTGTCCTTTCATTTTAGAACATTAAAGGATTATAAGATCCTGGGATTTCCTGTAAAAATTGATGATAAAAAATATGCAAGAAATGCATTTTACTTCAATCTATGTTTTGTGTGCAATGCAGAAGCACGTACTGTTCACTATGAGCCGGTAGTTAAAAAGATGTCCGACTTTCTAGTAAGGCTGCGCGTTCTTTTAGTAGTCTAGTAGTGTACAGCACTTTGTAACACTATGGTTTTGTTAGGATATTTATGTATAGATAATATGAAACTATCTTTAGCTATTCATATATAGGTAACTGCTATACTTCCTATTTAAATAACGTTGTTTATTTGTTAGATGGCCCTTGAAATAGAAAACTGTTTTTTATCTGCATCAGAAGATAAAACAAGATTATCTGAAATGCTTGAGCAAGTAATGTCGGATTTAAATTTACGAAAAATGTGCACATTAACTGGTGAGTGCCATTTATGACAAATGAATTTAGGTAAAAGCATGAAAATTACTGAAAATAATATTTTATCAGAGGGGACAATGACGTCCCACTTGAAAGTCGTAAAGTTAGCACCTGAGCCCAAACCAGTTCTTGATCATCAGGTACCAATATTTTTGGAAGGACGTGAAGCATTTCATAGCGATCAGTGGGATTTAACAACTCAGCAAGTACTACCGTATATCAATGGCTTTAATCATGTTGCACGAATAGCAGCTGAAGCAGATGTTGAGAATAATTTAGTTAAAAGTTGTGTACAGAATTTGGCGTGAGTTAAACAATGAAAAACATTTCGTTTAAAATGTCAAAGATAAATATAGATAATTGTAATATTCGTCACCTATTCTTTCAGGTATTACGGTGTCGTAACGTTAATTCCAATATTTCAGTATAGTAATGTATATGCTGCAACTCCCAAGTTAAAAGAATTAGCGGAAGATATGAAATTACAAGAACGGTGCATTGCATATGCATCTAAATTTTGTAAGCCTTACTATTAATATAACAAATATAGTTTCTGTAAAAAAAGAGGAAAAGGTAGTTCTTAAATAAAGTGGCATTTTCTAGCTAGACAACCTGCATATCTCAGGGATATTTATCGAATGTATGCAAGTATGACACACGGCAGTAGTATGAGAGACTTATGTCAACGCCTTAATCCGCAAAATTTAAGGATCAATGAAAGAAGATTAGTACAGTTTGGATTGATTGAAGGTCTTATCAGAAGAGTATATAAGGTTACTTTACTGCGTTTTAAATAATATTCCTTCTTTATTATAGAGTCTACAACATCGAACTACTTTAATGTTATTTGTCTCTTATTACAGTATCCAATATATCTCGCTGGATCACCATGTAGCGAGGAAACAAAAAATAATTCAATTTATAAGTACTTTACTGGAACGTACAGTCTCGATGAAATTTGTTGTAGTACAGGTCAATCTGCCGCACAAATAGAAGATATCGTTGAGCGCGATCCACACGTTGTCATGTTGTGGAAATAACGTCGGAATTTGACAAATATAACTGATATTATGCCCTTATTACTTTGATAATCACATGTCTTACTCAGTATTGTCATATTTATACGTATCAGACAGAAGCAAAGGTATACATTATATTGGAGAGAAATATGTTTAATTCCGGATACAAAATAAATTCTCACAATAAATAGTAGGACTTAGCGGATATTCTCGATCATACGTTTAACCTCGTTTATATATATGTCAGGTACATTGTTAGTTTTCATTTCTTGGCATTTTCGCTCCATTGTTTCACGTAATTTTTTCTTACGAATTTCGGCATCTGTACGAATCGCCAAGCCTTCTTCAAACATTTTTTGTCTCGTTTTGATACGTTCTCTTTCCTTTTCATTGACCTAATCGTTAAGTAAATAACAAAGTGCAATAAAAAATTGAAGCTTTTTAATTCTGATGATGTACATTCATCTTCATACTTTTGATGATAGAATCGGCTTTAAGTTATGTTTAAAGTATGATACAAATATGTAAATAAATATAAAATTTAAAGATATAGATGTAATAAAAACAAACCTGTTTTAATATTTCACTCCGATGAATTAAAGCTTTTCGTTGTTTCATCTCAATTTCCTTTTGTTCTCGGCAGAAGGCTTCTTTTTGAACACGTACTATCTTCTCAAATTCACGACGTTCACGTTCCAGTTCAATTGCTTCCATTATACGTTTGTTATTTATTTGTTCTTCTCGTTCTTTCTTAAGCATCACTTGCGTTTCGATCCTCCTTTGAGCTTCTTCTTTTTCCTTTTGCCTCCATTCTCGCTCTACTTCTTCCTGAATACGAGCTGCGTTTATTTCGTCTATACGTGCCTACCAAAATATAAATTTGCATAAGAAGTTATTTCCTGTTTTGACAATGCTCATATTATTTTCAAATATGGAATAATTCGAGAAATTAATTTATCTCCCCACTCTATTGCGGCTTCACTCGAATCAATTATGGGAATTAAAGAATTAATCTGAACCTAAAGATTCACTTATTTACGATTTCAAATATAAACTCGTTACAAAAATCTCTGACTATTGTAAAAAACACAGGATTAATTGATCGAAATATACATATGTATTTTGACATTGAAACTAGCATATATATTTATGAAAGTTTGGCATTAATATCTGCTTTCAGAAACACATAAACTTATTTGAGTCTGTAGAAATCTGTTTAAAAAGTACCAAGCAGCGAAATCCCGCTTCTTTCGTTTCGCATCAAAGAATGCAAGAAAGCACGATTCTGCTGTTTTTTTTTGCTTATAAGCGGCACATATTGTTCTTTTGTTGATCAGTTAGAGATATTATCTATATTAGACTTATACTGTTATAATTAGAATATATTATTAATCTATTTTTATCGCCCATACTAAAGGTGTTATCAACTCTACGGGTCGCTCATCTTGGCATTTCTAGCAACCAAACAGGGAAAGCGCAATCGCGCTCTTTGGCACTGAAACGATTAAGAATATCAGTGAAATTCATATTTTATTTCCATTAATACCTACGATTAAGACTTTACATCTTTTTGCTTTATTCAGAATGCCGCATTGACACGTTGAATGCCACCGATATTTTGCTAGTTTCACCATTTTTACTAAGAAATGGAACTTCTATTAAATCACATCTCCGTAGAACAGAAACATTAATAGTAAAAATAATTAAATATTCAGCTATACTTTACTTTTTCACGACCAATACTTAAATATTGAATATAGTAGGAAATTTGTGTATATTGTCATTTAAAAGTGAAAAGAAATTTCATTGAATTCAACAGTGTCGGTCACCGGTGACCTCCATTACATTCAGCGTGTTATATAAATAAGAACAACAAGTTACGCATATAATTAAATAATTGAATACATACTTGCAGATCTTGTGTATGCACTGTTTGCGTGGCTACCAGTGATGTGTCACGTTCTTTCTTTAATTTTTCTAGTTTTCGTTTTTCGGCTATTTTAGCTTCTTTTTCTTCTTTTTTCTTCTGGTACTCTCTTATTCTAAAAGAATTCATTTTCGTACGTAAACATACACGATCTAATTAGTTTTGCTTTTTTACATTTACATATATTTAATAATCATTAACACCAGAACTACCAAATTGATCGAAATAATATGACTGGTTTCCATCTTTTTTATAAAAATTTCTCTTTGTAGAGAAGAAGTAGAGTAGATGTGTGGCACGTATCTTATAATTCGTGAATTTATTTGATCATCTCCTTTGCCACTTGATTCCTCTTCTTTCAAAGTACTTATTTAATAAATTTAAATATAACTAGTAGTTCTAGCGTTAAATCGCAAAACGTGTATGCATATAGTTGCCTCAGATCTATAATTCTATTTTCTTCATCTTCCATTGCTTTGAAGTGCTTTAGTTGTTCATTCCCTTCAGCAAGGTTCTGTCGAATTCTTGCATTCTCGGCTTCTTTATTCCGTAATTTAGCGATTTCTTCCTGCTGCCAGGCAATGTTGCTCAAATTAATGAGTCTACTTTCTTCTTGCTTCCTCTCAAATTCAAGTATTCTCTGTTCTTCATTCTCTGTTATTTGTTCTTTAAGCATAGTCGCAAGCTCCTGCTTTTTCGCGGCTACTTCCTGTTCCTTCTTAAGTTCCTCTTTTATCGCCCACCTTCTTTCGTTCTCCATCATTTCGTTCAAACGTTTTTCTTCTTCGGCTAGTTCCTGATCGATTAACTTCTTCTCCGTTATCTTTAAATAAAAGCGTCACACATTTAATACATACATATGTAATACCCATATGGTATATATTGATATCTTTGCAATATACATGATCTTATTAAAACATATAATTCGATTTAATTATTTTTTATCATTTTAATCGTTTACGGACGAAGGCATTTGTAAGTATTGGGAAATAATAATTTATTCGGAAATGAAAAGCCGCCTTTTTATCAGAAAGCTACAGAGTTAAGATGTAAAAAATTTAAATTACTATATGCACGATCATATTTCAACAATTATATTTTCATGTTACGACTCTAATTTTAAGTGCGTCTAGATGCGCCGATAAGCTAGGATCAGATTTCTTCTCTGACCGCATATATGCGTCCGTAGTACTTAAAGGATTAATGGAAATATCATAATGTCCCAAGATATGTCTTCGAAGGAACGTCGTTTAAATTATTGAAATGCCAGAGACATTTAACGATATGTACACAATATTTAATGCGGGAAAAATATAATAAGCAATAAAACTTGTTTAATGTGTTAGGAATGATCGCTGGGTTGCAACCGCGTTTGGAAGACGAGGATGTCCGACGTTTCGCTGACATTGCAGATAGCTTTGTTAGGACTTTGAGGAAATTCTGATACTCTATAATCCTCGTCTGCTAAGCGCGACTCGAACCTGCAAGCAAATCCTAACATTTGCCATTATGACCGGTAAAGCCTAGAAATAAGTCAACACGTTTCGTATTAGTTCTGATAATTTTAACGGCATTACTTTTCATACGATTCTTGGGACCCGTATATAAATTTTTGAATGCAATCATATGATAATTGTAATTAACTTAGAATTTTGGGAAATCGCGCTTGCTTGGAATTCTAATTAACTTAGAATCTTGAAAAAAATTCAAAATTACACTTTTAGTCATTGACCTGCGCGTCTCGAATAGCACGACATTTGGTTTCCAGAATAAGCCTGTTGCACTTTTGAATTTCTTCTTCCTGTTCGAGCTTCATGTTATATGCCCTTTCTAGAATATGCATTGTTCTTTTCCTCGCCTCTTCTTCGATCTCTATTAATGTTGGACTTTTGTCTCGAGGTCTCGCCATATCTATTCGACGAAATTCCTCTTTTCTTTCCATGCTCTCTTTCAAGAGCCTCTCTCTTTCTTCGTCGGCTAATTTCATAGCTGCTTCCTTTTCCTCTTCCGTCGGGATATAGCTGCATTTTTTAAATTCTTCATATTCTTCTTTGCTTACGACCTTCGCCGATGCTGGCAACTTTTTGGTGGGAAGTGCACGCTTCCTTGCTGCATTTCTGTCTCTTACTTTTTCCACCTGTAAAGTAAATGCCATGTTTTAAGGAGTAACGTGTTTTTACTTGTCAGACACAGCTGGCTAAATGGGTGATTAATGAGTGAATTTAGATTTAAGTGGATGTCTTCTTTCTCTCAGATAGAGCAAAACAAGTGGATGGTTAATGGTTAACACGTTGAATGGCACCCGTATTTCGCTAGTTTCACTGTTTCTACTGAAGTAAGACTTTTTCTATTAAAACCATATCTTTATAGAGCAAAAATGTTAAAGGTAACAATAGTTGTATATTAGGCCGTACTTTACTTTTTTAACACTAGAACTACCAAACCAGTTAAAATGACTGGTACACAATTTTTTCCAAAAATTCTCCAAGATTATAGGAGAGTCAGAGAGTAGATATTCTACGTCCATCGTATAAAACATAAATTACCGAATCGATCATCTTTTCCACCACTGAATTTTCCTTTTTTCAAAGGACTTATTTAATATATTTAAGTATAACAGATTTAACGCCGGTAGTTCTAGTGTTAATAGCAGCAGTAAAATATTGAATATAGTAGCGAATTCGTGTATTCTATCGTTTTAAATTCGTACGAAAATTCATTGAATTGAACAGCGCCGGTCACCGGCGACCTCCGTGGCATTGAACGCGTTAAAAAGTTCAAATTCAAGTGGACGCCTTCTTCATCTACTATGGGCAGTTTGTCTATATGCAATATTATATGGCAAGGAGAAATAATATATATATATATAACGGAAGTAATTTACCTCTTTTCCATCACACGTACAGCATCGTTTAAGATGAGTCCTTTCATTATCATTTCGATCACAGACACTCGACGAACGATTGTCGCAGACGGCTGCAGAAGGGCTCTTTCGATATTTCTCATTACCCGAGGAATATCTGCGCGTTTTCGCCGTGTTATTTCCGACGTTTCGCACCATTATTTATTACGATTCTTCATTCAATGAATGATGCTACTTTGCACGATTTCCGTCGTAAAACTTCTATCGTGCAGAATTATTATTACGTTTTGCAATCCTACAGTGAAATTCCGCTTTTTAAGTAATGAAGTTTCTTATTTATCGTTCTTATCAACAAGTAATCATATCTGATACATTAAATATTTAGTAATAATTAGCAATTAATTAAGAATTATCAATTGGCAATCAGAAATTAGCGATTGGCAAATGTTTTTATGTTTATTTTATAGAATAAATTTGGAAATTTATAATATAAAAAAAAGTATTAATTCTTCTGAGGAATATGGAATCTTTTTGGTAGATAGCGATTTAATTTATATCAATTCTCAAAATTAATGAAAAAATATCATTTGGAGATATTATATTATTTATGTTTATGTTTCCTAAATAAGTAAGAATTTTAGTCTGTGAAAGCAAGTAAACGATTACATATAAAACAATGCGCTATTAAAGGAACTCAACTAAAGACTAAACTAATTTAAAAAAATAGAACCCAAATCGGCCGTATAAAAGATTATTGAGATCACCGATTTTTAGTTCGGAAATCACATTACTAAATCAAACTTCAAATTTGAATTTAAAAGCTCTATTTTAAGGAATCGGACATTAATCTAATACCACAGCGCTTACCATTCCAAAAGAATCTCCTCTTCTTTAGAACCACTTTTTCTCGAAGATCTGATTGATCGAAAGATGCTGCACTCTGTAATTCTCCGTAGTTTTTGCTGAGATTACTTTTATTCCAAACTGCAGGAGAAGTACAGCACACTTTTTCTTTCAGGCCAAGATAACCTGGCGAAACTGAATGACTTCCGTGAACTATCACTCTATTAATTGTTTACCAACTGGTAACCATTGGTCCGTTCAATTGTTTGTTCGATACAAGCCGAGCGAACGACGCTGCTTCGTTGGTGGTTTGAAATCCACCTAAAACATCAGATTCTAGGCGAAATTACCATAACGGTTAAAGCCAAAAAGCATGTCACCATAACGAAATCAGAAGCTTTTGTTCTATCAAATTCTGGAGTTTTATAAGAAAGGTTCGTACAAAGAGATCCTAGGAAGAGTTTCTTTTTAAGACTGCATTTGTAATGCTAATTTATGTTAACACTGTCTTGGACATAATTATTTTGTTATACGAATTGTAGATCTAGTAGTTTGAAATTAATGCAGAAAATAGTCCTTGTATTCGCCTTTGAGCTTAACTCTTTTGAGCTTCAGTAGTTAACACGTTGAATGCCATGGGGGTGACCAGTGACCGGTGACCGGCACTGTTGAATTGCGATATTCACGGATATGCTGATATATTCAATATCAAAATATTGCTGATAGAAAAGTGAAGTATTACTGAGTACATAACTATTCTTACTTCAAACATTTCTATTCTATAAAGATGTGATTTTAATAGAAACAGTTTTGGTTCGGTGGAAAAAATGAAACTAACGAAATACAGGTGGCATTCAACGTGTTAATAGCAGTAACCGTCATTTTTTTAAACACTTTGGCGTGATATTTACCGCTACAAATTTCTTTTATAATATTATTATATCTATATTTGTATGTTGGTTAGCTGAATTATTATTTAATGCTCCAAAATACTATTTTCCCTTCCTTTCTTTTGACTTTAACTGGAATGACATTTTCGCATAGGGGTATTATTGTAAGTGGATTTCGAACCACCGACGCTATGATGTATTAAATGATAATTTAGGAATAATTTATCAGAGATGACGAAGAAGGATTTGAATTGAGGCCCTTTAACCCTTTGAGAACGACGGACGCATATATGCGGCCTGAGAAAAAATCTGATTATAGTTTATCGGTGTATGTATACAAGGTTAGAGTTGAAAAACTGAAATATAACTGTTGAAATATGATTACACAAATAGTAATTTATAACTTCTATACATCAAAACTCTGACTTTCTGATAAAAAGGTAGTTTTTTAACTCCAAATAAATGATTATTTCTCAATATTCAAAAAAGTCTGCGCCCGCAAAGGGTTAATTGTGAGTCTAAGCCTTTACATCCTTGCTCACCACAGTGCTGAACCTATTGCTTTAGATGGGTTTCAGACCAATGAGGCTATGGTATATTAAAGAATATTGTAATTTAGGAAAAATTTACCAGAAATGACGGAAAATGGTTTAAGCATAGGTCCACTGATTAAGAGTCCGAATCTTTATCTCCTTAGCCATCACAGTTCCGTTAAATATTTTATTTTTCTGTTCCTTGAAGGTCATTAATACTTGGAAGTAGCTGTACTTCAAGAGTCAAGACAGTTTTAACAGAAGAAGTAAGAACTGTATCGGTAGTAGATCGCTAGTGGTCGTGGGCTAGAATTGCCGGTAGCATGCTTCAGGAAAATATAATATAATCTAAGAAAATATAAATATAAAAAAAATAAAGATAATATAGATCAATCCTTTCCTTATTATTTCCACCAAATTCTTCCCCATGGCACATGCACCACTGCCTAGATAATTCAGAACTCTCCTAAGACTGTACGCCTACAGTGACCATATTGCTATAGCTTGGTGAAAGACGTTAATTTATGAAGAAGCCATTGAATTATAGAAATATAGCTATACTCCCAATTCTTGTATCTGAGTCCATTCCCAGAAATGTTCTTATGTTGAAATATTTGAGAGTTCGAACAAAAGCTTTCATGCTATAACATATAATAACACTGTCCAACAAATTTGAAGGTGATTTCTGTTTTCCTATAGCCACTATATAATTCTTATAGAGTTCGTCGTCCTGAACACGAATCCGGCAACCAAATTTCTGGATCACCCTCTGTTTTCGAAATAATCAGCATTTGTAAAAACGGTCATTTTCGGTAAAGAAGCTGGTATTACGTGAAAACTAAGAAACGTAGGTTGTTGTTCTTGGTCTCAAAAAATAGAGGAGTGTTGCCCGAGTATGTATGCATAAGCAGTTATAATATTCCGTATTAGTTAATAGCAGTAAATCACTGTCAAAGTTCAAAAACGAGCGGATTCGCGAATTTTTTACGCATTCACTTTCCATTTTCACGCAGAGGACTGTTGCTAGCACAAATTTACTGTACACCATTGGATACTACGTACATTTCTGAATAAAAAACTATCAGCGAAAAATGTCATAACTGTTTTCATTTCGGCTCAATTTAAGAAAATATCCATCGGGAGCGTGTTCCGACCGTTTTGCCGCTACGACGCCATCGCTGCCTTTGAGCGCCGTAGCTACGCGTAATACATTACTTTCGCAGGCCCCGCGCATCGATACATTCCGTTGAGGTAGAATACTCTATCCCTTTACTAAAGTGTAAGCTCATACTTATTTATATTTTTTTTTTTTTTTATAGAGGGGAAATGCTTTACGCACACCCGCAAATGTCTTAGTTTGCGGATAGTGTGGGACTCCGTAGGCATATTGTTTTCGTATACCCACTAAAACCCCTCTCTACTTTACTCTGTTTTGCTCTTTAATTTAACTAATCAAACAATACTCGCTTCAAACAATGAATAAGAATTATTTTATACGGGCTATTATTCAATGATATATTAATACCGCTTATTATTCAATGAATAAGAATTATTTTATTTGTGCGCGATAAATCTTATCATCATTATTTTCATAAATATTAAACAAAAGGAAAAAATCAAAGGGGAGAATGTTGTAGTATATTTGGTAGGAATAGGATAGCGAAATTTTCTTTATTTTTTTTCCACACTATCCGCAAACTAAGACATTTGCGAGTGTGCGTAAAGCATTTCCCCTCTATAAAAAAAAAAAAAAAAAATATAAATAAGTATGAGCTTACACTTTAGTAAAGGGGTAGAGAATTTTACCTCAACGGAATGTACGATGCGCGGGGCCCGCGAAAGTATTACGCGTAGCTACGGCGCTCAAAGGCAGCGATGGCGTCGTAGCGGCAAAACGGTCGGAACACGCTCCCGATGGATATTTTCTTAAATTGAGCCGAAACGAAAACAGTTATGACATTTTTCGCTGATAGTTTTTTATTCAGAAATGTACGTAGTATCCAATGGTGTACAGTAAATTTGTGCTAGCAACAGTCCTCTGCGTGAAAATGGAAAGTGAATGCGTAAAAAATTCGCGAATCCGCTCGTTTTTGAACTTTGACAGTGATTTACTGCTATTAACTAATACGGAATATTATAACTGCTTATACATACATACTCGGGCAACACTCCTCTATTTTTTGAGACCAAGAACAACAACCTACGTTTCTTAGTTTTCACGTAATACCAGCTTCTTTACCGAAAACGACCGTTTTTACAAATGCTGATTTTTTTCGAAAACAGAGGGTGATCCAGAAATTTGGTTGCCGGATTCGTGTTCAGGACGACGAACTCTATAAGAATTATATAGTGGCTATAGGAAAACAGAAATCACCTTCAAATTTGTTGGACAGTGTAATTGGAGCTTTGTGGACCAAATTATGAGGATATTTCATTCCGTTTACTTTGCCATTTGAAATGCGTGAAGAAGACGCTTATGTCTGGCTAAAACAAACTTGAACATACTTTTCTTAAAAACGGATTTACACCACTTTCAAAAATAACGGCTCAAATAAAGGAATTAATTTTAGGCGATTGATCGTTCCCAATTATCGTCTGATGCACGGCAAAACAAAAATCACCCCAGAAGCTTTACACTGTACTGTACTGTAAAAACTGCCAGCCAAAATGCATTGTTCCACGCAGATGTCAATTGCGTGATTTAATGATTAGTTTGTTAGTAACGCCAGAGGATTGAAAGTACCGATATTGATCATAAATATTGATCGTCCATGGCCGACATAACTATGAGTATCCAATGGTAAAGTGTTCGAAGTAATAACAGGGGAGAAATGGAAGGACAACGTCGAGGGGAATAAAGACAATCGTACAATGACCCAGGCAACAACAGTAGGAAGTGAAAGCAGCAGCATGAAAAGCTAGAAACTGAGTTGAAGGAAAACATGCTTTGTCATATTTTCCTTACAGCTTTTACTTCTTTTTCGACTGCTTCCATTGACCCGTTTCGAGTTTTTGGTTTGAACGAAGACGTAAATGCATTACTTTGCTCACTCATAATAATTTTTCCGTTAATTGTGGGAAAAAAGGAAATTACAATGGGCGAATGAGAGATGATAATATCCTAATGTTGTTACACAGTACAGTAATTCTATGGACGTGCATTATATTTTTGTTGATCTTGTAATGCTCGAGTTTGAAAGTTAACAGAGCTGTTAATTATAATTATAATTAGTATACTGAGTTTTCTTATTGTATTATATTGTTTTAGCAGAAAATTAGTCTTATTGAAAATTCAATTCTTGTCCATATAGTGTACAGTTTTTTTAGAAAAAAAAAGTTTTAAAGGAAGGGACAGTTTCGAATGTTCATAGTATTTTTTTATTTTATTAGATGATTTCTGTTTCATTGTACATTAACAAATGATTAAAGTAAGGTGCTATTATATAACTAGCGCGTTAAAGTAAAAGTTTGCTTTCCAAGTAGATTTCCTTAAATAATCGTCAATTACAGATATTTCTGTTGCTGAAAAACTATTATTAATGAATTATCAAACAGGTTAGACAAAAAAAGCATTATTACTTCGTTATATTTCGTAATTAAAGCAGCTGACAAACAAGTAGACAAAATTAAGTATTACAATAGTATAATCATTCTATTTGTCGATGACTTTTGTAAATACTGAACTGAGATACGTACAAATCAGTATACAAGGAAAAAATAAGTAATATGTGTAAATAAATAAATAGCTAAATGTATTTTGTACCAGTATAAAATAATATAAAATCTTATAAATGTCTATACAAGATGAATATAACAGTCTAAGACGCGCAAAGAAATCCCTAATTAATAAATACCAAAGAGAAATATAAATTGAAACATTCACATTCGTATTATCTAAGCAAAGTCGCTTCAAAAAATTACCCCATATGTAATCCCCTCCCCCCTTCCCCGCGATTGATCATTTTCAAATAAAATCTATCAATAATTCCTTTTGTGAAAACACACGTATTATTGCTCGTTAGTTGCAATTAGTTTTTTTTCGCATGACTGTAAATAGCCGAACGAAACGATGGAACTTCACCCCTTTGGTTTCTATGTGTACGCTGTCGTATTTTCCCCATATCGTCGGGTTTACCCCAGGTGGGGAAACGTACACGTGGCCGTGTATCATTTGCTTCGTAGACGATGCGGTCGGTCCATACAATTTCAAACAGTATTGCAAAAAATTTTAACGAGATGTAATGCTTCAATTACACTCTCTCTTTTAGCTCGTTTTATTGTAATTATTTGGACGTTCGGTGGCTTTTTTGAAATGACTAGAAATTTGAAAAAACTGATGTGGAAAATATACATTTTCTTGATTATTAGTAAACACCGGATTTTGTAATATTAAGTAAGAATTAAGTAAGAAAACGGCGAAAAGAAATGCCGTTTTTTCATTGTGCGAAGAAAATTTGCAGAAATTTACGTCATATTTATTCTTTCTGATTGCGCACGATAGATCTCGGCTGTGTAGGCTGATCAGGTTTTAATAATTCATAATGAATTACACCCCAGATATCCCACCAGACACATTGAAAAAACGACGTTTCTTTTCTCTTTGCCTAATATTTGTAGAGAATTTGAAATTGCAAGAATGTACAGAATAGAGGCGAGGTAAGAAAATATATAGAATATATGAAATATTGGCATTCCCTGTAATATTTAACGAGTGGAATATTATTATTCAAATTGCAAAAATGCATAAAATGTACATAACATAGGAAAATATATAGCAGACGTACTTGGCAGTTGAGAAACTTAACACTAAAACTACCGACGTTATATATACTAAAATTTAGATATATCGAATAAGTACTTTGGAAAAGGAGAAACGAAGAGGTGAAAAAGATGATTAATCTACTAATTTAGGTTTTATATGATAAAAGTGGAATATTTACTTCATGGCTCTCCTATCAATTAGGGAAATTTTTAGAAAAAATTGGTAACCGGTCATTTCGACAGGCTTGGTAGGTTTATTGTTAATTTGTTATATATACAGTGATAAAGAATCATTCAGTATTTATGAAATCTTAGAATTTATTGTGTCAATATTATATTTGATAATAGATATTACAAATACAACTTTATTGCATATAATTTATTTATTACGTTTACGTAAACAGAAATAATGTCGTAATGCACAATCTTAAATTGATGTAGTATTTTCTAGAAATTATGTAAACGAAGAAATGTATTAAAATTATGTACCATTTTATTTTTAACTGTACAAAAATTACATACGTGCGAAAAAATATTAGGCGTGTTTCAAGGTTAACGCAACATTTGGATGTACCGCATGCAGATGAACGCTTCGAGTAAATTGAGGGTTTTCATTTGCGCGAAAATGAAACGTTATTATTACAGTCGAAGACAATACTGTAGAGAAAGTATGATAAAATATTTACTTTCAGAAAGGGAGAAACGAAAAAAGGTATTTTAGTATGAACAAAATTGAAAACGGAGAAATCAAATGGCATATTTGACGTTCGTTAAAAAGGATAGCGTACAGTTTCCATATATTTGCAATTTATACTAGAAAGTGTATTTGATATTTTTGTTAGAAATATTTGTTCAAACTAGAACTATCGGCATTTTCATTAAATTGAAATATATTAAATAAGCACACTGAAAAAAGAGAAAACAAGAGATAAAAAGATTATCAATGCAGTAATTTATGTTTTATAAGTTTGGCGTAGAATATCTACTGTATGGTTTCCCAATTTAGAAAATTTGTAGAAAAAATTAGAAACTAGTCATTTTGACTGCCTTGGTAGTTCTAGTGTTAAATTGAGTTTATGTATAAATTAAGAATTATAGGATTTTATATCTTATGGTATCGTTTTTCGAAGAAATATGGTATTTAGAGAATTTCATCAACATTAAGGTATGAAGTTTTAAATTAGATACATTTTTAAATATTCATTAGTATTTTAATTGAAATATCAGCTTTCGATTTGCTGATAAATAATAAATAAATGCAGCTATTGGCAGGTAATCATAAACTTTACCGATTCTATACACCTGTATAACTTAACATAACGTTAATTTTCAAAACTACTATAACTTTTGAACTTTGTTTGACTTTATGCAAATATCATGAAATTACCTTGTGTTTGATTACTTACGAAATATTGCGAATGTGATTTAAATTGTTACAACACTATGCAATTTTCGAAATAAACGAACAATTTCTGGCCCTTAAATTAGGTCTACAAAAGCCAGAAGCGTGCGAGCAGCCGAATAAATTATTCATTTCCTTCTATATTCAAACTATCGCATTATTGCAGTATCGCTTATCCTAAAATTATCATGAATTATAAAATGACAGAGGATACAAATACTGCAAAATTATAACTCTTGTTACTCTAAAAAAGGTTTCTTAATTTATGGCTTTTGACGCTTAATATATGGTTTGATGCAGTTTCCGTTGTCGGACACACGTCACTCGTACACTCGTGGTCTCCCACGTTTCTTGATGATCATTGTAAAATGAAATTAGTGTATTTAACAATAAATAAAACCCCATTTGGGACACTAGGTACAAAACACTAGTAGTAAAAGGAAGTTTTTAAACTGCTTAACAATAATTGACGTATATAAAAGTATATTAATAATAATTAACTTTCATCAGTCTCTGGTGTCTTTTTGGCTCGAATAGAAATTTAATTTGACTCAAATCTAGAAAAACTTTACACAGTAAATACATATTTTTCGCAATAAAGTTATTATAAAGAAAAAGTAAAACATAATCTTGTTTTTTAATAAAAAATATGCTATAGGTCAGAAAGGTTCAAAGAACTATAGTGTGATCTTTTTAGGGATCGGATAAAGGTTAATAGTGATCAACAAAATTCATATAGTACTTTCAGTTCAAATTGCAAGGAATAGTTGATACTTCGTTATAGAAATGTCTATTTTATTTTGCATGTCGAATGTTATTAACATTAGATCTAATAAAATTAGGAGTGCTTATACTTATTTCTATTAGAGCAATGATAAAAGCAAATAAAAAATATTTCTATTTGAACATTGGCATCGTTATAAATTAAACAATCGTAATATAATTTAAAGCTAAAATTTAAGCAATATATTTGTAAAACATTTGGTTGCATCCATAATAATTTTTTATTATTTTTGTGTTATATTAATTTAATTAATTTAACGAGGAATATTACATTACATCATTTGCACGAAAATAATACTATTAGAAGTGGCTTCTTGAATTTCCACAGCGCTGAACATTCCGATATTAGTTTCATTATTATGAATATCAAATATTTCTATTTTAAGAAACGACGTTCCTTACCCCAACGAGTAACAATTATTTGCTGATGTGCTATCGTGAGAAATGCACAATGCATCCTGTCTATGCGATGGATAATGATCATCCAATCGATTTTAAACGGAGAACTTTCGTATTTAACCATTAAAGAGTAGCCGAAGAAAAAAAAACGGCGATCGATATCGCCGTACGCTTATAGTACACACACACAATTTCATACGCGTCCTTTAAGTTTACTTTAAACTCCAGCTCTTCTCAGAAGTGGAACGAACTTTGTACTTTTTAGGATTTAAAATTAGTTGATAACTTTACTTTATATTTTTAGCTTTAATTACTATAGTCATTTCTATGTTATATTTCCATTTTTTTCCTATCTAGGAAAAGTCATCTAGGATCTACTGTTTCAGGTGGGTTCCAAACCATCGATTGAGTATGAACAATCCGAGCATTTATCTTCTTTCCCATCATAGCCCCCAAAGTAGATGGTCTAACTTACGCATAATTATATTGACCCTGTAATCGATAAATAGTATCAACCTGTTCTTCGCTTCATTAGCAATATTCAATTTTGTTAAATGCAACAGTTTATACTACTTTGAAAAAAGAATAATTACTCAATGGTGGAAGTTTTGGTGTTAGATAAGAGACGCTTTCTTCGAATCGATTATGAATCGATGCAGATGATACATGGTAGTACTGAGACAATTGAGCCGTTTATTTTGAAAGTGGCATAAGTCACTTTGTTTTTAAATCAAAATATTTAAGAGTTTGCGTTTTATCGTGTTTAAAAATCGTTATGCCAACATTCGAGAATATTTACTTGTATTTGTTATCTTGGATACTTGTACTTTTCTCAGCATAAATAATTTCGTACAGTCGTTAAGAAATCACTGTTTTTCATTACACGGCACAGTGACTTATGCCGCTTTTTAAATAAACGGCTCAATTATCAATGTTAAAAATAGAACCTGGCATTTTTTCACGATCAGCATGCGCGATTACTGTATTGATTTATTTTAAGAGTAGGATATTTCTGATATCCTTTTTTCGCATTTTGTGTTCAGTGAAGCAACCATGAATGAAGTAGTGCTACTATTTTTAAAGAAAAAATATTTAGAGTCGTCAACAGGAACGATACTATGCGCAGAATTTTATTAGAAGCGCTAATCGTGAAAAAATATTTTTTAAAGAGCAGCTGGTGTATTTTAGCGGTCAGGTTCAAAATATGTACGTGTTGAACCACCAGAAATATCTCCTGTACTACTTAAATATGTGAATCGCAATTCCTTGGGAAATACTTTCATCCTTTCTTTGTATGAACAAAATGGTACTCAGAAATAGATATCAATTATAAAATACAACGACACCCCTATTTAGCAGTACTTCTATAACTTAGTTTTCTATGACGCATGTGCCAGACCACGCACAGCGATGAATCGTAACCGTGACCCTCGTATAACATGGCAGAAAAATTTTAAAGTATAACGACAGATGGGGATCCCCATTCTCATAAGATCTACGTAGTTTGCTGTACTGTTTAATGCAGTACTTTCGTGAGACGCCATTAATTTAATTCTCAAAGATTAAATAATTTTATAGATCTCAAAGGAAAGTGAATGATTCAGAAGTAAAAATGATTACACTTTGTCCACTCTGGGCTAATTAAATAAATATTACACTTAAAATTTTCTTCAAGTTGTCGTTTATGAGAAGATTCGTAAAAATTTGAAATTATGGCATATTTTAAAAACATGCAGCTAAATATAAAATAACTCGAATGTTTTATAGTGATCTGCCAGTTTAGTGCAACGTGACTGAAGATTGGAAGCATTTATCCATGAAGAATAACAACTGCGAAAATCGCTGTCCCAATAATATCAAATGTTAACCGTAAAACGATAAGAAAATTTAAAAATTTTCAACCTTGATGTTGAATTACGTTACATTTTCTTATTCGCCATGATGTTTCCTTCTTTCACAGTTTTTGCACAAATGCGATACATCTTGTACGTGAAAATTTAAGTGCTATATATGAGCCTTGTATTTTGAAAGTGGCATAAGTTACTTTCATTTTAAATCGAGGTACATATTTAGCGTTTGCGTTTTAACGTGTTTAAAAATATTGATGTTAATTTTCGGGATAATTTACTTGTCCTTGTTATCTTGGATACTTATATTTTTCTCAGTAAAAATAATTTCGTATAGTCATTGAAAAATTACCATTTTTTCATTACGGAAAGTGACTTACGACAGTTTTAAAATAAACTTCTCATATATGTGACAATTACATGCTCTGAGACAGTAGGACTTTTACATGGGTGCTTTTATACCGAAGCTGGAAACACGTCATGTTCCCCAACGTCTGGGAGAAATGAAGAAAGACCTGGCAAACGGGGATGCAATGTTAATACGAAGCGAACGATGACTAGTTCGTCATCATCGGTGCAAAATACCGTCACCACGTGGCGCTGCAATCTCGAGCATCAACATTCGTGTTTCGCGCGCCGACTCCGCCGCATCGTCTTAACTTCATCCCTGTCAAGTTACAGCTGGTTTTACAAAACTAATAACATGTTATAAACAGCAAACAGTTAAACAATAACAATGAAAACTCATGTAGTCGCAAGGTGCTCTTTTAAAACGTGATATACAGTCGGGAGAACGTTATAAACGATGATTTTAAATTGTGTTTCAAATCATAGGAAGTGGATAAATAATGACGACGTTACCATTAACATGTACGGTTCTAAAAAACTTATTTAACGATGAGAACATTTCGATCCTTCATATTTTAAAAGATTGAAACTAAAAATTAACTCTATAATTCGATTCACAGTATGTGGATATACAAAGTAAATAAATGCTTGAAGACTAAAAAGGGGTAAATTATATGTAATTATTCGTGAATTTTATAGTGCATTGTCATCGGAACTGCATTTGAAATAATTACAGTCAGCTAATATTAATGATAAACGGTAATATAAAAGTGAGCACGTTTAAGAAGAGTGGTTGGTAAATAATGCTTTAAAAATAAACATCAACCATCAACATTCTGTTTTTAGCAGTTACATTTAAAGATAAAAGCAATTACAAACTGTTATTACCACGGATGTCTTAAAATAATTATTCAGTTACATGTTAAAAAAGTTTAAATTGCTAGTTAATATTAGAATAAATATTCAGTTTCATACTTTTACAGGACCATAACAATAAAAATAATGATTCTTAGTCCTGTCCGCGTTTTTTTTTCAGATATAAAAATTAAAGTTTAGACTTTTATCTCTTGAAAAAATCACAAATTACTCAATACTCTTAATTGCCATTTATTTCATATGATATACAAAATAAAGGGTATTTTAAAAAATGTAGATTCCACGCTTTCAATAATTTCATCGAGCCACATACATGGTGTATTACAAAAATGCAATGTATTTCCGTCGTTTTACAAATGTTTAAAAGAAAGTACTGTGTTATCCTTTGTTCATATATTTTCAAAATACTTATTATTTCCTCCTTATTTTTAAATTTTTCTAATGTAAACTTTCACATCTAATGTAGCTGCAAGAACGAAAATTTATCAGCATTCTAATTTCGATATATTCCAGGCGTAGAATGGCGCAAAGAAAGAACATCTCTTAAAGCATTTAAGTTAGACCGTCCATAAAGAGCATTTTTACCAAACTTTGTATGAAACACTAATAAACGCGTGAAAATTATATAAAATCGTAGAAGTTCTCTTAAAATTATTCATAACAGTAGAAGGTGGAATGCTTTCATTAAGACAATGGAACTGAACACGTGTGTTGTGTACCATGTGTTTGCATGAATGTCCACACATATTCGAGTCTTCGATCTGGCAGTGAGCGAAGAGGGGATGTCGGTGATCGTTTTTATAACGGGGTGATCAAAAGGCTGTTATCTGACGGAAGACGTCAGAGGAAAAGTACGTATAAATGTTTATTTCGTTTCCCGTAGTATAATTCTTTACAAATCTTTTTTATGTGTCTAAGAATAATTATTTTTGTAAATAGATGATAAGAAAAGAATAACAAGGATTTGGGCGCCACCTGTTGGCAATTTCTAATAATTTTCAGCTTTCTTTTTTTTTATTCTAAATTACTTTTCACTTTTAGCTGCTACAACCATTTTGGTTGTACCATAGGTGGCTCAGAAGGATTTGAATTCGGTCTCGTTGAATATAAGTCCTGGCCTTTACCTTCTTGTCCCTCCGTACTCTTACAGCTATTGCTTTAACCCATTCAGTGCCGACTGGAAAAATTGATTAAATGAATAACAATTGCATTTCACTATTTGTTGAAAAGTGTAGCAATAATATTTATCTAATATTGCTATAAAAATGTGAAGATCTGTTGGCAATTATAAACAGTAGTCACAAAGAAAAAGAATCGACATGCAGTCACAGTCAGATATCGAACACTTAATATAAATCGTAAATTGTGGATTTTCAATTGTTTGTAATAAAATTACTAATATCATAGGATAAAACTAAATAGTAATTCTAAGATGCGTGTCGTCAGGAGTATTGTTAACGACGATATATCGTCGTCCGGCACTAAAAGGGTTAAGTGGATTCGGAACTGCCGATGATGTGATCTATTAGGAAAATTTTTCCAGAGGTGGCGGACAATCCTTTGAACTTACCTCTACTGATTAAGATTCCGTGTTTTTGTCTTCTTTTGTATGACAGCACCTGTAAATATTTTATTGTGCTGTGCCTTGAAAATCATTACTTCGAAGTAATCGCCAACTAATTGCGAGTTTGAGCATTTACCTTCTTACCTATCATAGCCTCCATTATTTTATTGTTATTTCGTTGTAGTTTTGTTTCGATGGAATACATCAAACAGTATGTCCCACACTAGATATAAAGTGCAAAAGGAAGAATGGAAAAAAGAGGGAATGCCCTTGTTCGTTCATTTTTGACTTACAGTTTTAGATGTCGCACCATTGGGCTATAATACATAATTTACAAAATCATGATGTAATTCAAGGAACAGAACAGTGAAAACGGAGTGGATTTTCTCTATTTCCAGTATCAAAGAAAAACGAATTTTTAGTTGAGTGAATATGTTATCTTTATTTAGAAAGTTAAACTTGTTTGGATACTTACGTAACAATTGTAGCACACGCAAAGACCGACGAATAGGTGGGAGTCGCAGTTCTTAAGAATTAATCGAAATTCTGATGTTCTGAAGTATGATCATTTATGCTCCGTGGTAATAACAGGCAATTACCTTCATTGATTATTAAACAGTTTGCTTTAAATCAGTGTCTTCGTGAATTTCCATTTCGTGTTTTTAGAAAATATCTAATGAGATAGTCGAATAATATTTTTGCAAAGTAAGTGTCACCATATCAATAATTCTTTATTACTAGTTCTTAATAAATTCTTAATGAATGTATAAAATGCCGTTTTATACACATACCTATCACATGTCTAAGTCCGTTGGTACTTTAAATAAAAATGAAAAGTTTGCTCGATCATCAAGTATCAATAAGAAGTTTATTTTCTGCTCTTTAAAGTTTTACTTTTTAACGAACGTAAGAGATACCTATCAAGTTCTATATTTTTAGAAACACCTACTGTTGGATTAGAAGAAATGTATTAGAACTTTTATAAAAAGAAATTATAAATACACGTTCTCATGGAAAAAACTGAAAGTGGAAGATGAGAATGTCTTTATTTATTTGAAAATGTTATTTTTAAGGAATTGAAATCTTCGAAAATTGTTATCGAATTAATTGATTAGAAATAAAACTAACGAGATTTAGAAAAAAAACATTTTCAATTAATTATAACTTGCATAACCGCACTCGGGAAGTATTTACCAGAAAGTCAGTATGACCTGAAAGAAAAGGTGTCATCTTGAAATGACTTCATGCAATATCAACACGATACTCCAGTACTTACCGTACAGTAAATTAATAATACTTAAAAACGATTTCGCAACTTTACACTGGAAGAATTCTATAGTCTATCGAATACCTAACTGAAAGATGATATTCAAATGTTCTTCAATGTTCTTCGTCAATATTATTCACAACATGTTGCCCCTTTCTAAATAATTAGCAAATCTCTTTTGTCGTAATTCACCGAGCTGATGAATTAATACTTCATTTGCAAATGAAATAAACTTCATCAATGTCCGTCATCAATATTATTTTCAAAGGGTGACCCCTTTTTTAACTGATTATCAAAATATTCTGTCTCATAATTTATCCAACTGTTCGATTTGCAAATTAAAAAAACGTTGAAAGACATGCAATAAACTTCGTCAGGAGTCGTGATTATTTTGAGCAAAATTGTATTGCCACCGCGTTAAAGAAATTTTACGAATCTAAGGATTATCGTTGCAACGTAGGGAGATCTGGCCTATGAAAGTACCGAATCGATCTGACGGTGTATTAAATATAAGTACTGTCTACAGTCTAGAGGTCTAGGCAGATGGATGATACTACCGAGTCCACGTCGACTTCTTTACACCGCAGATCTTCACGGCTATGCCAATATATAAGAAGTCGGTGACCCTTTCATATTCGAGCATTCATAGTCCAGCTTAAAATGTGCTATCAATTCACTGTCACTTATAAACTCTCTATCTTCGCTGGAAGAATTATTCTCAAAATTACCGCGTGATACATTTATGACGATGTCCTTCTCACAAGTTAGATGTAAAAACAAAATTAACATAGCTTTATCGAACTATGCTTTCATTTTTTGCGAATAGTAGCTAATAAAAAATTTCACCTTTTTATCAATAATATCATGTGCTAACTGTGAGTGTGAGTGTGTGCGGGACTATGATGAATAAGATACTAAAGGCTCGGATTCACAATCAAGGGACCCGAGTTCAAATCCTTTTCTCTCACCACTAGAAAATTTTTCCTGTGCGATATTATACGCTGGCGGAAATTGACAAAAGAACATATAGTAGGAATTAACGGTGGAACTTAAAATTATAGTACATTGAAGGTGCACATTAAGAAGGTGGGCCACATTAAAAAATCATTCAAATTTCAAGGTCAAACACGAGTCTGCTTCATAGAGAGGTTCAAACTTCATATCTCTCCATACTGTTATTATGTAATTAAAGCTATTATATAATTAAAACTTAGTATTAGAGCCATTTTTATTATTTATTGCTTGCAAGTTGCATATCCATCATAAGTACTGTTTTCCAAATCTCCGTGCTACCTGAACCGTCATAAACCTTTAAAATCCAAAGCGATTGGTGCCTTGGTTTTTCGTTGTTCGCGGCAATCAAGCCATAACGGAGCATATACCTCTGTTAGTCTCTAGCGAAGACGTCATACGACAGGCCATTTCATCGCCGACTGAACTGCGAGAAATGATATAAGTCCAATATATTAGGATGGAAACTATAAAACGGGCGTTTTTGTTTAGTCTGTGTTAAGCTGCGACTGAGAGAGGTTCATTGTAACGTGCGCTCGATATTTTTATTTATAAAGTTTAAAGGTATTCTTCTTACTCATTTCATAAAATTTTTTCGTATTTGTATCCCATTTTTATATTATTTTTCTCCGAAACCAAATAGAAACAAAACGCGATTTACATCTACCTTTCTTGTACGAGTTCAAATTGAATCATATCGCAGCTCAAGCTTCGAGAAACATTAATCGCGCTTTCGGAGATAGATCCACTATTAAAAAAAATGCTCGATATTGGTTCCAAAAATTTCGTTCTGGCAATTTGAGTATCGTCAACGAGCCTCAAGGAAGACCACCGGCCCATATTGATAACGAGGAATTAAGGATGACTGTGGAATCCGATTCACACACAACTATTCGCGAACTTGGGTCTAAACTAGGAACTAGCCATACGGCTGTGTTAAAACATCTGCGTACAATAAATAAAGTAAAGAAATTGGACTCATATGTGCCGTACGAACTGACGCAACTGCAGATGATCGACCGCAAGAACAAGTGCGCATCTTTGTTGCTTCGCAATACACGATTGCCGTTTTTACACCAAATCATCACTTGTGATGAAAAGTGGATTTTGCATGATAATCGAAAGCGATCAAGCAAATGGGTAGATAAGAATACACCCCCAGGACACACCCCGAAGCCGAAATTTCATCAAAAAAGAAATTATGGTTACCACATGGTGGAATGCCTAAGGAGTGATCCATTATTCCTTCCTAAAACCAGGTGAAACCATAACAGCGGTGTCCTATTGTCGTGAACTTGATGTTATGCATGAGAAACTTATGAAAAAACAACCAGCATTGCTCAATCGGCACGGCGCAATATTACTGCATGATAACGCACGACCACATAAAGCTTCAATTACTGTTGACAAATTATTATAACTTTTCTACAATATGAAATTTTGCCACATCCTCCATATTCACCCGATATTTCACCGACCGATTATTACCTTTTTCGTAATTATGAATTATTTTTAAGAGAAAAGAAATACAATAACCGAAATGATATTATAAAAGACTTTGAATTCTTTATTAACTCTAAAAAGAAAGGTTTCTTTCAAAAAGGCATATATGACTTGCCCAATCGTTGGCAGAAAATCGTAGATGCCAATGGAAGTTATTTCGATTGAATATAATAAGTAATGTGAAAAATTTCGCTTTTTGTTTTTTATTCTTATTCAACGCCCGTTTCATAGTTTCCAATCTAATATATACAGTAGACTACCTTTGTGAAATTGGATTTTCAGCACTTTTTCACATAAAAGAAGCCAGAAGTCGATTAATATTAATTGCATCTGGCGACTTACGCGTGGCTCTTTCAAAAAAAGATCCTTGTTTTAACACTAGAACTACCAAACCAGTCAAAATGACTGGTGCACAATTTTTTCCAAAAATTCTTCCAGATTATAGGAGAGTCATAGAATAGATATTCTACGTCCATCTCATAAAACATAAATTGCCGAATCGATCATTTTTTCTACCCCTGAATTCCCCTTTTTTCAAAGTACTTATTTAATATATTTAAATATAACAGATTTACCGCCGGTAGTTCTAGTGTTAATAGGATTATTATGAATAAACAACAACAGCCTAGCCATTAAAATTTAAATATTGCTGTTTATATTATATAGTACAGTAGACTCCCGTACAACGCGGGGGATACGTTCCGCGTTATAGGAAATCGCGTTATATGGCACAAACTGTAATCGCAGAGTCGTCGCTCTGAACCTGATCAAGGGCTGCGAGATCAATCGGTGCCGAACGTTTCGATGCAACATCAAACCGTCGCTATTGCAATCAAAAAATTGTAGACGTTGCCACGGTTATCGCATATTGCTGATGAGATGTGGTTCAGTTTGAAATATTATTACATTGCGAACAAACTGTTAATATTATACGTAACTAACTTATTTCAAATGAAGTTTCTTTTAATAATGAATTCAAAACAGAATACAGGTGACTTAATAATAAAAAAAAAGTATTGTATACGTTATAATAATATTTTTATAAGAAGAACATATATTTTAGCCATGCGTACTGAAATAAATAAAATACCTGAAAAGTTGAGGAGAAACCGTATAACTCTGGATTATTATTTTTTAGCAATAGGTAATAATAAACAAAAGGAAAGTGTATACATTAGCGTTTCTAAACAAAAAATCAGAAACTACATATATGAAAATGTTTAATTTATCTTGCGCGTTATACGGGACGGTTTATAGCGTTCTATGAGAACTAGTCGCAATATTTTCGGAGCGTTACACGAATTCGCGTTATACGGGAGTCCATTCTGTGTGTGTGTGTGTATTTTGGGAGAATTCTGTGAAATTGCCTCTTTATTGCAAACGCCTCTTCCATTCTCAAGATATTTTCTAGTCGTCACAAATTTGTATCTATAATTGCACCATAATTTTAGTGGCATAGGTCCATTTTTAACACTAGAACTACCAAACCAGTCAAAATGACTGGTACACAATTTTTTCCAAAAATTCTCCAAGTTTATAGAAGAGTCTTAGAATAAATATCCTACCACCATCTTAAAAAACATAAATCACCGAATCGATTATCTTTTCCGCCTCTTGATACCTCCTTTTTCCAAGTACTTATTTAACATTTTGAAATATGATAGATTTAACGCCGGTAGTTCTAGTGTTAAGAAATGCGTGTTTAAGTTAGTTCTTGCTAAACATAGTTGTCTCTTTTTCACATTTGAAATGGCAAAGTAAATAGAATGAAATATCCTGATAATTACGTTCAAAAAGGTTCAACTATTACGTGCTTTAGCATAAAAGCGTCTGCACGAACTCTCAAATATCTCGACAAACGAAGAAAGTGACATTTACCGCCTTTAAATATAATGGAATGATTAATTGTAAGACAAAGACGCGTAGATACCATATTTTCAGGAAAGTGAAATTACATTAATCAATCGAAAATCGATTGACATTGTCAACATTGTAATCATAACTTCTAAACAGAAGTAATATCCTACACAAACGTGTAGCGGCTTTTGATAACTGTTGCAAAAGTGTACAAATAATAATAACATTAAGTATTTATGTTCTGTGAACAAAATTCTATTCAACATTCATAATGAAACTTTAAGCATAAGTTCAATGTACATTTGTGTATAGTGTCATAGTCCTTTTTTCCTTGTTTTGTTCCTTACTTTATATTGTGCTTGTAAATATATCGTAAATATTGCAATCTAAATACTTTTATCATATTAAGTAATGCTTAACACTATTCCTACCACGACCGGTCAAAGGACCGCTTTTAAAATTTCGATTAGAATTTCCTATATACAACGTGATTGAATCGCCTTTAAACTTCACGACTTTTCCTCAAATATACGTATAATACATTCACATTATAATACATTTTTCAATATTCACTTCTTTTCTTACTGTTCATTTTCTGGGAAAAAATTATCATTTGACAAATTCACCGGTTGCGGTAGGAAAAGGTATACGTGAAGTGTCGGTAGGAATAGTGTTAACCAAGAAAAGTTTGTGCCATAAAATTTAGTTATGCAATTTTACCAATTTCACTTGTCTTTTCATGACTCTCATATTATAATCAGGAATTATTATATAAAACAGATGCTACAAATATTCTCATTGCGAAACAAACAGTACTTAATATTTGGAATACTGCTGTTACACCATTAAATTCATGTAAAGTGTCTTGAGAAAGACAAAAAAGAATGTTGCGCTTCTTTACTTGTTAACTACAACAAAGTAGCCTATCTTTGAATACCAAGTTGCAGTAACCACTAAGTAGGTAGATGCATACTCGTACAATACCAGGTTACCACAGAGAACACCAATAGTTGGGTTTATAAATTATGAACCCCCTTCTGTTGGAAAGGGTTCTCTGGTTAGAAGCATGATATCGTCGTCATCCGAAGGGTCAATAAAATATGCATCGCTTTCTATCGATTATTTCTCCCCAATTTGTCTCACAACTCCATTTGAACATATTAATAATGTAAAGTTCAAGCTAAATTCAAAATTTTGTCTGAATTGTTCAATATACACACGTGGATAGGACGTAACTTTACAGTTATTACAATAAGATTGAAATATTTATGTATATAAGTAAGGTAACCTGGGATCCTGCTTTATTTGGCAGTTTGTTGATGACATTTTTCAGGCCTTAATCTCAGACAATGTTCGAATTTATTACTTTAAGTAATATCATTGTAAGCATATATTTTATTTGCGTGAGTTTGCATCATATGAAAACATGACATATGTATATTTCATTGAAGACCTTCATTAAAAAGGCAAATTGTTACAAAGGTACGAAAACTTCGACGGTATTTCAAACAATAAATCCCATTTCATTTGGATATTCAGCACACTTTTTCGGAATTTACTAAAACTTAAATGTCAATGGTCAGGAATCCCTGACAAATCATATTAACACTGATCGGAGTATAAATGTCAGCTCGTTATATTGTTTCATATTTTAAAAACCATTAAATGAATTCGATTAAAAATCTAATCAATATTGAACAATGTTAAACAAAACAAATCCTCACACAGAGAAACATTACCCATTGTAATCTTAAAAAATTTATTTGTTTTACCCTTTAATGAATCAGGTGCATGCCAAATTACTTCACTAGCTATCCTACAAAGTATCTACGCCAGTATTATTGAACACTACACGTTAGAGAACGATGAAAGTGTCTGGTACTCGACATCTTGAAAAAAGTCTACCCATTTATAACGCTCCTTTTCTTTTAATTTTTTCTTGTCTTCGTCGTCCATTATCTTTCGATATGTTCATTAATTGTATCTAATTGTACGTGTACCAGCTCAAGTATGGATAGTTGCAGCATTACGAGGCAAGAAATCTATTCCCATAACTTTTACTGCTGCAAGTACGAGCCAATTTGTCTATATGAATACAAATGGGAATATGTTCAACAGCGCAATCGACATTGATGACTGACAATGATGCACGAAAAACAGCGTATGATAATACGATTCTACTGTCATTACACAACTCTAGAAAAGAATCTGTCGAACGTCCTTACGTTATGGCTTCACATTTTTGTATATTAATGACAGTTCCTAGTATTCCTTCATTGTTTAAACATAATTGCTTTTAGTTTCATGACTCTTTTATGTCTTAATTAATGGCTTAAACTATTCTTTAATCTTAAGGTACGATTCTGCTGTTAGTAACAGTGCATTGTCTTTTTATTGCTTATCATTGGCTTGTACTACTTTCTTACTGCCTTGACAATACTACATTATCTTTTCATTTTTCATTAACTACTCGTACCACTTTTTTCATTATCCAAAGATAAATTTCTACTCTTTATAATAAATACTTCATCATCTTTTTATCTTTTATTAGCTGATCATACTACTTTGTTATTGCCGAAAGATAAATGTCTACTTCTGATAATACACTTCATTATCTTTTCCTCTTTCATTAATTGATCATACTACTTTTTTTTATTGTCCAAAGATAAGTTTCTACTCTTCACAAAACTTCATCATCTGCTTATCTTTTATCAGCTAATCATACTACTTTCGCATTGCCTAAAAATAAACTTCTACCGTTTACAATACCTTAACATCTTATTATCTTTTATTTGTATTAGCTGCCCATGCTACTTTCTTACCGCCTAAAGATATTATTAATTTCCACACTTCTCATACAATTTGACCCAAAATTGCTCCTACACCCTTATCTCTTCGAATCCCTTGATAATCACACCTGAAACGAACGCGAAGCTTTTAACGAACAAGAGTCACATCAGGTGATATAAAAATAAAAAGGAATAATGTTTTTCCCGGGGTTTTTCTTGCTCGTCCTTCCAACTGATACCGTTTTCCCCAGCTGCGCCAAACGACTGCGTCCTCGTCGGCCAATTGAAATTGCCAGGTGATACGAAGGGCTTCCCTAAAGAGGACTTTTATACGGCTGATGCAAAACAGAGGGGACGAAGACACACACGCAAGATTCTTTCTAGTCGCATTTTTGCGCGACGATGACTCGGTTTGCTTTGCAGCACGTGAGACGCACCAGTGTGGCCGTGTTGTGCAAACTGTCCGTTTTTTCTTTAGAAATCGATTCTATCCGTTTTAATTGCTTTCAACGAAGATTGTGATAATTAACCATTTTTTTCGTAGTAAATTGTGACTAACAAAAAATGTTAATAATACATGATTTTATATTAAGTCACTGGCAAAGAAAAGTTCACGGAGCACAGTGACGCTGTTTTTTCGAAATAAATTATGACTAAGGAAAAATGTTAATCATACAGTATTTCGTATTAAATCACCGGCAAAGAGAAATTCGGACAATATTTGATATATTAGTGTTATTAAGAAGTTCATTCAGCCGGATCTTCCAGCGAGTACTACCATTAAATTTTTCTGCTATAAAATGTTCTATGATAGTCAGGTGACCAACATGTTAATTTCGTGAAAACGTAAACAAAATAATTTTGTGATGTAAATCCTTGTTGGAAGAAGTGAAGTGAGAGTGAGACAGATTTATGTGGCACATGCGACGCGCCGGATGTCTGGAATTGGATAATGAATAATGAGGCAGTGATTAAACTTGTAATTTGCACATAATGGTAGTGTTTAAATGGCGAGATGTGAAGAATTGCACATTGTTTCTACACGCTGCCCTATTTTTATCGTTATGGAATATATTTGTTAGTGAATAATTGATCACATATAAACTTCTTGTGATTCTTTGAAGTAATGGCATTAATATATTGTTTTATGATTCATGATACAAATTATATCAATTAATTATTGTCAATTAACTAAGAATTCAATTTAATGTGTATTCTGCATTTTTTTTTATTATTTTAGCTTTTCTACACAGGAATTCTATATTCTCTTGCAGAAATACCGTTTAAAAATATATGACCTATGACCATTTATTAAAATTTTTCATATTAAATAACGTACTGGAAAAGTTCGTTAATCCAAATTATATATTTCATAGGGATTAAGAAATCGGTATGTCAATTTATATAAATCAATTTAGTTATATTTCTTTGACATTTAAAAATGTTTATCTACTTAAAAGATCGATTGCAATAAAATATACAATTTACGACTGGTCAATTTTTTCGATGTAATTATTTTGTAAAAGAAGCAATTAACAATACATTCAATAGCTGTTTTATTTATTCTACGAAATTAAATAGATTCTCACAATATTAGAAATTAATATTTCACAATGTTAGGCTATTAAATTACACATTTTTCTGAACATGAAAATTAGCTTTAGAGAAATAATAAAGAAAAAGATGGAGCTCATTTGGTATTGCATGTTTCCTACAGAAAAAAGCAGTAAATATTATATTAATATCTATATAGATATAGCAAATAGATAGATAATAGAAACCATACTAATTTATTATTTATTCAGCCTAAAATAATCTTTATTACTTATTCAAAGAAGGACATATACATGCAGAAATAAATATCGTGTCTTCATATGAAATGTTTTCATTAATTTTTGCAAATTCATTTAACATGTACCCCAGAACTTAATCTAAAAAGAAGACGAACTGTTCGAGCCAATAAGAAAAGCTGCCCCTAAGAATCTTTGAAACCTTATAAGCTCACGCACTTTCTGAAAAGGTAACTCCCACTTTTAATTCCCCATCGACAAAGTAGAGTTTTCAGAAGAAAATACGCAAGAGAGATATGCATCGCGTGCAATGCACATATATAATTTCTCCCCTTTTTTTTAAGTCCTGTCGACATCCATCGGACAATCGATGCGTGATCTCCAAGATGGATCGATAAAAATTGATATTCAAAGCTTTACTGACTGAAAGCACACAGACATATGTACACGCACATACACTTTGTTGCATGATAGGACAAGAGGTTTCTTATTATCGCGAAATTATTACTTCACCCTCGCCAAACGCTTTTCCCTCATACTTTTCATGTTCGGCAAGAGACGCTGTTCAACTTTATTGGTTTCAAGTGCAAAAGCACACTTCTGCCGATTCAATAATTAATTGAACCCTTCTTCCTCGAGGGATCTAATTATCCGAAGTTATTTAACACGGTCATTTTAACCTTCGACCTCTGAGAAAATCTGAAGAAATAACGTTGAATAATAAAAAAGGATAATTGTTTTGTCATAATGACGGTGAAGGAGGCAGAATTATTCATAGAAATTAGAATAATTAAATCTGTACTTTTTTTATCTATAATTACGATTGCTTTGCAATTTTATTTGCTATCACACTTTCACAATTTTCAAATGGCAACACCGAAACCATACTTTCTAGACCACCAATTTATAATCCGTACTGCTTTTTAAAGTTAAAACCCAAAGCTGAAAGATCGACGCGAAACTAATTGTAAGGATAATCCTAATGTGCTGTAAGAAGAAAGCTCTTCATCGAATTAAGTCTCGCACGAGAACATTATATCGTAACGTATGAAGATCTCTTGACATCGAAAAATGCGACAACATGATGATCGGAATTCGAAGAGCTCTTCGAAGAAGCGGAAAGAGAAATCGAAGAAAACTGCATCAAAGCTTTTCATGGATAGCTGTTGGCCGAAGGTGATGATATCTCGCGACGAACGGATATGTGGCAGCTTAGAGGAAATTCCGAAAACGACTTCATCCCTCTCCCTGAAGCCTGATTCGTCTAAATTGGAAGAGTCGAAGGAAGCTACCTGCGAGATCGTCGAGTTGTTCTGCTGTGACGATAATGGAATAAATATCGACGGGGAGAAGAACGCCTGCTTGATAAGCAGTTCCACGAAATTCCAAGGAGATACAAATGTGTGTCTGTCCTGCAGGGATTGCGTGGAATGCCAGAAGCAGGATAGAAACGCGAAGGTCTCTCAGGAATTCGAGGGGGATAGATTTTCCGGAACCGATTTCAGTTATTTTGAATGCGACAATGAAGTTACGGTGGCATCGAACACTGTGACTTCGGCGAAGGACGAGGAAGAGCCGATTTTCGTGGACTTGACAACCGATGAGAAAAGTACTTGTAAGCAGACAATTCTGAAGCGATTCTGTGCTGACGAAGATTCAGAAAAGACCTCTGACGAAAATGTTATGGAAAATGTGAACTATAAGTCGTCGGGGGTTGAATTAGGTATAAGGATATTAATATAGGATTAATTAACGATATTTTAACATAAAATAGAGTACTTAAATAATCTGGATTCTCGTGTAGGATTACATCGGAGAAATTAAAAAGTTGGTCCTTCATTTTGATAAATCATCATATTATATTTTATTTTCTATCTTTTCGACTTTAATTGCCTCGGTTATTTTACGTAGTTACGTTTTCAGTTTTGCCTTCTGCATTACCGAGACTGTGAAATAATAAATGATAATTAGGCTATGGTGAGTAAGGAGGTATAGTCTCGGACTCCCAATCTGTACGCCGGAATTCAAATCCACCTTCGCCATTGCGAAATTTTTCCTGAATTATCATTTAATATATCGTAGATAAGGTGGTTCGGTATCCACCTAAAACAGATACGTCCTAGGCGAAATTACCATAGCAGTTGAAACCGAAAAAATGCAAAACAACTATCGACAATTAAATGGTAATTTAGAAAAAAAACCGCCAGTGGTCACGGAAATTTGAATTCGAGTCCATTAATTCCGAGTTCGAGCATCTAATTTCATACCCACCATAAAACCACATTTTTTTTCGTGTTGCAGAGCCTCGGATCATGATAGCGGACAGTTCTAGCAGATTGTATCGCAGTGAAACAAGCAGCAGCATAGCAACAGCTCTAAGAGACCGTGGACCATGCGTGATACCGATACAACCAAATCGTTCCTTGCCCATTCATCCAGCACCTCCTCCACCCACGAGGTCCAGCCGGAAGGACCGTTCTCCGCTCCTTAAATTCTCTAAAGTCACAAGTTTGGACGTTGTCGAGGTGGAACCCATCAAATTAATTACCCTCGCGGCAAATAGTCAAATTAACAAGAAACTTAATAAAGATTTTACCGATTGGAAGACGAACGAAGGCAATATTTTCCTGAACGAAATTAGAGATTCACCGAATTACGTTGGACCGGAAGCCACTGGTCTTGGTCCTATTGGCGGTGCTAAGAGGAAGGTGGATGATAAAAAATGTGAAAAGGAGAGTAAAAAGAGGAAGAGGTCCCACGAAGCTGACTCCAGTCAAGCTCGAGACGAACGCATTGAGGATACTGTTAAAGAGTTCGCCAAGAATTCCGGCAATGTCACGAGCGATAGAAATGGGGGAATGTCGCAACAAGGTGAAACATGGTCTGGAAGGCAGTGTACTACGGCTGTCGTCGCCTCGACGACGGAGAACACCATGGAGAGGGATAAAGAGATGAATAACAAGGTGGTGCCACCTTTGAGACTGAAGAAAATCGCTCGAACTGGTAATTGTTTTATTTTTTATTTTATTCCGTATTTTATTTTAGTAGATGAGCTTTAGTTGTAGTTAATGATCTTTTCGTTTGGCACCATTCGACGATCGATAGTCCATTACTTGGCTACTATAAATGATAGGGAAATAAAATTGCCTAGCCTTAAAACAATTGAGATAAGAACGTCATGATAAGTAATTTCTCGCATTCTGACTTTAAACTTCTAGAGTTTAAGATGTTGAATGCCACCGGTATTTCGCTAGTTTCTTCATTTCTACTGAAGTGAAACTTTTTCTATTAAAACAACATCTTTACAAAGCAGAAACGTTCAAGACAAAATGAGATATAGAAGGCCTTTTTGAGACTAGTGCGTAAATATTGACTACCATTAACAAATTCATAAATATTACAATTTAAAAGTCATATGAAATTTCGTTGAATTCAATAGCGCCGGTCACTGGTGACCCCCATGGCATTCAACGTGTTAAGAAGTTGATACATGCACAGCCCGAGTGATATCCAAAAGAGTAAACGGCTACTAAGGTGTTAATAAATCAAAATTTGTTATGTTAGCATTGAATCAGTTATGAAACTTAATTGTACATAACAGTATTATTTTTTTCTAACATTTGTAATATTTTTTAATTTCCTAATAAAAGGAGGTGGCAAATAATTTTATTGAAATATTTTCAACAAAGTTGAAGCTGTAGGAAAGATTAATTTTAAAGAAACTGAAAGAATATCGATTGATTTTCGTAATGGTAATGTACTACTGGATAGCCATATCAAATGAAATGCCTTAATCTATCGTTTCGAATACCTCTTTGTATAATACCTAATTTCAACATAATTTGCCGCATATAAAACATTGCGGAGTAACATTGCCATAAAAATTAATGCTCGAAGAGATAACAATTTAACGTCGTTATCGTATGGAAAATAATTATGCAATAGATATATTAAAACTAAAGTAATTAAAAAAAATAGAACGCACCATAAGGAGAATAGTACCTTTTTAATAAAATTAAAGACTCATTTTATACGAACTAATTCCAATCGATTCAACGAAATCAAGGAACCGATGTCTCTTCTTTCTTCCAACAAATTCTATGCCCTTTAATGAATGTAGATTAACTTAAACATTTGATGTTCTACAAATTTCCTTTAAGACAATTATATCTTTACACCTAGTTCAATCTTAATCAAAAATTTGCCTGGTTGCAACTTCCTCTAGAACAGCGGTTCTTAACCTTTTTAGTGGTCAGCACCCCCTTGAATCTGAAAATAAGCTCTTGCAACCCCCTTAAAAAATGTGTGTGTATTGTTTACTTATGAAAAAACATTTATTGCATAAATAAATGCCGTGTTTATTTCCAATATATATTACTTTATAACATAAAAAGCAATGTTTAAATTTTAATGGCTAGAGTGTTGTTGTTTATTCATAATAATTCTATTGAAACGAGGCTCTTTTTTGAAAGAGCCACGCGTTAGTCATCAGATGCAATTAATATTAATCGACATCTGGCTTTTTTTATGTGCAAAAGTGCTGAAAATCCCATTTCACAAAGGTAGGTGGTGACAAATGGTAAAAATGTCTCTAGTGCTGCTTTTTGCCAGTTGTGGATAAGCTTCTAACTATTTACACCACAACTGTTGTAAGTCCAGTTTTTCAAATTCCATTTGCATACGCGCATTAGCTCGTATTTCGATAAGATCTTCTTTTAACAAATCGTCGTCGTCCATTGAATTTGGATCAAACAAAAATGGTTTGAGTATCCATTTCTGTCGCACCACTGGAAATGCATTCTCGCACCCGCAGAGGTGCACGCACTCCAGGTTAAGGACCACTGCTCTAGAAGATGCTTAGCTTTCTAATTTATTACCGAAACCTCCATAGAAAATAACAAATATCATTATTAATATCAGAAATCGACGGACATGGGAATTCCGACATCAGCACAGAATTTAAGCACGAATCGAATTACCGAATCGTAACGAATATCTCACCTCGTCTTAAATCAAGATCCATTCCAGCAACGATAACTTCCTCCAGGAGTACCGAAGAGAGCGAGAAATATTCAAATGCCGAAATCCTATTAGAAAGTCCTGATTTGCGCGACATTACTGATCGGCGATCAATTTTGAAAGCTGATAGTTGCAAGTTGAAGTACCGACGCAACAATTTGAAGCAGAAACTGCGAGAGCTACGTGAAAAGGCCCTAGAACTGACTGAAGAAATGTCCAATTCATCGAATGCGAACGACTCGAACCCGCAACGAAGTACCAGGTTAAGACAGGCGATGAATCGGTACGAGAAACAAATAGAAAATCTTTCAAAGCTGTTGAACAAATTATCCGCGGCTATTCCGAACACCGGTGACGTCATTGATGTGAACGACAAGGACGAATCTCGTAGCAATAATAAATCTGTGCTTAACAATTCCTATGAAACGAAAAAGAAATTGGTAAAGAATACTTCACCAGGCTCCTCGCCGGAACCACCAAAATTATCGCCCCGTTCGCCACTGGATTACGATCCTGGTAAATTGCCCGAAGAAGTGAGAAACAGCCCTCCGATTCTGCCGCGAGTTTGTCTCACTTTGCCCAGTCTAGATTGCGGTGATGAAGAACTTCAGATACCGGAAGAAAGGATTTGGACTAGCGAGGAATCGACGAAAATCCCAATCGACGTTAACACATGTAAGAACGACATTAACGAAAGAAATCGTCAGAGTTTCAGTGATCAGGGAATTGCAGTTCCTTCGATCTCGTCGTCGATTATTCAAGAGTCGGAAAGTAACCTGGTGGACATTGAAATAGGGAAGATCGATTTCGATGACAACAAACAATCGATATCGTTGAATCCGTCGAACGCAGACAGCCGGTACGGCGAGTGCGATGATCGAGAAAAGGGGGCCATGGAAGAGAATAAAATAATTGAAGTTTTGCCGTCTAATTGCATAAAGATCAGAGAGACGGAGAAGGTGAATTGCTTGGTACCACCACAAACGGAAAGTGAAACTAAAGAGGCCATCGTAAATCCGGTAGTTGATAATACCAAAGTGCCGACCAGTGTTCAAAATGATGAATCATTTGGATCCATCACTTCGACGACCTGCGGAAAACGCTCTTCCGCTGCAGCAGACGTAATACAGCTGCCGGCAAATCCTTATGCATCCACGATCGCACGAAACAATGTTGTCTTTGCGCGAGTAACGGATGATCGAAACGTGCAAAAGGTTTGTAGTTAATGAGAATATACAGAATGCACCAGAATAAGTGGGTAGTATTTTAGCTCCTGCACATCAGAACAATAAAAAAGTTCAGGTTAACATATGCCTTATTTCACCTCATTTCACAGAGATAGTGAATTAAAGTATTGACAGATCGTACCTATTTATTTTTATAAGAGTTGGTCAAAGTGACCGCCTTGTGCCTCCACACAAGATTCAAGACGCCTAATAACCTATTAGCTCAACCCAATAAGGCCGAATTTCGTATTTTTCAGTTATGGTTAATCGAGGTACAAGCGGGCGGGATTGTATAGGAAGCTGTAAGGTGTAATTAGCAGATTACACTCGATACAAAAATTCTTCGTGTATATTTTATGCTTTTTTAAATAGATTTCTTTAAAAATAATCGCCCTAACAAGGGAACATCCCGAAGGGTAAATCACCGATTTTGATGAAATTTTAATATGATACAGTTTTCGTGAAAATATTCAATACGTATTTTTTTATTGGCAATCGTCCATGTTATGGGCTGAAAACCGCCCTCAAACTTGGGGTTGCGAAACCTATTTATGGAATATCTCCGAAACCATTAGAGATGCGGAAAATTTTTAGGGTGGGAAAATTAACGCCTTTGACGTTTCGCCAGCATTGTCGCTAGCTTCATCAGGGTGATCTGATCTGATACGGTATCAAATCACCCTGATGAAGCTAGCTGCAATTAGGGATTGCAATATCGGATCAAAAGTTCAATACCGGTATTCGGTAATTTTTAGATCTTAATACCGGAATACCGGTTTTAATACCGGTATTCGGTATTTTCTAGATCTTAATACCGGAATACCGGTAGTAGGAATTTTAGAAAAAGAAAGAAAATACAGAATTCTTCTGAATGTGGATTGGTTTGCGGGTAAAAAATTTTAAGAAAATTTACTATAAACTTGATCAAATTTGAATTGGTTAGTCTCTTTTCTTCTTTTTCATTTTCATTTCTAAAATCATTATAATTATGTAAATATCGTAAGACATTTTCTATTTCGGTATGCCTTTCTTCTGTGCGATTTTTCAATGTAATATATAATTCTTCAGATAGTGATGTGCGCTGCTCTTTCAGTGACTGCAACATCAAATTTATTGTTGCATTAGCTGTTAATAAATTACAATCCCTCCGACATAATGCCTCCACAGCCAGTTTTATTGGAAGTAGAGCTAATACAGTTCTGGATATTAAGTCGAATTCACTATCGGAAAAATTAATTTGCAGGTTTAAGTCGATTATTGCTTTTTGAATTGGATTTTTCAGATTAAAAAATCGTTCCATCATTAGGAGTAAACTCTTCCAACGTGTTTTAGAATCTAATATTAACATATGTTCTGTTTTATTATCAGTTAGTATATATTTTTGTAATAAAGCATTTTTTGAAGGGGGACGTTTAAATATCTTAACAATTTTTCGAACTTTGTTAATTATAGGAAGCAATTCTTGATGAGTTAATATTTCATCCTCATTAGCAATATCTTCTTCAACAATTACATTGTCATTATCTTCATTGGCAGTATCACTCTCACTCTCTTCAAAGTCGGAATCAGAAGTTTCTGTATCCACAGTATTTGGGTTCTTCTGTTCTTTATTTTTTTGGTATAATACATCTATTACTCCTAATTGAATTCCATGAGCATAGCACAACTGCTGATTTGCACCTGAATATATAGTGGAGGCAATTTAACAAATTTCTAGTAAATACCGAAAAAACGGCATTTAAACTTGTGAATACCGGTATTACAAAATTCTACAAGTGGCTCAAAATACCGGTATTCGGTATCCCGGTATACCGGTATTGTAATCCCTAGCTACAATGCTGGCGAAACGGCGGATGTTTTACAGCACTCAATGCGGCTTAAACCCAAAAATTCAAAACCATTGTACTGATGTTTCTTTAGTTTTTATATAAAAACAAGTTATGTTTAATGTAGGTCACATCAAGCTCCAATCAGCCGATCACATTAAACGGTACCACGACTCAGGTTACACTTGATAAAATTAACTCTGTGCCCACCACATTACATCAAGAACATACCAAGTAAGTTTAATGAACAATCCTTTTTAATTAAGATCTATGATTTAGGTCCAACAAATATTCTATTATTGCTCTTTCAAATTACTTTTCTACAACATACACAATTACTGAGAAAAACAAAAAAAAGCATTGTAAAAATATAAAGAAACATTAAGCTATTAACTTGGTGACGAGAAAAAATTATAATTAATGACTTTCTCAATTATTACAATACTGAACAACAATTTTCGACGTAAACTACTTTAATCAAATTACGTATTTGGTTAACATTTTTAATAATTTACAAATAAAGCATGCGCTATTAAGATTTTTCGTATCTAATGTAACAAAATACGATATTATGATGTTAAAAATGAACAAAATGGTCGTACATAATTTCAATTTTATATCCACCATCGATAATCATTCAATGTCTATGCAGTATAAAGAAGATTTGCACGAACGAAGAAACACGTAATGATTCTATACAGCGGAATAATGATAATCGGATTATTACCGAACAATTTCCAACGCTGGGTAATTGGGTAGCTAGAATGTCGAAAAAACAAGCTTCGAAGTCCAAATCCAAAGGACCAGCAACAGGAACAGTATTCGCTACGCCTTTGGAGAACACTAATCGCATAAGTGTAAGAAACAACATCCATTAGGAAAGTTAGCGAGCTTTGTATATAAAAACTTTTTGTGCAAATTGAACAAATATAAAAATGTCAGTACATGATTTATTAATTCTCACCGTTTAAATTATGCAATTGTCAAAAATACAAAATACTTAAACCAATATGGCCATTAGCATATTTGTATACAATAAGAATTGTCAATGTCGATTAGCTTATATTATATATGGTATACGATTACCTTGGTGTTTTAAGATGCATTTAAATGTATAAAAGTACAGGACCTCAGAAAATTAATCAAACCAACCGGAATCATTTTTCGAATCAGCAGAACCGTATCACAAACGGTTATTTATCGTTCAGTCAGAGTAGAATCCGTTGCTTATTGTTCTTTGTAACCACTGATACTTTAGTTTTCTTAAGTAATGGATAATATACCTCCGAATTGAATGTTTATTCGTAACAATATTAGAGATACTATTAACGTAAGTAAATTTTGTCTTTTTTCAACAGATTCCGGTATCCGAAGTACAAAAAGCGGCAGGGAATAATTTAAATAACAATATCAATAACAATGTAGCAAATATTGCAACGCAATGGAATACCGACAGGTGGCAACGGCAGCATCATCAACAACGGCAGCAATTACTTAAACAAATCACTGTATCTGCTAATCCATCACAGCCAATTTCGGGAACCCCGCCTTTACGTCCTAGTATTTGTCCGCCCATTTCAATGACTCAATTTTATCCAAATAGTTATACCGTACGTATAAATAAATAAATATCCCGATCGCTCTAAGCTAAGCTTTCGAAAACTTGGCAAATACAATTAAACTGAAATTTTCAAGATAGTTTCATTTTGCATCAAGATTATATTTTCAAGACGGTTGTTTAATGATACAAGAAAATGTTTCATTATTACGATGTCAGTATGCGGGCGAACGGTCGGGTTAACCCTTTGCGGTCCGAATTGTTTTGTCAATTTTATAGTGAGCCAAATGAAATTAATTTCACAACATTTTCTATCGTTGGTTATTCATTTTTTTAATGATAGCAATAACTGTAGGTATTGACGAGTATTTAGGTGATATTATAAAAACATTATGAAATTGGAAAGTTAATGTTAAATCGGTGGAAAATAAAATTGAATGAAAAGCTATGTCGGGTATAGCTTGATACTGATCTCAAATATGAAGGGAGTGAAACTACAATAGTAAAGCATTTCTGCAAAATTTTGTGCTTCGGCCTTTGCTTCGGCAAAATTATCTTCAAAATTTCAGATCAATTGCATTTGCCTTCTTTGCAGACATATACTTTCATAAGTGATGTAACGCATTGTCGTGAGTCCGTTTATGCATTGTTATGTTACGGATTCAGTTATCTCATTTATTTAGGACCGTACTTTATAATTATTTACATATTTCGGCCTATGTATATTTAAATTAGTCTTTTATTTATCACGGAACAGTTAATTAATACCTCTTATCGTTTCATATCATCACAATTCCCTACAAAGCTAAAATATTGCAAAAGAATACAAAAGTTCAAACAGATTAACTGTTCCTAATTATACTATTTTTTCAGATTGATCCTTACAATGGCGCAGCGTTAAGTTACCATTCTACGATGTGTCCCTATGGTACTTATCCTTATCATTCCCGTCTACATTCGGGACAACCCTTGACAGGTTATCATTTATCAACGCAAGATAACCTTAATCCACCTTTGCGTCCACTTCAACACATAGCAAAACGGTTCCCACCATTACAAGATCCAATTCGTCACTTCCCAGCAGAAATCATGAAATATCCTGGATCCTTGTCAGCCACTTCCTATCCACATTCAAATAGCTTGGATTTTGACCGTCTTCGGTCACCTTCAACCGCAAATAACATCGGTACAACATGTTTGCCACCGCTGTTATTATCGCAACCAGCGCCGCAGCCTTCGCCGCAACCACCACCGCCAACTTTATCTTCAGCGCAACACACTTTGCCTAGAACACCTTTAGTGGAGTATCCGACGAATAATGGTCAATTTACTCGTAACAGAATGATCCCTGATGTCGTTGCAGCTGCAGCAGCCGCTGCAGTTGTTGCAGCTGCATCTTTCGATAGGCAACACGGTCCACTTACGCCATACAATAGGTCCGATACCGACAGTGCATCAACGGCAGGTATCACTAATATCATTGACGGAGAAGTCTCACGTTCATTGACTTCAAACAAATCGAGCTCTGGCCGCGAATTAGCCAATCAAACACAAGACATTAATTTTAACGAAGAGAATCAATTGAACAGTACCAGATATCAGCATCTGGAGAATGTACTTTTTGATCGTTTGACATTTGTTAGATCTGCCGATAATTTTGCACAAACTAGTTCGTTTATTGGTAATGATCCTCAAGCGATGGCATCATCTACTGCATCTACGGTACCACCATACAGAGTATCGTCGATGATTACTTCTAATGCACAACCATCAAAGAATTCAACAAATAACGACAATAGAAACTGTGAGACCCCACATCTTGGCAAAGTAAACCGTAGTCCTAACACCATGAATAATCTCGCCTGTTCCAATTGTGGTGTTATTGGTTCGATGTTTAAATGTCTTGGATGCGAGACTGCTTTTTATTGCGACGAACAGTGTCAAGCGCGCCACTGGACTGTTCATGTTGAAAAGTGTCCAAAGAAAATGCCAAAATTGAAAAAAATCACTTAAGCGTGACTTTGCATATATTATGGAATTTATAGCTTCTACGGAAACTACAAAGTTCAACACTCAGACCTTCCAAGTTGCAGGTACGAGTACATATTCCCATCATTTTCGAGACATTTTTTCATACGTGATATGAGTATTAAAACATATACATACCCTAGCTTTGATGGGTTGGAACTCACTTAAAGCTCTAGATTCCAGCCAAAATGACTGTAGTAGATGAAATCGGAGCTATAGAACATTAATAACTTGATTTAATTCTAGTCCATTTACACTACGAATTACAATATAATTAAGCGTAAGTGATGTTAGGGTAATCGAAAAAGAATTGCGTATTTGCTGATTTGTACAAACTCCTTACGTTTATGCTCTAGTACTATTATTCCTATTGCAGTTCTTAGACGAAAATATCGAAAGCAAGTTATCTGAATAACAGCTGGTTGAAAATACTTATTTATTTGTATTATTCTGTGAAAATTCAAATAGTACTCTATTATTGTACCCCAAAATTTTTTGAATGAGCATATTTTTTGTTAAATAACAATTAATATTTACACTACTGCAATAAAAGCATAACTATTGAAAAAGACATCGCTTTTGCCTTCTTTTGCAAATGTTTAAATGCAATGCGTTGGTGTGAAATATTGCAACAAATAGAGGTAAAATGATAATTTAACTTTAATTTTGTAACTTTTTGTAAAGACGCAACTCTTTTTCGTAAAATGTAATAATTTGCAATGCAATTGCCGTTGTGATAAACCGTGCCTCGCATTTTGAAATAAGATCGTTTATTTAATAATAGCTTTGTTTATGATAACAAGCCAAAAGAAACTTTTTACATTTTTAGAAAAATGAAGTTTCAAAAAATTCTGCATGCTCAATGAAAAATTGTTGATCACAACTTATATTATATGTAAGTTTACATAGAAATGTTTAAAATAAATGTAAACAATTCTTGGGCAAATAAAAGTAAGTGTTTTATCTTTTATTAATAATACACTTTGTTTCAGTTGGCATTTTAATGAGTTGACTTTTGGAAGCTGTATAATCGAAAATATTTTGCAGTATTTGTAAAAATATTTTTAAAAACTTATTAAGTATTTGCCAGTTCTTGTACCAATGGTCTTTCCCTTATGCTTATAATTAATTGTTGCTCCAGTTTCAGATGTGAATAATTAAAAATAGTATAGTAATTTATATTCCCAAGATGGTATATATTACATGTGTTTGTGATCGTTTTTTTCAACAGTTTGCCGTTAAATAGTTTAAAAAAAATGATGTTGTGAACAAACGACATTTCAACACAGAATTTAAAATGATCGTGACATATTTATTTGATCCAGCTTTGAAAAATTGCAATCAAAGTGTTCAGAATATCATTCATTGTTTAAAAAGTACGCATTATTACATCCGAAACTTATGCATTATTACGTAGACACGTTATTTTACACCAATTTTATTAATATTAACCAAAAACTAAGAAAAACAAACTCGGAATCATTCATTTTGCCCATGTTTATATTTTGAACAAGAACAAACTTCCTTTTTTTAAATTGATTTATAGTTATTCAATTAATAGTTACATTTAATGCCTTTAAAAATAAATTACAATTCATTGTTTGGTGACCTGTCAACCGGTGACCTGCCAAATCGTGCTGCATCCGGCAGAACAACCAGTAATCAGAAGGAACAATGGCCGGCGAATACGGCGGGTGTAGTAAAATATCCCACTTGAGCGTTTTTAAATATTTTTTTACGACTTTAGCGACATGAGGCCGAGCCGCCGAAATCGCCATTCAACGTCTCTCGGTTTCAGCTCATAAGGCACCCAATTGCCTTGCTTTTGAATCATTCACATGGATTTCAATCGTCCGGAAACTGCTTCTTGTGTAACTCCAAATGAATTTGCAAGCTCCTCTTGTGATTGACTCGAATCTTAATGGAGTAAAGCCTTCAATTCGTTGTCTTCGAATTTTTTTTGGCTGTCCAGAGCGAGGCTTGTTTTCAACGCTGAAATCACCATTCTTGAAACGTCGAAACCATTCCCTACATGATTTATCAGTTGGAGTATTGTCACTATAAACTTCCACAAGCATTCGATGCGCTTCAGCTGCACTTTTCTTCCAATTAAAGCAGAAAACTAAAACCTCCCGCAAATGCTGCTTAGTTAACACGAAATTTGACATATTCAACACAGTAAAAAACAAGGTTTTTGTATGAAACTCCAAGCGATATAAACTGAATATTATTGACAGATGTCTAACCTCTCTGAAACAATTGAAATCAGCTGTCACTATGAAACATTCATAACAGCCAGAGCTATTATATTTTTTGAAAACGGACCGAACTAATTTGTACTCCTAATATATATATATATATATATATATTATATATTCATTTATTTACTGTGTGGCATGCTTAATTAAGCTGTAAAAGAAAAACGTTCATATAATATTGTGGGATTATAGTTGTTATGCACAATACTTTATTTTCGAATAAACACGAAAAATATTGCACAAAACGTTTATTAAAAATATCACGTAAATAACAAGTAACGTAAACTTAACAATAATATAATTCAATAAGAATATTCACACGGAAGTGCCGTGGTTAGATCGAAATATTTAAGCAAAGAGTTGTAACCGATGTGCGATATAAACTCTGTGGAAGCAAGTAGCTACTAAGCGAGGAATAGGAAGCAAGGACTTGCTTATGCGAGGCTAAAGGAAGTAGGTGGGGATTAGGGCAACGGATTGGATTATTCGGGAAGGAACGTTTAGTTTAAAAATGGGTTGACGACCGATGAATAGGTAAGGAGTGGGAGAGACAGAGAAAGGAACATAGGGAATAAGGATAGAAGGCAAAGAGCAATGTACTAGATGTAAACAGAGAAGCGCGTTAGATATAGAGAGAGACAAGGATGGTGAGATAACAACAACGTCGGGAGAGGACCAGCTGTTTGACAGGAAAATCGAGGTTTAGGGAAGACAAAGGAATTAAATGGAATTTAAAACAGAATTTAGGAAAGGGATCCGATCAATAGTGATCAATCGGCTAAAATCGATAATTCGCGAGTCGTGCTTACCGCTAAACTTAAAAATCTACTCTGTCGCGTCATTCCATTCTCCGTAAAACTTCTATTCCGTGTCTCTGTTCGTCCGTTTGTCTCCGTAATCGTTCAAAAAGTCTCAGTGTTCGTTTCGTTCGTCGTGTCTATATATTGCCGTTCATTCGTCTTTGTCTTTCTCGTCTGTCATTATCACTCGACGAAAAACGGCACGCCCGGCCCAGTACGCTTGCACTCTGACCGTTGGGCCTCACCCTCGGGAAATTCCAGAGCCTACCAGCCACTTGCACTCTCCATTGTGTACCGTTTTCCCTCAAGACGTTCGTCCTCGTCCTTCTGTCTACTCGTCGCCGTGCATTACACCGTTAGTTCGTACCGTAATTAATGAAATCGCAAACGGCCTGTCCTTTGTCCTTACTTTTCTAGATCGTATGCTAGGTCTACACTACAGGTAAAAATTCCCATTACTACAATATATACAAATTTATTTTGAAATAATATAACGTATGTATCAAAAGTCGCAGTCCTTTTAAAAAATTCGAAAATATTATTATTACATTTTATTTTGTTTCGTTACAAAACTTACAAAACATCAACAATGAACAATATAAAAAGTGTAGATAGAGAGTACACAAAAAGTATCATATAAAAACAATAAAAGAGGAAATATTTAATAATCGGTAACAATATATTCGAGTCGGAAGCAAGTAGACACAGTATTCAATATAAATTCCTTAAAGCATGCTCTTCTGCATCTTCTCTTTGGTCTTATTTGCAAGATTGTTCAAGAACACATTGGCTTCTTGATAATGTGGACTTGTTTCGTTAGCAACTCTATTCATCCAAGCAGATAAACGAGGTCTACCTTTTTGGGGATCATACCCAACAATACCTGAAATTAAAAAGATTCTTTTATTTTGTTATTTTTCTTCAGTCTAAAAAAGTTGAACCTAAGCACTGTGTATACTTTTGGAAATTTATTTTACAAGTGTTATTAACTTTCTACATTCGTTATTATGAAACATGTAGATTCGTTAAATAATAATTGATTTTGTATCTGATACTTAATTATCAGTGATTAAAATGATGTAGCCAGAAGAGAAGCAATAAAAAAAAATCCATTTAAGCATGCATATATGTATATACATATGAAATTTGAAGTAAAAGTATAATTACTTACGAACTTGTTCCACCTCACATATACCAAGAATGTCAGCTACACTAATCTTAGAACCAGTCAAAAATGGTTTGTCTTTTAACCAAATATTCTCTAGAACATCGAGACAACTGATCAAATTTCTCTCAGTTGCCTTTACTTTCTCAGGGTTCGGCGGTTTACCAGTGAGCAATGGAGTTATAAACTAAAAGTAAACATCAGATACGAAATTATCCATTCTGATCCCTGAACACATGTACTAGGTTTTAGATTATTAAGTAATAAAGTCAAATTCTTAATTATATCCAAATAATGCATTAACCTTTTCGCTACGACTTTATTTTGAAAATTATCACGCATAAAGTACTGTTGGCCAATATTTGTTTCAATAAAATTTTAAAAATGCGGTTTCTGTACAAATTAATTCTACATCAGAAATATGTTCTTATTATTCGGTTATTTTCTCTTGCAATTAGTATGAAAAAATAATTTCTCTTATAATTTCAAAACGGGTCTTTTTTTGTACCATTTTCTGCTTGGGTCATACATATATACCCCTTTAGTGGGGAAATGGTTAAACAACAATATTTTCTGCGTAAAAAAACGTAATATTTTTAAACATATAAATAAATATAGTTTTATACCAGTAGTCGAAAATAATAAGCGCAGAAAGCTCTAGTATTAAGATGTTGCCATTCGAGATACTCATCAACTTTCGCACGTTGTTTCGAATCAGTAGGATACCAATGGTCGTTAACTTTGTATTCTCTACAGATGTATCTCAAAATTGCCACGCTATAAAATTTACAATTTCGAATTTGGTATTAAAATTTTAAAAGAAATACACATACACAGTATATACACTGTATATTCCTTAAGTATTTTGTACACTTCCTGTATAGAGAATGATGATCGATTAAAAATCCTGTGGAGCGTTGCATCAAAGTTTGGTATTTAATATACACTGGCGGAAATTGAAAAAAAACATCTAGAAGTAATAAACCGCGCAGCTTGGAATTACGATATATTAAAAAAATATGGTCGATTCAGAAAAGATTTAATTTTCAAAGTCCTTCAATAATATTATTATTCTGTAATTAAATTTTTCTCCAGTTTCTCTCTCTCACACATCCAGTTCCTCTCGTTCATACATCCAGTTCCTCTCTCATTCATTCAGTATCTCTGTCATACAAACGTCGAGCCTTCGAGCTCGCCTTCCTACATTTATAATACATCAGAGCACACTTTTACCGCCATGTTGAATCTGCCATTTTGTTTTTGGAATTTTTTAGTTCAGATTCGTAATCAGCGACCCAAATATTATTACGAAGTTTTGGCCAGGATTTCGGCAAAATCGTCTACTGCGTGTCGTATTCGTCTGATGTAAATTATCTTCTACAATTTAATAAACCCTATTCTCAAAAAATCGATGAAGCTAGTAGAACTTCAATATCTTCGCATAATGTTACCAAAACATTATAGAAACATTGTTGATAGAAGAATTTTCACTGAAAATAATCATCTCTAATAGATAATTGTAAATGTAAAAATGTCTATGCTCCTTATAAATGAAATTGTATAAGTACGTATTATCTGACGCCAAAAGCATCTCGTTATGATTTGTAAAAATTGCTATAAAATTGATATGTCCTTGGATTATCTTTATTTCGTAATAACTAATGTGATGAGTGATTTGAAGATGATAAATCTTTTCTAACGCTCGAGTACTGAAATATCCGAATATGTTCATACCTTTCCGTTAATTTGAAATCATTGTGCACTATGGCGGGAACTTTCTTAAATGGGTTTATCTCTTCAAACTCCGGACTAAGATGATCCATACTTTTTATGTTGATGATTTTCTTCTCAAAAGGTATATTGCAAGTTTTCAAAAATATATACAGTGCTCTGCTTGGTTGCGAAAGCAAATCGTAATACAATTTGAGACTCATGATTTCCACTAAAATATTATTTAAGGTAACATTGATATAAATTAAGTAGTTAAGTAATAATTATGAAAAAATAGCCGACTTGAATGTACCAATTTTAATGAAGTGAATAAATAAAACGTCACGCAATGGATAAATAGATTTTTCGTATTTTAAATTCAATGTAAGTAGTGACAGTCGTTTTGTAACACCACATGTATATAAATTAAAAAATTTAAAACTGAATGCGGCTAACATTTATCTGCGTCTGTGTACCTACATATTGTCGGCGAACCTTAAATTAAATTGCGCAAAGCAATATTCAGCCGAGTAAGACTAGTTCTAATAATAAAAAACTAGAATTACCTAAGAAAACTATTTTTGGCTTTTGCAGTTCGTTAAGTTGCATGGAAAAGAAATTGAGTATAACCAACCGCGATCTCAAAACAATTTAAACTGATTTTTAAAGAATGTATCTACCTCAAAAAAGATAAGATGTCCTTATATTACACAATCGAACAATCGACATTTAAGTATTATAAAACCAATGAGCACTTAACTCAAAAAGGTCATTTATTTAATTAAACAATAGCACTCTAAAAAGTATTAATTTACTTCGAACAGTAAAATAATAATTTATTTTAAGTTGTAAAAATAAATAATATGTTTTTTAAAATAAATATATGTAAATTTTTTAAAATATTGTTTCGGAATAAATTGAACAATATGTGTTAATCAAGTAGCTTATGTAAACAGTGTATTAACTAACAATGCTAAACATTGAATTTTTAAGTTAAAAACATTGTAGAATTTAATAGTCTAATAATATGAAAATGATGTTTTTCCCTAATTTTTAGGTATATATATATATATATAAAATTTAATGATTATTTGAAAATCGGGATTTCATTACAATAACATATGTTGAGAAACAAAAATTTTAAGCTATCAAAGAATAATGAAATATTATCTGTTACCTTCGGACTCTAACGATAGATTGATCAATATTTTCAGCGCCGTCACTGTCGTATGAACTCCGGCTCCAATTTACTAGTTTGGCTTACAATTAAAGTATCTTATAACGATGTCGATTTATCTGTTTAAAACAAAGGGGATTCACAATGAAGAAGATCATAGAATTAATCTTTACCCGATACTTATGATGGCGTATTTATGAAAAGCAAGCACTCAGTAGTATATCTCAAACAGGAGAAAACCAAAATCAGTGGAAAGTATTTGCAAAGGTTAGACACGTAAAGACTGTGAAAAAAGGTACAGCAGGTGGAGACACCACTGCCAGTAGAAAAATGGCCGACTGCGAGAAGGAGGAGGCTCACAATCTCGTAAGCTATTTGCCTTTGCGTACCGTTTATCTAATCACTTAGGCGACCTCGTCGTCTCGTGTTACGTATTGATAGTGTACCTTATCTATCGTTGAACTAATCAACTTGCTCTAACTTCTCTCAATGAACAAAGTTTTTGAGGTTATGTTGTCTTCTTTAAAAAATGTTATGCCTCTTCTTGTCACACCTACTGTTCTTTACTTACCGTATACTTTTGCATTTATGTTTGGCTTTCAAGATTTCTTTTGTATTTCATTATGAACAACGCATTACTACTAAGCTGAGTGCATTCAGTAATTTCATGGGTAGCTTGTTTTGCACTCAACTAAATTTCTCATCAAATTAATATCAAGCTAATCCACTTACACTATAAACTTATCGCAATATATTTAGATAATGAAGGAAGTGCATCTGTTTGCAATAGAAAATCATAACTTTCTTATTATTATGCTACTAATATGACATCATTGTTTGTCAAAATAAGTGTTCTATTGTCCAGTCTACTATCTAAAAATAAATTGTAAAAAGTAATCAATAAATTCATACAGCACAAGGAAATAACATTTGTAATAACTTCAATGGATAATTATGTAACTATCAAACTTAATTAATGTTTGAATCACTTTTACAGTGTTATCTATTAATGTATCTTTAAGAAATAATTTATAACATTGTAATGTAATATTATAATATAATATTAACAAATAGTCTTTGTTCTTTCAGCAAATGGAGTTCGAATGGGTTCTTCATGAAGAAGTCCATTCTTCTTTATCTCAATTGAGAAATATTTTAATGGTATGCTCAATATATTTAATGATTTTATTATAATAATGTTATTATTGTATTAACTATTACATTGAACTTATACCTCATATATATAACTTTATAGGAATGTGCACAGAGATTTCCACTTGCATTATTTGGTAATGATCAACATAATAAGACAGACAGATTTGTTTTTGCTGCACCACATGATCAAGTGAAATGTGTAGCTGTTTTAACTGGCGACAGTATTACAAATGCGGTATGCAACAATTCATGAGTATTAATTTAGGACTATTTGATATATTACTTACAAGTAACAAGAGATATGTTTCTAGGAAGTAAATTTTAAAGTGCAACGTCAACAAAACATCAATATGCGGACGAGCATACAAAATGAGCATCCATGGAAATTACAACAAATACAAGATGCTGCTAATCACTTGCAGCAAGCTATTGCTCATATAGATAACGTGGATCGACATTATCTTTTCAAAACATCGGATGAAGTTATGCACGTCTTAGGAAATATATTGGGTTGTCTTCAACGTAGCAGAACCAGCTTAATTGTGCCTAGGAAAAAAACAATTGATGATCTCATTAAAAGTCGCAATATGGTAAATATATATATGACACATTTATCAAGCTTGACAAAATTTATGTGAAAAATTAAAATTAAACTGATTGTTTTTAGAAATCATTGAACCCAAATCTTCCAGAGAATTTGGCTATTAGTTTTTACATTCAAAGCTACAAGTTAGTCTTAGCTGTGTATCAACTAGAAAATGCTCATGGTAGTGTCAAATATGAAACACAGCAAGCAGAATGCAGTGTTCCTTGGTTGAATGATGCCCTGGTATTGCTTACAATCGCGTTGCAGCTTTGTCAGCGATTAAAAGATAAGGTCAGTTCATTATTGTTATTTGTAATTTCATAATCCTAACTTAAATGCTTTTCAGATATGTGTTTTCTCCCAATATAAAGATTTTGCAGTGGGTTCTCGTGTTCCTTCAGCAGTGGGTTGGTAACCAAAGTAAATGAAACTTTGTGTTCAAATAAACTTGAATTAGAAAAATGGTGCTACGTGGATATGACGTAGTTTAGCCACCATCAGTGCTCCTGTAGCATTTTGTGTGGCCTTTGCCTTTACATAAAATAGATCTTTGTTTTCACATTTAATGTGCTCAGACATTGCGAAAAGAATTTTTGAACAAAATTTTTTTAAATCGTGAATCTAAAGTAATTTTAATTGACATCGCATATCGCGTTAGATATTGATATAAAGCATTGTAAAATCATGTCTGAAGTCCTCGTATGATACAAAATCCCATGCTTTATTGTCGTACGTTAAGGAACCTACGACTTTAAAAGTATTTGCCAATTAGTTATGTGCCTACAACTGTGTTGTATTTTAGTTGACTATTCCATATTAATTTTTAACTATATTTCGAGATCTTCGATCAAATAGCATAAACGTAGTCATAATTTGTTATTAGGTTGAATAGTTAAATAGTTAAAGAGCAACATTGGTAGTATATTTACTATGACTCCTGTGATCTTAAAATGTTACAATAATCCTTTCCTTATTGGATCATAACACTTTTATTTCTAGTAAATAGCATATATGAATTATACAAATCTTTATTTGTATCAGTCTTATTAATATTTCATCTATTAATTATTTTTAAATCGCCAAAGAACATAATATTATGATGCTAATCTTTAGTAAATGTTAAATTCCATAGTCGAGGTAGCATGTTCCTTCAGATATGTTATATGTATATATTAGAAAATACATGGAAAATTTTGATCACTAATTAGCGTGAATTTCTTAATGTGGCTGCATTATGAAATTCATACCAATTAACGATCGTTAGACTGTGCAGATATTCCAGTTATACGAAGTATTTCATAGCGTGTGGGATGTATTTTAGAAGTGCACTTACGGTACAAGAATATTTTAAAAGGGGGCACATGAATATATCTTATTTGACATTTTTCCACAATTGTTTTATACACAAGGCTAGATACCTCTTGAAATCATTGAAGAAGTATGAAGCTGTATAACGCGACGATTATAAACTTATATTAATTACGAACTGTGAGTATAGACTTGAAATATATATCTAACATTTAATGAAATACTTGATATAATTACACATACAAAGGGTATACCGAGATAGGGCAAACTGCATTATCGTAATTGCCATTGTTATCATTAACGATTGTACATAGTTGCCACTTAAAAGTAATATTTGACAAGAATTTTAAAAAGTGTATTGTACTATGTTATTATCACTAAGGAAGGGATTACAGTTTTTGAATGTATAAAACAAAACGTGCTTAAAATCGATAGGTATTCAGGATCGCCTTGCAATCGCGATAAAAAAAGTTGTAAATATAATGATTTTGACTGTGGTTTTCCATAAAAGTCCCTTAAATTAATTAATATTTTACATTCAGTTATTTATGAATAATAATGAACTATTAAAACATTATTTATGTATATGTATATCGAATTGGACTGAATTTGCGATTTTTAAACAGATAAATTATATTCCTATTTAGTCACAAACTTTAGTTAACATTCTTTAATTATTTTTGTAGAGAAGTATAAAAACTGTCAATAATTATTACTTATGGCAGAAGATCGATCAATCTGTGGTTTGGAAATTGCAAACGTTTTATGTTGAAAATATTTTTAACAAGATGTCAAAAAAACCGAGATCTTTAAATATTTGCTACACCAATCACTATGTATTATATTTTAATTATTAACCTTTATAACTGAATCCTTAAATTATTGTTATTCTTTCACAGAATCATTAAATTTTATTTATTTTATTTAGTTACTCTATTAAGACTATAGAAAAAACCCTCACGATTAAATTTGTGGTTTAATTACAAACAATCATGGGAAAATTAATTTTTTCAGTTCAGGTCTTCAATAGATAATAAAATATCAATGTTATAATCACTATTGCAGCTCGTGTACATTTATTATTTTAACAAATCACTAATATCAATCACATAATATGTTATAATAAATACTTACAGGTTTATTCATTGCAGATAAGTTTTATGAATTTGGAAATAAGGAAAGATGTTGCAAACTTTTTTGGTTAACTGCTTACAATTTTAATCAACCGTATCGAAAGTATAAATGAATATATTACAAATTTCTAATGTTACTCTGTACGATGTATTTTTTTCAATTTTCTTTATTTCATCATGTACTTACATTACATTCTATGCGTTCATTGATAAAAATTTCCGTGCCATATTCCATTTATCGTTATGTTCTAATAAATATTTTAGCCGAAATTTAAAGCGTACTTAATATCTTACTTGGTATCGACGGAGCAAACTATTTTAAGAATAACCATGATTCTGAAAACATAAAGGGCAGTCGTTATTAATAAAAAAAATAAATAAAATACTTGAAGACGAACTTGAATATCTTACGTATGTAAACAATAACATATTTACGATATTGAAAATTGTATTATCTAATCGAATTTTTTCGACATGAATTATCGATTATCAATTTAATGGGAAAATATTAAAAGATTTTAAACGCTAACATCGCGAAAAAATTTCAGAGTTTAAAAATTATTGATTATTAGCTTACTTAAATGAAAAATGAGCTGTTACTCTGTAGGAGATAAATCGATTCGGATTATCTCTTTATTAACAGTCAGTGCTTATTTCTGAAAACAGTCGCCAATATTTTTACACAATTTATTAGACATTAATTTCGTAAGCCATTTACTGGTATATAAATACAAATATTGTAATACAATAAATAAATCAGCTTTATCTTATGTCAATTATAATTTATGAACTTCACAAAAAGCACTGATTGTTATTATTACTGTCTATTGTTTTTTGGTGTTTTTCAACTATTGGTATTTCATAAATTTTCAGGTCAAATTATTGAAATTGACAATAAAAATATTACATTTTTGATCGTAACATTGTACATCCTGTATATCGTTGTTATACGTGACTAATGTACGTGCATAGGAATAAACATCTTGTATGTCTGAGAAACTCATTATTAATTTCTGATCCTAAAAAAGTATAATAGTATAATAGTATTATACATCTCTGATGCATAATAATGCATAATGGTTTTGCATTTTAACGCGCTTAAAAATATTGATGCCAATTTTCGAGAAGATTTGCTTGCACTTGTTATCTTGGATACTTATATTTTAATAATCACTATTTTTCATTATGGTAAAGCAACTTATGCGAGTTTCAACGTAAACGGCTTATATAATACTTAAAATGCTTTCCCCAATAAATTTTTACGTTTGGCCGAAATTTAAAAATTATACGCAAGCACCACTAGTTAAATTTATAATATAAATTGAGGGATAAAGACAAACATCTATTTAAATACAAACATCTTTTTCTCTTATTGTTAGGTATAATAAAAACTAAATTAAAGGAAAGTTTAAAATTAAATAAAATAATTTAATAAATTTCCGTAAAAGCAGACAACATATTTTACTTTGAAACAAATGTAACATATAGTATGTTTATGCTAATATCGTGCAATACATACATTTATTAAAAAATTTCGATTTTTAAATGAATTGAATTAATGAATCATTGCCTTCTGTTGGATACATATGCATTCATCCAAGGTGCAAGAAGCAACGTAATTGTGTTAGTCAGAGATGACGCGTGTGCGCAACAATTCGCGCCAGTATCGTTGATAACAGCCAATGACAGCAGACGACGGTTTATTTAGTCATTACGCCACGATTGAATCTAAATACATCGAAATTCAACGATTTTTTCTATACAACAACGTGACAGGTGCAGTGTAGTCAAGGTTACGAATGAATGAACTGCCATAAAAATAATAAATTGATAATTTCGATGGTTAGAGGGACAGTGAGCCATTGAGAAAGTGTCAATTTTCCGTAGAACAGTATCGCCAAAAACATCATGGAAGTTTTAGATCCTAGTATTTCAGATGATCGACCTTTGTGCATCAACGATTCCCACGATAAAGGTTTGTTATTTCTAATCTTTTATTCGATGAATTATATTATCTGGTTTAATCCAATCACTTAATTATCTTCTCAACGTATAAATATTTTGTTGTCCTTGTGTTTACTATCTCTTTCTGCTGGTTACGAAACGTTGTTTGAAAACAAAGGATTGACAGGAGTGATGTGGTTCACGGATATTTCTTAGAATTTGTACTTTTCATTATTTTTTAAGCAGAATGTTTAAAAATATATATTATGGCGAATAGCGCATTATCAGAATATTATTGATTATATTTAACAGAGACCTAAATTGTATAATGATACATGTTTCTCACGTACATATGTTATGCAAAACAATAATATCAAATTGACTGTCTTTCCTATAAAGATACTATCATAATTACGTGGTGATGATTTGTTAACATGTCCTTATTGCTAATATTTTTACCGTTAACGATATGTATTATGTTATACGATTGTTTAATGTTCTATTAAATAATATTATTAATTAATTGAATAATTTTATGATAAAAACATTGAACATGATAATGTTATTATTGCAGAGAAACGCACTGAAACTTTTAATAATCGTTTCTTCCCTTGTAATTGTAAAGTCATGTTTCATTCTCCTAAAATATTATTAAAATGTTGTCCACTAATAAAAATCTCATAATTAACTTTGTTATGTTTTATAGTGCATTTAGTACCTGGTCCATCTGATACGAAATCATGTATGAAAGCACGCCACACACTAGGTTTTTTAGGATTTCTTGGTTTTGCTCTTGTATATGCTATGAGAGTAAATTTGTCTGTGGCTATTGTTTCCATGGTCAATCAAACTGCAATACCACATACCGATGATAATGATACGGCTGATGTCTGTAGGGAGAAACCTATTAATGTAACTTTTAACACTGTAAGTTTATTAATATATCACTAATATAATAAGATATGTGAGTTTCAAAAACTGAAAGAAATTTTGTTGAATGAGTATTCCTACATTTACTGTTATAAAGTTGATAATGTTCAACAAAAAATATTTACTCTGTGTAATTACTGATTTGGTAAAATACTAAAACGTTATATTGTTTCACATATGTGACATTGATACATATCAAATGTCAACATTAGTAATGTGTTCGTTATCATGTATATTATTCATCCAAACTTATCACTTCTGGTATGACCTAAGCTCATAGATATGGCATACCACACATTTACTCCCTTTAGTACTATCTAATAATTAATCTGTATGATTATTTTATAAAACCATTTTCAACATAGAAAACTATACGATGAAATATTTCATTCAAATGTTCCACTATTTTAGAAATATGTTATGAAATTTGTATTTCATATGAGACATAAAAGTTAATACATAACTTCAACAAGAAATTTTATTATAATGGTTTCCAAAATTTAGAAAATTCTATTAAAAATAAAAAGATACAATTTATCGCTAAATATAACTTTATCGTTTTCAAAAATAACTTTACTTTTACAGACTGGGGGACAATTTGACTGGGATGAAAAGACTCAAGGCGTAATACTGGGTGCATTTTTCCTTGGCTATGTAGCTACAAATGTTCCCGGTGGTAGATTGGCTGAAAAAGTAGGTGGCAAACTAATATATGGACTAGGAGTATTTTTGACTGCTGTGCTAACGGTTCTGAGCCCTTTTGCTGCATATTGGGGTTTAATACCGTTTTTAGCTGTACGAGTAGCAGAAGGATTTACAGAGGTGAATGTTCGTTTTTTTCTGTTGTAAAGAAAAGTAATTGCATATATAAATAATTCTGTATTTTTTAAAGGGTGTCACATTCCCTGCGATGAATAGTATGCTTGCACATTGGGTACCTCCCTTAGAAAGAAGCAAATTCGCAGCTCTAGTATATGCAGGTAAATGACATGTTTCTTCTGTACAATAAATATATTTATATACAGGGTGGGGCATTTAAATGGGAACACCTAAATATCTCGGTTATTATTAGTCGTACAAAAAATCTCCACAGAATGAATGAAATTGAAATTCATTCATTTACCGTCTCCGAACGCGTACTGAAGTTGCTGACAAACATTTCATAATTTTCTCGCTAAAGGTCACGTGAAGGTCATCATATTGCACCTAGTTGGATTCGTTTTTTTTATAAGCTATAATGACCTTGAAATTTCGAAAAAAAATTACCTTGAGAAAAAGTTATTTACCGTCATTAAATTCGTCCCTTGAAACAGTACAACTTTATTCTGTGGAGATTTTTTGTACGACTAATAATAACCGAGATATTTAGGTGTTCCCATTTAAATGCTCCACCGTGTATATACATATATATATATATATAACTTATTAAATTGCATTTTTATAGGCTCAAATTTTGGAACTGTTATATCTTTGCCAGTGAGTGGTTGGTTGTGTTCATTGGAATTTTTGGATGGTTGGCCTCTTGCATTTTATTTATTTGGGGGTCTTGGTATTGTGTGGTATGCATTTTGGTTAATTTTTATATATGATACACCTGCGCAACATAAACGAATTGATCCTCTTGAAAGAGCATATATTGAGGCTAGTGTAGAAGAAACGAATGAGGTCAGTTTCTTATATTATCTTGTAGATTTAGTCATTAATTCATATAGATGTAGTTATTCAATTGTCTCAGACAGTCAGTATGAATTAATGATCAAAGTTTTACCAATTACATAAAACGCACTGCTTATTTTAAAATTTAATCTAATATCTGTTGAAAATAGGATGATGATGCAGGAGTACCTTGGTTATCAATATTTACATCACTACCTATGTGGGCTATAACAATAACTCAATGTGGGCAGGCATGGGCATTTTATACCCTTTTAACAGAATTACCAACGTATATGGACAAAATCTTGCACTTTGATGTACAGCAAGATGCATTTCTTTCGTCACTACCGTATTTAACTTCGTGGTTAGTCGGTCTTGTTATTTCAAGTTTTGCTGATGCCCTCCTTGCCCGTCAGCTTATATCTCCTGTAGCTTCCTTTAAATTATGGAATACAGTGGCTACGTTGGGACCTAGCCTCAGTTTTATTGGTGCTATTTGGGCAGAGTGTGATCGTATGACTGTCATGTTGATGCTTGCTGGGCTAGGATCCTTACAAGGTGCAATTTATGCTGGAAATCAAATGAATCATATTGCTCTGGCTCCACGATATGCAGGAACTCTGTATGGACTTACAAACGCCGCAGCAAATGCTTGTGGTTTCTTAGCACCTTATGTCATTGGAAGATTAGTTCAAGGACATGTTAGTACATTTAAATATATGTATTGCTTTTATTTGTATCGGTAATTTTTATAAACTTCTGCTTGAAATTTATGTAATAGGAAACTTTGGCTCGATGGCATACTGTTTTTTGGCTGGCAGCAGGAATCAATATGGCGACAAATTTCTTTTATTTAATTTTTGCATCTGCTACGGAACAACCATGGAGCAAAGGTAGTAGTTGATGACAAAATTCTGTTAGACATGAAATATTTAACATGGAAAATAATCTATCAATAGATCGAGTTGCGCTTAGCACATTTTAATCGAGACAGAACTTTCAGTTAGGCACAAATTTGTGATTTCTAAATTAATGTGATATTAATTATTTTTATTTAAAACAGTCATTCTGAACAGATATGTTACTTTCATGCAGAATAATTTTTTTTCAAAAAGGTAATTTTTTGTGTATCGATAGACAAATTGTCGCTAAGTACATTCCAGTACTATCTTCATGACAATATGAAATATTATTTGCTTTGATATATAAGCACTTAAACTAAGTTGAATCTTAATTTATGCGAAATTAAAAAATTAATGTTACCTAGAATTTAGGAACAATTTAATTTAAACTATTTTAACTACAAACAATAACAAATTGCAAGTATTTTTTTATATTTATGTATTAAGGACGCCGAAAAATGTATACTCTTGTTTATATACAAAAGAATTTTACATGTACATAAAGCGGTCATTTGTAAATGGTTGACATACGATAGAAAGAATTTGTAAAATGATAGATATATTCTTATTCTATTGTGACGAATAATTAGGAATTTACGTCTTACATCACAGATGTATTTTATGCAGGAAGAAAATATACATATTCACATTTTTTTATTAAAATAGTGAAGTAAGTAACAGATAGCACAGAATCAGGAAAGAAAAGTCTGTACACTTAAGAAACTGGTGAACACGATATAGTTCGCTTTATAGAAATAAAAAAAGTATAAAAAGTGTACAAAATGTCATTTAATGAAACATTGAGGTACTAATGTAACAAACTTTTGTAAGAAAAATGTTATGTATCTATTATGTCATCTTTCGTATACAAACTTGGAGAATGATAAAGTATCGTTACCTTTTAAAGTTTCTTTAAATATTACAAATTCGTGAAAATGACACGTAATTATCGATTATTAAAAAGATACAATGAATTATCATTAATTTGCATGACACGGTATACCTTTCTTGAAAAGTTGTTATAACAATTTTTGCATTTATTTTATTGCCCCGCTTTCATATTTACACCAATTAGATCCTTAAAAACTTTATCTTTTATACAAATATAAAATCAATAAAAACACTTTAAATGTGCATAAGAATATTTATAATGATTCCAAGTATTATGTTTACCTTCATGATTGACGATTGAATTTTATTTACGGTGATAATTGTACGAAGAATGTTTGGCAAGAGTTACAAAATGATTAATGTGTAATATATGTTCAAATCAAGAGCAACAATAATTATAATATTTACACATAATGTTACCCTGATAATTGCTTTTCTTCCTTGCTTTAGTCTTCTATTTTAATATTAATATATAATTACCTGCTTACACTAGAAGAATGCAGGCACTTTTATCACCTTTTGTGGTAAAACTATGAAATTCGTAAGTGTTAATATATTCCAATGGTATACATTACAAAAATATATTTACAAAATAAACCATGCAGTTAATGTTGTTGGTTCTTTGATGCTTATATGTGTACATAGAACTTAAGTAATCGCTCAAAGAGATTCACTGAATATACATATATATATATGAAAAATTGTGATAAGAAAATAATAATTATTTATGTAACATTATCAAGCTGTTGTGATAACTTTTAATTTGTCAAATAGTAAAAGTGCAATATTATGTCGTATTTAAATCTTCTTTCTTCTTCGCAGTAAGTTCGAAAATCATATCTCGCATACGACTTAAATCTATTAGTTCTCCTCGCATTTTAGAAATATTCTCTTCTTTTTCAGCAATGTTCTGTTCATACGTGTGTACCAATTTTGATAATTGCTGAGTTTCTTGTTTAAGAGCAGATATATCTTTTTGATTAGTTTCGATTTCTGCACTTTTCAGTTCTATTATCTGTTTCACATTAAATATGTATATATAGACATGAATATAGATATATTATTCATGTACCGAAAAATGAAATTTTTCGTTTGCATTTAAAAAATAACATACCTGCTCCTTTTTAGCAATTGCATCTTGCACCTTATGGAGAAGTTTACTTAATTCGTGATTCTTATTAGTCAACTCTGCAGCTTTTGCATTTGCGCTTGCACGTTCCATTTCGAGCTCTCTTACTTTTTTATTTAATACTTCAACCCTATTAATATTGCTTTCTAAATCGAGTTTACATTGTGCAAATACTGTGTTTATATGGTTAATACTTGCAGATTTTTCCGCCACAATCTTTTTTAGTCCTTCAACTTCCTAGAAATATAAAATTACATTGAATATCTCATTTCTTCCTTTACTTATATAAAAACAACATAAGGGCTCTAACTTGTCTTTTTGCTGAAAGTGCTTTTTTACTCTGATCTTCAGCTTCAGTAAGCTTAATCACTAATGTAGATTTTTCAGATTTGACTCCTTCCAAACACTGTTGTGTATCAAATAACATCTGATGTAAGCGACTTGATTCTGCTATTATTTGTGATAGTCTATGCTGTAGACTGGTCCCATGATTATTTGCAGCCTCTAAACTGGTCTGCATAACTCTTTCTGCGTGTCTCATCGCTGCTAACTTTTATGTCGTATAGAATTGACAAACATAAATGTTCATATACTATGTACATAAGTTATATTATGATAGTGTACCTTATACTCGTATAACTCCATTATTGCTGATGTAGTAATATCACCTATCTGATTCGATTCGAAAGCACATTCAATTTTTGCTAAAAAGGTATCAAGTCGTTCTTCTTGCGCGAAGGAAAAAAGCGGTGCCATTTCGTTACTCGAACTTACAGGTGCCTTATTTCCAATACTCGTTACTGCACCAGGTGTACTCTGTACCAACATTAGAGGTTCCAATTGTTTCATGCTGAGTGCTACTGCGGAAACACTTGTCACACAAAATTATACGTTATAATTTGTGAATATTAACGAATATATTTCAGCCCAACGAAACTTATTTAAATCAGTATCTAATATGTTTTATGTCTCACACATTTAAGTAATATATCGTAACAATCTTTATGGATAGTACAAATTGCATGTATCTGATACATTAAATGGCATTATTTGATACAGAATCTCACCATTCTTGTGGAAATCCTACAGTTGATGTTAACTGCAAAATTTTCTGTTTCATTTCTCCATCACCGGTATATAAAGCAAGCGCCATTGCCATTTGAATCTGTTTTCGTCTAAGCAACTCAGAGTATAATGTTAACCAATGAGAGTTATGCGTAGCTAAATCAGCCGTTAAAGCTAATGCATGAATACACAAATTAATAGTAGAATTCTGAAAAAATTCAAAATGACATTATATCTGTCAAAACCTTATTTACGATTTTACAAATAGATACAGTACTTGAATAACATTTCCAATCCAGTCACCGGCTGCAGATATTTCAGAGTCTAACACAGGACTTAACAATTTATGCATTGCTTGTTCATTAAATGTCTGCATGACTTTTGTCCTTAGAATAGGAATTTTGACCATCTCTTGGAACAATTGCATTAATTCTGCAAGTCGTGTTTCGGTTTCTGAATTATGTTGATCGTTCTTTTCTTGCATTTCATTGTTTTCTGTATTTATTATAAGCATCAAAACAGAAGCATCTAGTTCTGCCAGTACTTCAGAGGAAGTCTTAGTACGTCGTGAATCAATTACTGTCACTCTTATAAGAGTTAATGCCTTAGAACATACCTATATCAAGAGAAAAAAGTAAAATGGAGTACTATATTTACCACTATTAAATTTTAAACTATGATTGTAAGAAACTTAGATTTTTACTTGTTCTACGGGAACCCATGTCATAGCACATTTAACACATACAGGATACAAGGGAACCAAGGCAGATAATTTCAATTTTACAAGTGATGATAAAAATTCCATCATAAGAGCAACGCACTCCGGGTCTGCAGTGTCTTCCAATGTAGTCAATACGCTACTTACGTCTTTCCCATAACTGAACAACATATGAACAGATGAGGAAAAAGAAGTCGGTGAATAAATGAAAAGAAATCTCTAAATTAACTCACTGTGCATATGTAAGCAACACGATTCGTGAATGCTCATTTTCTCCAACATCATTGAAAAAATCGATAATGTGTCTCAATAGTAAAATATCCTTCTGTTTTATCGCTGTAATCAGACTAGTGAATGTTACAGCTGCAAAATCTAAGATATACTTTTCTGAAATGTTTGTGTTTGTGTGCTCTAGTATAATTAAAAGTTTACAACATTGAACACTTGTATTCACACTACAGTGTTGCAATTTTAATAATGTTCGAATAAATGCTTTGGTGTCAATCGTTCGCATCAGAGTATATACCGCCGGAAGATTCTTGTAGCAAAGATTTACCAGAACACCTAACGAGAGTGCTATAATATCTTCCTCCTTGGACTGTGTTACCCATTGTGTCAATATTGATATTAAATAAGGTAAATGAGCTTCTTGCCAAGAGATTTTTATACCATAGGTCAACTCTTGAAGTAATTTTAGCACTCTGACTCTTTTCTCAGTTGTTAAATTTGCCTAAGAAGTTTTAGAAAAAGGATATGACAATAATTAAATGTTATAACAGAACTGATATGACAATAATTAAATGTTGTAACAGAACTATACCTCTAACAACCTTGCCAAGATAGGTGCAAATTTATACGTGTGTATAAGTGCTTGTCTGGCATTTGTATTGCGGCAAGCATTTTGTAATACATCTACAGCACTCCAGATCAAGGTGGTCCTAGATCCCAAAGAATTCATAAGTTCATGTAAACAAACGTAAAATTCAGCTGCTATGTTGGTCCCAGGATCAAAAATACTTAGATCCAATGACACACTGACCACCTGAAAAATCAAAACTTATTATAGATTTAAACTTGTATCTTTTTATTATAAAGAAAAATAGGTAAAATTACATATATTATATATATTATAAGGGCAATATTTATTCCATGCGCGATAAATTTAACGGAAATTAATATAATCTTAATTATTCAAATTATTTTGACATGACACAAAATGCTAAGTTTCTCTTGATCACATATAATATTAACATTTTATTAACGTCCATTATTCTAACATAATAAATAGATACTTTTGCACATAAAAGCAAAATAATCTTTGCTTTTTTTAATTTATGCGACACTTTCAATTTAAAAAAACAAATTGATATGTTTTAACACTTACCCCAAGATTTCTTTGTAACAAAGATGCTGTCGTTTCACTGGGATGCTGGGAGTACGCTAAAGCCGCTGATATAAATACCTTCATGTGTTGATATTTTTCCATCGTGAGTTTAGTTTATAGAAATAATCGAAGAATTTCTCTGCCCGTAAAACGAAGGTAATATTAAATGTAACAGATACCGTGAATTTTTGAAACTAATTACAGTCGCCGTATTCCGATATTCCTTTCAATAAAAATGTTAAAAATAATTGATATCTGTAATTAATTTCGTTTTTATTCAAACATTATAATAATCAGGCATGTATCTTTTGTATTGTAAAAGATATTCACGAGATTGAAATTAAAAAATATCGTTGTTTGATGCACCGATCTTTGGCGGCCATTTCTGAATATGCACTTTCAAAATTGACCAATCGGAAGCAGGCAGTATAAGCAACCATCAATGGTTTCAAAATCACTTTTTTTTTACTAATCGTAAACATTAATGTACATTATTTAAACATAAAATATTAAACCATTCAATAGAAATAAGTATTATTAACAATTTTTTGAAGCTATGGCAAGATAATGTAACGACAATATTGTATAGTGACATAATATCTCACTAACACAGTGGTGGCCAACCTTCTAATGCGCGTGCTACGAATTCTCAAACATTATTTATCGACTATCTGACGTGCTGACTATTTATTTATTTATTTATTTATTTAAATAACTACCATTAGGTCCTATACATATTTTATCTGTTAGAAAGAAATGGAATCTGTAAATTGTTTATGCGCAAGTTAAATTGTGCTATACTCCGCACGCGTGGCCTAGGTTCATCACTACGGCACTAACAAACTGTTGTAAGTGCTTATTTTAAGAAACATTTATTATTTCTTATGCGTGTACTTGATATGATTAGCTTTTTTCGCTAAGAAAACTATTAAAAATTATGTACATCAATTATACATTAACAAATTTAAGATCGCAAATAGGTATAACAATTCAGTGCAATCCTTAAAGTAATAAATACAAGGTTGTTCATGTACCAGAAAACTGGGTATACTTGATTAAGGCACTTTTCATCAATCAAACGAATGAATTTTATATATTCAATTAGAAATGTAATAGGATGTAATATGATGTTGACTAATAACAATTTAGTTAGCTATTAGTTTTAATAACAATTATCATATTAGAAATAATGTACAACAATATCAAAAATATTAGTATGCATAAATATATTTTATTTCTTCTACATTTTGTATTTATGTGATAGAAATTTCATGCTAATTGTACTTCAACTTGTTGGGCTTAATTTTTGTACATAGTTTTAAATCGTACCAAACATTTTGTCCATTTTATACAGCGCTTCACTTTCTTCTTCATTATCATAAATTAAATGTTTCAATACAAAAATTCATACAAAATAATTGAATACTTTTCTAGGAATTATTTTAGAATGAAACAAAACGTACACATGCATAGTAAGTACAACAAAATTATAAAATATTGAAAAAAATTATGCAGGTTTATAAGAAGTGCCAAAGTATCCTATAATTGCAACAATGCGATTGGTAGGATTGTAGCGGCTCCGTTCTACGGTCGTGTCCATCAAAATGCGCCATTTCGCTATTCGAAGAAAAGGAAAACGACATTGAAGAAAGGTACTCTCGAAAGATCTTGTAAAATCGAAGTTACTTCGTTGTTTTTTCATGGTTTACACGAATAATAACTTATTGTAAACCGATCTTACCATTGATAAGTGTTAATACGCTTATGTGTGCATACCATTTGGAATCCGATTTACAAGAAAAGTGACACAGCACCGTGTGTACCGTGCGTGACTAGAACCGAGATCTTTATTTTTTCCAGTGCGATCAACTTTTCAAACTACAATCTAGTTAAGTCTGGCTAGAAAAGTATCTGCTTTATTACACAAAGTGAAATCCCATCCGATAATTCGTAATCATTACGGGAAAAGTGAGAAATTTCAAGGAAAAAAAAGGGGGAAGTGTAAAAAAGGCCATCAGGTTTGCGAAGTCGTGTGCCTGTGTGTACCAACCGGAGCTGTCATAAATGTACACATTCTATATAGATTGCACGATCTATGCTCGGTTAGTGGGCCGATTTACCGAAGACAAGTGATCGTATATAACGCGCGGCAGTGAATTGACATTAATCATCGTCGCGCGGTGTTGTGCACCCATCATCTGTATAAAAAGCTAGTGCTACATTCCTGTTTAACGTCAACATTTCTAATACATCAGGTTAAACATTCGAAAATTTGAGTTTTCCATCTTGGCAGGTGTCCGTTCTTTACTTGGCCGCGCATTAGCGCAGACGCGTTTATTATATTATGACTAATCGCGAATGAGAGTTATGTTTATAAAGAAAGCTACCCGATTCTTATGATGAAGGAACGCAGGATGTGATCGTTGTGCTCATATTGTGCATATTCGTAGCATGTATTCTACTAAGAAGCTATTTGTATACGTGAAAGATTCCATATACTATAGGACGCAATTTTCTTCGATTGTACTTTGCTTTTTTTGTTATTGTAGCAAGTATCTTTCAGCCAAAAAGATTTCTTTGCTTTGAGAATTCGATATTTTGGATCTTGCTGACGTTTCACGGGCGGTGACAAGTACTCGGAACTGTAACTACCGTGGCGCATCGCTCACTCCCTTTATTCGTCTCCTTTTTGCGCCTCTCTCTCTCTCTCTCTCTTTCTCTCTCTCTTTCCTTGCTGCCCTCTTCCTTGCCTACCCTATCGCCCTCTCTTTTTATCTCTTGCTCACTGGTTCACTCATGGTAGCATACGTACACGTATACGGCAAAGAGAGGAAGGGAGACAGCCTTTCTTTTATCTTTCTCTATTTTTCTCTTTATCTAACATAGTCGAATACACACTTGCAAACCAGAGAGAGAAAGAGAGATTGCGTTCTCGCGCGCGCGTACACATAACTATCTGTCTTTATCGGTCTCTTTCTCTTGCAGTTCCGATGTACCGCTTTAACGGTTTCTCGTGATTTTTCGATAATGCCATTTTACTGAAGGTTATGAGGTGCCAGTTACAAAGATAATTTGTATCAAGTGAGTTTTTCGTACTTAAAACTTCGATAGTGTTATTCCATTTCTTGTTCAGTTCCCTTCTCAGCCGTTTTTTTTTCTTGTTGGCCCGTACCCGGACGGACTCGCGCGGTGTGGACCTGTTTCCTCCTCCGTTCTCGTGAGTGTGTGCGAATCTCATGATTTACGGGAAATAATCACATTTAGTTACGGTGTCATCGATTCAAATCCATTATGTTATTCTTCTCTTTTCATTAAAACGAAACCCATCTTATCGGGGAGAGTCCATATAGGCTTTATCATCTGCAACATTATCATAAAGTAATTCTAGCGTGGCAAATTCGTCAGGATTTCGCAAACTAATTAGATAATATAATTAATAGATGTTCCAGCTTAATGGATTAAACGGCGTTGCATTATTACTTTAGAATTTGTTTCACTGCACTAACTTACGTTTCTTTCTTATTTGTGGGTTATTTTTAGGATTTAATTATAACGAAGCTGATAACAAATCTTTTAGTGAAAATTTCATTTATGGAATATTGGTAGCATCTGTTTTTTCCTTATTATTTAACTGTCTTGTCTCTTTTTTTGTCGATTAAGGCCACTCTGATAAATTTTTATGCATTTTCTAGACTTATGATACAAATGCAATGAAATTTGTGAGTCTTACTCAATGAATTATCTACCGACTTATTCGAGAATATAATACTATAAAGATAATATAATTTATTCTTTCATTCTGTACAATTCAATTATAGTCTGAAAATCTTGTTTCTCTTAAAATTTCATATACATATTGTAAATTGTAACGATACGGAAGCTATGCAATTAAATGCAGTAAAATCTATTTTAAAGTTATATTGATTGTAAACACGCTTATGCAGTGATTATATTTCTAACAATTACTCGTTAATGTTATGTGTTATGGTTGATTCTTTTATCGTGTGTTTTGTTATTTGGTATTGTGCTATATCTCACTCGATGAATGTTATACAAATGGTTATGATTTTATGTACATTTATGTACCTTTGTTGATTCATGTAACGAAGCAAAGATTAATTTTAAATAATTTTCAAATGCATGTTCCCTGTCTATTTTAAGTGACTTTTGTTAGTATAATGTTTTTTTCAACATTATAGCATGATTGAGGTTAAAATATAAGCTATTCTGTCTTACGATAGTTGCAGACTACAATGATTTCAAAGAACAAAATATGCATTGCAACAGTAAATTTTACTATGTTATATTTATTTTTGTCAAAGAAATTGAATAAGTTATACATTGAAGAAAGAATTATCGTTAAAAACAACTGATGATGCTCATGATTTTACAAATTTTCATTAAATTCATTTTTAATTTCGTGATAATGGGTAGTATTAAAATATACCCTAATTTTGAAAATCTTAATTTTATTATATTCTTCAGGCTTAGCAATTCTATATATTAACATCTGAATTCTTATTCCATCAAGAATTCCTTTTATTTTACAACAGTAACATTCTCTTTATGATTATTTAGTTCAGAATTTAGATGTTTTCATATAACAGAACGAAACCAAGCCTTTCTTTTCCTTCTACTAATTGTAAATCTGTTGTACGCAACAGATTAAAAGTATTAGTGAAAAGTTGATTATCCTTAACATAATGACTGTCTTATCTATTATGCTTGAACTTCTGTATAAATAGCCATTTATCTGCTGAATTGAAATCTTATTCAAGAATGACATTTGAAAACTATCATACACTCTCTAAATAACTATTGCATTGATAATTTCAATACACTTCTATTATTTAAGATTTCCTATTGAGTTCTGTGGCATGTTTTTCAATAGATAAGAAAGAAAATTACTTTGTTATCTTAATAGAAAAATTAATATAATTTTTCTTGAAAGTAATTGAAATAAATGTACATTTATGTGAATAATGCATCAAAACGTTAGTTATTTGCAAATGGGATTTAAATGAGCATTTGAATTACTGTACAAATAAATTATATTGATGAGGGAAATATTATGTATATATGTGTAACAGTAATAATACATTTTAAAATTGTTGGAAATTGCTTCGTTAATCATATTTAGAGACTTAATAATATCTTTTTATAGAGATAATGCAGCATATTAGGAATATTGTATAATAATTACCTTATATATATGTACATAATTTCCCCATAATTAACTATACTCCTTGTTTATGCAATAAATTATAAGACTTTTCATATTATATTAATGCGAAAGTTTTTATAGATGTATGTGCATTTGTTTTAAACTTAGGTGATCATGGCTACTCGGGGTACAGCCCAGAGGCCAAATGGTTCGACACAAGGAAAGATTTGTCAGTTCAAATTGGTGTTACTTGGGGAATCCGCTGTTGGGAAATCAAGTCTTGTTTTAAGGTTTGTCAAAGGACAGTTCCATGAGTATCAAGAAAGCACTATCGGAGGTAAAAAAAATTTCTCTGATAATTTTTTATATCAACAATATTATGTTACAATGTTATTTAACTTACAAATATGTTAATGTGTTCATATAAATATATATAAAATATAACTAAACCATATGCTGCAAACAAATATAAAGTATGTTTTTCTATAAATTACATATCTTTAACTGTTCGATACAAGGTATTGCATTCATAAATTATTCATTATAGCTGCATTTTTAACACAAACTGTATGCCTGGATGACACAACTGTAAAGTTTGAGATTTGGGATACAGCAGGACAAGAGCGTTATCATAGTCTTGCACCAATGTATTATCGTGGAGCTCAAGCAGCCATTGTTGTATATGATATAACAAATCAGGCAAGTGTGGTTTACGAAATTTAATATTTAAAATACTTAGGAGTATTATATTTTACAGAAAGTATACTTAATTGCTGATAATTATTAACGATTCATCATTTTTATATTAGCTCAGCATTGTTATGTAATATTTTATTGATTTTGGAATAAATATAACTAAGTCCAAAATTATGAATTATTGGAAAATGATATTGTATATTCAATATCAGTATTTTTAATATCAATTATATCTATCAATCTCAATTTTGCAGAAAAAGGGATTTGGTTATATTTGTGATGAAAATCAATTATACATCGCATGTAGCATATAAGACGTATTTTATACATGGTATAAAATGTCATACATATCAGGATTGTGTGTTGTAGTATATTAACAGTAAAGTATCTAGTCTTCTCTTAATGTAAACAGGTAGTTAACTTCAATAATTCACTTCTACATATGTAATTCGTTTTTGTTGTACTTACAGGACACGTTTATACGTGCCCAAACGTGGGTGAAAGAATTGCAGCGACAAGCCAGTCCAAGTATAGTTATAGCATTAGCTGGAAATAAGGCAGATCTTGCAAATAAAAGAGTTGTGGAATATGATGAAGCTCAGACATATGCAGATGAAAATGGTCTTCTTTTTATGGAAACCTCTGCCAAAACAGCAATGAATGTCAATGACATATTCTTAGCAATTGGTGAGTTAATCAATATTGAAATTGATATGTTTATTGTTTATTTATTATTTACGGTATCATTAGAAAGATAAAGAGAAAAATAGACTAGCACTAGGCTATACTTTAGAGAAATTAAATGATACTACTACACCCCTTTGTGACATACATTAGGCATCTGGATTTGAAACATTATCTCTTACTATATTACACAAAGTACTAACATCAGTCATGCAGCAATGACTATAAAGATATATTTATGCATGTAATAATTCTTTTCTGTTTTTCTTCTTTGTATATAGAAAGAAATATGCTTTAATAATGCTTATTTTTTGCGAATTTAAATAACTGTTACAAGACTGTTACTCATAATTCTTATATCCATCATAAGAGTTCACTAATCTGTCGTAAGAAATTTGTTTTTCTCAGTATTAATTAGTATCTGGTGAACTGATATTATAAATTGGTTACAGCTAAGAAGCTTCCAAAGAATGAACAGTCAGGAAGTGCAAGTACGAGTGGTCAGGGTCGTCGACTAGTCGAGACAGAAGGGCAAAAGGCAACAACTGGCAATTGTTGCAAGTGATTATCCAAATCTGTACGTGTCACATTCTATGTTGGTATATATTTTTACATTAGTTACAATTGTCATCTTCGTAATCAGTTAAGAAAGTGGGAAACATAATACCATCGGAGTTACAGAATAAGTTAATATATCCATTGGATATATTGTGAATCCAACATTCAGTATAATAATTCGTTACATCTACATATTTTTATAATATGAAAGTGTATAATGGGAAGGAAAGTCGATAAGGATGTAGCGATGGTATAAGATTTGATATTATTTAGGGTAAAAATTCGTAATTCTTGGATATTTTCTGCTAAATTTGATATTGGTATCGTGAGATATTTGAGTAGCTATTGGTATAGCATATTTCTTGTTATGTTTAATATTTTTATTGCATATATCCTTCACTTATTTTAGTCGTTATATTTATTGAATAAGGAAAACTATGCAGGGACGTCGAAAGCAAACTTTTTTTAAAACTCTGTTAACTGTATTGAATACTTTGTATTGTACAAGAAAACGACAAAAAGGAAGAAATGTGTTATATAGTCAGCTTTTGCATACAAAATTTGTTCACATAAGAATTTATAAAGTCATTAAGATGTGTTGCATAACTGACTCCATGTAAACTGTTTCAATGAAATTGGATCTTTTCTGTAATTAGATGATGGCGTATAATAATATACATGGAACTATTTTTTAAATTATATCATTGCCAGCTTGTAATCTCTACTGTGTATCCAGAATATCTTCTTTACGATCATGAAACGAACATTTATAAATTCCAACCGTTTTGGCATTTAACGGACTGCTTTCTTTAAAAAGGAAATGGTTATTCAACAAAACTTTCTTTTTCATAATTATTGTATTTCGTAGTTTTAGTCCACCATAATGAATAATAATATGCAGTCTGAATGTTTAATATTTTCTTACTTTTCAACCTTCAATACAATCCTGTATTTTATTAAATATGACATTATAAGTGTTTTAGACATACTTATTTGAAGTTTCAATGGACTAATAAAGGAAGGTGACTTTGTTGCATATTTTATTCATAAAGTTTTGCAAGGTTCTGTTATAAGAAACGATTTCATTTAGAGTGTTATTTACGAATGTAAACCGATTTTCATATTGTATTTATTCTCGAAATCTTTATCTGTTTAAAGATTCGCAGACTATACTGATTCTTATAGTACACAGATTACAATGTCAAATACTACACATGCATAAGAATAGAGAATCCATGTATCATATTTATACTCTGTTGGTTGGATTTACGTAAATGTCAGGATATCAATGGGATATGTCTGTTGATTTTGTAACCGTAACTGCAATTATTTTGTGAAAACTGGTTGTTCGAATAATGTGTTACGTAGTCGTGAATATTTTAAACACTGAACTTTGCGGTGATATAGATGGTGCATTATATTCTTTACAGACCGTGTTAAAGTAAGTCCAAATAATAGGTACCCTTTTTTAAATTTCACGCTGAACATCACTGTTTATTTTTCATTCTTATTATGATTCTCCATTCTACATTAAAAAATAGTATAACGTTATGTAATTCCAGTTCTATTTAACTGTACACAAATGCATTTGATGTTCAGAACTACATTTTCTGTATTATATTTGCTTGGTGACTATTATTACAAGTAAATTCAATATATTTAATTAGTTTCGTATCCTAGGATCCTCGTCTTTCAACGTCTGGAATGTAAATGGAAAACTGTTAAATCTTGATTTTTCGAAAGTTTTTGTCATTGATCGAATTGAATGTTCAAAACTTTAAATAATACAATAATGTAAAATTATTTATTATTACGAGCATATATCAGTTTCATTTTAGAAATATAGGTAAATCCAATTACAATAATGTATAATTAACGAATTTTATATAGACTGGAAAAACAAAGTGTTATAAAGTTTATTCTATGTTGCAATTAGTGTAAAAAGTTATATTGTTAAACAGTATTGCATTTACATTGACTGTTGACATATGGATGTGAATAATATACTTTTTTAATGGCATATTAGGCATATTGCTTTTAATAAATTGTATATATTATCCATAATGATTGTTTGTATTAATGCCTGAAAATATTAATGGAAAAACGAATGTGTTAGTGCTAATGCTGGCGAAATAACTGAATTTTTATAAATTTCATTCGATATGCTGCAAATGTACACACACGCACGTATTTATATATACATATATTTTTCTTGCTGTCATCAAAGAAGTATATAAGTATTGATTCAGATAAGTAAACGTCGTCTTACGTTTTCCAATTTAAATTATAAATAATTATTATAATTATTAATAAACGAGAATGACTTAAAATTAGATATACAAGATTAATAAAAAGCAAAATTTCTGAAAAAAATATTAAATTAAACTCATTGAACCATTTGAACCATCGAATGATTTGTAATTTGCAACCCGAAAGCACAATCCTATATGTAAACAGTAAAAAAAGATTAAATGGAATACAAATGAAAAAATTATACAAAGTAACTTTAATATTATCCATTTTCTAGTTAAAAGTCATGAATAAGGCAGCTACTTGTACATTTTTTTATCAGATAACTTGAGAACAAATAGAAAATTACGCCACGATCAGTTGAAATTATCTCAATATTTAATGAATCGGTAAAATGTTAGATTGTCTTTTAGATCTTGTATATCTCGCCCCAAGTTCACGGTTTTCTTATCCATACGATCAGTCATTTATTCCTTTGCTTTATCGTTGTAGAGACACACTATCGATTTTTTGTTTACAGATATGTACCATAATCAACAAAGATAATTACACCGTGAGTGTGTCTGCAATGAATTTGAGTGGATTATAAAAACGATGGAAAAAGCCACTATAATGGAATGGGAGGTGAACTGTACGGGACGAACATTTTGCCTGAGTGTTTGATTAAAAAAAGCGTGTATCACAATGCATTCGACGATATATCATCTATTTTGAGTATCAGATCTATTTAAAAAAGAAAAAAAAAAGAAAGAAAAATGGTGAAGCTCCCATTTGTAATTCTAGTAGTAATGGGCGGTGTTCGTTATAAATATATAAATATATAAACATATATATGTATCTATATATATATAAAAATCAGATTAAGTATGATTATATATATATAAATATATACAATTATAATATAAATCATATAGATTAAGTATGATTTATGTAATAAGTAAAGTTAATGGTAATAAATAATAATATTAATATTAATGATAATATTAATGAATGATAATATTAATATTAATAACAATGATACATAACTTGCGAACAATTTTTGGCACGCGAACATCTTGTAACATAGTAGACGCCATTCCTGCTGCTATAATTACTATGTACGTATGTTTACTTTCTTAGTTTGTAATATGTATAACAAATTCTTGCTCTGAAGTACATTGTATATTAATTTTATTGAATAATTCATGATAAATTATGAATGATTACACGGGAAAAAATAAACTTGTGAATATTAATAATGATTTCATATTTATCGTTTACTCATACAATTTTGTTATAAATCAAATTAATATTAATACTTATGTACAGTTAGAGAGAATAGTGTAATTTATTATGTTACTTATTCATTAAATATTTGTCTATATTACTGAAAAATTCTTTAAACTGATACATTAAAAAGTATTTAGCGATGGGGGTTTGCGTTCAATATCGATGTAAGTAAACTTTTCTTTCTTTTATAAAAATCAAAATCGCGCGTGTTTCGTCTTCTATAATATCTATAATATGGGAAATTTATTGTCACACTGTTATTGGAAATATGAACAGAAGGTAAAAGATTAATAATAATCATTAACACGTTGAACGCTACCTTTATTTCAGTGGTTTCATATTTTCTACCGTACTGAAACTTTTACTATGAAACCATATCTTTATAGAATAGAGAAACGTTATAAGGTGAAAATTATTGTATACTCAGCGGTACTTTACTGTTCTAACAGCAATTATTTAAATAATGAATGTATTAGCAAATCCTTGAATATTGCAATTTGTTATATTTCATCGAATTCAACGGTGTCTGTCACCGGTGATCCCCATGGCGTTCAACGTGCTAATATGTTTCAAAGTATGACAATTGAGTTACCAACGTAAGAAGGTTTCATTTATTAATTTCGTAATATTTCATGTTACAAATGTTGCTTAAAAGATAGGTAATTGATTATCATCTTGGTCCTTGATAACCACCGAATAAAGGATGCCAGAATGGCAGAATATTCTGATATATTTTTATATACTGCCGACTTCGAACTTATTTTTATTTTTATCATGTATAGCTCTTCTATGTCCTATGTTCATAAATGCAATGATTCAATTGTAGTTTTCATCATTCACTGTATCGAATGTACAATCGATTATAAGATTCAGTAATTGCAAATTTATAAATGAAATATGAAAAAAGACGGTCAAGATGTCAAATAAGTTTTCAATATTGGAACATAATGAAAAAGGAGATAATACTTTTGGATCCGATGATCCTAAACATCTGTTAAAATCAATAGTTCCTGTTAATAGAATAAATTTATCGGAATTTGCAATACCTGGAATTTCAGGATTAATACCTAGAAAAATTTATTCTGATATTAAATTTGAATCAGATGTTAATTACAATGATCTTTGTGGACCTTGGGTTTATCCATCCAATCCAGTCTATAGCGAATATATTGATGCACCGACACCAAATTGGTGTGTTTGGAAATTTATTACGGAAAATGATATAACTTATTTGAAGAAATATCAACAAAACAAGCAAGCAATATCCGCGTTCCTTGGTGAATATATAAATACGTTATCTCTAGAATATTTTTATTTATACAAGAAGCGCTAGTAATTCGTGTGTTTACACATTCTTTAAAATTCTTTTCAATACAATATTAACTTCTAATTTTATTAATTTTAATGTCACATGCAATCCTGGACACACGTTATGATTATTACTAAGTTTTCTGCGCGATAGTATATTTCTACATCTGTAAGTTGACAATGACCATGAAGTAATAAACAATTTTTCTGTTTTTTCTCTAGAAAACAAGTTTGTCAATAATGATGTGCATACACGAAGAGCAAAAGATGTATTCCTGAAAATAATGTGGGAAGTTTTTAAGTTCATTAGGTACACGGTGTTTAATTCAAAATTTTATAAACTTTGGATTTAGGTGATAGATTATTCTCGTTTAATTCGGACTACAGATACTTATAATTAATAATATTATAAAATAAATACAGAATATTAAGTACCTGTTAACTTTTGAATGTAATGCAATAACGTGTATCAAGCAGAATAACAATGTTATCGCATAATAATGCAGTACAATATTAACTACAGAATTGTTGTTTTAATTTCAGGGATCAATTATTCAATGAGAAGGGAATTTCTGCCGTTTTAGGTGTGATATATTTGACACACACATTTTTTATTTCGCATCCAAGACGAACAACGAAGGAAGTACGTAATTTTTTTTATGAAACCCTCCTGCTGCATAATGTATCGGTTTGTATGATATTTATTATAAATTATATATATAAATAAACAAACAAGCGTATGTCGCAATCAAACGTGACATTTAACGATTACAAATTTGTAGTCCATAAGTAAAGATACGAATTTTAAGAAAACTTAAAGTTGTTAAGCTTTTTCCCTAAAACACAAATTCATATTATTTATAATCATACAACTTTTTAGAATCCTCCAAAAAGTGTTGAAGTATTCACCATACCTGAGTGCGAGCAGATACTTCAATTGTTTCATGAAATATACATGAGAAATCTTATATTATTACGTATTTTGTGTTATCCAAATTATTATATTACTATGAATCGATGCAGTTAAATATTGGACTTTTATTTATAAATCAATTAGAATAATTGACTATCGGAATAGGACAAAAATCAAAGGAAAATCGAATAAAATATATTTCTATGAAAGCTAGTTTGCATGTACAAAGTACGAAAAGTATACACGATATAGAACATAGCAGAAATATTACTGTAATAAAAGGTAGTACTCTTTAAAGTTTTAACAATTAATAGATAATAAAATTGTTGAAATATGGATTTCTATAATAAAATTGAGTTAATATATGTCAGTCTAAATATCAATCAGTTTCTTCATTTACTAGTAGACGACTGATAACCACAATCACGGTTTTCTTCTAATGGAGTTTCAATATTCTCCCCACAGGAATTTTTGTTGTGACAAACGTTATTCTTTCGTAACACGTTTACCAGATATTCCATTTTAGGAAACCACCAAGGATTACCGCTAACTGATGTCCGTCGTGAAACCTTAAGAGGACCGACAGAATATTATATTAATAAAAATATTAAGATAATAATATTAATACTACTTTGAATACTGTGAAATATTTGTGGTGACAGCATACAAAATATTGTCTGAAGAGTCAGATAAAAGATTTGCATATTAACATAATTTATCTCAGTAATTTTTTTATTTAATGATTTAGTAATAATTATAACCCTCATATAAACATACAAACCTTTTGTAAGCGTGAAGAATTGGGGCATACTGGTACATGTATGTTGAAATTTTGTAGTGCAGTCGATGGTATGAAGTAACATTTTGTACGTGCACTTCGCACACCTTTGCCAGGTTTAAATGCTCGTTTCAGTCTTTGTGTTAACAAGTTATTAACACGTCTCAATTCCTTAACAGTGACTAGTAAAGCCCTGCAGCAGTTTCATTTAAAGAAATATGAATTATACAACTTATATCATATCCGATTACAACAACGATTATGTAGCTTTTATTTTCATTGCTATGGTATACTGTACGTTAAAATCCAACAATTGTTATTTGGATAGCTTTCATCTTTCTACTAGGAAGGTCATGTATATTCATTTTCTATTATTACCAATTGTAACAAGTTACCATCATTAACACGTTCAACCTGGCGTGGGCCACCGCTGGCCCACATTTAATTTTCACTTCAGGCCGAACTCCGCAGTTCTTACCTATATTATAATTTATATATTTGGAAAATTTTATTCAACTAAACCCCAACTTATAATATTCTGCATATACTGGTTGTGATGAACTAAACAGCAAATTCACTGACAGCGTAATTAAAAACAAGCAAAGAAGTGTCGCTCGTCCAGAATGTGAAAAAGTGCGCCGGGTTGGGCGTGTTAAGTATTTAAAGTAAAAACTATTAACAAATTTGATATGTGTTACAAATACTTGCTGCAAGTATCTCCGACACTATTAGAAAGAAATGATTACTCTCACGTTTTCTACACCATGAAAGTCTATACTTTCAAGCGTCCCATAGCGAAGGCATTAAAGTTCAATTTAACCACTTGCGCTATAAAGACGTGCCACGCACGTCGAGATGCTTTTGTTCCAAAACCGAAAGCGACGTGTACACCACGTCGATAGGCATTTAGCGCAGAAACAAAAGCGACGTGTGTGGCACGTCGGCTAACAGTTCAACCGTTCATTATTCGTGGAGCGCGGCACAGCTACCGAAAGTTAACTCGTGGAGCGCAGCACGGCTACCGAAAGTTAAATCGTAGCGCAAGTGGTTAAATATTTTGTTAAATTATCATAATTGATTACTTACTTTCTTTCGAATCCGAGTTGCAACAGTCGTTGTTGTTTGAACTTCAATCTTGCTACAAGATTGTCCATATACTTTCTTTGCTCCTCCATCCAAATACGAATACATGAGACGAGATACTGTGATTCATTGCAAAGTTCCGATTTCGATATGGCTATTTGTGTTAAATCTGCTGATATTGAAACTAATGATTTCTTTTTCAGTAGACACTCTTTCCGCAAGTCTAACAGAGATTTATATACATCGTGTAACTAAAAAATGGATGTTTTAAACATTTTATATTTGTTAGTTCTGTTGAATATGCTTAATTACACAAATAGAAGCAAAAGAAAATATTCTCTCTTCACCTCTGTAGTAACTTTATAGTTATTTTGTTCAATTGAAGCCTTTTCTTGTACCAGAGAACAGTTTTCTTTTATGCACTCTTGTAGTTGCTGCATTAAACAACGATTTGATTCTTCCACCTTAATAGCTTTCTCTCGTTCTTTCGTAATCTAAATCAGTGAAGAAGAGTCAAAATGAGTTGTTCCTAACTTTTTAGAAAAATTCTTCACCACATTTGTAGCGGAGCCGTAGAGTAAATATTCGACATCTATCTTATAAATCATCTTTCTCATCTTTTGATTCCTCTTTTGCCAAAGTATTTATTTAATATATTTAAATGTAACGGATTTAACGCCGGTAGTTCTAGTGCTAAAAAGGTGAAAATTTTCCTTACATGCTGTTGCATGGTATCAATTTGTTGTATGTATGATTTACATATATCTTGTAATTTGCAACATTCACTATTTTTAGACGAATAATTTCGTTGAGTATCTTCTAATTCTTTGCTAAGTTTTGCGATTATATCTCCAAGTTTCAACTTCTCTTTTTCAGCAGTCATCAACTTTGAGTTACAATTTTCTTCCTAAAATGAAATTACGAAGAAATAGTTTACGGTTAAACGAAACAATATGTCGCTTTATTACCGCTATTGTTAATGATCCTTGTAAATCGGCTTCTTGTTTTACTGCTTTAAGTAATTGCTCCTGGATTTTATTGAAGTCTTGAGTGACACTGTGGTAACTGTCTTCTGTGAGACATAATTGTAATTGAACATCTTTCAACTAAAACGGTAATAACATAGTAAATAAAAATATAGCTATATCACATTATGAAGTAACAAAATAATTAATGTTGATACCTTCTTTTTCAACTTGCAAAGCTCCTCTTTTGTCTTATTTTCGTAAATGATACCCTCTTTTCTTAATATAGAATTGTCATTCTGTAATTAAAGCATCTTTGTATGAATGTATATGTAATTGTATAAGAAAATATAAAAATTTCATCAATTCAAATTGAACGTGTATACGTAGTTTAATAATATTTACTGCATACTTTTAGTGTTTCATAATCTGCTTGTAATTTGGCCATATTATCGGACTTTTCCTTAAATAACGCTTTTATCGAATATATGCGATCACGTAAGATTGTCAACATTTCTTCTCCTTCGTTTAATTGATGCAAGTAGTTTTCAGTTTGTTGTTTGTTTATCTTCAATCTTTTTTCAAGCTCCTGAATAGTTTCCGTTTGGTCTCTAATAACAGTTTCGTTGCACGTAATTTGATTGTGCAAACAGTTAATCTGAAAGTTCAAAAATGATTAGGAAAGTATTATGAACAAGTTATCAGTATGCTTACTGTAATTTTGCCATAACAACTGATTAATGGCAAATGTTATAACAATTTATGATATTCTTACCCAAAAAAGTGATTTTTTTCAATGTATTAAGAACCACAAACTTGAAATATTAACATATTTTACATCGGTATATAACGAATTGCTAATCTTATATTGCAGAAAATTATGTAGGAATTAAAGTTTACCTTATTTTGCATATTAATAATTTTTATAATTATAATATTATTTAACCGTTCTAATGTTTATCGATATATAGCATAAGATTACCTCAATTTGTTTCTCCTCCACTTTTTTTAGGAGTATTTCAAATTTCACATTCTTTTCTTTAAAGTATTGTAGCTCCCCCCACAAATCCTCCATCTCTTTTGTTTGTTTTTGTAAATCAAATTTCAGTTGGTCGTTCTCAAAACGTAAAGCACATTCCGTGTTTTTCATTATTTTTAATTTATCCATGATTTGTTCAGCGTAAGCGTCATTTTTTTTCTCTATTTTCAGTTCCTCGTCAATTATATCAAAATCTAATATCCATTTTTGCAACTGCTTCTTCATATCTTCATTCTCCCTAATTAAAGTATCTATTTCGGATTGTAATTCGTGTTCATGCGATACATTTTGTATTTGTTCCTCTGTATTAAACATTAAGCCGCCATTGAAACTAAATTCTGTATTCTGCACCATGCATTCTTTATGTTTTAGTTCCACTTTACACTGGCATGCTTTATCATAAACTTTTGTCTCCCGTTGATTATTTAATGCAATTTTCCTATAGACATGAATGAAAAATATTATTAATATAACATCTCATAATTATAAAATCTTATTGGGTCGAGGAAAAAGATTTTTTGTATATTAGTGCAAAAGTGAACGAGTTTTTTGCCCGAAAACCACAAAAATTGTACAGTGACGATTATGGCTTTACCTCAGAAATGGCAAGAGGTGGTCATGCAAAATGACAACTCTTTCGTTTAATAAACTTCGTTTAAAATAAGAAACAACTTGTTTCACTTTTGTGCTAAAATACAAAGAAACATTTCCACCGATCCAATTTATACATAATACTGCAAATAGAAGATAAGTATTAGGTACAGCGAAAAGAAATGTTTTTTTTTCTTCATGCGTCTGGTGGCATATTTTGGCTGCGATTCATTTTGAATGATTAAAACATGATCAGTCTATCACAGCCGAGGCTTACTGTGCGCAGTTAGAAGAAATAAATATTATGTGTCTCTTTGTAAATAAGTTTGTTCGCATTGTAAAAAAAATCTTTTTGCTTTACCTAATACATTAATAATGTATTACATTAATTCTTGTAGTTTCTCTTCAGTTTCTCGCCATGACATCTTTGCATTCTTATATGTATTTTCCAGGCAGCTTTTCGATTGAATCAAAGTCTCGATCTGTACGTTAAGTAGAAATTAATAATTTAAAATACTTGTTGTAGCAACTCATTAAGCTACTATGTTTTAGAACAAAGTTATTTACCTTGCACTTCAAAACTTGGAAATCATTCACACGGGCTTGTAATTGTTCCTATAAAAATTGATGTTTGTAAGTGTTAATAAAATTTGTTATTATCAATAGTATATAGTTAATACTAGTGGCAATAACTTAGAGTAATTATAGAAAACATCTTATAATAGTTTTATCTTAAAAGAGCCAATACATCTGAACTATATCTATCGATGTATGTACAATGGTATTCTGATAATAAAAAATATATTTCGTCTGATACAAGATTTATATTAAGTATTATAATAACAAAGCACATTACTCTACCTGTATGAAAGTTAAAATCGAGTAATACATGTTATGTAAAAAAGAAATGATTATTGGTGTACGATGTTCCATATGACAAATCTTTTCTTGGAGACCGCTAATGGCATCTCGCTGTAATTCTAACAATTTGTCTTGTTCCGCTGCCTTCATTAGAAAAAGTATTGTTAATAATTTCGCATACGGCAAAATTTAACAAATATATTTGAACATTCAGATACTCTGAAATGATAGTAATGAGTAACGATAATTATTGAACATACCTCTGCGAAGCATTCGCTATATTGTGTTTCGGTTTCATCAACATATATTGTCAACAGACGAATAGTTTCCGTTTTTTCTTGAAGCTGTAAAGCAAGTTATAATTCAGCCATTCCTTTTTATATTTGTAATTCTTTAAAAGGGACAACTCACTTTATGTTATCTTTCAAAACACGACAAAACTTTCTTGTTTTAGCTGCTTCACTCGCAAATCACTTTACTAATAAGAATTGCACATAATAACACGTCTTACATATAATTTCCAAACACTATACAACATTAATTCACAGAAATTAAAATATTTTGTTAATGTAATAAAGCACAGTCGAAGTGTTAGTCAGGAAATTGCTTAGTAGGATGCTTAAAAATAACAAACATACCTTTAACAAACATTGATATCAATACATGTAACATTTGTAAAATATGTTTCTTCTGTATATATAAAAAAAAGCAAAGACAATTTTAAAGTTACTTTCAATTTATTAGAGTTGTCTATTTTTATTACTAATAAAAAATTCGAATTTAATAAACCTCATAAAATCATTTAATAATCATATTGTATCATTCTTTACAAGAATAGCACTATCAACAGTTTCATATATAGATAAATAACATATACAGACTAAATAAATTACTTTGGTTATTCAATAAAAACATGTAACTATGTCTGAAAATATCAAGTATACGAAATATTTTACATACTTCGAATTATAATTACACAGTTATCTATAGCAATTATTCAATATGACTATAATGCATAGTTTACAAGTCTTAAATATTTCGGCTACAATATTTAATGCGAAAATTCTTCATGTTTCTAAAGATTTTTGGTATGATTCTTAATAAAATCATATTAAGTGTTATTGTCGTAACACTTACAGATGTTTAGAAAACGAAATCAAACGTCATGCACATTCCTGTAGCTATAAGTTGAAGGTGATATTGCAGACCACGGCTCACTCACTTCACTCATAGTTTTATGTCCCATTTGGTCTATGCACCTCTTGGCCTCCACTACAGCATTTTGTAAATGTCCAATGGTTTGGATTTGAAGCTCATTCTATGTAATAAAATGCCTTTTGATGACTTATTAGGAACACAGTGATAAACTGGTATATACAGCATGCATTTATCAGAAGAAATTATAGCTACACAACGATCACTTTTAACAAGAGATAGAGTAATTGATTATTGTTTCTTTTGTGAAAATTAACTTGTCTTAATATACTTTGGAAGAAGTACAAACCTGCTTTAATAATTCCCTCTTTTCAGCTTCATATTGAGTAATTGCACGATCTTGTGTGTCAATCTACAAAAATAAACTTATTTATGAAGCTTAGATATTTATAATAACACATACCTTTGTGCTAAATCTTGAATACACCATATTTTATATCATAACATTTCATTTATCACAAACTTCAGCATAAAAATACGCAGCTGTTTTAATGAAAGATAAACATACTTAATCAAGATCAGTAATCATATTTGCAAATCATTACTTTATCACATAACAATATAATATACAGTTATCTAACGTAATTACGCAAGTGATTATTTCGCTATAAAGTCAATATTTCACGATATATTATATATTTGAAGAAAAGGCTCAAATAAACCGAAATGCACGTTTTATATTTTCATATCAAATAAACTCTGTTATCAATTAAGTTCATTGATAAATTTTATATTATTTTTCTGGCAATTTGTGAAACCTAATTATAATAAAGTATAAAAAAAGATTATGTTAAACATACCTTTTCTTGCAATCTTTGATGAAGTTCTTTTAGCTCAGTTTGCGTCATGGCAATGGAGTCCTTTTGAATTCTAATTATTTCATCCATATTCTCTAACTAGAAACAAAATTACATTCTATTGTAATTTTCAAAGATTGAAGCTTTAATTCTCTACATGTGTTTTTCTAACGTTTAAAAATTTTTCTGCAAAGTTATCATAGCGAAGATAAACCGAAAATTAAAATACAGTATGGCAGAGAAAAATGAATGATACATACAAGCTTATCCTTGGAGTGTAAAGCATCTTTGAGTTTGTCAACATCTTGAGTACAACTATCCAATTCTTCTTCATACTTTTGCAATTTATCTATCAAACCCATTATCAATCTTGTAGATAAACAAGAATTAGGCGAGCCTTCACAAACCTAGAAATATATTCTTTGTAAATAATTCTTTTTTCTTTTCATAAAGCTCCTGATAAGACATTTTGTAACGCACATGTTTAAGTTTGAAAATTTTATAAGATATTTATCGAATCCTTTTATATTAATAAGAGAAAGCACATTTAAATATAGAATGACACGAGTTAATATTATCACTATTATCTTACACGAAGAATTATACAAACCATTTTTTTAAGTTCGTCTTTAAGGCTCTGCAGTCCACTTTTTGTAGATTGCATTACATTTTGTAACGTTTTGAATAGCTGAGGTATGTTCTGCACGTTAAAATTAATTTATTTATATTAATATACTAAATTATTAATTTACTTTTCATATTAATACATTCATTCATCGTTCTCTTTACTTACCACTGCGTCGTGCTTGAAGTGATTACATCCATAACGAAGTAATATTCCTTCAACGCCATGGTCGGAATGCTTTATATTTACAGTAACAAAAAGATATATTAAAACTTATGAAGTATCATAATTATATAATTACATGAAGATAGAAATTTTTAACTATACTTTTCTTTAACGAAAATATCAAAATATAATAAGTGTTAATTAACTTACGAAGGAATTTAGTACTTCTCTAGACTGTTTTAATTCCAGTTCACTTTCATTTAAGTGCTGCCTAAGAGTGTGCTCAGTTTCTCGTTGCGTTTTAATCTGAAATGCGAAAAAAAATAAAAAATCCATCATATTGAAACAGATGTTACATCGTAGTAATATTCTGAAATTAAGTTTTCTAATCATTAATAGAATATGATGCAATAATATCAATACTTACTGTATTTTCTAATTCTACAATCTTTTTTTTCAATTCCATGCTATCGATGGAATGAGAACATCTGTAATTATCTGCTTTTGTTTGAGCGGAATGCAGTTCTTCTTCCATTAACTCTATACTGCTCTTTAGCAAATCGTTTGCTTCCTCCTTACATTTAACCTGATAATTAATATTACAATGAACAGAATAAATATATCATGTATGTGAATAAAATTTATGAGAAAATAACAGTAGCATTAAATTTTATGAAGCATATAAATGCTGGAAAGGCTTCTCTTGGTACAACTCATAAAACAAATATGTAATATATTTTGAATCACTTAATTACTATATATATATTTTTACTGTTGCTTTGTTAGCAATAACCAGATTGAAAAGAAATGAAAATATTCATTATTACCTCATGTTGTAATGTCTTAATTTGATCTTGTAAATCAATCATTCGATTCTTCCATTCATATATTTTTCCGTCACAGTCAGCATAAGGCGCCTTTTGAAGAATAAATTAATAATTTCTGTACATATGTTACATAGATAATTGCTAATTATTTTTTACCTGCGACAACTTCTGTTTCAAATCATCGTATTCTTTCTTCAATGTATATAGATCTTGCGTTTGCAATATTTCATCTAATTTCTGTAACAAGGTAGTTAAACACTGATATAATATTACAGGCATGTAAATAACATTCATGCAGTAATCGAAAATCGGGTGGTATTACTGAAATGTACTTACAGATTGTGAACATTAATTTAACAATTTTACCTGATTGTGTACAGTAGTCGAAAACAGCATCTTCAACGTGTCATGCATATCTGTGTGAAGTACATCATCTTCTATTTCAAATGTTTTTAATTGTTCTTCTTTTTCATTAAATATAGTGTCTGTTACAGTATGTTCAAATAGCTACAGAAATAACAAGATATTTATTAAAATGGAACAAATATTTTTAATATTATCATTTAAAAAAAATACGAACTGCCTCATCCATTGTTTTTCGCAATTCTTTAGTAGAGACCTCAATGTCAAATAAATGATCTTTTAATTCTTCTAATACTGATGTTGAAGAACATCCCTTAAAGATATATTTCATAATTAATCATCCGTCCTTAATGTAAATTCAATTTGATGCAAAAGTTTAATTATTTACCTGTGTTTGACATTCATTTAAACTGCGTGATATCTTTTCAATTTCTTCGATCACTAAATCTAACATATCATTACAACTACATATTTCAGTATGATTCAATATAGTATGATCCTGAAAGTAAATATCGATTATAGGAACCAAATTCAGATTAAACTATTAAGTATTAATACACTTCTTTTTGGATAGATTTTCAGTCAATACATTGCAATTGAAATTTTATTCATAATGAATATTGTAAGATATTTGCAAATTTGCGAAAATTGTTGTTATTGAGGGAAAGTTATAAACTTTAAAATGCGATGAAGATTGAAACAAATATGTTTATGTCAAAAATAAGTAACGTAATGAATAATATTAAGATTAAATATAAGCTGTTCTAGTCAAATTTAAGTAAAGTCTTACAATAACTGGTTATAATAGAATGCAGAAAATTCTATACCTGCATATTCTCCTCCACATCAGCAATGCAGCAAGATAATCGAGATTGAGCATGATTAATTTCATTTTTTATATCTTTCAGTCTTATTTTTCCAAAAACAATTCGTTTTTCGTATCTTGATCTTTTATTCTCCTGTTGTTAATTTAAAACATATTAATAACAAATTTTAATTTAATCGTGAAGAAATAATATTACAATACTACGATGAAAAACTTTTACTTGTAACTGTAATCTACTAATTGTCTTCATTATTCTTTCCCATGTTTTTGATAATTGCTCCTGCATAATGATAATTTTATCATTTAATTCATTATACTGAAAACAATAAGAATTTTTAATTAGAGAAAACAAATTCAGGCCCAAAAAATTAATATAAATTGAAGATGAAACTTGCTTTTTGATGTCGAGAATTAAAAGTAGAAATGACTTCGCTTATTTTTTGTTTTATAGACTTCCTGCTTTCCTGTGCGGCTACGAAGCGAGACATATAAGCTTTCATTAACTGGAACTGCTGACAAATATTTGTATTTGACTGAAACGGAAAGTAATTCCATTTTTAATTGTTTCCATAAATATAATTATTATATTATTTTAATAATTTTCTGATAACAAATATTAGGATATTATTGCTAATCTTAATCTGTAATATATAATCTAAAGAGTGATAAAAGTAGAAAAAAACCCACAGCGTTGTTCACATTTTCGTCGCAAGAACAAATATTTTTCTGTGCATGTATCTGAAACAGAAGATAAAATGTCTAAGTAATATATAAAGTTGTTGATACATTTTTTAGGTATACTAAATAAATTAACATATTGAAATAGTACGCTTCGATACATACCAAAGAATCGATCATTATCAATATATTTTCTTTTTCGAAATTCATTTTCGTAACACGTTTTATGTTTGCATTCAGCATATCTGCTATACTATTTAAATCAAAATCATTTGTATTTGTCCCACACTCCTGCGACAATAAAATAACATCTAATTACACATTAAACAATTATCTTGGAAAGTATTAACTATTAGACGTATATTGGGTTAAGTGTTCCAGTAAGTAAGGCAATAAAGTGGGCTCTACGACTTATTTAAGAATAAAGATCAAATCAACTGACTTTAAATTAAGCGATAACTATTTAATTATACATACCGCAGATTTACTCTGAAATACAGTTTTCAAATGATTTACTTGCAATTCTATGACTGATATATTCTTCTTAAAATCTTCTGCAGATTCTGGCTGTAAGTAATAATATACTCTTAGTAAAGTATTCATGATAATATTTCATACCAAATCAGATATTAATAAACATTTTTCTAATAACAAATATGCATACTAAAGATTAAAATTAAATTTCTTGACATTCTATTAAAATCGAACAAGCACAACTACATTCTACTAGAATCAAGACTGGTGTCTTTATAGAAGCCAGAGGTCCTTACTAAGCTTAATAAATGTTCTTCTAACAATTTCTTTAATATATTATGGGTCACTGAAAAATGTTTCTCAATAATGAGATTCTCAAGATCAAAGGATTCTGACGTTTAAAATATTTATAAGTATGAAACATGTAAATAATATATACAATAATGTATCTCACGCTAAACTTACATAATCATTTACTTGGATCTTACAATTTTTGATTAAGACTTCGATATCTTCCAGTTTTTCATAAATTCTTGTTATATCATATTGACATCCCTCCTGTAATGTATTATACGACATATAATATTATTTTCTTATTATTTTTCATTAAGGTAAAACACAAATAGATATTGACCTCTTTCTCCTTAAAATGAAGTTTCTCTGTAACCTTTCTTAACTCCACCTTCAAGTCCAACACAGCCTGCTTTTCTTTCTCCATCAAGAATTTTATTTTATTCAAACATTTTATCATGTAATCCTAAAAATATTTAGTAGTTAAGTAATATTTAAAACAAATGAGATCTAATATAGTTTAACATTCAAACACACAAAAAAATCGAACTTCTACATAACGTAATATAAAGGTATAAATAAAAAGATCTTATTAAAGTAGTGTATGTAAAACCTATTTGTTTATTTTAACATAAATATATATCTTTACCAACCTCTTGAAATGTACTTTTATTAATACAAACATTTTCATTATCATGTCTCAATGAGATATGTATATCCTGAAATTATATTATCGTTTATTAACGTTTAATTTAATTCAATTCGTATAATACGTAGTATCACAATATTGAATCGTATATTATACCATGTCACTAAATTGTGAACTTCTTTGTACAATTATAGTTTGGTATTATCGAAGTTTGTACTTGTTTATCATAAGTTAACTATTTGCATGTAACATTGTTATTACTTTAATGAAAAGAAATGACAAAAGCAATACAACGATATGCAATAATAGTATATATGTAATTCACAGATGTAAGCAGTTACAAAATTTAGTTCTATGATGTAGCCAAGGCAACCATGCTGAAGTACATTATTATTATGATTATTAAACTTGCAGTGTCATAAATTTACATGTATAATTTCCTTTTCCAAGATATATTGAAATTTCTATCAAAGAAATTGCATTGATTGCACACAGTAAATATGATATAAAATTTATATTGCCACATTACATTTTAATGTGACATTCAAGGTATCAAACTCCTTTGAAGGCATGGTACTATTTACACTATGTCTTCTTTGCCTTTTTACTGCCATACTATGTGATTCTAATCGTTCTGTACATTTTAATATCTTCTGATCAATGTTATGTAAATGCTTATATTTTTTCACTTTTCTACACATGTCACTCTCCGAATAGTTCAGTATCTTCGTCGCCAAATTTGTAGGTAACTTTGTCTTCACCTCTGGTAGACTCTGTACTACCGTTTTGTGATCTAATAATGTATCCACAAAACAATCATGCAGAAATGGAATGCAATTTTTATTCAATTCAGATGCATATAAAACTTTTGGTGTATTAATATTTTCATATAATGTGCTGGACGATTTCATTGCTTCATTTTTTACAGCAGTCCTGTTATAATGATTATGCATGCAGGGAGAAAGACTAGAATGTAGGCACTAAAAATAGAAAATACGACTATTATCGGTGCAGCAATGAAATAGTACGTAATTATACCTTCATTGTTGCTTGCTTCAGTTCCTTTCGCATTTTTTTAATAATATCTTCTTTAAACTGAATTTGCAAAGCTGCACAGTGACACTCCTCTTTCAATGTTACAACTTGTTTACGTAAAGACATTATCTGAATATGTTGTTCTGTCACTTCTGTTGACAAAGCTTTCTGTGCTTCTAGGCATTCCTAGCAATGGATGAAGGTGAAATTACATTCTATAGTTTCATACAAGAACAGCCATGCACATAGAAGCAACACAAACTTCTTGAAGATTAGTCATCTGTTGCCTAACTTCTTCAAGATCCTTAGATTTCTCACTTAACTGAACTTTCAAACTGTTTAAGTCCACATTGCTATCATATGTTGATACCATGAGATTAGATTCTATATCTTGGAACTGTTGTTTTAAGCTTTTCATTTCTAGACCTTTCTCAACTAACATAATTTCCGCATCACCCATTGTGACAATCTGAACAGTAACAAGAATTTTTAAGATTTTGTTATTTCTTTAATTGAGTATACACAAAAATTCATTGTCACTGTACTAACATTGTTATCTTATATAAAGCACGAAAATCAGCTATCAGTTTAGTGAAATTCCAGCATGATTGCCTTATCATTAATCGCATAACAAATTTCATCACATGTTACGTTTCTTAATATGATGTACATAACTTTTGGTATTATACATAGAGACAATACTATTTACAATATGTGATACCACTATTACTTATATGCATTTACTATATATGGTTATAAGTAATTTTAAATGAAAGAACAATGACTTACATCAGGATATTGGTCAGCGTTTGTACCTAATGAATTATAAATAGCATGATCTGTTGTTTTAGAATGTTGTTTCAGATTACCATTGAAGCTCTGCAGTTGAGACACATATGTTCCAATTTTACTCTCTTTTGCAGTCAATTTCGTTGTAAGATCACTTAATTTTTTCTCTAAATCTGTCTGATACCTATTAAATGTTGAAGTAAATATTTAAAAAAAAAAGTTATTCTATATTGGCACATGAAAAAAAAACAACAAAATAGTCAATTGAAAAATTTCTAATATGAGAATGTAATAATTAAAAGGTAATACAGTTTTTACTTACATAATCATCTTTCTCTCATTCTCTTGCAATTCTTCAATTTGCAGTTTTAGAGATTGCACCAACTTGTTATCTATCTCTTCCTGTATTAGGTAACACATAATTATTGTTTTTAAATGAACCAATCATGCACTAGGTTGAGTTGACAGAAAGAAAATTAAAATTTACTAATATATTTAAGTGAAATATAAGTATAATGTATTCACTTCAAATACAACTTAAAGAAAACTATCTCCATCACAATAATCATAAAATTATTTAAATATTTTTTGTCAATATTTCATTTTTCAGTGAAACAGTCGATATGTCCAAATTTTGAAAATATTTCAAAACAATATTAACATGCATCAATGTCTTCTATCAATATAAAGATAATATTGATTAAATGTTTATCCATTAATTATTTTATGTCGAAATATGATAGATAATACATATTTTATTAAAACTTGTATAAACGAAATATATCTATATTAACTTTAGTAATGAAGATGTAAATTCTTTATGGAAGTTAGACTTTCTTCGCAGACAATAAAAATTTTCTTCTATTGAATAATTTTGGTTGTGAAGGATTACGGATAATTAATAAGCCTTAACCTATTAAGAATTTTTATATTTATTTTTACCTGGCCACAAGTACAACTGCAACAAAGTGAAAAGGAGAGAGTTAATATTTTAATGCAAGATACAGGAATTACAATTGACTAATATTAATACAGGATTATAAAGAAATTGGAAAAAAATGTCTACTTCAACTAGCTGACTCATAGCTAGATTTTTTAAGAAAACTTACTTAACAGGAACTGGTATATCATTAGGCTGAATTTCAAAAAATGCTATTCCATCTAAATTCCAATTATTTTCTTGCGTCCCTCTCCTAATAACCTCTAATAATCCTCTGATATCACATTGAAGAAATTCTACCTTCTGTTGCATATATTCTTCATCTTTCTCCAATTCACTAACCCGAGTGGAAAGTAAGTTTATTGCCTATAATATAAAAAAATGTAAGTCATTGTATTCCTTCTGCATCTTAAAAAATACAATAATCGAGTTTGTTTTACATGCTCCGAGTTATTTAGAAATTAGCAAAACTTACTTCCTCTGTATGATTTGATTTTGTTATATTCCTGGACACTATTGTGGATGACTGTTTTAACTTTTCTTCTAACAACTTAACTCTACTGCAAGCAGTTTGTTCTAAATCTTCCACTGTATGTACTAACATAGTATTTTGCTCCCCTAAATCCCTTATCCATTCTTTCATTATTTGCAGCTTCATCTAAAAATAAAATTAATACTTAACTGTTGCTACACGCATTAAGTAATCACTCTATAATACATATTAAAAAGTGATATAAACATTTTGTTCATCAGATTTTAAGGCTTTAAAAAGTAAATACATATTCCATACATTAATGAGAGAGTTTATATATGAAAATAAGCAAATAATTATCACATGTATGCAATTTCATTAAATTTTACTTTTCATGTAAATTACATGGTTCTAAAATAATTCCGTGTGCTATGGACAGTTCATTTTGATTTATCATATATTTCAAAGTATTAAAATATTAGACAATATGACAGAAAGAATACTTTAGTGGAAAACGTACAGTTTCATACAATAAATTAACATTTACAATTAAAATACCATGACCTAATCAGGAAAATTTTTGCCCTATAGCTTGTAGATGAAATACTGAAAAAAAATATAACAACTAGAAGCAATACTACAATAGATTAGTAAAACGAACAAGGAAGAATGTAATCTAAATAACTGCAAACAAGACAGAAATAATGTAACGAAATAAAAAGAAAAGGTAAAACACTTAAACTGTTAAGAAATAATTGTTTTAGAATATATAAAAAAAAGATATATTTGCCATAAATGTTAGCTCAAATAATATTTTTATATGTTATGAAAATATCAAGCTAAACCATAAGAAGTAATAAGAATAAAACACATAGAAAGTAAATCAGGATGATCATAGTAAAAAACAATATTATTAGTTTAGTGTTCATTATGTATCATAGTAATCAATAACTAATCAATTTTTTTATGCTTATTTAAATAAATTTGAAATTTTTGTACAATATATGCAATCAATTATAGAATTAACAATTAAGATAGATGATCCTACCAAGGTAAATTAAAATATTTATAAAATTACAAAAGAAACTTACAGAAAGTCGTTCAAATTCGCCAACGAACTCCTGCTCAACATTTTCAATACGAGCTTCATATAATTTCTGAAATTCATCTAGGATTCTTAAACTTTCTGTTTCGCCGCAAAGTTCTCCAGTACTTCTATCGATAACTTTACAATTTTGATGTTGGTTAATAAATGAAGATTCATCCTGAGAAGTCTCTGCGTTAGAATTAAACGAGTACATGGCACAGAAGTGAAGATAATATACTTAGCATATAAATCAATTATATCCTAGAGTCTGTCAGATTTAAAAATCTTCCTACTCTTGATCGTTTAAAAAATATATTCAAGAAAACATCGACAAGTTTTAACACCATTACATGAGTAATACAGATTGGAAAAGTTGTACATTGCTTAAAGCATAAACAAAAAGTCCCTAAGTCCTTAGGCGTACGTCGCTTACACGTTATTGTCGCATTATTGTAAATATAGCTTTACATATAGTAACTTTAGAATGTTATAATAGAACATTTCTTAAATATATAATATAATATTTTAAAGAATATATTTAACACTTTTTAAATAGGAACTCACTAAGCGCATGTTGGCACCACCTGCAATGGAAGAATACTTCCGGTCAATGGAATTAAATTTCAATAGGATCTACAATCAAATTTGCTTTTAATTGTTCACTTAATTTCTGCGAACATCGAGGAAACAATTTTTAGAATAAGGGCCAAGGATCCATATCGCAGTTTCATGAGGTTATGGCTATCGATGGAGCTAAAAATTTAAATGCAAAAAAAATTCGTAACGGCTGATCCTTTTGTTGAGTGATTTTGAGGTGAAGCAATTTGATACAGCCTTCTGTTTCTAATTTAGCAAAATCCAAAGCAGACTAATAGCAAAGTGTACGTAATGTGTTTGTGTTAATAAAATTCTACCAGACAATGGATTTTAATTAAGTGACTACAATTTTATCTTTATAAATTAACGTTTAACATCTCTATAATACATATAATACATATAATATATATACCTGGTTGCGTATTACCTCCGGGTCAGACCATTTGGAATTTCTGTGAAAAATGAAAACTAGATGTCTTCTTTGGTGCATGAAATTTTTTTCTTTAGCATGTTTTAACATATTGAAATTTATACAATGAGAAAGAAAAAGTTTTACTTAAAATTAAATTTAATCCGTATCTTTATAATGTGTTTCACATCTATATTTTAAACTTCATATCTATGTTTTAATAAGTTTTTGTAACTTGTAATTATATATTTATTTCCTTATATTGCTTTATAAAGGAACGAAATATTCGTAGTAATTAATAAATGAAAATAAGAAAACGTTTATGCATGCGTATATAGCTGTATTATATATATATATATATATGTATTTATTAACAATCGAACCGATAGAGGGAATATAATCGCACGACCAATAAGGCACCCTACGAAGGGGAACAGAACTAAACTTTGTTCCTGTGATTAAGATATACCCTTGGACCGCTAGGAATTACAGTATTATTATTACAAACAAGGTATATGATTCTATACCTTGTATATATTATTATTTGTTATTAATTTAACGTTGTGGCTTTGTGAAATCTAGGTCATGAGGAATATAAAATAAAACGTAACCTAGACCTAACCCAACCGATGAAGGAGTTTACATATCCCCACTACCATACTAAGTTTTGATAGCTTGTTGAATGAACTAATATTTTTTCTAACAATAAGACTGACGAATATATTGCGTTCTTTGAATTATTACATTCAACTATATAACAAAGAGTAAAAGATTATGAGACAGATAGTTAATGTAACAGATATATCGTACGATTACATTCTAGCGAAATGACTGTAGCAGTAAAGACAAAATACAGAATAGCAAGATTACATTCGGTCACTCACAAAATTGAGCTTATTAAACTGTATAATCATTCAAGTTAAACGGTGTTACAATTTATATTAAACATAAACTAAGTCGAAGAAAAATATAGAGCATAATCACAGTTCATTCTTGTTTACGGGAGCGTCCTAAATGTTAAGAATGTGATTACATTCATTTGCGCACAGAATTGAGCTTATTAAATTGTATAATTATTCAGATAAACAGTGTTACAATTTATATCGAAAATGAACTAAATCAAAGAAAAATATAGAGCATAATCACAGTTTATTCTTGTTTACGAGAGCATCCGAAATGTTACGAATGTGCACGAAGTTAGGTAGTACAGATTACGATCATGTAGCTTAAATTGCGTGTGTATATATATATATAATAAAAAATAAACAGTCGGGTAGTTTAAGGAAGTTATTAATTTGTTGAATTTCACGATTTTCAATGCTTCTAATATATGTTATCATGTATTAACACACTAATGAATGTATGTTTCATTTATAAAAATGAAGAACATGACATCGTTGCATAGTGATTGTATACAAAATTTGTAAGCTAACAAATTTGAAGTAATTTTCTAAGACTTCTATGACAAGTGGCAACAAATGACAACGAAAACCATGGATGTATCCTTGCCTTTTGTGTTAAAACAAGAACAAGATGAACCCATCATCGACGATACAGACGACGATATTAGTCTCGAAGATATTAACAACCTTTTGTCAATGCAATTACCCTCACTTTCGGCGAATAAACTTCACATACCTATCGATTCGAACGATGAATTTCTCCGTTTAACTACAATGGCATGTTTCCCATTCATAACTTCATGATATTATTTAGAAATTAGAAAATATTAGTTGAATGTATTAAATGAACGATGATATAACGTTCAGATTTTCGTTATGCCGATACGAATAAGTGCGACTTGTATTTAACAAATTCATTATTTATGATTTTATCATAATAAGATATTAACCTACTTGAATTTAAATGTTATCAATTATTTGCATTGCAGGTCCGTGCTGTGTATTTTTCATATCTTCATAAATGTTTGCTCACTAATTATATCCTTTGTTACAAAGAAAAACATGAAGATGTTCCATGCAGTCAATTAAAAAAATGTGCAGATCAAATGGAATTAAATGCTGTTCGATCAGCATTAGAGGCAACCTTGTATAGACAAAATATGTTAAAATTGGTAACTTAATTTATAGTTTGTTTATTTAATTGCCTTATATATGAAATATAATGACTTGTTTAATTGTTATACTTTTACAGATATCAGATGTGAAATCCCATACGTCAGAAAAGAAAGCTTATAAAAAATTAGTAATATTTCTGGAGACCCCATCAGATAAAGTAGATGTTGGTGTTCAAACAAGCCCATGGACAGAATTACAAAGAACTGATAATATACAGAGCGTTTGTATTACATCTAATTGTGAGGAATTAGCCGTAAAGCAAGCATCACCATCTAACAATGAAGAAAATATAGAGAGTATACGTGAAACTCAAGATACCTTTCCTCATTCTAATTATCATGAAGCGGCTTCACCTACTGTAAATTCCACAAGCTTTCATGAGGCAGAACATAAATTTAATGATGCATCAGATGATGATATTAACAATAAAATGATAGTTGAAGAAGAAACAATGAAAGAAGAGTCTAACACTTCTACAGATCTACAAAATAATCATGACACTCAAACAATTTATAACGAGAGTTCTATTAAAAATGATGATGAAAATTCGCAAGATTCACTTCTGCAGCATATGGAAGATATGTTTTGCGAAAGTGATGACAGTACTGATCTGACAACGTTAATTGAAAAACATTCAGGTGTTACCAAGGCTAACATTGATCAAGAGATTAACAAAATGAGTTTAGAAACGGATTCTAGTTTTCCATGTAATTCTAAGTTAAATATTAGTCATGAAGGTAATAATACTGTCAAGGGTAACAGTACTAGAAGTATTAATGCAAAACCATCAAATCCAGGAAGATATAGTTTTAGCTACTATAAAGAGATGAAAAATAGAGAGGCTAATAAACAAGTATTATCAGAACAACTTGAAACTGTGGAAAATAAACAAAAACGTAGAGCAAATAGCATCTGGTTTGTTGAACGTGTACATCAAGTATCAAAGCTTAAAGGAATAATGACAGAATTATCTCTCAGAAATTACAGAAAACATGGTAGAGTTAAAGAAAAATTTGTTGAACTATTTGGAGAATCTGATGACGAAGAGATGATGCCAGACTCACCGATTTGCATAGAAGAACATTTAACTGCTTGTAAAGAGAGGATAGCACCATGGATTGTAGAACATCTTATGCCATTTTACAAGAAAAAGAGAATTAAAGACAGACAACTTTTTAAGATGGTTGCAAAGCATATAGCCGATATGCTGATTCTTGAAAATACATTTCCTGGTGAGTGTTCAGATTAATATCCCATATATAAATATAGTCTGTTTAATATGTTGAAAAATATTAATCATAAGCATAATGGATTAAAAATAAATTTCTGTCTTTTATAAAAGTAGTACAACGTTCTTTTGTGTTCCAGAACAAGACTGTGTCAGCAAATATGTAGAAACTTACTTTAAAAACAAGAAATTCATCAAAACTACACAGGACATATACTTATAAATGTTATCTATGTGGTAAGTATAATTGCTTTAGAAATAAAAAGTGCTACATATATGCCAAAGTTAATACCTTTCTTATGAAGGATGCAATTTTCAAATTTATGTAAAAAATTCACATTAAATTAGAAGACAAGTTTATCATAATAAGTAGCTTGATATATTGGTAATTTCAAGGCTAGTTTGCACTGAAATTTCGTAGGAATTGCATATAAGACTGTTTGATTAGTATTTCACAAAGTTTGCAAGGGACAAAATACTACCCTTTGTGTATAACAGTATGCATCTCTTGTTCACTGAGATTACTTTCACAGAGTTCCTCACAAAATTTTTCAAATGAGAAAACTATACTCGACAACTTTAAAATATATTATTAAATTGTAACGTTAATATTTATTATGTTTTTCATTATGTTAATATTGATGTACAGTACTTTCTGCTTATTTATACATGTATATATATACATAGATTATAATAATGAAAAGTAGTTGTAAAAAGGACTCTTCCTCTTCTAATACAAAATATAACTTAAGACTTAAATGAAAAGTTGTAAAATAACCTATGCCCTGTACACAGTCCCATCAATAATTATACACTTTCAGAAAGTGTAACCTACAATTTAAATTCGAAAAAATACAAAAGCACAACTTACAAGTCATTAATTTTACTGTTAATTCCAGTACAGTAGTAATAATATAATTATTGTACCTTATTTTTACAATAAAACAAGAAATGTGTAACAAGGAGATTCAAAACACTTAGTCATATATGCTTGATTATTCCTAAACATAGAAATAAGTTCTGCAAATTTTAGACTCTGACACAATTACTTCTGTATGGAATACTGTAAACATACTATTAAAAACAATGAACTTGAATAAATTATTTCAATTTTTAAATCAATTGATCTTTGTAACATCATTAATTACAAAGAAATTCACATTTCTTATATTAAACGTTCAGCGGGAAACAATTTAACAGAACAGTTTACATCAAATTTCTTTTCATACTAAAGTACAATGCTTCTATAATAATACTATGGGCTTATAAAAAATCCATCAAAAGTACAAGCAATGAAATCAAAAGAAATTTAAAAATATATTAATTTTATAATTAATTTTTCCTACTGCTGGACTTGCATAAGAATCATTTTTAAGTCAATACTTTATTGTTTAGATGAAATTCATAAATATTGTGTCTTTATGTTCGCACTGTAGTACACAACAGTATTTTACAAATCTCTGAAAATGTCAAATATCAACTTACAAACCAGTTTTTTTCATTAAAAACAAATAGTACCATAACAAAGACTAATATTTATTTTTGAAAAAGATAGTAATCTGCTTCAAATTTATCGATAAATGTAATTAGCAATAAATCCTTCTTAATATTTTTAGACATATCTTGAAGACAAGAATATCCAAAAATCCTGATTTGACATCACAGTATTCAAAGCAGTATGAAATGTTGCATAAACACAGAAGGACCCTTAAAATCTTTAGGATAAAATAATCAAATGTGGCTTTAAATATTGAGGGTGGGGTGGAAAATATACTTGCAATAAGTCTTAATATAACTTATGTATTACGTATTTTTCCAGGTACGTAGTTCTTGTCTATTACAGGTTCCTGCAGAAACATATGTAAACACCGTTCATTTTGTGCCAAAGGATGTCCTGCTATTCTGAAACATGTATAATTTTAATTTTTTTCTATTGCATTACAATATTATGAACTTTCATTTGAATTTTAATTTACATACTTATTAACAAAAACCTCTAAACCCTTCCTTCGATCTTCGATAAAGTCTTCTTCAAAAATACCATCATCTCCTCTGAAAGGCATTTGACGTTTCCATGCTTTTCCTGGCAATGGAGGCACTACTATCTATTCATTTATGAAAAAATTATATCAATTAAAATGTTCATTACCTTAAAGGCATGCAAATGATAGAGACTTTATCATATGAAGAACTCATAATTGTTACACATTATTAGTACTTATCATCTTGTACAAAACAATATCATATTTTAGTTAATAATGTTTGCATTTACCATTATTTGTATGTATTCATAAAATTATCTAATCTCTTTTAATAGTAACACGGATTTACATTGGTTTATGTGTAATACTAAGAAGTGAAAGGATATAAGTTATTTTAATTCCATGCTTACGGTTTAATAACTGACCTTGCTGTCTCTTTCCAATTCATTTCTCAACCATTCAAAATCACTATATCTTCTTCTTACTGTAGAATCTTTTACTTTGAAGACTGGTAGGTTTGTCTAAAAAATAAAAAAGAAGTTGATCTCCTCACCTACATCACTTTAAATTGAATAATTATTAAAATTTATCTGCCTTAACAAATAATAGGAAAGCCAATTTAAATTTTATTTGTAAAATTCAACATATTTATATTAAAAACTATAATGCTGACTCAATTAGAGCCATATTGTTAATATAAGGGAAAATAATAACATTAAATTCCACATGTAAATTTCTCTGTGCATGAACTAAATATAATAAATTCTATATTTCTCTCAATTTAAAAAATCTCATACTGATGTTCAAGTTTAAAGCGCTAATATTTAAATTAATTATTTCATCAGTTTAATATAAATTTGCTGGAACGAGATGGATTATATTTGTTGCATATTGGAGTCAATATTATCTGGATTTATAAATCACTTGTTTCGTATTAACCTAATTCATACAGAGGCAGACAAACAGCATATGTATTTTTCTATCTGCACTTTTTATCACGAAAACTGAGATAGCAGGCACAGCCCATGATACACTGAATTGATATATAACGAAATTATTATTATTATCATCGTCATCATGATCATTAACCTTTTTGTCTATTTTTATAATAAAACATAAATTCGTCACGTGAAAGGAGAATAATTTATGGCTTATAAATTATTATTTTTAAAGATATATTTGTCAATGCGAAGTTATGGTTACCATCCGAACATCATTAACTGCAATGCAGGAATTCTAAAAATTACACATCGGGATATAAAACGAAATGAGTAACAGTTTTAAAAATGAGTTTGAGATTTTAAAAAGAAATGTGGCATTTAATAAATCTGAAACGTCGAAATTTGAAATTTCTCTGAATGCGCAAACAATAATGATTGCACGAAACCTTCATATTCTGTTTAAGCGGCAAAAAGAAAATTTGGTATTTTTGTGCGTAAAATATTCTTCGACATTTGATACCATAATAGTGGCGCTCGATAACAAAAGAAAGCTTCGACGGAATAGAATTACTGCTTACCCTCATACGAACTTCATAATCAGTATATCGTTTCTTGCCGACGCCGTGTGTGATTGGATTAATCACATCAATTTCGAGGAAATTTGCAGGCGCTGCATAAGCGTCATCAAGGGTCTGTTTTTTGACATTTAAACGGCGTGTTGCATCTACAGTTGTATCCGCCATATTTTTGAATTTTTAATTAATTTAATCACTTATGAACCAACTATAAAATAAATCTGATACCACAGATAACGAAAGTTCGTCAAATGACAGCGGTGAGAAACTTGACACAATTTGTTCTCATGTTATGTCCGTGATCATAGCTTACGCAAGGGAAGATAGAATGTAAGCTCACATTGGAGAAATACGCATGCTCTTGCAACGCCATCAAAAGGGGGAAATTGTTAATTTACGAATGTTTGTGTTCGAAATAATCTAATTAAGTTCTTAAAGTTTTACGATGATTACATAATTGATATAAAAAAATTGCAAAAGAAATTAAAATTTAAACCATAGTTTGGCTGCTTGATGAAAAATGTAACGTAAACAAAGAGCTCTAGCTTCTGTGTAAACACATTTACAGAGTTTTAGTTCTGTTAATATTCCTAGGGGGCTCTGTTGCTCATACGATGATTGCGCCTCTATCGGTATAGTTGCTAATTAACGCATATATATGGTATACCACAGATAAATACAAAGAGGGAAAACGTTTTCTTACCCTTCTCATTACTACGAATACTTGTTTCATTTACATGGCGTAACAAGGAAACAAATATAATTTGACGGATTATAAAAATATATTAAACCATATAAATATGGAATAGATTACAACAAATTATGGTGAAGTATAATGTTTACTTTTATAAATTCTCATTTTATATATTATTAAATAAATATATTTATAACATATTACTAAAAGAGTTTAGAATAAGTGAATATTGTGAAGGGAGATCAACGCCATTCGGCGGGTGTCTATGAATTAATTTTCGCGAACTAGTAGGAGACAGAGTGGAGTCAGCGATTTATTTTATTTCCTTTTTCTCCGCATAGAAACTATAAACATGTTTTAATACATGCATATTTATTTTTGATAAAGGCTGACTGTTGTGACAAAAATAAACAATCTTTTTTAAGTGACAGTGTCCTCCCACATTATTACGCTATCCATAGTAAAGAATAGACAAATTTTTTCATTCAAATTATACAAGTAATACACTCAACGTTTAGTGATCTCTACTTTTTCGTTTTTTACAATAATAGCAACTAGTATTTTTACTTTCTTGAAATAACAAATAAATCTTTCTGGAATGTCACAGGGATAGGCAGCGTTGGCGCGAAGCTGTTGCCGCTTTCTGATTGGTCCGGCGTTCTCCCCACCAAGCGGCAGACGATCCGCCGCAAACTTTTTGGGGGGAGCTCCCGTCTCATTCTCTCTCCGTGCTTCGTGCAGACAAGACGTATCCGCTGTGAATTTCCTCATTTACTGAGTATAGTATAATAGAACTCTCGTTTATCTACTACGTAGTATTTACCACAGACGAGGTATAGAAGTTAGTTGATTCCTCGTCTGTGATTCTATTATGCTATGGTCTGTGGTATTACTTCTGCTATTCCATATCCATTTATGCTTTCCATAAATCGTTCAGTTTGTGCGTTTGAAGCATTCAAAATCGAAATTATTAAAATTTGTTTCGCGCCTTTTTGAATAATATTTCATTAAAAAATTATCTGTAAGAAGGCACTTTGCGACGGGTAGATCTTGAAGTCAGAGTGACAATTAACACATTTTCTTGTTAACAATTCTTTCTCTGATGATGAGATCGCTTGGTTTTCAATATCCAATTATATTTTTGAAATAACCTTTTGCATATTTTCAAATATATAAAGTAGAGTCTTTGGTTTTATAAAGTTCAGTTTTTCCATCCCAATTTTCTTTGATTAAATAAATATGAAGTCGAGTCATTTGCTTAAATAAATATAAAAGTCAAATCATTTGCTTCAACATATTGTATATCAAATTCGAGTTAAAACTCTACTAATGATCTTAGCTAGGATTTTTAGCAAATAAACACATTGAGTACAATTCTTGTCGTGTTCATTCCTACCTATTCGAGTGACCAGGTGCTGCTCGAATGGGTAAAGGCGGTGGGCCTTTTGTAATTGTACTAAGATAATTATTTTTATTATTGAAACAGGACATTGATGCAGTCTGGTCGTTTATTTCCTTTTCGCGTGACATGTAAAAACGCAGTAGATTCCAAGTTTTATTCGTCTTCTTCTCGCACGGTTTGAATTTGCAAAGAACATGCGAAAACACTTGAAATGAAATATCGCATGCAATGGAGGATGATTTGTCATTTTCGGGCCTCTAGTCGCAGCAATTTTCACGTGGGGAGACCCGGTGCTCGTTATTGCCCGCAATGATTATTATTGTATGTTATTTTTCTCGCATTGAAAGCAATAATGAGCTAATTCGCTGCAAATCCCAAAAAGTCTGGAACTTTCCAGATATCTCCCCACCATCCCCTATATTTAACATAAAGTTTCAAAATATCTGAGTGTAAAAGGCAGATTGCATTTTACGATGGTTCAAATATGTCTCCACTGGTCGCTTTATGGCGCTCGAGCGCAGTGTATCGAAGTGGCAGAGCGTCAGTCGTCTTCGAACACGTCTAGTACTTGGTTGTGAAAAAGTGTGCACCTGCACTTAATTTATTTCTTTTTTTTTAAATTGTCGCAAACTGTACTCGATTTCTACTCTTAATTGGTCAGTAAATTTTTCTTTTGCTCGACTGACGTGTTGCCAGGTCCCTACATGTTTTCGCGACTCATGTTGTCACACTCATGACCGTACTCCGCGTGACTTTGAAATCTCTCGAAATCGCTATCAATTCCTGGAACTGGACAAGTACGTGACTTTGAAACGATACCCTATCTGCTAGCTTATTAGATAAAACTCCTTTGCCAGCAGACTTCCAGCCGGATGAAGCACGGACTTTTTTAACGGAATATCTCGAACAATTCCTTAACACGTTGAATGCCACCGGTATTTTGCTAGTTTCTTCATTTCTACCGAAGCGAAACTTTTTCTATTAAAATCACATCTTTATAAAGTAGAAACTTTAAAGATAAAAAGAGATTTATAGACAGCGGGACTTTACCTTTTTGAGATCAGTGCGTAAATATTCACTGAATTAACAAATTCGTTAATATTACAATTTTAAAGTCGTATGAAATTTCATTGAATTCAATAGCGCCGGTCACCGGTGACCCCCATGGCATTCAACGTGTTAATACAGTTAGAGAGAATTCTCACAATGCATAAGCATTTCTGCAACATAGGAATCGGAGTCCGACGGAAGATACTGTTGGCATTGGCAAATGTGGTACCGAATGAAAGAAAGAAAAAGAAAAAAGAAATTGAGTCCTCGGGACGTAACAATTTCTATATGAGCTTCGAAGAAATCGCGACCGGTGTGTAAATATGGATGGCCGGTCAATAAATGTAGATTTCCACGCGCAGAAATTCATTTTATAAGCTTTTTCATCTACGACGGGGGTGTATAATTTTTTACACTATAACAACACATTTTTGACGTTCTTCTATTATAATGCTGACACTAAGGGTCACTGTTATAATGGCCGTTAGAACAATTTTCCTCTCTTTCCTGCGGCAAATAGTATTTGTATAAATAGTACTTGTGAACATAACGTATTCACACAAAAGGCGAAAGTTATTAAGCGCGTCGCATTTTAATTTTTTTACAGACGCCACTAAGTTCGGTGACGCTACGGCTCCTAGAAACATTAACACGAAACATTCCTCCAGAACGTTGTTTCTCATTTATGCTTGGACCTTTTGAATGAGACTTTCAAAGCGCCGTAGAAATTTAAATCTATACTTTATAAACTCTATGATAGGAACAAATTAAAAATTCTTAAAACACTTCGTTTTAAATGATACAAATAATGTAAAAAGAACGCCATCTTACCCCAAATAATAAATGACTAAAATTACTTTCTTTCATACTTATCATTGAGATAATGAAAACTACATAAAATTTACAAGAGTATTTATTATACAAAGTGAACATCTATTTAACATTTTTGTCTGTACGCCGGTATATTTAAAATATTGTTACAAAATGAAATTAGATAAAAATTAAAAGAACAATTTTTATTTTGTAAAACAAAGTCATATATTCAACATCATTATATACATACAACATAACATTTTTGTATTAGCAACATTCTATTATTATGATATAAGACTAGTCAAAACTAGTTGAATTACACTATAAGATGCGATACATCTGCAGTGTAAGCAGCGGGTGATAGTCTGATGTCTTCTGAGCGAGGTATTGGTCGTTGACGTATATCGCTATCACCAGGCCAGGCACGACCAGGACTTCTTGGAGTGACATTAGATCTAGCGACCGTGTCCACTGCTAAGCTCACTGTTGTAGGATCATTTAGGCCATTGCTTTGGATTCTCCGTTGTGCAGCTATAGATGCTCGTAGAGTCTTTCGTTTCTGTGTTAAAAAATGAAGAATTAATTTTATCTCCTTATATTTCGCAAAAACCATGATACCATTATGTTATAAATATACAAACAAGACCTGTATGTTTTATTAGATTAAGGCATATCGATTATTAGTTATCAGAATAAATATACGTGTTGCATTCCGTATGCCGTTATTATATTTTTTAAACCACATCAATTTCATTTGCATTGTATTTAACAGTAACTAAACTTTGAACGACCTACAATGTTCTGTAAACTTTCACAATATGTGCAATGATATGATAATTTGTATTATTATAACATCTAAAAAAACATACTGTCTTCATTTAGAACAGTGGTTCCCAAAATTCGATTTTCAGCGCCCTTGCAGAACCTTCATTGTACCAAGGCACTCTATGTAAAATTCTAACAAATGCACTTTGCGACATAGCCAATCATTTTTTGTAAGGGCTAAGTAAAAATAAATTTACGAAAATTGTGTAACATTTCGCGACGCTCTTGTGACGAAGTCGCGGCTACACAGGGCGCCAAGGCGCACACTTTGGAAACCACTGATTAATAATGTAAAAATCGGGAAAATTAAAATCCTGGGTGCATTTCTAGTAATCTAATCAATAGTATTTAATATCTGCCTGAAGTATGAAAAAGCAGTTTCGGTACAAGATACAATGCAAACAAAGTATATTATATTGTCGCAATTTTAATTTTAGCCTTTCGTTGCTTGCTTATATCTGGTAGCTTTCGAATTCAATTATATCATTTGCTCAATGCCCTACATAGCTTTAGATGAGTTTTAAATTATTAAACCTACGGTATAAATCATACGAAGGAAACATTTTTAAATGATAACGGGGGATTTTGACTCGGTCTCATTATTTAGAATTCCGAGCCTTCAACCCTGTTGTCACCATTCTCCATTTACATGTTTTCTATCGGTATATTTACCGTTATCGTATTTCGCACCGATTTTGTGGTAACTTCGGAAGCGTAATGCAAATTCTATTTAGTGCCTGCGTCTAATTCCTCTACGATTAAGCTCGTCGTGTTGATTTCTACGTTCTTATCTATGTGATCATCTACTAGTCGCGGTATTTTATCGTTACTAAGTTTTAGTTTTCATTACACAGAAAACGGTTCCCTGTGTTGCTCCTATTTCGTCCGGGCAGCCTGGGCTTACTGATAAACACAGAATTCTCAGGAAACAAAAAGACACAGAAAAAGAACATTCAAATAGTATCATCTGCATTCGCTTCTTTACCTCGATAGCTCCTCTCCACTTATCAGCAGCGTGTCTCGCTAATTCCATCTTCTTCTGTTTTCGTATCTGATGTTTCTTGTACCCAACTTCGATAATAATCAGACCAATTCCGGCGATGATTCCGACCCCGACGACTATGAACACACCAGCCATATTTTTTAGGCCTAATGTATTAGGTGTTTTCTCAAATTGTTCACATTGCTGCACGTTATCTTGAAGAATCCAGTGAGTGTCGAGCTTTTCCATAAAACCACCTAAAATGAATTAAACAAAATTGGAACTATTAGTAACAAATACACAGTATCTGACAGTTATACTTTATCAATATTATGTGTATTATTGTAGCGTCTTTCATTTTTGTTACAATTTTTTATTTTCTATCGATGAAGATTTTTAGTCATATTTAAATAACAAAAATTTCTTTGTAATACATTTGTGATTCTAAGAAAGTTGATTGTTATTGTTAAATTCATATTTTCACATAATTCTCACCTTCATGAAAGTCAAGAATAGCTAGTGTTACGGCGTCTGCCCATAAAGAACCTTTTTGCAAACCAATCCCATAGCCAGATCTCCCAAATAGCTCTCCAGCGGTGACCAATTCACAATCTTGCGCAGCCTCGAATTCCAATCGTGAACTGTCCCAGATGAAAGCCATAAGTTTCCTGTAAATTAATTATAATAATTTTAATATAAATTATCATTATTTTAAAGATCGGTAATTTAACCGTTTGACTGCTGAGGAGCGCTACCGCGTTCTTCTTATGTTACGCCAAAAATGCGAAGAGCGCGATAGCGCTCCTGTTTTTTTTTATGCCGAGACTGCGGAGAGCGTAATAATGCTGCTCCAAAACACTAGAATGGTTCGCAAACAAAAACAACGCATATAAACAACATACATCATCTACACCAAGCGAAATATTTAGTCTTGAAAAGCTACCTGGACGGTGCGTGGAATGCAGCAGTAAACATGGTGGAGAAGTTAAACGTTCAAACCTAATTTGCTCTATTTGTAAAAAGGGAATTCACACGCTTTGTATAGCAAACCACCCGTGTACAAAATTAAAAGAAATTATTTGTGTTAATTTGACTGAATTATAAGTGCTTATTACCAATTTTGTTCTCAAAATTAATTAAAACATGTAAACAATTGGTATTTTTTAATTCTTGTTGTTGCAAAGCAATACAAGTGAGTTTATTGTATGAAAAGTGTTTTACATTTTTTCCCATACACGCGCAATTAGTGCCGCAGTTTTGGCATATGTCCGAAAAAATACGTCAGCAGCCAAACGGTTAATCACTGTTGGTAGTATATTGCCATTTAGGATATGAAAGAAGTATGTATATGCTAATGTACTGAACCCTCGATTTGTAAGGTCAAAATTTGCATGCAGTATAAAATGTGTATAAATTATGAAAGTATACTTATTTATTTTTATTAAAAAAATGATGTTATTTATTACGTCTAATTGAGAAAATATATCGGTTGTTCTTCTGAATTTTAAACCGCTTTCAATTAAAAAGTTGAATCGTCATTGCAAAAGAAAACATATACAACGTACCATCATTTATACACGATGATAAAGAACTAGCCGTCTTTATATACCATATCAAATAAAAATTATGACTAACTTGAAAAAAATAAAATTAAGTTTTGCGCAACAATACATGAAGCAAAGCGATAAAAAATAAAGCCTGTTTGTGGAATATGTTGAAAAAGGAATTTTACTATTCAACTGATTAATTTACCCAATTTTGATGTCTCTTATAGCTTCTTCGGCGGTGTCATAGTTATTTGCTTCCATTGTACGATACATGTTCGATAATTCGACTTGTCGGCGGAAATACATGTCCACGGCAGAGCCCTTCACCGTAGCACATGTAAGATTTTCCATGGTGTTTCTAAGCTGCAGATACGTAACGCATCCGTTAAATTCTATTTCTTATCCTCCTATACTTTTATTAATTTCATTGGTACCATTTAGAGGAAAAAGTATATGTTGGTTGATATAATAAATCTGGTTTTTCTTAATAATAACCGGCTACTATTAATAACAACTGGGTCTTTTGGCAATATAAATATAAATAATATATTAATAATGATATAAATATTAATATATTACGACGCCTAAAATGCCCCAACTTTTGCGGATATTTTCCTATCTATCTTAAAAAATAGGCGATCAGGAGGAATTCTAATAGAAGGAGGCGATAGAGCAGACATTATTCTTGAGGAAACCATAATTTAAAGTTGCAATACAAGCTCTGTTTTCGGCTGAGAAATTGAAATAGCTCTGCAAGACACAAGGTACTGCCAATTATTCTCATTGTCAGAGCAACTGATTCACCCGGGCATGTGTTATATAGTATGCAGCACTTATAAATACATTTATTGTTTATGAGTTACTTTCCGACAATAACGATACATTAAACAAAGTCTTATATGTTTAGCATTTGGTCATATCAATAAACAGTATTATTCAATTGCTACTACTATATTAACATTAATTCTACGAGCAGCAGGAGTAATTATTTCCACTTCATTGGCCAAAAAATACGACGACCGCCATGTGTTGTCAAAACAAACTCAGCGGTCCTCGGCGATCGCACTCTGCAGGTGTTCGTCCTCTAACAATAACAAGTCGTTTCGATGTCACGCCGCTGTCAGTTTGCCCCCGATCGTCGACGAGCAATCAGTCCTCCGTGATCTGGTTCAACTATTTTCATCCATTAGTGCGTTTGCAATACTTTCGAAGATGAGAATCTGTATCACCAAATAACTCTCTTTTTGTGGGCTACTTGGTAATACATTCTTACAGTAGTATCAACCCTTAATTCGCTGTCGTACGTCTACTCTCACTGTCAGCAACCAAAGCAATTTTCATTGTTGCCATCGTATGTCGACTCTCAGCCATCAAAGCAAAGAATCAACACGTTTCTGAGTTATATGTAAGTCTTACTAAGATTGCAGTAGTTTTGTTTTAAGTGTGATTACACATTTTGCTTGTAATGAAATACGACTGCATAGAGTTAATGAAAAGTACTAAAAGAGAAATAAAGCATTTCTTTTGGCACAGAAGCTTTAATATGTAATTCTAATAGTATTTTTTGCGCTGAATTCAGATATGCAATCTGTTTGTTTCTATCATGTAGGTTTTTTTTGTGACAAGCACTTTTATATTTAAAAAGTCGTATAATCTTAACCTTGAGAATACAATTGAACAATATTGCTTACTTATATGATGAAATTTTACGAATATACTTCGCTGTTTAATATAGCATTATTGTCGTGAAATAACTCATAAACAATAAATGTACTTGGAAAGCAAGCGACATATCACAAATACTAGCGCGGGTGAAATGGTTGAGCTGAGAACCACTGGCAGTACCTTGTGTCTTCCGGAGTTATTTTAATTTCTCAGCCGAAAACGAAACTTGTGTTGCAACTTTCAATTATAGTTTCTTTAAGAGAAACGCCTGTTCTATCGCCTCCTGCTACAAGAACTCTTTTTGGAGCTCGTTTTTAAGATAAATAGGAAAATATTGACAAAAGTTGAGGCATATTGGGTGTCGTTTTCCCTTCGACCGTTGTTTAAACATGTTTAAATGTTTATAACATTTAAAGTAATATGCATCGCTATATTCGGGAGGTTTTGTAGAATCATTGCGTGTAAAAAAACATAAATAACTTTTACGGCTAAACGCAAAAAGATTCTGAAAATTCAATATTTAATTATTTTCTCAAAAATGGAGTCTGATGGAGACAAACGGACGTCATATTCGTGTTCGGCGTCACAAAATCTATAAGAATCAGCATAAATATGCACATAATCTTTCTACTCTGTTTTCTACATTTACCGAAGATAGTTGTGAATTATTAACAATTACCGGTTTACGTGATAAATTCTTACAAATTAATCACTTTGATCATTTTATTTGGCTAGTATTAACAATGGCCAGTTATTATTAATATAAACTGATTAATTACTTGAACCGTTACACATATGTACATATATCAGCCGTTTATTTTGTAAGTGGCGTAAGATATTTTCTTGTAAAATCGAGATATTTAGGGTTTGTGTTTTAACGCGTTTAAAAATATTGATGCCAATTCTTGCGAAGATTTGCTTTGACTTGTTATCTTGGATACTTATATTTTTGTCAGTATATATAATTTCGTACAGTCATTAAAAATTACCATTCTCCATTGCGGTAAGCGGCGGTGCCACGTTCAAAATTAACGTATCATATCAAAGGGTCTAGCCGGATAAGGGGGTCAAAAGTGCCCTTGAGCCGATTACAATGGGCGAGGTGTCATCCGATAGGTAATAGGTATAAAAAAACCATTGTGTACCAAATGTCAACTCTGTATCTTGACCGGGAGGGTAGTTACGGGGAAAATTAAAAATACCGGGTTTTGCCCTATTTTCCCTATTTATTGAGGTGAAAAAAAGTTGAAAAAATTCTGACACATTCTACATACGAAAGTACATGTTTGAGATTTTTTCAGATTTTTTCATTGGAAATTCTAAGTGAAAAAATGAAACCCCGAAAAAAAAATCGGAAAAATATCGATTTTGTATCGAAATCTTCCGAGCACAACTTTTTCCTTTTTACAGTAACTTCCTGATATCATCATTCTTATTTCAATTCTTTTCATTCCCACATAATTGTACCGCATGCAGGAACATTGATAATCACAAAGTGATCATACTGTATCAAAAGAATGTAAAAATAACAAATGCTGATCGTGTTTCAGCCCAAAATATGTCGCAGAAATGGTTTTTGACTTTTCTCACTATGGGGCACCAATCCGAAAAATCTGACAAAAATTAAGCATAACAATCATGATAACAGGTAGTTACTGTAAAAAGGAAAAAGTTGTGCTCGGAAGATTTCGATACGAACCCGACATTTTTCCGATTTTTTCTCGGGTTTTCATTTCTTTCACTTAAGATTTCCAATGGAAAAGTCTGAAAAAAATCTCAAACATGTATTTTCGTATGTAGAATGAAAATAGAGCAAAACCCGGTATTTTTAATTTTCCCCGTAACTACCTTCCCGGTCAAGATACAGAGGTGAAATTTGGTACACAATGTTTTTTTTTTAATTACCTATCGAATGACACCTCGCCCATTGTAATCGACTCAAGGGCACCTTTGACCCCCTTATGCGGCTAGGCCCTTTCGTGAAACATGTAAGTCAAATTTGAAAAGAATGAGTATCTAATGTTCTTACCCGAGCGTCATTGATGCCAGTTAATTTTGTTTTTGGCCTTTCCAACACTAAGAACGCTGCCAAATTGGCAGTGTACGAAGCCACGATAATCATCGCAAATCCTGCCCATACCATGCCCAATACTCGAGCGGAGAAGCTTCGTGGTGTACCTTTTAATTTTAATTATTTTATTTAATCTGTACTAATCGGTTTCATTCATTATGGTTCCTTTCATAATAATAGAACGAAACATTTCATATTATTATACGATATAATTTACATTAATTCTTTGGCTTTGAAATCTCCGATATTCGCGGAGGACTGTTTTACAGTTTAGGCCAGGTATGTCCAACCCGCTGCCCAGAACGGTTAAGTATGCGGCCCCACAAAAAATCATAAATTAATAAACTTAATGAGATTGTGACCAAAAATACAGTTAATAATTCCACAAAGTATTTGATAGTGTTAGTACATTTTATAGTGACTTAAAACAATTTGTCTCCTTTCAATGTGGCCCAGGGAAGGTAAAAGGTTTGAAAACCCTTGGTTTAGGCCATATGTCGAAGTATTCCTGATTAGGTTCTTTAGGCATTAGAAGTTCACGCTAATTACTTTATTTCACTACACGTTATTCTCTTTTAAACATTTTTTAGACTTATTGGTTGCAGGAACAGACGTTCAAAAGAACGTACAAACTTTATAGGCGATAAACTTAAACGCATTTTATACGTTTATTTACTGATTGCGTGCTACCTAAAAATAGTTCCGACCGCTTCGACTGCTATACTCGCGGAAAATACGACCGCAAAGAGTTGACGTACACTATCTATATAATAATTAATTGTAAAAATAACTAACATTACGGCAGATCTTTAATTAGCGCCTGGAAAAGTTTACGCAAAATTGGCAAATCGGGAACATTATGATAGGATTTATAATACAATGCAATACTGTGCTTTGGACAATGAAAATTGTATAGCGTTCTTAGATTAGAATTATTTTATACAATTTTTTATGCATGTTCCTGTTTATAATGTATTATAAAAAATCCGTCACCGATAAATCGATGTATGTATTTTAATTATCCTCAGTCAGTTTACAAAATAAAATAACAGCACTGAATATAAATACTTTCCTGGAAAGTATTTATAAAAAAAAACTATAATTTATATTTTCGTAATATGCAATTAAAAATAAATACTTTACTACGTTTTGTAGCAAATCGATGATAACAGAATAACAAGGAAGCAGTTGTAAATAATACATGCAAATGTAAATGAAAATTAATTGAAAAAAAGTATTTAACCCTTTCGGTATTACAGAGACATATATAACCCAGAGAAATTTTATTAGCTATTGCTGTGACAAATGTAAAGATGCACCGTTAGCTTTCCGAGGCTTTTCTTAAATTATTATTTAATACATCGTAACCCCGGTGGTTTGGAACCCATCTAAAACAGTAGACCCTAAACGAAATGACCATAGCGGTTTAAGCCGAAAAACTACAATACAGACGAAAAACAAACTACTTTACGTTCAGTTACAGTAAGTTTAGAAATTTTTTTCTTATATTGATATATTTGAGAATTCGAACAAAAGCTTTCATGCTATAACATGTAACAGTTGAACCTTTCTGAATGAAATCGTGAGGATATTTCATTCTATATACTTTGCCATTTGAAATGCAAGCAGAAAATACGTATGCTCAGCTAAAATTAACTCAAACGCAATTTTCTCAAAAATAGACTTATACCACATTCAAAAGTAGTGACTCATATGTCGGCGAAATTGATGTCCCTGATAAGAACATCTTAACACGTTGAATACCATGGGGGTCACCGGTGACCGGCGCTATTGAATTCAATGAAACGTTATATGACTTTTAAATTGTAATTTTTACGAATTTGTTAATTCAGTCAATATTTACGCGATTGTCTTAAAAAGGTAAAGTCCTCCTGTCTATACCTCTCTTTGTGCCATTAAAATTGCTGCTTTATAAAGAAGTGGTTGTAGTAGAAAAAGTTTCACTTCAGTAGAAATGAAGAAACTAGCGAAATACCGTTGGCATTCAACTTGTTAAAACCAATTTCTGATTTCCTGCAAAAATGATCCCGAAAGGGTTGAATCTCTCGCGAATGGCTCATACCATTTCAATCCGAAATGTAAAGGAAAGAAATATAATACAAACCTTCTCCTATTCCACTGTTAAGTAAAACTCCCCAAGCAAACCAGACGGCGCTGGACAAGTTGAGAGCATCCTCTTCGGTACCGTCAGTGTTTGCTAGCTTGAACCTCCCGAAAGGCGAAAACCGGTCGAGGAGGTACAGAACTAGAGCCACTACGTGCACCGACACCATCACCAATATCCACAGGGTGTTGCTGAATGGTTGCAAGAAGGAGACCAGAGTCGATGATCTTGATGGCTGAAGGAACAAGACAATGTCATGCGAAATATACGCAATTCATGTCCTTGATGTACGAAAAATTGCATAACTGTAACAATTCACGTAATTCTTGATTGCCGCTTTTTCTGCAGTAGAATTAATTCCTGAATACTAAACACGGGTATACTTAAAGTGCTAAAAGTTTTTGATAATTCAGTTAAGCAAAGATTAAAACAATTGTATACTATTCAATTTTAGGGTGATAAGGGAGAGCATTTATTGAAATGTCGTATTAGTTAAAATACCCAAGGATTAATGATTTAAATATTTGTAGAAGTAAACGACAGAGGTGGCATTTTTATTATACTCGTAGTCGTTATAATATTTTATTTAAGCAGAGTTAGTGAATCTATTATTTTCCGTAAATAACACAGGAACTACGTGTATGTTTTACTGTATTCAGTTATGGGATTGTTACAGCGTAGGTACACCGATGCATTGAGGGCTATAGTGGGCGAGGAAGTAAAGGCTGCAACTTGCAATCTGGAGGCCCGAGTTTAAATACCCCATCTCCTCTGAGAAATTAAACATTTTTCCCATGTTATATATACAGGGTGTCCCATTTAAGTTGAGATTGTAAAAAATCTCGAAAACGGGTGATTTAAGAAAAACCAAGCGATGCGTGCCCTTTACTATTGCGGGTGGGGAGTCTAATGGCATTACTGATTTTTCAATGCGTGGGCGTCTTCAAGGTCATTTTGTGGTCAACCTTTTTTTTGTGTCATAAACACCTATTTTTTATTTCGGAATCATATTCCACATAAAAAAAGGGATCACTTTTGTTTGAAACATTTTGTTGTAGATTTAATATTTCTTAAGATACCAATCTCTCTGTCTCAAGGTACCAATAATATACTTGAAGATGTAAGCCTACCAGATGAGGTATCAGCATAAATTTTAAAAGACGTTTCGCCTGATATCTTAAGAAATATTAAATCTACAACAAAATGTTTCAAACAAAAGTGATCCATTTTTTTATGTAGAATATGATTCCGAAATAAAAAATAGGTGTTTATGACACAAAAAAAGGTTGACCATGAAATGACCTTGAAAAATCAGTAATGCCATTAGACTCCCCACCCGCAATAGTAAAGGGCACGCACCGCTTGGTTTTTCTTAAATCACTCGTTTTCGAGATTTTTTACAATCTCAACTTAAATAGGATACCCTGTATATATCGTAGCCTAGGTCGGCGGTAGGCAAACTAAGGCTCGCCACAGATTTTAACATAATATCAGATTAGGGAAAAAGTTTCCTCGTATTTTAGCGCAAAAGTAAAATAAGTTTGCCCAGGAATCGCAGAAATTGTATAGTAACGATTTACGACTTTACTTAATACTATTGCGTTAAAATACGAGAAAATTTTTTCCCCGACCCAATAGTATAGAAATTTTCAATTTAAATGTTTTAAAAAAATACATTTAAGGGGGCGTTCCTTTTTTCGCATATGCAAACTTTTCTATAGAAATCAATATATTTAATGAATCATATTTGCCCAGTAAAATGTTGTCTATTTTTCCATCCCGCTCCTAAAATGTTTGCCTCTCACTGGTTCGGAATCCCAGCTAAGACAGTTCTTTCTAGGCAAATGGCCATAGTAGTCGGAGGTGAAAAAATTTAAAAATAAAAAACAAACGATACACTCTAATATGAAATACTAAGGTAATACCTTTTTTTCCAAAATCGTAATACCCTGATATTTAAAGGGCTTGCTGAATTCGATGAATTCGGCGCGCTCAGGATTTATCGTCAATGGAGCAACGATCATATCCGCCCTTTCATTAACCAATTCTCCGATAAGGCCGGTCCATTCTTTTTTACCTCCAACTACAGTATAAAACGTATCATTATTATTGTCAAATAATAAATAAATATCAGTATTTTGCTGTTGACTATATTTTCATAATTCAGTACAATTATACGAACTGTATTAAAATAATTCTTTAAACTCTATTCCGTTACAAATATGTACATAGGTACACATGGAGAAGTAAATGAATGCCTGGGACTTGATGCAGTGGACATGAATCGTGAAAAAATCATAAAACAATTAATTTACTTTAATTAATTATTAAAGGAGTGTAAGACCTGTATTAAATGAAAAAAGGAACAACAAAAGAAGCAGTGCGGTACATTAAATCCTGTGGGCCCACTCGTGATCAGCGCTCCTGAATTCCATTTTATGACTTTTAATTTGTCAGTAGTTATGAATTTGTTAATATATTCGATATTTAAATATTAATATAAAAAAGTAAAATATTGCTAAATATGTAATTATTTTTGTTTTTAACGTTTCCGACCTATGAAGATGTGATTTTAATAGAAGAATTTCACTTTGGTGAAACGATGTAACCATCGAAACACTGGTGGTATTCAACGTGTTAAAATATAAAAATGTATTCGATAACATCAGTTTGTACCATAAGCACTTAAAAAACTGTAATGCGCAGAAATATGTGCAATTAGAAATAAAATCTGTAAAAAAATCCGTGACCGTACAAAACGTATTGTTAAAATTGTGAAAAGGTAAATAAAAAATTCAAAGGAACCGTGAAGAAGTGAATAAGCCGTATAAAAAAAACGTGTAAAAAGAATCAAGTATGCATAAATTTCAAAATATAATGTTTTGGTTAAAATGACTGTACTAAATCATTGATTTTTATTTCAATTATTATTTCTCATACCTGAACTGTTTCTTATCACGTAGCTCCCAAATTGTCCATCGGGGGATAAAGCAAGGCTGTAGGTGAAATTAATAGTCTTCGAAAGTTCTTTTAACAGATCTATGCAGTATCCTTTGCAGCAAAATATTTTTGTACCTGAAAATCGTAAATATTGTTACGTGTGCAACACTCGGTAGAATTAATGTTACTAATTCTGACTTATGAGGCTTGTTTATTGTCAAAAATATTAGAACAAGCGCAAATAAATTAGAATACTTGTAAATTCTCAACTCGAAATAAAAGTTACATATTGTTATAAACAGTTGGCTCGTTCATAATGAGTAATACAGCTTCGCGTACGCGCCGAACAAAGAACAATGTATTAACGAGTTGAATGCCATAGAGTCCACCAGTGACCGGCGCTATAGACTTCACTGTTTCTTATAACTTTTAAATTGTAATATTTTAGAATTTTCTAATATATTCAATATTTAATTATCGGCGTTAAAAAAAGAAAAATATTGTTGAACATATAACTATTTTTATCTTCACCGTTTCTATTTTATGAGGATGTGAGTTTAATTGGAAAATTTTCAGTTCAGTAAAAATGATCAAATTGATGAACGTTCAACAGTATACAAGCTATTTACATGTAATAGATATCTAAAACGTTACAAGAAATCCTTTATTCCAGTGATTCTCAAACTTTTTAGGATTTATTACGTGACGGTCTCCCTACACATTTTTAGAGTACTCGCGGACCTTTTGAAATTAACTACAATTAACATATAGGTTACTATTGCCAAAACAATTATTTATTCAGAAAATGGCAAATCTTAGTCATCGAGTATGTATTCAATGGGATGGGTGCATCAGCTTTGCCTGAGCCAACATTTCAATTAAGGGGTTACGCCACCTTGAGATTTTCAAAAAATCGATTTTTTTTTGGCTAGATGAATTGCTTACATTTTTAGGAATATTTTAAGCGTTTAACCATTTCAAAATTCAAACTATTACCAAAGTTATAGCAATTAGCAGTGAGCGCGCCGGAGTAAGAAATCATGAAACTTAGGACCTGCCGTAGCGTTTTTCTCGAAACTACATTTTTCAAATCGGTGTAGACGATATCTCAATATCTACTCAACCGATTTGGTTAAAATTTACAACAATTGTTGTTTATAATATTCTCTAAAAGGTGACGTAGGATTTTTTTGATTGGATGCCATGTTCAAAAGTTATACAGTTTTTAAACTCAACATCTCGATGCAAATACGAATTCTTTTTTCAAATAGCTGTCATTTCTACAAAAAAATTTTTAAAAATTTTTCCCTACGTCACATTTTAGCTATTACCCTTATAAATAAGAAAACAACAATTTTTTATATTTCAGACAATGCCTAACAGAGAAATCATGTACACCGTGAGTAAGGGTTTTCAAAAGAGAGTCCTACCTATCGCCTCATATCTCCGTCATGTTTTAAAATTTTTTAATCATTAACATTGCAAATTGTTCATAAAACTACTATATATATATGTGTAAACTAAAGAACATTTTATATACTTAACGGCTGCGTCAAAAAAAGTGTTTATTTTTATACCTATTTTTCCCAGCGCCAAGGTGACGTAACCCCTTAAATGTAAGTGGCCCCTTCGCGGCTCCATACAGAACCGCGGACCCTAGTTTGGCAAGCACTGCTTTATACTTACTTTCCTGATCAGTGGAATTGAAATGAGGACAAACGATTTCTTCCGATAGACATAATTCACCGTCCACGATTTCACGAACATACACAAATGGCTTCTCTTCTATTGTAAGTACTTTTAAGTGCGTCGGTATCATGAAACCTTCCGGTTTCGTTCTTAATCGTCCTGGCCATGTAATGTCAGACTCGTGCACTCTTAACGTCATCTTGGTGCCATTCTGTGGTGCGACAACAAAATGTTATTTCTGAGCAATAAACCAACGTAATATAAATTTAATTTTAATTGTTTGTTACAATAATAGTAAATATTCGTAAAATGCTGTTGAATGAACTAATGTAATTCAGCTAATCTGTGGTTTCTGTGATGACCTTTACTTTACCATACAAATAAAGCGTTTAACACGTTGAATGAGACTAGTATTGCATCATTTCTATTGAAGGGAAACTTTTTTTATTTAAATCTCATCTTTATAGAGTAAAAATGTTGATGGTAAAAATAGTTTATGTTCAGCAGCACTTTACTTTTTGAACACCAATATTTTAATATATATTAGCAAATTCGTAAATATTGTCATTTAAAAGTCATAAGAAACATTGAATTTAATATCGCCGGTCATTGGTGACCCTCACAGTGTTCAACATGTTAAAAGTCTTTTATTATCATTACACGAGGTACAATGCAGCACACTTTAGAGGTGGCACAAATGTCTCGTCTTAATAATCAATTTAACTCAAGAAATAATTAAGAGTTATCTAAAAAAACAGATTCTTCGGTATTGGATTTTTCTGATCTTAAGCGATTGCATTATTTTATTATTTATGTTATTTATATATTCGCGGAAATTCTCAAGTACTGGTTATTCATTTTTATCTGAAAGTACCAAAGCATTTTCAAGGTCCATTGTTGAAATGAAACCGATTGAAATTGCAAAAGGTCAAAGTCCTTACACGAAACACTCTGTACATTGCAAAAGATAGAAACATGAATTAATCTCACTTACAGCTGGATAAAAGTATTGCCCGACAGATACTCGCTCGCCATTTTCCTGAATGTTGATAATATCATATTCCGCGTAGATGCGATCCCCATTGTCGTCGAAGGCTACTCTTCCGGTAGCACCGCGCTGCAGCACTTGTTTACGAATATATCTAAATCGATGAAATTCGTAATAGCACGATACCATGTGATTTCTGTCCTAATATTAGCGAACATAATGAAAATAAACCGTACTGAAAGAGCTTCTTTCCGGTTTCCCATATGGAGCCCGAGTCTCCACAGTCTTTCGGTGCTTTCGTAATGTCCTCAGTTTTATTCATTGCTTTTAAAGCTGAGACGAGGACCAATCTGAAACACGTATCGCTTATGAAGGAGATTGTAAAAACAAGATATTTAACGATAAATTCAATATTTCTAAAGCATTTCGCGTTACTATCTTAACGTCTGAACTTTCAACTTTAACTTCTGCGTAAAGAATATAGTTGTATTTCAGTAATTTTTATCGAAAAGTATGTTTCTTCTAAAAGAATATCATATAAGAAATTGTTTCGGCGTGCTTATTGGTATCGTTTAATTAATACTTTAGCTGCTACGTGTTTCTGGTTGGAGATCAATGTTGAACGTTGTATGTACTGCCAATGAGATTATTTCTGAGATAATGTCAGTTGTATATGCATTTTGCGGATTTGTAGGATATTTACAGCTAAAGGATTAAATTGTTATGTATATATACGATTACGTGTAACCGGTCAAGCTGTTATTTACAAAATTATTAACACTTTAAATTGAAATTGAACCGAAGAATTTCTTTTTTTCAAATACTGCAACGCATAAAGGATAGTGTCTTAATAGATTCCTTGAATTCTAATATTGTGAGATTATTTTTATAGGGCAACGTTCCATGCTGTAATTTCCACTGGACAGATCAGAGGGTGTGCTAGGAAGGTATGAAGATGTAATCCAGTAATCTGAAATCAGTTGTACATTGCAGTGAAGTCAGAGTGCGTGTACATATACATGCAAGAGAAGTAGTAAGTAAGTTGTTGTAAGAGAAGAATAAAGAGTCAGAATATGCGTAAAGGAAAGACAGTTATAGAAGCTCTGCTTCAATCCTCTCACGCATGAATTGTTGCACAAGTAAATGTGAGACAAATCATTTATGATACAGTCAATTATTAACAAGTAATTGTATTTATCAAGAAAGTATGTCCTTCTTCTCTAAGGATTGTATTACATAAAATGTAACATATTCCTTTATGGGAGTACAGAAGAATTTTTAAATTATATACCACATTTTCAGAAACGGACTTTAATACAATGATATTATAAAAGAGAACGAGAAGTTATTTTAGAATGAAGTCGTTAATAAATATACTACTTTGTGAACACCATGTATAAGAGGATTAGCATTATTCAGTGACCATGCAGTAATAAAGCATTAGCCTTTTTAGTTGTCCTCTTTCCAGTATCTTTTGATTAGCGAATCTATCATCTCGAGCTGTACTCTCTTCAGAATTTTATTCTTGATTATGTAAGAATCAGTACTCTCATTTCTCAATGTAAAAGTTATCGTAATTATCAAAACTTAATGTCTGATTTTCTGACTTACCCGCACATTACAAGAATTCTATACAATTTCCCCGTGAACAAAAGTTAAGCATCCCCTCGATCCGTTTCACCTTTCCCGACGACACAACATCAATGTGGCTAAGTTTTACCTAAACACGAAGCTACACCACGCATGCATGTGTAGATATCAATATAGGATCGTAAAAGAAAACTGACAGGCTGTCCTTGATGTGAGCCTTCTCCTCTCCGGCGTTAATTAATTTCAACCCGAGAAGACCTTCCGGTGCATTAGGGGCATCTAAGGCTTGTTCCGTTACGATCCAGACGTATCCTGCGCCGGTCATGTTTAAAGCTGCTGCGTCTCGGAAAATCACGCTGGCATCCGTTTTTCTGTTGCAATAACAAAACAAAGATTTCATCATCGTTAACACTACGTTTACGGACATTTCTTGTATACCTATCTTAACGGACACACGTCAATTTAACACATGAACGAAATCATACATTTTCTTAACACTAAATTTACGGGCGTGAAATCTGTTGCATTGCAATATATTAAATAAGGACTTTGAAAAAAGAGGGATCATACGGCAAAGATGATAATTCGTTAAGTAATTATTGTACTATAAAATACACGTAAAATATTTACTGTACAGCTTCTCTGCAAGAGACATATTTATAAAACAGGTAGGAACCCGTCAATTCGAAGGCTTCCGTAAATCTAGTGTTAAAGGACAAGTAAAAAAGCAACATAATTATACACCATTAACTGCTAAATGCAGCTGAGCGATATGTGTTTACATAAAATTTATAATATTCATCTCTATTTTAGTATTAACGTTCATCTGGTTCTAGAATCTCAATTTCATCCTCAGTTTGGCTCACTTCGTTTTCTTCTTCTTCAAAACTTATGTGAGATCACTCCTCACTTATATGTACTAACTATTGTTTTAACATGTCATCACCTCTTCTAGACATATTCGGGTGAATAAAGAAGGACTATTCATCAAAACAGAGTAAAATTGAATCTCACAATAATATTATTAGAACACAACATACATTAGTACTTTGTTCTTGAAGGCACAAACTAATAGTAAATCTAACTTCAAAAACGTCTTCACACTATGACTGCAGTTTACATATTGATTGTGAATTTCATTTTTTGTTCTCATGCTTATCCCTTTTCTGTAGCAGGCTTTTCCAACATAAATAAGCAGTATTTCAAATTTGAGATATCAAGTTCGAATTATCGTCACTGCATTCGTCATGTTTTTGTTTGATGTTTACGTTGTTGAAGAAGAAACGTTTTTATTGCGTTCACATTTAATACTGCAGTAATGCTTACTTAAGTGAAGCCAATTTATTAACATTTATGCTTAAATTACGATCGCGTTAAATTGACGCGTATCTGTAGAGATAGGTAAACCACATGGAGAATTCCAGAATTAGAAAGTTTTGAAAGAAATGAATTTTAATATTTATACAGAGTGCGACGAAATAACATGTGCAAGCGGGCACGATGTGATTCCTTGTGAAAAAATAAGAAGAAAATATAGAATAAAATTTTTTCATTTATGGCTTAGTTTTCAGGAAAATCGCGTTTGAAAATCCAATGTGTACATATGCATGGTACAACTGAAAAGAAAAGGAAATACGAGAGGTAATGTTCTCGAAAAAATATTTGAGATGTATTTTTTTATCGACTATCGTCCATATTGATGGGGTGAAAATACCCGTTAAAGTTGAGCGTTGAAAATGCATTTCTTGGGATCGTTCGGTAAGTAAAGGACGTAAAAAACACATTTTTTTAAATTGCGTGTTCTTTAACAGAGAAGTTAACTGCATAATAAAAATTCCTCTTTATTTATTTAAATACTGTATTTAAAATTTGAATTTTCAAACTAGATTTTCTCGAAAACCAAGTCTTTAATTAAAAAAATGTATTCTATATTCTGTTCTTATATTTCTATTCTTATCTCATAAGGAATCACCTTGTGCATGCTTGCACATGTTACTCCGTCGCAACCTGTACATTTGTCTCCTTAAATGGGTAAAAGTCAGTACAAGTGGTTGCAGAAAAATGTAAACAGTTTCTGTCATATTCGTCATGAAATTCGAAATACGTCAAAATGACGTGTTAACACTCGAACTATCAGTGTTACATATGTTAAATTTATATATAACAATTGAACACTTTCGAAGAAAAGGATTCGAGCGGTAAAAAAGATGACCAGATAACTAATCTGTGTATTATAAGATACATGTAGAATATGTGCTGTTTTGCTTCTCTACAAAGTTCAATTTTTATAAAAAAGATTAGCAACCCGTCATTTTGACCGCTTCGGTAGTTCTAGTGTTAACAAGTTGAATAATAAGCTAGTTTTACAATTAAAAGTTAACCCTGGAACCGCATAAAGCTTTTAATATATTTACCGGCATGACTCTGCTAGTTGATTTCTGGTTCACATTAATTGCTCGAGTTAAAATTTCTGTTCAGCTTTGAAGCAATAACGATATTAATTCGTATATCAGTATACTTTATTCTTTGCTCTTAAACATAATCTTAATATTGTAACTGTGAGTATTTGACTGGTTATCATCATCGTCACATTCATCGCATGCCAGTGAATGTGTTAAATAAAGGTAGAAATAAATATCAGTTAGTCCTATATAGTCCCCTATGACTCTGCGGTAACACGAGATATTAATAGGTTTTTTATTCTTGGAAATTATTTTTCTAACTTTCCGAGTTATTCCAGTTTGATTTTTTTTATTCACAGCCTGGTTTGTAATGAAATGCTTATAAATTGGATTAAAATTCCATTTTCAACACTTTCGAATGTGGTGCCGCGTATTAATCTTCAAACGAGAAAACAAATATTGCCATAGAGGGCTCATTGTGTTTTATCAGGATTAAATTTTGATATTTGCGGAAAAGTGACAGTATTATGTATAAAATAATAAAGCAGTCAGTATTAAATACTGTTGAGAAAGAGAGATTCTGAGTTTCCGAATTCTGATTTTAATGAAGCTTTATGGAATGCAAACAAAAATTCGGTTAAATGAATTGCCCTTAAAAAACAGAATTTTCAAAAGTCCTAATGTAATTATATATTTGCAAATAATAAAAAAAAATAGCTTTAATAAAAAAATAATATTGTGCTGAGAGATCGATAAAACCATAACAAAATTAAAAATAACTCAATAACTTTTAAAATATGAAGATCTTCCTGATCAAATTTCATAAGGTAAAGCTTTTAAAGCAGCTAACAATACTAGTTACATTAAATTATTTTGACACATTGAAATAGTTATTTTAAGAAATCGAAATATAAATTGTTCCTATTGTACAGTGCAGTGTGAGAAATATAATTCAGATATCTGCAAAAGATTAAGAGCTATTCGTTTACAGAATGCAAGGCCTTATATCCAAGTTGTATATCGAATACTTGTATAATTTACAAACAGGAACATTTATAAGGAACACTATCGATAGTAAACTTTCAATTGTGTCTCGTATTCTTCCCATATTGAGAAACGTTTCAGGCTGCAATGTTTGCGAAACATTGCCTAAGACATTCTTCTCAACATGGAAAGAATCCGGAAACGGTTGCAAAGTCCACAAGTAAAAATGGCTGTAAGAGTCATCTTAAATCTCGGAAGTACTGTCGATGTTCTGATTCGATACACACTGGAATTTACTGCGTTGTAAATAGTATTATAGGCACTTTAAAGTAGCTTTATTTAATTTAAACCTGGTGTGAAAATAGTATGGTATTATACTTACGAAGCATACATTAGGCAAACTCTCGCTTGAGCGGTTTTCATATCAGTTAATTGTTCGCTGAAACTTTCCAGACCCGGCTCAAATTCAATGACTGATTCCACCTGTTTTCCAAATTGAAAAATGCCAAATTTAAACCTTGCATTCTATCTATTTCTGCGTTTAAGGGGAAGGATTTAATTGGCAGAACTGAATTTCAAATCTTCAGCTTTATCACTTTTTAATATAATTTGCATGCAATCCATACATGCCCTTATCGGTAGAACTACCGGCTTTAAATCCATTACATTTAAGTATATTAAATAATTACTTTAGAAAATGAGGAATTAAAAGGTGGAAAAGATATTTAAGTCTGTAATTTATGTTTTATAAGACTCACGTAGAATATTTACTCTATGGTTCCCCTGTAAACTTGGAGAACTTTTATAAAAAATGAGGAACAGCCATTTTGACTGCCTTGGTAGTTCTAATTTTGATATACTCATACAACTATAATTACATTTTCATGTTGATATTAGACACAGGGTTAAATTGTTTTAGATAAAGTATTAAACGTAATTATTTGTCAAAAGAGCTGTGTGTTAAGTTTTCTAGGGGGCTTTAAATAAATTGAAAATATCAACAAATTAATTTGTTTCTTTAATCGGTTAATATTTTTTAATATCTAAGTTCAGTAAATTTTTATTCAATTCAATAATTTTTAGTTTAATTTGTTTGTTTAACCGGAAAACCACCATTTCTCTGGTTGTCATATCTATACTGTTAGGACGTACATACTACATAATTTGCTTCTATTCTCTTTCGAATTTTCTGTATGTTCTACTGTATAAGACAATCACATATGTACTCCGCTATTTCTCAAAGTGGGAGCTGCAGATCTCTAGGGCAGGAATCGGCAATCTATTGCTATAGAGTGTAAGGGTAGTCAACCTTTGTATACCTACCTCCCATTTTTGTATCTTTGTTGGTAGTAAAATTTTCTTACCGCCCACCGAATCTGCAGTAACTTAAAGGCTTAGTAAAAATAGTTAGTGGAGGTTTAGTAAAAAGATGTAGTTTTTATCTTTTTATTTAAAGGAGAAGCAAACTGAACAGTCAGAAAAAGAAAATAGCTTTGGTATCGGACAAAATCCCTACCACCCATCACAAAAGTTTGAATCGCCCAATACTGGGCGATGGGGACCAGGTTGACTACCCCTGCTATAGAGCCAACTGTGGCTGTTTGAGTATGTTATTCTGGCTCTTCTCTCAATATTTAAATAACATTCATATACAAGATAAGATATTATTCTTTAGACTAGTAAGGGGATTGATTTCTAAACATAAACGATCTGAATTAAATTCATTATATACAGATGAAAAACTCATATTTTAATACTTGGAATTATCTTCCCAAACCTTTTCATCATGTAAAAATACATGCCTTTGCAATTTTAACTATTTTTGGTTCGACATTTGTTGGGAGCAATCAATCTCTAGTATAAATCAAACGTAAATGAAATAATCAAATGTAATGTAAATCGAGAGGTCTGTTAAATGACGAAATTTTGGAATCATGTCTACGATTAAGAATTACAAATTATTTGCCAGACATTGATAAACTTTCAAAAGAGATGCAACAACAGAGATCACATTAATAACATTATTAAATTTATTATTTTATTCATTTTACTGTATTAGTTACCACTCGAATAAATATTAAAGGAAAGATATATTTTCCTATTATTTCGGAAAATAATAATTATTGGTTATATGGCTTAATTACGTCAATAAAAATTATAATTATCATCTATATGGCTCTTCCCTTAATTAAGGTTGTCGATCCCTGCTCTAGGGGACCGCGATTTAATTGAAATTTTTGACTGCTTTAGAAAGATTAGATACCACGCCCCATTGAATGTACGTTTGATGATTAAGATTTGCCATTTTTTGAATAAATAATTGTTTATCAAAAAATATTTTGGTAATAGTAGTCTATATGTTAATTATAGTTAATTTTCAAGTGTCTGCGAGCAATTTAAAAAGAGTGTAAAGAGATCATCACGCAATAAATCCTAAAAATGTTTGAGAACCACTGATGTAGTCTATACATCAGTTTTGTATTTTTACAAAAGCATTATAAGAAAGCTCACAATATAAAAACCGTGCCAACCATGTGGAAGCTTATTTCAAAGTTTTATTTCTGCATCATAAATACCGCTAACAAATTAGATATTTGCGCCGTTCATTTCGAAATTGACATAAGTAACTTCCGTTTTAAATGGAGATATTTATAGGTTTGCGCTAACATGTTTAAAAATATTGATATAAATTTTCGAGAAGATTTACTTGGACCTGTTATCTTGGATATTTATATTTTTGCCAGTATAAGTAATTTCGTATAGTGATTGACAAATCACTATTTTTTATTTCCGTAAAGTGACTTATTCCATTTTCAAAATAACCGACTCGTATATCTCATTGTCAGTATTAAACACAAAGAAGAATTCCACTTGCCATACCTGCACTTTGATTTCCACGTCATCCTCCAGGTTCTGCGAGGTTGTTTGAAAACGACCGAGCAAAGCACGGCCGTCCGTATCGGAACTGTGGATGAATATCAGTTTCATATAGTTGAAGTGCTTCAACAGTTCGACCCAGACATCCGCTTGATGCGAGTATGGGGGGACGGTTCTTAAAAAGGACACGTGGATGTTCTGAAAAAACACCAAGTAGTTTTAACTTCTTTAAAAATTATCTTTAACTTTTTAAAGCACAACAGTATGAAAATTTCCCAACTTTTTTTGAAAATCAACTTGCAGGGTGGGATATTTTTAAAACCACTTGCAAACTTTAAGATTACGAGGAACAAAGTTATATAACCGATTCAGTGCCAGGCAGCGAAACCGCGCTTTGTTTGTTCGGTAAATAAAAATGACAAAATGTTCGACCTGTAGAGCAGATAATACATATAGTGGAGAACCAGAAACAAGGCCCTTGGGACGAAAGGGGAGATTGCTCTCGCACCGCCTATCCCCGCCATGTCGGTCCTGGAAACCTGAGATCGACGAATGACAACCGAAAATAAAACACTTGTTGGAAATCAACAATTTCGCGCCCCATCCATTAATTGGGACCGTGCCTGCCAGAGGCGCACTCGTCTCCCTGTTGCTATCGTCAACTGGACAACCAGCGCTTCGGCCCCACTCGTTGTTCATACTCTGTTGCGGTCACTTGCATTTCACATGTAGTTTATAATAAAGTTATTTTCTCCTGTATATTTCGAAACCACCTTACCTGCCCTAACAACACTCCTTTCATCGTTCACATGACGACGCAACGAATGTGCGGGTCTCTCTAGCCAATAGCGCATCAAAATCGAAAATGCGTGAGGGAGAGAGATGTCCCTATCCGTCGGGCGAATCAGAGCAAATTACCCCTCAAGTGCCTTGTTTCTGGTCCCTCACATTATCTTTTGTACAGACAATAAAGATAGTTTAGTTATGTACTCTGATTATAAAAATATAGGTATGATATAGATAATATTTTTAACTGACAAATAAAAAAGTGTTTACCGCTTATAAGCAGAAAACATCAAAATTGCGGTTCTTTTTCTTTTGCATTTTTCGGTTTTAACAGCTATCGTCATTCTTCTGAGGATCTACAATTTTAGCTGGGTGTCGAACCACTGAGGTTATAATATATAAGTCGCTCAGAAGCCACTGCGGTTAAGTCAATTTTTTTGATATTTTTTTATTTTTGTCAATTTTAATAGAATAAACTTCATTCTAGTAAAATTTACAAAAATCAGAAAATATCAAAAAGGCATTCGCTTCTGACCGACTCATATATATCACATACAAAAAACTTGGAATTTCTCAGAGATGACGGAGGGAGGATTTCAAATCATGTCCAGTGTTTGCAAATATGCGATTTTTCATCCTTGCTTATCGTAGCCCCGAAACCGTGCTTTCTTGCATTCATCGATGCGAAACGAAAGAAGTGCAAATGCGCTGCTGGACACTTGCGACCAGAATTTTTCAAAACTTCTTGCACTTAAATGATTAAATACCCACATTTCGTTACATTGAAAAAACAATAACTTTTCGTCACATTTAAGGTCTATCTTTTTCCTAGAAGTATTGTGCCTCAAAGAGTTAAAGGCCCGTTAGTGTCTAATCCAAGTTACGTCTTCAAACGTAGTCAAACGGATTTGACGTAACATGTAGTAATGCCGATAATGTGATACTGACGTAGCCAAGTATTAACGGTAACCCTATTTAGACGAAACGTTCAAACTGTGACTTTCATTTAATCTAAACGTAGGATCAACGTTGCTACATTTGGCGAGAGTTATCTTTGAAATTATTCAGTTGATTGTATCGTTTTTTTAATGGAAAACAGGTGATTCCTGAGTTCATTTTATTGAAGTAATTTAAATAATTTTGCGAAGTTATAATTAGATGGAAGAGACTTTTTAATTCTTTTTGTATTTCCCATTTTCTACAGTCGTACATTTAATCTGTATATATTCGCACTTTAGGTATTTCTACGGATTCATGCTTAACACTAGATAAATATACCGGTGATTAACCTTATAGGTATAAAAATACCAGATAAATACGTTAGGAGGAAAGAGCTAAAGGTGGCGAAATGCTTGATTGATCTAATCTCTTGCAGTCTACAAGATAGACGTAGAAAATTGAAAAAGAATCAGCGTTAAAAATTTTAAGAATATCTGTCGAAATTTCAGTACAAGTCATTTTGACCATCTTGGTAGATCTAGTGTTAGTTAATCACTAGAGACGGAAATGAAGGTGTTTTTTTTAAATAAACGAACAAGTAGGATATTCGAATATACTCGAATTCAATTTTTCAATCTATGAGCACCTATCATTCGACTTAACACATTCGCTGCCGACAGTTTTTGGGGAATATTTTGCTGAATATCGCAGCATTGTGCCATTTAATTAACGATAAATATAGGACATTGTATTTCACCATGTTGTGTTGATACTTCACTTTAATTTTATTCGTTAAAATTAAAAAATCAAAGTGTGTAAGTGCTAACTGAAAAAATTAATGAAAGATTACAGACGACATTAAAACTGCAGGGGTTTTAGTTAAGATTATTAAATATATCCTTTTCAACGAACGTAACAATTTGTCTCAGAATAAAGCTGAACGATATTTTTGTAATTTGATATTACACGATTTTAAGTAGTATCAACACCAGAAGTACCGAAGCGGCCAAATTACGGGTTCCTACTTTCTTATACTTTCTTTTCGTAAAGTCACAGTGCAGCAGATATTCCACATGTGTCTTATAATTACATTGCGAATGTTATATATGTAATATAATAATGTTTAAGTTATGTAAATTACTAAATAAATTACGAGAATCGCAATATTCACAAAATACACAGAATAATAATCTTATGTTGTCTTGCCCCACTGATAACTGATAGTCTCACTTGAAAAACTTTAAGAAGGTATAACAAAAAAATGTGCAGGTAGGCGCAGCCAATTTTATCAGCAATTACTTCTACATACTTTAAACTAAATCTCTTAAAAGCTTCCCGAGGCTTGATTGGGGTATTTTTTTAATTTTTCAATTTTGAAGTTGACGATATAACCAGAAAAAGCATGTGTTTAAAAAAACCTTATAAATCGTTGGAAAAATAATAATTCGAGAAATTCATTATGGATATTTCAACATTAACTAATGGTAATACACTGTAGGAAAATTGAAATATCTCACAAAATTATTAGCTGCTCTAATAACATTTTCTTTTAAGTGAAATATCCGGACGGTTCCGCGCTGTTATAATTCGATGTTTTTAAACATTGATCTTTGCACTTACATGGTTGCAAAGTCAATTATTATTCCTGTCATTAATTTCAGCGAACATTCTAGATTAAGATCAAATTATTAAACATCCATTCCCTGACAGGACTTTTTTCCACCTAGATAACCCATTTCGTTCCACTGTGCAACGTTTACCTAAAGACTTAAAACACATAAGGCTACCAAGTTGTCATTCAATAAAGTACCTTAAAAGGACATAGGACTGTGTCACCGGTACTCTGCTGAAGCTTTCATAATGAGACTGAATTAAATTATCAGTGCTGAATGTGTTGTTATTAACTCTCGGACGAAAAACTCACTGAGCCTATTATATAAACAATGCTATCATTTACATGAATTTACTTCTTAAAACGTGAAAATAAACTTTCTATTGCTCTTTGCAATCATACATTTTTATCTATTAAAATACGTAGAAAACTTACTTTATCAGAAAATGCAGAATCCCGTGACGATATACCTATAACAGGTATGTGATAAAAGCCGCTGGTGTAAGAGACAGCTGCTGGTGACAAGTCCCCTGTGAGAGGATGAGACACAACCATAGCGTAAACCTGCTCGGCTATCAAAGACGCGCATACGCTCAGAGCCGTTCTAATTGGATTGGGATCCATTTCTATCACTGTATGTTGATAAGTTACTCCCTTGCTCACATATTGCGAATCGAAATTCAAATGCTGAAAGATCGATGAATGGAATCAGGAACGAATTTTCTTTGATTGCTGAAGTGTAAATAATGCTTTCGCGAGAAACAGCAAACGGAATCCCTTTTACAATTCTATGAATAAGCGGCTGACGACTTGCACCGTTTAAATTGCGATTTATATATAAGAAAATCACAATTCATTTATAGACGTTTTTCAGGGAACGTTTTTTGTTATCATGAACATTTCACGTAATTAATACTTTGATATATTGTGACATCTTTATTTGAAAACAATGTGCATTCAGATATGCATATTCCTTTGTATCAGATTATACGATTATGTTTTTCGAAAAAATGTAATCAAACTTTAGTGTTTTAGATTGAACTTGCTATGGCATTAGTCACTTTTGTATTTTTTTTGTTTTGTTTAATAATTATTGATGTATTTACTATTGAACTGCATTTGTATTATTGTGAAATTCTGTAGTGTACATTGTATAATCTATACTTGTATGTACCATAGTTCACCTTTCTACATCCATCACTAATCGATAAGCCCGTAAGAATTTATTTGAGAAAATATTTGAATGGTACATTCCACTTACGTCAATAGTTTTACTGAAGTACGATTTACTTTCGTCGTTGGACAAAACACCACCGATTTTAAAAACCGTTGGATTGTTGAACCCAGATGGACGGTCGGCAAGTCCATTACAGAGGCCATTGTTCAATAGAATCAAGGAAAAATATAGTATGGCTATTTCTTCGTATTTCCCCATTGTGAATTTCCAGCGAGATATCTGATTTAATGTGAGAAAAATATTCATTAAATTAAGAAGTAGTCAGAAACAATTGGAAGTATGCGATCGACGAAAGTAAACCTTTCCATGCAATTAGAATTACGTAATCCAGTGTACTAATTTTGCGGCAATTTTAATACATGTATTCACATGTAAAGCAAAAATAAGTAAGCAATAGAATCGCGAAATTTTTCAATGGTTTTTCAGAACAATAAATACCGTTCCAACCACAAAAAACAAACAATTATGTTGATTACTTCTAAAAGAACAAGTAAGTCTACTCAATGTATTCGGTATAAAGATGACTCTTTTGTTAAATGAATTGTGCGGAAAAATATTTGCAACTGAAATAATAATTTTGAAAATCAGTATTAATAAAATATCACCGACCTAACAAAAGACTACATTAGATTCGGTCAGTATAGGACCTATAACTTTAGATTCAAATTTAAGACGTACCGATTAACGCAGTCTCGCCGATTATTCATCCAGCTTTCGTGAATATATCAATTATTAAAAGACTCATTTAGAATATAAAATTTCAATAGAAAATCAAAACGGTTCACGCCCTGTTCGAAGTTTCCTTCGAACAGACCTAATGCTAACGTCGAGAGCGAAGATGGATCTGAGAGAGAACTCAGAGATTCATTGATCGGATGCTGCGCACAGACTCTGTCCCCACTACCACGATTTTGGCCTGTTTTCGCATCTTCTCGCTTAATTTTGAAATTCACCGCCATAGTTTTGAATTTCTGAATGTCTTCTTCCTTCATGATTCAGAAAACAATTTTATTTTTCCACCTTTACACTTTGTTAACTATTAATGGACTTCAGAAAGATGATTTATGGTTCCTTAAAACGTGAAACTTTATACAAATGAAAGGGGAAATGAGAATATAAAGTGAAAATACATTCAATTTAACAATCTTTATTTAACAGAGTTTCCTTTAGTATCGAACGTGTAATATCTTTTTTGTACCCACATGCGGAATACGTTATACATTACTATGGTATCGTGAAATCTACTGACACTATTTACATCTTTAAGATACCATATTTTTTCGAAGGAATGTAGATAACTACAATAAAAATCGTTTTAACGTATCGTGAACTAACATATGCGTATTCTTCAGAAATACTCTTCACTTCTCTTCAGAATAACATAATAATACCAGAAAATTGATTTATGAACTTAAAAAGACACCGTCCTGGACATTCTTGTGTCTATTCGTGTCCTAAACAATTTTCCGTGGCTGGTACCAGCCATCATCAGTGATTAAACTAATTTGGTGAACGGTTAACGAAAGACGGTGCCCATGCACCATACGACCGAAGGTTATCCCCCTGCAAGGATCATCTAGGGGATGCAGCTATAGGTGAAGCTTGTTGTAAAAGTGGGTCGAGCGCAGGACAATAAACCAATATTTCGTATCATTTCCAATCCACGTGGTGGTGACTACAGTGAGATGCCAGTGCGTCAGTCGTGTCCGCATATCGATCCCGTAAGTTTCCATTCGGTGGCGACCTCCTCTGCGTGCGCACCCTCCTTACCTCGGTTATTTACTAAGAACCCTGCGTCCGAGTCAGGAGAACCTTGGAGAACGCGTAAATGGTGAGGAGCAGCAGGTCGACTGCCAGGTAGCAAGAATTTCAAAGGATCGACCGTCGGAGGTGCACGCTCAACGAACACGAACATCATTTCTCCCGTACGTTTGAGCCAAGAAGGTAAGAAAAGTCCGAGAGGGTGGTAACAGCAGGAGGACATCAAAACCGTAGGGAGTACATAGAGATAGGTAGATAGAGAGAAACCGAGGGACGGAACTTCAACGTTTCCGAACAAAGGGGTAGGAGAAACGGCGAGACGAGTGAAAGACAGTTCGCACAATAAAGGAAACCAGAAGCGACAAAGTAACATAACTCCAATGTATTACGGTCCTCCTCGTGCGAACGAAGCCGCCGAGATATGTCGCTACCACGAGAATGGAGCTTCCAGGATTCGTGTAGGTCGGCCGAACGTGACACTGTCACCAGCACGGCAGCGTCACAGGAGATGGTCGGCACTACTGTCATCGATGAGAATATGAATCAACAGAATCAGCTGGGCTCCTTACTGTCAATACACTCGGCGCCTGTCTTCGATCTGAGTACCGGCGTGCCGTCCCCGAAGAGGCCGGCTTCGTTGGTCGTTCAGGCGACCGCGACCTCGACACCGAATGTACCGCCTCATCTTCAGAGCCCGGATACAATCGAAGACGAGGACAATGACAATTTACTAACGATATCGAGCCTTACGGCTAGACCGTTGATAGCTAAGTCTCGGGAGCTTCGGTCAACGAAAAGTTCTGTCTCGAAGAGGAAAAAACCGAAAAGAAACGAGACGAAAAAGCCGAGAAACATCACCTACGTTCCTCTCGATGGCGGATACGGATGGATCGTCGTCTTTGGAGCGTTCTTTGTTCAATTTTGGGTGGCTGGATTGGTCAAGTCTTACGGAGTGTTATATGTCGAGGTCATGGAAACGTTCAAGGATTCTTCAGCTGCGGTTGCTTCCTGGATACCAGCTATTTTGTCTTGCCTCTGCCTCGCTTTGGGTGAGTCATCGCAAATCTATTGGATTTTACGGAGAACACTATGCCCTGTTGCAAATGGACGAATATTTTTCGAAGATAAAGATACAACGTCATGCCATGAGTATGACAGATGATGTTTATAAACATGTAGAATCTCGGAAATAGAGTTTTATTTAAATATCACGATAGTTACGGTTTTATTCGCGTTTTCAGCGCCTGTCACAAGTATGCTGTGTCAAAAATATAGTTGCCGGACGGTGGTTTTCATCGGTGGATTGTTTTGTGCTTTAGGACTTACGTTAAGTTACTTTGCCACCAACTTGGTACATCTCTTTTTTACATTTGGAGTATTAACAGGTACATAATGAAATATTTCAATAAAATATATTTTTCGACGTAGCATTTATCCAATTACGTAGACATTGGACGTTTCGTATAAGCAATATTCGATAGTTGTTACGTAATACACTACCGATAACGAAGTAAAACTAACGTCCAGTATAATACAATACGAAACGCATTGTTTCAAACAATACTGATTTTCTTACAATATAAAAATATAGAACGTTGGATAATTGGAACGAAATAATACGAAAATTACGAGATAAAATAATTTTATACGATCGAAACATGGCATGATTTTTGTAAAAGATAAATATCCAACTTCTTTTTAGGTATTGGTGGTGGTTTATCGACGACCCCCGGTATTATACTTGTATCTCAATACTTCGACAAACATCGCGCCCTAGCAAATGGAATTTGTGTGTCTGGTACGGCTGCAGGAAGTTTTGTGTTTCCTCTCTTGATTGAGGTCTTGGTGAAAAATTTCGGCTTCCACGGTACGATCCTCTTGTTAGGCGGATGTATGCTTCACGTATGCGTAAGTGCAACCCTGTATCGACCGCTAGAGAACAATTACGCTCCCGAGGAGGTGATTACTTCTGAAAAAGTGGAGAAGGTAGAGAACCCTGCAAAAGAACTGGAAGTGACGAAGCAACAGAAGTTAGATTTACTCTTTGCAAATGACTCCACCACTAAACACAATCTACTCAATGAATTGTTCCATCAGAACAGCGTGGTGGCGGTCGAATTGACCGACAGCGAGGAAGAAAAAGACGTGATGGGCGAGGGTCTCAGAATGAAGCCAATCTCAAAGATACGTAGCTCCAGTATACTGCACAGTGTGGAAGATCTCTCGACGGATTCAACGTGTGTCTACAAAGCTAGATCGTCGTTGAGATCATTGAGATCTTCGGTTACGGCTGTTTGCCCACCTCCTCCAATCGAACAGCCGGTACCGGAAAAACTGGAAAAATCGATCATGCAGAGGATAGCGCAGTACATCGATCTTTCCCTATTGAAGAATCCTCAATTTATAATGATGTGTTTCTCTGTCAGTCTTATGTCGACCGGAAGTCCGTATATGCTCTATTACCTTCCAGCGTATGTTCATGCGGCTGGATATACGAAATCAGAAGCAGGGTATTTAGTAGCAATTTCTGCAGCTCTCGATCTTTGCGGTAGACTTGGTCTAGGATGGCTATCTGATTTAAAACTATTCGATCGACGAAAAGGATACATCGGAAGGTAATGATTGATACAATTCGCAATACATTTTTTTCTTCGAAGATTTCCTTCTTACTCATTGGTTCTGTACCTTTCCTGATATGTGGAAAATGGATCGATGCAAATTTCTTAGCAAGGGTCACATAAAATTCTTTTGGTAATCATTGTTATAACAAAGAAAACAAGTAACATTTATGTTATTTTTTTATATAGTGTCGTTGGTGCTGGTGTAGCGGTATTGACAATTCCAATGGCTCACTCTTTTTATGTACTGGCATGTTCCGTCGGCATGTACGGATTATGCCTGGGCTGTTGGTTTCTCTTAGTTCCCGTCCTTCTTGCAGACCAGTATGGAACCGATAAGATATCATCCAGCTATGGTCTTGTTAGGATGTTCCAGAGTGTCGGAGCGATTTCTATTCCACCTCTAGCAGGTATTATGTAATCCCAATATTATTTTTATTGGAAACTAACCTTTTAGTTTTATTCATTCAAATTGATAGACAATTAAGATGAAATTTATAAACTCCAAGATAGTTCTTTGCTACGATGATCGAAGTTTTCTTTCATGTTGAAAAAGAAGGAAAAGTCACCGTTTTATCAACTTAATACTTAATATATTATGAATACTTAACACGATGATAATTAATTCGAAAACTAACGTCATTCGTAATGTGTAATTTTTTATTCAGCATAATTATTCGAAGAGTTCTTGTAATTGCTATTGTTTTTAAAATAAGGATTTTGATAGACAGTTAAGATGAATTTCATAAATTCCAAGATAGTTCTTTGCTCGATGATCGAAGTTTTCTTTCATATTGATAAAGAAGGGAAAGTCACCGTTTTATCTACTTAATACTTAATATATTATGAATACTTAACACGATGATAATTAATTCGAAAACTAACGTCATTCGTAATGTGTAATTTTTTATTCAGCATAATTATTCGAAGAGTTCTTGTAATTGCTATTGTTTTTAAAATAAGGATTTTGATAGACAGTTAAGATGAATTTCATAAATTCCAAGATAGTTCTTCGCTATGATGATCGAAGTTTTCTTTCATGTTGATAAAGACGGGAAAGTCGCCATTATATCGTGATGAAAATGATTCTAGGCTACCTCCGTGATGTAACTGGAAGTTACACTGTATGTTTCCTTTGCATGGGGACCTGTATGGTTATGGGAGGTTTACCTCTACTCCTGGTTTTTAACGAAGTATCAAGATCATCGAAGCTGACCGTTAATGCTGAGAATAATAATCTTCAAGGAGATGCGACTGTGAAAGAATAAAATATTTTGTAAATTTGATTAACGAGATGAACAAATGTGTAATAGAAAAATAATAAATTGCAACATTCGTCGCTACAATTATTCTACTCTGACGTATTGCTTGATTATCTGTATCTGAAAAGATATTTACAATAGTGTGTACCTCGCTCGCGACAGGTAAGGGTAGTTTGCATAAATATTGTCGTAAAGTTTTGAATAAATCTTTGATGATTGTTTTATTGAAAAATTATTCTCATTTACATTGCTTACATTTAAGTAAAAATTAAAATGATAGAACAGAGAGTGATATACATGTATTGTAAAAGAACCACCTTTCAAACAAGTCTAGTCCTATATTTCTTTATGCTACACATATACTATATACATTATATTTACATGTTATAAAATGATTATTTTTTAGAAAACGAAGAGTTGTGGCAGGCTTTGCGATAAAAAGCTGAATTCAAATGGCAAATGCATATTTTTCCTACAAAGAGATGTAATAAGATGCACTGACCTCTAATAAATTAATGTCATATTTTTTTGAATTGTAAATCTTACTATTTACGTTTAGAAGATATGTCAATGCATGATCTTCAGAAATTGTTGTATGGCTTGGAAATGATGCAAGTACAACAAATGTTTATCACAAATTATTAGTAACTTTTACAAATTAAAATGGTCTATCACACTTATTTTTATAATGAAGTAAAATGTACGCTTGTACATGGATCAATGCAATTAATCCATATATCAAACATTTAATAATATCCTAACATTACGTAACACAATTGACAAATGTATTTTAAATACATATTATACATCTGTATAAAATGTTCATATCATCCATTAATAATAATCAATAATAAACGCCTGTAGTGTTAATTGTAAAAGATATGTATATGAATGAAAAATTTATGTTGGTTTCCAAGCTACTACTCTCATTTTGTTATTTAGTTCTTGTAATATCAGCGAACATGTGAGTTGTTTTTCTGGCGATAGACCATTAATCCCTTCCATTTCATCGTCATCATCCCCTAACCCGTTACCATTTCCATTCTTTCCTTTACCTTTCCCTTTTCTTTTCTTCTTTTTGTTTAACTGACGACAATCTATATCGCTGACAGTATCTGTATTTCTTCTTATCTATGAAAAATCAAGTATTTATTATCTCAATTGTTTTCAATATTTACGCAACGTAATGTATATTCTTCTAAATGAGATTATACTTTAGCACTTTTCTTCGACTGTTTGTCATATTCCAATGCATCGTAATAATTTGGCTTTTCTCTTTTAATACGATTTGTTCTTCTAGTTTTCATTACTCCACTGTCAGGACTAGGAGGGCTTTTAATTGAATTACGTCTTGCGTTGAAAAAGGAATGTCCGCATGGACATGCTTTGCAGGCAACAGGTACCTTTACATTAAATTTTCAAAATGACAAAATTAATATTGTTACAAACAATTAATTTAGTTAATTATGACAACAGAAGGATTACAGAATCAAACATAACACTATATAAATTCTAAAAATCAAATTTATACATTACACATATAGAGCACAAAACGCATTGCTGATATAATTCGTTCAAGTAATTTATACTTCAAATTCATAAAAATGAAGAGACAAAGTATTCATAATAAGCTATGAAGTAAGAAAAACACAAATAGTATTATTGTAAACATATACATAAATTCAAATCGAATAAAAAAAAGTTAAATGAGATATATAAAATATATATTAATAATATGGAATAAATAAATTACCTGCTGTTCGCATTTGGGACATCCTTTACTGATTGTTTTAGTTTTGGCCATATTACCGAAAGCTATTTAAGAATGATAAGGTTATTTACAAATAAAAACAAGCACTACAGTCGTCTACTGAGCTTCATTGCAAGTTTAATGATATCACGATACGTAAATAGCAGTATACTGAAGAAAATGCATTTTAGCAGCTCTAATATAACGCACTCTGACGTTATATATTCTTTATTACTTTCGACATCACTTAATGAATAATGACAGGCGTAATGAACATAAGAAACACAATAGGAAATAATTCGTACTCCAATTGATAGATGGCAGTGAAAACCCATTATTCGACGAACCAATCAACGGACTGTACTCTTTTTAATTTACTTAAGAATCTCATAAACCGAAGTGTATTTACTTGTGGTGGCAAGTGACTTCGGTGCACATTTTTGTAATTTGTTTTACTTCGAAAGATGACTCGATAATAACATTTTTCAATACGACTGTGAATTGTTCCCTAAAAAATTGGTAATTCTATAAAAAAATATCTGTGTTTGGAAGATGGCAAAAAACGGTATGTTAAGTATGCGATACTTCCATCATAATTAGAAACTTATAACAGTATTCTACTTGCATGCAACCATATTCATGTACTTGCCGTTTAATTTAATATTACAGGATAAAATAACAAAAAGAATTCTAATAACAAAAGAAACAAGTAATAATAAATAGGATACAATAGATTTTACTGATTCTTTTTCCATAAGATTTTTGTTTATCTTATACATACTATCATTTTACATAGTTCACTGCAAAATAACAATATTAGTATATTTATTAACTCTATGTTAATTATGACTAAAACTTTATAATCCTCCACTTTCTGCAGAAATCCGGAACGATTTTTATCTGCACAAATAGAATATATATTCTGTAAAATATTTTTCATAATTGTAGGTACAATATAGTTATATAACATTTCGTTTAATACACTTTAGCATCAAGATAATATTCTATATCTTTGAATTCTAATCTAAGGAGACAGATATAAACTTTAGCATTCAAGTGGTAGATCATTAACGATACTTCAAACCATACTAATCACAAGATCTAAAATTTACTGTCTTATTCAAGTAATTATCGTCTCGATTTAAAAAGTGGATTTTTTAATCTTCGTAAAACTACAAAAACGTATGCTTGTGACCACGCTTTCTGCGAAAATAGAGGTGTTTTTATCGCCACTTTCACTTTCGTTGAGGTTACGTTCGTCATAATACGCTAATATCGATAAAGGTGTTAGAAATAAAACAAATGCTAAGAAAATCATTCTATGAAATTTGAACTTTGTCAATTTTATTCGTACATTATATGTTTAAAAAATATTAATTCTATAATCACAAATTGAGCAGTAAGAACGAAAAAAACGAACTAAAAAATTGAACTTGTAAAAGTTATTGATACTCAGTCTTCTAGTTCTAACTAGTTGTATCATAATATATTTACATAAGTAGTACAAAATATAAAATTTGAGCATCAGATAATATATTTGCGATTATATCTTAAGTAGTTCTTTCGGTGCTGAATGAAATTTAATATCTGCCATTCAATCAGATTTATTATCTTTGGTGTATTTACAACTTTGTGTATCATAAGAGATAAATACCTATCACGATGATAATTAATTCGAAAACTAACGTCATTCGTAACGTGTAATTTTTTTATTCAGCATAATTATTCGAAGAGTTCTGGTAATTGCTGTTGTTTTTAAAATAAGGATTGTGATCGTTCTTTTCTCGTTCGTACATTAGATTATTATTCCGTTAGATATATTTATTATAATCCAATCCATTAGATATTATCTTTGGTGCACTTAAAGCTTTCTGCATCGTAAGAGATAAATACTTGACACGATGATAATGTAATTTTACTTTTCAGGGCTATTATTCGATAAATTCAAGCAATTACTATTGTTTTCAGAATAAGGGTTTTGAGGGTTCTTTTCTCGTTCGTACGGTATCATCTTGAGACACTTTTCCAATTGAAATCATTACGATGACGTATTATCAGTAAGAAAACAACTTTTTTTTCCTTCAAGTGTCGTTTTCTTATCTGCCGTGCTGATCGCTTTTGATCGTTTCCGAACGTTTTCGTACTATATTCACTCATAATAAAAAATATAGAAGCCTGACGTTCAGACACATTTATAACACGATTTGCAAGCGTGTCTTTCAGCAGAAAAGACTTTTTTCTCACGAAAATAGCATTTTAAACTTGCAACGGTTTATTTTCATTATTTTTATCGTTATGTTTTCGCCATAAATGCACATTAGTAAACGTACTGCTTTCAAATTTTTGAATTATTATTGACATTGTATACAGATGGTCTACATAATAATCTAAATTTGTCGAATATTTAAATTCATGTTTAATATTTCGATACTTCGTTCCGTTAGAAATTATTATATCGGTAATAAAGTTTCTTTTTTCATTACCGTCATGATGAAAAATTCTGCATTAATTTTTGTACTTCAACAATACATTTCGCTGTTCATATTTCTGTTACTATTTTTACTTCAATTGTAATAAGCAAATTGGAAATACTTAAAACACTAATGATTAAAATTATTAAACAAGAAATGATGTTATACATTTAAAGTGATATGAAATTGCTTTTGTATTTTAAAATTAATTTTTCTTCTTATCGAAATTGGTCAAATAATTTGTTATGGTAATACAATGTTGTTTTCTTATAAACGATACCCTTTCCGAACATATTTTACTATATTTTTCTCTTATCCTCTATATTATTCTGTTTACTATATATTTCTGAATTTATAAAGTGTTGGCGATCATATTATTTTCCATTTTTTTTTTTTCGAGACTTCTAACAGTAAATTGAGCGACATCGTCACCGTTTATCGAACATTTATCAAAAAAAATTTCCACGCCAGTTATAATCTGAGGCTTATAGCTTTTCATATGATTCACCGAAGATTATTCTCAATGTCCCTCCATTTATTCTCGTTAATGCATCGGTATTTCACGATAATAATCGAGAGTTCGTTTAACCATTCTCGTAACATTAAAACTGTCGGTCAAAATGACCAGTTCCCAATTTTTTCGAAAAATCCCCTAAATTGATAGTGGAGCCATACAATAAATATACCACGTCTACCTTATAAAACAAAAATTACTTAACCGACCATCTTTTTTCACCTCTTAATTACTCTTTTTGCCAAATTACTTATTCAGTATAGTGTTAAGTGTTCAGTTCTAGTGTTAAATCACGTATCCTCATTACTTATTGTTTTTTAGTCGACGCACGTGTCGTTGAAGTTACAGACAATCTGTTTCGAATCATGACATCAATGTTAACGTCCTTACGCGTATCGAAGACGTCTGAATACTCATCTATATCTGATGCGACGTATCCTACGTATTTATCAGATCTCGAATGTTACAAGTACTTGACCTCTTTCACGTCCTCGCTATCAGAAATGTCACTACTTTCGACCTTCTTTCCCTCCGTCCCATCGAAATGCATTCTACTGACACCATTAACGCAATAAGAATGCTTCGTTATTTCTCTAGCGTAATCATCTTTTTTTGCAGTTCTATCAAGATCTTTCTTCGCCATTTTAACCTCGAGATGTTCCCCGGTAATTCGATGCCCCTCCGTCGAGGTAGATTCTTCGTTGTAAGAATTTACTGCGAATTCTTCAGTTGTTCGTCCTATCGCGAAATTATCGACGTGCAAACGATCAGCATTTTGATCAGTTCTATTTATCGTTTCTCCTTTTTCTCTAGTTTTTCCTGTAGTCTCAAGCATTTGTACATTTGTCGCCTTCTCTTGGAAATTTCCTTGGGAGCCTTCACGAGTATCTTTCGTTATATCTTTAACATAATTATTACTTTCTACTATTTTTCTTCTATTATCATCCGTATTTAGCTGATTACTAGGTGTAACATTTTTTCTCATTACTCCATCATCAAATTTGTGCACACCTTTGGTAGATCTATTCGCTGGACGGGTCCTTGACTTTATGTCCTTCAAACATGAAGCTTGTTCAGGGTCTATCTTAGAAGCGCGTATTTTATTTTCAGTACGCGTACAGTAATAATTCTCAGAATTACTAACGCCTTGTTTTGTCCGTCGCTGTAACAAGAGCTCCTTCGAAATATGATCCAAGTTTTTGTCCTTCGTTTTTTGTTCACTTCCTGGCATCCTCCGATTTTTGCCACGCGAGTATCGTTCACGCTTGTTCGAATTCGCATGAGACGAAGAAATTTTCAAGTAAGGACAATTACACCGGCAACAAGTAAATCTTAAATCCTTGCTTTTCGTTACTTCTTTCCATTGTTCATAGGTTTCGTTTGGTATGTTCAACGTCCGTAATCTTTCTCTTGCTTTTCGCAAGCAAAAACACATCTTCTGCTTCGTCCAGTTATAAAATTCTTCCGGAAGGACACTTGCCTTAAGTTTCGCATTTTTCGTGGTCGTATTACATGTGCAAACATTTGTAGATTTATCAGCGAAACCTAATCTACGCGAACCGTAGTCACGATAAACATTTTCACAATATGCGCATAATACACGATCTGACATGTTTAGTAGTTTAGATCGATTTATATCAGCTGTATGATAATTAACGTTTTGTGCTAAATAATTTGGTACTTGCAACATGCAGTTGCAGCAAACGACATTCCAAAGTCGATCATGATTTGCAGTAGTGGATTTATCTTTTTCATATTCGTAATGTAAGTTTCGGGATTTTTTCTTTCTGCGTTTTTCAGCCGGAAGCAAATCGACTGACTCGGTTTCCTTTATTTTAACTGTATCACAGCGAACTTGAGTGATAGTCCCACGTTGTGTAATAAATGAAGGTTCTTTCACAACGTTCAGTTGAACTTTCGAATCTTTCTTATAATTTTGCAGGGAGGGTTCGCTGACGGATCTTAATAAATTCGTTTTATTCTTTTTCTTTCGAGATAAATGGTTGCTGCAATTGGTGTCTCTATTTGTTTTTTCTTTCTTCTCTCGATATAAATCATTTTCATTTTTGTTATACTCATCATTGCCGGTGATAAACTTCTTACGTTTGATTCGTATTTTCCCGTTATCGCCCGATTCATCGTCTTTCTCGTCGTCTCCGTCGTAGTTAAGTACTTTACGTTCACAAATTTTCGGTCGTTTGTAAGAATGCCGTTCCAAGTATTCGATGGGGTTTTCTAGATGAAAGAAGCAATCTCTCGCTGGATCAGGAATTCCTTGAACGAGAGGCAAACCTAATTCGTTCCAGAGTATATCGGTAGCGTGGCATCTGATGCAACAAGAGATCAAGTTTCTTCGTAAAAATTCACGCTCTCTAGAATTACAAAATCCTTTCCAAGTCAAATATTCTTTCCAGGTATCGGGTATGCCACGCCGTTCTTTGCAGAGATTTATATTTTTAGTTTTGGTGCACTGGGATGAAGATATAATAAATGGCTTTATTTTTAATAATTTTGGCTTGGAGAACGGACCACGAACTATCTCATGGACTCCCAGATTTTTATTCGTTAGAAGTCGTTTCGGAGACGTCCATTCGTGCGCCCATCCGGTATGGATTTCTAAAGAATTTGATTCAGTTTCTGAGAGATTTTTTCGCAATTCATTCCGGAAAGGTTTGTCCGCACTGCAGGTTCTTGATGCATTTGAATATTTGGTCACTATAAGTTATAAAATTCGTACGACGTGAATCGGGCAATTATAGTAATGAACCCAGTTTTTATAGAAACGAGAAAGAGCTTTAAAGACTATTTTAATACGTTGAACGCCACCGATATCTCGCTAGTTTCATCATTTTTACAGAAGTGAAACTTTTTCTATTAAAATCACATCTTTACAAAGCAGATACCTTAAAGACGTAAGTTGTTATGGAGTCAGCAGGACTTCACCTTTTTAATGCCAATATTTAAATATTGAATGCATTAGAAAATTCGTAAATATTACAATTTAAAAGTCACACGAAATTTCACTGAATTTAATGGCGCCGGTCACCGGTGACCCCTATGGCATTCAACGTGTTAAATAATAAAATGAAAATGAATATTGTTATCCTTTTAGAGTAGTTTAATGTCTTGTACAATTTCATTGAGAACATTATTCGTTTTTATAATAGTAATTATGTTTTACTTTAAAATAAGAATAGCAAGAGCCGTGATCATAAATCTTGATTTATTTCAAATCTATTATGCAATATTTAACGGAATCAATTTTCGAGGGAAAAGTAGACAAATATTTCTTACTGATTAGACGTTTGGCAAAACCCAGTTATCTCGTACGTACAGTGGTTATGAAACGTTCATTGACAAGTTTCAGAATGATCGTAAATTTTAATCAAGGGTGTCGCTTTTAAAGATATGCATACTGTCTGTTTGATTTATTTACATGAAATTATTTACATAAAATGACGAACAAATTTTGATATATTTTTCATTCGACGCATTATTTTTCTTTATTACAATTCGTTAAAAGTAGATTGTGTGAAGCAAGCCACTGTTTTTCTTTAATTCACTGGAACTTGTTAAAGTTAAATTATTTTTCTTCGGTATTACTTCTAATGAAATTCAAAAAAGAACATTTAAAAAGAACAATTCTCTGTATTTTCACACAAAAGTGAAGTTTTACAGTGACGATTATGGTTTTACCTCAAAAATAGCAAAAAGTGGTCGAACAAAACGGCACATGTTTGGTTCAATAAACTTCATTTAGAATATGGAAAACACTTTTTGCGCTCAAATATAAGGAAACTTTTCCCGACACAATATTTTATATTTGAATATGTAAAATTACAAACGTATTCATATCTTTTAAGCAAACTTAATGTCTTAACATTATTTATTCTATGATTTAACTATCGGAGCAGGGTTGCCAATGTCACTAGTATTACTCAACATAACAGAAAATCAGTTGTCCCGGTATCACCCGGTATGCTACAGTTTACTACGGGCAACTACGGGCACACCGTTTCATCAAGTGTCGAAAGGCTTCCTGTTTCTGTTGTGATTCGATGATATTTCAAACGTAAATAAATCATGGCTTTGTGGCGATCTTTGCCTGTGGGACTTAGCGGGACCGCACGATTAATATCACGAAGTGTCCCAGCTCTGTCTTATCATCAGAACGTAATTATTTTTCATTTTGTCTTAGGATACAATCGTAACCTGTCGCAATATTTTACGTCGTTCGTTGTGATCGATAATCTATTATTAGGACATATCTATAGTATGGCTGACCTTCAGATTCGATTTTCATTGTCATTCAACATGAAATTTAAAATAATTTTGCTTATTAAACATTTGCGTATTACAGGTTATGTCGGTGAATAATTCTAAATGACGTAGGAGTTTTATTACTGTACAAAACTGTTAATACTAACAATTATAATTTTTATCTGAAAGAATAATTCAGGAAAATGTATTTCCCACAAACTTGATATTTTTAATATTTCGTTTAATAACGCAAATGTAAGACGATATGCAGATGTAAATACATATAACATATATCATTTGTACATTGATTCTTTTATAACAGAAGATAAAAGAAGATAAGATGTAAATAATTTTTAGAAAAATTATAAACAGTGTATTGTAAAAAATATGATTTTATTAATTTTACAGGTATTAGATCACTATGAGAATCCTAGGAATGTAGGTTCCTTGGATAAGAATGACACGCAAGTTGGTACAGGTCTTGTAGGCGCTCCTGCGTGTGGAGATGTAATGAAACTTCAAATTAAAGTCGACGCGAATGGAAAGATTGTTGATGCAAAGTTTAAAACTTTTGGCTGTGGTTCTGCTATTGCTTCAAGCTCTTTAGCTACAGAATGGGTCAAAGGAAAGACTGTAAGAATCATTTTATCATATGCATACATAACAAAGACAAACAACGTAAATAAGTAATGAAAATCTTTAAAATGTAGGTTGACGAGGCTTTGAAACTGAAAAATACTGATATTGCTAAGGAACTCTGTTTACCACCCGTCAAGCTGCATTGTTCAAGTAAGTCTATATAATCGGTTGGTTTTTGCACATTTAGCGTTGCAACTTTTTACATGATATTAATCAAAGCTCTAAACAACAATCCTTGCTTAAGTCATGTAAATTCCAATTTAACCCTTTGTGATCGGTGCCGCAACAGTGGCTACATTTGTAATTTGGTCTTGCACTCTGTGTTGCCAGTCTGGCAGCATGACCCTCTTTTGTGTACAGATATATTACTTTCTGATCGCGAGCTATTGTAAAAATTAATTACTCTTTATAATCTCTTTCTAAATATTTTTGTGAAATTTTAAAACTTATTTTTAAGGTACCGTTTAATTTTTCTTACTTTTGCATATCCATTTTAACTGTGCACATTTCGAAAGAAAATTGTTATTAATCTTCATGTATCAAAGAGTCGGCAACATTCTAAGATAATATCAGTTTAAAATAGTGAAATTTGATTAGAAAATTTAATAAATACATATTTTGATTCCCAAAAATGCAGGAGTGCAGGAGTGATTTTCAAGATAATGAGAATAGTAATGCTGGCTTAGAATCTGAAAATTACAAAAATTAAAACTTATTTTTATGCACTATAACTAATATTAAATGAAATACATCAGTTTCGAAATAGTGTGTTTTTTTAATATCCATATATTTAGTATCAATCATTTATGGAAAAATAACTTCAAAAAACTAAATTTTCCTCAACTAGCTGGTAGTCCCAACAGATAAATATGCCGATCGCAAAGGTATTAAAAAGAAATGTACAATTGTTAATATCAACTAGCAATTGATAAATTTATGATATACGTTAAAGTAATTTAAAATTTTTATATCAAAAAGGGTTAATTTAGTATCTTTTTATGTATTGTAGTGCTTGCAGAAGATGCAATTAAAGCTGCTTTATCAGATTATCGTATAAAGCAACAGTCTAAAACAAACGATATTAAAGAGGAAATGTCGATTAAAACATAATAACTATCGGAAGTTTCAGATATTAGTGGTATATATTAGACCTGTAGTATGTGATGATATTACAGTCATTGCAGTAAATATATATTAGCGGCAGTCGAAATATTTTTAAATACTATAGAGTAACGAGGAATTACTTACTGTGATGATATTGTAGAAATATTGTATCATAAAAAGCTGTAAAAAAATGTAGGAATAATCCATTCCTTATGTTGGATATTTTGTTAAACATGCACGTAAATTTCTGTGTGGAATAAAATACCGTTTTATTTTGCTGTATGAACTCTAAATAAATATTTGACTAAACGTTTATACTATTACGCATAATTTATTTATCTGCTGAATGAAAACTTCATCGGTTTTACTTGGTGTCAATATAATTGATTAAATTTCATTTTTCTTTATATGCAATGCAATACATCACAAACATGTTTGACTTATAGATAAACATTTTAAATCTGCAACTGTAAGTTATGTTAAAGAATATATGCATATTTTATTATACTCTGGTATAAACATGATACATTTTTTTGTCGACATAAACACAAATATCGAATGAAGTATTCAGTAGTAATTAAGCTTAAATTGTTGACGAAAATCGTTGTCAATATGCGTTCCTATGCGGCATTATTTCGTCACCATGATGACGTACGTAATAAGTAGCTATCGTTGCTCTTTTTTTTTTTGTTATCAGAAAATTTGTTCTCTAATGGTTCTCTTGGCAGTTCGTATGTATTATGAAATAAGCAGTGATACCAGCCATGTTTCACATGTTACAATCATCGAAAAAGAATATTTATTACTTTTTACGTCATACATCAAACCTAGTATTATTTTACTCTGTATATATATATATTTAGCGAGATTTTTTTTGATTTTTCTGCAATTTAACGTGCACTTGCCAGATAAAGAAAAGAGTACGCGTAAAACATATAGCCGTTTTATGGCTAGAATTTTACAGCCTTTGGCTTATTGATGAACCATAATTCGCGGATAATTACGTTTACACAATATTCTTTCAATAATTCAATAAAAGAACATTCCAATTTCGTATTCCGTGAGCGATATACAGCAGGGGATATTATAGCTCTGAGACATTATATTTTCCTCATAGTCGAGTGAGTCTCAGTTAAATATTTACTCGTTCTCTTGCCTTTTTACTCGTATAGAAGAATTACGTTCCCCGAGTCGAGAATGATTTCCAGGAATGTGGGCTCTGATCGTCATGATTAAAATCGACGCCCAGCACAGTCGGAATAGGTTCGTGAATGCCGGATCTGTTGGCCGAACGGCCGTCTTATAAATGTCATCACAACACCAATTGATGCTTAATAAGAACAAATTTAGACTGACTCGGATGCAGTTACCGTTGGCAATTGCGCGTTTCAAGATAATTTGCAAAGGGGAGCAATTAGATTGTTATTTTGTTACTAACATTACACCGATGTTTTTTCATGCTGGGTACCCTGTATTATTATCTCGGGACACAACTACTTCTTATCTTTGCAATTAAGGCGGACAGTGTTTACTTATCAGACGCGTTGCTTTCATGTTAGATATTTTTCTAAGTCACACGAGATATTGCAAGAATTCACAAATGCTTCCGCTTTAAAGTGTTCCCTGTTGCGGCGGATTCGAAGAATCTTGCGATAATATTTTTATTTCTATCGTTTCATATACTGCATGCTCCCTAACTATAGACAATTAAAATATAATTAATATATATTTATCCACCGCATCTGACTATTTAGTACTGTCTTATAATTCCAAAAATGTTACTTTTTTCTCTTGATAAACTTTCTTTGTAAGATAAACGACTTCGCATATTCATTAAGTATGTACTAGGCTGTAAGCCTTAAATTTCGGGATTTCGTTAGCCCATGCGGTTACTATTGCGTTTCCGAAAAAATATATTATAAAGTATAAGTTGCAAAATTACATGAGTGTGCACATATTAACTATTAACCAAAAGAAGACCACACTAGGTGGTCATCACAGTTACTACTACAAATTATCTCATTCGTAAATAACAATTTCATTAAAGAAATTTAAAATTAACTTCCTTTCATCTGTTAATTCTTAATAAGCAAATAAAATATCGCCAATGATGATTTTATATTCATGATGGTCACTTATAGAATGCTCGTTTATCAGTTAAGGATTGATTTATCAGTAGCTGGAAGGAGGTGCTATGGTGGTATCATATACAACAAAAGAATCGTTTTCGAATCCTTTTACAAAACTTCTTGACAAACTTACTTTTGGATCACTTGCATGGTAAAAAAAGGAAGCAAAAAATTAAAACATAACATCAGAGCTTTATTGATGGCAATTCCTTCCATAGAGTACACAAATTTGTATATAGCTTTTCATGTGAATTTTCATACTTGAATTGGTATAAAAAGAGAAGTTGTAAAATATCGAATAAGAAATCTACTCTTTTGTATATTGTTCTCTTGGTGGTTTGAAGTCCATTTACAATTAGATCTTTGGTGAAGTAGTTGTATCAATCAAAGTTAAAGATATACAGATAGTAACAAGCGACTACAATAGTAATCTTTATTGTGTAAAAAGTTATCCTTAACGAGCATCAAAATATTCGGACGCTTTAATTGCTTTATTTTTATTAATTTCTCATTTTTTAAATGTAATCCCACAAGTAAAATTTAAAGAGAAACTAATAATAACATCTATGATATTGTATATATTTTTTTGCGAAACTCATGCGAAAGCGACGTACTTTTTAAATGAGTTTTCACGAAAATGAAACTCCGTACAATAATAAAATGTATTCTTTATTTATGATTGAATTTTTACGAGGCATCTTTCCGACTGTATCACGTACCACGACAAACTTTTTATTTCGGCGCAATATATAATTATATAAGAACGGCAATACTCCTCTGCCAGATATTAGGTATTCTTTATATAAGCTTATCGCAATTTTATAGATCTGGTACAGATACTTGCTATACGTATACAACGGATATCAATGTTGCCCGCGCAGATGTTCTATATTATAAACGATAAAAATATGTGCGCGAAATTATTTGCAACAAGGAAAAGTGGAGCGCACGATCTGGTTTTATTTGATTCACCTTTTTAAACTAGAGAAATATTTGATGCCCCAGAGAAAACACTTTCATACTTATTTACATAACTAACGAGGACATTCAATGTGTATCGCGTAGCTTTGTCATTCTATCGGCGTCAAATATTATATAACGTTATGGTCATTCACGATTATTGATAGGAAGCCCTTATGATTTTTAAGTAAACAAACTTATTGTCTAAGTGCCGTCATGATATCTTTTACATGCTATCAAAAACATTTCGTTTCAATACCTCCGAATAGTCGCGATAGTCATCGTTTAACGTACGCGCGTTGAATTCTCTGACAAACAGACGATGTCAAGAATTCGCGGCACATGTATGTATATAACTCGAAACGATAGAATCTCAGTTTACTACGTAAACACGAGGCAATGACGACGTGCGTGAAAATGAAATTTTTCAACGGCTACGTAGATTTGCAACGATGCTTGGTTTGGGAAATGTTTCTGATACAAGTAGTGAAAATTGTATGCCTCGTACACCGTAATACCTATGCCATAAAATAGCTTTATTCCATTCCCTTGGAATATTAAGTTTTGATGTTAATTAAGTCGCAAATGCCAGAGCATGGAATGATAAATTACATCGCGTGATAGTTGTATAATTAGTTACGGGTATAGCAATGTCTTTGGCAAAACTAACGAAAAGGCTTTTGGCATAATTGACGTTAAAATTTTCGGTTAAGTTGTCGTAGGACAATTTTTATAGAATTTTTAAAATTACTGTAAATATTGCGGGCAATATAGATGCGCGCTCGGAATGCTTCCTGGAATAGCTTTGCTGAATTTACATATAAATGAGTCCTCAAAGAAAGATAACGTTTACTTGTGCATGATACTCGTGCAAATCGATAGTTTTTCAGATTCGATGAATAGGAAATATTTCGAGCGTTGTATATCATTTTCGTGACTTGATTATCAACGTTGTTTCAGTTTTATATACACTTCGAATACGTACAGTTCTCGTGAAATAATTGGACTGCATACTTGAACCAATTTGAACTAGATCGTTAGAAAAGTCATGGGCGTACATGACGAAGGTAAAAGGTTAAGTAGATGAGTCGAGAAATCGCAAAATTCGCCGAAAACGTTCTAAAGCAATCGCTAGATAGTGTCGGTTCTCGAGAGGTGAGTAAACTTAGCGTCGAGTCTTTTAGAATTTACCTTCTTGCGATAAACGTAAAACACGGATCCCCCGTGGCGATAGCAAGTATTTTTCGTTATTGGTATTCGACATCAACACGAGGCTTATCGCTTTCGGCTTGTTTTTCGTGCCTCGATTTCTCTATTCCAAAGTGGAACGCATTACACGACAAATATTAAATTCGCGCGTCGTCCGGCGTGGGGCAGAATCCCACGTTGTCCCTGCGCCTTTGTCCGTCATAAATTTTCCATTCTCTTTATTCCTCGGTCTATCTTTCTCCTTTTTATGCAAAGTGAACGTAGAGAGGGTGAGAGAGAGAGAGAGGAGAGAGAGAGAGCGCAAGATAGAGAAAGGAGTCAAGTGATGGTATACTGTGAGGAGAAGTGGTGCGGCAGGAGGAAAAGCGGAAGGGCGGCAATGGTGGGGGGAGGGGCAAAGTGTGGTAGAACGCCCCTGCGTGATACACAGCTGATCAGTTGTCTGCAGTGGTCTGGCGACACAGGAATAAGAGCTGTTTTCGTGCGCGCATGTTGCGGTCAGTATCGCGTCAGTTTGTACGGGATGTCAGTGAATCGTGTCTGAAAATTTCGTATACATGCCATTGTTCACATACTCTATGCAATTTGACAAAGTATCGGAAACGCGAGAAACGGGTGGAAGTATCGCCCCGAACAACAGATTCTCTCGAACATCGGCGCACTGCGGATTATTCTTTGTGGCGTCAGGTCAGTTACATCGCGGATACTTTTCTCTTTTTCGACGTCGACTATTTCCGAGGGTAAGGTCTATGACTGGATCACGGGGCTCACATTGCCAAAGAAAAAAAAGAAACTATAGTGTAAGTGGAATTACCATCGCGTTCGAATTGATGAAATCTGAAGCAATTAGCGAGGAGGATACGACTGCCGATCCTACAGTTTGTGAACATTGATACTGGTGTATTCGTAGTCGGCTATATATGTATATTGTATATTAATTCGGTGCAAATATTCTGCTCACTGTCTCTTCTTTCCTCTACGTATATCTCTGTTGATATTAGCTCGTATGGTAGTACGGTTAGTCATACGGTAGATTTCTTTCCACGGAGCTAGTGATCAGTTTCCCTTTTTCCGCGCGTGTGTGTGTACGGACAACGAGCGTACGTGAACGTTCCAAGAAAAGGTCGATGACAATGCAACGAGTCCAAGATCAAGACAATGGAATCAACATCAAATTCGGCGTGCCCAAAGGCAAAAAGGGGAATTATAAGCTAGTGTCGCAACACTCCGAGAATGAAAAGAGTAATCTTAATGGGACCAATAAAGAAGGTATGCATTTTATTCGAATTTTTTTTTTTTGAAATTACCGCCAAGTATTTTTACGGACTTTCTTTTAAAAGCGGGATGTAAAGAAATCGTTAAAATATTTCGCATCACTGACACATAGTCGCATATAAGTTGAATCTCTAAAAATATTTGTTATTCGGTGCGTTTTCGTCCTGTAAACTCCCAATGTTCTGGATAAATTCTAATTATAGAGATACTAAAGTCATCGATGTTGGAACACGTCCTTTTCTTTGTTTTGACTCTGAAATCTTTAAGGGTATTTCCTCGACGAAATATATAACTACACACTTTAGAAAATAATATTATCAAGGATTCTAATTCAAGGATTTGTTCTAGATATTCTATAAACAAAAAGTCAGTCATTAATTGCATTTTACAGTCGACATGTTAAGTAAAACTACATTGGCTTTAGCAAAGTAGTTCGAATTTTAAATTGTTGTCATTATCGTCAAATATATATTTTCTTAAATAATTATTTGTATCCATTGGTAAACGTTAATTAATAAATATTATTTTATAAATTATATAGAAAATATACAGTTTGTATTTCGGGCATGAAGTTAACAATTAAATATGTATTGATTCCAGTTAAACATGTAGTACCCCAAGAGGATTTAGTCCCACCAGACGGAGGATGGGGCTGGCTTGTACTTTTGGCATCTGTTATGGTTAATCTCCTTATACCAGGAACAGTAAAGTCTTTTGGAGTCTTATTCGTTGAATTCCTCGAAGTTTTTGATGCATCACCTGCAGCAGCATTATGGATACCTGCCCTATGTTATTTCTTATATAGTTCCCTTGGTAAAATTTTCTTTTGTCGATCCTTCAAAAATAAAATTATAAAATGATCTCTGATAATATAATTCACGGAGCTTCATTTTATTACGACATATGATGCGAATATTAAATTTATAATTTTTTCCAGGTCCTCTCTCTAGTGTGCTTTCCGTCAAGTACTCTTATAGAACGGTAACCCTTATAGGTGGAACGTTTGCTGCTGCAGGAATGATATTAAGCTATTTTGCCAATTCCGTAGCATTTCTGTGTATTAGGTAAATATATACCTGTGGTGTCTTAACGTTAAAGGGAAACTTTTGATATAATCGTTAGAGTACAATTTTCTCACTTATTTTATATGTAGTTATGGAGTGCTGGTAGGAACTGGAGCAGGATTAGCTTTTCCACCTACTGTATATATTGTAACTTCATATTTTGTGCGATTACGAGGACTTGCTAATGGACTTTGCATCTCCGGTAGTGCACTAGGCTCAATATTTCTTCCACCCCTCCTCGGATTTCTCCTTCAAGAATATGGATACAGGTGCGCTTTATATATTTTTATTTTAAAAAAATAATAATAATAATAATTAATTGAATTATCATGACTCCTTTTCATGCATATTATGCATTAAAAGCTTTATGGAATTTCTCTCAAAAGATCTTCTATAAAAAATGTTATGAGTCATTTGAATTAAAAGCTTAATGTTATTTTATCTATATTCTGATAAATGTATTTATCTGATGATAGCACTCTCTTATGTAGGTTAATTCAATAGTGCTGATTATTTTCTTTGTTAATATTATTATAAGTAAGCTTTTATCTGAGAGTGTAAAAAATTCATTTGCATTCTCAGTCATCCGATAATCGTGTGAAGAAGTAACAAAAATTAAATGCCATTCGACGGTGCAATAACTTTAACTAATTTTGAGAAAATATTAATTTCGATTACATTGACGAAATATTACGGACATTTCTTTTTGTACAAATAACATTGCATGTGTTACAAGAATTTAAAGTACTTGTGTTAATGCGTGTACAATTTTTCTTGCTGTCAAAGTGTATAGTGATGTTGCTGTGAGAAGTTTATATATTGTGAAAATTATCCTGGTGAGTATTTATACAATGTATATCATTTTATTAAATGATTGACATGCATGTATGACTTCTTCCGTAAGACATTCAGATAAACTACGCACGTGCATTTATGTACACAGTGCTATTATATATCTCTGTAAATTTACAGCATCTATATCAAGCATGTCGTCGTTAAAGATAACGAATTAACTATTCGGCATTTGTATGGTAATGTATATGTGTGTGAAGAATACCGGTCGTCGAATAAATGCTGTTTCCGCAACGAATTATTGTATACTGACAACCGAAATATTCTTATATTTGCACAAAGTCTACGTTCGAACCTACATGGGCACAAATGTAAACAGCCGCTCCCGATGTATTTAGGTAAGATTTTGTTACGTGCGCTTTTCTTTTAAAATGCTTTCACATTGACCAAAATGATCACGATACTTGAGTAACATATTTTAACGCTATTTTGAAATAGACGCAACTACAATGAGACCGCAATAGTACGGAAAGCAGTAAACCTGGGTTGTGATTATACGAAGCACCCATTATGCCGTGATGACTTTCCCCCTTCGAGATAAAGACGAGTTCCTTGGCCGTGTGGTTATTTAAACACTTCGGATGCAATACTTCTCGAAATCGCGATCAATTATAAATACTTATCTCTAGGCATACATGAATCGTTATTTATTCATATTTTTATCCATAGGAGTTTAGCATTAAAATATTAGAATGAATGTGTGTAAATGTTTATTCGAAATACATTATGTTCATAGAAGATAACACTTTTTTTGTCTTTTTAAAGTAAGTTTTATACTTTCGTAAAGCGCAATATATATGCTACAAGTTATATACCTAACAGGTTAAGAAAACGTGAGATATGCAGCATATTTTTTTTAGCTTCCACGTACACGTGGAAGTCGGACTTTCAGGAGGAAATACATTATTAATATTAAATGCATTCGCACGTGACGTAAGAATACAAGCACATGTATTATTTTACAAATGTGGCATTTTTCTCGTGTTCGATATGGACGTTAAACGAATCGTTAGAAAAAAAGCGGACTTTAGTAAATAGCGTTAATGAATTAGAAATCGCTAATTTTTAAGATTCTCATTGTGTTTACTTTATTGTTGGCATTAATAGTATAAGTTGTAAAAATATAATTACTTTTTACTTATATTTTGTTACAACATGTTATATCTCTTACTAACTATATATTGTTTGTACTTTTAAGATGTGGATACAACTAAAACATTGTTTAAGTAAAATATTGGTTTCTCAAATATAAGTGTTCCAATAGTTCTGTGCTACTGAAAAATGCGTTTAATTCAATTCAATGTAAGTTATACATGACTAGATACTTACAGAATAATTAAAAACTCTGCTGCATCTTATAGGTAATAAATGAAAGCTTCATTTAGCGAATTTAGCAACATCAGTGTTAGATCACGGCACGTACCCGAGGAGTTTGGCACTTACACCTTCGAACCGTAATACAATTTATTTTCGAATTTCAATTGTTATAATAACACATAGATATAACAGTAACTAAATAATTTTGACAGGAATGTTTTTCGTTGCTGTACATTGGGACTGCGTGTAGTTATTGAATTAATTTAGACCTCGCAAACATGGAGTTGACGTTGCGTAATTTTTATCAAAACGTAAATTATTTCGTTCTTATTATGTTTGAAAATCTCTATTAGATATAAGTATTAATTTTATCTGGTCTAAACGCCTCTTTTATTTTCTTTTGTTGCAGAATAAAGTGTTCCAAGGGAGAAGACAGGGACAAAACGCGATTTCGAAGAAGATGAACTGCTCATACCGCGGAATATTGTACGCGATCTGAAACATACAAATATATATAAAATTCATCCCGGCTTCTTTTAAAACATATTGGGATGATGCATAGTTTTTCTTCCATTCTTGTTAATGCTTCAACTATTAATATGCCATGAAACAGTTTTATGTTTTAAATAGTAATAGAGCAGTATCTTCGTATTTCTATTGCACAATAAAGAAAGTTAATTTTTCATTCTGCATAAAGCTTTATGATTGAACGGATTATTAGACAAAGAAACTAATCTGATTCACTCGATCAATTAACGCTCTTTTGAATGAACATAGATGTGTTATAACTTTTTTTTCCTATTGATATATATATTGTCTATGTTTGTAAAAAGTTTCAGATTGTCGGACAAATCGGGTATACCATAGTTTGCTCCAAATGGAAAATTTAGAGAATAGAATGGTGCAGACTATGAGACACCCACAATAATATATTATAAATCTTTAAGTTGTTAAAAATAATTTATAAAATATATATCTTCGGATATATAATTTTATATGTGATATGTTATCTGTGATATTTTACGTTAAAATGTGTAATCCTATTTTCAAAATACCATTAAAATATTCAAGAGAACTATTGATGACTAAATACCGTATATTGTACAGACGAATCGGCTAATCTTTATTTGCATTGTTCCAAAGAAAGGACGATTCGCAATAAAAAGTGGTATTATAAGTTGTATTTTTTCAAAAAAGAATGCTATTTATTAGTTAATTTTTAATTGGAATAGCTATTATACATACAAAATTTATACAAAATAAAAAAAGCGTTTTTATGCACGCTTTTACCCACTAATTTTGAATTATTCTTCTTACTTTCTCATTAAAAAAGAAAATTCTTATTCTGAATTTTTCATATAATCATACATTACTCCCTATTTAGCATTTTTTTAATTTGTGTAAGAGCCAAAGTTTCAGTGTATTTTTCATCTATTTATTAATCTTGACTACATAATAATGCCTGTCATAAAATTGTTTTCTTCAACGACGGTTGAATAGTTACCGGTGTCTACTTTATTAAATATCATTGATTTTTATGTCTAAATTGCAACACTTAAGTAACAATTACGTTACTTATGAAATAATTTCATCGATTTTTTCAACAGCCATGGATTTTCCTGATAACAAGAAATATTGTAAGCTACAGCAACCATGATAAATGAATGAAGAAAATGCTAAAATTTGTTTTACTTTTTTACAGAGGCGCAGTATTAATAATGGGTGCTGTCACTTTGAATGTATGGGCGAGTGCTCTTTTATACGAACCAGTGGAAAAACACTTGATACCCGCTTCATCGGCGAGTAACACGAAAGACCCCGAATTGGAAGCTGCATCGATAACTGTAATTAGTCCTGAAGATGAGAAAAAATTAAATCATTTTGTTTCCTCGAACTCCAGCGAGAAGGCTGCACCAATGGTACCAAAGAGTGCGTCTAGTGTCGCATTAGAGTATTACAAAAATACGCCGGTCCAGGGAAGAACGAGAAAAATTAGTATGCCTGCTGGACGAGAAATAACGGGACAGATGCATAGTACACCAGCGTTACATGCTGTTCCGGAACGAGGAGGCGTCGACTCAGGCAAATTTGCAAGACGCAAATCGCCTTTCCAGTCTCCGAGCACCTCGTCATTTAATTACATCAGTACTCCTTATCATGGCAGTACACTTTCTGCTTTGCATCCGGAAAGAGCCTCTACATTGACTCTTAACGCAATATCAAATACATTCACGAGAAAGGCTCCGGAAGATGCGAACAAAGACGAGAACAAGTTTCAAAATAAATTCTTTGACTTTAGTTTACTCAAAGACCCTATCTATCTGGTGATCTTAATTTCAAATTCTACAAATGCTGTTAGTTATACGAATTTCGTTATATTACTGCCAGCTTATGCAATTTCGCTAGGCTTCGATAAGAACAAGTCTTCCCTTCTTTTATCAACTGTTTCGGTCTTAGACTTAATTGGACGTATTGGGGGTTCTGCTTTATCGGATGTCTCAATAATGCCAAAACATTGGTATTTTGTTGGAGGATTGCTCGTTTCTGGAATCTCTCTGGCTATTCTTCCTGTAGCTACCACTTATACCATGTTATCATGTTATTGCGGTATTTTTGGGTTAGCTTCTGGCATCTATGTCGGTATTACCGCAGTTATAATGGCTGATATGTTAGGTACTGAAAAGTTGACTTCTTCTTATGGCATTTCCTTATTTGTCAATGGAGTTATACAATTAATTGGACCACCTATTTGTGGTATTGTATACGAACAAATCGATAGTTACGGACCCATTTTCAGCATCCTTGGTATTATATTAGTAGTGGGTGCATCTCTGTGGGCTTTCGTTCCGTTTATAAGAAGAAAACAGAACGCCATGGACAAAGCCAATCCGGTTGAAAAAGTATAGTAAATTAAATTCGGGATATCGTGAATATCATGATTCACAAAGAAGCACAAGAGCTTAATCGTACGATTATTGTAAAAGTGCTAATATAGCATCTCGTTTAGCAACAAAATACAATTATAAAATACTGTGATGTTAGCATGGATGTTATATATATATGTGTATATATATATATACATATACATGTATAATTTTATTTACGAAAAAAAAATTATATATATATACACACACACACATACATAGACACACAATACCACTGGCACTGTGATGATGTTATACGATCCACGCACACATTTTCAGGTGGATTAGTAGTGAAACACATTTTCGAGAAATATATTTTTCAGATACACATAAATTTCCCTTTTCGCTAAAATTCAAAATATCTCGCCTTGAACTGCAAAAAAATTACTTTCTGAAAGTAAATTTTCATCAACACAAAGGATGTATGGATTTAACTGTGTACTTAGTTCTGAAATGCACCTAGTTACTGGTGCTACTTGCATTAAACAAAATGCAATAATATAATTTAGTGCACATAATATTTTTTTAGGATATATTAGCCATAGAGAGAAATAAATACTTCTTTTTACGTATATTCAAAGGGATTCCTGTTATTCTACTGGGGCGCAAAAAAGAACAGTCAATCTTTTTTTAATTAGATTCGTTCACAATTCACCGAAAAATATGCCTTAAAAATAGAATATAAGCACTTTGTAATTAATACATTACGTTTATAATACTATACAACGTGTAAAATAAATAATGACATCAAAATGTGCTTAATCCACTTACGAATATCCTATAGAAAATAAGGCTGTTTATATTAATCGAGAAAATGAAAGAAACTGGTACTTGTCACAGAAATTTTGTTTCGGAGAATAAATTATATTTTAGTCTATCTGGTGAAAACTTGTAATAATATACATTTCATACACAAATTAATATTACTAAATTATTTATTTCGTACTCAATAGTCTTGAACTGAAAATATTAGTCGAAAAAGTTGGCGATATTTTTATTATTTCCTTCAATTATATACTTTAATAAAAGCCTCGAGATATTACTATATTATAAACTATGACTTTTCGTTTTCTATGAAATTTACAGAAGTAACGTGATTTGTCAGACTATTGTACATATCTATAAACATATTTTACTTCTTTTTAGGTATATCTTCGATAGATGGTGGAGCATCTCTGAAGTTAGGGAACTGTTCCCACGGAGCAGACAATTCAAATTTACGGAATTCTTGAGCTAACTCCAATGGTTCACATACCACTCTTTTCTTTTCATCGTCGAAACGCACCTAAAAATACAGAACGCATTTTTATAATTTTTGTTGAAATTAATATACCTTTTCATATTTAAACGACCAGCCGTTTAATTTGTAGTTATATGTAAGCAACTGGCAACGGTTATGAATTTTATAAATGTAACGCTTAAACTTTCTTCCTCCTTTTGAAGGTTTATCCACCATTTAACATTCTTTAACAAAATATTTGTAGACAAAATTTTCAAATATTTTTAAATAACTATAAATCTTACAGAGACTATAAGTATTATTGATGATTCATTAATAATAATTGGAAACAGACTGAAATGATGCCATAATTATTTTGTATCTACCTAATACTTGTTTGATAACAATATTAATGTAGTAAATGCAGATTAGAAATCTGTAAAAATGAAATGCTGGCTACTTAAATGTAACTCTACAATTAAACAAAAGATAACAGCTAGAAGTATAATAGATGTTTAAAATCGCTTTAAAGTCATAAAATGTTATTTTAGAAACATCATTTTTGATATACCTCAACATATCCAGTAAGAGGAAAGTCTTTTCTCAGTGGGTGCCCTTCGAAGCCATAATCTGTTAAAATTCTTCGAAGATCGCTATGGTTTAGGAAGAATACACCAAACATGTCCCATATCTCTCGTTCGTACCAATTCGCCGCATAGTACACACTTTCGGCTGATTCTACTGGTGTTAATTCATCGGTATATGTTTTTACACGAATACGTGAATTAAATCTTAATGATAAAAGGTTATACACAAGCTGAAATCATAAAGTACAAGAATAAACATTTTATAGTTATCTGCTCTTTGGTAAAAGTAAAGAAATTTATTTCTCTTGCACATTATGTATGATCTTAAATGAATAATTTTCATATGAAATACGTTGTGTTGAATAAGCAATAATACAGTTAGTAAAAAAACTTACCTCAAATCTATATGCACGGTCAGGAACATCTACAGCAGTAATATCTGCTAACGATTCAAACTGAGCATTATGATGATTTTTTAAGAATGACAGTACCGGTAAAATTCCATCAGGTGCTATGAGTACTTCAAGCTCGTCACCAGACATTAATTGGATCTTTTGAACATATTTTGGCATACACTCAGCCACATATAATCCAAAATTTTTTAATTGCTCTACATCCACTTTTGAGCCTTTACGAATTGTTGCTACATAAATTATAATTTTTACTTTATAACTGTATATAAATTATGCATATATAAATATTGTTTTAACGTTTTTTAAACGAAATTACTTGAAGCTGTACATACTAAAAATATTATAATGTGTTGTGAATTATAAACAAAAAGGAATTAAGGAAATTGATAGTTGTCATTAGCCACTTCGATCATGACACAGAAAATAATGTCAAGAAATAATGACAAAGTACACGATAATTAATAGTATTACGTACGTTTAAGTTGTATCTGCTCAGTTGACGTTGTATTTGTTCTCGTTAAAGAAAGAAAGTTCGGATAACCTATGAATTTAATATATAATTTATTACATAATTCGAAGAGTACATATTTACGAATTATTAAATAAATCTATTTACATTTTGGAGTTACGGTACGTAAATTCCGTGACAGTCGCCAATAGTTTCTTAAAAGGGACGTCATTTTCTCAATAAAATCCCTTTTTCCCCGAGGTGCACCCACACGTACGTTTACATACGCGCCCGACTGCTCTTGGGTTTGTTACGTGTGTTGGTGAATTGACATACTTTTTTTTTGCGTATGCAAATAAATATTATAATTATAAATCAGTTAACTATATTACTCAATGTAAATAGTTATTAGTATATTTATTTAAATTTTTGTTAATAGATGAATGTTTATTATAATTCAATTTTTGTTCCTGAAGAAGTAAAATTAAAGAAGTTAAGGATTAAGTAATTTACAAATGTGCAATATTGTCTATTGTGTTATTTATTATTTTATGAAAACGATAGTATCAATAAAATATAAATATTCAAAAAGTAGTGTTGGTAAGAACCAAGATTATATTAGACAGAAATATTAATTACAATGAATATTCTTTGCGATGCATTGCTGTTCTAGGCCTTGTATTTCTACAAGTATGGTTGCTATTGCATGCCTTAACTGATGAAATTTTGCCAAAGACAGTTCAAATATTTGGCGCTCTCCATTGTCAAAAATCCATTCCATTATGATATACGGTTCTAATACTCTATTTAATATGCTGAAAATGAGTAAAATGACAAAATAATAGTTAGAAAGATATAAAATATTAAACAATTAGGAACTGTTTTATTACACAGAATTACCTGGAAGAAATAGCAATATCCACACGCCACTTACACGACACTAGATGAGAATAGAATTTTGTCTTTCGTATCAACCCAACTGTTAATTCTGGTCGTTTCTGACTGTATACAACCGTCGATAAATCCTCAACACATTCAGGCGATAACCTATAAAATATTATGATATAGTACAGACTAAGTAGAACAAATCAAAAAATTTGTTAGGTTTTCTCTAATAAACTTTCTACTGTATATCTATATATCTGTACCTATGACAGAAAAAAAGGTACGATAAATATTGTTTATACAACTAGTATTCAAGATACATACTTTAGTTCTTCCAAGCATTGTTTAAATTCTGCTGGCTTAATAATTTGATGAGATAATAAACCTAAATGAGTTTTTAAAATTAGAAGAATGACAGAGTAATATTCGTCCACATTTTCTTCTGGGATATTATATTTTTGACTGATTCTGTCAAGTATGCCTTCTTCTATGTATTCTTGATTTATTGCCTTAACTGCTACTATAATCGTAAAAGGAATAACATTATTTGTATTATAAAATGTGCATCGTATTTCATTAAAGTAACAGTTAATACAAGTTAACTTACTTTGTATTATTGGACGAACAAACAACTTTTTTAATTCAGGAAACACTTTTAATCTATTTCCTACAGCGTTCAAAAGCTGGCTTTGAAATTGTGTTGTCATTTTTATTATTAACTTTTTCTGAAATGTTGAGTAAAGTTTAATAACATTGGTAATGCATTATTATATTTAAAAGCTATGATCAATGTTGAATTTGTTTAGATAAATGTTATAATATAGCACTAGTCAGTGGTGCCATCTATTATTGAGCAGAGTTAAAATTAGCTACCAGTAGTCCCTCTAATTACCTGTAGTTAGCGCAAGTTGAATGTACAGACTGACATTTACTTTGAATTTTATTATGCAAAATATTGAAATACAAAGATAGAGTTGAAAGTTATCTGAGGTATTTAATTTTTTATCCGTTTAAGTTGTAAATATATCAGTATTTTGTTACATATTCCTTCAAACCCGTTAATGGCACTTCTTATTCTATCAAGAAATTGGGTATTACCGTTATGAATATTATTATAAAACGAATTAAAAAGCAAATCCGGTTAATATAAGTTGTATGATAATGATTCCACGTAAACCTTTGGAAATATTTTGCATTAACACTTTTAACATCATCATACTGATGAAGAATGAAATACGTGACAGTTCCTATGCACTTTAGCAATAGTTATGAGAGAAAGGTGGAAAAATAGAAGCATTTATATCAGTTGTTCTTTCTTCTTATATATTATCGTGGTATAGATATAATATTTAGTAGTATTCTTTTACATTAGAATATACATAGAAGTGCGTTTATATAAGAAAATGAGATAAATCCTTTCAACTGACCGTGTGGCCTAATGGATAAGGCGTCGGACTTCGGATCCGAAGATTGCAGGTTCGAGTCCTGTCACGGTCGAAATTTAACTTTTTTATTTTTTTTCTTTAATGTTTTTTTATCATGTTTTCCATTTCATTAAATATAAAAATATAATTTTAAGTTAAATTATTAAAGTTATATATTATGCGGAAGATGCCGACTTGTGCACAATCAGTTTTTAAAAGCTGATAAAATCAATATAAAAACAAGTCGTACTAGTTTCGTTATTCTTTTCCTTTTCTACATACTTTTAAATAATAGGTTATTTGCAATTGTTTATTTTAATGCTGTTTAACGACTGCGTACATTTATCTAACCTTTCTTCTGCATGTTAATATTGTATAACGCATTCTTTGATCATTATATGCGAGTAAGTCATCAGTTACATCACATAAAATACAACAAATATGTACATCTATTACTTATAAGCACTATCATCAGTTTATATACGAAGTATAGGGAAAATAAAAAGAGAAGGTAAAAAAAAGAAAGCCTCCTTCGAGCCGGATTTGAACCAGCGACCTATGGATGTCTCAAAGTCTCATCATACCAACTACAGTCCACCGCTCTACCAACTGAGCTATCGAAGGTTTCGTGTTTGTGTTTGCTCGTTGGATGTAAGATATTGTTCACGTACATTTATATACATATTACGATACATTTGCATGTTTCTTATTCATTAACGCACTTTAATACTTTTGCATGAAAATGTTTATGAGTGTTGTTTTTCTATAAAATTGTTATTTACATAATAATTCGTGTTTCTCACCTCTATTTTCATATTAAATGTGAAGTAGGGAACGAGAGTTAGGAATGAGGAATAGATTAGCACTGAGATAGAGAAATTAAATTGTTTCATGATATTATTATTGATGACTCAGCTTTGAAGCATTTATTCAAATTTTCTGAGCAAATCTACATCGTTAGATGTTACATTATTCATATAAGATTAATGGCGATGTTTCTAATTCCTCAATAATCACATATCTTCACTTTTCAAGATACACTACCTGATTCAGATTTTTTAGAAGATGATAATTTCATGAGTGCTAATGTTTATGTCAAAGTCAGCAAAATTCTACTTGCCTTTTATGGAGCTTCGTTGCAGCTTACAGAAAATTTGGTAAATTTTAAAAGCGGCACTAAAATTATTTATTTATATATAGAGATGGAAGTTAACTTGACGACATCCGTGGGAAAGTTATTCGTCACTTTTCGATTTTCCCCGATTTAGTTCAAATTTCTCGACGTGGCGAATTACGTGCTACGTAATTGCATTACAAATCCTATCAAAAAGCTTTCTATGAAATGACAGTGATAGATTAGAAAAGTAATAATAGAGGTTTTCAATTCATTCTTTTTCGAAGATAAAAAAAAACAGCCGTTTACCCTTAGCCTTACGATATTCTAACTGTCAAAAGCACAAGCGTTATTCCACATTAATTCCCAAAATGAAATAGTGGGATAGCAAAAGAAGATCCTGATTTGGTAAGTCTTCAAGATGACAATAACAACGAACATACAAGTTGAAATTAATCCATCTGAAATGTGCGAATAATCGACTTTTTATTTGGAAGTCTCTGGGAATGGGCCTACTATTTAAGTTTACGTGTATGAACCTGGGATTAGTAACGATCTAGAGGGACTATCAGAACTTTCTGCGCGACTTAATGCTAGCAACGGAACAATGACGTTTACGATCTATTTCTCGATAGCACGAGCTCTTCAATAAAGAGCGTGCTTGCGAAGTAACGTGACCTCGAAACATTTCTTTCGATGTAGGAAGACGGAGGAGTCGACGAGACACACCGGTGAAGTAAAATAGATGTCGCACGCTCTGACATTATCATCAACGTAAAGGTCAGGGTACTTTGCGAAATATCGAAGATATCGTGTGCGTTAGGAACGGAGGAGCACGCGCGACGAAAATTTAATCTAAAGGAGACAAAAATCATGAGTTGAGTCACGATGAACTTATTAAATTTATGGATTCTGATTGGCGGTGGATAGTATTAAAGTTTCATTTATAAAACTAACGTTCGGCTTAGAAAATAAATTTCTTGGATGATTCAAGCCGATAATTACCAACGCCTAACATTTTCGGGAAAATTAATGTGTCGAATTTGCTATGAGAGTAATTGGTCTTTAACTAAGAGAGATATTAAAATTATTATAACAAAGAAAAACTCCAAATTTAAAGGTAATCGATGTTAATAAATTGAAGAAAATTTGTTGTTCTTCTTAAATAATAACATTAAGTTTCGAAATATGTCAAGTATCAAAATACTGTTGTAAAGTAAAAAGAATACTATTTAATATGTAACTATCTGTTCTTATAAGATTCTTCTGATGTAATAGCGAGCTTTTATGTATATAAATTGTTTTTATAGCCATTGAAACATTCACCGCTAAGAAATTGTAAGTCATACAACTTTTACATCTATAAATAGGATACAATCCATAAATACACAGATATTACATAAAAACGCGTATTACAATGTCACAAGTAACATTTTCAACTATCAAATTGTAGCTGTAGTGTAAGTCTCGAATAACACTTTTAATTATAAAATTTTGATCGCAATGCAAAAGAGTGATATGAGTATTTGTAGTGTTTTGGAAACAAATTAAGTAAAAATAATTGTAATCTGTGATAATTAAGGTTTACTCCTCGCGTTAATTAACGCAGAACAACGACCAAGGTCAACTTGTGTATCTGATCGGTTTGAAAGGAAGATGAAAGTCCTTGTCACGCAGATAAACGACCGACGAACGGCAGAGTGGACGCTAATTTAATTACCACGATCAATTAGTAAATTGCCGTTTCGTTATACGAATTAATGCCACGCTACGATATGACAATAGCTGTTATCGTATCCTCAAAGATTTCATGATTGTCAATGAATCCGAAAAGTCGATAAGTGCTGTTTAAATAGATTTTTCAATTGCACAGGAGAAATTTTATCTATACTTCATCCTTTCCTTTTTTCGAGATTCAAGTTTCATTCTTTCGTTATACTTCTTCGTGAAATTGTACTAGGACTTATTACCTCACGCGTACAAAAAGTATTACGTGATATTTTTGCGTCCACATGACACGTATCGATTCGAAGCTTTGCGTTTAAAGGATGTCCATCCCTTTTTGATGCCGAAATCTTTTTAGGGTGTGCCGCCTCTCTAATCAGAACAAAGTGGTTTCATCTTTACAAGACCACACCTAAATGTCAGTGGTACTTTTGGCGATCCTTTCTTTCGATTTCCTTTCGTCCATTCGTTCGGGCGGTTCTTATCACGTACATTTTTCCAGCTATTGTTTGGCTTTTTAATTTTATAGCTTGATACGTTTTTCTGTGAGTTAATGAAATTGGTACATCTTATTATTTAATTGATATGCAATAGTTTAGTGATATATAATTGACCCAAAGCGCTGTATTGTTTTAGAGTTATTAAATAAATGATTGGTATCATTCCCTTTGATATATTGGTGACTCACCTTGTGGGTTATGTCGAATCTCATCTGTGTAGCCAGTGACTCACTGTGTGGGTCACACACAGGAATCAGTAGGGTCAGCCTGTTATTAGACTGTAATGGGGAAAGTAATGAAAGTCGGAAGAGTAAAATTTGTCATATGGCGCAAAACAGTAAGTTCGTTAGACATTTTAAGATTAACCTTTCAAGTACAACCTACTGACATATTAATTCTAAAAAATATTGATTACTGCTGTGCTAGTTTATTGTATTTGTTATTAATCTATTTTTGTTAAGATTATTGAAGATTGATATTTGAGTCGCTCAGAAGCTAATGCGGTTAAGTCCACTTTTTGATATTTTCTGTTTTTTGTAAATTTTAACAGAATGAAGTTTATTCCATTAAAATTTACAAATATTAGAAAATATCACGAAATGGACTTAACCGTATTGGTTTATGAGTGACTCATTTAGGCGACTGCTTCAAGGATTATCATAAGAGCTGCTGGTGACGTTTATTGCAGAACTTAAAAAAATATAATTATATATTTTGTTTTGTTCTATCTTCGTAGTGTAAAGAATGGCTATATATAATATGTTTTGCAAAATGTATTAATTTACTCATTAGTCAGGTAAATACTGTTACCTATATTATTTTGTTAGAATTTTTTGAATATTTACTCAAACGCTATTTGGTCCGTGTGATCCAAATGATGGGTCATCGGTCACCTGATATTAAAATTGTTTCCAGTAGCTGATGGCTCCCACGGTGAGTCATGATAGTAATGGTTATTGAACTGTGGAAACGTTCCCCCTTTCTTAAAATACGAAATATTTTATAAAAACAGAAGATAAATAAATAATCCTACCTATAATATATAAGTTCACCCTAACAATTAATAGCAGAGTTAACGTTTCAGGTCGTTTGGCAAAAAATCATTGTAACATTTTTATTTTCTTATTCTTATCTAAGACACACTTTCTCATTTAGTTGTTAAAATGGTAATTTCATGAGTCCTAATGTCCGTTCATAAATCAATTCATTGGTTTCCGAACTCACAAGGGAAGTTCGGGAAATGATACACTCCGATTTTGATAAAAATTTGCATAAATATCAATTAGGCGTATCTAAGAAGACAGCTGTAATTCGTTCGGGCTCGTTTTCAACTTTGAGGGAGATACCAACCCCTTTGTCCGAACCGTCCTTTCTATATACGTGCTTGTAAGTCGTAAAGAACAAAAGATAGCAAAAAGTAGTTAAAATAAAAGTTGTACCGTTCATTGATATCTACAAAGCTGCATGTAAATTTTTGCGAAAACCCCGGCAGGGCAGAACAGGCAATACAGACACAGTACAAACAATACAGGCATGACAACAAGAACAGGACCCGCAAGACAGCCACAAGGTAGACGGGATCAAACCAGAGCAAACAATATGTGAAATTTAGGAATTTTCTTTCTTTTGATCACACCCTGTAAAACCGGCTTAAACCGGATCAAAGAACTTTGTAATATTTTGATGCTTTCCTTCTTCCAATCAAACCGGATGAAACCGATTCAAACCGGTTTAAACCGGATCCAAGAACTTTGTAAAATTTTGTAAGTTTTCTTTAACCCAGAACAGACAGGGGGGTTCAATTTTTCAAGAAGAAATTATTTTTCTAAAAAAATTTACATGCAGCTTTGTAAAACCGAAGAAACGGTATAACTTTTATTTCAACCATTTTTTTATATCTTTTGTTGTTTACGACCTTTAATCACGTATAGAGAAAGGGTGGTTCGAACACAGGGGTTGATATCTCCCTCAAAGTTGAAAACGGGCACAAAGGACTTACAGCTATCTTCTTAGATAAGTCTAATAAATATTTATGCAAAGTTTCATAAAAATCTGGATGTATCAGTACCCGAACTTCCTTTGTCAGTAAAACTTGCTTACTCTCCCTTGCGATATGATGTTATAATCAAGAAAGTTCAACTACTTTGCCGTTCCTAATATCTTTATTCTTTTCTAAATAAACGATGAGTCGTACGGCTTCTATTTCTGCATTATAGTATTTACACTTTTCGTTACAACTAAACCACAACTGTGTTAATAAACCTGCGAATGAAACGTGAAAGCCTTAATTTCTAATATCCAATTCCACCTTCAATGTTTGTTTGTCTCTGAGAGGATTGGAATAAAACACTGGACCGGAATGAAGATACTTTCGTATAACGTGGACAGGAAGTAAATGTTACGGTACCAGGGAAGCTTTGGATGTCGAAGTAGCGAGTCCTCGATTAAAGAGGTCCACAAGGAGAGCGTACCAATAAAATAGTCGACATCGTACTTTCCGATAGTAAATGTCTTCGACATTGCTTCGATGCAGCTGAAATTTCGTAGAGATTCCGGGCCAGTGGCGTGTCAATACTTACTCGAGGATACTTACGAGCTTTGTTACCGTGTAAGTGATTTATCAATTTTATCATTTTGTAGTACGTTTTCTCGTTAGCGATCCACATTTACCTCTCTTTCTGTTATTATGTTAGAGTTTAATCGTTCTTCTGGGTGAAATTTCGCCCAATCTCCATTTCCAGATACTACATAATGTTTGATTTCTTTTTAATATCTTTAACAGTTTGAGTCCCAAGCAGCGCGATCACGCTGTTGAAGTTTTACGTCGAGAAAACCCAGCACATTTCGAGCATTGTGGACAACTGATGGTGCGATACCGATTGTCGAAGTCGCGCGCTCAGATTTACTGACGCAAGTACATCACACAGCTCCTTTGAATCTAAATAGTACATTTACAATAGGTAGAATAATACAATAATAATGCAATAATACATTACAAAATGAAAATTTTCATTTCATTGTTATCTTCTCAATCATTTTTATCGAACAAAACTTGAAATATTTATAAATTTTACAGTATGCATATGTAATAATACATATGCATTTTATAAAATAACGAATTACAAATTAACAATATTTTTGTGTTATGAACAAACAATTTAAATAGAGAGTAACACTTATAATTTGCAACGTCGGTGTGTATCAAAACATATTGGATGAACTCCTTTTTTACATCGCACGCAAATTAAATGTGATCTTTTTATTGCATTTTTGGTACTGCAGACTACGCATTGTCGATATAAAATAAACAAAGCGCTATCCCGCCGCTTGGTATTTCTCGACATAAAATAAAACAAGCGCTATTGCGCTGCTCGGATCTTTTCGTACTCCTTTAGAGAGAGAGCGATGTTGCGCTGTTTGGGATTCTTCGACAGTGTTGTTTCAATACCCCCTGGGACTCAAACGGTTAATTTCAGTGAAATCTAGTTTAATAGGTTAAAAATAACATTAATTGACACTTAAACTACCAGGGTGGTCAAAATGACAGGTTTCCAATTTTTCGAAAAATTCCCCAAACTGATAGGGGAGCCGTAAAGTAAATATTCCATGTCTATGTTATAAAACAAAAATGACTTAACTGATCATCTGTTTCATCTCTTGATTCTTCTTTCTTCCGAGGTACTTATTTAGTATATTTAAGTATAACAGATATAAAGCCGGTAGTTCTAGTGTTAAAGCGTAAAGAGATAGTTGGTGAAATATCACACGAGAATGTTTTTCGTAATTATTTTTGAGGAACGTATGAGGTTTAGAAAAACATATTTGTTAATAGTTGGATCCGTGGTATCTACATATCCTGCTATTGTTCCACTAGCTAGATTGAAATCAGTGCTTAATTTTTGGCAAGCTCTGTATGTGCGTGTGGTCCGGTGATTATAAAAGTGGGCTAAGTCAAAAATTTGGAAAATTGAGCTTTCCACTTAGTTTCTGTTGCTTCAACGTGTACTTTAATACGGTGCAAGTATTTTGTACGAATAATAAAACACTGAACCGTTTAACGGAGTTAAAACTCACATCAAAATAAAAGTATCCCGAACCGAAGAATAAAACACATAGAGCACCGTCGTAATTACTGTAACACATAATATTGTTCATATAAATAATATATTAACCCATTACCTTCCAGGATCCCCATTTGGGGATGTATTCATTTCCTAAGTTTTGTAGCATTTAATTTAGATATTTAAAATGCCTTTGAGATTAATTGTGTTCAAGGCAGCCTGTTGTAGATATACTCTTAACCAGTAATTTTCATGAATTATTTTTATTTTTATGCAATGGCAATACTTTTTTCAGAAACAGTCAGCCCAAAGAAAAATTTGGCAAGAGATGGGTTAATATCTCCTTCGGAAAGAATATACCCCCGTTCTTTTCATTAATAATAAATTAAGCTTACAGACGTTTATCTAATTAAGAGTAATAATTTAACTTATTGTTAGCACCGTTAATATTAATGTTTATACAGTGACTGTCCTGCGTTTCTATTGCATGTCGCCATAACATATGGGGACGCATCGTGGGAGCAAATATTACGCATTCTCCCCTTGATAAATAATATATGCTATAGTACACGCAGAACCCTCTGGGCAACGCATATTTCTTGTTCACGCGTGTCACGATTTCCATGGCTACCCGATACGCGTAAACGGATAAATATATATTCCCATAAAGTATAACAAGCTGCAATATATGAGGGAAAATTTTGTCCATCTGGTAGCATTCACTTATTCATACGCAACTGTTAATCTCACGCATTGGTAACGAATTTTTTACATCCTGTCAGAATGCCATACTATCATTTCTGTGAATCGTTAATTGTAGTTTGCTAGACGATCCGTCTTCATGAGAATGTCCAAGTCGGATAAAAACTTTTAAGGAATTAAATAATTAGTCACAGGAATAAATCAAGGATTGACCCCACAATTATTATTAGCAACACATTTTAACTGGTAGAAGCAAATAAAAATACATTTTTCTTACAAGGGACGTTCAGGAACACTGATACATTCCGATTTTGATGAAACTTTGCATAAATATTTATTACACCTATCTAAGAAGATAGCTGTAACACGTTCGTGCCAGTTTTCAACTTTGTGGGAGATATTAACCCTTTTGTACGAAGCACCCTTTCTATATACGTGCTTATAAGTTGTAAACAACAGAAGATCTATATATATATAAAGAAGTGAAATTAATAGATCGCCACTTTTTCTTTCACTCCATGTAGCTTCCTGGGTGATCAGTCTTCATAAGGATATCCAGTAGAATTAATTTTCTTTACATTTAATCAAAGCATTCTTTACCTCACGAACTAAATCTTTAGTTGCATATTCTTATTAATTACACTGTAATAAATGACGTTTATCAAACATATATGGATTGCACGGTGGTCAATGTTAAAACTCTAAAATATAATTTTCTCCCGTTTCACAGAATTTTCATTATCCGTGGTATTCTTCCATTCGAGACAGAGTGCAGTTAAAAACAAACTATTAAACTCTCTTAAAAATGCAGAACCTGCTCTTACTGTAACGTAAATCTAGGTTCATCGACAATAGCACCGAAATGGTATAGAAAGGATGGAAACGCGTGTCGCCATCCGTCGGCTGACGTCGGCAGGAGGTACGTTGTATTCGCGATAGAAGGGATTCGGTAGCAGAAGGGTAATCCCCTTCAGATCACGTTCCGCTGACAAACGGAGAGAGTGAATGTTCTTGAAACGGCGAGGGCGAGAAAGAAGAGAAAGAAACGGTAAGTCGAAAAACGGCCGGAGCACGCAGACGCAGCTCCACTCGTGCCAGCGTCACATAATAGTACGCGTGCGCAAGCCAAGGATAAGCCTTAGCCGAGGACGAGGGTGAAAAACGGTGTGAACGGGCGACAGAATGCAGGAGGAGGATGAAACGATTCCGGGGTAGGATACGAATGAAAGGAGAACGATGTAATATAGAAGCAACATAGAGTAAATAGAGGATACGCTTGAAAATAGGCGAAAACTATAAGAGGAGTCATGGAGATATCAGGGTAGAAGATAGAGAAAAGGGAGTCTTACGGTGGGAAGAGGTAGAAACAGATGGGAAGTATGATGTGACAGAAAGATAGGGTAAAGGAATACAATTAAGAGAGCAGAGATGGCAAAGGCAGAAACAAGTGTAGACTTCGAAAATAAAGAAAGTAGTGGTTGGAATGACAGAACTCGAGGGCGAAAGGTGAAACGGAAAAGCATAGTACAGGAGATAGAATAAGAGCACTGTCGGAATCACGGTGAGAGAGAAAAATACAGCGCTTGCGATAGAGTGCGGTGTGGTGGGGATAAAGTAGAAAGGGTGGGAAGGTGGCGCTCTCGCACAGTCTGGCGTCGCCGGCCGACGAGTTGTGATCGGGGTAGTGTTTGGCCATATCTTTTTCTCTCATTTCGCTGAAAATCGTGGTCGTTTAAATCGTAGTGGTATCGTATGTGTGTCATTGTCATTCGCGAGAGCAACGTTTGTGTGTTGATAGTAGCGATAGGAATTGACTTCAGGAACCAGGAACTTTTTGTGATACCAGTTGGTTAACAAATCCTACGACCAGTGTCGCAAAGATCTTCGTATACGACTGTCGACGAACAGGGAGAAGGATGATGAGGTAAAATTTTCATTGCGAGGGTGCAGCTTCGACCCATTCGACGTGGACTGCTGTCCAGGCCGGTAGCGAATCGATTTTCGTGAGGAGTGAAGCGGGAGCAGAGAGATGGAAGGAGACAGGCAGAGAGCGCGCGTGATAGAGTGAGAGAGTCAAAGCAGTATGTCGAATACAAGAGAGAGAGACAGATATAGTTACAGGAGCAAGAACACGATACGATGCACGTATGTCTCTTTCCCTAGTTGTCTTGTGGGTTATATTGCCCTGTCTTTCATTTTACCTGTCACTTCTCCCTCTCAACTCTCCTTCGCTATGCGTGTGTTAGAGTATTTGGAATGATCCCGCTTTTCGATGATGGCTCGCGGAGGGAGGTGCACGAACTTTTGACTGAAACCCGGGGTTAGATTCCGGCGATACCGCATCGGGGATGTTACCGTAGATCGATCGCAGTGGAGAATCGTAGGCGAGAGGGGAGAAGAAACGGCTACCTACCGAATTCTCCATTCGTTAATTGGAGACCCGCAAGTGACATTACAATTTCGTAGGGGTAAGTTCATTCTTAGAACACGAGGTGTCGGAAGTGTGAGCCCGGTGCTCGGGTCAACGGATAACACGAGAAACAAAATTCCGTAGGAGATCAGCTTCAGTCATTGCACCCCTTTGTGAGAATCTGCATAGTGTATGTATATGAGTGCAACGAAATTTTCAGTAAATTTATTTACTATTCGTTGACCAATGAAAACGATTAGGGAGAGGCGATTGATTGCGAGACATACAAACGACAAGAGGGTTAAATGGAATACTACCACGAGGACGGACATGATGTTTAGCGACCTCTGCATAAGTGGTAAACGTTTTAAAAGAATCGCAAATGATATACGAATTCGTTGACCGAAGGGAGTAATACTTTGGATTTAATAACAAAAAGTCTTGCAAATAATTTAACGAGTTAACGAATGGATCGAAGTATAATAAGGTATATTAAATAGCAGAGAGAGAGAGAGAGTCGGTGCTTGTGTCTCCCGCGTCTCTGACCCTCTTACGCCCTCCGATTTTCCCCGGTCGATAGACGCGACGTGGGTACTCTCTCATGCGACTCTTGCAAGGGACGAAGACGAAAGAAAAGAAACAAGGAACGAACGAGATGCGAAAATCGTACTATCTCAATGGTCACATATATGCGGTACTTTTTCTACTGTATTTCTGAATCACTTCGCGTTTCTAAGTACGTACTCTCGTCAGGATCTGACGACGTGTTGAGTAATAAAGTGGCAGTGGAGAATCAACTTACAGTTCTTCAGCTTTGTTCAGTTTCGCAAAAAGTAGTTAGACGGAGATAGCGAGATTCATAAAGTTGTCCAATTAAAACTGATATACAAAATTTTCCATGTCATTGTCGCGCCGAGGCTTCTTGAAGCAAATATCTGTACCGTTTACCCTGTCCTTTTTACGTTTGCTTAAATGCTTTATGAATCGATAATGCGGAAACTCGTATGAAATCGACAATTGAATAGTGTGAGAAAATATTGTCGAACAGCCAGCAGAAAATAGTAGAAATAACGAAATTGAAAAATGTCGGTAGGAAAACAAATTTGTTTGATTAGATTTCCAAAAATCGGTTTGCGGTTCTGTTATTTTTCCATGAATTCACTGATAGCAAACCTGTTCAATTCGAGAGTATTAGTAGCAGTAGATCCATCCAGTGCCAGATTAATACAAATACGTGCCACGAGAATAGAATTTTCTAAAGAAATTATATTTCAGCTTTTATATAGTTTTCCAGAATCATTATTTACTAATTACATAAACAAATTTATTTAATTATTTAGTACCTTTTAAATTGAAGATGTATTATATCGAATATATCATTTTACATGTGCAATAATACCAACTGAAGGACGTTTCAAACATTTCATTACATTATAAAATTATTTTCTATAATATCGCAATCTGACAGTGTACTCTAAAGATCTAAAGATGAAATATTTCTTGCAGTCAATTTTATAGAATTGTCCGTAATCAATGATTAATTACTTAATTATCCCTCAAAAATAAGCATTTGGTACTGAATACTCCTTACGATTGTTCTCCTTCAGTAACTTATTTCTATAAAGATAATAGTCCATTTAAAGAAAAACATTGACGGTAATTTATTTTTCAATGTATCAATATCAACATTTTGTAATATAAAACCTTATGACTTTCAGTTATTTCATGTTTCTATTGCCCTAAATTCTTCCTTCCTCGAAAGCAATAGATTCTGGAAGCCTGCTTTGTGCTCTTTCAAAAGCGTAAGTGGCATCCTCGTAGGAAGAATTTACAATTTCATAATTTCTTCAATAACTTCTATATAATTACGTTTCTTATTTTAGGTATTTCTTATTTACTTATTTTTAAATGAGCATATACTTCCGACAATGACAAAGACAATTGAAATGGCAATTGACTGCTAAACTGTCAAATTTAACTTAGTTTGCATTTCGTCATATAATATTTACTCACCTATGGTGTAAAGTAGTATTATATTTAATTATTTTAAAGTTCAATTTTTCTTCGTTAGCTATATCTTCAAGACTTAAGGTGACGCAAATTGGTCTAAAATTATTGTCAACAATTCTGTATTGTATCAGCAGTTTTTGCATGCTTAATGCAAAGCATAATTGAAAAAAGGGCAATCGTTTTGATACGGCGAGAATATAAAAATGTATACATTTTAATTTTTCTACGGTTTTTCTGTGAGTACAAATATTCGTTCGGAAACAAAACTTGATATGTAATATAATATTGCAATATGAACTATCCAAATTCATGCCAAATAATGTTTTTTGCATATAGAACTACGGTGCTACGTGTTTCTCCTATTTACAAAATTTTACAAAATAAATCAATTGAAGAAAATTATATTCGAGTCATCGTAACGTATTCCAAAATAACATCGACATTTCGGTTGAACTTTTTTCACAAGTTATTTTATGCGGATATGAATTACTTGATGCAACAATTAGTGTTTTCACAAACTAATATTGTTTTATTAACTAGTAATTTAGGATAAATTTTCCAGCGATGACGAGGGATTAGAAAATCGAACGCACTGATTACAAGTCCAAGGCTTTACCTCCTCATCCGACATAGCCCTCTAATCATAATTTTAGCATTTTCCTATTTAAATTACCTAACCATTTGAAGCGAATTTTCAATAATATTAATAAATATTGAGACGAGCACGTTTTGAATAAATCACAAAATTGTAGGAATCTTTGATTAATCGTCGGTTTGTGTCTTCTTCCCAATTATTTTGTTACATCGACAATGCATCGACCACCGAAGTTTCGTCATGAGAAAGTAAAATAACAGACGATAATAGGTAAAGTTGTCGTACGGACAAACGAGGGCTTTTACAGAAAGAACCGGAGAGGTTGATGCAATCGAAGCTTCTTCGACCTCTCTCGATGGTAAATCCATAATGATCGACTCTTCAGAAATCCACTCGTCTTGTGTCTCTCAAGAGGGAAATCCATGGCAAAATGTCCTCGATCTCTGTCCTCCCCTTAACTTTTAATTATTCTTCGTCGCACGGATACAAATTCCTTGACAGTATCTCCGGGCAAATGATTTTTACGATATTTTTGAAAAACGATTGTTCGTTATATTAACACCTGTCGTGGCCAATAGTTTTGAAATTGTAAGTCGTGACTTTTTGCAATTTCAACGGGAGCAGATTTTGGTAAAACTCTGAGGAATTGTGGAAGAATACGAGGATAGAATAATGGAATATATTGGTCAGTTTGTATCTACCTGCATTTAAATATATTTGATTTTTAAATATATACCATATTTCGTGTTGCTACAATGTATTATACATTGTGACACGATGATGTGATATTATATATTGTGATATGAAGTTATTTTGCAAACCGTTAATTAAACCGTTTAATGAATTTCATAGTTGTTTCATTATACACAACTGTAAGTTCAATCCAAAATATAAATATGCCGAAACAGAGGAAAACATTGTTCGAAAAGTTCACTATTAAACTTTGCTCTGCCAATTAATAATATTGCAGAATAGGAAAAGTTGATCGGTATTATCCGGTTATTCAGTCATGTGTAAAAGCCAAGGGTAGGTATTTCTTGCACCTTCTACGAGGGTAAGCAGGTATAGTTTGTCGAAACATAGAAATTTCATATTTTTTAAATAAGTTTAAAGAGGACAATTTGCCAAAATGAATTTTCTTCATTGCTTTCATGTTTTCAATTCATTTTTAAAGTGGGTCGCATACTGTATGGTACACATCTATGTAATAGTGTCAATATACTTACTTTGCACTCGTATGTTGAGCAACTCATTTAATAATTATCGACTTTTCGAAATCAACAATAATTTTGCATCTTAACATAAATATCCCGCGGTACCTACAATCGTTCCTAGTATTAAGTAAAAATTAATAATCAAAGGCAGACAATTTTCCGAGACTATATTTGCTTGTCTGACGAAAAGTTAGTAAAATAATTCGGAGTACAAAGGGTTAAAGTAAAGAATCAAAAAACGTGATACTGCATTAGTGTCCGTTAGTTTCAGCCATGAATGTACGTTGTGCTACGTCAGCGACTCTTGAATCGACGTGGTACTACGTTAGTAGTCTTCACTTTTAGTAATTAAAAGACGTGCTACATCAGTGGTCCTTAACTTTTACCCTGAAAAATTAGAGTTTAATTCTTATTTTCCCCGAAAATAAGACCAGCTCTGAAAATATAGCCTACCATGATTTTTAAGGATCGCTTTATATAAGCCATACGTCGAAAATAAGACCTAGTAAAAATGACTGCATTAGCATTGTATGTCTCTGGTCATGCGGCTACTAAAAACATGGATTTCTACAATGATTTACTGCTCCATGAGAGCATAAGACTTTGTTTTGTCTTTTTGGATTTTTTCAACATGTAAGCTTTACCCCTAAAATAAGCCTTAGTGCGTTTTCTGGATGCAAAATTAAAATAACACCGGGTCTTATTTTCGGGGAAACACAGTAGTATATGTTGGCTATGGTTAGCCACGAAAAAACGTCGTAATGCTATCGGTAATGCTAGTGGTAGTGGTGCTGTTTGTGTCAGGTATAAAAGACAGACAAGGGCTATGGTGTGGTTGGAGTTAGATGATCGGACTTACCATTAATGAACTTAAGATCAAATCAACACTTGGACATTTTTCTTATATTTTTATTCAATATATCGTAGCCTCGGTTTTTAGGAAGCCATGTATAAAACATTGGGTCCCAGGTAAAATAACCATAGCTCTCGAAGCCGAAAAAACACGAAACAAACTACAAAATACTACGATTTGCAAATCACTTTAGACCAGTCACGTTGAAAAAATAAACGAGGCTTGCTTCTTTGCGTTGCATGGTAATAATTGAGTGAAAAGCGTGCATTCATACAGTTTACAATAAGATTGAAATGACAAAAGTTAAATATCTCAGATATGTTGTTTTTGCAATAACAATATATAACACTATTGTCCGCTGACCGAGATTATCCCACTCTTATCTAGTGTTATAGGTACATCAGTCATTTGTAGTTTAGTTATGAAAAAAAGAGGTAGTTTAATCAAGGATTATCTCTTTTCACTATTATATTATATCTCCGTTTGGATTATTATGGGTAAGGACGTAGAGGTTCTCACTCTCAATCAGTATGTCTGAATTCAAATTCCCTGTTACCTTTACGAAAGTTTTCCTCAATTATTATTTAATATATTATAGTCACGTTCCATCGGAACTTACCGACATCAATAGGTTCTAGGCCAATTGATCGTAGCAGGTGAAGCTGAAACAATACAAATATAAAATAAGGAGCTATGATGCGTGAGAAGGTAATAACTCAGATTCTCAATCAGTCAGCCCAAATTCAAATCCCTTATCAGCTTTAGGAAAGCTTTCGTAATTTGATATTTATTATATCATAACCGCGGTTTTTAGAATGGAACCAAAAAAAGTAGGTTCCAGGGGAAATAATTAAAACAGTTAAAACCGCTAAAAGAAACAATATTACCGAAAATAAGGTATACCTTTTCAACAAAGTTGAACCAACGTTGTTATTTCTTTCCTTCATAATAGACCACTGCTTATTATTATTCAAATTATACGTGACATTTCTGTCCCCGTCTTTGATAACCTGGATTATTATTGCCATCGAAATTTTTCTGGTCTCTCCATGGCTTACATGATTCTTGATGCGATTAAATTCACGATACGCGGATGATGAGTGCACCGCAACAAGTAATCTCTCGCTGTTCTTGTAGTGCTTCAAGATTATGAGCTTAGTGGGAAGCTTGTTCGTCTTCCTTCAATCTTGATCGCGTTATTTTCTCATTGTTCTTTTGTTGCACGACACATGTGTACTTCTTTAATATTGCATTGTTTCACGTAAACATCGTTCAAAGGAATATGAAATTTGTTTACCCGATTATATTGCAACGTAATTAAGTGTTCCCCTATAACAGGAAACATTTAAAAGACAAGACAAAAGAATACATCAAACTGAAAAGAAATAGTAACAGGAACGATATAGCATCTCATTTAAAGCGATTTTCAGGAAAGTGAAAGATTGACTCAAGAGATTGATATTAGTATGTGACCCAGTTGGCTAGATTAATCAATTGGTTAATGTCATTATGGTACTCATATGAGGTGCAGTGTCGTTCAGTGTTTTAAGCATCGTGTGAAAGCAAGTAGTGAAAGTGTTTGATTTTTGGCAGCCATCATCGCTGTAAGTAGTGAAAGTGTCTGATTCGTTCTACGGTAGCCGACCATGGTTAACGTTTTCCAAGCATTGGTTGCGTTGTCAATGCATTTCTTTCAATGCTGCAACTACCTTCATCAATAACTTATCTGCTAACAAGGGAAGATTGTGAACTGATACAATCAGATGTTGATGAAACTTTGCATAAATATTTATTAGACATATATAAGAAGATTAGCAGGACAGAAGCAAGATAGGCAGAGAACAAGCAGGACAGGCAGGACAGAGGCAGGACAGGTAAAGTGAGGGACAAGAAATAAGGCACTTGGGACGGAAGGGGAGATTGTTCTCGCACCGCCTATCCCCGCCATGTCGGTCCTGGAAACCTGAGATCGACGAGTGACAACCGAAAATAAAACACTGCTTTCGTCCTTCACATGACGACGCAACGAATGTGCGGGTCTCTCTTGCCAATAGCGCGTCAAAATCGAAAATGCGTGAGGGAGAGAGATGTCCCTATCCGTCAGGCGAATTAGAGCAAATTACCCCTCAAGTGCCTTGTTTCTGGCCCCTCAGTATATGCCTGGCAAACGATCTGAAGCCTCTCGGTATGAGGCACGGGGTAAGGGGGGAGTGTTGTTCGCGCCGCCTATCCCCACCATATCAGTCCTGGAAGCCTGACATCGACTAATGACAACCGAAAACATAATACTTATTTCGTCGTTCCCATGACGCCGCAACGAATGTGCGGCTTTATCGGCCAGTTACGCGTTAGCATCGAAAATGACGTCAGAATGAGGGATGTCTCTATCCGTCTGACGAATCAGAACAAACCACAGGCCAGAGGACTTCTTTACTTTTGCGAGTTTAGGAGACAGACAGAACCTACCTTAACCCTTTGCGGTCCGAATTATTTTGTCAAGTTTGTTCCGAGCTAAATGAAGTTAACCCTCTATAGCCCGAATTTTCTGTAGCATCTAAAGATCAGTTGTACAATGGCACATTAGAAAATCATAGAAATACTATTATAATTAGTAGACTTAACTTGATTTTGAAACATTAAATTGTAAAGAATTTGTTAATCTTTAAGAACCAAATTGGAATACTTGGTAAAGTTAAAAAACTGACTTTGAAGAATAAAAGTTTAGATTTGTCTCATGTTACTTCAAAGTTACACGGGCCCATAGAGGGTTAATTGCACGACATTTTCTATCGTTGGTTATTTTTTTAAATGACAGCAACTATAGCTACTAACGGATATTTAGGTGATGTTACAAAGTTATTATGAATTTGAAAATTAGATATTAAATCGTTAGAAAACAAAATGAAGTGAAAAGCTATGTCGAGTATAGCTCGAGATAGGACTGCAAAGGGTTAAAGAGTGGCCTCCCTTGATATCTCCCCTAAAGTTGATAATGGGCGCAAACGAATTACAGCGATCCTCTTAGATATGTCTAATAAATATTTATGCAAAGTTTCATCAAAGTCGGAGTATATCAGTTCCCGAATTTCCTTTGTAAGTGTACTCAACTGGATTTCCAAGCACCGAGAATGTAGTGCACGTATTCCGCGAGAAAAATCCACCGGAGGTGATTACGAGAGGATTTAAATTCTAGTACACTGCATGTAAATCCCCGAGCTTCTAAAAATACTTTGTCCGATTGTCGTTGTAGTCCTCTGATCTTCTCGTTCTCGTACTTCATATTTCGAGCACTAATTATGATTATTTTGTCTTAAGGAATCAGTAGATTTAAATGGATTTCAAATTGCGGTAAGAATTTACACAGTGCTTCTGACAAAATTTTCAGAAATGTTTACTGAAACATTCAAATTCTGATCTAATATTTTGAAGTGAATGACTCGATCCTTATTCCCATTATAGTCCATTATAATTGTTTCTATATCATCGGAAGCATTTCATTATGCATGGTAGCTCAAAAGTTACGAAACCATTTCAAAAGAGAATAACTTTTTTGCTATTATTTTTTTCAAATTAAGAACAAAACAGTGATCATTTTAAGGACATAATCTATAAAACTAATTAAAAATAGTTTCTAAGAAACATATTTATATTGCTTATAAAATAATAAATGTCAACTTTTAAAGGGTAAAAGAGTTATTCTATTTTTAAATAATCCAGAGTCATTCGGAAGACCCTGGACTTATTCGTCAGAGATGTTTATGAGAATGTTAAAATCCCAATTTAATGTTTAACAACTGGTTGCTCCTTACCGCGACCATACTATGTCGTTATTGTTATTATATTATTACAATATAAAATTGTAACTTACTTTAGCCTCCATTCGCTAACAGTAATTCGAAGAAAAGAAAAAGTTTATGGTATACAAAAAACGAAAATCGTGGTTCGTCTGCACGTACTACTTAGGTATTTACGAGTTTCTTCATTTCATTTATTATAACTTATACATCCGTGGGCGCATTTCATCTCGTTCTGCTTTTTTTTTGTTAACACTCAAATTACAAAACTACAAACAAATTTTTTATAGAGAAGCAATACAGTACATATTCTACGTGTACCTTATAATATATAAGTTACTGGACTGATCTGTTTTGCCGCTTCATACCATTTCTTTCAAATTACTTATTTAATGTATTTCAATTCAACGGATTTAACGCCGGTAGTGGGAGTGTTAACTATAACTAACACTGTAGGAAGAAAATGCAGTGTCGCATATTAAGTAACGGAACACGTGCATTCTAACGTATGTTTCATGGATAACGATATCTTGTGCGAAAACGTACGAAGTGCATAAAAATGTAACACATAACAGCCTCATAATAATACTTCTCACGATCGATTTTCAAGTCCGTTGCGCAATAAAAATAAATCACCCCATCTTAGGTATTCGATCGGAGGAAAACCTTCCATTCCTTTACAGCGGTTGGCGACGTTGCGTCTTCATTTTTAGCGACGCAAGACGTGTCAATTATATTAAGAAGTACGTACAACCTCGGGTACAATTATTCGTTTTATCATCTTGTATGTCTCCATGTGCAACACGAAAAGAATATAAATGTACGAGTATTTTGTTGCTTTCTAAGGGCGGTAAATTTAAAGAGTGGCTGTGGTAGGTAACGAAGTAAAGGCTCGGAATCTGAATCAGTGAGGCCGAGTTACAAACCTCCTCCGTCATCTCTGGTAAATTTTTCCTAAATTGTCATTTAATACGTCATAGTTTCAGTGATTCAGATCCCACTTGAAACAATAGGTCTTACGCGAACTGACCACAGCAGTAAAGGGGAAAAACACGAATTCAAAATAAGGGGCTATAGTGGGTAAGGAGATAAAGGATCAAATTTGCAATCGGTTGGTCTCAATACAAATCTTCCGTTATCTTTAGAAAATTCTTCCTAAATGGTTACTTAATGTATCATAGCCACGGTCTTTCGGAACCCACCTAAAGTATTAGGTCCTAGGCGAACTAACTATAGCATGCGTAGCCGAAAAAATACAAATTGAAAAGACTCGGACTCTCAATCGGTGGTTTCAAGTTTAAAATCTCTCCCGTCAGGACTGGTAAATTTTTCGTTAATTGCCATTTGATATATCACAGTCTCGGTGATTCCATCTACGACAGCAGGTCCTAGGTAAAATGACCATAGCAGGTGAAACTGAAAAGTACAACAGAGATAAAAAAAATTGCTATGATCCATATAAAACCGAGCCAAAAATTTGAAAATCTTTTCATGTAGCTCTAACACATCACTCAATAAGTCCCCGGTCTGACATATCTATGGCAACATTGTTGACAGACCCACGTGATTTCCGGGTAATACTAACCTTCAAACAGTACGTGTCAAAATTTCATGGCATTCTGACCGTTAGTTTAGAAGTTATAGTCTTTTTAGTGAACCCAGTTTTATAATTTTAAAGATAATGGATAGAAAGGAATTTCGTGTGTTGATTAAACACTGTTTTTTTATGGGAAAAAATACTGTTGGAGCCAAACAGTGGCTTGATATGCATTATGGGGACTCTGCACCAGGGAAATCAACTATTATTGACTGGTATGCCGAATTTAAACGCGGTCGTACAAGCACCGATGATGCCGAACGCTGTGGTCGCCCAAAATCGGTAGTTGTTAAGGAAAACATGAAAAATGTCCACAAAATAGTTTTAAATGATCGTAAAATGAAGTTGCGTGAGATAGCTGACACCTTGAAGATATCAGAAGGCAGTGTCTTTACAATTTTACATGAAAATTTGGGCATGCGCAAGTTGCTTTCGAAGTGGGTGCCGCGTTTGCTCACACCGGACCAGAAAGAACAACGCGTCGACGATTCAGAGCGCTGTTTGAAGGTATTCAAGCGAAATAAAAACGATTTTTTGCGTCGGTATGTGACAATGGATGAAACATGGATCCACCACTACACGCCTGAATCAAAAAGATCGTCAGCTGAGTGGACAGCAGCCGGTGAAAGTCGCCCAAAGCGACCAAAAACTCAAACGTCGGCTGGCAAGATTTTGGCATCCGTATTTTGGGACGCGCATGGAATTTTGTTCATCGACTATCTTGAGAAAGGCAAAACTATCAATAGTGAATATTACATAGCATTATTGGATCGATTGAGTACAGAAATCAAGAAAAAACGGCCCCACATGCAAAAGAAAAAAGTGTTGTGTCACCAGGACAATGCCCCGTGTCACAAGTCGATGAAAACAATGCTTAAATTGGATGAATTACGCTTTGAATTGCTTTCCCACCCACCGTACTCTCCAGATTTGGCCCCCAGCGACTACTGGCTTTTTGCAGACATGAAAAAGATGCTTCAGGGAAAGAAATTTTGCTCAAATGAAGAAGTGATTGCCGAAACTGAGGCTTATTTTGAGAGCAAAGACAAATCGTTTTACATAAAGGGCATCGGAAAGTTAGAGGAGCGTTGGAATGAATGTATCACTCTTGAAGGAGAGTATGTTGATGAATAAAGTGTAATTTCTAAAAAAAAAATGGTTTTTCTTAGTTAGATCGGAGACTTATTGAGTGATGTGTTAAGAAGAATCAGGCGAGGAATTCAAGGAGATATTAAATCACCTAACGATTCCATGGTGTCTTTGATATTCTCGCTGATGATCCTGGCAATTATGCCGCCAAATAGGAGGTGTAGGTGGCCGTAAGGGCGACGGTTTGTCTAGTCGGGTGTTCCTTACCTCGACAACCCTCCACGGCGTGGGGTGACGACCCCGCGTGTCTGTCCAGCGCGTCCCTTGCACTTGCCATTTATTATTTATGCGCCGGCGAGTGTCTCCGCCTGCTGGATGCCCGTGAGGGACGCGCTTTATTAAAAATATATCACGTGACTCGTACAAAATCGTATCTGCAATCAACTTACCGGCTGCCCTTCTGTCGGCACAAGCAAAGTTTCAAAGATGCGGAGACAGTTCCTTAAAATTGAGGGTGTCTAGTTCAGTTAGGGATATAAGTAATAATATAATTTCTCATGAAATAGTACATTCAATTGATCAAGGGACAATTCTTTATTTAAGCAAAACTATATTTGATTATTTAATTATATATTTTGATAAAGGAATATAATTTATATCGTTATATGTATTTGCACAACCGGTTGGTCAAATAGGTATGTTATCACTACCAATCTTCTTCTGTTTTTCACTGCTTAGTGAATATATACATACATGCAAAACGTATTAACACGCTATCGTCACTGCATTCGTTAATTTATACAAACATAATGTAATTATTAATGGAAAATGAATAAAAATAGTGCCACACAATGTGTAGAGTAAAAGTTCTAAAAGACGTTTATGCAATATGTGTAACAGTTACACTTTTCTAATTATTACATTATAATAGAAAAATCGAACTCTTAAATTAATTCAGTAAATCTACAGGAACTCACATTAGGTAATTATAATTCTAAAAAATTATTACATAAAAGAAGTATAATCTGAATATGGAAAATATTTTATTTCAAGCCAAAAGTAAATAATAAAGTGACAGAGTCCGTGTATAAAAATGCTGATACAAAGGAATTCTTGTAATAACAATGCAAAGATAATTTACAACTTTGTTCTTAGCGAAGAGCGGAGAACAGTTTCTAGCAAAAATACATATTTATATCAATATGAGCACCAGCAATAGACTAATAACAGCTGTCTGCAGACATTTTACTAATGCAATAACATTGCTATGATAGTAATGTAAGGAGTTTATAATATCAAAATATAAGTGTGTTGAATTGTAGTATACATTTATTGGTAGTGATAGATTTATAGCTACTTAACGCTCTATAAGTCCATGTGACTTTAAAATAATATACAATATACATATGTGTGTTTCTGGAACAAACTTTTTCTTTTTATTAATTTTTATAATTTTCTGCTTGAATGAAAATTACTTTTAATCTATTATATTACTTATTACTACACTATTTTAATAAAATACTTCTGTATCTTTATTTAATGTATAAACATCTAATATTAACATTGATCTGTGTACTATTATCTAATTAATTTTCTGGAAGAAATTTTGGTTGTGCAAGGTTACTAATATTTATTCATTTTTAGTAAATATCTTGCATAATTTAAAGTGTTATTCTTAAAAACAAGAAAAATTTAATCTCACGAATATATGAAAAATGTGATTTTGAAATCTCGACATTATCACATAGTAAGTTGCTTCATAAAAATACAGGTCCAATTAGGTATTATCGAAAATCAGTCGCCCTAATTTACTATTTGTTAAGTTAATGATAAAAACGTGCCGAACATTAAAACTTAACATGTTAAACGTCTAATATAACTTCACCGAAGTAAATTTTAATCAATCAGAGAAAATGTTGAACATTTTCAAAAATAGCCCGATAGATTATCTAACAAGAAGACAAAAATACATTATTGTTATTATTTAATCGTAATAATTATTTTAATTGAATAAAAGAGAGTTTTTTACGTCGAGTAATTAAATGCTTAAGTGGTTTAGCTTCCCGTAAAGTGCTCTAGACCGGATTAAAGTACATTCTAAGTACAAAGTATGAAATTTATTGCAATGATTAAGGATAGCGGTTTAGAAAGTTTAAAGAGAATAATAATTTAGTAAACAGTTACAGACACAATGCAGTGTGTCAAGAGCAATAATGAATTATCGATAGAAAATGAAACTCATCTATTTATATTATGCAGTTACCAATAAACAGAATTCTATAGCATCTCTCATACTACTTTTTTTCTGTTTTATTCCTATTTTTGTTATTTATGTCTAACTTTTTGTTTCTTATTTACATTTTCGGCGACTATTTCCGATAAAATTTTTAATTTACACACACACACACACACACACACACACATATTTTTTTTATTTATTCTTTATTTTATTCCCTTCATCTATTGAGAAGTTGCACTCAAGCCCTTTTAATGATAAATAAGTTTATATTTGGCTTATATTTTAATTGATATTTTGGCGAGCGCCACTCTGTGGCCCGAGTGTCGCCACGAGACTTCACTTGGTCATCACAAGTGTAACCAACATCATGTATAACCTAATAAACTATCATTTATTATTTATTAATTATAATTACAGTCCCGACATCGTACCTTTATTTTTGTGTCAAAGGGTTTATCCTGAAAATAAATTAAATTAAATTATATCTTCATAATCGCCATAATTTATGAAATACTTTAAAATTGAAAATGTTTGCTTCGCATTTCATACATTATAATTTATTAGGCTTCTAACTATTGCAATCACTTTAAAAATCAGCATGCTTCGAATATTTAAATGACTTAGAAAAAGATTCTATCTAGAAAACCTCATGTGAACGAAAGAACTCTACATGACAACAGTGTATTTTATTCTTCGGTAAATTATGTACATAAATTAATTGCAAACATAAATGCAAACAATAAAAATGTGTAAATTGATTTCACATAGACCACATGAATACTCATTTTAAAAATTTGCGTCAAACACATCGGCGTGATTTGGGGCCGGTGACGTAGAAAGAGTTGAATCGTTGAGTGGTATTTTTAAATAATAATGTCGGTGCTAACATCAGAAAGTCAGGTAGATGATTCGTTGTGTGTGCACAGTACAGTTTACGCTGATGGTTCGTCCTTTACCTTGAATTTTTTATTTACACAAGAGCGAGTATATTCACGTAAGAAAGAGTCGATAGATAGATATACAGGGTAGAACGGAATAACATGTACAAGCCGGCACGGGGTGATACCTTATGAAAAAATGTGTACAAAATATAGATCAATTTTTTTCATTTAAGGTTTAGTTTTTGAAAATTTAAACTTTGTGTTTATGCCTCACAATCTCACCACAGGGTTTCAGCGTAATTCGCTCCCTCTGTGGATCGGCATACCAATCGTTTACGAAACGATTTAACTATAATGACGTTATCGGACAGGGAGGAGAAGCCACCTTTTCAAATACATCGAATTCGTGAACGTCTTCAGTAGGCATGACAGATATCAGAGCTTGCACCCTTTCTTCTATTATATTTCTAATCTCTCGCGAGGACCTAGGTTAGTCTGTTACACGCGGTTCCCCTTTCTGATACTGACAGTGTCTATCTTCACTCTATCTTCGGTTCATCGGCGGACACATGGTTCGAGGAACCACACCGCGGCTTCCTATTTCTTTCCTGAAGTTTTTGTAAAATAAGAGTTTCTAGTCGATAACGTGGTCACATGAATGCGTGTGGATTTATTTCCGATTCCACACGACCCTTCACGCCACTGCCTTTGAATTCATATCTTCGAAGACTCCCGACTAGCTAAGCGACGATATCTGTACCGGCCCGTCATATTCGTGCGAAAGTAGTAATTTTTAGGTTACTCTGATATCTGTATTACTTTTCTTGCTCGATGTCAGATCGAAGAAGAAGGCGAAGCGCTTTTTTTTATTCCATGACTCCTCGCCTACGCTCGCTAAAACCGTGGTCTGTTTCTAACTGACGATCTGAAGTGAGCGCGTTTCGCGCTGTAGCCACATCGATAATCGTAGATGGCACCCCGATTTGAAGGGGGAAATTTCAATTATATAAATGTATATTTTGTTATAGTATGACATTATTAATTTAAAGTAGTTCGGGTTGTCGATCGGCAACACTTTGAATACATTATTTAAATATATAAAGTGCAACTTTTATTATGCAGCTAAAGTCTCTATTAAAGAATACGTAATTTTAAAAAAAATGGATTATTTGTGTCCTCTAGTTACCGAGTTATCTAAAGAGATGCATTTTTAACTCGTAATTTTGAAGGGTATTTTCACCGCTTCAATATGGTCGATGGCCGATAAAAAAATGCGTACCTAATATTTTTTCGAGAACTACATCTCACGTAAATTTCATAAAAATCGGCGTGTACGGGTTTGATATGTTACCTTTTTAGCTGTAACAGCAAACACACACATGGAAATTTCAAAATTCGATTTCCTCGAAAACTAAGCCTTAGATTAAAAAATTTTATTCTATATTTTGTTCTGACTTCTTCATGGGGAATAACTTTCTGCCCGTTTGTACATTTCATTTCTCCGCACCCAGTACAGTTCATAAGTATGTAAGTAATTCGAAGTTTTAAATAATAGTATTCTTCTTGTATTTTAGATCATTTTATAATGGAAAAGATACTCTTTTTACATAATTAACGCGTATGATTTTTTAAAATTTTATGTATATTTGTTGTGTTCTTTGAAATTTGTAATATGTTTTCATCATGTTTTCCTTTAAGCATTTTTACAATTACGCTTTAAACTTTAAACTTTTCAAATGACGATGATTTTAAATACATTAATTAAGATTGAAATTTATTAAAATTCATTTTTCTGTGATCAATGTATCTTTATGAAAAAGGATTTGATATAATGGTATTTAGCTGACTGTGACATCAAACGTATAAAAAACTCATCCTACTAATTTTTTTAATTCTATTAAGTCAAAGTAGATTCAATATAACTCTTGTACATTTTTATGTAAATTAAAATTGGTTATTTAACCACATCATACTCAGTATTTCACTTAAAAAAAGGTTTCCGTTTGGACCATCTAGCAATCATATTATCGAAAAATCTCCAATTTCATAAATAGTCAGTTCTTTTGTATTATTAAAATATAATAATAACCAAAGGAAAGTAAGTCCATAGCTACTACAGTCTCCTAGAAAATGGCTACTAATACTTTAATTGGACCACCCTATGTATTACAACAAACAATTAATTCATCCCTTGCAGCTCTTCAACATCTGTTCTCCTTTTCTTTAATTGGTAAACCTTCCATTTCAAAGTTTGCCCGAAGATGAACATATTTAATGCTAAACATAACTACAGTGCACATTAAATTGGCATAATACGACACATTTACTTTTTCCGTTTTGCAGATGAGGGGGAAATCTTTGACCTTGCTACTTGAGCAGACTTAATCAACGTGGATGCGAAGAAGAGGAAGAATTAAGAGGAAAGATCGAGAGCACAAAATATTGTTTTCGTACCAGTGATCTGTCTCTCCTATTAAATTACATTCGTCGGCCAACGTTAACCTGCCAAAATGTGAGTATGCCAAATTCCATTTTGTATTAAAGAATCTTTGTCTGACATCTATATACTTGCAACCGCTGAAATTATTTTTCAATGTTAGTCCAACACTGATTATTTACTACTTGCAATAAACCTTTCCCAATACCTACGTACAAAGTGCATGAAAACGATGTTATTACAGTTAGCAATACCAATTGCGGCGACTAATTCGATATGTTTAAACATGTCTGATAGATATATGAAATATATAATTCCCAAAATAAATTCGTTAGTTTCTGAGGTACAACCTTGCTTCAATGAGAAAATTTCAAGTGCAATAACTTTTTTGGTAATGAAAAAATAAAAATCCCAATATATCCATAATATTGCAATGGATGTATAGAGTGTCTCAGCCGATTTTGACATCAGTTTCGATATGAAGTCGCGTATTATGCCTGAACGTTGCAAAATAGCAGCCGATACATTATAGAACATTGGCCAATCCTTACTTTATGGATTTCAAAAATTCTGTGATGCAAACGGTCGTTATGTTAAATTATTCCTATAAATAAACGTTAATATCAGTACGAATTTTAGAATTCTTTAAATTGAAATATCTCCTAAACTACTAACTTTTCGAAATACGTAGATCAGCACTCTTTTATGTAGAAGGTCTAGTTACTTTGATTGAGGTATAAAAAATACCTCTTCCATCTGAAAAAACAAAGAAAGATTTCGTTCGAAATGGAGTCAGGAAGGACCAGCTGATAGTCTCACTTACTAACAAGGAAGGTATTCGAACTGCAACTCACGGATTCGAATAAAATTTTGTGGGTTTGTAGAGTGATCCAAGACAAGAAAAATGGTATACTCCATTCGTGCCCAATCGCCCTTTAAGGGCATGAAATTTAACCTCAAAGTGAAATCGACACTTGCACTTCCTCGCTTATATCTCCTAAAGTACAAAAGATAGAAAAAAATGTTTTAGGTAAAAGTTTAACGGTAAAAGGAGCGCTATAAATTTGCATTAACAAATTTTTAAAAACAACTTTCCTTCTTGAAAAAAAAAATTTTTTTTGCGTTATTTCAAACAATTTTGAAATCTTTTTGCTAATGAAAAATGTGGCATTTTTTATTCTGAATTCAACCATAACAATATTTTTATTATACACCGCTAGGATTACAGAGATACACGACAAAACGTACTCCCTAGCGCGCGGTACCGCGCAATACCGCGCTAACAACATATAGAGTTACATATTAAGAATGCTCATTTTCGTTGCAGGACATAACTATGTGACGAAGATGGGTGTGGTAACATAAAAATCGCAAATTATGAAATATTACATAAAGATTAATGACTTATAATACAGATCGTACTATATCCCATATATACATACATAAATATTTTTTAGACGCTTATTTAACATTTTATTACATTGTAACCACACGCGATTACATGTACTTCACTCGACATAGTTTTCGCAAAGTGAAAAAAACGAAATACTATCTTCATTAAAAAAGTGATCTACACACAGATACTTTTTGCACCAAGCACATCTTATAATAGCAGGCTTATCACATAATTCACAACGTGGTAGTTTATCTGCTTCAGGAAATTTAAAACAGAAATCTGCCGGATTTTCAAACCGTTGTGGTAACCTTTCCTCTAGGTATCCACTTTTATACCAAGAGTATTTAAATAATTCTCTGAATCTCGGGGAAGACAATTGGTTGTGGGTGAGTGATTGCAATTTGATGATGTTATTTCGTAGATGTAAATTTATATTAATATCGTACAGCAAAACTCGATCGGAAAAGGTTCTAACAAAGTTTTTCCATATCCGGAAACCAAAAACGTCCAACGGTTGTATCAAACCTGTTGTCCCTTTCGGTATAGTTAACGTAATAAGTTGCTTGCCACTCGGAATACTTTGCTGAAACGTGGACGGACAATGACCACTCCACGAATCAATTAATAGTACACTTCGAGGCCCAGTCTTTGGTAAAAAGACTTCTGCGAGCCAAGTGTTGAAATGGTGTGATGTTAACTTCCCAGATTTGGAAGCAGTGACAAACACATTATCCGATCTGAATCGGACAATTCAGTGCAAAGTTCATAAGATAAGGGGATAATGATTAATCGAATATATGCGAAAACAGACCAACAATGGTAGTTGAGAGAAAGAAGAATTAATAAAAAAGAAATGATATCGTTAAATGTAATAAAATGGTCTGTTTTCGCAAATGTTCAATTAATCATTATCTCGTTATCTTATGAACTTTGCACTGATAAATATCCAGTCTCCTTATAAATACCCAGTCTTCGGGTCTGGAATTCATTGTCAGTGTTACTGGAACTCGTTCAACTGCACGTGGCGTTAGCTTTGGATAAAATGGTGTACATAAATCCGACAAACGTTATTAATCTACTAATAGCAATGCTTCACATAACCAGTATTCCACCATCTCCAATTAATCATCGGGAGGTCGAACTCTCGGAGATCATACACAGAATGATAAGTGAGAGTATCACTGAAGATTCATTTACGGCCGACTACGTTATGACCCTGGAATATGAAGATCCAACAAGACCTCAAGAATGTGAATTCGTTCCTGATGAAGGCATTCAGGAAGACGAAGAATATGGTAACAACGAATTTGATGACAGTTGCATCCCAGGCGAAAGTGGTAATGTAGACCTCAGCTATAAAACTCGCGCAGTTGAGTTCTGGAGAAGCGGCAAGAAAATGCGTAGGACTCTCGATAGCGTGCAGCACAAATTTCGAAAAGTAAAATCGATTAACCAGTTATATCAATGGGAAGAAGCGTTGGCAAGAGGCGGTACACACAGGGATAAAATTATGTCAATCGCGAAATTTGTGCTGGATAAATTTGAAGCTGCTACTGATCGAGGCTCCTTTGTGCACAATACGGATTTAAAGCATTGGGCGCTAGAAGCAAAGGAGGACGTCAATCTGCCAGGATTTAAAGCTAGCCACCAGTGGGTCGTGAATTTCAAGAGAGCGCACAACATCGTTTCGAGGAAGGTTACGAAATTCGTAAGTCGTTCCGCAAGCCGAAACAAGCAAAGTGTACAATTGGCAGCCACCGAATTCGTAGACCAGGTGAAACCGTATATCGCAACGTACGAACCGAATAATGTATACAATGCCGATGAGAGTGGATTTAATTTGGAAATTCATTCTGGCCGTACGTTATCGTATCGTGGTACAAAGACCGTAGAAGCAGCCGTGCAGTCAATATCCTCAACCACTCACAGTTATACGATTCTCCCTACCATTTCCGCGAGCGGTCAGTTACTGTCACCTTTGCTCATAGTATTAAAAGAACCAAGTGGAGAATTTGGACCTAGGGTAGAAGGAAACTTATTCAGATCGGATAATGTATTTGTCACTGCTTCCAAATCTGGGAAGTTAACATCACACCATTTCAACACTTGGCTCGCAGAAGTCTTTTTACCAAAGACTGGGCCTCGAAGTGTACTATTAATTGATTCGTGGAGTGGTCATTGTCCGTCCACGTTTCAGCAAAGTATTCCGAGTGGCAAGCAACTTATTACGTTAACTATACCGAAAGGGACAACAGGTTTGATACAACCGTTGGACGTTTTTGGTTTCCGGATATGGAAAAACTTTGTTAGAACCTTTTCCGATCGAGTTTTGCTGTACGATATTAATATAAATTTACATCTACGAAATAACATCATCAAATTGCAATCACTCACCCACAACCAATTGTCTTCCCCGAGATTCAGAGAATTATTTAAATACTCTTGGTATAAAAGTGGATACCTAGAGGAAAGGTTACCACAACGGTTTGAAAATCCGGCAGATTTCTGTTTTAAATTTCCTGAAGCAGATAAACTACCACGTTGTGAATTATGTGATAAGCCTGCTATTATAAGATGTGCTTGGTGCAAAAAGTATCTGTGTGTAGATCACTTTTTTAATGAAGATAGTATTTCGTTTTTTTCACTTTGCGAAAACTATGTCGAGTGAAGTACATGTAATCGCGTGTGGTTACAATGTAATAAAATGTTAAATAAGCGTCTAAAAAATATTTATGTATGTATATATGGGATATAGTACGATCTGTATTATAAGTCATTAATCTTTATGTAATATTTCATAATTTGCGATTTTTATGTTACCACACCCATCTTCGTCACATAGTTATGTCCTGCAACGAAAATGAGCATTCTTAATATGTAACTCTATATGTTGTTAGCGCGGTATTGCGCGGTACCGCGCGCTAGGGAGTACGTTTTGTCGTGTATCTCTGTAATCCTAGCGGTGTATAATAAAAATATTGTTATGGTTGAATTCAGAATAAAAAATGCCACATTTTTCATTAGCAAAAAGATTTCAAAATTGTTTGAAATAACGCAAAAAAAATTTTTTTTTTCAAGAAGGAAAGTTGTTTTTAAAAATTTGTTAATGCAAATTTATAGCGCTCCTTTTACCGTTAAACTTTTACCTAAAACATTTTTTTCTATCTTTTGTACTTTAGGAGATATAAGCGAGGAAGTGCAAGTGTCGATTTCACTTTGAGGTTAAATTTCATGCCCTTAAAGGGCGATTGGGCACGAATGGAGTATACCATTTTTCTTGTCTTGGATCACTCTACAAACCCACAAAATTTTATTCGAATCCGTGAGTTGCAGTTCGAATACCTTCCTTGTAAGCGAAAATTAAATCGCGGAGGCCCAATTAAAAGTCATTTTGCGAGAGAACGGTTCGTTTCCGACCCATGGTTCCTCTCAGACATTTTTCCTACGTAAGAAGACGAATGCGATGAGCCAGTCGCCCAAATTCTGGTATTTTGCGGCAGGTTTTTGTCACAAATCTCCATCGAATCGAAAGTGTAGAACAACCCCTCCAAGCCATGACAAATAATTTTGAAACACCGTGTATATGCATCTATTGTATCGCTGGAACATTTGCTTCAAACAATCACAGATGATAATACTCATCTAAATGTTACTCTATCTCTGAGTTTGCATCTCTTCTACGCACATATTATTCGGATATATAATACTGTATTCATTCCGGGATAACATGTAAGCGAGTCAACAATTTAACTCTCCTTTATACCAAAGACTCAGCAAAGGGGGTTGCCTACTTTATAAATTAATGGACATATATTAGTCTTACGGAGTTCAATTAGCGTCAGACGAAGATGCCACGGTAGCTCTTGTAACGTTAGTGCTGGTCGGTGACTGTAGAAGCATCGAGATCATTGGTAAATGCGATGTTGGACTAACTAAACTAGAATTCTAATGACTTCCCTCGGTATTGTCATCCTCCTCGTCCTCGTCCTCGATGATCGAGATATCGACTGTTATGTCGTTTTCAACGCTACGCTCATTGTTGAGACTAGTGCTAAAACGATGGGATTAGGGGCTCGTGTCAAAACTGAGGTACAAGGTTATCGGAGGTCCACTGCTCCCTTCGCATTTAAAATCGTTTTACCTAAGCAATCTGACCGTTCTGATTAAAGCTCAAAATAAATGAAAGAACATTAATTACGAAAGGACTAAAACGAAACTACTCATTCTGTCAACAGTTCATTGGGTCTGTTGGTAGCACGCGGTGCCCAGGATGGCGAGGATCAGCGACTTTGCAAAGGCGTACGGACGATACTCCGATTACGCTACCGTTGTTGCTCATCAGGATGCCACTGTGGCAGTTCGTAGCAAGTCAAATATCAGTACCTGTAATTCGAGTAACGCTAACAACGGCAACGACAGCGATAGCAACGGCACCAACAACGCCACCGGCGCTTCTGGCAATACTAGCAACTCTATCAACCTTGATCAAGGAGAGAGTACGGCCGAATAGAGTCGCCTCTTTCCGTAGAAAGCGTGTGAGCCAACAGCACGTGAATAATGTGAGTATCCTTACTTTATAGAGATTAACGTGTCAATCGTGAATGGTTTGTTCGGTCCTTTGAAACGGGGAAACACTTCAGATCAAACGAGGGAAGTTGGGGAACTGATACATTCCGATTTTGATGAAATTTTGTACAAACATTTATTAGACCTACCTAAGAAGATCGCTGTAATTCGTTTGTGCCCATTTACAACCGTAAGCGAGATATCAAGGGAGGCCCTTCTATAAGGTAGCTCCTGCCTGTCCTGCCCGTCGTGCCCAAAAGTGTTATTTCAAAAACAACTTCCGAGAAAATTAACGTCGGGAACGTGGACTCATATGATTTTGAAGGTCATTCGAAGTCAAATTTGAACTTACAAGCTCAAGTGTGGCTGCTCAAACTAAAAGCTCACGCGGATGTTGACGAAATTTTGGGAAAAACTCGAAAAAACGGCTCAAAACCTACGGGATCATAGCTCACATTTTACGGAGTTAATTTGGAATTTAGTCGAAATTCGAATTGATCTTTTAGTTTGAGCCATCATGTATGAGCTTGCAAACTCAAATTTGATCTTGAAATGACCTTCAATATACTATAGACTTTTCGGCGGGCATCACGAAAATGTGATTTTGCTCAAATACGATCGGAGTTTTGTCAAAACCATATGAACTCACGTTCTTGACGTTCCTTTTTTCGGAAATCGTTTTTGAAAAAAAAAATTTCTGGGCATGACAGGCAGGACAGGCAGGAGACAGATAGGATCTCACACGATACCTGCCTTAACGTTGAAAACGGGCTCGAACGAATTACAGCGATCTTTTTAAGTAGGTCTAATAAATATTTAGGCAAAGTTTCGTCAAAATCGGAGTGTATCAGTTCCCGAACTTCCCTTGTAAGAACCTTCTGTGAACGGGATATTCGGTCACGTACAATATGGATGGCCCATTTGACTCTAGGAGATGTTACTACGCTCTGTCCTTTATAACATTTCTGTGATGCCATTTTAGGTTCGTTTCGAGCAATATCTTATTCAGTGGCGAATGAAATTAACCGTTCCGGAACGGAATTTTGGTAATGACAAAGAGACTTTAATTTTTGTTATTTTATTCACGGTAAATAGAGCACATGAATGTTAAAGTACAGTACACATGTTGAGATTTCTGAAAATAAGTAAAATTGAATTAAGCAAATATTGGACTCTTGGCCCAAGAGTCAAGTATCTATGTTTATTTAAGGATATGTGTAGAAAAAGGTCTTTCATTTACGTTCATCTTTATAACAGTTTCGCAAGCGGAAATGCCTTTTCTATAGGATTTCATCTAACAATAAATAAGAAGGTATTTAGCAGAGTTCCCGAACAGGCTGAATTGTAAAAAGATGAGAATAATATCACATTATAGCATTCGCTACCCCCACTTTCATAGAACGAAATGAAAATATATATTATACGATTATTTGTATTAAAAGGCCAATATATTTTTCAAATCTTAATAACAGATAGTTTGAAAAATGTATAATCTTTGTAAAGGTCAAAGCCGATGAAAGTCGATTTAGTTTGAAATATTCTTTCCATGGAGTGCTCCACGCATAGAGATATATTAACACATAGAAACTACGTATGCTACTTTCTTGTAACCTTGGTTTGTATTCTACGATTTAAATGTATTAATTTCTTTCTGCGTTAATATTTCGAAAACGTTTGAGTATTGGTAATGACAGTGAAATATGTTGGTGCCCTGTACCTACGCTTTGCATTTATGAGTTTCATAAAAATCCGTGTTCCATATTGCGTGGTCTTCCACTTGAATTGTGCATGTATGTAGCCTAAAATGAGAACTACGGAAAAAACATGCAAACATCGGGAAGACAGAGGCATATTGTCAAACAGAAATTTTCTTCCGCGAACAAACAGACGGTTACGTGCTTGTTTGAAAATACAATACTTATCTTATATTACTTTTTGTTCTTAAAATTTTTCTTTACTCTTTTAGCTTTACAGGACTGGGAAGATAAAAGTTATCTATGATTGGCCTTATTTCAACAAGATAGCCTTTACAGACGGCCATACAAAAAAAGCTCGACCATTTTCCTTATAGCTTGATTAGCAGTATTCTCAATCGACTATTTCATAAATGTAAACGTCCTGAAATATGACACACACATTAATTAATAATGCGTGATCATTTAGTTAACACAGGAAATGCGTGTGTTTTATTTTTATATTTCTATTGAAAAGCGTGCCAGAAATAAATGAGAATGTAACCGTATTTGAGAATAGTTAACACATAACGTTCTGTAATAATAAATTTTTACAGATGATATTGATGATGATTACAGATGATGAATAATTACATATTGCTTCCAAGAAAAATAGCGTTTTAAAAATTACCACTTGAAGAATTATACAGGGTGTCCCATTTAAGCTGAGATTGTAAAAAATCTCGAAAACGGGTGATTTAAGAAAAACCAAGCGATGCGTGCCCCTTACGATTGCGGGTGGGGAGTCTAATGGCATTACTGATTTTTCAATGCGTGGGCGTCTTCAAGGTCATTTCATGGTCAACCTTTTTTTTTGTGTCATAAACACCTATTTCTTATTTCGGAATCATATTCTACATAAAAAAATGGATCACTTTTGTTTGAAACATTTTGTTGTAGATTTAATATTTCTTATTAGAAGCTTAAAGCTTCTTTTTATCTTTAAGGTTTCGTTCGTGAATAGCTATATACATATTTTGATTTTGAATTTTAACGATCTATAGAAAATTTTAAACATAAAAATGCACAGAATGCATGTAATTGAAGAAAATGTGGAGGAACAATTCTTTATTTAAACAGAACTACATTTAATTACCCACCATATTTTGACAATCGAATGTAATTTACAATATAATACGTATTTGCACAATCTTTGCACAACATGTACAACAATAATCTTTTCCTTGGCAATACTTATGTATACATACAAAACGTTATATTAACACGCCATGTCGCATTAATTTACATAAATATTAATAATATAATTATACAATGAAGATAATTAAACAAAAAGTATGTAAAGTATTCATAATATAATACCTTTTGTAATTTGTATTGAGCAAAATACTATCTGCCATTTTATTAATTTCTTTTTAACAAAAAAGAATTAAAACTGCATAAACATTGCAGTTGAATTGTAGCAATTATAATACACTTTTAATTTTGCATGAAATCTTTCTTGTTGTTACAATGTCCTCAGTTAACCGAAGTCGTTATTCAAGTTTATTTTAATATGCCCTAATACGGTGAGAAACATCGTTGAAAATTATACATAAAGCATCAAATATAGCCAGCAACGAAGTGCAAGCTATATAGCCATTCTATTTATGTCAGTCTCATGAACAAAATTAAATTCCCTACTGCAGTAGTTTTCAAATTTTTTAAGATTTCTTGCGTGACGGTCTCTTTACAATTTTTTCGATTGCTCGCTGATCCTTTAAAATGAATTACAAGTAACATATAGGCTACTGTTACCAAAATATTTTTTGGCAAACAATTATTTAATCAGAAAATGGCAAATCTTAGTTATCAGATGTACATTTAATGGGTTGGGTACATCTGCTATTCCCTAAACAGCCCAAAATTTCAACTAACAAGATTAATTGTAAGTGTTGAGTAACCCCTTCGCGGTCCCCTAGAGGACTGCTGACTCCAGGTTGAGAAACACTGCTTTATCGCATTCTTCGTCGTCTTAGCTCGCAGTCTTAACGATGACAATTAATAGTTGCCAATTTTGATTTACGCTTCGTAGATTTCGAGCTTGAGGTATTCGTGAAACTTTGCGAAATGTCGAAGATAGAATCCGCTTCTTGTCTACAAATATTTGATCTGTCGCCATAAAGTTACGATGGCGTTTAATATAAACTTCATACTGGATGCTGTATCATATTATTTTTATCCGACCTCTTCTTTTGTTATTGCACTGTTGTAGCGGTTGTCTACAGTGGTCATTAGCTGTCCCAACATGTTTTAATAATCACGTAAAAATAAATTACTTGATAAGTCTGTACTACTTTTGCAATTCTTCTCGCCATCGTCCTCTGGGGATGTTTTCCTAAATTATTATTTAATACATCATAGCATCGGAAGTTTGGAATCCACCCAAAACGATATGTCCTAAGTGAAATGGTCACAACAGTTGAAGCCAAAAAAAATACAAATACAAAATAAGGGGCTATAGTGGTTAACTACTTGCCGTACAATAACAAGTGACACTTATGACGCGATAAATTTTTTTGTTTTTAATTAAACAGCTTATTAGATATCTGTTACAAAGTAACAATAAACTAATATGCTAGCTTAATGACTAATATCACCATGACGCTTGTAGGTAATTCGCCCAATGGCTTATACCTTTAGAATTATTATTGCATGAGGTTTTTTGGTAGAAATATAACTAGTTACAAACTATAAGGCTAAACTATATGTATAAAAATAAACTATGTGATTTATTTAACGCAGTACTTCATCTCTTAAAATCTAGATTTACTGTCTAACGGTTTAAAACGTTTTAATCTACGCATATGACGCGATAAATGGAATAGAAAATTCTGAAGTTTTCCAAATCCATTGAATTAAAAATATCAGTGGGTCACGATATGACCGAATTATTTCTGTGCTATTAATATTGCATTAAGTTACACGCTATATCATAAATCAGGGATAGATCGTTATTTCAGCAATTCATTCCGAGTTATTGCTCATTCAGTCACAAAAGAAATGGTACGGCAAGGGGTTAAGGTGCTAATGGATCAGACTCGCCACCGGTGGACCTAACTTCTAAATTATTATTATTCAATATATCATAACCTCGATGGTTAGGAGCCCATCTGAAACAATAAGTGTTAGGTAAAATGAACATAATAGTTGAAGTTAAAAAAATATAAAGACAAAATAAGATGCTATGGTAGGTAAGGAAATAAAGGCTTGGACTCGCAATCAGTGGTTCGAGATTAAATCCTCCGTCAGCCCTGGATTTGTTCTAAATTATCATTTAGTATATCATACTCTCAATGATTCGGGTTCTACTTGCAACAGTAGGTCCTAGGCGAATTGACCATAACAGAGAAAACCAAAAGGATACCAAAAAAAAAAGATTTCGACCTAGGTCCAGCACTCTACATAGATGTTAAGAAAAGACTTCTCGATCGTTGTGACATCGCAAAACAGTCCTGATTTAATGCGATCCAATCTTTTCGTTTGTTATGGCGAAGGACTCTGCGATGACCTTGACATATCCATCCGTATACTACTCGCTATTACTTACACGCGCGAACGCTTAAATAGTACAAACGACAAATTATCGACCACATTACAACTGTTTCTGCATAAACCGAACGTTAAAGGCCCGCAACTTTGGCTCCCCGACAAAAGGGTGCCGCTAAAATTGAGAATTTTCACCTTGACGAATTTGAACATTCATTGTTTTCTTTTTGTATTTTCTAATTGCTACGGTCGTCCCATCTAGGGATGCACAGTTTTGGATGGGATCTGAATCACCGAGATGTAAACACATGCAGAAAAGTATTTATTAGTAATAATGGAGATTCAAAAACACGCCCGATTTGTTGGAATTTGTATTTTCTCACAGATTTATTTTCATAAATAATACAATTTCTGATTTGCTGTCATTCGTCTTTGGTGGACTTAATGCATGGCAATTGGTATCTTCATCATTCGACGAATAATTCAGGGTTAGTTCGTATTTCTTGTATAATTAGTAATTTGCTGGCAAAAGAGGTAAGAATTCTTGAGTGTATAAATATACCGGTCAATGGCAAACAAGTTTTTGCTGAGGAGGTCTTTTAGTTCTTTGTCATTTTATAACATGTTGGAAAACAGTAAAGTGCTTATGTGTTTGGATGGAAAGTTTTCTAACTATTCATACTTACGACGAAGGTTAAACAGATTGAAAATACTTTGGAATCTACTGTTTCTCTTCTACTTATGACAATTTTAATATTCAGCCTTTTGTCACGGTGGACGTAGTATGTATCGTGAAATTGTCTGCACGATACGTCCCGCTTCAACTTAATGAACCGCGACTGATTTTGTTTTACTTGATTCATTGTTAACCAAAATAAACTTAGAACATTTAACAAGTTCTACACTGATAATGTTTGTACAACAACGAGAAGAGACGCTGTAGATGTGGTTTGTATTACAGTGAAAGAGAAAAAGCGTTGTAGATGTGTTTTACTATTGATGACGAATGCAAGACCTTCAAAAATCTGGGAAAAATGTAAGCTTCGTCTCCCACCAAGGATCTTGATACGGATTTTCACCTTCTCGGTGGGGACGTCAATCAGCCATTCCTGATGCAGAATGTGAAATTGGGCGTAACTATCTCAACCGTGAAAATTAAAGATGGAAATTAGCTTCCTTGGACGGGAACCGCGAACTTTCCCAAATTATGAGGTGTCGTCCGCGCTTACCACCCCTCCAACCAAGTAGGGCCCCGAGGTAAAGCTGGGGAACCGTTTCTCGGCAGCTGAAACGGAAGGTGAGATTGCTCTCGCACCGCCTATCCCCGCCATGTCGGTCCTGGAAACCTCAGATCGACGAATGACAACCGAAAATAAAACACTACTTTCGTCGTTCACATGACGACGCGACGAATGTGCCGGTCTCTTTTGCCAATAGCGCGTCAAAATCGAAAATGCGTGAGGGAGAGGGACGTCCCTATCCGTCGGGCGAATCAGAGCAAATTACCCCTCAGCTGCCAAGTAAACATTCCATCAGTATAACGGGACTCGACGTGGTGATCACCTGGGTGACCGTGAGCACTCCGTCACCTCGAGCGTCCAGGTAAATTCCTTTGTCCTAGGCAAAGAAGGAAGTAAGCCTGGACGATGTACAAGGTTTACTGCAGGTTAATTGTTATTGAAATAAACGGATTAGCCTTTGACAAAAAGGGACCTCTAGTCCGCTCTCGCTGAATTCTCAGAAGGACAATTCAGCGAATTCTGCAAGTTCTTTTAAGAAATAACCATTACCAGGACATGTAATAAACCTTTTAAATGACTCTTATTACATTGAAGACGGATGTTTTGCTCCCAACTTCGAGCCTTAACCCTTTGCGGTCCGAGTTATTGAGTCAGATTTGTAGCGAGCTAAATGAAATTAATTTCTCAACATTTTCTATCGTTGGTTATTCATTTTTTTAATGATATCAATAACTGTAGGTAGTGACGGATATTTAGGTGATATTGCAAAATCATTAAGAAATTGGAAAGTCGATATTAAATCGTTGGAAAATAAAATGCAGTGAAAAGCTATGTCGAGTACAGCTCGACATAGGACTGCAAAGGGTTAAAGATACAATGAGTTTAAAATGACAATATGAATAATAAAGTTAACGGACACAAAAATTTCTGTAAATCATCCTCAATCTACCAAGTTAATTGTGAGGACCGAACATAGTAATTGTTTTAAAATTAATGATAACATTGTATTGATGAGTTGCTAAGTATTTTTGGTTAGATATTTTGCTAAAATGTTTGATTGCGTGTGAAGTAATGGCCTATACAGTATCTTTTAGTTGAAAGCAATCCAACACGAAAGAGTTATTTAAAGTGCAATTGAATTATTGCATCAATTCTTTAGTACATTCCAATTGCATTAATCCCACAATAAATTTTAGTTATATCAATAACTAAGTAAATGAGTTGGTTGAAAATTTAATATAATATTGTGTGTATTTTGCAACATTAACGAACTCAGTTTGTAATAAAGCTCAATAATAATATTAAAAATACCCGATAAAACAATCAAAGCATTAACCGAAGTAATATTTTTACATTGTATTTATATCCAAATAATGTATTTCTATCCATCTATTAAAAACTCAAATTTACCGTTGCACACAAAAGCATCAGTAAACGAAACTTCAATTATTTTGGTTCCCCATATTTTCTTCTACCTAAGAAAATAACATCTCGACCCCAAATGGCAACATCAGCGAAGAAGTAAAATAAATTCCGAACATCTCTCAGCAATTTGATTAAAACTTAAAAAAATAGAAATCTCTGTGTTTACGTAACAGTCCAGTCGAATGTGTAATTACATAGAAAACAGAGTTTCCCGGTCGACACGAGGTCATTTCTCAAGTCACGAAATAGCGAGCACCTGAACAAACAAACTAAACTAATTATTTCAAAAAGCAGGACGTGTCGTACAGCAGTCAACTTTACATTCTGCATGCCACCGCCGACGTTATTTTTCTTTTCCTTTCTTTTTTTTTAAATTCATCTGTTGCGACCATTTCTGTTGCAGAAAGCAAGTGAACGAGCCGATTTCTCAAAATGGATGCCTGTGGGGTGTATTTGTCGCAGCTGCGAGCGATGCTCGTGAGGAATCTCCTGCTGAAGAAACGTGATAAGCGGAAGACGACTGCGGTACGTGTTATACATATGTTTATTCTCAATGTATGGTAATGAATATGAAACAACCTGTATCAATCGCATGTTTTTCCTATTGCGTTGGTACTATTTGTCATCGGTAAGTAGCGAAACCTTTACTACAGGACGTCTCAAAAGTCGTCATGTACCTATAGGGAAAACAGAAAATTTGTCTTTATCAAAAAATATTAATACTAGATTTACAGACTGAGACAATTTTACTAATTTCAAATTTGATTGCTATATATGTAAACACTTACTTTTCATATAAACTCAGTTTACACTTTACAATCTTTTGAGTGAAGTTTTGCTTAATTTAATTATTTTTCATTTAAATTGAATTGGAATTATCATTTTTGGACTCACTTCAGTAAGAATATGTATGTACACAATCAACATTCGAAAATCTGGTGTTAAGGGTATGGAAATGTAACATTAATTTGTTAATTTTTATTATGTATCACGACATGTTGGATATTCTGTATTACTGTAAAGCAGAATGATCCATAAAATAGCTACAGTGAACTCCCTTTATATCGCCACGAAAAAATTGCTATTTCAATTACACTGGCCAACACGGTTTTTTGCCTAAAGAATATTTATGTTGATTCTTATAAATTTGGTGGTGCTGAACACGAATCTGACGCCCGTTTATCTCTATCAGACTTCATTTTTAAGAAAATCAGTTTTGAAAAAAAATGTAAATTATCAACTTTCAGAATTTTTTGTATTTTAACCATAATAGTTATTAAAATTTTGTTTGTACCCAATGCTTCTATAAACCCTCCCGAATATATGGATGCGTATTACTCTAATATTATAAACATTAAACAAGTTTAAACAATGCTCAAAGCGAAAAGGGCGACCAAAAAGCCCTAATTTTGTGAATGTTTCCTTATTTATCTTAAAAATTAGACGTCCAGGAGAAATTCTAATAACAGGAGGCGATAGAGCAGACATTTTTCTTGGTAAATCCATAATTGAAAGTTAAAACATAAGTTTAGTGTTCGGCTAGGAAATTAAAACAGCTCCGTAAGACACGAGGTACCGCCAGTAATTCTCAGCGCAGTCGTTTCACCCGCGCTAGTATTATGGCTTGCTTTACAACTACATTTATTTGTTATGATTTATTTTATAACAATAACGCTACATTAAACAAAGTATTATATTTGCAGAATTTTCTCACATAAATAAATAAACATTATTGTCCAGTTGCATTCAGAATTTTAAGATGAATTATACGAGTTATTAAGTGTAAAAGTGCCCGAAGGAAAATTGAAGCATTTTTTTATAGCACAAGGTTTAATACGTGATTCTATCAGCACTTTTTGGGCTGAATTCAGATCTGGGATCTCAGATATTAAAATTGTGAATGCAACTGGACAATATTGTTTATTTATATGGGAAAATTTTACAAATATGATACTTTGTTTTATGCAGCGTTATTGTCATAATATAAAGCATAAAGAATACATGTACTTGTAAAGCAAGCTATAATACTAGCGCGAGTGAAACGGCTGCGCTGAGAATCACTGACGGTACCTCCTGTCTTGCGGAGCTGTTTTAATTTCCCAGCCGAACAGTAAACTTGTGTTCTAACTTTCAATTATGGATTTTCCAAGAAAAATATCGGCTCTATCGCCTCCTGCTATTGGAACTTCTCCTGGACGTCTAATTTCTAAAATAAATACGGAAACGTCTACAAAAATTAGGGCATTTTGGGCGCCTTTTTCGCTTTGAGCATTGTTTAAACTTGTTTAAATGTTTATAACATTAAAGTAATACGCATCCTTATATTCGGGAGGGTTTATAGAAGCATTGTGTACAAACAAAATTTTAATAACTGTTATGGTTAAAATACAAAAAATTCTGAAAGTTGAAAATTTACATTCTTTTTCTAAACTGATTTTCTCAAAAATGGTGTCTGGTAGAGACAATCGGGCGTCAGAATCGTGTTTAACGCCACAAAATCTATAAGAATCAGCAGAAATATTCTGAGGGCAAAAAAAAAGTTCAATTTTGAAGACCAGTGGTAGCAGTCTTCGAAAACGCACAAGATAAATTTAACATGTCATATAGTTTTGTTATTTTTTCTTTAGAAAAGTAAATGTATGCACTTATCTATTGTTTGTATATGAACAACGAAACTGACAGTTTAAAAACATTAAAACGTTTATTTATAAAAATATATGCAAATTTATGGATATAAGAGGAGAATATTTATATTCAAATTCTGATTAAAATGAAAATATAAACTACACTAATTAACATTCGTCGAACATGCATAAATTCGTCTGGGCTGCTATGGTGGGTAAAGACGTAAGGGCTCCGACTTTCAAACACTATGCCCGAATTCAAATCCTCCGTCGCTTCTAGGAAATTTGTCCTAAATTTTTATTTAACACATGATAACCACGGTCTTTCGGAACCCACCTAAAGCAATAGGCCCGAGGCCAAATGACCATAGCAGATGAAGCCGAATCAATACAAATACAAAGTAAGTAGGGTAAGGAGGTAAAGGCTCGGACGCGCGATCAGTGGATGTGAATTGAAATTCTCCGTCATCTTTGGGAAATTTCTTCTAAATTCAAATTGAACTCCTTACGATTTGTTTTGTAACTGCGTTCGCAATAATTCAGAATTTAATTGCTAAAATAAAAATTGATCAGTGATTCTTGATATATCGTATAATTTAATGTAATATTAATATTACAGGAATAATATTATTGCGTCGTGTCTCATTAATACTTTCAATTTGATAGGTTTTGCAAAACTTGAAAATTTTCTGTCCCATTTACTTCATCACAAGTGTCACTCGTTATTGTAGGGCACGGGGTTAATACACTACAGCCTCGATAGTTCAGATTCCACCTAAAACAGTATGTCCTTAGAAAAGTGATCACAGTAATTAACCCCTTGACCTACGACATCTTTTTTTACTGTCTCCGCAATGATTCAGAATTAAAATGCTAAAATAAAAATTGATGAGCGACTCTTGATGTATCGTTTAAATTAACGTAATATTAATATTGTAGGAATAATTTCATCCTGCCGCATCTCATTCATATTTTCAATTTTATAGATTTTATGAAACTTGGAAATTTTCTATTCTATTTACTGCACCACGAGTGTCACACTAGGGATTAAAAACAAAAAAGCAATTTAGGGGAGTCTACTGTATACTGTTCTTTCAACATATAATGATGATAGGGCGGCATAAGTAATCGAGTATAATCCGAAGAAAATAAAAATATTAGCATAATTAACAAATGATATGAAAATTTCAGGTATATTCTTTTCTACGGTTTAATTTTTCTGTATAACATCGGCACTTCAGGGTCTTTATACGCATCAAACTGCCTTAATTTGATGACTGGCGATAGGGTGCTAAGTATAGATGAAGAAAACTTATTTCACGGGTAAATCGATTTTCTCTTGTGTTTTATCGAGCTATATTTAATCTGCTCAGTTCTCTCTTCGTTTCCCAGTCCTTCTGCATTTTTTCTAATACATGTTATAAAAGTTTAACGAATATTTCAAGATAATATTCTCAAAATGTTGATATTCCAGAAAAAACGCGGGAAACTGAACGTACGAATTTTTGAAAAATTACTTCCTTCGGCGAAACAACGTTTCAATGAAAATGTATTTTATTTCGAGAACTTTTATCCGGCAAGAAAATTTGGAATGGTAGGGGGCTTCTTTGTTTAACGAATTCCATCGGGTAAACTTTTTTATTTTGCAGTGCACTGCTTTTTAATTTTACTGTTCTAATTTTAATTTCAGTCATGGAAGAACAGTAGAAAGTAACAATAACAGTGTTTCTGTAATTAAAATATCGATTACCACATCGGTGCACGGTACGAGGAATATTTTTGTAAAGTTTTTAGCTTCTCGACGAAGTGTTTATTCATTCTTCAATTGAAATAAAAAGGGCGATATTTGCACATCAAAAGAAACTCATCGATGAAGTTGTAGTTTCTTCAAGTAGAAAATTAATCTTGAATAGAGAGTTAAACCATTTTCTGTAGCCGCTTTTCCTTGACAACAAAAAGATACGAATTTAACTTACATGTTTAAGGTTCTTTGAATGTTCCGAAATTTGTTGCAAATGTTGGAGCATATATGTTATAGGATTTTTCTATGTCCTTTTTTCACTGTATAATAGTGATTAGAATGGTAGAACTTTAAAGTAATAAATAGCGAACTTAACAAGGGAAGTTCGGGAATTGATACACTCCGATTTTGATTAAACTTTGCATAAATATTTTTAGACACATCTAAGAAGATCGCTGTAATTCGTTCGTGCCCATTTTCAGCTTTAGGGGAGATATGAAAAGAGGCTCCCCTTTCAGATAGGTCCTGTCTGTCTCCTACCTGTCCTGCCAATTCTCTGGCTCTCCTGCCAGTTCTCTGCCTGACCTGCCCATCCTACCTGTCCTATCTCTGTCATGTCTGTCCTGCCCGTTCTGCCCAAAACAAGAGTTATTTCAAAAACAATTTCCGAGAAAATTAACGTCGAGAACGTGAGCTTATATGATTTTAAAGATCAAGACTCAGCTTGCAAACTCATGTGTGGTTGCTCCAACTAAAAGCTCACTCGGATTTTGACACAATTTCGCGAAAAACTCGGATAAATGGCTCAAAAGCTCGACACCTACGGGCTCATAGCTCAATAGCTCCGATTTTATGGAGGAAATTTGAAATTTAGTCGAAAATCGGATTAAGCTTTTAATTTGAGCCATTATGTATGAGCTTGCAAACAAAAATTTGACCTTCAAATGACCTTCAAGATGCCAGGGAATTTTCGGCGGGCATCACGAAAATGTGACTTTGCTCAAATACGGTCGGAGTTATATTAAAATCATATGAGTCCACGTTCTCGATGTTCATTTTCTTGGAAACTGTTTTTGAAAAAACAATTTGGTAGGCTAGAGGCACGTTGGACAGGACAGGCAGGAGACAGGCAGGGCAGACAGCAGGCAGACAGGACTGACAGGACAGACAGAAGACAGATAGTACAGGCAGGAGACAGTGGAGAAAGGCAGGAGAGGCTGGGAACAGGCAGGACAGATAGGAGATAGACAGGACCTCCTTTAACACTAGATTTACGGGCGTGAAATCTGTTACATTGCAATATGAGCCGTTCAGTGCATAAATCGATTAACTCCATAAAACCTAAATCGGAGAAACGTGATGAAATAGTATACACTTCTTTTCAAAATTCCCTCCAAAATATAAATACAAATAAGTGTTGTAGAATATATAATCGCATTTAGCTTTCCTCTAACGAAGTACAATATGAGTAAGATGGAATAGCCTTGGAATTAATTAGATTGACTTCTGAATTCAATTATTTATTATTCGATGGCCAAGCAAACTTCGTCATTTAATGGTGTTAATCGTTATTATTATGAAAATTTATTCTAAACGTACAAAGTTAGGATTCAATCAAGTGCTTTGAGACTTAAATTTAAAAAAATTCAAAAAGTGGAGTTAATCGATTTGTGCACTGAGCGGCACATATATTAAATAAAGACTTTGGGAAAAGAGGGATGAAACGACAAAGATGGTAATTCGTTAAGTCATTATTGCATTATAAAATACAGGTGAAATATCTATTATACAGCTTCTCTGTAAATTTGAGACATGTTTACGAAGCAAGTAGGAACCCATCAATTTAACGGCTTCCGTAAATCTAGTGTTAAAGACGGGTGTCCCTTTATATCTCCCTTAAAGTTGAAAGCGGGCACGAACGAATTCCAGCTATCTTCTTAGATATGTCTAATAAATATTTATGCAAAGTTGCATAAAGATCGGAGTATATCAGTTCCCGAACTTCCCCTGTGTGTACTGCACAACAGAACATGAATTTACCAGTGGTATCTTCTAGTATCGTCGCTAGCAGCTATATGTACACAGTCGATGGAATATTAAAAGTCGCTCAAGAAAGAAAAGAAGTATTGGAATCCCTTTGTAGTTCATCTGCGAATAATACCTTTCTACCCTGCGCTGATCTCTGTTCGATCACCAGAAACTATTGTTCCCCGATCGAATGCCCATACGACTATAAACTAAAAATGACGAAAACAACTTCGACTGAAACTGTTTATTCAATATCGAAGCAATGCAAGTAAATTGATGCACGATCGAACGATCGAATTAAATAACAATTCAAAGTCGTGCAGACATGCCGTTATACGACAAAGAAGGGTCGAGATAAATGCAGAAATTCGATGCCAGTGAGCAGCAATTTGAATTTGCTCGACGACGGAAAAAGGGGGAGAGTAAAGTACGCGTATAATTCGCAGAACGGCAACGAAGTGACTGCGTCTCGTGGCCGGTTACGTTTGCCAACTTGGAGGGCGCATTGCCAATTCGTTCCAGGGAGTGTTTTTGCGTAAGCATTGTGCCAAGTGGGCCAAGGGTCGCCTGCTGGACAGATAAAACTTTCCTATTTTTCTCCAACTCTTTACATTTTTCACTGCTTTCGTCCGATGGCGACAGAAACTTCCTTCGATTCGTGTAGATATTGTTAAGCCGATGATAACATCAGGACGGTTCCGAGATGTGGTATGATCTCTTAGCATTCTTTCTTTATCCTTCTCTCTGTTTCTTGCTTCTCTCTCGTTCTTGGGCTCTTAAAATAAATTTGGCTTGGGTAAGATTTCACGGTATCGAGACAATTCTACCATTGGCGATGTTGACATTTATTCCCAGCTGCCCATTGGGACGGTATTCGGCGGAGATGATGCTACAAGAAATGAACGATTAAAATCAGTCGCGGGATAACAGAGATTCGATAAATCTGTCTTTCCTTTCTATTATTTCGGCTTCAAGTGATATGCTCATTTAGCCTAGGACCTACTGTTTTAGGCGGGTTTCGAATCACTGAGGCTATCGTATTGTCGCACCTTGCGGAGTGTCGTCTTGATATTGCGGGAGAATTCTTCGGAAAATAATCTATTCTTCTCTGTACAAAAATCGAACGTCCGTACGGCACGATAGTCGAGTGGCGACTTCCTGCTTAAACGTTTCCGGTCACTAACGCAACGACTCTAGCGAGTTCGAGGGAGCAGTTTCAGTCGGTACGACAACTTCATGTCGGCGTAACAATATATTAAATAATCATATAGGAACAATTTTCCAGAGGTGGTGGAGTAGAACTTGAACTCGGGTCCACTGATTATGAATCTCAGTCATTACCTACTTACACAATGTAGCTTCTAATTTTGTATTTTATATTGTTTCGCATTCAAGTGCTTCGGTGATTTCGCCTATGACTTTAAGGTGGATTTCGAATCACTGAGGCTATCACATATTAAATAATAATTAAGGAAAAATTTCCCAAATGTTATTGTTGTTGTTTTAAAATTCGGTTTCGGCAACTATAATCATTTTGCCTAGGACCTACAGTTTTAGGTTGATTCCGAACCACAAATTTCCCAAATGTGCTGCAGGAGAACTAGAATTCGAGGCTGCTGATTACGAGTTCGAGATTTTATCTTTTCAATCACCATAGCTCCCGCGATAAGTCTATGGAGTAGTATGTTTTACTGCATGATTCTAGGGCCGTTGAAAATACAAGGGGAGTAATGAATCAATAATTTTTCAAGATATATTCTAGTTATATTTTGATGTTCAGAATATTGAAAGGAATACGGGGGATTTTTATTTCTTAAAATTTCTGGTAAAATTGGACACGGTGACGAAGTTACGCGATTTTAAGAGGACTGCGATAAAAGTACAAATTATTTTTGTTTTAACTGCTCGTTCCAGAATAATTGCTGTAGAGATAAATTCCATTTAAAGACTTAGTGGTGAACGTTCAATCTTGGGTGACCCATCATCGACAATAGATTCATTTTCATAGAATAATAAATACTGTTTTAAAATATAATTTATAAGTAATATTTCAGTTATCTTAGTTGTACAATTTGTCATTCCTGCGATGAAATATTTTTTTTATTGTTAGGCCCATCGCATTTTAACCGAATGATAGGAAAAAAATGAAAAACGAGTAAATAAAGAAAATTTTGTACTAAAGTATGCAAGCACAGAATTCAGTTTGCCTCGAGCAGTTACAAATGTTATTAACTATTAGTTTTATCTAGGTGATAATTTTTATGCTGATGTTTTATTGGAGAAACTGCTATTTGCACAATGCTGACCAATTGTATTGTAATCTCCGTTAACTAATGTGAACACTTCAATTTTTTGCGGTTTTAAATCCAGGTAAATGCCAAGATAATTTAGACACTGTGATTGTTGTATTCAAATAATTTTTACATTTACATTCAATAATTATTTTGTACATTTAATCAAACTGTTTTGCAATATCTGTGTTTAATGATATCGTCGCAGAAAAATAAATGACGAATAGTAAGAACTACCATTAAATAAATTTAAGTGAACTCTTAATAGGTTTGAGAAAACATTCCAACTGTAAACGCTTAATACTTTAATCTCTGAACCTTTTCTTCCGTTTGAAACAAAATTCCACGGTGAAAGTTAAAGATGGCGCACCAGTTAACAGGCAATTGTTATTTACCAATTATACCTAACCCAGACTGTTAGTTTAACAATGCAAAAAGACGGCGAAAAGTATAAACTCCTACAAGTAAATTATCAGAAAATGTCAATTAAAACGCGTATATCTGTAACATTACCACAAGGTTATAGTTCTCCCATATGCGATTAAATTACCATCACCATTAACAAACCTCAGTTTTAAAACTGATATACAATCTCAATACATTACACCTTACAAATTTAATTCTTAACCGTTTGAGTGCGGCGGAGCGCTATCGCGCTTCTCTTGTGTTGTGCCAAAAATGCGTAGAAGCGCGATCGCGCTGCTGTATGTTACTACGATATAATTTTCGTATTAATTGAGAGCAGAATAAGACGACTTGCGACAGTGTGATGTATGCAGTAAAAAAATGGTAATGGAATTAAACGATCCAACTTAATTTGCGCTATATATGAAAAAGCAATTCATGGAATTTGTGCAGCAAGACACTCTTGTAATAAGTGAGAATAAAAAATATTATTATTGGTAAAAATTACTTTTTATGTAATAATTAGAGTTAATTATAACCGATTCTATTATCTTCCAAAAAAATAACTACGCATTTCATTTCGCACTTTTGGGATGTATACATGAAAATTCTTCAGCACTCAAACGGTTAAAATCACATACTCCAATGTCACATTCGTTCTCCAAAAGTAGCAAAAGCATCGATAAGACTCCAGCCGAAACAAGTAGGAGACCTCAAAGACCCCGCATGATTGTTTACAATAAATTTATTTCTTTCGAAAGTTCCTCTGCCTGCCGTCTTTACCCTTAAAGATAGCAGGGTCGAGGACATTGGTTGGTCCGTTGTTCCACAAAGAAGTAGAAATAGTTTCAGTTGGTTCTACAATAGTCGGCAGAAGATGCGGGCCAACGAGAAAGTATACTTGCTCGACCCACGTAGACAACGTAAGGCCAGCCACGCAGCATTGCCAGAGTGGCAGCCCAAGGTGAACCAGCATCATACGAAAATACATTGTGAAGTTGTCGGCTAAGTGGTACCATCGATCGATGTCCTCTCGATTCAACCAGATACTCGGGGTCTCTTGCTCTGGTTTCGTACGGTATACCAGATAGACCTTGGCCCTTCCACTTTCCGGGAAGCACTGGGCAATTTCGAACATCTTGCAGTTATGAGAATTTCCGGACGGTTGTCCAATCGTCTCGTTCTCGATGTCGCTCCTGTTCCCGGGTTCGGCTTCAAGAGTCAACGATTCTTGTCCCGAGGTCTGTGGTTGCCGTTCCTTGGCTAGGTTCACGTAACGTTTTAAGGAAGAGAGGCTACCTATTTCCATACGTCCAACCGGAAATTCCTGCCCTGAGATATGCAGAGTAACTGGGTTACTGGCGTAGGAATATGAAATTGTAGCGGTTTGTGGAAACTGATGTTATATTAGGCTAAACATTTTTTTTTACAGAACGTTTAATTGACAATGTTAACACGATTGCTGCCACGTTGACAATAAATAATATGATTTTAAATTGTATTTAATCAAGGACGCCAATATTCCAGGCTTTCGTGTTGAATCAGTGCAAAGCGAATGTTGTCTTAACCGTTTGCGGTCCGAGTTATTTTGTCAATTTTGTAGTGAGCTAAATGAATTTAGCTGAAGCTTAATGTTACAACATTTCTTCTTTAATGATAGCAGTAACCATAGGTACTCACGGATATATAGGTGACATTACAAAATCATTGTAAAATTGAAAAGCCGATATTAAATCGTTAGAAAATAAACTGAAGTGAAAAGCTATGCGGAGTATAGCTTGACGTAGGATTGCGAAGGGTTAAAATTATTCAGGAACCTACTAATTTTTGGAATGTTAGTTTTTTAATGAATTGTTTTAGCAGATATGTTCTCAGATATTGACAAATTGCAATTAACACCCTTCGGATTAACACGGACGCTACAACAATTTACGAATTGCTCTAATTTCTCAAATTACAAAATTCCAAAAATTGATATCGTAATAAACATACTAAAACTGCAATTGGCCCTACATTACTTTGCATTTGTGTAATCTTAATATAATATACGCAAAATCGGACATTACGAGCGATAACTTTCAATATTACGTTAATATTATTGACTATTTCGCGCAAACTTTTCATAATTAATTCGATCATAATTTTATTAATACAGGTTGCTAATATAAACCACTATAACATTCTGAAAAAAAAACTTCATTAAAAAATTTTGTATTTTTTAAAATTTCATAGAAAATGTAGGTCCCATTAGTAATTTAACATCGAACATATATAACCCATTAGTATTAAAATAAATACAGCGTTTTATGAAATTATCATTATATTGATTTTCGGAACATTATTTACTTATGAAAAGAACCAACTTAAGTTTTCCGTGAGACATACGCGGTCCCATAAGCACGAAAGGATTAAATAATGGTATAAGACACGATATTAAAAATGATCTGAAATTACGCTATTTACATTGAACTTTTTACAAAATAAGTTCACCTATAACGTGGCATATTATATCGGCAATCACGAAGTCGAAAAATCTCAGGGAAACTGTGTCGAGGAATGAACATGAATGAGAATACCAATCGATCGCCGAAAGGATGGAAATGAGAGCGTCAAGTAATCATTAATAATTTGCGGTAGAAACGAATAGTATGAGCAAATTTTAAAGGGGCTGTAATATTAGGTAATTTATAATTAATGCCGTTTCATATCTCCTTCAATTAAACGTACATATTTTGTACATATTTCAAACATATATACAACTTTAGGTACCTTGAAAACTATATTTATGGGTTTACACGTAATGATCCACACGATATTTTCATCTAATTTTATTTATTTATCTATTGATTATGCACGGTTTTTGTAAAACCCTTTGGAAAGTAAGAAAAGTACAGGCCTATTGATGAATTAGCTTACAAGGGAAGCTCGGGAACTGATACACTCCGATTTTGATGAAACTTTGCATAAATATTTATTGGACCTACCCAAGTAGATTGCGCTAATTCATTTGTGCTCGTTTTTTACATTTCTAGAAGCAAAAATTACAAGATAAGTCAATTCCAGTATTAAAAAAGTTCCGAGTTCAGCATTAAAATGTTCTCTGTGAATTTGACATATTTCAATTTACTGAAAAAGAATTCTTGCATAGAAACCTTTAATGACTGATCTAATCAACTTAACCCATACAAACATCAATCTCTTGAGCCAATCTTCCTCTTCCCTGAAAATCACATTAAATTGGATTCTATGACTTCTATCACTATTTCTCTAAAGTTTGATTTCTTCTTGTGCTTTGTATTTAAAGCTTTTTGCTTTAGTATTTACAAGCTCAGCGTGTATCTGCGATCATATTTTTCATTTCTACATAGTTTCATATACAAATACCTATATAGTTTGGTACCTCAATTTTATATATCTATACTTTCTTTTCTTCCAAAGGGTTTACACCGTAAATAAATAAATGAAATTAATACCGTTGAGTATACTACGTTTAAAAAATCAGACGAATAACACACTTAAATTGGTACGCTCCGTTGTTAAGTACAGCTGTAGCTAGAACTAAAATTTATCGTTAAAATACCGTCATTTTTAGCAAACCAATGAAAAGTCCGTGAATGAAATTCGCGTCGCTTATCGCGTATTGACCCGTAAGGTAGATAAGAAAAGTATTCAGCTTGAAAATGAATGGAGGATCACTTTGAAAAATGTCATCAGTTATGAAATGACCCGATATGCTTGAAGCAAGGAACAACGTGGAATCGCTTGACAAGTAGATGGCAGGGGAAGCAGGAGATAGGGGGTGGTTATTGATAAAACGTAAGAAATGAGATCGCAGCTCTTGCGAATAATTTTCAAAAGGGGTTACCCGCTATCTCGAGGTTCCACAGAAGCAGAAAGCCGTCGATCGAGGCGTAAAAGTTCCTCATGTCCTCCGGGAGGCTACAACAATGTCGTTGCTCCCAGCTCGTGATGGCAGCGCTCTCACATCCGTTTCTCCTCTCGATCCGTACATTTTTTACGCACGGTGAATTCTCGAGATTCTTCACGATGCCCAGAGTTAAATTTTCAAAGAACGAATCCTCGGTAACAATGTCCACGAAGAACGACATTATCATCTGGGTTGTTGATCTTCATATTCATTGTGGAATGTTAAATTGTTAAAAGTTGATTTTTATAGTAGAACAAGCATGTCAAACTCAAAGGCTAACGCGGGCCAAATAAATAAGGTCTAAGTTTATGTGGACCGCAAACAAATAAAAGCATCAATTTTTTTAGAAATATAGTTTTTTTCGAAAACAAAAAAGAACAAGTATAACGGCAAAATTAATGTTTTTTTCCTGACACTTGTCATTTCTGACTTGACGAGCCACAAAAACAGTCGTTGTGGGCCGCGAGTTTGACATGCTTGTAGTAGACTGAAATGTATTGCAGTTTGCTGCAAAATTTTAAGGCTTTTGAGATGTTCTTGATTATTGGAACTCATATCTTCATCGGTTTTGCTATTTTGGCTCCAACTACTATGGTTATTTCGCCTAATTGTAAGACCTACTGTCTTAGGTGGATCTAAAAACCACCGAGTTTGATTACGAGTCTGAGACTTTAGCATCACCTCTGATTATGAGATATTTTTCCTAAATTATCAACATATTGTATTTTAACATATTATAGCCTCCGTGGTTCGGAATTCATCAAAAACAGTAAGTTTTAGGAAAAATGTCCAGAGCTGTTAAAGCTGAAAAAATGCAAAGCAAAGAGATAAACAATGATTTGTTACCGGGATCATTTTCAAAATATGAAAATATAGTTTGATCATTGCTTTTAATTATTGTAGATATTAACATAATGACCATGTGATTAATTCTCGTCAAGGCCAATTGATATTTTTCATAAATAACGTAATTTTCAAGTCGTTAGGACGTTGATTGATACGCCTTGCTATTAAAGCGATAATATGAACTGTGATCTTCATGAATAGTCGACGTTTCTATGAATCAAACGATTAAAGCTCGATAAATTATGAGTCATAATTACTGCAATTCTATTGCATACTTTGAAATTGAATAATTGCATTAAATGAAATGCTGAACATATGTTAAATCGTTGGGGCGAAAATAAGTTTTGCAACAGAAACTAGTTCAGAATAATTAATTAGAGATAATAAATGGTTGATTATGGCGTAAAATTTATAAAACGTTTATTAGTCTCGAAGTTAGTTTAAATAAATGGCAAGTTGGCAATATTGTGAATGTTTCAGAGTATTCGAATTTTCGCGATATTATTACGATGGTACAACGCGCTAAAAGTTAATTTCAGGATAAAAGTAAATAAAATTAGCTTTGATAGTTTGTTATTATGGAGAATTTATAATATTGAGCCAAAGTAGTCATTTATAACATAGAACCAAAGTAGAACCAAATTTATTATATTACTTACAAATTTAGATTCATTTGACAAATATTATATTGAACTGCTCTCTTATATTATATTTTTCTATTGCACCAACATTTAATTTTCTCCTTTCCCTTATTGTTAAACGTTTCATTCCTTACAATTGCATTTATGACAAAAAAGTAATCAAAATAATAATTTTACTTATGTTAGTTTTACCGTACCATATGGTGCCAAAATACTGGATAATTTAACTTAGTACAATAATATGTGTATCTGTAAATGAGTCATTATGTTAATTGAAGTGAAGATTCTCATGAATTGCTCTCTTATAGCTTTTTATTGTAAGACATATAATTTTCCCTCTTCCCTTATTGTGAAGCGTTTCATTCCTTACCAATTAATTTTGAAATGTCTGCTGCGCCGTTCAAACACCCTTTCCTTTAACACCTTGAATTACTTCGATCTACAGTTATTCCTCGCAATCACAATTAATCACGAAAATTCTTTCTAAACCTGTCCACGTTCAATTACATCATGCAAACTAATTCAACCATCAGCCGTACCAAAGAAAGAAATATTTAAAAACCCAACCAAACTAACGCTATACATTAAAAAAGAAAAAACTACACCAAAAAAAAAATTTCACACAGTCTTCCTCTTGATTCAACAGCTGCCACAAAAATTGTGTCTCCGTGTCTAAAAAACCAATGAACAACCTCACAGAACAACAGGATTTCTCATCAGAACATACCAACACCAATTTTTAAAACTCTTTTCTAAATCAAAACACACTGCAATTTTCTTTATAGTTTAATCGAAGTCCTGCAAATTTTCTGCTAACGACAAGGATCCCCTAGCCCCACGAAAGACTCTGAATCCTTCGCGACGTCTAAAGGGGTTAAAAAGTAGTTGGCACGGTATGCAGGCTGCGTTGTTTATCACCATGGTGACCGAATATCAAAGCGAACCACCATATCCACTTTTCCGTATTCACCCTCTTCAGCCACGCCGGTGGTATTCATATAAAGGGGTGCTCATATCGAACGCTTGCGCGCGGTTTCCCTCGTAGGACAGGTGCAGGGGGTGGACGCAGGTAGAAATAATTATTGAGCATGCATGAGGAGGTTTCTCTTACATACACCGCCTGTATAATTCTTGAAACTGCAATTTCTCAAATTAGTATAATTATGTAGCGATTTTGACAGTATGTTATTAACTATGAAGCGTGGAAACGACAGGATGGTTTGCCTCGCTTTTATCAGAGGGGCTACTTTGGTGAAATCACCCTTTGTTAGATCGATAGGGTTCTTTTTTTAATTTACTGTCTATATCAGGAATTGTCAAACTTTCTATTTCATTGTTTACATCAGTAATTCTTAAACTACGATATGACTACAGGAATTTGATAAAGCAACTATAAATATTATATATAAGATTTAGAGGTTTTACGTGAGATAAGTTGTCAGTAGTTCAACACATATGTTCCTATTGCTATTGCTGTTTGTATCTTTATTAACCCGTATACAGGGTGGAGCAATAACTTTGCCCACTTTGAATATTGCAGAACATCTTCTGTAATGTAAGGGAGTTTATTTTACTACCACATTCGACTTTTCATGACCTTTCACTATAGCTTGTAGAAATCGTCTCAACATCGGGTATCACATCACGATAAAAGAACATAGCATTCCATTTAAAAAAATAGAGATGACCTTGAAATCTTATCTACGCCTCCACACTCGCAAAAAATGTTTATATCACAATATGTCCTCCTCTATACCGTGTAAGTTTTGTATATAACATTTTTTCCTATTCTTACAAGTAACGACGATATTTAAGGTGGACGTAGATATTACGCCACCCTGTATAATTACTTATTTCCAACTATTCCTTTATATCAAGCATGTCAAATTTGCGGCCCACGACTGTCTTTGCGGCTCGTAAATAAAGAGATATCAAGTGTCAGGAAAGAAATATTAATTTTGCCATTATACCTGTTCTTTTTTATTTTCGAAACAAATCTATATTTCTATAAAAATTGAATTTTGTATTTTTTTGCGGCCCACATAAACTTACACCTTGTTTATTTGGCCCGTGTTAGCCTTCGACTTCGACATGCTTGCTTTATATTGTCCTATAACTCCTTTATACCTGTGGTTTCCACTATTAAGTGTCTCTTGTGTTACTCTTATTATTCTCTCTCTCTCTCTCTTTCTCTTGCTGCAGTGTGAATACTTCCGTTGCATTATATATACCTATATACATACAGCTATATGTATCAATAGTTATATATACTAATAACTATTAGGTTGGTAGAAAATTAATGTCGGTTTTCAAACTTTATCTTTAAATACACATGTTGAGAATAGGAATAACTTTTTTTAATCAAAATAAGTTCCACTACAATTTACACATTTTTCCCAACGAGAAACAAGTTTTTTCATGAAATTTTTTTTCTAAATGATATAAGAAGACAAACAGATTAAAATGAACGGTTATCTTAAAATTAAGCGCCAAAGTTTGAAAATTCGAAAACCGACATTAATTTCTTACCAACCTAATATCTTGCAAACATTCTAATAGGCACCGTCATAAAGCAAAAGCAATAACGTGTTTTGGCTCTTCCCGAAATCATCATCTATTTGTTGATTCTCATGGTTGCTCAGAGAGAAAAGAAAAGGAATGAAGACAATGAACATACAAGATTTAGGCTTATCACCAACACCTTTTATATAAAACTTATTGTTACTTCAATTATTCACTTTTAGATGAAAATAAATGTACCTGCTTAACGCAAAATGTTTTTCATGAATACACCTTTTCTGTTCACAGGAGGTATTCGTGCCGCTTTACATCTTAAGTATTTTAATCGTTGCGAAGGTTTTAATACCGAATCCGAACTATCCGGCAATGACGACACAGAGGTACGAGGGGAACATATTTGACAAATTCAACGGTTACAGGAACAACACAATAGCAGTCGTTCCCAATTCAACGGAAACTCTGGTACTTAAAGTTAATGCATTCGACATTGATAACTCACAATGTGGGCCATGTTAGATCGTATAGCCGGTGACTCACCATGTGTGTCATGTGGTGTACAGAGATTGGTATGATCAGTTTTTTATCAGACTTTTATCAACACTTTGTAAGAGGTAGACGATGATCAGAATCCAGGATGAACAAACAAAAACGAAGGCCGTAACTTATATGTACAAAGTTATGTTCCTTCAAATTGATAACATTCGCAAACTATCAGCTTGATTAACACGCGAAGAAAATTGGTTTTGACAGAGCTACATATCCAAAAACATGGAAATTCATCCCCACCGGCAAAGTGTTAATGAGAAAAGTACTGAAATTTAATAAGACACATGTGAAATTAGTTGTATAGAAAGTAAATTAATCGAAAGGGTCAGTTTTTAAGATGAACCCTCCCGGTGGAGTTTTGCTAAAAGAGCACGGAAAAATACTAGTTACTATTGTACTGGATATAAAGATAATCCAATTCCAAGTATAGGAAACTGTTTTAATGAGTACCATAAAAGTTTTTCTGATTTTCATTGCACAATTCTTGACATATTTCATTATGCATCTATATGTATGTATCTGCTTATCTAAATCCACTTTTTATTTCGCTTTAGCTTTAAAGTGTAAAGAATTTTTATATCTGTTATAACAGTTTGCATTAATTTTCATATCTTTCAAGTAAATAGCCGTTTAATTTCAACTAAAATTCTATTTTTCTCGTGTGATCCAAACGGTGTGTTCTCGGAAACATAATATTTAAATCATTTCCAGTAACTGATGACTACTGTTATGTAACATGACGCATATGATGAGTCATGATAATCATAGCAATGAGAATTACCTGAAACATACATTTCTTCTTTGTATACCTTAATTTTACTTAATTTTCGTTATAACTACAAAAACGTAGTTGGCTACTGAAAACAGCGTTGCTTTCAGACATCGATGTGGAATATGTTAACGAGCGGAATATCTCATTTTTATGTTAAAAACTGATGAATCAATTCCGGTTTAGCTAATTAACTGTTAATAGATGGTTAGTGAATTTAAATTTTGATTTTAGAAATATATTTTTAACAAATATATCATATTCTTATTATTTATGGTATTTGTTATATACAATATTATATATTAGTTATAGTGTCGTAGATCAAATACAACTTGGTCATTATTTATTTCCATATCTTCAAGTATACATAGTCTCGGAAGTATCAAATATCGTTTTTTGCAACTTTTTAAAAATAGTTTCAATGACCGAGTCGTATTTAATCTATGGAAAATGCCAAGTATTAATATTAATGACGCTTTATTATTAAAAAGTAACAGCAAGTGTCACTAATAGCATAGTACAAGCTTAGTTATCGATAAAACTTTGTAAAGAACTTTTTATTGACATGTAATGCAATGTAAGTATTTTCAGCGTCCCTAACGTAAATAATCCGAACGAATGTCGTTTTCAGAACTTTTTAAATTCAATGAACAGTCTATGGTTATCGATGTGGGATTATCCCGAGAAATTACCCTTAAACTTTATGGTGTTTGACACAAAGGATGACCTGCAGGCAGCATATTGGAGAGATCCGTATAGTGTACCTTTAGCAGTGATCTTTGAAGATGCGCAACCGATATCCGAACATCTAGTGTAAGATGATACACTTCATTATAGTTTTCTTTTATCTATAGTATATCTATAATATGCACATTATAGATACATATAACAATTAACACGTTGACAGTCACACAAATTCTGTTTATTAAATATTCCTGGAAAGAGGCATAATAAAATTGAATTACGGAGAATTAGTAATTTTTAAAAGATATTCAGTTACCTATAACTCTTTTAAGTTCAGTCATTACTGTCACTAACCACTATTTATTTAAACACTTTGGCGAGATGTTTAATATTATAAACAGCTTTTCTAATATAATTATATCTACAATATGATTGTTCGCCGAATTCAGAGCTGCATATAGTTTGTCTATCCTCTAAATACTCGTCTTTTCTGTATGCTCACAAGTTCACTACCAGGGTCTGAAAAAAAACATCTTGTCCAGGGTGTTTTGTATCAGAATATGTCCTTAATTAACATCGGTATCTCCAGACTAAAAGACGTAATTATCTCTAGACTAAGGGCAATCTATATCTATTTTATTGCTTTTAACTCAACAATACTGTTCATTTCCTGTGTCGCAATACGTTACCATAAACTGATAAAGAACACGCACCGCATGTATGTTACACAACGGTGACACCAAACCTGTTAAAAATCATTAATTCTTCTAACTAGCTGTGCTTCAAAGAGTTAATTTATTTTGCAAAAATTCAGTACAAAAAAGGATTCTAGTATCATTGGTTAAGTATAGTTTAACGTCAGAGTAGGCAGTCGGTTATCGGTGACTGACGTGACAGTCAACATGTTAGATTATTAATTCTGATTCTAATTCTACATAATCATTAAAAAGAAATTAAGTAAGATGATTTAATAAGAGAATGACTCAGTCTAACGACAAATTCGTATTATACAGGTACGAGATAAGGACTAATCCGTCGTACATATCTCCACCATCGCCGACAGAATTGTATTCCGCCCCAGTTACCTGCCGAAAAGACACCAGCCACTGGATGGGCGGCGTATTGTCAATAGAAACGGGCGGATCATGCCCCGTGAACAATTACTTGCATTCAGGCTTCTTGGCTCTGCAGATGATAATGGACATCACGAAAATAAGAGTACGTTCGAAACGTTTGTCCCTTAATCACCAAGAAGATGATTTATGAAAACGATTGAATATATGTTACGTCGAAAATCGACAATAAGATAATTATCTTTAACATTTGTAGGTAGTTATAAATGTAGGCATGTAGTGTTTAGTAAATTAGTGTTGTGTAAATTATTTTGTTCATTGTCAGCTATTAATATCAGCAATAATAGTAATAAAACCGGAGGCTGTGATGGATATGGAGGTAAAGCCTCAAACTCGCAATCAGCGGACCCAAGTTTCAAATCGCTCATTAGCATTAGGAAATTTTTCAAAATTATCATTTAATATATCATACTATCAGTGATAGAATTCAAGGCCGAAGAAAAACAAATACAAGATAACGTGACTATAGTAAATAAAGAGGTATAAAGGTCCTGGTCTCGCAAATCAGGGGGCCCAAGTTCTAAATCCTCGTCATAACCGGGGAAGTCTTCCTATTTAATATGTATATCACAGCCTCGGTGGTTTGGAACCTACCTAAAACTGTAGTGTAGTGTTTCCTAGACGAAATAATAATAACAGTTAAAGCGGAAAAACAGTAAATAATAGAAAGTAATGTAGGGCCGCTAACCCGATCGGCACCGTCTTCTTTGCCAGCGTCTTATAGAGTGAGTGGATCGTGTGTGATTAACTGGAGTCGTATATGCTGGGTGTTTCAAAATGATTTGTCACGAAGTACCAGGTGTTGATGTACACCTTTGAACCGGTAGATATTTGTAAAAAAAAAGACGGGATCGGAAAATTCGCGAAAGGTTGACAAGTTCAGGTCAAATTTTTTGATTGGGTCACCGCATTCGTCTTGTTGCGTAGGTAAAATGTCTAAGAGGAACCACGGGTTAGAAATGAACCGATTTCTTGCAAATTAATGTTAAAGTTGTAATTCCGTGATTGGATTTCCGATTAGAAGCTAGTCTTGGATTTTTTTTACAAATGTCCGCCGATCGAAAGGTGTAGAACAACGCCTGGTATTTCATGACAAATCATTTTGAAACAACCTGTACATACTTACATCTCTATCGTTTAAAAGTGTATTTCTAATGTTTGATTAAATTCATTCTTTTTTTAACAATATTTTTGTGTCTCAATGTAACAAAGTTATATCTATCATTACTTTGCAGTTAAACACGGGGAATAATGATGTGACCGTGCCAGACGTTAGGCTGGAAATGTTCCCAAAGGAAGCATACACCGCAGGTAAAATGCTCGATCTTCTTTCTTGAATGATGAGTCGCTCGGATACCAATGCGGTTAAGTCCATTTTATTTGATATTTTCTGATTTTTGTAAATTTTAATAGAATGATGTTTATTCTATTAAATTGTATTGTATTAAAATTTACAAAAATCAGAAAATATCAAAAAAATGGACTTAACTGTATTAACTTCTGAGCGACTCATATATTACAAATTGTAGACATCAAAAAAGAAAATCATAATGTTTAATAGCTATTGTCTATTAATAAGTTACTAATTGTTTTTTAAAAATTCTTATATAGACTGGATGCTGGCCTTCAGAGTTGTTATACCTCTCTATATGGTTTTGGCTCTTTCCCAATTCATCACCTATTTGTTGATTCTCATAGTCGGCGAGAAAGAAAAAAAGATTAAGGAGGGAATGAAGATAATGGGCCTAAAAGATTCCGTATTCTGGTACGTTTTTTTATATTGACATTACCAAAAAAATTAATTCTTAGGAAATCAACGGCCGCTATAAGTATATATCCATTTCCGTTATCTCTTTCGACAATTATCAATGAACATTTATTCGCTTTTTAAACCTGCCAACTAAATCTCTATTTGTTAATTAGCCTTTTTGTAATTTCTGTGGAGAATTAGTAAAATATGCACATTTGGCAACAGTAGGAACACATCATGAATAATATTATAATTACTATATATTTTTCTAATTCCATTTCTTTATTATTCTCCAGGTTATCTTGGTTCATCATCTACAGCATCTTCGTCCTGCTGCTTTCCGCTGTTGGCGTAGTATTACTCTTTACGCTGCAAATGTTTCAGCATACACATTTTCTGCCAATATTTCTTTTGGTGGTGCTCTATAGCTTTTCAGTAATAATGTTCGCCTTTATGATAACGCCATTCTTTGATAAATCACGCGTAAGTATTTCTCGTGATGCGCGAAGAGAATTTTGAAAAAATAGATGAAGACATATTAACAAAAACATTCTTTCTAGACGGCTGGTGTACTTGGAAATTTTGCTGTAACCATACTGAGTTTAATGTACTTTATTCAAGTCTTTGTCGACGATTCTAGCTCGATTTCTTTCTGGGTTGTATCACTTCTTAGCCCTACTTGCGTCGCTTTAGCAATGGACAAGGTTGGTATTGCAAAATTGTAGAGATATTCATCAAACTATGAACTATATTTTAAATGTAAGCAGTATTTCCCAGCAATGGAAACTAAAAAAATAAAGAACGACCACTTCTAAAAGTAGATGGTGAAAGTATTACACTCATTATTTTTCAATTATTTACGGTAAAGAGTCTACCAAGCTTAAAAATGTAAATAATTTTAAATAGTGAAGAAATTAGTAATTCGTAGACAACTCAAAAAATTAAATGGGTCTGGGGGCCAGTTAAATAACACAAATCTTGTATGGTGTGAGTATTTATGATTTTGTTCTCACAGGCACTTGTACTAGATCTGCAAGGAGAAGGAGTGAATTTCGACAACCTCTGGTCTGGCCCCGGAATACCTTTCGGTGGAAGTCTTATAATGATGACCTTAGATATCGTTTTATACGCCTGTTTGGCCTATTACCTTGACTGCGTTATACCAAGTATGTTTGCGCATCTTTTATTGCAATGACAGTATATTAACACTAAAACTACCAAGGCGCTCAAAATGACCGGTTCCCAATTTTCTCGAATAATTCTCCAAATTGATAGGGGAGCCATTAAGCGGATATTCCACTTGTGTATCATAAAACCTAAATGACTTAGTTGATCATCTTTTTCTGCTCTTGATTTCTCTTTTTCCAAAGTACTTAATCGGTATATTTAAATATAACAGATACAACACCGGTAGTTTTAGTGTTAATAGTTTTTAAAATAACTCCTTAACTATAACGCATATTTAAAATGCCCATTTATTGTTTAAAAAGAAAAGATCTAAAATATGTAATTCTAAGTATGATGCTTTTATTAATGAAAATGACCTTAGGCGAATACGGAACGAAAAGGACACCTTGGTTTTGTTTCACCCCCGGTTTCTGGTGTCAGAGAAAAGCTCCGCGGGTGGGTTCCAAATACACAGTAAATATTGAGATAAAGCGTTCAACGCGAAAGAAATTAGGAAACCTTTTTTTACAGATGTATTTGCAGGTACCATCGTCGAACGGTGAATCGAATTCTTTTATACCTGGCGAAGAAACTCACCGCGATGTGGAACCAGTTGTACGCGAAATGAAGGGTCGGGAGGCAATTAGAATAGTTGATCTGTACAAATCGTATCAGAAGTGTCGCAGGCCAGAGACTAAAGCTGTCAATGGTATCAATTTAACGATTTACGAAGGACAAATTACGGCTATATTGGGCCACAATGGAGCTGGAAAAACGACTCTCTTCAACATGCTAACTGGTCTGACTGCACCTACAGCTGGCACTGCTCTGATCTTTGGCTATGACGTTCGGGATTCGAATGATATGCAAATGATTAGAAGTATGACCGGTGTTTGTCCGCAACACGATATCCTCTTCGATTTACTGACACCTCGTGAACATCTCGAATTCTTTGCTGCGGTTCGGGGAATTCCGAAATCGATGATCGAACATGAGGTGCGTATTTTGTATTACTATGCATCGGAAAACAGCAACAAGGCTTCAAGTTCGAAAGACAATAACGTTTACGTATCAAAATACACCAATACAAGCGGCTAACATTTAATTATTCGCAACTTCAGGTGAAGAAAACTTTGAAAGACATTGACCTCACAGAAAAAGCTGATAGTTTTGCGAAATACTTGAGTGGTGGTCAGAAAAGGAAATTATCCGTAGGAATCGCTATTATTGGTGATCCAAAGATAATTATCCTCGATGAGCCTACAGCTGGAGTAGATCCTTACTCGAGAAGACAGATGTGGTCCCTCTTGCAATCTAGACGTCATGGGAAAGTAATATTATTGACAACCCACTTTATGGATGAAGCAGATATATTAGCCGACAGAAAGGCGGTTATAAGTAAAGGGAAATTAAGATGCTGTGGAAGTTCCCTATTTTTAAAAAATAAATTCGGCATCGGGTATCATTTAACGTAAGTAATGACAAAATATAAAAGTTTCGTCTTTTCTATTCCCGACATTCGATGTTGAACTATGCAAAGTCTAAAATAAAGAAGAACTGAACCTCGCGATTGAACTTATTGTAATGTAAGTCGTTTGATTCAAATATGTGTGAATATTTATTTAATATTACAGATTAGTACTCGAAGGAAACCCAAGAGAACATGCTATCACCAGATTGGTAACATCTCATGTATCAAAAGCGGAAAAGGCAAGGCGTCATGGACGTGAATTGAGTTTCATTCTTCCCCATAATTCGGTCGAAAGTTTTGCACCGCTTTTCTCAGCGATCGAGGCCGAGATTAAAACTCGCTCGAGTAGATTGGGAATTAGCAGTTATGGAGTATCAATGACAACTTTGGAAGAAGTATTCCTACACTTAGAAAAGGATGAGGGCACTGAGTGTACGATGGATAACTTGTCGAAAAAAATGGTGCGAAATCGTGCACTCAGCAGATCATTGTCACTGCAATCCAAAAGCACATCTTATCAGAGTTTACAAAACGAGGGTGTTACCGTGCAAAGTGATGGCCAAGCAAAAGGTAATTAAGAAAACGTAATATACTCTTTTTGTTGTATTTTACTAAATTTTGGCAGTAACGTTCCGACCTATAATACGCCGAATCATTGTTTTTGAATTTCATTTCACTTCACTCTTTTAACACGTTGAATGCCATGAGGGTCAGCGGTGACCGGTGCTATTGAATTCAATGAAATTTCATATGAGTTTTAAATTGTAATATTTACGAATTTGGTAATTTGGAATTTGGTAAAGATGTGATTTTAATAGAAGATGTATCACTTCAGTAGAAATGAAGAATCTCGCGAAATACCGGTGGCATTCAACATGTTAACGTATTCTGTACAGAAATTGCTGTATAATAAACCCGCGACATTGTCAAATTAACCCTGAAGCTGTTGTCCGTGCGGATTTCGGTCATCAGCTACAAGCTATACTAGAGAATTTATAATTCACCGAAAAGATGTTAAAAACATTATAGAAAATAATAGAGAATAATTTAATTTATAACGTTATATAGTTACTTTGTAAACAAAACTCTAAGATCACCTAAAATGGCGCCGAATTGATTTTTACGCCTAATAGTTTTTAGGCATTAATGCCACGATATCTAAATATATCATATACCCAGAAAAGTTTGGCAAACTGTTGTTAGGCAGTTCATTAAACAAATGGCAAACATTTTTCGGGGTACCTGATATATCATGAATACAAGTCACTGTCTTGATTGCAGGTACAGGAGATTTACCTGATGGCGTCCAGAATGATAAAACTCCTCCTGTTCTCGGCCTTGGTTTAGACCCCATTAAAATTCGGCCTAACTTCTTTCAAACCTTGTATGCAATGCTTCGCCTAAGGATACTCAGGCTCTTTAGAAACATTCAATTACTGTACTTTACTATCGTCGCGCCTGTTTTTCTGGTAGTTTTAGGCCTTCATTTAAACAGCATCCAAACGATCGACGTCAAAGTGCAGTCCCTAATATTGAATAATGGTACGTAATCGTAATAATACTCTATCAGTAGAAAATGTTGATTTATGTTATATTGAAATTTCTGTAACAATTCTTATACTGTGCCGTTTCTAACAATAAGATGAAACCAAGGTAGTGAAGAAAGAATAATTAATTATACCGCTATTTTATTCCTCCGTAATGTGATCTTACATTATTAACTTGTTAAATTGTGTTTTTAACAGAGAAGTATTAGTGCCTTTGATGATTGCATGGTACAATTATCAATTAAATTGCTAAATGCAGTGTATACTAAAACTTTCCTTGCCACGCGAATTTTTGAACCTGCATCAGTGGGTCATAGTACAAATTTTACCTTAACAACTTTATAACTGTAATGGTATAATCTTGCCAATAGCACATTATTATTACTGGTGGTTACCGGCGACCACCATGACCCAAATAGAAAGACAAACACCGGTCCCATGGGATCACTATGGCAGTCAAAGTGTTCAATAGTCATATGAAAATCTTAGTAAAGCGATCGACTTGAGAAAATCACTCTACATGATTTTATTTTTTGCAGAGACATACGGCGATAAAACCAAGATTTTGTACGTAAATAACACCGATCATGACATTACGAATCTGATGGAAGGAATAGCACAGGATCTTAGGGACATTGAAGAATACGATGGGAACTTTGCAAACTTATTAAAAATAGCACCGCACGCAGCGGTTTTTAATATTAACGAGTATAGTCTACCAAAGATTGACTTAACTATCGCTTATAACGATACTATGCAACATTCCCTTCCAATCTTGATGAATATCATATCGAACACTTATTACAGGTATCATTGTGAACTCTAATATTTAATCGAGACCCTTATAAAACGTAAAATTATTATTTAAAGAATCACGCCGAAAACCATTTTACAAATTACAAAAAGGTAAAAGAAATATGGATCATTGCTCGTATGTAAATGTTTTATGTATGATTAGGTTGATCGCGGACAGTGACGACATCAAGCCGATTGGTGTCAAAACGCATCCTTTCCAACAAACATCTCAGCCGCAAGAATTCAATATTGGTACGGCCAGTTCCGCTCTATTTATCGGAATGGATTTCGTATTGTTACCGATAGCATTGGCTGTAGACATGGTCTACGATCGAGAGGTAAGATTCATTTTCATTTTGCACATCTCCTTAAGGAAGGATCTCATTAAACATATTTACATATTGCTGATGGAGCACGTATTGTGTTTCTTGCCATTATATGTTTCTTTACTCCTCGCTTATTTGTTTATTAGATAAAAGCAAAGAATCAGCTCCGTGTCAATGGTTTGTCGTTCCCTATGTACTTCCTAACATACTTCATCGTGCTCGTCGGCTTGATGACGTTCGTCTGTCTCTGCATACTCGGTACCATCTTTCTCTTCGACGTGCCTTCGCTTCAAGAACCACCAGCGCTGATTACCCTTGGCAGTCTTCTGATGCTTTATTGTCCATCGTCTATTCTCTTCTCGACGTGTCTGAATTATATATTTGACAAGTCGGATTCCGCACAGAGCATTTTACCCAATATCGTGACATTTATCGGGCTTATACCGTTCATACTTGTCACGATTCTCGATATGCTAGGTCTTGGTGAGTAATAATTTGTGCAATCTCCTGTATTAATCCGTACAAATGAAGACATGTCTTAACACTAGTTCTACCGATAATTAAGGGGGTACTCCCGTTTTTATAGTAAAACAATATCAATTTTTTTAATTGAATCTTGTAGATTAACATTATGGGAATATCTCTACAAAATTTTAAGTTAAAATTCATAAAATTTTCAAAGTTATAGTCTTTTAAAATACGATTATATAACTTAATATATAATAACTTTAAACTATTTTCGCAGCTGGTTTACGCGATTAAGAAAAAAATAATGGAATGGCCAAATTGAGGTTTTAACTGGATTTTTAGTGTACTTTTAAGTGCAATGAATTGAAAAAATTTATGTAATACAAGGAAGGTATAACTAAAACATGCATAAACTTTCAAATTAATTGCTGCTATAGTTTTTTGTATAAAAAAGGCTAAAATATTGGCCTGCCTGTTCAAGAAAAACGGGAACACTCCCTTAATCCAATATATTTTAAAAGTACCAAATCAGTACGTTAAAATAAATAAAATGAAGTAGGCAAAAGATATTAATAGATTTGATCGCTCACTGTCTGAGAAATAGACATTGAAAATTGGAAAAGGAAGAACGGTAGAAATTCAAAAAATATTTGGAAATATTACAGAACAAGTTCTTTTGACCGACTCGGTATTTTAACGTTGATGATAGTGATGATGTGCAAAATGAACCGTTTGAATGCTAAGAGCGCTTAATTGTGTTGTTTTTAATCTTCTTTTTTCTTTTATTTCATTATTTAATCATCTCCTTAATATCTAAAAATCTTTGATGTATTATCGCGCCTGAACTAAAGTAAAAAGAAAAGAGAATACTCTGCTAGGTAAAAACTTGCATTCAAACAGGTAAAACACACTTCTTTATCTATGATTGTGATTCTTCGTTCACAAAAAAAAAGAAAAAAATGTTATATGAAATTGACCGATAGGGCTTTACTATAAATTAAAGATACATTGTAAGGCTAATTGTGCTGTTCCAAGTCCTGTTTGCCTATGTGGATAGAAGTTTAACACCGCTGTAATACGTTGACGGTACAGTAAGGTAAACATAATTAACCCGAAAACAAACCGTATAATAACATCTATTAAGAATCGGTGAAATATTCTAGGATAGCAAATATCACGCGCAGAGCAGCTATACATAAAATGTCCATACATCCCGATTTTCCCAACATAATCTGTCTAACCAGCACTATTGCCAGCACTTTAACTTTTATTTCATTTAGAATTAATCTGCAGCAATTAAATCCTATTCTTTTGGTTGTGCATTCCGGTTGGGCCCTGTGGTAGTACGGACACATAACTATATATCACCTTTAACATGTTGAATGCCACGGGGGTCACCGGTGACCGGCGCTATTCAATTCAATGAAATTTCTTACGACTTTAAAACGATAGAATTCACGAATTCGCTACTATATTCAATATTTAACTGCTGCTATTAAAAAATTAAAGTATTGCCCAATACAAAATTATTTTTAACTTTAACATTTTTACTTTAAAAAGATACGGTTTTAATAGAAAAACTCTCACTTCAGTAGAAACAGCGAAAGTAGCAGAATATGGGTGGTATTCAATGTGTTAAGTAGCATAGTTAGGCAGCCTTACAATTTCTAATTATGTAATAAAGCCTTATTGTTCGATTTTCAGTTAACATTTTTTTCTTATTTTTGTGGGCAGAATACGGTCAAAACGTTTGTACGGTCAAATTTTAAATAGCCTGCATGATACTTCTTATCGCGTAAGATTGAATGAGCGGGTACTCTTACTGCATTATTTGTCTAAAATTGTATAATTGTGTATTTAAGGTGGAATAGCAGCATTCATTTTACACGTGATCTTTTCCTTGTCGAACACAATGTACGTACCATTTGCAGCGATATATTATGTGGACAGAGTGCACCTGATGTGTTCGATCAATGCTGCCTGCCATCATTTGACAATGTCTGATTATCTCACCACGGAAATTATAGTGATGGCTTTCGGACTTTTATTGCACTGTCCCCTGTGGTTTTTCGTTCTTTTATTGTTAGACATCAAGAAGAGCGGTGGAAACGTCAGTGACATCTTTAAACATTTTCTGGTTAGAGCATTTCTTTACATAATGTCTGTATCTATCCACATTAGAAATATAATTATTGAAATATCTCATCATCAATGCTTACAAGGGAAGTTCGGGAACCGGAGCACTCCGATTTTTATGAAACTTTGCATAAATATTTATTAGACGTACCTAAGAAGATCATTGTAATTCGTTCGTGCTCGTTTTCAACTTTAAGGGAGATATCAAGAGAGGAATCTTCTTAGATATGTCTAATAAATATTTATGAAAAGTTTCATCAAAATCGGAGTGTATCAGTCTCCGAACTACCCTTGTTAGTATAGTAGGGTTTTATGCAAAGTAATGCATTTAGCTATTTATTATTAAATTGTATAATTTCCTATCGAATCAGCTGAAGACAGCTGTGTGATCATTGCAAATAGCAATCATAAAATGACTTTTATAAACATATGTACAGCGCAACGGTGGTTCTATTGGTGAAGAGATAATGGAGAACTCTGACATTGGAGAACACGAAGACTGCGATGTGAAAAATGAACGACAAAAAGTTTTTAATCTGATTACTTCGTCGTCCGTTCAAGAACCACCCGTAGTTTTGGTACAGGTATGAGCTTTTATATTTTATTCTATCGATATTTAGTGAGGAAATAGACTGTAAAAACTCTTTCGTACGCTTCAACTACTATTTATCAATAATCGCGAAACATTTCATAATAAAATCATTATTATGAAATACTAATTTAGAGTTTATCATTAATTATAAAATATCCAGTTGATCCATTCAAAGCACTAAATAATTACAATGACGTGAAACATATTTTTCTTAGAACCTGAGAAAAGAGTACCGAAATCGAGAATCGGTATCGTGTAGTTGCTGTACCAAGCGCGAACAAGAAGCCCCTCAGGTTCTGCGAAAGGTTGCCGTAAGGAATCTTTCTTTGGTGGTAGAACCAGGAGAGGTCTTTGGTTTATTAGGTCACAATGGTGCGGGTAAAACTACCACAATGAAGATCATTATCGCAGAGGAAGCAGCTACACGCGGCAGAGTCCAAATTGGTGGTCACAATATTAACTCTAACATGGCAGAGGCTTTCAGACAAATGGGATATTGTCCCCAGCACGATGCTCAATGGAAGAACATTACTGTTAGAGAACATCTAGAATGTTATGCTGCCATTCGCGGTGTACCAAGAGGTGAAATCAACAGGTAATTTCATCAATGGAATCTTTTTAATACTCGAATTAATATATTAGGTTGTAACATATGAAAAGCCCGATTTTGGTTTATCAGTATTTTTGATCATTTGAAGCTCGCAGTTTAAAAAAATCCTCGAACAATAGTTAGAGGACTTGCTCAAGAATGCCATGTAAGTGCCATGACAATTTTACGCCACTTAAATTTGATTGGTAAGAAATAGAAGTTGGAAAAGTGGGTATCACACGAATTGAACGACCGACAAAATTTTCATCGTTACGAAACATGCAATTCGTTACTGATCCGTAATCAAAATGATCAGTTTTTGGATCGCATTGTCACATGTGACGAAAAATGGATTTTATATGACAACAGACGACGTTCTGATCAATGGTTAGATGCAAATGAACAGCCACGACACATGCCGAAGCCAGCTTTGCATCCAAAAAAGATAATGTTCTTAGTTTGGTGGTCAATGCCCGGTGTGATCCATCACAATTTCTTAAAACCCGGGAGAAACCATCACAGCCGAGAAATACTGCATTGTAATTGAAAGAATGCATCAAAAATTTAAAGAAAAATCAGCGATATTGGTCAATCGAAAGGGTGACATGACAATGCTCGATCGCATGTATCAGGGATCACCGTGCAAAAGCTGAATGCTTTAAATTATGAAATATTACCTCATTCTCCTTACTCTCCAGATCTATCACCGACGGATTTTCATTTTTTTTTAAACATTTAAGCCAGTTTCTCATAGAAAAACCTTTAGAAGTCAAGCGAACGTTGAAGACACCGTTCAAGTATTTATTAACACCAGAACACCAGATTTTTATCAAAATGGAATTAAAAAATTAGAAACTTGTTGGGAAAAAAATGTTTAGAATCCAATGGTCGTTATTTCATTTCGTCGTGTTCATTTAAAATTAATCTTAAAAATCGAACATTGCATATGTTACAACCTAATATAATGTTCTAACAAATACTTATTTGATGAGAATCTCGAATAGCTCAAGCAGTAAGAACAAATGTGTAGTAAAAGAAAGATTCTAAGTTTAACTTCTGATTCGGATATATTAGGTTGGGGAAAAAGTAATCCATTATTTTCTCGGTTGATGGCTGCAATGATGGATATCTCGTAAATTATCGATCAAACAATTTCAGATTCATGCTTGTTAGAAAGGCGACATTTCGCACTAAAAAAAAATCTTTTGCTGTTTTTTGTTTGGTCCCTTCAGTTCTGAGTTACAGGGTGTTAAACATGGAAGTCCACAAAGAGAAAATTCGGTACATTTTACAGTTTTTCTTTGATAAAGGCGAAAATGTAAGCCAGCCGGCTGAAATTGTGAATGGCGTTTATTGTGCCGATACTGTAATAGCTAATTACGTGCAATTTCGGTTTCGTTGGTTCCGGTCAGGTATTTTTAATGTTAAAGATGCACCTCGCACAGGTAGACCTGTCGTCGAAAATGTCGATAAAATCACAGAAATAATCGGTGTGACACCCAAACATCAAGCTTAAAACTGTTTTATGGTCGATCTTTAGCTCCTGAGCGGTGTTACGACTGCTAACATGCCGGTAAACGATTATTTCTGTGATTTTATCGACATTTTCGACGACAGGTCTACCTGTGCGAGGTGCATCTTTAACATCAAAAATACCTGACCGGAAGCAACGAAACCGAAATTGCACGTAATTAGCTATTACAGTATCGGCACAATGAACGCCATTCACAATTTCAGCCGGCTGGCTTGCATTTTCGCCTTTATCAAAGAAAAACTGTAAAATGTACCGAATTTTCTCTTTGTGGACTTCCATGTTTAACACCCTGTAACTCAGAACTGAAGGGACCAAACAAAAAACAGCAAAAGATTTTTTTTTAGTGCGGAATGTCACCTTTCTAACAAGCATGAATCTGAAATTGTTTGATCGATAATTTACGAGATATCCATCATTGCAGCCATCAACCGAGAAAATAATGGATTACTTTTTCCCCAACCTAATATTAAATGCTGATTAATACAGATAGTAGATCGCCTAAATAGTAAATGCTTTTATACCAACAGAGAAAAAGATATAATAATTGTTTGATAAGAGGAGACCTTAAGTTTCACAATCAGTATCATCTATAATTAATTTTTCCTAAGAAAAATAATTTTTCAGAATCGTAGATTTGTATCTCACGGGTCTACAAATTCATGAACATGCCGATAAGCAGACCCAGGAGTGTTCTGGTGGTACTAGAAGAAAGCTCAGTTTTGCCATGGCAATGGTCGGAGGACCGAAAGTAGTCTTAATGGACGAACCCAGCACAGGCATGGATCCTAGGTCGAAAAGATTCCTCTGGGATACCATACTTGCCAGCTTTCAGGTCGGTCTCTGGGTTAATAGTTTCGTTTCTAGAAATTTTGTTAACATAACTATCAAATAATCATGTAACACGCTGTTCGAATGTTTGTAACAAACTAATAATACTCTAATATTACAACTGAATAAGCAGTTATGCAGAACATAGCTGTACGATATTATAATATTATTTAAAATACTGTTTTTTAAATAATTATATTTTACTAAACAATATTTGGTAACAGGGTGGAAGAGGAGCAATTTTAACGACTCATTCAATGGAAGAAGCAGACGCTTTGTGCTCTAGAGTTGGCATAATGGTAAAAGGAGAACTTAGATGTATTGGTTCCACTCAACACTTGAAGAATCTCTATGGTGCTGGTTACACCCTCGAGATGAAACTCTTAGGCGGCGACTGCACACCAACGACACCCTCTGGCGATAGAATAAGCGGTTTAAAAGAATTTGTTGCCAGTCTCTTCCCCGATGCAACTCTCGAAGAAAGTTTTGCCGACAGATTGGTCTTCGCTGTTCCACAACACGGAGTTAACTCGCTGGCCGAGTGTTTTACACAATTAGAGAAGGGTATGTGTTAATTTCGATCTCTTACTCATACGTAGTAACAAAAGGATTGCATACTTTAACATTTGCTTTCTCTTTGTAGCCAAGCTTGAATTGGATATCGAGGAATACAGCTTTAGTCAGACTACGCTAGAGCAAGTATTCCTTAAATTTTCTCATTACGATGAGGCCAACTCTGGGGAATGATGAGTCTCAGACTAAGTGCGTTTAGTCTTGTGTGCTACACAGTGAATTTACGTGTAAAACTGTTTGATACCGTATAAGAAGTGTAATAGAAAAACAAATCTTCGATATCGCAGAACGCGACAGACAGTTTTAATGTCCTTTAAGAAAATAAGAACAGTGTAGACGTGCGGGTAATAATTACATTACGACGTGATCATAGTTGGGGACCATGGAAATAGCATGTCCTTTGCATTCTGAATAGTCGAAATATAATGGCGATCACAGACTTTGACACCCCATCCAGATATCGCGTTTTATGAATGTTTCGCGCGAATCACTGTTTCGATCCTAACGATCCCGCGAGTGAATATAGAATTTATACGGCACACGAAGAAAATGAGGAAAAAACGAAACGTTCTTTTTTCGCGCCGATATTTCATGTCTTGTGTCCATGATACAGCGATTTCCTGGAGTGAACGTCTCAAGTTACGGGAAGGGACTTGCAAGATGAAGAAAGAAATAAACGAGCTGTATATAGTAATGGCTGTTAATGTGCTGTTCGTTCAAAGAAATGCGACACTTCCAGCGAATGATTCTATTGCAAAAATGGTAAAAACCTTTCACCATAGTTTTGAAATTATAATATAATCTAGTTTATTATTGGATACATAAATACTAGATCTCATACTACTAAATATTGCAGTGGAATTGGATTATTAATTATTGTCATTATAAGTAAAATCATTGGCAGGGAAGAAAAATAGGAATCCACGGATCGAATTATCACGACTTTTTTTTAAAACAGAAAATCGTTTCTGCGGATATCTATCTACATTAATAAATTAGGGATAGCTAAGTGTAGAATTATTCATTTAGCAACATTTATAATCTGTCGTGACGATTCTGTGAACTTTATGAAGTCAATCGTCACGAGATGTTCATTAAGGGTGCCGATATAAACGATGACGACACTTATGCATATATCGTAGTAAATAATTCGTGTAAATTTTTCTCCATCTCGCTTAAAGTATTTGCCGAAGTTTGTTAATTAAAGGGGAAAGAAATGCCTCTGTAGCACGTAAGGCGATAATTTAACGAGAAACTTTTTCCGCCAGAAATAATTGGAGAAAAGTGTAGCAACTCGCATTCAGTAAACCGTGAAATAGAAAAAGGTTTTAAAGGAATAGATCAATTTTATTAAGAGGAAAAAAAATATGTATAAATGTATTAATATTTTAATTAGAAACTTAATTATTCAATATTTCTAACACTTTCTCACTGTTTACGTTTTTCATTTATTCTCTGTCATTTCTAGTCATATTGGTTCTTCGATTCATTATAAATACATGACTTGGGATTGAAAAGGGCCAGGCTATGAAATTACATAATACGCTAAAAGATGTACATTCGAAATGTCTCTCTGATCCGTTTAAAGGAATTTTAAAAATTGAATTTAGCAGAAATACTTGACAGTACTATATGAATAGATACGTTAATGAGGTCACGCTTCGGGCAGCGTTTACGTCGAAAGAATCGAATACATACCAAAAAAAATGTCGAGAGAATAAAACGAAGAAAAGCTGATGAAAAAAAAAGATTAGGCAAAGTATTAGGAAAAAATACATGCTCTCCAGGCTTTTCGAGGAGAGAAAACTCTCGTGTTTAGAGATCCACATGCATACGTTCGATTTTACGGGACTAAAATCTTGAAAATTCGAACGGAAAGAGTGGTAAATGCGCCGTTCGGAGGACTGATTGAAATATTTTGTAGACGATAGCGCATAGTTAGTTAAAAATTTAAATCTCTTCGTACGGGAGGTATCGATTTTTGTAAATAAAAAAAACTCGTTATAAGAAGAATTCATATTATAAATATATTATATATACAAATATGAGATAGAAAATACATACGCCCTAGCGTATGTGCATTTATAGGGATTGTGTACGCACAACTCTCGCTCTAGCTAATATTGTATTAATATAAAATTTAGTCAATTATGGAATTACATAAATGAGAAGTGAAACTGCAGACAATTTTATGAGGACTGTGTATAAATATATAAATATTTACGTATATTTATATATTTATATAACGTGTAACATATACATATACGTGTAACATTTTTTAAAACAGTTATCACGATTATTATCGAGATACGCAATGATATTATTGACATTCCTAAGCACGTGTACCGTTGCTGCGTTTAAAAATAGGCATAATACTCGCATTTGCGCCAAGTGACTTCATTTTTCTTTCCCGACTATTTTCTTTTTACGCAATCGTATGTACCGTCTATAAATGTAATCGTCCCTAACCGCATTGTTCGCCACACTTTCCCGCTTTACGCTCTTATGGCTCGTTCGTAAGTGTCAATTTTTCACATCGATAAATGTATATGTATATACACCTATACAAAAGGTAAAGCCAAACTCACATACATATCTGTATGGACTTAAAATCTTGTACACAGTCGAATTCTAATCGCAAAGGTAATGCATCTTCTTTTCACTTTCTTGAAAGGTAACGACTGATGAAGTTCAATTTTTTCTTTGAATACTTATCCTGGAGTATCTCTTAAAAATAATCATTGAAAGCTATCTAACTGGAATCGTCATGATATTAAATTACCACTTCCATCGGTACTTTTAATAGAAACATCAATTAACCCTTTGCACTCGAGGGCTCCGGAGCGGAGACAATGCAAATAATTTTTAGTTTACAACATAAGGACAAAAATAAATCGTAAAAACTATTGTGTATAGGATATTCCACTCTTGGTGATAAAAGACGGTCGCGGATCGCGGATTATATTCATATTATTATTATTATTATTATTAATATCATTTACTTATATGTGAATATGATTTTTCTATTGAAATTGCATTGAGTTGCTGGTAATATGAATGAAAAAAAACTTCGAGTGCAAAGCGTTAATCACGAGGACTCTGATGATTACACCGAAATTCGTAAAGCAACAGGCTAAAGTATTCTCCAAACAGTTTCTTCCAATGGAATGTCCGTGATTTTAATGAATACCAGATCAAATCCTCAACGGCGCGCTTGTTTTTATAGGGACAATATATACATATATACATATCGAAATAAAGTAAATGAATTGGCAATCAGCCAGTTTTCCAATTTACTCTCCGACGATGCTCGAACGAAAGGGGACTGAAATGAGCAAACTGGAAGCGAGGAAATTATAACGGACCTTTAGCCAGCACTCATGCACGCAAAACACACACTTATTCGCGACGATAATGAAAATCCGCGAGATGAAGAGAATTTTAGCGCATTTAGCATGCACCCACGCACCAATAATATCACAAGAGACAAGTCACAAGGGGGCAGTAGTGTCTCCTGTCTCATGCAGGTGCAATTGTGAGTGCGTTTATCATTGACACTACACGCCGAATACACCCTGGGTTGAACGACCGACATACCAGAACGTACATGTTTGTTGTGAAAATTGAATGTAATCAGTTGACTAACGGAAGCTTTTTCACCAATAAAAAAAGAACGAAAGAAAAGATCAGTTAAAACATTTACGAAGTGTCCTTCCTCAAGCGTTTCGTCTTTTTTACGACTACGAGAGCGAGAAAGGCCGGAAGTATAACGACGAATATCAGAGGGAAGACTATTTCCTCGAGTTGTCTGTCCAATTGTTATTGATTGTGTAGTTCATTATGATTGATAGTAAGATGAATTCGACGAATGCCATTGATAATACGATTTGTTATGTATTAATTAGTCACGTTTAGAGATAGGAAGAACGCTCTTTTCTTGTTAGACCTTGTTTAGAATATTGTGGCAAGCACAATGAACAAAGTGAAAAGTAAGTCGGAAGTTTCTGTGTAGAAAAGTTACAAACGTGATGCGGCATGCTCTGAAATGCAAGTATTGCGAGAAATAAAACTCCAACGATTGCACGACACATGTTTCTTCTTTTACGACGTGATCTTCTCCAAAGTATTCGGCAACCTTGTTCGTTTAAGTGTGATATCGGATATGTGTCTCCTTTTTGCCTTTTTATATCATGAGTCCTTGACATTTTAGACTTATTCGTAAGTTTTGATGTGTATTCCAACGATGAAATACCATGGATTAGCGATTAAACATTTAAACTTTATTTCACAGTATACTACAATATCGCAATGTCAAATAAAAGGGAAGATATTTATGCTTTATCACGTTAAGCGCGACGCCGGTCCCTGGAGACCGGTACCACAATTTCCGTTTAAGCCACACCGGTCCCCAAGGACCGGCGGTTGACTTTTCGTTTAAGTTAACGCCGATCAATGGAAACCGGTGGTTGGTTTTTTATTTAAGCTACGCACCTATCCGTGTCGTAAATAACGGTTTTAAGTAGGAAATATAAAATTTTATCACAAATTAACGCAATACATTAAAGCAATTTAAAACAAAGATACGGATCTCGCACTCGGGCGTCGCGTAGCGTGGCACTGAACGTGTTAATTCGAATTATAGCAAGGTTTCACGATACCTGTGAAAATTAAAATTGTCGATTACTCAAAGAATTCGTTTGGAAGTGTACCAGAAGAAACTTTCTATCGATGAGAAAATGTTGAAAAGTAAAATCGCAAATACATATTACTGCACTGAGTGATCATAATTAGCGAGGAAACGGTTAAAAAAACAAATTATAATGGGTTTTTCTAGCCGTCACGACATATAAGGGAAATATTAGAAAATATGCCGACAATCTATCCAAAAAAAGTCCGATTATCAATGTAAATTGTTTTGGATACGAAAATTGAAAATCTTCGGATCGAACGAAATTGTTTTATTTCGAAAAAGAAAGAGAAGAGATTGACAGAGACTTGTTAAATGATTCTATTAATGAAGGACAATTAAAGAACGATTTCGTTTTCATTAATTCTCGTTATTTCTATTTTAGGTAACGGTTTAACGAAATATCTTGAAAGAAAGTCTAGCTATCAAGATGGGAGAGATTTTATTATTAAGTAGATAACACGAACTTTCATTATCGAAATAACAAAGTAAAAAAGAAATTCTTATATATGTATATATACATATATAAACATATGATATTGTATGCTTTCTATTAAACACAACTTGCATGATAAAAGTGTTCGTCATGTTTCATAAACTTGCAAATATGTATCGAGGATTTCCAATTACTTTAATGAGAACAAGCCTCTTTTAGTGACATACTTAGATGATTTGTTTACTAACGATTGCCGATAATAACTATAATAATTATCAGACCCTGTGTAAGGACAATAGGTCCCCCGCTTCGGATAAATAAGTTTACAACTTTGAATTTATTGTATCATTGTTATATTACAATAAATACATGTATACAAGACGGTTTGTAAAATTGAAAATGCGAATCTTGTCATTTACGATCGACTTGTTTTGTACAATTAAATAGAGTTTTTTATCCGACTTGTTGCGTTAAAAGTGACTGTATTATTTTTAGATGATTTAGAATCTGTAGAGATTTGATAATTTGCAGAAAAAAAAGACAATATCGTAAATATCTGAGAGATTCGAACTTTATGCAAACAATCAATCGTAACTAGAATTTGGTGTACCTGTCATTAATATGGATGCGATGAAGCCGGTGATTCGTGTAACTTCCCGCATAACAATACATATATAATATCGGCCATCATTCCACGGATTACAACTTTCTAATAACAACCTAAGTATTTAGTATCAAGCATCTTCATTTCATTATGGCAATGTATTGTTCTTATTTCACAATTTGCAGAACTATTATTATCTTGCATCTTCTGCACGGACACACACCTAAAAGCACAATGCGTACTTAAGTTCTTCCCCCACCATATTACAATTCCCACTCTTATCCGACACTCCGTTGCCATGACTACATCCCCTCCCTTACTGACAAACAACTGTTGCTCCGAAGCTTTCAGCTTCTCATTGCATCTGATTGCATCGGGAAGATCGATTAAGTGAATGACATTAGTACGCAAAAACGGCTTTAAATGCGAATAATTGAGAAATACTGTGAGTTATCATACTAGTTGATCTGCTATTGGAACTTGCGTTACTAAACTTTAGCGTTGCGAAAAGTTTCAATTTGACGGAAACTATTTTGAACGTAAGATATTAATGCTACACTTAATATTGACAGTCAATACACTTAGGTAGTATTGACCACAAACGAGTCAAAATATGACTGTGCATTCAGAGCAAATCTCGACGGGAGAAGAACCATCCGTGAGAGACAATTTCAGTTTCCTCAGGTAGTTCGAGACATTCAGTCCTTTGGGGCAAGGCATACAAACAAGTCCTATAGTATATACAACAGGGACCAATGGATGAGGCTTTGACTATCGTAAAGCGTATTAAAGACTCCATACCCCACCAAGAATGAAAAATTGATAGTCATATCGCGTACATTAGTAAGCCAAAGTTATATGAAATCTCTAACATGATATAAGAAAGAGGCATACATAATCAATATGTAGTAAAACATAAACAAAGAGAAGCTAAAAGAATATCGTCTGGCATAGCTATTTGTAAGTGAGATACCATCTTCAATTGCGTACTGGATGTTGTAAAAGTCAATAAAATCCTACAGTTAGGATGAGGCCTAGAAAATATGCCGTCACCCACGAAAGACAGAGTGTTCAAATAAATCATGGCCTGCTTGCAAGAACGAAATTAATGAAAAAATAATTACATTTAATTCATGTTCTAGACACATATCAGACTTGAGACACCATGGTGATGTTGTTATCCCTTACTCTTACAGTACCACATTGACACTGACAGACAGACACCTTTCCAAATACCTTTCTAGCCGGAACAAGTAAGAATGTCATTATCTTAGATTTATCATTCACAAAAGAAATATCATAAACAAAAAATATTCATAATACAAAGTAATCCTTATCAGGCTACCACGTTTTCGCAAGATCTTAACACAAAACCTGCTTTTCTTAAAGTATTGTAATAGTTAAATAATTTTCTGGATGTACTTTGTTCATGGATTCGTAACAGTTTTTGCAATATGCGCAGAAGTTTGTGGTTACTATTTATTTATAATATATTACAGTATATAGACTAATGCTTATTCGCGAATCACTCTTAAAATTCAAGCATGTTTAATCTTCCGATTTTACTAGCACGTATAATCAAATAATAACAGTGCTGAATTTTAAGGGGGAATAAAATTCATACAACCAATTATTAATAATGTAATGTCAGAACTTACGTTTTTATCTGTGCCACACATTAAGATTCAGTTCATTGTGCTACTACACGAAATTGATTCCGTACCGAAATTTAACTCTGCCCCTAGCATGAGATCAAAATCTATAAAAACTAAAGACACCACACCATCTAGTGTATGAAAACTAATTATATGCATAAAAACTTATTACTGTATCGATATATAACAGTACATCTGATCTGATTACCACAAAAATGACTTGACGATATGCTAGCGATTTCAAGGGCCGTTCATATAAAATCTAATTCTACCAGGAATGACCAATTGTTTTTTGTATCAAATTTTTACCATCCATCTTTTATCTAAACGATAAATAAGATGTACAAAAAATGCATGTTTAATTTTGAAAAATATTCACGCAATGAAATTAAAAGATACCGCTACATAAATTTCAATAATTTAAAATTTTCTTCTTCATGTGGAGAGATACAAACGATGGTAGTCATTAGCTCCAAAAGCACAATTACACTTCGGACACTTTCGTTGTCGCGTTTCGTATCGCGTACGTAAACAGTCCCAACAGAATACGTGAAAGCACTTTGTTAACACGGCATCTTTGCGCTTTACTTTACACGAGGGACACGTAAGTGTTTCTTTGTATTCGCGCAATTCTTCTGCCATTACTTCGTCTAATGTCTCAGCCAGCTCTATCTTCTTCATCCTTTCTACTTTACGTCTTAGCTGAGCTATTTCTTCCTATAATAGAATACAATACCTACTTATTAGTCAAATGTTTCTGTCATACCATGTAATGTTTAAAAACAAGATTTTTATATCAATATAGCTGAAGAGATGCAATAAGAACAGATCGATAATTAAATACACCCAACTCTTTTTTTACACGGTAGATATGTTCCTTAGAAACGCGTGCATAAAAATCGTGTAAAAAAAATACCTGTGACATATGGTCATTTTACCATATGGACATATGGTAAATTTGGGGATATGTTCCACAACTTTAAAAATTGTGTAAGATGAAAAAACTCTAAATATTTTCTAAAAAAACCGTGCAAAAACGGATAGAATTATAAGTTATTGTGACTGGTAAAACGTGACGTTTTATGATTTCTCGACTAATTCGAAAAGAGCCGGCGACAAGCGAAAAGATCTACACGAATTCTACCGGCGCTAAACCAAAGAATCTTCATTCTTCGCGCGGACGGCATAGTGTTAATAAAGGTACTATAAAAACGATGTAAAATAATATTGCTTATAGAACTTTTCTAAACCGATAATTTAACACAATATTACCTTTTTTAATAGTAAAAAATTATCATCAATACAAATTATATTGGAAATTTCACCATAGAATTAGAAAAAACTTTAATTTGAACATCAACTTTTAGAACTTTATTTAAATTATTTATTGCATTCTACGAACTGAACACTTTAACACAAAATATTGTACTGGATAACGAAATGCTGTGTTCAAGTTGAAGTACAACGAGATAAAGAAAAAAGTGATAATAAAATTCGGCTATTCCTCATAACCCCAGGAATACAAAGTAAACAAGCCATGAAGTAGACCAAGTCACTAACACATGTTTGGGCATAAACCGACCGACTTCTGATTACACTGTCAAAAATAGAATAAAAAAACATTGGGATTCGTGCTAAAACAAAAAATTCGTGTAAGAGTATATTGGTGAACCGTGTTATTTCAAAGTAGTGTAAAAAAAGAGTTGGATGTATATCAAAATAACGATGAGCATACAAATTGATCTAACTCGATATATTAACGTGATCAGATATCGGAGATTAAAACTGTTCAATTTCTTTTATTTTCCACTTCCCGACTTTTTTAGTGTGAAAACAAGATGTAGGATTTTTAGTATTCGCACGATTAAGAAAGAATATAAATTAATTATTCCAAATTTCACCTGTAATCTTTTTGTTTTATACGCTTCCGCTTCTAGGGAACTCGTCTTCTCTGCTACAACTTGCTGTGCCTCCTTCATTTGAGAATGGTACTTTTCTGGGAAAGTTTTGTAAATATTCAATTACATAGGGTTCTAGTGTAAAAAGTAAAATGCAGAAAATTTATTCATAAAATACTTGCCAAGATGTAGTTTTAAATCCGCCGCAGACTGTGCACTCTCAATAGCTTTCCGTTTATGCATTTCCATTGCTTGTTGTCTCAAAGCTAATTCTTTTTCAACTGTGGCAAGAGAATTTTGCAGAAGACGCTCTTTTTCTTCCAATTTTCTTACTACGACGTTAGCAGCTTCTACTTGAGTAGTTAGTGTGGCAACTTGTTCATGCAAGACATCCTTTTGCTCTCTGACTAGCTTATGTAATTGGTTGCTTTTAATTCTTTCCGTCATAAGTTTAAAGTTTGCATCGTCTTTTTCACGTAATTGTTGTATCAACCTGGAGTTTTGTTCTTGCATATCTTCAAAAGCTTGTCCAGTTACTTCCATTTCATTTAGAAGCGCTTCTTCCTCCTGCAACCAGACACAATTCTGTTCAGCATTACACCACAGTTCATTTACACTTCGACGGTCTAATAATATAGTGTAAATGATGATTAAATGTTCATTAAGAAATTTGTTAGTTCCGAAAATCTATAAATCAGAAATTCTATTATTTGTTACATGATCTTGTATTTACCTGTTTTTGAGACGCGACCTGACGTTGAAGCGTGTAAGCTTGTTCCTCCAATTTCTTGATTTTTATTTGGGCGTCCTCGTCCGCTAATTTTTTACGTTCTTCGCGTTTACTTTCCTACAAAAATATTCACAAAACGTGTTACTAACGAAGTGCATTATATGGTTCATAACGCTTAAACATTCACACAATACCTGTATTTTTTTTATTTGTTGACGTAATTCTTCCAACTCTGCTCTCGTTTTTCGTTCAGCAGCCATTAACTGTACTTTATCCCTTTGCTCTTTTCCAACACCTTTATACATGTCTAATAACAGCTTCATTTCTTTCATTTCATTAACAGCCTTCCTATTATCAAAATGCGATACGTAACATGTAATTATCGACAAATAATATTGTCCCTAATTAATGAATAAATATTAGTAAATGAACCGTTACTTTTGAAAGTGATACTAGTCCATTTTTTTAAAATGCATTTAACGTAGTTTCAGCCAATCATATGTGTCTTTTGTATTCGAAATGACAAAAAGAAGGAACAAATTTTCCTTACGTTTTCACCAGAAGAAGTTTACCTTAACATATTACTGCATGCAAAATTTCTTAGAAGCTTCTAAATATCTCAACGTACAAATGAAGGTACTTGTAACACTTTCAAATATTAATACCTCAAATATTTAAAAAATAAAAATAGTTGTAGAAGAACGTACTTAAGTTGAGCCTTTAAATCTCTGACAAGTTCTGACTCTGCCACTTTCGTATCTTTGGCACGATGAGCAGGGTCGCGATGTTCTGTCTTAATAGATTCTTTTTTAATGTCCTTTTCACGTTTGATATCCTTTTCCTTTTTTAAAGTAGGAGAAGTTAATGTGAGAGAATCTGGTGTACCTTTAGTACCTTCCCCTTCTCCAACTTCAATTGTTTCGACTTCTTCTTCTCCGGATTCCCTTTTTATTGTAACTCCACTTTCCTCCTTTATCTGTTAAAATAAACGAATTCTTAAAGGGTTTTATTCCTTTACAATCATCTGAACAATATATTATTCTACAATACCTGTGTAGAACCTGGAAGCGAATTCGATGCATCTTCTTCTTTTCCACTACCATCTGAATTGTTACCTTCTTTATTTTCTTGAGACGTTTGTTGACCTAATTTAGCCGTAAGTTCTTCAACTTCTTTTTTTAACTGTCAAAATGAATGCTTAGTTATTATTATTTGTATTTATATCTCTAAGAACTTTTTCAAAAATGTGTTGGATAATGAAATAAATACCCTCGGTATTTCTGTAGACGCTTCCTTATATTTTCGCTTATAACGATGTACTTCACCTTTGAGCTGTTGGTTATGATTCTGAAGAGATGTTATCAAGTGCCGCATTTCTCTATTAATTGGTCCTGTTTGTTCATTTGCTGCTAAGTTCTGTTCAAATTCAATTCGCAACATTTCGTATTCCTTTCGTAATTGAGCTAAAACATCTTCCAATTGTATGCAGTCTCCGCGTAATTTTTTTTGGGCCATCAGTTCTGCACTCTAAAACGTTTTAATAAACTTATCGTCTGTTCTTTATGTAACTGAGAAACGTGTAACAATTATTTAAATAATTGTTGAAACAAAAGCAAGACTTACCTCCATCATTTCAATATGACGCAAGTGAGCATTTTTACTGGACTGTAATTGTTGACGAGCTTCATCCAACTGAGTTTTCAGTTGCATTGATTCATTGTATAATACAGAAAATTGAGATTGTAAACATTTGTACTCCGTTGTTTCGACGATTACTGATTCTGGAAGTTGCCGTATCTGTAAATACAAAATACATTTTCGAAATGTTTATCACACAAAAAAATGTTATTGACTTTCTTTTGAATTTTTACTGTGAGCCCGAATCTTCTTAAGTAGTTTAAACGCAAAATAAATGTAACAACTAGAAACAAATACGAAATATTTATTGTACATAAATTAATTTACAATCTATATCATGCAGTCATAAAAATAATATATACAAAAATCAAAGAACTCACATCCATCTTTAATTTTTCTACTTCTTTCAGTGCATCACGATGTTGTTGATGTAATTTATCCAATTCTTGTAACCTGTTGTTAGCCAATTCTCTTGTTTCTTCAAGTTCTCGTTGCAAGTCTTCAAGCTAAATTTAAATTAAGCAGAATATTTATAAAGGTCAATATAAGTTTCATTGAGTGAAATAAGCCAAGTATATTATACCTTGGTTTGTGAAACACTGGACGCAACCAGTGTATTTGGTTTGTTACTACCCTTCTCATCTGTACCATGAATTTGTTGAAATGCTTTTAACTTTTCAATTGCTTCTCCAAGGTGATGTTCCAATTTATCATTTCGTGCTCGCACTTTATTTAATTCATACTGAAGATCATCTACTTGGTTGCGCAACTCAGCAGCAAGTGTATCTTTGCCTGTTATAGTGTCTTGTAATTCTGACATCTCCATAAAAGTATATTCATTAAAACATATAAAATAAATCTACAATGAAAATGAGCTACTAAGAAAACCATATTAATTACCTTCAATGAAATTGTATGATATTTTTCATGAAGCTGTATGTTTATTGCTTGAAGGTTCCTATTCTCCATTTGTATTTCAGAATTAGCTCTGCGCACTACCTCATCGATATTTGGGGCTTCCTCTGTAATATTACATAATATTATTACCAGTTTTTAACATATATGTTATTATTTTTCATATTACGTTAAACTACCTCCATCAAATTCGCCTTTGAGTGCCAGAGTTATTTTTTCATTTCGCTGAGAAAGACGGTCAAATGCTTGTACAACTTTAGAAACAGCGCGTTTTGACACTTGAACACGATTTGCTAGTTTATCATCTAATTCTTCTTTATCCCAAGAAGAAAGTTGCATGAGAAATGATGTTGTAGCTTCGCTTTCGTCTGTAATTTTTGATAGTGTTGCATATTATCGTCCTCAAATTACCTCTCCGAATACATAATTAAAAGTTTGAATTGTTACTTCTGGTAATTAATGAGTTTATAAATTCAGCAAATATACTTTTATTGCTCTTACTTTTATTCTCTGATTCGTCAGCTGTTTCCGCATCAAACCTCTGAAGTAGTACACGTATATCTTCATTCAGTTGATTCCAATAACGATTAACAACATTAAGAACAGCATCATCCTGCATTTGTCGTTTCTCCAACTGTTCGATGCGCTGTCTTAATTCGGCTTCCATTCTATGACGCTGTTCTAGTCTCTATAAAATTTATAGTAGATATAATTTAATACAAGTAGCAAATAAAGATATTAAGAATGTTAACGAAACTAATAAATAAGTTTCAATATAATTTAAATTAATTATGATCATGAATTTAGAATGAGTCATATAGCTAAACATGAGTTGAAGGATTAAACAGTTTAATGAAATATAGAAACAATGATGCATAGCCTTATTAAACTTATATTATAACTTACTTCAATGATTTATTTATTTTTATATCATATTTAATTAAAAAGACAGTGTCAGAAGTGTATGAAAAAATAATTATAATTATAAAATAGGGATGAAAAATAAGAAATAAACTGAAAATAAACAAAATTCCATCTATAAAAAAGGAATCATATATGTTGTTCTTTAAGCTAGAATTCGTAGAATTTTCATGTAAGATTTGACTGCATTTTATCACAGTTCATGCCCTCACCTGGGCGAGCTTTTTATTTTGAAACTGTAGAACTTTCATATCCATCTCCTCGAGGGTCGATATGGGCCCAATCAAAATCGGCTCGAATTGAACTTTTTTGATAGGTGGTTGGGAACCCGAGTCCCCACTGTCCGCTGGCCGCTTTGACATTTTGCTGTAGGCTTGATCCTTTCTGAAAAAGCAACAAAAAGAGAAAGAAATGTTTTGTATATGAATTTAATGGTTCAGAATCCCATAAAATTTATTATTGATCAGAAAGAACGATACCTTGCAACGTGTATTGATACCTCCAGCGACCGTCTCCAGAAATATTTTAGTACCTCTCTACCGTTATGCCATTTTTAGACGCCCAAAACCTGCCGAAAAGAATGCAGTTTCGACATATCTTTGCATTTTATTGACGACGATAGCTAGTCGACAGTATGTACGTGCTCGTAACGGAAGCCGCCATTGTCACGGCGTTGCATACGCGGCAAATCAAAAAATAAGGTGAAAACATCGACGTCCATCACAATCATGGACATCACATAGATGAGACACACCGTTCTTTCATTTCCAACTGTTCGTACAATCGTGAAGCCATCTGTTGGATAAGAATTTAATTCAAATGTAGGTAAAATCATTTGCTATGATGAGCCTAAACGTAAAAAACGTAAGAAACTAGTAAAAAATAATTACGAGTGTACTATTGTTAAATTCTGTTTTATTTCATATTCTACAATTGAATGCAATTCTGTCTATTTTTATTACTAAATTCTTAGATGCTCTGCTACCAGAACTAATTATTCGAATTGTTTTACAACACATTAACAATTTTAAAAAAAATTGTCACGAATGCTACTGCTAAATTGTTAATTCCTACGTAGTAACAAGATCTGTTAGTATCAGTGGTGTCCAGTGTAGTCATCATGTACTCATTTTATTAAATTTTATAACATAGTTATATTTACAATAAAATTATAAATTTTTCAGTGCGTAGCATACTTAGAACTGTAATGAGATATTTCATATTTTTATTAACTTCCACGAAGTGTTTGAAATTGCAAATAGCGTGTTTCCTTAGAAACCAACGGTCTACAAATCGTTTACTGGTATAGATCAAACCTACAGCCCTCCCGTTTGAAAACTTCGTTGATTATTTTCACACTATTGACAATCTTTAGTTAACATAGAAATCAAAATGAATAAAAATCGTGCACTTACAATAGTCCCTCCACCACCTTTGAGATTTACTTTGGACGAATGGCATCTCAACAATCGTTACAGGTATTACCAATAGTTTCATAATTTATTCGTACAATTCTGCATTATCATATTACGAACGTATATTGATATTTTATTACTTTAATAGTACTGTTAAATACAGTACTGTGAATGCTGTTATTCACATTCACATATACGCTTTATTTCATAATTAGTATAATATTGTGCTGTGAATAGTATAATTACAGCAATAATTGGTGCAGTGATTAACCCTGTGCACCCTGAATTTTTGGTAGGGCTTGAAGATTAGTTAGACGATAGCACAATGAAAATATTGAAAATAGAATTCTAAATAATACATTTATCTTGATTTGAAGGCATGTAAATGTAAAGTACATTTGTAACTCAAGAATTATGTTATAGTAATATAAATATTACATATTACTATTATATTAATTTTCATCGAAAAATTCAATTTATTACAAAATATACGTTTTTTTTGTAGATTTTTAATAACTGTTAATTGAATTGATGCAAATTTTGTTGTAGTTTGAATGAATTTGAATTAAAAATTGTATTATTATGTATTAATAAACCAGTATAACTATTATATTATAATTGTTCACAAAGTTAAAAAAGCGATTTCAAAAATGAAAAAGAGATTCTGTTCTGAAAAAGAGATGATTCCTCTGTTACCGCAAAGCCGCAAGGGTTATTACGCGTTAGATCTTATAGAGGGTTAATATGAATCGTTTGAAAGAATATAATAATTAATATGAAATGTGTAACTGTAAAAGCCATTATTATATAATATCCGTTCTATATTATCTATAATAATATTTTAATTCTTAATCAACGGTACCGAGTTCACCATTTTATATTTTTTATTAAAGTAAATAAAATTACTTTATATGTTAATATTTAATTAACACATAGCTTAGTAAAACATTATTAACGAGGAGAAATAATGTTTGTTCAAAATTACTATCGACAAAATTAGGTACCGATGTTCCGAAGCTCAGCAGGAATTGGCTGAACGTCTTTTATCAGAATCGCAACGCGTATGCGACGAAACTACGGAAAAAACGCGCATGAATAAAGAAGAAACGGATCATCGATTAAGAGAGAAAATTGAAGACATAGATTTTCGCAAAAAAGAGCTATTGCGCATAAGAAAAGAAGTTCTTCTCGAAATCGATGCTTTGTCAACTTATAAGGAGCGTATTATGGATGCTTTATCATCCGTGAGGAAGAATGCTCTCGTAATTTGTGAAAAATGCCTCATTATTAGGTTAGGATTCGAAATAAAACAATACACTTCATATTTAGAAAATTGTGTTTCTTCTACATAAGGGAATATTATAATAACAAATATTACTGCACTGCGTTAAAGTAGAATTTGAAGTTAAAAAGACAATCGGTGTTTTTCTATTAGAATACAGCGTTTGAAGATTGCAATTCAAGGTTTTAATTCTATAGATCGCATAACTTGCTGATGAAAAATCACAAATTAATAACTTACGGGACTTTTCTATTTTAATTTTATTTCTATTAACATCATTTATAAGAATTGAATTCTTTTGTATGTTTCGTATGATCCACTTTGATTTAATTATATAATGAAATTTCGCACAAATGAAAAACTTTAGATTCAATTTTATCTTTGGAAGTATCGAAGTTGTTTTCTACTTTAAGTTCAAACCTTCTTTTTTTATCATGCTAATAAAATATATCAAACTGTCAAATTATTGCCTAGAGAAGTGATGGACAAACTGTGGTTCGCTGACGACACTATCCGGCCCGCCACAGATTTTAAAATAATAGGACAGAGATCTTCAATTTCAGTGTTTTAAAGAAATATTTTTTTCAGTGCTGATTGAGTTGTATGATAAATTATATTGACCCCCCCCCCCCCCCAAATTTATTCTTTATTTCGATGGCCCCCTCTTAAAATAATTTGCCCATCAGTGACCTAGAGTAATATATGGACCGTTTATTTTGAAAGTGGTGTAAGTCCATTTTCCAAAAAAATCGAGTTAGCTACATTAATAGTTACATTTTTACATGATCTTTTCATTCTAAAGCAACTTGTTATTAATTTATTTAAAATCATTAAGATTTTGTAACACGAAAATTTGTTGATTAATGAAGTGATGAAAAAGTTTATTTTGAAAGTGGCGTAAGTCCCACTGTGAGAGTTTCAAATGGATATGGAAAATATTATGTAATAAAATTTTATGAGATTACATCTTTATATTTCATTATCAAAGTAGCAGTTGAAATATCAATGTGCAATGACTTTGTTATAAACAATTTAATTTCAAATTTCACTTTCGATCTGCTAACGGATTCATACGAGAAGACGGAATAATAAATAAGAAAACAATATTAATTTTAATGTCAAAAGTATTTAACAAAGAATGAAAGTTGAATATTTTTTTGATTTTATAACATAAAAGTGCATACGTCTGTTTTTATTTTAAGGGAAATTTACTGTTCCTATGGACTTGTGCTTTCTTAAGAATTGAAAACGTCATTTCATTGATCTTGAAAGTGGTGTAAGTCCATTCATACCCATCATAAACATATTATTTCTTAAATAATGTTAATTATGCTAATTAGGATGATAAATTTGACACCTTTAGAAACCCATAAACATTATTCTACTATGTTATCTGTTACCCATATTTTTAAATTTAGTCCAACGCAAACCTTTCAATATCTCGATTCGAACATAAATGGGCTTACACCACTTTCAAAATAAACGGTACATATGTACGTTGACATTAAAAATTTTTTCAATCCTAAAGCTAAGTTTTGAAAATATTAACGTCAATCGTATTAATTGAAGTATTAACAATTATTAATTAAGTAGCTTCACATGAAATGTGAAAAGGTTATATGAGATCTTCCTCATTGAAGTTTTATTATAGAGAGCATAGATTAGGAATCGATCTGGTTCACGACGATGTCGAAAAAGAACTGTTGAAAGAGTGCGAAGTAATTAAAGGTGCGGAGAACTTATTAGTGCGCACTTTAGAGCAGACACATGAGCAAATACGACGATTGAAAGCAACGCTTTATTATATGGATCATGATCTCGAAGATAAAGAAAACAATCTGCGAATAGATAAACATAATCTGACTCTGAAGGAAACCAGCATGAACCTGAGTATTTATCACGGCACCTCACGGCTCGATGCATCGTGCGTGATATTTCTACAATTTTTCTATCGCTGTTAAACGTATAATATTATGAAACATTTTTTTACGAATGATCCGTTATATTTGAAAGTCGTACAAGTCCCTCTCTTCTTATGTTGAGATATTTGAGAGTTCGAACAAGAGCTTTTATGCTACAACATGTAACAGTAGAATCTTTTTGGACGAAATCATAAGGATATTTTATCCTATTTACTTTGCCATTTAAAAGAGGAAAAGAAGACACCTATGTTTAGCTAAACTTACTTAAACACACTTTTCGCAAAATTTGACTTATACTACTTTCGAAAATAACGGTTCAAATAATAGTATATAATTTATTTACATCGTTCTTATTTTTTAATCGAACAATAAGCTGCTATTTTAATTAAAATTCAAATTTTCGTGGAGTATTAATTTCGAAATTTTCCAATATATTTTAGTATAAGCTATGAATTAATATTTTTGCATTTAGCACTGTAACTTTAAATGAATGGGAAATGCAGACCAATAATAACATCGTTGCTGCTAGTAAAGAAGTAAATAGTGCCCGACCGTTACGTTGTTACATCGATACCATAATTAAGCAAGCAATTGATGATTTAAACGCGCAAAAATATTCCACTGATGAAGCCTTTAGGCGCCGTATTGAGGAAACGAAGGAGGCAAAAATAAAACTGGAATTACAGCATTCTGAGGTTCGTGCCCCTCAATAATTCAAATATTGTATCTGTACACATGAACAAACGTTTCATTTTTTTAACGAACTACGATATAAAATCGAAATTGAGTAATACTTAAATACTACTTCTGTGTAACTATTTGTTACGAAAATTTGAAAGAAATATCTATAATCATAATTATAAAGTCTAAATACCTTTAGATACCTGTAAGATAACTGTAAAAATTTGCAACACTATCAACTAAGTTCAGTAACTAAGTAATTTAGATAAATTACCCTCATATTGCGATGTTCATTCACAAATTTCTTTAAGTATCATTTTAATGTTCGAATATTAATTGTGAAAATTGATTTGCGCTTAATGTTTTGTGTTGCCTTATTATTGTTAGAATAGAGGAAAATATGCGAAGGATAAAAATATTGCGGTTTTCAGATAATGCGTCAGGCGAATGATGTGACACAGAATATTACGCGAACCGAGAAATCAATTGCGGAGAAGGAAGGTTATATGGCTCTAGCACACACGAGATTGGGCAATCGTTGTCAAAGGCCGGGATTAGAATTAACTCGAGATCTCGTAGAAACTTATCTGGTAAAAGAAGTCCATGATTTGCGCAACAGCGTGTCAGAATTGCAACAAACCCTTTTCGAAGTTTGTATTTATAAACGCTAGTATTAACCTTGGAAAGTAACGTACATGCCTTTGGCGATTTTTTCGTTAAAAACCCTTTACTTTTTTAGGCTCAAGCATCATTACGTTACTTATTGAAAACCCAAATTCAAATTGAAGAGGATATCAATATTAAAACGAACAGTTTGAAAATCGATGAGGTTGACTGCATGACATTACGTCAAAGCATGGATTATCATGCGTATTAAATTCAATTTAATTACAAAGTTTGAATAATATTCATCAAGATATTACACCTTACCTATCTTTCCACTATTTCTTATACTGTACATCTTAGAATATCGGTAATGAAATATAAATGTTTTAAATCGATTGCTAAGTATTCATTTTTATTATATCAGGAATACTGCAAAGATATTATTCTAGTCACATATTTTTGTTCGTGTAATAAATCGGCCGTCATATCGAAAAGTGGTATATAAAGGTGCTTTTCTTCTTATTGAGATATTTGAAAGTTCGTGTAAAACTTTCATGCAATACTATATAACAGTAACAAACTTTTTGGACGAAATCATGCGGATATTCTAATCTATGTATTTTGCCACTTGAAATGTGAAAAGAAGACCACAGTGTTTAGCTAAAACTAATTGAAAACACATTTCTCAAAAATGAACTTAACTACTTTCAGAAATAACAGCTTACATATTCATATCTTTGTTTTCTTGCGTGATAACTTCGACGATTTCAAAATGCCAACAAAAATGTCTGTAAGAAATATAGGCTTTACGAAATCGAACAAGCAAATTTTTTTCATTATAAATTCTATAAAATACTTTACAAAATAAAAAGTGAAATATACAGGTTGCGGCAGAGTAACATGTACAAGCGGCCACGAGGTGATTCCTTATGACAAAATAAAAACAAAATATAAAATAAAATTTTTTAATTTGAGGCTTAGCTTTCGAGAAAATTGAATTTGAAAATCCAATGCATGTGTATGCTATTACAGGCAAAAAGGTAACATATCGAACCCGTACACGTCGATTTTGATGAAACTTTCGCGAGATGTAGTTGTCGAATAAATTTTTGATACGCATTTTTTTTATTCCCTCTTTTTGATACGTATCTTTTCACCTCTTTGGAGGGATGAAAATACCCCTCAAAGTTGACGGTTGAAAATGCACTTGCTGGGATAGCTCAGTAATTAGAGTGCATAACAATTTTTTTTCCATTACGTGCTCTTTAACGGAGGATTTAGCTGCATAATAAAAGTTGCACAAATTTATTTATTTAAATAATGTATTCAAAATTTGAATTTTCGGATGGGACTTCCTTGAAAAGTGAGCCTTAAATTAAAAAATTCTTATTTTTTCATAAAGAATCATAAGGAATGTTGATAGGGTTAGTAGCATGAATAGCAGATGACAGGAAACATCAAGTACAGTTATCTTATCTAATAAATCGTATGTTCATGTTTTTACTCGGAGTGGCTAGTTTTTAGATTGGTGCATATGAAATGTCGGATTGTATACGGCGACATTAAAATGACCACAGTTTTTGCAAAATGAATGTTTATAAATTAAAATAATTTTCATCCATATCAATACAGTTCTGCCAAAGATCCATAAGGGCTTTTATACCATTTTTATTAAAATCTGAGTTTTTAGAAACGATGAAATTGGAGGTGACGTTTTTAATGTCATCTTCATTATCGATTTTTTTTCTATAATGAAGTGGTCTAAGTGTTTAAAAATGCGATAATCCGTTAAAGGAAGATCAGGTGAATAAGGTGGGTACGTAAAATTTCATATTTCAATTTGCGAAATTGTTTTGAGCTCACTTTTGACGGATATGGTCTTGCGTGTCGTGCAAATAAAATAGGCCCCTGCTGGTTAAACTAAAACCGAACGCAGTACTTTCAATTCTACAAGCGTTTGTTCAATTTTTTTAGAGTATCTGTCAGCAGTAATGCTTTCATCGCCTTGGAAAAAAGAAAGTTCAGCTTTCCATGTATAGATTAGGACATCATTATGGCTTACGTTTATGGGTCTACCGCGAGGCGCATTATGAAAATACTTATATCCAGAACGAAACTTTTTTAACCAACATTGTACGATTTCTTTGTTAACAATTGCCTCCCATATGCTCTGTTTATGTAAAGACTTGCAGCAGCAGCATTATTATTAAGTTTAAATTCATATCGGATTACTACTCGTATTTCACTAGTACTCGCGTTGCATTAAAATGTATATTTTTTATAGAAATTTGGAGTTTTCCAAAAAAAATGCACTCAATATTCAGCGTACAGACCAAATAACCTGTTTCAACTATAAAATTATTAATTTAACGGCTACCTATTTATAAAGTATGGCCAAAATGTAGTGTATAGATCCAATCCGACATTTCATATGCACCAACCTAATACTAATATTCGCCGGAACATAGCGAAATACGTAGTGTATAGTGTAACGTCCGGTGAGAATAGTAGCACTACCACCCGAACATTTTTCTTTTGTATTCTTAGTTTGTAACTAGCGTTATCCTTTCCTACTGTACCGATCGCAATTCACAGCAGCGCCAAGCGCGCGTAAATCGGAAGATGGCCATCGCTCTTCTTGAATTGTCTCTTAAAGGCCAAGTAAGAGAAGCGACGGGATAGTGGGAGGATACATATAAATAAGAAGCGCACTGTCGGTGCAACAGAGTTCGAGAGCAGAGTAGACAAGTTGCAGTTGCAATGGGTTAGTTAGTAGAGTTCAGATCAGTTGCAGTTGCAATGGGTTAGTTAGGAGTTCAGTTCAGTTGCAGTTGCAATGGGTTAATTAAGAGTTCAGTTGCATTTCAATGCAGTTCAGTTACCAATCAATTTCAAGTTCTTAGCCTTAGTTCTAAATCCTACGTTCTACATCGTCGAGCAACATCTCCAAAACGAGTCTAAGTATAATTCCAATTCCAAGCTTTTAAAGAGCCAATTCTAATTCAATTGAATTCCAATTCTAAATCAAGACTCTATTCAGACTCTTAAGAAGTCTATTCCAAACCAGCGTAATTAAATCTTATATATATATATCGATAACTGTAACCAATATTTTAATTATATTATCTCTAGAATTAATTTCATTACCTTTAAGTTTCATTTGTAACAATATACTCATTTATTATCTTTAACACAGAACATTTTCATTGAGAAACCTATTCCTGCAAATTCCTAATTTCTCTTTAATCAATTCCTTTTCTACAAAATCCTAACTTCTCCGTCTCTTACAACCCCTTTCTTCAATCTTGTCCTGGACTGCGCAAATCACTTCGCATACGGAGTTTCTACCACCTACATCGAGAGGAACGCAGAGTTCTACAGCAACCGCCAGTGCAGGGCCTAAGACTTGGCAACCCGTTCAGCCTACGTCGGCTAAGTAGAACCTCTACATCTTTACTGTCTTCTTCCATCCTCGAAGGAAGCAAAGGACAGATACGGCGTAGCTCCGCGACCAAGCCAGGGGGAGACAATAACAATAAGTTTAACCATCATATTATTCTCTTTCGCCTACATCTCCAAGACTTATAACGAATCGACGTAATAGCTGGGTCCCAGCCATTTGACCGCCCAGGCAGGAAGGCAAAAACCAGTATTTATCTCGGCAATACGGTTTTGAAGAAATTTACCAATTCGATCTTACTAGACTAGTAATTTTCTTTCTCTCCTCACTTCACCTCCGTAACCGGGACGTAACAATAGTAAGAGTTTGTAAGAGTATTGTTGAATAAGGTTTAGTATAGTAATTGATAGTAATGGTAGTGAATGGCAGTCATACGATCAGAGTTCGTATTTTACCATTCCTCGATTATGTGCTGTAAATAGATAATTATTGTGTGTTTGTTGTTTGACGTGAAGTAATTTGTACTTTATTAAATCACGGAGAATGGCAAATGATGTAATAACCTTTTTACCTGATGAGATAATCGCATATATTTTGGAGGACAATCACATCGAGTTTCTCGACGTCGTCAGATTTGGTTTGACATGCAAGCATCTGTACAAGGTTGTTAATAGTAACAACAAACTCTGGCGAACTAAACTTTTTCAAAGGTATCTTTATACGAGGATCTGTATTTTCATCGATGATTTTATTGTATCAATGAACAATTAAATGGTGAATCATGTGCCACCGTTGATATTTAATCTCCTTGTTTACATACGAAGCATCTCGTGTTCTAATTATATAGTAATCTTATTAAAGTTTAAATAGTATATATTTTCTGCACTCTATATTCCCTTCTGTTTTAACATTGTTTTACAAATTTATACCTACATTTATAATTTTCATTAACTGTTTACTTCAAAATTTATGAAAAGAAAATTAGTATCGTTAGAAACGAATATTTGGCTTTATTTAAGAATCAAAATTTGATTTTTTTACATGATTTCAGATGGCCTCTTCTGAAAGAAGTGTACTCTCAAGAAATTGAGAAATCAGGAAACAAAGTATTAAACTGGAAAGATGAAGTACAAGCTAGTGTAAATAGTAGATGTAAATTATTACATCAGTTATCATTGATGTCTAGTAAAAATTACATAAAGCAGGAGCTACCCGATTCAGAATTGAAACAGTTTGATTCACTTTTTCGCTATGAGGAAGGTGCTCATCCGTTGGGTTATTATTTCCTTGTCGATGAACTCATCAGTTTTATTAAACGCCCTGCTGCGTAAGTATAAAACTAACACATATGTCCTAATGTTCAAGACAGTACCATAAAATCTTTTTTATATATTTTTATAGAGCCAGTAATTTAACGCATAGATATTATGCTTTCAAAGTTGTTAGGTATTTAAAGCAAAATTATCTGAAGAATGAATGGCAACAATTTATATCTCTACCACCAAAAGAACAAATTTTAGAACGTGGTGCGACTCTCGTTGCTCAATGGAGTCAACCAGAAAGACATATATTGTACTCACATATATCATCATTACTCGATAACATAGCAGAGCAAACAAAAGCTTTACTGAGAGAAAACTATCCAAAACATTCAATATTCTCTGCTTCGAAAGAACAATTGGCTTTGTGGAAAAGTAATAACATTGATGATAATCAATGGAGCATTATAGAAACAAGGCAATTGATGGATGCACTGTGCAAAATATTATTCCAAAAATTAGGATTTCATGGAAATAATGAGATGTATTATTCATCTGAAAATTTATTCATGGATCGTGTAAGTAAAATCAGGGAATTAATGGTAGTTACATGTTTATTCAAAGTTGATAATGTTTATCAATCATTGTATTATTATAGGTTTTAGAACATAGGCGTGGTATTCCCATAACACTAGCAATTGTTTTTGAAAGTGTCGCTCGTAGACTTGGAATACGCTGCGAACCTGTTAGTTTTCCGTCTCATTTTCTACTACGTTGGAGAGAAACATAGTAAGTTTTTGGTACAATTAAATCTTGAAATATTTGAAGATACGAAATCCTGATGTTAACGCTGTAAGGACCGCTCCCTTACTAACGCGAAAATTTCACCTATCGCGTGAGAGCCGTAATCCGCGGCAATGCGAATTTTGACATTGTCAGACTCATTGACATTGCAAAGTCAAATGCAAAAGAAACTGCCTGCATTTGGGCTCACTTTATGTAAAATGTTTTGCATTAATCCCAAAGTTTAGGATCAGTCGTTAATACATTAAGCGCCATGTCAGTCACCGGTGACCGACAATATAGTTTTCGTTAGGCCGCGTCGGTCACCAGTGGGTGACGGTATAGTTGTCGTTCATTCTGCGTCGGTCACCGTTGACTGACGCGGCCTACTATTAATAAATTTTAAATAATTTGGAGGACATAAAAGAATGAATCCAAATGTTACTTTTTACGAAAAAAATTCAACATTTTGTAATAGTGTATTTACTAGTATAGTGTAGTGATAAGACTACATCTCGTTACGGATAAAGAAGCATTTTTTAAACTGCACTGGAACACGAACTATAGACAGCTGACTGAAGAGAACGCATTTCTAAAAGACTACGGAGTAACAAATTTTCGGCCGTCAGTATATCGATGAAGTAGAATATCGCTGTCTAAACGAATAGAAAGGCGAAACAGACTGGGCTGGGCGCTTAATGTGTTAAGATGTTAAACTATTAACTAAATTACATAGAATTGTATTATAATTAAATATGTAATTGGCATCATCGTAATCAGCATCTTGATTTTACTGTTTTCAACTTTTTTCCTCGTTACTTTTAGTAGCAATCCTGAGGCTAAAGATGTTGAAAACTTTTATATCGATGTATTCAATGGTGGTCAGTTTCTGACAAAAAAAGATTGCATCAGAATTGGAGGAGTTTCAAAGTGTCCCATAGAGAAGTACAATGTTCATAAAGCAGCAGCTGCTATAGAGGTTGGTAACTTCTCCAAAATAAAACCGTTTTTTCTTGAGTAAGTTCTAAAATTCTAACTATTCATTTCAATAGGTAGTAACCCGAATGGCTAATAATTTGGAGATAGCTGCTAGGCAGCACAATTATTTAAATGGAAGAACAGCCAGACTGCGTTCTGCTCTTGAACTTCGCTATATGATACAGCCTCTCGATACAAACGCAATTTTGCAGCTAGGCCGTTTCTATATATTTCATCAAATGGATCTGACAGATATAGTGAAAACTTTGGAATCAATGCAAAGGGTAAGGAGTGATAGCATTTCGTTACTCATTTCATCATAAAGATTGTATTTTTAATATAGTAAGCACTAATAAAAATTGAAAGTATTGCAACAATTAAATCGGGAACTATATTTAGGACTTGGAATTGACTGTTAGAGGACAAGTAAACCTTCTATTACAGACACTTCAAATGTTGCAGAAAGATCTACAACCAGAAGTAAGTATAATAACAATCTTTATAATAATAATGATGATGATGCATGATGTTACTAATTATTTACTTTTTAAATACCGCACAAGTTAATTACTTGACTGTAGCATGCGTCAACCGAAAAATGCTTTCTTATAAAGGGATAATACTACCATATAAATTGTTAACGCAGGATCTCACAGAATTAAGATATCAAATCTATATAAACTATAGTTTAAAAGCGTTATAGCGATTACTAACTTATCTTGTCCCATTACTATAAAGTTACATATGTTTTATTTACACATCACCGTAAATTTACACACGCACTGTCGAATGTATATTGCAAAAGACTGACTCATTCCCTATGACAAATACATCTATCGTTCGTGACAAAAGAATTAAAGACATATATGAACTACTTGTTAACATAATATAAGTATTTCTTAACATAAACATATAAATTTGTAGGAACCGGTAGAGCCGAAAAAAAGAATGCCAGGTGTGAAATATGCAATAGGATTGATAATGAGGCATAAAACAAACGCATATCTATGTGTAATAACAGGATGGGATTTACGTTGCGAAGCATCGACTGAGTGGATGAACGAAATGAATGTAGACCAGTTAGAGCATGGAGCAGATCAGCCATTCTATAATGTGTTCGTGGATGACGGATCTTCGCGTTATGCGGCACAAGGTAAAATTACGACAAAATTTGACTACAATAAAACCCTACACAGCGCGGAAATACATTCTGCGTTATATTTCACTTTAATAGTTGCCTTTCAAATTTTTCTTCATTTTAAAATACAGAAGTGAACAATCTTTCAATTTTCTTTTAAATTAGATTGACCAATTTTCGGTCGTTTGTACGGGGACGTAGTGCAACTTTTATGTCACGTTATAGAAATACCGCGTTTTATCGGGTCCTACTGTAACTAACAAGGGAACATATCGAACTCGAACACACCGATTTTGATGAAATTTATGTCAGAGGTACTCCTCGTCAGAATATTGGACACGTATTTTTTTTTATCGGCAACCATCCACTCTGAAGGGGTGAAAATACCCCTCAAAGTTGAGGGTAAAAACACATTTTTGGATATATCTCGGTAACCAGGGGTCAAAAAAATTTAATTTTTTTTTTAAATTGTGTGTTTTTCAACCGAGAATCGAACTGTGTAACAAAAGTTGTAAAAAAATTATTTGTTTAAAAAATATATTAAAAAATTAATTTTTTTTGTTAATATCTTCCAAAAAACATTCGCAACTGATTAAATAAATTTATGTACACAAGCTATGGTCCAAATTAGCGGATACATGTTTTTGGATTTTTTCGATTTTTGACGATAACGGTCATTATTTCGTGTTTAACATTTTCTCGTTCCGCACTGAAATGGCCGGCCGAAATGGACTTTTTTCATAACAAAACTGACATTATTGCCATGACTAATAGTCTAATAATCTATGCGAAAGAATTTTAAACATCAAATAATAACCGTTAGTGTCAAAAACCAAAAATTCCAAAGTCACGAATGCACTGATTTCGGTAATACTTTACGTGGCGCAGCGGCCCGTACAGCGGGAATACCGCGCCGGAGAAGACGCCCGTAGCGAAAGGGTTAAAAATTTCAATTTTTTCGTTAATTTTTTCTGATAAGCGTTATTCCGCTATCGAATAATATGTACGTAAAGTATTACCGAAATCAGTGCATTCGTGACTTTGGAATTTTTGGTTTTTGACACTAACGGTTATTATTTGATGTTTAAAATTCTTTCGCATAGATTATTAGACTACTAGTCATGGCAATAATGTCAGTTTTGTTATGAAAAAAAGTCCATTTCGGCCGGCCATTTCAGTGCGGAACGAGAAAATGTTAAACACGAAATAATGACCGTTATCGTCAAAAATCGAAAAAATCCAAAAACACGTATCCGCTAATTTGGACCATAGCTTGTGTACATAAATTTATTTAATCAGTTGCGAATGTTTTTTGGAAGATATTAACAAAAAAAAATAATTTTTTAATATATTTTTTAAACAAATAATTTTTTTACAACTTTTGTTACACAGTTCGATTCTCGGTTGAAAAACACACAATTTAAAAAAAAAAATAAATTTTTTTGACCCCTGGTTACCGAGATATATCCAAAAATGTGTTTTTACCCTCAACTTTGAGGGGTATTTTCACCCCTTCAGAGTGGATGGTTGCCGATAAAAAAAAATACGTGTCCAATATTCTGACGAGGAGTACCTCTGACATAAATTTCATCAAAATCGGTGTGTTCGAGTTCGATATGTTCTCTTGTAAGTCCGGTTGAATTTTTTAAAACAATTAAACAATGAAGGCTACTGAAATGAATCCGTACTTCGTAATACTAGATGTATGGTTCTTTTTCACCCGACATTTTAGCAATAAAATGGTATACAAATAGCAATGAAGTAGTAAAAGAATTATAGAATGACCTTCATATTTATTTCGTTAGAAAATTTGTTACTGGCGCCAGTTCCAGAATGGATCAATCATTATGAAATTGGAAGATACTTTTGTAAATTCGGTGGTACTCATTATGTACCAAACGAAGAGAAAGCAAAGGAGTATCCAGAAGATGAAGATGTTCGTAATAATTTAGTTTCCACTTATACGCAAAGTGAGATGCATTGTGATACTACGTAATAGTTTGCTTTTCCAGTAAAACGTAAAGTACCGTTTAATACAGGGAAGTTAATCACAAATATTCTTTTCTGTGTTATATATTATATCTTGTGCATACTACAAGGAATTTTTATGTTCGTAGCTACAAGTACAGAAAGGAGCACTAACAATAATATTTTGTTGTTGTAACATACATGCAAGATAACATTCAGTGGAAACTGATTATATATTTTCATTGCTTGCCTTAAAAAGACTTTTAATAGATTTTAAAGTGTACTTAAAGAAGTAGTTGCATCGAACGATGATCTAAAATTTCAAACAAAAACTCCATGAAAAAAGTTGCAAATCTTGATTTAATTGTATTATTCTTAAACTTAATATAGTATTACATAATATCCTTGTATATTATTTTATTTATACTATAGATAGTAGCCTGTATATAAATTTTTCTTGCAAAATATACAAAGATCATAAAAAAAACAGGAATAATAAATCGATTACTTGGCATTACAACTATAAAAATATAGATGCATTAAACAGTCTTGTAGCATCGGAATTTCTCCAGTTGGCTTTTCAAGAGTCCTCTTAATTTAAGTTCGATTGTAAGGGTTAATTAAGAAATAAGCATAAGGAACAAGAACAATATGAAGTTTGTATAACTAGACAGAACTAAATAGAAAGCAATTCTAGATCAGAGAATTTTCTAATTAGAGAAAATTGGCTGTACACCTACGAAAATCCTGGACTTCGGTCCGTGTATAGTCCTGGGAGTGAAAGTGCCGTTTTCCCACAATGGTAAATATTTAATTAGACAGGGATACAGGTACGGGGCTAAACCAGGGGTCGACATCATTTTCTTGTTTTCTTACTGTTAGTAAAGAGCCATTTTTTCTTAAATTTATTTGGCAAATTCTACAAACAGCCATAGACAACCAAATGATCAAATATTATGCTGTAAACATTAATTTGAATATTAAATAAAAATCACTGAAGGTACAATTTAATTATTTTAGTAAGGCTGAAGAGCCAGATATTTTCGATGAAATAGACGATAAAACTAAACAGACAGTGACACGGGATCTGTTCCTTTTACAGAGTCCACAATCACAATACGACGGAGTCAATTTTTCAGATTTAACGCAGCTTAATTTGTAATATTACGAGACTTACAGACGTCGACTAATATGACAGTTGCAGAGCCAACTTCAAATTGTCAATTTCGATCAACATATTATCACACTTTCGTTTTTTCTGCAGTCTTATATATGTCATTAAATATTCAAACCTTATATTCAACAATGAATTTTTTTCTATTAAAAATTTAATGTGCGCAAATACAAGAAAGTAAAATATAGTCTAAGTAATTGATGACAAGTATTATTAATTTACTGGCGAAATAGCTGATCTGTGTATACTAAAATGTTAATGCGAATAATCGATAAGTCAAAATTTTGTGTACGCAATATTTTTTGATAATGGTGTATATTTTCTATCAATACACGAATATATTTTAAGGGATTTTTGTTTATAAAATATTGAAAACGAAATTTGTACATTTAATTTTCTAGTTTACCCATATCCTGCGATTAATTGTAAAATTTCAATAAACTATGTACTATTTAAATAATTTGTACAGCTCCAAAAACTTAATAACGATATGTTATTCACGTCATTAGTGTATAAAATTAGGAATGCATATTAACTTTTTAGACTTAGAATTTCAATAGCCCGGAAAAGTTTTGTAAAAAAGACGACAGCTTATTGTTATTGTATCTTAATTTTATTTCATTGTCATGGGTTATATTAGTTTTGTATACGTTCACAAGCAATCACATAAAAATAGTATAAAATTTTCCATCATAATACTTGTAGAATATTCAACCATCGGAAGAAACAACATATTTATTGAGTATTTTGGTATTATATATTAATATGCTAAATATGACTGATGTCTTGAATTCAAATAATTAAATTTTTTTAAGTATAAAGTATGTGTATAATAAATAACATTAAATAATGTAAATTATATTGCTCCTTGGAATGAAACAACCGTTTCTCGTACTCCTTATAAATACTTCACATTTGTCAACAGAAGCTAGAAGAAAATAGTTTTTCAAATTTTATCTCTAGTTATTAACAAATTTGATCGAATAATTTATTGTATAATTGTAAGTATGCATAATCCTAATTTAAAATGAATATATTTGTGAAATATTTTAAATATATTCGGAAAAATATTTAGCATGTCCTGCACCTTCACGTATTTATAATGTATATTAATGAAATTCATGTCACTCACCATTTTAATATAGTCGTATATTGGATCTATAATTCCATTAATTGTTATTCTTAACTTTTGCTTATAATTTGTTCAGATAACAATACTTGATATTTACTTAATTCAAAATCACAGTGTCTGTAAGATTAAATGTGATATATTTATGGAGAACTTTGAGAATTAGTTTCCTCTAACGATCTGTAATAATAAAATTATATATTATCACATTGTAATAAATATAAACTATATTTAGTGAGCTAATACAAATAATGTGAATTACAGTAGGTTTTGTAGAATGAATCAGTAATATTCACTCATTTCGAATCTTACTTACTTTTCTGTAGGATTTTTATTAGAAGCATCATTAGAAGACGTTTGTATAGTGAGTTCCAAAATATTCTTTTGACCTAAAGTAATTGATTTTTCATTTGTAGACATATTTCATTGTAAAACCATGTGTGTGTATAATGCAATAACGCTTACTATGTTTATGTTGATATAATGCAGGAGACCAACTATAATTATTAGGGCTTGGTATAACATCAGTTGTGACAGTGCTCGTAGACGATGAAGCACCGTCATGTCCTAAAGAAAGCGTAGTAGATTTCACATTGGCAGTGGTATTATTATTCTTTCCTTCCGGTGCAATATTTTTCCTGTGAATCATTTATTTAAAAGATCAAATCTTTTACGGAGTTAACATTTAAAATGCGTTGCACAATTTTCACCTTATTTTATTGAAACAACTGGCGGCATCCTTTTGTGTCATTGGAGACAATTGAATAGTTTCGAGTAAATGTTCAACTTCAAATATTTTACGATACTCATTATTTAAATCAAGATTGGCAGACGATGATGGTGAAGATTGTCGCCGTGATAACAAATGCTTAGACACAACTTTATTGCTATCCAACACTACTGAAAAGATATATTACAAAAAATATTAGTAATAGAATATCAATAATAATACAATACAAATAACGATATCCTGTTGCTTGGATAAATTTGAAACGGTTCTTTTCGTATTATAACATTTAAATATTGACTTACGCTGTATTCAAAACGTACATAATGTATCTTATAATTACCGTTTGGCACTATTAGGTCCGAGAGTCTTGGTGTTTCTACCTCATGATGAACTTTATTAATCACAGAAATCTTCGAAAGATCTTTTTCACAGTCTATCGAATTTGAGCGAGTCGCCGGTTCTGAACGCGTTGTTTGACTGCCGCAAGCGATCAGTCCAGAAACTTCTGATTGACAAATATTAGGAAGCTGTCCTAGTTTCTGCCTACCATTGCATGCCACCTGAGGTTGACAAAGGTGCGACGTACACGTGGGTCGCTTTTGTTCGTTACACGTTGAATCAAGTTCGTGATGCTTATGCGAGAACGAAGATGATCCGTGAGTCGGCAGTGTTGAATTGCAATGCAATGGGCTAGAATTATGACGTTGCAAACTTGTTAAAGAAGTTCTCGAGTCACAAGTATCATCAGCGTGTTGATTGAAACGTAAAGAACGCCAAGCAGAATTGCGATCTTGCATTTCGAACAAGTGAAACAGCATTATTTCATCTTCCAGGCTTTCGAAAGCTCGTAATCTACATTTTGAAATGATATGCTTTAATATGATCGCTATGACTGAAACGTAAGATTTTCAAATGTGTTAAATACAATCATATAAATACCTGGCAGCAACCGTCGGATTTTCTCGGCTGTTCTGCTGTTTGGTGCGTTGTTTATTTTGAATCCATGGTGTTAATGATTCTGCTACTTCTACGTCATTTTCTCCTGTAAAAATTTTAGCGATGAAACATACATTTTAAGCGAGTAGAAATAAAGCAATAACATTATTGAAAACTTTTGCAATAGTTTGGACATTTTCTACAGATAGATTAGATATCACAGAGTTCCAACAAATAACACGAATTTAATACATTAAACCGTCAAATGGATGTTATATATTAAAAGCTTTCTTGTAATTTCACTAATAGCACATATGTTATATGTGTTTCTGTTTTTTTTTTCTTCAATGAAAACCAATCTACGAAGAGCACGGAGGATTGTTTTAAAAAGAAAATTTAAATAATTTATTGAAATATTGTTGGAAAGTAACTAGGAACGTTAGAAGTAGGATTTTCTTTCGTAAAGTCTTCATCTTGTTTTTCATTCGTGGATTTTTCATTTTCGACACCTTTATCTAACTTGTTCGCCTGCCGCCTATGCTTCCGCTCATCTCCCACAGATGAACCTCTATTTGAACTAGTACCTGATTTAGCAATATGATATTACAGACATAAATTATTTGTTTATACATCCACAAAATGGATAAAGATAACATTTTTCAATACACATCTTTAAATTAAAAAAGATTTCTCGCATAACAGTTCGAATATGATTTATCAATTTTATATATTAACAGAATTAAACAATTTTGCAAAATCATTTATAGCTAGTGAATTATGGAATACCTGACATAGTTTCATCGTCTACGTCATTCTCATCGTTAGAGTTATCATCGAGAATAGTTAAATGTGGTTCGTTATGTTCACAGTCATCCAGATATATATCATGTTCGCTTAATTCCTAAAAGAAAGAACATTGAAGATTTATTTACACATAAAATTATCGCCACTACTTTTGCCGTAACGAGTATAAGTAACATAAATATTGGAAAATAGATAAATTGTAATTTTGTATTATCTACAGAGGGAAATATTTTAAATGTTTGGGATTTTACCCCACTTTCGCTGCTGCTGCTGCTAGATAACAGATTTAACGGTTGCTGATTAAGCACTGTAGGCGAAGAATATGACGGAGTCGGAGAATGAGCACCGGTTGTTGGACAATCTCCCGACGGACCATCATTAGCATTGTGTAAAATAGGCGATTCAGTTTCAACAACACCCAAGTTATTTCCTCTATGCTGTTTAATACTTGTTTTTGACGATATAGAAGATAATGTAGAAGACGATCCAAGAGGATGCATATTCGAGAGCTCCCCCAGTTCGCATATCGGTGTAAATTGATCTACTGGCAGTGTACTACCGTTTCCATTAGGTAGCACATTTTGTGAAGACCTGGTTTTAAGTATGAATATGAAAAATGAGTTACAATGGTTATAAGCAATCTCTTTATATAACAGGATACTTTCCACAAAAAGGAATAATAAAAGATAACACTATAATGTTATTCTTCCTATTTAACCGTTTGTGCTCGATGACTTTTTCAGTCGGGCGAAGTAGCAACTCGAGATGACTTTACGCATATGTGATGAGCATCTTACAGGTAACATAACATGATTCTATACACAAATCGACTAATAAAATCATTATATTTTAATAATTTATCTATATTTAGATCTTTAAAACCTAGACTGTCGCCTCTCATTCGCCAATCGAGTTGCTGTATGAACGTCATGGCAACTGAGAGTCGCCTCTCGAGCGCAAAGGGTTAATCTTTTAAACTTTCTAATTTCAAGTGTATTTACCTCGCGGATGTATTGTTCGCCGTTGGAAATGTATCAATAGTACGAGGAGAATTAGAATTAGCTAAAGTATCTCCAGCAGTTTGCAACGTTTGTTGCATAACTGTAGGTGTTATGTTCGATGTTGGTCCACATACCGTTGTTCCACTACTTACTCTAGTTGCTGCTATAGCATTCCGTGATATTTCTATCGCTAGCCTCTATAAAAAAGTACTTTAATTTGTACACTTTGAACGATAATTTCATATGGCGTTTCTAAATATAATTTCGGAAATTACTAATATTACACTGTACCTCTTTCAGTTCATTAATTTGTGTAGCGTACTGATTTTGAACTGTAACTAATTGACTGATGTACCACTGCTGATCCCTGCAGCGTTGATAAAATGTGGGTGGTCGTACCTGAAATCTATCATTTCTTTATTATTACAATATTAAAGTATAAAAAGTTGAACTGAAAAAAACGGAAATAAATTACTACCTATTATAATGTTGAAAGAAATATCATGACTTTTGAAAAATATTCTAACAGAATTATATTATTATCTGGCATACCTTAATATCAGGGTATCTAGTTCTGTATTTAAATATCCTTCTGTTGCAAGTAAATCTAATCTGAAAAATCTATTGTAACCCCAACATTCTCCAATCTCGAAATCCGACGCAAATTCACGAACGATATTTTTGCTTGTATCGCGAGATCCTTGATGAATCATTTCAACCCTGTATTCATACCTGAAAAAGAATGATCATCTATAAAAGAAGTATTTTATGAAGTTGATAAAAAAATAAATAATTTTTATGTTTTTAGTATGTTAATGTAATATACATACTTGGATGTTTCTGGTAGACCAGCACTTAGCTCTAGAAAAACAGATAAGTAATTGCCACGTACAACCCCATTTCCATCGGGATATACTTTCAGTCTCCAGCACAGACCATTAACATGTAAAGGTGCAGAATACACCGGGTCCGCTTTTAGTTGCAATTGCGTAAAATTTTGCATTGCAAATGTTGCACTATCGTAACCTGGTACTATCTCACTACAATCATAAAACGTGTAAATCTAGTTGCAGTAAACACCTTTTAATGTTTTTGTTTGCATACCTGTGAAAATCGGCAGGAACAGGAGCAGTAACAAAACTTGTCATTGGTTTTTTACGTACTTGATGTATCATTCGTGAGAGGTCAGCACTTTTGATAATAAGTTCAGAACGAGTGCAGGTATGCAACTGATGTTCCACTTCCTGCAACAAAGCTTCTAGCTGTTCTGTTTCTAAGGTCAAAGAATTTTTCTGGCCCATTAGTGTTAACAATTTTGCTTTTAATTGCGAATCTAATCGTGCTATCATTAATTCCACGGCATTCCTGATTTCTCGGACCCTTTCATCTTTTGCTGCTCTCACTGATTCAACATTACGTTCCTATCAAATATTTCCAATACAAATATTAAATTAATTAATTACTAACAATAAGGTATTTCATGTTCCTCAGCTCATATTTACCACTTCTTGAACAAGGCTTATTAGTTCCATCAATCGCCGTTTTAATTGCCCCACTTCTGCTTTTATTTGAGTAACATGTTGTTCATAAACTTCTTCTAGGGGTTTAAAGGTATGCCCAGAATGGGTGCCACCCCATAAAGCACACTGGTGACATATACATCTACGGCAAGTCCAGCAGTATACGGAAAGTTTCTCATGATGCACTGTGCACCTGTTCAGAAATATATTTGAATTTTTATATTATAAAAATTTGTTATATGTCAAATTATATTCATCTTGGAAAAAACAAAAATAAATAAGACAGATAGTTAGTTATAAATTATAGATTATAAACGCAAAAATATATGTCCAAATTTTCTTTATATTAATATTATATACCTATCCCTGCTGGAATCATCATGTCTCGAGTTGGATACTCCAACAGCTTGTAATGTATCTAGTTGTTGAGTCACTTCCTCAACCCAACGACAATTTACTAATTCATGTAAATGAAGCGAGGCTCTACAATGAGGACACTGAGAACGTTGCTCGGTAAGCCATCTTCTTATACATGTATAACAACATAATTTACTACAATGTGGACATAGATGTGCATCTCTTAATTTTTCCATACAAATGAAACATCGAAAAACTTCTGCCAATGTCTGTAAACAAATAATATGTTTATATAAAGTTTTTAGTAACATGAGACGCCAAATTTTAATAACAAAATTAATGAAACTAATACGATAATAGTGAAACCAATTAAATAAGGAAATTATTGTAATATTATCTTTTTATCAAATGTATTGTGGAGTAACATACACTGAAGTTTTACAACTTATGTGCATATATCTCATTAACCAGAAGCCATAGTAAGCATCAGAGTAATTAACAATTTACATAACAGTTAATTTGTTCAATTTCAAAAAACAGACTTGACTGTTTAGTAAGCTTTTTGACTTCAATATTCCAACATTCATCATAACATTCAATAATGTTTAAATGAATTATATATAATTTATGAAATAAAATAATATTGAGAGTAATAAAAAGTAATGTTTATCCTTAAATTAAGTTTATAGTGCAGAATTGATTTGAAGTAAAGCAAAGGAGGATAAAGATTGAAGTTATTTGGTACTCTATCATAAATACACCAACCTCGACACTGTGATCGTCAGTATTCTTTGAATTAATTGATGTTTCTCTATTAGCCATCTCGTCTGACATTAGTTAATGATAGAATATTTAAATATTACTGTTATCAAAATATGTCATTTACTTTCAAAGATATAAAACTTTTCGGTATTTCATTTCGTACACTTCTGTTAATTGTATGACAGATTTAAGTTGACATTACGTTCGAAATGTATTCATTATTAGTTATGCATTAGATACACATATACGAAATGCTTTTCAGATACTTCTAAATTTGTCGAAGAGAAATCGATATTGTTACAAGACGCGATTCACCATGAAGTATAATATCCATTGAACAACTCAGTATAGGAAACATTTCATTTCTTTGAAATATGCATTAGTCTTAAAATTTTCCTGAGATATAATTAATTAATAATTCAAAAAAAGATTCCGTTCTTTCATCGTAATATGAATAATGAAATGTATAAAATATATGGAGGCCTTTGTTCTGTGAGTATTCAAACATAAGAACGAAGGTTCGCTTTCCCGTGATATTCGTTTTACATTATTAATTAATATGCAAGAAATTAACATGAAAGTAATATTCAAAATATTATTTACAAAAACATTAAAATGTTTCAGAAATTAAATAGCATTTGAAAGGTGTGATATCTTTCATTATGTACTTGTGATTCTTCTAGATTTCAATAACCCTAGTAAAAATATCTAGAGAGTTTTATGCTCAAGGTATTTGCAAGATAACGGTATTTCAAATAATAGCTCAAATAAACGGATCTGTGTTAAAAAGGAAGTATTATAAGTTATAACCAGTTGTAACGCGTTCTATTTCAAGGTTTTATTGTGTGATAATTACAATCTCCGACCTAAATTTATAAATAGGATTTGTTTAAAGAAATTTAGTGTCATAATTATAACATTCATTTCTCTTGATAATTTATTACAAAGAATAATATGCCACGAATTGTATTTAGCTTGTTTTAACCATCTTAATTTTCTTTTTTGTGTCTTAACATTTTATTAAAGATTATGGCATATCAAATCCTAATGAATGCTATACAAAGAAGCATTATATTATATGATTGTTCGTAAATTAACGCGTATTATACTAAGTATATAACCGAAATTATACCTTTTGTATATTCATATGAAATTTAATTTTTAACGCATGTCAGAAGACTGTCTAGATTAAGAAATTCATTAAAAAAATTACAACTTAACAAGTTAAGCTCCACGCCGATCGCTAGGAACCGGTACTACAATTTCCGCTTATATCAGCTTAGATCAGGCGGTCCTCCAGAACCGGCAGTTGACTTTTTTTTATGTTAACGCCGATCATTGGAAAAACGACGGTTGGATTTTGATTTAAGCTACGCCCTTGTACCTGTCCGAGCTATAATTAATGATTATAAATATATATTAAGTATGAAATATAAAATGTTATCAGAAATTAATGCAATTTATTAAAACAATTTAAAAAACAGATACGGATATCGCACTCATGCTTTGTGCGGCGCGAACGAGAAGCGAGCCAAGAGCATTTGAGTTATGCGACACTCAAATATTTTACATTGACTCGTATTTAATTATAAGTGCAGTATATAATTAAAATATAATAAAGCAAATTGTCGCATTCTTATCGTCGATGATATATTATTAACTCTATTCAACAATTTTTTAATAACTTTCAAGGTAGTTTTCAATGAACTTGGAATGTTTTATACACATAAAATTATGTTTGACAATAATTTACATTTCGAGAACCTTGTAATGATTGATACCTTAATAATTAAAATACTGTATTAGATTTCATAATTTTATATAAATATTTTACCTTTATTTTATTACCAAACTTGATTTATTCCCATTCCTTCTACTAAAATAAAGTTGAATTATTGGTTCATTTAATTGCACTTTCTCCCATCGGGACGTTTTTTGGAAAAAATTTATATCATGTAAAAATGTAAATTGAATATATTGTTCAATCTTAAATAATATACATAAACAATTTTCATTCAATCTGTGAGATATATATGTATCATTAAAGATTGAAAATTACACAAATACTATTGTTCCCACGATGATAATTTCATGTAATAACATATGTGAAAGTTTATTTTTATATATTACAGTGTTGAATGTATTGTTTTTTAAGAGAAAAAAATGTTTTTCTATGTTGACTGTTACTTACACTATTACTACTTTTCATTTTATACTTTAACAGATGCAGTTATTTTATTCTGTGGCAATTACTGATCTAATGTGATTTTACCATAATTAATTATGTTATCGTTATTAATGAAGAATTATCAGTTGATTACGAATAAAGAATATCTTTCTTGCTTTCTGGATATTTAATATTTATTAATATTTTATATGTACAAAATTTCTGCGAACTATATAGATTTAAAACATACTAATAACGCAGCTAGCTGCTAACTTGCAGCTAGCGGTCGGGAATTAGCATTCCACGTTTACTATAGATTTATTTATTCAGTATCCCTTTAAAATATGTGATTTTGCTTTTCTCACATATGAATCGACATGACAAGAGTACCGTTCCAATGTATAAAGTAACACTATAATCTTAAATACAATAATTTGACAAATAATTATTAACGAAACATGATATCCGTAAATCTTGTTTCTTATCTCTCTCTCTATATATATATATATCGAATCATTTCTTTACTTTTGACGTCGTTCATCAACTTCTTTAAAAATAAATTGCTTTAATATATCTACGTAGCTTCTATGCTCATTATTTATGATGAGCAAACAAATATAATATCAATTCTTATATTAATTAATTGACGTGTACTTTTCTATTTTACATACAAAATGATCTTACAAACGCTACAATTATTTTGCGTCAAGAAAATATATATATATATATATATATATATTTCTTTTTTAGTACTTTACAATGATGGCGGAAATATTTATTGCATAATAGAGTTGAGTTAGCTTTAAGATGTGTTATATTACGACTTTTGTGTTGAAGAGAAGTCTCTCTTATCATGAAAAAATTAGGAAACGTTTGAATTCTTTTTATGAAATTCATTAAATAATTGTAATTAATAAATATAATCATTATTTTAGAATTGTCAACACTTTAGGTTAATTGAATATGTGCAATATAAACATGCACCAAATTCATGAAATTTGAACCAACCTTTTCATAAAGGTGTCCAAAAAAATATTTGTTCAACGCTTTGCATAAATTCGTACATATTACTGAATTCAACTCCATACATCGCTGGAATAACGTTTCTGCGAGTCCATTTTCTTGATGTAATTTGTGGCATCAGGTTCAGACATGTTCCCTCGTTCCATTACAACTTTGAGGAGAATATTATGTACATCACGTGCCATATTTCGTGCATCGCTGGTAAAGGATAATATAATAATTATTAGTATAATAATTAGTTTGTAATTTTTACAATTACTGATGAATATCAACTACTGATTACTCCAAAACTATGTAATTATCCGTAATATCGTTATACGCTTGTCTTGTTATTTATACTCACCCACAGATATAAATGTGCCCATTTTCTTCGCCGATAACTCTCCACAATTCTTCCTTGTTTTTCTCCAGTAAATGTGTAACGTATACCTTTTCTGGTTGATCTCTACTAAAAGCGGTGTGCAACGTTAGGGTACCACTCTTCACATATTCTTCAAGTTCCTTTCTATAAAGATAATCTTCTTCTCTCCTTCTGCAGCCGAAGTATAAAATTGTGTCACCAACTTCTTTACCTAAGCAACGAGTGAATATTCAGAACCAGATATAATATTGATAGCATGTAATTATTTACGTTACTATTAATGTTAGCATGTAATTTAATTACCTTCCTTCCTAGCAAAATCTCGCTCTTGTATAAAACCTCTGAAAGGTGCTAGACCAGTACCCGGGCCGACCATGATAATAGGTGTAGCCGTTCGCGTAGGTAATCGAAATTGTGATTTCCGTACGAAAATCGGAACATAGCACGGTGGATCCGATGGATGCTTTTCTTTCAACCAACTCGTAGTAACACCTCTATTAATTCTACCAGTTGGAGTTTTGTACTCCACTACAACAGCGGTGATATGAATGGACGTCGGGTGTAACTAAACAAGACGAGATTGGTTAACAAAAAATAAACAACCAAAATGTGAACGTAACTTTTAAAACGTGCGAGTTTCTATTTAAATAAGCGAATCGATTCTTGAGATATGGTATTTACCTTCGGCGATGAAGAAATCGAATAATAACGACATTGTAGTCTTGGCAAGATTTCGCACAAATGATCCAGTGCTGGTTTTAAGCTGGGCATATCTTCTAAAATATGTACAATGTTTCTGTTTTCTTGAACTATCCATTGTTGATAAGCAGCTTTTCCTTCCACGGTAGTTGATGCCATTAATTTTAATTTATCTTTCTCATTTGGATCAGTAGCATATTCTGCTAATTCCTTAAGAACGTGAGTTCGCGGATTGCTAGTGATATCTAAGTAATGAGTCAAAGCTGTTCTATAAGTACAAGGACAAGGGAAGGGATGTTTCTTCGTAGATTCCTCTGTAAACGGCAAAATATCGAAATTATTAAAGCTATAACGGAATTCATAAGTGGCGTATGCTTAATCATACTTCGAAACTTACCATCTGTATTTGTGAGAGTAAAGACAGTATCTAAATTTAGGTCACACTTTTCACCAATTTTATTTACTAGCTCTGTACAATTTACAGGATATACTGCTAAGTGATCACCCGTTTCATAACGCATTTTTGATCCTTCTATATTAAATTCTATATGCATGCACGATCTTTCTGAAGTTGGACCATGAAGTTCACGGTTTACTATCACTGGAGCTAAGTACGGATTTTTCGCATCAAATGGCCTGTATTAAAAAATATGTTCTATATGAAAAATTCAACAGCTGTGCCTAGTTGTTATTATTTATAAATGATTAATAAAACGTACGCTCTTTGATTTTTGAAAGCATGAAGACGAGCTATTTCACCAGTATAAATACGTTCGGCTGGTAGGTCAACATGTTCGGTAAGTTTATACTGTCGAATACTGACATCTTCCCCAGCACCTTCGATTCCGAAGAAATCACAAACAGTAGGCCAGAATTTGTCTTTCCACGTGATGAAGTCATCTTCTATGCTGTAGTAAAAGTAAAGACATAAGGAATGAAAGCGAAAAGCTTCGCAATACCATAACTAAACATTATTCTATAATTATTGAACATAAGATACGACTCATCATTACTAACAATCATAAAAAATTTCTTACAAACTCACTTAGCATCATCGTCACCTAAACCAAGTTCAAATACTCGGGTTGCACCAAGTTGTTCTAATCTATGATCGACATAGATTGCTACCTCATTATAATGCTCATATGTTTTATTTCCCAGTCCAAATACCTATAAAAGAAATCAACAAAAATTAAAACCATTTTAATAGAATTATAATAATGAGTAATTTAAAATAATAGAAGATACATTAAAACATATCTGATATCCATAACATCTATGCCTTGTTAATGTAACGATTCATAAATTATTTAATATGTTTAATATTACAAGAAAATTCAGTCTTATTTTTTATTATACTACTATACAGTAATTATGTTCACATAAATTATTAATCAACGTAGTAAACATTTCAAAGTAATATAGTACATTAAAATAAATTTCTGTTGTATGTACAAACTATGCATGATCAATTTATAAATCGTAAATATACCTTGAAAACTGGCGGCAAAAATAATGTTACGGGGCGCCGTTCAGTGGCGCTGCTAAAAATGGATCGAGAAACTACGCGAAAAATCTTGTCAAATGTTTTCGAGTTCATCCTCGAAATAATTTCAATAAACGGTTATAAAAAGTTATATAAACGACTATTTATTATTTAATTCAATATCGCAATATTTAATTTCTTAACTTTTATTATTTCTAACGAATTCAACGATTATTTCTTTGGAAAGTGCTACGCACGATGACTCTCCCAAGTCCGTAGTATAACTGACGCACATGTTTAACAGTTATGAAACGCTTACGTAATGTCATCGATTAAATTAACCAATTTATCTAGTAATGCAAATAACATAGTCTACGTAATTTCTCTCCACTCAAGCACATTAAAAAATTGTTATTCGCTGTAATATAATTGTTAGTACAGGTTATGTTAAACCTTGATCTTAAAAACGTAGATGCAGTAGTAATACAAGAAAAATAAATTACAGCGCCATCTATCAAAGTAGATTCAAAGTACATCAGGCAATAAGTTTTTGTAACTATTTTTCTACGTTAGAAATTATATTTAATTTCTGCTTTGAACTAATGACTCACTTCATGATATTGCATTGCAAGTATTAAAAAATGTGATACTGTTTTAAGATTCATAACCGAAAATTAATACATACAGCGTAATTCAATCCACTAAGATCAGCATCACCATTTTTTAACCAATCAACAAATTCCATAGCATTGTCCGTAGGATCCCCTTCTCCATATGTGGCTAAACAAAATACTGCTAAACTATTTGGAATTGTCTTCAGGTGTATCAGTTCTTCCTGTTTTAAGAAAACAATTTATTGTAATATTTTCAGTGACAAGTTTATCGTTAAAAGATAACTATAAGAAAAATAATGATCACAGAGTAACTTCATTTTCTATTTTATTCATAACAACTGTTATTTGTACATTTTACCTAAAATTTTTAGAATTTTTTAAATAACAAGCATTTATGAAATTCCTAGTTAAAAAAATAATCGAAAGTATAATTTATTTTTATAATAAAATCACTATAATGTTAACAATGAGATTATATATATATATATATATATAAAAAAAAAGTTTTTTTTAGTAAAATTAATATTCATACCATATCACATTCTTCTGGATCAGCTACCATGCCCTTCATTTTATAGCGAATACCCTCTTTAGCAAGTCGACCTGCAAATTCTTCTGCAGTTCCAGTCTGGCTTCCATAGAACACCGCCAAACTCCTTCCAGAGGTCTTCAATTTTTTTATAAAAGAGTTTTCTGACGGAGTTACTACAGGGAACGATGTCGGCCTTTGAAATATAAATAACAATTGTTAAAGCATAGACATTCATAGTATCTTGTGCTCAAAATGATTACTGTCATAAACCAAACAGTAAACTATTATTCATTTTTTTTGTACAGATAAAATCTTCGCAAAAGATATTTTTTCTGAATTTACTAATAAATGAACTACATAAAGAGGAATCGCATTAAGCGATATCAATAATTGTTAATACGAAATACAATTTTCGTTTGATTGATAATCAATCTATTATTGTAAAATGACTAAAAAACAAAAAAGAGGTTAAATGATTATCATTGCTAACATTTAGTAATTCTAATAATATTCTTATAGGACAAAATTTGCTTATTACTGGATGGAGTAGGATTTTGTGACTTGTGAGTAATCTTCTTGCTTGTTTCGGCGCATTAGCCACCATAACGCGGCTAATAAGAGTGCACCGAGAAGTATAATGTCGAGAGTGCTGAAAAGAGGCTCATCCGGAACATCAGGTCCATTTTCGTTCTCCAGCACCGGAGAACTAGCCATTCTGATTGCTTTCGATTGTGTCGCTTCTACAGCCTTTAACAGAATAAGAAATAACAATTAGGATCATCGAATTGTTCTTTTAATTAAGCTTTTATCTAATCCTGGTGCGCAGTTGGAAGATTAATAAGATTATGTTAGAGAAAGGCCAAGCTGATTGAAATATTTTATAACTTGGTTTCCACATGTAGAATTATACATATAATGGAACATTTTATGGACATCATGTTTTCGTATCATTAATGAGAGCCGAGCAAAACAATTTGTCAGCAGATTTGCGATTTTTGTATATGCGCGGGTATTGTCTTCCGTGCAACGTTTTAATCCGTAACTGTGTTGTATCGGTTTTCCTGTGTTTCTCTAGACAAAATAGGAGAACAATGTTTTACAGGTTTCATCAAAATCGATGACCTTTAAATTCCGTAACCGTTTATGTGTATTAGTAGTTTGAATTCAATTTCCTCAACGACGAAGCTTCGAAATGTGAAGTATATAAAAAAAAGTGCTATTCTTGATTGAATCCGAAAGAACTGAAAAATGTTACATTCAACAGTAAAAGAATAAAAACAAACTTTAACCATTATTTATTATCGACAATAATATAGCTGTCCGCTAGTTAAATGCTTGGAAATTACTGGAACAGAAGATTATCTATGTAAAATTCAGTGGCGGAACTATTCGGCCCCTCCGCAAAATATAATTTTGGTCCCTTAGGTGCCACTTTGTAAATGATGAGGGGCCCTATGCAAAACGTGAATAAGAATTATGTTTCTTTTTTCAGTGTATTTTTAATGTCATTTAAATTACGGACACTTTTAGTAAAATTAAAAAAAGTAATAAATAAAAAAATGTTGGGCCCATTCCGATTAATTTATAATTATTTTGTGCATATTTATTACCATCAGAAAAATAACACGAGTCATTTTAAATAACAAGTCATGTTATCAATATTTCTTATGCTAAAAATGGATTCCTCATTGTAAGTCACTGTGTTTTTCCTCATATACCATTTCTGCAGGCATTTGTAAATTAAAGTATCGCTAATAGTAGCAGCAAATCGTTGAATATTTTTCAATGCATTCCATGCAGGAAATTTCACTTCTACAGTGCTAAAATTAATTCAGGGCTGCTGATTCCTACTAAATCGATTGCTAAATTTCCTATCATAAATCGAAACATGTAAAATTTTATTCATAGTTGCAGTTACTGCTCAATAATTTCTTTTATAATTACTTTCTTTTAGCTGTATTCCAATTTTTCACTCGAAACACAAATTTACAGAAAACGCCAATTCGGGATAACACATAAACAAATATAATAAATGACTGAGAATGGGCAAAGAATTCCTTACAAAATTCCTAACTTCGTATAATAATTACTGAAAATTTTAATAGTGTAGCTCCTTTCATTTCTTATGGTTGTTTTATGAAACTCAAATGGAAACTATAACAATTTTTATAGAAGTATTAAGTATAATTAAAGCACTAGTTGAACCGTCAATTATAGTTTTATCTTAATATAAAAAACATGGTGATACAAGTGACACAGTTACTTTTGCGAATACAATGATGTCTGCATTATCACAGGCATCTATAATTTCAACCTTTGGCTCTGTCATAGAATAGGGGTCTCGATATCTCTGTTATTGGATTCATTCTGATCGCTACATGGAAATAAAAGGAAATAAGAACATGTAAAAACCATGTATTATTTAAAAATTAATACATTATTGTTACATAATAATTTATTATCATTAAAAGGGAAAGAGAATTTCTACTGGAACTTGTCAGGCACTGTATAATTACTACTATATCCAATAAAAGTCGACGATTTTTACAACATACAGAATTAAATGTTATATTTGTTATGTTAATAAAAAAAATATGATAAGTATTTTACATGGATCTCAAGATCATCGTAATAGTTTTCTTTCCAAACGACTCAGTAACTTAAAATAGTTATTCATATATTAATAAAAAGACCGAAACATATCGAGATTAAGAAACTAGGAAAAGAATTTTTAATTTTCTCAAAGAAAAAAGGCATTACCATTAATTTGCGACGTTTTCTTGCAGAGTAAGATTACATCGTGTTAAGTAAAGAAAAGTGTTTAAATGGCGTTATTTATCCGTAATATTCCTCGTATAGTTTCCTAATCTATATTTTCCTCTCATCGTTAGAGTTATACTCTATCTGCGCAATAAAAATAGCAACAACAATATAGGCGCATTTGTACGTAATTCTGCTTATAATGTCCGGTTCGATTGGGTATGTGTGATAAACTATAAATACGGCTAATTAAACAAACGATTAATTAAACTATGGTCATATTCGCCTCGACAACGTTGAAATATCAATGAAAATTCATTACAATTAACGATAATAATGACTTCTTGATAGCTATAAAGCCTTAGTTGTTTCACCAAGATGAAACACTTCGTTGCCATTAAAAACGATAAAAAGAGCAAGTTAGTTGACTAACTACCAATACAGTGACACTTTTATTAACAAGGACTATTTGAATTCAGAGACTGATCTGTAATGCTATCCCATGTTTTTCAAAACGATGCGCAGTTAGTGGCAGACTTGTACTGTTTAGTATTCGCTGGTAATATTGAGCTCAAAGGGGGATGTTGACCTATGAGGGGCTATTTCAAGAACGATATTTATCGGTTTAACAGGGTTCGTCATCTTTATCTATAACTTTAGATTACTGTTTATATGATTTTCGATTGCTCCAGTGGTATATGAATTACTATTTATATGCTATTTACTTTTTAGTATAATTAGTAAAAATAAAGGATGGAACTGCACACTTTCCTTCCTTTTCTTTTTGTATTACATTTTTTCGGTTTCAGCTACCATCGTCATTTCACCAAGGACCCACTGTTTTAGCTGGGTTCCAAACCACCAAGGTTATGACATTAACACTAACTGTACCGACGCTTTATGTATTAGGGTGTCCCATAAGTTTCTTTCGCACCACGCTAGGAATAACTTTAACTGGCTATTGTATATAAAAATTCAAGCTTATCTATTAGCCGTCTATGTCATCAGTTTCAATCGTCCCAGAGCTATTCTAAAGTATGTTTCGTTGGTGACACAGTCTCTTTTAAGACTTTGTTTCTATACCGTTCAATATGGATTGCCAAAGGAAGCATTTGCGGCATGTTATGCTTCATTGCTTTAAAAAAGGGAAAAGTGCAAAGAATACTGCTGACGAGATTTGTACCGTTTACGGGAGTGGTGCTACGAATATTACGACCGTTCGCAATTGGTTTAAGAGATTTAGAGCTGGCAATTTTGACTTAAAAGATGAAGACCACAGCGGCTGATCAGCGACGACGGTTACGGGCCTTATCAAGGCCATGCTCGCTGAAGATCCGCGATATAGTGTGTCCGCGATAGTGGATGCCACTAACATTCCCAGAACAACGGTACATAATCACCTGATCAGGGTGGGATATGTCAATCGATATGAAGTTTGGGTATTACACCTAATGACGGAGACCGGCCTTATGAACCGCGTCTCTACGTGCGATTTGCTTTTCCACCGTTATGAAAAAGATCCTTTCTTAAAGAGGCTTGTCACTGGATACGAGAATTCGATTTTGTATCAAAATGTGTATCGAAAACGCACTTGGTCTAAGGATAAAAGACCTTTACTGTCGCGAAGCCTGGACTTCACCCGAAAGAAGTTCTTTTGTCCATTTGGTGGGACTGGAAAGGTGTAGTCTACTACGAGCTCCTTTCTCAAGGTGCAATCATCAATTCTACCAAATACTGCAATCAGCTTGATAAATTGAAAGCCGTCAAGCAGAAAAATGGCTAGATTTGACGAACCGACGTGGCGTCGCCCTTCATTACGACAATGCAAAACCGCATGTTACATTAGCTGTAAGAGAAAAGCTGTTACAGTTTGATTGGGCACTTCTACCGCATCCTCCGTACTCCCCAGATCTTGTTCTATCCGAATATTACTTATTCCTATCATTAAAAAATTCTCTACGTGCTAAAGGGTTCCAAACCCTAAGCGAAATAAAAACGCACCTCTAGGAATATTTTGCAAGTAAGCCCCAACAATTTTGAAAAAAGGGAATAATGAAGTTTTCTGAGAGATGCAATAAGGTGATAGAGCAGAACAGTTCATATACAACACAATAAATCAAGCTTAAACAACAAATATCGTGTATTCATTTCGTAGCAAAAAAAGGAAAGAAACTTATGGGACACCCTAATATATCTTATTCTAACCGTAGCTTATCATTTTCGACCGGTTATGAAATAACGATTATATTTTTCCAAAAGAAATGCGGGACATTTTCAATTCAATATTCCTATATCGACTTTAAAAAGTGTAACTACTTCGTAACAACGACGAAAACAGCCTTCAGTTAATAATACAAAAATTACATATTTTCATTCCATTGAACCGGTCATTTGACCACATTCGATACGGTTAGTCTTAAATGATAATTCAACAGATCTTTCCCAGAGGTACCGTCCTGCTACGACAAGAAGGCGCGCGGTATGAGGTACGGGGTAAGGGGAGAGTGTCGCTCGCACCGCCTATCCCCGCCATATCGGCGCAGGTAATCTGAAATCGACTAATGACAACCGAAAATGCAACACTTCTTCCGTCGTTTCCATGACACCGCAACGAATGTGCGACTTTATGGACCAGTCACGCGTTAGAATCGAAACTGACGTCAGAACGAGGGATGTCTCTATCCGTCAGGCGAATCAGAGCAAACCAGAGGCCAGGGGCGATCTTCCGTTTTGGCGGACTGTAGCTGGAGATTTGAACCCGGGCTCAGTGATTACTAGTTCGAGCCTTTACCTCCTTATCTATCTCCCCCATGGGTCTAAGAATATCCCAAGAACGGGATTGGCGAACCCGGGGTAGCCGAGTCCATATGCCAACCAATGTTATTGGTAATAGCATTGGCACTCACAAAGTGTAAAGTTGGTACCGCGGGAACTAGGTAGGGCCCCAGGACTTTCCATCCTGTCCCAATCATGTGGTTGGCCTCGCGGGGGTAGTAGTATAGCCTATATCGCAGGGTAAAGGATCTTATGGAATCTCAGTGAGTGAACTGCGTCAATCAGTGCTGGCACTGACACGGCCGAGCTGGTAAAAGTTTAGGTTTACCTCCTTACCCGCCACAGCTCAGAAAATTGCTTTCTTTCTTTTTTTTTTTATTTTGCAACACTTTGCAGAGCTTTAATTAAAATGTATTACAAATTTGAAAGACTGAAATAAGATTCTTAGATTTATAATTTTTGGAGGTTCCAAAGATTCTAAAAGAGCAACGGTAGCTTGTTTACGTTTGTAACATATGATTAAAGGAGATAACATGTTTGAAACATCTTATGATGCAGGTTACGCAATGGTATAATATTACGTAATTATAAATTGCTGATGATACAACGTATGTTGCATGATGCATAAGATGCAGGTGTTTTATAAATTACTTACTCATTCTTTGTAATTTAATGAAAATTATGACGATGGACATTTTTGCGGATTACAAGAAATTAACAAAATTCTACAAGCCTTTGTGACGTTGAAGTAACGTAACAAAGATATATTTGTGTTTCTATGAGTTGACATTATTATTTATAAACTATCATAATTTGAATCATGAAAGTCAAACACTTTCTCAAGAATAAAATTAATTACAAATCCAAGCGGATCCATTATTTAAAATCGTATTTTTATTATTTATCAATATGATCTTGCATAAATAATCTTCAGACGTGAGAAAAAATTCTGACTATAGAGTGTTAACATAAAAAAAGTAGTACGAGATGAAATGTACCCACAGTTGTATACATTTATTGATACTGGGAAACAGATAAACACCTAAGTAGTACGCGAAGACAAATCAGTTTTTGTTTTCTGTATACCATGAACTTTTTTTTCTTTTTATAATTCCTGGTAGCGAATAGAACCTAAAAAGTTAAGCTAACACGATGCTACAAAATCAAGTTTGAAAAGCGGATAAAACTTTAAATAATTGGTAACAAATCAATTTCTTTTTGTTATTTAGTAACTTGTCTACATCATTGTACAGGGTTATTAAGATAACTGTTTTAGAACTTATTAAAGTATCGTGCCATACCAGTGCAAACTACGTTCAGGCTAAAACTACCGGTATTAAATCTGTTATATTTACATATATTAAATAAGTAAGTAGAAATAAAAGGAATCAAGCGGAAAAAATGATCAGTTAAGTCATTTTTGTATTATAAGATAAACGTGGAATTCCTATTGTATTGCTTCTCTATAAATTCGGGGAATTCTTCAAAAAAGAAAGTAGAATTCCGTCGTTTTGACCGCTTAGGTAGTTCTAGTATTAATAGACACAGTCATACAGAAATTGTAAGAGAAATAATGTATTCTTGTTTATGCAATTTTTTGATTTATCCGAAATAAAATAATATTGTAACACTCTCGGGCGTTTTAACACTACATATATCTATCGGAGATTAATCCAATATATTAAGAAATGTCAAAAATTCATTAGAAGAAAAGAAATGAAGGTGGAGAAAGCCATGATCGATTTAACCTATGTTTATCCGAACCTTATTTTATTGTAAGATTTATTAAAATCCTCCTAACAATAAGTCATACAATATAAACATTACTATGAAAAGCATTATACAATTTGTTCCATTAATGGAATACCGGGGGAAAACGGACTAATCGCCTACAATCTCCAAGATAAATGTACAAAATTGAAAAATGACCAGAATTAGAAATTTCTGGAACATTAACAAAAAAAACTGAAGCTATTTTCACCACCATGGTAGATCTAGTGTTAAAAATACAGTCAATACAGTTAATTATAATGAATGTCAAGTATGCATATTCATATTAACGTTTCATGGGGAAGAAGATGTACTACATAGAAATTGATTTGAAACAATACTTTTATAGATTTTCAAGTTCAATACACGTTACTTAACGTAAAGCTATTACCAGGCAAAACCGCGAAAGCGTGTTAATTACTGTCAGATAGACAGTACGTGCAACTGTAAACAAGGATAGTACCAAAAAATACGAAGAAAAATACAAGAAAAAAAGTCTTATCAATTATTATTATCCGCTGATAAAGCATGTTTTGACTGCGTTAAAATGAAACTTCGATTTTAAGTATCTACAATAGAAAAAACGCTGGTGCTTGAAGGAAATCTATGGAAATAAATACATTTCTTATTCTTTTAAGAATATTGCATTATTGAGTGGACACAAAAACATGTTCATTGTTAATTATTATTCATTGTTAAGTATGCACTTGTGTCACTGTGACTTTCTCTGCAAATTGTAATGAATACTTGACATACTTATAAGTAAAACGAAAGAATAGTATATCTTTAGTTTACTGATTAAATAATTTATTCGTATCACAGTTTGAGAGAATATCTAATCCAACTTTACTTCATTTCATGTAAGGAAATTGCAGTGAGTCATCGGATCATCAGGAAGTACACTTGTTTGCTTGCAGTTCATGTTAAAATAAATAAATTTAACGTTCAATAATTCATGTCTATCTTAATTTTACAAATTGTTGACATAAACATTCTTTCACTTCAAGAAAAAAAATTTCAGTTCTTGTAATTCAAGGAATACAGCCATTTGTTTGCTTCACATGTTAAATGGAACAATTATAATTGTTTCTCCTATCATGCACAAAAAATGGAGTGCACTGTATGTGGAACGTATAAATGTATATTTATATACACGAGTAGTTAGATAAATAACTCTTGTAACTAAATATTTATGTATTTAAAGCTGCACAATTTAAATCTGTACATGTTTATTATATATGTACACGTAGAACACGCATGGCTAGCCCAACAAAGTACACTAGTTATAAATCTCATGCTTCTAACATAGAAGACCTTTATGTTGTGGACAAGCAAATTATGTGTGAAACCCTTTATAGATATCACTTCTATTTATATTTTGCAGGGATTGAAATCATTCCGAAAACAACTGTTTGAAAAAGTTACATACATACAGGTTCTGACTGAAACAGTTACGTGAACCGAAAAAATGTAATAAGTTTTATAGATATATCGATTCTGGCCTATATCAGTGTCGATATTCAGCTTCAGAGCCGATATTACATCGATTCTGTATCGATTCTATAAATGTAATTTTTTGGTTCTTTTATCAATTTCGAATTCGGTTCTTCAAAACTAAAAATCCACAATATATTAGTTCCGTATTGGTCCTACAATGCTGCAACTGATATTTTATGGTTCTGTATAAATTATTGTTCGGTTCTATGTTTGTATGTATATAATAAATAATATATATTATCGTTCATAACAATTGTCTTTGTAATCCCAAATAGTTTCGGCAACAATTCTTCCCCAGTTTTCATAACAACTACAAGAACGTCACGATGACTCGTAAAACTGGTCCGCAGAAAAATGATGAACGGCAAAAACTCTAGTTGATATTTTGCAATATGTATCTATAGAGTCGGTATCATTAGTAACGGGTAAAACTTCGTTTAGAAAAAAAGAAGAAAGATGTGACGGTGTTGCGACTCCCGCGTGATAGCTGATTATTATCGCGTAACACGAAATGTTTTTACCGTCAACACTTAATCTCCTATCGGCAACGAGTCATCTTATTGTCAGTCTACAGCATGATTCATAAGAAATAGTCTCGAATACAGAAGAACGTTGTTTATATGAGCTAGCACGCTATCGGAATATTTGTACTGTTTGATTAACTGTATTCTAGCTGGATTTTAGTTTATATAAAACATCGGCGAAAAACGACCACGTGTATGAATTTCATGATCTTAAAAAGTATCGCAGAAAAGATGGAAATTAATTGCACAAACGAACTACATCGTGAGAAAGTAACAAGTAATTTCTATATTAACTGATATAAACAGTCATAATTAAACGTATCCATGTGTAATGAAATGAAAGGATTTGCATTCAGTGAATTATGCATTGAGGATAATTAATTATTTCTAGTATTCAGAGTAAACATGTACAACAGATTTGTACATTTAAAGTTTTTTTTAGTCTACTTCAGCACATTTAAAGTTAAACGTCACTCATGTAGAAACAAGCAATGTTTGTTGATAATTGTTTTACTCATGTTTTTTCTTATTGCTTCAAAAACGATATTTATATTAAATTTCAGTAAATTTTTTGATATATAACATTTACCATTCTGTATCCTATAAAATTTAATATCTAATTAAGTTGCTAATTACATTAATTACATATTAAGGTATTATGTATAATGTACTTATACACCGTACTTTAATACAGTTAGAATATTATATACACGATTTACTATTATTATTATGTATTTAACAGAGAATGATTTGTGGAATCTTTTTGGATGAACGTGAACTTCTGCTAAATGAATGAAAAATTGTAACTGGCGGGGAGAAGTGGACATCTATCACATGAACGATCTGATTATACGATCAACCAGTCCCCCAACAGGTTCATCTAAATGGAACTCTTTTATCTCTTCTTTGGAGTACACAAAAATGTGCAGAATATAATTCTACGGTGTTTGATCCTCTGATTTTAACCATATGCAGGAAACAGAATTACCTTCACCTGCCCACATTTTTTCTTTATTATTATTCTTTTGAAATTTCTCTTGTGAACGAAAAAAGTTAATATGTTATTGGAGAATTTAATAGTTAGAACAAGGACAAAATATACTTCATAAACGAGGTATTTACCTTATATTTTACTGGAAAAGTAGCAGAAAGAGTAAGGTGAGGAATTACGGTGATTCGGCATACTTTTCAAAAATACTACTCAGCGAAATATGATAATGACTTTGAATATCACTTTTAGAATTAAAAACTGCAATTATTACTATTTGATACGAATGTTACCATAGCAGCAAATGCTCTATTATGACGTGTCTAAGGGACCTTTCTTAACCTTCACCGTCCCTGGGTCTTTTTTACTCAAATCGAAACAAATTATACCCAGTAAATAAATATTATTCTCAATAAAGTTATTACAAAAAAAAAGTAAAAAAATTGTTATTTCTTTTTAATGGAAAATAGACTACTGGTCAGAAAGGGCCCTAAGGACTTTCGTGTGATTTTTTTAAACGAGCGGATGAATTTAATTCCAATGTATGCGATTTAAAAAATTATTGTATAATTATAATTTTTGTTGCAGGTTTCAGTTCCTCTTTTTATCGAACATATTATTATTTTGTAACATAAAAGTGGTTTTCTTTATTAAATCTTACAGATAACATTTCTATATCATTTGTCTATTTCTAATATCTTATATATGTTTATTATATAGTAATCTATGTTTACTAGGAAGATAGAATTTAAAAAATTAATTTGAAATCGTAAGAAAAATGCATTACAAGGTGCTGTTTTCATAAGTAGTCCGTAATAAGTAGTCGAGTAATAATTTCTCTAATGTTAATATGGACTTAGTGTTTGTAAATATGTTTAAAATTCGGCGCTATACACACGTGATAAGACGAGTCAGCAAAAGTCATTATGGTATGACGTAAATTGGGAACATCCGGTTATTGTTGAAGCAAAAAGAATTCTTTTAAATGCTCGCGTGCAAAATGTCAGACTCCTAGGAAGCAAAAGTTATAGCTGCTTCAAATTTACGGATAATAAAATGTAAAGCTTTCTTAACGTTAATTTCAAACGGATTCGCCTTAATCTGCAAAAAAATTCGATACACGTGCGCTGATTTAAACGTTTCGAAATAATTGATACTGAAATGTGATAATAATATCGAGCTAAATAAAAGATCGTTTTTGAGTTTTAACACTGCAAGAGTTGTCAATAATGCTATTTTTTAAGAAAATGGTTAATTGAATAAGTCGCTCCTTCTCCATGCACAATTAATTGAACAATGGTACACAATCGTATATAATAAAGAATGTATTAAAGATAAGAAAAAAAAGAATAGTTAGTCGTACAACCCAACCTTGACATTAAGATGAAAATATTTGTATCATTCTGTTCACTGATAAACCTACAATTACTAACAATACCAGAAAAGGAAATTAGTATCACAGTGTACTTCATACTGTTATTAACATTATCTAAATTTTATTTATTGACTTTAGATAAAGTTTAGATAAAGATTTTTTAATCGATAAGTGTTTAAGTTGAAAATTCGAAAACTCATGTGTCTCTACATTAGTATAATTTAAAATTGAATAAGTATTACGAAGTGAAATACACAATGTTTGAAGGGAAATATTACGACACAGTAAACCGGTATGTTAGATAAGCAGAAAAATCACATAAATATATTAGTCTAAAATTATTGTCGATACACTCATGATCAGTTTTCCTATAAGCGGCCGGAATTCAATTATTCGCTAATGAATTCGTAATTATTCGTTGTCATTCTTCCTGGAAGAACTTTAAAATCTAATAAACCAGTAAAATGTCTCGAGTGATGTAAAAAGAGACAAACTTTCTCTAGTTAGCAGGTAGGAGTGATTACATCATTGTTTGCATGCTTACCGGCAAGTCCATAGTATACGCAAAATTTAAGAAACTCTAAACGATGAAGAATTATTCCAAACACTTCAAAATAACTGAATTTGAAAAAAATACTATCGTAACTGCATTTATTATATATTATTACAACCGACGAGTTACACCTTCCTCAACGTCAAACGTAACACTGACTATGGTTTTCCAAAGACTGCTCGCACGGAACTTATGCTGGCAGTTCTCCAGACCGCGATACAGCACCGCGTCACGGCAAGAACGGAAAACAAGCAAGTCATCACTAAATCTGTAGTGTTATCGCACATACATACATATGCATGCAAAGTCATATATGACGATACAATCATGCAGTGACGTACGAGAACACAATTACTTTAACGAATCTTCACTGTCAAATTGCTACGATACGACGTAGATTTTTATTAACACGTCAAGCGCCATGCCACTATTGCCTCGCTTCCCGTTCGCACTACACGACGCGGGAGTCCGATATCCATATCTTTGTTTGAAATTGTTTTAATACATTAATTTTTGACGAAGTTTTATACTTTCAACTTAAAATCATTGATTATGACTCGGAGAGGCGCGACGGCGTAGATTAAATGAAAACTATAGTTTTCATTGGTTACCGTGTAGTATTGGTCCCTAGGGACCGGCGTGGCGTTCATCGTGTTCTGCGAATTTATGATAAATTATTTTTCCGACAGAGATGTTGGTTTTATCCGTGTGATCTTTATACACCACTATTTTCTAATTATAAAGGTAATTGATCGTATTAATTATAATCCGGATCGAATACTGATCAAATGTATCTATCAGTTTCGTTGTTTTTGTTATATACTTGTTTCTGATATAAGAATTTTGTAAAACAGGTATACTTATACTTGTTTTCTCTCGTATACATTCAGGAAAATGAAATATTACGATGAGGAGAAAAATATTAGATTTCCCCAACAAATATCTTGATGTTATTTCAAAAAATAAAAATATTATTCATAATTTGTTCAGCGGAATCCCACTTCAATAATTATCCTTTTCAAAGATTCAAAACATCGTTAGATATTGTATTTTGTGAAAACTCGACATACGAAATATTTATAGCAGTCGTTTCTCTATATACGTAGTATGAAAGGAAACGGAGGTTTTAAATCATTATAAACTGAAGGAGGAAAGTCGTAAAAGTGTGTTGAAATGAATTCTGATGCACATATTCAAAAGTATGCCGTACTTGGTTACTAAGAATCAGTAATGTACACTCTGAAAATTGTAATTATGTTCAAAGTTTATATTTCAGAAATTGAATTGACTCGTGCTACCCGCGCGCTATAATTTCTTCTGTCACGATTTCGCATACGATAATTTTAATGAAAACGTAAGTACTGATTTTCGTGGTAACAAGATGACAAAATTGTTTCATATTAATACACCTTTCTTTATCAAACATTATCAATTGTAATTTATCATCCGAGATTACCGATCTGTCGGATCTTATGAAAAGTCATCGGAATGATGACACGTTAAACTTTCTTGCGATGATATAGCGATTGTGAAACGTCTACCGTACAAACGGAAATTGCGCGCAGTTTTGCCTGATGGAGAAAGTGAAAGCGAATGCAAAAAATAAAATCGTCGCGTTCGAAGAGAAATGCTTGCTCTTGTAAGTTATGTAATTACAGTGAGCCTCCGCAAAGTGCACAAAAGAACATCGAGAAGGAACTCGGAAGGAAATAGAAAAGGCAGTCGAGGAAGGAATACAAAAATTCTACTTTAACAGGTACTTTACTTTATAAATATGTAAAAACAGTTCACTCTTTGAAGTAAACGCGGAAGTGATATTATGCAAATAAAGAGAACAAGCGTGGAAAAATTTCATTGATACGAACGGACTACTGATAGTAAAAAACGTTTTACTGCATGGATATAGCCGAACACGATGTCAAACGTATACGGAACGCAAGGTCATTAATAAGTGCCGTCTGGAACACTACTCGTGTCACCACTCTGCGAGACGAATTTACGGATGGATGTCGGGACTGTAGACGGCGCGTAGATTCAATTTCCAATATGCGTAAACGTCTTTGATCTCAAGGTGAATTGTGAGGCTGAGTACTGAAGTGGCTTCAACACATTCAATATCCAAGTGAAAATAGTTTGATTGAAGTATGTGCACTGATAATTTCGTACGGTATCCACTCGAATGCTTTCGAGTCTTGTTCTACGTATTGCAATAGTTAAACTTTTTGCAAGTTGGATGCATTGGTAATTTGGATGTTTTTGACTGCTCACTATTTTCCTATCGTAAAATTATAACGTATTTGAGTTCACAAGAAAAATGCAAAAATTATAATACCGGGTAACGGCGCGTTTAGTTCACTTCTGAGAGATAGAATGTTATCCGAATGACGATATATAATAGATATCTTTTTCGTGAGCGGAATAAGTAAGAAAGTACAGTATAATATAAATTGTATTAGAATTATATGAAAATTTAAAGGTTGAAATGCAGTATATGTTACCATTAAACCGTAGAATCCGTTATTTCATAAAATAACTAGGTAGCTATGATCAACGATTTCACGAAATACCTAGTTATTTTATGAAATAACTGAATTATACGCTTTAACGGTAACATATACATTTTTATTTCAAGCAGTTTCGAACTTAAGAATGGTGAATATAAGAAATACCAATTCAAATAATATTACAATCATATTGTGCTAATTATATACTTCATACTTCTAGTATAATAGAAATTATACATTATTGAAGTGTTATCAATTTTAAACCGGAATATTAAATTTAAAAGACTTCAAATTTTGTTTAGTTTAATGTGGATTTTGTATCCAAATGTGATATAAAATATAGGATTATTATTATGAATTGACAGACATGCGTAAAAAATGTTTCCTTTTGTACCTTATGAATATGTAAATGTTGTCTCATTAAACGTTAAGGGAAGTACTTATATACATCTCAATCACTTATACTTTCTACCAGTCATAGTTTTAATTTCAAATTACCTTCGAAATCGAACATCTGATCGATGCGTAAGAGCACGTACGCCATTAATTAAAAAACTGCATGGTAAATAGTGTGCCGCGATTACTTAACGTCATTAAGTCACAAGTATGTACGTCTGCCTTGGCATACGTGCTTTTCGCTATTCGTTACAAAAAACACACAACAACAATAGGTAACATTTAGATTGTGAGGATAACTGATAAGTTACCACAATTATAGTGTCGGTTACATTTAAGAAAGTTTTCCTTTTTTTAATTATTTTATCCGGCTGAATGCACTAAAGTGTTATTAGTGTTTAACATGAAATAAGTATTATTTGCAGCTAAGAATGCGTAATAATATTCAAAAGAAAATATTGCAATCTCGTTTGGAAGCAGTTGTTCTCAAACTGTTTTTGGGTTTCTTGTGCGACGGTCTCTTTACGATTCTTTAGGTTACTCGCGGACCCTTTAAAATTAAGTACAATTAACATATAGACTACTATTACCAAGACATTTTTTAACAAACAATTATATATTCACAAATGGCAAATCTTAGTCATCAAATGGAGATTCAATGGGATGGAGGCATTTTCTTTGCCAGAACTAACCCAAAAAAATTCATTTCAAGTGTCCTCTTCGCGGTCTCTAGAGCAGTCTTAGGCAAATTTTTTTAGGAGCGAGCCAGAAAAAAAAGGAAAAATATCAGCGGGCCAATATAATTCATTAAATATTTTAATTCATATGAAAAATTTTGCATATGCAAAGAAAGGAACACTCCCTTATACCATTCTTTTTTAAAGACTGAAATTCAAAATTTCTGTACTTTCATTTTAAAATCGGCGGCAAGCCGAATCTGGCTATTTTGAAGCAAAGTTAAAACAGGAAATAAATATTTCTGTACGTATGCAAAATGATTTCAATTCCATGGATCAGCCTGTATATTGGCAATGCTCTATATAAAAGTACAGATATTAATCTACCTTGTTTGCAAGATTGAATTAATTTGTAATTTACTTGTACTTCCTATAATATTGCATCAAGATGCTAACTTGTTCATGCAGTGATAGAACATGTTGTCACCATATGCATTAGATAAAGATAATGTCTGCTTAATCTGTTATTTGCTCTTATATAAAGGACAAAAGGTGCAAAAAGTGGTAAACACTTGAGGATACGAGTTCCTGCAATAAAATTAATACTTTAAAAAAAATCGGTCTGTTGGAGTCGGAATGCTTTGAAAACTGCCAGACAGTTATAAATTCTCAAATGCCTATGAGTATCGCATTTGGTTTTGGAAAATTATCATTTGAAACTGCACAAAATTTCCCACTTGTTTGTGTTGTCGTCATGTGTTTGTTCCAATTACTTCACACTTAGCTATTTAAAGGTTAAGTTTTCTGCTTATTTCATTTCAGAGATTCGTACAAATTATTAATAATTCACTATATCATTAAAATGTCCATTTTTATATTAAGAAGTTTAATATATTAATTATACTTAATATTAACATTAATTACTTATCTTAAACTTTTGACTTTTTATATCAATCTAATACATTTTTATAGTGTATATGTTCTTAATTACCATGGTCAGGAAAAAGGCACATTTCGTGATTCGGGCATTAGGTTTTATAATAAAAATTTTAATATGAAAGTACTGAAGTTACTCAACGGTATTATTCCGCTATTTCTATTAACCGCGAATAAGGTACCCCAAATTATTTGGATACATTACTTACAAGAATTCTGCTGCTAACACTTTGAAAGTCTGTTATGCCATATGATTAATATTAATGTAATAGAAGTCAATTTTCTTTTCGGCGAGTTTCCTTAGAACAGTTGTAACCTGATAAAGGCAAGGACGACGCGCGACGTTTAGTATTCTAGAGAGCCAATAATAATCATTGCCACCACGGTCAGTGAGTCTCTATTACCGAATTTGCGGCCGACCTCTGCGTGTTGGGGTCAAGGTCAATTAGTAGTTTCAAATTTAATCAATTGGATATCCGAACATCTTTATGTTGAAATTAAATGTCATAAGGAATACTGATTGATTTCATGTATTGTTAATTGCTCGGTGCAATAATAAACTAGTTCCTTCGTATATACTTCTGTTTTACTTTATTATGGCCACTTTATCTTGGGTGTATTATTTTAAGTGGCTTTTAAACCATTCTCAGATTATGATATGCATATTGCGTTGGACAGACTTTTCTAATAGTGTTGGAAAAATTAACGCTAGATGTACCTAGCCATGAAAAAGAACTAATTCTTTCGTTTTTATTTAAAACAATTACTTATATTTGTGACGGCGCAGTTTTGATTTTTTATATCTATCTTTTCCAAAATTTTAACAATTCATTTAACATTTTTCTTCTCAACTTCTCCTTCTGCCCTTTCCAATACATAATTTTCTATGCATTTCGAAAAGAAGATCATACTTCTTACATGTGTTAGGAAAACAAGAATATACTTTTAAAGTTGCACCTGATAAAGAACAATATTAACCCTTTCGCTACGGAGCGCTTGTGACAAAATGTGATCGCTGTGAACGGAGCGCATTACATACTGAGTAGTTGACACTGAGGTACGGAATGCTACGACGTAATTAGAAGTCGTTTCTTGTTCTCTAAATTTTACAATGATATTTATTATATTTAGTAATATCATTTTACTTTCTAAAATATATAAATTTATAATCATAATTTATTTTTTTAAATATTATATTATAATGTTCATATAATATTTTTTAATACAATATAACGAAATTACTAAAGTATTTAAAGCCGAACACAATATTAATAATCAACTTTGGTATGATAAAGTTCAAAGTCTGGAACCACACATAAGCCAACATCACATCGTTAACAATAGTACTTCGACTCACGTCTTTTTCCTTGTTTACTGTAGACGACACATTTTCGAACTTAATTTTTGTTGCCGCCTCATTCGAATATATAGACGGAAAATGTCTTTCCGTAACTCTTTCAGGGTTGTTACTATTTCGTGCAACTAAACATCTCATATCTGATTTTTGTTTCCCATATTTTTGCAATAATTGTCTTATAAGTGTTAAATGAATTTTGGCAAACGGTAATTTTGTCGCAGTTGCTGATTGGTATAAACAATATGCATTCCACACAACCATGTAAAGTATGAAATAAAAGTATATATGGTATGAACGTATATGTGCGCTCTTCGTACCCGAGCGCCCACTTTTCCAGAGCGTATATATATGCTCTTCGTATATGAATGGTCATTCTTCGAGGGCGTATATATACGCCCTTCGGAGCAAAAGGGTTAAGGGGAAATGTGTGCCGCTTGGGCGATTTACCAGAGCAGGTTTTATCTTCCTTTCTATGGTTATTTACACTGAGCAGCTAAAGAATGCATAATGCATTGCAACAAAAACATGTGGCACAAATAAATCGCCGGAGAATTTTTTTTTGCGAAATAACACGCGTTCACGTATCACGGCCAAGATAAGACAGAACGAAACAAATTTGAAATGGAAAAATCTCTCTCTCTTCCCGTAGCGACCAGACATATTTTACCATGGGATCCAAGCAGTACCGTTAACATTTGCGATTGGAATTATGTTTGCAATTTCTTATCAGATAACTGGAATTAGTTTTGAGAAATTCCCGATTAGTGATTTCCATTCGATTATATCGATAACAATTGGTACCGAAAAATGTTTAACTGGGGATAAAGAATCATTGTCAAATTACAAAATAAGAATTAAGTCGATAACAAATTAATTGCAGCAGAAAGCTGTGTTAAGCATAGTTAAATGAGATTGCAAGACTTTGGTGAGTAGAGAGATAGAGGTTTTAATACGGAAATAGTCGACCCGGGTCCAAATGTCCCATCACCTTTGGGAAATTTTTCCTAAATTATTATTAAATATTGCATAGCCTCGGTGGTTCTAAACCCGCTTATAACAAAAGGTCCTAGACAAAATGACCATAATAAGCTGAAAAAAATACAACAAAAAATGGATCATAGCCCTTAATGTTTTTTATTTAACACGTTCGCGGACAGTAAAAATTTCAGTGAGCTGCAAAAATAGTCAGTCAAGTATTACATTTCTAACTTACACTTCTAACTAGACAGAGAAAAAATAAAATAGCATGAAAATACTCAGCGAATCACTTGGCCATCACTTTAAACGGCATAATAATTACAAAATATTAAGGTTATATCAAATTAAATGAGTTATAATTGGCTTTATCATTTGGCATCACATGAATGCTATATCATTCATGTCATTCAACATTACGATGAAAATGGATGTTATAGCATTCACGTCCGCCAACGTGTTAATACTTCTAAAACTGACGGATTAACACGTTGAATGCCACCCATTTTTCACAAGTTTTATTACTTATACTGAAGTGAAACTTTTTCTATTAAAATCACTTCTTTATTTAGCAAAAACATTAAAGCTAAAAGTAGTTACACTTAGCAGTACTATACCTTTTTAACCCTAACATTTAAATATTCACTATAATAGCAAATCGTTAGCATTATAGTTTAAATGTTATAACGAATTTCATTGAAATGCGTAACGTCGGTCGCTGCGGTCTTCGTCCTATTAGAGACTACACCTATCCTCCGATTTACACGGAAGACAGACTCCTTAGAAAATCGTGTAAATCAAAATCGTGAATATTGATACGTAAAACTGCGTGAATCGAAAACAAACTAAAATGTGTATAATTCAGCCATTAATTTCAACGTTAACCCTTTGCGGACGGAGACGTTTTTGAATATTGAGAGATAACCATTTATTTTGCGATCCAAAGTCACCTTTTTATCAGCAAGTTAAGCTGTTAATGTATATACATTATAAATTACTATTTGTTTAATCATATTTCAACTCTAACTGTGTATACAAGCAGCGATAAATTACAATTAAAATGTTTCTCAGACCACATATATGCGTCGCTAGTCCTCAAAGGGTTAAATCTAAATAACTAGAAGCAAATTTTTTTATAAATCCCTTATTTTAAAAACCGTGTAAATCGGGAGATAGGTGTATATTAGAGACTTTCATGCCACTCTGTATTTCAATGTACGCCATCTCATCTCCAATGGTTTCCAAATATGTGCCAATGTTCGATTTATGTTTCCTAAGCGTCCGAATTATCAGTATAAAAGATAGCTCAACACAACACGCGTGTATCAACGATCCATCTCTGATCGCAATCTCAACGCGCGGAAATTTCTCGACGAGGTATCAGTCATTGACATTTTTCGTGGAATAATCTCATTGTCAGTGTTAAAAAAAGAAGCGTGTAATCGAGCTTGTGTTTCCGGCGTGTGTTATGTTTATTTGATCCTACAGTGAGTCACGAAAGTATTCGAACGCTCCGAAATGAAAAGTTTGACGCTTAAAAAATGTGAGACATATTACGAATAACAAAATACTTTTATTTCTGTAATAACACATAAGTATCATGATTATACATGTTAAATTTGAAGTGTCTCTGATAACGTATACAATACTAATAAAATATTTTTTGGTAACGTGATCTAAATGAACGCCACAAAAGTATTCGAAAGATTAAATAAATAGTACATATCATAAACAACTAAAGTGTCTTAATATTTTGTTGGACCACCATGAGCTTTTATTATGGCTTGCAAACGTCGTTGCATGCTATCAACTAAATTTTCAGTAACATTTTTTTTATATTGTTCCAAACTTCCATAATTTTTGTTTTTAATGTTTCCTTGGAATTAATATTATGTTTACTTAATTGTTTGCCAATTTCTGCCCATAAGTGTTCTATGGGGTTGACGACCGGACTTTGTGGGGGTGTTTCTAAAACGTGGGGTACGTTGTATATGATCCATTCTTTAATACGTGCGGTGTGTTTTGGATCATTGTCCTGCTGAAAATGAAAATCGCTTACTACACCTAATTTTTCCGCACTTTGTTTCAAATTGTCTTTAAATATTTGCATATAATTGAATTTATCTAGTATTCCGTCAATAATGACGAGGTTTCCAACACCACTAGTCCCCATACATCCTCATACCATTATCGACCCACCTCCATGTTTCACAGTTGGTCGTAGATTTTTAACATCCATCTCTCTATTTGCTTTTCTCCAAATTTTATGGCATCCATCTGAGCCAAATATATTAAATTTGCTCTCGTCTGAAAAAATAACGTGCTTCCAAAAGTCCTTATCTTTGTTGACAAAATTTTTAGCGAAATTTAATCTTTTCTGTTTATTGACTTTGCTAATAAATGGTTCCTTTCGGGGAATACGACCATGAAAATCGTTTTTACGTGGGATTTTTCGACAAAGTTCAGGATGAACTTGTTTTCTAAAATTATCAGCAACTTGTACAGCAAGTTTTGGTGCAGAAATTGTTGAGCCCTTTTTTATTTCACGCACAATTGTGTTCTCTTCCCTCTTCGTTAATTTCTTGGGCCGGCCAGAACGGACTTCATCCTGAAGGATTCCAGTGGTTTTTACCTTTTTTACTATGTAGTAAATGGTAGATTTACTTCGCCCTATGAAATGTGCTATTTCGCTATAGTTCTTGCCTTTATTATGCCACTTAATTATTAATTTCCTGTCAGTAATGCTTGTCTCTGACTTTTTTAAGCACATTATTGATATAAATTTTAAAATCTTATTAACACTTGCAGCACTGACCAAGGGAAGTGTATAACACCAACTGAGGAAACTAATGTTTACTGTTTGTCAAATTCAAGGAGTGTTCTGTACTCCAAATTTCGTCGTACGAATACTTTCGTGGAATCTGTTTACTCGATGTTACCAAGAAATCTTCCATAAGTAATGTTTACGTTATCAGACACACTTCAAATTTAACATGAATAGCTATGACACATATATATTACTATAGGAATAAAAGTATTTGGTAATTCGCAATATCACTCACATTTTTTAAGCGTCAAACTTTTCATTTCGGAGCGTTCGAATACTTTCGTGGCTCACTGTATGTAATGTGAATTATAGAAATACCTGATGTTCAGGCGGTAATCAGTGACATCTAAGTTAATTGTTGATTTTGGAAATTTGATAGTAATATGAGAGTCGTTACGAAGGGGATTAATAGTTCTTTTTTGATTTATAAAAGTGGAGTGGTTTTGATTCATAAACATGGACTCCTAATCTGCGGAGTCAAGTTCAAATTCCCCATCAGCTCTCAGAAATTTTGTCTAAAGTATTTAAATAATGGGTGAAGTAAAAAGTTTTGAGCGTTTTTTGTTAGATGGCTTTAGTGAGCCATATCTCACAATGTATACGTTGCATCATGTCATTCTATACTGTGACTTAAAGGCAACATAACGCTTTGAAAAAAGTTCTCTGACAGTCTTTTGTTTTGTGAAGCCAGTTGTTTGTTAGAGCGTATCAAAATGGAGGTAACGAAAGAGAAGATTCGATACATTCTACAATACCACTACGATCAAGGGGAAAAAGCCGAGCAGGCAGCCAAAAAAATTTGTGCTGTTTATGGACCCAAAACAGTATCGAATGCAACAGCAAAGCGGTGGTTCCAACGCTTCCGTTCTGGTAATATGGACGTCGAAGATGAGACACGCTCTGGTAGGCCTATCGTTGAAAATGTCGATAAAATCATGGAAATCGTCGAGTCAGACCGGCATGCGAGCACTTATTCCATTGCCCAGGAACTGAAGATTAGCCAGAAAACCGTTTGGAACCATTTGCATAAGGCTGGTCTCAAAAAGAAGCTCTATATATGGGTGCCACACGAACTGACGCAAAAGAACCTTTTGGAGCGAGTTGATGCCTGCGATTTTTTGTTGAAGCGTCACGAAATGGACCCATTTTTGAAGCGGATGGTGACTGGCGATGAAAAATGGGTCACATACGAGAATGACAGGCGAAAAAGATCGTGGTCCAAGCGCGGTGAGACGGCCCAAACGATCGCCAAGCCCGGATTAACGACCAAGAAGGTTTTGCTATGTGTTTGGTGGGATTGGAAGGGAATCCTGCACTATGAGCTGCTCCCATCGGGCCGGTCACTCAATTCGGGCCTATATTGTGAACAACTGACCAGATTGAAGCAGGCGATCAACGAGAAGCGACCAGAATTGTCCAATCGAAAGGGTGTTTTGTCTTCCATCAAGACAACGCCAGGCCGCACACATCTTTAATGACACGCCAGAAGCTCCGAGAGTTTGGATGGGAGGTTATATCGCACCCGCCGTATAGCCCAGACCTGGCACCAAGCGATTATCACCTTTTTAGACATTTACAACATTTTCTTGATGGCAAAAAACTGGCCTCAAGAGAGGCTTGTGAAAGTGAGCTGGTCGAGTTTTTTAACAATAGGGACGAAGACTTCTTCAATCGCGGAATTATGAAATTGCCTTCAAAATGGGAAAAAGTTATTGAACAAAACGGCGCTTATTTGATTTAATTCCGAAAATTCTAAGTTTGTTAATTTTATCATCAAAATAAAGAGAAAAAACGCTCAGAACTTTTTACTTCACCCATTATATCATAGCTTCGGTAGTTCAGAACCAATGTAATTGTAAGACAGTAGGTTCCTACGCTATGTCGGCCATAGCTGTCCAAGCCGAAATACAAACCGACAACGACTGGCCATTTCATCGCCGATTGAACTAGTAATTAATTACATGAACTGGTATAAATATTGGAAAATGTCGGGAACCTCATATAAGACCACTCCGGTGTGATTTGAAATATTCAGAACGACGAATATTCCTCAAAGAGCATACACTTTCGCACAAACATTCTCGGTCTTCCTCTTATTGGGCTTCTAGAACACCTCTGAGTAACCTCTTGCAATACGATTTCTATTGTGGCTGCCTCGGCAATAATTTGGAATTAAATTAGCAAAATAAAAAGCGATCATTGATTCTTGATGGATAATATAATTTGACGTAACAATATTATAGAAATAACTTTATCGTGCCGCGTCTCACTGATATTTTCAATTTGATAGATTTTGTAACACTTGAAATTTTCCTATCCAATTTACCGCATCACGAGAGTCACTCGTTAATAAATTCGTGCCAGGCTCGAACATCAGATGTGTACAGGGATTGTAACTTTTTTTTCTTACATGAAACTGTATGTCTATATATGAAATAACTTATGGCAAAAAATGCGAGACCACAGTATCAATGCTTATCAACATTATTAATATTTTGCAAGCAATTAAAAAAAAAGTGAACCTCCAACGGTTTGAAAATAATCGTCATAATTACTGCAAATTATGAAATGGCATATTACGATAAATACGTTCAAGGGTAAATTACCGAAAACAAATTATTTGAAAGTATATTGTAGCAATAAACAATGCGATAACACTCACTGTTAATGTTACGGGTGTACAGGTATACAAAAGTAAAGTAAAGTTCGATATAAGACAATGAGAAATAATCTGCTATAAACTGAAATGCCAATCGAATTATAAGTTGTTAAGTACTCAAAGTAATTCTTTGGTGAATATTGTACATCATATTAAAACTGATTATAGGATTAAAAAACACAAGAAAAGCTTCTGCAATGCGTAAATAATTTAATGTTTTTCTTAGGACAATTATCTTAATGTCCGACCGCTTGGAGATTTTTGTGAAAATTACGACTTTAATTTCCATGTTTCCAATATTCTTTTGGCGAAATGCCTCCACTGAAAGTTATAGTTCTTTTATACCCCGTTGTAACTTTAAACTGAGAAAGATACAAACTGTCAATATTTTCACTTATTCAATAGTGTTATATAAAATTATATAAAATTGTGATATAAAACAGTACTTTTAAATTATGGTATAACTACTAGCTGCAAGAATTTTCAAAAGTCGAAGTCACGTACGAAAGAACATTATGTAAATAAACAAAAATTCTCTTCATCCGACAAGTTTTATAAAAAAAATGCGAACCCCCGTCATTTCAAACGGTTCGGTACTTTTAGCATTAACTGTGCGTTGCCAAGCAAGATCGTCTTTTCTTTTCATGTTCCAGTATTTCTCGTGCCATCAAATCCCAAAATAAATTAAATCATGAAATTCAAAGTAACAGCTGTCAAATACACAAAGTAAAAGTTCTCCACTAAAAAATCAAGCAAAGTAAAGTAAGCGCAGTTTAATCACATCGACGAGAAGCTTATGGATATTATTGATTGGCATGACATTCATCAAAGATTTATACTCGTTATAACCCTTCTTAACACTGCCATTTCAGCATTTCTAATCAGAGCACGACGTACCCGCAAAAGTAAATTATCGTAATAGCTGTATCAGCGATTTTTATGCATTTAACACTAAAACTATTAAAGCAGCCAAAGTAACTGGTTCCTATTTTTTTTTAAACATTCTCCAAATTTATATGTTTACCATACAGTAGGTAATTACCAAATTAATCAATGTGCTTATTTAATATGTTTAAATATAACAGATCTAACGTTGGTAGTTCTAGTGTTACGGAACATACGAAATTGCAAAAATTCCCAGAATGTACATGATATCAAAAATATATATAAAATATCCTTTTCGTTTCCCTTCTTTTCATACAGTTTTTTTGGCGCTTATTTTTTACATTAATGTTTTCGTTACAAATTTATGGTACTTATGATAATATATTGTAATTGAAGCGCATCACTTCTTAAATTTATTTTCTTAGTTACCTTAATAAAAAATTTTAATTTGCATAAATATGCGTAGGTTAATTTTATTTACTAATTAATAACAACTAGTATGAACCCTTTCCCTAATATGTATATCGTTGGGACTGCCTGTGCAATAGGTATATTTAACATTCGTTTTAATAGGCATCTAATTCAGAATAACATTGTCGCAATTAAAACTGATCAGTGATTACTGGTATATTTTCTAATTTAACGTAATATTAATACCATGGAAGTAATTTTATCGTATCACGACCAATTGATATTTTCAATTTGATACTTTTGGAAAATTTGAAAATTTGCTATTCCATTCATTGCGCTACGAGTGTCAATCGTTATTAAATGGGAAGAGGTTAATTACTATTACTATCACTAGTAATCACTTACAAATTCTATCACGGTAAAGACCTGCACCCTAACAATTTGTGAATCATCAGCCAAATTACAATATCGAATTGCAAAAAAAAATCACGAGTCTAACGTAAGGCGAAACGATAGAATTAGGTCTACCGGAAGATTCTGTCCGATAATGACCTCTCAACTTTTAACCAGTTCATTGTGGAATTTAGTTATAAAATTCCCTCGCGGGATGCCGAATTAATATCAAACAAAGACGGGTATACACGTCGAAGGCAGTTAACTGGTTAACACGTCTGAACGTGTTGATTTGAAACATATACAGCTGTATCTTTTTACCATTATATTTCTACATATGTATTCATTTAAATTGACTAAAACAATGGTTAGATCACTTCAGTATTAAGTGATATTTGTTTGTGCAAACTTGTATTATATTTTTATAATTTAAATAATAGAACTTTCTGATAGTCCTGATATAAGGAAAGAGATCATAAAATCAACAGCAATTGTATACAGAATATTCGTTACCTACGGGAAAAGTTAGACAGGTTATTTTTCGGCATTTTAAGGTGACCCAGAGACGAAGATTGCAGAAAAAACACCGAAATGTTAAGTCAATCGCAATACTAAAGTCAAAATAACATTATCGCGGAACGTTCCACAATCTAATCGGCGAGACTTATGTTACAATTTCGAGGCTGATACTATAGTTAAGTGCAAGAACTGGACACCGAAAAGAATATTCAATTATGGCGAGAATCTCGCAGAACCCAGTACTGGATACAAAGGTGAGCTAATAGCGTGCCACTTAAAATTCGATTCTGCATGATTTAATGTCACGTACGCGCACGTTCTGTAGTCGCGTCACGCGCTTATTAAATCACCTTCATTCGCCGTCATTAGAACTTAAGAGGATTCTTATGCGTTTGAACATTCGGATTAGGAGATCGGCTTGAAAATGGAGGTGACGCCGCAACCGAAGTCACCTGTACCGGAGAAGATAGAGGAGAAAGTAAAGGCTTGCGAGGAACAGTCTTACATAGTTAAATTTTTTAAGCAATTACTGAATCCCAGACATAATGACACCTCAGACGCTGTTATAAAACAAACGTGAAATATACTGGCTTCCTTTTATTTTTTTACTTTCTATGTTTCAATACCATCTTGAAATGTATCTTTTTAACAAATATTTCGTCATTGTGTCCTCCGCTGTTGTTAATTTTGTATTTTTTCGGGTTTACCTGCTATGATCATATCTCTTAATATTAGCTGCCATCTACTGTATTTAGGTGGACTTCAAATCACCGAGGATATGAGATACTAATCTCTTCGGGAAAGAATTTGTTAAAGTGTGAAAAAATATATTTAATCGTTTTCTTTTTATTATTTTTTGTTCGTTTTATATCGGTAACCATTCACAAAGTAAAACAAGTTGGAAAAACAAGAAATATTAGATAATTGCATAAGTTCGTCCCCAATTTTCATGTGTGTCGTTTTAACTGCAGAGTGGAGTTCCGGTGTTTTTGTTTGCGTTTGCAGTTGTGTGTACTGATTAAGTGACAGTATCATCTGTCAGTTTAACATCAAACAGTGTTCTGGTAACTTGATTTGTGCTTAAGAAAATTTTTCAAGGTAATGGTCGGAAAAAGATATTTGTAGCGTGCAGCTGCACGAAATTTGGAAGAACGTTAATGTTGGAACTGCCGAAAACAAAACATTCGGGACACTTATTTGGTCCGTGCTCCTGCTTTTCGGACAATTAAAAAGCGATGTTGCAGATTCCGAAGTTATGATTTTAACTTGGAAGATCAATCTCGCTTTTTGACGGCCTTCCAGAATTTATAACGACATTGTATATGCTTTGGCGGAAGAAAATGCAAAGATTACAACTGAGGAGATTGCTGAGAGAGTGAACATTGATGATTCGATCGAATTTCGGCATTTAAAGAAGGCTAGACACATATCCAAATTTGACACATGGGTGCCGCACTTTTTCAATGAGAGGAATAAGCTACATGATATGCATGTGGTCATTTCTCTCCTGGCACGTAATAAAAAAGAGTTTCGATGGCAAATTATGCAGAACCCACCATACTCTCCAGATTTGGAGCCTTCAGGTTTTCATCAGTTACGGTCTTTGCACAATAATTTGGATGCCAAAAATCTTAATTCTGAGGACGCTGACGAAAATCACCTCATCAACTTTTTTCAGGGAAAGCCAAGCTCTCGCCTCAAAAATGGAATCGACAAGCTTGTAGCTCATTGGAAACGAATTGTAGAGTAGAATGGTTACTACACAATTAATTAATAAAATTGTATTAGTCAAAATTTAGCTTGCTGAATTTTATCCTTCAATCGGATAAGAACTTATGCAATTATCTAATACATACAAAAAGTGGCGTCCACATATGTGGCCGTTGAACGTTAGTGATTAATTGTAAATGAAAAATTGCATTCATAATTTTAATGATGTTTTATTCAACAAATATCAAGACAAACAAAATGCAGCCGGCATTTTTTAACATGTTAATATTTTTTTTAACGGAATGTCAATTTCAACGTAGTACTTTGAAGAATAACTAATAAATTATATAAATATTTGAGATCATGGATGATCTGTCCTCTTAAAACACTTATTCAGTACATTTAAACATAACATACTAATCACGGGTAGTTTTAGTGTTAAACCGTCATTATATGTAATATAAATTAATAGATAAAGTACGGACCCCGTTTATCTGTCAGCTTTTAATAGGTAAGTTCTTGAAAACAGATCCCATAATAGACTTTGCTGTCAACGTATGAACAAATTGAACGTTGTGCAGGTCGTTGGCGAACTATATTCGATGGAATTCTAGGATCTTTCAAATGATAATATCTGCGAATCTCCCGATATAACCGAGACCAAAATGCCGGTGTATAATAAGACGAGTTAAATATAAAACAGCCCATATTTTTAACATTTCCACTCTATTCTTTTCACACGTAGTGGAAGAAATTTCTCTCCAATATAAACTCAGCAAGGAGTAAAGTACTTCGAACATTTAAGATAATAAATTCCATTTAACAAAAAATTCATATTTCTTCAACGCTTTGCAGCTCCTCGATAACAATGGAAATGAGGCATAAGGTGTACTGATAATTATGATAGTGGCGTATGTAATTTATTGTTGGTTTCGACATGTTTAGACTTTTGTTTTGATATGCGCGTTAAGTTCTGTATAGTGAGGCAACTATTTACATGAATAAATAGTCAAACTCTTTGTCATTTCTACAAAGTACTTGCACCCTATTGCAATGTATGTATGTATGTTGGTTCAACAGAAAATAAGTAATAGATACAATTTCTCAAATTTTTTACTTGCAATCAGACCACTTTCATAATCATCATCGCATATGTGAAACTTAAAATTGTAATTACAATACATGCGATCAAATCTTTTTGTTAACACATTCGGTACCGGTAATTCAACGTATGAGTCATTTAAAGGGACCGATAAGATCGATCTGTTATCAAACAGTGATGACGAAAATGATAGAAATATATCTGCGAAATTTACTGTGGTTTTGAGATTTAACCGTTCAAGTACAAAATGGTTTGTTTAATCAGTTAGCTGATTTGAGTACACTCATCATGAAAAAAGTGCCAAATTTTGTATTATATCATGGTACAATTATAGCGATGACTAAAATTTATTCGTAAACTTGAAGATGTTTAAAATATTTTGAGGCCCAGTCGAAATAAAAGGAACAAATAAAAATTTATAAATAATTATTGGATGAGAGAGGAGATACAGAGGGAAAAGCTAAGGGGGAGAGCGGGTTTGAAAGCATGGAGTTTTGAAAAGAAACTGGGAGAAGGAGGAGGAGGGAAATTGGCGAGGATGTGCTGGGAGGAGCTGAGGGATAGGGCGAAAGAAGGAAAGGTGATGGGAAAATGGGAGGAGGAAAGAAAAAGTTTTTACGAGGAAAAGAACTGGAGTATAAAAGAGATAGAAAAGTTGAGAGAAGAGGGAGAGTTAAGGGGGGAAGAGATAGTGGAAAAAGAGAGGAGGTGGCAGGAAGAGGAAAGATGGGAAAAAATCAGGAATTCCAGATTCAATAGATGGTATAGCAGGGTGGAGGGAAAGGGAGTGCCAGAGTACCTGAAGAGGGAATGGAAGGAGGAAAGATGGCAAAGAGTGGCAAAATATAGGCTGGGAGATGGTATGCGAGGAGGTAGATACTGGGAGAAGAACGAAGAAAGAAAGTGTAGGATATGTGGATGGGGGGAGGAAACATGGGAACATGTATGGGAGGAATGTACGGACTGGGGGTGGAGAAAGGGTGGCAGAAAATGGTAAATGAGGTATTGGGAGGGGGGGGGGGGGGGGGGGGATTTGGATGAAGAGACTAGAGGAAATAAGGGAAAGAGGAGGATGGTTGGGAATGAATGGGTGTGTGGAAGAAAGGAAGGAAAAGGCGGCGGAAGCGGAGGTTCGAGGAATGTGTGTGAATGGAGGTACGGATGGATGAGTGTGTTTCTTTCTCTCTCTCAAGCGAAAAGAAGAATGCGAAGAAACAAGAAAGAGTGTATAAAAGTTGTAAGCGGAGCGGAGGTCCGCAGTGTACCCCGCAAGGGAATAAAGCACGAATTTATATATATAAATAATTATTATGAAGAAACCGGATATAAAGTATGATTTCTTTTTCGTGAACGTATGGTTGTCTTTCATCAGTCAAACAGTAATCCTACATGATGATGTGCACATTGTTATAGATATAATATTCGAAAAGAATCGCGGTATTGATGTTCCACTTGCAAAGTTCCATTATGCATTGTATGTACAATAAAATGCTTTGCTCAATTCCATTCTCCAGCAGCAGATTAAAGTAAGAAATTGACTTTTCATTTTTTGTTTTCGTTCATATGCAAGTTATATGTGTTAATTTAAGCAAATAAATGAATCTGAGTAACAAAATAATAAAATACAAGTCGTTTTATTACAACTTAATTACAAATTACACATACTCTGTGTTTTTGACGACGCAATTTAGATGCATACTTTCCAAAGAGGTCGAAACAGACAACTGGTTAAAGGACACGGGACAATGTTAATAAGTGCTTAAGGATCATTAAGCGTTTATTAATTAACACGTGCATAATCACAGTACTTGAAGACAATTAGCATTGAAACTGCCAAGGCGATCAAAATGATAAGGTTCCAATTTTTTCTAAAAATTCTCTAAATTGATAGGGAAGCTATGTAGTCGACATTCCACTCCTATCATAAAAAAAACACAAGTTACTTAATTGATCATCTTTTTCACCGCCTGATTTCTCTTTGTGGAAAGTACCTATTCAGTATATCGAAATATAATATAATAGACGTAACAACAGCCGTTCTAGTGTTAAGTGTTCATATTTAATCAAATCTTTTAAGTTTGGTATTTTAACGGGAATGGAATTTCAATTAAAACGAATGTCAAAGAACGAAAAGAAATCTCGAGTTTCCAAATTTTGTAGCCGTCTCTTGGTTCTAAAGTAAATTGCACTATTATTGGCACAAACAATCGGTTTAATCAGTTATAATAAGGTTATGGTGGTAAGAACAGATTCCTCGTCATAATAAACTAACTATAATATTATGTAAATGGATCCACATTCAACAAAAAAATATTAACATTGGAAACTTTGAAATTTTTTTTTTTCTTTATGTATTTAAAGAATTTATCGTGACGCATGATATGCAAAAGGCGCGCTCTTTGTTTTTCATGCAGAATTGTTTTAACTTTCGAAATAACTCACAACTTACGTCATTTATTGAGAAAATATGTATAATGACTCTAAGACTACTTCATGCGACCATTTACAGAACTTTCTTTTCAGTTTGAGAGATAAAAAAAATATCAGTATTCCGAGTTTTATTTTAAAATTAAATATATTCTATCTCAGTTGTCAATATACCGAAGAATATAAAATATTAATTTATCCCAAACAATTGTTTATTACCTGGGTTATTAGTGTTTACATAACCAGCTTCCCAATTAAATAAACTAAATTACTCAGTGAAAAAATGCATTAATATGTGAAAATTAATTAATTCGTCAACTGTTTATCAATTTTTCCAAATTCTAAAATGCGGGAGAAAATGAAAACATTTGCAGAATACATTTTATACCATAAAAAAAATAAAAAACTATTCCACGCCACATAAAATGGTACTTAGTCACAAGTAATATTTTATTGCATCAACGACGGAAGGGCGTGCAACAAATGCATCCATTATACATTTTTAAGCCGAATACAAATTTCCATAGATGCGACGATAAACTAATCTCGTTTCTCAATATATCTACGTCCCATTGAAATACCTCCTATTTTCGTTCGTGTTGCTGTTACGCATCACATAAATCTTTCCTCAAACCGTTAACGGACAACGTCGAACAAAAAGTGAAGTCTCTCGATCGTGATCTTTGATCTCAAATACATTATTCAGGGCGTCTGAACGCTATCAGTCCCAGGCTGTTACTCATGATGGCTAAACGACGTGATATTCGCTGCTATTCGTCAGAATATAGAACAAGTTTCCATGCCTCATAAGTTTCCAACGTGAAATATTAATGATAGCGTAATGTTCTACCTTAACAACTATTATTACGTACTTTACGTTTCACCTTAGCAGTCTCTGTCAGTTGTAGTATCATAAATAAGTCGTTATTTTTGTAGACAGGTATAAGTCTATTTTAAGTTAGTTTTTACTAAATATAGGTGCCTTTTTTCTGCATTTCAATTGGCAAAGTAAATAGATTGAAGTATCCTCACGATTTCGTCCCAGAAGGTTCAACTGTTACATATTATAGCATGAAAACTTTTATACGACCTCTCAAATATCTTAACATAAGAAAAAAAGAGACTTGTGCCACTCTCAAATATAACGGCCCTTTGAATACATTTTTGAAAGATTGTAATTGCATTTTATAACTTGTTAGTACGTTATTCGCTTTTCGTTTATAAACTGCCTAATCCAACGTTTTCTAAACTGTGTTTCGCGGAACACTGGTGTTCCGCACTCGCTAATTTTAAGTGATCCGCGAAAAAGTGATGAAACTAAAGTTAGAGAACAATGGAACAGAAATTATCTGTTTTTATGTATTAAACACAATTTAAACCAGGAAATTCGAATGAATTTTTATTTTATTTATCTAACATTTCTGTGTTATCATTTATTATAACTTGCATCTCAAATTTAAACTAGTATTCCTTACAAACTTTAAAACTTAAAAAGTGTTCTGCAATGAGAAAATTTGGGAAATACTGTCCTAATTTTATGAAACAAAAGTATCCCCGAAACTAGATTGTATACATATTCTCCAACATAATTAAACATACAATTGTGATTATAACTCTTTGAAATATGAATATAATTATATTATTACGAAATATTAGACTCCCTTGTATGATATCCATTTTAAATGTGTAGCAGCGACATGTTGCTATAAATATGTTCCACGCCAACGTTATCCATGAGCTTCCGTACAGACTGGACGTTTCTCTAATTTATTATTCGTAAAATATAGTTCTTACGTTTATAAATCTTGTACTAGTTCATAATGCCTCGCGGTAGTTGTTAAGAGCGTAACAATGTTTTTACTTATATTTTAACTCTACAACTGCCGGCGTTATATTTAAATATACTGAATAAGCACACAACAACCTGTACATACTTTGGAAAAAGAGAAATCAAGAGGTGAAAAGGATGATCAATATACTAATATAAGTTTTAGAAGATAGAAGTTCACTTCTATGCTAGTATTCACTGCATGGCGTTTCACGTTATAAGCTTATTAGACACCGAAACTCAATAGACTCGATATACCTTAATAATTGTACATAAGATTTGTGAAATTACAAATTGTACATTCTAATAGTACTTAAACAACTTTTATAATACTTTCTCATACAGAAAATTTATCTTTTCTATCGAATTATTATATAGTTTCTTAAAAGCTTCATTTTGCATTGCCAGATTATATTTGATTGTTTTTTCCGATTATATTATAAAAGCAGAGATAATTTTAACGATGTTTAATCAAAGGTATAATAAAATTCCAGTTAACGAAACTTGGAAACGGAAATATGCAATTCTGGATGAAATATAAAAAATGCAAAAGTGGTATGGCGATCTTAGTTCATGAATTTTCGTTTGTATGAAAATTAAGATGATCATGCCTCGACATAAATATTGTCAGGAATGTATTGAAGAGCGCTAATACATTTGTTAATTTATTGTAATTAAGTTTTTATACGACTTGAATAATCCGCATTATAATTACACCGATGACTGACGGATACAAGTTTTTATTAGGGAAAATCACAGAGTTATTTGAAAGTTGATTAAGCCTCTAGCTAAAAAAAGGAATATCTAAATTTCGTGGGATTACAGAGTAATTCAAGATAAAAATAACGGTATATTTCATTCGTGTCTGTATGCCTCTGAAGGGGTTCTTTCCATCATTAAGTTGAAAGTGACGATTTCACTCTTTCTTGCATAGATCATAAGCTATTGAGAGTAGAACACGATATGTAAAATAAAAATTGCAATGTCCAACAGACAGAAAATTGCCTAATCGTAATATTGGTATCTTTATAATAGTTATTTATATTAGTTTTTATATTTCTTTATTACAAACTACCATTCAATTCTTGTTGTCAGTATATATTTCTATCTATATGTATACTTAAAAAATTATCAGTATGCGTTAAGAAGCGGACGTACTTTTCATACTTTAAAGAAAGAAAAGTTCAGGTGTTAATCATCTGAATTTTTGCAGTGAATTTCCGTAAATAAACAAAAAATATTAAATCTGGTATTATTTTTTGACATCGTGGTAAAATGAAGATATTTTAGAAAAAAATGCAATTCTCAATGTTTGTTACAATTATGCGTAGCATTTATTTTTCGATTGTTTTTCAAAATTAATATTTCAAGAACTATTTCTCAACGACTATTATTTATTAAAACTTTATCATTGCAGGTCCTTTAAAGAATATATAAGTTTATGAAACATAAAACATAATATATAAATATTTAAAAATCGTATATATGTATACCTTTTAGGTTTATTTCTCATATTTATTTATTTAGAAACTGTAACATAATGAAATTCAAAATGCCAAATAATTATGTTTAACGATGCACGATTCAAATCTTCGTATCATACACAGCACTTCGAAAAACACTGATAATAAGATAATAAAACGCTATGAGATAACTATTTGTCACATCCTTTAATTGGGTTTCGTAATGGTAGAAAAGTTATCGCGTCATTAAAACTGATTTCTCTTATCCACACGACAAAAGGATCTCCGCATTACACTTGACTGCACAGAATACAATAAGAGGTAGAATCGTAAAAACAATCGCAATGTTCGTCATCGCGATAAATTGCATTATCAATTTTATCAAAGGCGGTAATGAGAATAACTTGTTCATTTGTTAATTAAGATTTTATGACTCAAATTATTCCCCTTAATCTTAACACCTTACCGCGTGGTTGGTCATACATATGTGGCACAATTAATATTTTCTTTAAAAAACTCACTTAAATTGAACAACAACCTGAATTTCTTGCATGAATGATCATATCTGATACTCATTCACATTTATTGGTTACATAAGATATCTAACGTAGTTTTCTGTATCTGAAACATTCCGACTTGTGTAATCACTCCCAGCGACTAAACTGATCAAGACATTGTCGTTTTGAGAAGTAGCTTTCAGTTGTAATTTGTGCAGTTTTTACACAGTAAAAAATACATATAGTATGTGCATATCATCTAAGAAGTGCTTAGTGTAGTAATTATGCCTAAGTATTTTGTCAATTATCATTTGGATTTAGCAACAAATACGTATGTGCCGCATGTTGGACACACCAAAATTATCAATTTTTTCTGATACGATGCGAAAATTATTACACGATCATAGGTGGTATTACATTCAACAAATATGATGCAACTATGTACAATTGTTTTTCATTTACAGTGGAACAAAGTAATAAAAGTACAAATAAAACGATGTACCTTAAATTTTTGGGAGCCTGACTAAATGTGGAATGAGTTATAGTAATTATATTATACCTTTACAGCAGTGGTTCTCAAACTGGGGTTCGCAGTCCTCTGGGGAAGTGATGGACATACTTTTTAGAATTGGATCAAAAGAAAATGACAAATTTTTGGCGGGCCAATATATGTAATTTAGGTAATTATAAAAGGTCCAACCCCACCGATTTCAATGATATTTGGATATGATGTAAGAATTATGATTTGAAGCAATTTTTTCCTATACATGTAGCCCTGTTCAGCTTTAGTTTTCGAGATGTTGGCAAAAAACTTTCCCTACATTTCATATGCAGTGTGTACGCCACTGCAAAGGTATATTGCTTGCTACTTGACAAAGTCACACGGAGTCGCAAAGAATTAGTAATATACAATGGCATTGCTGAATACAGTTATTTAAAAGTAAACACACGTTTCTGCAAAACTTGACATATAATACGACTGAACTATTGTCATCTTAGTAAAATAGTACTAACAATACAGCTAGTACAATTGTTCGTACAGTGTTTTCATTTTCTGGGAAATCCAATGTTATTTAGGAATATATGGACATTTGGCTCATCGATAGGTTAATTAATAATTATAAATAATACTTAAAATATATGCAATTTTGAACAAGCTAATTAAGTTAAAAAAATCTGTTGACATTATTAGCAAAATAACTTTTCCAATATTTTTTTCACCAGAACCTTTGGCCTGATCATTATTTTGCAATCATTGTGCAATGATCAAAATTTAATTTCCTCGTGAATACGAAATCGTATCATAGTTATTGTAAAATTTATATCAGTAACATAAACTGATAACTCATGCAATTTGATTTCGGATCATCATGATAGTGTTTTTTTTTCAACGCGCAATACTTTATCATTTCAGATGAGACATCTTTCTGTAAAAAAATTGCGGAATCTGAGCTACGTTGTTATGTTTATACTTGTTTTTACTTTATAAGACTGTAAGTTAAAAGTAATGGAATATAGTTACATTATACTTACTAAATGCAATAGTACCTACAATTGCGTAATACTTTTCAGATCGTATCAAAAAATTTATTTTCAGATTCAAGGTACTGTAAATGTATTTGCAGTTATTTTTTATAATGATTTTATTTGAATTTTTTTGAATGTATTGTAAGACTCCGTGCTAGCAAGATATTCTCACGCCTGGTTGTCGTCCAGGAGACTTTCTCCAGCGAGGGAGGAAGACGACCCTCGCCCCCCTTTCGGGGAAAGGAGGCCCTCGAAGTATCCCATCGAGAAAAGGAAGGAAGGCGTCGTATATATGTACGACCTAGGACCCGTGAAGGGCAGACCCACCACAATACCCTAAACTCTTCAAAGTACCCTCCAAACACACCATCCTCAAGTGTAATGCAGGTAAAAGGAAAAAATTCCTAAGGAACTGTAATCTACTCCAGCGAAACACCCCAAAAAAAAAAAAAAAAAAAAAGTGAAGGACAGAATTCCTTGGACTCTCTTTAGACCTTCGTACTTCGAACATTATCGTTGGGAGACTGTAAAACAAGCATGTCAAACTCGCGGCCCGCGGGCCGCATGTAGCCCACAACGACTGTCTTTGAGGTCCGTCAAGACAAAGATGGGAAGTGTCAGGAAAAAAACATTAATTTTGCAGTTATATTTGTTCTTTTTTGTTTTTAAAATAAACCTATATTTCTACAAAAAATTGAAGTTTTTATTTTTTTGCGGCTCACATAAACTTAGACCTTGTTTATTTGACTCGCGTTAGCCTTTGAGTTTGACATGCTTGCCGTAAAAGAACACTCTTCTCTGTCATCTTGACTCAGAGCGAGATTATCGTACCACAAATTGTGTTATCAATATATATTTATACGCTTATATATTTTATAATAAAAAATCCGTCTTACAGTATTTACGATACTATTCCCAGTTATTTATATTTTTTATGTGTATTGAGAAAAAAAAGAAATTGAGAACTGTACATGCCTTCGGCGCAGATAAGATTTATGTACAATCGCAATAGTATATCGGCGTGCACATAAAAACTCGTGTGAGTAGCATATTTGTTTCACCACCAACACCCGTTATCGGCTCGGTATGAATTTTAATAGCGTAAAAACAGTTTTTTAACGTAGCTGAAGCTTATGCTAATCGATCTGTTTCGTTGAATTTTTAGAATTTCAAACATTTAACTGGCGTACTTACATTTCTTCTAAACATTAAACATGTTACTTTTTTTTAAACCATTTAAAACGTTATTGTTATTTCTTCTTTAATACATACAGAAGCGCGAAGAAATGATAGATTTTTATAAAACTGAAGAATTTAACAAATATTCGTATCATTTTATTTTTATCCATTGTCTACTGCCGTTATCGTGTATGATTAGAAAAGAAGTATAAGAGTCAATGTATTTAATCGTAATGGATTTTTTAACAAATCCTTTTATCTTTAATTTTATCGTCATATTTATATCGGAAATAACATTGAGTATATTCGTATCTATCATGTAGAAAACGAGATAACTCGTTTTGTCAGCAATTCAATACCCATGCAGAAAATTCCTCTGATAGAGACACGTGTCAATTAGCAAGTTAAACAAGTCTTAAATAAAGCCACGATAAAAAAAAAGAAAGATATATCTCAGATATTTCACGTGGCCTTTTTTTCTGTCTCGCTCTCGAAACGTCGGGATTACATATAGTATTTCACTCACACCACCGTTCCTACCACCTGTTGGAATGCATCTTCAAATTTACCTGACTGACCGGCTTCGATTGTAGCCAATTTCGACTTACTCATACGCAGCTTCCCAATGGCAGAATGTTTCTTGGTCACAGGTCGTGATACGTAGATAACGAAATGTTCACGAGACAATCTTCTATTTTGCCTTTACGTTTCTTCCTCGATATGTAATCGATCGCGTTAGACAAGGACACACATGCTAGTATCACTACCGTAAAAGCCCGACACACGTAACGGTGTATGCTCAACTGTCACGCCGCGTCGACATTGATCGATACCAATCGTCTACGTTCACTTAACTGTATAACTGAATCTTTTTCCCTCTCTGTCTCGCTTCCCTTTTCTCGGGGCTTAAGGCAAAACACGCTTTTTCGGAGTCTTGGGAGATCAAAGAAGGGAAAGGACAAAGGAATCTGAAGAAAGAGACGAGAAGAGGCTATCGATTTCGTTGCTTCGCAAACGTACCGGAAGAACTCAGAACGCGCGGTATATTTGAATTGCATTATTGGACGGTGAACACATTCCTTAGTGGATTGATACAGTTAACGAGAGTATTATAATTATTTGTCCGGTTTTCTAATAATTTGAATTATTTTGGCTAATTACATGATCTCTAAATGATTAATTATTTACATTGATAACCGTGTGAAGAATTTAATCACCTTAAATTTTTCGGATTTAACAAAGTAGCAATATTATGAGAAATTAATAGGTGATTGTCTAAAATAATAGAACAGAAAACATTTTAAAGTCATTTTCTTGCCACTTGAAAATTTATAGCATCTGAGATTCAAGCAATGAGAGAGTAATAAATAATATAAATTGTAAATAACATTTAGTTACCTGAAAAATAAACAATTTGATTGAATCTGCAAGTCTCAAGGTCTAGCAATTAGAGGCGCTGTTACTATTGTGGTTAGTTATGCGTAATAAACGTTTCACTGATTCACTGAGAATTTCTTTCCCGTAAAAATGGTTTCTGTTAATGATCAGTTCCTTCGAAATACAATTTATATATTGTCACAATTTTTAATACCCACTTCGATCGATTCTAGTGAAACGATATCCGTCCTGGCACAACCGAATTCGAAGAACGAATAACAATTGCAACGGCAAAAATCGGAAGTGCCAGTGTTTTGAGATCCACGTGGCGCCACCTGAACGTAATCTCGCGGTAACCGGAAGAACACAACACCAATAATATTTGACGTATGGTCATACAAATTGACAATGTTATTTGACTTTATTATTCTTATTTACACCAAGATGTTAAAAAAAATTATATTTTACACTTACTATTTCAATGCCATTTGTATTACACTTCAAAACAAGATGATCAAATATACTGTTATGCCTAGTGAACTTAGCATAGAATTTATTACGAGACGACTTAACAAAAACTTCGACGTGCACCAGCTTATGGTACAAATTATCTCGAGTTTCATTCGCATTTGATTGCGATATCAATTTATCAGCTTTATCAGAGTTTACAGTTGCATAATCAGTCCGTAATACGTCGCGACATTTCAATAATTCCCGAAGGAATTACTGTGCATAGTTCAACCCTATTAAAATATCGAGAATATTTAAGCAGGACAATTAAAGCACTTTGGTACTTTTCGTTTTTTTGTTTCAAAATTCTTCGACTGACGTTTTAATGCTGAAACGAGTATAATGAGAAACATGAAAATAAATTATCAAAAATGTGAATGATATTATGCGTCTATTGAAATAAAGAAGAAGATAAGAACAAGAACGTGAAATAAAAGTATTAAATAATTCTATGAAAAAGCAATTCTATGAAATTATTATAATATCTATGCAAAGTATTTGTCAATTATTTAATTAAATAATAAGTAATACTTACTTATCAATTCTGAACCTATATTAATGGGTTCCAACTTCATATTTTGCAATTCTCGCAGTGCCGTAGCATGAAACGATAATACCGCAATTCGGGTGAAAAGTTCAAGCACTCCATCTCCTGTCCTCGAAGAAACTGCCCAGTATTCGGCTTTCATTTTTTTTGTTATTTCAATGGCCCGGTTTTCAATTATAGTGTACACCTGATTGGACTACATTAAAAGTCTTAACATACGTATTCATTCCCACAATTGCGTATGTTGGAAATAATTAATATGTGTAATCTTGCATTTTCAGTGCCACTGTCACATTCACTGCCATGAAAATGAACACTATATCTTAGCAACAATGCATGATAATGATAACTTTATTTTTTTAATTAGAATGCGATGAAAATATAACATTTTTACTCCGAAAAAATTCCTTATAACGGAGTATTGCAGTAGTACTGCATATTTTTTTTACGTTCTTTTTATTTTGTACGATTGACATGACAGTGAACGTGTTCATATCAAAACTTCCAATGCATCTAAAAAAAGTGAGGACAATTTAATTTACCAACAAGTCTCGTTTTGTTCCAACTAAAAAGATGTGACACGGGCCCGGATTACTTTGCTTTGCTTCATTTAACCATTGTTGGCAATGTCCAAGTGACATTAAATTCCCCAAATCAAAGACAATTGCGATTGCTGTAACAAAATTGATCGAACTTAACTCAACATTATAACATATTCAACATTGTTTGAATGTGGATTAAAAAGGGGATCAAAAAATCGCCATGCAAGGATAAAAGGGATGATTTCTGGTGCAAACATATGTAAAATAATAATAATAATAACAATAAACCTATACTGTTGTAATAATAATGTTATAATAAATTTTAAAACTCTTTTTAACATATTTGCGACTTCTGACGTGTATTCCCTTCTTTACAAGTATTAATCGTGATTATCTGATGACTTGAATTCACGTATTTTCAAATTCTTTTTCTGGTTGCCCCTGAAATGAACTCAGGTTTTTGCAAATACCAATCGTGGTTGCAAATAATGGGAATTTTAATAACAATTAACAAAATATTTTGCTATGGCGCTCTTTATCATTTTCGAGTTATTATAATGGAAAGTTCTTAATATCCAATTTCAAATCCTGGCAAAATCGTTAGTTCAAAACAAACTTTCTAATTGTCCCTGCTTTAACGTCAGAAGTTTGCGTCAACCATCTTAACATTTTCTTCATTTTCACCCGATTTAATTATTACTTTGATTCACTCTACGTGTTCGATTATATTTCAATAACATTAACAACATACCATTTGCTCCTCGATAATAAGATGCAGCTATAGATTTAAATCTTTCCTGTCCAGCCGTGTCCCATCTGAAATGTAAATTGAACACAGTATAATGAAAACGTTAATGTGCTACTTGTATGTTATAATAATCATCAAATTTATAAATTCCATTTTCCTATGATAAATTGATATTCTACTTATACATTACAATAATCAGTAAAAGGGTCTAGCAGGATAAGGCGGTCAAAAGTGCCCTTGAAGCTATTTTATTCCACGATGCGTCATTCGATAGGTAACCATAAGAAACCATTGTACACAAATTTTTAATCCGATAGTTTGACCGGGAGGGTAGTTATGGGGTAAATTCGAAAAACCAGTTTTTGCCTCATTTTCGCCTCTTATTGATGTATAAAAATGTCGAAAAAACTCTGACACATTCTAAACATGATTGCACACATTAGGAATGATTTTCAGATTTTTCCATTGCAAGTGTCACGCGCAAAAAATCAAAAACGACAAAAAAATTGGAAAAATGTAGATTTTTCACTGAAATCTTCAGGGTACAATTCTTAAATAATTACAGTAAGTACCTGATGTAACTGTTATTATGCTCAATTTTTTTCATATTTTTTTGATATGGTGCAACACTGTCGGACAAATCAAAAACCGATCAGTATTTGCTAACTTTGGATTATTTTAATTCAGCCCGAAATGCGTCCCAGAAATCGGTTTTTGATTTTTTGCGCGTGGCACTTGCAACGGAAGAATCTGAAAATCATTCCTAACGTGTGCAATCATGTTTAGAATGTGTCAGAATCTTTTCGACATTTTTCTACATCAATAAGTGGCGAAAATGAGGCAAAAACTGGTTTTTCGAATTTACCCCATAACTACCCTCCCGGTCAAACTATCGGATTAAAAATTTGTGTACAATGGTTTCTTATGGTTACCTATCGAATGACGCATCGTGGAATAAAAAAGCTTCAAGGGCACTTTTGACCCCCTTATCCTGATAGACCCTTTATAAACTAACTTCTATTTATATATTGCAGTAATTATTAAATCTATATACCTTTAATTTTATGTATAATAATGTTTATAAATGAGATGATTGAAATTCAAGAAACAGAATGATTTCTACTTCGCGCGCGTATTATCGAAATATTATCATACTGTATCGGCATTCAGGAAACTTACATTTGTAGATGAAAAGGAACACCGAGTATATCGAATCTTTCTACCTCGAAATCAACTCCAATTGTTGCTTTATAATTGTTATTAAAAAGCTTATGACAGAACCTGCAATATTTAATTAATTAAACATAAATTTCTTTCATAAAGTAGGAAGCATGTGTTTTATACATCATTTGGCACTTATTAAATTATCTACTTTATCATTTATCTCAATATATTAGCCTTTAATTATTTGTAGCAATATTATCAAGAACAGAGATCTAATGTTTAATTAGCCTGACCAAAATGGACAATGATATAGGAAATTCAAATAAAACTATAGATTTTAACATAATTTTCCATCCGTAAAATTCTTCTCCGCGTACACGATGTATTTCTATTCGCTTTTCGCATATTCATTATCAATCTCCTTCCTCCAATGTCTCGCATTGTAAAACGTTTATCTGGCAACTCCACTTATTATTACATGATACACTCTAACAGAGTATACCTATTACGTAAATGGTATTACATAACTGATACGGGGTTGTAATAACTACGGGGAAACCTTAATTCATGAGTTAAAGTTCAAAGCTGTCGTCAGAAGTTCTAGGAAATTCGTACTCAACGTACACTACAATAATGGCTCACAGTGATATAAAACTGACATTTCGGTGGCCAAAAGTCAATTTTTCCAAATTCTTAAAAAATTAGATAATTAGTATAGGTAGCAGAATAATTACTGCTGATATGGAATATTAAATATTTAGTTTCCGGCAGTCTTTATTTTCAAGTAAAATGACTTTGAACTATTAACAAGAAAAAGAGCTATTTGAGAGAAATTTTAGAAACATACGGTAACAATTTATTTCCGTTTCGTATTTAAAACTTTGACTGGTAAAGGCGTATATATACGCTGTTACAACTCCATCGATATATACAAATGGTCTATATATACGCTCTCACATACCCGTCGGTATATACGAAAGGCGAATAAATGCGATATCACAGTTCCGTCAATAGTTACGAAAGGTGCTCTGACAGATCTCACAGAATTTTATTAGTAAGATATTGATAAAAAAAAAAGAAATATTGAGAATAACAAAAGTTATTGATACAAGTTTTATAATTCTTTTAAAAAGAGGAAAATAATGGTTTGCCAACGGCACGCGCAGTTTCCAAGAAGTCAGCAAAAAATATTTTGCTTTTGTTCGTAGACAAGAGCTCCGAGTTTTTTCGAGTTATATGATATAATCATTTTTGCCACGTTCTGCCACTCAGATGTCAATGTAACATGACTGTGCTACATGTTCTTGAGCATTATGCAAAAAATGATACCGTTTTTAACTGTCTCCGGTCATTATTGAAATTTCAAAAGTTCCGCGACGTTACAGCAGTTCAGTAAAACACATAGAGGACATTTCCCTCATTGTCAGAGAGGAAATGTTTTCTAGACGAAAATATATTAAAAAATTAATGCAGTTTTATGAGTGTGCTGACCAAAATGTCGATTTTTTCCCACTGCGTGGATAGAAGCAGCTTAAAAACTATAGTTTCTCTACTATAGGACTATAGCATTCGAAGTTTAACGCATAAAAAAATAATTGCAATTAATGCTTTACCGATTCACCAAGGATGTTTTCCCAACGGAAACATCTCCGATGACAATGACTTTTGAAATTCTTAGAGTCAAACCGTTCGTAATGCATGAGCGTTTTACGAGATTACTGAAATCTCGTTCTTGGTATGGTGTCATCTCCGAAGAAAACGGCGGCGGCCAATTTTCTACCTAAAAAAATTAATGTTTGTTAGTATGATATATTTGGTGAAATTAAATGAAAGAAGATAACCAATTGAAGTATAATTATTATTTTTTCTTATTTAATTAGTTTTCTTCGCCACTGCTATTCTTCGATTTCTTTTGTACCTAACGACTTACTCGATAATAAATAAATGAAAGAAAAAATTAAATTATATTTTTACCGAAGCAAATATTGTATCAAATGAAGTTTAACATGGAATTTAATAACACTATGTGTTATACAATATTGTGTACACAAATTGTCAAACATTAACTGTCCATGAATAGAGAATTTTAGTGAATTAATTAAACTGAGTTTGTGATTAAAAAATCGATGTATAGATAAAAATAATATTAACTTACACATCTTTCATCGCGTGCAGTTTCCTTTATCATTTTATAAACGGCCGAACGTGTTTCTAACATCACTTAAAATTCCAACTATATTTTGCACTTATAATTATAATTTGGTAGTATATATTTATTTATATTACACTCTAACGATTGAAATTAAATCTAAACATATGCAACATTATTATTGGAATTATTGCAAGGGTAACACTGAAAAATTCTGGTTGTACCCTCATCGACGCTATGAGTAATTCTGGTTTTAAAGAAAAACATTGGTTGCTGCGGCAGGTGTTCGGCATACGGCATTTATCTATGGAATATGGGGGTATAAATACATATACACTAAAACTGACATTTACATATTTCATTTGAAATAATATTTTGGTAAAATTGTTTTCTAATCTAATGCAATTGTTTTCAAATCGTATGAAGTAATAGAGCAAGATTATATTGAAGTAAGAACATTAATCGTACAACAAATATTCAAAAAAATGCAGAATTTTTACAAAATTATTATGGTATAAATTGATATTAAAAGTTGTATGTAAGTTCAATGACTACATATAGCTTTCAATTTTTCATATAAATCTTATTAATTTATTCAATATTAATTTGCAGTTTTTTCTATGCTACTAGTGTTTGAAGTTGCTGGTAAATAATGTGCTTTTAACATATTAGCCGTTTATTTTTTTGTTTATAAATCGAGTACGTACGTTATAATTTAATAATAAATATTAAATACGTGTATTTTAATACCGCTCTATTATTTGAAAATATTTAATTTAAAAGAGTCAACGACTTACGTAGTCATATGATTCTCCACACCTCTATTTCCGGTTAAAGTTGTCGTCCTTTTTAGCAAAATGGCTCCGAAACCGAAGCCCACGGAAAAAGCAGGTAGATTTGTATATCATTTATGGTGTTTATATTTCTATTAACGAGTGCTACGTGCTGTACATAAATGTGCATTTGAAAACTGATAGAAATATAAAATAAATCTAGTTATCTGTAACGTGTTTAAATAACTTGCTATTACTTTCAACGGTAGCCATGTGGCCGATTACTGTTTTTGTACACATGCCTTAAAATGGTATGTTTATTATAACTTTATATTGTATATAATTATAAAATATTCAATATACCCTTTACACGATTATTGCAAAAGAAACTATGAACTAAATTGTCAATTTTGCTATTTCATTTGTATGCCCATATCTAACCTAAATTCGAATGTTGACTTTGTAGTAAATACATAAAGAATGTGGTTTAGGAATAACTCTTGTTTTTATGCAGCTACTTATTAAATTTTTCATTTTTTTTTTTTCAGCAGGTAAGTCTACGGAAAAGAAGAAAGAGAAGAAACCTGAAAAGAAGCCAGCTGCTGCTGCTGCTCCCACATCGAAGGTAACAAAGCCTGCAGCAAAGCCAGCCGCTGCGAAAAAAGCAGCAGCTGCTAAGCCAGCAAGTGCTGCCAAAACTGCTGCAGCCAAACCAGCAGCAAAGCCTGCGGCACCTAAGGTTGCTGCTAAACCTGCGGTCACCAAGCCGAAGAAAAATGTACGGCCAACAAAGAAAACACCCAAGGGTGGAAAAGCAGCCGTACCACTACAAAAGGCACTTAAGGCTCAGAAAAAGGTTAATATAAATGTGATAGTTTCAATTTACATCTATTTACACAATATAATGATGATTTACTGTTGGGAATCTCTTTGAATATTACCATGAAATTAACTTTAAAACACCTCTGATGAATAAAATATGGATAACATTTCATGCATTTAACTTTGCAGCTGCTAAATAACATAATTTTGCTTCTTTTAGATCATGAAAGGTGTACATGGATCGAGAGTCAGGAAAATTAGGACATCTGTACACTTCCACCGGCCAAAAACATTTAGACCTCCAAGGAATCCAAAATATGCACGCAAATCTGTTCCAAATAGGAACTGGTAAGTTGAGATTCATAGTTTTTTTCTACGTTTTCTATGAACTTATACATACATTTTACCTTACTTCAAATTTTAAATCTTTTTTTGAACTTGTAAAGTATATAAATTACATTTTTAAATAACTAAAATGACTTATGCTTTAACTTATCTTTTTTCAGCATGGACGCATTTAACATCGTTAAATACCCATTGACCACGGAAGCTGCGATGAAAAAGATTGAAGACAACAACACATTAGTCTTTATTGTACACACCCGTGCAAACAAATACCATATCAAGGCTTCGATTAAGAAACTTTATTACGTCAATGTTGCTAAAGTCAATACTTTAATCAGGCCTGATGGCAAAAAGAAAGCGTATGTACGGCTAACTCGTGATTACGATGCTCTCGATGTTGCCAATAAGATCGGCATCATATAAATTTACAACTTATGTTTACCAATTACTTATATAAAAGAAAAAAAATCTGTACTGGTAATAAATATCAATACAGTCAACTATATTATCAATTATTTATCATTTGTCCTCGTTCCTCATATGATTTTAATTTATTAATTCATTAAGCGCGCCACGCCAGTCCCTTGGGGCCGATACTATACTTCCCGTTTAAGCCACACGGGCCCCCAAGGACCGGCTTTTGACTTCGCTGTGAGCCATGATAAATGGTTTTAAGTAGGAAATATAAAATTTTATTAAAACAGTTTAAAACAAAGATATGGATATCGGACTGACGCGTTGTGTCTCGCGAACGGGAAGTAAAGCAGTAACGACGTGGCGCTTAACCCCTTGCAGTACGATTTCTTTTATGACTGCCTCCCCAATAATTTAGAATTAAATTGGAAAAATAAAAATGAATCAATGATTCTTGATATATCGTATAATTTAACTTAATATTAATATTATAGAAATAATTTTATCGTGTCGCGTCTCAATGATATTTTCAAGTTTGTAGGTTACGCAAAATTATAAAAACCATCCAATTTACCGCATCACGAGTGTCACTCGTTATTGTACGACAAGGGGTTAATGTGTTAACTGGGGATGACTAGTTAACACACCATGTAGACTTTCATTAAATTGTTTTTCGTTTCTCAGTAAAATCGTTGACGCTGATTTATTAGAGCGCATATTGAGTGTGTTTTCAGAAAACTAACAGTTCGAAAAACATGTCGATCCAACATAAAACCGAGAATTCCATATAATGTAAAAGGAGTATCTTTATTTACAATGAGTTCACATAAATTTTTATGAAAATCTTCATATATTACAAAAAACCCTATGTACAAAGTACGTTTGTACTGACTCACATGATACCATAACTTAATTCTTATTACTTAAAAATCAAAACTTTATACTTGAAATACAATACCCCCGTATAGAGCACCGTAAATTCAGATAGATACCCAATCCTACTTTGTTACTCTTTAGAACTAACAATGAAATATATATTTTTCATCTGGTCATTGTTCATGCAAATGTAATTACAATCCCAATCTACCTGGAGTTTTACGATACGGTGCTGGAGTTCCTGGCTCTCTAATACCTGGTGTTAAAATCTCTTTTCTGTAAAAGAAATATTTGCAAAGAAACATATTGTTATTTTTGGTTAAAATCTGTTAAAAAACAATCTAAATTGACAGGTAACATACTTTCTAACGGAAGCCTGTTCCCGTTCAAGTTGTTCTTGTGCTCGTGCACGCATTTCTTCTTCCGCTTCCTTCATCTGTCCCTCCATTTCATGTAAATGTTGCATTGCCTGACGTCTCTTCGCGCGACCGCTTCTGCCCGTTTCTTTTACACTAAAGAACATAGGGCCCAACTCAGCCAACCAGTGTCCGTCAACGGCAGTAACGCATTGCATATATTCTTTAGCAGTCATCACAAGTTCATGATAAACAACATAATCCGGTGTAAATCCCATGCCAAATAGAGCCGATGTGGGATGAAGATGACATGGCATTCCAGTACGACAATTCACGTATTCCCCAATGCCTTTTAGTCGAGCTGCTTGGTGAAAGTACGCAGAACAAATACATTTCCGTACAATATCCCAATCAGTACCACAGCTGACGACTTCCATTTTCTGTTGTTTTAAAATTTCTTCGAGCTGTTGTCGAACTTCTCTCACTTTTCGCATAGCTTTCGCGTGTATAAAGTGATCGTTACACCATGAAGTAGAATAACCATTTGCTTTCCACTGATTATATACGTTTAAGTACGTTAAATGATCAGATTCCGGGACTTGGAATTTTTCTCTAGCTGAATCAGAATCTTCTTCTCGGCCTTTCGGTCGATAAAATATGGAAGGCACTGATAACATTGAAACTAAAAAAAGTGTTTGAAAGTTGTTAATTTAATTACTGAAACCGGTCAATTTAAGAGAATAAACGAGATAATAAAGAAAATATTGGATAGATACCTATAATAAGAATGTCCGCGGTACAACCAAGTTGGGAAGCAACGATAAGCATTTGACACTGTGGTGGATCTAAGGGAAATTCTGCCATCTGACGTCCTAAAGGTGTCAAACGTCCCGTATGATCAAGTGCTCCTAAAATCCACAACTGATACAAGGAATTTAAAATGTTATCCTGTGGTGGCGGATCCATGAAATGAAAAGCCAGTAAGTCCTGAACACCCAAAGACTTCAACAATAATACGGTATTAGCCAAGTTTGTACGCTGTATCTCCGGAACTCCCGTTAGGAGCAATTCATCCATATATTGTCTCCTTGTATATAACCTATAACAGTGACCTGGACCAGTACGTCCAGCTCGTCCTGCCCTTTGATCGGCATTGGCTCTCGATACAGGATATACTTGAAGAGCGTCCATACCAATTCGTGGATTATAAACTTTTAATTTGCAGTAACCCGAATCCACGACAAACACAATGCCATCTACGGTTAAAGAGGTTTCGGCAATATTTGTTGCAACGACACATTTACGTAGACCTCCTTCCGACCTTTGGAAAATTTTGGCTTGCAAGTCCGAAGGTAATTGCGAGTAAATGGGTAAAATTGAAAGTGGAGGAGCAGACTCTATTTCAGCTAAACGCTCCTTAAGAGCTTCACAAGTGACTTCAATATCTTCTTGACCCGGCATGAATACTAGTATATCACCGCTCCGTGGTTGCAAGTGGATTTGTAGTACTTGCTTCACAGCAGCGTCTACGTAATCTTCAATTGCGTTTTTTGCATGTAATATTTCAACCGGAAAAGTACGGCCAGGGATTTGAAATGTTGCAGCATTTCCAAAAAATGCTGAAAATTTACTTGAGTCCATTGTTGCAGATGTCACGATCAATTTTAAATCATGTCGACGAGATACAACCTATATTTTTAATCAAATAAATTACGTATTACGACTTATAAAAGTAATGAACGGATATGAAAATCTGAATGAACTGATATTATATATTACTTACCTCTCTAAGTAATCCAAATAAAACATCAGTAGATAAAGATCTTTCGTGAGCTTCATCCATAATAATGACGCTGTATCTATCTAAATCTCCTTCTCGTAAACTTTCTCTTAATAAGATACCATCAGTCATATATTTAATAACGGTCTGTAAGGCGAATGTATTACTTCGTTAGTTTAATGAAAATGTATGCTCATCATAAATGAATTCAATGCACAGCTTACATCTTTTGAGGTACAATCTTCAAAACGTATAGCGTAACCAACTTTTTCCCCTAGAGCACTAGCCATTTCATCTGAAACTCTTTTAGCGACAGACATAGCCGCCACTCTTCGAGGTTGCGTGCAGCCGATTACTCCATAACAACTATAGCCATCTTCATGAAGATATTGGGTTAATTGTGTAGTTTTACCACTGCCCGTTTCTCCTACTATTACAACTACACTGTTCTCTCTAATAACATTTAAAAGCTCTTGACGTACAGCAAATACTGGCAGACTTCTCCTTTGATGCTGAATAGATCTGTATCTGGCTTCTCCAGTGACTTCACCGGCTCCTATATGTCGCGCATATTTTTGACCAGCTTTAAAGTCAGTTTCTTGGCCAGGCTGCTCTCTATCTTCTTTATGTCTATCACGTACACCCATAATATTGCCGATATGAGTCCCAGCAAGTTCCCAATGTTTCTTTTGTGCTCTACGGCGCTCCTTTTGCTCGCGATATGCACGTACTAGAGCCGAACCCTTTCTGGCCACGAGAGCCATATCCGAAGTTGGATCACGCACAGGAACAACAGGCTCTGGCTGCTTCGTGAATACGATCCGACCTAATAATCTCATATCATTTCTATGTCGCCATATTCTTCAACTTCTACATTATATTAAAATATATAGTTATGCACAAAAAAGGTGATACGAAGGAAATATCTTACCATCCAGAAATGGTGGGACAACATTATGAACTAGGAGATGTACCCTGGTCTCCCCTTCATCATCAGGATCATCATCATGATCTAAAGAGCTTACTACACCTGATGTCAACATTCTGTTACGTTCCCACAGTTCATTATCTTTATTTATTTGTCGCTGTTGTGCGGATAAACGCTTTTGTCTTCTTGCTTCAAGCTCCATTTCCTTTTTATGTGTGTATTCTTCAGACACATCCGCGAATGCACGATTTTCTCCATCGTCCAAAGCATACCATTCTCTGTCCAACCTGAACAGAGATGGATGATAAAGTTAATCAATCAGATGAAAAGATGAAAGTGTATACGTTAAGTGTAACCAGAGTAAGTACCTCTGCTGTTCTTCTTCCCATAATTCTTTCTCTTCTCCATCTATCATTGGTGTAGCACCGGAAGTTTTATGATCTTTATTCCACGAGTTATACTTATAGGAAGGAGTAAATTCACTTCTGACACTGTCACGGCCATCTCTACTGCTATACAAATTTGGCGTTGGATGGTCCCAACTTGATTTTCTTGGTTCTTCATCTTCATCATCGTCCCAGTTACTTCTCGATGTAGAATCCTATCACAATAAATCAAAAATTCATTTTTATATTACTCTCTAGTCCCATTTTTTACTTTTTTAATTTCCATGAGTATTTTGCTACAAGCTGAGAATTATCAATGGGTTTTAATATCAAGTTTTACTATGCCATACTCTTCATTTTTTCTGTTATTGAGAGTAATTTGCAAATTATATGTAACCTCGATTTCTACTATAAAAAATACTTATATTTCTGATCTGTAAAAAAATATTTGATTTGTATCTTGTACAGTTCAAGTAATAAATGCAGTTTAATTATTTATAAAATATAAAGTCCTAGCTTTGAGTATTACTCTATTGACTGTTTCTCATAACCCAAGGATTCCTGCAGCCTATGCAGAGTGTTTCTTACAAAATAAAATATACAGATGTTACCTTCATCCTAAACGTTGGAGTCTGAGGTTCATCTTTGAACCTTAAAGGGGTTTGACGACTACTATCTCTACTTCTACTTCTTTCTCTATCTCTGTCTCTATCCCTATCTCTTCTTCTATCTTTATCTCTATCCCTGTGGTGATCCTTGTGGTGCTTGTCCTGTGCACTTAATCTTTGATGTTTAAGACGTGATTCTAGTCTTCGTTGAGCCTCAGTATTCACCCCACCAGTGTGAGTAGGTGTTTCTTCTGCATAAGATCGATATTTTCTGTCTTTCCCATCATGTTTCAATGAATTCGACGAAGATTTTGATGAATTAGTCTCCTGAGAATTTTCTTGCCGTTTTCGTTCTGCAAGCTTATCTAATCCCAAAACAGATGCCTGAGGCTTTTTAAACATATGATCTGATACTTTTTTACGAATAATTAAGCCTGTTGCCTGATTATTGTCACTACCCTCTAACCTATATAAACCCGAATTATTTGACGAATCCATCTTTTTTTCTAATATTATAGTTGAGATTAAAAGTACGAAGAATAATTAATACATGTCGCAATCAATATCATGTCGGCGGTTTGTCTGTCAAACGATATTTAGTTTAAAAAACTAATAACATTAATAACAAAACATAAGCGTCTACTTTGGTCTACTTGTAACACTAATCAAATGGAACAGGTGCGATCTGGTGATACCATGGAAATACATTGAATACTATATATATGTAAAGTGCTACCGTTGATCTCCTAATGTGCAAAAAATTCCCTATACTTTTCTTTTAAAATACGTACTATATTTGACATCTGTTAAGTCCCGCAGATAGAGGTGAAGAAAGAGGAAAGAAGAAAAGAATTATATTCGGAAGAATGAATCGAAAAGGTTCCTCAAAACCGTATTACCGAGATGAGTGTTGGTTTTCGCCTTTCCGCTGGGGTGGTTAAATGGCTGAGACTCAGCAATCACGTCGGATTGTTATAAGCTTATAGAATCTTGGATAGGCCACAGTGTAGGAAAATCCACTGTTCTTAACACGCTATTGATTCTTAACTTGTTAAAGTATAGAAGATAAATATAAGAAAAGTGTAGAAGTCGTAGCGAACTAGAACACAAAGTGATTAGCAACAGAAAGATTTCCTTTTGGCGCCCCTATATTTATCCCTGAACAGGTGGCGCCACTAGCGTGCGGGCTAGTGGCGCCACTAGGAACTAGCGTTATCCCTTTCTACTGTGCCGATTGCAATCCACAGCAGCGCCCAGCGCGCATAACCAGGGTCGACAAGCTGTAATGGGCTCAGCGGTTCCTAGTTACGCGTCCCGGGTCTACCAGGTGGCGATACTGACGCTACTCACACATACACACCGAATTGAAGAATTTCAACTCATTTGCAAGAGGAAATCGGTGTGATCTTTCCCGCCAAGACTGAAATGTCAATTCTGTTCTAAACCGCCATTATGGGTGATTGGAGACCGTTCACGACGAAAACAAGCAGCCAAACGAACTTGAGACATAATTATTATTTATTTCATTATTTATTTAATTATTATTTATTTCATAATTGCTATAATTTTTAAAATATTGTTATAATTGAAGCTGTTTTCTTTTTCTAGATATGAAGCAAAGGAAGAAATGATCGATCATTTCCTGCAAGGAAAATAGAGGTTGGAAAATATTTGTACTGTAATTGTATATCTATTCCTATGTATACCTATGTATATTATGATTCTTTTGTAATATGAATATTAATAAAACGAAATTAACTGAAATATAATGTTGTTATTTCCATTTTAAAATAAAATTGAAAAGAAAATATGAAGGCAAGCATTAGAATACAAGCATTGAGTATACATTAATATAGATAGGCATGCTATACATAAATTTATGCCTTTAGTTCGCCGCTCGACTAAAAACGGCGCTGTTCGCGGGCCTTTTTCATACCGGCAGCTTGCCTACCCTGGTAGCGACACCAAATTACAAGAACATTTCATGCATACGTCTACTATGCCTACTATGTATGCATGATTCAAGAGAGAAAAGTACAATTTAGGCTAGAGTCATGAATTAATGGTTTATACGTTTATGCCGGAGCGTGTAATCCGTCCAAGCTTAAATGGGAGTAGCCAGAACAAAGATTCGAGAAATGTTTCCTGTTCATGTTTGAAGGAGGCGATAGTATCGACCGAGTCAAAGAATTTAGTTTCCGTAAGAGGAGTTAGAGAGCGATAGTGGCCACAGAATTTAGCGCGTTCTATTTAAAAAATTGAAATGTGACCCGCTTAATTCCCCCACGGTCGATTTAATTTTGAGACTTTCGACTTAAATATATTATTTAATTTCGCTTTCCAATGAATCGACAGAAAATGGTTAGGTCACCGTTGCATCAGGCCACACACGTTGAATGTAGCCAGTAAGACTTAAATTTCACGTACCATATAATGGAAGATTTTTGGCGGTCTCAACTGTCATACATAAACATTAAAAAAGGGAGACGGTGGAGAGATATGTGCAAAACTTGAAGATGTTTAGGAATTCGCAGCCAATTAGCCCGTTATTGCTTGCAATGAGAGAGGCAAAAAAAATCATGAAATAAAAGTTTTCGAGTCACTGCGAGCAACAACGACCCGGGTCCCACCACGTGGAGGTTGCTGCGACTGAGGACCCAAAAAATGTGGCCATCCATCCGCCATCGCATTTTGTCTTTCGCCTGAAACATTTTCCCATCATTTTTACAGGTTTAAACGACAAAATGAACGGGAAAATGTGTCAGGCAAAATTTCTTGCTCTACTTTACTTTCGTTACCCATCTCGCACTGGGAGATATAGATTCCCGACCGTGATGCGACGAGCATCCAATGCTTAAGGACTAACGCGAAATTTATTCCTTATTAAATTAACCTTACGAATAATCGTAATCTAAACATACGACGAACGTCTTAGAGTCTAATCCATTACAATTACAATATGACCGTCCGCTCGCAATTTCAATCTGACCTTCGATATGGGAGCAGTTTTTGTACACAGTGAAAATCATTGTGCATATGCAAATACCGATAACATAACATTTTTGGTCTAATTAACTTAAATACTATTTGCGATCGCGAGTACTTAAATTTATTCTTGCTCTTCTTCTTTCTTCAGGTGGTAGTCTTGAAAATCTTCCTAATATCTACCTAAATGAAAATTATAATTAGCAGTTATCATTTCCTATCTCGGGGGAAATACAAACACAATCTGAGCCTGTCCAATTAACAGCAAAGATTTCTTTGCAAAATATTGCCTGACTGCTTATCTGCATAGCAGAAAGCAAACCTCTTGGCCAGAAAATGAAAAATGCATTCTGCTTGAAGCAGAATGAAGAGAAACATCGTATTGCTTCAAGAATGAAGAAAGTCAGACAACAATTATCTCATGAATCAGACTTCGAAAACAATACAGACGATACTTTGATCCAAAAATCAAACGTATCGAAACCGTTAAAAACGAAACCATTAAGAAATGGTAATTACACGACCGTAACAAAATTTCAGAAGAAATATCTGCAAATCTAACGCACAATTTGCAACACAAGATGTCACTGAGAAATATCCACGATCGCCCTTCGATGTGGGTCGATTCATGCAATTCCTGTAACAAAAACTACTTTGTTAGTAAAATTTCATTAAACTGTGGACTCCCCCAGCGTCTCTGGACGCCTGTCTCTCTTAATTTCCATGTGCATGGTCCACTTCATTTCCTCTAAATATCCATTATTAGTATTCCGTCTTCTGCAACAGACTCTCATTAATTTTGCCCAAAACGCGCAACATGAAACGGAATATCACCGACCCTTGAATATTGTAACAGACGAGTCTCGAAATTTACGAAAATCAAGGGAAGCATAATTTATTAAAAATTGTAGGAAATGCAAATGTTATAAACTTTACGATAAAGAATGATCAGAAATTTAACAAAGCAAATATAAAATTTGAAGTTACATACCGAGTCGACAAACGCGAATTGAATAATATGGACAATTTAGCAAATTGTGCAATGTCACAATCATTTGCTATCAAATAAATTACTTAAATGAAAAAAGCTAATTTCGACGCAGTTGCATTCGAAATTATTTGAAACCTTTCCATCAGCCGAGCATAAAAATAAATGCATCACTCTTTAATTCGCGACGCGAGAAGTGTTAAATAAAGACAGACTTCCCTCTTTGCTACAATATAACAATACTATTTAGTGAAATAAATAAGCAAATATCTAAAAGCGACACGTTTACTTCTTATCTGTATTTGCCATCCGTCTATCACACTGTAATTTCGATATATATGTTTCGGGCGCAAGTTTGTTATTTTCAGTCTATTAAAAAAGTATGCAAAACCCGTGGTCCGTAATTTTTGTAAGAAACTTGCGAGAATTTATCGAAACCTCTACGTCGACGCGGTATTCTCACAAAAATGTCATCGCGATCCAAGAAAAAACCAGACAATATTAAATTAATAACTTTAACCATGACAGCCAGCAGCGTGTTTCCTATTTCACGAATTTTATTAAATTAACTGACACTCATTTTCTATCAGTGTCATCAAATATGCATATAACTTTTTGCACTTTTATTTGCGGAGTGGTTTCAATGACCACGATGAAATTCATTGACTGATTGCTCTCAATAGACAATACATAATATAACTTGACAAAAATTCTACAGAAATCCTCAAAATTTCTTGTATTAAAAGAAACATGTTCAGCAGTATTTCTATTTGCAAGCACTTGATTAACAATACAAAAATCATGACATGAAGCAGCCAAAAGGCGCTGAAAATCCCGAAATCATCGAGCAGCCAAGAGGCGCTTTCAATAAAAATCGCGAGAAACCCGTGCCATTTCAGGCTCTTCCTGTTCGCAACGCTAGCTCAAAACCCGCCTATTGCCATTTCATGGCTATCATACGTAATATTATTTAATAAACAATCGCGTACTGCCATTTCGAGGCTTTCATTGTTCGCAACGCTACTTCAAAATCCGCCTATTGCCATTCCGGGGGCTCTCATAATTCGCAACACTACCTAACCGGAAAAAAGAAGCTATCGTTGGGAGCAAGCCTCCTGAGGCACTCCATGGGGAGTTGCATTGTTGCAACTCCAATTGCTGAGTCTTTGACTCAGCAGATGCGCATCTCTCAGCTGCTTTTGTATTTCGCAACGCTAGTTTCGCGATTGTTCAAAACAAAAACGCGTATAATTCATATTTCGCAACGCTAGTTTAGAATTTATTAAGAGCAAACTCCCGGACACCCATTTCAGGTGCTAAATCGTGATGCTATACTCTACAAATTATTAAGAAAATACTAATTCGAAATATTCTATAAGATACTAAAACAAACTCCCGTGCTCCTTGATCAAGGGCTATATCGCAACTCTACTTTAACAATTAATTATTCAAAGACAAACCGCGCACTTTTAGTGCTTTATATCGCAACGCTACTTTAAAGAATTACTGTTCAAAGAAAAACCGGGCACTTTTCGTGCTTCATTTCGCAACGCTACTTCTAAACATCTAATTAAAGCAAGCTCCCGTTCGCCATCTCGGGCGATCTCTCTCGCAACTCTATCTCTAATTTAATATAATATTGTAATAAAGAAAAAACCGAGTATATTCATATCGCAACGCTAAAAACTACCAATTAATTCGAACAAAACCGTGGGTACCATTTGGGGTGACCTTAATTTCGCAACACTAACGAGCAAGGTATACGCAACTCTAATTTCGCGATGAAAAACCGCATGCAGCCAAGATGCGCTCGTTGGACGGGAATGTTACATCCGTCATCGCCGTTAAACGGCAGAGGACAAACACAGAAAGCGAGCACAGTGAATAAACAAATACTAACAATGACTTTTCATTCTAGAACCCAAAACGGATTCGAGGATGAAAAGCCATTCGCTGCAGCCCTCTTCGTGACAGTTTGTCGGGCCTCTTCGGCACTTGATAGCCACTTCTTCTGCCGCTAGAGAATGCTCGAATACTTTGCGCCAATATAATTCTTACTATTATCAAAATTCGACAGTGAAAACCACACCACGAGCATGCAGAGCGTATTCGCTGCTCGTGTAGCACAGTTTTCATAAAAAAAGGCAAAGTATTCGAACCTCGCGCCGGGAGTTTCACCACGTGCGCAGAAATTTACATCCTAGAAACTACGGTCAAAGAGAGGGGGACACTCGGTTTGACCGTAGTTTAATCCCAGGTCCAGGCATATCACTTTTACCCGACCTACACAGCGACTGTGATATCCTGAATTCCTGGCCCTTCCTGCTTATATTTATCTCACATTCAAGAACGGTATGCTACCTACCTACCTAATACCTATATTTAAAATGCAAATCGCGACACAAATCACACAAACACACATCGCTCCACGGTTCTCATTCAGGAACCCGGGTGCATGGGCCTAAACTAGGGAGGACTCCCCGGGGTTCCTCCGACACCCGAGTTCGCAAACAACTTTCACACTCTAAAATGTACGTACCAATTTCCTGAAATCGACTGACAAGGGTGGCGACCATTGCGTTATTTCATTATATTACTACCGCGAGTTGAAATATTTATAGAATTATAAGTATTTGTCATTGTATCGTTTGATATTTGAGGCAATGTATATGGCATATGTTGCACAGATAGAGAGAATTTCATCATTTGCATACCATATACATCGATGAGTTGTAGTAAGAGTGAAAAGGAGAATAAGGCAAAATATATTGTTGAAGATTGTATAAATTATTTTATGATACGAGAAAATTTCAAGCGACGCAAGATCCACAGCCTAACACACATCACACACATGCGGAAATTACGTCGTGCACGATTCGCCACCGCAATGTCAGTCGCTGATTTTTCAAAAAAAAGGCCGTGCCCACCGCCTTTACCCATTCGAAGTGCACCTGGGCACTCGAATGAGTTCGGGCTTAAAGTGAACACGGCAGGACTTTGTACTCACTGCGTATTTTTGCTGAAAATCCTAGCTAAGATGATGATTAGTAGAATTCTAACGGCCTGATTTATGAAAAATTGAAGCAAGTGACTCGAATTTGATATTTAATCAAGCAAATGACTCGACTTTTATATTTATTTAAGCAAGTGACTAGACTTTCATATTTGTTCAAGCAAAGAGAATTTTAATTGAAAAAGTGAACTCTATAGAAGCAAAATACTCTACTTTATATATTTGTAAATATGCAAAATTTACTTTGAATTGAAAATGAATATTGAAAACCGGGAGATCTCGTCATCAGGGGAAGAATTTTAACAGGGAAATGTATTAACTGTCACTCTGACTTCGAGATCTACCCGTCGCGAATTGCCTTCTTGTAGATAATACAATAATTGTTATTGAAACGACGCGAAACAAATTTACAAACTGCCGAAATTTCGTCCATCAAAAGCACAAATCGAGCGATCTATTTTAAAACATAAATCGTCTCGAAGTAATCTATTAGCCGCGATCTTATAACAAATTTTGTTATAAGAATATTTTTCCAATGAATATAAAGAACGCACAATATTCGTAAACTGTTCATTTGTGTTGATAAATTCGCAACGCTAACTGTAAATTTCATGATTACATTCATGTAAATAATGCAAAAATCGCGCTACAAGAAGGCCCTGTCCTAAGCTACGATATATATGACAGTACACAAGGAAAATATATAACAGTTTCTACTCACGAGTAATTTTTAAATTACTCGTGTTCACTATGCTCGCTTTATAGAACAATACAACCAATCTCCAGTGCCGCTTCGGACCTTTCGTCCTACGGCATGGTTTGGAGACCGGAGGGATAGTTAAAGTTTTTGACTCACCAGTGTCGAGACACCAGAATACCATTGGTTACCTTAGAATCTCTGCCGCTGCTGTCTCTGCCAGTGCGGTCTCCGCCGCTGTTATCAAGGTTGTCCTCGGGTCATCTCAAGGAATGTCCAAGGTCTAAACAAAACAAAGCATTTCGCATTGCAAGAGGCACCGTTCGTAGAACGTTAAACTGCCTTCCGTGCCGATTTTACAAAGAAAACTAATTGAATTTTGAAAACAGAGGATGAAAAAAAAGTCGTAATTATATATCAAGAAACGTTAAGAGTAGATCGTAAGAATTGATTAGTTTATGAATGATTTTCAGAATTGAGAATTCAAGGAGAAGTTATATATCGAACTGTGTATCGAAACTTTACGACAAGTACGTAGAAATAAAATATGTCTGTGTTACGTTACTCGCCTTCAAGGCGGAAGGTGCGTCGCAGTTTCGCAGGGTACAGCGATGCTTCACGAATTCGAGCAAAGTCTGTAACAAAAATAAGACGCACATCTTAAATACTTATTCCCTGAAAATTTCATGTCGGGGAATTTTTAATTTTTATTTATTTTATTGATAGAACATACAATGTAAGGGTATGGAAATTTGATAGAAAACTTGTAAGGACGTTTTTGAGAAAATTTTCAAGTAGCAACTGAAACTTGGGGAAAATTGTGGGGTACATGCGAATTAAAATTTCAGCTCACCTATAAAAGATTTGCCTTTCGCCGGGGACTGATTGTCGCCGTTCAACCATCCCGTCATTTGACTGTTCTGTAACAAAAAAATTCAGATTTTCATTAGTATATGCCGCCTTTGTATTTCTCGACTGCGAATTTTTATTTCCCGGTCATGTGATACTTACTATTTAAATTCGTGAAGCCTTGCCCGATGGAAATCCTTTCCACAGCTGCTCCTGTTGCACTGACTCTACTTCCGGCTCGGTGTAAATGAAAAAAAGACAATTCGCGACCGAGAATTACTTTCGGCGAACAATTTAACTCTACTTTCGCGTAAAGTTATAAATTTAAGTGTATAATATGAAATACGGAGCAAACACTGACTCTACTTTCGCGTAAAATTACTAGAAATTTAACACTTATTAAAGTATATATAAAATGCGAAACAAACACTCCAGCAATGCCTCACGAATTCGGACAAAGTCTGTAACAAAAATAAAACGCAAAATATAAAATATTTGCTCTCTGAAAACTTGAAAGTTCAGTTAATTCTTTATTTAGCATAAAAATGTTGCAAGTATTCTCTGAGAACTTCAAAAGCTAATTGATACTTTATTTTCGTTAATTAAATTGATGGAAAGAAAACAGTTAAATTTGCAAGGAAATTGGCAAATATCAAAGTTATGACGAGTATACGGGATAAAATTTCAACTTACCTTCACAGACTTTGCCCATCGCCAAGGAATGATTGTCGCTGCTCAACCATCCCTTAATTTGACTGTTCTGTAACAAACAAATTAACATTTTGGTTAATTTATATACATATTTTTTAATTTTTGTATTTTTCAATTAAAAATTTTCATTTCTCGAGCATCTTATACTTACTTTTAAAATTCGTGAAGCCTTGCCCGATGGAAGTCCTTTCCACAGCTGCTGCTCGATGCACTGTCTCTACATCCGGTTTGATCAATTTTAAAAAAATCAAGAAGCTACCGCGACCGAGAATCAATTCCGGCGAACAATTTTGACTCTACTTTCGCGGAGAAAAGAATTCTTAATATTTTTAATAATTATTCAAAAGATATTAATAATTATAATAGCGGGTTGCAAACACTGACTCTATGTCGCGTGAATTTCTTATAAATTGAAAAAATATTGAGTAATAAATATATACAGATATAAATATTAATATAATACGAAACAAGCACTGACTCTAGACCGCATTGCGCTCGGCCACAAATTTTGCTGAAAATAAAAGGGTGGGATGGGGAACACAAGAAAATCAAACAACCATGTTTTTCTTTTTCATATCAAATCAAGTGCTTGCTTCAAGAAATACTGCTTAAAAATTATGTCTTACTCATTGATTCGTAATGTTCTTTGTGTAATAGAATATACTACTAACTAAATGTATAAACAGTAAATACTGCGGGCTGCCACTGTTAAAGTTATATGATTAGTCATGCCTATTCCCTATTACATATCAACACTGTAACCCCCTTCGATAAATTCACGAAAATCTTTATAGAAATTACGGACGAATCTAACGCAGGACCTTAATACCCTACATCGGCAAATACGGTTTTTATTTACTTCGATACTCATGCCCTGAAACCTATGTAAATCCATTGCAGCGTCTCAAAACGGAAGGATAAGTCGTAACATGTAAATATCAAGTAAAAACGATTCGCGATTTATTTGTAGCATAGAATTGTAGCCGTCGAAATTTAACACCGGAATTGGTAAACACTGCCAGAATAAGGAGCAGCTTTCTTGGAAGTCGACTATCGTTTTGTAAATATTGACTAAATACTCGTATATTGTAAAAGGTTTCAAGTAATCCCGAAAGATTTCAATCGTTGCATGTTTCCGTAGAACCGTATTAATTCGTAGAAATGTAAATTCAACTCGTCGGATGTTCGACTCGATATCAATTAATATGAATATTGCATAAATTCAAACAAAATATCGCGAAGACCCGAAGTAAATGAAAATGTTACTTGCGTATGGCGTCGTAACATCTTACTCTTTGTTGCTCGACCGTGCACGTGTCCGATCGTGCCAGCCCGGAAGGTCGTTCAAAGGATACTCCGTGTCCTGCAAGCACGCACGAGCAAACTATTAAATAACTGCGTAAAAGTACAAAAATTCCGTATAATCACGTTTCAGAGCAACAATAATCGCGTTCTTCGTCAATAAAATCGAAATTCAAAGCTATAAAACAAATACTAATGTTGTAGACGAGAAAAGTGTTGCATATACGTCGCGAGAGGTCAGTGACGTCACCAATTGCGTCGTAGTTATTTCGCGATTGTTACTAAATTCGTAATTATTAATGTCAAAATTGATAGATATGGTACAGCAGAAGACTATTACGTAGTAGATAAACGAGTGAACGATTTTTTAGCGGTCGGTAAACGAGGACAATGTAAAAGAAACGGTACTCACAGCAGATACGTGCGTGTTAACGGCACGAAGTCCGGAGAGAGAAAGAGGTAGGTGACCCCACTGGTAGGAGTGGGGATAGCTCGCGCGGCTCGGCTGCCGCGCGGTGGGGGAAACGCGGGCCAATCGGAATACGGCTGTATGTCATGCGCAACACGGCCTATCCTCTAGCGCGCTGAAACCAGAGATTTTGAGAATTTCAAACAAATAATTATAAAGGAATCTCGAAATAAGACAATTGAGCATGAATATTATTAAAATAGTTATTAAGTAGAAGAATCTGCAGCGGTAATACGTAGAAGACATATCGTTTGGAGCAGAGAAACGATTTTTTTTACTCATTTAAATAACGAGAAGTTGTTCTTTATGCGATAATATAGTATTAGTATTCAATGATGATATAAATCAATAATAGAATTAAAACGATTTGGGTACCAAAACCGTGGGTGTAGATCGCATAACTTCAAAAATAACCAAAGCTCTGCTTTCTTTCACTTTGTCTTTAGTTTGCGGCTTTCTCATGAAGACCATATTTATAATGTTTCCAAGTTACATTCGCATAACAATAGCATAATTCAGTTACTTTATTATTATTGACTTTTTCAATGCGAGGCTTAATTTCTACTTAATCGCGAAATCATAAAGCTGATTTAAACACAAAGTCTTAAATATAATTAAAACTAGGAATCCGAGTATTCGGTAGTCAGGGCAACCGAATATTCGGATTTCGTGGCTATTAGCTCGATACCACTTACTATTTATCATTACTATTGAACAAAATATCGTGCCAAAAGCACATTTAATAAAACTTAAAAACATAGCAAGTGATATCGACCCAGGTCCCACCGCGAGGAGGTTGCCACGAAACGGAACCCAAAAATGCCACATTATGCTACGATATTTGGGAGTTTCGAAGAAAGAGAAAATGAATTTATAATTTAATAGAATCTCTAGGAAAACCCATTGCCAAAAACATATGTACAATATTTTAACGGTTAATTGAAATTGTCTTGTTGTATTAAGCGCCGGTGCAAATGCGAACGATATTTAATTAATTTTTCCCAATTATATACAAACACACGAAAATTGTCACTTAACATTGCTGACACTTTCACAAAATACTGTATTAAATTGCTCAAATTATTTAAAATTATTAGCAGGTAACTATCACTGGAGGTCACTGACAGTTCCACAAAACGTTGCATTTAATTGTCGAAATGATTTAAAAACACTTGCCGGTAACTGTCACTTGAGGTCACTGATACATCCAGAAATCATTGTATTTAATTAGCGAAATAACTTAAAAACACTTGCAGGTAACTGTCACTTGAGATCACTGACACATCCACAAAACGTTCTATTTAATTGTCGAAATGATTTAAAAATACTTGCCGGTAACTGTCATTTGAGGTCACTGACACATCCACAAAACATTGTATTAAATTATCAAAAGTGTTTAAAAATCACTTTCAATTTGTTTATGTAATTTAATATTATAGCACACGTGCACTAATAGTCGTTATCCAAGGTCAAAAGTGATTAGGTACTACTGATAGACAAGTCGAAACGTGCACCCGGAGACCGACTTGTCACACCTGTCAATGCGCGTGACCCATCCGCCGGCTGAAGCTATACTGCCTCACTGAGACGGCTCGCGGAACGCGGAGCATGCGCAGTGCACTCCTCTTACTGATATCTCATTCTCCATCGATAACTTTGCAAATTTCGGTTATTACAACAATTTTCGTCAATAATTATTTATTACAAATGACATTATTATTTCATAACGTCCTTCTGCTTAACTTTAATAAATTTTATGGTGAATAGAAATTATAGGAGTGAAGTTACGTGAGTTTATAATTGACGATGTACTTGTCAATGCTTATAAATATTTGATTTTTTGTGCAATACTTTTATCTTATTATTAAATAATATGTTTTCAATTACTTTCGATGAATTTTAAGCAATCTCCAATATTACTTGGGGAATAAAATCTAAGAAAATGATAGAAATTGTTCGTACGATACGTGATATAAATTACATTGTACATCATTTGGATAGTTGATGAATTTTTCAATAATTATCGTTTATCGTATAATTTCGTATAAATCGTATAATTATCGTATAATTACTGACCTTTTTTTTTTTATTATTTCAGAACTTTTTCACTGTATCTTGATAAGTCGACGCAGAGTTGGGTTTAAGAATATTTTAGTTAGGCAGGCGTTTACTTTCAAGCCAAGTTAGTCACTGAATAGGCCAATTTAAAATTTTAAGACAACTTATGTCTTAAAATATGTCTAAAGTACAACGTAATGAACAAAATAATCGTAAAATACTTTATTCAAAATTTCAAAAGTTTGCGACATTTTAAAAATTGAGAATGGCTGAAAGACATTTAGAAACTTCTAGATTTTTTCGAATTCGCAGCTAATTAGCCCGTTATTGTTTTCAATGCGAAAAAAATAATAAAATAAAATGACAGTTTTCGAGTCATTGCGAGCAACAACCTCCCGGGTCCCACCACGTGGAGGTTTCTGGGACTGGGGGCCCAAAAAAATATTAAATAACTCCGTAAAAGTATAAGAATTCCATTTAATCACGTTCCAGAGCAATAATAATTGCGTTCTTCGTCAATCAAATTGAAACAGGAAGCTATAGAGCAAGCGTTAATGTTGCACTCGAGAAATGTGAAGCGTAAATGTCGCGAGAGATCAGGGACGCTACCAATTACGTCGTAGTTATTTTGCGATTGTTACTAAATTCGTAATTATTATTGTCAAAATTGATTGACATGGAACAGTAAACGAAGGTATTATGCAATCGGTAAACGAGGAAACCGTGAAAAATCGGCACTTACAGCGGATACTACAGAGCTCTTGATAACCAAGAATTTGGAAAATTTCAGAGTAAACTCGTATTAGAATATCGAAATACAGTGCTTCAAGACAAGTATTATTAAAATAAATATTAAACAAATGAATCGCAGTCATTATTACATAGAAGATATAAATATAAGTATCTATATGTTACTTCAAATAATAAATGGCAACACTACGTTAGCCATGACCTTCGAAGGCACAAACATCGTTTTATAAATGAATTTGTAAAATCATAGAACATGTACGGGAACACATTATCGAAATATACGGGCAATATTTTAACAATTACTTGACATATTTACCTAATCACTTATTAGACGGTATTTAATTGATTTCTTGCAATTATTAAAAAACACTCATTTAAGGTAGGATCCAGGGTCGACAAGCTGTAATGGGCTCAGCGGTTCCGAGTTACGCCCCGCTCGACTCGCAGGTGGCGATAGTGACGCTACTCACACATACACACCGAATTGAAGAATTTCAACTCATTTGCAAGAGGAAATCGGTGTGATCTTTCCCGCCAAGACTGAAATGTCAATTCTGTTCTAAACCGCCATTATGGGTGATTGGAGACCGTTCACGACGAAAACAAGCAGCCAAACGAACTTGAGACATAATTATTATTTATTTCATTATTTATTTAATTATTATTTATTTCATAATTGCTATAATTTTTAAAATATTGTTATAATTGAAGCTGTTTTCTTTTTCTAGATATGAAGCAAAGGAAGAAATGATCGATCATTTCCTGCAAGGAAAATAGAGGTTGGAAAATATTTGTACTGTAATTGTATATCTATTCCTATGTATACCTATGTATATTATGATTCTTTTGTAATATGAATATTAATAAAACGAAATTAACTGAAATATAATGTTGTTATTTCCATTTTAAAATAAAATTGAAAAGAAAATATGAAGGCAAGCATTAGAATACAACCATTGAGTATACATTAATATAGATAGGCATGCTATACAAAAATGTATGGCTTTAGTTCGTTCCCGTGAATACTAGCGGCGCTGTTTTCAGTCCTTTTTCATAACACGGCAGCTTGCCTACCCTGTCCCACATTTCTAGTGCAACAGGCGCCTCGACTGTCATTATAAAAAAAAAAAAAATCTTCAGAATTGTGCAGAAGCCGGCCGAAGTATACTGAGCTCAGTTTCACTATTGTGAAATATCTAAAATTCTTTAATTTCACAATAGTAAAACGGAGCTCAGTATATTCGTATAATAGTGCGGGTTAAGGTATAAACTCAAATTTATTTTTTTTTAATTTATTAAAAACAGAGAGGTGCATTCTTTTTACTACATACTTACTTAAAACTACTTATCCTAAACCGTAATATCAATTATTGCAGCTAACCCTCCTCCTTTCTCAAACGGGCTTTGGACCGTCTATGGCGGAGTTAATGCTACTAATTTTTGTAGCAAATCTTCACCTGTACCCTAGGCAGGGGCCCTTTGCTGGGTACTGACGGCCGGGCCAGCCGAGCCCAAGTTTTTTATAGAGGTGTTTCTCCTCTCTTTACACAGCATCTAATGCTACTAATTTCTGTAGCAAATCTTCACCTGTACCCTAGGCAAGGGCCCTTTGCTGGGTACTGACGGTCGGGCTAGCCGAGCCCAGGTTTTTTATAGAGGTTTATCTCCTCTCTTTTCTCTTCAATCGGAAATTATATTTTTGTCGAGCTTTATTCATTATGACATTTTTCGTCATTCTTGTATCTTTTCCGCTCAACATTCTATTAATTCTTCCACACCAATTTGTGAGAAAGATGTTAATAGCAGTGTTCACGATCGCATCCTTCAATGATTCAAAATGAACACTGCACCCTATAAAATCAAACATAATTCGCTTTTGGACAGCTTCTTTTAATATTTTTGATACTTTAAATTTAAAGTATACATCATTAATCAACCGGCCTGATACTTTGTTTATTTTTAAAATAACATCTTTAAGTGATGACTGTCTGCAACTCAGTATGCAATTATTGCACTCTTTGTATACATTGTTTTGCAATATTTGCTTTAGTAAGCAGGTGTTGCTGATGTGCATATATGATGCAGTAGTGCCGTTTGAAGATGAGATTGTTGCATTTAAAATCTCACCTTCATCTTCTACATTCTCAGGGACACATTGATCCAGGTATCTTTGTAATGTAAATAATAAGTCCCCATCACAGAGGTCTTCGCAATTTCCTTTATTGCTGCGTCCGGATGATAAATTATTTATTAATAATGTCTTATATATACTACTAAATCCGATGCATGTAGGAGTGGTATTTCTGAAGCCCGTAGCCCTTATGCTACCAAAAAAGTTTTCTAATGGATCCTGATTTACGTATCGAGTTTTGAAACTACGAAATACATTAGAACTTAAGTCTTTCCAGAGTTCTTGGAAATTTTCAATTGTTTTAATCCAGTTCCCGATACATGCTGATCCTCCTGTTGCTTCCTTAGTCAAGGAATTCACAAAACGCATGTTTTTTAATTCAGGAACTGCTGTTGTCCAAAAGCTGTGGTGCTCACTCCTTTCTGCCAATGCACTCCGTAATGGTTTATCTCCTTGCAGTAGGTGACCATTAACTGAATCGAACAAACTATCGAAGAAACGTAAAACTTCGACAGTAGTCTTTGCCTCATTCGGCATCTGCATTGGCCCAATATCCGTGTGATAAGTATCTATAAATTATAAAATTCTAGTTATAATAAATATATATATGGAAATATGCAAAAATGTAGTAAAACTATTACGAAAATCAACTTACCAGCTCGTGATAAAGTGCTTAAATATCCAGCGACTGTATTGCTGAACACTTGCGTCACATACTTTACTTTCATCTTTTTTATTCTTTGTGGAATAACGTGTTCGTCCATTATCTTTTTCACCACACGGAAAAAATTGCATATGTGCTTTTCCATTTCATATGCCAATTCTATGAATTTCCATGAAGCATATTGTCTGTTTCCGTCCTTTCTAGAGGTAGATACATTTACCTCTAAATCTTTGTTTAGTAGATTATTGCGGACGGTTTTTATTAAATGGGGCGGATCAAAAAATGGAATTACTTTAGCACCATTGACTTCAAATGTGTAGGTTCCTGAAAAGTTTATTTTCTGGTTTTAGTAAATTATTAAAGAATACATTATACTTCGTAAATTTAAAAAATGTGTACTTACGGTGTTCTTCGCCTTGTTTCCATTTCTCTCTTCGTGTGTCTTCTACAAGGCAATTGATGGCTGCAACGTTGCTTGTGCTTTGATCCCACACAGTAGCAACCACTTTGAATCCTGTTGCTGCTATATTTCTGATTGCATCCTTCATGCAATATAGCAGCTGTGGAGCTTATGTCTGATTCTCACAGAAATTGTAAGAAACTGGAATTTTCCATCCACTTTGTAAACCTCTGAGCATAAATACTAATGCATGGCCAGCAAAGTGGCCAGTTCTTCTTACGCTCCAGTCTTCAACACCAACTACTTTATCCTGGATCGTATCATAATATAAATGAGGCTGCAGCGCCATTTCGTCCCACATCAGTATGCAATATTTCTCTTCTGGGGGTACTTTCGCAGCTTCTTTTGTTAAATGCCTCAGCATTATTTTGCACATGCCGGTACTTAATTTTATGTTTTGCAACATATTTTTTAATGTACGCGTGCTCGGCATATTACATAATTGACGTAATAATTTATACGTTCTTGGCGACTGCTTATAAATCGTAAGAGATAATATTTTCTCTTTCTTTGTGTAGCGTCTTCCCTAAAATCAAATTAATTATTAATTAAACATTTTTGGATGTATTATTGTTATACCCTAATTCAGTACAGTTCTATTATACATTACGCTATTAATAAATATTGATTTTTTCTACCTGTGGTGTAGATTTCGAAGTCCGTAACTGCATGTCGATTAATACTCTTTGAGTTGCAGACAGTCTACTATACTGATTTAACAGCGGTAGTCTGGATGTTTTGTTGAAAGCTTTCAACTTTTGCCTCAGAGTTTTATTTTGCTTCTGTTTTATTTTTGCCTCTTTTGTTTCAGCAGCTTTTTTACTTGCTCGAATACTTTCGAAGCTTTTGGTGTAAAAGCAGTATCTTTGTTAATACTTGTTGACCTCTTTGAAGCACTACTGCATACAGTGCAAAAACCTAATGGGCTGTCTGTAAAACAAATTTAAAAATTACATTTATGGGGATTTCATCTTAATAGTTATATTAAATTTGTAATCATTGCACTGGTAATTACTTGAAATTTGCGCTACATCCTCCAGTGCATCTTCTAGTTTGAAGTATGGTACACTTGTTGCCATAGATTCTTCTACTTCCATTTCCTCTCCATTATGTGGAGGTACTTCTGTTTCTAAAAAAATCAAGACATGAACTGTGTATACAAATTGTGTATACCATATTACATTTTCTTAAAATTGAATTTGGTTTTAATTCTTACCTGTTATTTCTTCTTCTTGGTCAGTGTTCAAGTGTGCTACCTCAGTTTCCAACCCAGTTGGAAGATTTAACGAGGGAATTGAATCAGGTAATAATCTCCTGTTTCGTAGCACACTTTAAATTGCTGTCGTGCTGATGTAGTAACATTCAATAGAGCAACATTCCTTATTGCTTTTGCCCACAGTTCCGATGTTTGAACGACATTTGGAAAATTATGTCCAGGTGGTACCCCTCCCGAGTGGCACCCAGGCACAGCACACAGCTTTCTCATTTTAAAAAGAATTAAAATAGTTGATTAAAGTAACACTAAGTACAAATTCATATGCTAAAAGTAAAAGTAGAAATATATTTCTACAAAGATTTAAAATTAAATATAAAACTAAATATAAAATTAAATGTAAAACTAAATATTAAATTAAATATAAAACTAAATTTAAAGTAAAAGATGAAAGTAAATTTAAAGTAAATAAAAAACTAAATTCTGATTTTAAAATAAATTTAAATAAATATATTAAAAATCTCTCGATTTCTTCCTCGCTGCGATAGATTTGGGTGTACAAATTGTATTGACCTTTTCCTGCTTTTCCATCCCTTGACTTTTCCCGAAACTTTCTCTTTTTAGCAACATTTGGCAAACACATGTTTTTATACTACGTCTTATCTATGCGCTTCGATGCAACAAGTCGCGCGCCATGCATCTCACGTATTGTTTGAAAAGAGACTGTGTAGGTTTCTTATGGATTTGAAAGCTGTACGTGTGTTAGTTCTTGTACGTGGCGCCATCTAGAGTTGAACCCGCAACTAAAACTGACTGTTCAAGGTCCTACATAAGAGTTTCACTCCCCTGGATCGGCGTCGCTTTCCGACAAAAGCGCATACGACGGAACGGTACTACAAATTAACAAGGCCAGTATGGAATTCATTAACATCCCAACTACTAATAGATTTGGCATTTTCACTGAATGCTAGAGCCTTGCCCAGACACCCCCACCAAAACACCAACTCCATCAAACCCAACCACCAACTTAACCTCTGAAAATCCCCCCGTAAAGACTAATCCCATCAACCCCCCCCCCCCCCCGATCTACGTACATGGAAAACTAAATTTCATCAAATTCATAGAGATACTCCAAACTAAATACGGCACCCGTTTCTGCGCTAAAAACTGCCGCGACAAACTGAAAATTTTATTTGAAGATTTCTCCGATTTCACTAACTTCAAAAACACGTGCACCAATGAAAACATCGAGTTCCACACATACGCCCCCCACACCGAAAAACACACGACTGTTGTAGCTAAAGGGCTACTAAAATTCCCAACTAACACAATTACAGACTCTCTTAAAGAGCAGAGCCTGCACCCCACCAATTGCACCCAACTACCCATAAACACCCCAAACCCAATTTACAAGGTAACCTTTAAACCTGGCACCTCACTAACTCAGATTAACAAAATAAGATATATCAACAACCTCCGGGTCTACTGGGACAAATTCGACTCCAAAAAGCCATTTATACAGTGCTTCCGATGCCAAGCGCATGGACATACTTCCAGCAACTGCAACAAAAAATATAAATGTGTCAAGTGTGCAGGACCCCACGACACCCGCATCTGCAAAAAAAACCCCGATACCCCAGCTAAATGCACTAACTGCCAGGGAGACCACCCTGCTAATTATAGCAAATGCCCAGCATTTCCTGGCATTTCTCTCTAAAAGACAGCCGACCACAATGACCCACAGCCCCAAACCACTCCTCAGCCTCCCAATCCTACCACCTCCACCACAAGCACCGAAACCACCCACCACCACCTCAACTCAACACACAACCTATGCCCAAGCAGCAAACCCCCGCCAAAGCACTCCCACTACCACCACCACAGACTTCGCAAACGACATTGCGGCAGCAAAATCCACCGACCTGGACCAGTTCCTAAAAATATTACAGCTCATCAAAATCGACTACCTCTCGTGCACCAATAATATTGATAGGGTACAAGCTACCATCCTAATCATCCAACAACTCGATGGATAATTCCCCGCCCTCCCTTAAAATTCTCCTATGGAACGCCACCAGTGTAACCCCAAAGTCAGACGAACTCCAAATATTTGATAAACACAAAATACACATAGCTCTCATAACAGAATCCTGGCTCAAACCAAGCACGCACTTCAAACTCAAAAATTACCAAATAACAAGAAAGGACAGGCATACTAAAACACAAGCACGGGGAGGAGTCCTCATAGCAACACACTCTTCCCTGCCCATAGAAACCACACCTCAACCCGACACAAACCCAATAGAGGCTGTCTTCATTAAAACCAAAAAACAACCCATGTTCACAATAAGAGCAGCCTACTCAACACCCACTAACAAAGTCACCCCTGAAAATCTAGATAGACTAACCCAACAACACCCATCCAAAAATTTTGTCATCGGAGGAGATTTCAACGCCAAGCACACATCCTGGAATAACACTTCCAGAAATAGAAACGGCTCAACCATCTACAACCATTCACTTAATAACAATTACAACATCCTCCACAGCTCCTCATATACACATAGACAACCAAACAAAACTCCATCCAACATCGACATCTTCCTCTCTAACATGGCCTACCCCTACAAATGTTACACCATCCAAGACCTATCCGCTAATCATCTCCCAGTCATACTTGAAATAGCACTCTATATCAAGATCACTCTACCTAGCCACCAACCCTTTTCACCAGACACTGCAACAACTACCCCCTAAACCCAAATCCCTCCACAGGTCAAGAACTCGAAAGAGAAATCTTAAAACTACAAACCCACATAATTACCACGTATAAAAAATCATACAAATATACCACAAACACCACTCAACAACCCAATCAAGACCCGACTCTAACATACTTCATAACTGAAAGAAACAGAGCCAGACGTAGATACCAACGGACTGGCAACCAATACTACAAACTACTACGAAACCTTCTAACAAGGACCATACAAAAAATGATACAGAAAGCTAACAACCAAAATTGGCAGACAAAGCTACAACAATCGAGGTTTTGAGGCTTTCGCGGCCATTGTTAGGTATACAATGGTTAGCGTTTTTCGGGTTAAAGCCGCGTTGGGAGATTTGAAAATTCCGACGTTTCGCCAGCATTTCAGCTAGCTTCATCAGGGTAAACTGATACTGAGGTCTCCTGTTGACAGCACTCCTATTTATAATGGTGCTCAATGACGCGAAACTGTGCTTCCGCCAATCAGATTTTTAGCTGTTAGATTTTAGATTTGATCAGCTGAGCGACTAACACATGGGAGGAGGGTGTTCCAGATTGGGTTGATGTTATAGCCTCTGTCCCGATTGATCTTATCTTTCACCATGGAAATAGAACCGGAAGGAAAAATACCTTTCCTTGATGTTCTAGTCTCACGTAAACCAGACGGGAAACTGGGACACCAAGTATATAGGAAACCCACGCACACAAACCGATACCTCCATGCAACATCCCATCACCATCCTGCACAAAAACTGTCTGTCATTAATTCCTTGATCCACAGAGCCTTCTCCCTATCAGAACAGGACAACCTCCAATCAGAGCTCCATTATACTAAAGAAGCACTAATCAAGAACGGAAATCACAAGAATGACATACATCGAACCATCGCAAGATACAAACACGAGAAACAGGTCGGCCGTGTTCCCGAACAAAACACTCTCCAAGATCGCAGGCAAGAGAAACATAACACCATTTTTCTCCCTTACATACAAGGAACCACAGACCGCATTGGAAGAATTCTTCGGAAATACCAAATTAAGACGATATACATGCCACCTACCAAGATATCCGGTATGCTCACCTCACCCAAGGATCCGAGTCCACCGTTGCAATCATCAGGAGTATACAAGATCCCATGCTCATGCGGAGACGTATATACATCGGAGAAACTGGGAGGAGTGTGAGCACACGTCGCAAAGAACATGAGAGGTGTTCCAGACTGGGGTACACACAATCGGCTATAGCCGAACATAAAATCAACACCGGTCACAAAATACTTTTCGACCAAACCAAGCTCTTGGCTAAGACCTCAGGTTACTTCCCCAGGAAATACCGGGAAGCATTGGAAATAATAAAATATCCCAACAACATCAATCGGGACAGAGGCTATAACATCAACCCAATCTGGAACACCCTCCTCCCATGTGTTAGTCGCTCAGCTGATCAAATCTAAAATCTAACAGCTAAAAATCTGATTGGCGGAAGCACGGTTTCGCGTCATTGAGCACCATTATAAATAGGAGTGCTGTCAACAGGAGACCTCAGTATCAGTTTACCCTGATGAAGCTAGCTGAAATGCTGGCGAAACGTCGGAATTTTCAAATCTCCCAACGCGGCTTTAACCCGAAAAACGCTAACCATTGTAAAACTACAACAAATCCAAAAACCAAACCACACACTATGGCAAACGTACAAAATCATAAGTAACAAACCCAACAAAATCCCGGCAATCACTTCAGCCACAAACTCCTACTTCTCAGACCAAGAAAAGGTAGAAGCGCTAGCTGACCACTTCTCTTCTGTACACTATGCAGCCTCTTCTAGACACTCCCCCATTGAACACACCATAATCCAAAAAATCCAAACCTTCAATGAAAACCCTACAACCGAGCCCACCAAAATACCCTTCACCCCAACCACCATCACCAGCATTATCAAACACCTACCACTCAAAAAAGCTCCTGGCCTAGACAGAACCTCCTCCGAAATGATGAAACACCTACCAACAAAAATCATAACCCAAATTTACTACATATACAAAGCGTGCTACATCCAGGCCTATTTTCCTGACATATGGAAGACAGCCAAAATCATACCAATACACAAGCCCAGAAAACCCAAAACAAACGTTGAAAGTTACCGCCCGATCAGCCTCCTACCCACACTCAGCAAAATATTCGAAAAAATCTTACACATAGAACTCAAATCATTCCTATACAAAAATCAAATATTAATCAATGAACAATTCGGCTTCAGACAGAAACATTCCACTATCTCACAAGTACTTAGAGTCACGGAACACACAACCCTAGAAATAAATAAAAACAGAATAGTACAAATGACATTACTGGATCTAGAGAAGGCCTTCGACTCAGTCTGGCACCAAGGACTAATCCACAAACTAATCTCAATAAACACACCTATACAAATCACCAAAATGATTCAAAACTACCTTAGCAATAGGAAGTTAACAGTGCACCTCAATAACTCCAAATCATCTCTCAGACACATCACCGCAGGTGTCCCTCAGGGCTCCATTCTAGGTCCCACCCTCTTTTTAATTTACATAAATGACATTCCAAAACAAAGTAACACCAACCTAGCAACATATGCAGATGACACAGCCATATACACCTCCTCGTGGTCCCACAAACAAGCCACAAAATACCTTCAACTCCATTTAGACTCCCTCGACACCTATTTTAAAAACTGGAAACTCCAAGTAAACCCCACCAAAACAAAAGCAATCCTCTTCACCCGAAAAATAATAAAGCCAACTGAAACACTAAAAATCAATGGCCAACGACTAGAATGGACCAATAAAGTCAAATATCTGGGAGTAGTTCTCGACTCCCGAATGACATGGTCTCATGCAATCTCCACTAGAGCCCATCTTGCCCAATCACTCATTAAAAAACTTTATCCACTACTAGCCCTCAATAACAAACTATCCACCAAAATTAAATTCACAATTTACAAAGTATGCGTAATTCCAGTACTCCTATACGGACACCAAGCATGGGCAGCCGCAGCAAAATTGCATACTAACAAATTACAAGTCATCCAAAACAAATTCCTCAGAATCATCCTAGGTCTCCTCAGAGACACCTCCATCAAATACATACACAAACTAGCTAACATACCAACCATCAAAACACAAATTGAAAACTCCCTACCAACAAGCTTCAACCACACACACTCAAACCCCCTGGTGGCAAACATAGGAAATTACAATATCAACCACATACCACTACCCTCAAAGTAAAACTACCAAACATGCTATCCAACACCTCTCCAACATAACATCCCCCCCCCCCCCCCCCCTCCCCATTTCAAAACAACAGCAGGTTTTTTGAAACTTTTCCTGCTTACCAAACCCATGTGAAAAAATACTCAAAAACGAACCCCCACCACTAACATAACATTTTCGCCGATTAACACCGATTCTCTTTTGCTAGTGTAGTTGAAATTCACCGATTCAGTGTGCACGCATAAGTAGTAACATCACTATCGCCACCTGGTGGCGACGCGGCGCGTAACTAGAAACAGCTTGGCCCATTACAGCTTGTCGACCCTGCACCACCCTGTACCATACTGGATGGAAAAAATCAGAGCGTTCGAAAGAAAAATCTTACGAGCAGCCACCGGCCTTCTCCAGCCCCGACTCCGAAATGACGGCTCTTACAGGAGCGTCGCGAACATAACAATTTATAACAAAGCGAAATGCACGCGATTTGATATATTTATAATAAAAATCATTAGAATTCACATTTCAAAAGCAATAAGCAGCAGAGCCAACAATTCATTGATAAATGGACTGATCTTCGTTGACGACCAGTACTGTGATAAGGCCATTAAGTAGGGCTACTACGCCACAGAGACATTTATTTACTTAGACAGAAATGGCTATATCCAAGATAAAGTCACAAAAATACCTTTATTATACCATACTAAACGTAAAAAAGCTTCGCAGGCGATAGCCTACGACCCGGTAATATTAAGTAGTAACCCGAACTTATTGGCCTTCTCCACGGTACTCCCGCCAATAGATAAAACCGAAAAAAGCCACAAATACATAGCCAAAGTGCCTTGGATATTGCCTGGCTGCCGGCGCAGTCGTCAGTCTGCACAATAATAAAGTTTAAAACGTCATCGCTAAAAGACGTTCAATAAGGGGAAGGCAGAGGGGGAGAGGGGACAAAACGATTTTTTTTTCTTTTTATTATAGCACCTGCTCACAGTTATCTTCATTTTATTTTTCTTTCATTTTATTATTCTTTTTTATTTTTTCATTTCACTTTATTTCATTCAAGTTCTTTAGTTTCTTTCATCACCTCCTCTACTCTCTCTCACGCCCCAACAAATTAGAAGAGGCGGATAATCACCACTCAATGTATTAATTAAGAGAAGATAGTATAAATAAATAAGAAAATTAATATAGCTAATTACAAAGCAATGGTAAAAAACCAAAGATAAAGACAAAGAGTATAGAATTAAGTACTACTAGGTTAATTAAGTTAATACACTAACTAATTGTAAGTTCAATTCCGTAGCGATAAAAAAGTGGTACGCTTAACTCCCTCTCTCTATTGAGCGAGGGCAAATAGGGCGAAATCGATGCAGGTCTGAATGAATTCGAAGTCGCTTTTTTTTTTTTTTAATTAATGACTGAGTTGAGGCGCCTGTTGCACTAGGAATGTGGGAGACTGAGATCTTCCACTCGTAGTGCCAGCGACTCGGTGGGAAGCGCCTGTGAGCGAGGGCCCACTTATTATCCAATGGAGGTATGACTGGTGTTACCAATTGATGTAAGGGCACTATGATTGGTGAAAAAGTGTGTTGGCACAGGAAAGTTTCAAAAACCTGTGTGATAGAAAAATAGAGTACAGGATTAGAGGCTTCTAGCAATGGAGTAAGACGAGAATACTGGGTAGTGTGTTAAGGTGAGATAGAATTGGTACAAATGTAAAGATAGAGTTTTGGACACGCATGCGTCGTCCCTAATAGTTAGGGCGAGCAGCAGCCAGCAGAGCTTATCTGGTAAGCGGGAATGAAATTCTGGCGACGTATGGAAGGCTGTCTGGAGTGAAATTTCCCGTGACCCGGACCAGGGGGTGTTCATGGTTGGATACATTGAATTCACAGAGCATTTTGGTGATAAATTTGTCTAGCAGGGGGACACGAGCAAGTTGGTGCACGTCCCAGGTGGGGGTACGCAGGTGTTTGTTCAGGATAATTTTTAAGATTTTAGATTGAACTGTTTGGGTTTTTTTCCGATCTGAGCGAGATAATAGGTTCCACCAGAGTATGGAACCGTAAGTAAGGATAGGTCTGAAACACATTATATACGTCAGAATTCTGAGTTTTAGCGGTAAGTGAGATTTTGGCCCTATGAAGTTTATTAAGGCAAAAGCAGCTGAGAGGGTCTTTGACATACGATCCGAGGCTGCGTAAACCCATCGTAACCGGTGGTCAAGAATGATGCCCAGGTACTTGACCTGCGTCGCCCAGTCAATAATTTGATTGTTAACGGAGATTTTGTTATTATCAAGAAAGTTGCCAGTGTTAAGTTTAGTGAAGAAGATGGCCTCGGTTTTGGAGGTATTGACTTGAAGTTTCCATGAGTAGAAGAATTTGAGAATGGAATCCAGATAGGCTTGGATTCGAGCTATTAACTTGGCACGACCTTTTTTGGTTGATGATGAGTATATGCACGTATCATCTGCATATAATGCAATTTCACAGGATGTTTGGTGCGGTATGTCGTTGACGTATAGTAAGAACAGGGTCGGTCCTAGGACCGATCCTTGAAGTACGCCTGTGAGTGCGTGACATACTACCGACTTATGTGAGTTGAAGAGAACGTAGCAAGTACGTTCTTCAAGGTAGGATTTTAAGAGTCGGATAATCATGTGTGGAATACCCAAGCAGTTTAATTTATATAGAAGGGCTTGATGCCAAACCGTGTCGAAGGCTTTGGACAGATCAAGCAATATCATTGCAGTCTCACGCTTGATGTTAAAGCAATGAGTAATATGCTGGGTGATTCTGGCCACCTGATGTATGGTGGAGTGCCTAGCTCGAAAGCCGAATTGCTGGTTGATTATTAACCTCTTGCTACTAATGAACTCTTCAAGGTTGTGGAGGATTATCCTCTCGAAGATTTTACCCACAATAGGGAGTAGAGTTATCGGACGGTAGCTAGTGGGATCTGAGGCCAACTTCCCCGGTTTCAATATCGGGATAACCTTGGCAAGCTTCCAAGGGATTGGGAAGTAAGAGAACTGGAAGGAGAATTTGAAGAAGTAGTACAGTTGGCAAATTGTTCTGTAGGAAGCATATTTTAGCATTGGAACCGAGATATTGTCGGGGCCAGGTGCTTTTTTGGATTTCATTTTAAGAATGATGCCATGAATTTCCTTAGGGGAAAAAGGTATGGAATTATCGGAATCTGCTGGAGAATACCAGTCAAAGTTATCTAAAAAGGCGTCAACATTGTGGGTTTGATCAGAGGGGAGTCCCAGATCCTCATTGTGCACTAAGGAAAAGGATTTGGCTAAGGCATCAGCTTGTTCAAGTGCGGAGTAAACTTTGACTCCGTTGACCTCAAGGAATGAGGAGGGGGGAGCACGGTTTGAGTGAGAAAAGGCGTGGTATGTGGACCAGAAGGTCGGATCTGGCCTGGTAAATTGTCTCAGCATTGTTATCCATGCAGTCTGTCTTAACAGGGATATCCTGCGTTTAATGGATCCGGAATATTCTTTAATCAATGAATAGAAATAAGTTGAGGAAGTTTTTTGATAATTTTTATGTGCCCTCCTTCTCATTTTTATTAGTGAGACAAGAATATTATCATTTGCGATGGCGTCCATCCTAGCTGAGCGTGAGGTTCTGAGAGAGGAAACCCTTGATCTGTTGATACAGTCGTGTAGGAATTCATTAAGGTTGCTTATTTCATCGTCAAGATGTTTGGGCGTTGAAAACTTGCTAGTTATTGACCACTGTCCAGACAGATCTCGGTACCTGGCCCAGTCAATGATGGAGTTATAATATTCAGGGATATGAATATCAGAGGAGGGAGCGGCCCTGATTACAACCGGGCGGTGGGATGTCTCGAACAAGTCCAGGCTGGAGCATGCAAAATTTGATAGTATGTCAGTAATAAAGAAGTCAATCACAGACGGAGAGCATCTGGGTTGAAAGTGAGTTGGCGACGCAGGTGCAACAATTCTAAAGTTAGAACGGAGCATGAAATTATACAGCACAGTACCTGCTCTGTTGGCGACAGGATTGTGCCAAAAGCGGTGTTTGGCGTTCCAGTCGCCACCGATCAAGAAGGGCGAATCGCAGTGGAGAACTGAGTCGATATCACCTCTGTTTAGGACTTTCCCGGGAGGAATGTACATATATCACGCCAATGTAGATTTTTGGGAGGAATAGCTGAATCACCAGCAGTTCAAGATCCGCCTGGGTCCGGGTCACTGAAAAATTTAGTGAGTTTTTAATAATAATGGCCACTCCACCTCCATGAGTCACCCTGTCCCTACGAACAACAGTATAACCCGGTATAGTGAAGGAAGTTGTGGGATTAAACCATGTTTCTGTGACAAGAAGGATGTCACAAACGTTGGCGTGGAGTTGAGTAATGACCTCGTTGCGCTTGGAAGTTAGAGATCCAGCGTTCCATAACATTATATTCGGTAACGGAGCCATTTAGTTAAGTTGAGAGATGACATTCCAGTATGCATGGAATTTTTCGACATTTGAATTACAGGATTTGAGGCTAGAAATGAGAGAGTTAACAGTGTTTAAAATAAGGTTGATGTCACAAAGAGAATTTAACTCTTTGAAGGCGTTTGAGAGTTCATTGAATTTATTGATGTTTGGATCTAGGTCCGGTGGACTGGCCTGAGAGGGGCGGGGGTGATGGCCAGCGGTGGATCGCAAGACGTCGGGAAAGGAACGAGCGGGTGTAGTTTGATGGTATTTCATGGAGCTTTTTGGAAGTACAGGAAAGGTGACATTGTCAGAATTGAGAGGAAGGATAGGAGCTTTGACAGTAGGTTGAGCGCTTGAGGAGCGCTTGTCCAGATAATTGATAAGAGCAGGGCAGCTGCTATAGTTGGCTATGTGGTCACCATCGCAGTTAACACAGCGAGGGGTGACGTCGTACGGTTTGTTGCATTGAGAGGAAGAATGAGGGCCAGCGCATTTCACGCAGCGTTCAGGGAGGTTGCAGTTATTTGCAGAATGGCCGTAAGCTTGGCATCTGAAACATTGCGTGTACGGTCGGTTTGAGAAGAACTTTTCCCAGTACACTCTTACATTGAATAGGAAGCCAACTCGAGTAACTGAGGAGACAGAGGTAGGCGGCGGGAAGGAAACCCGGTAGATTTGAAACATGGAAGTTGATTTTTTGGGAGTGATATTGGAGCAGGTTAGAGGGGGAAGGCCATTGGTCTTTAGTTCCTCTAACAATTCCGATGAGGGAATGAGAGGAAGGCCCTTTAGTACCATGACAAGGGATCTTTCCGATGGAACGCTGAAGGTGAAAAACGGAATCTTGGTGTTTTTTAGGAATTCTTTGAATTTTTGGTAGTTGTCGAACGAGAAGAATTGGAGGCGCATGCTCTTCCCGAGAAATTTGGCTTGGTATGCCGATTCGCCGAAATCAAGGATAATTTTTTTTATTGGATGAGGGAATGTTTCCGTTGAAATTTTTTATGTATATGGGAGGGGGTCTCACCTTGCGAACTGAGGTAGAAGCTTGGAAGCTTTGCGGGTCGACAGTCGGAGAGACCGTTGCTGTAGATGGAAGAGAGGGTTTTGATCTAGGATCAGAGGGAGGGAGGAGGTCCTCATCGAAAGAGGATAAGGCATGAAATTTATTGTGGGGGGAATGTTAAATTCGGTTGAGGAAGTGTGAGGTATGGGGGCATCAATTGAGGCCCGGGCCTCCTTACGACGCGCTTTCTTTGATTTGGGAGATCCCGAATTCGGAGGAGATCGGGATGGAATGGTGGAGTTTCCTGGGACCGTAATGACTAACGGGTTAAGTGAGGAATGGTTGGAGTCCACAACGTGGAAGGTCGCGGGGAGAGAGAGTTCCTCTGACTTAGGAGTAGGGTTGGCTTCCATATTTACATCAGGAAGATTTACTAAGTCTGAGAGCAATTCACTGATGGAGATGCATTTGTTAATTGAAGAGGGATCAGAAGGAAACTTAGAAGAAGACGGAAGAGATTGAAGTTTGAGTGCAACTGTCTTAGTGGCTGTCGCGGACGGATTTTTAAGAGTTGTTAAAGGAACGGTTTTATTGACGAGAGTGATGTGTTTAAGCATAATGGGACGCGGCTGGGGTTTTGCCTTCTTGACCATGGAAGAATCCAGAGTGCGGCCGGGAGAGAGGGGGGGAGTGTTATCGCTTGGCAACTGCCGAGCGACAACACAAAAACTGGGTAAACAGCCGCGACCTACCGGGGGGGGAGGTAGGTTAAGGTGGGAATAGAGGAAAGGAATTTAGGAGAGATGAGAGTGCGCAAAAACGTACTTATTATATAGGCGACTAAATTATAGTGATTGGATTTTGTAAATTATATGTACAGGAGTAATAAGTATTAAACAGGTTAATTGGTCAAAAGCCGGCAAGGAATTAAGAACAGTTTGGTAGAACTAAAAGGAAAAATATGCGTATACGATGTTAATGGAAGAGAAATCCAGTGGCGAATATTGGACTTAATGTAATTAAGAATTTAAATTATAGTTGAACTTAAGGTGTAATATTTTATAGCTAGAAGTAGTAGTGGCTAGTAATTAATATGCCCAGGAACCGGCAATATGAGAAGAATAGAATTTAAGAATAGAAAGAATGTAATATATAAGTACTAGAATAAAATGTAAATTGCAGAAGAGTAATATTATCAGTATAATAAAGGATTGGACAAACCAGACCAATGCGCTGGGTTCAGGGCACGGGTTTGAGTAACTCGCGTGATTTGCACAGTTTGGAGGCGTGTAGCACGTGGACGAAGATTAAGCTCGGCAACACACGTCAGCACTATACGACGGCTCGCGACGGAATGGAAATAAAGAATGCTCTTCAGACTGCAACGATTCACGCCGTCAAGTTCCTTAAAAGCCAGAGACAAATAACCTCCGGCTAAGTGCCTGTGGTGGCACGACCTATCGACCGCCACCACCAATCTACCGGTCGCCATTACGCCTACGCCCCTAGTTCTAGGATCGTCCGCTAGATCTCGTGTCCACCGATGGATCACTCTCGGGAGTTGTCCTACGACAATCGGCAATAAATTCACCCACATACCACCAATAATACCAAAAACAGCACATACACCGTCATCAACGTCCCAACGTCACATCACACCGGCAACACCACAGTGTTCACGTGTGTGTTTGATGAAAACTCTCTCAACCTCTTTCGGTTAAAATTGAGCTTTTCCCTCGACCTGGACGAACAACATACAAGAACATCTTACTGAACCACGACAAAATTAACGGCGGACTGGCGGACGGACCAACAGCGCCGGGCCCTTTGGCCACATAGAGGAGGAAATCAAGGCGGGATGGAGATCCCTACTTGATCAACAGAAAACGTTCAGTCTCGCTATCAGACCGCAACGTCCAGGACAACACACACCTGCAAAATATTTAGATAAGTATGGAGAAAATAACCATCCCCACCACAAATAGGTTCCAAGTCTTCGTAGACTGCCTGGAAACAGAAACCCAAGAACCACAGCAATCCGCACTCCCCACAGATCGTCAATTCAAAAAACCACTAAACCCCAAACATCTCCCACCGATTTACATTCATGGGAAACTAAATTTTCCCGAATTCATCAACATTTTAAAAAACAAATACGGCGACAAGTTCACAGCCAAATACTGTTCAGACAAACTCAAAATACTCTTCACAAATATGGAAAATTATAATAACTTTAAGGCAACATGCCTTAAGCAAAATATAGAATATCACACATACTCACCACAAACCGAAAAACACATAGCAATAGTAGCCAAAGGTCTACTAAACTTCCCAACGAACACTATTACCGCATCTCTCTCAGAACAAGGTCTGCACCCAACAAACTGCACACAGCTACCAATTTCATCACCAAACCCTATTTTCCGCATAACCTTCAAACCAGGCACCACTCTCCAACACATCAACAAGGTTAGGTACATAAACAACCTTCGAGTCTACTGGGAGAAGTACGATTCAAAAAAACCATTTATCCAGTATTTTTGCTGCCAAGCACACGGTCATTCTTCCTCCAACTGTAATAAAAAATACAAATGCGTCAAATGCGCCGGACAACACGACACTAGATCCTGCTCCAAAACTCCTGACACCCCAGCCAAATGCGTAAATTGCATGGGAGACCACCCAGCGAATTTCAGCAGATGCCCAGCCCTTCTGGCCTTCCTAAACAAAAGGCATAACCATGCCAACCAACATCTTCCCATACCACACCAAATCCCCCAAACCCCAGCTCCTCTTAAAAAATTGATAATCCCACCAAATCCACCAATCCAAACCAGATCCTACGCTCAAGCCGCAAGCCACCCACAAAAAACTACCTACCACCTACAAAACACCCCCAAGAAAGAAAATCTCACGGACAACATATCAGCTGCAAAATCCACTGACCTCAGCCTATTCCTAAGAATCCTCGATCTCATTAAAACACATTACGTACCATGTACAAACAACATCGAGCGAGTACAGGCTACTATCCTAATCCTGCAACAGCTCGATGGATAAATCCCCCCCACCCCTCCCTCAAAATCCTGCTATGGAATGCCAGCAGGGTCACACCTAAACAAAACGAACTGCTATACTTTCTTGAAAAACACCAAATACAAATAGCTCTCATTACGGAAACTTGGTTAAAACCTCCTGCAAATTTCAACCTCAAAAACTATAAAATTAGAAGACAAGATAGAACCCCTAATGCCCAGAAAGGAGGAGGAGTACTTATTGCTACACACAATACTCTACCCATAGAAGATATCCTGCAACCAGACACGGGACACATAGAATCCACATTTATCAAAACCAAACCCACAACAAAATAACACACGAAAACTTGGACAGACTTACCCAACAACACCCCACAAAAAACTTCATAGTAGGAGGGGACTTCAACGCAGAACACCCATCCTGGAACAACATCGCACGCAACAAAAACGGGTCAACCATCCACAACCACTCTATCAGCAACACCTACAACATACTACACAGTCCTTCATACACATACAGACAACCAAACAAAGTCCCCTCCAATATAGACATATTTGTCGCTAAACTACCCTTCCCCCACAAATGCTACTCATTAGACGACCTTTCCTCTAACCATACACCGGTAATCCTGGAAATCACACTAACCCGACGAATTACAAACGAAAGACTCACTAACACTACAGACTGGCAAAAATTTTCCAACCTATGCAAAAACTATAGCATAAACCCCAAACCCATACCAGGTCACGGCATAGAACAAGAAATACATAGGCTACAATCCTTCATCACTGACACATACAAAAAAGCCACCAACACGACCCCAACCACAACACAACAAACTTCTACTGACCCTTCCATCGCAGCCCTTATCACAGACAGAAACCAAGCCAGAAGAAAATATCAAAGAACAGAAAACTCCTATTATAAACTCCTTAGAAACCTTCTAACGAAGGAAATACAGAAAGCCGTTACAGATAGAAAAAACCAACACTGGCAGCACAAATTAAAAAACATCAAAAAACCCAATCACACACTCTGGCAGACATACAAAATAATCAACAACGCCCACAGACTACCAGCCCTCACTTCTGGCCCAAATCACTTCTTCTCAGACCAAGAAAAAGCCGAGGCCTTAGCAAATCACTTTGCCACCATACATCTGATAGCATCTTCATGGAAATCAAACCTGATTGAACCCAATTGAACACCTAGTTCACAAATCCACAAAAAATCTACACAACAACCCATCCGAAAAAATAGAACTTCCTTTTACCCCATCCAATTTAACAGACATAATTAAAAAACTACCCAACAAAACAGCCCCCGGACCTGACAGGATAACTACTGAAAGGGCCAAACATCTACCACAAGAAATCAACGTCCAGCTATACTACATCCTCAAGGAATGTTTTCTCCACTCCTACTTTCCAGACATCTGGAAAAAAAGCTAAAGTAATCCCAATACCCAAAGCTAGAAAACCAAACAATAGAGTACCAAGCTACCGCCCAATCAGCTTACTTCCCACCCTCAGTAAAGTATTCGAGAAAATCATCCTCATAGAACTCCATAAATTCCTAAAGCAAAACAACACTCTCCGAAATGAGCAATTTGGATTTAGAAAAAACCGCTCCACGATAGGACAAATACTCAGAGTCACGGAATTCGTCACCCTCGAACTTAACAAAAATAGAATCTCACAAATGGCACTACTTGACCTTGAAAAAGCTTCTGACTCAGTATGGCATCAAGGTCTCCTTCATAAACTCACAAATATAAACCTCCCAACACACCTGACAAAACTCATAAAACACTACCTCACCAACAGAAACCTAACAGTTCACATAAATGGATCTAAATCCCTACATAAAAACATCACAGCTGGAGTACCACAAGGCTCCATCCTAGGCCCTCTTCTATTTCTCATATACATAAACGATATCCCAGAATCCAAAAACACCCATTTAGCAATCTATGCAGACGACACAGCAATATACACTTCGTCATGGTCCCAGAAACTTGCCACCCAATATATTCAATCTCACCTGGACTCCCTAGAACTCTACTTCACAAACTGGAAACTAAGCGTGAATCCAACTAAAACAAAAGCAATCCTATTTACAACCAAGAAAACTAAGCCGATCCACCATTTGAAAATTCAAAATCAACCCATAGAATGGGTTAAAAATGTCAAATACCTGGGAATCTTCCTAGACTCTCGACTCACCTGGTCCCAAGCCATATCTACCAGAGCTAACCTTGCCCACGCCCTCATCAAAACACTTTACCCGTTAATCGCCCCCAACAACAAACTCGCCAACAAAATCAAATTCACGTTGTTCAAAACATGTGTTCTTCCAGTCCTCCTTTATGGGCATCAAGCATGGGCAGCCGTAGCAAAAACCCACATAAACAAACTACAAGTAATCCAAAACAAATTTCTGAGAATCATATTAGGTCTCCCCATAGACACTCCCATCAGAAAACTACACAAATCAGCAGGCATCCCCTACATCAAAGACTACATAACCTCTTCACTAACCACCATTTACAACCACAATCACCCAAACCCACTGGTGGCAAACATAGGAAAATATAACATCCATGAAGTCCCGCTAAAAATAAAAATCAAACTCCCAAAACATTCCTAGGAAAACTCCTCATCCCCCAACCCCTTTACACCATGAAAAGCAGGTTTTTTGAAACTTTTCCTGCTTCCACCACAAGATGCTAAATTATATTAGCACTCAAAATCCTCCAAGCAAATCAAACTAAAACTAACCTCTCACATTTATTTACAGGTAAAAAGGTGCACTCTCCTCAGGTACTGTACCACCGAAACTCAAGAGAAAAGAAAAAAAAATAAAATAATACCAAACCCAGTGGTCATACCATCACATAGACAACAGGAACACACATACCACAGTGCATGCACAACCTAACCAACTGGACTTTACGGAAGGAAAAAGCATCAGCCCAGGTGCGAGTCTGGCGCAACAGCAAGCACCTGGCCTTTGGGCCATTCCCCGAAGGACACCAAGAAGAGATGGAGACCCCTATGTAATCACCAGGCGGAGATCTGTATCACTATCAGACTTTAATGCAGACACAAGTAAAATCTCCAAAGAAAAAGACCAGATAAGTATGGATATTACAGAAGTTCCCTTAAAAAACAGGTTCAGCGTCTTTGCTGACTGTTTACTAGACGACACTCCCCCTCCACCTCCAACAAACCTCAATCAGATACAACTAAAACCGCCAATTCCCCCAAATCCAAACCCCCACCTCTGTACATCCACCGAAATCTAGATTATATAAAGTTCATAGAAATCCTAAGACAAAGGTATGGTGACCGTTTCTCTGCCAGGGAATTGTCACTCTAAACTAAAAATCCTATTCCTAGATATCAAGGACTTCAACTCACTCAAAGAAACCTGCATAAAAGACAAAATTGAATTCCACACCTACGCCCCCCAATCAGAGAAAATAATCTCAGTTGTCGCCAAAGGGCTTCTTAAATTCAGCAGCGAATCCATCCTGGACTCAATCAGAGAACAGGGCCTTCACCCTATTAACTGCAAACAGATTCCAACTCTATCTGCCCATCCCATCTTCAAGGCTGATACTTCTCTCGCTCAAATCAACAGAGTAAGATTTATCAACAATCTCAGAGTCTACTGGGCAAAATATGACTCTAAAAAGCCATTTATACAATACTACCCAGACAGACTGGAATATTGCAGCAATATTGCAGCAATATTGCAGCAATATTGCAGCAATATTACAGCAATATTACATAGCAACCTTAAACCCTGCAGCGAATATTGCCGCAACATTGCTGCAATATTCCTATGTCCGCCTCTTCGTAGCTTGCAGGATTATTGCAGGAATATTGCGGGAATATTGCGAATGTTGCAGCAATATTGCGGAGCACTAGGATCCAGGACCTAACCCCAGGACAGATTCCTCGTCCTGACCTGGTCATTAGGGTTGGACTCGTGGGGGCATGTAGTAACCCCAAATCGCAGGGGGAGAGGTGGTTAACTCGGCGGGTGAGCTGCGCTAATATCAGCTCGGGCACTGACACTGCAGAGCAAGTAGAGATTTAGAAAGGTCTCGCCTCCACTAGTAGGTAACTAGTAGCATGTACTTGTTAATGTGCATGTGCGTTGATTGGGCGTATCTCAATCCCGCGCCCATGGGGGTCGTGTAGTTATGCCCTTTGTGGCTGGGTACTGCACGTAAAAGAAAAGATTCGATAGCATTCACTATATGCATCCCATTTCTCAGCAGGTTTTTTGAAATTTTTCCTGCCTATCCATACCCATATTGCACTTCCCTATGCAATTCCCATACTACTCAAGCACCCTCCTAACACACTATTCTTCGTTCCAGGTTAATACAGGTATAAGGACAACGTCCTAAGGTACTGTAAAATCTCTACACAAGGGAACAAACAACAAAAAAAAAACAACAATAATACCAAGTGGGACCAACCTCAATAGTGAGAAGCCGAACATTCATCATATTCGGATCATTAGTTCGTACTTTGAGTGTACCAACCTGAGTGACCTGGAAGCTAGCAGCCATAGGGTGCGATCTCCAGAGATCATCGGCGGCAGAAGCCAGGCAGTCCCTTACCAGGACAATATCCAGACTATCAACGTAGGAATACCCGGTTCACCAGGCACTAGCCTGGCCACCAATCCACAGGCCCTTGGCCCCTGGGCCATACCTCGACGGAAGACACGTAGGGATGGTGATCCCTACATCATATCGAGGAAAAGATCAGTTTCGCTCTCTGACAGAGGTGCTAACGACGGCACGGTGCTGACGACAAACAAGCTAAGTATGGAGTATAACAACATCCCCACCACCAACCGTTTTGGCATCTTTTCCGAATGCCTAGAACCAAACCACGACACACCTACCGAAACTCAAACCCCCACGAACACAACTCCAGATACCTCCCCCACCAAGACTAACCACACTAAGCCTCATCCGATCTATATACGCGGTAATATAAATTTCATCAAATTTATTGACATCTTAAAATCCAAATATGGAGCTAGATTCAATGCCAAAAATTGCCGCGACAAATTAAAAATTCTTTTTGACGACATTCACGATTTTAAAAATTTCAAGACCACTTGCACAAATGAAAACATTGAATTCCACACTTACGCCCCTCCCGCTGAAAAACAAACAACTGTAGTGGCTAAAGGGCTTCTCAAATTCCCAACCTCCACAATAATTACCTCACTTACAGAACAGGGTCTACACCCTACAAACTGTGTCCAACTCCCCACTAACACCCAAAACCCCATATTCAAGATTTCATTTAAACCAGGCACCACTCTAACACACATAAACAAGGTCAGATTCATCAACAACCTCCGAGTCTATTGGGAGAAATATGACTCCAAAAAACCATTTATTCAATGCTTCCGATGCCAAGCGCACGGACACACCTCCAGCAACTGTAACAAGAAATTCAAATGTGTCAAGTGTGCAGGTCCTCACGACACACGCATCTGCATTAAAACCCCCGATACCCCCGCTAAGTGCGTAAATTACCTGGGAGATCACCCAGCAAATTACAGCAAGTGCCCAGCCCTCCTTAGTTTCATGTAAAAAAGACCCCCCCCCCCCCCCCAAATCCAGCAAGCACAAGAAATCCCCACCCCAAGAACCCAGAAAAAATCTTACGCACAAGCAACTTCAAACCAAAACCCCACCCCAGAATCTAATCTTAACGAACAAATAACTGCAGCAAAATCCTCTGATTTAGACCAATTTTTAAAAATCCTAGACCTTATTCAAATTATTACATCCCCTGCACCAACAATGTAGATAGAGTCAAAGCCATGATACTCATCATAAAGCATCTTGATGGCTAAATCACCACCCCTGCTTAAAATCCTGCTATAGAACGCCACTAGTGTCACTCCTAAACAAAATGAACTACTACACTTCCTCGAAAAACACCAAGTACAAATAGCCCTGATAACTGAATCCTGGCTAAAACCATCCACACGCTTCACATTAAAAAACTACAAGATAACAAGAAAAGACAGAACTTCAAACAACCAGAAAGGAAGAGGGATCCTCATAGCCACACACTCCTCTCTACCAATAGAAGAAAGTCCACAGCCAAACACAGACCCCATTGAAACTATAATCATCAAAATCAAATTAAAATCCACTTTTACAATAGGCGCAGCCTACTCCACACCAACTAACAAGATATCACAGGATAACCTTGATAGACTTACCCAATTAAAAAAAACTTTATAATAGGAGGAGACTTCAACGCAAAACACCCAACATGGAATAACTCCTCACGTAACAAAAACGGCTCAACCATCCAACAACCACTCTATCAACAACAACTACAATATACTTCACAGCCCCTCCTATGCATACAGCAACCTAACAGAACTCCAACCAATATAGATATTTTCCTCTCCAACTTACCCTTCCCTCACACATGCTACACCATAGACGACCTCTCCTCCAATCATACACCAGTAATACTTGAAATCACACTCAACAGAAACATCACCCACGAAAAACTACTTCCCAAACACATGGAAAACAGCCAAGGTAATCCCAATACCCAAACCAAAGAAACCCAAAAACAAAACAGAAAGCTACCGACCAATCAGCCTACTACCAACACTCAGTAAGATTTTTGAATAAATTATCCTCGCAGAACTCCACAAATTTCTCAACAAGAACAATATCCTGATAAACAAGCAATTCGATTTCAGAAAAAACCACTCTACAATAGTGCAAATCCTAAGAGTCGCAGAACACACAACATTAGAGCTCAATAAAAACAGAATAGTCCAGATGGCACTACTGGATCTTGAAAAAGCTTTCGATTCAGTATGGCATCAAGGACTCCTGCACAAACTCTAAGCTTAAACACCCCAATACATCTAGTAAAAATCATCCAACACTACCTCACAAACAGGTATCTCACAGTCCATATAAACGGCACCAAATCCCACCGCAAAAGCATAACTGCTGGCGTCCATCAGGGCTCTATCCTAGGTCCTTTTCTATTCCTCATATACATAAATGACATACCAAAATCCAATAATACACACATTGTAATCTATGCAGACGACACTGCCATTTTCTCCTCCTCATGGTCCCATAAATTTGCCACGCAATACCTCCAAACCCACCTAGACTCCCTAGAACACTACTTCACAAACTGGAAACTAAACATAAACCCAAGCAAAACCAAAGCAATCCTCTTCACCAGAAAAAAGGTCAAACCAACTTTCCATCTAAAAATACATAATCAAACAATAGAATGGGTCAACCAAGTCAAATACCTAGGAGTCTTCCTCGACACTCGACTCATTTGGTCACACGCAATATCCATCAGAGCCAACCTCGCCTACATCCTCATCAAAAAGTTATATCCCCTAATAGCCCCCAACAACAAACTCTCTACCAAAATCAAACTCACCCTGTACAAAGCATGTGTAGCTCCAGTCCTACTCTACGGACATCAAGCATGGGCTACAGCAGCCAAAATCCATATCAATAAACTACATGTAATCCAAAATATGTTGCTCAGAATCATATTAGACCTTGCCAAAGCACCCCCAACAAATCTTTACACGAAATTACCAATATCCCATACATCAAAGACCATATAATCTCCTTACTAGCCAAAACATACGATCACACTCACCCAACCCACTGGTGGCCAACACAGGAAACTACCGCATCCAGGAAATCCCTCTCAAGTTAAAAATCAAGCTCCCGAAACATACCACAGAAAATTCTCCCTCCACATAACCTCCTTTAGTCACGCTAGCAGGTTTTTTGAAACTTTTCCTGCTCCCACCACAAGCTGCCAACCCACAGCAACCAAATTCCCCCACACGCCATCATTCTAATTTAATCTGTGGGAGATGTGTGCAGGTTACTAATGATATTACTCGTGTTCACGGCTTACTTTTATTATCGCTTCTCTCTAACAACGTGCTCGACCAAGAACCACCAAGAACTGATGGCGCATGATGGCGTCGGCGGCTCACTTCCACCCTTTACGCGCCTCTGGTGACCATGGCGGACCCCAGTCAAAACTCCCTAGAGTTTTCCCTAGAGGCCGCCACAAATCTCTCATGTTTAATACAGGTAAAAGGAGAACACTCCTCAGGAACTGTAATACCAACACACAAGGGAAAACCAAAAAAAAACAAAAAAACCTCGGGGGATTAGTTCAGTAACAGACTGTCACGCTGCAGGGTCGTTATAACCAGGGTCGACAAGCTGTAATGGGCCAAGCTATTTCTAGTTACGTTCCGCGCCACTACCAGGTGGCGATAGTGATGTTACTACTAACCATGTACACCGAATCGGTGAATTTCAACACACTAGCAAAAGAGAATCGATGTGATTCTGTTACCGCCAAGACTGAAATGTCAATTCTGTTCTGGACCGCCATTATGGATGATTGGAGACCGTTCACGACGAAAACGAGCAGTCAAACGAACTTGAGACATAATTATTATTTATTTCATAGTTATTATAATTGCTATAATTTTTAAAATATTGTTATAATTGAAGCTGTTTTCTTTTTCTAGATATGAAGCAAAGGAAGAAATGTTAGATCATTTCCTGCAAGGAAAATAGAGGCTAAAAAATATTTGTACTGTAATTGTATATCTATTCCTATGTATACCTATGTATATTATGATTCTTTTGTAATATGAATATTAATAAAACGAAAGTAACTGAAATATAATGTTGTTATTTCCATTTTAAAATAAAAATGAAAAGAAAATATGAAGGCAAGCATTAGAATACAACCATTGAGTATACATTAATATAGATAGGCATGCTATACAAAAATTTCTGCCTTTAGTTCGTCCCCGCCATTAATCGCAGCGCTGTTACGCGTCTTTTTTTTAACACGGCAGCTTGTCTACCCTGGTTATAACCACGCGGATAGATCTTCTTCGTTTGACCGAACTTAGTTTTCGTCGATAGTCGATTCCGTCGCGCGCCGTCGTACAGTTCAGACGTGTTGCTGCTGCTAAGTTCTTTTTGATTTTGATTTTGATTCCGTCGATTTATAAGTTGTGTGATTACGCGAGTTATTAATTATTCAATCTAAACTGAGTGCTTCGGTTGGGTTTGTCCTACCAAATTATTAATTTTATTTTGTTTTCGCAGTCTACCGACCTTTACGGCGGCTTGACTTGCTGTTACTACTAACAAGGGAACATCCCGAGGTGCCACACGCCGATTTTGATGAAATTTTAGTATGATGTAGTACTCGTTAGAATATTCGACACGTATTTTTTTATATCGGCAATCGTCCATGTTAAAGGGGTGAAAACCGCCCCCAAAGTTGGGGGCCAAAAGTGTATTTCATTGAATATCTTGGAAACTATGAGAGATAGAGCATTTGCGTAAATTGGCGAAATTAGCGCCTTTGCATTACGAATTAAACGGCATAATTTCTTTTGCAAAATCTTCATTTGTTTAAACAATATGTTGAAAAATAACATATTTTCGGCAGTTTTACCACTTTAATGTTATTCAATTTTCTTGAATATTTTTTTGTAAAAACTACATTTCCTATACAAAATTACGGATAAATAGGAATTTCGATTTTTTCATCAACAAAAAAGTTATTACATATGAGATTTTATCGTTCGACCCGCGAAATAGAGTCCCTACACTAGTCGTTCCTTGTTCATAACTCCCCGGTAATTTGTAAATAAATTGATTTTACCGATAACCATTCGTTGCTAACAAAAAGAAAAGCATTTTCCGTTACTTTAATGCGATATAATTTTCGGCTACAGCACTGCGCGCGGTTTATGGAGGGACATTCCCAGGTCGGCACGGTGTGAACAAATAAATGAAACAACAAGAATGGAGTGTAAAATGCTTATAGAAAAAGTAGTGACCGCTCACCAACAATGAGAAGTAGCCGAGGTGTATGTCTATCGCACTTCACGAATCTACAGCTTCGGCCTGCTTATTGTTAGAAATGTCAAAGATTATAACTCTTTGTCTATGCGTTACGAAAATCACAGGCTTTCGCCTGATGACAAATTTCAGGGATCTTTCCCATTTTTACAACACACTTCGGAAATTTCCTCTTCGCGAGGAAAAAGAGGGTGGGTTTTAACTATTATACTAATAACCAATGACAGACATGGTAAAGTCGATACGTCATCGTCTTTAAGGTATATATAATAGTGAGTGTCTTTTTTTGTCGAATTCTATTCGCATCAACATTCGTATGCTGACGAAAGAGTTTTTGCTATTGCGAAGATTTTGGAAAGCGCTAATAGCTTCTTGCGGTAATAATTTACAGTAAGTATCTTTGTTAAAAACCAAAATTGCAATTTTTTTGCTATTCTTTATTATTTTACATTGTTCATTGTAAAATTAAAGCAGTTTAGATTTGCAGTCATGGCAGTAAATCCTATGAATACTATCAATATTTTAATTGAAACTTATAATTGTAGTAATGACGAAAGAACATCGCCGGTAAGTGCTATGGACATTGAATTAGCGAACACGATTATAGATTTAATTAACAGGTATAAGGTTAGTGGATATATAGAAGTGGAAACAGAGCAAGAATTGCTATTCGACGATGAAATGGACGATTCAATGTCTACACCATGTGGTGATGACGATATAGAAGGAATTGCTTCCTGCTCATCCTCCGAGGTGCACACAGCTGATGCAGGATCTGGGAGTTCGAAGTTCGAAGTAACGGAAAATTCTTTTCTTTTTGTTAGCAACGAATGGTTATCGGTAAAATCAATTTATTTACAAATTACCGGGGAGTTATTAACAAGGAACGACTCGTGTAGGGACTCTATTTCCCGCGTCGAACGATAAAATCTCATATGTAATAACTTTTTTGTTGATGAAAAAATCGAAATTCCTATTTATCCGTAATTTTGTATAGGAAATGTAGTTTTTACAAAAAAATATTCAAGAAAATTGAATAACATTAAAGTGGTAAAACTGCCGAAAATATGTTATTTTTCAACATATTGTTTAAACAAATGAAGATTTTGCAAAAGAAATTATGCCGTTTAATTCGTAATGCAAAGGCGCTAATTTCGCCAATTTACGCAAATGCTCTATCTCTCATAGTTTCCAAGATATTCAATGAAATACACTTTTGGCCCCCAACTTTGGGGGCGGTTTTCACCCCTTTAACATGGACGATTGCCGATATAAAAAAATACGTGTCGAATATTCTAACGAGTACTACATCATACTAAAATTTCATCAAAATCGGCGTGTGGCACCTCGGGATGTTCCCTTGTAAGTATTAATCTAAGTCTAATCACTGATATTGATTTGCAACTCACACGAGTCACTCAATTCTTAATTTCTTAATTCCTAATTTCATTATTATTATTTTATTATTTCAAACTCAGTTTCTGGACAAACAGGTCCAATTTAATTACTATCTTAATCTTCACGTTATTATTTCTCAAATCCTGGCTTAATTGTTGGTAACAACTAAGTCAGTTTTGGAACTAATTAACCATTTTTCTTTTTTCTTTTTCTTTATTCTTTCCGAACTCCAAGCACGCCCCACGTGCGCCATTTTTCCTTTTTCCACGTTTTCTACCTTATTGTTTTGCTTGTATGACCCACTCCTAGGTCGCGAGTGTTTATATTCTGATACATGGTACCACTCGCCTTGTTGCCGAGCGATACCTTCTCCCCTCTTCCTCTGGCCTCATCCTGGCCCCCCCGGTGGAGAAGAAATGTAAAACGCTGCCGCGTACGCTGACGCTCAAGCATATTACTCTTGTAAACAAAACAGGGCCGCTACTGGCCCTGGGTAGCCCGTCTACGACGACCTCTAAAACCGTCGCGCTTAAACTCCAGCCGCTGCCGGTAGCATTTGAATCTAACATTGGCGCTTCAGCCGCCGACCAATGCGCTGCCGCCGTCGGTCGGCGTACCAACAAAGAAACTCCACCGGAACAAACCATGGATACTAGTTCGGAAGAATCCGCAAAGAAATCCATCACTACTGTCTCGACTCAATCGGAAGACCAAGCTCCTCCCTCTAAAATTCCAGTAACCACCTCTGTTTCTGGAAAAGAGCCCAAAATTCCGTTCAAACCCCCGCAGATCTCGGGATCCCCTAAAAAGAAAAAGGCGCATAGAAGGGAGCCCCGGGCAGCCCTTGATGCGCAATCTTTACAGTCATCTTTTTCGGACCTCAACGTTCCGGTCAGAAACAAATTTCACGCCTTATCATTCTTTAACGAAGACCTCCCTCCCCTTCCTGTTCCTCCTCCTAAACCCCCGTCCACGCCGTCTGCTGCTGCCGCTGCTTCGGCGGCGGACTTTCAAAGCTCTTCCGCTCCTGCACGGAGGGTGAGACCCCCTCCCCTATATATCTCAAACTTCAATGGTAATATTCCATCCTTTAACAAAAAAATGATCCTGGACTTTGGTGCTTCGGCGTACCAAGCCAAATTCCTTGGGAAGAGCATCCGTTTGCAATTCTTCACATTTGACAACTACAATAAGTTCAAAGACTCTTTAAGGGACGCCAAAGTTCCTTTCTTCACCTTCAGCTCTGCGACCGAAAGGTCTCTCGCCATGGTCCTCAAAGGCCTTCCCCTCATCCCCTCCGATGAACTCCTAGACGAACTAAAGGCGAATGGTCTTGCTCCTTCGGCATGCTCCAATATTACTCCTAAAAACTCTACCTCGGCGTTTCAAATCTACAAGGTTTCCTTCCCTCCAGCCACCGCCGTATCAGCGGTTTCTAAAGTTGGATACTTATTCTGTGTACGAGTGTACTGGGAAAAATTTTTCTCCAAGCGCTTGTATACCCAATGCTTCAGATGCCAGGCTTATGGGCATTCGGCTAATAATTGCAACCTTCCAGAGCGCTGCGTTAAGTGCGCTGGTCCACACTCTTCTTCTCTCTGTTCCAAACCATTTGATGTCACCCCCCACTGTGCAAACTGCGCTGGTGACCATACAGCCAACTTTAGCAAATGCCCCGCCCTTGCAAAATACCTCGACAAGCGCTCAGCTAATTCTACAGCTCCTGTCAATCCTTCAAATCAACGTTCTGATCTTGGAATCGGCCACTTCCCGTTGCCACCCAAGAGCTCTCAAATCTCTCACCCAGTCAATCCTCTTCGCTCTTACGCTGATGTCCTCCGACCCAGCGCTAGTGAACGTATTCAGCTCCTGCAAACCTCCGCACAAGGTCAAAACGCCAACCTTAATAAATTCAGTGAATTATCTGACGCTTTTAAAGAATTAAATTCGCTCTGCGATATGGATCTCATTTTAACCACAGTTAATACCCTCATATCTAGACTTAAATCCTGCAGCACGAACGCGGAAAAATTCCACGTTTACTGGAATATCATTTCCCAATTAAATTAATCAAATGGCTTCCTTTCCAAAAATCATGCTGTGGAACGCAGGGTCATTGTCTCCCAAGCGTAACGAGGTTATCATCCAACTGCACAGAAATGCATGTGACATTCTCTTGGTTACTGAAACCTGGTTCAACCCTTCTTCTACCTTCTCGATCCCGGGATACACTGTGGTCCGTAGGGATAGGGGCTCTCGCGGAGGTGGAGTAGCTATAATAATCAATAACTCCCTGAACTTCTCGGTGACTCGGAATCAAACGGACCTGGAACTGCTAGTGATACGATTGTTCCAGCCAAGTATCTTCATCGGTGTAATATACGTTACTCCAGGTCAGGTATTAAACAAAGGTGACATAAACTCCATTATTCATTGCGGCTCGCCCTTTTTGATCGGTGGTGATTGGAACGCCAAACATCGCTTTTGGCACAATTCTACTGCCAACAAAGCAGGTACAGTCCTGTATAACTGCATGTTACATTCCAACTTTAGAATCATTGCTCCGCCATCGCCCACTCATTTTCAACCCAGACGTACTCCTTCTGTCATCGACTTTTTTATTACCGATTTGCAATTAAATCTGGAATGCACCGCTCGGGACCTGTTCGGAACATCTCACCATCCGGTTATACTCAATAATATCTCCACCACTGGCATTGTCAACTGCAATCATTATAATTCAATTACAGACTGGGAAAGGTACTGTGACTTGACTGGTCAATGGGCCATTGTAAGTAAATTCTCATCTACCAAGCACCTAGATGATGAAATCATCAACCTGACTGAATTTTTGCATACATGTCATCTACAAGCACGGGTCCTCTCTCCCAAGACCTCACGTACAGGCAGGATGGACGCCATTGCAAATGACAAAATCCTGGTCTCCTTAATAAGAATGAGAAGGAGAGCTCGTAAACATCTACAAAAAACGTCTATAACGTATTTTTCCTTCCTGATTAAAGAATACTCAGGAGCTATAAGACGCAGGATATCACTTCTAAGGCAGACTGCCTGGGTCACCATGTTAAAACATTTTACCAAGCCAGATCCCACGTTCTGGGCGTCTTATCGCTCCTTCTCTCAGTCAAACCGTGCTCCTCCCTCCTCATTTTTTGAGGTCAACGGAGTTAAAATATACTCCCCATTTGAACAAGCTGACACCTTGGCTAAATCCTACTCCCTGGTGCACAGCGAGGCCTTGGGACTACCCTCAGACCAGGCCCATAAGGTCAATTTCTTCTTTGATACATTTGATTGGGATTCTCCTGCAGATAAAGACGACCCAATATTGTTCTCACCAAAGAAAATTCACGATACCATTCAGAAAATGAAGGCTAAGAAAGCCCCAGGACCAGACAACGTCACAGTATCTATGCTAAAATACGCTTCTCGTAAAATAGTCTGTCAATTGTATTACTTTTTTAAATCTTCCTTTCAGTATTCTCACTTTCCAACTCCGTGGAAGGAAGCTAAAGTTATTCCAATTCTAAAACCAGGGAAGATGGCCTCAGATCCATCCAGTTATCGACCGATTACATTGCTTCCTATAGCTGGTAAAATCTTTGAGAAGGTAATCCACCATAACCTTGAAGTTTTCATAGGCAGCAATAAGACACTAATCAACCAACAATTTGGTTTTCGAGCTCGGCACTCCACTATTCTTCAAGTGGCCAGAATTACTCAGCACATTACTCACTGCCTCAATATCAAGCGTGACACAGTAATGATTCTACTTGATTTGTCCAAAGCCTTCGACACGGTTTGGCATCAAGCGCTACTGTTCAAACTCAACCGTATGGGTATACCTCATACGATCTTACGGCTTTTAAAGTCCTACCTAGAGGAACGTACTTGCTATGTCCTCTACAACTCACATAAATCTACAATTTATCACGCATCTGCAGGAGTACCTCAAGGGTCGGTCCTTGGACCGATTCTGTTTAATCTATATATTAACGATATACCGCAACAAGCATCATGCGAAGTTGCACTATATGCTGATGACACACGTATATACTCCTCGTCCACTAAGAAGAATCGTGCCTACCTGCTAGCTCGTATTCAATCTTATCTCGACTCCATTCTTAAATACTTTGCCGCATGGAAACTTCAAGTCAACGCCTCTAAGACTGAGGCTATCTTCTTCTCCAGAGCCAATATTAATAGTTTCCTACTCAACCATAAAATTTCCGTTAACAACCAGGTCATTGAGTGGGCGACGCAGGTCAAGTACCTTGGCGTCATCCTCGACCGCCGGTTACGGTGGACGCAAGCCGCTTCGGACCGCATGTCAAAAACCCTTTCTGCCGCCTTCGCTCTAATCAATTTTATTGGACCAAAATCCCACCTTCCACTAAATCTCAGAATATTAACCTACATAATGTGTTTTAGACCTATTTTGGTTTACGGTGCTATTCTCTGGTGGAACGTGATACCACGTTCCCAAAGAAAAAAGGTCCAGTCAGTGCAATCAAAAATCCTAAAAGTCATCTTGAATAAACATTGGCGTACTTCCACTTTGGAGGTGCATAAGCTTGCCCGAGTTTCCTTACTAACCAGCTATATTGCCGGCATGCTTGAGAAATTTGATGTCTCCACCCATGAAAATCCCTTGATCCGAGTCACCGGAAGGTACACTCCAGACTGCCTGCCCTACGTCGCCAAAGTGCCATTTCCGCTCGCTAGATGAGCCCTGGCACGCTGCTCGCCCTTCCTCTTAAGGACGACGCATGCGTGTGTTAAATTCCGTTCCGTAATAGTGTTACTCCTTTTTATCTTACTCAGTCGCTTAAAGCTTCCATTGCTGTAGTTGTTACAAGTATGCAGGTTTTTGCAATTTTCCTGCATCATCACTTCTTTTCACTTTACAGTGTTTTTACCTCTGTCGGTAACCCCAACCTCACTCCCATTGGGAGATAAGTGGGCTTCTTGTCCACAGGCGCTCCCCACTGCGGTGCAGCGTTTCTAGTGGGAGTTCATTCTCCCAACTATCTAGCGCGGTACGCACCCCAGCTCAGTCATAAACAAAAAAAAAAAAAAAAAAAAGAACTTAGTTTTCGTCGATAGTCGTTAACCGTATAGAATACGCGCCAAGTCCGCGATATCTATTAGGCATTTTTGTACGATCTAATACCCCCGCATTCCTCAGTGCGTGAAAACCGAGAGTATTGCAAGTAGGTGCGTGCGTCCAGAAACACAAGTCCACGTAACACCTTTGTAACCAAACACTTACACATTAATCTGTAATAATTGCCAGCATAAAGAAATATAGCTTGATCGTGTTCTTAGTCTTATGGCGTTTAAATTCTTTTCTACAATTAGCTCCCAGAAATCGTCAGCCTGCGATCCCACAGCAATACACTTGTACCGCTCGAAGTGTATTGCATAATTATAAAGTTACGTCAGCCTAAATAACATTCCTGTGGCAACCCGTGTTAGCCATACACGGGATCGTCCACGACTAACAAACTACTTCTAAAACCCAACGAACACAGCACCTTATTCTTTTACCTCGGCCACCCGCAACGCTCCTGGTCCTTGGCACGTAACAAGGAAAAGCATACCCTATGATTATTTTCATGCAGGTTTTATATTTTTTGAGGACATAAAAATATCTGTGAAACACCTTAAAGCGACTATTGATTATTGCTATGTGTTTAATAATTTAAAAAAAAATTACAGAAAAAAAATTAAGTCCCCCATGGGGATTCGAACTCGCGACAAAAAGTATCCAGCGCTTCCACAGGCAGACACTCTAGTCACTGCACCATTTCATCTCATGAGAGAACATTCAAAATTCTAGCATATAAGGTGCATAAAATTAACAGTTTACTTAATTATCTTGATTCTTTTCCATAACACGTATCATTTCGCATGTATTATAGAAACATTGAAGGCAATAAACTGAACATACTGTATTAAAATAATGCAAAGATAGCAAATACTGATCGCGTTTCAGCCCAAAATGCGTCCCAGAAATCGGTTCTTGATTTTTCCGACAGCGTTGCACCATATCAAAAAAATATGAAAAAAATTGAGCATATTAATGGTTACATCAGGTACTTACTGTAATTATTTAAAAATTGTGTCTTGAAGGTTTCAGTGCAAAATCTACATTTTTCCCATTTTTTTTTTCGTTTTTGTTTTTTGGCTCGTGGCACTTGCAACGGAAGAATCTGAAAATCATTCCTAACGTGTGCAATCATGTTTAGAATGTGTCAGAATTTTTTCGACATTTTTACACATCATTAAGTGGCGAAAAGTAGGCAAAAACTGGTTTTTCGAATTTACCCCATAACTACCCTCCCGGTCAAACTATCGGATTAAAAATTTGTGTACAATGGCTTCTTATGGTTACCTATCGAATGACGTATCATGGAATAAAATAGCTGTTAGGGCAGGTTAGGTGGTTTCGAAATATGCAGGAGAAAATAACTTTATTATAAACTACATGTGAAATGCAAGTGACCGCAACAGAGTATGAACAACGAGTGGGGCCGAAGCGCTGGTTGTCCAGTTGACGATAGCAACAGGGAGACGAGTGCGCCTCTGGCAGGCACGGTCCCAAATAATGGATGGGGCGCGAAATTGTTGATTTCCAACAACAGCTTCAAGGGCACTTTTGACCCCTTTATCCTGCTAGACCCTTTACTTTGAATTGAAATTGAATATTGAAAACCGGGAGATCTCGTCGTCTGAGGAAGAATTTTAACAGGGAAATGTATTAATTGTCACTCTGATTTCGAGATCTACCCGTCGCGAAATGCCTTCTTCCAGATAATACTACAATTGTCATTAAAACGACGCGAAACAAAGTTACAAAATTCCGAAATTTCGTCCATCAAAAGCACAAATCGAACGATCTATATAAAACATAAATCGTCTCAAAGAAATCTATTAGCCGCGATCTTATAAGAAAATTTGTTATAAGAATATTTTTCCAATGAATACAAAAACACACAATATTCGTAAATTGTTCATTTGTATCGATAAATTCGCAACGCTAAATGTCAATTTCATGATTTCATTCATGTAAATCATGCAAAAACTGGGCTACAAAAAGGCCCTGTCCTAAGCTACGATAAATATGACAGTGGACAAGGAAAATATATAACAGTTTCTGCTCACGAGTAATTTTTCAATTACTCGTATTCGCTATGCTCGCTTTGCAGAACAATACAACCAGTCTCTAGTGCCGCTTCGTACCTTCTGCCCTACGGCATGGTTTGGAGACCGGTGGGACAGTTAAAATGTTTGACTCACCAGTGTGGAGACACCAGAATACCTTTGGTTACTTCAGAATCTCTGCCACCGTTGCCTCCGACACTGTTATCAAAGTTATCCTCAGGTCATCTCAAGAAATGTCCAAGGTCTAAACAAAAGAAAACATTTCGCATTGTAAAAGGCAACGCTTGTAGAACATTAAACTGATTTCTTTTCCAATTTTACAAAGAGATGTAATTTAATTTTGAAAATAGAGGATGAGAAAAAAGCCGTAATTATATATCAAGAAACGTTAAGAGTAGTTAGTAAAAATTGATTAGTTTCTGAATGTTTTTCAGAATTGAGAATTCAAGGAGAAATAATATATCGAACTATGTATCGAAACTTTACGTCAAGTACGTAGAAATAAAATATCTCTGTTTTTCCGTTACTCACCTTCAAGGCGCAAGGCGCGTCGCAGTTTCGCAGGGTACAGCGATGCCTCACGAACTTGAACAAAGTCTGTAACAAAAATTAGACGCACATATAAAATACTTATACTCTGAAAATTTCATATGTTGGCGAATTCTTTATTTATATTTATTTTATTGGTAGAACATACAAAGTAAAAGTAAGAAAATTTGAAAGAAAACTTGTAAGGATATTTTTGAGAAAATTTTCAAGTATCAACTGAAACTTGGGGAAGAATTATGGAGTATATGCGAATTAAAATTTCAGCTCACCTATAAAAGCTTTGCCCTTCACCGGGGAGTGATTATCGCCGTTCAATTATCCCGTCATTTCACTGTTCTGTAACAACAAAAAAATAACATTTTCATTAGTATATGCCACCTTTGTATTTCTCGACTGCGAATTTTTATTTCTCGATCATGTGATACTTACTTTTTAAATTCGTGAATCCGCTTTCCACTGCTTTAAGTTCGCTTTCCATAGCTGCTCCTGTTGCACTGACTCTACTTCCGGCTCGGTGTAATTATAAAAAAAAGACAAATCGCGAGCAAGAATCATTTTTGGCAAACAATTTGACTCTACTTTCGCGTAAAATTACTAGAAATTTAATTTAATTATTGAAAATATATACAAAATACGGAACAAACACTCCAGCGATGCCTCACGAATTACGACAAAGTCTGTATCGAAAATAAAATGCAACATTTAAAATACCTGCTCTGCGGAAACTTCAAAATTTAGTGGCGAGATTCGTATCTAACCACTAGCGCTGGAAAGACATGCCACGCGCGTCGATTGCGGAAAATAAATCGATGTATGTAAGTGGCACGTCGACCAAGGTTATTTGTCGAAGAACAGTTTCAGATTGTAACAACTCGCGTATGCGGCAAAACAGAAGTATTATTCGTGAAAAAGTATGCTCTGATATGTTTTAAATCAAATACGATAAATAGATTTTAATGTTTTTGGACTTCTGGCGATGGTTTGATGGAAACCAACCACTACGTGACGCCTTACGGCGAAATACAGTAAACCCTCGATAAATGCACTGATTTCGGGGGCAAAGCAGTGCTGTTATCGTGTACCGATGCCGAATCTGTGTTTACATTAGGGCTCGAGCCGAGCGCGAGCTTAAAAAAAGACAGACAGTAGAAGAGACAGAGAGGTCCAATCTAAATGGGGACCGGCCTGAACGTATCGGTGAGGCAATACTAATTGGAGGGTCAGCCGTTTTCATTTTTGATTCTCTTTTTTAAAGCTTTGCTAACGTATTTCTGAGATTTTTCTGATTAAAATGATACCAAACACGATATAGTTTGAATTATATTTACTCAATATTTAATATATTTACTTAGTATTTACATAATTAAAACATATCGTGTTTGGTATCATTGTAATCAGAAAAATCTCAAAAATACATTGGGAAAAGTTACATTCAGCAAAATTAATAAACGACCAAGTTTTTTGTTGCATTAGCAATGCCTCGCCGATACTTTCGAGCCGCTCACTTTGTTTGCTTGCTCTCTCTGTCTCTTCTACTGTCTGTCCTTTTTTAAGGGGGGCAGTCCTTTTAAACGCAAGGAAATTAGTCTTTTTTTATGAATTTTTTTGAAGGTGATAAAATTATCGAATCCTTTTGAAATTTATATATCATTTTATTGCATATGTCTAGTTTTAGAAAACATTTTTTCTTTTTTTTTCTTTTTACAAAATGCCGGCGTTCTGAATTTTTTCTATCAGCGCCTTTCGCAAGACACCGCAAACTGCTGCACCTGTAGGATTTTTTATATTGATGTGAAATAAAAAACGAAAATATTTTCCGATTATAGACAAGTGTAGGGGAAGGATAAACCTAAAAAAATATAAAAAGTATAAAATTGAAAGTTATGTCGGCGTTTTAATAAAAAGGTAATTTTTTTGACCATTTTCTCGACAGTTTTTACCCCTTAAAATATATTTATTTACGCGATAACTTAAAAATTTTAGGTACATCCTTCCGGTAATATTGTAGTAAAAAACGTGGAAAAATTTCAGCCAAATCGATTGATAACTTTTCGAGCTACAACACGAGCAGTTTTTGAAAATACAATTTCGAGATAATCGCGTTTGAAGTTTCAACCGAACCGCTCGGATTACCTGAGTCCCTACTTTACAGCATGTGGTGCCGCGTTCCCGATTATGTGCTATAACTTTGTTAATGTTTCGAATTTTTATTTCTCCTTTATATACTATACTCTCAACATATCATACTTTCGAAATATGCAAAAAAGATTGATGTTTTGAAAATTGTAAAGGGACTGCCCCCCTTAAGCTCGAGCTCGGCTGGAGCCCGAATGTACACACAGATTCGATGCCTCTGCTACCTAAGAACGATATTCGGTCGCGACCTGTGCAGTTATCGAGAGAGGTGTCTATTCAGTGTTTTTATGCGCCTCCAGCTGACCGCGAATTTAGAAAGGGACAGACAATGGAAAACCACCCCCTCGAAGATGCAGGAGTTAAATGTAACGGGATTCGTTTGTGATGGACACAAGATTAACCGCGACCAATCCGTTCCTACGAACCTTTTGAGGAACGTTCTTTGTTCCATGCATAAACGAATGGAGCAAACTTGGACGATGCTCACAGTTTATTGCGTACAAGGCTAAGCTATTGAGACAAATAAATTAAAATTTTTAAAAGCAGGACACACCAGATGGGCCGTGTGGAATTCTTGGAATAAAAGTCATTAAATTAAAGGTATTTTCCTCAAAAATGCCCATGGAATTCCTCGTGCAATATACTTTTGAAAAGGTTCTTATATTGAAGACGAATTGCTTGCTGAACAACGAGTCTTGAAATGCAGTTAGAAAAATTCCGTGATAATAATATTGTATAGAAAATCCATGAAAGTAATTTGACAGGATTCTTCAGTCTATTAACACGTTCCGTGCCATGTGGGGAGTATACGACCCACGATGAACTTTTCGTTCAGGGCGCGACAGCAGCGCGCGTGGCCTGACGGGGATTTCCTTATAAAATCGCGTGGCACGGAACGTGTTAATGTTTTGTGTTAAAACCAAACACAAGGTGGTCCGCGTGCAGGTAGCCAATCTAAATTGTGATGTTAGAAAAAATATATCGTATGAAACTTTAATTATGTTAAAGATCGAATATTATCGTGCCAAGTACAATGTACATCGCATTCGTCTTGTTACGTAGGTAAAATGACTGAGAGGAACCATGGGTCAGAACGAACCGTTCTCTCGCAAATTAACTTTTAATTGTGTCTCCACGATTGAATTTCCGCCGAGGAAATCAGACTTGCAGGTCTCCGACCTTTCGGGAAGAAACACACGAGATATCTATCCTTGCTGGCTCGAATAGTTAAAGTAGAGGCGTACTACACGAAGAAAAGTGCAAGTGTTTATGTTATTATCCCCAGGAGAGCTCTTGATCGAACCTGACACCGAACGCAGATTATTGACATCTTCCTAGCCTCCGAAAAATTGTTGGTTTTCTATGTCTCTACGAGCATAGTATATTTTACAGATACAAAAATCAACTGGTATATTTACTTCCTGGAATGCTTAAGAGCAGCTGTAAGTTGCAGCTGTATAGCTATGCAGTCTGTTTTACGTTATAACCGAAAAGGGTCCTTAGACCCTTGCAGATACACAATTCCCACATTCAGAGGACATTCACCCAGTCAGTCTCCTCATTCGAGGAACTTGTACTTTGAGTGTACTTGAGTGTACTTGGATTGGCCAAGGTGCAGATTACAGAGGTCATCAACACGAGAAACCAGCCAGTCTCCCACCAGGACGGAATCCAAACCATCAACAAAGAAATTCCAAATCACACCTGGCATCAGCCTGGCTGCCAACACACAGGTCCCTGGCCCCTGGGCCATTCCCAGGCGGAAATCGCGTAGGGATGGAGATCCGTACGTAATAAATAAGAAGAGATCAGTGTCGCTATCCGACAGAAGCATAAACGACGGCACGGTGATTCCAACAAACCAGGTAAGTATGGAATACAACCACATCCCCACCTCCAACAGATTTGGCATCTTCTCTGAATTCCCTGGAACCACACCAAGATACCCCTACAGAAGCCCAAACCTCCAACACAACCCCTAATACTACCACTGATACCACCCCCACTAAGATAAACCCTATTAAGCCTCCCCCGATCTACATACATGGCAACATTAATTTCATTAAATTCATCGACGTCCTAAAGACAAAATATGGCGCAAGATTCAGCGCCAAAAATTGCCGTGATAAACTAAAAATTCTCTTCCTAGAAATCAATGACTACCAAGACTTTAAAACCACCTGTTCAAAAGAAAATATTGAATTCCACACCTACGCCCCCCCCCCGACAAACACACAACTGTTGTGGCTAAAGGGCTACTCAAATTCCCAAACACTGCAATAATCAACTCACTCACAGAACAGGGCCTACACCCTACAAACTGTGCCCAACTCCCCACCAACACCCAAAATCCCATCTTTAAAATAACATTCAAACCAGGCACCACTCTATCGCACATCAACAAGGTCAGATTCATAAATAACCTCCGAGTCTATTGGGAGAAATACGACTCCAAAAAACCTTTTATCCAATGCTTCCGATGCCAAGCGCACGGTCACACATCCAGTAATTGTAATAAAAAATACAAATGTGTCAAGTGCGCAGGTCCCTACGACACCCGCATCTGCAAAAAAAACCCCGATACCCCAGCTAAATGCACTAACTGCCAGGGAGACCACCCTGCAAATTATAGCAAATGCCCAGCCCTGCTGGCTTTTCTCTCTAAAAGACAGCCGACCACAATGACCCACAGCCCCAAACCACTCCTCAGCCTCCCAATCCTACCACCTCCACCACAAGCACCGAAACCACCCACCACCACCACAACTCAACACAAAACCTATGCCCAAGCAGCAAACCCCCGCCAAAGCATTCCCACTACCACCACCACAGACTTCGCAAACGACATTGCGGCAGCAAAATCCACCGACCTGGACCAGTTCCTAAAAATATTACAGCTTATCAAAATCCACTACCTCCCGTGCACCAATAATATTGATAGGGTACAAGCTACCATCCTAATCATCCAGCAACTCGATGGCTAACTCCCCCCACCCCCACACCCTAAACATCCTCCTTTGGAAGGCCACTAGCATTACACCAAAAGCTCCTGAACTCCATAACTTTCTAATCAAACACAACATCCACATAGCACTAATCACAGAAACATGGCTCCTCCCCAACATCAGACTCTCCATCCCAAATTACAAAATAATTAGAAAGGACAGAACACTCACCAATGGCAACAGAGGAGGAGGGGTCCTCATAGCCACCCATAGATCCCTTCCTATAGAACCCACACCCCAACCAAACTCAGGCAACATTGAAACTACCTTTATCCAAGTTAAAATTAAACCAAACACATCCCTCACAATTGGATCAGCCTACTCCCCTCCCAAAAACAAAATCTCCAAAACTGATTTAGACAACATCACCAAAGGACTCTCCTCCAAACTTTTCCTCATTGGAGGCGACTTCAATGCCAAACATAACACCTGGAACAACATAAACAGGAACGCGAATGGATCCACCATCTACAACCACGCACTAAATAACAACTACAACATCCTCCACAGCTCAGCCTACTCGTACAAACAACCCAATAAAACACCATCCAACATCGACATATTCCTCGCCAATATTCCTAACCAATACCGCTGCTCTACCATAAATGACCTAGCATCCAATCACCTCCCAGTAATCCTCAATATCCAAACTAACAAACCCCCCATCTCACCCAACAAAACAGTCTCCATTGACTGGAAAATGTTCCAAAACATCTGCAATAACTACCCCATCAACCCAAAACCCATACCTGGAGAAAACAGAGAACTTGAAATACTCAAACTCCAAAAACACATATCCAAAGCATACAACAACTCAATCAACTCCACAACAGTAAATTCAAACACCATCAATCAGGATCCAAAAATAACCTCTCTCATAAATGCCAGAAACTGGACCAGGAGAAAGCACCAGCGCTCTGGTCACCCCTTCTACAAACTCCTACGCGAAGTACTAACCACCAAAATCCAAAACACCCTTAGGGAAATCCGAAACAAAGCCTGGCAACAGAAGCTCAGTAAAATCAAGACTCCAAACCACATCCTCTGGCAAACATACAAACTAATAAATTCCAAACCTAACTCACTTACAGCCCTCACCTCTGGACAGCAAACCCACTTCACGGACCAGGAAAAAGCCGAAGCACTAGCTGAACACTTCTACCAGATCCATGAAGAAGTCTTTTCACGTAAATCCCCCATAGAAAATCTACCTAACTGGACTCCTCCCACTGTTATAAACACTACAATTCCCTCCCTCCCCTTCTCACACAAAGACGTCACAGATATCATCAAAAAACTCCCATCCAATAAAGCTCCTGGTACAGACAAAATAACTGCTCCCATATTAAAAAACCTCCCCCCAAAAACTACTGTACAATTATACTATATATACAAAGAATGCTACCTACACTCTTACTTCCCCATTGCCTGGAAGACAGCCAAAATCATCCCCATCCTCAAACCAAAAAAATCAAAGAACCAAGTTGACAGCTATCGTCCCATCAAACACATTACTCTTCAAGTGAAATACAGGTAAAAGGAAAATTTCCTAAGGTACTGTAAGATACTCCAGAGAAACACACCAAAAAAAAGACCCTTGCAGAATTCTTTTAGACCTCACTCTGGGTGGACATTCGAAACCAAAAGAGGACGTGGAGTTCACGAACAGAAAGCCCACAAAAACTGGAATGATGCCCGGCTAGTCGAAACTATCGACCACAAGAAGGCACCGTGGAGTGCTGAAGAACTGGCTCTCCTGGCTAGACAGGAAGCCCATGAAGTCCTCAAACAGACCAAATTTATTAACCTGGCGTTGAAACCCTTCTTTCCGCACCGGACCCTCGAGTCCATTCAAGGCCAAAGGCGCAGCCAGAGGCATAAAGACAATGTCCTTCAAATTGTCCAGGAGATGGAAAATGAGAGGGACACACGTCTCCATTCTGTGCCAAACGTGGACACAACACCTAATCCACCAAACACGCTACTGCCCGCTATCAGTGAATTGTTTACTGAACTTCGGCCCCTAGAAGGCCTAGAGTTCCATGCAGATCAACTCCAACGGATCTGCAGTAATATATCAATATGGCCGATAAGCACAATTGCCACTGAGCTTAAATGCTATCTACTTAGAACATTCCCACCTACAACTAAGAGGAATAAGCCGGTGGCTCGAAACGCTATAACCATGACGCGGCGACAAGCCCGCAGAGCCGACTATGCCAGAACGCAACGCGCTTGGAAGAAAAATCCATGCGCCTGCGTCAAAGCTGTCCTAGATAACAGTACTCCAACCGCAACACCTGATGAATTGACTATGTCGCAGTACTGGAAGACTGCTATGACACACACGTCTAGCAGCTCTCCGGACGCGGAAGCTAAACGGCCCACCATCTCCGACCTATGGAGACCTATAGTTCCATCCGAAATCAAGACGGCATTCCCGGAACACACGACCTGTCCGGGGCCAGACGGCATTACGACTCGCCAACTCAGAGCGGTTCCCCCGCATATATTGGCAAGAATATTCAACTTGTTCATGCTATGCGGGAGGCTGCCTGAGCACCTCCTTAAGGCCAAAACGACCTTAATACCTAAGAAAAAGGAGGCGTCGAGTCCAGAGAACTATAGGCCCATAACGGTGCAGTCAATTATTACTAGGACATTCCACAAAATTCTGGCCAGACGGCTGTGGAGCAGTATCACCTTAGATCCACGCCAAAAAGCGTTTCTACCGGTTGATGGTTGTGCCGAAAACATATTCTGCCTTGATATGATACTGAGATACCACAGACAATACTTTAAGCCGATGTACATGGTCTCCATGGATATAGCAAAAGCTTTTGACTCTGTCTCACACAGCGCCATTCAAGATACTATGGCAATCATGGGGCTCCCAATCCCTATGATTGATTATATCATGGACACTTATAACAGAGGCTTTACGACCCTATCCTTCGATGACTGGGAATCCAGCGCAATACGCCCGACTTGTGGAGTCAAACAGGGCGATCCACTATCACCCATGTTATTTAACATGATTATTGATAGACTCCTCAAGCGATTGCCAATTGAAACGGGTGTTGAAGTCGGCAATGAACATTTCAATGCGTTAGCCTTCGCTGACGACATGATCTTTCTTGCCACCACGCCCGAAGGACTTCAGCAATCCATCGATATTGCGGCCTCTGGGTGGTATTACATGCCCGCTTCGATACATAAATTGTTAATACATGGACCAGAAATAATAAAATCAGCACTATTACCAATTGGCCAACTATCTAAAGAAGCACAGGAAACCCGGCACAAAGATTTTAAAAAGTTTCGAAGATGCAACAGTAGGAAATCTTCAAGGGTGGCTACAAATGAAGATGTTTTTAACAAATTATTATTGACATCAGATCCATATATGTCTACTATAAGAATTAAATCAAGCAGTGGAAAACGCAAATTATTGGATCCTGATGCGGCGGAGCTAATTATGAACTAAAAATGCATAAAAATTTTATCAAAAACGTGATAAGGTTCATTAAGTTAATTTGCTTTTACTTTTGGTAAAATTAAACATGGTAGTCTATAGAAAGCACTGAATAAATATGAAAAAGGTTTCAAAAATATGTTCAGCGCAAATTTCATCCCGATATCTTTTACGGTTCGAAAGCTATATAAAAATGTCACTCAATTTTTCGATCTGGCCCACTGTGCGCCGGGGCAAATATCTACGTTTTTTCGCATGAGGCGGGACTGTCTTATCTCCTTACGCTTCGTGGGGCGGGGCGACACTGTTGCGAGTTCGAACGCGCTTAATGCGAGATCACAACAGTTCGAGGCTTCGAAAGCGCTAAATGCGAGATTGCAACAGTTCTGACATAGTGTTTTTTTGAGCGCACATTTCTTGCATCAAGTGTAAAGGTAGGTAAAATTATCTTTTCTTCTACAGAGGCGGTTAGCATTTTTTTGAATTTTTGCCCATATAAATAATAGATAAAATGGATATGGAAGAAAGTGGTTCGTCTGAAGAATCTATTATTGGAGTCAGAAAAAATATGCGAAGATTTAGAATAGTTTTGTAAGACTCCGCGCCAGCGAGGCGCCGAGCCGGGCGTTCTCACGCCTGGCTTTCGTCAAGAGGACCTTTCGCTAGCGAGGGAAGAAGACTACCCTCGCCCCTACGGGGCCTTTCGGGGAAAAGAGGCCTTGGAAAGAGAGGCCCACGTCCCTCTCCGAGGAAAGCCTCTGATAGGCTCGCGCAAGGGAGGAAGGAAGTCGTATAAATATACGACTTCCAGGACCCGCCGTAACACCACAAAAACAACACCAACGTTCGTTCTGAGCGGACGGACCAGTCAGTGCATCAAGTAGGCATTGGCATTCGACACAACCCGTGTTGCAACCTCACCTACAGAGTACAACAACGACCAATCGAATCATTTTGCTGACACCACGACCAACTCAACGGCGGGCTGGCGGACGAACCAACAGCGCCGGGCCCTTGGGCCACACAGAAGTGGAAATCAAGGCGGGATGGAGATCCCTACCTGATTAGCAAAAAACGCTCAGTCTCACTATCGGACCGCAACGCCCAGGGCAGCACACAACAACAAAATATCGAGATAAGTATGGAGGAAATAACCATCCCCACCACAAACAGGTTCAAAATCTTCGCAGACTGCCTAGAAACTGAAACCAAAGAACCACAGCAATCCACACTCCCCACAGATCCTCAGTACCAAAAACCACAAAACCCCAAACATCCCCCACCAATTTACATCCATGGGAAACTAAATTTTCCCGAATTCATTAAGATCTTAAAAAACAAATACGGCGACAAGTTCACAGCCAAAAACTGTTCCGACAAGCTTAAAGTACTTTTCACCAATACGGAAGATTACAATAACTTCAAAGCAACATGCCTTAAACAAAACATAGAATATCACACATACTCACCACAAACCGAAAAGCACATATCAGTAGTAGCCAAAGGTCTACTAAATTTCCCAACAAATACTATCACAGCTTCTCTCTCAGAACAAGGTCTGCACCCAACTAACTGCACACAGCTACCAGTAACATCAACAAACCCCATCTTCCGGATAACTTTCAAACCAGGCACCACCCTCCAACACATTAACAAGGTTAGGTACATAAACAACCTTCGAGTCTACTGGGAGAAGTACGACTCAAAAAAGCCATTTATCCAATGTTTTCGCTGCCAAGCACACGGTCACTCTTCCTCAAATTGTAACAAAAAATACAAATGCGTCAAATGCGCAGGACAACACGACACCAGATCCTGCTCCAAAACTACTGACACCCCAGCCAAATGCGTAAATTGCATGGGAGACCACCCAGCAAATTACAGCAGATGCCCAGCCCTTCTGGCCTTCCTAAACAAAAGGCAAAACCATGCCAATCAACATCTTCCAATACCACACCAAACCCCCCAAACCCCAACTCCCCTTAAAAAACTGATTACCCCACCAAACCCACCAATCCAAACCAGATCCTACGCTCAAGCCACAAGCCTCCCACAAAAAACCACCTACCACTCACAAAACACCCCCAACAAAGATAATCTCACTGACAACATATCAGCTGCAAAATCCACTGACCTCAACCTATTCCTAAGAATCCTCGATCTCATCAAAACATATTACATACCATGCACAAACAACATTGAGCGAGTTCAGGCCACCATCCAAATCCTACAACAGCTCGATGGATAATTCCCCCCCCTCCCTCAAAATCCTGCTATGGAATGCCACCAGCATCACACCTAAACAAGACGAACTGCTATACTTTCTTGAAAAACACCAAATACAAATAGCTCTTATTACGGAAACTTAGTTAAAACCTCCTGCAAATTTCAAACTCAATAACTATAAAATTAAAAGACAAGATAGAACCTCTAATGCCCAGAAAGGAGGAGGAGTACTTATTGCCACACACAATTCCCTACCCATAGAAGATATCCCGCAACCAGACACAGGACACATAGAATCCGCATTTATCAAAACCAAAACCAAACCCACCTTCACAATAGGAGCGGCTTACTCCACTCCCAAAAACAAAATAACACGCGAAAACTTGGACAGACTTACCCAACAACACCCCACAAAAAACTTCATAATAGGAGGCGACTTCAACGCAAAGCACCCATCCTGGAACAACATCGCACGTAACCAAAACGGGTCAACCATCCACAACCACTCTATCAGCAACACCTACAACATACTACACAGTCCCTCATACACATACAGACAACCAAACAAAGTCCCCTCCAATATAGACATATTTCTCGCTAGCCTACCCTTCCCCCACAAATGCTACTCATTAGACGACCTTTCCTCTAACCATACACCGGTAATCCTGGAAATCACACTAACCCGTCGAATTACTAACGAAAGACTCACTAACACCACAGACTGGCAAAAATTTTCCGACCTATCCAAAAACTATAGCATAAACCCCAAACCCATACCAGGTCACGACATAGAGCAAGAAATACACAGGCTACAATCCTTCATCACTGACGCATTTAAAAAAGCCACCAACACGACCCTAACCACAACACAACAAACTCCTACTGACCCTTCCATCACAGCTCTTATCACAGATAGAAACCAAGCCAGAAGAAAATATCAAAGAACAGGAAACCCCTATTATAAACTCCTTAGAAACCTTCTCACGAAGGAAATACAGAAAACCATTACAGATAGAAAAAACCAACACTGGCAGGACAAATTAAAAAGCATCAAAAAACCCAATCACACACTCTGGCAGACATACAAAATAATAAACAACAACGCCCACAGACTACCAGCCCTCACTTCTGGCTCAAATCACTTCTTCTCAGACCAAGAAAAAGCCGAGGCTTTAGCAAATCACTTTGCCACCATACATCTAACAGCATCTTCACGTAAATCAAACCTTGAACAGCTAGTCCACAATTCCACGAAAACTCTACACAACAACCCATCCGAAAAAATAGAACTTCCTTTTACGCCATCCAATCTAACAGACATAATTAAAAAACTACCCAACAAAAAAGCCCCCGGACCTGACAAGATAACTACTGAAATGGCCAAACATCTGCCACAAAAAATCAACATCCAACTATACTACATCCTCAAGGAATGTTTCCTCCACTCCTACTTTCCAGACATCTGGAAAACAGCTAAAGTAATCCCAATACCCAAACCTAGAAAACCTAAAAATAGAGTAGAAAGCTACCGCCCAATCAGCTTACTTCCTACCCTTAGTAAAGTATTCGAGAAAATCATCCTCATAGAACTCCTCAAATTCCTAAAACAAAACAACACTCTCCGAAATGAGCAATTTGGATTTAGAAGAAACCACTCCACGATAGGACAAATACTCAGAGTCACGGAATTCGTCACCCTCGAACTTAACAAAAATAGAATCTCACAAATGGCACTACTTGACCTGGAGAAAGCTTTTGACTCAGTATGGCATCAAGGTCTCCTTCACAAACTCACAAACATAAACCTCCCAACACACCTGACAAAACTCATAAAACACTATCTCACCAACAGAAACCTAACAGTTCACATAAATGGATCCAAATCACTGCATAAAAAAGTCTCAGCTGGAGTACCACAAGGCTCCATCTTAGGCCCTCTCCTATTTCTTATATATATAAACGATATCCCAGAATCCAAAAACACCCATTTAGCAATCTATGCAGACGACACAGCAATATACACTTCATCATGGTCACAGAAACTTGCCACCCAATACATTCAATCTCACCTGGACTCCCTAGAACTCTACTTCTCAAACTGGAAACTAAGCGTGAATCCAACCAAAACAAAAGCAATCCTATTTACAACCAAGAAAACTAAGCCGATCCACCATCTGAAAATTCAAAATCAACCCATAGAATGGGTTAAAAATGTCAAATATCTGGGAGTCTTCCTGGACTCTCGACTCACCTGGTCCCAAGCCATATCCACCAGAGCCAACCTTGCCCATGCCCTCATCAAAACACTTTACCCCTTAATCGCCCCTAACAACAAACTCTCCAATAAAATCAAATTCACGTTGTTCAAAACATGTGTTCTTCCAGTCCTCCTTTATGGGCATCAAGCATGGGCAGCCGCAGCAAAAACCCACATAAACAAACTACAAGTAATCCAAAATAAATTTCTGAGAATCATATTAAACCTCCCCATAGATACTCCCATCAATAAATTACACAAATCAGCAGGCATACCCTACATCAAAGACTATATAAACACTTCACTAACCACCATCTACAACCTGGTTGTAACCTTGGCAACTATGTACAACCACAATCACCCAAACCCTCTGGTGGCAAACATAGGAAAATATAACATCCATGAAATCCCATTAAAAATAAAAATCAAACTCCCAAAGCATTCATTGGAAAACTCCTCATCCCCCAACCCCTTCACACCATGAAAAGCAGGTTTTTTGAAACTTTTCCTGCTCCCACCACCAGGCACTAAATTATATTAGCACTCAAAATCCTCCAAGCAATTCAAACTAAAACTAACCTCTCACACTTATATACAGGTTAAAAGGAGCACTCTCCTCAGGTACTGTACCACCGAAACCCAAGAGAAAAGGAAAAAAAAAAAAAAAAAAAAACCCGCCGTAACATTAAGAGTATTGTCGTTGTAGAGTCCGTATGGACGGATCTTTTACGAGAGTTACCGTTGTAGAGTCTACATGACCGAATCATTCAGAGTATTAACATTGTAACGAACATTACCGATATTACTATTGTAGAAGTCGTTCTAACGCCACGCCTCTCCGGACAAATTGTTATACGAGATTGTATACAACCATTGTATTGTATTATTAAAAAGAAATTTATATATTATATATTTCAATCTTTCAAGTCAGAAGTGGGATTGGTTTACGCTACGTGCCGATAGATTCACGTCACGTGTGAATTAAGTGAGAGACGCGCTTTTTGCATTTTCTTGGTGTTAGTGAAATTCGGTGCGCAAAGTTCAGTGTACGGAAAATGGAAAAGCGCACCGCAAAGGAAAATGCGCGCGACTTTACGCGCAATGATTTATAAGACCGCTCGCGAAACTGCTTTTCCGTCGGTATCGCTCTCGGTATCACTCGCGAGATTATTCTTGCAATTCGCAACGAAATCGATCGCGATTGTCGCCGAAGGTGTTAAGTGCGCAAGAAAAAGACAGAAGTGAGTGTCACTGTGGGAACACTTATCGATGCAGTGCACCCGGTGATAGTGCACAATCGGCTGAAAAGCAAGCTGCGAAAAGTACGAAGTGGATTCCCGTCGAACGGAAGAGTTGTTCCGACGTTTGATCCGTCGCATAACGAAGCTCGAAGGTTACGCCTTCGAAAAATTGATGCAGAAAACAGCGAAGGAATAAGATGCTGCCTGTGCCGAAAAGGACAAGGACGGGGAAAACGGCCACTGCCTCAGAATACGTAAAGCCGTGGATCGCTACAGTGAAGTGAACACTGTAGAAGAAGAAAGAAGACAACTGAGAAAAAGGACAACGACAAGGGTGACGGTCTCAACTTGCGTTCGGTGACCGCCGGATTACGACGAGTACCTGCTAGGGCCACAGGCGAAGCGGCCACACGACAAGTATCCGTCGGCAGCAGGACAATGCAGGGTAATTCAGGATGGTCGAACGCAGGTGACGAAACCGAGTGGATGAATGGTGGTTTCGCAAAGGAAAGTTAAGAATTGCATCATATGAGTTAATGCAGTTCGAAATTTGAAAGGTTTAGTATTGCATTTATATTAGGTATAAATGGTATTTGTAATAATTGTTCGCAGAAAAGAATGGGCAGCGAGCATGACGAGAATTACAGAAATTCTCGGTCGATGTTGTCGCTGCAGATCGACGAGCGTTTGGCTGCAATGTGGACGCCGTCGAAGACAATGCAGGTGAAGTCAGGATGGTCGAACGCAGGTGACGCGTTTACGACAAGGCGTTGGAAACCGAAGGAAAGTTGAAAGTTGTATTATTCGATTTAATACAACTCAAAATTGAGAAAAGAGAAGTAAATTCTGCGTATTAGGTATAAGGGTAAACCGATTGTTCACAGAAATAACCGGATGGCGGCACGAGGCGCAGCGAGAATTGGAGCAATTCTTGCTCGGTGCCACTGCTGCAGATCGACGGGCGTTGGACTACAACGTAGGCGCCGTCGAGGTTAATCTTCAGTCGCGGAAGGCGACGAAGAATGTTCCGGGTTCCGTCGGGTCGATGACGAGGCAAATTCCGTCATCGGGCGGCGATGACTGCCTCGACATGCCAAATGACGATGGAAATGCCGTCTTTGGATGAAGAGGACTTCGTCGTCATCTTGGAGATAATGTGTGCTGTTATTGAGAAACGAAGGATTGCCGTTGGCTCAATGGTGGCAGGCCGTTGTCTCCGAGGGGCGAAGTTGTTAAGATCGTCGGGTCAGAGACGAGGCAAATTCCGTCCTGGACGATGATGGGTCGTGCCACTGGCTGAGGAGAAATCCTGTCATGGACGACAATCGAGCTCGTTCTGCTCGAAAGTAGTGAGGTGCTTCAGGAGAAGTAGAGGAACGGTGTACCGTTGCCTTACAGGAGGAAGCCGCTACTTTCGAGAGACGACTCAGGCGTTCAGGCTGGTGACGATTAGGTCGTCACTGGATGAGCGTAGTCGTTGCAACGGCGTTTGCAACGGCGAAGAAGGACCATTGCTGTTGACTTCGAGGGATCGTCAACGTGCGGTGACGCCGCCATAATTCTTCAGGACAATGCGGTGTTATCGTCGTTCGACGAGGGAGCAACACGCCGAGGGAAGTCAGTTCGGCGACGAGCGCATTCATTGAAATGTGCTGCAGTTCGCCGATGGAAAAACCGAGAAGCATAATCATCCGTGCGATGATAATGCAACACTCATAAACCGGGGAGTATTGTTTCCAATAGAATTGTCTTTTACCTTACTGTTATATGAGTCGGTCAAGGCCACGTTATTCACAAGAATGTTTTCTCGACCTCTTTTACAGAAAAGCAGGTAGTGCTTGGGGACAAGCGCTAACAACAGGATGGCCGAATGTAAGACTCCGCGCCAGCGAGGCGCCGAGCCGGGCGTTCTCACGCCTGGCTTTCGTCAAGAGGACCTTTCGCTAGCGAGGGAAGAAGACAACCCTCGCCCCTACGGGGCCTTTCGGGGAAAAGAGGCCTTGGAAAGAGAGGCCCACGTCCCTCTCCGAGGAAAGCCTCTGATAGGCTCGCGCAAGGGAGGAAGGAAGTCGTATAAATATACGACTTCCAGGACCCGCCGTAACATGACCAACAGGAACAATCATTCATCACCGACAGTGGTGGTAAATTGGACATTCTAAAGTGCGTTACCTTCCGGACTTAAAAACCGAAAACACGTGGTCGCTGATCGGAGTACCCTTTCGTCGACCCTGCGGGCTGACAGGATCGTTACGCGCATCGTGAAACAACACACACGACCAGACTGGCAGACGAACCCACAACTAACGGCCTATGGGCCACCCAGAGAAGAAAATCCAGAAGAGATGGTGATCCCTATCTGATCACCAAAAAACGAGCAACCTCGCTTACGGACAGAAACGCCAATTCGACTGCAACACTTCCCTCCATAAAGTTAAGTATGGAACAATCAAATATCCCCACCTCAAACAGATTCGGAATTTTTTCCGATTGCCTCCACGCTGACCCCACAGAAGCAGACACTCCTCTCCTCATACCCCCTTCAAAGAACTTTCCCAGTAAGCCCCCGCCAATATACATCCATGGCAATATAAATTTTATAAAATTCATTGAAGCCTTAAAACAAAAATATAATAACACCTTTACCGCCAAAAACTGCTTCAGCAAGTTAAAAATCCAATTCGATAACAGCACAGACTACGAAAACTTTAAAACTACCTGTAAAAGGGAAAACATAGAATACCACACTTACGCTCCCCCCTCCGAAAAACACGTCACTGTAGTAGCCAAGGGGCTGCTAAAATTCTCAGCAAATTCCATTGCAACTTCACTAACAGAGCAGGGCCTACACCCCTCAAATTGCGTTCTACTCCCGGTCACCTCTCAAAACCCAATATTCAAGATAACTTTCAAACCTGGCACCACCCTGGCACAGATAAATAAGATCAGATTCATCAACAATCTTAGAGTCTACTGGGATAAGTACGACTCTAAGAAAACCTTCATCCAATGCTACAGGTGTCAAGCACATGGCCACACCTCGGCAAACTGTAATAAAAAATTCAAGTGCGTTAAATGCGCAGGTCCTCACGACACCCGCATCTGCACAAAGACCCCCGATACCCCCGCCAAGTGCGTAAATTGCCTGGGAGATCACCCAGCAAATTACAGCAAGTGCCCAGCCCTTCTTAGTTTCATGTCAAAAAGACACCCCCCCATGCCACCCGCCAACAAGACCACAATCCCCATCACCTACCCCCCCAAAATCCAGCAAGCACAAGAAATCCCCACCCCAAGAACCCAGAACAAATCTTATGCACAAGCAACTTCAAACCAAAACCCCATCCCAGAATCAAATCTAAATGAACAAATAACTGCAGCAAAATCCTCTGATCTAGATCAATTCTTAAAAATCCTAGACCTCATTCAGAAATATTACATCCCCTGCACCAACAATGTAGATAGGGTCAAAGCCACGATACTTATCATAAAGCATCTCGATGGCTAAATCCCAACCCCTGATTAAAATCCTGCTATGGAACGCCACCAGTGTCACTCCCAAACAAAATGAACTGCTACACTTCCTCGAAAAACACCAAATACAAATAGCCCTGATAACCGAATCCTGGCTAAAACCATCCACACGCTTCACATTAAAAAACTATAAGATAACAAGAAAAGACAGAACTTCAAACAACCAGAAAGGAGGAGGGGTCCTCATAGCCACACACTCCTCTCTACCAATAGAAGAAATTCCTCAGCCAAACACAGACCCCATTGAAACCATAATCATCAAAACCAAACTAAAACCCACTTTCACAATAGGCGCAGCCTACTCTACACCAACTAACAAGATTTCACATGAAAACCTTAATAGACTTACCCAATCTCACCCCACTAAAAACTTCATAATAGGAGGAGACTTCAATGCAAAACACCCAGCATGGAACAACTCCTCACGTAACAAAAACGGCTCAACCATCCACAACCACTCAATTAACAACAATTACAATATACTTCATAGCCCCTCCTATACATACAGACAACCAAACAGAACTCCATCCAATATAGATATTTTCCTCTCCAACTTACCCTTCCCTCACACATGCTACACCATAGACGACCTCTCCTCCAATCATACACCAGTAATACTTGAAATCACACTCAACAGAAACATCACCCACGAAAAACTCTCCTCCTCCACGGATTGGCACAAATTCTCAAACCTATGTAACAACTATACCCTCAACCCAAAACCCATACCTGGACAAAACATGGAACAAGAAATCCACAGATTACATACACACATACTAGACTCCCACAAAAAATCCACAAGCACAACACCACTCACAGCACAACATAGCTCCACTGACCCCTCCATAGCTATTCTTATCACTGACAGAAACCGAGCCAGACGCAAATACCAGCGGACAGGAAACCAATACTACAAACTCCTCAGAAACCTCCTAACAAAGAAAATCCAAAAAACCCTAATAGACAGAAACAACAAAAACTGGCAGAACAAACTAGACCACATCAAGAAACCTAACCATACACTATGGCAAACCTACAAATTATTAAACTCAAACCCAAACAAACTCCCAGCTCTCACATCCGGCAATAACCACTTCTTCACCGACCAGGAGAAAGCTAATGCTCTAGTTAATCACTTCGCCTCAATACACACAGAAGCATCCTCACGTAGCTCCAACCTAGAAGACATAGTCAACATATCCAAACACATTATCCAGAATACCCACCCCCCTGAACATATTAAACTCCCATTCACTCCAACCAATATCATAAACATCATCAAAAAGTTACCATCCAATAAAGCCCCCGGTCAAGATAAAATAACCACAGAAATGATCAAACATCTGCCTCCCAAGATAAATAACCAACTTTATTATATCCTCAAAGAATGCTACCTCCACTCCTACTTCCCAAACACATGGAAAACAGCCAAGGTAATCCCAATACCCAAACCAAAAAAACCCAAAAACAAAGCAGAAAGCTACCGACCAATTAGCCTACTATCAACACTCAGCAAAATTTTTGAAAAAATTATCCTCACAGAACTGCACAAATTTCTCAATAAGAACAATACTCTAATAAACGAGCAATTCGGTTTTAGAAAAAACCACTCCACAATAGCGCAAATCCTAAGAGTCACAGAACACACAACACTAGAGCTCAATAAAAACAGAATAGTTCAAATGGCACTACTAGATCTAGAAAAAGCCTTCGATTCAGTATGGCATCAAGGACTCCTTCACAAACTCCAAATCATAAACACCCCAATACATCTGGTAAAAATCATCCAGCACTACCTCACAAACAGATATATCACAGTCCATATAAACGGCACCAAATCCCACCGCAAAAGCATAACTGCTGGCGTCCCTCAGGGCTCCATCCTTGGTCCGCTCCTATTCCTCATATACATAAATGACATTCCAAAATCCAATAATACCCACATTGCAATCTACGCAGACGACACTGCGATTTTCTCCTCGTCATGGTCCCATAAATTTGCCACGCAATACCTCCAAACCCATCTAGACTCCCTAGAACAATATTTCACAAACTGGAAGCTAAACATAAACCCAAGTAAAACGAAAGCAATCCTCTTCACCAGAAAACAGGTCAAACCAACTTTCCATCTAAAAATACATAATCAAACAATAGAATGGGTCAACCAAGTCAAATACCTAGGAGTCTTCCTCGACACCCGACTCACTTGGGCACACGCAATATCCACCAGAGCCAACCTCGCCTACATCCTCATTAAAAAACTATACCCCCTAATAGCCCCTAACAGCAAACTATCGACCAAAATTAAACTCACCTTGTACAAAGCATGTGTAGCTCCAGTCCTACTCTACGGACATCAAGCATGGGCAGCAGCAGCCAAAACCCACATAAACAAACTCCAAGTAATACAAAACAAATTCCTCAGAATCATATTAGGCCTCAACAAAGACACCCCTAACAAATCCTTACACGAAATGACCAACATCCCATACGTCAAAGACCATATAATCTCCTCACTAGCCAAAACATACAATCACACTCACCCAAACCCACTGGTGGCCAACACAGGAAACTATCGCATCCAGGAAATCCCTCTCAAATTAAAAATCAAGCTCCCTAAACAGGCTACAGAAAATCCTCCCTCCTAACCTCCTTTAAACACGCTAGCAGGTTTTTTGAAACTTTTCCTGCTCCCACCACAAGCTGCCAACCCACAGCAGTCAAACCCCCCACACGCCATCATTCTAATTCAATCTCTCATGTTTAATACAGGTAAAAGGAGAACACTCCTAAGGAACTGTAATACCCACACACAAGGGAAAAACCAAAAAAAAAAAAAAAAAAACCCGCCGTAACATTAAGAGTATTGTCGTTGTAGAGTCCGTATGGACGGATCTTTTACGAGAGTTACCGTTGTAGAGTCTACATGACCGAATCATTTCAGAGTATTAACATTGTAACGAACATTACCGATATTACTATTGTAGAAGTCGTTCTAACGCCACGCCTCTCCGGACAAATTGTTATACGAGATTGTATACAACCATTGTATTGTATTATTAAAAAGAAATTTATATATTATATATTTCAATCTTACAGTTTCGAGCTCTTCAGATGAGACAAGCAACGATAGTGAATCATTAGGTAATGAACTGAATGACCATTCCTTGGAGGAAGAAGATTTTGAATCCAATTTAGAGAGTGACGATAGTGATAATGAATGGAAGAAAATAACAGGAAGACAGCTACAAATGAATGAGTATACGGAAGAAGAGGAATTTTTAATTCACAACATGGACTGCGACGATCCTGTTTCGTTATATAAATTATTCGTCACGGATCACATACTTGAAATAATCGCGGAAGAAACAAATAAATACGCTACCCAATGCATAAATAATTCTGCATGTAGCAGCACAAGTCACCAACGGGCCTGGAAGCCTGTTACAAAAGATGAAATAAATACTTTTTTTGGCATCTTGCTAATTATGGGTATAGTACAGGTACCAGGAATTAGATTATACTGGTCACAAAATGACACATATGCAAACGCTCGTATTAAAAATGCGATGAAACGTGACCGATTTATATCTATTCTCAAATATTTACATTTCTCCGACAATACCACGGCTACAGCAGAAGATCGGTTACATAAAATAAGAAATGTAGTTGAAGCAATTGTGCACACATTTAAAAGCACTATTAAACCTGGAAAAAACATTGTTATTGACGAAAGTATGATTCCGTGGAGGGGACGTCTTAGTTTTCGCCAATACATTCCAGGCAAGCGTCATAAGTATGGCATAAAGGCATACAAACTGTGCCTTCCTGAAGGTTATACCTATAATATCGAGATTTATGCAGGGAAAAATGCAAAACCAATCGCCAAGACACATTCTCATGACGTAGTCATAAAATTAATAAGAGATTTATTATTTGAGGGCCGCATACTATGTACAGATAATTTTTATACTAGTATCCCTTTGGCCGAGGAACTAATGCAAAAAAAAACATTTATTTGTGGAACAATAAAAAAGAACAAAAAATTTCTACCACCACAATCAAAGCAAAAGCAAGTTCGGGGTAGCATTATAAGTTTTGAAAATCGCAGTGGAGTCAAATTTATGAAATGGACCGACAAAAGGCCCGTATGTATGATAACAACTTGTCAGAACCATAAATGTGCAATTATTCAGGGGCCAAATAATAAATCCAAACCAGATACTGTTTTTTTTTATAATAATGCGAAAAAGGGTGTCGATCTATCTGATCAAATGTCATCTTACTACAGTTGTCTTCGAAGGACGGTAAAATGGTACAGAAAAATTATGATAGAAATAATATGCGGAACTTGCCTGGTAAATGCATGGTATATCCACAAAAAATGGGGAACTAAAAAAATTCCAATTTTAAAATTTCGAGAACAAATTATCGATCATCTTTTGATCAAAGATCATCACAGAGAAACCGAAGAAGCTGAAATTGAAAAGAGAAATCCGTCAAGAAAACGTACACATTTTCTACAATCATTCAAAGGGGCTTCCAGAAACACAAGAAAACGATGTAAAGAATGTTACAAACAATTATCAAAAATACAAAGTAGATTATATGCCGCGAAAAAAAGTAAAAAAGTAACGATATATTGTAAGCGTTGTAAGGGCCAGCCCGCATTATGTTTAGAATGTTTTGAAAAGTTGCATAGGTATAAATAAATAATTGTTATCAATTTAAAATATTGAATGTTAATGTTTATAATACTCAATTTTTATATATAATGTTGAGAAAAAATAAAATAAACTTTGTAGCATAGCGATAATGAAATTAGAAAGAGAAACGCGAAGCGGCGAAGCTTCGCGTAATTTCGACACCCGACAATGGACCGCCGAGCGCAGCGGGGACGCGAGACGCGAGGCAGGGTCCGCGAGAGCCAGCTTGACAACGCGACTGTTGATTTTCACTACCAAGGGTAGCAACGATCGGGTATAAAATAGGGCTCGTGACACGACAGAATTCTTCTTCTTCAATAATTTCCTCATACTTGCCACCTACTCAATAATTTCTCAGTCTGCATCTGATCCCTGCCAAGTGCACATCGGTCGGAACTGGACTACTCGGTAATTGTGTCTTGTAGAGTGCTGTTTTGCTGTTTTTTCCATTGTGCCGGTGTTAAATAACTTAGCCTCTCAGTGTGGCCTCCCCTGGTCATGCGGGGGTGGAGGGGATGAGCGGTACTGGATCGCGTGATGCGAGTTCCTGTCGATCTACATCTCTTCTGGATGGGAAGCAGCTGGACAGCTCTGCTACCGACGTAGTGACTTCTAAGGAGACTGATGCTGAAGTCAACCACCGCGGCCTGTCCTCCTTGAAAAATACGGATGCTTCTTCTGAGGCCACCATCTGGTTGAGTGCTGAGGGAAACCCTTGTCTGCTGGCTGATGTACGTATGCGGCCATATCCCGATCCAGTGGTGTCCTTGTCCACATCTAGGTCAAGAATGAGGTCAGTACGTACTTCTAAAACCAAGTTGGTCGATGTTAATGCGGATTCAATGAATATACCCAGTGATTCTGCTGATCATAAGGTTAGTGGTACTGCTTGTGATATGGATCTCGAGCATATCCCTGCAGTACTGACCTCAAACTCCTTTGCCGCCATCTCCAAACTTATCTTGGATTATGGCAATAAACCTGATTCCTTGCCCAAAAAGTCAGGTAAAGCTAAGCTACAGGCTGTTACACCGGCTGGTAACAAAGACAAAGCTACTTCATCGCGAAGCGTAGATGGCCCAGCTGTTCCCCCGGCCTCTACATCCGCTCACGCTAAGGTGTCGAGAAGGGCTCGCCCCCCCCCCCCCCCCCCCCCCGATTTACGTACACAACTGTCAAGTTGATTGCCACGCATTTTCCCGTACGGTTCGCGGAGTGCTCGGTGATTCTGCCGAATTTAAATTCCTAGGAAATCGTGTCCGAATCCAATTGGATGACATGAGCAAATTTGAAACTCTTCGAGATCATTTTTTTAAATCGGGAGTACAATTTCACACGTTTACCCCTAGCGGGGAAAAATCCCTGGTCATGACCCTAAGGGGTCTCTCTGCCACCGACCCTGAGGCGATTATCACCGAGCTCCGTGAACTCGGGCTTTCACCCACTTTCTGCTCCTCATTAAAACGCCCCGAGAGTATTAATTACTCTGGGTTCTGCGTCTACAAAGTAGGATTCCCCCCCTGGCACCTCTAGCTCCCAGGTGGCGGGGATACCCAAAATCTTTGGTTTTCGAGTATACTGGGAGAAGTTCCAAGGCAAAAGGAATTATACCCAGTGCTTCCGATGTCAAGCCTTTGGCCATACTGCCAAGAACTGTAATTGCTCCCCTGCCTGTGTCAAATGTGGAGGTTCCCACCAATCTCGCGATTGTCCAAAACCTATGACAGATAACCCTACGTGTGCGAATTGCGGGGGCGAACATACTGCGAGTTTTAGTGGGTGCCCTATCCTTAACAAGTATGTCAGTACTCGGACTAACCGTACACTTCCTGTACATACGCCTGCAAAAAGTGCAGTCCCCTACTCTACGAATCCGACAACCATTCGAAAAGGATTTTCCTACGCAATGGCTGCCTCGGGAAGCCAACGTGATGTTCCTTCGATTAAAGACCCTCCCCCTTCACATTCTCGTACTGCTAACGTCGAGACAAATACTCGTTCTGATCTGTTGCCTGGGGTAAATGTCGAAAATCCGCTTAACGGAATGATAGGTGCTATGGCTGATATACAAAGACTGGGAAACAAATTTGATTTTCCCAAAATCTTCGCTGCTATTCGCAATGTTGTTTCTCGCCTTGAGAACTTTAAATCAAATTCCGATGCTGCTTTAGCCATCTTTGAGGTATTCAGCGGTCTAAATTAAAATGAGCCTTTTTCCCAGGATCATGCTTTGGAATGCCGGCTCCCTCCGCTTTAAGAGAACAGAGCTGATCAGGTTTCTAAACGTCCATTCAATCCACATTGCTCTTATAACTGAAACTCAGCTTAAACCTGGCAGTATTTTTATCATTCCCGGTTATTCTATTATTAGATCTGACAAGGATAACCTTGGCAGACGTGGTGTTGCCATTTTGATTCACAATTCTCTAAAATACTCTGTTCTTGATACCAACAACAGGACAAAATGTGAAATTGTCCTTATTAAGCTTGAATCCCTACGTACAGTGGTTGGTGCAGTCTATCACTCTCCTTCTTCTCCCTTATTCAACTCAGACCTTGACTACATGATCCGATTTGGCTCTCCTTACATTATTGGCGGAGATTTCAATGCAAAGCATCGCTCATGGGGTGGTCAGAGGGGGAATGCCTCGGGGAAAGTCCTCCATGATCATTGTTCAAGGAACCGTTATCGTATCCTCTCTCCAGACGACTATACCTACTCTAGTGCAGGTTTTTTCTCCACCCTAGATATTTTTCTGGTTGACCATCCTGCTCAACACAAACTTGAGGTCCATGACGATTTTGCAACTCAACATAGAGCAGTCATACTGCACAAAGTGGGTAGTTCACTGCCAAGACCGGATCTCACCAGGGACTGCGACTGGGGTACCTATGCAAGGGTCACTTCATCCCTACATCTTGACACTAAAATTGATTCAGTTACGCAGATCGATAATTCCATAGTAAATTAACTTCCTTCCTTAAAGCATGCCGTCGGCGAGCTACCGTTATTACTGAAACACCGGATTCTGCTCGTATCAAACATGATTTTAATGACCCCTACCTAGTAAATCTAATTCAGCAGCGCAGAATCCATAGGAAACATTGGCAATGTTCTGGCTCTCATTTAGTTGAATATTTATAATTATTTATTCAATAAAAATTACTTTTTTATATTAAGGTTAAGCTAATAAATACATACACATATTAATTGCGAAATAAGTGCATAATTCTGTTCTGTAAAATTGAACAAAACGAAAATAAGTTTTGAAGGTTACAATCCAGGTAATGTAAAATTTTAATATTTTTTACTGATTATAATTAACATAAATCGTGATAATTATATATATTTTTTATTTAGAAACTATACGTTCTCAATTTATTAATTGTTTAACCTATAAATCTTAATAAAAAAAAATAACAAAGCTATTTTTGTGTAACCTATTACATTTATTATTGGCAAATAGCATTCATCATCAGTAATAATTCGTGTCATTTTTCTAATTGTGAATAGATACATCTAAATGCAATAAAAAATAATAAAATCAGTTTTTTTTACTCCAAATATAAAGTATATACTTATTTATCTGGTCGTTTTTTAAGTTTCGACATACTATGGCATCACGACGGAAGCAAAACTTAAAAGAAATTTTAATTGACGATGATGTTAATGATGAATGGAGATTAAATTTGATCGATGATCAAAGTGATTGTTCCGACTTGGAGAGTGATAAGGCATTAGATAAGGATCAAGCATCAGATGAAGATGAAGACCAAGCGTCAAATGAAAATGATTCACCGAATACTAATTTATCAAAGAAGGTTTTATCAGGAAATAATTCATCAAAGGCTGCTTTGTCAAATAAAAAATCATTGAAGAATGATTTATCAGAAAAAAAACTTTTTTTTATCGGAAAAGATAAAAAAACTGAATGGTTAAAAACACCACTTCAGTCAGTTAAAACTCCTCAACGAAATATTGTTTCAGAAAATAAAGGAGTAAAAAATATTGCCAAAAATTGTTCTATACCGATTGATTGCTGGAAACTATTTTTTCCTGATGATACCATCGATCAGGTTGTGTTATTCACAAATTTAAAATTAACATAATTACGACAAAAGTACAGCAGAGAAAGAGATTGTTTGCCAACCGACCGTGAGGAAATACATGCTCTGTTGGGAGTTTCATATCTTACCGGCATAATGAAAATGTCTCATGTGTGTATATTGGACTTGTGGTCCAAAGATGACCTATCTCCTAAATATTTCCAACTAGTTATGAGTTCTAATCGATTCGCTTTATTACTACGAGCTTTACGTTTTGATGATATAACGAATAGAAAAGAAAGAAAGAAAGTTGATAAATTTGCACCGATTCGTGATATTTGGCAAGAGTTTTGTGAAAGGTGTATGCAAATGTATACTCCTAGCCCATATTTAACAATTGATGAGATTTCAGCTTTTCGCGGAAAATGTAGTTTCAAACAGTACGTGCCATCAAAATCGGATAAATATGGATTAAAAGCTTTTGCAATAGTTGATGTAACTAATAATTACACAATAAATATGGAGATGTATCTAGGAAAACAGCCAGGAGGACCCTTCCAGACAGACAATTCAACTTCAAGCATTATTAAAAGAATTGCTCAACCGATTTTGAAGACTGGGAGAAACATCACTATGGATAACTGGTTTACATCGATTCCCCTTATTAGGGAGTTGATGGAAAAGTTTAATACAACTGTCGTTGGAAGAATTAAGAAAAACAAAAGAGAATTGCCATTGGAATTTACAGAACCATCATTTCTTAAAAAGAGACCTGTTCATTCGAGTTTGTTTGGTTTTCATAATAACATGACTTTGGTTTCATATAAAGCTAAAAAAAATAAAGATGTTGTTTTAGCTTCATCAATGCACAGTTCAGCTTCTATTGATCAAACTTCAGGAAATCGTCAGAAACCTGAAATTATTACATTTTATAATGCCACAAAGTCAGGAGTTGATGTAGTTAATAAATTGAAAGCTACATATAATGTAGCACGATCAAGTTGTAGATGGTCATTAACTACATTTTTTACTTTGATGAATGTTGCTGGAATCAATAGTCAAGTAATTTATGAACTCAATACTAAAAAAAGCATCGAAAGGAAAAAATATTTAAAGATAGTTGCCAAAGAACTTACCAAATCACTAATGATATGAAGAATGACGTGCAATTCATTGCCACGAACGCTCAGTGACTCAATTAGAGAAGCTCTTAAAATACCAAACGATAAAAAAAAAGTAGTTGTAGTATCAAATGGTAGAAGAGTGTTATGTGAATATTGTCCATCGAGACTTAATCACAAAACATCAACTTTTTGTGCATCTTGTCAAAATCCCATTTGTGGGACACATACTTACAAAATATGTGTTTATTGCAATGAGAAGAATGTGGCGGATAATAACTTTGAATAATAATTTTTTCAACAGTATTTTTGTAACAAACGACAAAAAAATTAAGATATGTGATAATATGTGATAAAATTATCTAATAATTTAAATCATGAAAGTTGAAATGTTTAAAAAAAAATTTTGTTGGTTGTTAAACAGAATTTAAATTTAAAAAATAGATTAATGTAAAATTGTCACATATTTATCTATATATAATGAAAAGTTTGTAAACTTTATATTTTGTTATTACTCTTGATATTTTGTTTATTGTCTAGTGTTTCATTGAATATTAATAATTATTAAAAATAAATAATGTTGTCAGTATATGATAATTAGTTCATAAGCAAAATTATATGTTTTATAATGTTCAAATTAAATTTAAGATACATATTCTATTGTTTCAGTTACTTTGTAATAACCATTGTCAGTTAATTTTTTGTTTGAAAATAATGTAAGACTCCGCGCCAGCGAGGCGCCGAGCCGGGCGTTCTCACGCCTGGCTTTCGTCAAGAGGACCTTTCACTAGCGAGGGAGGAAGACAACCCTCGCCCCTACGGGGCGTTTCGGGGAAAAGAGGCCTTGGAAGGAGAGGCCCACGTCCCTCTCCGAGGAAAGCCTCTGATAGGCTCGCGTAAGGGAGGACGGAAGTCGTATAAATATACGACTTCCAGGGCCCGCCGTAACATTCCTAGTGTTATCGTCGTAGCGTCTGTATGAGCGCTACGCAATCTTCTCAAAGATTATTATATATATCTAATTGTACAAAGACATTCGGAGTATTATCGTCCTAGCGAGCATTACGAGTGTTATCGTTGTAGCGTCTGTATGAGCGCTACGCAATCTTCCCAAAGATTGTTATATATATATCACTGTACACGAACATAACCGATATTACGATTGTAGAAGTTGTTCTAACGCCACGTCTCTCCGGACAAATTGTTATACGTGTTTTGTACACAACCATTGTATTTATTAAAAAAGAAATTTATATTTCATATTTCGGTCTTACAATAAAAAATTTACTTTCAAATATTTACTTTTACTCACTACAATTTTTACTAAAATCTTACTTACTAAATTTAACTTATTAAAATTGACTTTTAACAATTTATTTTTTAATAATTAATGTGTGAAAATAATTTTATTTCTTTATTTTTTGGTTTAAATCTATATATTTGACAGAAGTATACAAAATCTTGTCATATTAATAATAAAAATACACGTGTTTCTAATTTAGAAATATGTGGCAACACTGTAAAGGCTTTAGCATTGCGGCACGGTGCCGCGACGCGAGTAGATTTGTTCGGGAGTTTCACGCGATGGACGGAGGGTTAATAGCCTGTTTCAATAAACACAGTTCTACAAGAAGAAATCATCACAAAGAAACAATGGAAACAGAAGAAAATCAGGAACAGCAGTTAATACCAGCAGCCCCGGCAACGACAGCAAAACTAACGACGATAGGAATAATATAAAATACTGACAGAATTAGACTGATCCCATTTTTTTATATAAACACATTTGTTAATCTTAGATCCACCTTCTATTCTTATATAGACAATGCCAGAAGCTAAGACTCAAACCGATTCAATGGAAGGGCATCGGAGTGTTTCGACACAAACAGGTGGAAAGAGCTAATGGTGCTCAGAAGAAAGGAAAGGAAGTTTGATCATTTTAAAAAATGAATTCCAAAATGGATCAGGAAAATTTAAAAACATCACTTATTCCGAGCAGAGGAAGATATTGGGGAAGAGTACTATGGACCGATTGATGGCGTGCGGCCCGATGACCATCCGGAGGCCTATGAAATTTTATGACGCCTATCATGTGTCCTACCTGTGGTACCCCCGTTGTATGAGAGATCAGGGAACCATCGATTATGTACTACCTGTTATCAACGTCTACCCGATTCCCAGAAGCCGAGGTACCAGCAAGGGGGTTGGCATATATTGGTGCTAAGTGTCAACGCCCATTCTTTCTTAAGATGCAGAAAATGTAATCATTTGATTGCAACAACTAGACCGGCAACAAGATGCACCGAGTGCATTGAAGAGCATTTCGAAACCGATAATAATGTACTTTTACAAGGAAAACCCATAGATGTTATTACTAGATGGTAATTTTTGATTTTAAGCCGCTATCAACAATAAAACACACAAGCCCGAAAAATATGTATAGTTATATTCTAGATTAAGATATTTTTTAAGTAGGCTAAGTGATCGATTGGTATCAGAAGACGAAAGCGTAACACGATGTGTCACGATTCATTTTAAGGGGGGAGATGTTACAGCGGCCCTGAATTTTTATTTTTCTCATGGAATACCAGTCGACCACTTAGGAAACCACAGGAAAATGTAACTACAAGAGAGTATCACTGTACACAGGACCACCATCCGTGTGGCTGGTATAAGCAAGTTACATTTTTTATAATCTCCAGATTTTTCCCATGCCATCTTGGTGCCCTAATCTCCCTTCCAAATTCCTACCACCTCCACTCATTTTTTGACAGTTTTTCCCAGGACCAAGTCCTATATAAGCGAGACACTTTTTGACTCCTTGGATCCAGCATTTTTTAAACCGTCATACGGTTACCTAGCGTACGTAAAAATTCAAACTCACGACTTCCATAAAACGTTGACTGTTGTATGTAAGTATAAGACGTAGAATATCCCCGCGAACCGACGCGTGAATTTCGGCTAAGTTTAGATTTAAGAATCATCTTTTGTAATTGCATTATGAACCACTTTTAATAATAACTTTGGAATATATGTTTATACTCACATTGTGATATTTCAAACGTTTAGTTATTTTCATTTTACTTCCTTTAATCTTCATGTAACAGAGCAACGATCTCCCTTATTCACTCTTACCGCTCGGGGTGAATAAGATCTTTAAAATTAAAGTTACGGGTGTTCGTTAAAATAGAAAGAGTCTACGGATTGCAACAATTTCCTTTTCCCTACTACTAGCTAGTGACGGTACCCCCGTATTCTTTGGTACGGGACTTATCCGCTATACTAGCGCGAAAATACCGCAAGGTTTTTCGTTATTAACGGGCATACGGCGACTCTATAATTCTGATGTAGATTAGTCCGGTCCCCGGAGATTTCCCTACTACTAGCTAGTGGCGGTACCCCCGTATTCTTTGGTGCGGGACTTATCCGCTATACTAGCACGAAAGTACCGCGAGGCGTCTTTCGTTATTAACACGTTGACTGCCATGGGGGTCACCGGTGACCGGCGCTATTGAATTCAATGAAATTTCATCTAAACTTTATATTGCAATATTTACGAATTTTGTAATATACTCAATATTTAAATATTGGAGTTAAAAAGATAAAGTTCTGCTGAATATATATCCATCTGTGTCTTTCAAGTTTCTGCTTTATACAGATGTGATTTGAATAGAAAAAGTTGCACTTCGGTAGAAATGATGAAACTAGCGAAATACCGGTGGCGTTCAACGTGTTAACGGGCATACGGCGACCCTATAGTTAGCCTATAGGTTAGTCCGGTCACCGGATATAATTCCCTGGATATAATTCCCCGACTAGTTGCAATCCTTAGCCCTCACAATAAAAATTGTATTAACGCATTCGGTCTCGTTCTGCCACTCGCCCGGCTCGTAACAATGTAAACAAGGAAAACATATAATATGGACGAAACTGGCTTATTGTGGAAAGCGTTACGCACAAAAACCTTGGCGCTTCGACACGAGCAACGCATGAAGTGTTTTAAAAGCCGCAAAGAGCGCATTACGGTAGCTTTATGCGCAAATGCAAGTGGGACACACAAATTGGAGCCCTTAATAATAAACAGGTACGAAAACCCTAGTGTGCTAAAGGGCTGTAAGCAGAATCTTCCCGTCATTTTTAAATCGCAGAAAAATGCGAAGATGACGCAAGATTGGTTTTTAGATTGGTACCAAAATTATTTTAAACCAAACGTACGGGCACGCCAACTAAATTTGAGAATGACTGGCAAAACTATATTAATAGTAGACAACTGCAAAGGACATAAGGTGCCGGCAGATGTATTAGATGCAGAAAACTTCAAAATTATATTTCTGCCGCCCAATATAACCAGCCTAATTCAACCTATGGACCAGGGCGTAATCGCCAAGTTTAAAGTTTTATATCGCCATAAAACGATACAGAAAGCTGCAACATATAAAGACGGAATAAATGAATTCCAAAAGAAATTTGATTTGAAAGACTGTATCGAAATATTATACGCATCCTGGATAAAAATATCCCCAAATGATATTACCAATTCATGGAAAAAAATGATTCCCGAGACTATTACATACCAGCGAGCTATGCGGCTTGAGATCTCACATTTAACTGGAATCACGTTCACAGCGGGAGATGTATCGCATTTCATCTCTGATTGCGATGCGGAAGAGAGCAGAGGGTTAATAGAGGAAGATGAGGTACAAAGAGCAGGGAGCAGTACGGAAAATTGTGAGGAAAGATTGGAGCCGCAGCTCATATTTCAGCAATTAGAACAGCTCGTTTCATGCAATGCACCGGTTATAAAAAGTATAATTTCTAGCGCAAATAGTTAAAAACTCCGCGACAGCAGAACGCAAGGCCTTCTCGCGTGAAAGAATACATTGCCGCCGCGGTCGCCTTGGCGATACATTTTACAATCCCCTTTCAAAAAAGGGGAAGCAGGCAGAGCTCTTCCAAGGACGGCTCTTGTGAACAAATAAACGGCTTACCCGGTATAAACAAAAAATACTGTGGGTCACCACTGTTAGAGTTTTATGATTAGTCATGCATATTCTCTGTTACATATGAACACTGAACCCCCCTTCGATAAATTCATGAAAATCTTTATAGAAATTACGAACGAATCTGACGCAGGATCTTAATATCCTACATTGGCAGATACGATTTTTAATTACTTCTATACAGCTTTCTTGGAAGTGGACTATCGTATTGTAAATATTGACTAAACACTCGTATATTGTAAAAGGTTTCGTGTAATACCGAAAGATTTCAATCGTTGCATGCTTCCGTAGAACCGTATACATTCGTAAAAATGTAAATTCAACTCGTCGGATGTTCGACTCGATATCAATTAATATGAATAGTGCGTAAATTGAAACAAAATATCGTGAAGACCTGAACTAAATAAAAGTGTTACTTGCGTATAGCGTCGTAATATCTTACTCTGTGTTGTTCCACCGTGCACGTGTCCGATCCTACCAGCCCGAAAGGTCGTTCAAAGTGAACTTCGAGTTCTGCAAGTAAACACGAGTAAACTATTAAATAACTGCGTAAAAATACAATAATTCCGTATAATCACGTTTCAGAGCAACAATAATCGCGTTCTTCGTCAATAAAATCGAAATACGGAGGTATAAAACAAGTACTAATGTTGTAGACGAGAAAAGTGATGCGTAAATGTTGCGAGAGGTTAGTCACGCTACCAATTGCGTTGTAATTATTTAGCGATTGTTACTAAATTCATAATTATTGTGATAATTGATAGATATAAAAAAATGAAAGGAATATTATATAGTAGATAAACGAGAGAACTATTTTTTAGCGATTGGTAAACGAGGAAAATGTAAAAGAATGATACTCACAGGGGGTACGTCTTAACAACTCGACGTCCAGGAGATAACAGGGGGTGTCAACTCCCATACATTAAGTTTCGTACACAGATGTGCTGCCGTCTGGAGCGGAACCCGCACACTAGAACTAGATTTCATACATATAGCACAGTATGCTATACATATATCGTATATATAGTACTATCGCTTACTGATTTAACACGTTAAGCGCCACGCCGGTCCCTAGGGACCGGACGTTCATTTTTCGTTTATGTTGACTCTGAGCAATGAAAACCGACGGTTCGTTTTTTACCTAAACTACGCTGTCGCGTCTGAACGATCCATTATTAGTGGTTTTAAATAAGAAATATATCATTTTATCAAAAATTAATATAGTTTATTAAAACAAACAGAAAGATACCTTTCCTAATAAATGGTCTAAACGGAAGGTGTATTACCGGTCCCTAGGAATCAGCGTGGCGCTTAACGTGTTAAAGATACTAGTATTTACAAAGGTATACTGAACTTTGCGTCATTATTGTGAGATTGTGAAGTTCGCTGAATTTTTAATTTTACAGTTCACAAAATTGTTTATTTCAGGCTTTCACAATAATGATGCTAAGTTCAGTATACCTGCTGTTTTAAAGGAAAATATAAATATTCAATTTATCTTTAGAAATTTATTTAAAAGACGTACATATATACTGATTTTTACACGTTTACGTAAAGCTACTTATTTTAAAACTAATATTACTATTGCATACATAAGCTTCCTCCTTTCTCAAACGAGCTTGGGACCGTTTATGGCAGAGTTACTGGGGGGACCGAACCTAGCATATTGTTACATCTCATCTTTCACGTTGGCACTTTTTGTTTCATTCGTGATATGCACTTCTTTTGAGCTCTCTGCATTGTAATATTTTTCGTTTTTGTCGTGTCTTTTCCGCTCAGCATTCTATTTATCCTTTCGCACCAATTTGTTAAGAAAAACTTAACGACGGTATCAATAATATTTTCCTTCAAGGATTCTAAATGATCAGTGCATTTGATACATTTGAAGTTAACATGTTGCAGAACTACTTTTGTAAACAACTCTGTTTATATTTAAAATAATATTTGCGAAAGATGGACTTCTACAAGTTGATATGCAATCACTGCACTGCTTATACAGTGGGTGTAGAAAGTATTCTTACACCGACTATTGTAGTTTATTAACCAATTTTTTATAAACAACGAGTGTGTACATATTCTCGGAAGTCTCTATAACAGACACAGCGCAAAAAGAATTAATTAGTTGAATAATTTGCAAAGTTATCAAGAAAAAAAAAATATTGTCCGAAATATATTTTTTATTTTTTAAGCCTTCTTTAGAGGATATATGATGTTTTTTAATGTGACGATCCAAGTAGTCCCATAGGTTTTCGATGGGGTTAATATCAGGAGATTGTGGTGGAGCTTATTGGTTACTTATTGTTCTTATATTTCTTATATTTCGGGCAATATTTCGTTTTTTTCTTGACAATTTTGCAAATTATTCAGCTAAATAATTTTTTTTGCACTTGTATCTGTTCTAGACATTTCCGCGAATATGTACAAACTCGTTATTTATAAAAAATTAGTTAATAAACTACAATTTCACAATATATAATTCGAAATTGGTCGGTGTACGAATACTTTCTACACCCACTGTATATATTTTTATTGAAAATGTTATCTATCAAATGTTTCTTATTTGTATGTATGTACAGGATACACCTCTTCACCTTCTACACCTCGGATTGGATGGAGATTTGTGAAAAAAACTTGCCGCAAAATTCGCGGAAGGGTAGCTGACTTTTTGGACTGGTTTATCACATTCGTCTTGTTACGTAGGTGAAATGTCTGAGAGGAACAATGGGTCAGAAACGAACTGTTCTTTCGCAAATTGACTTTTAATTGGGCCTCCGCGATTGAATTTTCGCTTAGTAAGTGAGACAGTCAGCTGTTCCTTCGGAAAGAAACACACAAGATGTCCTTGTCGGCTCGAATAGTTTAACCAGAAGCGTGCTACTCGACATTAGAAATTGGGGGACTGGGTCGCCAAACCACTAAGAGAAGTGCAAATGTTTATATTCTTCTCCCCGGGAGGACCCTTGAGCGAACCTGACACCGAACTCAGGTCATTGACGTCTTCCTAGCCTCCGAAAAGTCACATCGGAAGATTGCGTTAAATACCCGAGAGGGGAGAAAGGTTTTCCAAGTCAGACTATGCCGGAAGAACTCCGATGCATGTGATCATCTAACTATTTGATTACTTACCCAACCCGGCGCACAGTAGGAAAAAACCGACGTTTCGTTGGCCACAAAATCTTATTGTCCTACAAATCCTATTGCATTAATATTTTTGTCTTTATTAACTCTTCAAACGAACATGCTAACAGATACGAAATATTAAATATTAAATGTAGTAATTACTAACCTAACCCAGACTCAACCCGGCGCACAGTGGGGAAAAAACCGACGTTTCGGTGACCACAAAATCTTAATACTTTTAAATACACCTTAAAAATATACTAATTTACATAAACTTATACTTTTTTTCTTTCGCCAGATAAAATGTTCGTTAGTATTTACTACATTTAATATTTAATATTTCGTATGCTAACAGATACGAAATATTAAATATTAAATGTAGTAATTACTAACGAACATTTTACTCTGGCGAAAGAAAAAAAGTATAAGTTTATGTAAATTAGTATATTTTTAAGGTGTATTTAAAAGTATTAAGATTTTGTGGTCACCGAAACGTCGGTTTTTTCCCCACTGTGCGCCGGGTTGAGTCAAGTAATCAAACAGTTAGATGGTCACATGCATCGGAGTTCTTCCGGCATATTCTGACTTGGAAAACCTTTCTTCCCTCTCGGATATTTAACGAAATCTTCCGATGTGACTTTTCGGAGGCTAGGAAGACGTCAATGACCTGCGTTCGGTGTCAGGTTCGCTCAAGGGCCCTCCCGGGGAGAAGAACATAAACATTTGCATTTCTCTTAGTGGTTCGGTGACCCAGTCCCCCAATTTCTAATGTCGAGTAGCACGCTTCTGCTTAATCTATTCGAGCCGACAAGGATATCTTGTGTGTTTCTTTCCGCAGGAACAGCTGACTGTCTCACTTACTAAGCGAAAATTAAATCGCAGAGGCCCAATTAACACATTGCGTACGGCGCTCTTTGCGATTTGTGTGTCCAATTATTTTGTACTCTTTCGGAAATTCGACATACATTTACTTCGCTAAGAATTTGTCATAGGAATATCAAAGGCTACGTTGCCATAGTGAAAATCAATTTATTCTCAATTTCTTGAGCCGTCGATATATACGTACATATAAAAAAAATTACAAACAAGATATCTTGTAAGCCGCGACGGTCGGTTTGCTATATACGAGATATCTCGTCACTCGTACGCAATGTGTTAAAAGTCAATTTGCGAGAAAACGGTTCGTTTCTGACCCATGGTTCCTCTCAGACATTTTACCTACGTAACAAGACGAATGCGATAAGCCAGTCCAAAAAATCAGCTACCCTTCCGCGAATTTTGCGGCAGGTTTTTTCACAAATCGTAAACTAATCAATCGAAATAATTCTTCATACTTTGACACTAGAACTACCAAACCAGTCAAAATGACTGGTACACCATTTTTTCCAAAAATTCTCCAAGATTATAGGAGAGTCATAGAATAGATATTCTACGGCCATGTCATAAAAGATAAATTACCAAATCGATCTTCTTTTCCACCTCTGAATTCCCCTTTTTTTAAAGTACTTATTTTATATATTTAAATATAACAGATTTAACGCCGGTAGTTATAGTGTTAACATTTTTAAAAATATTTGTGCTTACGATGTTCATCATTTCGTCTCCACTTCTCTCTTCTAGCGTCGCCGACAAGGCACTTTAGAGCTGCAACATTGTATGTGCCTTGGTCGCATATTATTGCTACCACTATGAAAGTCGCTGCTATACTCTAAATTACATTTTTTATACAGTATCGTAACTGTGTGCTACTCGCCTGGTGTTCGCAGAAATTGTAGGATATCGGATTCTTCCATCCATTTCTCAATCCTCTCAACATAAATACCAGTGCGTGATCTGCAAATTTTCCGGTCTTTCTATTGCCCCAATCTTCAACACCAACGATCCGATCTTTGTCCTTGTTATAATGTAAATGAGGCTGTAGTGCCATTTCCTCCCATATCAGTATACAATACTTTTCTTTTTCTGGCAATTTATGTGCCTGTTCACGCAAGAGTTTTAATATTAACTCACAGACGCCTCGTTTTAATGTAATGCTGTGCAACATGTTTTTCAGAGTTCCCACACTGGGCATATTAGACAGTTGTCTTAACAATCTGTATGCTTTTGGTGACTGTTTATATATCGATAATCATAAAATCTTTTCATCCAGAGTGTAGCGTCTTCCCTGAAATGAAAATTATTATTAGTTTAATGTATTTCAATGAAAGTATTGTCATGTATGTGTTTTAAGTTGCATATATATTACAACAGCAATTTAATAACTGCGTTACTGTTGTTAAATATTTGGTTACTTGCAGACCTGTCGTGCCCATCAGGGTAGACAAGCTGCCGTGTTAAAAAAAGACGCGAAACAGCGCCGCGATTGACGGCGGGGACGAACTAAAGGCATAAATTTATATACAGTATGCCCATCTATCTTAATGTATACTCAATCGTTGTATTCTAATGCTTGCCTTCATATTTTCTTTTCAATTTTATTTTAAAATGAAAATAACAACATCATATTTCAGTTACTTTCGTTTTATTAATATTCATATTACAAAAGAATCATAATATACATAGGTATGCATAGAAATAGATATACAATTACAGTACAAATATTTTCTAAGCTTTATTTTCCTTGCAGAAAATAATCGAACATTTCTTCCTTTGCTTCATATCAAGAAAAAGAAAACGGCTTCAATTATAACAATATTACAATAATTATAGCAATCATAATAACAATAAAATAAATAATAATTATGTCTCAAGTTCTTTTGGCTGCTCGTTTTCGTCTTGAACGGTTTCCAATTATCCAGAATGGTCTTTCAAAACTGAAATGGCAGTTGAGTTTTGGCGGTAACAGAATCCCACCGATTCTCTCTTACTAGTGTTTGGAATTCACCAATTCAATATGCATGATTAACCCCTTGCCGTACCATTTATTTTATGGCTGAATGCACAATAACTCAAAATGAATTATTAAAATAACAATCAAACCCTGATTCTTGATATAGCGTATAATTTAACGCAATATTAATAGCATAGAAATAATTTCATCGTATCGTGACCCAGTAATATTTTTCATTTCATAGTTTTTGAAAAATTTCAAAATTTCTTATTCCATTTATCGCGTCACGAGTGTCACTCGTTATTGTACGGGAAGGGGTTAATAACATCACTACCGCCACCTGGTGGTGTCTCGCTGCGTAACCAGCAACCGCTATCACATTACAGCTTGTCGACCCTGGTAAATAAACAGATCAGCTCGAGACGATATAGTGCAGCTGGCTCGTAGATTAAAAGTTATCGTTATATAGGACTGTCGTCTAGAAAACTTCGACTTAGAACTTCTGCCGTTGGTTTCTAATTTTATTTAAATCGTCGGCTGTTATAAGCCGGCTTACCGAATTTCAAGAAAATGTAAACCGCGTGTCGCTACATGAGTATTACATCGCTAGGTACCAGCGTTTCTGCCACTGCATTATTTTCAAACGAAGTCGGTTAAGCATGTTATGAGCCCTATTTCATAACAATCGACAGATACAGAATACAAAAATATTGTTTTAACTGCATGATTTAATCCTCAAATACTTTTTACCTATTCAAAATTCCATTTAAAAAAAGATCGCATACGAAAATATACCCTTTTCTATTATATTTTATGTAAAGACATGAGAATCGAATTACCTGCAAGGAAAAAGATTACACTCAAAATATGTCAGGTAATTGAAAAAGTCTTTGTAGTATTTTACTTCCTAGTTAGCAACGTGAAAAATTTCAATTCAGTCTTCTTGCATCGTAACTGGGAAGGAGATATGGAGTGGAGCATATAATGTTCCCTGTAATGCTGTTCCACGTGTAAAAGTTTGGTGGCCCTGAAAAGGGCCATTTGAAATCAAATGCAGTCGTTGAAGTACAATTATTTCTTCGCTGAGGACTTGACAGCCCTCGGAGTTGTCGCTTTCTTGGGTTTTGGTGTTCTAGTTTTCGCCGCCGGAGCCTTAACAGCCTTCTTAGCTTTAGACATGCTTTTAGCTTCGGTAGAAGCCTTGCTCTTCGCCGCTGCAGCTTTAGGTGTAACCTTCTTCGGTGAAGTCTTCTTCTCGCTAGCCTTTTTTGATACAGCTGCTTTTTTCGGTGTGACAGATTTCTTAACCACAGATTTCTTCTCTACTGACTGAGCTTTTTTGGGCTGGACTTTCTTTGGACTCCGTTGTACCTTCTTCACTTTGTTGTCGGATTTCTCGGTTGCAAGTTTGAAAGACCCAGAAGCACCTTTGCCCTTCGTCTGTAGAACACTTCCAGATGCCACAGCAGCCTTCAAGTACTTCCTGATAAATGGCGCGAGTTTCTCGCCGTCCACTTTGTACGTTGACACGATATACTTTTTAATGGCTTGTAATGACGAACCTTTCCGATCTTTCAATTCCTTTATGGCCATAGTTACCATCTCGGAAGTCGGTGGGTGAGTGGCTTTGACACGCTTAGCCTTGGCTTTCGTAATTTTGGTCGCCTTTTTCGCCGGTGAGACAGTACTCTCCGCACTAGACTCAGCCGCTACATTACCAGCGTTAGTTTTGTCCTCCATTGTGCACAAAAATTCGAAACAAAGTCCAAAAAACCGGCTAAGATAAACAGGCGTTTTGACTGCTATGATACGTTTGCTGAAGCAAATTGTTGATCTGGCACCCGAACGCCACCGTTCTAATATTTGAGCACCGACCATGGAGAGCGGCCACTTCAATATGTCGGATCTGGCAATTCTGTGACACCGGCAATACAGTAAACTAACCACTACTTTCGTCTTATGTTCCTTCTTAACGGATAATAAATACGAAAAATTATATACATAAAAATAAAGCTCTGTGCGTGTAGTTTTGTCTAGGGATACTTTCCAACGCGTATTTTGATTGCCATACAACTTATGGCACCATTCATTCGTGACCGCCCATTTCCACCGATAGTACATTGTACGAAAAAACTTATAAATCTAAGTAATTATTGATGATTGTTTGATTTAACTTCAACGAATATTGTAAAAAAAGGACTGTTGTTATGTTTTCCCACACTTTTTTGGCATCATTGGTTAGAAATACCAGGAAAATTGTACTTTCATTTCACGGAGCAGTGATACACGTGTTAACAGTGCAATTTCATATCGTGGTATTACGGTCAATTTTTAGAAATGTGTTAAACATTTACGAAATAAATATACAGTACATTATTACTGGTTTTCTTTATTTAATGATCATTTTTAAATATATCAGACCCTTATACAGTACTATTCGCTCTTTTTACACTGTTATATTCCTTGGTACAGAGTCCCTAGTATTATCAGAATCGGAGAGTAAGAAAAAGTGTTTCATATTTGCTGAAATGTGTTTTTTCTATTACTTAATTTTAAAGTAGAGTAGATATTGAGGATACCGGGTGTTCATTTCTTTTTAATCTCGTTATGGCTCGATCTTAGAAATGGAACATAATCGAAAATATTAACTTTTTTATATTGTACGATGGAAAACATAGAGTAAAATGGGATAACAAGAGCGCAACAAATAAGTAACCTTAGGAACGTGAAATAATCGTATAACAGGAATGTGGAGAATAGTCTATTAACAATTCACAGTATAAACACAGTGACTCTTAAAGAGTAACCAGAGAAAGATTTTCTTTCGGACCACGAAATTGCTTTATTATGCCATTGATAATTCTCCAAATAACCGTTCAGTTAGCTCCCTGGGATACCTTTACCATACCCATGTTCCCTTTAATTACCACATGCTTACCAACTATACTCTTGATTTTTAAGAATGTGCTTGGATCAGACGTAACCCACAAGAAACAAATGCTTGAGCAGATACAGTCGGACAAGTACCGAGTCCCGAGTATTTACGATTCCCCGAAACAAAAAATCGCCGACAATATTATTACGTCTTCCAGTCTGTATCGTTATTTCGATAAACTGACAAATAATACCAAAGGTGTAATCGCAATTGCGTTACTAATTTCACAGTTTTTACGAAATAGAAGAGTTATATACATATAACATTTTTCCGTACAGTAACACCTTAAACGTCGTTTACTTTTTTGGAAAAATATAAGTTCCCGTATTGAGGGGAAAAGGGTCTAAATTATAATTCACAATTTTTATTTTATTTACTATCCCTATTTTTCTTATTCACCATTTTCTCGCATCCCGCCCGCCCCGCACTACGCGTGAGTGTTCATTATCCGTACCTTCGTTTTAAATTGCTTCAATAAAATGCATTAATTTTTTATAAAATTCTATAATTCCTACTTAAACCATTAATTATAGCGCAGATAGGCGTTGACAGAGTAGGTTAAATCAGATGCCAACCACCCGTTTCCAATTAAATAATAGTGTTGAGACAAACGAAAAATCAAACACCAGGTTTGAGCTTCAAAGTGTTATTGATGTACCATGTGAAAACCCCCAGTTGATATGTTTTTAAAGACACAGACAGTGCTAGGTGCAGAAATCTTTCTCTCTACAGCTACTTTCTCTAAAAATTTTGCCCTTTACTGCCCTTAACTATAACTAAATACAGTCATGGTCGGGGAGGTACAAGATCCAGAGTTGTTCAGGCGTCAACCTATGCGCTGTTAGTGATATTCGGTGACTAACTAAGGATAAAGTATACAGTTCGATGTCCTCAGTCGAGCTGTTAGGTGCATAAATAATTCTTTATTGTTGGCCATCCAACAGTGTTAACTACAGGGAATTTGAGGGAAGAGAAGGAGACGTTTAAGGACACCTTCAAAGTTTAAGTTAGTGTATACAGTGAATTGATTAAATCATAAGAATAGAAAGAAAACTTAATTCTTTACGGTCTTAATACGAAAACTACCAAAGGCAATCAAAATTACTGGCTCCTCCTTTTTTATAAAAATTCTCAAAGTTTATAGGAGAGCCATAACAATAGACATTCTGCATCCAGCTTATAAAATATAAATTCCTAAATTTATCATCTTTTCCGCCTTTTGATTCCTCTTTTTCTAAACTATTTATTTAATATATTTAAATATAATAGATTTAAGACCCGTACTTCGTGCATTAAGTGCTGGTATAGGTGCTACAACTTATTCTCACAGCTCTCGTCATGGCACTTTTAACTAATATTCGAAATTAGAATTTAACAATTATTTTCTATATCCAGCTGTGACTGAAGATATTTGAGGTTATATTTACGGTAAAAAGCAGTAAATATTTATAAATAGACGGTGTTGCCAAATAAATCTAAATTAGTTGAGAATTGGGTAAACGGTAACGGTAACGGTTGGGTAACGGTTTCAAGTAGTTTTTTCTAAATTAACCGTACTATTTTTCATCCAATACGAAAATAGAGATACTGACAAAAGTTCCTACGACCTGTGATTAACCTACTTCATTTCAAATATGTCTCTTTGAGTACATTTAAAACTTGTGCCAACAGTAAAGAAGTAACGCAAAATGTCAGTAAATATCTAACTGTCGGCAAAGGTAGGACATCATTATAGATTACAAATATTTAAGTAATTCGTATGGATTGGTGCAAACTTGGCTTTGGTATAAAAACAGACTGAAGAAATATTGGACCGATCTTTGTATGAGTAATACAGAAATATAAGTTTCGACATGAAAATATTTGCTCTTTGAACGAAATTTACAGAAAAAACGATGCATTGTAAACATATGATATGTGGTGATTATTACGAATATGATATAAGTAAGGGAAAGAGACAAATTTATATCGTCTACTTCGAGTTATGTTGAAATACATCACAACATGGTGACACTATTTGCTAGAAGTTCTTTTCTTCTTTCTCTTTAACTGCGAAAATATACAACGAAAATCCAGGTAAAATTAAAGACCAATTCATTAGTTGTAGTTTATCTGCATCCGTCAATGCCGGTTTTAAGTTCGTATAATCAACGCTGTTTGGTTCACCCGTGGAGCTTCGTGGACAGGTTTATTGCTTGAAAAAGATTAGTTTCACCCAATATTGGTAGAGGAGCTGTTGCATTCGAAATTAACGGAATAGGTTTATCCAAAAATGGTAAAAGCTGTATAGAATGATCAGTAAGAGTTATAGAAACTGGTAGAAAAAGGAAAAAAAAAGTTATGACGCAGCACTACAAAGATGAAGGGTGAAGTATTTCGTAATTGCAAAGGTGCCCAAAAATGATAGGAAATGTGATATCACAAAAAATGAGAAAACGAAACTAAACAGAACAATAGAAACTGATCTTAGTATACATCATTTTCTTGTTCGCAATTTCAAAGGAGACGCCATCAAATAACAGTGATAGTTCACTCCTCACACATTCGCAAATGCAGTAAACGAAATAGTGGTGGGTTTCTCTTTAAAGTGCCTAGTAAAAACGCGCTGCAAATCAGAATAGACGGGGGCGTAGTACTGTATGTAATGGCTTCTATCGTCAGTATTCTGAGGGTAATGGAGTCGATGGTCATCAAAAAGCTAAGACCAGATGTCCATACCTTTGGGTTAAATACATTTACAGAGTCTTAGCTCTGTTAATAGCACTAGAGGCTTCTATTGCTCGTGCGATTACAGCACCTCTATCGATGTGGCTCCTAAGTAAATAATATATATGTATATAGCATATACATATATACATGTAGATAAACGTTGGCTTACCCTTCCTATGACTACGAATTCTTAATTCATTTACAAGACGTAATAAGGACACACATAAAAAATTATGGTTTATAACGATTTATTAAAATATAAAAATATGGAATACATTGCAGTAAATTATAGTGAAATAATCCCTTATCTATGGATTCTTCAGTTCTCATAACTTGCTGCATTTAATCATCAGGCTGCGAAACAAATAAAGACAATATTACAATTTATTTGAATGATACATAGATTATATATTTACTTTCCACCACTACTGCAGTATCAATATTTTATCTTCTTCCCTTCCGCTGGATGAGAGTTCCATTTATTTTAGAAGGCATCAGTCTGCAGTAAATTCATAGTGCTACGCTTGTTCACTGACGTTTAATTATTTTGATAAGAAGGTAGTTCGAGTTGTACAATTTATCGTTGTTACAAAATACAATAATATAATTGCTTTAATAACAATTTATGATACAGGAACTTTATTTACTCGCCACGTCGCGACGTCTCTAACGAGATTATGATAACAGATGAATAATTTTCGTTTTTCTCTTTTTCGCGCCACTTGTCCAGTTTGTGTAGTAACAGGTTGCGTTGGCCGGTGATCGAGGTGCCTACCTTGTCAGTAAACAAGGTGACTACCTCAGAAGCCGGTAAATGAGGTGACTAACTTAGTACGGGACAAATTCGGTGACACTACCGCCTCTTACAACTCTTACAATTAATATTAAGCATTCGTCGAACCTTTTGCAAAACGGTTCCGACTTAAATTTGAACACCCTGGGGCCCAAAATTTGATTTGGATTAGTCCATTTGATGTCTTATTACCGATGTCTGTTTTATGTTATAACCGAAAAGGGTCCTTAGACCCTCGCAGAATTCTTTTAGACCTCACTCTGTGACTTTCCCTCTTAGAGAAAAGACGTACCCTCTTCATATATTCATCGAATAAAGTCTTGGTCTATTCCAATTACTTTTAAACAAAATATTGTTATTTAAAACCCTAAAAACCAATAACATATTGTTATTTTATCCTATTCTACAGTCTGTAACATTGTCGCACTTTAATTTCATAATACCAAATATCACAGATGGGCATTTCAAGAACAAGTTTGTCTACGTTTTGAAATTTTGTTGGCCCTAAGAAGGGCCGATTGTGAAGCGAAAAGTGTTCACTTGGAGCTGGTGTACTTTGTAACTGCCTTCGTTCCTTCGCTGACAGCGTGCTTTGCCAATTCACCGGGCAACAAGAGCCTGACAGCAGTCTGGATTTCCCGAGAAGTGATGGTTGACCTTTTGTTGTAATGCGCCAGTCTGGAAGCTTCGGCGGCAATACGCTCAAAAACATCATTGACGAAACTGTTCATGATACTCATGGCTTTGCTCGAGATTCCAGTGTCGGGATGGACTTGCTTCAAAACTTTATAGATGTAGATGGCATAGCTTTCCTTCCTCTTCCTCTTCTTTTTCTTATCAGTCTTATTAATATTCTTCTGGGCCTTGCCAGCCTTTTTTACAGCTTTTCCACTTGCTTTAGGAGGCATCTTGCAAATATTAGCTTCGAATGCGACTGTGCTTCAAATGAAATACTTGCAGACTGGTGAGGTTGCAAGAATGGAGGCGCTTATATATGAGAGAGGGTAACCGTTGCGGACGCTCCAATGGCAATGTCCGGTAGGAGCGGACGGGTGGGGGGCGTTCCGACAACGCGATTGGTTAAGCTCAGCTGCAGCGACCTATACATATAGCGTGGCAAGCTCTCCTGGATGTCATACCTACAACAGCGGTCACAGAGTTCACTTCTTTGATCTAAAGTTCTCGGTACCTCCTGTTTAAAATGTCTGGACGGGGTAAAGGTGGAAAGGTTAAGGGAAAGTCAAAGTCCCGCTCGAACAGAGCTGGTCTGCAATTCCCGGTCGGTCGTATTCATAGACTTTTGCGGAAAGGAAACTACGCAGAACGCGTTGGTGCCGGTGCTCCGGTATATCTTGCAGCGGTCATGGAGTATTTGGCGGCTGAAGTTCTCGAATTGGCTGGAAACGCAGCACGGGACAACAAGAAGACTAGAATCATTCCCCGTCATCTGCAGTTAGCCATCCGCAATGACGAAGAGTTGAACAAACTCCTTTCCGGTGTCACCATCGCTCAAGGTGGTGTGCTGCCTAACATTCAAGCAGTTTTGCTGCCAAAGAAGACTGAGAAGAAAGCTTAACAACTTACTCTACTGACCATAAATGGCCCTTTTCAGGGCCACAAAGTACTTTACAACGAGGGGACCACTTGTTCTGAAGACGATGTTTATAGCTATACGACTCTTAGACGTACTACTTGCACCTAAAAAAAAAAGAACGCAACGCCAAAAATTTTCAAGGTGTGTCCTACTATACGCCGGTATATTAACCTATTATATTGACAGTTTCACGAAGTAAAATTGTCGCCTACTAATAGTTACCTACCCTTCTAATACCACCTACGAACCTGGCGATTACGATGTAGACGATGTTGAGTTTGGAGACTATAATATTGTAGGATTATATTGATCAATAGGCTAAATCTTAAAATTGCCAATCGTGCTTATATTTAATTCAAAAATTTCGAGCGCCGCGTCGTTTTGTTCTCCTTAAAACTTCTGCTGCATGTCTCCGTTCGTTTCGTTCGTCTTTCTTGTCTGTTACTGTCACTCGACGAAAAAAGGCACAAAGGCACGGCCGCTCCAGTGCGCGTGCATTTCAACCGCTGAGCCTCAACCCCGGAAAATTCGTGGGGCCTACCAGCCGCTTGTATTATCCATTGTGTACCGTTTCCCCCCTCCCCAAGACGTCCGTTCTCGTACTTCCGTCTACCCGTCGCCTTGCATCATGTCCTCAGTTTGTACTGTAATGAACAAAGTCCCGTCCTTCTAGCCTATATTTCATGCTGAAAATTTCCGATACTACAATAATAAAGCACTAGAGAAAGTTCGCTTTATCTTTAAAAGAATCTAAGGACCGCGCGCGTGGCAAATTCTTAATTGAGCCTTATCACCCGAATATTCGGGACCCACTGTAATTTTCAACAGTCCATTATGAGAAAAAATACTGTAGTTTTTAAAACGGAGTTTTTATTTTTGAATATGTGAATCAGAACGATTGTAGATATAATAAACTATATTGTATACAAAATATACAACCGTTCTGTATTTTAGCTATCACTGCGAATACCTACTTGAAAATCGATGAGAGTGACGTTGACTCGTCAATGTTTCCACAACTGGAGGTTTTTTACTTCCGTTATAAAGCATATGCGCGTTAATAGTCAAAATTAATTTTGTATTTCAACGTCAAAGAGAATTTTGCGGCGAATCCTTTTCTGAAAATGCCGCGTCTCGAGGTGCAAAAAATGTTTGATGGAATATTTATTCGGAGTTATCTTAAGTAATAGTTTTTAAAGGTTAGACAGAGCAAAACGGAAGTATTTCCTAGTTAAAAAGATTGTTGGCCCTGAAAAGGGCCGGTTTAGCGGATGAAAGTTTTTAAGCTCTCTCACCACGAATGCGACGCGCCAATTGGATATCTTTAGGCATAATGGTTACGCGCTTGGCGTGAATGGCGCACAAGTTAGTATCTTCAAACAAACCAACGAGGTATGCCTCGCTGGCTTCTTGAAGCGCCATAACAGCAGAGCTCTGGAAACGCAGATCTGTTTTGAAATCTTGAGCGATTTCACGGACCAATCGCTGGAACGGCAATTTACGAATCAACAATTCGGTGCTCTTCTGGTACCGACGGATCTCGCGAAGGGCAACGGTTCCAGGCCTGTAACGATGGGGCTTCTTTACTCCTCCTGTGGCCGGAGCACTTTTGCGAGCAGCTTTCGTAGCCAACTGCTTTCGTGGAGCTTTTCCACCGGTAGATTTACGAGCGGTCTGCTTTGTACGTGCCATTTCGTCTCACAGAGAATTACTAAGTAATTACAAAGTACGACCTAACGTTCCGAATGCACAAACGAGAATGCGGCGAGCGATTATGGCTCGCCCTTTTTATAGCCATGGATGCAAGCGTCGTAGCGTCTGATTGGCTACGTCGAAGTGACGGTGGTGGGGGAACACTTTGCTGTATAAAATGGAGGGTTCGGTCGCCCAAACGTCACACCACTTCTGACTTTCAAGGATTTCACGTTGATCGGATCGTTTAAAAGACAGTTATAAATCATGACTGGTCGTGGAAAGGGAGGAAAGGGTTTGGGAAAGGGAGGAGCAAAGAGGCACAGGAAGGTTCTTCGCGATAACATCCAAGGTATCACTAAACCCGCTATTCGTCGTCTTGCTCGTCGAGGTGGAGTGAAGCGTATTTCTGGATTGATCTACGAAGAAACTCGTGGTGTATTGAAAGTGTTCCTTGAAAACGTTATTCGTGATGCTGTCACGTACACCGAGCATGCAAAAAGGAAGACCGTAACTGCCATGGACGTCGTCTACGCCTTAAAACGTCAGGGCAGAACCCTCTACGGTTTTGGTGGTTAAAGCCATTTTGCCAACCATTATACAAAACGGCCCTTTTCAGGGCCAACAACATTTTTTAACGATGTCCACTCTCCGTCTTACAATTTATCTGACAATATTGCATCGTGTGAAGATATGAATGTACAGTTGTTTGCCATCACGAAAACTAGAATTGGAGTTCTCGAGGCGAGAAACAACATTGCGAATAGCAGCGAAGATTTTGGGAAAATCAAATTTGTTTCCCAGTCTTTGTATGTCGCCATAGCACCTATCACTCCGTTAAGCGGATTTTCGATATTTGCCCCAGGCAACAGATCAGAACGAGTATTTGTCTCGACGTTATCAGTACGAGAATGTGAAGGGGGAGGGTCTTTAATCGAAGGAGCATCACGTTGGCTTCCCGAGGCAGCCATTGCGTAGGAAAATCCTTTACGAATGGTTGTCAGATTTGTAGAGTACGGGACTGCACTTTTTGCGGGCGTATGTACAGGCAGTGTACGGTTAGTCCGAGTACTGACATACTTGGTAAGGATAGGACACCCACTAAAACTCGCAGTATGTTCGCCCCCACAATTCGCACACGTAGGGTTATCTGTCACAGCTTTTGGACAATCGCGAGATTGATGGGAACCTCCACATTTAAAACAGGCAGGGGAGCAATTACAGTTCTTGGCAGTATGGCCAAAGGCTTGACAACGGAAGTACTGGGTATAGTTCCTTTTGCCTTGGAACTTCTCCCAGTATACGCGAAAACCAAAGATTTTGGATATCCTCGCCACCTGAGAGATAGAGGTGCCAGGGGGGAATCCTACTTTGTAGACGCAGAACCCAGAGTAATTAATACTCTCGGGGCGTTTTAGTGAGGAGCAGAAAGTGGGTGAAAGCCCGAGTTCACGGAGCTCGGTGATAATCGCCTCAGGGTCGGTGGCAGAGAGACCCCTTAGGGTCATGACCAGGGATTTTTCCCCGTTAGGGGTAAAAGTGTGGAATTGTATTCCCGATTTAAAGAAGTGATCACGAAGAGTTTCGAATTTGTTCATGTCATCCAATTGGATTCGGACACGATTTCCTAGAAATTTAAATTCGGCAGAATCACCGAGCACTCCGCGAACCGTACGGGAAAATGCGTGGCAATCAACTTGACAGTTGTGTACGTAAATCGGGGGGGGGGGGACGAGCCCTTCTTGACACCTTAGCGTGAGCGGATGTAGAGGCCGGGGGAACGGCTGGGCCATCTACGCTTCGCGATGAAGTAGCTTTATCTTTGTTACCGGCCGGTGTAACAGCCTGTAGCTTAGTTTTTCCTGACTTTTTGGGCAAGGAATCAGGTTTATTGCCATAATCCAAAATAAGTTTGGAGATGGCGGCAAAGGAGTTTGAGGTCGGTACTGCAGGGATATGCTCGAGATCCATATCACAAGCAGTACCACTAACCTTGTGATCAGCAGAATCACTGGGTATATTCATTGAATCCGCGTTAACATCGACCAACTTGGTTTTGGAAGTACGCACTGACCTCATTCTCGACCTAGATGTGGACAAGGACACCACTGGATCGGGATATGGCCGCATACGTACATCAGCCAGCAGACAAGGGTTTCCCTCAGCACTCAACCAGATGGTGGCCTCAGAAGAAGCATCCGTATTTTTGAAGGAGGACAGGCCGCGATGGTTGACCTCAGCATCAGCCTCCTTGGAAATCGCTACGTCGGCAGCAGGGCTGTCCAGCTGTTTCCCATCTAGAAGAGATGTAGTTCGACCGGAACTCGCATCACGCGATCCAGTTCCGCTCATCCCCTTAACCCCCGCATGACCAGGGGAGGCCACACTTAGATGGTAAGTTATTTAACACTAGCACAATGGAAGACCAACGAAAACAGCACACTACAAGACACAATCACCGAGTAGTCTAGTTCCGATCGATGTGCACTTGGCAAGGATCAGATGCAGACTGGGAAATTATTGTAAATTGTTGAGCAAATTGGAAATTATTGACGGGGAGTATTGAAGTGGCATCCGAACGGAACCGTTCTAGCTTTGAGCACGGACCATGGGGAGCGGCCCCCAGTGATGCGGTAAACTAACCACTAATTTCGAGTTTTGTTTCTTCTTAACGGTTGCAACATGCGAAGGATTACATACAAGAAAATAAAGCTCTGTGTTTGTAGTTTCGTCTAGGCATACTTTCCAACGCGTACTTGATTGTAATACAACATATTGCACCATTCATTCGTGACTGTCCATTTCCACCGATAGTACATTGCACGAACAAACTAATAAGCCTAAGTAATTATTGGTAATTGTTTGATTTAACTTCAACGATCATTGTGAGAAAAGACTGTTATTATATTTTCCCACACGTTTTTAGCGTCACTGATTAGAAATATCATGAAAAATGTACTTTCATTTCGCGGAACAGTGATACACGTTGCTAACGGTGCAATTTCCTATCGTCGTTTTACAGTCAATTTTTAGAAATGCGTTAAATATTTCTGTAGTAAATATAAAGTACATTTCCGATGATATTCTTTATTTAAAGATTATCTTTATATATTACAAGGCGTTCTATGGTAGTATTCCTTTTTTTAAGCTGTCATGTTTCTCGGTACAGTATTATCAGAAATACCATAATATCAATATAATACCAAGTAGTATCACAATTAGAGGGTACGAAGACTGCTTCATTTTTGTTGGACTCTGCTTAGCTCAAATAGGCGTGGCAGCGTAGGTTAAATCAGAAGCCAACCGACCGTGTCCAATTAAATAATAACGTTGAGATAAACGAAGAATCAACTGCCAGGTTTGAGCTTTAAGGTGCTGTTGGTGAACCAAGTGAAAACCCCTAGTTGATATGTTTTTAAAGACACAGACAGTGCTAGGTGCAGAAATCTTTCTCTCTACTGCTACTTTCTCTAAAAATTCTGCCCTTTACTGCCCTTGACTAATACTAAATACAGCCATAGTCAGGGAGGTATAAGATCCAGAGTTGTTCAGGTGTCAACCTATGGCGTGTTAGTAACATGCGGTGATTAACTAAGGATAAAGTATGCAGTTGGTTGTCCTTAGCCGAGCTATTAGGCGCATAAATAACTATTTAATGTTGGCCATCCAACAGTGTTATAGTCTGACAACTCTAACTTGGCCAGCGAGCTGCGGAGCCTCTCTGTTTCGACCGCCTATTCGCGCCATTTTGTTTCTGGGGTTCATAAACTCAACCCCCTAAAGTATACACTCTGCATAGTTGTATTTTTATTTGTCTGGCTGGATAAATGCGACATGGCTATCCCCTCCACATTAGGGAATTCTCCTTGGCAAACGCGACGATCGACGAGATAGCAGTGTAACATGATGTTTGATGATGTTACACTTCTCCCTCGTCAAGCGTCGCGTTTCGCCAAACGGGACCACTCATGTGAAGGGGATATTCAGCCATGTCGCATATATCCAGCCAAACAAATAAAAATGCGGCAATGCTACGACTATGTGGCGTGCTTACTTTAGGAGGCTGAGTTTGGAGACACAAGAAACGAAATGGCGCGAATAGGCTGCTGAAAGCGATAAGCTCCGCCTCTCCCTAGCCAAGTTAGTATTGTCGGATTATACATATAGATAAACGATGGTTTACCCTTCCTATGACTACGAAGTCTTAATTCATTTACAAGGCGTAATAAGGACACACATAAAAAATTATGGTTTATAACGATTTATTAAAATATAAAAATATGGAATACATTGCAATAAATTATAGTCTAAAATAAATAATCCTTTATCTGTGGATTCTTCAGTCCTCATAACTTGCTGCATTAAATCACCAGGCAGCGAAACAAATAACGACAATATTACAATTTATTTGAGTGATACATGGATTATATATTTAATTTCCACCACTACTGCAGTATCAATATTTTATCTTTTTCCCTTCCGCTGGATGAGAGTTCCGTTTGTTTTAGAAGGCACCAGTCTGCAGTAAATTTGTAGTGCTACGCTCGTTCACTGACGTTTAATTACTTTGATAAGATGGTAGTTCGAATTGTACAATTTATCGCTGTTACAAAACACAATAATATATTTTCTTTAAAAACAATTTATGATACAGGAACTTTATTTGAGCCGTTTATTTTGAAAGTGGCCTAAGTCCATTTTCCAAAAAAATCGAGTTAGCTACATTAATAGTTACATTTTTACATGATCTTTTCATTCTGAAGCAACTTGTTATTAATATACTTGAAATCATTAAGATTTTGTAACACGAAAATTTGCTGGTTAATGAAGTGATGAAAAAGTTTATTTTGAAAGTGGCCCAAGTCCCATTGTGAGAGTTTCAAATGGATATGGAAAATATCATGCAATAAAATTTTATGAGGTCACAGCTTTATATTTAATTATCAAAGTAGCAGTTGAATTATCAATGTGCAATGAATGTGTTATAAACAATTTAGCTTCAAATTTCACTTTCGATCCGCTAACGGATTCATACAGGTCTGCGGATATGCCTTTGTAACTTTCAACAATTTATTAATGATTTGTTTATAACAAATTAAATTGCAAGAAGACTGTATAAGAATATTGAATATATTAAAATATGCGAAGAGAAAACTTGTGAAACCGCAACGAGGAAAACCGAAAAACTTTAATATTATCAAGTTGGCACCACAATACAATGAAACAAGACCACTCACAAACCTAAAATGCAAGGACCGCAAGGACTTAATGGATTTAATACATTACATACCACCTGCAGACCATAGTTATTTTAAATACGTCCCCCATACACAAACTGGAAAAGACTGAGAAATAATTAAGAAAACAATATTAATTTTAATGTAAAAATTATTTAACAAAGAATAAAAGTTGAAATTTTTTTTTGATTTTCTAACAAAAGTGTATACATTTATTTTTATTTCAAGGGAAATTACTTTTTCTATAGATTTGTGCTTTCTTAAGAATTGAAAACGTCATTTCATTGATTTTGAGAGTGGCGTAAGTCCATTCATAGCCATCAAAAACATATTATTTCTTAAATAATGTTAATTATGCTAATTCGGATGATAAATTTGACACCCTTAGTTTCCCAAAAACATTATTTTACTTGTTATCTGTTACCCATATTTTTAAATTTAATCCACTGCAAATTCTTCAATATCTCGAATCGAACATAAATGGACTTACGCCACTTTCAAAATAAATGGCACAAATATTGTTTTTGAAGTGCTGTAAAGATATATAAAATAAATTGAGTATTGTTTTTTTCAATTTGAAGAATTTTAAATTATGTTGAATGGGCTTGGGCTCTATTAAATTTTGAAACGAATCTGGTTGTTAATTTTGAAAGTGGTTTAACTCCAGTCTTGGTAAGAAAACGCATATTATTCACTTAATAATTGTCATTAATTTAGTTGGAACTGTAAATTTAAATCCTTTAGATACACTTAAGCAGTATGACTCATTGGTATCCTGTACGTATATTTTTAATTGCATTGAAACACCAACCCTTATATCTCAATTTAAGTATAAATGGACTTAGGCCACTTTCAAAATGAACGGCTCATTTACTCGCCGCGTCGTCTCTAACGAGATTATGATAACAGATGAATAATTTTCGTTTTTCTCTTTTTCGCGCCACTTGTCCAGTTGAAGTAACAGGTTGCGGTGGCCGGTGATCGAGGTGCCTACCTTGTCAGTAAACAAGGTGACTACTTTAGAAGTCGGTAAATGAGGTAACTACCTTAGTACGGGGCAAATTCGGTGACACTACCGCCACTTACCACACAATTTAATATTAAGCTTTCGTCGAACCATTTGCAAAACGGTTCCGACTTAAATTTGAACACCCTGGGGCCCAAAATTTGATTTGGATTAGTCCATTTGATGTCTTATTACCGATGTGTGAATGGTATTTTCCGATATGCAATGAAATAACATATCAAGAATTTAAGAAGTATATTACTATCCTACGTATATGATCAGCTACATGTTATTTTTTTATGTCTCTACGAGCATAGCATATTTTAAACATACAAAAATCAACTGGTATATTTACTTCTTGGAATGTTTAAGAGGTTGTAGTTGCGTAGCTATGCAGTCTGTTCTATGTTATAACCGAAAGGGGTCCTTAGACCCTCGCAGAATTCTTTTAGACCTCACTCTGTGACTTTCCCTCTTAGAGAAAAGATGTACCCTCTTCATATATTCATCGAATAAAGTCTTGGTCTATTCCAATTACTTTTAAACCAAATATTGTTATTTAAAACCCTAAAAACCAATAACATATTGTTTAAATTTATCCTATTTTATAGTCTGTAACATTGTCGCATTTTAATTTCATAATACCAAATATCACAGATGGGTATTTTGAGAACAAGCTTGTCTACGTTTTGAAATTTTGTTGGCCCTGAGAAGGGCCGATTGTAAAGCGAACAGTGTTCACTTGGAGCTGGTGTACTTGGTAACTGCCTTCGTTCCTTCGCTGACAGCGTGCTTTGCCAATTCACCGGGCAACAAGAGCCTGACGGCAGTCTGGATTTCCCGAGAAGTGATGGTTGACCTTTTGTTGTAATGCGCCAGTCTGGAAGCTTCGGCGGCAATACGCTCAAAAACATCATTGACGAAACTGTTCATGATACTCATGGCTTTGCTCGAGATTCCAGTGTCGGGATGGACTTGCTTCAAAACTTTATAGATGTAGATGGCATAGCTTTCCTTCCTCTTCCTCTTCTTTTTCTTATCAGTCTTATTAATATTCTTCTGGGCCTTGCCAGCCTTTTTTACAGCTTTTCCACTTGCTTTAGGAGGCATCTTGCAAATATTAGCTTCGAATGCGACTGTTCTTCAAATGAAATACTTGCAGACTGGTGAGGTTGCAACAATGGAGGCGCGTATATATGAGAGAGGGCAACCGTTGCGGACGCTCCAATGGCAATGTCCGGTAGCAGCGGACGGGTGGGAGGCGTTCCTATAACGCGATTGGTTGAGCTCAGCTGCAGCGACTTATGCATATAGCATGGCAAGCTCTCCTGGATGTCATACCTACAGCAGCGGTCACAGAGTTCTCTTCTTTGATCTAAAGTTCTCGATACTTCCTGTTTAAAATGTCTGGACGGGGTAAAGGTGGGAAGGTTAAGGGAAAGGCAAAGTCCCGCTCGAACAGAGCTGGTCTGCAATTCCCGGTCGGTCGTATTCATAGGCTTTTGCGGAAAGGAAACTACGCAGAACGCGTTGGTGCCGGTGCTCCGGTATATCTTGCAGCGGTCATGGAGTATTTGGCGGCTGAAGTTCTCGAATTGGCTGGAAACGCAGCACGGGACAACAAGAAGACTAGAATCATTCCCCGTCATCTGCAGTTAGCCATCCGCAATGACGAAGAGTTGAACAAACTCCTTTCCGGTGTCACCATCGCTCAAGGTGGTGTGCTGCCTAACATTCAAGCAGTTTTGCTGCCAAAGAAGACTGAGAAGAAAGCTTAACAACTTACTCTACTGACCATAAATGGCCCTTTTCAGGGCCACAAAGTACTTTACAACGAAGGGTCCACTTGTTCTGAAGACGATGTTTATAGCTATACGACTCTTAGACGTACTATTTGCACCTAAAAAAAAAGAACGCAACGCCAAAAATTTTCAAGGTGTGTCCTACTATACGCCGGTATATTAACCTATTATATTGACAGTTTCACGAAGTAAAATTGTCGCCTACTAATAGTTACCTACCCTTCTAATACCACCTACGAACCTGGCGATTACGATGTAGACGATGTTGAGTTTGGAGACTATAATATTGTAGGATTATATTGATCAATAGGCTAAATCTTAAATTTCGAGCGCCGCGTCGTTTTGTTCTCCTTAAAACTTCTGCTGCATGTCTCCGTTCGTTTCGTTCGTCTTTCTTGTCTGTTACTGTCACTCGACGAAAAAAGGCACAAAGGCACGGCCGCTCCAGTGCGCGTGCATTTCAACCGCTGAGCCTCAACCCCGGAAAATTCGTGGGGCCTACCAGCCGCTTGTATTATCCATTGTGTACCGTTTCCCCCCTCCCCAAGACGTCCGTTCTCGTACTTCCGTCTACCCGTCGCCTTGCATCATGTCCTCAGTTTGTACTGTAATGAACAAAGTCCCGTCCTTCTAGCCTATATTTCATGCTGAAAATTTCCGATACTACAATAATAAAGCACTAGAGAATGTTTCCACAACTGGAGGCTTTTTACTTCCGTTATAAAGCATATACGCGTTAATAGTCAAAATTAATTTTGTATTTCAAGGTCAAAGAGAATTTTGCGGCAAATCCTTTTCTGAAAATGTCTGATGGATCATTTATTCGGAGATATCTTAAGTAATAGTTTTGAAAGGTTAGAAAGAGCAAAACGGAAGTATTTCCTAGTTAAAAAGATTGTTGGCCCTGAAAAGGGCCGGTTTAGCGGGTGAAAGTTTTTAAGCTCTCTCACCACGAATGCGACGCGCCAATTGGATATCTTTAGGCATGATGGTTACGCGCTTGGCGTGAATGGCGCACAAGTTAGTATCTTCAAACAAACCAACGAGGTATGCCTCGCTGGCTTCTTGAAGCGCCATAACAGCAGAGCTCTGGAAACGCAGATCTGTTTTGAAGTCTTGAGCGATTTCACGGACCAATCGCTGGAACGGCAATTTACGAATCAACAATTCGGTGCTCTTCTGGTACCGACGGATCTCGCGAAGGGCAACGGTTCCAGGCCTGTAACGATGGGGCTTCTTTACTCCTCCTGTGGCCGGAGCACTTTTGCGAGCAGCTTTCGTAGCCAACTGCTTTCGTGGAGCTTTTCCACCGGTAGATTTACGAGCGGTCTGCTTTGTACGTGCCATTTCGTCTTACAGAGAATTACTAAGTAATTACAAAGTACGAGCTAACGTTCCGAATGCACGAACGAGAATGCGGCGAGCGATTATGGCTCGCCCTTTTTATAGCCATGGATGCAAGCGTCGTAGCGTCTGATTGGATACGTCGAAGTGACGGTGGTGGGGGAACACTTTGCTGTATAAAATGGAGGGTTCGGTCGCCCAAACGTCACACCACTTCTGACTTTCAAGAATTTCACGTTGATCGGATCGTTTAAAAGACAGTTATAAATCATGACTGGTCGTGGAAAGGGAGGAAAGGGTTTGGGAAAGGGAGGAGCAAAGAGGCACAGGAAGGTTCTTCGCGATAACATCCAAGGTATCACTAAACCCGCTATTCGTCGTCTTGCTCGTCGAGGTGGAGTGAAGCGTATTTCTGGATTGATCTACGAAGAAACTCGTGGTGTATTGAAAGTGTTCCTTGAAAACGTCATCCGTGACGCTGTCACGTACACGGAGCATGCAAAAAGGAAGACCGTAACCGCCATGGACGTCGTCTATGCCTTAAAACGTCAAGGCAGGACCCTCTACGGTTTTGGTGGTTAAAGCCATTTTTGTGTCTTTCTCAAAACAGCCATTTTGCCACCCGTTATACAAAACGGCCCTTTTCAGGGCCATCAATTTTTTTAACGATGTCCACTCTCCGTCTTACAATTTATCTGATCTTTATTATTTATCTTTACAACGATATTGCATCGTTGTAAAGATATGAATGTAATAACGCCGTACAGTTGTTTGCCATCACGAAAACTAGAGCCGAGCGGAGGTTATGTGTATAGCATAAAATTGTTCAGAATCATAAAATCGTGCATACTTCGTCACAGCTTTTACGCACATTAAACTTTAAAATTCTAATTTTAAATTTTATAAAATTTTTATTGTACAGCTGCCCAATTAAAAAATATTGACGTACTCATTGTTCTGCATAGGTGAGCAAAGGTGTAAGTTAGGTTCCTCTGTGATACTCTCTTCAGTATCAGAGTTTCTACGAAACCCTGATGAAGCCAACTGCAATGCTGGCCAAATTTCGGATTCATTCCAGTCTCCAACGCGGCTCTAGCCCGGAAGACAAGTCTTTTGATTACCAATGTTGCCGCGAAAGCCTCAAAAGTATTATTAGCGGCATCGTAGTTTTCTCCGTAAAACCCATACTTCTAAACAAATTACGTAAAAATCGTGTCTCGTCGTATTCGTGTTTCGTTCGAAAGAGTCTCTGTTGGCTCTGCCAACCACTCAAGCAATCCATATTCGTCTTTCCGTCTACCCGTCGATGTACGTCATACGGTCGGTTCGTCACAAATAAAGTTGTAAACGTCCCGCCCTTCGGCCGTACGTTCCTACATCCTATTCTATCTGTAGTCCAAAAATCTGCGTACTACATATGGAATAAAAATTTGTAATAATACACATATTATTATATATAACAGTAAGAAGGACAAAGCTAGAGGCCTAATTCTTCAATACCCGCGCGCTTTAGTCACTCGTGTGCATAAGGCTGCCAAAATGATGGTTTAACAGATTTAATAAGTGCAGCGCCCGCCAACAAAAGGGCCAACTTCCGTTTTCCTTCAAATTTTCCTCTCTTTCTAGATCTCGCCTCCGTCTCGTCGAACATCTGAACGCCGATTTTTATTAAACTTACCTGAGAGGTAGGTCTCGAAGAAATACTTAACACGTATTGTTTTTATCCGTCTCTATCTGTATTAAGGTAGTGGAAATGACTCCCTTTCGGATGAAATCTTTCGAGATGTTATTGTTCGGAGGCTAGAATGATCTTCGTTCCGTGTCAGGTTCGCTCAAGGGCCCTCCTGGGGAGAAGAAAGTAAACCGTAAACACCTGCGCTTTTGTTAGAGGTTCGGTGACGCAGTCCTCTATTTTCTAATTTCGTGTATCACGGCTCTCCTTCAAATATTCGAGTAAGCAAAGATATCTCGTGTGTTTCTTTCCGAAGGACCTGGTAGTCTCACTTACTAAGCGAGAATTAAATCGCGGAGACACAATTAAAAGTTAACTTACGAGAGAACGGTTCTTTTCTGAACCATGGTTCCTCTCAAACATTTTACCTACGTAACAAGACAAATGAGGTGAGCCATTAAAAAAAATCAATTGCTCTTCCGCGAATTTTGCGGCAGGTTTTTTTCACAAATCTCCATCCACACAGAGGTGTAGAACAACCCCTGAACGCCATGACAAATAATTTTGACACACCCTGTACAGAAATTCCCACCGTTGAAAAATATCCAGGGTTTCATTAACACGGCGTAAAGCCCTGAGCATGACCAATACAAAAATGTCTGCGACACCACCTCATAAACCTAAACCCAATATCAAACGATAGCGTAGGACAGGAAATCCACCATCTGCGAAATCAGATACAAAGAAACCATAAAACTCCCTGCGGTCGAGTCAACACTCGACTAAAAACAAGCGAGACGGAATTTCGGCACCGGTAGAAAATAAATTTTATATGACTTTTAATTTTTAATATTTACGAATTTTCCAATGCATTCAACTTTTAAATATTGGTATAAAAAATCTAAAGTCCTACAGACTGTATAGCTACTTGTATCTTCCAAGTTTCTACTTTGCAAAGATGTGATTTTAATATTTAGAAAGAGTTACACATTAATAAAAATTCTGAAACTAGTGAAACATCGACGGCGTTCAACGTATTAAGGAATTATTTGTGTCTCAAACTTGGGAAAAATGTATTATTTTTTAGAGATCGTGTTCTTGATTATAACCGGATGTAGTGATTTATTTCTCTATGAACAAACTGTGTTTTACATATAATCTACGCACTAGCCTTCTCTTCGCTCTCACTGAATCCAGGGACGACCGCGTGTTGCTCTTTTCTACACCTCGGTCCACCCTACTCTTTCATTTAATTTTTCTCTCCCTACTCTCGAATAACGAGGGTAAGAGAAGGTTCTTTTATCCTTGTCTAGGCGGGTTCCGAAAAATAGTTAAAGTTGCCTCGAGACGTTCGCAACCATGGGGGTGTTTTTGTATGAAAAATTCCACATCCGGTGGACACCCCTCAAGGCCCCAGCCGCCACGAGGCAAAGCACCCACCTAGACAATAGGACTCCTCTTTACCGCGAGCCCACGATCAGGCCCCTATAAACCCGCGGGACCCAAAGCGTCAGAAATGCTAAATTAAAAATAGCTAACTGGCCCGGCGCAGAGTTGGCCGTCCGCAGTCGAACAATGGCGGAGACCGGATCGTAAACCGTCGTCCCAACAAATGTTTTTACGGTTTCTTAAAGTATGTGTTTTCGAATTATCCAAGGACAGCTGGAATTCGAAAAATAACGAAGCTGTAGATATTTGAGAACTATCCCGCAGCTGCACCGTTTAGGTGTACTTTTCCCCCTTGCTGGAGATGCATTGTAATCTCGTGTTAAAAGGGCTCTTCTACGCCCTTCTGACAATTCCAGGTATATTTGTATGCATTCGGCGAGTTCAGTTTAGTTAGTAACGATCAAGAAAAGAAAGCAAAACTTATTTAAATCAGTGATATTCTCCGTAGAAACAATGATATTCTTTAAACTGTTATGGTTTGTTCAAATGGACAAAAAGAGGAAAAGGATAGGGATAAACCATGCAAGTCTGTTAATTGCTGTAACGAGATATTTAAAGTTTTGCATTCAAAATTTTTAAGAATATTCGTAAGCTCTGAGATCTAAGTAATGTGTAATGTAATTATACATCATGTAAATTTATTAACCAATGATGTTCATTAGAGTGATATGAAAAAAAGTTTCGTTAATTCCAAATAAACAAGATTCACTTTAAAAATTAATTAATTATTGCAAGCATCATTTGCACGAATAACATTTCAGTTTAATTGGCAGATTTTCAACAATAATAAAATATTGGTGTAACTTATTGAAATATTTATTCGTTTCATCAAAAATAAGAATAGGAGTTGAAATACATACCCACCTATATATGATACATTTATATTTCAAATTCTGGTAAAACAGATTAAAAGATGATTCACTTTTGATTAACTACTTCAAACGTTTAATATGAGAACATTCGACAATTTCCAGACTTTCAGTGTTGTCACAATATTCATCAAAGATGAACTATACGGTGTTACATTTGGTTGAAACTACCATCAAAGCAAAACGGACCACCCAAAATAAACATTTCTGCAATGCTGTACCATTTTGCAATACCAAACCTTATGTCCGCACAAATTTTAAAAATTTTACATCACTCGGGATAGATTGTTTGTTTAGAGAATAGAGAGTGGACATCGCTAAAAAATGTTGTTGGCCCTGAAAAGGGCCGTTTTGTATAACGGGTGGCAAAATGGCTGTTTTGAGAAAGACACAAAAATGGCTTTAACCACCAAAACCGTAGAGGGTTCTGCCCTGACGTTTTAAGGCGTAGACGACGTCCATGGCAGTTACGGTCTTCCTTTTTGCATGCTCGGTGTACGTGACAGCATCACGAATGACGTTTTCAAGGAACACTTTCAATACACCACGAGTTTCTTCGTAGATCAATCCAGAAATACGCTTCACTCCACCTCGACGAGCAAGACGACGAATAGCGGGTTTAGTGATACCTTGGATGTTATCGCGAAGAACCTTCCTGTGCCTCTTTGCTCCTCCCTTTCCCAAACCCTTTCCTCCCTTTCCACGACCAGTCATGATTTATAACTGTCTTTTAAACGATCCGATCAACGTGAAATCCTTGAAAGTCAGAAGTGGTGTGACGTTTGGGCGACCGAACCCTCCATTTTATACAGCAAAGTGTTCCCCCACCACCGTCACTTCGACGTAGCCAATCAGACGCTACGACGCTTGCATCCATGGCTATAAAAAGGGCGAGCCATAATCGCTCGCCGCATTCTCGTTTGTGCATTCGGAACGTTAGGTCGTACTTTGTAATTACTTAGTAATTCTCTGTGAGACGAAATGGCACGTACAAAGCAGACCGCTCGTAAATCTACCGGTGGAAAAGCTCCACGAAAGCAGTTGGCTACGAAAGCTGCTCGCAAAAGTGCTCCGGCCACAGGAGGAGTAAAGAAGCCCCATCGTTACAGGCCTGGAACCGTTGCCCTTCGCGAGATCCGTCGGTACCAGAAGAGCACCGAATTGTTGATTCGTAAATTGCCGTTCCAGCGATTGGTCCGTGAAATCGCTCAAGATTTCAAAACAGATCTGCGTTTCCAGAGCTCTGCTGTTATGGCGCTTCAAGAAGCCAGCGAGGCATACCTCGTTGGTTTGTTTGAAGATACTAACTTGTGCGCCATTCACGCCAAGCGCGTAACCATTATGCCTAAAGATATCCAATTGGCGCGTCGCATTCGTGGTGAGAGAGCTTAAAAACTTTCACCCGCTAAACCGGCCCTTTTCAGGGCCAACAATCTTTTTAACTAGGAAATACTTCCGTTTTGCTCTGTCTAACCTTTAAAAACTATTACTTAAGATAACTCCGAATAAATATTCCATCAAACATTTTTTGCACCTCGAGACGCGGCATTTTCAGAAAAGGATTCGCCGCAAAATTCTCTTTGACCTTGAAATACAAAATTAATTTTGACTATTAACGCGCATATGCTTTATAACGGAAGTAAAAAGCCTCCAGTTGTGGAAACATTGACGAGTCAACGTCACTCTCATCGATTTTCAAGTAGGTATTCGCCGTGATAACTAAAATACAGAATGGTTGTATATTGTATATACAATATAGTTTATTATATCTACAACCGTTCTGATTCACCTATTCAAAAATAAAAACTCTGTTTTAAAAACTACAGTATTTTTTCTCATAATGGACTGTTTAACATTACAGTGGGTTCCGAATATTCGGGTGATAAGGCTCAATTAAGAATTTGCCACGCGCGCGGTCCTTAGATTCTTTTAAAGATAAAGCGAACTTTCTCTAGTGCTTTATTATTGTAGTATCGGGTATTTTTAGCATAAAATATAGGCTAGAAGGACGGGGCTTTGTTCATTACAGTACAAACTGAGGACATGATGCAAGGCGACGCACAGTGGTCCAGAACGTCGACCTAGCTGTTCAGGCACCTCGCACAGTTTTCGATCTCTTTGAAATCCTCGCCAAAAGCGCAAAACACATCCGATATAGCTAAAAATTAGTGTTCTTATGTTTTTTGATTCGCTGAATACGAATCCGAACTCAAAATGTCCAAAAACAAAATGGCGGATTCAAAAGTCAGGCAGAGTGTCATAAGGCGAAGCAAATTTACAGGAGCTTTTCCCTTTCACAAAATTATTGGTTTATGCAAATGATTAATTAGGTAAACCACCTTCCACATTTTGTTACTTCTGCCATGAGGGTGGATAATTAGGAAAAACCGTTTTTATGTGACTCATTCGGTGGTCAACATTTTCGGCTTCCTCGCCGCCCGCGGTTTATGGCATGTGCGACCTGCTGGTTGACTTAGAGCCGTTAAGTTGTAAAACCCACATTTAAGAAACTATCGACTTGTAATTGGCGATGGGGGTTTCTATTTAACTCTCGGTTTTTACAAGTTGGCTTAGCGATTCCGAGAAGTTGTGATCCGCATGGCGTTGCACTAAAACCGCTCTGATTGTTTTCCGAATCCATTTAAAATGATATTGTTTGAACTACATGTAGACAGAAATGTCGAATACTCATTTGCAATACAAGATTAACTGTTTACCCTCTTCTAATTCAACCAATTCATAGGAAGATTTCCATAAAACCGCTGACAGGCTCTAGCGGCGGGCAGCCGCTGGAGTGAGCGCGACTCTTTAAACAATAAAAAATCAAATTTGTGGGACAAATTGGGATGGTTTTTTGCAGGATCATATAGCAGAGACCTTACAGAGAAGGGCCTTATAGGTCAAACTACGAAAATATACGGTACATAAAAGATGCTGACTGTCAATGATAGAAAACTTTGATGATTTTCTATCATTTATTGAACGTTAATTTTTGAATAACCTACAAACGCTAATTTCATATTCAGCATATGCATTTTGATCGTAGAAGAATGCTCTTTAATTTAAAAAAAATCATTAGAAAATGTAAGATAGATTCGTCAGAATGTCACGAAGAAAACAACGTGTTTTTTCGATAGAAATTGGTCTCGTGAAAAAGTTCCAACTTTAAGCGTTTGTTGTAACTACAATTTTTGTCGGATTTCATTAATTTCGCGATTTCTAAAATCCATGGACATTTAGGAATCGATATAAAGAAAAAAAAAGCGATTCGAGAAAATCGACTTTTCGCAAGAGCACGGCTAATCGCTCGTTCTGGACCACTGTGCGACGTCTTGGGGGGGAAAACGGTACACAATGGATAATGCAAGCGGCTGGCAGGCCCCACGAATTTTCCGGGGTTGAGGCCCAGCGGTCAAAATGCACGCGCACTGGAGCGGCCGTGCCTTTTTTCCTCGAGTGGAAGTACAGACAAGACAGACGAACGAACGGAAATACGTAGACACGACGAACGAAACGAACGGAGACATGCATTAGAAGTTTTAAGGAGAACAAAACGACGCGGCGCTCAACATTTTTGAATTAAAAATAAGCACGATTGGCAATTTAAAGATTCAGCCTATTGATCAATATAATCCTACAATATTATACTCTCCAAACTCAGTGTCCACATCGTAATCGCCAGGTACGTAGGTGGTATTAGTATTAGGGTAGATAACTATTAACAACTGGTAATTGTACGTGAAAATGTCAATATTATAAGCTAATTTACCGGCGTAAAGTATGAAACAACTTGAAAATTTTGTAGAGGGGCGGGATTTTCAAAAGAGGAGATTGGAAAAACTCTTCTGACACAACCCAATGGAAAATAACAAATAACGATGTAGTAATAAAGTTACAAGTAATTAACAAAACAATATGACACGATCAACTCAAACTCCATGCAACACAACTACAACTCGACTACTCTTCTTTTTTGAGTTTTCCCTTGTGTGTTGGTATTACAGTTCCTAAGAAGTGTTCTCCATTTACCTGTATTAAACATGAGAGATTATGTTAGAATGATAGCATGTGGGGGAATTTAGTTGCTGGGGGGGTTAGCAGCTTGTTGTGGGAGCAGGAAAAGTTTCAAAAAACCTGCTAGCCTGACTTAAGGAGGTTATGAGGAGGGAAGGTTTACTGTGGTATGCTTAGGAAGCTTGATTTTTAAATTTAGAGGGATTTCCTGGATACGGTAGTTTCCTGTGTCAGCCACCAGGGGGTTTGGGTGAGTGTGATTGCATGTGGGATGAGTGTGATTATATGTGTGGCGAGTGAGGGGATTATGTGGTCTTTGATGTATGGGATATTGGTCATTTCGTGTAAGGATTTGTTGGGGGTGCTTTGTTGAGGCCTAATATGATTCTGAGGAACTTGTTTTGGATTACTTGAAGTTTGTTTATAAGGGTTTTCGCTGCTGCTGCCCATGCTTGATGTCCGTACAGTAGGAGTGGAGCTACACATGCTTTGTACAGGGTGAGTTTAATTTTGGTAGAGAGTTTGCTGTTAGGGGCTATTAGGGGGTATAGTTTTTTGATGAGGATGTGGGCGAGGTTGGCTCTGGTGGATATGGCGTGTGACCAGGTGAGTCGGGTGTCAAGGAAGAGTCCAAGGTACTTAGCTTTGTTTATCCATTTTATTCGTTGATTTTGCATTTTTAGAGGGAAAGTTGGCTGGACTTTTTTTTTTAGTGAAGAGGATTGCTTTGGTTTTGCTTGGGTTTATGTTGAGTTTCCAGTTTGCGAAATAGTGCTCTAAGGAGTCTAGGTGGGTTTGGAGGTACTGGGTGGCGATTTTGTGGGACCATGAGGAGGAGTATATGGCAGTATCGTCTGCATAAATTCCAAGGTGGGTATTTTTGGATTTAGGGATGTCGTTTATGTATATGAGGAATAGAAGAGGACCTAGGATGGAGCCTTGAGGGACTCCAGCAGTTATGCTTTTGCAGTGGGATTTGGTGCCGTTTATATGGACTGTGAGATATCTGTCTGTAAAGTAGTGTTGGATCATTTTTATTAGACTTGTTGGGGTATTTATGATTTTGAGTTTGTGTAGGAGTCCTTGATGCCATACTGAATCGACGGCTTTTTCAAGAACCAGTAGCACCATCTGGACTTTTCTGTTTTTGTTGAGCTCAAGTGTTGTGTATTCTATGACTCTGAGGATTTGTGCTATTGTAGAACGTTTTTTCCTAAATCCGAATTGTTCGTTTATCAGGATGTTATTTTTGTTAAGAAATTTGTGGAGTTCTGTGAGAATAATTTTTTCGAATTAAGTGTTGGTAGTAGGCTGATTTTGTCGGTAGATTTCTGTTTTGTTCTTGGGTTATTTTGGTTTGGGTAAAGGTATTACTTTGGCTGTTTTCTATGTGTCTGGGAAGTAGGAGTGGAGGAAGTATTCTTTGGGGATATAATAGAATTGGATATTTATCTTGTATGGTAGATGTTTGGTCATTTCTGTAGTTATTTTGTCTTGGCCGGGGGCTTTTTGTATATTTTGACATAAGAGCTAAGATTTTTAGGAATTGGTCTATATCTGAGGATTTGGCTGCAGTTATTTGTTCATTGAAGTTTGATTCTGGGATGGGATTTGGGTTTGTGGCTGCTTGTGCATATGTTTTTGTCTGGGGTGGTTGGTGGGGATCGTGTGAGGATGATGGATTTAGGGTGGGTAGGTGAGAGGGATTGTGATTTTGTTGGTGGGTGGCGTGGGAGTGTGTCTTTTGGACATAAAATTAAGGAGGGCCAGGCATTTGCTGAAAGGGCCTAGCCGGATAAGGATGGAAAAAGTGCCCCCAAAGATAATTAATCGTGAGGCATACCATTCGATAGTGCTCTTTGGAAAAACCCTTCCTACAAAGTATGAACCCGCTACCCCTACCGTAGGGGTAGTTACAGGGTGAAACGTATTTTACAGTTTATGCTCGATATCTCCCGTTTGGCTTGACAGAAAATTCTGAAAAAAATCACAAACATTATACCCAGTGGTGTACATACTTTAGAATTTTTTCAGATTTTTTGGTTCGAAAATCGATTTTTGAAAAATTAAAAAAGATTATAAACATTAATTTTTTATTGAAAATATAAAGTGACCACATTTCTATTTTTACAGTAACATGCATAGTACCCTGATTATTAATGTGTAATTTTTTCAGATTTTTACAACAGCTAACTAAAAAAACAAAAATCAAAAACCAACACTTGTTTATATTTTTAGCTATATTATTGATGTGACCACGTTTATATTTTCACAGTATCTCAAGTTTGTTATAAATAATTAACTGTAATTTTTTCAGATTTTTCTAAGTATTAGAACGCAGTTAAAAAAATTATAAATCATTATTTGTTTATATTTTTAGCTAAAATATTAATGTGACCAGATTCAAATTTTTTTAGTATATCAAGTTAACTATAGATATTAAGCTGTAATTTTTTCAGATTTTTTGCAAAAGTATTTTTAATTAAAAAAATTAAAATCTGATACCGGTTTACTTTCCGTACGTAAGGCAATAGTCCACTTCAGGTTGACACTTCAAACTCGTAGCCCATACCTGCTCTCCCCTTTAGATTTTACCCTAATGAGGGTAATGTATATTACCTTTCACCAGTTTTTAATTTTCATGCAGCAAATAAGAATTTGGAGTTCTTCCAACATTTTCAATAGTAATTGACGTATCATAAACCTATAGACTTTCGAATCTTACGGTTGTAGCTAGCCGGTACCAGTTCCCCCCTTTAGACTTTACCCTAATGAGGGTATAAGTGCATTACCTTTTACTAATCTTCCAATTGCGTGCAGTAAGTAAGAATTTTTCCTATGTTTAGGATTTAGGAATTAAAAAACTATTTTGAGTATATGTCGATTAATTATAATTCTAATATAACAGACAAAGTAGGAGATTTTACACTCTCAGAGGAACGTCTTCAGGTTTTCACTGGGTTAACTTGGGAAAACCTGATACAACTTCGAGAAATGATGTTTTCTATGAGAAATAGTAAAACCCGAAATGTAACACAAGCAATTGTTACTTTCTTGTTTAAACTTCGTACCGGTAATTCGAATAAAACAATTGCTGCAATTCTTGGACTGAAACGAGAGCAACAAGTTTCTGACTTTTGCGCTTCAGTGCTTTATTCTTTCGAAAAAGATATATTACCAAAACATTTTGGACTAGCTGCCTTTTCTCGACAACAACTAGTCGAATCAAAGACGTCAGATATTGCGAGAAAACTGTTAAATATTAGGGATCAATTGGCACTCGTTTTTGATGGGACATATATTCGCCACGAAAAAAGTTCAAATAATGAGTACCAAAAAAAATCATATTCAAATCCGGTCATTAACAACGACAGCGACGAAGATTAAGTTGCGCGCTTTAAGTCCTGAGTACAAACACCATTTCACAATTAAGGTAAACCTCGCTCTCTAAAATTCATTAATTCACTTTACAAATGTAAAACTATTTAATAATTAATACTAACGTATACTTTTTTTCATGTTTAAACGGAGAGAATTCTTGAATACAAACACCATTTCACAATTAAGGTAAACGTCATTCTCTAAAATTCATTAATTCACTTTACAAATGTAAAACTATTTAATAATTAATACTAACGTATACGTTTTTTCATGTTTAAACGGAGAGAATTCCTGGACCTTCTGAACACAGTTGAAATACCAGCAGCTCCGTTTCCATAAAACCGAAGATCATTATTGTTAATAAATGCAATTAAATAAAAATTTTCACATATGGCATATAAGGAAAATCAAAATTAAGTACATTAACTTATTTCTTGTGAAATAGTGGATGTTACGAATAATGTGTGCGCAAGGAATTAAGTACTTCGACCGTCCAAGTCTATACTCCTTTGGGTATTGGACGTAAGTATTTAATTTTTTAACTGCGTTCTAATACTTAGAAAAATCTGAAAAAATTACAGTTAATTATTTATAGCAAACTTGAGATACTGTGAAAATATAAACGTGGTCACATCAATAATATAGCTAAAAATATAAACAAGTGTTGGTTTTTGATTTTTGTTTTTTTAGTTAGCTGTTGTAAAAATCTGAAAAAATTACACATTAATAATCAGGGTACTATGCATGTTACTGTAAAAATAGAAATGTGGTCACTTTATATTTTCAATAAAAAATTAATGTTTATAATCTTTTTTAATTTTTCAAAAATCGATTTTCGAACCAAAAAATCTGAAAAAATTCTAAAGTATGTACACCACTGGGTATAATGTTTGTGGTTTTTTTCAGAATTTTCTGTCAAGCCAAACGGGAGATATCGAGCATAAACTGTAAAATACGTTTCACCCTGTAACTACCCCTACGGTAGGGGTAGCGGGTTCATACTTTGTAGGAAGGGTTTTTCCAAAGAGCACTATCGAATGGTATGCCTCACGATTAATTATCTTTGGGGGCACTTTTTCCATCCTTATCCGGCTAGGCCCTTTGCTGGGTGATCTCCCATACAATTTATGTATTTGGCTGGGTTATCGGGTGTTTTGGAGCAAATGTGGGTGTTGTGAGGGCCTGTGCATTTAACGCACTTGAATGTCTTGTTGTAGTTTGCTGAGGAGTGGCCGTGCGCTTGGCATCTATACCCAGACAGACTGGAATATTGCAGCAATATTGCGAATGTTGCACAATATTGCCAATATTGCTGCAACATTGCAGGGCAATATTGCAGCCGGAACATTGCCGCAACATTGCAGTATCAATATTGCAGCGGGAACATTGTCGCAACATTGCAGTGACAATATTCCAGCGGGAACATTGCCGCAACATTGCAGCGGGAACATTGCCGCAACATTGCAGAGGGAATATTGCCGCAACATTGCAGTGGCAATATTGCAGTGTAAATATTGCATTAATATTCATATTAACTTTATAATATTCATATTAACACATGAAGGACCGCTCACGAGTTTTCTCGGGTTGCGCGTTCCATCTGTTACGGATGGATCACGAAATAACTCGTGCTTTCTACACGCTGTTTTTAGATGTCAATTACTTTGATACATTGTATCTACTTTTGTATGGTTCCTCTTCATAGAGAAAAATGTTTCAAGCAATATCATACGCAATATCACTGCCATATTTAAGTGGAACTGTAGAACTTAACATCAAGAGAAGCCGTGACGTAATGGCAACGTTCCGGGTTCGCACAGAAAAGACTAGGGTTCGAATACCGTCATGGGTAATTTAATTTTTTTTTTTCGAATTTAAATCTTTTAACTACTTATATTTCACATGTAGAGATGCATATTGAATTATGATGCAACTTAAATAAAACATAACAGTCCAAAATTCTCAATATTGCTCTGCAATATTGCTGCAACATTCGCAATATTCCCAATTCTATTCGCAATATTATATTCCCGGAGTTCGTCTGCCAGTCTGGTTGCCTATATTGTCCACGGTGCACGTGTTGATCCTGCCAGCCCGCGATGTAGTCCAAAGGGTACTCCGCTCAGCGAATACGTCGGCTTCAAGTCCGGAGAGCAATACACTTTTGAATGCCACTGTTCGATCATACACCAATGGATTGTATGACCTGATGCTGTATCCACGAGAATGTGTTGACCGAGTGTGTCATCCATGTGGATCCATCTCAATGGATCAGTTGGCCATCACTTTAAACTGCATAATAATTACAAAAAATTAATGCTATAGCATTCATGTCATTCTACATTACGATGAAAATGGATGTTACAGCATTCACGTCCGCGAACGTGTTAAACTACGCTTTCTTATATTCTACCAGTTCATCCTTCTCACACAACCATTTACTCTTTCGCACTTGCATTCGCACTCACTAACTCTAGAATATTCGGCCCTTGAGGGCGAAAACGTTCGGCCTGCTGACCTAAGCAGGACCCAACCCAACCCCGCTTTCGCCGTTACAGGCCTTCATCATCCTTAATGCAGAACTACAGATATATTTTCGGCACTACAATTTTGGGCATTGCATTCCTTTTTTTTAAATGCTAGTAGTACGTCTAGGTGTAGAACATCGTATAGTTAGAATAAGTGGGTCCCTTCGTTCTAAAGTACTTTGTGGCCCTGAAAAGGGCCATTTGTCGTTAGCGGAGTAGGTTGTTAGGCTTTCTTCTCGGTCTTCTTTGGCAGCAAAACTGCTTGAATATTCGGCAGCACACCACCTTGAGCAATGGTTACACCGGAAAGGAGTTTGTTCAACTCTTCGTCATTACGGATGGCCAACTGCAGATGACGGGGAATGATTCTAGTCTTTTTGTTGTCTCGCGCTGCGTTTCCAGCCAATTCGAGAACTTCAGCCGCCAGATACTCCATAACCGCTGCAAGATATACCGGAGCACCGGCACCAACGCGTTCTGCGTAGTTTCCTTTCCGCAAAAGTCTATGAATACGACCGACCGGGAATTGCAGACCAGCTCGGTTCGAGCGGGACTTTGCCTTTCCCTTAACCTTTCCACCTTTACCCCGTCCAGACATTTTAAACAGGAAGTATCGAGAACTTTAGATCAAAGAAGTAAACTCTGTGACCGCTGCTGTAGGTATGACATCCAGGAGAGCTTGCCACGCTATATGCATAGGTCGCTGCAGCCAAGCTTAACCAATCGCGTTGTCGGAACGCCCCCCCACCCGACCGCTGCTTCCGGACATTGCCATTGGAGCGTCCGCAACGGTTGCCCTCTCTCATATATAAGCGCCTCCGTTGTTGCAACCTCACCAGTCTGCAAGTATTTCATTTGAAGGACAGTCGCATTCGAAGCTAATATTTGCAAGATGCCTCCTAAAGCAAGTGGAAAAGCTGTAAAAAAGGCTGGCAAGGCCCAGAAGAATATTAATAAGACTGATAAGAAAAAGAAGAGGAAGAGGAAGGAAAGCTATGCCATCTACATCTATAAAGTTTTGAAGCAAGTCCATCCCGACACTGGAATCTCGAGCAAAGCCATGAGTATCATGAACAGTTTCGTCAATGATGTTTTTGAGCGTATTGCCGCCGAAGCTTCCAGACTGGCGCATTACAACAAAAGGTCAACCATCACTTCTCGGGAAATCCAGACTGCTGTCAGGCTCTTGTTGCCCGGTGAATTGGCAAAGCACGCTGTCAGCGAAGGAACGAAGGCAGTTACAAAGTACACCAGCTCCAAGTGAACACTTTTCGCTTCACAATCGGCCCTTCTTAGGGCCAACAAAATTTCAAAACGTAGACAAACTTGTTCTTGAAATGCCCATCTGTGATATTTGGTATTATGAAATTAAAGTGCGACAATGTTACAGACTGTAGAATAGGATAAAATAACAATATGTTATTGGTTTTTAGGGTTTTAAATAACAATATTTTGTTTAAAAGTAATTGGAATAGACCAAGACTTTATTCGATGAATATATGAAGAGGGTACGTCTTTTCTCTAAGAGGGAAAGTCACAGAGTGAGGTCTAAAAGAATTCTGCGGGGGTCTAAGGACCCTTTTCGGTTATAACATAAAACAGACATCGGTAATAAGACATCAAATGGACTAATCAAAATCAAAAATTGGGCCCCAGGGTGTTCAAATTTAAGTCGGAACCGTTTTGCAAAAGGTTCGACGAATGCTTAATATTAATTTGAGTTGTAAGAGGCGGTAGTGTCACCGATTACTGTAATTTTGTGGATCTGATTACTGAAACTAGCGATGTTAGTTGGCCGCTTTTCCTTTCCCGAGAAAGAAAATGATCTTGCATACTTATGTATGCCAAGGTCAGTTTGTTCTGATCTGTTCATTTTTAATTTGTAGGATGGAATGTAGAAATATATATGTGTGTGGGACATGTTATATTTCGTGTTATACTTTCTATCGTTGCAAAAATATAATAAATACCTCACCCTTCCTCGTTCTAATGTTGTATACTGATGTATTTTTATTTCTCTATCTCTCACCATAGCGTTTGTAATACTTTTGAAAAAAGCAACAAACATTTCGTAAAGAATCATTTTTGTTCTGATACTTTTACTCGTCTCGACACATTTGTGCATGGCTAAGTGTTTGTCGATTAATGTAAACCAAAGTAATGATTTGTTCAATCATAATGTCGGAATGCTTATTCCCTGGCCCTACAACTTGTTAAAGAAAAATTTATATTTTATCTGCGTACACGTCTTTGCACTCATGTATCACATCGATGTCGCATTTTGAGGTGATATTCACGAATAATTCAACCTGAAAAACGTCAAACGTTTATGCAGCGTGAAACTTTTATAATGTTTGTCGTTACATGTAAGGTGTAGTATACTGACAAAGGAACAGCCCGAGTTCAATTACCGATGTGAATCACCGGTTTTCTTGAAGGTCGAGTATAATGTAGTGCTCATAAAAGTATTTGAGACCTTTTTTTCATCGGCCATCATCCACGTTAAAGGGGTGAAAAAAGCCCTCAAAGTTGGATTTGTAAAGTATATTTCGGCGAATATCTCACAAACTAGGAAAGACGGAGTAATTGTTTAAATTGGCATTTACGGCGAATTTACGATATATAGTATTTTGTAAAATCTCAATTAGTTTAAAAAATATCATTTTCTGGATAGTTTCCCAATTTAATTTCAATAAATTTTCTTGAACATTTGTTTGTAGAAGCTGTTTGTCCATTACGCAATTACGGATAATTGGAATCTTGATATTTTCATTACTAGAGTAGTTAGTACACTTGAAATTGTATCATTCGATGCGCGAAATAAATTGTACACATTACTTTGTGAAATCTTCCAGCGCGTTAAAACAATCGCAAAAGTACTGAAGAAAAAGCATCGTGAGTCAAAGTATGGCGGAAGAACTCTGATGCCCGTCGCCGTTTAATGTTATTATTATTTGACCGGACCCGAACGAACGGACTGGACTTTTCTTCCTTCGCTATGCACAGGACTCATTTTCCCTTGCTCTCACACTCTTGGAAAATGCGGGTTATTGTCCATCATATGCATTTTAATAACAAACGACTATGAATGGATAACGTAGAAATATTGTTGACGATATTTTCCCCCGGGTATCGTAAATACTACGTTCCCGTTAATTATCAGACTATATCTGATCACGTACTTGCTTCTTATGGGTTACGCATTGTCCAAGCGCAGTCTTAGACAATAAGAGTATAGTTTGTAAGCATGTGGTAACTAAAAATAGCACAGACTTGATACACGTAGCTCTAGGAATTAACTGACCGATCATTTGGATAATTTGCAATGGCATAAAAAAGCAATCTCTCGATTCGAAAAAAAGACTTTTCCTGGGTACTCTTCAAAAGGCACTGTGTTTTTGATGCGAATTGTTAATCGATTATTCTCCATATTCTTGTTTTACGAATATTTCACGTTCCTAAGGTTATTTATTTGTTGCGTCCTTGTTATCCCATTCCATTCTGTTTTCCACAAAACAATATAAAAACGTTTATATTTTAGATTATGTTCCATTTCCGAGGACGAGATACAACGCGATTAAAAAGAAATGGACACCCTGTACACTTAATATCTACTCTATTTTACAGTGGAATATTAAGAAAAGCCTATTTCTATAAATATGTTGCAGTTTCTCATACTCCCCGATTCTGATAATACTCGGAACTTTGCAGTAGGAATCGTAATAACTTTAAAAAAAGCGAATACTGCCGTAAGTGCGCTTGAAATGTTTAAAAATGATCTTTAAACAAAGGAATTGATCAAAAGTAAAGTTTATATTTATTCCGTAAATGTTTAACGCATTTCTAAAAATTGATCCTATGATCGCGATAGGAAATTGCACCGTTAGCAACGTGTATCACTGCTTCGGGAAATGTAATCACAATTTTCATAATAATTCTTACGAGTAGCTCCAAAAACATATAAGAGAGTATAACAACAGCCCTTTTTTTACAACGTTCGTTGAAGTTGAAACAAACAATCGGCAATAATTACATAGATTTATCAGTTTTTTCGCGCAATGTACTATCGGTACGAATGGACGGTCACGAATTAATGGCGCGTTAAGTTGCATTACAATCACAATACGCGCCGGAAACTATACCTAGACAAAACTGCACACACGGAGCTTTATTTTTATGTATATAACTCTTCGTATTTTGCGCCCATTAAAACGGAACATAAGTCGAAAGCAGTGGTTAGTTTACTGCATCGTCGGTGTCATGGAATTGCCACATCCGACATATTGAAAGGGCCGCTCTCCATGGTCCGTGCTCAAAGACTAGAACAGTGGCGTTCTTGCGACAGGTCAATAATTTTCTTCAACAGACGTACTGTAGTGAGTTAGAGGACTCAGTTTTCTAAGCCCTTTTTTGAAGTTTGTTTCGAGTTTTTGTGCATGATGGACGACAAATCTAGCGCTGGTAATGTAACGGCTGAGTCTACTGCTGAGAATACTGCCGTAACGACGAAAAAGATGCCCAAAAGTACGAAGACTAAGGCTAACCGTGTCAAAGCGTCTCATCCACCGACTTCCGAGATGGTAACTACGGCCATAAGCGAGTTGAAAGACAGGAAAGGTTCGTCGCTACAAGCTATTAAAAAGTATATCGTGTCAACGTACAAAGTGGATGGTGAGAAACTTGCGCCATTTATCAAGAAGTACTTGAAGGCAGCTGTGGCATCCGGCAGTGTTTTACAACCGAAGGGAAAAGGTGCCTCTGGGTCTTTTAAACTTGCAACCGAGAAGCCAGACAGCAAAGTAAAAAAGGTGCAACGCGGGGTAAAGAAAGCCGAGCCCAAGAAAGCCCAGTCGGTAGAGAAGAAATCCGTGATTAAGAAATCGGTTACACCGAAGAAAGCAGCCGCATCGAAAAAGGCTGTTGAGAAAAAAGTTATACCAAAGAAAGTCACACCGAAAGCTGCGGCGGCGAAGAGCAAGGCTGCTGCTGAAGCTAAAAGCATGTCTAAAGCTAAGAAGACCGTTAAGGCTCCGGCGGCGAAAACTAGAACACCAAAACCAAAGAAGGCGGCAACTGCGAAGGCTGTTAAGTCCCCAGCGAAGAAATAATTTGTACTTCAACGACTGCATTTGATTTCAAATGGCCCTTTTCAGGGCCACCAAATCTTTACACGTGGAACTGCTTTGCAGAGATCATTATATGTCCTACTCCCTATACTTTCCCGGGAAATTATGAAAGTAGACAAACGTAATTCGAAATCCCCTGCATGTTTCAGCTTTTAGAGTTTTTATCACCGTCATTGTTGATGATAATGGAGAACTATGGTAAAGTAGTGTTTATTAATTATCTGCGCTGTCTCATAAATTTTCGAGTCATAAAATAATGCAAACTTAATGTAACTCGCCTTACTATACATTGTTTTGTCTAGGGATTTTTTATGGACACGATGAATAAATTAATAAGCTGTCGTCGCCTAAGGGTTCGAAGGCCGTAACAAATATTGGTCCCTATCTTCGAAAATGCATTCGGACAAATTGGGAATGTTAGTAACTGCTGTCTATCTCCAAGCCTCGCATTCGTCTTTTTACTTGTCAAATCGTAAAAGTGGAGGATTGCGGATAACTGAAAAGTTTGTACACAATGACGCTATAGATAAGAACAGCAATAAAAAAATTTTGCTTTTAGGTTTTTGCATGGAATTTGAATTAGAATTATTTAATAATATATATTAATTAACATTACAAGAAATAATTGCGGATATTAAAGGCTCAATCACACGCCACTGTCACGTACCGGCGACGGAGATGAAGTAAGAGGAGAAAGAAAGTAACAAGCTCAGTAAAGTTAGATGGAAATGCTCCTTCAAAACCGAATTACCAAGATGAATGTTGCTTTCTGCCGTCCCGCTTGGGCGGTTAAATGGGAGGGACGCAGCAATTACGTCGTCTAAGAAATTGAGCGAAGAAATGGATAAAATACTAGTTTGTCTTATTTTTCGTTGTCATTATGGCTCGGTTGGTTAAACTGCGTAGTGCTTCCCGTACTTTCCTATGAGACAGAGAGAGAGAGAACAATTGTTCATCTCTTATTTTTCTTACACACATACTACTGTCATTCCTAGATGTCACACTAATCTTTTTTGCATCACTCATTTATCATCACTCGTTATATCCGCGAATTGACTAGTGCGAATTGTATCACTAGAAAAATTTCGGATACGATACTTAAAAATTTTATAAAATATTATTTTCACTGTTATCGCCATAGGTTATTACGCCTGCTGAATCTTTATTGGAAATTTCAGCCCGTACTATTAATTTCATACACTTATATGTTTTGTTGAAACACGAAAAGCCATGTAAGACCAAATGGGTCGTGTTGGTTAGACAAAGGCACAGATGTTGGCATAACCCCTGTTATGCTCAGGAGTTGAAAACAGTCGATTCCGGTTCTTGAAAAAGTTATGAGAACCGAAAAAATGTTATAACTGTTTAGATATATCAATTCTTGGCTATATTGGTTTCGGTTTCAGTTTGGCAGAATCAATATTATATGGACTCCGCATCGGAATTAAATAATTATATATAAATGTTATTTGTCGGTTCTTGTATCGGTTTCGGCTTTGATTTTTCAAAACTCAAAACTCAAAACTCACAGTATATTAGTGCCATATCAGTTCTACAATGCTGCAACTGATATTTCTTGGCTCAATTTTTTTATCGCTATGAGCTAGGCGATGTTGAGACGATTTCAACAATCTATCATGGAGTCACGTATGGTAAAATGTGGTAGCAAAATGAAATGAAGGAATCATGCAGAAAGGTCCTACCTTATCGATTTCAATGATATTTGAATGTGGCAGAACCATGAGAAATTTTTTTCTATCCACATAACCCCCGCTCGGCTTTAAATTTTGAGATGAACTTCTGATACTAATATATTGAATTTTGGAAAGACGTAATTCCTAGCTCACGGTAGATATTGAGACCTTGATCAGACTCGACGATCAAAGTACCGCCTCTTGAAATTGCGGAGTACATTCTCCAAAAAAATAAATGTCTAAATTCGTGAAAATGACCTAAGCCACGTATAGTCTGTTTGCACGAGGGCGATATACCTTCGTTGTAGGTGGTTATTACATCCATATCTTTATAATGACTGAATATTTTCAGATAAATTGTAAAACAGAGAGTGGACATCGTTAAAAAAATTGATGGCCCTGAAAAGGGCCGTTTTGTATAATGGTTGGCAAAATGGCTTTAACCACCAAAACCGTAGAGGGTTCTGCCTTGACGTTTTAAGGCATAGACGACGTCCATGGCAGTTACAGTCTTCCTTTTTGCATGCTCCGTGTACGTGACAGCGTCACGGATGACGTTTTCAAGGAACACTTTCAATACACCACGAGTTTCTTCGTAGATCAATCCAGAAATACGCTTCACTCCACCTCGACGAGCAAGACGACGAATAGCGGGTTTAGTGATACCTTGGATGTTATCACGAAGAACCTTCCTGTGCCTCTTTGCTCCTCCCTTTCCCAAACCCTTTCCTCCCTTTCCACGACCAGTCATGATTTATAACTTTCTTTTGAACGATCCGATCACCGTGAAATCCTTGAAAGTCAGAAGTGGTGTGACGTTTGGGCGATCGAACCCTCTGTTTTATACAGCAAAGTGTTCCCCCACCACCGACACTTCGACGTAGCCAATCAGACGCTACGACGCTTGCATCCATGGCTATAAAAAGGGGGAGCCATAAACGCTCGTTGCACAACAAGTTAAGTATGGAGTACAACAACATCCCCATCACTAACCGATTTGACATCTTTTCCGAATGCCTAGAACCAAACCACGAAACACCTACCGAAGCTCAAACCCCCACGAACACAACCTCAAACACAACCCCAGATACCTCCCCCACCAAGACTAACCACACTAAGCCTCCACCGATCTATATACATGGTAATATAAATTTCATCAAATTTATTGACATCTTAAAATCTAAATATGGAGCAAGATTCAATGCCAAAAATTGCCGCGACAAATTAAAAATTCTTTTTTACGACGTTCACGATTTTAAAAATTTCAAGACCACTTTCACAAATGAAAACATTGAATTCCACACTTACGCCCCTCCCGCTGAAAAACAAACAACTGTAGTGGCTAAAGGGCTTCTCAAATTCCCAACCTCCACAATAATTACCTCACTCACAGAACAGGGTCTACACCCTACAAACTGTGTCCAACTCCCCACTAACACCCAAAACCCCATATTCAAGATTTCATTTAAACCACGCAGCACTCTAACACACATAAACAAAGTCAGATTCATCAACAACCTCCAAGTCTATTGGGAGAAATATGACTCCAAAAAACCATTTATTCAATGCTTCCGATGCCAAGCGCACGGACACACCTCTAGCAACTGCAACAAAAAATTCAAATGTGTCAAATGTGCCGGTCCCCACGACACCCGCACCTGCAAGAAAACTCCAGATACCCCGGCCAAATGTATTAACTGTCAGGGTGACCACCCGGCAAACTTCAGCAAATGTCCAGCCCTGCTGGCATTCCTTGCAAAAAGGCAGGCCACCACCGCCAATCACAGTCCCAAACCTCTGCTTAGCCTCCCAATTACAGGTCCCACACCTCTAACACCAAAAGCATCCATCAATTCCACAGTGAGAATACCAACCCAACACGAATCCTACGCTCAAGCAGCAAACCCACACCGAAACTACGGTACCAAAGATTCCACAGACAATATCTCAGACAATATTTCAGCAGCAAAATCCACCGACCTAGACCAGTTCTTAAAAATCCTAGAACTGATTAAAATCCACTACCTCCCATGCAAAAATAACATTGACAGAGTTCAAGCCACGATACTAATCATCCAGCAACTCGATGGCTAACTCCCCCCCCCCCCCCCCCCCCCCCCCCCGCCCTAAACATCCTCCTTTGGAATGCCACTAGCATCGCACCAAAAGCTCCTGAACTGCATACCTTTCTAATCAAACACAACATTCACATAGCACTAATCACAGAAACATCAGACTCTCCATCCCAAATTACAAAATAATTAGAAAGGACAGACCACTCACCAATAGCAATAGAGGAGGAGGGGTCCTCATAGCCACCCACCAATCCCTTCCTGTAGAATCCACCCCCCAACCAAACTCAGGCAACATTGAAACTACCTTTATCCAAGTTAAAATTAAACCAAACACATCCCTCACAATTCGATCAGCCTACTCCCCTCTCAAAAACAAAATCTCCAAAACTGATTTAGACAACATCACCAAAGGACTCTCCTCCAAACTTTTCCTCATTGGAGGCGACTTCAATGCCAAACATAACACCTGGAACAACATAAACAGGAAGACAAATGGCTCCACCATTTACAACCACGCACTTAACAACAGCTATAACATCCTCCACAGCTCATCCTACACACACGAACAACCCAACAAAACTCCATCAAACATCGACATATTCCTCTCTAATATTCCAAACCAACATCACTGCAATTCCATAAATGAACTCGCATCCAACCACCTCCCTGTAATCCTAAATATCCATACCAGCAAGCCCCCTATCTCACCTAACAAAATAGTAACAATAGAATGGGAAAAATTCCATAACACCTGCAACAACTACCCAATCAACCCCAAACCCATTCCTGGTGAAGACATGGAATACCAAATACACAGACTCCAAAAATTCATATCCAAATCCTACAACACCCAACAAAAACATCAACTGACACACTAACCACAACAGCCAAGACCCTACCCTAACCTCACTCATCAACACCAGAAACTGGGCCAGAAGGAAACACCAACGCTCTAGCCATCCCTACTACAAGCTCCTACGCAACGTATTAACAACAAAAATTCAGAACCACATTAGAGAAACCAGAAATAAAGCCTGGCAACAAAAACTCAGCAAAATCAAGACCCCCAACCACACACTCTGGCAAACATATAAACTCATAAATTCCAAACCCAACCCACTCACAGCCCTCTCCTCTGGCCAGCAAGCATACTTCACGGACCATGAAAAAGCTGAAGCACTTGCTGAATACTTCTTCCAGGTCCATGAAGAGGCGTTTAACCGCAAATCTCCTATAGAAAATCAAATAAACACGGCATCTCCCACCATTGAAAACATCACAAATCCCACTCTCCCCTTCTCTCACAAAAACATAGTAGACATCATCAGGAAACTCCCATCCAATAAAGCCCCTGGTATGGAGAAAATCACTGCCCCTATGTTAAAAACCCTCTCCAAAAATCACAGTCCAACTCTTCTACATATACAAGGAATGCTACCTACATGCTTACTACCCAGTCGCCTGGAAGATGGCAAAAATCATCCCCATTCACAAACCCAAAAAACCCAAGAACCAGGTAGATAGTTACCACCCCATTAGCCTACTCCCCATCCTTAGCAAAATCTATGAAAAACTCATAAACCATCAACTCCAACACTTCCTCCACCAAAACAACATCCTATTAAATGAACAATTTGGCTTCAGACAGCGACACTCCAACATATCTCAAATTCAAAGAATCACAGAATACACAACCCTTGAATTGAACAAAAACAGATTAGTGCAAATGATAATCCTTGACTTCCAGAAGGCCTTCAACTCTGTATGGCATCTGGGCCTGATCCAGAAACTTAAATCACTAAAAGCCCCCCCACACCTCACTAAATTAATAGAAAATTATCTATCAAACAGAAAACTCATAGTCAAGATTTACAACTCCTATTCCCATCTTAAACCTGTCCGAGCAGGAGTCCCCCAAGGCTCTGTTCTCGGACCAACCCTGTTCTTCATCTTTATAAACAATCTACCTAAAAACCCAAATACCCGTCTCGCCATCTTCGCAGACAACACGGTCTTATACACATCCTCATGGTCCAACACCCAAGCCACCAAGTACCTCCAAAATCATCTAGCCACTCTAGCCCAATTTTACACCACCTGGAAACTGCAAATAAACGCACACAAATCCAAATCAATACAATTCTCTCGCAAGCACCAAAATCCTCCCATCCAACTACACATAAACTCCCAACCCATTACATGGCACAAGGAGGTAAAATACCTAGGAGTCATCCTCAACTCCAAACTTACTTGGGCTCGAGCAACTGCTGCCAGAGCAAACCTTACATACATACTAATCAAAAAACTTTACCCATTCCTTGCTCCAAACAGCAACCTGAGCACGAAAGTAAAACTATCTCTTTATCAAATATGCGTCAAACCAGTTCTACTCTACGGCCACCAAATTTGGGCTGCTGCAGCAAAAACCCACAACAACAACCCCAAATAATCCAAAACAAATTCCTCAGGATAATCCTAAATCCTCCTAGAGAAACCTCCACCTCCCGACTCCATGCAATATCCAACATGGACCTAATACAAACCCACATCTCAAAATCCCTACACACAGCATACAACTGGAACCATCCAAATCCACTAGTGGCAAACCTAGGAAGATACCATATCCCTAACATTCCACTTAAACTCAAGATTAAACTCCCCATACAAGCGCTAGATAGCTAAACCCAAACAACCCACTTGTTACCCATGCCCAGCAGGTTTTTTGAAAATTTTCCTGCTAAAAGAAACTTCATGTCGTGACGCCCACCACAATACCCTAAACTCTTCAAAGTACCCTCCAAACACACCATCCTCAAGTGTAATACAGGTAAAAGGAAAAAATTCCTAAGGAACTGTAAACTACTTCAGCGAAACACCCCCCAAAAAAACAAAAAACGCTCGCTTCATTCTCGTTTGTGCATTCGGAACGTTAGCTCGTACTTTGTAATTACTTAGTAATTCTTTGTAAGACGAAATGGCACGTACAAAGCAGACCGCTCGTAAATCTACCGGTGGAAAAGCTCCACGAAAGCAGTTGGCTACGAAAGCTGCTCGCAAAAGTGCTCCGGCCACAGGAGGAGTAAAGAAGCCCCATCGTTACAGGCCTGGAACCGTTGCCCTTCGCGAGATCCGTCGGTACCAGAAGAGCACCGAATTGTTGATTCGTAAATTGCCGTTCCAGCGATTGGTCCGTGAAATCGCTCAAGATTTCAAAACAGATCTGCGTTTTCAGAGCTCTACTGTTATGGCGCTTCAAGAAGCCAGCGAGGCATACCTCGTTGGTTTGTTTGAAGATACTAACTTGTGCGCCATTCACGCCAAGCGCGTAACCATCATGCCTAAAGATATCCAATTGGCGCGTCGCATTCGTGGTGAGAGAGCTTAAAAACTTTCACCCGCTAAACCGGCTCTTTTCAGGGCCAACAATTTTTTTAATTGGGAAATACTTCCGTTTTACTTTTTCTAACCTTTATGTATTTAAAAAATAAGGCACGGCTTATCAAACGTGTTTCTGCATCCCAGATTAATTGGATATTTACATAAATAGTAGTTTCAAATTTCTGCATGTATGTACCTTAGAATTCATGATTTTGTACACATTTTTTTCGTATTACATTTTAAAAGCTTATACTTTTTCGAATGCGTGAACACGGCCGCATATAATATATGTATAATTAATACAGTTTCGATTTGGCGACTACTCGTCCTATCAAAAAACTATATTTGTTCTTTTTATGATTTTCTGCATCAAAGCTGTCTTTTCAACTGAAGTTGTCTAAGCAATTGAAAAAGCACACGAAAGAAATACACGACATGGTGCATCACGTCTAATCAAAATTATATATCCTTCTATGATGTGTCTTACATAACAGGGGCAATTTGCATTTATACTCCGAACACCAGGGACTTTTTCTTGTGCCTTATTGGGGCCTGTGTGTTCACAACTTACTATAATTATGACAAGGTTAAAGGCTCACCGTCCTGACCTTGTCGAACGTTTGAACCTATTGACGGATCACAGTACAGTTAAAGCTGGATAAATGCGACAAAAGTTTGGCTGCATAAATGCAACACGCCTATCCCCTCCACATAGGGGTTACCCTTCGCGAACCACGACGCTCAACGAGTGAGAAGTGTAATATGACGCAACTCCGAACAAAAGGCGGACTCATCCAATTGAGGGATAACACGTTTTCATTATTGATCTTTTTTTTGAAACCTTTGCTAACGTATTTGTGAGATATGTCTGATTAAAATGATACCAAACACGACATAGTTTGAATTATATTTATTTAATGTTTAATATATTTTCTTTCCATTTACATAATTTAAACATATCGTGTTTGGTATTATTTTAATCAGAAAAATCTCAAAAACACATTGGGAAAACTTACATTCAGAAAAGTTAATAAATAAAAAAGTTTACTGTTGCATTAACAATGCGTCGCTTTGTTTGCTTGCACTCTCTGTCTCTTCTACTGGCTGTCCTTTTCTTTGTTCGCGCTTGGCTGGAGCCGTAATGTAAACAAGGATTCGACACCGCTACTTCATAAGAGAAGCGTATGAGCCCCGAACTATGTCGAATTTATCCAGCTTTTACTGTAATCTGTTTTAAGGCTATCGTTGTTCTTTACTCGCATATTCCGTTTCAGTAAATAAGAGGTACGTGATGAAATTTAGGACACGTGTATACCTAACGACATGTTTTCTTCCTTATATCTCACGGAAATATTTACTGTTCCGGTAAGTCAGTCACCAGATCACCTCTTGCATTATCAATTCAAATGTAGTACAGAAATACATGTAATATCTAATGTAGAAATGTAGATCGGAAGATTCTCCTTTGATTATCGCTCAAGAGTATCCTGACTTAATCCTGACTTAACGAGTTTATTAGTTTCGAAATCACTGCTGACCGAGTACCAACGTTGTTTTTATCGTTCTTCAACTGCAAGACACGCTCGAAGGCAGCTTTCTGGGTTTTTATATGCAGATGTGAACCATTCAAGAGAGGTATAGGAGAATAGAACTGGCAACGTGGAGCAACGGTCGGAGACGGTGTCGTATGCTTTGACCCTCTATTTTGTACCTGAGCAGATGGGTAGCGTTCGAGAGTTCTTGGGCTTGACAATGCAAGTTAGCTGCATGAATAGTCTGACAATGAGCGGTAATCGATTTTTAACGATATAGCAATCAATAGAGATAGTACACACTGCATTGGTGAGTGAAGGACACTTATACGGCTTTCCGAGTATGCACCGGTAAGAATTCGGTTTTTCACCGTTTTACAATCTTATATGGATATGTAAAAGTGATACAGTACTAAATATATTCTTTTTGATAGTCGTGAGAGGAGTTTATGTTGTGGTCTTAGGCATCGTATAATTATGTGACGCCTTTCTTCCTTCCCTCGATCTAGGTTCCTAGAAGAGTCTACCCCTTCTTGAAAGGGATGTCCGTTCGACTCCTTTGCGAGCGAAGTACTGTTGAAAGTCAGACGTGAAATCGTCTAGCTTGGTATCCCGCTGTCGCGGAATTTTACACGTCGTATCATGATTAGAGCAAACGGTGGTTGTATAAAGCAAAACTCGATTTTGGGAGAATTGATCTAAGATAAGCAAAAGTCAGGCTTTCTTTTTTGAACTCATAGTGGGCGGTTGTAAATTACGTTAAGTTGTGATTACTTAGGTGTTGACGGGATGCAATACATGCGTAGTCATACGAGACTTTCAAAAGGGATAAGCGGCATTCCTCTAAAGTTTTATTATTATACTATTAAAAATATGTAGAGTTACGTATGTATTAAAAAGGGAAGATAGAAGGAATACAATAAGAATTATAGTCTCTATTCGGTGGACAGATCCGCAAATACAATGTATCACATTATACTCGCATCAGTTTACTGGCATGCTGACCTTTCAGCATTTACTTTTTCTTGTCGCACGCAAGCATACACAATTAGAGAGAGAGAGAGAGAGAGAGAGAGGGTGGTGGGGGTATACTCCTGACGGCCCAACGAATTTCTTATTATAATTGTTATTCCTAACCTATGCATTCGTTCTTCAACACGTATACAACCTCTCAAGTATTCACAGATCTCATAAAAACATTGCAGGTTGTAATACTAATATATCGCCCTACACCACCCTTTTTTGAGCACCAAAATAGTAGTTTCTCCGTTTAGAAATATTCTGTGGCCCTGAAAAGGGCCATTTATCGTCAGTGAAGTAGAAGTTAAGCTTTCTTCTCGGTCTTCTTTGGTAGCAAAACTGCTTGAATATTAGGCAGCACACCACCTTGAGCGATGGTTACACCGGAAAGGAGTTTGTTCAACTCTTCGTCATTACGGATGGCCAATTGCAGATGACGGGGAATGATTCTAGTCTTCTTGTTGTCCCGTGCTGCGTTTCCAGCCAATTCGAGAACTTCAGCCGCCAGATACTCCATGACCGCTGCAAGATATACCGGAGCACCGGCACCAACGCGTTCTGCGTAGTTTCCTTTCCGCAAAAGTCTATGAATACGACCAACCGGGAATTGCAGACCAGCTCTGTTCGAGCGGGACTTTGCCTTTCCCTTAACCTTTCCACCTTTACCACGTCCTGACATTTTAAAGAGCTAGTAGCGAGAACTTGAGACGAAAGAAGAACACGCTGTGACCGCTGCTGTATGACATCTCGTTAAGCTGGACTCGGTATATGTATAGGTCGTTGCGACTTGCGCTCGGCCAATTGCATTGCAGGGGCGCCCCCCTACTGCTACCGGGGCATTGCCATTGGAGCGTCCGTAACGGCAACCCTCTGTCATATATAAGCGCCTCCGCGGTTGCAACCTCAACAGTCTGCACGTATTTCATTCGAAGCACAGTCGTATTCGAAGCTAATATTTGCAAGATGCCTCCTAAAGCAAGTGGAAAAGCTGTAAAAAAGGCTGGCAAGGCCCAGAAGAATATTAGTAAGACTGATAAGAAAAAGAAGAGGAAGAGGAAGGAAAGCTATGCCATCTATATCTATAAAGTTTTGAAGCAAGTCCATCCCGACACTGGAATCTCGAGCAAAGCCATGAGCATCATGAACAGTTTCGTCAATGATGTTTTTGAGCGTATTGCCGCCGAAGCTTCCAGACTGGCGCATTACAACAAAAGGTCAACCATCACTTCTCGGGAAATCCAGACTGCCGTCAGGCTCTTGTTGCCCGGTGAATTGGCAAAGCACGCTGTCAGCGAAGGAACGAAGGCAGTTACCAAGTACACCAGCTCCAAGTGAACACTTTTCGCTTCACAATCGGCCCTTTTCGGGGCCAACAGAATTTCAAAACGTAGACAAGCTTGTTCTCAAAATACCCACCTGTGATATTTACTTATATGAAACTGGAATGGCACAATGTTGCTACTATTAATAGGATAAAAATAAGCAGCATATGTAGTGTGATAACTTTGCTTCCGATAGGCGGAGCCGTTTTGTTTTTGGGGTCTCCAAACTGGAGTCTCCTAACGTAAACTCCCCACATAGTTGTAGCATTGCCGTATTTCTACTTGTCTGGCTAGAAGATGAATGTGACATGGCTACATATGCCCTCTGTTTGCAAGGCAATTGCTGTTCATCAACAAGCAACGAAAATATAATAAGCGAATATATTAAATTGTAAGTAAATATGATTCAAACTATACCGTGTTTGATATCATTTTAATTGGAACAATCTCACAAATACGTTGGTAAAGGTTTCAAGAAAACAAGGTAAAAAATGAAATAGTTTTACTCTTGAATTGATTTAGTGACATTACTACCTATTCCGAGTTGCATCGTGTTACACTGCTCCCTCGACGAGCGTCGCGTTTCGCCATTGAGGATCCCACCTTGTAAATAGAGGGGATATGTAGCCATGTCGCATTCATCTAGCCAGACAAGTAAAAATACGGCAATGCTACGACTATGTGGGGAGTTTACTTTAGGAGGCAGAAAATAAATGGCGCGAATAGGCGGTTGAAAGCGAGAGGTACCGCAGCTCGCTGGCTCAGAGTTGTCGGACTACAACACTCTTGGATGGCCAACATTAAATATGTAGTTATTTATGCGCCTAATAGCTCGACTGAGGACATCGAACTGTATATTTTATCCTTAGTTAGTCACTGAATATCACTAACAGGGCATAGGTGGACGCCTGAACAACTTTGGATCTTGTACCTCTCCGTCTATGGCTGTATTTAGTTTTAGTCAAGGGCAGTAAAAGGCAAAAATTTTAGAGTACGTAATAGTAGAGAGAAAGATTTGTGTACCTAGCACTGTTCGTGGCTTTAACAACACATCAACTGGGGTTTCTCACATGGTTCACCAACAGCACTTTAAAGCTCAAACCTGGCGTTTGATTTTTCGTTTGTTCAACACTATTATTTAATTGGAAGCGGCTAGTTGGCATCTGGTTTAACCTATGCTGCCACGCCTATCTGTGCTATAATTATTGGGTTTAAGTAGCAATATAATTTTTTTCAAAAATTAGTATAGTTTGTTAAAGCAATTTGAAACAAAGCTACGGATACTGAAAACTCCCTCGTCGTGCGGGGCAAACGAGACGTGAGAAAATAGTGGTATGGCGCTTAACCCTTACAACACTACTGGGATATTTTATATTCCAAACGTTATCATATAATTTAAATGTTATTATTGTACAATTTATTTCCATATATAATTTTGTTTATATGATAATATTTACTGCTGGGATAAAAAAAATCCCAGCAGTAACATATTACTGGGATCTATGCTATCCCAGCTGAAAATCTGACACTCCTGAAATTAAAAAAAATATATTTCATTCTCAGTCGTATTTTTATTCGATTTCCTGTGTCACAAAATACACTGCTAAAAACTAGTCATTTTCTGAAGAAATAAAATTCAGTGTTGAAAGGGTTAACCCGTTAATAGATACGTGAAAGTACGCTACTCGGGAAAATTTTGTACGTATATGCGTAAAATAATCCAGACTAGCGCTCGTGAGTGAACGCTGCTGTGTCTTCTATTATAATTAAGTACAATAATAAGTAGTACATTGTGCATTATTGTCAGATAAAGTAAAAATCGTGAGTTAGAATTTAGAATGTTTTCTCCTCAAAACGTCAGCTTATATTTTTCCAAAAAAGAAAGGGAGGTTTAAAGGTTTGTTGTACGGAAAAATGTTTTATGAATATAACTCTTATATATCGCTAAAACTGTGAAATTAGTAACGTAATTGCAATTACACCTTGAGTACTACTTACCAGTTTATCAAAATAACGATACAGATTGGAGAATATAATAATATTGTAGGCGGCGTATACGGTACTTGTATATACTACTGGTATCTATTACTTGTTAGACTATGCCTGTCCCAGCGTGTGCTACTTATATGAAACACCTAATCCGAGTACATTTTTGGTAAATAAGTGTGTTGTTGGAACCATGTGGTAACTAAAGGTAGCCTATACCTGCGAAACTACCCTGGGTTCGCCAAAGTTGCGGAGATCTAACGGAATGGTCATTTGGATAATTTGCGATGTAATAAAGAAACAACTTTTGATCCGAAGGAAAGTCTTTGCCTGATTACTCTTTAACACTACTTCTACCACGGTTATATACATATCTATTTCGACCAAAAGTGATCTTCTGACACCTTCGGTAGTAATAGTGTTATAAAGCACTGTGTTTGTCATGCACATTGTTAATGGATTATTCTCCTTATTCTTGTTGTATGAGTATTTCACTTCCTAAGGTTATTTATTTTTTGCGCCCTTGTTATCCCATTTCACTCTATGTTTTCTAACCTGCAATATAAAAATGTTTATAGTTTCGATCACGTTCCATTTCTGAGCTCGAGACATAACGAGGTCAAAAAGAAATGAACGCCCTGAATTTTCTATATCTACTCTATTGTAAAGTTAAATAATAAGAAAAGCACAGTCCAACAAATATGAAGCAGTTTTTCGTACTCTCTAATTCTGATAATACTTGGAGCTCTGTACCGAGAAACATGACAGCTTAAAAAAAGGAATACTACCATAGTAGGGCTTGTAATGTTTAAAGATAATCTTTAAATAAAGAAACCCATCAGGAATGTACTTTATATTTTCTCCAGAAATGTTTAACGCATTTCTAAAAATTGACTGTAAGACGACGACAGGAAATTGCACCTTTAGCAACGTGTATCACTGCTCCGCGAAATGAAAGTACATTTTGCATGATATTTCTAGCCAGGGACGCCAAAGAAGTGTGGGAAAACGTAACAATAGTCTTTTCTTACAATGTTTGTTGAAGTTAAATCAAACAATCACCAATAATTACTTAGATTTATTAGGTTTTTCGTGCAATGTACTATCCGTGCAAATGGGCGGTCACTAATGAATGTTGCGATAAGTTGTATTACAATCAAATACGCGTTGGAAAGTATGCCTAGACGAAACTACAAACACAGAGCTTTATTTTCATGTATGTAATCCTTCGTATTTCGCATTCGGTAAGAAGAAACAAATGTCGAAATTAGTTGTTAGTTTACCGCATCACCGGTGTCATGGAATTGCCAGATCCGACATATTGTAGGGGCCGCTCTCCATGGTCCGTGTTCAAACACTAGAACGGTTGGAATCTTGTGCCACTTCAATAATTTCCTTCAACAGACGTACTGTAGTGAGTTAGAGGACTCAGCTTTTCTACGCCCTTTTTTGAAGTTGGTTTCGAGTTTTTGTGCACAATGGACGACAAAGCTGACGTTGGTAATGTAACGGCTGAGTCTGCTGCGGAGAATACTACCGCACCGGCGAAAAAGGCGACTAAAAGTACGAAAGCCAAGGCTAAGCGTGTCAAAGCGACTCATCCGCCGACTTCCGAGATGGTAACTACGGCCATAAAGGAGTTGAAAGATCGGAAAGGTTCGTCATTACAAGCCATTAAAAAGTATATTGTGTCAACGTACAAAGTGGACGGGGATAAACTCGCCCCATTTATCAAGAAGTACTTGAAGGCAGCTGTGACATCTGGAAGTGTTCTACAGACAAAGGGCAAAGGTGCCTCTGGGTCTTTCAAACTTGCAACCGAGAAATCCGACAATAAAGTGAAGAAGGTACAACGCAGTGCAAAGAAAGTCCAGCCTAAGAAATCCCAGTCTGTAGAAAAGAAATCTGTTGCTAAGAAATCGGTTACACCGAAGAAAGCAGCCGCATCGAAAAAGGCTGTTGAGAAGAAAGTTATACCAAAGAAAGTCACACCGAAAGCTGCGGCGGCGAAGAGCAAGGCTGCTGCTGAAGCTAAAAGCATGTCTAAAGCTAAGAAGGCTGTTAAGGCTCCGGCGGCGAAAACTAGAACACCAAAACCCAAGAAAGCGACAACTCCGAGGGCTGTCAAGTCCCCAGCGAAGAAATAATTGTACTTCAACGACTGCATTTGATTTCAAATGGCCCTTTTCAGGGCCACCAAACTTTTACACGTGGAACAGCATTACAGGGAACATTATATGCTCCACTCCATATCTCCTTCCCAGTTACGATGCAAGAAGACTGAATTGAAATTTTTCATGTTGCTAACTAGGAAGTAAAATACTACAAAGACTTTTTCAATTACCTGACATATTTTGAGTGTAATCTTTTTCCTTGCAGGTAATTCGATTCTCATGTCTTTACATAAAATATAATAGAAAAGGGTATATTTTCGTAATTGATATTTTTTTAATTGGAGTTATGAATGGGTAAAAAGGTTTTGAGGATTAACAAATTCAATTTAAGCAATATTTTTGTATTCTATATCTCTCGGTTGTTATCAAATGGGATTCGTAACATGCTTGACCGGCTTCGTTGAAAATAATGAATGGGCAGAAATGTGGGTACCTAGCAATATAATAATCGTGTACTGACACGTAGTTTACAATTTCCTGTAATTCGGTAAGCCGGCTTATAACAGCCGACGGTTAAATTAGAATCCATCGGCGATATGTCTAAGTCGAGGTTTTCTAGACGACAGTCCTTTGTAACGATCAGTTTTAATCCACGAGCCGGCTGCACTATATCGTCCCGAGCCGATCTGATATGAACAGGGTGTTTCAAAATGATGGATGGAGATTTGTAAAAAATTTGCGAAATGGTAACTAATTTTTTTTTATTGGCTCATCGCATTCGTCTTGTTACATAGGTAAAGTGCCAGAGAGGAATCATGGCACAGTGGAGCAAATCTGCAATCTAGGAGGAAAAAAAATAACATCTTGAGTACCGTTAATTTTAAAGAAAACTGTTATATACAAAAGTTTCATAGTATCGGGGAGAGAATATCGGAGCAATATTAATTGATTATTTGTTATACTTCTTTAATGTTATTTGAAGGTTATCTTCATTTTTTATAAGAAGATCTTTATCTTTCTTTGCAGATTTCCATTCTACAGAAGCAGTAAAGAAACTTTTGTATAAGTCATTTTCTTATTTGACTTTACTTTAAAAAGATATTTAATGAAAAACAGCCTATTAAAGCCTTTTTCGATAGCCGGACTGTCTCGCTAACTTTCGGCAAGGTAGAACAAAGAAGAGCAGAGGTAGACGCACGAAATCTTTGCGGAAATTAATTCGATATAGTCTAAGGAATATATCTGGGAAGTTTCAACCCGGTATTTTTCGGCGCCTTTTAGTTATTCAATTTTTAACTGAACCGTGTACCGCGGAGATTTTGGTTCCCTTCCCCCATTACTCAGTTCGTTCCTCTTTGCTCGCAAATTAACAATAAGAGCAATTAAGTAATACAAGTGATATTTAAGAAGTCTTAGTTCTTATTAATGCTGCCGGGATTTTCTAATTATTGCTCTGTACCTTGAAGAAATTCGAGTATTTACTGACCGCGCGCCCCACTGAAGCTCGGCACCCGTACTGTGTTACATAAAATTTAGGAAGACATAACAACAACTGGCGCTCGTAGGCGAAGCTAATTTTTGCAGGAAACATTTCTATATAGTTTAAAATAAATGCTCTCAAAGTTTCCAGAGGGAGCTTTCGGGTATTATATAAACGTTTCAGCGTTGAAATTAGCAATGCAAGCTGAAAAATATATGTTTAAAAAAACCGTCAAAAACTGTTGAAAATAATAATTTTTCGAGAAATTGGTTATGGCTATTTCAACATTAAACAATTGCTCTAATAGTATTATCTTCTCAGTGAAATATTTGTACGTTTTCGCGCTGTTGAAATTCGTTGTTTTTAAGCGTTGAGTTTTGCAATTAGATGATTGCAAAAGCAATTTTACGCCTAGCACTGGTATCAGCAAATGTTCTAGATTATGATACAAAGCATAAAAACCCACTTCCCGACTTGATTTTTTCCTACCTAGATTACCCATTTCGTTCCACTGTGCATGAGTCAGAAATGAACCGTTTTTTACCAAATGAGCTTTTAATTGTGTTTCCACTATTGAATTGTTGCTGAGTAAATCAGGCTTCCAGGTCTACAACCCTTCGAAAAGAAACACACGAGACATTTATCTGTCCCTGCTGGCTCGAAAAGTGCAAGTGTTTACATATTTTCTTCTCCCCAGGAGGGCCCTTGAGCGAACCTGACACGGAACGAAGATCATTGACATCGTCCTAGCCTTCGAAAAATAACATTGAAAGATTTCGTCTGAAAGGGAATCATTTTCACCACCTTAAAGACAGATAGGACGTGTAAAAAGATGCTTGTTACGTATTTTTTCGAGACCTACATCTCAGGTAAGTTTAATAAAAATCGACGCTCAGATGGAGAACGAAGACGAAGGCGATATCTAGGAAAAAAGAGAAATGTAGAAGAAAGCGAAAGTTTACTTTCTTTTGTTGCCGGGCGCTGCACTTTTTGAATCTGTTAAACGAATTTTTTGGCAGCCATATGCACACGAGTGACTAAAGCTCGCGGGTATTGAAGAATTAGGCCTCTAGCTTCGTCCTTTTTACTGTTATATATAATAATATGTGTATTATTACAAATTCTTATTCCATATGTAGTATCGGAGATATTTGGACTACAGATAGAATAGGATGTAGGAACGTACGGCCGAAGGGCGGGACGTTTACAACTTTATTTGCGACAGCACGAACCGACCGTATGACGTACAGCGACGGGTAGACGGAAAGACGGAAAGACGAACATGGATGGCTTGAGTGGCTTGCAGAGTCAACAGAGTCTCTTTCGAACGAAACACGAAGACGACGAGACACGATTTTTACGTAATTAGTTTAACAGTACGGGTTTTATGGAGAAAACTACGATGCCACTGTATATAATTTTAAAGTTAGAGATAAATATGATTCACGGAAATGCGACACGCTTGTTCTGTACAATTCCTACACATATATTATTAAATATATATATATATATATATATATATATGTATGTCGGGACGTGGTTGGAAATTATCTTTCAGAGAAATGTTTCCGTGAACACTGAACTTTTATTTAAAAATGAATGACTAGATTCATGCGAACGGGCAGCTCAAAATACAAAGAAAATCTTCGCGCTGTGTTAACTCGAAGGAGCCGCGCCCCCGGAGACCTGCGAATTCCCGCGGCTGCTCAAGCCAATCGGAAGACGAGAAATTCACCGACTGCGCCCTCTTTTCCTTGCGCTCTTCGCGCTTTTTGGGGAAAATAGGGAAAGGTTGTGGCGGCAAGTTTTCGCTGGCAAGGAGTCGGTCGCGTACGCATTTCCGCCGCGCCCCCGCTGCCACTTGTGAGGCCCAAGGTTGGCGCTGGCCCTGTACTCGAGGGACCAACGGAAACGCGTAATTTATGGCACTCGCAAGAGCTATTGAGACTGTCCAAGAAACTCGAAGCGACTCTAGAAAATGTATACAAAAGGCAGTTCTCTTAAAAATAGCTGTGTTGCTGCAAATGACAAACCATTCAAAACCGTTTGCACGAGAGCGGAAAGACCCTCTTTGTAGGTGATCGCTACATATATAATAAATTAGTAACAATATATATTTAACCAGTGTTAATTTATGCTAATCTACAATTTAAAAATAGATAAAAAGGATGAGAGAGTCCATTAGCCAAAGAGTATAGATGGGACAGTGAAACAATTGGCTGTGATTATAAAGTCCAATGCGCGTAACAAGCTGTGACCCAAAGTTCTATGTATGCATGGTTGGAAGAATTTGCGGGTCTAAGATGTGAATAAATAATTCTGAGCAATTTTATGCTATGCACAACCCCCGCTCGGCTCTAGTTTTCGTGATGGCAAACAACTGTACGGCGTTATTACATTCATATCTTTACAACGATGCAATATTGTCAGATAAATTGTAAGACGGAGAGTGGACATCGTTAAAAAAATTGATGGCCCTGAAAAGGGCCGTTTTGTATAATGGTTGGCAAAATGGCTTTAACCACCAAAACCGTAGAGGGTTCTGCCTTGACGTTTTAAGGCATAGACGACGTCCATGGCAGTTACGGTCTTCCTTTTTGCATGCTCCGTGTACGTGACAGCGTCACGGATGACGTTTTCAAGGAACACTTTCAATACACCACGAGTTTCTTCGTAGATCAATCCAGAAATACGCTTCACTCCACCTCGACGAGCAAGACGACGAATAGCGGGTTTAGTGATACCTTGGATGTTATCACGAAGAACCTTCCTGTGCCTCTTTGCTCCTCCCTTTCCCAAACCCTTTCCTCCCTTTCCACGACCAGTCATGATTTATAACTTTCTTTTGAACGATCCGATCACCGTGAAATCCTTGAAAGTCAGAAGTGGTGTGACGTTTGGGCGACCGAACCCTCTGTTTTATACAGCAAAGTGTTCCCCCACCACCGACACTTCGACGTAGCCAATCAGACGCTACGACGCTTGCATCCATGGCTATAAAAAGGGCGAGCCATAATCGCTCGCCGCATTCTCGTTTGTGCATTCGGAACGTTAGCTCGTACTTTGTAATTAGTAATTCTCTGTAAGGCGAAATGGCACGTACAAAGCAGACCGCTCGTAAATCTACCGGTGGAAAAGCTCCACGAAAGCAGTTGGCTACGAAAGCTGCACGGAAAAGCGCCCCAGCAACTGGAGGAGTAAAGAAGCCCCATCGTTACAGGCCTGGAACCGTTGCCCTTCGCGAAATCCGTCGGTACCAGAAGAGTACCGAATTGTTGATTCGTAAACTGCCGTTCCAGCGATTAGTCCGTGAAATCGCGCAAGATTTCAAAACCGATCTGCGGTTTCAGAGCTCTGCGATTATGGCGCTTCAGGAAGCCAGCGAAGCATACCTCGTTGGTTTGTTTGAAGATACTAACTTGTGCGCCATTCACGCCAAGCGCGTAACCATCATGCCTAAAGATATCCAATTGGCGCGTCGCATTCGCGGAGAGAGAGCTTAAAAACTTTCACCCGCTAAACCGGCCCTTTTCAGGGCCAGCAATCTTTTTTACTGGGAAATACTTTCGTTTTGCTCTTTCTAACCTTTCAAAACTATTACTTAAGATATCTCCGAATAAATGATCCATCAGACATTTTCAGAAAAGGATTTGCCGCAAAATTCTCTTTGACCTTGAAATACAAAGTCAATTTTGACTGTTGCGACTGATCCGTATATAAATTATAACGGAAGTAAAAAGCCTCCAGCTGTGAAAACGTTGACGAGTTAACGTCACTCTCATTGATTTTCAAGTAGGTATTCGCCGTGATAACTAACATACAGAATGGTTGTATATTGTATATACAATATTGTTTATTATATCTACAACCGTTCTGATTCACATATTCAAAAATAAAAAACTGTTTTAGAAACTACATTATTTTTTCTCAAAATGGATTGTTGAAAATTACAGTGGGTCCCGAATATTCGGGTGATGAGGCTCAATTAAGAATTTGCCATGCGCGCGGTCCTTAGTTTCTATTAAAGATAAAGCGAACTTTCTCTAGTGCTTTATTATTGTAGTAATCGGAAATTTTTAGCACACAGTATAGGCTAGAAGGACGGGACTTTGTTCATTACGGTACAAACCGAGGATATGATGCAAGGCGACGGGTAAACGGAAGTACGAGAACGGACGTCTTGGGGGGGAAAACGGTACACAATGGATAATAGCGGCTGGCAGGCCCCATGAATGTTCCGGGGTTGAGGCCCAGCGGTTGAAATGCACGCGCACTAGAGCGGCCGTGCCTTTTTTCGTCGAGTGACAGTAACAGACAAGAAAGACGAACGAAACGAACGGAGACATGCAGTAGAAGTTTTAAGGAGAACAAAACGACGCTGTGCTCGAAATTTTTGAATTAAATATAAGCACGATTGGCAATTTAAAGATTTAGCCTATTGATCAATATAATCCTACAATATTATAGTCTCCAAACTCAATGTCTACATCGTAATCGCCAGGTACGTAGGTGGTATTACTAGGGTAGGTAACTATTAGCATGGTGGCAACTGTACTTCGTGAAACTGTCAATATAATAAGCTAATTTACCGGCGTATAGTATGACAAAACTTAAAAATTTTGGGCGTTGCGTTCTTTTTTTTTAGATGGAAGTAGTACGTCTAAGAGTCGTATAGCTATAAACATCGTCTTCAGAACAAGTGGACCCTTCGTTGTAAAGTACTTTGTGGCCCTGAAAAGGGCCATTTATGGTCAGTAGAGTAAGTTGTTAAGCTTTCTTTTCAGTCTTCTTTGGCAGCAAAACTGCTTGAATATTAGGCAGCACACCACCTTGAGCGATGGTGACACCGGAAAGGAGTTTGTTCAACTCTTCGTCATTGCGGATGGCCAACTGCAGATGACGGGGAATGATTCTAGTCTTTTTGTTGTCTCGCGCTGCGTTTCCAGCCAATTCGAGAACTTCAGCCGCCAGATACTCCATGACCGCTGCAAGATATACCGGAGCACCGGCACCAACGCGTTCTGCGTAGTTTCCTTTCCGCAAAAGTCTATGAATACGACCGACCGGGAATTGCAGACCAGCTCTGTTCGAGCGGGACTTTGCCTTTCCCTTAACCTTTCCACCTTTACCACGTCCTGACATTTTAAAGAGCTAGTAGCGAGAACTTGAGACGAAAGAAGAGCACTCTGTGACCGCTGCTGCAAGTATGACGTCTCGGTGAGCTGGGCTCGGTATATGCAGATGTCGTTGCGCTTGCTCTCGGCCAATCGCATTGTAGAGACTCCCCCTATTGCTACCGGTGCATGCCATTGGTGCGTCCGTAACAGCTGCCCTCTGTCATATATAAGCGCCTCCTTTGTTGCAACCTCACCAGTCTGCAAGTATTTCGTTCGAAGAACAGTCGCATTCGAAGCTAATATTTGCAAGATGCCTCCTAAAGCAAGTGGAAAAGCTGTAAAAAAGGCTGGCAAGGCCCAGAAGAATATTAGCAAGACTGATAAGAAAAAGAAGAGGAAGAGGAAGGAAAGCTATGCCATCTATATCTATAAAGTTTTGAAGCAAGTCCATCCCGACACTGGAATCTCGAGCAAAGCCATGAGCATCATGAACAGTTTCGTCAATGATGTTTTTGAGCGTATTGCCGCCGAAGCTTCCAGACTGGCGCATTACAACAAAAGGTCAACCATCACTTCTCGGGAAATCCAGACTGCCGTCCGGCTTTTGTTGCCCGGTGAATTGGCAAAGCACGCTGTCAGCGAAGGAACGAAGGCAGTTACAAAGTACACCAGCTCCAAGTGAACACTTTTCGCTTCACAATCGGCCCTTCTTAGGGCCAACAAAATTTCAAAACGTACACAAACTTGTTCTCTAAATGACTACCTACGAGATTCGATGGTATTTAAAAGTGGTGAAAGCTTTTCTCCTGTTCCCGCTAAGTGCTTTGAGCCCGCTGTTTATGCCGGAAAAGATCGGTTAACCCAAATGCGAGGGAAAGGGGCTAGTCATTTTCCTGTGATAAATATTGTATAATACGAGCTATGCGACATAGTGTTATAAATTAAATTTAAGAATCAGCACTGATTGATAGTGTAACATCCACAACTATAACATGGTCCTGGAAAGTGACTTTTTTGCTGTACGTGTGACATCACTCTTACAATTAGTAGATTAGTAATATGATTTCCTGGTTCCAGTACTAATTCCATCATATTTTTGTAAATTCGTTTCTTCTGATAACTACAGCAAATTGTTCCATCGTACGGAAAACAAAAGCGTAGTCGAGACGAAGTGAAAGTTTGCCGTTCTTTGAAGCACGAGTCTGGCCGCCAGATTTTTTATTATCTACTAACATTTGGCGACCATCACGCGCCAAGGCGGCCAAAACTCCGGTCCTGAAAGAATTAGGTAGCCTTCGTTTTGAATGAATGTTTTCGTTAATATGTCATGCTCTGTCAGAGGGTGGTAACCAGGGACTTCGGCCCGAACGGTCCCATCGACCGCCGCTGACTCGCGATGACAAATCGATCATAAATCGCGCCTTCGAAGAGAAATTCTGCTGATCGGCCGGACAAGGATTTTTTGGCACATCTGGTTGTACTTTCCTCCACCACGTATCTGCAGGGGGTGAGATTCCGCCTCCGTGGGGCCCTTCTCGCCGAGGACCCCATGGGGGTGGTCAGTCCTCTTGGAGGAAAGTGCGACAAATTAACGTGTCGCACCGCCCAGAAAATCCGAAAAACCCGCCTACTGAAACGTCGCGAAAATTCAGCAAGCGGGGATGTCTGGCCCACAGCGTCGCCGAAGGTCTTCGGAAGAAAATTCTTCCAAGACACTTGCCTTCCGATCTTCGTGACGGAAACATCGAAACCGCGCTCGCTGACAACCAATTCCGTCACAGTTTGTCATTAAAATTCCAAATCTAAATCTCTTGGGAACCGACAAAGTTCTCCACCGGTCGAGAATTGTCGCGTAGATAATTTGCTATTCCCGGAAAACGCGAAAGATTCCGCGAGTGCTAAGGTGGACGTCATCCTGTATACGCGCACGACGTTGACGCCACAACAATTGTAATGCCTGACCGGCCTTGCGACTTCGCTATATCATCGGCCGACAGTTAACACATTGCATGCCGGCTAAATATCAGCCGCGAAATTTGTTAGATTTGATACTGTTGCCATTTAAATAAATATAATGTAAATTCATTAAGTAGTGCACAATGTAAACGAAATAATACTGTTTGTTTTGCCCACTTTACCGTTTTCTTTGAGACAGAATAATATGACTAATATTGATCGGTAAAATCTACAATCATGTATTTGAAACCCCGCAGTATCGTGGGATCGGCGTGCAATGTGTTAATCTTTGCAATAACATAGGTATGTATTATATATATGTGCCGTGTTGAGGGAGGAGTATATTGCCTTTCGTCGTTGTTTCAAAATTCAAAAGCAGCGGCCACATCCTCCGGTCCCACTAGTAAGGTGGCTCGAGTGTCAACAGGCTTTGCGTATTCATCAGATGCACAGTTAAAAACATTCGAATCAATCACTCTTACCATTCATGAATTATTATTTTACAAACCGCCTAAGATACTCATTTGAAACATGGTGTTAAAGGACGATATACCCGTGACCTTTGTCCTTATCCACCGTTTTTTTTTCGTAAACGGTAAATATTTGAAAAAATTGGAGAGTAGACAGTTGTACTATATATTACTGGTAAACTGATAGCTTCTTTACTTTTTTTTTATAGTTATAATATTTTTCTAGAAACAAAGATGACCCTCACTTTTTTAAATGGAATACTACACCTTTTTTTGCATTATATGAAAGCGGGCATTAAGACGAGGGCAAGAATAAAAGAATTAAATTTAACATTTCATAGTATTGGATTTATTAGCTTGCTGCAGTGATAGGATTACATTTCCTTACGGGAGTCAAAAACCTGCTCTCTACATATTTGTTATAACAATAAGATAACTAGTCAAACGAGTCGCTTTCTTTCATGGCCGCATGCCATACTACATCTTACCTGCTAACTCCATCCATTGTTCCTCCCCCATTCCAGAAACTTTCTTTTCCACCGTCGTCTCATCCCTAATTAAAATGTCTACCTGCCTGATGGCTTTTTCCACGTGTTTTCCTTCCCAACTTCCATCTCGATGAAACATCCCTACTCTCCCTTTTTCGTTTCAGAGATATTGTATAAAAAGGAGACTTTTAAGGGGCTCAGCATCTGTTATACGTTCACCGCCGTTACCCTGATCGATATCAGCACGAAAGTCATATTATCAAATGTTATTGTAAGTCACACTGTAACTTCGGTATAATTTTAAATAAAATAATACAAAACTAAATCATCCTGTGCGGTTCGCCGATGTAAATTGATGGCAGCAGCGCGGGATATTGTCTGTGGAGAAATAAAAAAATTTCGGAAACAATTTTCAATTCCGGCAGGTCGAAAAAATATCTATCGGGACACGTAATCGGCGTTTTGCCGCCATGCAGCCATTGCACGGGGACAGTGCCGTAACTATGCGTTATGGACACTGATGCAATAGTATCATCCGAAGGGCGCTTACATCTGATAAGTATAAATAATTAATTTTTTTTTAAAGAATATTATTCATAATTTGGTCACTAAATCATAAAAAACGTTTTATTTAATTATACTACTATCTGCTTAACGTCTTGACGCCCTTGGCCACATATGTGGACATTTAGGTTTTTATAATTATAATTACTATTATTAATAAAAAGAATATAAATTTGATAATAAATTATTCACTACGGAATCTCTCAACAAGAAAAATCTCATGGTTTGACTGCACTGACTGCTATTTCCGGTGTACAGTTAGGGATATGAAAATAGCTTCTATAAAAAAAGTCGTCCCTGAAGAGGTTAAAACTATTTTGGAGTTTTGTTACAAAATAAAACATTGTTAGAACTATAATATTCTTTTCAAACAATATCGTCATATATAACAATAATACAATATGATATTCCGACAAGTGGATAATACAATATAATAGGTGTTTGTCGGGATGCTAACAGAGAGAAATATTCTCCGGGAGTTTCGCAACAATAATGCGTAGGAAAGTAAAACTAATTGCTATTGGAGGTTTTAAGAATTAGTAAAAGGGAGGTTATTGATTTTTATGCGTTAGAAAAAGAAAATGGAGATGGTAAAATTGGACGGTTTAGAAGTTGAAGGAATTTAGAAGCGTAGGAGACGAACACACGATGTTAATTTGTGGTTACAAGGAAAAATTGAAAGAAGTGGCTAGGGTGCAAAGAATCGGGAGAAACGGAATTTTAGCAGAAGTTGACTCTGGAAAATCTCTGCTCTGAACCGTTGTCGATACTTGATATTTGCCATACAGACCTCTGGCAAAGAGTGGGCCAGCACAGAACATAGTGTCCCACAGAGAATACATTTTATTCGAAACAACGGAAAGCCTTTTCAATTGCTTAACATGAGTAAATCAACATAAATCAGGGTTATAACTAAAACATAAAAATACAATTGATTATTTATACTTATGAGATGTAAGCGCCCTTCGGATGATACTGTCGCATCGGTGTCGATAACGCGTAGTTACGGCACTGCCCCCATGCAATGGCCGCATGGCGGCAAAACGCCGATTACGTGTTCCCGACAGACATTTTTTCGACTTATCGGAATTGAAAACTATTTCCGAAGTTTTTCTGGGCAGTTTTCGCTTCAGAAATATCTACAGATTTCGATGCTGTATAGCAAATTTGTGCTAGATAAATGACTTTTCATAAAAATGTAAAAATATAACGTAGCAAAAGATCGCGCATTGGCATTTTTTTAAGCTTTGACGGTCATTTACAACTATTTAAAACAACCAATTTTAATAATTAGATACACTTCAATATTCCGCATGTTTCACCCTGCCTTTTAAGAGAAATTTTAACTTCCTAGCGTTTATAGTTTTCGCGTAATACCTCATTTTTTACAGAATTCGGGTGGTTTTACTAAAATTCATTTTTTTTGAGAACTGTGGGTGATGGAGCAATTCAGCCGGCGGATTCGTGTTTAGGATGAGTAACTCTACGATGATCATCTAGTCGATATTGCAAAAAAAATCGTGTTTGACAGTTACTGGGGAACGTCCATGGCATTCAACATTTTAATATATAAAACTTATTTCAGAAATAAGAACGTTTAGTCATTGGTGTTTTGCAATTTATATACTAACTGTTGCACGTGTGCCGTATTCGTTATTAATGTACATGAAACGTGTAGAACAAAGAATTCTTATTAACTGCAAGATATTTTGCGGATCAGATACACTTAAAAAACGAAAAATGACAAAGAAATATTTCATTACACTTTTATGTCGTTATATATACGATGAATATAAAAAATTTCGTCCCATAAAATATTATGCTCATCTTATAGTATGTTACCTCTTGGAATATTCAATTGGAGTTTCATTACGTGGAAACATTAAAAAATCTGTTTGTTAGGCGTTCGTAAAATTTTATTATGCCCAATATAAATATACATATGTCGGCTTTATTCCTACTTGTAATAACATTTTCTTTGTAAAAAAAAGGCATCTGAATGTCGTGAATTTGAACGAGGTAGAAATACGCATGTATGTATTTGTATTATTTTTCAATATACTGCCAACAGTACTGTTTATGCACATTACCATAAATACTTAAATTAAATCAGAGATACCTATTAAACTATAACGTATGTGCTTATTTCTCTTCAACAACTGAATAAAAAAAATAAAATTTGCTCTTAATGTTTACAGTGTTGAAAGAATAATAGAATAATACATCATGTATGTTACAGCATATCCTATTAAAATTATAATAACTATTCTTAAAGGAAACACAACTGAAAATGATACTATTTTCATATTAATAATTAAAAATAGAGCGATATGATGATTGAAATTATTAAAACGATTACATTGTTATCAGTACCTTTTCATTTTATCAGGCCTTTACATTTTATTTGAAAGAAATGTCTTGTTGTTCGGTAAAAATTCAGTGCAAAATTTCGGTTACACCTTTTGAAATAACGATACACTGAATTTTATTTATCATGTTCTTTCTATAGTGCAGCTGTCGATAAATACGTATAAAAAATATATATAAATATAATAATTAATTTAACTGTTTAAATGTAATATTGTTTCAAATTACTAATAAACTTCTGTATATCTCAAATCAATGTTTCTTCTTTTTACTTGCTTCTAGTTATTTGATTTCAAAAGCTCAGCTATTTATTGTAAGTGAGATTTTTTATAATTAAGACAGTTTCTAAAGTAAAAGATAAGCTTCCGAAAATTCAATTCAGAAGTTAAACTAAATATAAGAAATATTTTGTGATAGTAAGAAGTCTATCGATAATTTGAAATAATATATTAAATCGATATCATACAAAGTATAAATGATAAACGAAACGAAGTTCTAGTATATTTAACAAGTATAAACAAAAACGAAGTAATGTACGTTTATCAAATATATATAGAAATATGCTATGTAAAACTGGTTTACATGAATATTAAGTTTTTCAAAAAGATTAAGTAATGAAATGATAATTTAAGGCAAACTAATGAGCATTCAAACTTTTAGTACTCAGCATTTTAAATATTATTAGGTGTCAACATATCAAATAAAAATTATAATTTTTCGTAGTGAAAAGTATTATCAATAATACTGAAACAACTTATAGCCTTAAGTAACGTAACATAATTTATCTGAATTTACATTTTGGACTTTTGGTTATTTTGCATGTCGAATCATTTAATATTTTTGAACTTGGTTCAATATTATATTCATTTTTTAACAAAGTTAACCAGTGTTAACGTATGAAATTAAAAGTAACTTAGAAAAATAGAAAATTATCGGAAAGTAATTCCCCAAGTTTTTATAGACGTACATAAACTTTGTGGAAGAATACAGTTACGTGAATTTTTGAAAGACTGAAATGCTGCTAACCAATTTTCTAATATTTTCAATTAATATGAAATTATTGTGAATTAAAACTCAAATTATGATGTAATATAGTCTGTATTAATCTTTGGTAAAGCATCTAGAAATGTATAATCGATACACTATTTATACACATATTTTCTTTTTCCGTAATGTGGATGAACTTAATAAAATACGAGGGAGTAAGAAATGTACATTAATATTCTTAAGTATAATTCAAAAATAAAAAATTAATGTAGAAATAAAAATAATACACTTCAATTTTTACATTTAACACTCTACCATACACTTAGGAATGTGATTTTCTGAAATTATTTTCCATTTTCTCCTGGAATATATATTTGAAAAAAGAATAGAAATATTACGTTAAATTATATCAAATAAGGTTTGTCTTCGAAATTTTGAAGTATTTCATACTCAAAATAAAATAATAGAATACGTTTTAATTTTTATATCAGTCTTTCTACGCCGTTATTCAGAACTTGTAGAGACATTTTCAAGGTGTGTTGAATTCTTGTCATTACTACTGTTTAAAACAATTATGCGTTCCGTTTTAGACGTATCAACTGTCATCCCATCCTTTAAACTATTAGACAAAGTATTATTCGTTGCATTTCATTAACTTTTATTGTTTCTGTACGTGCCATGTTTGAAAATCGTTTTGTGTTCAAATTCTCTACTTCGGAATCATCTGTACAAATTTTCATACCAATATCTCTTTCATAAATTTCAGTATTATAACTATATACTTGAAATCCTTTCATTTTTCAAGTTCTTTCTTACTTCTTCATTATTATCTTGAATATTAATACCAGTAGAAAGAAAATTCTTATCGTATAAACTTTAATTTTCCCCAACGCCAATACTTCATGAAATTTCTTTCCTTAAAACTTCACATAAAATACTATCCGTTTCGCATCTGTATCTTTTATCACTGAGTCCTCGTTACAAGGTGAAACAGCTTGTTCTTCTTATTCCGTTGTGTGACTAATCGTTTGGGATTCTAAGTTTGATACATCCTTTTCCTTCTCTTCCTCGGGCGTTTTAAGACTGAGGTCGTTATTTATTAAAATGATATTTTGTTTGTCGCTAATATTTACAACTGTTTCGTTGTCGGATATATCATGCAATGTAGCTTTTGCCGTCTTTTCGTTTGGGTTTATCATCTCTACGGAATCTTTATTCGTAAATTCACTTCGGTTTGTATTCATCTCTGTTTCAAAGTATATGTTACTAGTTTCACTAGTGCTAGCTACTTCATATATCTTTGCTTCTGTGTCTTCTTGATTCTCACTAATGTCCTTATTACTTTCTTCTTTATCGAGTTCGTCAACGTTTGCACTTTCAGCTAACTCGGTTACGTCGGGAACGTTTAAGTCAATATTTGTTTTTATAGTTTCATTTTCATCCTTTTCTGCATCTTGTGCTATATTTCTGTTCATGTTCTGGATTATTTCATCAACACTAAGTTCTACCACATTATCGTCAATTGAACATTGTTTATTAATATCCGTATGTTGAATCGATGTATTCAAATTTTCATCCGTGTCTTCAACTATCTGATTTCCATGTGATACTAAGTTTACACTTTCGTCTGATTTTAACACATCATCTTCATGATCATTATCCTCATTTTTACCATCAGATACAATATCTTTTTCTACCTCATTCTCTTTCGGGTCATTTGCACCTTTATTTTGAGATACGCCATCCATGTTAGTACTACAGTTGCTAATATCGTATTGAATGTTAGAAATGGTGTCTTCCTGATCTATATTAACAGTTTCAGTCTTGTCTGATAGATGCGCAAAGTCTTCTACTATTTCACATTTTGCTTCCTTTTCTTCCTGTGAGGTCAGTTCTTCTGTTTTTTCCTGTGAATTCACTCCTTCTTTTTCTTCCTGTGAATTTACTTCTGCTTTTTCTTCCTGTAAATTCACTTCTTCTTTTTCTTCCTGTGAATTCACTTCTTCTTTTTCTTCCTGTGAGTGTACTGCTTCTTTTTGTTCCTCTGAGTTAATTTCTTCTGCCATTTCTTCATTGTGCGAAATGTCTTTGTAATGGGATCTCAACATATCAGAAACATTTTTACCATTGAGATATAATTTGACATGACTTGGGTCATTCGTGTCCAGAACTTCATACTGAAACATGATGTCTGAGTCGGCCGCCAACTCTTGAAACATTTTGCACGCTTCCGGAGACCACGAATCAACAGCATCTGGGTTTTGTAAAGAACAACACTTACTTAATGGAGGGATATTCATTATATCTGCGGGTAACATTCTTACTTCGCTTGTTAGAGCGCGATGACCGTTATCTATGTATAAAACTTCAATACCAGAATCAGAATATGACAATATTTTAGCTCTATACCATTCACCATCATCTCGATATATGGCAGCACAAATTGTACCAATTTCTAATGTATTTAACGGCAAGAAAGTAGAAGCAGCTTGCAGTCGATCTAACATTTCATCCAAATCTGCAGTACTACTTTCAGTTTGAACCCAAAATTCATTCGGTGTAAAGACACGAGTAATAAATACATTCGGTAAATTTTCCTCGCCCAGAGGTGGTAATCGTTCTTCTATTACTGGTGAATAACGTTCACAAAACTCTGCAAGTATATCTGCGACACTTGTATTATTTAAAGTTAATTTTACCAATGATGTTTCGTCTTCTTTTAATACATCTAACAAGAATATAGTAGCACCATCGGCTGCTAATTTTATAAATTCTGCGCAAGCTCTATCAGACCAATCTGTGATTCCTTTTGGCATGTCCAAACAACATCTCCTTGAAAGAGGCGGTATATCTGCTAAATCAGCAGGAATGGCACGAATATCGATAGAAACAGCAGAATTCCCGTAATCAATGTATATAACATCTATATTATTTTCATTGTACGATATAACACGTGCTCTATACCATTGTTCATCTTCAGGAAATTTAGCAACGCATAACAATCCTTCTTTTATTTCATCCACTTTAGGAAACATATCTGCCACAATAAATCTATCAGACATAACTTCTAAATCACCGACAGATTTTTCTTCTTGCACCCAGAACTCATTTGGAGAGTTGATATGACTAACAAAAGCAGAATGAGGATCCAATTCAAGGTCAACGATTTCATCTATTAAATCTTCTTCTGTGTGAACCATGATGGCATAATGTTCTTCGACAAACATTTCACTGATACTTTTGTCATTAACAAACAAATCTACTCGTTTAGGAATACTATCTGCAATTATTAACGTTTGTATAGGTTCGTCTGTATTTATAAAGTTCTCAAATTTGTCGCAAACCGTTGCATTCCAGTCTTCTGAATCTATCGGTATGACATCGAGTCGACATTTTATCGCGTATGCTTTCAAAGTCTTCCACGAATCTGGCATTGTTCTTATATTTTCTAAGCTGTTAACAATAACATCAGTATTTCCATAGTCGATAAATCTTACAGTTGTAATATCCTCATCTGCATCGAGTACTTGTGCTCTGTACCACATATTATCTATGGAGTATATAGCAACACATAAGCTACCTTCCTCTGGTATGCCCTCTATTAGTGAAAATTTAGTAGCTTGTTCTTGGAGTTCTTCTTGCTTTTTAGAAAGATCTGTAGCTTCATCGGCATATTGGAGCCAAAATTGACTCGGTGTATCTACATGAGATACATATACATTATATTTACAATCTATTACCATATTATGAATTTGCGGTTGTCTAATACCAGGTGTTGGTTTTTGTACTGTTAAGTTAAGCGAATTGAATTTATCACTGATTTTTTCTCCATCATACAATAATTCTACTGTCCAACTTTTATTCACATTATAAAAAACTCCAGTAAGTTCTTTGTCTTTTAAATGATGTTGCAATGTATTAACTTGTTCATCGTTGGTACCGCTAAGCATTACGGATAGTGAAACATTGATTGTTAACTGATGTGGCAAGTAAAATTGCGGATCTAGGACCATCAGCGCATCAGAGAGCACTTCCTCATCATGACCATAATCAATGAAATTGACATAAGCTCCCAATTCTGTGCACTGTAAAACTTTTGCACGACACCAGTATCCATCGTTACTTTTTGCAGCACATAATTGGTCAACTTCAGGTTGTACAATTTTTCCAGAAGCAGGATAATACTGTTCAAGTGCTTGAGATAAATTAGAGATTAATTCATAATCTGAATCACGTTGTAGCCATATGCTAGCAGAATGGTTTGCGTATGACACTGATACTTTATGCGTGGAATTTAGTATAGGCATTGGACATACAGGATATATTTCCTCCTCAATATCTTCAATGATATTTATTTTTTTACCCATTAAATCAAATAATTTTACGATGAGTCTGAAAAAATATTTATAATTTTAGAAAGCGATATGTATAACAATGCACTGCAAACATTATAATAATGTATAATATGTCTCTGTCGAAGTTCATTATTGATTTTGCGAAGATAGCAAGCCTTTACCTGTTATCATCAACTTCACAGACACGAATAAGTACTTCCTCTCCTTCTACACGTTCTTTTAATTTAACATCTGCTTCGGGTGAAGATGGAATATTTTCAAGAGAACATTCCAATGCTTGATTTTGCATAACTGAAAGTTCTCCTGGCAAAGCCAATACCTAAATTAAGTTAAAGATATGTTAGTTATAATGAAAAATAGGTATAAAATATTCATATGGAGATACGAAGTAAGAAAAGACTGTAGTTGATGAAAATATACTATATAATACTACAGCTTTGTTACTGTTGTATTTTTCAGGCGGAATATTTTGTGAATTACACTTCATTATATTGTGCTTATTTATAATAATAATTTGCATTTATTTCTTATATAAGTGGGTTTCACAGGACTTCGATAATAATGACTAATTATTATAGAAGTCCAGCACAAACAATGGACATTAACATCCCTTAAAGCAGCATGTATGGTATTAAATAATGCTTCTACAGTTAGGAATAATTTTACATTGTCTACAAATGAATCTAAACTAGCAAAGATAAACTGATGTTGTTTGTTTTTGAGAAGAACTCACAGAATCAGAAAATATTTCATTGTGTACTCCAGTGTCAATAAGTTTCACACTAAAACCTGTAGACCGTGAATGTTTATTGATTACAGCTCGTTTCCATATTCCATTCGAATAAACCAAACAACCTGTTCCCAGGCACATCTCACAGGCTGACAATCGTTGCATCACCTGTCATTGGTATATTTATCCTCACCAATACAATTTATTTCAATATTAAGGTATAGTCATACTCATTATATCAAAAATACAGTCTTATAATTTGAACGTTTAAATATCTTTGTTTCCTATTTTATACATTTTTTATGAAATAATATTAATTATTAAAGGTCAGTATAAATCAGATTTGAATAATCTATCCAAATACACATGCTTTATATTAATGCCTATATTGTAAGCTCTTACAGTGGTATCATAATATCAATATGAATATTGATATGTTAAGTATTAATAAGAATACATTACATATCAAACTATAGTAAAATTAATTTTTTGATGCAAGTAAATATACAAATAAGTACAATGGTTGTATTAATTTTCCCGACAATATTCAAGAGCAGAGTAAAAAGTTAACTGTCAGCACAATAAGTAAAAAATCACTTAAAAGTGTAAAAGTGAGTGAAACATACGTTGTATGATAAATTTATTATGAAATGCATATTATTAAATGTCTTTAATATGAATTTATGTAATTTATGTGTGTAACAAATTTCACTTTGCTGTTTATAATGATTTACTATAATCATATATTAATATTTGTTATTTGAAGTTTACGACTTAAGATGCAAGCAAGTCACTGTTTTCTTTATCTTTTTATTCAACATTAATTCATTACGTATAAAGTGGTTTTAATGTGTAATTGTTATTGCAGTACAAGAAAAGTACTGTAATTAGTTAATTTATTTCTTAATACCATACATCGTGCAATGCAATGAGGGGACTGCTAAATCGTTAGATCACAAAGGTTAAACATAAAAAATAATTTGTTATACAATTTTGTTATAGAAAATTGCATGCTTATAAATATCACGTAATTAGATAATTTATATTATTTTCCTGCTGTCCCTATAAGATACACTTACCTAAACTTGTATACAATATGCTAAATAAATTATCCTTGCAACATGTTCTCTTTAAAACCATTTAAATTATGCATATTTGTTGTATTATAATTGAAAATGATCATTAAGTGTATTAAGTAAAATTTCTTCGTTGTTATTACTGATAATTTAGACGGTTAATGTTTTTAGTATTTAAATTCCGTATACCTTTCATGAGAGTTGTACTAATTTATAAGTACTAAAGCTGATAGTGTATTTGATACCGCAAACAACATTTAAAAGATAAATGTAATAATAAAGATAAACATAATAAAAGTCTGTCCCTGGGGGGTTATTTAAATGTCTGGCATTATCATGTACTCTTAGAAGTACTCAATTAAATATTGATTATGTTCAGACTTTAATTTATATTTGAGGTGAACATATAAAAAAGTTAATACTGTAAATAATATTAAATAAAGAACCATTATCGAAACATATGTTATGAAAAAACTTACCTCAGGATCCTTGTCAGACATATAAGCATTTATCATATTTTCAGATTGTGTTGCTGAAGGGAGCTGAACGTAAAATTTACATGTATTTATTACATGGGAAACTTTTATTCTTAGTATCTGACTACTTAAGAGATTTATGTCCACTCTTTGAACGTCGTAAGGTACTATTGATTTTGCAGCATTTTCTGTAATAAAAGTTAATACTTTCAAAATAAATTTTATTCGTAACGAATGTAATAAATTGTTGTAATAAATATTACAGCTACTTTATTTTAGAACAAATACGTATAAACTATGAGACAACAGCACAATTCAATAAATAATTTGTACGAAAAAAATTGAAATTCGCAATAATAAACTTTACTCTTTATTATGATTGTAAGTGCACATATTACAAAGAGATTCTTACCATCAGCTTTAGTATCTAGTACACTTGTCGCAAATAATGCAAGCTTTCTCTCCACTAGCGTATCGGCTACGTTTTCGTCATTATTACGTAATGATATTAGATATTTATTGTTCAAACTTTCTTTGAAAGTGCATTCATATTTATCAGCGTTAAAACAATTATCAATTGCTTCCGTATTTATTTTAGACCAACCATGCTCATCTTTAGGGATGATATTCATTAAAGAGCACGGTACTGCTTGCTTTGGAAGTTCCATAAACTTTTCCTCGACAGGATAGATCTTTTGTGGATCAACTACAGCAGTATTGCCAAAATCAATGTACTGAACAACATGTCCATTTACCTTATATAATTCTACAATTTCTGCGCGATAAAGAGCTCCATCGTCAGCAAATGTTGCAATTACGGCTGACCCAACCTGACAAAAGTAAAAAAAGAAATAAATTTACTCAGTCTTTTACTGACATATGTTAAGTTCTAAATATCTTAGAGATTTATTTATAATTAATGAAAATATTACCTTCAATGTATCGGATACAGGTTTTTTACCGACATATACTTTCTGAATTTCATTCATCATAGCTCTAAATTCACTTTCCTTATCGAGTGCTTGACAATAAAAGTTGTTAGGGTTTATAAACCATGTAACAATCACGTCGTGTTTACTTCCTAATGTATATGAGATTGTTGTCCATTTAGCATCTAATGGTGCATAATCAGGTTGTATTACTTCTTTAACATTGTTTCTCACTTTTTGGCTATTTATTGCTTCTTCTTTTGCTTTTAATAAATTTATATTCTGAGAAAATTCTTCATTTATATATGTGTTTGCCGACGATTCTTCGGTAATTTCTCTCAGTAAAACGCTATACATTTTATTATCTTCAGTGACAAATTCCACTTCTAACGATTTTCCGCTAGTTTTATCTCCAAAAACATTTGTTTGGTCAGAGTTAAAGACTTCCACTCCAAACAGTTTACAATGTATAGCTTGCCTTGGAAGTTTTAAAAATTCTTTTTGAATAACTTTAATCTTTCCAAAGTCAACTAATTCTGTATTTCCATAATCTACAAACTGTACATCTGCATTATTTTCCTCAACAGATTTAATTACTGCTCTATACCATTTGGAATCTTCTGTGTACTGAGCAATACAATATACTCCAGTCGAAATTTCAGAATTGTTCATCACTTCTCCTCCATTTTCGTATATTGATGCAATTCTTTCCATTACGTTATCTAATTCATTATAATCAGGGCTTAACTGAATAAAAAAATCACAAGGATTGTTCATAAAAACAATTTCACATATCTTTTTAGTACTAAGAGATACATTGAGAGGTGGAATTTCAAGTTCACTTGGCTCTTGTGGTGAAATGTGTCGTTTTACTGCTCCCACACTCGAACTACTTGTAGGATACAACTATAACAAGAAATAATACGTGGATATTTTAATAAACAATATAAAAGAGACAAGTTCTTTTTATGTGAAATTGTATAGTAAATTTAATAGGTGAAAAGATTTATGCAGAAATGTGTAAGAAAATTTGTATGACCGAAACCATTTGTGAAAAATTAACACCACTTAGAACAACTTAACATACTAAATAGGATTAATAAACATTGACGTATGTTTATTATTCTTGTAACCACAAGTGCCCATGTGCACAGATTATGGCAATATATGGAAATAGTACGTATTTCAACGGAGCTATGGTAACAAAAAAAAATCTAGCCTTGACATTTCAAATTGTAGCCCCAAACTTAATTTCTTAACTGTCACTTTTGGAAAGCTGTTACCGCATAATATGTATACCATAGCTTTAGTGATTTCGATATACCTACAGCTATGGATCGTCAACAAAATCACCGCTGTAAATGCCGCAAAAGATATAAAGCAAGCAGAAGAATATACTGGAAACATGCCACATAAAAAGATGTAAATGTTTTGAAACTCGCGTAGTAATTTTAGAAAAATTGTTATAAAAATGAGCATGACAAATAGTATAAAACTGAAAGTTTATGAAAAGTATCTGTAATAATTGTTTATAAAATAGTAGCGTATTGTAACATTTCCAACCCACGGTTCCTTTCAGGCATTTTACCTACGCAACGAGACAAATACGATGAGCTAATCAAAAAGGTGACTTTGAATTTCACGATCGTGGAAAATATTGCGAGGGATTGTTTTTATAAATATTCAATTTAAAGTTATACAATCACGCCTGAGAGGTCGTATAAAACATTTTTGTTTTTAAATTATATGCCATTAAAATATATGCTATAACTAGAAATTTTTTTAATTTTATAAATGAAACATAATCATACAATCTAATGTATTTTCTTTAAATGAAAAATTAAAAGTGTGTTAATGAATAAAAATTGTGTAATTTAGATAAAATATTTTACCTTATTTTGTGTTATTCTATATGACTGCCCTTTTCGTTCCTTAGGTTTGCTGCTTGCATAGTAAGAGTCACCTGTTATCGAAACAGATAACATTTCACATATTTAAATAAAGTATTGGGAAATATTATTTAATTATGCCTACAATTCGAATGTGTAATTTAGTTTTTTTTCTCATACTAATGTTTTCATACCCGTGTTATAAGGTCCTTTATCTTTGTCTTTATCACTCCATCTATTATTTTGCACCTTGCGAGGAACTCCATCGCGTTTACCGTGGCTACCATAGTTAGCATTGCCTCTACCACGTCTGTTACTGCCTCTGGATGATGTATCAGAATCTTTATCGCTCCAACTTTTATCAGAGCTGCCTGAATGATTATGCTTAGAGCTAGTTCCTGTAGTTCTACTTCTATTGCCTCGGACACTCTTTTCACCTCTAAATGAAGTTGTTTCATTCTGATCATACTTGTTATGCCACCTTTCTTTTACGTTTCTATTAGTAGGAAAATCATCTTTACTAAATCGTTCATTTCTTGCATCACCGCGATAAAAGTTATTTCTTTCAATTCTTTTTTCATGTAGCTTTTCGTCATTAAATTCATTCTTCCAAGCTTTAGATGTACTTCTTTCTTGCGGAATGGTATCATTATGCGGTGAACCCCATGAATCTAATTGATTTTTTTTTTGCCACTTATTCACATTTTCACTGAAAATCGACATATTTATATTTAAATAAAAATCATATTACCTTCCCGTTTATTACATAGAACTATAAAAACATATTTATTTTAATATTGTCAAAAATATAACTCTATATATTAAAACTCATTGTAAAACAGATTTATTAGTGTATTATCAAACATTCGCTTTATCATTAATGTAATTACACTATATCTTATATTTTGTGCAATTCTGCATAAAAGAAGAAATATATAAAGAAAAATAGACATCCTACTTTTGATTATACAAATTCTTATTGCTATACTTTAGTTAGATTTAGCTGATTTTTGAAAGTTTTTAAACTTAAATTACGTAAAAAAAATAATTGTAATAAATAAATACCTTGGAGAACTTTTAAGATTATTACCCTTTATTGTAAACTGATCTTCAGTATTTTGATAATTAGCTTCAATGTTCAATGAATTTTTACTGGTAAGTAGTAATTTAGATTTAATGTTTTCCTTCTTCTCAAGATCATATAAATCAACTACTATGCCTTCAGATTGGTCATCAATCACTTTCATATACAAACGTTTCTCAAGAATTAATGATTCAAATTGATTACAAATATCTTCAGCCGATGGTAAAAGCTGCCAATCATTCAAAATACATTTTATAGCTTGAGCTTGTAGCTTTTTCACTAAATCGTCATGAATTATACGTAGAGACTTTGTGTCTACAACTTCTTCGTTGCCATAGTCAACATATAAAACTGTTGCATTGTCTGCATTTACATTCAGTATTTGTGCTCGATACCTAATAATAAAAAAAAAGATGTATTATTATGTACAAATTAGGACAACTGCTTTATTTACACAGAAATGTAGGTAATTAGAATATTTGTTAACTGCAAGTGATATTAAATAATTTAATAATTTAGTGACTACATATCATAGCATACATACACTTGAATAAAAATTTTCGAATGAGTATATACAAATGACATACCATTGATCATCATACAAAGCAGCACAAGGAAGACCAACTTTCATCTGTGTTGGATTTAAAATGGGTGCAGTTTTACAGAATGCAGTTAAACAAGTCATTATTGATTCAAGGGATTTAGTATCAGAATCTAGTTGTACAAAGAATTTTTTGCAAGAATCCACAAATGATACATGCACAACTTCATCTGTGTCTTTTGAAAGTTTTCTCGGATCTTGATATATGACAGGTGAAACTACACCTGACAATGTACTTGGCAATGAAAATGCTTGTCTCAGAACATCTTTTATATTTTTGCCATTATCATATAAATCTCCATATTGAACCAAAGGGGGGCCTTCTGGAGGGCGAACATGTAAAACAAGTGACTTTCCTGATACAACTTTCTTAAAATATTTTTTCATTTCGTCTGTAACATTTAATTCTCGTACACCACTTAATGTAAAACGAATGGAAAGTACTTTTGGATTGATATAATGAGGTGGTAATTGAAAAATGTCAGTATATGGCAATACTTCTGTATGACCAAAATCGACATAATAAAGTTTGCATTTGTTTTCCATCACTGACATTACAACCGCTCTACACAAAACTTTATCTTGTGTATAACGTCCTAGACATACTGATCCAGGTAATGGTGGCTCTTGTAATGGTTCTAGAGGATGACTATTAATTTCTCTCATAAGTGTACTTAGTATCTGAGAGGTACTTTGCACTTGTACAGAGAACTTATGTGGCCCATCTTCTACGAAGGAAACATATATATCATGTTTAGATCCTACATCTAAGACACGAGACTTAAATACAAGCGCTTCGTGAACAGCTGATTGTGTAATATGTTTCGGTTGGGCTCCACAACATGGTGTTATGTTTTGTCGAAATCGGTGGATATTATTTCCTTCACATTGCAATGGATTTAGAATAGTATTCTGTACAGGTGCCACAGATGTACAACTATTACTTAAAAGATGTTTACTTGACTGTTGATAGATCGGTACTTGAGGTGACGGTATGCACTTCGGCCTACAAAATATACATATTTCTTAATATGGAACAATAATTAAGATAAATGTTCATAAAGTGACAGTAAAATTATTATAAAACTAAACAAGAAGTGTACAAAATATATAGTAAAGTAAAATAAAAAATTAAAAGTATATAAAATTTTATAATTTTTGAATCAGCAAAACAGTATTGAGATAAGATTTTAAATGTTTAAAAGTACCTTTACATTAAAATATTAATATTATAGGTATAATATATAATAATTATATAATAAATAAGCAATATTTTGCTGAAAAATAATTTCATTGTTATTAAGATTGTTAACTCATAATACCTAAACATTTCTTGCAGTGTTGCTGCAACTGCCATTTGTTTCTTTACTAACAATTCACTGAAGTCTTCGTTATTATACCGAAGTTTAATCAATCGGTGATTATTAACGACAGAATGAATTAAAACCTTATATTCATTATACCACAGTGTCTTCTTAATCGATTCAATTACTTTGTTTTCCCAGATATCATTTATAGGTAATACGTTCATTAATGTAAAGTTGAATGCCACAGGTGGGAATGATTGTAAAGATTCAGAACCAGATATATTCTCAAGTAAATGAATCTCCTGAGGTGATAATACTTCAATATTACCGTAATCAATAAACTGTAAAACCACCATACCATCGGCACGTATGTTAATGATTCTGGCACGATAATATCCTTCATTCTGAAATCTGGCACAACAAAGAGCATTTGCACGTAAATCTGTACATTGTAGTCCAGGGCAGCCATGGCCAAGTGCAAATTGTTCAACCAATGGTAATATCATACGCTCTATACATGTTGCAGAATTTTTATCAATTTGACCCCAGATTTTAAGATATGAATCTTCTGCTTCCACATGAGTTACAAAAATGATTAATTCTGTATTTTGTTGCATACTCATATTGTTTTATTCTTCAATTCTGTCCTTTGATACTTAGTGGAAGTTCAATGTTTTGTTTTACCACATAAACAAACTTGTACCCTATAACATCGGCTCTCATGAAGTATTGCGTTTTTATTCGAACTATAACCGTTAACTCAACGAAATTGGGCCAAGACTTATGAAATAATGCGACCGGAAGACAACGCAATCATAAATACTTCTATTCCGAGGATACTTTTAATTACATTAATTTCTAGACATATTGGCTCAATATTATAATAATAAATTAATTACTGTCAATATTTATTTCAGTACGAAAATAACGTATAATTTTTTGCTTGTTCTACTAGAGTAAATATTGTATAGCTTATATGTAGCTTAATATATTGAAACGATCACCTTTATCGAAATTCTCTTTATCATCTTCTTTTTTTACTTTCTAGATGTTCAATTTATAACATTTGTCACCTTGAGAAGTGTACAAATACGAATATGCGCCATATAACTGAACTTTTCGGCTGATATTACGTATAAAAAAATGTGTCAACACTGTCACTAAAAGTGCACAGTACGAACCTTAAAAACAATATGTGTAATAAATTCTCTCTTTAAATTACTGATGCTCAACAATGTTCCGTGAAGCAATAATTTTTTTTATAAGAGTTCACTTTCCTAAGACATCAGAATCTAATGGTTAACCGGCTTTTGTGACACGGGTGAAAAATCGCTACTTTGATATGACTTAACACCGCGAAAATTTGAATTATTTAATACAATATATATAAACACATATGCCGATATTGTTTTTCGTTTTGTGTGAAATAACCTATTAAATGCCTTTCATATAAATACTTAGAAGGAAACTTAGTGAATAAATCATACAAAATACAATAACTTTTGATAATGCCAAAGATGTATACCATCATTTAAAAACATTTGAAATACGTAAAATACGGACATATTTATATTACATATTTAAGTTTTAAATTTGAAATCTAGATTGTTTATAATTTTTTGCAAATAAGGAGATTGAAACATCCAAAAAATGTTAAACATCGTAAATTAAATAATAAAGTACAAAAACTCTAGGTGTATGTAAAGTCTTTATTGATATTGTGTTCATGTAAATGAAATAAATAATATATATTGAAATTAATCACGTTTTAGGTTGATTAAAATGTAAGGCCACTAAGGCAGTATAAACTATATATATGCAGATGAAATTTTCTATACATCACAGTAAAAGAAATAAAAGGAGGAATTTTCATACATTTTAATAATAAATATTTTTTGCTTATGTACATACATATATTTCACAACAATTATAATAATGTTAGAAGACACCAGAAAAAGATAACATTTTATTTTTGTAGTCTTTACACTCAATAAGAATAATTTTTTGTATGTATATAAATAATTATTCTAAACAATTGCTTGGTAAAATACTTTTTTATAATACTTCATACAAATGTACTATGAGCATGCGTAAACTTAAAAGAATTATCTTCATTACAGTACACATATTAATATACGTTTATTCTTAAAAATTCCAAAATTTGATTACAATTTTGATAGTATACTTTAAGGTATTTTCGGTCCTTTAGAAAGTATCTTCCTAAACAACTATAAAATATATCAAATTAATTGTTAATAAATAATATATAAATAACAAATATTTTAGCCAATCAAAGATCAAAGACAAAAACTCATTAAAAACGTTGCTTACTAATCATTTAGCTCTGAAAGACTTAATTGTACTTAATTATTATTATTTTTTTTTAATAAACATCGCAGGGCAATATACAAATTATATTTGCACATTGCATATACCAGTACTCTATATCATCGAATATGAATGTTGCGATGTAGAAGTAAAATCCCGTAATTGTATTTAATTAAATTTTAAGCTTCTTAAAAATGACCTTCGTCTGATGAATATGATGTATTGGATGTCTGTAACCATGATAGTGTTGGATGACTGGGAAGCATTTCACTTTCTACTGTTTCTTCTAATTCACTATCGGCGTTTGTTGATAGATGTTCTCTCATAACTAAAGACCGCATTTGTTCTAAAACTTGGTGCAACGAATCCGATCTTTGTTCAATTCTATCATTTAAAGGTGTAGCATCACCACTTGCCGTACCGCCTGCTGGCGTCTGTGGCGTATTACTTGGTGGTACTGGCGTATTTGTACCATCTCCAGTCCCTATAACAAATATAACATCATATTCATATGACTATTTAATACAATTATAGACATACTAACGATTGGTAATGTTGAAATTTTTAGTATTATTTGAAAGATAAATACTTTAACCAAGTATTATACCCATATTATCACTTGCAGGGCTAGCTGGTCTTTCTGCTCCTCTTATTTCTCTAACAATTTCTTCATCTTGCATATTCAATCTTAAACCAGCAACTCCTTTTTTCGGTATATTGTATAAGTCACGCTTGATTCGCCTTCGCCTCGAAGGATCATTTCTACGTAATTGAAGCATCGAACCAAAATCAGCAACATAAAGAAATCCTGCAATTAATAGCTCACAATTTCTTTTTCCTTGTTTATATGCGGCTTCTAATTCATGACTTGTACGTTGATCGTATTGCCACCAACCTGCAACAAAGCAGTTCAAAATTCACAAATTGTATTTTACACAGTACAAGTAAATTTTATAAAAGTTAGGGATTACTGCAAGTAAAAATAGCCCGTATTCTGCAATATAAAAGTTTTATTAAAAGTATACATCAAAACTAAACCTTTATTTTTGTAATAGCGTAACAGATATGGAAAAATTTAAGTGATACAAATTTCCATAAATTACATTGTAAGCTGTACGTAAAAATTAATATTTTGTATAATACTATACAGTTGTTTTAGTAATCATATGTCATGTAAATAAGTGCAAGTAAGTATGCTTCACATAGATTATATTTATATAACAAGGGTAACGTTTTTTAAGACAGTAGATTAGAAATTATTTTATTCCACAAACACCTTTGCAAGGTGTATCTTTTTTATCACGCTTAATATTACGCTTATGGCATGGTTGATATTTTCTATATTGACATTTACTTTCAAAGTCAATTACATAAAGAATACCGCAAATAGAAATTTCACATTGAGTATTGCCTAGATTGTATACAGTCTCCAAATCCTGGTTGGTCCTTGAATCATATTTCCACCAACCTATGAAGGACATCAACTCATCTATATTTAAATGTGTCATTTCAAAAAAATAAGAAGGGCATAAGAACAAATATAGCTTTACTTTATTATGTTCAACCTTAATTATTAGTTTGATAGAATGAATGAAAATTATTATATACATAGATATCAAAGTAATTAATATATATACCACATGATACTATTTTAATTTTTTTGAATGTATACATAAAATAATGTTTATTCATTAATGGAAAAATTATTTTACCATTTCGACCTTCATAAAACCATTGGTATTCTTCCTCAGAATGTTCTGTCTCTTTCTGTACCTCATCTACTTCCACTAATTGTGGCCTGTCTAGAAAATCAGGAGGAATCTCTTGACGGCACATAGGACATCGTTTACTTTGATTTGCTACACCTTTGACACATAAATAGCAATATATATGACTACACGGTAACTTTGCAGGATGTATACAAGGTTGAAGGCACACAGCACATTCAGGTACTGCCACAGGACCTAACAGAAAAATATTTATTTTAAAAATTGTAGACGGAAACTCGTAAAGTTTCCTATCGTTATAAAGACGTAATAATAAACTAATAATTTCTATTTGTTGATTTATAGTATACATGAAAACTGATGTTTTCAATATTATAAACGCATACCTTGTTTTTCATCAGATTCCTTTTCTTTATCCTTGTATGTACTGCCAGTTTTCTCATGCGAATTAAGTTTCGCTTGAGCCATGATTACTTTTAGCATTTATTAAATGCTCATGGAAATGTTTTTGATGTTCTGCTTGCAAATAGCAAAATACGTTTTATCAGCACGGTAAAATACTATGTCGACCATAAGCCATCTTCGTTGTTTACAGTTGTTTATGACTAGGGGCAGGGGGGATCAACTCTTATGGCAGATCATGGAACCGTTTTAGTTCCTCTTGCCGCTTCTCGTTCTAGATGGCGTTACATATAAGAACTAATACACGTATGGTGTTCGAATCGGTAAGAAACTTACACATTTGCCTGCCAAGGAAATCGGTGAGGCGCACTCGGCGCACTAATAGTGCGGCACTATCCCCACTATACAATTCAAACATTTGACTGCATCGGCTATGCACTTGAAACACTTGAAAACATGTGTTTCCAAGATGTTCCTAAAAAGAGAAAGTTTTGGAAGGATGGCAGGATTTCAGAAAATCAGGAAAACTTCAGTACTGTAAGTACACTCGAAGAGAACAGCGAAAATCTAGCGGCGAACAAAATTCATATCCAAATCTATATTTCATAGATTTTAATATATCGAATCATTCTATAATAGTGTTATCAGTTTTCATTTTTGAGAATCTGTTAATACTATTTATAGAATTTTTTGGATATATTTGTATTTATTTGTAACTTAACTTGTTTTCGAGTATTTTATTTTTTAGAAAAATGAGAAAGCTGTGTGCAGTGCCTGGCTGCAGTTCCGGAGGAGAAGCACCTGGACACAAATTTCCCAAGTCGGTGGAAAGATTTGAATTGTGGGCAAGAACAATTCAGAATTATTCCCTTCTTCAGATTTCGAGGTTGGTGAGGCAAACCTACAAAGTGTGTTACAAACACTTACCCGAGAGTGCCTATATGGTAGGAAAATGCAAGAGATTATTTCCTACCGTAATTCCTTCTTTAAATCTCCCTGAGGCTCAAGGAGATATGGAGGAATCACCCATACCAGGCAGCTCTCAAATGGGAAGCATTGAATTTGAAAGAAGAGAAGAAACAGAACGTAAGAATTAAAGACCTGTTTAAAAATAATATTGTTGTATACAGAAATTATGCAAACATGTGTTTTTGTTTTTTTAGAGGGAGAAATGCCTCAAACCAGAAGTGATGTGGTACACTTTGAAATTTTAGCAGAAGCAGGACAGACCAAACGTAAGAATTAAAAGCCTATTTAAAAGTAATATTATAATATACTAGAATTATAGATGCATGTTATAGAGATAATGTTCATTTTTAGAAGAAGAACATCATGATGGAGGTATATTATGTATGAGAAGAAATGCACCTGAACATTCTCCAGACATTTCAAGTAATTATTAGTCAAATAAATACAAATGCAATGAAACATTTAATGAACATTAAATATATATATGTTATAAATTTAATTTAAAATTTTTTCTTTCAGGTAGCCCTCTTGGTTTTTGCACCATGTGCACATCAAACAGATATATGGAAAGAGAAAGGAAAAGGACCACAAGAAACAGTTTGAGAAAGGAGGAAGGTTAGTATAATAATTAATATTACACTTCTAGTATAAGTACTTTTACGAAAATATGTAAAAAAAGAACGTGCATTTTTATTTTAATAAACGCAAAAAAATAAATTGTATATTTGTATTTTCTCTTGCGATATACAAGTATACTGAACTTGGTTTTATCATTGCGAAATTGTGAAATTAATCATGTAATGATAGGAAAATTAAAATTTTCGAGAAGTTCACAATTTCGCAATAGTGAAACCAAGTTCAGTATACCTTTGCCCCACTATTTTAAATCAAATAAGCGGTAGTGCTATATATACGATATATATAACATAGTAATAGTAATAGTATATACATAGTAATACATAGTAATAGTATATGCTATATATATAACAGTTAGTTCGGTTTTGCAGCGCTGTTGTTTCTAGATGGCAGCACATCTGTAGTCGAAAATTAAAGCACGGGAGTTAGTACCCCCTGATCAAATTTAATTTATGATTATTTTAATGAAAATTTTAAAAATAATTTAATTTTAATTTCTTTAAATGCAGCCTTTAGATCGACAAACATGGCATATACCTTTCCTTTTTTCTTTTGTGTTTCTCTTTCTATCACGTGCCGCAATATATATGCATTATCCAATGTACCTCTGTTCTTCCTAAACCCTGCTTGTGAATTTGGGAGGATTCCCTTTTCCTCTACATTCTTTCTTGGCCTTTCATTTAACACCATAGCATACACGTTATAGGCTGTACATAAGAGACTAGTTCCCCTGTAGTTACCTAGGTTCTCCAGATCTTCTTTTTTGTATAATGTCGTTATCACTGTCCCCCTCCAATCCTCCGGGAGCACTTTCCCCTTCCGTACCTTCTTTATTAAATCCCTTAACTCGCTTCTCGTATTCGTAGCACTGTACATCCATGCTTCATTTGGTATTCTGTCCGTACCAGTTGCTTTTTTCTTTGTCAACTTCTTTATCTGTTTTTCAATTTCTTCATCCGTAACTTCCGGCTGTTCCTCCTCCGTTACTACTTGATCCCATTTTTTCCATATCACCTTTCCGTCCGAGCCTCCTAATAACTTATATATAATATTATAATATTAATATTATATATAATATTATAATATATAATATTTTAAGGAGTCTCAAAATACTCCCTCCACTTTCCTACTTTAATTCCATTTTGGTTGTACTCTTTCTTCTTTCTTTCTTTGTTTATGTATGTCCATATCTGTCCCTCCATCTTTGCTCTTTGGATTTCTTTTTCTTCTTCCTGTTTTTTTGTGTTTTTTAAAGTCTGTCTTCTTTCCTAGATATTCTTATTTTTCTATCTTGCCAGCTCTCCATTTTCTGTAGTATCTATTCACTTTTCTCAATTATACTGCCCAAAAAATTGTGTTCTATTTCACAATCAGCGAATAGTATTGGAAATGTACTGAATTTTATGGTATACAAATTTATTTCGTAATATAAAATTTATTAGAAGTTTTAAACAAATTTAATAAATGTCATTTTGAATTTTTAAGTTGAAGGACGTTTATATTTCAGTTTTTTGTAATCATCACCATTTGTACTAAAGTGGTCAAAAGATGTCTTTTTATCATTTTAACTCAGTTATTTTCTAAATTTAATTACTCGTACTCAATTTTTCTTAAAATTTAATTCCACAGTTATTTGGGTTTAATTGCAACGGTTAAGTTGTTGACAAAATAAATATTTTATATCTATTGATAAAAATAGATATAGGCAAGAAAGTAATAATAGTAATATTAAAATAATCCATAAAGTAGCTTTTGTAATTATTGTAACTTTATACTAATAGTACTGGAATTTAAATAATATAAAATTGATATAGTTTTATTTGCGTGAACAAGTATTCCTTCTATATAATTTATATAGTATTTAAATATCAGCCTTCTTGTTCTTCTCACTGTATTTGTTGAACTTTTCAAGGGTAGAAATTACATTTCGGTATTCAAATCTGGAGACATGGCATGCGTACGCCATTTTGCCTAGAAAAGCTTCTAGGGAAGTTTGTTTCCAAAGAAGGTGGTAGAAAGTGGTAAAAAGTAGAAAGCAAGAGAAGTACTATCATGGACAGAAGCTGTACGTCGTCATAAAGGCATTTTGTTATTTGATTAACTAAAAAAGAGACTATTGTACCTGGACTCTGGGGGCATGTACTACGGAGTATCGTAGAGGTCACGTCCGACATACTGTGGGCCTGTGTGGGCCCCAACAAATCAGGTATTCGACCCCATCTACCGATAAAATCAAGAACTTAATGAACTATAGCTACAAAGAGTGACCGACTGCTTATGACTCTCTGTGTCTTTATGCCTCCGATTCTGTAGACCTTAATGGACGTTGATATTTTAATAATGTGACCATAAATACGTTTATCGTGTAGAACCTGCAGACATTTTGTTATATATCGACGAAGTGAAAAATTAAAGGTACAAACTATTTACAATATTTACTTAGAAATTCCGTGTAAACGTTTAGACCAACGAGCGTCTTTCCGAAGAAACATCTTTAGAAATAAATTGCATCGAACCGGTATTTCTATTGTGTATTAGTAAAAATCATGAACAAAGCGGCAGGATTTATGTACTTTCTCCGAAAATGAAATCATTTAAAACAAAATTACATTTGTACTTTCATCTAATGATAATTATTGCGTGTTAGGAATTCGATTACTTTTAACTGCTACTGATTAAGCAAGTAATACTATCATTCATAATTGACATGTAAATTTTTATTTAACATAGAAAAATTTTAGACGCTTAATTTGATAAATATTCTATGGAGAATAGCAACACAAGTATCATATGTCAAAAACGATGCCATTGTTCATATGTGTATGATTAACTCCGTTTGGTGAAAGAAATACATAGACAATATTTCAGAAGTGCTTGACTTTTCAGAAATGAAAATGCTACTAATATTGTTGAAATGGTTTATATAGTCTAATTATTGCTTAAGTTTATAAATATAATGTACCACTATATGTGCACACATTTAGATATAAGCATGGATGTAGCATTTTAGGATAGCATATTATGAAAGTATACATACATGAGTTATTCTTGTTAACATCTATTGATAATTAATATTACAGGAAGTATAACTTATTACAATTATGGTATAATGTGATATTTATAGGTTCCGTAATTTGGAAGTGAAATTGATATTATTATAAAATGATACATTATGGAATACCAGATATACAATAAATATTATTATACACAGAGCTTTTTTTGTCACAACAATTTATTTTTATCTTTTCATATTTTATTGAAACAGCTCACACACACACATATTTTTTTTAATGATTATATGATATAATCTAATTTTTTTTCATAAATAGAACAACAGAAAATTAATATTCAATAGCAGTCAATATGAAGAATCTTGTTTAGTATATAAATTAAATAATTTTTATAAAAATAAGGAAATTATTTTTTAAATACTATATGGATCAATGTATGTACGAGCAGTCATTAGATTTAGTTTCTTTTGTGTGTGTGTGTGTGCGGGGGGGGGGGAGGGATTTGTGTGTGTGTGTGTGTGTGGGTGGGTGTGGGTGTGTATAATTGTGATTTCCGTTATGAATTATCATTGCAGAAACAGAAGAACAAATCTAACTAAATGGGGAAAGTAAAAAAAAGACCGGAATTGCTTCATTGCAGTCAGTCTCATAATGTACTGCGTAACTTAATGCTAAGAGATTTTGGTCTTCGAACAACACATAAAACCAGCACACGTGAATTGGAGCCAATAGCAGAAAGTCATCTGGTTTTGAAAATTCACCGAGAACTAGTATGTACATGAAAATAATCAAAAAAATTATATTCATTTTATAATTACGGTGACAACTGCACATTGCTTAAATTGAATAACTACATCTCTTTCCCTTTCTTTTACAGAAATATGATTTACCTGGAATACCTAGAGCAACTTTTTTAATGGTTTTTAGTCCTGATGGGTAAGATATTTTTACAAAGAATACAATTTATCTGTTTGAAGAATGGAAAATTTATTTATAAGATATACCGAATAATGTATCTGTGATAATATTCTAGATTTAATTACGTTATTACATTTGTTTTACAAGTGTTGTTCAAAACAATATCTTTTAAATAACTTTAAACATCGTTTAAAAACAGGTGACTTCATTTACGTCTTGTCATAATTGATCATTTCATAATTTAGTTATAAGTGGTTCTGTATGCACATGTATAAATGTGCATATGTTGTATTATACTTGAATATAATGTATATATCCGTAATGTATTCAATTTTAGAACCAAAGTGGCATCAACACATGGTAACCACAATATTTATGTTACGGAGATTGCAACTGGTAAAAATATTAGAACTCTTTCTGGTCATCCACGGACACCTTGGTGTATCGCATTTCATCCATCCTCTAGTCAAATATTAGCCTCTGGATGTCTTGCTGGACAAGTCAGAGTTTGGGATTTAAATGTATGTAATTTTATGACAAGTTACATGTTATGTTACATGGAACATGTATTGTTGCATCTATGTATCATTATACAAAATTTTCAATAACTCGCTACCCATAAAAGATAGAAACTGTTGTATTGTTAGGTACATTTTTCTCATTGCTTTATTCTATTAACACTTTAATGGCCGGTCACACAACATGTATATGATGCTACCGTCGACGGTTATTGGCCGGTAACACAATCTCTGTCTAAACGTTATAGACGTTTAGAGAAATATAATAATATTGCCGGCCCCCGGCCAAGTTTAACTGCGTACGCGTGCGGCCATTAAAATGTTATGATATATTTCTTTTCGTTTTTGTAGTACTTTAACATAAAACATTAAAATAAAGGCATTTTTTTAAGCTTATCTTGCACAGGTATTACTATTTTTCTATTGAACATTATGTTCCATTAATAGGGTGGTAGTGAAGTTTGGAACACAGAAGGTCAGACAGGTATAGCTTCACTTGCTTTCCATCCATTTGAAAGACTCCTTGTCATAGCAACATTCAATGAAATACATTTTTGGGATTGGAATCAATCTAAACCATTTGCAATAGCAACTACTAAGACAGTTTTGGAGAAAGTAAGGTAAGTTCTACTGGGTCTAAACAGTTAGCGTTCATCGCATTCTTTACGAACTCACTTATGATAAAAATCTTTCATATGAAACATAATGAAAAAAGTTATTCATTTATTTCTAGTTGATAAAAATTATATTTTTCAGATATGTAGCTTTTGATTATTTAGGAAGAAAATTAATCACGGGTATTGCAAATGTTCCCAAAGTGCGATCACAACGGGATCTTTTTCCTATAGAACGACCGTACAGAACTGTATTAAGGTGCGACAATGTTATAATTCGTTTCATACCCTTCACACGAGCTATTAGTAATAATGAATTTTTAGGTATCCTCGCGATGCATCTCAAGTTTTTGATACTTCATCTAGACCTCATTTATGGAATCATGGTTCAACACATGGAGGTCGAATGGTAGATCGTTATGTCGACGGTACTCGCAATTCAGATCTTTGGATGCGATACAGACGCAGACTACTGTTAGATAACTGGCCAAGACTGAATAGAGGTGATTTTAATGCGTATTACTTTATGCGTCGAGGATTTGAATTAAACTGGCGAACGTACGGTAACGGTCGGGATTACAACACGATGTTGAGAGAAGCAGAAGATCATTTCCAATTACATAGAAATGTTTCTGGAGGTGCGATGTATGTATTGCGCTGGCAGTTTGCACCGCTTAGAGCTACCATGCCTTCACGGAACATTCAATCGACAACTACTTCTCCTGGTACTGTAACAATTGAACTTCGTCACAATAGTTATACACCTCATAATATAGAATCAAATCATAATACAGATCCTGTTTCTCGGTCAGGCACCGTGCCAAATGCTGGAGTCAATGATAATTTGGAGAATAATTTTGGGAATGCAGATAATGTTGACAGCAGATCGGGTGATAGTACTGATGAAACGTTACCAACAAACTTGCCGCCCAATAGTCAAGACTTAAATTCACTCACCACGGAAGAACAAAATGACGATATTTTGCAATTAGAAAACATGTGGACAGATATGAATGAAAGATTACGAGAAATGAGTTATCGCGAAAGGCAAAGGCTTGTCAGATGTTATTTTGACATTTCTAGGAATCGAGATACTGTAAGTATTTACTTACTGTTTTATAATCTACAGTGCATGTATCGTTTAACCGTTTTAGTGCCAGGGTTTTTTAAGAATCCGTGTCGGATTGTGCCATGCAGCGCGATAGCGCTTCGTTCATTTACTTGCAAGAAATGCCGATCGACGTGATCACGCTGCTCTTTTTTTTTCGTATAGAAGTAAATTCAATAAAAACAGCTTATTTATGCAGGTGGTTTGCGATTATTTGAAAAAAAAATAGTAATTACGAACCAAACGCGTTGCGAATTGACGATCGTGGCCAAACATCGCGACACAGTTCACCACAGTACGCGAACAGCGCGATCACGCTGCGTGGCACTAAAACGGTTAAATATCCATAAACATGAAAATATGAATAAACCGTTGATAATGTTGATTATATCGTGTGAAATAAGATATAATTATGTAAGTAGTTTTGACGCAAAAATTATTTTGGAAACTAATACGTTTATTTATTTTATTTCAAGATTGATCGAGGAACCTACCCTATTGTTCTACCAGGAACCTCAGGTTTAAATTCCGATGATTCCGACAGGAACGAGCTAGCAACAGAAACATCTATACGAAGATTAAGGAATGTATTGAACTCTAGCACTCAGGCAAATAATACGAGATTGGAGACTTTACAACGATATAGACGATTATTAATGGCACGTTCCGAGCAAAGACATATTCGTAATCGTTTTCAAAGCCTCAGAGAAGCTTTGAATGCTACTGCGGAAAATAATAGTTCCTGGCTGGTACGCCTGCAATATATATACAATATCGCGCAACACAAATTACGTGAAAGATTACAAATACATACGGAAACGTTACCTTTATTACCACAGTCAATAAGCCAAAATTCTAGACTACAAATATTACGGAATGCTCTAAATGATGAAATAGAGGCGCTCAATAACATGGAAGTGCAATTCACTGATACAAGTTCCCGAATTGAAAGACTGAGAGACGCATTCAGAATGTATGGTATTTTAAGAAGAAATCAAGGTGTAACAGGGAATCAGTCGCAAGTATATTCAAATGATGCTGAGGGGTCTACAATCAGTAACGAACAGCCCAGTACCAGTTCAGGCCTAACGAATAGAACATCCCAAATGATGCAGTCTTCTGGTATCGAAAATCCTAGTTCCAATGATGCTTCTTCTCCTAACTCTAATACACATCCAGCAAATTATACCAATATATTAAATCATTTGTTAGAAAATAATAAAAATCAAAATTCTACAAGAGGCATCAGAAGACGATGCGAAACAGGAGACGAAGAAGACGAATCACCTAGACGAAGGAGACGCAGGCTTGGACCTCGTATGTCCCTATCATCTTACAATGGTAACATATTTGTTGTTAATGTATAATATTAATTTAATTGTAATAAAAGTTAATATGCAGATAAATAGAGTAACTAATTAATGGGGAATGGCAAGTTAACTCGTCACTTATGCTTAGTTAAAAATAAGCTTTTTTATAGTGCATATCAAGTTCAATCCGTTTAATTATTGATGTGTTATTATTGTTTATCGTTACGCACACTTAGCGCGATTTCGAGTAACAAACTCACCGGTTAATTGGTTTAAGATAGTTTATTATTTCATAACAGAACTACTTTTAATATAATCTTAAACTTAGTGTAACTTTTTTCATCGATTTTAACATGTACCAATTACTAAGGATTATTAATTCCTTTTCCAATATTTGTTTAAATGCAGTATATCCCGTTCCTTGCTTGACCTACTTGATACAGAGTGACTAAAAATAAATTAGTTTTTTTTATAAGTAATCAATACTTAAAAATGTTACAGTTTTTTTGTAAAATTGAAAGAGTCAATAAAATGAATTCTTGGGTTTCTTAATTTTGTAGAAGATAGTTCATCTTCGAGTGATGATGGATACTTGGGTTCGGCATCACATTCCAATTCATCTAATTTTACTGTATCTCATCATTCGGCATTTCAACCAAATGTTTCACGATCTGCCGTACATAGTGCAAATGCACAAAATGAAGAAGTACCGACCGAAACTTCCGAAGTATCAGCAACAGAGAGGAACAATTTACTCGATAATGCAGCTAATGAATCTAATGATAACCAGAGAAATAATGGACTTCCTAGGAATGTTAGAAATGAGCAAGAACCCATGCAAAATCTTACGCAAGAGTCCATGCAAGATTCTAGTACTAGAAATAGGTAACTGAATTTTTTATTACTGTATGATATTCTCATATACAAAGTATATATTTAAAAAAAAATTGCATAACGTTTTATAATAATTAGGAATTCATCCATGCTACGCAGAGTTTTAGATCGACTTCAAAGAAACTTGTTTACCATTCTTACGGAAAATACAGATAATGTACAAGAAGAATCATTGGATGATGAAAATGCTGGTGAACAGTCAGAAAACGGATACTGGCTTCTCGAGGAGAATAGTAATTCCGATTCAAACCTCGACGATCCAAGTACAAGTACGAATTCAAATTCTCGTCGATGGACTAGTCGTTGGATACAGTTGGATACATCCAACAGAAATTCTGAATATAACACTGATCTGCCTACAAACGAACAAACAGAAAGATCAGCTTTAGATAGAGAAGATCTTCGAAACTCACTATGGAATCAAACGAATGAAACGCATCAGCCATCGCCAGTGTGTCTTAATTCTACTCCTTACGAGCAACCACCTTTGTTTCTTTTCAGAAATTTACAAGAAAATCAATCGACGAGTACCGAACAAAATCAAATGAATGAACTCAATTCTAGTAGTAGCTCGTCTCAACCTCAAATGCCAAATTTGAATTTAAATATAGAAAATTCTATGTCTCATTTAGGAAATGTCAACGATGAATCACAAGTAAATAATCTACCAAGTACGGGGAGCAGATCAACGGATAATAGACGAGCTCAAGAACAAATTACTGAAAATCAAAGTTCTAATTCTAGAGTACCTGTTCCTAATAGTAATAATTCAGATTCGCTCGAAGAGAGAGACGAAGAGGGGTTTAGAGGCTGGCGTGCATCACCCCAAAATTCAAGATCCACAGAATCTTTAGTAGTCCGACAGGGTATTGAACTGCTTCATCGACATATAGATAACAAGGATAGATTATGCCGGTAAGTTATAAATACATATATCAGAAACTAATAATGGTGCACAAAATACAATGAATAGATTCTGTTCTACTTATGAACTTTTTGTGTAATTATATATTTTATTATAAGATGGTAGACAAGAAAGCCTAATGCAAATTCTATGCGTAAAATATTATGAAAGTTTTAGTTCTGCTGTGTCTTAAGAAGGTTCTATTTTAATTATACAGAGTTCGGCTGGAAATACGACGGTTACAACAAGTACGTCGAATGTGGGAAGATCTACAACGTCAGATTCGATCATTACATGTCACTGTCCGAGTAGAAAGACATAACAGCAATCAGACGGACGGTCAGTCGGATATTCTTGGTGATGCTGTACCCTCCACGTCTGCTCAGAATGTTCCAATGAATATAGATATACAAAGTGAGACTGCCAAAAACTTTAAAAAGGCTCTCTTAGAGACTTACAAGAGAGAAAATAGCGAAAATGATGATGCAAAATCATATGATCAAAATCAACCATCGACATCAAAAGGAATTACAAACTTGGAAAACAATTATAGTGAAATTTCCACTAAGCCAGTTAATGATAATAATTCTGAGGAAAATTCGACAAATATATCTCTATCAAATCTTTTACCAAGTGAATCTGAATTGCAGAGAATGCGACTGCATAATTTATCAGAAGTACTTAACAATTTGTGCACACGATGTCACAATTGGACTGATACGCAACCGTGTCCAAGTACAGCCAATGATCACACATACTCTAATTCATCAACTAATGATAATAATAATAATATTCAACTACCGAGTATATCCAGTTTAGTGTCGAATATTGGCATGAGCACAAATTTGCCCACAATTGCAACGATTACTACAGGATCACAACTACCTGGTATTTCCAACTTTGTAAATAGTGTTGCTAATAATTCCAGCTCCACAAGAGTATCTCAGATAGAAACTGTTGCAAACATGGCCTGTTCAAATAAGGAAGAAGTAATTTATAACGTTCGTAATAATTCTAATAGTAGTAACAATACTAATTCTGAGGACAATTCAATTAATTGTTCTGGATCTTCAAGTTTTGAAGGCATCCCTGAATCAGTAAATTCTTCTAATTCAGAAAATAAACAATGCTTGCACGAAGACGTTTGTAAATATGGTTGGTGGAAGCTTTATTTGAGGTAAATATAAAATCTTTTCTTTTTTTATTACACTTATTTCTCGTAATTTTATTTTATTGAAATTAACAGGTTTGACTTATACATTTAATTAAGGATGTCTATACAACTTAACTTGAAGTTTTATTCTTTTATATACTTTACTCAATAGTTCCCTTTAACATTTTTCATCCAACAATATCCTTGTAAAACACGCTTGGCTTAGACGTTCAAAATCATTTGGTTTATGCAATGCAAATTTGTCGAATTCAGTTAAACAGTAATTTTTTTCATTACTTCAATAATGTTAGAAGGCAATGGCATTTACGAAGAAACGGATCTACTGAAAGTAACAATGAGGGAAGCAGAGTGCAATCAACTTCAGAGTCGTTACAAGCGATGATACTGAGATTGGAATCCTTAGTGCATGAACAGAGAGCTTTGGCGCAAAACAATATCAACAGGAGCTCAGATAGTGATAATCAACTGGATAATGCAAGCGACAGCAATGAAAACCAAGAAATGGAACAAATACGCGAAGCCACCCGTTTAAGAGCTAGGTGAAAATTAATTAGTAGTCTAATTTATAAGTATTAACATTTTACTAAATTAATAAATAGGTCTATTTCTACATAAGAAATAACTAAGCGAGATTCATTTTGAAAACAATCTATGTTAAAATTCATTTTAATATTATAACTATTTATTAACCCTTTGCGCTCGAGGGGCGACTCCCATTCGCCACGGCGTTTCATGTGGCAACTTGAGTGGCGAGTGAGAGGCGACAGTTTTTGTTTATGGTAGATTTCGTTACCTCCAATTGATAGGAACGCAGTATTGGTTCGTGAATAGATTCCTTAGCTGTTGATGTTCTTCCGTAGGAAGTGTAAAACGATACATTGTGACGGAGATAATATAAAATTAATGGAAAATTCTTCTAAGACTGTGGCTCTGACGACGTCTCCGAAGTTAGTTCAGATTCGACGATCGTGGTGAAAGTATCAGAAGGTTTTTTATAGAGTGAGTTTGTTTGGAAGCCCTACACAAATGGATTTCAGAAGTGAAATTAGCTCAAATAGAGATGAGTTTTGTTTTCAAACGTTCCAAAACGAGATCGATCTTATTCATAAAGAAATTAGCGATGAAGAAAGTGAAAGCAGTAATGGGGATGATGATATAGTATTGGGTGTAAGAAATCGAAAAATTAGAGTAATAGACAGCGAATATGAAAGTGACAGATGCCCCACAAGACTCTGATAATTCAGAATGGACACCTTGTGATGTATCTGGCGAAATACCACTCAGAATAAAATCCACTCTCGGCGATTTTCGAAAGCCGCGACATGGAGCTTCAAGATCTACCTCCAATTCCGATGAAATTCGGCTAAATGAAAAGCTCTACGTGATTCTTATAGGTACAAAGAAGGATTGTAAAGTTTGTTCTAGTCGAAACAAACCAGGTGGAAGACATGAAACAACCTACTACTGTGATATATGTCCAGATAAGCCAAGAATGCATCTTGGTCAATGTTTCATACAATATCATACGAAAGTAAAATACAGATGTTAATCTTGCAAGATTATATTCTTAAAGGTGTAAATGTAGATAAACTATTAATTTAAACGATTATCTATCACTCGTCAAATTTGCGAAAATTGCCTCGAGTTGCTACCTCGCCCGGCCGAAAAAGTCGTCGAGCGCAAAGGGTTAATATTCAGTTAATAAATAAATATTTAATTAATAATAATTAATATTGGTATAACTATTATTTTATATGAATTATTACAGAGAATTTCTAAGTCTGATGGTTGAAGGTTTAACTCAATTTTTCGAAGTAAATAGACCAGAAAATGGGTCGCAAAGTAATGTTCTTTACGAACAAATATACAGTAAGTGATAAATTTTGATTTATGATATCAAATTATAGAGAATAGAATATTCTATAATGATAAATGCTTGTGAAAAAAAGTTATTCTATTAAAGATTTTATATGTATAAATTAAATTACTTTCAGAGATGTATGTGCTACTTCATTTAGCTCTAGAATTAACAGATCTGTTACTTGCACAGTTGATAACAACCAGACGTGAACTCGTATCTAGTCAATATGGGCCATGCAGTTCGGAAGTTTCTGCTCAAAATCAGAATAGAACAGATTCTCGACGTAGCAACAGTGGCGATAACAGTTTACAAACAGATAATAATCGGTCCCCTAATACTTCTTACACATCAACTACCACCAGGGAGGGAAACTCGAGAAATGGAGAAGCCAATACTTCACCCGTAGATGCGCATGAGAGTAATGCAGCGGATCTTCTTTTACTTCACAATACTCAACATTATCATAATATGTCGGAACGTTGGAAGAGACTTTTTCGTCGTTTATGTCGAGAGGACGACCAACACGAAAATAACACACCCGCAGAAAATCAGACAAACAATCGGAGTTCATCTTTGAACAATGGTGACATTCATGATCCGCAAAATGATGAGACAGACCGACTGGATTCAAGATCTGGGAATCATATATTGTCCGAAAATGCGTTATCCGAAGAGGTTCGGAGTATCGTTGAAAGGATCATAAACAGTAGTTCAATAAATAATGAGGAGCGTAGTAATAATAGAACGGAAGAAGTTCAGCATAATAATAGCGATGATATTAGGGACAATTTTCGGGGGTCTCATTTTCAAGATAACAATCCAAACGGAAGGAGAAATCGCCTCAGGAATTGGAGAAACACATTACTCATGAATAGACGTGGAAATGAATCAGACATTCGGGAAAACGAATCTAGAGCTCAAGGATCTAGCCCTCCAAATAGAGGACGTTCTCACCGCGAGGAAGAAAGCACAAGGCCTGTAACATATTTGCGAGGTCCTTCATCTGCATTTGAGTCTCTTTATGAATCTGTAAGAAACTCTACCCCTCGTCGACGGGATCGCGTTAACTTTGAATCTTACTATGCAACATACAACGGCCGGCGAATTTCTCACAGAGGTGTACCATCGCATAGACAAGAATTCAATGTACCTGTTGTACAAGTAAACAATGTTCCTGTCAGTGACTTCAATAACTTACCTGGAAACTCTCGAAGACGACAAAACTCAGTACCAACTCCACCTCGTACACGACCTCCATATTCGATCAACAGCTTTTTTTCTAACTCTGAAAGAGAAAATAATGAGCATACCGCGGAGTCAAATAATCAACCTGGTCCAAGTTCAGCACGAATGAATAATTCTAGAAATCGGGTATGACATAATTAATAATACTCATATATTATCTATGATTAGAACAAGTGCATATTTTAATCTTTTCATATTAGTTAATACATTGAGGACGGCACCTTGGTCGCTTAGCGCGCCTCCAGGGTCCGCACATTTTTTAGCGCTCCAGAAACACTTTATACGATGCATGCATACACTTTTTTAATTCACATTTGGTATTACATCCATCTAAAGCATTCTTAAATATTACTATATATTTTTTATACATCCATTTATTATGTAGGCTTTTTTACATTTTAACTATTATTTATTGTACAAATTTGAATAATGCTTTCGAGTATATCTGGTGAAGCATTCTGCTTTGTGTAATGGTGTTCGGCACAATTTGCAACTATATTTTGTTTCGCTCCTTTCTCCATTGGATAAACACAGTTGTTTTCTTACAAATTAAAACGTGAACTTTGAAACAACAAAGTGCTGTACAACGATAAAATACTTTATAAGGTACGATACACGATCGACACAGATCTGCCGCTGTAATGACTATACTGACCGACTCTTTCTTACGCTCTTGGAATGTCGACGTCTATTTATTTCACTAACCATTTGTTATAAGAATAAGGAAGATTTATTTACCCTGGTAACATCAGGAAATCTATTTTTAATTTCTTAAGTCGTCGATTGAGTCGAAAAAACATGAAAACGAGATATCTCGTCACCCGGCCACAACGTTCGGCTTGCTATAAACGAGATGTCTCGTCTCCCGTCCTCAATGTGTTGATTATTGTCAAATAAACATTGCTATAAATTAATTTTTGAAAAGGGGAAACGATAATAAAGTAAGTCTAAATTCATCGACACTGAAAAATGACTGCTTTATGTTTCGTACGATGAAAATAATTTCTAATTATTAATTTATAAATATTTCAAATTTACGTTATTCATAATATAGAATCTAGGCATTCGTCAAATATTGGGTCCAGTACTTCCGGATACACTGCCGTGGCGAACTAATCGTTTCGTACATCCTCGATATTCTGAGCACACTGGTAACTCAGGATCTCGGAATGGGGGTGGAAGTGCCGGACAAAATCCAGGAAATGATGATAGTGATAATATTGATCTCGGAGGTAAATAGTATGAAATAATATTTTGAAATAATTCATACCATTTTCTGCCATTGGTGTTTACAAAATATTTATCTATTGAATGTGTATAGTTAAGAAAAAGATAAAATTGTAAAAACGTAATATCTTTTAGATCACATATCGGCAAGCATGTCCTTCAACGCTTTAGGAACTCAAAGCCATCGAGTACAAGCATGGGATTTCTCTAATGGTGAAATACCTGACATCAGAGATCGTAAGTTTGAATTATACTTAAAATTCTACTTCACATACGTTATTTGTATAATTAATTATTGATTTATATGAATATCACAGCCGAGAAAAATATCGTTGTACGGAAATGTAAAATTCATAATGATGCCAGTATAGACATTTCTTCGGATGGGAAATTATTAGCGACGATTCATCCATTAGGCTATACGAATGTTACGATATTAGGTACTAATTTCTTTCAGTTTCCTCTCAGTTTATTTTCATGCGAGTATCGTACTTCTATATACATATTTAACAAGGTAATTTTGTTTAGGCATATATAGCTTACAATGGGAAACGTTAGGCGAAAGAATTTATTCAAAGAAAATAAATCGAGCAGTGGTTTCCGTGTCGATATCACCAACACAGCAGCATCTTTTAGTAGGTTTAGGGAGGAAAATTAACGCCTTGGGGGATCCGTTTTGCATGGCTGAAATTTATAAATTGATGGACAAAGAATCGGAAGACGAAAAAATCTCAGCAGAACAGAACGACCCGAGATACTATGACTTATATGATTCAGCAAACGTCTACCAAAGGACTGATGAAATTCTGAATAACATTAATAATAATTTGAACAATTTAAGGCAAAATATCACCGACGTTATATCGCGAGTTCGAGACTGGCGTATGCGCGTTATGATGGCTGACGTATTTAAGAAGGATGGGGAAAAAAGTATGGTGCTTATGAGACGATTTTTGCGAAATGATCGAGAAACCACTGGATATATGAACTTGAACTGCATTAGATGGGCACCGCAACCAGGTCAAGGAATGGTGTACGCCACCAATACTGGGCAGTTAAATATCTTACATTGATATGTCTGTGGTATCATAACCAAAAAATAAAGAATTAATTCCTTATCAACGTACTTGCTTAATTGACACAACAAAAGTTTATTACGGCGTAGATTGCGCAAAAAGTTCTCTTAATGGAAAGGAAGTGTATTATAAAAAGAAATATTAAAATTCTCGCCATCTGCAGAAAAGTAACTCTTTTTCCCATAGGTTTGTAAGATTGAACGTAATCATATGTGTAAAATTAATCATTCATTATCGAATATCAGCCCCAACTGAATTCCCCAGAAGAGATAAACTAACAAGGACATTTGTGCGGGTTTGTACCTCGCAGTTCGCTTTTCTAGAAAGTGTCATTAATATTTTATGTTCTATTAAACAATTGTAAAAAAAACGCAAGATGTATAGATATAATAGCATACATTAATTAATATATTAATATATGGTTTGTAAGAATTTTTCTATTTGTATAATTTACATAGTGTCCCATGTGTATTTCTATTACCAGGGTGAATTTTAATTATGATCTGAATCATTTTTATCCTAAAAATTGTACGTCTGCATTCATTCTTATCTTATGATACATCATCAAAATTGAACCATTACTACGCATTAGTACATGTCTCCCCAAAAGAATTACATTAATGCGTTTGAATAAAATTTTATTGAGATGACATTTTATAAGTGTACTTTATTCACACAATATATTCTTTTTCTATACTATAAATCGCTGCTTATAAAGTTTTTAAGACTTTGTTAGAATTGACATAGTGCTGTAAAAGAAAACTTCTGATCTGTAATATTTGAACATATTTAAAAATTTTATTTTACCGTTGAATAATTTTTTAAATGTATAATTCGATCAGAAAATTGATATGTGTTCGTAACAAATTTCAGAACAATAAAGTCCATCATACGACACGATTTTACGGTTAATATTGCAATTAATCGTAACAAAATAAAGTCTTTAAAAATGCATAAAAATCACCCGTCACAAACCAAAATACTTTCTAATGTGCTAAACAACTTTTTATGTAGTAATTGTTAAATCACAATATATTTTTCGTCGATTTCTTAAAGAAAAATGGTACTTTAAGCGACTAAAGCATCAATTTATACTGAATTTATTAACGTGATCGAAGTTTTAGCTAAATTTATTAACAATTAATGTTCTAAATGTTTACTTATACGCTGTAGTCTTCAAATGCAATGCAACATTTGTAATAAAGTCATAAAAATATCACATAATTAACTGAAAGACATTGTAAAATGCTTAAATTATACTGTACTAGTACGATTTCCGTTGCACATTTATATAACAAAACTTACAAAAATTACGAGAATTGTCTTCTTAATTTATATTTATGGCAGCAGTTGCTTTTTCTCTGCCAATCATTTATGTTGCAAGTTAGCACACTAATTTTCTTCTTATATTTTACACATTTATGTTAGATACGTTTGATCATCGTAAGAATTAATGTTTAAACTATTACATTGTTATTAATCTCGGAGAAATGTGTATTGTTATGAGTAGTATTCTTTATCGGTTTTTTTAAATTATGACGAGTATAAAGCACGTACAAATTATAACGACACTTGGGAGATCAGTAATATTTATAACATTAAATTAACAATCATAATAATAATTAAAATGTTAACGTAATAAACAATCAAAAATAAACATAAAGCTTTTAGTCGTCATATAGTAGACTGTGTAACAATTCGGGAGTCTCCGGTTGTTTTAAACAAAGTTTATCTTGTGAATTTGCAGTATATTTGCTCTGCTCTAATTGGCCTAGATCGCGATCAAGCATTGTTTCGATTTCATCGTCGATGTATAACGGATTTTCATACATTTTGGTGAGGTACGAGCCACTCGGATCCGAAGAATTAATAGTTTCATTAATTGTTTTTTGTATTTCACTTTCCGAAATGTATATTGCATGAAAATTATTTAAGGCAGAGGATACTTCACAATCCACAGTTTGATTATTATGTTGAGGTTGTCCTCGTATTTCTGTCAAAGAACCTGGTATTTGATGACACTTCACTTGATGTACTTTCAGATTACCAGTTTGCGAAAATGTTTTAGTACAGAAAGTACAATGATAAGGTCGTTCTCCAGTATGACATCTTGAATGCCTTTGTAATTTGTATTTTGTTACAAATTGTTTACCACACTCCGAACAGATAAACGACTTATTCCTTATCTGCATATTCCTACTATTAACAACTGATTGCTCCATATCCATATGGAAATTGATCATGTGTGATTTTAAAGAAACTTTGTATCGAAATGACTGATGACAATTTGCACATTGAAATCGTCTCTTTCCTTCATGTCTCTCTAAGTGTTTCATAAGAATCTCTTTTTGATTAAATGACATTCTACAGATCTGTAAAAGTTGTAATAGTAAATTATTACTTAGCGCTAATATGTTTAATGCTGCTTCTGCTACAAATTGATTACATTGGCCAGATTTAAAAATCTTTTTTTTCTAGGTCAAAGAATGCAAGTTTTCTTCATTGTTGTTAAATATTTTATTATACTAACATTGCAAATGAAAGGTCGTTGCCCTGTATGAATACGTTTATGCCTGTTCAAATGTGCTTGACATCTAAAACTTTTAGAACATATTGGACACATGCATTTTCGTGTTTCTTGTTTATTTGTAGATGCCTTTGTAATTGTATCATTCTCCTTTAAGTGACACAGCATGTCCTAGAAATGAAAGCAAGCCAAAATTAATACAAAACAAAATCATAGAATTCATTAATGTTTCTAATTCACACTAAGCAAAAAAAGTATTTTATCCTCAATGATTGCAAATTCGAGCCACACCAAGCATTTAATACTGTTTCGGCCAAAACCATTCACTGAACAAAAGAGTAATGAAAATTTTAATAAAATACAAGTTTTGTATTTTCCCACTTCCATAAGAAAGTGCATTAGAATTCATAGATAAACATAACGGTACGTGATCTATTCAAAGAAATGTAAGGGACGATACTTTCCGCCATTGATACTTGTCAATGCAAATAAATTGAATACAAAAATTAATGAATTCCATACTTCTGCAAAATCAATCTCCAAAGATGGTGCTGCAAGTTGCTTTTGAACATTTGCAACCATTAAGCAAAACTCATCAAATATACATATCTTCTGTTCACAGTCGATACAAACATATTTAGAAAATGCATCAGTGGTTGATATATTGATAACCTGAAACGAAAAGGATATTAAATATTAAGAAAGAAATACACTAAAACCCTTCAATGCGTTGTAAACATACCTCTTTAGAGAAATATTTATTTATAATTGAAATTAGTACAGCCCCTTTAACTTTATCTTTAAATAAATCTGTACCCTGCTGTTTTTCTTTGCCACAAAGACGGCATAATTTCGAATGTACTTTGTGAAGCATCATCATTACTCTAAATACAATTTATTTCTTATGCACATATAATCATATCAGCACAATTTATATCGCGAAATTTATGGAATAATCAAAAGACTATACATATACGCAATCACTGTATGCTGCCTTTTCATCGTCGCAAGCGAGTTAGACTTATGAAATGATATTTTGAAATCAAAGTATAAATGTACTTGAAGTTTGTATAATTTGAAATGTTTATTATTATCTCAGTAAGAAATATAATGGAAAATGATTTCCAAATTAGATTAAAACAATCAAGTGACATTCAAAAAATATACACCCCGAAAATGTATTATTTGAATTTGATAAGTATAAAATAAAAGTGGAATCGTTACTTCAATTATCAAATTCGCTATTTTGTACTATATATGTGAACGTATTGATAGTATTGATTTGAACATAAATTTCAAATTATAGGAAACTCGTTTCCTATAATCAGTATATCTTCCTATGCAACCGGTGCAACCCAATGCACAACAGCGGTTCTCATTTGAAATATTCACTAATCGTTTCTTTAAGATTATGAATTCAATTACTCTATCATACATTGAACTGTTTGAAAAACGCAAAGAATTTATGAATAAATGTTGTACCGTTGGATAAAATTTATTTTATGAACTTTACTTAATTACTGTGGCACATTTTACCTGAATCCTTATCTATTCAATTGTATCTTATTGTTTAATAATGTGTAATGTAATAATAAAGGGTAATGTTTAGGATAATGTGGAAAAGCTGGGAATAAAGGTAAATAATAGAAGCTAATCTTTTTTGTTTATTTTATTTCATACGGTATGGAATTTTCTTATTTCATACGCTTCCCTATTTTCTTTTTTTCTGATAAATCTGTATGAAAAGTTTTGGCGCTGGGTACAAATGCAGATTTGCATCTTAATGACACTCCTTCAGGCACAATTTTATTATTATATGAAATCGCGTGTCTTTTGGAAGTCTGGCGGTATAAAGAAGACAGAAAGAATAACTGACACTGTGTATATATATATATACATACATACATACATACATACATACATACATACATACATACATACATATATATATATACATAGAGAGAGAGAGAGAGAGAGAGAGAGAGAGAGAGAGAGAGAGAGAGAGAAACTAAAGTCGTCGGACCTTTCAAGATGTATAATATGTTTTAGAACTCGTAGTTGAAGAATACAAGTCTCGCATATACATAGCTTATTCATAATGTATTCTATTACATGAATTTTGGCCGACTATAATTTTCATTTTGCGAAGTTTCTTCATTTCAACAGAAAGATAATACTTTTTTTATTACAATATGTACGCATCACTTTATCTAAGCATTACGTATCACCCTTTCATTAAAGTACAATAAAAATGTATTATAAGAAATATAATTTCCCTAATATTCCAGTTTTTATTTTGAGCCCAATTAATACATATTTCAGATGCAGATATCCTTTTAGAAGTCTACAAAGTGAAATTCAGATAGTTTAAACACTCAATGTTCGTATAACGAAAGAATGAAAAAACTGAGCAATAAAGAATGGTAGAAGAATTCTTATAAATGAATAATATGAAATGAGCAGATGATACAATAGCTTACAATTGAAGCACATAGAAATATTTGCATCAGACATAGCGAAGCACTCATGTATTTCTATCCCATATAACTATGTATCACAAAGTGTATCTTTCAGAAGCATTGACAGTACTAATCAGCAAAATAGTACTTTTTTTAATGAGTAAAGAACCATAAGATCGTTTATAATTATTTAGGATGGAAGACTTGAAAGTCGACACTGGTGCATCATTTTCCTTCAAGTATAACACACTTTGTAATTAATATTAATAAAACCATTTTATTTATGATACAATCTTATGACTCTTATACAAATTCAGCACAGCAATTTATTTACAGGACGCAACAAGACCTTAAGATTGTCTTTATAATGAATTTCTATTTATAAAAATAGTTATGCATGAAAATCTATGTTCTACTTTTTTCAGAAAATCAGAATATTAAAAAGAATAAAACCTACGTCACATATATCCTTGATCACTTTTAACAGCATTTTGGCATCGTTTTGCAAATTTGTTTACAATTTTTTTGTGCCACCTTACGCAATTTTGCTTCTCTTGCAAAAATTGATCCTTCGCGGTAAAAAATACATTTTCACGAATTGGACCAAGGAACTAAGGATTCTTATTTGGACAGAAATTGTAGATATGTTATACTATGTTTATAGTTTGATACGGTATGCATTCCATTGAAAATTGATAAAGTACGCTGTTACATTTTGTATAATCTGCTTTTACATTAAGATCTAATCACCACTTTCGTAAGTTCTTCTATTATAATACTCTGATCTTTTGTAGTAAAATATAAAAATAATAAATGGTAATCGCACTGTAACAGCATTCTAAAGGTCCGTCGGAACTTTAGATTAAGTTTTAATTCTTATGGACATCATCAATCATATTGTAAATCTATGTTTTAAATTTATTTATATTTATATGTACGATCCTAATCTGTACGTATAAAATATTAAATTATTATACACAAGTCAATTACGTAATGTATGATACATATTAATGGTACATATTAATTTGACCTTGATCATGTGTGCCATATGGGTATAATATCTAAGTATTTTTTAAATGAGCACGTTAATGGTAATCTTAAAGATTTGGTTATGTATTTATTCATGATTGATATCAAAATGGGCTTATTAATTCAAATAAATAAATGTAGAACTAGTAAAAGGTGTTTATGCCATTGGATTTACAGTAATCTGAAGAATAAATTCGACTAAATTTTTATAAATAATTGATTAATTCATGTGTTCAAACTCATATATATGATAATGTCATAGTTTACCATTTTTCATATGTATGAACGGATTTATAGTAATATATTAGAATTCTCAAATTATCAATTGTTTCGAAATTAATGAAATACATTACTTATCATATATATCTCCCAATATATTTCTAGTAAATAATGTATAATGAAAAATTGTAGCTCGACTATTAATTGACTGAATATGATCTTATTACAATTGTAAATAATCAAACTAGCTCATTAAAAATACATATATGTATATCCATGCATTATATTGTAATTCAATATCAGTCATACTGTATTTTAAATGAACTATTTAGGCTGATTTGCTAATATTTAGACACAAATATAATGTTTATTGTAAATGTATGGATTCTCCTTTTTCACTGAATAAAATGAGTAATGAAACATAAATTGTTTGCAAACGAAGACTACATTTTAAAAATGATTTGGAGGAATGCATAACATAGAAAGAATGTTTTTATATAATAAAATTGATACCCTTGATGAATAAACTCTTTTGCATTTTACATATGTTTTTTTAACTATTTCATGATAAAGCAATAACATCATGTCGTTATCATTTACCATAATTCTTTCAATCATTTTTATTTATATAACTTTCTATTTGCCTATTACAATACTAAATAGAAAACAGTAAGTTGTCAACTTCAGTTTATGTAAAACAAAAAAGAAGTTATTCATGAAACAGGCATCTAACATTACATTCCTTTGATGTTACTGTAGTTTTCCGAATTAATGAAATAAAAAAAAAACTATATAGATACAAACTGGAAGTAAATAATTTTTATAATACATGTCTTTCTTGATTTAGTATAATTTTATCACCTAATGCACACGTGAAAAAAAAAAGAGTACAGATAAATTTTTACACGTACAAAAATGTTATAATACTTTTCAAAATACAATTATCCGTTAAGTTTCTTTACAATTATTTAACGTGATTCAATTTCTGTGTTCACAGAAAGTCATGTTAAAACTCATAAAAATTGAAATGGTGATATATTACATAAATAAGAAACGATAAAGTTCTTGAGAAAAATGGTGAGTTGGTACATTTATGATAGTTCTAAAAATGTTAAAAGTTTTCATGATAAAACATGTACCTTGCATTAAACACATAAATAGTTCGTGCGTAACAAAAGACGTAACCATCTACACTCATAAAAGGTATTGATAATTAAGTTTTACAAATATTATTTAAAATAACATAAAAAACAGAAACATTTCCGAGTGACATGTGAAAGCAAAGTATGGACAATTGTGGTTTATATAAGCTACACAGAGAAGATAAATTTAAGAAATCGTTACCTATGTATAAGACTATTTGTAAGTGCTGTAATTATTTAAAAGTGAAAATATGCTAAAAGTTTGAAAGACTAATGATTTAAACTGAATTGCAAGAAATAGGATATTTCTTTTTTATGTTCTTTTGTGTGATTATTAGAAAATCAGCCATAAGTTTGACTCTTACTTTATTCAGTCAATACACAAACTGCTTCGGATAAAAGACAGTTGACTAATGTATATCACAAGTTGTTTTCTTCAATGAGAACAGTACTCACAATGTTAGTACTAAAACTTCTGTCTTACCATTTGTTTTATTTATGTAACATTTCACTATTTCGTATTAATATATTCATATTAAAAGGTCCCAGGCTGATGAGTTAAACTTTACAAAATTCGTAAAAAGTTTTTTCGACACTTTATTAACAATAAATTGGAAATTTAAAACTGAAACGGAGTTGTATGCTTCTATATTTTATTATTAAAAAAAGTGAATGATTAATGCATCAATCGTAATGTAAACTGTACTTACATTGGATATCAAATAATCAACTGATCGTAAAACCTAAATGAGAAGCCATTTATGGACTTTAAAGTTGTTTCAAATTTTTCTAAGGCAAATAGCATAATGGACAAACAAACAAAGTATGGAGTATATAAATGATATGCTTACAAAAAATTTGAAGATTTTCCTATAACAGTAAGATTTTAACAGAACTTTCTTTTCTACATACCTCAGTAAAAATTATAAATTCAAATGACATATTCAGCCGCACCCAGGCTTATCTAAGACAGAATAGCAATGCTACGTCTAGGTCCACCTATGCATACATTATCTAAACTGGACCACTTTTTAATACCAGTACGTAAAGCTTCGGCAGTAACTTTATCTTCGTAAACTCTAGACATTGCCTCCAATTTCTGTGCCTTTTCTTTACTAAGAGGTTCACTAGGGAATGTTAATTCATTTGCTTCTGCGAGTGTGCGGAGATCAAAATAATATTTAGCATATACACTTGAAGGAACGTTTATATTAAATTGCAGCATTTCTAGAAACTGTCTCTCTAATTCGTTCCTGTAACATAATATATTTACTATAGAAAGTTTGCAATGCACTTGAAATTTTTTATTGAAAATATACTCACATATCTTCTACTGTAATATCTTTCAAAATTTGGCAGTAATCTACATTCCACACTGCTTGGTCATCCCAAACTTTTGATGCTAATAAAATAGCTCCAAGCACTATTCTCTTCCAATTGGCTGGTGTTATATCTATTTCTGCATAGGTTAGCAAGCGTTCCAGATAAACCAATGTTATTATGGCACATTCAGCTGTAAGCTGAGCGGCATTGAATAAAGTTCTAACAAATTTATAAATTTGTTTGTGTTCTGGATTATGTTTATCATAATCTTCTGCAACACCATCTCTCTAAAAATATTTTAAAAACTATATACATTTTGATATATACAAATATATAATATCTACTAATATTTGCCAAAGACCTGTTAAATGGATTTATACATTTAACAGAAATGTTTTCTTATAATCTTAAATCTATGCACTTTATAACAAACATTAATGTTTGCACATCCCTTAAATTCCATTGTTTGACAATATAAATACATTATTGGATTACCGTTAAAGGATGAAGTTTCTCATCAAATATATCAATTTGTCGGTGTGAAGTTCTGTTTTTAATATGGTAATAAACAGCTAAGGCAACGCATTTTACAGTATTTTTAAGATTAGGTTGTGAAACAGTACTATCATCGAGATATATTGTACTGCAGCTGCTACTTTTCTTTAAAGGCCTTGTATCTGCAATTTGATGTTGACTCTTCTTTCTAACCATACCATCTAAAACATAGATTTACCTTTAAAACAAGTAATATTACAGAAAGAAATTCTTTTCTTTAAATATTACATAAAATTTATAAAACAGTGAATTATTAAAAATGTACAAAATCGTAGAAGATATTTGCTAATACAAAGTTCAATTTCTAAATTATTGTTAGTTTCCTCAATCTCTTAAAGACTATGGATACAAAAAAATTAATTATGGATATTTTATATAATACAAAGAATATAATCATATTACATATTTCAATCTATATTAATAAAGTAATGCAATTCAATGCTTACTCCAGATAATTATCAAATCATTTTCTAAAAGTATAGAATTAAAAGTTTAAAACTAAATATATGTACTTTCGATAGCTTGCTTAGATCGTTCCATGAAAATAGTGCCGGCACATGGATGTAATGATGGATCGGAATCCCAGTCTTCTGGTTCACGTTCACTAATGTGTTGTAAATTATTAACACTAACACCCTCTGGCAAGTGCTCCTCCAGACCACGAGTAGCACCTTCAGATCCTAAATCCTTACGTCCGACTTGCGGACTGGAATAGACGCAGCAACTACTTTTATTTCCCATTCTTCCATGGAATTTACTGGTATTTCTTTGTTATTCTTACTCCAGTGAATATATACTGAATATAAATCAAGACGTAATAATTAATATTATAGCAATCGTATGGATGGCTCAATGTAGAATTTCTTATTACACTTTCTTCACATTTCGTTGCTAAATGATGATCAGCTGACAAAACTGTCAATGAGATTGATGTAAGTTATTCCGTTTCTTTCACCCATGTCTGTGTTTAGATTCACCGTCTACGTCCTGGGAGAATCACTCACGTAGATTCAAGCACAGGAATCTTGACTCAAAATTTTTAGTAACGCGTCGTAAATGAACAAGTAATGCACAGTACGATTTAGAACGTTTATTTGGTAATCGTCAAAGAATCGAGCGACAACGCCTTGAAGCACTATTTGTGCCGGCCGATAAACGTTGTACAAACCACGAGTTATTAAAATTACATGGTTGTTCTGATATAGGAGTCGTAATGTAGTTCATTTCTGTTATATGTGGCTTCCATTGTTGTTAAACATTGAACCCAAGGTTTTAATACTCGGATGAAAGTTTCATCGAACACCGCCTTAGCACTTCTACTTTGATATTACATGTCGACGCACGAACTATGCATACGTCAGAGCTGATTCAACTTCGAGTTCAATTGCACGTATTACTGTTTGTAATTAATTTTTACAATAAGAAAATTATTTATATAACTTTTTGGTTTACCTAAAGGAATTATAAATTTACTTAACACATTTCATTTATTATTGTTAAAATCTAGGGAATTTATAATTGTGAAATAATGTAATTAAGAAAACTTCGAGTTAAGAACTTAATAAAAATGTTCATTATCAGGATCAGGTACCCTACTTTATTTCGGAATATACATTTCTATTTTGGTTTTTTCACAAATCTCAGAGCGCCATCTTCAAAATAAATATTTATTTTAAATTCACTAGATGCAATCAATCCAATGATATACATCCCATCTACCAATGTGTTGGTCATTAGCAGTCATTAGCACCTTATACTTCTATTTTATGTAATAACATTATTACAAATGTATCTCGATTACTTACATATGTGCATGAATTTTATAGTGCATGCATTTATTACTTTTTTATTACTTTGTTACTTTTAGGTACCTAACAAAATGGAAGAATTGAAAATATTTCATTTGTAAAATGCAGCGGAATACTTAACAAATATTTTAAAACAATTTAAAAAGTTTCTTAGTAACTGTAAAATTAACTTCATAGTTCAATCTGTAATAAAAATGAATTATTTTCATGAAATAATTATGTTCTTCTTACTTAGTATTACAACCTGCAATATATTTTATCTAATTTACTGATTGAAAAATTTAAAGTTTAAAGATTGTAAACCGATTAATTGCAGTAAATGTTTCATCTCTGTTTTACACAATTTTTATATTAATTTTTCTACAGCTCTATTTGCTAAAATAAAATGTTACGTCGGTAATACTGGATACTGATAAAGTGATTTAATGGTATTGTTAATGTTTTTCTTCTTTGGCTTCTTCTTTGTATTAGTTACAAAAGTTTATTCAAGCAAATCGGGCGAGCAAATTTTGACAAAATTAAAAATCATAAATTTGTAGTTTAATTATGTAATGACAACTGATAGGCATATTTAAAAGGATAGTAATTGTACATTGGTCTTTAACGTTTGAATTTTCTTGAACAACACGACGAAAATACTTTACGGGCACCTAAATGCTGTAAAGAGCTTGAGGAGGTTGTGTATCAACGATTGGATTTTTATTATTATATACTCGGCATACTACAACAATTTTTTTATGTACATCGCAATGTAGTTGGAAATTTATTCTATTGATAGACAAAACCGCGTTAATTAGTTGGTTATAAGTTGTTAAAGCTCGAAGTTCTCAAAGTGGTAGATCAAAAGTTGAGTAACCCATATTTCATTTACCTTAATTTTTTATAAGATTTATTCTAAGCGCTACTGTGAATCCTAGACTATCATTGATATTGCATCAGATAAGTAATGAATCATTAGCCTCTATTTTACCACATTTTTTAAATTTAAGAATTCTTGTGGTACTGTACACAGAACAATCTTAGCATATTATTATTGGCAGAACTTTATCATAGCGCTAGAAACGCAATGGTATAATTCTATAATCTTGTAAAGAAATAATTACTTATCTCAATTGTTCATTATTAAATAAACCGCTAATTTTAAATTCAGCATAGAGGGCAGTGAGTTTCTTTTCCGCTACCACACTTACGGTTCTTAGCGATTTACAGTGCAACCAGGGTAGACAAGCTGCCGTGTTAAAAAAAAAGACGCGAAACAGCGCTGCGATTAGTTGCGGGGACGAACTAAAGGCAGAAATTTATATAGAGCATGCCCATCTATCTTAATGTATACTCAATGGTTGTATTCTAATGCTTGCCTTCGTATTTTCTTTTTAATTTTATTTTAAAATGGAAATAACAACATTATATTTCAGTTGCTTTCGTTTTATTAATATTCATATTACAAAAGAATCATAATATACATAAGTATGCATAGGAATAGATATACATTTACAATACAAATATTTTCTAACCTCTATTTTCCTTGCAGGAAATGATCGAACATTTCTTCCTTTGCTTCATATCAAGGAAAAGAAAACAGCTTCAATTATAACAATATTTTAAAAATTATAGCAATTATAATAACTATGAAATAAATAATAATTATGTCTCAAGTTCGTTTGGCTGCTTGTTTTCGTCGTGAACGGTCTCCAATCATCCATAATGGCGGTCCAAAACAGAATTGACCGGAACAGGGTCGCCAAGCTGTAATGGGCTCAGTGGTTCCAAGTTACGCGACCCGCGTCTACCAGGTGGCGATACTGACGCTAGTCTTACATACCCACCGAATTGACGAATTTCAACTACATTTGCAAGAGGAAATCGGTGTGATCTTTCCCGCCAAGACTGAAATGTCAATTCTGTTCTGAACCGCCATTATGGGTGATTGGAGACCGTTCACGACGAAAACGAGCAGCCAAACGAACTTGAGACATAATTATTATTTATTTCATAGTTATTATAATTGCTATAATTTTTAAAATATTGTTATAATTGACGGTGTTTTCTTTTTCTAGATATGAAGCAAAGGAAGAAATGTTCGATCATTTCCTGCAAAGAAAATAGAGGTTAGACAATATTTGTACTGTAATTGTATATCTATTCCTATGTATACCTATGTATATTATGATTCTTTTGTAATATGAATATTAATAAAACGAAAGTAACTGAAATATAATGTTGTTATTTCCATTTTAAAATAAAATTAAAAAGAAAATACGAAGGCAAGCATTAGAATACAACCATTGAGTATACATTAATATAGATAGGCATGCTATACAAAAATTTATGCCTTTAGTTCGCCGCTCGACTAAAAACGGCGCTGTTCGCGGGCCTTTTTCATACACGGCAGTTTGCCTACCCTGAGCCGAGGACGACTGTAACGCCACTACTTCGGCAGAGCGCCACGAACCAGCGCGCAGGAGTGGCGGAAAATTCAAACGATCGTAAAGTGCTCTGCCAATTATATTTGAATTCCATCTGCATAATATTAAATCTAATTAAGGACTTCTGGCCGTTTAAAACGTAAAATTAAAGATGGGGATGGTGAACATATATCTGGAAACTCCCAGATTTTTTGGGATTCGCAGCCAATTAGCCCGTTATTGCTTTCAATGCGAGGAAAATAAAGTAAAATAAAAGTTTTCGAGTCATTGCGAGCAACAACGACCCGGGTCCCACCACGTGGAGGTTGCTGCGATTAGGGACCCAAAAAATGTGGCCATCCATCCGCCATCGCATTTTGTCTTTCGCGTGAAACATTTTCCCACCATTTTTACAGGTTTAAACGACGGAATGAGCGACGGAATGAACGACGGAATGAACGACGGAATGAACGACGGCATGAACGACAAAATGAACGGGAAAATGTGTCAGGAAAAATTTCTTGCTCTACTTTACTTTCGTTACCCATCTCGCACTGGGAGAAATAAATTCCCGACCGTGATGCGACGAGCATCCAATGCTTAAGGACTAACGCGAAATTTATTCCTTATTAAATTAACCTTACGAATAATCTTAATCTAAACATACCACGAACGTCTTAAAGTCTAATCCATTACAATTACTATTTGACCGCCCGCCCGCAATATCAATCTGACCTTCGATATGGGAACAGTTTTTGTACACAGTGAAAATCATTGTGTATATGCAAATACTGATACCATAACATTTTTGGTCTAATTAACTTAAATACTATTTGCCATCGCGAGTACTTAAATTTATTATCGCTCTTCTTCTTTCTTCAGGTGGTAGTCTTGAAAATCTTCCTAATATCTACCTAAATGAAAATTATAATCAGCAGTTATGATTTCCTATCTCGGGGGAAATACAAACACAATCTGAGCCTGTCGAATTAACAGCAAAGATTTCTTTGCAAAATATTGCCTGATTGCTTATCTGCATAGCAGAAAGCAAACCTCTTGGCCAGAAAATGAAAAATGCATTCTGCTTGAAGCAGAATGAAGAGAAACATCGTATTGCTTCAAGAATGAAGAAAGTCGGACAACAATTATCTCATGAATCATACTTCGAAAACAATACAGACGATACTTTGATCCAAAAATCAAACGTATCGAAACCATTAACAACGAAACCATTAAGAAATGGTCATCACACGATCGTAACAAATTTTCAGAAGAAATATCTGCAAACCTAACACACAATTTGCAACACAAGATGTCACCGAGAAATATCCATCGAACTCCCTTCGATGTGATTCGATTCATGCAACTCCTGCAATAAAAACTCATTTGTTAGTAAAATGTCATTACACTGTGGATTCCCCCAGCGTCTCTGGACGCCTGTCTCTCTTAATTTCTATGTGCATGGTCCAATTCATTTCCTCTAAATATCCATTATTAGTATTCCGTCTTCTGCAACAAACACTCATTAATTCTGCCCAAAACGCGCAACATAAAACGAAATATCACCGACCCTTGAATATTGTAACAGACGAGTATCGAAATTTACGAAAATTAAATGAAGCATAATTTATTAAAAATTGTAGGAAATGCAAATGTTGTAAACTTTACGATAAAGAATGATCAGAAATTTAAAAAAGCAAATATAAAATTTGAAGTTACATATCGAGTCGACAAACGCGAATTGAATAGTATGGACAATTTAGCAAATTGTGCAATGTCACAATCATTTGCTATCAAATAAATTACTTGAATGAAAAAAGCTAATTTCGACGCAGTTGCATTCGAAATTATTTGAAACCTTTCCATCATCCGAGCATAAAAATAAATGCGTCACTCTTTAATTCGCGACGCGAAAAGTGTTAAATAAAGACAGACTTCCCTCTTTGCTACAATATAACTCTACTATTTAGTGAAATAAATAAGCAAATATCTAAAAGCGACGCGTTTACTTCTTATCTGTATTTGCCATCCGTCTATCACACTGCAATTTCGATATATATGTTTCGGGCGCAAGTTTGTTATTTTCATTCTATTAAAAAAGTATGCAAAACCCGTGGTCTGTAATTTTTGTAAGAAATTTGCGAGAATTCATCGAAACCTCTACGTCGACGCGGTATTCTCACAAAAATGTCATCGCGATCCAAGTAAAATCCAGACAATATTAAATTAATAACTTTAACCATGACAGCCAGCAGCGTGTTTCCTATTTCACGAATTTTATTAAATTAACTGACACTCATTTTCTATCTGTGTCATCAAATGTGCATATAACTTTTTGCACTTTTATTTGCGGAGTGGTTTCAATGACCACGATGAAATTCATTGACTGATTGGTCTCAATAGACAATACATAATATAACTTCACAAAAATTCTACATAAATCCTCAAAATTTCTTGTATTAAAAGATACATTTGCAGCAGTATTTCTATTTGCAAGCACTTGATTAACAATACAAAAATCATGACATGAAGCAGCCAAAAGGCGCTGAAAATCCCGAAATCATCGAGCAGCCAAGAGGCGCTTTCAATAAAAATCGCGAGAAACCCGTGCCATTTCAGGCTCTTACTGTTCGCAACGCTAGCTCAAAACCCGCCTATTGCCATTTCATGGCTCTCATTCTTCGCAACGCTAATTTAAAACCCGCCTATTGCCATTCCATGGCTATCATACGTAATATTATTTAATAAACAATCGCGTACTGCCATTTCGAGGCTTTCATTGTTCGCAACGCTACTTCAAAACCCGCCTACTGCCATTCCGGGGGCTCTCAGAATTCGCAACACTACCTATCCGGAAAAAAAGAAGCTATCGTTAGGAGCAGGCCTCCTGAGGCACTCCATGGGGAGTAGCATTTTTGCAACTCCAATTGCTGAGTCTCTGACTCAGCAGATGCGCATCTCTCAGCTGCTTTTGTATTTCGCAACGCTAGTTTCGCGATTGTTCAAAAGAAAAACGCGTATAATTCATATTTCGCAACACTAATTTAGAATTTATTAAGAGCAAACTCCCGGACACCCATTTCAGGTGCTAAATCGTGATGCTATACTCTACAAATTATTAAGAAAATACTGATTCGAAATATTCTATAAGATACTAAAACAAACTCCCGTGCTCCTTGATCAAGGGCTATGTCGCAACTCTACTTTAACAATTAATTATTCAGAGACAAACCGGGCACTTTTACTGCTTTATATCGCAACGCTACTTTAAAGAATTATTGTTCAAAGAAAAACCGGGCACTTTTCGTGCTTCATTTCGCAATGCTACTTTTAAACATCTAATTAAAGCATGCTCCCGTTCGCCATCTCAGGCGATCTCTCTCGCAACTCTATTTCTAATTTAATATAATATTGTAATAAAGAAAAAACCGAGTGTATTCATATCGCAACACTAAAAACTACCAATTAATTCGAACAAATCCGTGGGTACCATCCGGGGTGACCTTAATTTCGTAACACTAACGAGCAAGGTATATGCAACTCTAATTTCGCGATGAAAAACCGCATGCAGCCAAGATGCGCTCGTTGGACGGGAATGTTACATCCGTCATCGCCGTTAAACGGCAGAGGACAAACACAGAAAGCGAGCACAGTGAATAAACAAATACTAACAATGACTTTCCATCCTAGAACCCAAAACGGATTCGAGGATGAAAAGCCATTCGCTGCAGCCCTCTTCGTGACAGTTTGTCGGGCCTCTTCGGCACTTGTTAGCCACTTCTTCTGCCGCTAGAGAATGCTCGAATACTTTGCACCAATAAAAGTCTTACTATTATCAAATTCAACAGTGAAAACCACACCACGAGCGTGCAGAGCGTATTCGCTGCTCGTGTAGCACAGTTTTCATAAAAAAAGGCAAAGTATTCAAACCTCGCGCCGGGAGTTTCACCACGTGCGCAGAAAATTTACAAACTAGAAACTACGGTCAAAAAGAGGGGGACACTCGGTTTGACCGTAGTTTGATCCCAGGTCCAGGCATATCACTTTTATCCGACCTACACAGAGAATGTGATATCCTGAATTCCTGGCCCTTCCTGCTTATTTTTAACTCACATTCAAGAACGGTATGCTACCTACGTACCTAAAACCTATATTTAAAAATGCAAATCGCGACACAAATCACACAAACACACATCACTCCACGGTTCTCAATCAGGAACCCGGGTGCATGGGCCTAAACTAGGGAGGACTCCCCGGGGTTCCTCCGACACCCGAGTTCGCAAACAACATTCATACTCTAAAATGTACGTACCAATTTCCTGAAATCGACTGACAAGGGTGGCGACCATTGCGTTACTTCATTATAATACTCTATCGCGATTTGACAGGTTTATAGAATTATAAATATTTGACATTGTATCGTTTGATATTTGAGGCAATGTATATGGCATATGTTGCACAGATAGAGAGAATTTCATCATTGGCATGCCATATACATCGATGAGTTGTAGTAAGAGTGAAAAGGAGAATAAGGCAAAATATATTGTTGAAGGTTGTATAAATTATTTTATGATACGAGAAAATTTCAAGCGACGCAAGATCCACAGCCTAACACACATCACACACATGTGGAAATTACGTCGTGCACGATTCGCCACCACAATGTCAGTCGCTGATTTTTCAAAAAAAGGCCGTGCCCACCGCCTTTACCCATTCGAAGTGCACCTGGGTACTCGAATGAGTTCAGGCTTAAAGTGAACACGGCAGAGCTTTGTACTCACTGCGTATTTTTGCTGAAAATCCTAGCTAAGAGGATGATTAGTAGAATTCTAACGGTCTGATTTATGAAAAATTGCAGCAAGTGACTCGAATTTGATATTTAATCAAGCAAATGACTCGACTTTTATATTTATTTAAGCAAGTGACTCGACTTTCATATTTGTTCAAGCAAAGAGAATTTTAATTGAAAAAGTGAACTCTATAGAAGCAAAATACTCTACTTTATATATTTGTAAATATGCAAAATTTACTTTGAATTGAAAATGAATATTGAAAACCGGGAGATCTCGTCATCAGGGGAAGAATTTTAACAGGGAAATGTATTAACTGTCACTCTGACTTCGAGATCTACCCGTCGCGAATTGCCTTCTTGTAGATAATACAATAATTGTTATTGAAACGACGCGAAACAAATTTACAAACTTCCGAAATTTCGTCCATCAAAAGCACAAATCGAGCGATCTATTTTAAAACATAAATCGCCTCGAAGAAATCAATTAGCCGTAAATTTCATGATTACATTCATGTAAATAATGCAAAAATCGCGCTACAAGAAGGCCCTGTCCTAAGCTACGATATATATGACAGTACACAAGGAAAATATATAACAGTTTCTACTCACGAGTAATTTTTAAATTACTCGTGTTCACTATGCTCGCTTTATAGAACAATACAACCAATCTCCAGTGCCGCTTCGGACCTTTCGTCCTACGGCATGGTTTGGAGACCGGAGGGACAGTTAAAGTTTTTGACTCACCAGTGTCGAGACACCAGAATACCTTTGGATACCTTAGAATCTCTGCCGCTGCTGTCTCTGCCAGTGTTGTCTCCGCCGCTGTTATCAAGGTTGTCCCCAGGACATCTCAAGGAATGTCCAAGGTCTAAACAAAATAAAGCATTTCGCATTGCAAGAGGCACCGTTCGTAGAACGTTAAACTGCCTTCCGTTCCGATTTTACAAAGAAAGCTAATTGAATTTTGAAAACAGCGGATGAAAAAAAGTCGTAATTATATATTAAGAAACGTTAAGAGTAGATCGTAAGAATGATTAGTTTATGAATGATTTTCAGAATTGAGAATTCAAGGAGAAGTTATATATCGAACTATGTATCGAAACTTTACGTCAAGTACGTAGAAATAAAATATCTCTGTTTTTACGTTACTCACCTTCAAGGCGGAAGGTGCGTCGCAGTTTCGCAGGGTACAGCGATGCTTCACGAATTCGACCAAAGTCTGTAACAAAAATAAGACGCACATCTTAAATACTTATTCCCTGAAAATTTCATGTCGGGGAATTTTTAATTTTTATTTATTTTATTGGTAGAACATACAATGTAAGGGTATGGAAATTTGATAGAAAACTTGTAAGGACGTTTTTGAGAAAATTTTCAAGTAGCAACTGAAACTTGGGGAAAATTGTGGGGTACATGCGAATTAAAATTTCAGCTCACCTATAAAAGATTTGCCCTTCGCCTGGGAGTGATTGTCGCCGTTCAACCATCCCGTCATTTGACTGTTCTGTAACAAAAAAATTAACATTTTCATTAGTATAAGCCATCTTTGTATTTCTCGACTGTGAATTTTTATTTCTCGATCATGTGATACTTACTTTTTAAATTCGTGAAGCCTTGCCCGATGGAAATCCTTTCCACAGCTGCTCCTGTTGCACTGACTCTACTTCCGGCGCGGTATAATTGAAAAAAAGACAATTTGCGACAGAGAATTATTTTCGGCGAACAATTTGACTCTACTTTCGCGTAAAGTTATAAATTTAAGTGTATAATATGAAATACGAAGCAAACACTGACTCTACTTTCGCGTAAAGTTATAAATTTACGTGTATAATATGAAATACGAAGCAAACACTGACTCTACTTTCGCGTAAAATTACTAGAAATTTAACACTTATTAAAGTATATATAAAATGCGAAACAAACAATCCAGCGATACCTCACGAATTCGGACAAAGTCTGTAACAAAAATAAAACGCAAAATATAAAACATTTGCTCTCTGAAAACTTGAAAATTCAGCTAATTCTTTATTTAGCATAAAAATGTTGCAAGTATTCTATGAGAACTGCAAAAGCTAATTGATACTTTATTTACGTTAATTAAATTGATGGAAAGAACAAAGTTAAGTTTGCAAGGGAATTGGCAAATATCAAAGTTATGACGAGTGTACGGAATAAAATTTCAACTTACCTTCACAGACTTTGCCCATCGCCAAGGAATGATTGTCGCTGCTCAACCATCCCCTCATTTGACTGTTCTGTAACAAACAAATTAACATTTTGGTTAGTTTATATACATATTTTTTAATTAAAAAATTTCATTTCTCGAGCATCTTATACTTACTTTTAAAATTCGTGAAGCCTTGCCCGATGGAAGTCCTTTCCACAGCTGCTGCTCGATGCACTGTCTCTACTTCCGGTACTATCAATTTAAATAAAATAAGGAAGCTACCGCGACCGAGAATCATTTCCGGCGAACAATTTTGACTCTACTTTCGCGGAGAAAAGAATTCTTAATATTTTTAATAATTATTCAAAAGATATTAATAATTATAATAGCGGGTTGCAAACACTGACTCTATGTCGCGTGAATTTCTTATAAATTGAAAAAATATTGAGTAATAAATATATACAGATATAAATATTAATATAATACGAAACAAGCACTGACTCTAGACCGCATTGCGCTCGGCCACAAATTTTGCTGAAAATAAAAGGGTGGGGTGGGGAACACAAGAAAATCAAACAACCATGTTTTTCTTTTTCATATCAAATCAAGTGCTTGCTTCAAGAAATACTGCTTAAAAATTATGTCTTACTCATTGATTCGTCATGTTCTTTGTATAATACAATACACTATTAATTAAATGTATAAACAATAAATACTGCGAGCTGCCACTGTTAAAGTTATATAATTAGTCATGCCTATTCCCTATTACATATCAACACTGTAACCCCCTTCGATAAATTCACGAAAATCTTTATAGAAATTACGGACGAATCTAACGCAGGACCTTAACACCCTACATCGGCAAATACGATTTTTATTTACTTCTGTACTTATGCCCTGAAACCTATGTAAATCCATTGCAGCGTCTCAAAACGGAAGGATAAGTCGTAACATGTAAATACCAAGTAAAAACGAATCGTGATTTATTTGAAGCATAGAATTGTAGCCGTCGAAATTTAACACCGCGAATTGGTAAACACTGCCAGAATAAGGAGCAGCTTTCTTGGAAGTCGACTATCGTATTGTAAATATTGACTAAATACTCGTATATTGTAAGAGGTTTCAAATAATCCCGAAAGATTTCAATCGTTGCATGTTTCCGTAGAACCGTATTAATTCGTAGAAATGTAAATTCTATTCGTCGGATGTTCGACTCGATATCAATTAATATGAATATTGTATAAATTCAAACAAAATATCGGGAAGACCCGAAGTAAATGAAAATGTTACTTGCGTATGGCGTCGTAACATCTTACGTTTTGTTGCTCCACCGTGCACGTGTCCGATCGTGCCAGCCCGGAAGGTCGTTCAAAGGATACTCCGAGTCCTGCAAGCACACACGAGCAAACTATTAAATAACTGCGTAAAAGTACAATAATTCCGTATAATCACGTTTCAGAGCATCAATAATCGCGGTCTTCGTCAATAAAATCGAAATACGAAGCTATAGAAGAAGTACTAATGTTGTAGATGAGAAAAGTACCGCGTAAATGTCGCGAGAGGTCAGTGACGTCACCAATTGCGTCGTAGTTATTTCGCGATTGTTACTAAATTCGTAATTATTATTGTCCAAATTGATTGATATGGTACAGCAGAAGACTATTACGTAGTAGATAAACAAGTGAACTATTTTTTAGCGGTCGGTAAACGAGGGCGATGTAAAAGAAAAGGTACTCACAGCGGATACGTGTTAAAGGTTCCAAGTCCGGAGAGTGAAAGAGGTAGGTGACCGCACAGGTAGGAGTGGGGATAACTCGCGGCGGCTTGGTTGCCGCTCGGTGGGGGAAAAGCGAGCCAATCAGAATACGGCTGCATGTCACGCGCTACAAGGCCTATCCTCTAGCGCGCCAAAACCAGGGATTTTGAGAAATTTCAAACAAAGAATTATAATATCTCGAAATAAGAGATGTGAGCATGAATTATTAAAATAGTTATTAAGTAGAAAGATCTCCATCGGTAATATGTAGAAGATATATCGTTTAGAGCAGAGAAACGAATCTTTTTACTTATTTAAATAACAAGAAGTTGTTCTTTACGCGATAATATAGTATTAAAGTTCAATGACGATTAAATCAATATTAGAATTTAAAACAATTTGGGTACCAAAACCGTGAGAGCCGATCACATAACTTCAAAAATAACAAAAGGTATGCCTTCTGTCACTTTGTCTTTAAGTTTGTGGCTTTCTCATGAAGACCATATTTATAATGTTTCCAATTTACATTCGCAGAATAAGAGCGTAATGGAGTCAGTTTATTATGCTATATGTACGAGTGAATGAACAACCAAATCAATAGAGACAGCATGATCGCACGAGCAATAGTGATAAAGAGAAAACATCTGACCACCGTTGACTCTTGTCCAATGCGAGGCTTAATTTCTACTTAATCGCGTAATCTTAAAGCTACCTTAAACGCAAATTCTTAGATGTAACTAATTCTAAGACTAGGAATCCGAACATTCGGTAGTCAGGGCTACCGAATATTCGGATTTCGTGGCTATTCGCTCGATACCACTTGCTATTTAGTATTACTATTGAAGAAAGTATCGTGCTAAAAGCACATTTAATAAAATTTAAAATCATAGCAAGTGATATCGACCCAGGTCCCACCGCGAGGAGGTTGCCACGAAACGGGACCCAAAAATGCATGGCCAACCAACCTCCGTTTCATTTTGCTCTTCCTCTGATACATTTTCCCTCGACATTGAATTCGTCGATGTCGAGGGAAAGTGTAACAGAGGAATCGCCGACTCTACTTTGTCTCTTTCGGTTTCGCGGAGAGAGATAGACACCTGCCGAACGGTGTCGATCTCCCTTTACAATATTTACTTATTCTACGTTCCTAATTCTTACATTACTTTCCGCTCGCAATCGATCTTACAAAACTCGAATCTCGCATTCATGCTTAGGAAATATCCGAAAAGAGGGGAAAGTGTAACAGAGGAATCGCCGAATCTACATTTTCTCTTTCGGTTTCGCGAAGAGAGATAGACACCCGCCGAACGGGGTCGATCTCCCTTTACAATATTCACTTATTCTACATTCCTAATTCTTACATTACTATCCGCTCGCAATCGATCTTACAAAACTACTATCTCGCATCCATGCTCAGGAAATATCCGAGAAGAAGGGAAACGATATTGTAAAGCTAACTGAGAACGCGATCGCGAAGGGAGTGAAAGTTAGTATATCGCGGCTTGAGCCGAGTCACACCCCTCCCCGAATCGGATTGGGTCGACGTGAACTGGGCTAAGCCGGATTATTTGCGAGTAACGTGCCACAGTCAACTGGAGCCCGACAGCGTTACCGCCATTGAGCAACCCGGCCGCACGTCGACCGACGGCAAATGCGATCATCCGATCGACAGTGGGGCACTGGTCAGTCGCGTACCATGACTAGACGTTAATGAGTGCCAGAGGACACGTCTTACTACCACGGGGGCTGCGTGACATAGCCACTCTGCCCAGTCAGAGGGTTCGGCTTACACTACCCCAGTACCCCCCTGGCGATCGGTATGAGCCACATATGTCGTAAGCCGATCGTACGGCCTTCGGCTCAATGACCAACCTTGCCGTCTCACGGGACCATAAACTACGATAAACGCTTCCGCACCGCCACAGAAACACTCGTCAATCGACCGGGCGAGGAGTGCAACAGGGATACGTAACGAAAATGATTTCAAGGGGGAAACGTTTGCATTCTTTCTCATCTTTTCCTGAGCATGGAATTGAGTTACGCTTACATACTCTCTTAAATTCTTAAAATATTCGGATTTCGTGGCTGCTCGCTCGATACCATTTACTATTCAACGTTACTACTGAACAAAGTATCGTGCTGAAGGCACATCAAAGAAAACTTCGAATGACAGCAAATGATATCGGCGAGCACGGAATCGCGGAACAATAGTTCCCTGAATACCAGTTTACACTTAGGTGATATTTTTAAATCTAACTTAAACCTTACTTGGAACTATCTTAATGCTAAACGATGTCCTCTTCGGTGACGATGACTGTAATTTTTAATCAACGAAGAGCGAAAGATTGGAGAAGGAGGAGAAGCCGTAGGGATGTTAAAAAATTGTTGTCACCAAAGAAAGGAAACGAATAGTCAGAGATATAAAAGCGAACAAATCTGCCCAACGTTGACTCTTCTTCGATGCGAAGCTTAATTTCTACTTAATCGCGTAATCTTAAAGCTACCTTAAACGCAAATTCTTAGATGTAACTAAGACTAGGAATCCGAACATTCGGTAGTCAGGGCTACCGAATATTCGGATTTCGTGGCTATTCGCTCGATACCACTTGCTATTTAGTATTATTATTGAAGAAAGTACCGTGCTAAAAGCACATTTAATAAAATTTAAAATCATAGCAAGTGATATCGACCCAGGTCCCACCGCGAGGAGGTTGCCACGAAACGGGACCCAAAAATGCATGCCCAACCAATCCCCGTTTCATTTTGCTCTTCCCCTGAGACACTTTCCCTCGACATTGACTTCGTTAATGTCGAGAGAAAATGTGACAGAGGAATCGCCGACTCTACTTTTCTTATTCCGTTTCGCGAAAAGAAATAGACACCCGCCGAATGGTGTCGATCTCCCTTTACAATATTCACTTATACTAAAGTCTTAATTCTAGTCTTACTTACTATTTGAAATAATCTTCGAACAAAGATCGAATGACCTTAACGAAAACTGACCACTAATTAAGCGAAAGATGAAAGAAAGAAATACAGGACCAGAATAAAATATAGGAATTCAAATCGCTGCCCCTTTAACTTCGTTCGAGGGGGGAGACAAAATTTTTAATCGTATTAATCTCTTAGCATTAGAAATTGTTATAATGAACGAATTGTTTTTGAATGTATGAGAGATTAATTTTCTTCAAAACTAAGATCCTGCCTGTAGCACAGAAAAAATTCTTTTAAATCTCGAAAGCCACCTATCTTAGGAGTAAGTTCTCTTAAAGTTAAAAGCCTTTATATTCTGTAACTTACTAGCTTTACAAATTAAAAGTCTGCCTGTTCGGTAAATAGCTTGTCTGAAAACAAGATATTAATAATTTGTCTTAAAGCTAAAAGCGTACCTATTCAGTAAGTAAATCGTCTTAAAAGTAAACGCCTGCCTATTATGAAACTAACTCGCCTTAAAATTAAGAGCTGGCCGGCTCGATAAATGCAATATTTTGTTTTAAAATTTAAAACCTGCCTATTCAACAACTAACTCGTCTTAAAATTAAACGCCTGCCTATTCTGAAACTAACTCGCCTTAAAATTAGGAGCTGGCTGGCTCGATAAATGAATGTCTTATCTTAAAATTTAAAACCTGCCTATTCAGTAACTAACTCGTCTTAAAATTCGAAGCCTGCCTTTTCGATAGCTAAGTTTTCTAAAAATTGAAGTCCCATATATTCGATAATTAAGAGCTCTTAGAAGTAACGTCGTTACCATGTTTTCTTAATAACGAATAACCTGCCTATTAAGGAACTAAGTTCAATTCCAAAATGTTTGATAGTTAAAACCTCATGCAAAATATATAGGATTTAAGTTTCTTGAAAAATAAGGAATAGCCTTCTCCGAAAACTTAGTTTATCCGGTTACAAAAATATACTTAAACCAAACATCTGCTTGTGCGATGTGTAGATTCCATTGAAACTGAAGAAATTGCCTCCCGATAACAAAGACCTTCTAAATTCCTGAGAATCGGATTTAACTGACACCTGAAATCTTTTGAGAATCAGAGACTTAACTATACGAAAACTAATTTTACCAGTTTCGATGATAATCTCAAATCGTTGGTTATCATCGTCATCACCATCATCGTCATCGTTATCGTGGAAGATCGGAATATTATACATTAAAAGAGAACGACCCACTTTCGCTACAGTATACACAGAATATCATATACGCGAGAAAACTCGAAAGAAAATTCGCCATCGATCTAAAGTCCTCGATTGCACTATCATAAAGTAAGAATGCGAGCTTATGGAACTCCATGTAATTGCAAATGTACGATAAAAATAAACCATGCTTTGTGCAAAGCATTTGGGAAAATGTATCGGCGGAACTTTATCCTCGATGAAAAATTGAATTGAGAAAACAGGTAATTCGAACGGCCAACAGTCACATTATCAATATTATTGTAGAATAAGATGAAATATTTTGACAATATATTAATTCAATTAATAGTTCGTAATGTTCCATTTGACAAACGCTTGCGAAAACAGCTTCACTTTATTATTAATCATAGTTATTTTAATCGTAAAAAGAACGCGAGCACCTGTTTCCGAGGCGCTACGGAAATTCGCGGCTAACGGAATCGCGAGCATCTTTCCGAGGTGCTGTCAATTTTCGCAACACTAATTTCGCGAAGAGTGATCGAACAAAATCGCGGGCAACCTCTACCGAGGTGCACTTTTAATTTCGCAACTCTAATAATCGCGAATATTTTATACAATTGACGGGATAGAATCCCGCACTGGCGTCATGACATAGACGCAGTACTGTACTGCGATATTAATCGCAATTTTACGATATTAATCACAGTTTTGCGATATTAATCGCAGTTTTGCGATATTAATCGCAGTGCTGAAATCGCGAATATAATATCGAACAAATCGTGTATTTAGTTTCGCAACACTACTTTAAAAAATAGAGAAAAGCAAAATCGCGTATAAATTTTCGCCACACTACTTTGAAAAAGTAAAGAAAAGGGCAAAATCGCGTATAAGTTTTCGCCACACTACTCTGAAAAATAAAGAAAAGAGCAAAATCGCGTTTAAATGTTCGCTACACTACCCTGAAAAATAAAGAAAAGAGCAAAATCGCGTATAAATTTTCGCAACACTACTTTATAAAATAATGAAAGAAGCAAAGACGCGTATTGTTATTTTCGCAACACTAATTTCGCGGACGCGCGAATTCGCAGCTTTTTGCTGCGATTCGGCGAAGCAACTAACTACCGCACAACTATTACTACTACTACTACAAGCGAACATAGTGACAAAGTAGTAACGTAAAACATGAACTTACTGTATATTTCTGAAAGAAAAAGGAAAGAATTAGGGTTAAAACCTGAAAATCCTAACGAGAATGATTAATTAATATAATAAAAGCGGCGTAAGAAATTTCAATAAATAACATGACTTGAAATGAGAATTAAAATCTATTAAAGTGACTCTACGTAGAGCATTGACACTCTATATGCAAATGAATTTAAAAGTGAATTGTAATTGACTAAAAGTGACTCTACTGAGAACATTGAAATTTCTCGGTCAATACCATCGACAAAGTAATTCTTCGAAAAATTCAATATGCATTCGTTATTATTACTTTGACAATGGAATTCACCACCCGCGAAATTCTTACATACTAAACATCCTAGAAAAATCGTTACTACTCGCGACTATGGTACTAATTACCATAATCGCGGTCACTATGTTCGCAAACTACTAGCACACATAAAATACAACCAGTCGTTCGGTGCCGTTTCGGACCATTCGTCCTACGGCATGATCGAACGACCGGAGGAACTTTAAATTTTGTCACTCACCAACCGAAAAGTGGCTGTTGAGAAGTGTTTACCTCCCCGTTGAGATCGTAATCGATGTGTGATTGCATCGATGGTGTGACTATGTCTATGGTCTCGCCGTGTCCATGGTCTCGCTACGTCCATGGTCTCGCTGCGTCCATGGCGTGGCTGCGTCGATGCATTGGAGATTGTCCTTCCTTTAACAAAAGAGAAGACAACATTATAGAATCTCTAAGGAGAATTACTTGAATACACGGTGGGTAAAATTCAACTCTAATTTAATATTTACACGAAGCAATCACTTTATGTCACTGACACTATCGCAACACGTTGCATTTAATCGTTTAAATTAATCAAAATCACTTGCACAAAACTATCACTTTATGTCACTAACACATCCACAAAACATTCCATTTAACTATCGAAATAACTTAAAAACACTTGCAGGTAACTGTCACTTGAAGTCACTGACACTTCCACAAAACGTTGTATTTAATTGTTAAAATGATCTTAAAACAGTACAAGTAACTGTCACTTAATGTCACTAACACTTCCAGAAAACATTGTACTTAACTATCGAAATAATTTAAAAACACTTGGGGGTAACTGTCACTTGAGGTCACTGACAGATCCACAAAACGTTGTATTTAATTGTTAAAATTATTTAATATCACTTGCACAAAACTGTCACTTGAGCTCACGGACACTTCCACAAAACGTTGTATTTAATTGTTAAAATGATCTAAAAACACTGCAAGTAACTGTCACTTGATGTCACTAACACTTCCACAAAACATTGTATTTAACTGTCAAAATAATTTAAAAACACTTGGGGGTAACTGTCACTTGAGGTCACTGACAGATCCACAAAACGTTGTATTTAATTGTTAAAATTATTTAATATCACTTGCACAAAACTGTCACTTGAGCTCACGGACACTTCCACAAAACGTTGTACTTAATTATCGAAATTATTTAAAAACACTTGCAGGTAACTGTCACTTGAGGTCACTGATACATCCACAAAACGTTGCATTTAAATGTTAAAATTATTTAGTATCACTTTTAATTTATTGTTTAAGTAGTTTATTATTATAGCACACATGCACTAATAGTCGTAACCCAACGTCAAGAGTGACTACGTACCGATAGGAAAGTCCAAAACTACATGTAGAGACCATCCTGTCTCCCGTTCGACCTCTAAAGCTCTACTGTGATCTACTGCCTCAACAAGGCAGCTCGCTGAACGCGGCGCATGTGCAATGCCCTCCACGTATTGAGATCCCATTTCTTCATGGATAATTTTGCAAACATCGGTTATTACAATAATTTTCGACAATAATTATAAATTACAGATGTAATTATTATTTAATAACGGGTCTCTGCTTATTTTTAATAAATTTTATGATGAATAAAAATGTCAGAAGTGAAGTACGTGAGTTTATAATAAACGACTTACTTTTCAATGCTCAGAAGTATTTGATTTTTATGTAATACTTTTATCTTATCGATAAATAATATGTTTTCAACTACTTTGAATGAATTTTAAACAATCTCCAGTATTATTTGAGAAATAAAATATAAGAAAATGATTGAAAGTATTGATACCCCTGGTGGAAATATATCTACAACTTTTTATGCGACTCGACAACAAATTACAATTTTCTACAACATTTTGCGTGGTTGTCGAAAATTGTAGCTCGTAACTACAATATTCTACGACATTCAACGTCTCACTAAAACTTACTCGATTCTCTTATGTAATAAATTGTAATAAGTTGTAGAGCACTACAAATTTTTACAACAAATTACAACTTGCTACTCTAAGACAAATGGAACTTGAAAGAATGATCTGTATTAAAACACGGCTCGCGTAGTTTGTTGTAGTATTTTATAGAATACTACAAAATTCTACAACTTTTAATGTCCTATCTAAAAATTTATAAAATAGCCTTCAAAAGTCTAGCGCGTAGTTTGTTGTAGTATCTTATAGAATACTACAACATTCTACAACTTTTTACAACTATTCGCGAAATTCTAAAATACTGTCCCAATCCGCGTACTAGGTTGTAGAAATTTGTTGAAATTAAACACAGTGAAGATAGGGTTAAGTTGTAGAAAATTGTTCAATGTTGTAGCAATATATTGTAGAGAATTGTAGTTCGTTGTAGATATATTTCCACCATGGACGATACATTATATAAGTTACATTGTGCATTATTTGAATAGTTCATGGAATTTTTAGTAATTGTCGTAGTGATAACATATCACTAACCGCTTTTTTTTGTTATTTCAGAACTTTCTTCACTGAATCTTGTTAAATTGAACTAACTAATATTTAGTTGTATAGATTTTATGACATGGATCTTCATGATATATGAAAAACCGGAATGCAGTTCTCGTTACTAAATCATATTCAATATAGTATATTTTCTAAAATATCAAAAATTATAACCGTAGTGAACAGATTCACTACAGGTAAAAAATCACGATCACGGTCGTGAATGAAGTTAAATTGCTGTTAGTGATTTTGCGCGCCATCTCTAAACTTTAGTTACAATGAAACATCTTAAACACTCTTATCAATTTAATGCAGTAAAAATTAGAATTTTTTAGCACAAGATCACTAAAAGCATGCATTTTATATGAATTTATAGGCTATAATTGGTAACTATTCAATTATATATAGAAAGGTGTAATTATACAACATTTGTATACATACGGTATATTTCAAATTTGACAAGTTTTTGTTAATATATGTGAGAATCAATTTCATATATGATTTAATAAATATTTAAGAAAGTATAATAGGCTTAGTGGCATTAAGTTTTAATTTTAAGTTAATAATAAACATTAAAATTTAATTTTAAGTTAATGGCCTTAACCAGGGTCGACAAGCTGTAATGGGCTCAGCGGTTCCGAGTTACGCCCCGCTCGACTCGCAGGTGGCGATAGTGATGTTACTACTAATTCATGTACACCGAATCGGTGAATTTCAACTACATTTGCAAGAGGAAGTCGGTGTGATCTTTCCCGCCAAGACTGAAATGTCAATTCTGTTCTGAACCGCCATTAGGGGTGATGGGAGACCGTTCACGACGAAAACGAGCAGCCAAACGAACTTGAGGCATAATTATTATTTATTTCATAGTTATTATAATTGCTATAGTTTTTAAAATATTGTTATAATTGACGGTGTTTTCTTTTTCTAGATATGAAGCAAAGGAAGAAATGTTCGATCATTTCCTGCAAAGAAAATAGAGGTTAGACAATATTTGTACTGTAATTGTATATCTATTCCTATGTATACCTATGTATATTATGATTCTTTTGTAATATGAATATTAATAAAACGAAAGTAACTGAAATATAATGTTGTTATTTCCATTTTAAAATAAAATTAAAAAGAAAATATGAAGGCAAGCATTAGAATACAACCATTGAGTATACATTAATATAGATAGGCATGCTATACAAAAATGTATGCCTTTAGTTCGTACCCGCGAATACTAGCGGCGCTGTTTTCAGTCCTTTTTCATAACACGGCAGCTTGCCTACCCTGGACCGGAATTGACATTTCAGTCTTGGCGGTAACAGAATCACACCGATTCTGTTTTGCTAGTGTAGTTTAAATTCACCCATTCGGTGTACATGAATTAGTAGTAACAACACTATCGCCACCTGCTGACCGGGGGGGACGTAACTAGAAACAGCTTGGCCCATTACAGCTTGTCGACCCTGAATATAATTGATTATATTCAAAAATAGTTTTAATTCCGGCCTGCAGAAGCGATAGTACCAATTTTGCGGATCGATCGATAACGTTCGCCGTGATACTGAATTGGTACGGGAGCTCCTGAAGCCCCCCGATTTCGAGTCGAAAAAAGCCTTGTATGGCCACTCTATTCTATATCTCGTCTGCGCTTGTATGTCGGCCTATTCTGTATCTCGTCTATGGTGGTAATGTGTTACTTAGTAGATAAAAGAGAAAACTATTTTTCAGCGATCGGTAAACGAGGAAAATATAAAAAAACGCATACACAGCGGGTACGTGTTATGTCACAAAGCCTGGTGAGTGAAAGTGGCAGATACTCCCCCTGGTAGGAGTGGGAAGAGTTCGGGGTGACACGACTGTCGCTTGATGGAAGTAATGTATATCTATCCCGAGCGCGGCAAATTCCGGGATTTTAAGAATTTCAAACAAATAATTGTAAGCTGAAATATGAGATTTGTACACGATTGTTATTAAAGTTATTGCTAAATTAAAAACATCTGGACTCTATATTGGCATTAATAAAATATCTATAATATGGCAAAATTGTATAATATTAGTATATTGTATAGTATTAGACTATGGTATCGCCTATGGTAATATAGAAATAATAACAGTTTCTTCAAAATTAATTCGAATGATTGAGAATTTCGAGAAATTACTCTTTATTAAAGATTATGATATTAGAGCGTGCTTCCGTGTGTGTGTGTATAAGCCAGTGGACAATCAAATAAATAGAGACGGCATGATTACATGAGCAATAGTGATAACGAAAAAATAACTTCCTATTTAACACGATGCTTCTCCATATTTTTAATTAATTCTGGAATGAATATAACTTATAAGACTAGAGTTCAGAAACTTTGTAATTTATGATTTATTTTTCAAAGTTTATGAATATTTGAATTTTAACTTGATTTTAGTAGTTTATTTTATTGATACTTTATTCATTATTTGGGTAGTTAATCGATATTTAAGTAATTGTCATAGTGATAACATATCAGATAATAGTAATAACAATAGCATTTTGTCGATAACAGACAGCAATTATATAAGGTTTCAAAATTTAAAAACTTACTAAAAACACAAATTTAATCACGTATATTGTTTTGGTACAATTCACTAAGTCTTTAAAAGTCTGTAATTGTCATTTTTCATACATAATTAATTTTATTGACATCAATCGTTTCTTCAGAGTTTGAGCTATGGATTTCGCAGTAAAGAACCTCTTTTTTATCGCAATTCCGCAAAACCTCTGCAGTGCTTCATAATCTGAAACCTTATTCACTTTTCATAAAATTTGAACACCATTCTCCTTCATAGTGTTTTTGCGAAAGTGCTCGATAAATATGGATTTCCATTTGCAGAAATTCCCTTTGTAACATTTTTGGCCTGAGAAGATGGTGTCATTTTATAAAATGTACTACTTTGCGCATTGTAATTCTTCATGCTATAGTCAGACATTTTTGCATCTTACGCTTCCACGGTCAGTATTACAATGGTCGTTGTTAAAATTTTCCTTTTTTTTCTGAGACAAATGACAGTATCGAAACAAATGACGGTATTTATCGAGTACATCATATTTCTATTTCAAATTCTTTACAGAGGGCATTAAAATCGGTAGCACCACCGCCGCCTACCAAGACGCACATGAAACATTTCTCGAAACTTTGGTTTCCCTTTTGCTATTTACGTTTGAACCACATGAAAATGTTTCCTTGTAGTTCGGTACGTATCAGTACACTGGTCGGTACCATTCAGTTGTCATTATCGAGACAATAACATTCTTTTGCACTTCAAAGCGTAGATGAAAATTTCAGTATGTTTTGTATCCTATAACAAATGGTAATGGTGTATTATATTTCTTTTTAAAATGTTACAAGAGATAAGAGATTTAATATCGAATATTTATTTAAACGTGTATGGTTATGTCTTCCTTTTACATTGTAAATAATCTTTCAAGTGCATTTATATCTTTTATTTAAAAATTGACTTGTGGATAAATAAAGAACTTGCTAAAATAATGAAATCTATAGAACTGTAAAAATAAATCATTAATAAAACTTGTTTTTTAATTATAATGTCATAAGCGCTCATTGGTATATGGCTTATGATTTGATTTACAATCGGAAAACTAACTGTTTTATATTCTAATTTTAATTTCTGTGAAAGTTTATTATATTTTATGGCATATTGTTTTAATATTAATGACTTTAATGCATTTAGACTTCGTGCAATACTTTTGTAAAATTTAATGATTTAAAAACAATGTAATTTCTGCAAGATATAATAGAAATAAATTTCCTCTTATTAAGTTTTGAATTAGACTAAAATCGTGCATATTTTTAGTTCTATGATCTTAAGCAGGAACAGAAAATATAACTGTCAAACTTCTATTGATCTTATTTCCTTTTTTCCTTCTGATACAAATATTACACAATATTACTTTTATGGGCTTCATATAATTGTCTTCTCTTTTTACAAAAATATGTAATATCATGTTTTTACAGATGTTTTATTAATATTCAATGAAAATAACATAAAAAATGGCGTCTTCAGAAATTGATGATTTATTATCTGGGCCTTTGGTAACTTGGGTAAGTGTTATCTTGTATCTGGTTGTGCATTTCAAATAACCTTTGTAGCCAATAAATAAATTTGTAAATACATTCTTTTTCCATTGTAGAATGTAATATAATTTTATTAAAATATTGGTATATAACACCCTGCAAATTTGATATTGTATAAAGAAGATTTAATATGTATAAATTTTCAACATAAATATTCCAATGCTTTCAATAATTTAATTAAAGACGCTATTGTGGAATAAAGTACAATTGATTTTAATAAAATTGAAATATTTGTGAAATATAAATCGTTAGATGAAGTATTGTATTTTGATTTTTTAAAACTTTACAGTTTTGCAACTGGAATATTATTTTCTGTCACATTGAATTGGTTTTTAAAAATGATATTGCTGCTTTGGGTTTATGTTATATTATATCTGTTATCTGAAATTATAGGTATATCACATAACTGTAATTTTATATTCCATGAATTATTGACAAATAAATATACATTTTATTTCTCCCATTATGATAGTTTGTCAGTTGCTTGGAGGATCCTAATTTATTAACCAACTATGATGACTTGGTAGATGGAGTTTTATTACATAATGTATTTTTACAAATGTAAGTAATTCTAAAATCTAATTCTTGACACTTTTGTCAATATGTATTCGTTAATTTGTCCTTCTGTTTTTATCAAATATTTACAGAGATCCAGAACCATTACATGATGAAATAATATCCTCAAGGGGTAATCCACTAATCCGAACCAAAAATTTAAAAATTATAGCAGATAACATGAAGCAGTTCTATGAAGAAGAATTAGGTCATTTAGTTTTAAGATTACCAGACACTTTAAACTTAGGGAAAGAGCCAGAGCATTACATTACAGAAATCAAATTATTATTACTATTGCTCCTTGGTTGTGCTGTTCAATGTCCAAATAAGGAAAAATTTATTACTAACATAAAAATGCTAAATGTTGATACACAACTTGCAATTGTGGAATGTATCAAACAAGTGAGTAATCAATGTATTATGTGCAATAATATATTACAATATTGAATAGTGTTATATGGATTATCAATGAAAAGAATTAAAGGAAAAATATTCCGATTTTCACACTTATTGAGTCATATCTGTGTAATCAAGTTATTATACCTCACTTTAAGTATCAGGTTACAGATTATCAAGACATAGTAATTACACAAGATGCGATGGAGAATGTAAATATGGGTTGTTTGTTCACGCAAATTAAGAAGTTAACGCAGGAATTAGACGTGTACCGCCAGGTATTATAATTCTTAATGTTATGTAAAAATTTATTGTTAATTCTGTAGAAATGATTTTGAATATTATTCAAATCATAGAAATGGAGAGACACTGCTATAAATGAGGTTGTTGAACGAAGTGATTCTTCCATTAATGTAGAAACGGAAGAGATAAGCAAAGTTCAACAATCTAATTTCATTACCAAATCTGAAAGAGAAGATAATTACCACTATGCAGTTGAATTGGCTGACTGGAAATCCAGAGTTAGGAAGCAACGCCAAGAATTGTATTCATAATTTATTTCTAATTTGATATATTAATATTTGTATGCATATATATGTATATATATATATATATATATATTTTTTGTTTGTTTGCAGGGAAGAGAAATCGGAAGCATTATTGGAGTGCAAAGAAGAGCTTGAACATCATAAAATGTTGTTTACAAAATTAAAACAAGAAGTAAGATATATTGTATTTATTATATTTTTATATCAATGTTTTTCAATGATGATAACTAAAATGTGACTATTAATACGTAAATAGTTACTATAGGATATAATATAGTATACTTGAAATGAACAACAAAAACCATTATTTTATGTGAATTCACAAATTTATTGAACATTCATTATCAATATTATATCAATTCCTATTGTTATTCTTTGCATATTATAAACTCTGTAAAGAGTATTGTATAGAATGTACCACCTAATTTTATCATCTTAAAAATTTCAGTCATAACATAAAATTCGAAAAATGTTTCTTATAAAAGTTGCATAGTTTTATGGGGGCTACAGTATGATGATAATATTTTTTTCCGTTACAACTTATATAGTTTTCATAATACGCGTTACAACATAAATGTTTAACGTCGTAAAGTTAGATGGTACACCTTGTATTATGACACGATTTAGAATGAATGGAAATTAACCATCTTGTTCTCATATTTTATACATATTGGAATCAGCAGTATTTAGATATTATCACTCTAATTCTAGAATCAAGAATTAATGCATGAAGCACGTACAGCAAAGTCTTATAGAGATGAACTTGACGCTGTTATTGAAAGAGCAGATCGTGCTGATCGATTAGAAATAGAAGTAACACGATACCGGGAAAAACTTACAGATATTGAGTTCTATAAAACTCGTATTGAGGAGCTACGTGAGGATAACAGGTTGTTTATTGTAACTTTAAACAAATAATGAGAAATCGACACTGTGTGTAAATTCAATCTTTTGTATATAATTATCTGAAGATATACTATGTGCTCAGTAATTTCTGTTGCATGTCTCTGTCATACTTGTAACATATATTTCTTATGAAATGTTGGTCTGTAGATAATCCCTATATTTATATTTCCTTTGTATAATATTCAGTTATATTTGTGCATTTAAATCAGCATCTTTTATCGAGAGCTCTTATATGTGTTTAAGAGTTTTAATGGAGACTAGAGAAATGCTCGAAGAACAACTGTGTTCCTCAAGAAGAAGGGCAGACAAAGTATTAGAACTCGAGTCAGAAATAATAAAGTATAAACAGTTACTCAATGACATGGCATTGGTAAATATATAAAAATTGAAATGTAGTATTTCCATATTTCGTATTGCATATATGTACATATTTTAGGAACGTGCTGCCGATAAAGAGAAGTACCAAGAACTGATTGATGAAAACAATCAATTACATAAACTATCGAAAGCTGCTGCTAACGAAGCAGCATTGGCTGGTTCTGTTAGCGATCCTGATGAACCAGGTAATCTAACGTATACTCCAAATATTTTTAATTCACGAATATTATTGATATCAGTGGCGTTTGTAAATATAACGATGTGAATTATTTAATAGAATCTTTAGTTACATATTTTCATATTTCATTTAGCACATACTGACAATAGATTGTCTGAGCAATTGACGAATAATGCTCAAACACGGGCATTAAAATTGGAATTAGAAAATCGGCGTTTAGTCACACTGATAGATTCGTTGAAGGAAAATTCTTTCCATGAAAATTCATCCCGCTTTTTGGATTTGGAAAAGGAGAAAAAAAAGCTTTCTTTAAAAATCGACTCATTAACTGACAATACTGAGAAGCTTACGCAGCAAAATTCAGATTTGGAATTAGTATGCAAGCAAGCACTTGAAGAAAATAAGAAACTGCAAAATTCGCTTAAGAATCAGAGACTGTCTTTCGAAAAACAACAACAAGACTTACAAGTATGTTGTAAATATAGCATGTAACGTAATACTAGATGATTTGTATAATATTTTACAATTACACTTACATGCATGTTTCAGGCGCACCATATAAAAATTACAGAATTAGAAAAAAATTACGATACAGCTGTAAAAGAAAAACAGCGTGTTCAATCTTTATTAGAAAGTGTACAAAGGCGAGCAGACGACTTGGAACGTACTGTAGAATTTACAAATCAAAAGATCGAAGAACTGAAAAAGATAGAAAATAATGTAGAGGAAACTAATTCCAGATGCCATGATCTTGAATCGAAGCTTGTAACATTGGAAAAAGAAAAAGATATAGCACAGCGTGATATTCATAGATACAAAGAGACAATAGAGGTGAGTTTTTTAGTATCAGTCCGTTATTAATACTATAATGTATACCATTATGTACGTAATTTCAATACTTTTTCGTTTCTAGGAAAAAGACGTGGCTTTAGACAAAGCCGCAAATACTATCGATGTTTTAGAAAGAAAGATAACACAATGTGAACAAGAACTCCACAATTCTATTGCACAAATTTCAAGGTATGCCAGAGAGTTTTAACAAAATATGTGTGTGTGTTGATTACGCGCTATTTGGATTATGAGTTAAAAATAATATATTTCTATAGGTTGCAAGAAATTGAAAGATGTAGTAAGGAGTTGGATTCCCGAGCCGCAATTGATAAAGAAACTTTAGAAATTCTACAATCAAATTTGGTAGCAGAAAAATTAAATACACAACAGTTATACACAATTTTAGAGAAACTTGGACTTAGCGATAATATGTTGCTATCTCTTTCTTTAGACAAGGTGTTTGAAAAGTAAGGCAATTTATATTTATTTCTCCAATTTTTGGCCAAAAGTTTAATATAATTGTAGGCCCTGTTTAACGAACATATATACTTATTAATGTTGAGAATCATTGCAGAATTGCGCAAATACCAGAAGTGGTCGACTATATTAAAATGTCAGGTTCATCAAGTGATGCTCACTGTGGAGAATCAGTATCTGAATCAACGGACACTGATAATAAAACTACTGATATTCATAGCACGTTAGAAGCAGCTGTAGAATGTCTGAAGGTATTTTCATCTTCGTATTTCACATTATAATTTTTAAAATGAATTAATTTTTAATTACACGGTGTGAAGAGTGAGATCATTTGGTGCACATCATTTTTGGGCAGATCAATTAGAAGAGATTTTGATATTTATATTTATATATTTAATATTTATATTCTCGTATATATTTTGTAATATATGTATATTGATTTGGTATACGATTATAGAAAGAACAAGAAAATTTACAATTAAAATTAGCTACAGTTCAAGCGGGCTCAGAAAATCTATTGTCTGAAAATGCGAAACTTCAAGTGCATATTACAACATTGCAATCTCAGAATAATTCCTTAGCAGCGCAACATACTGCCTTGCAACTTGCCAATTCGGAAGTTATTGCTGAAAAAGAAGAGGTAAAATTCGATTGATTAACATTCATTTATTTTTAACGTGTTGTTATATTTACACACACATATATTTATTTATTTATTTGTTATATATTACTTTCTTACATGCAGCTTTTGAAAGATCGTAGCACGGAACAACAAGCTCACACGCAACTCCTCCATGATCAACTGACGTTGCAGTCATTACACGAACAGTTGAGCAATGAATACGATAGTTTATTTCACGAGCATGATGCTCTGAAATCGAATCTACGGGACCTGAAAAACGAAAATCGATTGTTGCGCGAATCTTGTGAAGGATTAAAAGCAGAAACTAAGATATTACAGACTGAGAGGGAAACATTAGTGAATAATGCTAAGAGTTTAAACAATTTGAGAGGAGAACATTCGAAACTTAAAGTATGAATTGAAGTGAATAAAACAAACTTAACTTAGTATTATCTTTCACGAAAGTTCTTATGATATTTCAGGATGATTTTAGAAATTTGTATACTGCAACGGAAAAATTGAAATTAGAATATCGGAACTTACAGGAAGATTACAGAAGAAATAAAATTGAAGTAAACCGTTTAAGTCTTAAGTTAACAGAGATGCAAGGTGACCTTAGTAGTAGAGATGAAATGTGTTCAAACTTTGAATTAGAAGTTAATAAGTTGAATCAACGTTGCGAAGTGCGTATATATTAAAATGTTTTCTTATTTTGTTAGTTATAGTTGTTGTATATCATCATATGGTTAAGACCTTGTTAATCAGCAAAGCGCTAGAATAATTTTCCTGCTTTAATTATGATTTTTATTTTGTCAGATGTTATTACAAATGAATTCCGGTTTGGATAATGATAGACGTTCTTTGATGGATCACATTAGTTTACTGTTTAGCCAGTATCACGAACTTCTGACACATTCTCTTGAAGATAAAGAACATTATCATATGGAAGAAAAATTGTATACGTTAGTATAATTAATACTTTTAACATAATTATGCGGTTTTATACGTCATTCATTTATGCTTTAGAAAAGCACAGTTTAACACGTTGAACGCCACTGGTATTTGGCTAGTTTCATCATATTTACTGAAGTGAAACTTTACCTATTAAAATCACATCTTTATAAAGCAGAAACCTCAAAGACACAGATGGATATATATTCAGCAGAACTTCATCTTTTTAACGCCAAGATTTAAATATTGAATATATTACAGTATTCGTAAATATTGCAATTTAAAAGCCATATGAAATTTTATTGAATTCAATAGCGCCGGTCACCGGTGACCCCCATGACAGTCAACGTGTTAATAGCTGATAGCTTGAGTTTTAATGTTCAATTTGCAACGATTAATTCCATTCAACTTTATGTCTTCCTTTTATTTCATTATTTATTTTTATTGGCGGTTTATCATTTATTGTTATTTTAGTATCCACGTTAATGAAATGCGTTAAGTAAGGAAGTGTATACAATGCCGTTTTCATTGCAGAGATAAAGTGAATCATCTTTATAGACAAAAGGAGAAATTGGAAGATAAAATTATGGAACATTATAGAAAACTGGAAAGTTGTTCCACAAAAAAGTAAGAGATAGAAATATTAAAAAATTGCACACTTGTAAGTCGTTACATCTTTTTATTACAAATAATTTCTTATATCTTGTAAAGGAAAGGTTTTGGCGCCAGTTTAGTTAGAAGAGTGAGGAAAGCTGGATCTGAACTTCTTAACAAGGTATACATACATATATGTAAATATTTGTTCACACAAAAGTTGTTTTATAATTTGATTTGATTTAGAATCGTCGTTCTTGGGCTGAAGACTCGAAACAATCAGAGGGAAAAACGTATGAATCGGAATCTGGCGGAAACGATTCAGATGCCAGTACGGAAGATCATCGTTTGGCAGGTAAATTATATTTCATTTAGGTTACAGTTTTATGAATTTATACTATAAATTGTTAGTAGTATAATTTATGCTATAATTTCTTTTACTTTAAAGGATCTACTAATAGAAATATTGGAACAGATGTGTTATCTCTCGGACATCCAGGAACTCGAAGAACAGTTTATTACACTGATGATTCTCCTCCACCATCTGCTACTTTACCAGTGCGTAATATTTTTAATACACAATAATTTTTTACGTCATGTTATATGTTATTTAGAATGTCATTAAGAAATGTTTATCAGACAGGCGATGCTCGAATTTGAAAAATCAAAAATGACCATTGATGGTAAAAATGCTATGTAATTTTTATTTTCAGTGATCCAACTCTACAATTCATTATAATTGATGGATTACTTTTCAAATAATTTTTATTATTAGCTTTATGTCTTATTAAACCAATCAATAAATACATTATTTCAGGAACAGGAAGACGATAGACGAAATATATCAACAGAGCAAAATTCAAGATCGGAAGTACAAATAGAACCACGACCAGTACTTATCTACAATAAAGTATCGGCTGTTATAAACGAATCAAAAAGTGTTAACAGTATGGGGGTTAAAGGGGAAGAACAAGAAGAAACACTTTTGGAAACCCCTACGGATAAAGATCCAAAAACTGGTAGTTCAGTATGGTATGAATATGGTTGTGTATAATTTTATATGTTTTCTGTTCACTTGTGTATTCATAAATGGAAAAGTATTGTTATTCATCGATTATGTTCATTTGCGATTTATTATGTTTTACACTTTTTTAACAAACAATATTTCGAAATAAGAGAAAGCTGATGTACGAATTAACGATTAACGTTTTAGTATAACAAATTCAAAGTAATTTGAATAATTAGATTGATAGATAGATTATTATTTCTTTCCAAAAATGATAGATTTAAGAATCGAGCGCTGACGAGTTCCTAGAAAGCTTTTGTGCTTTTAATATGCGTCAACGTTTTTTTTTAATTTTTTTTTAATTTCATGCTTTTAAATATAAGCTCTATTTTACCATTCATTTTTAACACACGTTTTGTACTTTAGCTTTATGAATTCATTATGTTGTGTTATATTTTAAGTGTAAGAAAAATGTTCTACTATTTAGTGTATACACAGAACGTAATTTTCTAGTTTTTTAACCCTTTGCCGGCGGAGACATTTTTCAATATTGAGAGATAGCCATTTATTTTGCGATACAAAAGCACATTTTTATCAGCAAGTTATACTGTTAATCCATATACATTATAAATTACTACTTGTTTAATCATATTTCAACGGTCGTATTTCAATTTTTCAATTCTAACTGTATATACAAGCGACTATAAACTATAATTAAATTTTTTCTCAGGCCGCATATATGCGTCGGTAGCCCTCAAAGGGTTAAATTACAGTAAGTAGACAGGACTCAGCATTTTCTATAATTTTGATGACATCACATAAAAATAAACAAAAAAGCATAAGTTACGTCTTCCAATCTGAATAGGTGACTTATCAGAAAATTTCATAGAATTATGTATCTTGTTCTCAACATAAACATTACGCTAACTTAATAGTCATAAATAGTTAACATATTGACAATATTGTAACTTTAGTATTAGAAACTCTGGTATATATCTGGTAAAGTAATAATTTCATTTGAAGTTAATTTAATTAAAATCAAATCACTCCTCGTCTTCGTAGCAGCTTTGACATGTGTATTGCCGTTTAATAAATTAGCTTTAGTATCAACGTTGTGTTTTTCTCATAAAATCACTTTTACATTTGTCGTTTGCACATAGTGGATTATTTACATCTTGTTTTGATAATTGTAGTACATCTAACATTGAAAGTAATAATCAATTTACTTCCGTTTGATACGTTTAAAATTTAAATAATTAATCGTCAGTAACATGTCAAAACTTAATCGTCTGTACAACTTACTAGTTAATTAAGTTTTCATATTTATGAATGTTTGTCAAAGTGCTTGGCAGTAAAATATTGGCCCTTATGTTCAAGCAGAGTATTTACGCTTACTCTTGTAATAAGAAATTGGATTAGTACATATTTCGCTTCGTATACATAGTATGATTAGTATAGAATTAAAGATATTGTAAGATTTGTTAGCTAAAAAAAATGTTTGTTTGGAGACTTTGATAGTTGTATTTTACGTTTGACAGTGGAGACTTCATGATTTACGTTTTGTATTTGGAAGCGGAGACTTTGCCGTTAACCTATTAGTAATTCTTTTGCGTTTGGAATCCCTTTCGTTTAGTAACCTCATTAGGCAGTTCCAATACTAGAAAATAACTGTTACTATTTATTTTGTGTAAATAAAGTATTAACATTATTTCTCCTCTTACAATATATATTGATGATAAGAGCACAAATATCTGCTTGCATTTGCGATTGTATTATTTACCATTTGTTCATTGATATTGTAATTTATATATCATGTAATATTTTATATGTTTTTATAATTTATACTTTTATAATATCGATGTATAGGATGAATATTATGTAAGTACTTTATGTGGATATATGTTTACATAATTACCGAATTAAGTTGCTGTTAGTAGTGTAGAGCAAAATCTTGCCAATGAGATAATTAATTAAATTCCTTTTGTTATGTAAATGTATCGACGTGTCTGCACTACTGTTTGCTAACAAATTTCGCGCTGTATGGTGATACAAAAGGCAATGTCCATCATGTTGGGGACACCAATGCAGGCTTTGGATCTAGACAGCTAACTTTTGTAGATCCAAGGCTTGTGATTGTGATTGAGTCATGAAAAAAAAATAGTTATTACGTGTCACCCCTGCCATTTGTATATTGGCATTGGAACGATTAGGATCATCAAGACAATAGAGAAAGAGTCGTGTTAAACTGTGCGGGAATCCGTGGTCAGGGAAGCCCAGGCAAACTTAACTTCAATGTCATAAGAGTGTGGATGAACGCTGTACCCCTAAGATTATATATTTACACGCATACATACAAATCTCAGATGTGAAATTGAACCAATTTGAAATTTTGTAGTTTATTACAAAATTGTAAGTTTACGAATATTTCAAAATGTAATAATGTGTTAACATATCTGAATATTTAGATTTTTGGTAATCTACTATTTCACATCAAGGACGTTTCGGATATATTTCGCAATTACATCTAAGCTTTTAAACGTTTAAGTTAAATCAAATTTGAAAGTATTTTCTTAGAAATTAGCATGGTTTTACTACGCAAATAGTATGTATACTAATATTATTATAATGCAATATCTGGGCTTTATTAATTTACAATTTACTACCATCTTTGAAATTACAATACCACTACTTCATATGCTTCCATAAACTGCGGATTAATATGCAGGGTCCTTTTTTTATTTTGCTTATTCCAATATTTTCGCCGTAGCAGCCAATATAGAAGAATGTTTCAGGGCAAAGTTACACAGTCTTGAATGACAAATTCTGCGATCTAAGAACATGTTCTACGAACATCATCGCATTAAAATCCTGTACTGAAGAAAGTGTCATTTTCATAACATTTTTCTAATCAATTTTTATATAAAAGGTTTAAAGTTTATATTTTCAATAATTTTTTACAAATTCGGTTAGGCTGATACAACTGCAAGACCTTGTAGATCTTTCATTTCTTCCAGCCCATAAAAACTTGGGTAGACATTCTCTTCCCACATAGTGCCATCATAATATTATCATACCAATTTCAATGCAACTACAAATACCCTATATTTCTAATGTTTTGTATTAAAAGATCTCTTCTTTGCCTTAACAATTTTATGCTTTATATTTTCATATTCTATTATCTCTTAAATGACAACAATTATTCTATGTAAGGTATATTTCTAACGAAGGTATATACGTTATATGAGCAGTTTATTTTGAACGAGGCATAAATCACTTTCTTTTTAAATCCAGATACTTAAGGCTTTGCGTTCGAACTTGTTTAAAAAAGTTGACGACAATTTCCTTGTATAATTAATTAGAAGATTTGAAATGATTCTAAATTCAAGTATTCCTATTCCTAAACTATTCTACTACTTATACTATCTACTATTCCTAACTAATTGTAAAATCTATAAATTCGTATTAGAAGTATAGAAGATTTACTTGTACTAGGTATCTTTAATACTTATATTTTTCTCAGTATAAATAATTTTGTATATTCATTGAAAAATCACCCTTTTCGTTACAGTAAAGTGACTTATGCCGCTTTCAAAGTAAACTGTTCATGTATGCATATTGTCTTTTCGTTTCCAATAGGATAATCGATACATTATTAGCTTCTGCTGAAAGAAATTTATTACTATGCAATATCATTAATGTTAATCGCCCACAGCGAAATTTTTTGATGTAAATCTTAGATCGGCGTTAAATGTTTACCACATTTGACAATATTGTAGCCTACATGTTAATAATATTGACAATTAACTACTCATCTTTTTTCAAGCACAAGTTGCCGATGTGAGCTATCAATATACTGTGCAGAGTAATTTTAACACCTGAAATCCTTCCAAGCGTAAAATTGTCCCGTGGGAAGTCTTGTTTCATTTTCATGTTGCCTGCTCCATTGAAATAGCATAAAAAAAGGAAATTCTCAGAAATTGACCGTTAAAAGTTTAGTTTATCATCTGGAGAAGTCTTTCAAAATTATTTTCGAACGAATACATCAGCGCACGGCGAAATACTAAATATTATTTTTCTAAAGCTAATAAAATCATCAATACCCACAGACGAAAATTCGGCAGATTTCACTTGATTTCTAACAACACGAAAACTATTTGAAGGTTTCAAATTTGTTCTCATAATAATATTTGATGTTGGAAGTGAAATTATGATAGGAATTTGCGTAATATATGTTAATGTACGTGAAAAAAATTTATTAAGGTATGAAATTTATTTCTTAGAATGTTGTTAAAGTCGTATATGTTTCAAGAGATTATGTAATCAACCGTGAATGTGCTTGCGTTGTGAACTAATATTCCTGACGATTTAGTATCATACATACGGTGTTGCATAATTGCGACAGTATAATTGGAAGGGTGGTAATTTTCTATGAATGATTCCATTTAATTAGTGGCGTGTGCAATCTGGTTGGGGATGGTTGCAGGTGAAAATAACTCAAGATTGTAGAATAAAATGCGAAAATCATTTGAGACTTCGTTTTCAAATAACTTGCGATTTTTAATGATATAATATGCTGTTTACACATTTTAGGAAATAAATTGGTAACTCCCTTTAGATAAATATAAATACAAAGTTATTTCTACATTAGTAACACATTAACAATGTAAAAAATAACTCAAAGATAATTGTTAACAATATCATTCTGACAAAATTTTGCCAACAAACTATCTGACAAAATTCCTCCCATGCAAAATCTAATAACCAGAGAAAATTCTTCTTCAGTAGCTTTGTTTTCAGTTCGATCGTTCAAAATAATTTCAATGAACGCATTATACTTATTAAATTACATTATTTTAGAGTAGGGTAATAACGGAAGTGCGCTATTTATTAGCTATTTATAGTTATTACGCTATTTAACATGGTAATCCATAAAATTCGTTTTCATTCCCTGAAATAAAGTAATCAATGGAATTAAAATTCTTAAATAATAATAAGAAACAAACACATATTGCATTATCTTAAATTGGTCCAGTAATTTATAGTTCTTTTCTCAATACTATTTGTCTATACTGCAATGCTAAACATACTGGCATTAGGTGATATAGCTTTATTTATAAATTGGTGCTAATATGATTCTAACATAATGATGATATTATTTAAATATCAATAATACAGTAACTTAAGTTCTACAGAGGTACATGCATACACATGTTTGTTACATAAGTGACGTGAGCATTTTCTTTACATTCTTAAACGGAAAATATTACTTTTTCTGAAAAAGATAAATTAATTAAATCAGCCCTAATGGAAAATAGCCTTGAATAATCATTTGTAACCTGTAATCGCGTCTGTAATCTTAAAATAGTAAAATACATGAATATGTATAACATTAACTTGTACGTCGTAATATTGCGTACCATATAGATAATTGTAATAAATGCATTTACTGTGAATTATAATAAGTTACATATTTATACACAATTACAATAAATAATGCCGATAAAGGTGTATGAAGAATTAATAGAAATATTTTATGCTTAACATTATACGATAAAAATTCATTCGTTTGTATGATTAAAACTTAACTTCAACGCTGATAAATAAATTCAGCATATACTGATAAACAAAACGCATACTTTGTTCACAATTATTACAAATCAATCAACCGTGCAAAATAAGTGGCAAGTGTCTCGGTGTTTTTTATTTTCACGTTTTGCTATTTCCTTTGCACAACATTGTCTACTATCGATTATTGTTATAATCCTTCCCCGAAAGCGTAATGGGTTGAATGAAACATACACCTTGATGAACGATCTGACGCGTTGTATCATCAAGGGATCGTGTGTCTTTCAGTTTTTTCCGCTTTCCGACAGGATAGGGATCAGGAAACTCTGGTCAAAAAAACTGTCCAGAGTCTACCGTGGAACCCCTTCCCAAAGTATTTCTCAGGCTCGGAAGATTTGCATACCTCTCTATCCAAGAAATTATACCTTGCCCCCTCAACAAGTCAGATGTAATTTTTTTCTTTTGCCTGCATTTTATACGCAAAGTACAATTTCACCTGAAGATATATTCACCAGCGGATAATGTTCTCTAGGATCGCCTTTAACGTGATTTGAACTTCATTCTGACTTTCTCTGACTATTTTACAATTTTATTATTACTATTTTCCGTCTTTTATTCGCGTACAATTAATAGTTTCAAATGTGTCGATCGTAAGAGGATCTATCATTTTAAATTATTCTTATATTGATAGTAAACATTATACACTCACAATGACTATGAAGAATTATGCTTTGCGTCAAAATTTATCCGTTAATATAAATTAATAATCGCAACTGAATAAACTTTTTCTTTTGATCTACTTAATTCTTATATCTCATAGAAAAATTAAGGGTAACTTGAAATTCTCATCGGAGTTGATAATCAATTTTATTAAAGCCGAATTTTGATAATATATATATTTTTACGAATCAAAAAATATAAGTCTTCAAAATAAGACTATGAATAATAACATATATATCTATGAGCCATTCACTTGTCAAATCGATTAACTCCATAAAACCTAAAGTGGAGAAATGTAATGAAATAGTATACACTCCTTTTCAGAATTCCCTTCAAAATATAAATACAAATAAATATTGTAGAATATATAATCGCATGTAGCTTTCCTCTAACGAAGTATAAAATGAATAAGGTGGAATAGCCTTGGAATTAATTAGATTGACTTCTGAATTTAATTATTTATTACTTGATAGCCAAACAACCTTCGTCATTCAATGGTGTTAATTCTTATTATTACGAAAATTTATTTCAAACATAAAAAGTTAGGATTCAATCAAGTGTTTTGAGAGTTAATTTTAAAAAAATGCAAAAACTGGAGTTAATCGATCTGTGCATTGAACGGCTCATATGTGGTTCTTAATTAAAATAATGATAAATCACATCAGTTAAATTTTGTATAAAATAGCGTTCAATTATTGTTATCTTTTAAAAGCAAACAATTCTTCTGAATGTCTGCCTTTAGTTGAAACAGTCGATGCGCGTGTATTAACCCACCATCAGGCCTGATTTTTTTGTTAAAGAAAAAGTGGTTCTCACAGTAATCAGGGCATTCTAAAACCAAATTTGGAGTGGAAAAATGATTAGATAAAAATTATGACTACCACATACGAAATTAGGTAAATTAGCTTTACTTTGACTTGCCAGAAATAGTATGAAATGAATAACACCGGATTTTTATTATGTTTAAATTACTTACATAAACATAGAAAATGTAACAAACGTATCAAACTATAAGTAAATCGCATAAAATCAACTGAAGTAGGAAAGTTGCCATTTACATTGTTTCGTGTGAAATTCAGGGAACAACTTTTTAATTGCGAAAAAACATAAATTAACCTGGATCAAGGTGTTGCCCTATTGACGGTTTTACCCCCGCGAAGGCTAAGATATCAAACTCAGTCGATTCTTTCTTAGTAAAAGCCCAAAGGATAAAGAGAAATGAAAATGAGCAAGTTTCCTAAAACGATAATGCCTTATACCAAACTGAAATCTTATTTTCCATTAATGACCTTTCCGATGGTATTAGTTTTGACAAAAATACTGTGCTTTGTCCGACAAATATGAAATACGTGCAGAACGAAATTACGTACGTTATATAAATTTCAAGAAACGACGCGATCGTTCTTTCTCTCTCCTTTTCCTCTTCTATCTCACCCTTCAACGACAACGTCGCAAAAAATTTCGCTCGCAGTAACGGTCCGCTGACAAAACCTCCCTCTCCGGTCTACTTTTTCCACGTGCGAAAATAAAAGTCTCTCCCTCTTTTCCTACCATCCTGGAAAAAGACAGACCGAAGGAGTGAGATTGCCACGGTGCGGTGGCGGATAGACGGGTGCAAAAATAAGACCAATAGAAGCGAGGGTAGCAGACTAGAGCGGCGAAAGAACCGCGTTGCCGGCAACAGGAAAAAGAACAATCCGTGGTAGTGAGGGACGATGATGAGAGGAAAATAAGGGAATCGAAGAAAAGGATAAAAGTTTACGTATCTAATAAGATTTATGTAAGATTAAAACTTCAACTTTCATATTACGATATACGCATTCACCGACTACTTCGAACTTACTAATTAATCTGTTTCAGGCTTTGAAATCTCCCATGAAAAATCATCAATTTGTTCCGTTCATATTCGTTTATCTCTCTGCTCCATTGTCCTCTCAAAAGTTTCAAGTTCTCATGGTGTTATGTCATTGTTCGAGATACCGTTAGAGTAATAACGTCTAAGAAAAAAAAAACAAATACATAGATCATACAAGATGTGAATTTTACATTCACAGTCCAAGGGTCGAGCACTAACCTGCAAAGATGTCGGCTCTTTGCGGACCGATAGCTGGGTAAAGAGGTCGTACGTTTCTGCTAGGGGCTGCAGAGGAGCGAGGGGAGGAAAGATAGTTTTTATGAGGCGCCTTCTCTCTGTCTCTTTTTCCACCTCTCGTTCTCTGGCGGAACTGGTAGGGGTACAGTTTTTGCAACAACACCAAGGGCCAGGGAGGAGCATATATACATGATGACACTGGTAAAACTAGCGGAGGGGATAATCGAAGGGACGGCGCGATTTTCGCATTGTTAAATACTCTACTAGGCCCCCGCGACACTACTGACTACAAGCCACGCCTCTTTATATCGTTCATGATATTCGTATCGTACTTTAACTCGAAGAAAGATGGTGGTAACATTGTCTTCAATTGATCGAGTAGCGTAACTACTGAATCATTATTGGCGTAATCAGGATAATTGGTACTGTAATTTATATTTCGAACTATTTTACTGACCAGTTGATCTCCTTTTTAAGTGGAAAAAAAGGTTTCTTACCGTCTCACTGATGTAGGAGTATTCGCGTTTGGCATTATCAAAAGGCTGGTAATTGACATTAGTGGAACTTGCGTTGATAATATGTAAAAAGGATAATATAATGGCACGCATTGCACGTACGTCATGTACGTATGTGCAGGTCTCAATAATCCCAATGTAAAATTAATGTTCCAGTAAATATCATAAGAAACGCAAAAAATAAGGAGCTATGGTGCATAAGGAGGCGAAGACTCATTATCAGACTCGCGATCAGTGGGCCCTGATCAGTAATCCCCTGTTACAAATTAGAAATTTTTCCTATGTAATATGTATACCATAGATTTGTTGATTCGGAGCCTACCTAAAACTGTAGGCTCTTAGCGAAATGACTATAGTTTTCGAAGTCAAAGTACGAAACAACAACGAAAAAAATTATTAGCTAGAAAGAGGAATTACGTACGTCAACAAAATTAATTACATTAAAAGACCCGCATGTGTCTTTTAAAGTTCACAGTACAAATTGACAAGATGTAATACGAAAAATTTCACTTTAATTATAAGTAGTTTGCACAGTCAGAAAAAGGGAAGATAATACTGTTGACTGTTTCAAGCTTTTGTTGTTGGTGTACTGTAAGAAAATTTAAAGTTTATAGTATGTGATTAACGTGGTAAAGCACGTTAAACCTCATATCCGTTTGGAGAAGGGGTGGGAATGCCGTATTAAAAGAGGGGATGACCGCGCGTGAACGTCGAATGAGTGGGGACGATATTGCACGTTGCGTTTACAACTGGAGGGGGTAATGCAAGGGACACGACGTGGATTCACTCGAAGCCCGACAATGCGCAGCGCGCCATCGTTCGAAACGTTTCGTTGTTGTATTACAAAGTTTAATCATAGTCGCCTATCATATCGTTGTTTAACGACCCCCAACATATTCTACTTTACGTCGTTTCTATCATCATAAAAACAATGCGCCGGTAATTCGGAGAGCGTGAAAACAAATAATTCAAATAACTATCTTATTCCTCTGATTACATGAACCGATCAAGTACTATTGCTTTGACTTTTATTCCGTTCTCTCCTTATGTATAATCATTTTATAACATACTTCCTGTAATTATCATTTAACGAGTACTATACTATCAAATATTAAAAATACTCGGCAAAGTGTGCGTCAACTTACCGTATAAATTTATCATCGAGACATTTGCAAAACGTCGAATGCCGTGGACAGTCGTCGAATGCGGCAACTTGTCAACGATCTGGAAGGTGGTGAACATCGCTATCACAGTGCTGTGAGTGCGTACTGCGGAAGGTAGCAGCTAGGTCGTCCTCTCCGAATCACGAGAGGGTGTCGCTACCTTAGAGATGGAAAGTCGCGTGGTCGGAGGACCGGGCGCGGAAGAGCCGACAGCGGTGGCGGTTGCGACGCGAGGCATCGGGACGCCCTCCCCGGTACCGACGAACGCTTCCACCGGAGGTGGTGGTGTCAGTGCATTTACTTCGGCCGCTTGTACCGCTCAGAACCCCGTCGTCGTCGTGGCGAGCCCACCGAGCAAACATCAGCAACAACCTACTGGAGTGTTATCCACTGTCCCGTCCGTTCCTTCCGTTCCTTCAGTTTCTGCTGTCTCTGCTGTTCCCACTGTCTCCGCTGTTCCAACTGTCAACGCAGTTCCTAGGATATTGAGCAGAAATGTCAACGGCACGCGTAAGTCTCATCAGTTTTTCTTCCTAAAACGTTTGCGGATGAATGTGATCGTTTGTATTTTTTCGTATCAATTACGTATGTGACAAAAGCGCTGCTTGTATCGTTGCTTAATTACTTGGCAAGGCATTATCTACTTTCCCATCTCGTTTCTCGCTAATTGTGTAAAATCTTATGAGTAAGAAGAATGAACAAGTTAAAATGAGCGATTAAAGATACTTTAACGTATAACGTTTTATTGCACCTGTTGTTCATTAAGTTAATTAATAAGTTAAATAATCATTCGTTAAGGTCACATTGGGAATTTATGTTTAATTAGAGTTCACATTTTTCGAATGACGAGATATAAGTTATAAATTATTTACAGTGCATATTAAATGAAATTAAGGTAAGTGAAAATGATGTGGAATGATGTCATCTAATTTTTTTTGCCGAGTTTCTTTTCCTTGGTTGGATCGTGTAATAATATTCAGATTGAGCATTTTTTAGCATTTGTATGTTCGATACATTTTAAATTATATAATGCTTTGATCTATTATCGGTTTCTTTTAATTTACGAACATTATGTTAATTTGATATTGTAAGATCATAGTGTTCAACATATCATTGAAGTTGTCATGTTATTTATTACCTAATAATATCATATTACATGAACACCTAACAAATATATTATTTATTTTGTATACATAAACAAAATTTTTGAATTCTTTTTTACAACTCTTTAAACACATTCGAAGGCGATAAACTAAAAACGCGATAAATTACGACTATTTCTCATAATTTATGAAATACACAAAGCAAAAGAACATAAATACTTATCTAATTAAATAGATTATGTAGCTTGAGTCAATAAATATGGGTTAATATCCTCTCGTTGATCCTTACAACATATGTAAATGAAAATATAAATGAGTTGTTAAGCTAATATTTACAGTAACACGTCTTTGCAAAAGGATAAAATACCAGAAGCCATGAAGCATTTAGACTTATGTAATAATTTCAATTCTTACTTTTTTCGTTATTTCTGGTAACAAGTTTTTTCTTTCCTTTTATATTTAACATTAGTTGTCCTTCGCACTTAGTTCTCCAAACAATGTTATATCGCTTATTGAAAACATAATTATTCTACAGTATATCTTTAAAAGATATCGGCATTACGAATATTATCAGAACCTATCGACTGATCCGATATTAATAGTAAATTGTAATTATAAATATCTCGTAGAAATCTTAAATTGCTTTGATGTTTTCGCCCTGATGTTTTATGATACTGAAGAATGTTTTAAAAAACTTGTTTAATTTGTATAGAAATTCAAATAAAATTAATTCGAGCATTACGTGTATATGGTTTCAAAAAAAGGTCCTGAAACTGTTTATATGTTAAGAAGAAAAATTCTCATTAAATACGATATACGATAAAAAACATTATTTCATCACATTACTTAAATTTTTGTATTACTATTTCTTATAATAATATTGCCAATCACATAATGTAGTAAAATTTTATGAAAATGTTAACTCGGAATCACATTACACTCTTTGATCAAGAGTATTATTGCGTCCGAGAGACATTTTTAATTCTATTTATTAATTGTTATACATTTCATCATTAGAATCTAAGGGAATACTTTATAAAACTTAAAGTTGAGGCAAAAAGTCAAGACAATTCACCCTCTTTCCCCGTGAATTAGTCTATACATTAATAATCTTTAGTGAATTATAAATTTATTTCTTATAAACACTTCGGTATAAAAGAGATCTTAACAATAGTACAACTTACTTGCTATGTAATATTAAAGGATCAAGTTAATATTATTGTAAATATATTGTAGAAATACAGTACAAAGATATTTGGTTACTGTGCATAGGTAGATATTTTCGTATATGTACTTTCCTATATGAAGAAATTTTCGCATTATAAATATGTGTACACAATATTATTTAGTAATGAACTATAAAGTTACGACAATAATTTCATAAATACCTGTTGGCGTATCTGAACATCAGACAGTTGAATTTATTTGAAACAATTTACACCGTTCTACCTACTATTACAATTCGTAAAAATTGCATATATTTTTTTACGTTTGCTCGTACCATTATACTTCTACACTATTAGTATAATGAAATATCTATATATATTTAAAGATTAATGAGATAATGGAATTGATTAATATAGGTAGGATTATTGTTTTAGGTTATTGCTAACTGTTATTGCAAAAGTTACTTTCTTCAGCACTGTTGTTACTACAACACTGGTATTCCCTCATTGTTTGTTAAACTGTGCTTTCAACAAGTTTGTAAATTGTTTAAAAATTTTCACGCTAATTGTGGTACAACAGAATTAATTGTGAAACGCCATGTAACATGTTCTTCTATATTTGTTATTCTTCGGGAAGAAAAAGCAAACGCAAAAATACTTTAATGCGCGTTGCATGTGTCAATTTTACATTAAATTGAGTATTTTCTATTCTATAGGATAAATTGAAAAGTAGCAGCGTTTCTGTGATGGGGCAATTCTTTATTTTTTAACACTTTGCAAACCTATGTCGAGCTATACTCGACATAGCTTTCCACTTCATTTTATTTTCTAACGTTGTAATATCGATTTTCTAACTTCATAATGATTTTGTAATATCATCTAAATATTCGTTAGTATCAATAGTTATTGTTATATTTAAAAAAAGACGAATAACCAATGATAGAAAATGTTATGAAATTAATTTCATTTAGTTGACTATAAAATTGAGAAAATTATTCGGGCCGCAAAGGGTTAATATCAAGGGAGTCTTACAAAATAAAATTAATAACAGACATGATGTAAATAACAGTCTTCATATCTTTCAATCAGTATTTCCATATATATGCAAAGCTATTTCTCGTTAAATTATATAAACATATGAGCCGCTATTTTTCAAAGTGCTATAAGTTCATTTTTAAGAAAAGTGTGTTTACCACTAGACATACCGGCGTTACATCTCTTATATTTAAATATACTAAATAAGCACTGTGGAGAAAGAGAATTCAAGTGGTGAAAAAGATGATCAATTAAAAAATGTTCGCTGTATAAGATAGAAGTGGAATATTTTCTACATGGTTCCCGTCAATTTGGGGAATATATAGAAAAAATTGGGAACCGTCCATTTTGATCGCCTTGGTTGTTACAGTGCTAGTTTAGTAACATTCGTTTACCAACATAGATATATTTTCGTATTTTAAATTGCAAAGTAAATGGAATGAAATATCCTCATAATTTCGACCAAAAAGGTTCAACTGTTACAAATACATGTATAGTATGAAAGATTTTGTACGAACTCTCAAATATGTCAACATAAGAAGAAACGGACTTGCATCATTTCTAAATATAACGGCTCATATAGTAATAAAGACGGTAAATACATAAATAATAATATATAAAAATAATATCACATTTTGCATGAAATTCATGAAATAAATGTGCGAAATCTTTCGGTGGTTGCGAGAATGCATTGACCTACTGACATCCGGAAATTCTGGCGCCCAATGTCCTACCTACAGTACAATACCTACATATACAGGGTGAGTCTTTTAACATGACGACCACCAATAACTCGTAAGGTATTCGTTGCACGAAAAAATGTTTCAACCAAAAGTTGCATGGTACCTAGGGGAACATACAGTGCTCTAATCTGTTTTTTATTGCCTTACTTTTTTATTGAGATATTAGGGTCACCTTCAATTTTTTCAATTAAATGTCTAATATTTTTTCGAATTTGGATAAATCATAAAATTTTGCGTAAAAAAGTATTACACAAAGTGGGACTTCAAGTGAATAATTACTGAGATATCTTCAAATTAATAATCTTCTATTAGGAAATACGCGTAGTCAACGATTCTTAACCTCTGCCGTCCGCGCGATGAATCAAGATTCTTTGGTTTGGTGCCGGTGGAAGTATCTCAGTAATTATTCATTTGAAGTCCCACTTTGTATAATACTTTTTTACGCAAAATTTGATGATTTACCCAAATTCGAAAAAAGTCTTAGACATTCCATTTGAAAAACTGAAGGTCACCCTAACATCTCAATAAAAAAGTAAGGCAATGCAAACAGATTAGAGTACTGTATATCCCCCTAGATACTGTGCAACTTTTGTTTGAAACATTTTTTCGCATAACGAATAACTTACAAGTTATTTGAAGTCATCATGTTAGAAGACCCACCCTGTATAGAATATATACAGTAATTCGTAGACTCGAAATAGTAGTTCCTTTTACATGTTCCTTTTTCTCGCAGATGTTAATTCCGTATTACATAATTTTGTGTATGTACGTGAAAAAGATATGCATTGTATATTTTCAATATTTTTCTTTGACAAAAAAATGTCATTTGTACCTTTACAAATTAATTTTATTTAATTTCCATTTTTCTGATGTATGAGATATATATTGCATCTTACGTTTGTAAATTTATGTATATGTTACTGTTAAAGCGTATAATTCAGTTATATCATGAAATAACTGACCACAGCTACATAGTTATTTTATGGAATAACGGATTCCGGATGCTTTAACGGTAACATGTATAATACCTACATGGCAATGGGGAAGGAAGTTTTGAAGAGATATCTAAACCATTTTACTTTTATTTCTTTTCATCTTAAAATCTAATGAATCAAATCGGTATATGAATTGTAAAATAAAACTGCATCAAAATATACGATTTTTCTTAGCATTTCAACAAAATCCAACGTTATTTCATTCTCATATTTTTTCAATGAATAATGCAATACGTGTTACGATTAGTATAAAAAAAGTCTATACCTAAAGAAGTGAAAATAACATTTGAAACTTTATAGAAAAGCTCGTAATATTAACTTAAAAAATAATAATTTAACCATGATGAAGTTGACTATTCTTAGTTGACACACAGATTACAACTGTTGAGTTGCTCATTAACATCATGTCTATCAGCAAAATTCTTGTGACATCACCGTGAATAGACATTGCACTTATGTATCAGGTTTTGCGAAGATGAAGGAATACATTTTTCGTCGTGGTAAATACAGTGTTACTGTCTCAATAGATTTTAGAGTCAAATAATAAACATATTTCAATATATTTTTTCATCACCTATGAGATGCAATAGGAAAAAACAAAAAATACATGTTTTCCAAATAAAAAATGCCGATGATTTTGAAGAAAAATTTCGGGTCTCCTCTTCAGATGGTCTAACAAGTTACATCCGGAAGAATATTTGTATTTTAACTGATAAAGAAGATATTCAGGTGGCCTGGATTTCTCAAAAACAATGTGTATAGAAGGATATTCAATTCACTAAAGTACATAATTAGAATATTTGAGACAAAACCTGATATAGCTATGCGGATTATATGATATACACAATTGGATTATCAAGCTCGCAGTTTCCTTGTAAATACGAAATTGCGCAATACGTATCTGTCCACGTGAAAATTATAACGTTTGCGTGTTCGTCTGAATGGTGACATGTGTCACAATCAAACAACGATGTACAATGAATGGATTTTTGGGAGAATACTGGGATAAAGAGATGAGGCGAAAGAAATTGACCAATCGAACTGTTCATTGCCATAACGATATAACATACCTATATGGAGTGAGTTGTTATTTTGATCCAATTTGCCGCGATCTAACCTATTAATAACTTCAATATAACATTAGAAAACATAGCAGCATAATAAAATTTTATTTTTAGTCCAGTTACCGTAGTAACCACCTACCTAGAAGAAGACTTAGAAGAAACATCGGCTTGAAAAGTGAAAAGTTCTGTATAGTAAAAATAAGAAATTTTAAGATGCAATGACGAAATAAATTCTTTTAGCATATCATCATTATGGATGTAAATTGTTTAATTCACTTCAGTAAGGAATAATAAGAGATAATAAAATTTAGATCTCTAATAAAAATTTATTCACAATAATCTCCACTTCTCGTCAAAGATTTCTCAATATTCCTGATTTCATATCGTTGAGAATGGCGCGTATAATCTAAAACCTTTGGAAACAAGTTGTATTTATTAAGAAGGGACGATTTTCAATAGGTTTCATTTATCTTTTGTGTTATTAAAAACAAAAGATTCCTAATATCTACATTACGCGGAAATGGAAATAATTATCTTTTCAGCGTGGAAAAACTTGATGCGAAAATACAATTAAACGTATGTTCAAATATCGAGTGATTTGATGGACAGGAATATCAAATAACGAAATAGTTGTTTCGTTTTTCGAATGGAAGGAGAAAGATAGAAATAGCGAAGAGCATAGTAAAAGCAATAAGGCACAACCGCGCTTTGTCTATTCGTGATACGGTATGACTCAGGCAAGCGGCAAAAAGCAACGCGCCGTGCAAAAACGTGCTTTTTCTTCCGCCGTCGGCGAATAACTATTGCGAAAATCGTTTTTGCCGGTTTCTTACGAGGCAGCCTGCTGTAGGAGGTAACCGTGTAAGCAGCGTTGACCACTGCGGTCTAACGACAAAAAAAGCACTAGTTCGCGGTTTTGCTCGGCGTTTCTCCGAAAGTTGAAATTACGAGGGAGAGAGAAAGATAGAGAAATAGAAAGAGGATATCTCTTGTAGACGCCAGTTGGTCGATGCTGCAAATCGTTGTTTCTCTCTGTCTCTCTCTCTCTCTCTCTCTCTTTCAAGCTTATTGTATTTCTTTGTTTTCCTTCGTCCTATTTCTTTTTTCTTCTTTCACGCGAAAATGTTGAAATAGATTGCGCGACGAAGAGATTTACGAATTAGAAACTGGATCAAAAAATTTGTATAAACTTCTATTACGATAGTGGGAGATATCTCCCGCCAAAGTACTCTCTCTTATTAATAAATATTCGAAATGAAGTAGATTATTTGAATTTCTCTAATCGTAAGTAACATTACATGAAGCAGTATTCAATGCAAACTCTTTCGTAAAGTTTTCATGCCAGATTCATTCGTATTACATTTCCTATTTCCATTTAACGATCTCGCTTCAAATCATTCGATAGAGAATCCTTGTCCTATTATGTCGTAATGATTTCCTTCAAATAAATGAGAATTTTCGCGCAGTAGAATAGGCATAGCCTATACAGAGCAGCGAGATAATTCGAAACGCCGTAAATTTGAGCTCAAACGTGAGCAAAAACGAGCTCTTGCTCGCTTCGCTGCCGTGGAAGTTGGCAAAAAATGTTGAACTTTTTGCGCCAAGTTCGCCGGGTTCCCGCGCTTACTTAGAACTTATCGAGCCAAGATTTTTTGCATCGAACACAACTACAGCAGCCGCACTCTTGCGTTCGCATGCATTCCCTTTGCGTTATTTTATTCTGCTGTTACATTGCCAAAGATTATATATACACCCAGCTAGATTTCAAATGGCATTAAAAATGGTTTCATCTATTTTTAACGTTTCTGATACTGATTACTGAATATCAAACATTTCATCTTCATGCGTTACGATCAAATCGTTTCTCCTGGTAATAAATCTAAGAATTATATCACACATCGGATTCCATGAAAATTAAATATTTCATAATCATGATATTTCAAAAGGTGTTCTCGTTTTTCCGAAAAACTATTTTAGACAAAAGTCAGAATGTTTTTCAACGTATATAACTTAAAAGATTTAGGGATACGCCTAAGTCTTTTCCTATCGAGTGGAAATAATTTTCATTGAAATTTGTTTTAACAAAAATCATAACTACATTTAACACGAATTATCATTTCTTTCTACGTAAGGTTTTGAATGGACTGCAAGACAAGTTAATGTGAATAATTCCTCTAAAATAATTTCTACCCGAGATAATAGATCTTTTAAAATGTTAATCGGGGATTTATTGCGTTGATGTTTGAGGTCGTTTTCAAATTTTAAGTCGCTGAAGGCGTATCGCATATTGTAATAATTTAATTCTTATGAAAATTGGCGTACTTTTACGAACTAAAAAGTAAACAACCTGAAACAGACGCCATGCAAGAATACCGAGAAGGAAAAATTATGTTTCTCGTAATTTTGTGTTTTTAATAATTGTGGGACCTGTTTGATTAATTTTTGTAAACCATTTACATACTTATTTTAACCTGTTATATTAAGCCTATTATAGCTGCATGTATTTCACGTACGAAATGTTACATTCAACCAATTTTGTATTTTATGTAATATAATCCTGTCCTTCCAAAGATATGGAAGATCCAATGAAAATAACAGATTTTTCTTACGGGTCAAAGTGTATTATTATTTTGCGAAAAATAAATTATGTGCAGAAATATAAATTAAAATAGTCGGATAGAAGTTATTCATATAAAACTTTGTTTATTGCAACAACAAATGTAAAAATTTTGGTCAAGAAAACGCTCTACCAAAGAAATAACAAAACATTGCGTTAAATTTGTAATATTAACTGAATAACTTTTTTCAGTGTAAAGAGACAAGTCGAAGTTTGTATCATTAACTTTCATAATTTGTTGAATTATTACGAAATATATAACACACCTTCCATGAAATTGCTATGCTCAAGTTAGCTGTGAGGTTCTTTGCTCGGAAATAAAGCGTAGTAAATAGTAACAAGCTTTTTGTTGCTAAAAATAAAATTATACTTTTTCTACTTATAACTGCTATTTAGACAAGAACAAGTCATTGATCGAACAAGTGAAATCGAGTATTTCAGAATATTAAAATCTTACTCAAAATATCGATTTCTTAATATAATTTCTAGCATTTGCACTGAATAATCACCGTCGTGCAGCTGCTTATTTCAAGGAAGTCTTTCGACGATATTCTTTGTGTACTTTGCGCCTGCTGTATGAGTCCTACATATGTACCCCTTTTGGAATTCATCCAAAATTAAAGGGCTGCTTGAATGTAATCTGAATACGATCGAAAAATCGTGGTCCGTGGGTGGTTGCACTTGAATACCGTCTAATTTCAGTGACGAAACGGAAGGGCCGAGAAGGTTTGTTTAGAAAACGAATCGTTGCAGGTCTGTGTGCTTAACGTACCGGTTTATTTTCTGCTAAACACTTCTTCTTTGTACGAAACGTTTGTACAGCAATACACAGCTGTTTTGACGTTGTCAGATATTTGTATAGGCATTTATCATACTTTTATTAAACGTTTCATCATGCACATCCATACTTATAACTTGCAATTTCATTTCACAAGTTGATTATTATATTACAAGATATTGTCGGATTACAATTAATAAAATATGGCAAAATTTTGAGATTTGTACAAAGTTCATTAAAAATACTTTACATTAAGTTACTTTAAAAGTATATAACAGGAATATCTACATATTATGTAAATGTCCCTAATAGCACTAAAGTAATGTTCGTGGATTCGATTATTGTTATTGAGCGCTATTGCATTCTTTTATTATCGTCAGAATTCCTCAACATTCTTTTTTTAAATATACACATATCATATCTAACAGCATTTTAATGAACCCTACGTGAGAGGTAGTTGTCGAGAATATATTTGACAAGTATCTTTTTAAGGCCATCGTCCGTACTGAATAGTAGAGAATACACTTCGAAGTTAAGGGTGGAAAATGCATTTTTTAAAAGATCTTGGTAACTGAAAAACATAAATCTATATCTTGACATAGTCTGTATTTTATGGCCAACCTTATAAAAGTTGTATTTTCTCGCTTTTCGATAAAAATGAACATAATATATGTAATTAAGCAGCTTGTATTTCTGTTTTAGAGTACAATCTATGGAATCTGTAAACATGCAATTTTAGCAACATTTAGGATATTTTCTAATAAAATAGGTATTTTGTATTAGTACCGAAGTACTTTGAACTTCTAATCTCGATTTCAGGTCATGAGCGAATAAAATTGACATGAATAAATACAGCGCCTCAATTAAACATTGCACCCTTTTTCATAATCTATAGCTTTTCTCGGCTTGTAACTTTATGTCAATTTTTCAGAATTCTAATTCGTAAACTTTAAAATGATCAGAACTATCGATTAAAGGGTGTACAAAATTCGTAGTCTCCTTTTTAAGAAAGCGAAAGTGACCTTGAGATACATTTGTTATTATTCTCAGCAAGAAAATTGCGTATGTCTATATTCATACACACAAAGATTTCTTTTCCCTGGTGCTCAAAAAATTGTGTTTGTAACATCAAATAGATTTTAACTCTATCATCAATACTTTTAGTGAAGCTGTTACCTTAAAATAAGTTATTTTTTCTCTTATGCGTGTATACGCAATCACATTCACCAGAATTACATTGTTCATAAAGTCTCTTGTCAAGCTTCCGATCCGGTCAAAGGTGTAACATGTTCTATTATACATTATCTTGCTATGTTACGGAATTTCGCATGTTAATCAATGTCTCCGAGCAAACAAAAATATTCCCACAGGAGTTTCGATACTTGCTCGCGAATAAATTAAGGGCCACCTTTCTCTTCTTCTAGCTCATCTAAAAGACGTAGAGGGATCTGGACACCCTATTTTCCCGTGTTTTTTTTGCCATTTTTTGTTCTAAGTGATAATCCTAAAAAGCGATGCAGGGGTGCGCCCGCACCGTCATACCAGTCGGATTTTCAAAGAAGGGTGAACTACATTAGTGCCCTTTTCGCGCGGTCCGTCCCTCTGACCCTTCCTCGGAGGCATATGCATATCATCGTAGTACGCCTTTACGCCACCTATAAGAAAAAAAAAAGAACGTCGGAGAAGCCGTACAAGGGGAAAAACAAAGCATCGAAAGAATTCTTTGTCTCGTGCTGCCCTTTCCTCTTTATCTCTCCCACGGATTAGTCTTGAACTTTGGGCCTAGTCTCTTCCTTTCTCAGGGTGTTTTTGTCCCTCTTTAAAACCTTTTCACCATGTTTTTATCATCTTCGTTCTTCGCATTGAAAAAGAGACAACTTTTTCTTGAACTCTCGTACATGTTTCATCTGATTCGCATGTTCTTTTTGCCGTGAATATAAACACTAATCTTTTGGCTTCCATGAAAATCGTTCAAAGTATTTCACGTGAGAAACTTTTGGGCAATTAATTTGTGTATTTGTATATAGTGTGGGTGTATTCTAAAACAGATTTAAAATGTTTATAGCATAGGGTATCTTAACGTTTGAAGAATTGTGACTACCGGGACCATCTCGTTTCTAAAAAGTTCTGAACAATTGCTTCGTATTCTCCTGCGTATCTACTTTATTAATAAACGATTAATAAAGGAATTATTCAATTTAGCATTTTCCAACGTACATATTTTATGTACCTACATAGATGTGCCTCAATGAAAGTACTAATCAAGAGCTACAGCTGTGTCACGAACTTGACATAAGTATGTTTTCCTTTTCGTAATACACGTTCGATGTAGGTGTAAATGAAATACAGTGTAATACAGTGAAATACAGTGTTTACTGCACATTAACACTATTTATTAAGCATTTGTATGTAATCTTCATTGTTACATTACAGTTATGTCTGATAACTAATTTTATAAATAATCGGTTTTATATATTGTATACTTTTATTGGCAAAGCTGCAAAAGTTGTACTCGTTAAACATTACAAATATAAATATATTGTGTGATTGATTACAAGCATATTATATAATTTCACCAGGGATATTGTTTAAAAACAGCTTTTTTAATTGTAATTATATTGCAAGATTTTAGTTATTGGTATGTGTTTGATCATTATTGCAATGTCAAGTTTGCATTTAGTAAATACTAAATACAGCAATGTATAAACATCTAAAAAGAACTTTGTTACCATACTTGAATTAGTTTAATAATTTATGATATAAATATTGTTATAATAACATAAAAGTTAAAAATTCTTTTACAGTCTTTTACTTATTGAAACTTTCCTTAATGTCCTATTTAAATGATATTCCAAATATCACGTACTTTCGACTTAACTTTATTAGGTATATACGTGTTTTAAAATGAGTAAATTATTAAAATTTTAATGTAAATTTATAAAATGTTAATAACTCCACAAATCATTTTATTGTCACTACAATAATTCAAACGGTATAGGTTTGTACACAAGTATGCTTCATTTTAATGAAACCTATTAAATATGTAATAATAAATTTCTTCAAAAGTAACAGGATAAAGTATTTAATACTAATTTTTTCATTCCTGTATGTGTTAACAATAAGAAGAGAACGAGATTCATTTCACAGCTGACGAGCCTCTTTATCCAAAAAAATCCCCCTCAACCTTCCCTTTAACCCTTCGCCATCTTCACGGTGAAGGAGGTTTAAGGAAAAAAAATCATTTATTTCAGAGATGCCTGTGGGAAAAATGTTTTTTGCGACTTCACAATAATTTTTTTGAAAGCAATACCCTTAGAGGTTCAAATTCAAATTATGCATATAGATTCGCCTAAGAACAAAGTTTCGAATGTTGTACGTTTCGATCTTTAAATACCGCTACACTTCATATTCGTACGCTCAAAGGACAAAATTTATATATTATAAACGTAATGGCATAATCCATATTATTAAATAATGAAATATTAATTCAGTTGTAATTAGAAACGTTGAACCGTAATTATGCAATGTCAGTAATGTGGCGGTTTAATATCTCTTATTTGTCAAAACAAATGATTTTTTTGCGATAAAACTAAAAAGGTAATTTGTTTAGAAAAAACGGATTGGAGAATTTGACATTTTTGATAAAATGTCAAATTAGATTCATTGTAAGAAATGTCTTTAAAAAACTAACTTTACTATTCATTGCTGCTACTGAAAGACTTACAGTGAAATGTCGATAATTTTAACTTAGTAATTGGTATAAATACATCTTGAAAACTACTTTTACCCAGACTTATTCTTAAATTTAATAATTAATATTTATAACATGTCAATTATCACAATATTTATAAATATTGTGATGAACATTGAAGTATTACATATCAACGGATACCTGTTACATTGTTAATAAAAATTTATTATCATTTCACAAAGGTAGAATAGTTCAATTTATTTTCTTAATTGACAGTAAACGAATAATAAGGATTGCGACGAATAAGAAGCCACTATAGGAATGTGAATTTATGGGTATTCTTGCTTTTCATCTTAAGTTGTACCTAAATACCTGTTTACAATCATTTTATAACAAGATAACTTGCCATGATTTACGCTAACGGAATTCTATGTGAAATGTGCACGTTTTAAGTTCTCAAAAAGCACACTATATTACTTTTGTACTTTTATAATTGCAATCTAAATTTTCTACTACTTACTAAATCTTCAGTCATATATTTGTAATAATGAAAATGATCGGTATATCGCTAATTTCATCACTACTTCTAAAAGTATACCTACTTAACCTGTTTATATGAATACAGCTTGTCACGCGACTTTTTACGAGAAGTGTTTTCGTAACCAGGTGTCCTTTACGCGACCTCCGAACTCTTCTATTTGTTTCCCGCAAGTTTGTACATTTTATTTCTCAGTCAGTCAGGATTGCTCATTCCTATTGCATACTACGAAGGAGAGTCATCATCTCTGTGAAGAAACTTAAATTATCTTCTTTTTCTGTCTGAGTTGAACAGAGCAACAAAGAGGTTGATATTGCAACTATTCCCGAAATGAAAACCCGTAACTTTTGAATTCTATCTCATTTCATATAATAAAAATTCTGTATCTTTAAGGAAGTCAGTTTTATGCAGTATAATAAAAATTGTACGAATTTTAATAAGTAACCTCTTATTAATAAGGTAAATACAACAATAACAGAATGAAAGTTCAGTATGAAATTTGTAGAGTTCCTTCGTGTATTTTTAAACTGCTGATCAGAATTTATTGAAATTAAGTTTCTTCATTGTTCCTTTGATGTAACATATGTTTTCGCTTTTGAAGTAGTATAATCGGAACATATTTCTCGAAATGATATTCAATCGTTCAAAATATATTCACAAATTATAGATGAAGCACGATATTTTTGTGAGAAGAATTTAAGAATTGCAACTTCAACTATGACTTGCTTTGCTGTTGAATTATAATTTTGTTTTATTATAACTATGACATACAAAAACGTTAAATTGCTCTATTGCAAAAAATAATAAATTGCAAAATAGAAAAAATGATGTACTACTTAATTTTAAATATAGTGCTAATGCATTAACTAAAATTATGGAATTCATCAAATAAATGATCCTTTCTTTTAAATACGTACTTCAATGCAAGGTGTAACAGGTATTAAGCCAGAATTAATATCACAATTGTCAGGAATTCTCATTAAATTATTATCTTATATTGCAATAGAGTAAAATTATATTCACGCAAATAACACTTACTTTTGAACAATAGTTTATAATATCGTAACGTACAGGCAATAAGAATAACTTAAAACTATAATATCACATGGAATATGGGAATAAAAATAATACACCGTCTATGACATGTCTCTTTTCTTTCCTTGCTTCGTATTTCCGTTAAATAATTTATTCTGGCCTTTTATCCAGGTAAACGTAAGAAATTTTCATAAAATTATGCGTCATAAAAGGGCCCGTTAACAAACGTTTATAGTTCTCCTTTTTACCACAGATACAAAAATTATGATCTATTTCGATTTTTCAAAACAGTATTTGTCATTTTTCTATCATATCGTAACACTGCAAAACGCTCCACATATAAAAATTTGGGAAACCAAGAACCTAATGATAAATAATGAAAAAAAGTTGCATAACAGAATTCCATCATCGTATGTAGATAATGTTATTACAACCTTGAACAGAACTGTCTGATTTTCAAGAGTAACAGTTGCACAAACATCGAAGATATTCTAGTTGGTTGTTATCATCTTTAGGCATCAGAACATCCCTACAGATAATTTCTTGTATTGGAAAAAAAATTTTTTTCCTGCTTCCCGTGATATTACGTTTTCAAACTGAACCGACCATTACTTTATTCCATCATTGATCTGCCTGTTGATAAGTAGGCTTATTATGTAAAACCATTTTTGCTTCTTACATTTTTCTTTAAACAAAATATTTTATAAAATTAATATATGCTACATCTGACAAAAACCGATTATAGTATAAAAATGTAAGTTTTACGTGAAATTCTTGATTGATAAAATTTTTAGTTAAAATACAGGTATATATTCTTAGTATAAATACATTCAAATATATATTTATATATTCAATTCTTAGTTAAAAACAAAGATATTGAAAATTATTCGGCACAGTAATATCAAACCCTTTATATAACTATTTACATTACTATTTTGCCGTCGATTTAAAATGTAGGTTTGCTTTGTATAGGTGTAGACAGAAATGTATCTTGCTCTCTACAAAAGTATAAATATATAATATAGTAGTATATGATTAAAAAAACACTACTTCGATTCATGAACAATTACAGATTCTCTAAGCTGCATTTTTTTGTGCAATGGAGAAATACATTTGATTTATTCTAACAGCTTGTCTTTTTTTTATGGCGCACGAGGGCTACCATTTTTCTATACCCTGTTCTAGGGTGGGGCACAAATCCAGACAGTAGGGGATGAAGAACGAGGCGGGGTAGCTTTGATTCGGTGGTTAGAGTAGGGCCCCACCCTGATGGGGCCTGATACCCAACCAATGCTTTCGGTAACTTCGAGCAACCCTCCACAGAATACGCTTTTTTACCCCTAGGCCACAACTTGGGGACGATGTGCTACTCACAACATTCCTCATGAAACTTTCTAACATAAAATGGCTAAATTTCTCTGGAATGTATTCAGCACTTAACACATCGTTTAACAGTAGGTGCTACATTTACGCTTTTTAAAATTAATATTTAGTACGTACATGGAGTAACGTACTATAGTACCGTTACTATATTTTTAGTAATTTTGAAATAACTCGCCAACGTGTAACAGTTTTCATTCGACACGCTTTCTTCTGTTGCGTAATACATTTCTTTAAATTGCTCACTCAATATCAATAATATGATAAAAATCAATCTCATCGTAAAGTACGTAACGACGGCAGCCGCAAATGATTATCCGCAGAGTTACAATTCCCATAATCTACATTGTTTTAACACTTTTACTTTTTATCGATCGACAGGAAATGTAATCCTTTTCGTCATCACTTCACCAAAAAAGCGATGATAAGTAAAGCAGTGTTGCAAAGAATGTCTCGAGTATAGTAAAGAGAGTAACGTACTTAGACAGTAAAAGCGAGAGGGTACGACTGAGGGGTGGTGCAAAGTAGCATGCGCGGTAAAAAGAGGGTTGCCGGTAAGGCACGGAGAGGGGGCAGGGGTTGAAGAGAGGGGCAGCGAAGTAGGGGAAACAGACAAACCGAGGAGAAAGAGATAGAGAGGAGGAAGGTGAGGGGATCGAAACGGCGACTCAGTCCATCTGCCTGGTGTTTTGTCCAAGCGGCGGGAGAGGTACTAAGCAAAAACTCACCTAACCCTTCCTTGATTACAATGCCAGCAAAAAGCGAAATACTAACCGCCGCCGCGCGAGAACGGGCGCTCCTAAGAAACTAGACCCGTTTTTGCGTGGCACCAGGAGAGCGTCCGCTCCGTGAAGTATCGGACAAAGAAAGTATAGCACTCTCCCGCTCCCTCTCTCGTCTCTCCTGTCCCTCATGTCCCTCCTTCGGATCCCTCTTTACCGTCCAAGGGAACGTCTTTACCCCGAACTACCTCTCTTTAGCCACGTATGGCTCTTCTTCTATCTCGGAATCCTCCCTTTCGGCAGGCATCTTCCATCCTCGACTGCTGCTCCTCATCGCGATCCTTACCGAACCATTACATTCATTCTACGTGTCCGTCTGATAGTGACAACTTCCAATTGTTAGTTCATTTTTGGCTGATTATGACAAGGATCTTTAGTGACAACTTCTAATTGGAAGTTCATTTTGGCTGATTATGAGAAGAATCCTTAACGACAATTTCTAATTGGAAGTTCATTTTAGGCTGATTATAAAAAGAATCCACTTTGAAGGTAACGTTACGTTCTCACGGTGACGGGAGGGCTTCGTCACCGATCCCGTCTTATTTATCTTTGGTTCACTTTTATATTGCACTTTTTGTGATATAATATTGAAATTCTCCATTCACTAAAACATTCACTATAGTATTCTATACCTTTTTTTAGCCTTTCCAGCTTATTGCTAGTGGTATCGTTATACTTATACCGTCTTTTATGATTTCACTATTTTTCCAGTTTTTAAGTAAGTATAAAGAATTTCAAACTTAAAAGTCTTAACCTGAAAGGGTTACATATCAAAAATTCCCTTTAGTTTGAATAAATCGAATTTTAATCCGAATTATTTTTTAATTAACGGTTTATCATTATAGGTATCTTGAACAGATCAGGTAGGGAAACATCTAGTTTTACTGAATTTGAAGGTGATAACGTTAATTTCACAGAATTGATGACTAATTACACTGGCATTTAAAGAAAGGAATGGTTCCTCTGCGCTTCGGGCACATTAAGGTTACTCTTCTTTTATCCACAAAATTGATAGTCGAATTGATAACTTTTTAATGAGCTCTAATTTAATTCGATCTATTAGATTTATTCTCGTGAATTTGCATACATTATTGCCAAAATTTTCGCTTTTAACATTCTTGATTTAAAAGTGCTTACATTATGCTTATTTTTCAGTTGTAATAAGCAAAAAAGCTGAAATTCATTGATTATACGAGAATTATCTTGTTCTTCTTCCGCTATGGCGTCGTCTCGGCCATCAGCGTTTTTGATCTCTATAATCGATCTACTTGGACTTCGCGAATGAAACGTGCGTTCGGGATTTTTTGCACATTAACTATTTATTAGTGGTGATGGATGTTCTCTCCTATTCTCCTTATCCCTCCGGTTACATTCATACATTTCTATATATTACTGCAAAGAAATGGACAATTACATTTTAATAACTACCATTGCTTGATTACTGACTAACTTCAATTTATTGTATCTCTAAAATAAAAAAAATAATACTTTCTTTTTTTGTCACGTAAAACTTAAGGTGATCGATTGCATGCAATAAGGCTTAATGTACGACGTGTTAAGTAATAAGTAGAAAAAAAATGCACAATGTTGCAGAAAACGAGCACATTTTGTAGCTCAGTCCTAATTTTGTCTTTCCAAAGTTTGATTTTATTTTATAAGCTTTTGTTTAATCCCAACTCATCAATACTTTTGAGAACTGTTCTACCGTATTGCTTAAGTTTATCAGTGTGCTACAAGTATTTTTAAAGAAAACTTGTCGATATATAACAGCTTGATAAGAAGGAAATATTTATTGGAACAGCGAGAAATAGAATATATTGTTTATAAAGTTTTTAAAACTGCGTTTTACTGTTCCATTTGATCACTGAATGTTAATGTCTACTGTTTATCAGTAATTATGCACGTGGATCAAAGAGTATTTAATCTGTTCTGATGATTAACAAATTAAGAGGGTGTGGCGATAACGGGTTCAAAGCCTTGGATTAAGTAAGTAATAAGATCTAGGGCGAATCTCTTTGAGAGTAAATGGACATTTTCCTAAAATTCCAAAATTTCTAACCCTTCTAATATGTTTGTACCAAGTTGTCCTTTCTGTGGCAGCAATAGTTCAGGCATATCGCCATTCAGATAGTACTGGGCATTTTTCTTTTTTTATCGGTTTGTATTCAGTCATAAAATTAAAGTTGCATTATTCCTTTACGTCAAATAATATTTCTTAGGAAAGATATTGCGAATTGAATTAACTGAAAATCAAGAACTTTCCCAAACATACTTTTATAACATTTGCACTTTCATATGATCACTAATCAGGAATAAAATCTTCCACCCTCTATTAACCTTTCTCTCCCTCTCCCTCCCCCTCTCCCCCTCTCCCTTTCATTCTCTCTCTTTGAAAAATGAAAAATGTTAATATCTTTTTAACAATTTAGTCACATTTTTGTCGAATCCTTGAAGCGGCTGACACGCGACGAATATATTTTCTTTAATAATTATAATCGTGTTGGATATAAAAATTATTGAATTTTTATAGAATTTACCATCGTACATAATGCAATAGGTAGGCATATATCGTATTTGGTGAAATAATTTATTTACTGTTTATTTTCTACTGAGAAAAACAAGGTTTTTTGTAATTTTTCTTTGTAATAAATTTATTGAGGATAACATGTATTTACTTGTGTAGAATTTGTCTCGATTTGAGTAGAGAAGACCCCAGGGACAAATAAAGGTTACATAGGATATCGATATATAATTATATCCATATCTGTAATAACAATAAAGGTAGCATATTCTTTTAGTCGTAAATTACCGTATTTCCTCATATATAAGATGCATCTTAATTTTGAACCTCAAAATTTGAAAAAAATGTACTAGATAATATTATTGAACTCGAAAACTTGTATTGAAGTAAAAAAACCTACAACCCCTGTATAAGACGCCCCCAGTTTTTGCACCCCAAATTTTTGGATAAAGAGTGCGTCTTGTACATTGGAAGATACGATGCTTAATTATAAGGAAATGCCTTATGAGCATAAAAGTGATTAAGTGATAAACAAATAAGTTTCTTCTTATTGTTGAGAGAAGAAACTAAGTTACCGTAGGATATTGCAATACCATTTATTATGAACTATTTCAAATATATCATATAAATTATTCAATACTTTACAATAAAGTCTTCCTTAAAATCTAATCTTTTCTTAATTCGTGTTTATAATTTAATAAACGTTAATGATACAGCAGTAAAGATGTGGAAAATTCTGGGCCAGGAATTTTGGAATGTTAGTTGTTATTTATGCTTCATTGATTTACTACCACTGATTTGTAAGGGTTATATTCCTAACAGACCCTTGGAATTCTATAGGAAAAGAAAATTTGTCGATTCCGGCGGGTCTAAAAGGACCCTTGCAAAAAGTGTTTCGAGTCATTGTGTGCTTATGGCTGCGGCAGTGGCAGTAGGGACAGAGCAGAGTTAATTTAATCGTGCATCGTATTTTAAATGGCAGATTATTGGTTTTTGGTTGAACCTCTTTTATACTTGTTCTTATACGAACAAAGGGAAGGGGAAAGAATGTATCATTCTAGAAATCAGTTTAACAAAGTTTTTATGACATTCTCAACATGCGGTAATGCAAATTATCTTAATTTGTCTAAAAACGTAACGTTACATTCATCAATCTTACAGACGTTCTCCATTTCTCGAGTCTGAATGTTGTGATATGAAATCGTGAAATTGAAAATCACAATTGCATTCAAAAATTCTTAATAATTTTCAGATCGAAGTCAGTTATCATCATAATACCCTCTCTCAATGCTGTCTATCGCCCGTCTGAAATATTTGTTGTCATTTCTAATAGCTGCAGAAATAATCGAGTGTCGCATTTAACCCAGCATACTCTCTCTCTGTGTATGTGTGCGTGTGTATACCGCGATAGAATATTAAAAAATAAATTTTCATTTAATTCATTTGGTCTATCTAATTTTACTACTTTAATAGAGTAGAACTAGATAAAATGAATGAATTAAATAAAAATCCATTTTTTGATATTCAATGGTATTAACAAATGTACTCAAGTTAGAGAATTTAATAAAATAACTTTTTGTACTTGTATTTCTATGCACGTATATATATTAATTACTATACTAATATATGAATAGTAGATATAATATATATATATGTATAGTAATTAACGTGAAACCTGCTTTATACAATGACAATGATTTGAAAATCGTACAGATTTCAAATGTGAATCATGAAGCATTGCTTCACGAAAACATTTGAAAGTGCACAATGTGAATTCCGTTCATCCATTCGCTGATGTCGCTTGAATCATAGAATCACGTGCAGATGCATGAGTAGTAGGTACAATAACACCGGTACAATAATGCACCTGCATACAGTTTTCGTGATTCCTTCGCAATGAAAGTTGAATAAATCGGCATGCAGTCGGTGTTTCTTTCTTTCTTCGTTTCTCGAAAAGCGAACGACCGGTCGTGCACGGTGGCACGGTGGTGTATAGAAAAGTTGGTGACGATGATGGGGCCGCGCATACGCACAATCCGAACGTTCCCATGGAGGCCACGGTGGGATCAGGTTTTTCTTGGCGCGTCCCTGATGCTCGGCGCTGCGTGCCGCGCTCCGTCGATGTGCCTCTACCACCGGCTCTCGTACGCGTTCCTCACCGACAAAAACAGCCACCCTGTGCCAAAAAAGTCGTTATGTAAATGCACTGCCCGGCCTAGACTGCCGGTCACGGATATACCTGATATTCCGCCGATGAACACGACCGTCGATAGGAGACCCACTGAATACTATCAGAAACAAATTAATAATCACTTGCCTCGTTTTACATGGAAAAAATGAGGACCGCATCCTGCAGCCTTTCATCGTCTCCAGGCTTTTTAATGTGAATTAGATTGTGTTTCTTATACAACGATCTCTACGGTTTATGAACTTAATATCACTCTTGATTGCGACATTAATTATGACAACGTTCGAAGTTATTCCTCCTTCTTCAAGTTTTTGAGACATTTCAATTTATGTTCCTGGGGTGGGTATTGTGTAGGGGAGGATTGCTGTAGTTGTACCTCGTAAGAAAAAATGTCTATAAATTGTGGGTTTTATTATGTAAGGTTCTAAAATTTGCTTTATTTACAACTTTTATGAATATTGCAACTATTTACATTACAATAATTTACAAATTATTTACACACAATCGAAGATAATTGACAAACTGTGTAAAGAAACAATTGTTAGCTCTGTTAAACGATGCCATTTTAGGTCACCCCTACAAAGTTGTTGCGTCATATTATAATATCTATCTACATCGATCAAATGTAATTTATAAGTCCGATTTGTCAAGTTTCTAACATACAATTAGATCATTATCATAATCACGCATTCGATTGCCATTGAGAAAGGAACCTTTTTTTGCGCTAAGCTTATGGTATTCGGGGTAACTTATAAGATTCCGCCACTACCGTTTTCCTTCAACATGTAATCCTTTCCATTGAGTTCCTCGAAAAGTCCCAAGACTTTTCTTTTTCAATTAAAATGATTGTAAAGACGCACCAGTGTCGACATTCTTATCGGTATTACCAAAATGAAGGGGAGACTAATTCTAATTTTAGGACGAGCACTCTTTTATAATGACGCTAATCGAACCCAGACCGAACTTTGAAGTAATTAAGTTGGATAAAAGCATATAGATATTTAAGGACGTCAAGGAAGAAGATTGGAGGGATATCTAACAATAAGATTCAAGATTGAGAAAACAGGGGCAGGAATTGAAAAGACTAAAGTAGCAAACCTAACCCAAATTTTAATAACTACCATAAAAATAATCAATTTGAATGAAATTTATTTGACAGGTAGTTGTTCCAAAATATATTTAACACGTATCCTATTGTTATCAGCCATCGTCCATATTAACCTGCAAACCCTACAAGTTTTTTTTTACCCAAATCGAAAAAAAATGGACGCAAGGAATACACATTATTCTCAATAAAATTATTATAAAGAAAAAATAACAAATATTTGGTTTTTTAATAGAAAGTAGACTACACTTCAGAAAACACCCAAGGGATTTGAGGCCTTAAGACCTCAGGGAAAGAGCTGTTTAAATATCACATGGAAATAAAAATTAATTATACAATTCGTGCACTAGTCTTATCGATCTTTTGCATTTTTAATATATGTAACTTGAAAGGCATGGCCGCTTCACCAGTGCATCGACCATAAAAAAGGTATTAATTTCGAAAAACTGTAGGATTAATTTAGGAGCTAACTTAATATCAATTTTAGGGGACTGTGAAAATGACAGTTACTTGTGATTGACCTTAATTCAGATGCATTAAAACCTGAAACACATGCGTTTTCTTTTTTGTCCGAATGATCACGTGCCACTTCTTAATGCGTGCATATCTAAGCGCGTCTTCATCCATGTTTACTCTTAAAAGATAGTATAGATTCATAAAGGCGGTTCTGTGGAACTAACAACGATACCAAATAATCATTTATCTCCGCAATCCCTGAATATTGGAATTAAAACATTCTTTAAAAAAAATAGGGTCTTGACATGAGTGTACTAATAATTTTCTATAAAAAAATTTCAAATAAATCTAATGTATTAAAAATTGTACGGTTCTATTTCAAAAAATGAATTTAACTCAAAATTTCCGCACTGCTATCGGTAAGAAATGAGTTGCAAAATGTTTCCTTCCTACCCAACGAGTTCCGCTGAAACATTTTCTTCGTAACTTGAATCCCTTCTGAGATATTTAATTATGTTCTTTTAAATGAAACATATTGCGAGTTGTACATTCAAGAAGGGCTGAGAGGAACAAAGCGCAAAATTACAATTTAATGAAAACTGAGTTTGAATAATATGTAGAAAGAAATTGCGTAAAAGTAACAATGTTTAACAGTGTTTGATAAAACGTATTTCATTTAGTATTTCAGATCAGTAGTAGTGGTACACATAGTACAAATGTGTGTGATAACCGTATATATGTTATAATAGTAATAACAACAACAACAACAACAGTACACCTAATGTATTAATATGTTTTAATTAGTAGATAATATTAGTATGTTTAATTACGTTTATGATAGTCAAAGTTCTTGTCAAACTATATTTACGAAAAATAAAAAATGGAAACTGAAAGAAGATTATAAAATAAAAGTAGAGGAACAAGTGAATAAAAAGATTGCAACGACACCATGAGAATAAGGAAAGGGTAAACAATAACGGTAATAAAAATAATAATAAAAATTGAAAGAATAGAAGAAGTGTCAAAGAAAAGGACCGGAAATTAAAGTGGAAAAAAACTAGAATGTGCCCGTATTGTAAATTTCCATGTCATTGGAAATTTTACAAGCCTCGATTAAAGGAACGAGACGAATGTAATGCAAAAAATTGGGTCGACACGTTGCAATTTTTATATTATGTTGAAGTAAACACGTTAATGTAGAAAGTAGAAATCAGTAGATAAGCATTGATTATTAATACATAATATTGAAGAATTCCAATTTTCCAATCTATTTACCTTACTTAAACAGAAAGGAAGTAGAATTTTGGTGAAAAAATAGATGAATTTGAAGTTTTATAGCCGCTATCGGATGCTATAATATCGCACCATCGCACCGTTGAATATACAAATTTTAAATCATTGTAAAGAGGTTTGATAAATTGTTAATTTTATTGATTATACTATTTCAACAGTTCGAAATATTAACCCTTTGCAGTCCTATGTCGAGCTATACTCGACATAGCCTTTCACTTCAGTTTATTTTCTAACGGTTTAATATCTACTTTTCAAATTCATAATGACTTTGTAATATCACCTAAATATTCGGCGGTACCTATAGTTATTGATATCATTTTAAAAAATGAATAACTAACGACAGAAAACGTCGTGCAATTAATTTCATTTAGCTCGGTACAATCTTGAAAAAATAGTTCGGACCGCAAAGGGTTAATTAGAATTCCGTTTAAATGAAATATTCATGTAGCGAGTAAGACAAATAACTGAAACAAAAAGTAATGAAGGATATACCTGAAAAACAAAAGAGATATAACTGAAAAATTCGATTCAAGTTTAACAATTACTGAAATTCATGTGAAATATTGAAAAACATTTTTTGAAAGAAAGACTTTATATGTTTTATTTTATCTTAACACTAGATTTACGGAAGCCGTCAAATTGACGGGTTCCTACTTGTTTTATAAACATTTCTTCAATTTACAGAGAAGCTGGACAGTAGATATTTCACGTGTATTTTATAATACAATAATGACTTAACGAATTACCATCTTTGCCGTTTGTTCCCTCTTTTCCCAAAGTCCTAATTTAATATATTACAATGTAACAGATTTCACGCCCGTAAATCTAGTGTTAATATCATTTTATTGTTACATCTATATTAATTCCTTTGCCACTAACCTGTCTCCCATTTACTTCTTCTAACGATAAACAATTCTTCTTAATCAATTTATTTTCATGCTTTTATTGCAAATTAACGTAAAATGTTAATATTTCAATGAAACATATGGTGCAGACTGTACAACGAACTTTCTCACTTCATTCATTTACAGTATTTGGAAAGGTTTTAAATGTAATTCTGTGACTTGTGAGACAAACTTTTTACAGTTTCTTTTCTTGCATTAAAATTTTTAGTGAAGCAGCAGAAAAATGTCAATATTTCAGTGAAAAATTGTTGTTCTTACATCAGCATATATGTATGTGTGAACGTGTTATAATTTCCTTCGTCCATATTGCGGCCATATTATAATATATCCTAATTGTTATAACGTTAGGCCCTATGTCACACAAATTTCCCGTCTGCTATGGTTAATAAGAATTTATCCGTATAACAGTAGCCTCTGTAGAAAACGTTGCAATGTCTATACCTGCTCTTCAAAGGCAATTTGTTCCTTCCGTTTTAGTCAGAACAGCCGGGTAATAAGAAAAACTCTGAAAAACCTTGCAGAAATTCAACAAGTTACTGCCAATATAAACTCAAAATAAAAACTTGAAAATTCCCGTAGAGAGATAACCCATCCAAGTCTTCTCCTCGATTCATCTCGCGGCTCCAGGTCCAATGTCAGAAAAATCTCGCGGAACGAGTCACCCTGCTGATGTCAGGGACTTACTCGCATCTCGGTTGGCGTATATAAGCGTGAGAGCAAGCCCCAAGCTCGTAATAAGACCCGATGGTCAGTTTTTTCACTTTCTCAACCGCCCCACCGTGCTGTGCGTATCTACCTCTGCATTTCATCTCTGTTTCATTCGCCTGCCTTCCTCATCTCCTGTACCCTTGTCTATCTCATTCTATCTTCCTCTTCGCCTCTCTTCTTTTATCCCTTTTCCTACTCTCTTCTAGTCCTGATTCCCTCCTTTTCTTCTTCCTCTTCCTCTTCCTCCTCCTCTTCTTCCTCTTCCTCTTCCTGATCTTTTTCCTCTTCCTCTTCCTCTTCCTCTACCCTTTCTCCTTTCTCTTTTCCTTTCCCTTTCTCTTCCCCCTTCCCTTACCTTTCCCTTTCCCTTTCCCTTTCCCTTTCCCATTCCCTTCCCCCTCCCCAGTCCTTTCCTTTTTCCACATCTCTAGATCTCTCCCTCCTTCTTTCCTTTCTTCCCTTCGTTCTAGTTCTTACTGCTTCCTCTTTGTTACTCTTGACCCGCTATCCCTTTAGGATTCTCTCCGGCCTCTCTCACCGCGGTGTCCGATGTCATGGCACCGGCACCGGTATTAATTTATACGCGGTACGTGTGTGCACGCCGCTTTTTCTCACAGTTCCTCGAAATTTGCAAGAAACTAGTCGGACACCCTGGCGGCTCGACTGCCCGCCGCGCACTGTCTTGCACTGTATCTCAGTGTTGGCTTCGTGATGGACTCGCAATGGGCTCAAAAGCCTCCACCGAGGAAGAACAACGAGACAAGAATACTTTGTTCTTTTTCATACAAACGAATCAAACAAAATAACTTCGTTTGTAATGTAACATTTTTTAGTCACGAATTATTCCCCATTAACCGTTCAGGTGGTGATTTGGAGTTCATCGGATTAACCCTTTTAGTCCCGACCGGAAAAATGTATTAAATTAATTACAAATCCATTTCAATATTCGTTGAAAATCGCAGGACCAATATTTATCTAATATTATTAGTAAAAATGAACAAGTCGGTTACTGATTGTAAACAGTAGTTAGACATAAAAAGAATCGTCATTTGAGCATAGTTTAATACACAATAGCGTAATATGGAGCATAAATTGTGTATTCTCAATTATTTGCAATAAAATGACTAATATCATATGAGCAAAGTAAGTAATAATCCTATGATGATCGGCATTAGGAATGTTGCTAACGACGATATATCGGCATTCGGCACTAAAAAGATTAAAAGATTTTCGGCTTTCGTTACAAAATTCAGAACTTTTTCGTTACTATGTGAATATGTTCTTTGAATTATCGCATACCAATTTGACTATACATTTTTTAAAAATCAGTGCTGCCTTATTATATTTGTCTTAGTGGCAGTAATTATCTTTATGAACTGTATTACTTTTACGAAAGTTTATGTAGTATACTTTTATGTTTAATAGTATACTACGTGACAATGGAAGGGTGATTTTAGTAGTTATTAGCTTTTGAATTATTTGTATCATTTCTTGCTGGCTAATCGAAATGCACTATGTGATATTTGTTCATTGTATTGCCATGGATCAAATTTTTTTGCATGCAACATTCCTGTAATGTGACATATAAAAGTATAAAAGTACTTTTGGGAAAGAAAACATTTAATACCAGAAATAATTGTATTAGAGTGCATGATTTAATAGCCTTATATTTTCAATGTAAACGTTGTTTCATATTAATATTGGAATATTAATAGTTCATGATATAGAGCTTCATCTTTGGGGATCTAGTTGCAGCCTGCAATAAAATTTAAACTCCACAATCATGTTTTTCAGCAAGTTATTGTTCAGTGTTTTAATTTAAATTTTGATATGCATTAAAAGTGATAACTGCTTCAGCATTAAGTTTCCTTTCGGCTTCCTAAATTCGATGTTACTACTTCTTTTCACTTGCCAAATCGATTAACTTCTTTAGTCACGCAAAGATTGTAATATTAATAACAATTACTTCAAGGTTGTTTTATATTATTCAGTTCATATGGCATTAGAAGAAAACAACATATGCAATTATACGTTTTGCAATATTTCTTTGAATTCATACTTTAAACGGTTGTCTTGCCCCTTCCCTGTCTGCCCTGTCTGTCTGCGTTAGGTCTCGATGAACAAAATTCATCGTTGCAATATGTGTGAAGAATTGACTATATACTTCATTGTGCTTTATGTAACAAATATGTACGTTTCAAAGACTTTTTGGAGGAATATCACTATTGTAATAGTTGTTTTCGATGCAGCTTTATAGAAGTCAAGAAACAGTATAACTTTTATTTTAATTATTTTTTTATATCATTTGTTGTTGACGACTTATAAGCACGTATATAGAGAGGGTGGTTGCGACGAAGTGGTTGATATCTCCCTCAAAGTTTCATAATAATCTGAGTTTATCAGTCTTCGAACTTCACTTTTGATTAGTGTTGAATCGAGAGAGTAATCGTGGTCATTTATGTCATATATTTCGACGCTATTTTAATTTCCCAATCGAAAAGAAATTTAGGGTTACAACTTTTTTTGATGGTTTCCCCAAGAAAAATGTCTGCTTTATCGCCCCCTGTTACTAGATTTTCTTTTGGATGACTAGTTTTTAAGATAAATTGGAAAATATCCATAAAACTTGGGGCACTTTGGGTGTCGTTCTCGCTTTGATCATTGTTTAAACACGTTTAAATGTTTATAACATTAAAGTAATATGCGTCGTTATGTTCGGGAGGGTGAATAGAATCATTTTTGCAAAAAAACATATAACTGAATTGTACGATTGAAACACAAAAAATATTGAAATTAGAAGATTCCTATTGTTTTCCAAAACTGATTTTCTAAAATTTAAAGCCTGATAGATAACAACAGATTTCATGTTCCTGTTCACCGCTACGAAATACATCAGAATAAGTGTAAACGTTCTAACAGCCCAAAATCGTATTGATCAGTGTTATTAGCAAGTGGGCAGGAAACCTACCCGATCCTTATTGCAGAGAACGACTGGTGGTTAATTGTCTCCGATCCCTAACGAACTTTTTGACGATCATTTTTCAGTGGTGCAGACATCCGTGCCTCAGAACGAGGCAGAGTTACAGCTCTATAGGGTGATGCAACGCGCTTCTCTTCTCGGATATTATGACACTCTTCTTGAAATGGGTAAGTTTTCCTTTTTAAGATACTACAATACTTCTTGATTGGTAAACCAACTGGTAGATTTGATTTCTGACCCGCTTGTTAATACAGATATATGTATATTGCAAACCGGTGTACAAAAAATGTTTGTTTTATAAGAGCCTGGCGTTTAACCCTTTCACTACTAATGAAATTTATATTTCCCCATAAAAAGGTACAAAAAGTACGACTTTTTCAATTTTTAGAGAAATACTTTTTTTATGCTAAAAGAACGTAACTGATAATGAGTGGTAAGAAGATATTTTTTATGTAGAATTAAGTTCTACACAAAAATTGTAACGACTTGGTTAAATTCCGAGTAAAAACACTCTTTAATTAATGAAGATTCACGAAGATTTCTGATAAAACTATGCATTCACTGTAAATAAAAATTCATTAGTTGATGTATAATTGGGAAAATGGAAATGCGTCAACCGTGTAGACATGTAGCATAAACTCATTTTATACTTAAAAAATACAAGATTGATCTCAAGATAGTAGAAGCATGTAATATTAAATATAGAAGAACAAAGTGTACAAATAACTTCTTACAAAGAGAATTAAATAAGTTTTATAAGTATTTAACAGATATGTACATATTTGAAGTACATACGCTTATTTTAAACATAAAAATAAAAGATAGACGTGTTTTAATAAAATCGAAACAGGGTGTAGTCACATCTCTTCACAGAAATTGTTTGGGAGATAGTTTATAAAAAACTTAAATTTATAGGTGGGAAAACTCTTAGTCACAAAAAGTTAATATTCAAAAGTTTATAGATAATATTATTGTAATGGAAGATTTATTAATATCGAATAACTTACAATAAAAAAAAATGAAAAATGGTTTGTGATATTTTCACAGTAAATCAAAACTTGTAAAATTTTAGGAGGTGACGATGTACAACAATTATGTGATGCTGGAGAAGAAGAATTTTTAGAAATTATGGCACTAGTAGGTATGGCCAGTAAACCGCTTCATGTCAGACGACTTCAAAAAGCTCTCCAGGAGTGGCTCACGAATCCTTGTAAAGTATCATTTTCAGAAATTTATATTTATATTTAAATTAATTTTGTCAACTTTGTATCGTTATAAATTCTATTTAATCATTTTTATGGTCATTACTTTTGTATTTAAATCCTGAAATAACAATTTCGCGAGTATACCTGTCAATTCATTACGTTTGAAAGGTCAAACATATAAAATACTCCACATAAATATAAATTTCATAGCAGGAAGCAATTCGAGAAAGCAAATCGTATATTATTGTAAGAGCTACAGTTTCTGCAGTCATTTTAATTAAAATCATTACTTGTCGATTTAATCCAATTAGAATGATGAATCGAATAATGATGCAAACTTTAAGTAATATACTTGTCTCTTAGTGTATTTAGTATTACAAGAACACCTTTTGATTATTCCATCGCATTCAAATTATGAGTTAATATTCCCTCGGCTTGATTATCATTAATAATTATACCTACTTAGTACCTTATTTTACATACACTTATTAATTTTAATTCTTACAAGGAAACCTCGCAACGCGTCATTGAGCGTTAATTGTATATTCAATATCTGCATTTTTATTGTAGAAAAATGTTCTTCAATTAGGGAGATGAACCATTAGAAAATGTAAGATAGAATCATCAGAATCTCAAGAAGAAGACAACGTCTTTTTTCGATAGAAATTGGTCTCGAGAAAAAGTTCTAATTTAAACGTTTGTTATAACTACCATTTTTGTCAAATTTCAATAATTTTGCCATTTCTGAAATCCATAAACATTTAAGAATGGATATGAATAAAAAAAACGATACGAGAAAATTGATTTTTGGCCAAAGCGCGGCTAATCTCTCCCGCGGACCACTGTGCGACGTGCCAATCACCGATTTTGATGAAATTCGAGTATGATATAATCCACGTTAATGGGGTGAAAACCGCCCCCGAAGTTTGGTGGTAAAGTATGTTGTTTCAGCAAATATCTTGGAAAATATGAGAGATAAAGTATTTGTGTGAATTGACGAAAAAAATCAAAATGAATTATTGAAACAATAATTTTTAATTAATCTTTTTGTACAGAAAATTTGTAATTAAACATTCCATGCATTTCTAACGTGATACAATATTTCTGTATTCAGGGGACAAATTTTAAATAAATAATACAACTGCAGGTATTCTTGTAAGCTATTAACAAACGATGTAATTAAAAATTCTATTAAAACAGCAGTATTAAATTATTTCAATATTTACCAATTTTTATTTAATTTCCAGTATACTATGGCAAAAAGTGAATAATTATAGCTTCTGTTTTTATACCCTACGGTCTCAGAGTTAGGAATATTTCCCACACAGATTCGATGTCTAATAGCATACATTTCAGCCATTCCTTGATATTGTTAATTGATGTGTGAGATTCTGAAAGGTAATGTCGAAAACAAAAAATCTTTCACTTTCTTTGTTTTATCTATAATGTTAATAAGAAATAATTTTTATGGTTACTAGATGACACGTTATTAAACATCGAACCGGAATAGGAGATATCTACCTCTTTAAGATCATAGTCTCTAAAACCGTCGATCTATTGGGTTGGCAACTAAGTGATTGCGGATTTTAGATAAGAAGGAATTTCCTTAAGCTGATGAGGGACCCATAAATTGAGTTTTTTAACATAGCGAAACTCTTTTAATTTTTTTTGAATGCATGTATGCGATACATTGAGCTTCTCTGCAATCTCACGGTTTCTGCTATGACGATCTGAATCGATAATAGCCTTGATATGACTCTCATCAACTGTAACTGTACGGCCAGATCGTTGCGCATTTTGGAGTGAAAAATCACCCGAATGAAATTTGGAAAACCAATTTTGACCCGGCCTATCTTTCAAGGCTTCGTTCCCATATACAGCACATAACTTCTTGTATGATTGGGATGCGTTCCTTTTTCGGAAATAATACAATAAAATATGTCTGAAATGCGCGGTTTGTTCTTCCATTTTCAAATTGGGATAAAAACGAAACCAAATGACTCATCGATGCGATTTTTTTCACTAGTGAAAGGTGGAAGTCCAAACAACAAGAAAACTATAGATTAGGTGCATTGAATATGTTGACGAAACAAAAAAAAGTGCTAAAATCATCCCCCGTCAAAATCCGCAATCACTTAGTTGCCAACCCAATACTACAGTTTCATTTTCGTTACTATGCGTATGTACATACGAATATAACGTATATACTTGTATTATGTTTTATATTGTTATCGAAACGTTGAAAATCTTGATCTCTATAGCTCTCTTTCAAACACCAGTGGTACCGACAAGTGCTACCTGCAAGACTCCCGCGACCATAGGATTTCCCTGTGCGAGTCCTAGATCGCAACTGCAGAATTTACAAACTTTCACAACTGCTCAAACAGCAACACCAACTTCTTATGCATCATCGCATGTATCTTTGGCACCACTACCATGCAGAAGTACCAGTCCTATTGTGTCCGTTACAAGTGTAACAGCTCCTGTTGCATCGACGACATTTCGGCAGAGTCCGAGCCCTAATGCTCCTTTGCCTTACACAACTTCCCACAGTCCCGGCGTACTGCAGGTACTGTAAATTTTTTAATAAAATTTTCAAATTCTTTAAGACCATTAATTACGAGAGAAATATATAGGATATCTGAGCCGATATTCACACTTTCTACAACTTTCTTCAGTGTATTATCACTGAATGTTGTATAATATTAGCAGATATGTTACACAACGTAGACCAGTACTCACTTTATCGATTTCAGAAATGCTCTGATGAAAATGGTCGTTATGTTGAAACATTCCTGTAAATAAACGCTAATGTCGGTACTAATTCCAGAATTATTTCAATTGAGATATCTTCGAAATTACTAACTTTTAGATATACATAGAGGAGTCCCTTTTTATATAGAAGGTTTAGCTGCATTGATTGATTTATAAAACAAATATCTCATTCCATGTAGAAAAACAAAGTTGACCTTCGTATGACCTTGACGAGATTACTTTTGAAAGAACTAATAACGCCAAAATATGCCTTATTCGATACCATTCAAGGATGTCAAAATCGATTGAGACATCCTATATAAAAAAAAAGAATCTTCTAACTTGTTTAATTTAAAGCAAAATAACTAAGAATTATCTCTATCAATTGTAAATATGAGACGTTATATTTGAAAGTGGTACAAATCTCTTTCTTCTTATGTTGAGATAGTTGAAAGTTCGTATGTATGTACAAAAGTTATACATGCAAGATAAATTGAATTTACTTTTATGTGTACATTCATTTTCAAATATTTTTCATGAAACATGAAATTGTTGTTTACATAAACTTCAATTAGGGAAGAGAGTAAAAAAAGTTCTTTCTGCTGTATCCCTGTTAAAAATAATTCAAGTATAATAGGAAATGATGTACTGTTCTCGAAGAAATATTTGATACGTATATTTATTACCGGTCATTGTCCATATTGAGGGTGTGAAAAAACCCTCAAAGATAAGGGTTGAAAATATCTTTCCTGGGACAGCTCAGTAAATAAAGGATATACATTTTTTTTAAATTGCGTGATCTTTAACAGAGAATTTAGCTGCATAATAAAAGTTGCACAAATTTATTTATTTATATAATGTATTCATAATTTGAGTTTGAAACTAAATGAAAAAAATTTATTTTACATTTCGTTTTTATTTTTTCATAAAGGATCACCTCGTGTCCGCTTGTACATGTTTTTCCGCCGCACTCCACATAAGCTACTTATTGGTTTCTGGGAAGCAATAATTGAAAATTACTAAATACTGTCATGACACTTTAGTACCTAATAAATGAGATACTTAATACATTATAATTAAACTGAATAAAGAAATATAGAGGTAGGACGGATGGATAGGAAGTAACCGGAAGTAACTGAACGCTTCCGACTGACGTCACAGACTAGTTGACTACTGCAACTTCCTTTGAATCTCTATCGGTATCAGACAAATCTTACACTACTGATTCTCCTTCATTATCACATTTTGTGCAATTTATGAGACAATTAACATGGTAATATAATATGCACTGTGATTAAAATTATATAGTTTTCCAGGTAGGAACATGTGAATCATCATGTGGTAGTGGTACAACACCAAGTCCAAGTGGTCCCACCGGTGCACCTGCAAGTCCAACGCAACCAACTCCAACGCTGTTGCAATCACAAGTACAGCGACTTGCTGAAGCTGCAGAAAGGCTTGTTGCCAGCATTCACCCTGTGGATCCTAAACCTCATAATATTAAGAAGAAAATTTGTAAAAATTTAGAGGTAAAGTACATAATACAGTGTTCTAACTCTGGATATTATGAAGTAATGTAAAAATATTTTAAATGTAAGTACAGCAATAAATGATGACTAATGTTTTATAGAATTAGGCGTGATAAAGAGCGAATGTAACTAACAGAAAATAATGCACAAAGATTAGCACTAGATTGCTGGACGTTGGGTATATACCTATTTTGCCTGAAATGAATCACTTTGACTGAAACATCAAGGTTAAAGTTTAGAAAAAAAAATATTTTAAAGAAACTGTATTCAAAACAATTTTTATATATGTATTCTGTTTTTAAAATTCATTTTTCGCAGATCTTTTTATTGCATTTAGCACGGATGCCGTTACTTCTATTTCCTTTGCATGATACTTGAACTTGACAATTCAACAGTTTATCAGTATTCTGTATATTAGATAGAGTCGTGAAAGTGAAGTAATGATTTCACAATATTGAATGTGCAAGTTTGCAATAGATTTCTAACTAGTAAATTGACAAGTTTCAACATAAAAATTCTCGCATCAGATTGTTCGCAAAAAATTTCAATGCACAAGAAATAAGTTACATGTGTGGAAAACGACCAACTTTAAAAATATTTAATGAGTCAATTTGACTCACATCCGTCAAAATAGGAATAGCACATATGGATTTTTGGGACTAAGAAGTGGGGAGGGGAAGGAATTAGTATTTGTATACCTTACATAATTCTATTACAAACAAACGTATGTTTAAAAAAAAATTGTTTAAGTTTTTCTACATGTATAACAATAACATCGTAAATGAGTCAAATTGACTCGCTTCGGCAATGTAGTGTTAAATATAAGTAGACTGTAAACTTTTACACATTTATGGGAAATTTAAAACAGCAAAACGGGTTGTATTAGATTTAGAGTTAATGGTTCAAAATTTTCAGTCAGCGGACCCAAGTCACCATCCGTGCAACCTATGGGGAATTTTTCCTATTTTCAATTTATATCTTACGCAGTCTTATTAGTAGCGGTGATTCAGAATCTATCGAAAACTCCTAGACAAAATAACCACAACAGTTAAAGTGCAAAATACGAATATTGCAAAAAATGCATAGAACATATATAAGTATAAAAAAATGTATAAAATGCCCAAAATATAGCATTCGTTATACTATTTAATGAGTGAAATATATTTTTTCTTAGGTTCTATTTCCTTAGTTGTGCTCACGAAAATAAATGTGCATAAATATCCACGGTTTTTTATGTAAGAAATGCGACCTGTAAATACCTCTTGCATTTTGTAATATCATGTGTATTTCAACCATGCATATATTCAATTGTAATATTTACAAATTAAAAATTAATGTAAAAATAATTATACTTCTACCTTTATAGAAATAGTGGTATTTATGCTTTTAAAGAGTATTCAATATAACATTTTACTTACGCGTCATTAGGAGAATAGGAGAATTACATTCTTAGAAAGTTTTAACAAAATTTTTCTGATTTCCAATTATTACATGTTACTATAAGATATTGGTAAAGAGATATCATTAAATTTTTTACAAGAAAGGGTCTAGCCGGATAAGGGGGTCAAAAGTGCCCTTGAGCCGATTACAATGGACGAGGTGTCATTCGGTAGGTAATCGAAGAAAAACATTGTGTACCAAATTTCAACCCTGTATCTTGACCGGGAGGGTAGTTACGGCGAAAATTCAAAATACCGGTTTTGCCCTATTTTCCCTATTTTTGAGGTGCAAAAAATTCGAAAAAATTCTGACACATTCTACATACGAAAATACATGTTTGAGATTTTTTTCAGATTTGTCCATTGGAAATCCTAAGTGAAAAAATGAAAACCCGAAAAAAAATCGGAAAAATGTCGATTTCGCATCGAAATGTTCCGAGCACAACTTTTTCCTTTTTACCGTAACTACCTGATATCATGATTGTTATGCTCAATTTTTTTAGATTTTACGGTTCCAGTGGACAAATCTGAAAAAAATCTCAAACATGTATTTTCGTATGTATAATGTGTCAGAATTTTTTCGAATTTTTTGCACCTCAATAATTAGGGAAAATAGGGCAACACCGGTATTTTTAATTTTCTCCGTAACTACCCTCCCGATCAAGATACAGGGTTGAAATTTGGTACACAATGTTTTTTTTTGATTACCTACCAAATGACACCTCGCCCATTGTAATCGGCTCAAGGGCACTTTCGACCCCCTTATCCGGCTAGACCCTTTAAAGAAAATTTACTGGAAAATAAAAAAAATATATAGACTGCTCCTGAGTAAAGAGCAAGAACTTAAATTTTATTTTAATCTTCTTTGCAAGAATCTAAAACAAACAACGTCCCCGTAGTAAAATATTTGACTGTCTGTGATAATCCAGATTTTGTAATCTTTATCATTTGGATCAAAAAGGACATGATAGTATGATGTCGAAATCTTGTAATTCCTCATCTTTGTTGAAAGAAAATTTAATTAACATTTTCATTGATCTCGGATCTTGATAGAGACAGCTTTCAGAGCAGGTGATTATCGGACACGTACGTTCGACTCAACAATATTCGAAAATCGTATTTACAAAAGCAGAAGCATTGACATCTGCAGAAACAATCAAGTATCTCAAATGCAGGCGTCAGACGTAGATAGATAATGCTATCGATAGCCTTGTTGAAACTTCCTTTTTTCGCGCACATTTTGAAAAGTACTTAATCTTACGTGGGTCGTAAAACTATGACGCGATTATTCGTTATTAATACGTATGATTTATCGCAGCAAGGCAGATTACATCGTCCAACATGATTTTTGTTTTGCAACATCCACTGGGTAATCTTTATAAAGTTCTTCATCGTAAACACGTACCCGCAAACGAAATTTTTCCATTACCTTGAGTTATTGAAAAAAAAAACATGTTTTTTCTTTAAGACGTTGAGTGCCGTGGGGGTCATCGGTGACCGGCACCATTAAATTTAATTAAATTTCATATGACTCTTAAATTGTAATATTTACGAATTTGTTAATTCAGTCAATATCTATGCGTTGGTCTCAAATAGGTAAAATCCTGCTGTCTATAAATCTCTTTTTGTCTTTAAAGTTTCTGCTTTGTAAAGATGTCATTTCAATAGAAAAAGTTTCAGTTCAGTGGAAATGACGAAACTAGCGGAATACCGGTGGCATTCAACGTGTTAAACAATTGCTTTCAGAAAAGCAACTGGCATCGCGTGAAAATTAAAAACGATAGGAAGTTAAAGTTCATCTTAAAAAATAGAGGAGTGCTTCCTGCGGATGTTGTAAAACAGAAAAAACGTTCGAAACTTTTAGAAATGTGTTACTCGAGATTCTTGTAAAATGGCAAATAAATTTAACAGAATATATTTTACCAAAAAGAATGGTAAAATATCATTAAACTTTTTTACCGTCAATTATAGATGGTAATGGCTATGTCAGATAGTGATCCACGTCGGATGGAAGAGATTAGAAAGTATGCTGCAATCTACGGCAGGTTTGATTGTAAAAGAAAGCCGGAAAAACCACTAACATTACATGAGGTATCTGTTAATGAAGCTGCTGCACAGATTTGCAGATTTGTACCTGCCCTTCTTACTAGAAGAGATGAACTCTTCCCTTTAGCTCGCCGTGTTGTCAGAGACTCTGGGTATCATTATTCGAAAAGTCAGTAGTAAGTATTTTATTATATTACATAATATCATTATCACTCTATAAGTCACCATTATATAGATATTAAGAAAAATGAAATGAAAGATTAACAAATATTGTTTGTTCTTATTTATGGTCAATATTGATACAAACAGAAGTAATAACACAAAAAATAATAAATGTATATATGTGCCGTTTAGTTCGAAAGTGGCATAAGTCACTTTACCGTATTGATTTCAGGGACTATATAAAATTATTTATACTAAAAAAATATAAGTATCCTGCAATAATAAATACAGCTAAATCTTCTCGAAAGATGGCAACAGTATTTATATGCATGTTAAAATGCAAACCCTTAACATTTAAAGATTAATATCTTATTTTATTTAATATCTGTGTTATCTCATATATAAATCATTTGAAAAATACCTTAATAAATAATTAACAACACAAAACTATTACGGAACGATTAAATTCTGTTGCAATTTACATTTTTTGTCTTCCAATATATGTTACGTTTTGCTCTTTCTTTTTTTCATAAAAAGAAGAATTGCAAGATTATATCATTTTCAAGAATATAAATATAAGTATTTGTACGGATTGAAGATATGTAGAAATTTAATCTTTCTTCTATGTGTTTTAATTGAAAACAAATGTTTCAGCCTATCAATGTCCAGGTCGCGTGAGAACGGTAAAGAAAATGATGCGAAACGACAGAAACTCGAACTCGATGGTGAGGGTGAGGATGTGACGCAGGTTAGCTCACCTCGACCAAAGATCTAAATCATCTATGTTCTGAGCTGCCCCACTCGCATGAGAGCTAACCACTAAATGCACATCCAGCACGTAAACGAACGCTAGGCATTAATCACTTCTCGCTCGTATATATACACGCGCGAAATATGGATGGAAAAGGTCAAGTATAGCTTCTGCATGACTGCACGGCTTTGCATTAATAAACTTATGTTTAGATGTTTATTCACAATTTTTATAGTAACAGAACTTTACTTATTGATTACAATAGTTAAAGTCGAAATATAGAACTCGGACTTGAATGCAATCTTCCTTTAAAGTCAAGTAAATTGTGATTGAAACGTAATATAAGTAAATGTAAGTAGATTCTGGCAACTAAGAGAAATTTAATTAATCGCTTTATATTCCAAATGTTAATATTCTACATGCCACTAATGTTTGCTGCAGAACTGTGTTACATATGTGTATGTTATAATATATTATGCACGAACGGTAAGACGGCAGCTGAGACGGAAGGGGAGATTGCTCTCGTACCGCCTATCCCCGCCATGTCGGTCCTGGGAAACTGAGATCGACGAATGACAACCGAAAATAAAACACTACTTTCGTCGTTCACATGACGACGCAACGAATGGAGGGTCTCTCTTGCCAATAGCGCGTTAAAATCGAAAATGCGTGAGGGAGAGGTATATCTCTATCCGTCGGGCGAATCAGAGCAAATTACCCCTCAGCTGCCAACTACCGTTCCAGCATAATAACTAGATTGGTTATAACTATATCAATGATTTTGATAATGGGCTAAGTCATTTGTTCTTCATTTCGATATACAGGGTGTCCCGTAACTGGTGGTACAACCGAGCAGGGGATGATTCTATATGAAAAACTGAGTCGAAAATATAGAATAAATTTTTTTGATACAAGGCTTTGTTTTCAAGAAAAATGAGTTTGAAAATTTGCCTAGTGTGCGTGCACTCGGCTTACGTGCGGCTCAACGGACTTTATTCTGATTGTGAGTTACCTCAACCTTTGTTCGCAAAGGTTTTCGAGGTTTGTATACATCGAATAAATCGAAGGTCGACGTTACAATGTTAGAGTTACCTTTGAGGAATTCGTTTAATTCATAAATTGCTAGAAGTGCTGTTCACGTTGTTGTAGACATAATTGTGCTTTTCGTATTAAATTCCTTCGAACCTCTTGTAATGTACAATTATTATGTTGCTTTAAGTGTTCAAATGATATCACAATTTTGTGTTGCAATTGTTCGATGCTCATTATGTAATCACGATACACAATTGATTTCACCGCTAGATTTTTATTTGTGGGGTCAGGTGAAATCAATTGTGTGTCGTGATGACATAACGAGCATCGAACAATTGCAACACAAAATTGTGATAGCATTTGAACACTTAAAGCAACATAATAATTGTGCATTACAAGAGGTTCGAAGGAATTTAATACGAAGAGCACAATTATGTCTACAACAACGTGGACAGCACTTCCAGCAATTTATGAATTAAACGAATTCCTCAAAGGTAACTCTAACATTGTAACGTCGACCTTCGATTTATTCGATGTATACAAACCTCGAAAACCTTTGCGAACAAAGGTTGAGGTAACTCGCAATCAGAATAAAGTCCGTTGAGCCGCAAGTAAGCCGAGTGCACGCACACTAGGCAAATTTTCAAACACATTTTTCTCGAAAACAAAGCCTTGTATCAAAAAATTTTATTCTATATTTTCGACTCAGTTTTTCATATAGAATCATCCCCTGCTCGGTTGTACCACCAGTTACGGGACACCCTGTATAAGCAGTTACTTTTGAAAGTGGCATAAGTCCATTTTTGAGAAAAGAGTGTTTCAGACCGACATAAGTGCCTGCTTTCCGTATTTGAAATGGCACTGTAAATTGAATTAAATATCCTCGTGGTTCCGTCTGAAAAGGTTCAACTGTTACATGTTATAGCATCAAAATTTTTGTACTTTCGAATATCTCAACATGAGAAGAAAGGGACTTTTACCACTTTCAAATACATATGATGGCTCATACTTAGATTTTTGCTTTGAGGCGAGGATTAAGTAAAAGAATACAATTCATCATTTCTAGAAAGTTGATCTACCATATTGTGATACCACATTGGTGCAACAAATTAAGTAATAAGTTCAATTCTTTCAATTTTTAAGATAGATCACTTTCTTAATTACTGCCATACGTATTTAATTTATTTCTCATATATTTACTTCTAAATATCGTAACATCCTCTTTCTTCAAAGAAATTGAAAGGAGTATACTTTTTCTGCTTTTTCTAGTTACTATTGTAGTTTTAGATTTCTGTTTTCTTCTGCTCGTATGCGCACTTTTCTCTCATATTATTACTTCTTTCTTATATCCATGTAGATAATTTTTATCATTATTTTAGGTAATACAAATTTTTTAAACTTTAGTTGGGTAATTGCAATGCATACGTTTCACTTACTTTGTATATTTGTATTAATCTAATACCTGAACGACTAACAAATAGATAAATTAAATAATTGTAAAAATCTTTATATTATGAGAAGTGTAAAAGCTGCATTTATAAGAATCATAAAAAAACAAAAAAGTATTTACCTAAAACTAATTCGAACTATTAAATACTGGGACTAACTTCGCATATCTCACAAAGGAACATGCCGAAGTGTAAATCACCGATTTTGATGAAATTTTAGTATGATATAGTTTTCGTGAAAATATTCGACGCGTATTTTTTTATCGGTAATTGTCCACGTTAAAGGGGTGAAAACCACCCCCAAACTTGGAGTTGCGAAACCTATTTATCGAATATCTCGAATACTATTAGAGGTGCGGAAATTTTATACAAAGTGAAAATTAACGTCTTTTGACGGCGAATCCAATGGTGTAAACATTTTTTTTTAAAACTCCGTTTGTTTAACTAATATGTTAAAAAATACAATCGAAATTACAGTAACTTCTTTTGTAACACAAATATCGAGTTTCTAATTTATTCGTATTTCGTGTTTGACTATATAGTTTGTACAAACAAATATTCAAGAAAATAGATTGACATTTAACTGAAAAAATGATGAAAAAAGATGTATTTTTAACACATTATTTAAAAAAACGGAGTTTTTAAAAAAATGTTTACACCATCGAATTCTCCATAAAAAGGCGTTAATTTCCAAGCTGTACAAAATTTCCTTATCTCTAATAGTTTCCGAGATATTCGATAAAATAGGTTTCATGACCCCAATTTTGAGGGTGGTTTTCACCCCTTTAACGTACACAATTGACGATAAAAAAATACGTGTTGAATATTTTCACGAAAACTATATCCTACTAAAATTTCATCAATATCGATGATTTACACTTCGGGGTGTTCCCTTGTCAGTAGTATTACGCGCAGATAATTTTCAGCTTGATATGCAAAGTGTTTTGCTTAAGTGGAAATGGAAAAGTATCTTAGAAAAAAATATCATTATGAAACAAAATATTTCAGTAAATGTTGCGTTCTCATATAGGGGGGCATCATATGGTGAAAATTATTTTTGTGCAGTCGAATAGTGGGAGAGAATTCAAAGGCAGCTCTAATTTTTTGATGGGACTGTATAATTTTGAACACATTCGATTTATCAGCGCATTCTCTATAAAAGAAAGCATTAAATATCTTAAATAACTAATGTCAAAAAGTTATTAGTTAATACCAAAACTACCTAGGCGATCAAAATGACCAGGTCCCAAGTTTTTCGAAAAATTCCCCAAATTAGTAGACAAGTTATGCAGTAAACATTTCACTTCTATCTTATAAAATCTAAATTACTTAATTGATCGTCATTTTTAGCTCTTGATCTTTCTTTTTCCAAAATACTTATTCAGTATAAGTAGTTCTAGTGTTAACACTTACAAGGTAAGTTCGGGAACTAATACATTCCAATTTTGATGAAACGAATGAAATGAATAAAAGATAGCTGGAATTCGTTCGTGCCCGTTTTCAACTTTAAGCCCCTCTTTAACCCTTTCGTTAAGGGGGTCCGCTCCGCTGGTGAGCTGCCATTGAACGCGGCACCGCGTCGAAAAAAGTGTGCACGTTTCAAACAAGATTGTTTATTACTACACTTTCTTATCGTACAAATATTCCACTGTCGAATAAAAGAGAACAGAGGCTTGTCTCGACGGCCAAAATGTATTACGTATGTTCCGAATGTATTTTGAGTTGGATAAATCCAATACGGGTCAATATAATCAAGAGATACTTTACAGATAGGGTTTAATTCGATGCCGACCATAGTCTGCGTTCGTAACGAAAGGGTTAAGGGAGGTCCTGCCTCTCTCCTGCCTGTCCTGTCAGTTCCCTGCTTGTCCTGCCTCTGTCCTGTCTGTCTCCTGCCTGTCCTGCCAGTTTCCTGCCTGTCTTGTCTGCCGCCTACCTGTCCTGTCTGTCTCCTACATGTACAGCTCACCTGCCTGCCCTGCCCGTCTTGCAGAAAAAACATGTTTTTTACCAAAAATAATTTCATATGATTTTGACATATCTCACTCTTGTCAGATCGTACTTGAGCAACGTCACATTTTCGTGACACCGGCCGAGAACTCTCGGGCTTCTTGATGGTCATTAGAAAGTCACAATCTGTGCTTGCAAGCTCAAGTGTGATTTCTCAAACTAAAAGCTCAATCAGAATTTCGGCTAAATTGCAAATTTGATCCAGCAAAAACGAGCTTTTGAGGTATGAGTCCGCGGGGGGTTGAGCTTTTGAGCGATTTTTCCGAGTTTTTACGAATTTCGTCAAAATCTCAGTGAGCTTTTAGTTTTAGCAATCACACTTGAGTTTGCACGCACAGATTTTGACCTTCAAGATGCTCGAGAGTTATCGGCTGGCGTTACGAAAATCTGACTTTCTTCAAATACGATCAGAGTTATATCAAAATCATATACGAGTCCACGTTCTCGACGTTAATTTTCTGAGAAATTCTTTTTGGACACGACGAGCAGGACAGATAAGACAGCAGCAAGACAGGTAAAGTGAGGGACCAGTAACAAGGCACTTGGGACGGAAGATGAGATTGCTCTCGCACCGCCTATCCCCGCCATGTCGGTCATGGAAACCTGAGATCGACGAATGACAACCGGTAATAAAATACTCCTTTCGTCGTTCACATGACGACGCAACGAATGTGCGGATTTCTCTTACCAATAGCGCGTCATAATTGAAAATGCGTGAGGGAGAGGGATGTCCCTATTCGTCGGGCGAATCAGAGTAAATTACCCCTCAAGTGCCTTGATTCCGGTCCATCGGTATAGGAGACAGACAGAACAGGTAGACTACAGACTGGACAGGCAGAAGACTGGTAGGTCAGGCAGGAGAGAGGCTGGTCGGGCAGGAAACTGGCAGCACAGACAGAAGAGAGGCAGGACCTCCCTTAACACTAGAACTACCAAACCAGTCAAAATGACTGGTGCACAATTTTTTCCAAAAATTCTCAAAGCTAATTGCAGAGTCATAGGAGAAATATTCTACGTCCAACTCAAAAAACATAAATTATCGAATTGACCATCTTTTCCGCCTCTGGATTCCTCTCTTCTGAAAGTACTTATTTAAGATATTGAAATATAATAGATTTAACGCCGGTAGTTCTAGTGTTAAAGAAAGGCTTACCTTGATGTCTTTCTTAAAGTTGAAAACGGGCAGGAACGAATTCTAGCTATTTCTTTTAGATACGTCTAATAAATATTTATGCAAAGTTTCATAAAAATCGGAGTGTATCAGTTCACGAACTTCCCTTGTTAGTCAACCGAGCGGGGAGATCTCTCCGTTTTAAAGTAAGTCTGTTGATGATCGAATGTGGAGATCTCCGGCTTTTAGCTTAGCAAAGCGTGATCCCCATTCTACTTTTTTCGGTGTTGGTTCCAATTATAGAGTCATAAACTAAAGTTGCTTGGAATTCATTGAATACTTTTTCGTCTTTTATAAAACACACTTTTAAATAAAATCTGTTAAAGTTGCTCGACCCTTTTAATAATCAATTGAAATTTTTTGAATAAGAAGAATTATGCTAAATTAAAGTCAGTTACAAGTAACTCCTATCTTTCTAACCCGTGAAAATTCAAATTAAAATATCTCTTAGACAAATGGTTATTTAACATAAGTAGACAAACATATATTCGGAATAAATGCTTTGATGAGTCTACTGATGCATTCATAATTATACTGTTCCAATAAATAAACACCAATTTTTCTTTATTTTCCGTTAACGTCACTTTGCACATTAGCTAAAGCATAAACAACTGATGAAGATAAATGATGAAATGTCGAGATGACCAAGAAATCATGAGTTTTACTCACGAAATACGTTGTTGTCCATGTAATTCATAATATTATCAGTAGGCTACGAATTTTTATGCATTTATGACAAATTTAACTTTGTTAAAATACATAAAACGCATGTAATATAAAAGAAAGTATTGGAAATATCTAAGATACGGCATTCGTTGTAACATTTAGCCAGTGAAAGAGTCCTCTAATTGGGTTCTTCTTCATTAGCAGCATTTATGAATCTTAAATTTTATATAAATATCCGCAGTGTAGTTAACAGATTTAGAAAGTAATACATCCACTAAATTAATTTCTTTTCTTCTTGAGTACATTAATTTTTGATAAAGTGTTATATTTCCTACTGAAAATCTTTAGTTAGACAGCAGACGGCTGTAGCATACATAAACAGGAAATGAAGAAAATCTTTCCCTAAGGATTCCCGTAGAACTTAACGTGTCAAAATAGCCTTGAAAAAATAATTTTAGTAATAGAGCTTTATTGATCAATTTTTATATGATTTTTTTTTACTATTGTATAAAATACTTTTGCAGAAAAATATCAGACACCCTGAATAATTCTAGGATTGAATCGTAGGATAATGAAAAGAAAGTTTTACGATTTTTCACAGAATTCTATGCATTATTCCTAGTCTTTTAACAAATGTACTTACAATTTCGACACGTTTTTCCTACATAGATGTATAGCTGCTTTTCTTTTCATATTTACTGCTTCTACTGTCTGTAGCAGATCATTGTTTTAGGAAGAACTGGATCTTCGATGTTCTGGGTCAAATATTAATAATTTAACCATAAGAAGACATAGATCATCAAGGTAATTATTTAAAATTTAAAAGATTGGAAAATTCCTATTTTCTATAGATAACTGTGTATTTTATATAAATGGAAGCTTGTATATTGCGATTTAATAACAGACTTTGGAAGGAGCATTATCAATTGATCCACATTTCTTTTGTGTAAACGTTATCTATATAAATATGCATTTTTAAAAAATAATATTACATAAAATCACTTTATGTTACAAGAACTGTAGGCTAAAAGAATGGTACATGAGTACATATTGATGTTCAGATGTTCGCAATGTTCCAGTCCAGTTTGGAGGAAGAAAAGTAATAATGGCTTATTCAGTGCAAGCGTAGAAGAAATCAGTGACTCTGACAGCCAGTTTTCATTTTCAAATGAAGAATCATCATCAATGCATGTAAGGAGATATGTCCTCTTTAATTTTTATACAATTAAGGGTCACTAGAACTGGAGTGATAAAATAATTTATTTCTAGGATACGAACGAAGCAGAAGCAGATAATACAGACAAAGAGAATGATTTCAATCTGAAGGTACATTTTCATCATTTTATATTGTTAACAAGCGCAAATTGATTGAACGTTACCAGTTACGTGTAGACACGCCATGCAATCGGCGGACAGTGGTCGATTTCGCTGAAATCCTGGCCAAAAGTGCAACAACTTTTTCATTGATAATTGAAATCTAACAATTGCATTTGATTTCTGACATATCAGATCATATGTGTTCACTAACAAAACTTTTTTTTATGCAATATTCTTATAAATATACGATCTCAAAGTTAATACATTTATAACGTGGTGTTTCCGCGCCAGAACTAAAATTATGTTTTTGCTGTACTACAAACGTATGATTCCTTTATTTCGCTATTGGTAACTATCTGACATGCTTTAAATTTCAAAATATGACGGATTCATTTTTTTCTTCAACAATTTACAGCTTTTATGAAAAAAAGGTGAGACCCATGCATTTCTTCTCCTTTCCTAAGGAAAAAGTTAAAAGGTTGGCTACGTTTGGTGTTCTTTATTTTTTAAATAAAGTTCGAAGTTTTTTGAACAAAAGCCGATCGGTTCCGGCTGCTACTTTCTGCTACCCATCGAGTTTGCGCGCTATAAATGCGTTTGGCAGCTCATTTATATTCATAGGATGGGAGTATCGAATTCTACTTATTGATGTACTGTATCCGCCATTTTGTTTTTGAAAAATTTGAGTTCTGATGAGTAATCAGCTACCAAAATAATGCTAATATATCAATTTTCGGTTAAATTGGAGCTGTTTTGAAGTTTTGGCCGGAATTTTAGCGAAATCGACCACTGTGCGGCGTAGTACAGTTGATATGATTTGCTTGTTTCGAATTTTAAGTTAATCCTTCTAATCTCTCAAACTCTGTTTCAAGTAACAGGGGTCCCTATTCACGGCTTACAATTAGTGGACAAATTATGTGAGCTTTTAACTAGTATATGCCCTAGAGCAGTGGTCGGCAAACTTATTAGCCAAAGAGCCAAATATAAACGTTACAACAATTTTAAAAAAAATTGGGAGCCAAATCTGCTTGTTTAGTAAACTTTTATTACACTAAATAAGTAGTACACTAAATAAAACTAAATTTCATACTTAATAAATATTTATTAATGCGAACAATGTGCTTGCATCTCCTTGAACTCGATGTTAAACGCGATGTTCGTTACGTATTTTTACAACAATATAAAATTTTAATTACCTATCTATCTTTTAACTTAAACAAAAAATTATACATGTTCTCGATTTATAGAAGAATTTTAATTTATCAAAATAAGATGTAATTTTTTTCTTACCAAGTTTTTTTTTAAATGAAAATATTATTGCGCCTTCCGTGGATATTTGTGCCAGAGCCGCACTTAAGGAGCCAAAGAGCCACATGCGGCTCTGTAGCCGCACTTTGCCGACCACTGCCCTAGAGCATTTAACATGTTGACTGCCACGGGGGTCACCGGTGATTGCCGCTATTGAATTCAGTGAAATTTCATACGACTTTTAAATTGCGATATTTACGAATTTTGTAATATATTCAATATTTAAATGTCAACGTTAAAAAGATAAAGTTGTGCTGAATATATATCCATCTGTGTCTTTGAATCTTCTGCTTTATAAAGATGTGATTTTAATAGAAAAAGTTTCACTTCAGTAGAAATGGCGAACCTAGCGAAATACTGGTGGCGTTCAATGTGTTAAATGTCCCAATTCGGAAGCGCTTGCGTGCGAAAAATGTAGGGGAAGGTTGCTCAAGTCGCACTCTGTAACAATAAGAAGAGAGGTCTACGAATTGTAGGTTTTAGTAAATAAAAGGCCAAATTTTGCATAATTTACAACTTTTATAAATATTGCAACTATTATTTGAAAAGAAATCAAATGACAAATACGCAATTGAATATAATTAACAAAAACTAACATAGTAACATCGGTAAAACTGGGGAAACGGTATCCTAGGTCGTACCACCTATGTCCTACTAACGATGTATCGAATCTAGGAAGCAAACGAGCCAAAAATATCTTAAATTAATATTTCTTGTGTAAACCACTTTATTCACAACAATAGCCAGAATTTAGAGGATCCACAGAAATGTTTAATAATTATTATATGATAATTAATTTAAGTATTAGGAAACTATAATTCGCGGATCTCTAAACCTCAACAATGTTCCCCTTCCACCATCATAAAAAAAGAGTATATTTTATACGACATATTAAAAGCGGCAATACCCTCTTTTTAAGAACAAGATGTATCCAAAGATGACAAGTACAGATCATTAGGTCCTACTAGGTATATACATATGTCTTATAAGGGAAGTTCACGAAGTAATACACTCTGATTTTGATCAATCTTTGCATAAATATTTGTTAGACCTACCTAAGAAGATCGCTGTAATTCGTTCGTGCACTCTTTCAACCTTAAGGAAGATGTCAAGGAAAGCCCCTCTTTAAGGGAGGTCCTGTTTATCGCCTACATGTTCTGTCTGTCCTATCTATTTCGTACCTGTCCTGCCTGACCTGCCAGTTGCCTGCTTGTCCTATCTATTTCCTGTCTATCCTGCCTATCCTGCCCGACGTGGCCAAAAAAAGTGTTTTTCAAAAAATCAATTTCCCAGAAAATGAACTTCGAGAACGTTGTCTCATATGATTTTGACATAACTCCGATTGTATTTGAGGAAAGTCACATTTTCGTGACGTTGACCGATAATAACTCTCGGGCTTCTTGAAGGTCATTTGAAGGTAAAAATCAGTGCTTGCAAGTTCATTTGTGATCACTCAAACTAAAAGCGCCATCCGTATTTCGACTAAATTTCAAATTTACTCTATCAAAAATGAGCTTTTGAGGTATGAGCCTGCGGGTGTTGAACTTTTGAGGCATTTTTCCGAATTGTTCGCGAGATATCGTCAAAATCCGAATGAGCTTTTAGTTTGAGCAACTACGCTTGAGCTTGTGAGCTCAAATTTGACCTTCAAATGACCTTCAAAATTATATGAGCCCAAGTTCTCGACATTAACTTTCTCAGGTTATTCTTGAAACAACGCTTTGGGCTGGTAAGGTAGGAGACAGACAGGACAAATAGGTAACAGACAAGACAGACAGGAGACGGGCAGGAGACAGGCAAGCCAGATAGGAGACAGACAGGATAGGCAGGAAACTGATAGGATAGGTAGGAAACTGATAGGACAGGCAGCAGACAGGCAGCACGGACAGGATAGTATCGGTAGGAGATTAATAGGATCGGTAGGAGACAGACAGGACAGGCAGGAGACTAGCGGGACAGGTAGGAGACAGGTAGGACAAGCAGGAGACTGGCAAGGTAGGTAGGAGACAGGCAGGAGACTGGCAGGACAGGCAGGAGACAGACAGGACTAGCAAGATAGGCAGGAGACAGGCAGAACGGATAGGACAGACAGGAGAGAGGGAGGACCTCCCTTAAAGAGGAGCTTACCTTGATATCTCCCTTAAAGTTGAAACGGGCACGAACAAATTCCAGCTATCTTATTAGATATGTCTAATAAATATTTATGCAAAGTTTCATCAAAATCAGAGCGTATCAGTTCCCGAAGTTCACTTGTAAGTACCAATTAACTGGTTCCACGTAATTTTATAAATTCTAAGCAAATTTTTCTGATACAGATTATTGCTGTGGTGTTGTAAAGTAAAATTTAGATGCTTAAAGGTATATTATAATAATTACTGTTTGTACTAACAATTTAACTATTTTTAGGTAATAGCCTCTCGTGGAGACAACATAATTGCCGTTGCAAATCCTGCATTAATGGAATGCAGTCATTCTATAAAAGAAGAACCAGCGGACGAGAAACCTACACTGTGATATTATTGCATAATATTAGTATTGAAACCGTCGCTACTGCAAGAAAAACGATCTGGCTTGCATTACGATTTTGATAATCATTATGTGCATTGCAACTCTTGTAACGGTCGTAATTATTATAAAACTCAATAGATAATATTAAACAATTTTGCATTTAGTTAAATAAAATTCGAAAAAGATTACATCGATGAAATATCGATCGTTATTTAGTTTTTAGTAGTAATTTAACACTTTGATGGCCGATTATTTACACATTTAACAATTAAAACACCTTTAACAATTATTTGAAAATACTAACATTTAAAATAATTACAGCTATCAAATAGAATTCTAAAAATATTGCGATAAAACGATTGTCTGTTTTCGTTCAAGCACTTTTGAAAAAAAAAAAACAGTTAAACGAAGGTTTGTTATGAAATAGGTATCTGTTTACATGCATTGCCAACAAAATACAAATGACTTCCCTTTAACTGTCGTTATTCTTATTTAATTAAAATGAGTAATTTAAACATAGGCGTAATTAAACCTATTAACAAGCATGTGGACATAAAGCAGTTGATAATATCATTTTGAAAGTCATTAGTTAAAATTGACACATTCTTTTCAACAAGTTACAATTTAATCATTACGTTATTAAAAAATGTTAGTATACAGAATAAAATATTAAAATTTAATCGGCCTTTAAAGTGTTTAGAAAAAAAACGCTTTATACTTATAAAGATATTTTTGGAAGTCAATAAATGATGAATCAGTTTGTTTAAATCAAAAGGAGCGATGACTGAAATATATAGTATTATATAAAATATGACATGCAAGACTGTAAATATATTAAAGACTTTTTATTCAATATTTAACATGTGTTTCTTTTTAGGATATATTTAACAATGTATTATACACGAAAATTAGATATGTTTTAAGTAAACAAAATTTTAAATACTATTTTTAGTTGTACATTTGAAAAACTGTCCTCAAAACGACCTCGATTTCAAGTTGGAAACTTGATTGTTTAAACGTATCTCAGTTTAGTTAATAATACATGTGTCATCGACCTCGTATATAATTTTTGCAACGTTCTATACATGAAAAGTATTGGATACGATCTTTTGAACTTGTTTCAAAGTCAGTAAAATATACAGTTGTCAAGACCATGTGGTAAAATCTGCAATTTTCAAGGTAAATAGATTCTTGATAAAAAATAATCTTTTAATGTCTCTCACATTCAAAGACAGTAAAATCCATATAATATTAAAATTAAAGTTTACAGCACTGAGAGAGAATAAACAGTATAATAAATATCAAAAACCAACGTTAATGAGTATTTTGTAAAGCTGACTATGTAAAACGTTTTGATGTATAAGTTCTCCTCAATTTAACAGAAAGGAATCGTGCTATATCAGGACAATGCGCAGACTCATGTGTCCTTGATTATTCTACAAAAGATGGAGTTTGGTTGGCATGTGCTATCCTACCCATCGTATTCACCAGACAATGCACTCTCAGATTTTCATTTATTTCGGTCTGTATAAAATTCCATTAATGGCAAAAATGTTAACGCTCTAGTCGACATAATAAATCACATCGAAAAGTTTTTCGCCGAACCGTTTGAGAAGTTCTGGATGGATGGAATCTTTAGGTTACGTGACATATGGATAAAAGTTGAAAACCAAAATAGCAGCTGTGTAATTTAATAAACATATATCGAAATTTAAATATATTGCTTGTAAATTTTCTATAAATTGGCACAAATAACCCAACACATTGATATCACTATATATTACAAACATTGTAGATTAATTTTTATCTCTTTTTGATATATAATTTGTAAAGGAATACTCATAATATCTATGTCGTGTATCACATTTTGTATGTTATTATAAGAATGTGTAAAAATATTTCGTTATATTTCGTACGAGAAATAATTTTATATTATATGTTTAGAATGTGTAAATAATATATTGTTAAATAAAGATTCCTGTGTATATTTTAATATATCACTTTTATCATTAAACAAGGACTTTTTCCTGCGGTAATTTCAAATCACATTTTCTTACGGACATCCATTCCTCTATTTCCTTGACCCTGTAACAAAAGAAATGCCATAGTATTTATCTATTATTATATACCGCACACGTACCGTTTAAATAAAATATAATTTTAGAGTATTATATAAATAGTTTTATTTTGTTTCAATTTTGAAAATATCTATAAGTGAAAGTAAACTCAATGACATATCGAGACGATAGCCTCTCTCAGAAGACCGGGCCGATATCGGATCGGACGTGCATGCATTGTTTCCGGAAAAACACTGTCTGCTTCTATAATTTTATGTAAACGAATCGTCAAGTATCAGTGCACTGTATGTAGTTAGAAATATAAACAACCCAATAGTTTGTAACATTAACCTGAGTTGATAGCAATATATGAAAGTTAATTTTACTACCACATTTGATCTCGTATGACCTTCCACGATAGCTCGTTGAAGTCGTCTCAACATCGGCTATCACATAGCGAGAAAAAACACATAGCATTCCATTTAAAAAAATAGAGTTGACCTTGAAATCTCCTCTATGCCCCCACCCAGACAAAATTGTTTGTATCAAAATATATTTTGATTCAGGGGTATACCCCTGAAAAATATTCTATACCGTGTACGTTTTGTATAGAACATTTTTTCACATTATTGCAAATAACGGAGATATTCAATGTGAAGACAAATAGGGTTCCACCCTGTATAAACAGTGAAATATTTTTTATTTCTTCTTACTTGCGTTCATTCTGAAATGATCTAGTATTTTACAAAATGTTTCCGGTATCGATTGGAAAACAGAAGATCACTTAGGCTATTTCCGTAAAAATTATAAACACGACGTCGCAAATGAATATGAACTTACGTGCGGGGTACATCCGTCAAATTTTCCACTCCTGTTTCTGTTATTAGGACATCATCCTCGATTCTAATGCCACCCCATCCGCGAAATCTTTGAAGTTCTTCCCAAACAATGAACTTCGATTGGTTTGGATTGTTCAATGCTGCATCTAACAACTTTTTTAAGTTGATTATCACTTAATTGTCTACACACAAATCTAATTTTTTTCTTCCTACTTACGCAATCAATAAAATAACAGCCTGGTTCAATTGTTAATACCATACCCGCACATAAAATACGGGCAGTTCTTAACTTTCTTAAACCTGGATCTGAAGAGCGTTCTGGGTGTCCTGGAAGGTATCCACCAACATCGTGCACATCTAATCCCATGAGATGTCCTAATCCATGTGGTTGGAAAATTTCATTCAATCCCATTTTTATCATATCATCAATATCGCCAGCTAAAAGGCCGCCTTCCTTTAATGCAGCCAACATAGTTTTATTTGCCAGAATATGCATATCTGTCCACGAAACTCCTGGTTTTGCTGAATTCATTACAGCGTCACGTGCAGCTAATACTGCATTGTATACCATTTTTTGATCGTCAGTGAACTTTCCATTGGCCGGGAAAGAGCATGTAATGTCTGCTGCATATCCGCAATAATTTCCACCCATATCGAAAAGACTGACGTAATAAAATATTATATTAATCTTTTATATTATCACTAACTGTATAACAGGTAACAAGCATGTGAAGAATTTACAGGAAGTTTCATAGACCTGCAACCACGGGAATATTACATTGCAGACTATAGTTAATGGAGATACCCCGTATGATAAAAATGGTATAAGTCAGCGCACAAGGATATTATTAATCTCTCTGCACTGGTTAGTCACAACTAAGTTTCACTTGCTTTTCTTCGACTGAGTACATGTATTTCGAATTTCTTTTTTATAAATAGTTCCAATATTCATAGAAGTTGTACATAAAGAAAAATGTTGTCCTTTATTTAATAAAATCTACATTTCATAGATCTTTTTTCTTGGGCGGTACGACTTGAGCAACCTTCCCGTACTCGTTTCTCGAAGTTATTCGTTAAGATTAATATTCCGTACAGACTTACCACATATCACCATCTTTGATAACTTTATTGTTAGGAGCTCCAGCATGGCCATAATGTAATATGGACGCATTGTGACCAGATCCGCATATGCAAGTATAAGAGACGTGTCTACAACCCCCAACAGCGTATACGTAATGCATAAATGCTGCTTCCGCTTGAAACTCGGCAAGTCCTGGCTTCACAGTATGCATTACGGTTTTATGAGCGTCTGAGCTTATTTTGATGACATATCTAAGTACTTCAATTTCTTCCGATGATTTTATAACTCGGCTGCGCAGAAAAGAACATGCACACCCTTTTTATGAATTGCTAAAAACCTCTATGTTACGTTATTTCTATTGAAAGATATACTCATGCAACTGCATGCAGTTAATAACACTGGTCAATATGATTTTGAGCACAAAGAACATTTACAGTGATTCGCTGGTCACAGAAAGCTCACAGCCGAAAGTCGACTTTGGCCGACTGCCACACGTTTTTTACTTTATCTGCTGTACGGCTGTAGTGTGTCTATTAAGTTAACGATATTTCTTAATTTGCTATTGCTGCCTGTAATGTAAATCAAGCTCTCAGAGGTATATTACATTACACTTGCTTTCGGCTGTGAGTAAGGCTACGCGGGTGGCGAGTGCCGTACCGAAATGGTTAAATATAATTCTAAATTTAAACGTGTTAAGTGATTAGGTAGCAACCTCAACTCTTATGTCGCTTTTCATACTCACCATTCACATATTTCTGGGTATAACACACTATTATCCACCTTGAACCTGTAACAGAAGGAAATCAGAATTGTTGTCCTAACAAATTAAAAAGCATTATATAATTCAAATAAATCTACAATTTCTTAAGTTAAGATCTTAGATTATAAAGAAGCTTTCAATATCGTAAAAATAATACCACTTTTTCAAAAATTACGAATTCTATAAATCTTTCACAGCCACCACATTTTAATTTTAAGACTTTAAAAAACGCTGTGTCTTACGGATCAGTGATTTTAAGGAGCTTTTTGGTGCTGATGGTTCTAATAAATCTGTTAGCGTCGAGTCCTCTGTAGAGGAGATGTAGGTGTCAGAAGCCAATGCGTTCAAGGACTTTAACAGAATTCTGAGGGTTCTTTGGACTACCGATACCCCCGACCATATGTCTGTCATCGGATTTGGGACTGGCAGTAGTTGATACGTATTTGAGACGCACCAACTTCTGAGGGTCGCGGATCTTCTGTTTACGAATGGCCGATGATAAGCTTGATCTCAGAGTGGGGAAGATGTGCCTTTCCCGGTAAGAGGACCATGACAAACGGAATAGCATTAATCCCGGAACCTTACCGAATTCACACGGCTGTATCATATCTACAATCGCTATATCGTATCTAACAAATCCTTCAAAAATTCGAGTAAAGTGCAGCTTCAAGCTTGCTTCAACTGAACTTTCCGGTCTTACATTTCAAGTGTGTAGAAGTCAGATTTTTCTATAGATAGTATGTAAAATAATTTAGAAGTAAAGAGTATTATTAGAAAACGCCATGCGTTTTCGCAAATCGAATCCCAATGCAAGGGGTTGATTCTATACAATCAAGTGACACAAGCCGCTTTAGTTCATCCCAGAACAGTATCATAGCTTCATCGACTGGTAATTAAAAGCCAAGCTTTTAATTATACTCAAATATAATATTTACTATTTCAGAAACTTTCCAATGCATCAAAACAACTAAATTACACTTAGCGACATCGTAATATTAAGGGTAATAGCGCCGCACAAATTTGTTCTCTTCAAAATTTTATTTCAGCTTAATATCAAACAACCCTTCTATGAATTATATAATATTATATTGTTCTTTATTGTCAATAAAGATATCTGGTAACATGCTGAACACTGTGTTTTAATTAGCCCAAAAACTAACTTCATTTTAGAGCGTAAATTACGTAAGAACGTTTCGTTGATATAGCGAAGATTATAGGTAGCTATTCATTTATGTTTCGAAGGACATCAATGATAACATATTTCAAATATCTATTCACAATTCAAAAATTGTCATTGAAAATGATTGTATACCTATTAATTTACCTCCGAATTTAAAAAGAAAAGAATCAATAGTTTTCTGTCATTTCTCTACTATGAACTTTCTTAGCGTTATACCAGTTTCTCATTTTTCTTTTTGTAAATATTTAAAGCTCATAATAGTGGAAAATAATCGAACTGGTAAGAACTTTGGGATGAAATAATCTTACAAATATTTGTAAAATAATAAATAAATTAGTTTATCAGCAACAACACATATAAAAAAATACTTACTGACCAATGCCGTCAAACACGGCCTCTTGCGCTAATAATCCACTGTCACTGTTTCGGCCATTCTATTACAATAAAAGAAAATGCAAAATAGCTGCAACGTCGAATGCATGTTGTAAACATCTATTTCTACAGTGTAAACAGAATAAAACAGTTAAAATTTTAGATCGCGCCTTGAGAAACAGAAAATTTTTGAAAACATGTTTTGCAGAGCGTATAAAAATTATGCGTATGTCCTGATCACTATATCGCAGTGACACACGTTTGCGTCCATGTGAGATTTTTGGATAATTTCGTCTATCGTCATATTTTATTCGTCAGAAAGATAAAAGAAATTCTACGACTTTATTGGTCTGAACTGAAACGTTTTGAAAGAAATCGTCAAAGCAATTAAGACTGAAAAAATAGAAATACCAATGTAATTCCGAAAAGACTGATTTCTCGCGGCCCATTACTTTTTTAAGATTACGAAAAAAAAGAAGATTTTTAAGTAAGACTTACCAACGTATACAAAAGAGCTGCGCCTTTTTCCTTCAGAACAGAGGCTAACTCATCGGTGTAATAAGTTTCGTCTACCCCATATCGTTTTCTGAAATCCTCCAAAGTATGCAGCTTACCCTCCCAAATCGCATATTCTGCTGGCAATCGTGGGACAAATAGAATTGAACTCCCTTTTGCTAGATCAAGGGCACCGTAACATCCCGGTTCTTCAATGCCAAAACACCATTGGAAAAAGGACTCCTATTAAAAAATTAACTTTTATTGATTAAGTTAAAAATAAATTTTCCAGAACTCTGTATTTTTTGCGTTGGTATTTGCTTTATAATATACGATAGGATTGGATACCATATTCGCCCATTTGAAATACTTCTGTTATTTCAAGAATTACATATGTAATGCTGAGTGGATTGAAATAGTTTAGAATATATACAATTTGGGTTGTATGAAAGCTTTTCCCCTTGAGCGTCATACTTTTCGAATCATTCACAGATTACAAAAACTAATCGTTTACTTTTGGAACACCATAAAAGCAAGTAGAATGTAATCTAGTATGTTTATATGAATAGATATAAAAAAAAATTGTATTTTCACTGTCCGAAGTATATTTAACATATATTATATATTACACATATACTTCACACAGTTTTAATCAATCCCTCTTATTAATAATATATTATATGTTTTGAACACGTCTGAATGATCGCAACAGGGCATGCGCTATAAAATATAGGGCGCCATTTAAGAATTGAATGCTGACCATCACAAGGCTCACTCATGTCAATTCAAGGTCAAACAATTACCGTCATGATATCCTGTCCTCGCCCACAAGTTACCATACATCGTTTACCTGAGACATTTATCAGTATAAATGAGCCGTTATTTCTCAAAGTAGTAAAAGTCCATTTTTGAGAAAAGTGCGTTTAAGTTAATTTTAGCTAAACATAGGTGATCTTCTTTTCGCATTTCAAATGACAAAGTAAATAGAATAAAATACCCCATGGTTTCATCCAAAATTGTTCAACTGTTACATGTCATAGCATAAAAGTTTTTGCACGAACTATTAAATAGAAAGTATTTTGAACCACTTTCAAATATAACGGCTGAGTTATACATCAGTATAAATAATCCATGGTACAGTGAACAGAGCAGGGACCACGCGAATCAACAATCAAAAATTGAAATCGCGTACTCGTGTTCATCGTCATGAGACAAGTAGAAAGGGAAATTTTTTGCCGTGCTTAAAGATTTCGAAGTAGAACTTGTCAAAATTATTGGAAAAAATGTAATAAATGATATTCTAATGGCACAGAATAATAATTGATAAATGACGATGCAAGAAAAGCAATAGATCCTTCATTCGATGAGAATGTATTACGGACAGTATACCGAAAAACTTTTAATTAATCTTACAATTAGTCATGGTTGCATACACACCTGCCTGAAGGGCCAATTTATATCCGTATCGTTAAAAGGAACGTCAGTGCCGCCTTGGAGAACGACGAAACCACCCTTAATTGAAACCTCCGGATTTATCCGTAGTCGAGTTATTAAACGCTCGCGATTATGTCGAAAAAGTGACACGGATACTTTCAATGTATGATCACCTCTCACAAAACAAGGCGGCTCCATCGCGCATCTGAAAAAGTGATTAAGTTTTGTTTGCACAAAATGTTTCTATAAACCATCCCGAATATAACGAATATCACTTTCATGTTATTAACATTTAAACATGATTGAGCAATGCTTGAAGCGAAAACGATGCTCAATATGCCCCAATTTTGATGGATACTTTCCAATTTATCTTAAAAGCTAGATATCTAAAAGAAAATCTAATAATAGTAGGCGATAGGGCAAGTATTTTTTCTTGAGCGAACCATAAAAAAGAAGTCGCTACAAGAATTTTGTTGTCGACTGGGAAATTCAAATATCTGCGCGAGACAGAAGATGCTGCTAGTAAGTCTCATTATAGCGCAGGCTGTGATATAATATACCGGAATAACTTCCGGTCCCACGTTCCTGGGTGAAACCCGCTGACAACGCAAGACGAATGCCAGAAACGAAAGCCATCTAATTATTTAATGCCGAATCGTATTGGCTACTTTGACGACCGAATGGTCGATATATGTGAAAAACTTTTTAATGTAAAAAGTATGCAAATAATAAATATCAATAACACAGATAATATTGTTTTTATGTAACACTTATTATCATTTTTACTTTATACTTCAACTTAGAACTGATAGAATAATATTAATTATAGAAAAATGCTACTTTCACCATTGTATTACTTTCAAAAACACTTTTTTTTATGTAGCAGAACTTAGCCTTTCTATGTTTCAATGTCTTTTATGAAGAAGACAGAAATGTCATATGAAGATCTTATTTTGCAAAAAATGATTACCAAAGAAGTTATTACGTATATTATAAATTTACTTTTTGAACGTATACACAGTAATAGAGATCTGAATACATTTTCTAGGAAAATTATTCACGAAAATTAATATTTGCTGAATATTATAATTCTTACATGCAGTTTCGCAATGTTCTAGGAGGAAAAAAAATAAATAAATATGTCAGATGAAATTTTAAATAATATTTAATACAGATTGCACAATGAAACATTCTGCTGTTACAAAATTTTCATGGACATTCTTAACCATTTGAATCCAAGAATTCAGTGAAAAAATATTGTTGTAAATGGCCAAGGAGCATAATAGCACTTATATGTCCATAGTGATAAAATATGGTGAGTCTTTTTAATATGGAATTTTAGCAATCTGATCGCACTCTTTGGGACTTAAACAATTACTAACCGCCTTAAAATTTCATAAATTACATATTTTATTTGAGAATACATACAACATTATAATATGAAAGTTTATAAGCTATTATAGATTTGTTATTAACACTCATACAAATTATTATGATCGCTTTAATCATGTTAAACAGCAAACACGATTGGAATAAATCGATATGATCAATATCATTCTATTTTGTACTGCTCGTATCAAAATATAATAGAAAGATAAATCTTTGATAAGTAGAGGGACTTTGAACTTACAATTAGAGCAATAAATACAGCTTATCTTTCTTGGGAATTCTTCTCATGAAAAAAATGTTTCACACTATTCCTTTAAAAAATGAATGCAGACTTTCTAAATTTCAAAGATTCATAATAAAAGGAAATAATTACATACATTTTTTAAACCTCATACGCTCAACTGGCTGAATTTTCATCCGATCTTTGTTTTCAGATACTACATAATGTTTGATTCCTTTTTACTATGTAATAACGTGATTAAATTTCAATGAAATATATTTTAATAGATTAATGAATAACATTAATTAAAATGTAAAAGGAAAGTGGGTGGAATATTACCCTATATCACCGTAGGACATTTTGTATAACTATTTTCAGGGAGCGTATGAGGGTTAAATGATGCTATAACATTTTGAAAGTTGTACATGTTATACCTAAGTAAATTTACACATAACTGTTATTAAGGTAAAAATATACCCAAGGAATATTATATAAAACAGATTTAAACTTCTTTATACACATATTGAAGAGCATACACAAATACTGCGTATTTTAAATATCTTTAAAATATATTTAAGCAAAATTTTAAATATATTCTAAATTATAAAATAATATATATAAGATCTGATAATTCATCGTTAATGTAAAAACTATTGTATTCTATACAATTATAAACATTTTCAACATTCAAAACGGCGATATGCATTTTTAATCTGTAGAAGTATTAACTTTAAAACTATGATTTTACACACATATTTTGTAATTAATAAGCAGACATATATTTCCTATTTACTGTGTGTATGCGATGGTGCGGGGAACTTACAATATTTCTGAAAATCTGCTAAGTAAATAAGAAAATTCATACAAATTAATGAAAAAAAGGAACATAAGCAACTCGTTAAGTACATATAATAACAAGGATAGTGCTACAGTATAACAATTGTGTCGTAATTAATTATATTATACTATTAAACTGTAGTATTTAGTAGTATTTATTAGTAGTCATTTATTGCGACACGTACGCTGCATTAAAATTGGCTTCTTCATGGAGAAAAAACGCAGAAAACTAAACTTGACAAGCATAATATACATACGAATTCGTGGAACTGGATTCAGCCATGCTATTTTTGCGTCGTTAAATTCGTATACTAGCACAAGTAGTTTCAGTTGTATTTTTTAAAATAGCCTTCACAAAGTAGTTTATAATTTACACAGTACTAAAATACAATTATTTGAGGGCACGGAATACAGAATTACAAAGGCATGTTTTGCCCCGCCAATGTACAATCGAAGTCTAACCTTACTATCTCTTATTCGTACGCTATAACAGTGTATTTTATACCACGTGATTAATTCAAGCTAATCAATAACAATTTTATCGTGTATAGAAGTGACACTTAGCAACGGTACTTTTATATGAATCCTGATAATATAAATTTCACGTGACAAATATTAAATTTTATTTAATAGTAACTGTTACATACAACAAATATTTATAATTTTTGGGTTATATTCATGAAAAATTTTCGATATATTGTATGCAGTATCATTAATACATAGTTGCTTTGTTTTTTCATTGGCTACCTATTTTAAAAAAAGATGTATATATATATATATATATATGTATATATACACACACACATTTTTTTGTCATATATATACATTTATTATATTCAACATATCAGCACTTGACAAAGTCAATCCGTACGTTTGAATATCAGGAATGTTTACTCATTGTACTGATGCACTATTGCTTTTAAGTATAAATGATAAATTAAGAATGATTTATATTAATGAAAACAGCATGTTTGGTAAATCTGCATTTACAAACATATTAATTGATATTGTACCTACAATATGTGTAATCATATTACTTTTAAATTTTTTTGCTAATATAGATTCTCATGTTTTTTAGTATTTTTTCAATTTTTCAGACTGCTTTGGTTATTTTGCCTAACAGCCACTGTTTAGGTGGGCACACAGCCGCTAAAACTATTGTATACATATCACACAGAGAAGAAGCTATCCATTAAAATTTCTGTTTCAAAGCATTTCTAACTTACTGCTATCATGTATTACGAAAATTTAATTTTAATGTTTCATATTTTCAATATAATAAAACTTTAAATAATTTGAATTGCTATACATTAAAGGAAAAGGTTTAAAATTTTACATTATTATTTTTAATTTACTTTTTTGCTTAACACATATATTTATATAATTATTGTAAAAGAAGTAATTATATACATTTGTTTTTACAATATAAATCACATGTTAGAACATAATGAAAATTCTTTTTGTTATACATTGCACTAATTAATATTTAATAATAGAAATCGTTATTAAATTATTGATTATATAAAAATATCAGATCCTAATATAATTACCCTTTCTTCCTTTTTTGATATTTAACGTTGTACCAACTGCTTGGAAAGGTAATTAATAACTTGAAATCAAAATTAGTTTAAACAAGGATGTGTTTAAATTGATTTTTTAAGTACGTATATACAAGCCATCATTTTTGTAAGTTTGGAATGAAAATTGACAGATTCAATACTGGCGAAAAATTAAGATAACCTATATTTAAAATATTTTATGGACGTCATTAAGTAGTCATACAACGAAGCAGAAAATGAAATTTATAATAATACATTAGGAAAGAAGCAATGTTGAAAATTTCAGGGAAACAAAAACAATAATCAAGTTTTCTGTAAAACATTTTTAGTTCCATACTTTCTTCTTATTATTTTTTTGGAATATATCAATGAACCATGACTGAATATTTCCAACCATCGTATGTATTTAATTTTTAAATTTGGAAAAATATTAAAAACTACAATTTTAGATATTGAATGAAAATGTGGAACTATTGCCTCTTTAACGTTTTAAACAAATTTTATTCGCAGTTAAAGACTTCATTTATTATGTGACAATGACTGTAATATGTGTAATTAAATTTTACAGTTAGTTTCTAAGTAACATTGCAATAATGTCAAAAACTATAAGTGTTATTGCAGAAACTTTATTTATGATAAATTTTTACTGTGGTTTTCAAAATAAATTAATCAATCAAGTAGCTAAATGAGATGACTTAACAAAAAAAAAAACAGTTGACACTAGTTTCTTATATCAGTGAATATCCTAAAAAAGTATAAGACACATTAAGATGAAACTTTTAACTTCTTTATTTATAATTAAGACTTGTTGGACATGCAAGTCCAATGATCACAACGAGATATAGGATCCTTAAATTATAGTATAACGATGAACTTAAAAAAAAAAGATTCTCTCTCTCTCTTTCTCTAGATATCCTTTTTTTAAACTAAAGAAAACTAATACTATGGCTGCACTTTATATAGTTATACACACATGCTCACATCCATCAGAATTACGAAATCGTTATCTCCCTATTCTCGTAATAGATACATAATGTACTAATAACTCATTTATCTTACAGCGGTAGATGAAACAGTTTCATTAAAACTGAAATACTGTATATATACAGTATATATTTTCAAAGTAAATTCATACATTCATGAATTCATAACCAATATTATTGATAAATATCAATTATTGCACCAAGTATTTACTGAATTTCTGTTTTTAGTTTTCATATTACAAATGAATCATACAATCACTGTACTGCTTACTAACCGAGTAAGCACACATATAATTACATGTTAGTACAGCATTTATTATACTGATATATCCCTACATACCAATAATGATAAATAACTATGCACTAAAACATGCACAGCAAAATATAAAGCTATGTGCCATTTTACAAGCCTGTGTTTATTTTCGTATACATTTTCATGTATTTGCTTTTATGACACAAATATTATCTACATCTTTGATATTTTTCTTTTGTTATCTTAAAATATCAAAAGCAATTTGTACATGAAATCATTTAACTTAATCACAATTAACTGTACTATAAAAATCTTCTACGACGTTCATTGAATCCCTTCATTGCGCATTATTGAAAAAGCAAATGAGATCATTACTCCGCAAATGTAAACATAATCTTTATGATTTTATATATAAAGGTATTGCTATCCGTTAATCAATTTTTGTAACTAACTCAAACTATTTTTCCATCCATTTTATCAAACCTTAGTACCTCAAAAGCTGAGTGACTTGTAATCTAATACCGTATAGAGAATCTCTTATTTTTAGAATATGTCTGTTTAGTCATTTTTGCACTATTGAGAAGGCCATAGTATGATACAACAGCACAATGTAGAACAGAAATTTTGCTAAACTTGATTTCCATGGAATATACTACCATTTATATATTATACACAATCAAAATAAAATATTTCTTTTTTAGGAAGCTATTTCATAACACATATCGTATTAGGCTATTGTAACACATTGTTCATGATCACAATAAAATAATTCTATCACTTGGACGATTCTAAAATCTATAAGGCAAATGAGGGGATCAGGTGATGACCGAATTGCATTAATAGCCATCGGGAATTTTCTCATAAATTATATTGTATTCCATTTGCGAATAGCATTTAGGAACCTTTCATATTTGGATAGAAACGAATTTGCAATCAAGCAACAATGAACGATTTTCTTTAAATCCAATTTATGTCCGTAGCGAAATAACCATAATACGAAGTTCTCCACGTAAACCTCGTGACAGTCGATACACCGATGATCGTCGAAGTTACACGAAGTTGCGTGAAACTGCTTCGTATAACAACACACCATATTTACAAACACGGCCATGTAAGGCGAGTCTTGTTTAATTACATTTATCGTCTTTTGTCCCCTTTATCTTTCAACATTTTATATAATGCTCATACAAATAGTATCACTCCTATTGGAATAATCTTGCCACTGAACGATACACCATGTTTTCAAAAAAGAAATTAAGGAAAAGGCAATAATTCGAGGAATAACGAAAGTTCCGTCAGCTCCGGTCGGTGATTCATCCGAAATTCCTTCTGATCTTCAGTTGTTTAAATACAATAATCGAATATTTATCGCTTATTTCACTTCACAGCTCTAGTGACTCATACACTGGCGGTAACGGTTCATCCTCGGAATCGTAAAAATATGGTTTTCTTCGATACGCTGTAGATTGTTCATCATCTTTTTCCTTCGTATTTTCTAGTTCATCAAGATTTGCTTGTAGTCTTTTAACGGCTTCTTTTATAAGCCCACCTTCTTTAAGCAGCTCCTGTAGTAGCTCATATGGATCGTCTTCTTCTCTAGTATTCGGTCTTTTCTGATGATTTATGTGATGACGATGATCATGTGCATTACCATTTCTTACACCACAAATCTCGCAGCTGTTTGGGTCTGCCCAAGATCGCGATGGTATTCGGTAAGGCGAGGGTCGATTTTTATGGCTGATACTCGATTTAGCCTTTAAACTGGACAATCGGAGATTCTTCTTAATTTGCGAAACAAGGAGATCTACATCACGAGAGAGAAAATCCTGTGTTGTGTCTGGCATCACCTCAATTAAATACGTTGTCTCTTCTGCGCTCGGCATGTCGTACTCCTCCTTGTTTACCGGGCTCGGTCAAGGAAACGACAGGACGGATGTATTTACACTTCCACGTCTACGATATGAAGCAGTTCTAGCGAACACAATTCTGTTACGCTCGAACAGCGTGTTATTGTCCCCTCTCTCTCTCTCTTTCTCTCTCTCCCTCTCTCGCTCCTCGTATTCCCCTTCTCTTTCTTCCTGCTTGTTGTACAAATAGGCACGAGTTTTTCCTCCCCGGTCTGTCTATATTTTTCTGTATCTTTTTTTTTCTACAAAGCTGTTCTCATTGATAATGTTTATCTTATTTGAACAATTATTACATCTAATTTACACGTGAATATTTAAAAAGCCGATTGTCAGGCGTTCACGTTGTTCTATTTTTCTAATGTTTTGCACACGTCAATGTCACTATGGATGTGTACGTGCACGTGTGTGTTCACAAACATAACGAACTATGAGTATACTTTTAACCACACGAATGTGTGATTCATTGTTAAATATATACAGTGTATTCTCTTTTCCCCCCTCTCTTTCTCTCTCACTGTATTCATTTCACTCCCACTTCATCTTCCTTAATTTGGGCGAACGAATTAAGTTTTGTTCAAACAGCACTATGATCAAAAGAACTGAATGAATGCACTCACTGATGCAACTTTATGTGTATTCTCGTGCTAACGTACACGCAACATACTCTCACTAGTATTGTTTTGTTTTTTCTTGAACATTCTCCTTCTTCAATCGTCAATAATATCTAATGATGCAATACCACTATGTTATGCTTTAAGTGTCACGTATGTTGTGTTTATACAAATGATCTTCAGTTTAAGCACAAAACAGATATTGTTTGGGTTTTGTTAAAAGTTCTGTATACGAAAACGAACGATCACCAACAATTTACTCCGAGATACTTCGTATAACAAATGTTTAAAATAAATGTACCGGTATTCTTATTTACGCGGAAAGTGTAACTTCAACTAATACCGCTATTGCTTAAGAACAGTCGTTTTGTCGGTACGAATCGTAAGATAAGAGTTCGTGTCCCCCAGTGCAAGCGGCTGCTCATCAGCTAGCCATGGACCTTCTACTCTCTTATTATTGTTTTGGTGTGTAGCGCATGCGCACTTTCCCCCACGCTCATGTAAACAAACCGTTAACTCATGAGCCCTGGCAAATCGATAATACCTCGCCATTTTCCCATTCCATGTCCCTCTTTCCCCTTGTGCAATGTTGTACTAGTTCCCTTACATAATATTATGATGTTTTATCGTATCTTTTACTAAAATTCTATTATTAATTATGAGTAGTTTCCTAGAGCCTAGTAAATGAAGATGTGATTACGTTGACTCATTGGGCGATACGTGTACATATTTTTATCACAGTTTAAACGTTCGAGCCCGGACAATATATTAAGAGCAACCGGTAGGAGACTTACAGGGTGAAGAGATACAGGAGGGGAGGGAGGAGTTCGATGTGCATTCAAGGTTACACCCGAGTCTGTGTTACCCTACGTCATACAGCCAAGTTTAGCGTACACGTGCGTATTCATTCGTCACTTTAGCGTTCGTTTGTCGTAAATGTGTTCTATAGTATATATTTCTCTTTGTATATTCATTCAATTTAAAAAGAACTGACTGCTTATTTATTAATAAAATTTATGAATATGGTTCGACTCTTTGCTTTATGCCAAAGAGCATTACGAGATTAAACAAAAAATGGAACGAATATGTTTAGAGTGAAGGCATTTAGTTGTCACACATCGGTTTTCATGTAATTAGGTCAGTTTTAACATTAACCTTTACACTATTGAGTTCGTACTACAGACAGACACGCCGGAAAATATAAACTACTAAACATGATACGGCATATGATCAATGAGATTTGTTCAGATTTTTAGAAATTGATTAAAACAACGTTTATACGTTTAGTGTTAATAATAAAAAGATGTACTATGTAGAAACGATTCAGAGATATTAAAGTAAAATACCGCAAGATGGTTTCATTCTACAGACACTGTTGGTTTGTCTTTGCCTTTGCATCTGAACGATAAAAGTGATTTATGTCGAGAGATCTTGCCATTGTTTTGGTTTACTAATTTATGGAAACTTTATGATCAAAAAAATTATTGATCAAAATAAATCATCCATCATATATTCAGCAGATTTCATTAAAGAATAGATATATTATTCTTCATCAAATAGCATTGTAAAGAGGCAGGTTTAATAATCTCTTACGCTGCATGATGTTATTAGAAAGTGTAACGATAAAATGTAATAATTCATTACATATATGGAATAAAGTAGAGAATTTAAGTATTTTGACTAAATTGTTACAAACATAATTAGTGACTGTAAAAACTAAAAAAGCAAAGCCTTTGTTATCCTAAAGATAAAGAGTTATTTATTGCTTTGTATCAGTAACATTAAACTAGATCAGTATTTAAACATCTGCAAGGACACTGTAGTATTGCTTCATTTCATTGAATTTTTGTCTATCAATATTTGATGTTTAGTGCAAAGATTCAACTGTCCTTTTAGATTATAAAGTAGATATTCTTTGCAGAATATTCCGTTTTGTGATGTAAATGGATGAAGTTTAATGTAGAAATCAAAGCGATATGTATCTTTCATTATTTTAAATTATGCAAACCATTTTTTAATGTTTCAATCTATGAGCCATTATATATTAAAGTGGTACAAGTCTGGCTCTTCTTGTGTTGAAATATTTGAGAGTTCGTACTTTTTGGAAAAAATCATGAGGATTTTTCATTCTATTTACTTTTTCATTTGAAATGTGAAAAGAAGACACCTATATTTAGCTAAAACTAACTGAAACACACTTTCCTCAAAAATGGACTTCTAACGCTTTCAAAAATACTGGCTCATATTCTTAATCTTTCTTGGAAGAATCTTTTACTATCTCAAATTCCAAGAATATATCATCTATATCTGTATTATTGAAAGAAGCAAATAATGCTATTTGAACGTTCGCATGTAATGTTATTTGAATGAACGCAGTTTTCGAACTGTATTAAGAAAAGATTCGCTAGAGGTATCCATTTTTAATTTTGATTGAAATCTATTGTATTGTTGAAATTGTTATTATCGATATCTTTCGAAGTTGTCACGTTTAAATTAAATGAGATTGAAAAATCTCGTGATACGAGCATTTGCATCTATGTAAGGTAGATGGCAATAGCGGTGTGAAATTCATAGAGACACCCCGTCACCTTGTATACAGCGACAAATTAGAACAAACAGAATTAAATAACCCCTTGCCTTACAAGTTAATTTTGAGGCTTTAGACTTAAATACACTTTTTAATTTCGATTTGCAATGAATTGATTTAAAATAGTTAGGTTACTACTACATCTATTAGTTTACTCGAAATAATAAAAGTGCTGAATTTTATTAAAGAGAATTGCAAGACATGGGATGAATGAAGCCTGTCAGACTTAACTTTGACATAGGAAACTGATGTGGGCGATACTCGTCTTTCCCATTCCAGGGGTTAAGTAGAGCTCTAGGTTTATCATTTAGATGTATTTAGATTATGAACAGTCATAGATTACTTTTTAAGTTCAATTAATGCGTGTCGACGATTTCGGCACGCTTGAATAAAGGACCTAAAAGTACAACAGATGCAAACCGTGGAAAACGTTTGATGCGCGTGTCTTCCGAATCAAACACTTGTTGTGAATTCGAGATAACGTTTATTTCACTATATGCAATAAATTTATTACTTTCTCTGGCAGTATTTCCTAGAACTGAACGAAATAAACATTTTATACTGGTAGGAGGAATATAGATAGAATTTTATTCCGTATCCTAAAAATGCAAATTTTACCCAATAATACGTTCAAAGTACGATTCTTGATTATTCTAAATTTAATTTGCATACAGAACTTTAAAAAAATACTATATGGCCCGACATATCCATAGTAATACGTCTTTAAATGATATATTATAGTAAATTTATAACAAAACGAAAGCACAACATTTTATAATTTCACGACATGTATTGTTACCTATTATTTGATGTTTTAGAAAAAAGATAATCATCTCGACTGCTCTGTTGAATTGTTGAGATCCTTTTAAAGGCATACGTAGCTGACTCGATGGTAGATAGTGTAACTGCAGACAATACTTCCTATGTTTCAAATTTAAAAGAAAAATGCAAAATGTTATTGGAAAAAAAAACGAGTGCGTCTTGTCCTGTTATTTTATATTATAATAATACATTTTAAAGGCCAATGTAAATTATATAAACATCATTATATATAATGATTTAAGGAATTAATAGTCACAGATTTAAATAATTGATTTAATTTTACGAAAAGTGTAGGGATCATAAGATAATTACGAGAACGTTTCGCATCATCAAGGCGACCAATGAACGGGAGTACAAAATTTTTAATCTATTGTTTATTGTATAAATATATCACCAAATAATATTATGAGAAGAAATCGCTTCTGCGTAACAAGAGAAAGGGAGCAAAAGAGATCGAACAGGAAAGCGTAACGAGGAGAAGGAAAACGGAAATGAAATAGGAAATACGGGGAACTTAAAAATTATCAATTGCATTCATTGCACCGAGAATCTTCATGATGCAAGCAAGAAAAGCGGTAAACTGTGTAGCAGAAAAAATAAAGAAAGAGGATTTCAGCCGTTAAAGTTTCTTCTCTCCGCACAAAATCTGTCGCAGGTTCGATCCTGAAAGCTTTTCAACATTATCATCATAATCATTATCATCCTCATCTTCATAAGTGCATTTTTCACATTACATAATATAGTAAAAATATATTTTTTCGATTTCTAGGAAATATTATTATAATTAATATTAACTTCAATTAGCTCATATATCACTAGAACAATGGAAAATTGTGAACATTTGTTTTCCTTACGTAAAGTTCTATAAAATCGGTCGACTCCTTACTTAGTTGATTGTTTCACGAGTAAGAGAAAATCGTCTTTTAAGGCTTGTCCGTACGATCAAGTTCTCGTTCACTTTTCAAATTCGCCCTTCAATCAATTAAAGAAAATACATGGGTCATACGCTGATATTAACGCCTTTTCAAAGCATATCTTTTCTAACACTTTTCTTAAAGGAAAATGATTTTAAAACATCACCGGAACAGAAATAAATATTGTCGGTGGAGATACATTTACGAAACAGCTTTATTTACAAAAAATATGCCAGTCTTGTAATTTTCAGTGAAATTTACTAATAGAAGAAATAATATTTTAGCCCAATGATATCATCAGTGAAGATTTTCAGTGAGAAAATTTTCTCTTACCCGGTGCTTTTATGCGCAATCCAAAAAGAATTATATACATCGTTTCCTATTTCTCTAACTTCTCTATCTTTCATATTTTTATGGCAAGTATGAAATATTCTTTGCATGAAGTTTCCTAATCCGTCTATAAAAAAAATGAAAAATACGTCTTTACACGACCTTATGCTCGGGACAAACAAATAATTATGTTTTTCCTTCGTTATTTGAATCAATTTTTCTCTCGATTTTAACACCTTGAGGGCCAGCCATACGATTACATGACACACCAGAAACAATGTACACATTCAAGTTAATATTTAAACGTTCATTATCGCACAAGTTATAACGTGTTTAAGTACAACATCACCGAAAACATGTAACGAAGGTAGCTTTTATGTAATTATCTGCCATTAATACCTGTCGTTTAGGAACAACATTATATACAATTACACAGCCTTACGTTGCTATATACCTCCAAGAATAACATCAAATTACTATCGACAGATTTAATAATGAAATTTCAACATATTCTGGCACAAGTATTTCTATAACATTACAAAAATTCCAGGCACGTTAGATGATAGAGATGTCGATCATGCGGAACGTATATCTGGTCTTCAACGCGTTTGGTATAACGTCAAGAGAATATTTAACGATCTAAACGACGGCATAACAACCTTGAACGATTAATCAAATCTCTAGTAACGACGAAACTCACGATCGTTGCTCGTGCACGTAATGTAAGCATCTTTAAAAAAAAATAAAGAAAAAGAATAAAGTCAACAACCGTACGGGAAGTAACGCTTCAACAACCGGCGTACTAATTACGTTCGCTCGCGACATTCGATCCCATGGATCTGCTTGATTAAATATCTTTCCCTCGTCGTTCGTAGAATAATTACAAGTCGACGGAGGGCGCAATTGGCGAATATCTTCCGCACTATTACCATCGACTGTGAAACAAAGATAATGTTAATACTCTACTCAAAATTCTGTACAATAATGAAGAAGAAAAAAGAGAGAAAAAAAAGGAACAGTATTTCATAATTCAAAATCAGCCTGTTCGAAAATATCATGTTTAAAGACAGAACGTAAAAATAACGAAGAAAATCCTTATCGTATAATATATATTTTTTTCGAATGATCGAACTACCCCGTAGCTTCTCGCGGAGTAATACGTTTCTAAAAAAAAAGTTTTGTTAACAAGCCCGATAAGATAGAGCGAGAAATATGTACCGATTCTGACATGCTCGCTTTGTTACGGCTCCTTGTCGACTCGCAATTCTATTTTGGGATTCCGTATCGCTGGATGATTTCGCAAACTACTTTAGAGGCTCTCTCGGGCAATTTCATGAGCGAAGCATCAGCCGGAAGTTAATATCGTATGGGCTGCCAAACTCCAGTAGTTTCATCTCGACGGTAGTAATGAGGTCTATTATCACGGAAGACAGTGACGGCCGGAAATTGATTGTCTTGGATGTATTTGAGCGTCGCTCGTACCTGAAATTAATACTTTCTTGTTATTTTTTTGAAAAGGGTGGGATTTATAATGCTCTTTTCGTGATTTTTGTTGTACTCGCAGTAATAGAATATCTTCATCTTACAGAATTTTTTTCATTTATGAAATCTAATTAATATACGCATGAAAGTGGAAGAGTTAGGATTTAAGGCTCAGAGTCCTTTGGAACTCTATGAACACTTTACCATTCTTGTCTTCATTTTACAATTTAGCAAAGTTTGATGAAAGTTAGCGATAGAAGACACAGACTTCCACCGTTGATTACAATAGAAAATGAAAAAATAAACAATATAAGACTGCTTCTAAGTAAGATAAAATAATTTTACCTTATTTTTTCTAATACTATTATCTCACTGTTATGTAGGAAAATACAAATAAATTATTTACCATCGATTTCGACGTTAACGTTAAATGAGAAGACAATTCTCATATTTCTCAACGAATATAACACTACCGATATGAAAATCTCAGAAAAACCTTCCACAATCATGTATGAAGATCTATATGAATAAAATAAAGTACCTGTGATACGAAATGTGGGAGCTCGACTTCCGGTGCAGTCGACAAATGTTGTAAGATAAACTGATCCGACTGAGCCAGCCAGAGGTCAACCCCTCTTAAAGGATCATAATTAAATGGACCGATTCTGAGCAGACCGAGGGTGCAGTCGTAAACGTCCAACACCTAAAAAACATCGAAATATTTCCTATTCTAACAGAAAATTACGTCAGGTTGCATCCACATACAATGAAAAAGAACATCAAGCGTCTCAAAACATCAACTAAAATGACTGTAAACGCAAACAGCTTGTAGAACCTGTCAAGCTATGAACTTGAAAGTTACTTAATATCGATCTCATAATTGTCCAAATAACACTAATTGTATAATGTCTTCGAAGGTAGCGAAGCGTGCAAACCGATAAAATGATAAGCTGCCGCACGGTAGACGTCAAATTAAATAAATCGCCTCTCTATGTACGTTCATTCATATTAATGCCTTCACTATGTAACCAATTATTCGGGCTCTGTATACTGCAATCTGCAAGGCATGAAAGAGTTCTTTCTTAGCGTAATTACATCTATACGCACCTGTTGACCCCCGGTCAAGTGTCTGGCACATCTCAGAGCCTGATCAGGGCCCTTATCAGGGAAGGTCGCAGGAAAGATCTCGCCTGTCTTCACATTCAAGCCAATACCGTAGATCACCGGCCAATGAATCCCACCTCTTACGGTGGTGTTTAACTCGCCCACGCAACAAAGGGTCAGATCGATTTCTACCGGTGGCTTGTGAAATGCGGCTGAAAATAAAGGTGCAGCTTTACTTTAACGAACTCTCCAACTTTTTAAGTTATTTCTGTGTATACTAATATACTGTATAATCATTTTTATAATTCAAATTTTTCAATTACAATTTTTTGAAGTATCAATTCTAGTATAATTAACACAGGCGATTTATAGTACTCTAAGAAATACGTTTCTACACATTACTTTTTAATATTATTTCTGTTATATAACACGTTGAATCCCATAAGGGTCAGCGGTGACCGGTGCTATTCAATCCAATGAAATTTTCTATGATTTTCAGACGATAACATTTACGAATTTGCTGCTATATTCACTGCTTAAATATTGGCGTTAAAAAAGAACAGCACCGCTTAAGGTAAAGGCAGCAGTAGTTGACCACTTACGAGAAATTTTTAGCCGAAATAGTGATAACCTCTTGAATTTTTATTAAATAGTGGATCTCGAAGCGTGAAGATATTCTTTGAATATCCGACATTATATAACAAAGCACATTTTTTTCGAAAAGTTGCGTTACACAAAAATAATAATCATTAATAAAAAGTCAACCACTACGTCAGAAGTCGACCATTTGTGAAACTGAAAAAATCAGTAATTGACCTTTTGTACGTTAGTAGTTGACCATTTATATTAGAACCAAAATCAATAAAAGTAATCACTTTAACATCGTTTATTTACAAGAATCAAGAGAAATAACAAATAGGAGGACAAATACAGGTGAAATAAAGTGAATTTCTGAAAGCTTGTAAAAAGTTAACTATAAAAAAAGTTAACTATAATTCCATATTAAATCTAATTCGGGTATTGAGTATATATTTTGCGTTTTGCTAATTTTAGTGGGGCCATTAATATGAAATATAACATTTTCCCATTTGTAATCTAATACATCAGCAATTTCTGGCCATTTCCATAATCGCCCATGCTTCTGCATAGAAGATATCGTTGCTTTATTCTTGCTTATAGAAAGGATTTTGCCTGGAAAATATTCACCTTCGTATAAAAATATTACGAATTCACCAACATTTCTGTGAATACCTGGCAAGCTATTTATGGATGGTTCTCTCTTTTTCGATGAGTTTCCTTCAGTCGGCCCTTCATTGTCTTCACTGTCCCCACAATCTGATATTTCACAACTTGTGTCTGAACTATCAGACGAATATTCTGAATCTTTTTTAGTTCTTTTTCGTTTGAGTTGGTGGCCTTCGAGTTCCTTAGCTTTTTCCTTTTCTTCCTTATTTCGTTGCCTTTTCGCAGCTCGCTCTTTTTTCAAAGTCTCATCATCTTCTTTCTTCTTCATCTTGTTTAAAAGATATTCTTGAAATAGCTTCCCAGATACAATCGAAGGCATTCTTTCTTTAGCAATTTTTTTCTTGTTTGTATTTTCTTTTTCTTATGCCTGAATAATAAAAATGTTTCTCAAATATGCTTGGGATTGTATGTGAATTTTAACTACTTTTGTTGTTAGGTACGAAGCTCCCGTCATGGTTTTGATGCAATTCAGGTGAAGGACTGACGTTGTTTGGAATAGTATTATTATTCGAAAATGTTTCATTTGAATCGTCTTGTAAAAGTGGCAGAGCTGAAATCGTATCGGCATTAAAAATATGTTCACCCTCAGTATTTCCATCGATAAACAACATTGCTGTTTCATCGTTTACAGGTTTCTCAGTTAAAGTACATAATTTGTCCAACTCGATTTGGGTTTTTTTCCATAATGTAAATAGTGATGTGTCCTGTGGATCTCCAGACCATTGTTCAGGTGAGCTTCGAAACATATCAAGTTTTTCAAATTCGATGCTTTCGTTTAAAAATTGCAGGCCCTGTCGTAAATAATTTATCCGCGGAAATTGTCTGTCCTCACTAATTTCAATTGTATTTTCTTGTTCCGGTATTTTGACAGCTAATGGATTCCACGGATATAACCCACACTTGCGAAATCCATTGTATAAAATACTCTCCTTCACAGTATTGTCAATCACTTCCTTAAGTAATTTCGAAAAATCTTTCTTTTTTAATGTTGGATCATCAAGATTCTGGAGCCTCCACTCATGGACTTTCTTCTTCCAAACTTCTTTGATAGTTTTGAAAACGGCAGCATCCATGGGTTGTAATAGGTGGGTAGCGTTAGGGTAGAGGGCCACGAGAATAATACCATTTTTTTCACAGAATTGACTTGTTTGGAAACTTAAATGTGAAACATGTCCATCAATAAAGAGAATCACAGGTAAGGTAACTCGGACCTTTACCAGCCATGGATGAAACACATTTGCAATAAATTCGAAGAAAGCTTCGCAGGTCATCCAACCTGAATCGGTCTTGCCTAAACCCCAATCTTTAGGAAAATTGTTAACAATTTCTGGCGGTATGCGTCTGTACTTAAACAACACGGTTGTAGGTGCAACTAAACCACTCGCACTGCATGTTATCAACGCAGTCAAGCATTCTTTCTCATCAGCATTCACTCGCTGTTGAACGGTTTTAGCTCCTCTTTTTGCTAATACTTTATTACCCTTCGGATTTAGGAAGAACGCTGTTTCGTCAGAGTTAAAAATGCGTGATGGGTCATCTAAAATCTTTTCAAAACTGTGTTCTGTTAAATAATTATATACTCCAGAAAACCAGTTACGTATATGAGTATTAGAGACCGATGCGCGTGAAATTGTCAGGTTTTGGGAAATTCTTTTCGATAACGTAGAGTTTCTTCGCAAAAATGCCCTTAGCCACGTTTTCCCAGGACGACCGTTTTTAAATGGATTTGGACGTTTGGCTTCATCTATGAAGCGCTGGACACTGGTTATAAGTTGATTAGTTGTTATTGGGAACCCTGCAGCAGCCATGTTTATAATCCAGTTACATATTTCTTCCTCCTCTATTTTGTTTAAAATTGAAGGAGGACCCATATTTCTTTCTATAGGTGATTTACCTTCTACCTTATATTTTAAAGTGATTCTTGGCACGCCGAATCTTCGGGCAGCTGTTCTTATGGGTGTTTTGTGCAACTGAACATTTTCAATCGCTGCCTTCATTGTTTCTTCAGAATAATTTCTGAAAGCACCCTTGATTGGTGGCATCTTCAGTTCAGTAGTTTAATAATCTATAAAATTAATGCATATGTGTATAATGATTTAGGACAGTGTAAACTAACTGATATCAGTAATTGACCGCACGTCAAGTTAGCAGTTGACCAGGTGGTCATCTTTTAAAATACATTATACTATGAAAGTGAGCGTTCAGTTACTTGTTTCTAGTAAAATTATATGTCAAATAGATATAATATAAATAGTAATATAGTAAATTTGATTAGTTTGTGTTGGTAGTAGACCACGTATGTCAACTTCTAGGTGTAATCGGAATGATACGATTCGGTAGTAGACCGTGCGGTCAAATAAGTTTATGAGATAGGAATGAGAGAAATAGTGTGTTCAATGAATGTAAAATTTAATAGCAATTAAAGCAGTGGAAGATTGAGGCGGGAAAAAATCAAAAGCTGAGGAATTACTTACCGTCAACTACGCACTCTACGCTTTCTTAAGAACAGCGCGAAGAAAGTTGCGTTATGGAGGAATACGACTGATGTTTTTAACACTTAATCGTCCACAGTCACGGTAAACAACCGTATCTAAGCGATAATATACGAGCATCGCGCCCGCAGATACCGTAACAAGCCTACCGTGCTTGCTTCGAAAAACCATTACTTAAAAAAAGTTTATTTTCTAGGTTTAAGTAAAAAATGGTCAACTTCTGACACATGGTCAATGACTGGTGCCTTTACCTTAATATATAACTATTTTTACCTTTTACACCTTTGACCTATAAAGATGCGATTATAAATGAAAACTTTTAATTTGAATAGAAATGATGAAATTATGGAAATACGAGTAGCATTCAACGTGATAATTGATATAATTCATAATGAGCTCATCTTTAAAAATTATCCTGTTTTCCATGCTGTACAAAATTTGTATTCAAGACAGGGATTGATCTTAACGATAGAAACGCAGAATGATTTTAAGTTATAGTAAAATGCTTACAAAGAATGTTGCAGAAAAGTTCTTCGGAATAATTTCTCGGATCGGAGTAACCACCGACAAGCTGCAGTTCTAAACGACCCTCTGGAAATCCAAGAGACAGTTCCGTTACCCTCTGTACCATAGCCGCCGCTGCATCCTCCGTGCCAGCTCCATCGAGATGCGCCAAAGCCGCCGCTCCTGAACCTAATTTACCAATAACTTTCGTTATCTTTAGGAAATTAAATTGTTCGAGGTCTTCTGTAGTGTTCAATAAAAAAATGAACGGACTCTACAATATTGTATAGTTTATTACACAACAGCACAGAGGGACTTTTATTTACTATTTTACTTTATCCTCTGACTTTGCCAAATTGAATGTTTCTTTGTTACTTCCTTTTTCTTTAGGCATTAATTGGTATGCCCGCTATATACATACCGCTGAGTCGCAACATACTGCACAATCTTTCTTGGTTCCCGAACGAATTATATGAAGCTGATTATTTAACCCTTTCGCTGTTTAGTCCGTACGTCGTACATATATTATTTGTTAACACATTCATGTAATTATTTGTTGTTTAGAAAACGAATAAACTCTCTTTCACGAATAGATTCCCTTCCTTCCGTTTCAAAGTCCTTTATATTTTTAAAAACTGAAGAAAAATACAGTTAAATCATATATTTCTCCTATTTTTATCACGAATAGAAACAGTTTCAACCGTTAAAAAAATATATGATTTTCTTAGCGTTCTATCTAATGTCCATGAATGACGTTGAAGGTTGCGCTCTAGATGATATTTCGCGCCGGAAATTTCCTACTAATTCATCGACTAAGCATTTCACAAAGAAGTGTGTTAGTGGCCTGATTATGAATAACATCATGCCGCCAGGCAGGCGATACCGACTACTACGATAACTTGCGAATGCTGCCACTGTGGCGCAAAGGGTTAATTCGGCACAGTCCGATATGCAAAGCGGTCCATATACAAACGCCCGGCGATAAGACACACGAACGGCATAGCCAGCATAAACGTGTTCAATTCTGGCGTATTTTTGAACATATACGCATAATTCTACGCGAAAAATTATAAAATGCATCGCTATGTAGATTCCAGTCGACGACATTCATAGAAAGTGTAAAGATAAAATTGATATTTACGTCGAGAGCTATTATCCCCGGGTACATATCATTTTATCATAACATCCACCAATTCCTTTCACTTTCGTACGAAATGGAAGTGCCGATCGAAAGGGAAATTAATTTCCAAGATACTCGGCTCGGCTACCAAACCAGCTTGCTAATTACGTCTCGGTAATTATCTCGGAGGAGAATGCGTTTCAAGGTATTTCATCGTTTATTGCACGCGCGTATAGAGCGCAAAAAGACGAGGCAGCCAGACGCATGCCTCTAATGTACGATGTAAAAGGATGATTTAGCTCAGAATGTTAAGCGCGCGGTATTACACGATTCCCGCAAACGTCGATCATTAAATCTTGAATGGAAATATAAATAGCTTCCATTCCCTGTCTCTTTCTCGTCGTTTTTTTTCAAGTGAAATCGGCATGTTAAATTATACTGTAAACTTTACTTTTAAAATCGAAGAAAAGCTTAGCAATTAATCAAATTTGTTTTACAAATGCAGTGACAGCTTTTGTAATTTTTTCTGATTTTTCTTAACTTTCCGGTAAAATTATAATTATAGTGTAAATCAATAGTGGTCAAACTGCGGTCCGCCGTAGGTTTTAAAATAAACGAAAAGAAATTTCTAAAAAATTTTGTTTAAAAAAAATTAAAACGTTTATGTTTAAATGTTCTCTTTTTCTGGCCCGCTCCTAAAAACGTTTGCCCATCGCTGACGTTAATGATGAAACCATGAATGAAAGTAATACCTCAAAGTATCGTTTAAAGAATTTTTAAAAGGACAATTGTTGATGAATTTAATTTAAGAAAAATAAAAAGCTACCGTCGATTTCTTGCATTCCCTTCGGATCGTAATAACTGGATAGTACGAAAGAAGCAAATGGATTTGAAACGATAGAACAACATCACATTTAAATCTTCCATTTATTTTAATAAAGGAATATTGACTCTTGTTTCTGCAAATTTTTGGGCCAACGTATAGAAAGTTAAATCATAAAGGGGCCTTCATTTTCAAAAATGAAAAAAAGAATGTATGAATATTTAAATTCGTGTAACTTATTTTCCGCCGCCTTGTACGATCAACGTTTCGGAAGAAGATAACGATAAAATAAAATACACAATATTGAAATTATTGCCCAGGAACTTACAGCTTCAACATTCCTGAATGACCCGTGTTTTATGCGAATCGAAAGTAAGAATGAAGAATGAAGCGGCAATGTGACTACCATTTAATAAACAGCATAACATGACACACAGTATTATTTATCGCACGCGCGGCTTGTTACATTGTACTTATTTTCTGACACTTTCAATTTATTGGTGCATAATTACAGTAATCGCAACCGAACGTCTGGAAAAGAAGTAACGCACATGATACGCCGCAATTTAATTACGGAATATTTCCATGATGAACTTCGTTATTTAATAACAGACTTACGGCGTCGGTTTCTATCCTCTTCGATAATTCAACGGAATTTTCAAATGACAAGACATTCGAGAAAGCCAACCAGAAAATTAGTTACGAATGCAATTAATACACACATATGAAAGAATAAAATGAGAAATATCAACTTTGATCCGTTTAAGAGAAAATATAATTAATAAATGGCAGCGAAATATTACCAGAAATACAATGGCACAGCAGAATGTTGCAGATTCAAACTAAATTGTATAAAAGAAAAAAATGGACATTATGATACTACTAATTTGGATTGCCCAAGGTTTATGAACTTTTGAATTACCAATAATTATATTCAACGTAGTGCAAACTTCTACCTTATCAAAAAATGGAATATGGTACGTTAAATGTCTTGTTAAATTATGTTTTACCAATTATTCAACTTGAGACTATTATATGTTTCCTATTACATTTTAACAATAGAACTACCAAGGCGGTCAAAATTGCCGGTTCCCAGTTGTTTCGAAAAACTCTCCAAACTGATACGTGAACGGTACAGTAGATATTTCACGTGCATCTTATAAAGTAAAAATTATTTAACCCCCTATTGACCGAACTTTTTGTGGTAGCTGCAGATCAGTTGCAAGATGCCACATTAGAAAATGGAAAAGATACAATTTTAAATGGTGGATATAATTTAATTTTCAAACATCGAATTGTAAAGGATTTAATGAATTTGATGAACTAAATTGCAATATTTGGCAAAGCTCAAAAATTCACTTAAAGAATGGAAGCTTATAATTAGATGTGTCTTGTATTACCTTTACGTCACAAGGACCCATAGTGGGTTAACTGATCATCTTGTACACCTGTCCATTTCTTTCTTTCCGAAGTACTCATTTAAAATATTTAAATATAATAGATATAAAGCCGGTAGTTATAGTGTTAAAAGAATGATCCATTTCATTTTAGAACACCTTGTACAATTGTGATATCGTGTCTACATTCTTCTCAGAGAACGTGTCTTTCACGCGTTTCAGGAGGCAAAAAAAAAGTTTAACAAAATAGCCCGAGGCACAAGGACGTAACAGACGTAACAGAGAAGCAACATCACACCTCTCCGATGTGCCAATATTTTACACTGCTTTTTGCATTGCCGATTCCGTCGATTCTGCTGATTCTGTTGATCCGCTTGTTAACGATTCTACGAACGATTCCTACCGCGCGCCACTTATTGTTAGCCTACGTAATTTCATTGGCTTATTTACATTTTCCATCTTTTCCATTTCTCTTCGGAGAATCGTGTGCACCTTGCAATCGTAGATGCATATCACAAATTGGCAAATCGTGACGAGAGCATTTGCGAGAAAACAAACGCGAGACTTCTCGTGTCCCCGAGGTTGCCGTTTCATTTACGGGATATACATATAATATGTAATCGGTTTGTACTTTCGTGCCGTTTCGAAAATTTGATTGTATTACTTTGAACTTGTCGAAGAATGTACGTTGTAGGAAACTGCAATTATTTTTTACCTTTGCATTGTCGGAAATTTTAAAGTATCACGACAATTGGAAAATTGTTTCCTTTCTTGGATAACGTTATATTACAATTCTGACGAAGATTATAGTGCAGTAATTATGCAGTTGATTATACTGCATCAAGGGATGCCACGTTGAGTAGAATTTTGTTAATAAATAAATAATGGGATGAGTACTATAATTTCTTCTTTAATTTGGGAATTTTCTATGTCATTCTATTTTTTTTTATTCAAAAGAGTCTCTAGTACTTTATAGTTATATATATATATTTTCGTCGCAATAATAGTAGAATTACTAATCGATAACAAATTATTTAATGTAATGGAAAATAATATTCACTTTTAGTGAAATTTCTGCAAAAATAAATTAGATAATTATGCAGATGATGGTCCGTCCCACCGATTTCGATGATTTTTTAATATGGTATCAGGATCATCATTTTAAGCAACTTTTTCCTATACATGTAAGCCCCGCACGGCTTTAGTTTTCCAGATATGTATTGGCAAAAAGCGTTTGCTACTTGCACTGAATGTTCCCTATACATGCACGACCGTCGTAACGTGTGCGTCAGCACGATGCGAACGCTTTTCTACTGTTTCTGTGGCGCCCGAATCCAAAACTTTATACCAGGTGGACGCGTCGAAAAGCTATCTCATAAGAATGTACGAAAAATGTAATTCCAATGCTATGTTGGGCTGCCTGACGGCGATTCTCTCTAACAACTACAGCAAAAGCTCAATAAATGCGACAAAAATTTGGCTGGATAAATGCAACACGATTATCCCCTCCACATAGGGGGGTCCCTCTTCGCGAACCTCGACGCTCGACGAGGGAGAAGTGTAATTGATGCAACTCAAAAGAAGAGACTGACTCATCCAAGTCAGGGATAAAACTTTTTTATTTTTCATCTTTTTCTTAAACCTTTGCTAACGTATTTGTGAGATTTTTCTGATTAAAATAACACCAAACACGACATAGTTTGAATTATGTTTACTTAATATTTAATATAGTTGCTTACTATTTACATAATTTAAACATATTGTGTTTGGTATTATTTTAATCAAAAAAATCTTAAAAACACATTGGGAAAAGTTACAATCAGAAAAGTTAATAAATACAACAGTTTATTATTGCATTAGCAATGCCGCGCTTTGCTTGCTTGCTCTCTCTGTCTCTTCTACTGTCTGTGCTTTTCTTTATTCGCGCTTGGCTGGAGCCGTAATGAAAACAAGGATTCGACACAGCTACTTCATAAGAGAAGCGTTTGAGCCCCGAACTGTGTCGCATTTATCCAGCTTTTACTGCATCCCAAACCAACACTCATTTATCTTTTCGTTACAATCACCTTTGTTAAACCATGTAGGGACGGCGGTTTACGATCCGGTCTCCGCTATTGTTCGACTTCGGGCGGCCGACTCTGCGCTGGGTCCGTTAGCTATTTTTAATTTAGCAAATTTCTGATGCTTCAGGTCCCGCGGGTTTTGGACCGTCCGCGGTGGACAGGGGCCGGGTCGTGGGCTGTCGGTAAAGAGAAGTCCTATTGTCTAGGTGAGTGCTTTGCCTCGAGGCGGCTGGGGTCTTGAGGGGTGTCCACCGGATGTGGAATTTTCCATACCAAGACACCCTCATGGTTGCGGACGTCTCGAGGCAACCTTAACAATTTTTCGGAACCCGCCTAGACAAGGATAAAAGAACTTTCCCTTACTCTCGTTGTTCGAGAGTAGGGAGAGAAAAATTAAATGGAAGAGTACGGAGGACCGAGGGGTAGACAAGGGAGATACGCGGTCGTCCTGAGATGCAGTGAGAGCGAGCATAAGACTAGCGACTTGATTATATGTAAAACACAAAGTTTGTACATCGTGAAAATAAATCACTACGTCTTGTTACAATCAAGAATACGATCTCTAAAACCAAATGATTAAAATCGGTAAGGTATACATAATAGAGTACCTCCCCCGAAGAGTTTGGTTTAATAAAGGTGTTTGCAACAAGAAGATAAATTAATGTTGGTTTGGGGTAGTTTTTAAAGAGGGTCGCCGAAGGCGGTCCGACTAAGCATTGGAATTATTTTTTATTTATTTGTTTATTTATTAACGGGTAAAAAAAACCCTTTGTTACAATATTGAGACGAAGGTATGAATATGTATATATATATACAGAAAGTATACTGATCTTAGTAATATGATTATAGGAGGTAGGATGCCTATTTCATAGTTTAGAAATGGCAATATTAGTTGAATTTATAAATGATACAATCATAGGTGAGAAAAAGTCCACACAGTCACTAACCCTATTAGAGTTAAGACATAGACGGTTATAGCAGTTGTTTTCACCATAAGCCCCTTAATATAATATAAAATATTATATTTATATTATTTAATTATAATTTAATTATATTATTTAAATATAAAATATTATATTTTAATAATTATATTTTTCGCACATTCTTATGAGGTAGCTTTTTGACGAACCCACTCGGTATATATAAAGTTTCTGACAATGAGTCGGTCCCCGCAGAAACAGTAGAAAAGCGATCGCATCGTGCTGACGCACAGGTAACCACGGACGTACATGTATAGGGAAAATTCAATGTAGATGTAGTAAAAGTTTTTTGCCAATATCTCAGAAACTAAAGCCGAGCGGGGGTTACATTTATAGGAAAAAATTGGTTAGAATCGTGATTCTGACAACATATACAAAAATTATCAAAATTGGTGGGACGGACCATAATCTGAATAATTACCATAAGTTGTTGAAGTTTCAAATTATAACGAAGATTTCTATTTGGTATAAAATTATACTGCTGTGTGATATTAGCGCAAAACTGCATCCACAAATATTTATTCTTAATTATGCATAATATGATAATGTACGTAATTAACCGTCTATTACATAAATTCCGAATTGATAGTGAAATAACAGAATTGATGAATGTTGCTTTGTAGAGATTAATATACAAGTTTCAAAAACTGCAAAAGTATAGTATTATAAATACATGTGTATGCAAATAACTAAATAATAATCTGTTCTATTTAATATTTAAAAGCGACGACAAAAATTGAAATAAAAAAAGAAAGACAATATATCGCGAAATATAATCTCTAGAGACTATCAAAGACTAAAAACAATGGAAGATTTTTATAGTAAATAACCAAATAAATAGAATAAAGCTCTAATTATTTTGAGTACTCACCAGAATGCCTTACGACGACGATTATACAAGTAGTCATATCGTCCGAGCCGATGATGCTCACATTCTCTAGAAAAAAATAGAATCAGTGTAAACAACAATACACTCTTCTCTATGTATGTACCTCTTCTACAAATATTATTTTTCAAATAGAAATTACAATATATTCATTACAACAAAACGAAACAAAATGAAACGAAACGTTCTCAAACTGAAACTCGAATGAAGTAGCCCCCAATGTCCTGGTATTCGTGTGTTTATTTCCTTTGTGTATTTATTTCCTTTGTGTGACTATCCCCGGAGGCTGACGTATTGATCGGAAATCCAATCACGGAATTACAACTTTAAGATTAATTTGCAAGAAAACGGTTCATTTCGGACCCATGGTTCCTTTCAGACATTTTACCTACACAACCCGACGAATACGATGAACCAATAAAAAAACTTGACCTTAATTTGCAAGCTTTTCGCGAATTTTGTGGCTCGTTTTTTTTACAAATGTCCATCGATTCAAAGGTTGTTGAACAATGCCTGGTACCTCGTGACAAATCATTTTGAAACACCCTGTACGATCCGAAACACCGGAACGAAATCGTTCCGATGGTTGCTGTTATGAAATATTTCATGAGCGAAAATCATTCCTCGGTGCGATTTAGATTCGTTAAATTCTGAATTAGTATCCCGCTGACCGTGCGCCGAGACGTGCAACAAAATGAACGTAACCATCTATTTATCATCATCAGTGGCGGTTGTTTTTTGATTCTCAGAATTAGCTGCAATCAGCTGGTAACGTGTTGCGTCAATCTTGCGATATAAACGGACGATAATGCTATTTGATATTTCTGTGAAAAGGATAAAACGAACGCGCATGAACGTTGCACTGACGTTTCTTGAAAGGAGGAAAAAGTAAAAAGAAAAATGATAAACATGACGTTTTTCATAAAGCACCACCGGATATTGCGCAATCGGTGCGCAATCCAAACTGGATACAGAAAGCTGTAATAATGTGATGTTAGGAGAGTTGGAGGAATGTTATACAATTATATGTTGGCATGATGCTGCGACTTGATAGCTTTTATAAATCATCCGTTCATTCCCCAAAGAAACGTCACCGTGCGTGACGGTACGATTTAACGAAATTGTTTTAACAGTACAAGAACAACAGAACAAGCATCGGATACGGTTAAATATCACGCTACAAGATTGCGGAATATGATAGAGACAGTTTACTTTGTTCTGGTTTACTTTGACCAGCGTAAATTGAGCGCCTATAATTTAGAAATACTAACGATATATAACCGATAGAGAAACTATGCAGCAATATCAGGCACCTATATGCAGCAACAGTACATCGAAAGCAAATTTTGAAAATGTCCTTAGGCGCAAATGGTAGCCAAAGGATTAATCGCGTGGTACGGAAGTTTACTGGAGCGAGATGGAATATCAATTCTGCGTTCCTACTCCGACAATGATGGTACAAATGATCTTCCAATTAATATTTTAGTAGATTCTGGTAGCAATCCTGATATTATTATACAATATATTTCTGCAATCGGCTACTATGACATAAATTATAAATTAATATTTCAATGGGGTCTGAAAGTATCGAAATTACAGTAGCCTTGGAATAACAATAAACGTGAACGCTTAAATTAATTAAGATACAAAACTTGTGCAATTAAGTTGATAATAACTACTCTCGTTACATTAATCTCCCCGCTATGCTCTTTGAATCACACGGAATTTCTGATCAGGTTATCATTCTACGTACACAAAATTATATATTTATCGTACCATTTATCATATCATATCATACCATTATCTTCCACATACAGCTAAAAATCACGTCACTGAAGCGACCTCCCGCAAGCACAAATTTAATAATAATAATAATAATAACTTTATTCACAAAAAGAAAATACAAATGCCCTTACGCGCGAGAGTATAAATACATGTTTTTCAATCACAAAGATTATATAACATAGTAGTGAACTTTAACAAATACATAAGGGAAACACTCGTTTGGGCCAGTTTTGTCTGGAGGAAAAAATTCAGGAAAAATAAACCTCGACGAAAAGCACAAATTTATTAACAGATTAACCGCTATAAATATTAAAGATATTTTATGAGAAATATCTGACAAAGAATTGTATTGGAAAATTGTTTTCTGTCAAATTACCAATCTCCGAATCATACAAGAATTCTTTGGCTCCGTTTCCCAGGGACTCAATATGTGGAAAGAGCTAGAAATGGAGAACACGAAAAGATCAATCTCATCTAACGCGAGAAGGCGACGCTAATAATTACAACAGATGATGTAGAATTGATGTTAAATGAATTAATTGTTGCATGGAAAACAGATTCTACGATCGATCTTCCCCGGATATGAACATATTGTAAACCATCAGCACCAACTATAAACTCTGTGTTTATGAATGTTTCTGTAAACATTCGTTCGTTCCTTAAATAATGATAAATAGAAGTACGCGAGCGCGTAGCAATATCATCTCAATATCAGACTCAAAAATTGTCTGCATCTACTTTTAGGCTAAAATATGCGACCAACAACAAAATCCGTGCAATTAAATAAAATACGTTAAACGAATTTTCCACGATGCTACTGTAATCTCATCGTCAGATGTATATATCAAATTAAAAAACAAGTGTAATTCAACAACACGATACTACGGTACCACGGGCATTACAATAAAAAGACAATATTGAAAAATATATACTCACTGTCGTGTGGCAGGGTGGCGGCCATTTCTCGTTGTCGGACATACAGAAGACCAACCGGGCCCACTAATTTCGCCGGCATCGAGTGAAGTTGGGCCGCGGTTTCGCGGTATACTGGGTGGGCTGCATAGAGGGATCTACTGTCGGCGGGGACTTCCTCCTGCAGGACCCCGTTCACCACAAGCACCATTCTGAGCACAAAACCGTTTGCTTTTGTTAGAAATAGGTGTTAAAGTTTCGGGCCAAAGGCTGTTAAAAATCAGCCGCGAGCAAAGAGAAACAAACGAGTGCGACGGAATTCGTGGAAAACAAAAATAAGATAAAGCGTTTTTTTGTGGAAACGATAAAAGACGATATTACGCCAGCGAACGGCGCGTACGGTTGATAAAGTTTTACAAGGTTAACGTAATGGTAACGTAAACTATCGGCTGATTCTGATATCGCAACGCTGTCACGTATAATACGATTATAATATTTATTATGTCAATCTTTAAGAACGCTCATCGCCACTCTCTAATGGACTTTCTCGAATTTTCTATCGGTTCGCTTCTTTTTGAGTATCTGCGTGTGACAATTTTTGAGTACCTATTTCTTATTTGTTTAAAAATTATGAAATTGGCGTGCAATTGTAAAAGTAGAGATTAATAATTGTGTAAAAAATTTTCTCGAACACCGGCAGAACAAATTTTTTGTTCTACATTTTACATTTAACCCTTTCAAGGTTAGTGGTATCGTAATTAGATCACCTTTGCGGTTTCATTATTTTCCAGCGTTCTGGAATTTTCATTACTTTACATATAAATACAAAAACAAAAAATTCTCCCTTGAAAGAGCCGAAAAGGCTTGAGCAGTGCATTAACAATAAGAGAATGAGTTCCGCTGCGTAGCGCTATGTGTTACAATATTAATAAAATGACCCTCGCAATACTCGAGGGAATTGATTATTTTGTTGTAGCACTGTTATTCGGTAAAATTTAGTTGCCATTTGAAACAATGTCAACATTGCACATCAGTGGCATAGAATGTTTGTAGAAATATTTATACTTGTAGAGAATATACATATACAGAGAAGCTCTGCTTTCTTGTAAAAAAGTTTCAACGATGCAGAGGAGATGTAATTTCGTTAATTTCAAAGAAATTCATTACTTCTTTAAAAGTGAAATATTAACTTCCAACTGGAACAATGCGAATAGAAAGCGTATATCTAATATTCATCTGGAAACTCAAAAATGGTTTAAACTCTGTTTAAACCACAAAATTTACTAAAGTTCAGGTTTAACTTCAAACGACGTACTTAAATCTGCTTATTTATTATAACGAGCTTGATAAACCTAACATCTTTCCGTTCGGCTTATCTGCTAATATTCAATAAAACGACAACAAATCCTTATACAGATCCATTTAAAGCATATAATTAGGATATCGTAAGAAATAATTATTTACACGCACTTTTTTGTGTATTTTTCGGATAACCGTTATCAACAGCGAGCAATGATTATTGAATATCGAATTCATCGTTTTCGTTTCACTCTAGACATCAATAATTTGACTACGTAATTAAGGAATCTTGTTATAAGACAAAAATTGTCGATGTAAATGTTACATCGTTGTCCTAAATTGTACTTTACAGCCGTTAATAAGTGTTACGAGGCGATTATTCCCACCAAAAAAGAATTTTTTGTTTTTGAACATTTACTGAAGTTGATATTTCTAAATGCATCCTATAAATTAATGATTTTTGGAAAATTTTAAGTTCACAATTTGATACATCCCTTTTTGGGAAAAACTGGGAGCATTATTCGAAAAAATCAATTAACTGCCGCTTCGACATTGTCATCACTTTTGGAATTATTATTGGTAAAAGTTATTGAAATTTACTAAAGCTGAAAACAGATAATAATCAGAAGGAGGCAAATGTAAGTCCGTTCGTCTAATATTTTATGAAAGGCCAATACGTGCAATCTCTTTCTGGCTGTGGATTTGTTACTTTGAAATACTCTGCACATTTCTAACTAAATTCTGATTGATATTCATTGCTAAAAAGAAAACGGCGCAAACTTTTTCCAGTACCTAATATGGTCTATTAAATGAATACAAATAGTTCTTTCTTGCCCCGTTTTTCCTCTTCCTTCCATTGTGCTTATCTAATTCTTCTAAATATGTTATCAACTTTCTACATTTTGCATTAATAATACAAAAAAATGTCTTTCTATCGCAAATTTAAATCGAACATTTCGCAACGTTCAAATAATTTTACGAACGAAAAAATAAAAGCGGCGCTAATTATCGGTTAATTTGCGACGGAAGCTTTGCATAGAAAAGCTACTCAACGATCGATCGTCGCCATTAGTCGTCGAAACGGCGCGATTTCCAAGCAAGTTTGCCGAACAATTTACATATACAGGCGGCCCTCGACTTTCGCACATTCCACTTTCGAACAATTCGCTATTTCGCACATTTTTAAATATTCAATTTTTTTAAGATTTCTGTCGATATTGCAGATGAAGATTTCTGTTGAATTGTTCGCTTCCACGCTGTTGCTCTCACGGAGGGCTGTAGATCGTGCTCATTCAGACATTTCCTATTAGAGGATCTCTAATATTGTAGTGCACATATCTTCTGATTTACACAGTACCTTATTTACATGAGTTCGCTTTTACACGGTTTTTAAAATAAGGGATTTTTAAAAAAATTTGCTTTTAGTTATTTCTATTTAACCTTTTGAGGACTAGCGACGCATATATGTGGTTCGAGAAAAAATTTAATTATAGTTCATCGCTGTCTGTATACACAGTTAGAGTTGAAAAATTGTAATACAACCGTTGAAATATGATTAAAGAAATGGTAACTTATAATGTATATACAGTGGACTCCCGTATAACGCGGATTCGTATAACGCTCCGAAAAAATTGCGACTAGTTCTCATCAACGCTATAAAGCATCCCGTACAGCGTGCGAGATATATTAAACATTTTCATATAGCTTCTGATTTTTTGTTCAGAAAAGCTAATGTATACGTTTTCTTCTCAACCTTTCAGGTATTTTATTTATTTCAGTACGCATGGCTAAAGTATATGTTCTTATAAAAATATTATTATAACGTATACAATACTTTTTTTCATTATTAAGTCTCCTGTATTCTGTTTTGAATTCTTTATTAAAAGAAACTTTATTTAGAACAAGATAGTTACGTATAACACTAAAAGTCTGTTCGAAATGATATAATATATCAAACTGAACCACCATCTCATCAGCAATAAGCGATAACCGTGGCAATGTCTATAATTTTTTGATTGCAACAGCGACGGGTTGATGTTGCGTCGAAACGTTCAGCACCGATTGATCTCGCGGCCCTTGATCAGGTTCCGAGCGGCGACTCTCGGCTCACAGTTTGTCCCATATAACGCGATTTCCTATAACGCGGAACGTATCCCCCGCGTTGTACGGGAGTCTACTGTACATTAACCCTTTGGTCGTATTTGACGTATCAGTACGTCATGCATTTATTGGGGCAAAGACGCACATGACGTTCTGATACGTCATTGAAACTGAGACGAGATTTAATTAGTTCATTCTGGTTTATTACTAAGTAATGCGTATCTGTTGCAACAGAACAAATGATTTCAGTAGTTTGGTGAACCTTCTTTGGGATACACGATCTCATAATGACAGAAATAAAGAATATATTTGATCAAGGTGATAACGACAGTTTTAATGAAAATAGTGATCTTGAATGTAATGAAGAATTTTAGAATGATCCTTTTAGTGGTAAAGGGGAATTTCAAAATGAAAATGATGAAGAATGTATCGAACTAAAAAGTGATAATGATAGTGAAATTATTCCAAGACGTACAAGACGTACAAGACGCTTATCAAGCAGTCATAGTGAATCTTCTCATAAAAAATTAGATGAATGGATTTGGGAAGAAAAAGAAAATGTTCCTGATGTAAAACGGTTTTCTGAAGTACCTGGAGTCAATATTATGTAGAAGTATATATAATGAATAATACGAAATAAATTAATTCTTGCATAAAATCTACTGTTCTTACTTGCCCACAAAATTAAATATGCTCCAAGTGCAAACAATTTTTCAAATAAATGTGTACCCAAAGGGTTAACAGCCTACCTTGCTGATAAAAAAGTAGTTTTGTATCACAAGAAAAATGGTTATTTGTCAATATTCAAAAATGTCTCCGTCCGCAAAGGGTTAATGTTGAATTATTATTAACAATATAATATTATACATATTAAATGAGTTCAAAAACGACTCTACGTTCTAGGAATTCCTATTCTAAATAGGAGACTCTCTGCAGTGTAGGGGAGAGTAACATAAACAGTTTATATTAGAATAGAGGTTAGCAAATATTTGTACTGTATTTGTATATCTATTCCTATGTATACCTATGTATATTATGATTCTTTTGTAATATGAATATTAATAAAACGAAAGGAACTGAAATATAATGTTGTTATTTCCATTTTAAAATAAAATTGAAAAGAAAATATGAAGGCAAGCATTAGAATACAACCATTGAGTATACATTAAGTTAGATGGGCATGCTCTATATAAATTTATGCCTTTAGTTCGTCCCCGCCACTAATTGCAGCGCTGTTTCGCGTCTTTTTTTTAACACGGCAGAGTATGAGAGTACTTGAACACTCCTCATTATCTTATTTATGCATACTATTAAATAAATATTTTAAAATACAATCTTTATGTTTTTTCTATATCCCTCTGCTTTTAGGCATTCGACATTCGCACACATTTTCAGGAACCAATCATGTGCGAAAGCCAAAGCCCCCTGTATGAGGAATCACTATCGAAGAATAAAGATGCAATTAAAAAGAAAAATCGAAAGGAGAGAAAATACGTTAAAAGAGATTGCGATGGCCAAAAATACATTCGAGATGGAGGAATGTCGAGGAGTTTGAGCTGCATCTTTACAATGAAGTCCTCACAATTTATCTGGGTGCACGATCTACGAGGCATTATGACAAAGCCGGTTACAGGATCGAGGGATCGAAGATCACCGAGCATTGTTGGCACTCGGACTCCGCCGCTCGTGTTAATCCTGTTAACAATAAGACCTCGGGGCGGCTGCACAGCTTCGTCGACTTACCCCAAAGGTTAAGGCCATTTGCCTCCAACGACATTCCGCGTTTAACCTTTCATTTGTTTAATGATATTACTAAAAAAAGGCAAGAAAAGATGCCGAAACGAACGTCAGTGGGGAATCCGTCTTCTATGTGGAATCAAATATTATGTATTACATGATATTGGTAGTTTAAACTCATTTCACAATAATAACTCCAAGTACCAAGTCTCCGTTTGTTTGAAATTAATAGCAATTAATCTACCGATAGCCTATTTGGAGGCTTTTTGTTTGCCAATGATCATCGATCGGTAGCTAATTAATCAGCTATTAAGTATGAAAATACAAGACATATTTTACTGTCTTGAGAAACATTGAAATAAAGAGTAGAAGTGTGAGCAGTAGGTGAAGTGTTAAAAAAATACCTGGCGACACCGAAGGATGTCACAATGGGTAATGCATTTTCAAAAAAAGAAAGATAAGAACAAAATATGTCGGACAGCACTGATACTTTTCATCAATTTTGACGACTTGAAATTATTAATCTCCTGTTATACCATAACGAGTGACACACGTGACGCGATAAATGAAATAGAAAATTTGAAGTTTTCCAAGAGCTGGAAATTTAAAATATTATTGGAACACGGCACGATCAAATTATTTTCATTTTATGAATATTACATTAAATTATACGACATAGTAGAAATCACTGATCAATTTTTATTTTTTCAATTTAATTCTGAATTTTTGCGCATGCAGTCACAAGAGAAATCGTAGAGTAAGGGATTAAAAAGGTAAGGAATGATATCCAAAATGGTCTCAATAGGAAATGCAATTTTTGATACAATTAGAATGTGAAGCACGATCTATTGATTGTAATTAATGATTTTAACGAAGTCCAACGTAATGATAATACGTCTTTCATGTTTTGTATGTAATACGATTATTATCAAAGCAAGAACAGATATAAAATGGTCTGTTAGGTGATATCGACAGTTTCGGTCGATATCGATGACGATACTTCGTATTTAACTTCTTGTATGTTTAGGGAGAGATACATTTATTAGTAGATAAGTAATAGAGAAAGTAAAAAAGATGCGGAAAAAGACGTCAACAGAAAATCTATCTCAGAAGAGTTTCAAGTACAATGCAGGGGTTATCAGACTACATTAATACCGTTATCATTCAGGAATCCGTATAAGATCAATGTAAAAAATCGATTAATTCCAGGCAGCGAAAAAATATTTTTGGTATTTTGATGGGATTAGTAAATCGTATTCAGCGTGAATCGATGATTAAAATTCGAAGATAAACATTCACACTTATTTTTAGTCACTGTTTATGTACTGATACTTGTCTTATTTATGTTGATCGTGCACAGAAATGGAAACGGATCGGTTTCCGGGAAGGACAAAATCGAAAATTATGATTTTTTTGGTATTCGGAGAAGTCAATTATCTTAGCGATTAATTAAAAGTCCAACATATTGTAAAAAATCTAACTGTACTTTAGTTACCTTTTAGGAATGAAGCCCATTTTCGATTGCTTATGGGCCGTTTATAAACACTGTTTATAGACTTTCTTCTGCTAAATTTCGATTTATAAGTGCAGTATTATTTTCTCCAATATTATTTGTGTTAATAAAAATTTCATACATCGTCTCATATTTCTAATATTTGTGAAAAGCAATACATAACGATACATTTCGTAACGACCGCTGTATCAACTCAAATTGTTTTCGGTAAATTTGCAAAATGACGATACAGCATTGGCTCAAATAAACTATAATTTTGTAAGGAGAACAAAATATTCTGAATCCCTTACCCCACGATTTCTTTTGTGACTGATATGTGATAACTCTATAACTACGCAGTTAATCGTTGAAATAAAAAATTATCGATTTGTGATATACCGAATAACTTAACGCAAAATTAATGGCACGAAAATAATTTGATCTTCTTGTAGCCCACTAATATTTTCAATTTGGAAAATTTCAATATTTTCTATTCCATTTACCGTATTAAGACTATCACTCGCGAAGAAATCGGTGTGTAAGGTTTGCGAGTATCAAAGGAACAATGCGAAATTTATCTCTCAAAAGTGATGTAAAGTGGTCAATAAGAAACACGAAGTTCTCAAATGACGTGACAGATGACGGGAGTGTCAAGGAAATTGTCAAGTTATTGCAAAAACTCGTCCGTGAGTTCGCGAAACGGCGCGTTGTTGGGGTTCTAAAATAGATTCTTCAAGTTGAAGCCAGATGTCTTGTCTGTCTTCTGCAAACGTAAAAACGCGCGATCATTAAATTACAGTCGGTCGTCTGTTAAAAAAGAACACCAGAGCTGATGCGCTAAGGAAGAACAAGTTTTAGATTAAACTTAAGAATCTTCAATCTTAGGAATCTCCCGATCTTCGCGTTTGATTACATTTTAATGTTTTTACTACGTTTAAAACGTAAGCAGAATAAAGTCCACGTTGTTACATACTGAACAGTATTTCATTCAAACGTTAGCACTTGGATCGTAAACTATTTCTGATTTGTCATACTTGCAACAACAATAACAGGCACATGAACCATGTAGGAGTTTTGACTATATTTCCCTCTTCATCGTTCTACTTTCTGATATTTTTTTTATAAATTCTGCAAGTTTAACATCCTTGCATAACATCTTAACACAAGATCTACGGAAGCGATTAAATTAAAGGATTCCCACTTTTTTAGAAACATTTTTCAAATTTACAGAGAAAGAATACAGTACATATTTCGTATGTATCTTATAACATACAAATTATTTAATGTTATTACTTTATCTTCTCTTTTGCCGCTTGATCCTTCTCTCTTCAAAGTATTTATTTAACACTATTCCTACCACGACCGGTCAAATGACCGTTTTTAACATTTCGATTAGAATTTCCTATATACAACGTAATTGAATCGCCTTTAAACTTCACGAAGTTTCCTCAAATATACGTATAATACATTCACATTATAATACATTTTTCAATATTCACTTCTTTTTTTACTGTTCATTTTCTGGGGAAAAATTACCATTTGATCAATTCACCGGTTGCGGTAGGAAAAGGTATACGTGAAGTGTCGGTAGGAATAGTGTTAATATATTGGGTTGGCAAATAAGTTCCCGCCGTTTTTTCCATTTTTTTAAAAGTTTATTTTTCAATAAAAATTGACAACTAATTAATCAATAATGTATTCTCCCTTGTTGCTTACAACTTCTTCCCAACGTTCAATAAGATTTTTAATGCCTTGTTGGTAGAAAGAAATCACCCGGTTTCGACTCGAAAAATTCATCCAATCAAGCTTTCAATTCTGCATCAGTATTGAACAAAACTCCGCGCATAGCATTTGAAAGAGATCGAAAGAGGTGGAAAATTAACTCGAAATAAAAAACAAAACATAGATTCCGGTAGAACAAAACATCCTCTTTCGAATGATTTAAAACATTATGCCAAAAACATTTAATGACATGCGGAATGTTGAAATTAAAAAAAATGGTGGCAAATTACTTAATTGATCTCAATTGAAATCTCTTTCACCTCTTGATTTCTCCTTTTCCCCCGGGCTTATTCATTATATTTAAATGCGATAGATATAACGCTGGTAGTTCTAGTGTTAAAATATTTGGAGAAATTAAATCTTATCCTTTTTTCCTGGAGTTATACTGTTGTTTGTATATATTTGTATTTTTTACCTTTGTCTGCACCAGTGATGGCCAAACTACGCAAAATAATAGCATAAAATTTTTCAATTTCAGCGTTTGAAATAAATTCATTTAAGCGGGTGGTACTTTCTTTGCATATGGAAAAGTTTCCATAGAAATTAAAATATTTTTTTGTATCTGTGAAATATAGTTGTACGAATTTAAATGGCAGATGAGCATTTGTACTTCACTTCTCAGAATTAATACATTCCAGTTCGAAAAAAAATTATATGGAACTTCTATAAATGCAGTCACATCTTCGTTCATCGCATTACTATTAAAGTATTTTTAGAAAAATATTTTTTTATAAGTCCTTATTGAATTTTATAACAGATTATATTGGCCTATCGACAGTCCTTCTTCTCTTAGCCTGTTCCTTATTTTTATTTTTATAGGCGAACCTTTTTACGGCTGTAAAATATTTAACGGCTGTCTGGCGTGTCGCGTAGTTTTTTTTTATTTATTTATTTAAATAACTACAATCATATCCTATCCATGAGTTATCTATTAGAAAGAAATTGAATCTGGAAGTTAGGTTCACCATTACGGATTTAAGCTATCGAGTGTTTTATTCTGCAGAGTTAATTGTCTATTGTCCAGAGTCCATAGTATTCTTTGAATGGACGTTTTTTTTTAATTTGGTGATTCTGAAATGCATATTTATTCGTTTCGTTTTCTGCATACAATTTGATGGCATTCATGTACAGAAGTGGCTATTATTATCATTATATTATTATATATTTTAAAGAGTGTTTCGCAATAAAATTCTTTTGTGAAAGAACTGACAAGACAATATTGAAATTTCTAATCGCGGCGGTAATTAAGGCGTGTGGTCCAAATTATCAGACTTTACAAATTGAACACATATAATTTAAGTGAAAGATGATGAAATGTTTTAGAAACAAGCAAAGCATCAGGATTTAATTGCATCTTGTAGAACACGCAAGCAACTACATTCTCATTATCTGTCTTCGCATACTTGAATGTTTTCAATTAGAAATCCATGATGTAATTTGTTCTCCGAATGAGATTTCGTATACGGAAATACCATAGTAGTAATTCATATAATTCATCTTCATCTTTATGTAAGGAATACATATATTGTGTAAATATAGAAGGTTATAAAGCAAAACAAAATTGAATTAACTGGCTGGCTAAATGAAGTTAAGTACAAAAAGTATTTCATTAGACATTTGAACAATGACATTTTTAATTTCCCTTTGCTCAAACACGACTATTTTAGATATTGTTAAATAAAATGTATAACAGTAAATTCAATTAGCACAAAATAAGCGATCCTATAAAACAAATCAAAATTCATTCTACCTAAACAACTCACCTTATAACGAATAAAGTAGTTTCCTTTTGTGTAACGTTAGGAAATAAGTTGTCTTTGAAATAACAGTGCACTTATCGATCACAGATATAACTACTCTTGGTTCTTCGTCGATAATTACTTGTTACGGTTTCAATAAATAATACAAAATCTTTAATATCTATCCCCTTAAATATAGCCCTCGTTAACTTTCTACCTTCTTTACAATACAAACAATTTTTTTTTAAGTCTCCCAAAACCTATTAAAATTATCTATCCGAACGACGACCATTAAAACAGTAAAACGTAATAATTACATATTTCCATCAAAGGAGAAATAAACTCGACGATTCTAGTTTCATGAAAATCCGCATTCATATAGAATCCTTCGCAATTTCACGTAAAATGTTTCTTGTGCTTTTGCATCATCATTCACATACAATTCTTTTCGTACAATCCTCCCATTATCTTAATATCCTTCGATGCACTCTATCATTAATCAACGATCACGAACGAATCATTAATCAGATAACGAACGTATTTTTCGATAATTCTCCGTGAAAAAAAATAGATATTTTGTAAAAACGATCTTACATATGATCTTAAGTTAGGAGCAAGTGCCGATCGATGATCGAGCGCAAGCACAACTAAATAACTGAGGCGGCGGAGTTTCATTCAGACGTTGCCGTGGTCGCTCGGCTCTCATTAACAAATCATGCTAATTATGGCCTCTGTTATCATTGGAAATGCCGATTGGTCGCGCGGCTCGATCGACGGTTCGGTGGTGGGATGGGTTAAAATCCAACCGGGACCAATCGAAGCGGATGGTACCGATCAGATACCAGGGCACTACGAACGAGAAAATAACATGTTTGGCTCGCTTTGAAGATGCTCGACGGGGCTTAGGAATCGAAATCGCCCCCATGATGCTTTTTTACTCTTGCCGCACTATTATTCACAGGGTGTGCCTAATATTACGATTTAATGGGCAACTTGATATGCAGCGAGTACCGAGAACGTTTAGGAAGTTTCTCATATCTACGTTAAAATGATAACAGAGAGGAATACTTTGAATCGAAGTATATGTTTTAGATATATTTCAGAATATTAATATTTGAATATTGGTGATACGTTTGACGATATATTCAGTTATATAGATGCATTCGAAATTTCGAATTTCATGTTCTTCATTCCACAGACAGCGTTGTGAGAATCGATGAAATTACTGACACTTGTAAATGGTATCAGAGAAAGATAATTCGAATTGTGATAGGGGATTTAAGAGTATTAACAGATATTAATATTTAATGTTCAATGATGTTTTATTCACTGGCGATATTATAATACCAATATTTACAGGGTGCCCTAAAATATAGAACTTGATCATTTCTTTTAGAAAGAAGTGAGACTTAGAAACTGTACAAAATATCAAAATTCAGTGGCACGTTTAAAGATCCCCCCCCCGTTGCGATATTATAATACTTACCCTTAACGGTCGAAAGCCACCTCTGACGTGACAACAGTACTCTGTTGTTGGGGTCGTATGGCACATGTGAGGTGACAAACTGAATCGAGTCTCAACTCGCTGTCTGTGGAATGTGTGGAAAATTGCCTTATCAATTGAACATTACCAATGGAGTGATTAACGTCTTCAGTGATATAACACCGTTTTTTTTTAAATCAAATCTTGATATTTTGGCTCCAAAATATGATCAAAGATAATGTAATGAGTTTTGGATAGTGATAGTGACAGTGAATTCTTTGAAAACAATTCTGAAAGTGTTTTTGATTCTAGTAGTGAGACGAAGAAGAAAATGATATGGAAAGAGAAAATGTTGGTGATTGAGATAATGATTGGATTGAAATCGACAGTGACGATGATGATTTATCGATGATGAATTATTTGAAACTCATACATTTGTAATACCCCTTCAAAAAATAAATAATATCTAGCGAAAATGTTGTTCTTACAATACTGAAGATTTTTCGCATATTTACCGAAACCAGGTACAACCTAGTGAGAATCACGTATGAAACGCTAGCGACCGATAAGGGTTAATAATGCACGGGGAGGTGGAATTTAATATCTTATTCTGTTAGAAATTGAGTGAATTGAACGAAAATTGATGGAATTAGTAATATTTACAAATAGAAATATAGAGGTATATTTAGAATGGAGCATTAAGACTTCGAGGCTACAAACGGTATTGATATTTAACGATATTTGTTCCTGTCACATTATTACTTGTAGGTCATGCCGGAAGTTGAAACTTACAATCAATGTCTCCTTCTGTGGGAAATATTAAGAAAACTATTATTCTTTGAAATTATTACTGAATACTATTTTTGTAAATTTATGAGTATTCTTTTGTACTATAACGTTCAAATATGTTTAGATTTATTATCAAAAACAATTGGCATAGTCCACGTTTTCAATTCTTTAAACAAATTCCCCTTTAAACGTCATTAGCATAGAAAGTCTTCTACTTCTCGACTTAAATGAGTAAAATAAATGCCAAATCCGGGTAAATATGGCAGCCACCCTTAACACTATTTCTACCAAGGTACGGTCCGACAACTGAAAGATGGCTAGGGAGCGGCGGATCCTCTCGTTTTCAACCGATTATTCACGCCGTTTCGATTGCGGAACTCCAAATCCAGCCTCCTAAAGTAAACGACTATGCAAAGTGTTTACTTTAGGAAACTAGATTTGAGAATTTCAAAAACGAAATGGCGGAAAGAGGCGGTTGAAAACGAGAGAAACCGCTGCCTCTAACCATCTTTCAGGTGTTGGACTATATGTGTATACCTATTTCGACCAAAAGGTGTCTTCTGACACATTTGCGTTTGAATGCAAATACCTTGAGAATAATTATTAAAAATTACTTTTTGTTTAATACTTTCTATATTATCAGAAAATGAATTCAACATTGCAACATTAATAACTGGAAAATAGCGTTATAACAGAAATACATCAATCTTTTGACACCTTCGGTAGAAATAGTGTTACGTATTAATATTAATTAAATACAATTTCAATGATTTAATTAACGTCACAATTTTAACGCATCATCACCTTCTACGTTACATGTCCTACTCACCGAGTATATCAGAAAGCGATATTTTTATTAATTCTGCCTGGCTTTCGTTACTTTTCGACTATTTGCACCGAACGAGCGAGATCAAAGTCTACCGTCGTCAAGCGCGCGGATGCTTGAGATTGTCTCAAATCCTTATTATATTCTACGCTAGTGTCAAATAACATGTAAAAACTTAAAAAATTTGTAGCACTGCGTTAACAAAGGTACAATCAGGGGCAAAAAAATTGGGAGCTTAAAGTATTAAAAGTCCAGGTGAAAACATAAAAAAAAAATACTTTTTCTATACACACATTTGCATCGTTAACATATTTTTCATATGTCGTGCACAGATTTTAGGGACTGCTCAATTAGTGGTCCACTGGACGATTATATGAAATTGCTAAAATTAGGGGCTATGGTAGGCAAAGAGGTAAAGGCAAATCGACTCGCAATCAATGCGTCCGAGGTCAAGTCTTTCATCACCTCTTTAGAATTTGTCCTAAATTATTAATTAATATATCGTTGTCTCGATGATTCGGTACTCACCTGTAACAGTACATTCTAGATGCAATAATCGTAGCACTTAAAACCGGTAAAAATAGAAAGAAGAAGAAAGAAAAAGAGCTACTAAAAGTATCTCATAGGGGTTCAGAAATTTTCAGCTATGCTACGTAGGTGGAATCTATCTATCCGAGGATCTACCTATCTTCCTCGTATCAACCATCAGCGGATTCAAATCAATGAAGCTCTCAACGTCAACGTTATTTCTTCCGAAAGTTGCATAACACTCGAACGAAAAGGCATTAACATAACAAAGGAACGTAGAGTTATTCGGAGTAGATCGTAACGCAAAATCTTCGGAATACGAACGAAACTGTAATTGTGCGCGATTATGTAAAGCATAGTTTAACAACCGTTATCTCGATCGGTGCGTGTGCATATAGTTCGATGCGTTCCTGTTATCAGGAACAAAAATCTTTTTCATTCCGAGGCGCTCGTCAGATAAATGTTGTGCAACAACGTCAAGCGAGAATCAACGGCATCGGTGTCAGCTTTCCAAGTATAATCACGAACAATCGAGGGTCGAGGATCTCGGTTTCTCCGCGAGAAAGGAGACGACCGAACTGCCGGGCGGACGAGGATGCAGATAAAATCAGAGAAGCACGCACCGAATTAACCTTAAAGCGCTAGATACGTATATACGGATCTCTTTTTCCACCCTGCCGGTAAATTGATGATGTATCGACATGGTAATTCATTTTTCATACGGGTCTGTGCGAGCGCGATCGTTCTTCTGCTACAGACAAGCTTCTGATCATGGACTTGCCTCGATGACGGCTGTAGATATGCATAATCATGAAATAATTCAGTGTTTATCTACAACATTCTTTGCACCGTTAATACGCCGATGAAAATGTGAGAATGCTGAATATTCAGTGAAACACTCGTCAAACTGACCCCTGTTAAATACTTAATGTTTAGACTCTGTGATAGAATTCTAGAAGATTATTAGCCGTCCCAAACTCTATAACGTTTTATACGCTTTGTACGCTTTGAATGTTCAATTGGGGCAGCTTCGGCTACAAATTAACATTGCTATCACTATGTCGTGGATGTTTATTCAAATAGAAATTTTTATCAATACCACTAAGAAAGCAGACCTATGGAGATATTTTCAGTTTATTTCAGTCGTTAAATCTGTAATCTATATCTTAAATTGTGTACAAATGCGGATATGTCCGGAGCGTAATTATCACATACCCAAAGCTTGTATATGCTCAATACAATTAGTAGGGCACGCTTATTCGTAGTTGTTCATTCATTCATATGTCCAATCTCGATATTGAACCATCGTGTGTGAATGGGATATTCAGGATAGGGTTAGCGATGCTTCTCTGTCGCGAAACAAATATCTGTTTTTAGTTCGATGTCCAATTAAACTCGAGAACGTTTCAGAATACAACGATAGAAATACACTTTACACTTTCTTAATTAACTGCATCTACAAATGTGGTAAAAATAATTGGCCAATTATTTAATTCTTTGGAAAAAATGCCTGAGTTTTGCTAACGCTGCTTCCCCTATAATTTCCAATGTTGATCTTGCATTTCCGTGATCAATCGATCTCTTTAATTTTCACCTTCGCTGTTTCTCCTCTAACATATTTATCAGTTGTGTTTAACCGATGGAATTCCACTTTTGGCATCAATTTTAATATAATGCCTTCCGTAATACGGTTCCAACCATTTTTATTGTAATGAAAAGATTCTGGACTTACGAGTATAAGAGAGAGATAAGAAACGCAGACCGACGTATGACTTCGTAGCAAAATTGCAAACTAAAATCTGTGTTTTTTCGGACCGAAGGTCGTCCTTTTAAGGGCTGAAAAAAAGTGTGGTGGGAAGTTTGGATAAGCCTTACCATCGTGACTACGATTCTCAAAGGGGGAACGTTATTGTTATAACATCTCTTCATAAGCTTAAAATATTTAGAAAAAACAATAACTCGAACGAAAATAAGCAGTGTGTCCTATCTAGGATCAGAGTCCCTTCGGGGTACATCTGAAAAAAATATTTAACACGTTGAATGCCACCGGTATTTTGCTGGTTTCTTCATTTCTTCGTTTCTTCATCTCTTAAAGACACGGAGAGATATGTAGACAGCAAGACTTTGCCTTTTTGAGACCAACGCGTACATATTGACCGAATTAATAAATTCGTAAATATTACAATTTAAAAGTCATATGAAATTTTATTGAATTCAACTGCGCCGGTAACCGGTGACCTCCATGGCATTCAACGTGTTAATATGAGTTGGTATCCACCATACGTATATTTAATTGATTTTTAGTAACTTTAGTGTTAAATAGATTATGGTTATCTATTAGGTTGGTGCGTATGAAATGTCGGATTGTATACGGCGACATTAAAATGACCACAGTTTTTGCAAAATGAATGTTTATAAATCAAAATAATTTTCATCCACATCAATACACTTCTGCGAAAAATCCACAAGGGCTTTTATACCATTTTTAATAAAATCTGAGTTTTTACAAAGGATGAAATTGGAGGCGACTTTTTTATTATCACCTTTATTATCGAATTATTTTTTCTATAATGAAGTGGCCTAAGTGTTTAAAAATGTGATAATCCGTCACAGGAAGATCAGGTGAATAAGGTGGGTACGTAAAATTTCATATTTCAATTCGCGACATTTTTTTGAGCTCACTTTTAACGGTTATGGTCTTGCGTTGCCGTGCAATAAAGTAGGCCCCCGCCGATTAATTGAAACCGAACGCAATATTTTCAATTCCACGAGCATTTGTTCAATTTTTTTACAGTATCTGTCAATAGTACTGCTCTCAACGCCTTGGAAAATGGAAGTTCAGTTTTCCATGTATAGATAGAACATCATTATGGCATATGGTTGTGGGTTTACCACGAGGCGCATTTTGAAGATATTTATATCCAGAACAAAACTTTTTGAACCAACATTGTACGATTTTTTTTATTAAGAATTGCCTCCCATATGCTCTATTTATGTTAAGACTTGCAACTGCAGCATTATTACCAAGTTTAAATTCATATCGGTTTACTACTCGTATTTCACTACTATTCGCGTTGCACAAAAAAGTTTATTTTTTTATAGAAATTAGGTGTCTTCCAAATAAAATACATCTCAATATTGAGAATATAGACCAAATAACCTGTTTCAACTGTAAAATTATTAATTTTACGTCTACCTATTTACAAAATATGGCCAAAATGTAGTGTACAGATCTAATACGACATTTCATACGCACGAACCTAATATTTAGTCCTAAAGATTCCCAAGTTCTAACATGCTATTTGAAATTTCCATTAGCAAATGTCTATACTGCTTCTTTTCAAGTAACATTCATAACAACCCAGATAATTTGAAGCCGAAAAAGTCGAAAATTGTAAGCCCTCGACGAAACGAGGATAACCGTTGAATTTGAAGATTATAAAGACAGCAGGATTGTAGTCAGAGTTTAATCGTCGATCGAATCGATCCCCTTGATTGATCGCTGGATCGTCTGCACTGGCCGAACGAAGAGGGCGTTCCAAGGTAGGGTGCGCTCTGATTCCTCGTCGAGGATGCTATAACACGATTTGTTCCGGCGTGGTGCACAGTCCGCGGCAGATTCTCGACGAAGATCACGCTTTAATCTGATGTAAAAGATTTTTCGAGATCCACCTTGTCCGTCGTTGAGTCTCGGCTCGTCCGTAAGATCTTATCGTTGGCATAACGTTTCGTATACCTTTAACTCCACCTCTCTTTTTACATTTTTCTCTTCTCCCTCTTCAGATCATATCGTACACTCTGCTTCTCCCTCTCGCGAGGTTTGTTTCCTGACTTTTTCGAAAATATGATAAACAAATAACTCGTTCTTCCTTAATGAACAGTAAGTTTTTTATTACTGGCGATAACTGTACTTGAGAAACGATAGGTGGAACTTCCAATCTCTAGTATGATGTCTGCGTCTTATACATGCAATTATTATTGCAACGATTGGTTTATCTTGATGATTTGCAATTTTCATGTCACGATAGAAAAAATGTCACAGATTTAACACCCAGAAGGTTGGAGATTGGGCCGTCATTTCGGTGTCGAAGTATTCATTCACACACACAAACCTTCGTCTGGCCCAAAATCTACGATATATCGCATGTTTTTATACTTTTGGCTTTAGTTTCTATTGTCATTCGTTGACAATCGTACATTCTACCAGTGTTTCTCAAACTGGAGCCCACGGTCTTCTAGGGGATTGCGACGGATTCACTTACAATTAGTTGAAAATTTGGGCTGCATCAGGAAAAGCAGATTCACCCATGCCATTGAATGTACACTTGACGACTAATATTTACCATTCCCTGAATAAATAATTGATTGTCAAAAACAGTGTTAATTGTAGTTAATTTTGAAGTATCCACGAGCAAACCAAAATTGTTTAAATAGACCATCACGCAAGGAATCCTAAAAAAGTTTGAGAAACACTGCACTATACTATATTATATTATTATACGATAACAATAACTTGCTCGAAATATGAGAAAACTGAAAAAGACTGGAATTTTGTAGTATCCTTAGGATATCAGAAACTACAGAATTTTCTCAAGATTAAAAAATTTGTAAATTTATCTAAAGCAACATTTTCTAGTGGTTTCAACATAGGTACTTTTCTCGCGAGCGTTAAAAGAGACTATAGACGGTTCGTTTATTTAGATCTCTGAACTGTTATTGTAAACCTTCGCGGATACAGAGTTGGATACCAAGTGAAAAACTCTGCTAGATATTTATGGAAAATACGGAGAGAACTTAGGAGCACAAATTTTACTCTCTTACTGCTCCTTGTTCTACAGGTTCTGCACCTCTGAAACCTTAACCCTTTTAGTGCCGGATGCCGATGTATCATCATTAGCAACACTCCTAATGCCGATCATCATGGGATTATTATTTAGTTTGTTCATATGATATTAGTCATTTTATTGCAAATAATACGGAATACACAATTTATGCTCCATATTACGTTATTCTACATTAAACTATGCCTAAATGATGATTCTTTTTATGTCTAACTACTGTCTACAATCAATTACCGACTTGTTCATTTTTCCTAACTATGTTAGATAAATATCAGTCCTACGATTTTCAACGAATATTGAAATATTGGGTTGGCAACTAAGTGATTGCCGATTTTATATAAGAAGGAATTTCCTTAAGCTAATGAGGGACCCATAAATTGAGATTATTAACATAGCGAAACTGTTTTCATTTTTTTTTAATGCATGTATGCGGTACATTGAGCTTCTCTGCAATCTCACGTGTTGTGGTATGACGATCTGAATCGATAATAGCCTTGATATGACTCTCATCAACTGTAACTGGACGGCCAGATCGTTGCGCATTTTGGAGTGAAAAATTACCCGAATGAAATTTGGAAAAACCAATTTTGACGCTGCCTATCTTTCAAGGCTTCATTCCCATATACGGCACATAACTTCTTGTATGCTTGGGATGCGTTCCTTTTTCGGAAATAATACAATAAAATATGTCTGAAATGCGCGGTTTGTTCTTCCATTTTCAAATTGGGATAAAAACGAAACTAAATGACTCATTGATGCGATTTTTTTTACTAATGAAAGGTGGAAGTTCAAACAACTAGAAAACTATAGATTAGGTGCTTTGAACATGTTGAAGAAACAAAAAAAAGTGCTAAAACCATCTCTCGTCAAAAGCGGCAATCACTTAGTTGCCAATCCAATAGATTTGTAATTAATTTAATAAATTTTTCCGGTCAACGCTAAAAGGGTTAAACTTGATTCTGACAGGGTTGAGGAGACGATAAATAGTATAAAGTAAGCCAAGGATCCCAATATGTCCTGAGAAGCGAATATCGGCAAGTTCGAACACAATAATTGTTTATGCCTCACCACAGGGTTTCAGCGTAAATCGCTCCCGCTGTGGATCGGCATACCAATCGTTTACGAAACGATTTAACTACAATGGCGTTATCGGACAGGGAGGACAAGCCACCTTTCAAATACATCGAATTCGTGAACGTCTTAAGTACACATGACAGATATCAGAGCTTGCACCCTTTCTCCTATTAGATTTCTTATCAGGCATAGTTGCGGACACATGGTCTGAGGGACCACGCCGCGGCTTCCTATTTCTTCCCTGAAGCTTTTCTAAAATAAGATTTTCTGGCCGAGAACGTGGTCACATGAACGCGTGCGGATTTACTTCCGATTCCACACGACCCTTCACGACACTGACTTTGAATTCATATCTTCAAAGACTAGTTAAGCGACGATATCTGTACTGGCCCGTCATATTCGTACGAAAGTAGTAATTTTTAGGTTACTCTGATATCTGTATTACCTGTATTACCTTTCTCGCTCGCTATCAGATCGAAAAAGAAGGCGAAGCGCTTTGTTTTATTCCATGATTCCTCGCCTACGCTCGCTAAAACCGTCGTCTGTTTCTAACTAACGATCTGAAGTGAGCGAGTTTCGCGCTCTAGCCACATCGATACTCGCAGATGACACCTCGATTTAAAGGGGAAAATTTCAATTATATAAATGTATATTTTGTTATAGTATGACGTTGTTAATTTAAAGTAGTTGGTGTTGTCGGTCGCCAACAATGATTAACAATACAGGTGTACTACTTATCAGAGTACATTCGATGACTGAGGAATACTGATCAAGGTTGGTCATCCAAGACAGTAGTCCATTATATATTTTTACGGAAATTGTTCAAATGTTAATTAAAAATATTAACTTTATATTTATAATTTCTCAGATAAGGTCCAACGGTGTTGATCCAATTAACAGTATCATTCGTCGAATATTAACCATGATTTATTATCGATTACGTGCCCATAAACAGGTTAGCAAAAAATTGAAGTTATTAGCGAAATTACATTATTATAACTGTTATTTTAAAGAAGTTAAAGATACAGACCAGAGGGAATTTTTTTGCAATATTCCTCCTATGTCTTGATTTATGGAAAAAGAGATGAATTCGATCCAACGATGATAATTAACCGAATCATTGTTGGATACTTTGACGTCTTACTTGATTAATGCTGCGTCCTTGATTTGTCTCAAGACTGTCTTTTTTTAGTCCTTTTCTTACATCGATCCAATATCGCTATTTTGATCTTGTTGTTCTGTTAAATACAATCGTGCGACAAAAGAAGGACACTTTTAATGAAATCGTAGCAAGCAACGGTTGATTAATGGTACTTTTTTCCTTGGTCAATTCTTTCTCGGAAAATTCTACATAAATAATGCGATGCAGAAGAGATTTTTTTTTTACCAGATTTATGTAACATTCGAAATTTCTTCCGCGATAATCAAACGAATAATCGCATCATCATAATGTGATCTATGTAAAAACAAATACGAGGAAAATATTTGATTTTGTTAAAGCTAAATCTACTAAAGCAATCAAGCAGAGGCTGATATTTTTGGGAAAATTTCAAAAGTTTATAGCCATGCAATTTGTTGGGTTTTCTATATTTTGAAGAATTACCTTCCTTGTTTCCTTCGTTGCATTTCTTTCAATGCGTTTATTTACTATATGGAACTACCTACATATATATATGAATTTATTATTGTAATTAATTATTAATTTGTTAATAATTAGACTATTTGTTACACTCGATAAACAAACCAATTGTGAACAATATCCGACTCTTCAACCGATTACTTTATAATGCGTATCGTGTAAAATAACTGGCTAATTGTAAGTTATAATGTCTCAAAATGTTTTCAACAAAATTAAAAAGCAACAAAAGCATCTGCTGTTTAAATTCTTAAAAATCTTCAATTGAAACTATGACACGCAAAAGGCTTCGCTATGCTTACAAGATGAAAAATTGAATTTTCTACGACACAAACTGCAATACAGTACGATTGCTTATTTTCAATAGCGGAATGGGCCCGACATTTTTGGATTTATTATTCTTTTTATTTTACTAAAATTATCCCTAATTTAAAGTAGATCAAAAATACACAAGCAAAAAACATAATTATTGTTCACGTGAAATAGTTAAGGTACATACATACACATGCACATTTATTTCCTTCTGAATCCACACGATGTTAATCACTTTTCTAATACTATCAATAAGATATAATAATTAATAAACACTTGAATACTTATTTGCTACTGGAGCAATAACCATGAGTTAAAAACAAAGCTAATATTAAGTGTTGTATTTAGGCGATATATTATGTAACTGATTTTTTGTGTGATTATTTTCTATTACCTATGGAATCAATATTACATTGCAGTGAAAATAAAATTAAATATAAGTTGCTCCTTTTTCCTGTAGGGCAAAAATTATATTTTGCAGAGGAGCTGACAATTTGTTGTTCCGCTACTGCTTATTTTGCTTCTTCGTGATATTCTAGTAGATTAACCCTTTGCGGACGGAGAATTTTTTGATTATTGATAGATAATCATTTATTTGGCGATCAAGAAGTACTTTTTTACCAGAAACTCAACAGAGTGTCAATATACAGAAATTATAAATTACTATTTGCGTAATCATATTTTGATGATTATATTTCAGTTTTTCAACTCTAACTATGTATACAGGCGGCGATAAATTATAATCAGATTTTTTTTAGATCGCATATATGCGTCGGTAGTCCTCAAAGGGTTAATTAATACAGCTTATAGCAATGTGCATAACCACCATCAAAATAATACTATGACATAAAATACCACCGAGTGTACCGAAACATTAATGAATTAAGTCAAACGATGATTGTCGGAGTACAATACAAAATTTTCGCTTGATACTCTCTGATCTGCCGATCTTAAGGGTTCTGACGTATCTGAAGATTCCAGCAGAAATTCCCATGACGCGCGGAAAATTAGAACCATGCCAGCGGTAAGATTATATAGTGCGGTAGGTATGGCTATTGTTGCCAACGAAAATTACACTCTTCAAAATCCATTGTACCAGATTACCGACCGTGATGAATTTTCTTTATCTTTGTCCCCTTCTACCAGCGCTGTGCTTCTTCCCCTATCGTTCGTTTCCTTTAATGTTTACCGCCTAAAGCGGACAAACTGTCTGAAACGATGATTTTAAAGGGGCTAATATTTTTTTAAAATTGAGAAAATCGAATCGTTGCCGATATACTGAGAATTACTTGTTTGTGTTTCGGGTAGCTAATTTAATAACAAGGAAAATAATGCAACGGGGCTGACGTATACTTAAACGTTGTACAGGGTGTAATGTAACTAGTGATACAGCTGGACACGTGCTGATTCTATATAAAAAAAGACGTTGAAAATATAAAATAAATGTTTTTTATTTGAGACTTTGTTTTCGGAAAAATCGACGTTAAAATCCACTCAGAATGTGATCGATTGTAGTAATAGAAATGTTGTATTTTTATATAGATTAATTTACTCGAATTTGGCAAATTAATTTTACATGTAACATTTGGTAAACCTGTTTTTTCACCTTTCAACACTTTAGCTTTCTTTTCTCATTAAGTAATTTTGAGCTGTAAAGCCATAGTTTTCTTTATAAATATTGAAAAGTAAAATATGCTTTCTTAGTCCTGCTATGTAAATTTCTAAAAAGCGATCAATTTTTCTTAAACCTCAAGTATATAAATTTCACTTGGGAATACAAATACAATTAAAAATTAAACATGAAAAATTACAGAGGTTTTATCCTTAAACCTTGAAGCAAACTGACAAAAATAATGTGATTAATGGAACGTATGCATCATTAAAAATGAAAAAGAACCGAAATGTCTGACGCAGATACACACTTACAAGGAAATACATTTGTCGTTATATTTCTTTATGGAAAGAGATTGAGGAAAATCGGCGACATAAAAAGCAACGTGTAAGAATGTCCATCATGAATGCACATATTCTTAAGTATCGCATCGCGTATAACGAGGATTTATTTTTACAGTTTCGACTGATTTAACAAGTATACATCTCGCTTGGTGCCAACTGGTGATATGGGCTTGCGTGTAACGAGGCAACACGACGATATAAGAATCGAAAAAGCAAAGTCATTGAGATAGTGTTGAACATAAATATCGTCTTAAAAGTATCTAGAGCATTGATAAGAACCGTCGATGGAGTTGAAATCAGAAGATAGAGTTCGAAAATGTCTCGACTGCTTAAGGAGGAAGACACAAGGTTTCCACAAGGAAGACGATATTCCTTATAGAATACGATGTTCCTCAAAATAACGGTAGGATAAATTGCTGATAAATAATGAAGAAATTGTTACATATTGAAACAATAACTCGTACTTAATCCATTCAAAGAAATAACCATATTAACACTAACCGTACAGGCACTTCTTGGATATTTATTCTTAACATAGCAAATCTTGTAACCGTTGATAGAATAACAATAATATCTTTCTGAAAGAAATGCAGGAGACTATCGACTTAATATAGGAAACAACGTACAAAACAGTCTTTATTTGACTGCGTGTGGCATGGTTAATGTTAATCTACAGTAGCATCCCTGTTAACGTGAACGCACGTTCCATTGTGTAAAATAAGCTTTGTTAATTATGAATTCAGTTCTCCTTGGGTGTCAATTACTTTTTGCCATTGCCTCATAGGAGGAAAATGCTGTTGTGTTCCGTAATACGGTTCCACTAACAATAGGCTTTTCAAAAGCAAGACTCTTAAATTCTGGATACAAAAGATACGAATCGCAGACCATCAGAATAACTTCGTGAAGTTTGCAAATAACTATTTTAGTTCGAGCCCTTGTTCGTCCTTTTAAACCTTTCCGTACCACAGACGCATATATGTGGCCAGAGAACGAAACGGTTAGATTTGGAAAATTGAGATATAGCCATTAAAATATGATTACGCAAATAGTATTGTTGGATAACGACCTAATTCTATAAGATAGAACGCCAAATATTGTCAAACGTGATTCAGGATCCAAACGGGAAATCTTATTTATTTGTTATCGCTTTCCCTGCAAAACATATTTTGAAGACCTTTAGTCTTGAAAAGAGTCACAGGGAAAGCGGCCGCCCTTTGGAGCCTTAATCACGAGAAGTCGGGGTCATCCGAACCTCCCACCACGCAGTCTCAGAGCCCTTAAAACCTCGGCTCATTTCCAAATCTAATTGATTGTCTTGAATCGCTGACAGTCGGCATCTTGCGACGACGTTATCCTTCACTTGTGAAAACTACAAACGCGAAAGTAATTCTTCTAAAATAAACTGTTGTAAAACTCCTCACGGAATACAACATAAATTTGGTGTCAGAAGTGGGATATAACAGTAATTTATAATTTGTATACATTAACAGTCAGACTTTGTGATAAAAAGGTGGCTTCGATCATCAAACAAATGATTATTCCTCAATATTTAAAAAAAGTCTCCGTCCGCAAAGGGTATAGGATTCCAAAATTATTTGGCGGAAGGTTTGAATGACTTTGACCCACGTGACTAAGATTCTCTCTTAAAGTATATAAGAAAATTGATAACAGATCAGAAAATAAGGAATATGTCCTGTTTGGAATCTATGTAAGTGAGTTTGAGTTGCGTTTTACAAAATATGTATTTAAAATTAAACGGTATTCAACAATGTTCTCTAAGGCAAATGCCCTCTATAACGCCATGTTCACTCTACATTTGCACAACATTGTAATTACTTATTGCAAGTGTAAAAGAAGCAAGCAAAGACTTTACCAAGAACTGTCACAAGTCAGAACCCTCCAAGTGTTTCTCCTTCTTCGTCTGCAGTGAAACACGGGCACGACGATATCTCAAAAACGTCAGAAGATCGTGATCCATCCGAGAGCCGAACGTATCAAAGGAAACGTTCACTGTTCGATCACTCATAAAAGGCACGATCGATTATGAAAAGAAAAGGCGCGTGCTGGCGACTCCTCGCTGTCGGAATTATCGAGATAGCGATCCGGAATCGAGTTGAGCTATATACAATTATCGAGGAGGGACAGGAGGAGAATGCAGAGTCTGGCTACGTTGAGGCAGAAGAGAGAGAAGGAGGGGCCGAAGAGGGACCCAGGATGGGAGCAAAACGGCGGGGCCCTTCGTGACCGTAATCGACGAAGAGGCTGCGCAGATCGAGCCACACGGAAATCCACTTGAAAAGTAGCCATTACCTTAATTATTGGCCTTTCTAAGAGGCCCTCTGCACGCCGGTATATGTTACTCCGTGCGCCCACCGATCCATCCAAGACCGATCATCCCCTCGGGAATTTTCACGAGATTTCTTCGAGCCCTTTTCGTGCGATTAAAATTGCCGGGAATGAAGTTGAGATTTTATGGAACTATAGATCAAATATGGACTGGTGGATACTTCGAGGGTACAGTCAAGATGAAGAGACATTATCTTGATTAAGCGAGGGGGAATAGAGCCGGATCATGTTAACGAGGGGGATGGGAAAGATAATCTTTTGAGGGATTTGCGTAGAAAAAAGTTAATTGTCATTATTTTATCTGTATAATGCAGTTCATCTGTAAAAGTACTTGTTTTTTAAACGATGTCAATGCTCAGTGATCAAGTGTATCAGGCCTGTGACTTCAGTTTTTGGGAACTACCTTTTTAACTTACTTTTAGGGGAAACTGTTTTGCGAGTTAGATACATTCTTATGAGTGAAGTCGAAGCTGATAATTGAACTAAACTTTTCGTTTATGGTATACATGTGTCAACGTAATACTGCAGATATATTGCAATTAATAATTGTGAAATATTCTATACACATAACACCCACTACAAAATAAAAAGTAGCGCAGATGTACTATAGTCATTAATACAATGTTATAATACATGTAGTGTGCGATATATGAACTGTTATATTTGAACCGTTCACAGCACAAAGTGATTAACTTCACTTTTTGAATTTTTTTAAATTTAAGTCTCAAAGCACTTGCTTGGATCCTAACTTTTTATGTTTAGAATAAATGTTCGTAATAATAACGATTAACACCATTAAATGACGAAGTTTTTTTGGCCATCGAGTAATAAATAATTGAATTCAGAAGTAAATCTAATTAATTCCAAGGTTATACCACCTTATTCATTTTATACTTCATTAGAGGAAAGCTACATACGATTATATATTCTACAATACGTATTTGTATATATATTTTGAAGAGAATTTTGAAAAGGAGTGCATACTATTTCATCACGTTTCTCCACTTTAGGTTTTATGGAGTTAATCGATTTGTCGAATGAATGGCTCATTTGAAAATGGTACAAGTCCCTTTCTTTTTACATTGAGATATTTGACAGTTTGTACAAAAGCCTTCCTGCAATGACATGTGACAGTATTTTTGAGATTTTTTGAGGATATCTCATTCTATAACATAAACTTTGCTACTTGAAATGCGAAAAGGAGACACCCATGTTTAACCAAAAGTAACTTGAAATGGCTACTATTTATTTACATATACTATACACTATCTATTTATAGTATCGTACACACGTAAACAATTGCCTCTTCAAATTTCATGGAGCCAAGTCGTAATGAAACAATGATAATTATGATAGAAACGGGAATACCACGTGACCGTGAAAAAATTAATAGGATCACATCAATCTACGTATATACATACATACAACCGCCAAGAATGCAAGACTGGTACGAATACTAGGACGCTCAATTATAAAGGATAAATATAAATAATATCGCAACGAGAGATCTACGCCAACCAAGTCGCTCAAAATGAATGTACTCGGCACTCGTGACACGTTGATTCTTTACGATGGATTATCGATAGACTATTTTGGCCGAGACACGTTACAGAATGCCAGCAGATATTCAAAGATTTATTGTGAGTGTTTACTAGAGAGTACAGGACGACTCGACTTCTCTGTACCCCGATCATAAATTACGGAAAGCGCGGTTATGTATCTAAAACACAACGCCCCGGCCTACCGGGTGTTCGATGAATTCGTTGCCTTTTTCACCGATTACCCAAACGTACAATTCCCGGCGAATATCAAGTAAGTAAAGTTTCAGCTCTTTACGACGAAATTATTTTTATTATAAGGATGACATTGAAAAAATGCTTATAGTTGTTAATATCCGCTACTTGCCAAAAAATTGGAGGATCTCGTTTTCGATGTAGAAATGTGGGAATACCGTTCGCATTTCGTGCTGTTATTTAACTTTTCTATCTTGCTGTATATAAAAAAAAATGTTTAAAGAGTAAAAAAATATCGAAACTTTACTTGCTGACAGTGTACGTACAGTAAAGCTGCAATTTAAAGTTGAATGGTAATGAGAAAAAGATTCTGTTAAACGGCCGATGTATTTTCTTAAATCATCGATTGCTATGATTTTCAAAGTAAACAGACTTTTTAATTTTCTAATTAGGAAGTAAATAGTTTCATAATTCTAAGGTGCCAGAGTACATCACACATTTGTAATGCATCTGTGAGTGATAGTAGTTTTGTGTACTACCGAATTATGTTTTTCATGGAACTTTTTGTGTTATATACGATATTACAATTCTGAAACGTTTTGTTTCTTTAAACATAAACGTATTCTTCGGATGTTAATCCCGTATTGCAGAAAATGTCCGATTAGGAATTAAATAGCAGAATTTGTAGAAAATACTAGCTGTAACCTGCGCGCGCTGCTACGCCTACAAAAATCGAATTTAACACTAGATTTACGGAACCCGTCAAATTGACGGGTTTTTACTTATTTTATAAACATTTCTCAAATTTACAGAGAAGCTGAACAATAGATATTTCAGATGTATTTTATAATACAATAATGACTTAACAAATTATCATCTTTGCTGCTTGATCCCTCTTTTTCCGTAGTCCTTATTTAATCTATTGCAATGTAGCAGATTTCACGCCCGTAAATCTAGTGTTAAAGAGAACTCGTTATAACAATTTTGTGCTCCTTTTTTTTATTGAAGTGCTCTTGGATATACAATTTTTTTTTATTTTTTATTTTTGTGCACACAACAACATATCAAAGTTTCATCGCAATCGGATGATCGGTTTAGGAATGCATACGGGACAAACAAACAAACATTAATTTTTATATATAAGAAGAAGATAAGAAGAAAAAGAAGAAGAAGAAGATATCGAAGAAAAAATAATTATTAATTTATTTTTAGAAACTACGCAATTATAATATTACACACTCTTGTATTGCGTGTTCAGATAACGATATACCTAATGATACTTTTCATTATATTGAGACTGCGAAAACATTGATTCCATAGAAAATAACGCAAACTGAATCCTCCGACTTGTAAACTAACTTCCTCGAAACTAAATCGAAAGAAAACTTTCCGTAAACACCAATTCTAAGTCCATTCCTCGAAACAGGTCGGAAACATTGCGTTAAATCTTCTGCAAACAATATATACTTCAAATAAAAGTCCCGTTTCATTAACGTACGCACTCCGCGAAATCGGAAAGTTCTGCCATTCCGAATCGAATGTTTCTCTAAAGATAAATCGTGTGAAATCGAACGACGAGAAACGCAAGCACGAATTCCATCGTGGACATATTTCAAAGTCAGCCGCGTAAAGAGAGCGATGCAATTAAATTGGCGGAAATGAAGGCGAAATATAAATCGAAGCGAGTGCAGTTACCAAGCGTGCAAATTAATTGTCCGACTGGCACGGCCGGTTGGGGCTAAGGTTAGCTTTGATCGAGCGGGAAAGACGAACTAATTAAACCTAGGATGGCCTCCGTATAAATCGAGTCGAGGCTCTCGTGCGACGATCGATGAACCGGAAACCCGCCCGCAACAACTGTCCAGGAGTAATCTTTGCCTACCGACGCGATCATTGAATGCCCCGAACGTATTGCTGATAATGAGAAAAAGAAGCCGGAGTTCAGGAGTCAACGATCGTAAAATCATTTTATAACTGATGCGCTTACACCAAATTCCTTAAATACTCATCGCGTGCTTGCCGATCGTTCAATGGACCTCTACGAAGATAATTCCTTTTGCGTCTAACATGCAAGATTAGCGTTGCCTTTGGTAAAGGTTTTCAGTTGCTATTGAGATTAGACTTCTCTCAGGTTTTCCGTTTTTATGCTTTTGAAACGTAAAACCTGAAATTTTACTTTTGCAATTTTGTAATACTTCTCGTTCATTTTATAATTCAGATAACGATAAAAAGCTACATGTTACTATAAAGTTGGTTTACCTAGCCGATAAACTGCTTCTCGATGTGGGTCGTCAAGTGTCAGTTCGAATTGATTAACCCTCGGAATTTTTAATTCCTTCCGGAAAAGGATTACAAATTATATCTGACAATTCAAACGACACGCAACGCCTTGATATTCTTCAAACCAATGAAGAAATTACCTTTACCTTCCAAATGATCCAACTAACTTTCGATACAAAATCCATGAGATCTTAGAATTCACACTAAAAACAAAGTTCTCTTCTAACAATTGCACATCGCACAAGTCCGCTTTGCAATATCTAGGTACGAAAACCATAAGAAAACACGGTCCATAAGAGGTGTAAACGCGATCGATCGGACGGTCGATCCCTATTAATCGTCTTATCCGCGATCCTTGTATTTTTAAAGCCAAAGCCTAATTTCGAAGCGTTATACCAGAAACCTCTTATCCGCTTCGCTCCCCCATTCTTTCTGTACTGATTACTCAGAAAATGCACACGAGTCAAGTAGTCAACCGCTTGTTCCTTGCCTGTGTCCGCATATATGAGCGTATATGCGCGTAATTACACACCCGGGATGCTGCGGCGTAGTTATTTATTTAAGCGTGCAAAAGGCCCGTAGCCATTAACGGGTGCCTTTCCTCGAATCACCCTCTTCTTCACGGCCGGTATTCTAATGGCCGGCGGATATTCTCTCTAGAATCTCTAAGATGGAGCAAATCTTTTTACAGCTGCGTGCGTGTTCATCCGAATGAAATTCCCGGAGGGAGATTTTTCTCTATTAGCTACTTCAACGGCAGTTCGTTTAATTGGAATTATGGCAGGAATTAATTACCGGCGCACGGAGATATTATTATTTTCGTCGACGAGAGGGAGAAATATCGAGTTGAGATACGATGGTTGGGAAACTTATGGCCTAACGTTTGCAGCTAGTACGAGGGAAACTTTTTTTTTGTAATGAACTATTACGTGGACGATAGGGCATTAGGATTAACGTGCAAAGGAAATATTAAGCAATGAGAGAAAGGTAGGGATTTATTAGTATCCATGGCATCACTAATACGATTATGAAGATAGCTGCTTCGGGCAAACTTTCCTCTTGTTCGTGATAAACGTATTTCTGGGATACCCAGAGAAGATGAGCGGAAGGAATGCAAATGAAATGCGGCTCTGATTTGTCAGACAGCAAAAAACATGCCTCCACTTATACGTATTTTCGACTCTAACGAGCTATTTGCCGAAAGAGTCATATATTCAAATTAGACTACATGATGAATAAAGTCAATGGATAGTATCAGAATTAGCACTAGAGGTATCAAGATAGTCAAAAGAACTGGTCTCTAATTATTTATGAAAATTCTCCAAATCTATGGACGAGCCATACATTAGATAATTCACGTCTAGTTCGTAGAACATAAATTACCGTATTGATCACCTTTCTCACCTCGTGATTTCTCTTTTTCCAATGTACTTATTTCATATATTGGGTGTAAAAATAAGTTTTGTGGTTTTTTTTGCGACTTTGAAGCTTTATGTAGAGAAAATGGTACAATGTATTTTATTCGAAGTATTGTCCATCCTTAGCTACGACTTTTCCCCATCTTCCAGACAGCATACAGATTCCGCGGCGGAAAAATTCCTCGCCTTTTGAGTCGATCTCAGAATCGACCCAATTTTTGGCTTCTTCGTAGGAAGTGAAGTGCTGCTCGGCCAGGCCATGAGTCATCGACCGGAACAAGTGGTAGTCGGAAGGAGCAATGTCTGGTGAATACGGAGGGTGGGGTAGGACATTCGATTGAAGCGCCTCCAAAGTTTTCTTGACGACTTTTGCAACATGTGGCCGAGCGTTATCGTGCTGAAAGATTACTTTGTCATGTCTTTTGGCATATTGGGGGCGTTTGAGCTTCAATGCTCGGCTTAATTGCATCAATTGTTGTTAGTAACGTACCCCAGTGATGGTTTCGTTAGGCTGGAGTAGCTCATAGTAGATCACTTCGAGCTGGTTCCACCAGATGCACAGCATTAGCTTCTTGCCATAAATATTCGGTTTGGCCGTTGAAAGTGATGCATGGCCGTGCCTACCCCACGATTTTCTGCGCTTTGGGATGCGTAGTGGATTCACTTTTCGTCCCTCCTCACGTTTCGATGCAAAAAAACCTTCTGATTTTGCCTTTGGAGCAGTTGTTCGCATGTGAAAAGACGGCGTTCGACGACTCCTGTCTTGAGTTCATACGGAACCCAATTTCCATGTTTTTCCACCGTACAAATGGCCTTGAGATGGTTTGAAATCGCTTGTTGAGTCACTTCCAATGTTTCAGCGAGCTCCTCTTGAGTTTGGCATGGATCTTCGTCCAATAAAGGCTCCAACTGAGCGTCTTCAAACTTTACTGGCTTCCCTTCGCGTTCTTTGTCACTAGTGTCAAAATCGCCCCTTCTAACGCCGAAACCAGTACTCACATGTTTTCATTGTTGAAGCATGTTCCCCATATGCTTCACACAGCAATCGATGTCCATCAGCTGCACTTCTTTTCAAATTAAAGCAAAAAAGCAGCGCTTCCCGCAAATTGTGATTTGTTGGCACAAAAGGTTGACATTGTTAGAGCGCAAAGAGAGTATGTTGCTTACGTATGACGCTTTAACAGAAATATAGTGACAAAGCGGTCCGATACGATTTAATGCTAGTTACGCCATCTTTTGTAAATCCCACAAAACTTACTTGTACACCCGATGTTTAAATGTAATACATTTAATGCTGGCAGTTCTAGTGTTAATGGGAGAACGCGAAGTGGGCGACTGAAATCTTGGCATATTGCACCATATTTAGAATATTACTATACCTCGCAAAAATAGAGCAGTCTCGCGATATGAGACACGGGGTAAAGGAAGAGTGTCGCTCGTACCGCCTATCCCCGCCATGTCGGTCCTAGAAACGTGAGATCGACGAATGACAACCGAAAACAAAACACTCCTTTCGTTGTTCGCATTACGACGCAACGAATGTGCGTCTCTTTCGGCCAATAATGCGTTAGAATCGAAAATGACGTCAGAACGAGGGATGTTTCCATCCGTCAGCCGAATCAGAACAAACTTCAGGCCAGAGGACTTCTCTATTTTTGCGAGGTATATCGACAGTTTAGATGTATCAAAATTCTGTCCATTGTGCAAACACTATAGGGAAACTCTACTGCTATGCGAAGTGCTGTGTCAAGACGCTGAACTTAAAAAGAACTCTGTTGTCCCTTGTGAAGTCCTGCTACTTTACTGTGGCTATCCCCATGATAAATCGTTGCGTCTTTGTCGGTAGTTAAGTAACTGTTGCGGCGCGTATTTGGTCACGCCGCTGCTGCGTACGGGCTGGAATATCTTCCGCAAGATTCTCAGCGTCGCACAGTGGTCGATTTCGCTAAAACCTCAAAACAGCTCCAATTTAATCGATAATTGATATATTAGCATTACTTGGGCCGCTGATTACGAACCAAAACTAAAAACTTTCAAAAACAAAATGCCGGATTCAATATGGCGACATGTGAATCCAAAAACATTTGCTTTTGCACAAAAATTAGTATTCTTATGTGTTTTGAGTAGCTGGTCACTATTCAGAACTTAAAAATTTCAAAAATAAAATGGCGGATACAATATATCAATAAGAAGAATTCGATACACCTATCCTGTGCATATACATATATGCGCTGCCACACGAAAGTCGCGCGCGACCAAAAATTGTTAATAACTCGAAGGGTAGCAGAAAGTAGCAGCTGGAACCGATTGGCTTTTGTTCAGAAAGCTTCAAACTTTATTAAAAAAAAAATTAACGCCAAACTAAGCCAACGTTTTAACTATTTCCTTAGGAAAGGCGAAGAAATGGATGGGTCTCATAGTTTCATCATAACAGCTGTAAATTGATAAATAAAGCAATGAAACCGACATATTTTCAAATTTAAAGCACGTCAGATAGCTACCAATAGAGGAATAAGGGGATCACACGTTTATAGTACATGAAAAACATAATTTTAGTTCCGGGGCGGAAGCATCACGTTATAAGTGTATTGATTTGAGATCGTATATATCTCAGAATATTGTGTAAAAAAAAATGTTTTATTAGTGAACACATATGGTCTGATATGTCATAAATCAGATGCAATTGTCAGAATTCAATTATCAATGAAAAAGTTTTTGGACTTTTGTCCAGGATTCCTGCGAAATCGACCACTTTGCGTCGTCACCGCTATGTACAATTTAATGTTCACAGCCACAGTTGTTGAGTTCAATGAATTCCTTGACGATGATGTTTGATTTAGATATTTGTACATTTGTTATGTACAATGTCTCATGTCGGCCGGTTCTAATCTGGTCTAGTTGTCTAAGCTATATTCGCCGGAAACTGACCATTGCCAGCTCTCATTGGTTGATCGCTACGGCAAATGTCTTTACGGACTACAAGTCCCTATAATCGTTGGTTGCATGAGTTGGTATCAACCGCACATTTATTGTTTGTTGGTACAGCCTTCAACAGTAATGTAGGGGTGACGGTTTACGATCCGGTCGCCGCCATTGTATCGACTTCGGGGGGCCGACTCTGCGCGGAGCCCATTTGCCACTTCTAATTAGCACACGCAAATATTTTGGGACCCCGCGGGTCTAGGACCGTCCGAGGTGGACAGGGGCCGGGTCGTGAACCGTCGGTAAAGAGAGTCCATTGTCTAGGTGGGCACGTTGCCTCGAAGCAGCCGGGACCTTGAAGGGTGATCAACAGATGTGAGATTTTCCATATCAGAACACCCTCATGGCCTACGGGCCTCTCGAGGCGACTTTAACAATTTTTCGGACCCACCTAGACAAGGACAGATAGAGTTCCCTTCCCCTCGCACAAACCCGCGAAGAAGGGATGAACGGAAATTCACGAGAAGGAGTAGGGAGGACCTGGAGGTCAAAAAGGACGACGCTCGGCCGTGCTGCCACTTAACGTGAATTTCCGGCGAGTGTCTTATACTTGTGAATACTTCGATTTGTATTATTAAAGGAAAATAAAGAACGTCGAATCCTACAGTAACATATAAATATCGCTTAGATTTATTTTAATATAAACATGGTTTGTAAGTTTTAGAAGTATAATTTTAATAATATATAGAGTAGAAAAATTTATGTCAGAGATTAAAAAAAACAAACATATGGTATGTTACTGTTAAATCAGAACACGATACAAAGGATTAAAGACGAATGTATACTAAATTAATGAAACACCAACAAAATCGGATAATACTCGAATAATTTCTTTTCTTTTTATTTTTATAACAATTAATAATCGCTAATTAAGAAACGTTCTGCCGTGTAAAAAAGGGCTTCTTCTTTTTCACGTACATGTCGTGCACTCCTTTTGTCGAACATCTTCCGGCTAGTAACTGTTACATGGTCCGAGCAGATCGCGATTAAATTACCGATTAAACGTTGCACGATAATTAACCGATGACTAGTGAAGTATCAAGGTCGTACTATTCATTTCAACGCTTTCAAAAGGATTTTATTAAAATCCTCATAACGATACTTATTAAGATAACAATTAGTGTTTTATATATTTCGATGATGCAATGAGAAAACGCTTCCGCAATATTAACACTAAAACCACCGACTTCAAATCTATTATATTTCAATATACTAAATAAGTTCTTTCGAAAAAGAGGAATCAAGAGGTGAAAAAGATTGTCAATTAAGAAATTTAGATTTATAAGATAGAAGTAGAATATATACTTCACAGCTTCCCTATCAAATTTGGGAATTTTTAGAAAAAAATAGGTACCGGTCATTTTGACCGCTTTGGTACGTTTAGTGCTAAACTTACATTTACCACGCTTTTCAATAAACTTCCGTAAAAGATACTTTCACTTTTCAGCACAAAAATAGATTAGTCTCTTAAATTAGATCGGTAAAACAATTTTGTTTTTTAACGTGCACTTACAATCAGTCCGTAGTTTTCTTCTTTCGATTTACCCTAAAATCTTGTTACATCGACGACGTACAAGTAAAAGAAAATACTTGGCATTCCTGAAGAAACTAATTGTTGTAATAAATATCATACATTACAATAATATTATGTGACATAATGCAATATAATAAATAACCATCAAAATATCGCGACTTCTCACCGGTGCAAATAATTCCCCGAGTAGTAATTAACTATAGGCAATTAAATCATCGGCTCGTGAAAAGGATAATAGAGGAAAATTTTCTTGCGAAGAATTTCCTATCGCGGAGTGTCCGCTTAATACGTGGCTGTAAAGAGTGGCTCGTTTTAGAGATTCTCGCTGGAACATTGTAATAAAGTGCAACAATGAGATATCTCATGAACCGTCTTTGATATCCTGCTTTCTAAGATCGAAGTACCTCGCAAAGTGAATCAACGCGTTGAAATTCCCGGTTTAAACATTCCGCTTTCTAACGAAACTTTGCGAGTATGTAGAATTTTGCTGATGGAAGTAAAGGGTGATTTTCTTCCTACGTGGGAACTATCTTCGAAGAGTTAAACCTAACTCCTCTGAAATTCGAGAATTTTCATTTCTCAATATAATTTTCCATAGAAATTGCATCTTACTGGAAGTCTTCTTCACGGATTAGAAATTCGTAACTTTTCAATACGTAGGCAACCATCCATTGAATTTGTATGTAGCGATGACTTTCCATCGTTTTAAGAAATTATAAGATTTCTACTGTTTGAACTTGGGTCTGCACATGTGTACACATTATTATTGCAAGAACAGACCATTTACCATGATTTTTACAGAATTAATATTTGAAAACTTAACAACTTCTCTGAATTTGTCAAAAGATTGCACGAAAGAAATAAAAAACTCAATTCTGTGGGGTTGTTGCAACTCCTTAGAAGAAAGTTTCTACAAACGAAAAATTATTACTCTTCCCATCTATTAGTTGTTCCTACTATAAAAGTTACAAAGCAATTTTTTTGTATTTTTCGGTTTCAACTGTTGTGCGTCATTTTGCTTAATATTTACGGTCTTAGGTGGGCCCTGAATAACGAAGTCTATGGCATATTTATGTACTTAACCCTTTTGCTACGGCGGGCGACTATAGTCGTTTTCTCTTTTGCAAACTCCACATCTCTATCTCTGGGCTTACAGTTTCAGTGTTTTGTTCACTGTCGTCTGTTTCTATCGAACGAAATAGCTCATGGTCAGTGCAGCTCATTCAACAAGAGTATCACGACGAACAAGACACTCATAGGGAAAGGGTTAAGTGTAAGGTTAATAAAATATAAAGGGTTAAACCATATAGGAAAAATCTCTCATAGAAAATGACGTTGATTTGAACTCCAGGTTTTCTACTTGGAAATCAAAGCTTCTAACTCCATATCCCCACAATTTATTACTAATTAAATCGTTGGGAAATATTTTACCAAGATACAAATTTTCGGGTTGAGATTTAAAATCCTGAATTTTGAATTGAAAAAGACTATAAATATATTTAGACAATCTGATTTCTAATCAGCATCATGTGCATCGTTCTCTTGTTTGCACGTACTTACAGTGAATTGTATTAAGATTATACACAGTAAGGTACGCCAATCTCGTGCATGCGCTTGATGATTAATTGGCCGGCTTAATTAGACACATAATTACCGGCAGATACGGATCTCCATCGGATAATTGGACTTCGAAGACCAAGATCATGGTGTATATTATATCGTACGTATCGCGATACTTGGGATAATACTATACAATTTTCAGTTGCGTCTCTGAAGGATTAGATTTCGATGCGATGAACCATTTCACGTGCATTTATACTCGCTTAAATAATTATTCGCTAGTAACAATTTCACTTGTGCGCGTACTTTTTCACACTTTAGAAAGTATGTATTTTCAACGGAGATCCATGTGATACCTTTTCTACGACCTTAAAAGATTTTCAGGAGAAGTAGTTTTGTTTAATCGTTGCAAAGGTTTTCATTAGGATTATTTTTTTATTCAGCTTCATTTAAAGTTTTCAATATTTCAACCCCAACTGTGTACCGTGTTTCCCTGAAAATAAGAACTGCACTGAAAATAAACCCTTCCATGATTTTTAACACTAGATTTACGGAAACCGGCAAACTGACGGGTTCCTACTTGTCTTATAAACATTTCTCAAATTTACAGTGACACTGTACAGTAGATATTTCACGTGTATTTTATAATACAATAACGACTTAACGAATTACCATCTTTACCGCTTGATCCCTCTTTTTCCAAAGTTCTTATTTAATATATTGCAATCTGACAGATTTTACGCCGGTAAATCTAGTGTTAAGGATGGTTTTATATAAGCCTTTCCGCGAAAATAAGACCTACTGAAAAATGCATACACTAGCTTTGTATGACTCTGGTAATGCGGCTACTTAAAGTATGGATTGCTGCAATTATTTCGTTTTATATGAGAACGTACGACGTTGTTTTGTCTTTTTGGATTTTTTCCCGCAGACATGTAAGCCCTACCCCAAAAATAAATGCATTCCTTATGCATTCCTAAACCGATCATCCGATTGCGATGAAACTTTGATATGTTGTACGCATGCTCGCGAAGGTTTCTAACTTAGTATAAAAATATAAAATAAAAAAAAGTATTGTATATCCAAGAGCACTTCAATAAAAAGAATGAGCACAGAATTGTTATAACGAGTTCTCTTTAAATTCGATTTTTGTAGGCGTAGCAGCGCGAGCAGGGTACAGCTAGTATTTAATAAAAAGTACATACGTACTTTTATTTTAGTGCAATTTAATAATTAAAATTCAAAACGCACTTTTACTAGTAATTATAAACAATAATCCCCAGCAAAATTTCTACTTCTTATTATTATTATAAGACGGAGGGGGTAATATTTCATTGTGCTAATTAGAGTGTATAGTTGTGTATGTAGCTAAGTAAATATGTGAGCCGTTTATTTTGAAACTGACGTAAGTCACTTTCTTTTTAAATTGATATATTTAGGGTTTGCAATATCACGTGTTTAAAAATACTGATGTCAGTTATTTTGGCTACTTATATTGCTGTTAGTATAAATCATTTGATACAACAAGCAAAAATCATCATTATTCATTACGGTAATGTGACTTATGCTACTTTCAAAATAAACGCCTTATATTATGGTTCCGTTCATTATCAACTTTATTTCCGACTTTGTGTTCTTTGAAAGCTAGAACAGTCCACGGAATGTGATACTAGTCACCTATTTGTTGACCGACAATAAAGTTCTGTCGGTATTAACCCTATGCGGTCCAAATCATTTGTCCAACTTTTCGTCAGCTAAGAAAAAATAATTGCGGGAAATATTATGCTGCTGATTGTTCATTTTCATTTAATAAGATGAATAAGAAGAGGTACTAAGGAATATTTGTATGAAGGCACAATATCATTGTTAAATTCTAAAGTTGTAATTTAATAAGTGAATTGTTAATTACACCAGTAATGCGTGTCCAGAGCAGCTGGACATAGGACTTCAAAGGGTTAAATTTGAGTTAGGCGGAAGGCCACCTAATTCATTAGACAAATTTTAGGTAAAATTACTGTAGCAGTTAATCGATTCGAGACGAAGAAGATTCCCAGTAGCAAATAAAATTTTTACAGCTGGCGTCGTTACACAGCGTGTGTGGAATGTGTCTTTTTGTCTAGGAAATGCATTACACATACGGTGTGTAATCCGCCTCGAAAGGCTTAAAGGCGAAGAAAGCTCCAAAGGAAGTAAGTAATAACAAATCAGATATTTCTTATTTCAAGAATTTTTAGTTTCACTCAAGCTTCAACGACTTATTGCAGTAATAATTATTTTCTTTCCAAAAAAGAAATCGAAGAATGGGAAGATAAAAACACTTGCACAATTTGCGCGTGATAATCGCGAAAGCAATAAAACAGTCGCAACCGATCTTCGTTCGAATCGCGGTGCTTTGTGCGCGAAGATAATCCGAATAGTCGCACTTCGAAGGGAGAACCGCGAGAATGATAAAAAGAAAAAAATTAATAAGAGGGGAAGAGAGAAGAAGAAGAGAGAGAGAGAGAGAGAGAGATGCTGCCGTCGCTAAAGCAATTACCTATCTGCAAAATACGTATACACAAGCACAGCGAGCAGAGAACATCAACGCGAGCAGTGGAAAATTTCACGCCGTCCTTTCGATCACACTTGTCACGAAGGAAAATGATAAATTGTTATTACTAACGGTGGAACTGTTTACGCAGAATATCGAGGAAGCAAAACGAGAAATCGAGCCGCGAAATCGAATTGTAATGATAACGAGGTATCGGTGGAACGGAGGAAACGGCGGACGTCATCCATCGAGACGCATCTCGGTTTCGGAAAAATTTCAGACGTTCCATTTACATCTGTGTTGCATTTCAGGTACGTTGTATTTCATGTGTCCTCCGCTATGTGATTATTTTTAGCATTTCGTTCTTTTTTTAATCATTAACATTATGCTGTGAGATATTTTTAGAATTCATTATTCAATCTTGTTCTTAGGATCGTCGTAATGAAATAGATAATGAATTGGAGTAACTCCTATGGTTGTGCTCCAATCCAATTAGTATTATCAAATGCAAGTGTCTGGTATATAATCAAGATTATTTCTTAGTTTAATCGCTGTTATCATTATGTCGTACGATATTTTCGGAATTCATTATTCAATTGTTTTTTATATCGCTGTAAATGTTAAAGGGGGGCTTATTATTTCCTATGTCAGCATGATGATTTCTGTTATCCACCATTACGTTCAGTTTCACGAATCTTCTTTCACATGTATCGTTGAAAATCCAGTGTAAATATCCTTTCCGTATATCTTTAATTTTCAATCGTGAAAAAGTTTTGCAATTTTATACTTTATGCTTTTCGGATTTGCAGCAATTTTGAAACGCTCGCACTTCGCGGAGGAAAGAAAGTAAAAACTCGGGCTTGCGTTCATTGAGTACGAGATTAAATTCCTATTCACCTTTGTAAAATTTGTCGTAAATTAGGTACCATTTAGTATATCATAGCCTAGTCGAAATCACCATAGGAGTTGAAGCTCAAAATGTACAAACGAAGGAACAATAATTAAAAATGAACACATCCTTATATCCCGATGCTGATATATGAGCTCTACCGGAAAGTTCTGCCTGGTTTTTAGTTGAAAGAAAATAGTACATTTGTACTAATTGTAAGAAGAAAAGAGAAAGGGAGAGGGAGAGGGAGAGGGAGAGAAGAGAAACGAAGAGAGGAGAAGAGAACATGATCACCCGCCATAATCTTAGAAACGTGTCTCAAAATTTTCCATTGGGTGTGAAAAGATAAAAATGTTTAATATTTATAGATCCGTCGTGGTTCTTTAAATATTCGTTTCTTAGTTTAATTTGATTCCCACTGATAAAAGTGGAATTTATTAGAATCGATTAAATTCAATACAGTTGAACTTAATGCTGCTGCTCTTTAAGAGCCTGGATAACAGGAAATGGGGACTATTTACATTTATTTATGCGCCTCTCACATTTTAATTAATTCCTTCCAGTGGAAATAGAATCAAACGAACACGCCATTATGAGACAGTTGCACTCATTGACAAATCAGCGGAAATTTTTTCATACAGCAAAGTCTTAACGATTTTCACGAATATCAATTTATTGTATATTTAGCACAGCTATTATTGCGTCGGTTCTTTAGATTTATTAAAGTTCTACAAAACGAAAGTATAGTTTCTAGAGATTTTCGCGGGTGTATATCATTTTCAACATTGAAATCTGCCGATTATGCTTTTATCGTACGTTGACCGACATATTTACCTTCTTAGGTAACATTTAATTCCTTCATTGTAAGCTTACACTTACTTATTCCTCACGATTAAATTTGTAGATTAACGAAAAACATATTAAATTAAACGGTGCTACATCAATTTGTATTAATAGTAACATATTGCCGTAACAGAATATGTGAAATATGTATCTTTCGTGCCACAGACTTGCGAACAAACTATTTTGGTCCATATATCACGGAGGCTTTGTCCCTAGCGTGCTGCAATTAAGACATTAATTACGGTATATTGGTAAAGACGTAATCCGCGAGTAACAAAATTTATGCGATCAAACAGAATGAACGGTCTTTTTTTACAATCAGTATTTCGTATAACTTGATCATTTATATAAAATACTAACGAGTTAAAATAGCAAGATACCAAGTATCTTCGTTTGATTGAGAGTCAAACTTCTTTTTTACCATAGTTTTTCCATAGTGAAATTTTACGGTAATTTATTCGTAAAATCATACATTTATGCTCAATTTATAAATAAATTGTCCAAAGTATCAGATAATTGCATAAGTTTAAAAATGAGATTCAGTAGGTTACATTGTAAAGATTACAATGTAATTAATTAATTTTGCAGTCATCATTCTCCTCTATAATTTTTTTTCGGCTATGTACAAGCTTGTTGATTCAATTTTTCAAGAAAAAGCTCGGTTTTTCTTCCAAACAGTTTATGTGGTGGTTTTCGACGCTTTTCAGAATTTAGATTTTCACCATTCAAATTATTCTACACAGACCGGAACAGATTTTGAAAAATTCTCTTACACACAAATCAAATTACCAGAACGACGTTTAACGCTAAACCAACAGATGACACTATCATATAATCAGTGCACGTAAGATGAAGAAATAAAAACACCGATGCTCCGCCGTGCTGTAAAGTTAATTAACAGTAAAACTACTAAGGCGGTCGAAATGATCGGTTCCCAAATTTTTTCTAAAAATTTCTAAATTGATAAAGGATCTGTACAGTAAATATTTCACTTCTATCTTATAAAACCTAAATGACTTCATTGATCATCTTTTCCACATATCGATGTCTCCTTTTCCAAAGTACTTATTCAGTACATTTAACACGTTGAGCACTACGTCAGTCCCTGGGGACTGACAGTGAACTTTCCGTTCAAGTGGCGTCAGTCCCCGAGGACTGACAGTGGACTTTTCGTTTTGACGACATTGGTGTATGAGACCGGAATACACTATTATTAAGGTTATAAAATAAATGTTGTAATATAGCTTGAAAATTGACTAAACATGTCGTTACCTTAAGTAATCTGTGTAAATCTAAGCCACATCTTTGCCTAGAATGTTTTAATAAACTTCATTATAATTACATTTATTCTGTAATCTTGATAATGGTGCATACCGGTCCCATGCGCCAATGTCGTCAGAACAAAAATTCTGTTGTCAGTCCCACGGATCAACGCCGCCCAAACAAAAATCCCACTGTCAGTCCCCGGGGACTGACGCCACCTGAACGGAAAGTTCACTGCCAGTCCCCAGGGACTGACGTCGCACTCAACGTGTTAAATATAATAGATACGACGCTGGTAGTTTTAATGTTAAAGTAATTTTTTTCTTCGCACGTGCGGAAATACTTGTTTTCTGATACGAAGTAATGGAAAGATTCCGAAATTTTAAAGTACATTAAGGACACCCCGTAGATAGGAAGGTAAAAGGAGAAAAAGATAGAAGGAAGACTGTGACGGAGTCGTCCTTCTTCGGGTCACGTATCGCATGTCATAAATCGATGCTGATTGGCAAATAAATGCGAGACTGCCGTTCTGATTGGCCAAGATCGACCGCATACTTCGATAATGAACGTATGCCGTTTTTTTTAATTACCTGCACAAATCGCATCGATCGAGCTTCATCAGTCGAAATTCATGCGATTCTATAAACTCATTATATCATCGGTTACTTTATCTTTTTCTCCGAGATGCCAAATTATCGTTAACTTTATAGCATCGCGGTCTCTGCAAATGGAAATTCTTGAAATTAAGAAATTTTTGTTCAAACAGTATATTTCACTAGTTTCTACAAAGTCGTGATTACAAAAAGTAGCAAGGAATCATATTGTAAATTTTGCGTGGATAGTAACTTGAACATTTGTAAAAAAAGACAGTGCAACGTATTTTATCATGTTAGACACATGTGTCAAGCATTGCTGTACGTATTTGAGTAATTAATGTTTAATTACCCAATATTTAACCGTTGCGTGTTATTGTACGAAGAAAAACAAGAATTTCACTCTATCGATATATTAAGAATGTCGGAACAAAATATCAAATATACTCAAGCATATAAAGTTCTCTGTTTGTCAAATTAATTAAATAATCTGATATGATCCCAAGTAAATTGCCAAAAGAACCGCGCACAAGAGAGTTTGAATATGAACTTTCAAAAAGCGAGGGAATAATGAGACAAACGATCGTTACGAGACAGATTACCGGAAACGATTGACTGCACTTTTGCGTTACAGGATAACGGACAACGTAATATGAAAGAACAATCGACAATAATGCCTTTATCTGTCCGACCTGGCCTCGTCCGCGTCTCTTTTTCGTCGGTAAGAGTATTCCCGGATCATCAATGGAGCCCTGTCTCTCTTGCATCATTTACAACGACTTTTTACATTCCGACTTGCGAATCCTTACGTGGGGAGAGTTATTTTAATTTTATCGTCCCACGTACAGCGTTTTTTCTTCTTCCATCAGGAAAGGATACCGTTTCAAGTTCCGTGCGCATTTATCTTGAATTTTGCTTTAGAATTTCTCTCTCTTTTTTTATTAAAGACAGTTTTCTATGAAACGTCGTAAAAGTTACGAATTTTCATGATTAATGTAAGTAAGTGCGTCACTTTTATGTAGTAGTTTTGCTATAGGAAAAAGTAATACAAATTTTGAGCTCTAGCTTTAAGTGCATTGCGTTCAATTTCATAATATCCAAATTTACAACTTTGTGCTAAAAGGAACCATTATACAAGAGTATAATGTTATAGTAAATGTGAGTAAATTAACAGACCTAGAATTTAACAGTTAATTACAAACATGCCCCTAATAAATCTGTTATCGAGGTAAAAACAAAAAGTTCATTAATTCCTTCCATTTTATTTTCAAATGCATTATGTATATTGCCAGTACATACATCATCGGTAAAAAAAAACATTTTCTTTGTTAATTTTAATGAAACGTTTGGAATTTAGGATACGTTTAAGATCGAAAGAGTTCAAATAAAGTTTTTCTAAGGATTAATCCATTCCAGTACTGCTGCTTTTACAGATGTGATAACATCCTTTTATGATCCAGAATTTAAACATATTATTATTTTAACCTTCACTCGATCTTTAAAAAAATCACACTAAAGTTTCTCGTATCTTTTCTCAGCCGTAGTCTATTTTCTGTTAAAAGACAAGGTGCTTTTCCTTTCTCATTATAATAACTTTATTGGGGATAATATGTATTCACTGTGCACCATTTTTCTCGATGTTGAACGGAATTAATCTCGATTTTGGTCGAGAAAGACCTCAGGGACTGATAAAGATTAGTATAATCGTTAAACGACGAAACTATAAATAAGCTAGTCATAGATCGTCATATCTAAGAAAAGCTTCACGGTGATTTATAAATAAATAACACTTGCTCTTTTTAAATACTCATGGCTATTTCTTCCTGATCCTCTAGTCTGATATCATTTTTTGCAGCATATGTTCCCGTTCCAATCTTATCGCATAATGGTTCATGGTTGCCTATTTGTCAAAACCCGAATTAGGACGTTCATAGAAAGAGATGGAATCTCTTCGATTCTGCGTAATTATTCACACCCCCGACGTTTTTCTTTTATCGTAGATAAACGAAGACGGAAGGCTTATATACTGGGCACACTGAGTATATTGGGGTGTCAGAGCTCCGTGGGTTTTTGTAGATAACCCTTCCGATAAGCTTTGAATATCTGTTAAAAGAGTACTTACACCATTGGGAGTAATGAGCAGTTGCATCTTCTGCTGGATAAATCGATAAGATACGATAAAATACCTGCGGTGTGAATTACCGTAATTATCATTTAAGTTGCAATTAATATGAATTTCATGAAACTAGAATAACCCCACATGCGATGTTCATGTTTTATCGTAATTATAATTGAATGTTTGATGACCAGCGATTTAGATGGTATTAAAAAATACGGAAGTTTGGCGAAATTAGTCATGCAATTTCAGGTTGCATGTTACGAGGTATTTGGTGTAAGTTTTATGTGGTAAATATTATGAAATAGTTTGACATGTAATAAAAATAACAGTAATGAGTACGAAGTTGTTTGTAGACTTAAATATAACTTACAGCATTCGTAATTTCAAGTGTTATATTGGGTGATTGCATAAGTTTGTGCTCGATATTCATGGGTGGCGTAAACTTAACTGCAGAGTGGAGTTGGTGTGTTTTTGTTTGCGTTTGTTGCATGCACTGATTAAGTGATAGTATTATCTGTCAGTTTAACATCAAACAGCGTTCTGGTAACTTTATGTCTACTTAAGAGAACTTTTCAAAATAGAGGTCGGAAAGGGACATTTGCGGCATGTAAGCTGTACGAGTTTTGGATGGGCGTTAGTGTTGGAATTGCACGAAAAAAACATTTAGAGCATTTATTTGAACCGTGCTCCTGCTTTTAGGACAATTAAAAAGCGATTTGACTGATTTTGTAGTTATGATTTCAACTTAGAAGATCAACTTAACTTGGGACGATCTTCTGGAATTTATAACGACATTATGTGTGCTTTGGTGGAAGAAAATGCAAGGATTACAACTAAGGAGATTGCTGAGAGAATGAAAATTGATAATTCGACCGCATTTCAGCGTTTAAAGAAGACTGGACACATTTCCAAACTTGATGCATGGGAAGCCGCACTTTTCAATGAGAGGAATAAGCTGCACCGTATGAATGTGGCCATTTTGTTCCTGGCCCGTAATGGAAAGGAGTTCCGATGGGAGAGGATCTAGCCGGATAAGGGGATCGAAAGTGCCCTTGAGCCGATTACAATGAGCAAGGTGTCATTCGGTAGGTAATAAAAAAAAACATTGTGTACCAACTTTCAACCCTGTATCTTGACCGGGAGGGTAGTTACGGGGAAAATTAAAAAAACTGGTTCTTGCCCTACTTTCCCGGTTTATTGACGTGCGAAAAATTCGAAAAAAATTCTGACACATTCTACATATGGAAATACATGTTTGAGATTTTTTTCAGATTTTTTCATTGGAAGTCCTAAGCGAAAAAAATGAAAATCCGAAAAAAATAGGAAAAATTTCGATTTCGTATCGGAATCTTCCAAGCGCAACTTTTTCCTTTTAACAGTAACTACCTGATATCATGGTATTTTTAATTTCCCCTGTAACTACCCTCCCTGTCGAGATACAGGGTTGAAATTTGGTACACAATGTTTTTTTTTATTACGTACCGAATGACACCTCGCCCATTGTAATCGGCACAAAGGCACTTTTGACCCCCTTTTCCGGCTAGACCCTTTTGCAGAATCCACCATAGTCTCTAAATAAGGATCTTTCAGATTTTCGTCTGTTCCGATCTTTGTACAATAATTTAAATGCCAAAAATCTCAATTCTGAGGAAGCTGTCGAAAATCACCTCATCAGTTTTTTTCATGGGAAGCCTCGCTCTCTCTTCAAAAATGGAATCGGCAAGCTTGTAGATCGTGGGAAATGAATTGTGGAGAAGAATGGTTACTACACAATTGGTTAATAAAATTGTATTCCTTAAAATTTAGCTAGCTGAATTTTATTCTTCAATCGGGCACGAACTTATGCAATCACCCAATATATTACTACAAAGGCACTGTTAGCTTTATAATCGATATTATCATTATAGACAATCAATTTCATCCAATGTATCGATAGAATTATTTAATAATTTTTCATTTTATTTGATCTACCTAATACGTTAACACGTTACCTGCCGCCGTTAAAGACAAATAAGAAGAAATTTTTAAAATAATCTACCCCTGCTTCTTGCACAATTGAATGGTAAATAGAAAAATAAAGTCTCATGCAATTTTTTTGCACATGATGCAGTATGTGATGTAATACAGTGATTTATAGTAATAATTTTAAAAAATTTGTTTGCGCTTTTTGACCCATACCTGAACGAAATTGAGTTTAACATATATTATATATTATACTATCATGTCCCATATATGTATGAGTTGGTAGCCCATAAGAAGACACTGACCGGCTGATATGTGAGACGCGCGGTAGATAATAATAAAATATCGATAAAATTTTAATAGCAAAAATATCAATAAGCATACTCTGTTAATAATCCCTTAAAATGTATGAGTCGAACTTCATTGTGAAGAAATTGATGAAAACAGTCAAATTTCCATAGCAACATGAAATATACAATTAGTATCATCTCTCGATATTTTATTCAAGTGGATTTTATTTGCATCAACTATGCGTACTATGGTGCAATAAATTATGCAAGTAACCGTCGTACTGTCTCGTTCTGTAATTACTACGAATCCTTCATGGTTAAAGAGATCGAGTAACGTAGAATCTGCATGTAACGAACTAATTTAGAAATGTGACGAATGAGGTAACTGTACATCCATTAACGATAAGTTTTCAAAGTACATATAGGCCAACAGGAGGATTGTAAATGCGTTTGTACGATTGATGGGAAAACGCGATATTTTCCTCCTAGGGGACACCGTTTCCATTAGTTTAACCTGTAGTATTTGTAACCTTTCTGTATTTGTCCGACCTTTCAAAGTTGCTCGTAACTATAATCATTGTCATTAATCGTACAAACTTGGCAAATATGTACTGCGAAATACACAATATAGTACGTGTGAATGTTCCGTGAATACAATATTCTTAAAAGTGTAAATAAATCGTATTTAGTGATCGTTATTGTTATTGCCATCATTGAAAATTATCTCCGCTCTATCTTTGCAAAACTCTTGTAATCTTTTTTGAATTATGTTAACAAATATGCTACCCGTACATCTATGATATCAACAGGTTGAATTAACCTTCATCCGCTACTTAAAAAAAAAACACTCTGAAGTCCCTGGGGTTCGTTCTGACACGTAGTCCATTTTCTATTAACCCTCATACGCTCCTCGGGTAAAATTTCACTCAATCTCGATTTCCAGATACTATAAAATGTTTGATTGAAATATGTTGTAATTTGATTTAGTGTTAGTGAAGTACAGCAAAATAGGTTACAAATAACACTAATGAAAACGTAAAGGGAAAAAGGGTGGAGTATCACCCGAGGATGTTTCGTGTAACTATTTCTAAAGAATGTATGAAGGTTAAGAAAGCAAAACTATTTTACCTTTTCCTTTATAATAACTTTTCTGAGAATAATATGTATTCACTGCGTACAATTTGTCGCGATTTGGGTCACTTTAAATCCCAATTTGGCGAGAAGGCACTCCAGAGACACATGAAAGTCAAGATCATACAAAATGTTAATCCCAAGAAAGCTACCACCGCATTTTTTTTATTTTTTCCGCAAATTTAAATTCGCTCTAATTAATGCAGTGAAATCCAAAAATCTTCCAAAATTCTTTGCACATGCAAAACTTACATCGAAACCAGCTTACAATTAAATCTACCATCAAGTTCTAACTTATTACAAAGATGAACTAAAAAAAATCGGATACACACCGTAAATATTATAAAATTCTGAGTAAAAAAAAAACGAGAGGGTAGACCAGCGATAGGCACATTTTGTTGCGAGCGGGCAGGGAAAGAAAAGAAAAAAATTTCGCGGGCCAATATAATTCGTTACATATTTCAATTTTCTTGAAAAATTTTACACACGCAAAAAAGGACCAGCCCCTCAAATGAGTTTTTTGAAAGACTGAAATTAAAAATTTCTATACTATTATTTTTAACTCAGCGGCAAGCCATCGTTTGCCCACCACTGGCATAGAAGAGGAAAAGTGGAAAAAGTAACCACGGATATAGCCTCAAACCGACGCGTCGAATCTCTTCAGAGGGTCGATTTCGATTTTCATGCCAAAGGGCCCCGTTTTCATCCACAGCTGGGGCTATTAAATTTATGGCTTTTCCCTCCGCGAAGCAGGAGAAGATAACGTGCATAATGAGCGCAGCGAGATAACGGGCGACGCATAAGTTACGCCGCGCCGGTCCGATAAACGGTGACTTTGTGGGCCACGAAGGGCTTACCGATTACCGATTATGCCTCCAAGATTCCGACAAGTCCTCGAAAGGGCTTCGCTTACGATTAGAAAAGTTTTAAGTTCCGATGTCGACTGACAGAGGAACGCTCGAATCGAACAGCGAATCGTTATGGCGGGCTTTTATTGTTATTAGACTAATTGTGATCAAGCGATACAGTTTCTTTAATGGGTTGTTGCATTCCGTAATAAGTTCTAATGATTTTATTTAATGGAAAAGACTTTGAACTTTCGGATAGGAAATAAGCAAAACGGAAATCGTCAGAATGACTTTGTGAACATTTTAGTTCAAACTGAAATAAGTACACCTAATTCTGTTTTTACACGGTAGATACGTTCCATACCAAACCGTGTAAAAAAACGTGTAAAAAAACATGAATTACATACATAGAAAAAAGGGGATTAGTTCCATATCCTTCAACCCTGTAAAAAATAGTTAAAATAAATTTATTAAAAAATTTATTTTAAGAATATTTTATATTTTTTGATCGTGCTAAATCGAATGAAATCGTATAAGAACGGAATCATTTTTTTTTCTAGACCCTGTTAAATCGAAACCGTGTAAAAAAAAGACCGTGTAAAAACAGAATTGGGTGTAGTTGTTTAGTAGTTTCTCCTTTTAAGCCTTTGACTGTGAAACGCGTATATATAAGCTCTCACAGGTTCATCAACATTTATGAAAGGCGCTATGACAGATACGACAGAATTTTATTAGTAATGCGCTGCAGCCGCAGTTTTCTTTTAGTATAAATTATGGGTGTCAACTAGTTTTAACGACCTTCGTGCAAATATCGCGCCGTATTTCTCTGATGGTTTCTCGTAAGAGTGCGGCACGCTGCAATAAAAAGGTTGACGCCAAAATAATGAGGCGGGAGGGTTGGATAACTCTGACCCTCGTGATCAAGATTCCAAAAGACGGATGTTTTTGCTGTAACATCCGTTGGCATGTCTAAAGTATTTAGGGAAACCGACAAAAGAACCGAGAATAACCAATATTTCCTGTTTAGAATCTGATTGTGAATCACTTTGTCAACAGGGTTGACAAATTCTCAAACGCACACGAAATATTCACCAAACCTGCCACAATGGATTATCACCTGCTGTAGCCACTACAGCATTGCCTGTCAGGTGAACACTTTCGAAACATAGACGATATCCAAAAACACGTGGATGAACTTATTACAAATAAACCGACGTCCTTTCATTGTCGAGAAATTCATAATTTACCGAGAAGATGAAAAAACGCGATAGAAAATAATAAAGACTATTTTGTTTCATAATGTTATATTATGTTATGTGGGTACTTTAATTCAAAGGAAATGAAGTTCGAAGGTTGCTTGAAAATTCACCAATTTAATTTTCGCATTTAACAATTAAAATATTATTTTTTCATATTTTGAAGAGTATTAAATTCTAGCGATATTGTATTTTCATGGATCTCCGAGAGTCCTTGATATAACGGTAGGTGATTTTTCTCGGAAGCATTTGTTCATCGGATGTGAATTGTTCTTCGGAAACCGAAGAATAATGGAATCAAATAACGTATATTTTTACGTTCATTAGGCCAAATACGGGATTTCTGAATGTGTTGAGAAACGTTAATGTTTTAACTTGAAATGTGTTAACTTTTAACGATGATAAGCTCCCATAGACGGACGAAGAGCTGCTTTAAAATTTTTGTATTTAAAACTTATAATCTCTGTCGCTTAGACATCAGATACTTTTATCTACATAAAATATAAAATTTTGAAAATTTAAACACCGCTTCAAAAAAACAGATCTGCATTCTCCTTCTACAGTATTGCACCTGAAGAAGTAGAAATAGATTTGCAACATATGAGTATCGAAAACAAGATATTTTTAACTTAATTGTAAGTTCATCCGCGCATGCGGGTCCCCGCTTTCTTCGGAAATGATTGTAACCTCGATTTACCTGCAAGACGGTACGAATTAATTGTATAGAAAACGAAAGGGTGAATTAACAAATGCGGTTATAAAGTGCAACGTGTCTCACGATAATAAATGATATATATCCGCATTCTACAGTCTCTAATTATTACCTGCAACAATATTGCAGTAATTTATATCTTGCGGAACCTTAAATCCTTAACGTATCATTTCAAACATGATCCACTTAATGACTTTTTAATGCGCTTCTGTATTTCCAATAAGTTTTACGTAACCGATCATTAATCTACTTGGATAATTAAGCCTCCGTTTTGTTCGAGAAGGAGAAAAGTAAGGAGTCTCTTCCGAATGATGTACGTTCAGTATCCTGAAGAAAACTGCACACCGATGTTATCAGTGTTGACAATGGCCAAGTTAGATATGTATCAGGTCGGAATTCATGACCGGCTTGCACGTCTTAATCGTGGAATACATTGCACAGTTTCGCGGGTATTTTCACCGAGCAATAAATGAGCCGTTTATTTGGAAAGTGGCATAGGTCACTTTCTTTTTGAATCGAAATGTTTAGGGTTTGCGTTTCAACGTGTTTAACACTAGAACTACCAGCGTTATTTCTATGATGCTTAGATATACTGAATAAGTACTTTGCAAAAAGAGAAATCAAGAGATGAAACAAATTACTTCAATTAAGTAATTTAGGTTTCATAAGATGGAAGTGAAATATTTACTGCATATTACCCTTATCCATTTGTGGAATTTTTTTAAATATAGGGAACCGGTCATTTTTACAGGCTCTTAGTAGTTTTAGTGTGAAAAGTACTGATGCCAATCTTCGAGAAAATTTATTTGAATTTGATATCTTGAATACTTATATTTTTCTCAGTATAAGTAATTTCGTGCAGTCATTAAAAACCACCATTTTTCATTACAGTAAAGTGACTTATGGCACTAGCAAAATAAATGGCTCAAATTTATAAATAGTGCCTAATAGAAATTTTTCATGTGCTCCGATATTTTAAGATTTTAGTTGGCAAAAAATAATTGATTATTTATGATCCCATATTGCGCACGTTTCTCGTGACAGCGTAATTTCTATGAACTTGATTTTCACTCAGTGCTTCCGGCGATTCAGGCTATTTGAAACTAGTATTTTTTAATATATCATGTACTATAGATTTTGATTTGGAAATAAAAATGAATAATCGATCGTAGTCATTTTATCAAATTATCCACAATAAACTGATGGGAAATAGTGAGATAAAACGAACGGCAGGGAAACAGATGATAAAACTGCCCATCTTTCATTAAAATACAGCATGCAAGAAATGTTAAAAATTAAAGAAATCTTTAAAATTACAAATGATATTTAAGCCTTAATTTCATTTCGAATTACACGTAGTAAAAACTTCCAACTTATCGTAAAGTGAACCTTGGAATTCCACCTGCAAATCCTGTTTCTTATTGTCGACTAGTACAAGAATTTCGGAATGTAAGATTTATATAAAAAATCAAACTCACCTTGTGTCTCTTTAAATTGATATTCAAGCCAATTGACACGTCCCCGCCGCCATTTTCGAATAACACCTTTACCGTCACCTTTCTCCCTCTCCTGATGCCCCTTGGCGAACACACACCTGCAACAATAAATACAAAAAAAATTCATTAAAACAGCAACGACGAATACAAGTCTCAAGTCTCAAAGCTGTAAAAATCTCCATATCTTTCGTGAAAAACTAATTTATTTGTAAACGTTGCTAGCGGGAGAAACGTATATCAACCGCGTTCGTCCAAGGTGCTCGTTAAAACACCGCATCAAATTCGCTTGCATCTGCATGAATGCTTAATAGAAATCATTCAGCTGCTCCTTGGGTTTTATGTCGACAGGTGTGAGAGCACAGAATTGGACCAACGAAACGAAGATAACACATAAAATTAGATGCAAATCGAGGCTACTTTTCGATACCACCTTTCGATATACATCTTAATCCTTGATCTTCGAGAATTATAAGGAATTTATTAATAATAAAATTTTCCATTAACATAACCATATGAGCCGGTGATTATGAAAGTGACAGAAGTGACTTTTTCAAAAAAATCGAGTTACTGATAACATGAATTACAGTTTCACGGCATCTCTGCATTTCGATTAAATTTGCAATCAATACAATGAAAATAGCCTAAACTCTGTTACAGAGAGAGGGTATAGCCGGATAGGGGGGACAAAAGTGCCCTTGAACCGATTACAATGGGCGAAGTGTCATTCGGTAGGTAATCGGAGAGAACCGTTGTGTACCAAAAACCCTGTATCTTGACCGATAGGATAGTTATGGAGAAAATTCAAAAAACCGTTTTTACCCTATTTTCCCTATTTATTGAGGTGAAAAAAATTCTGACACATTCTACATACCAAAATACATGTTTGAGATTTTTTCCGATTTTTCAATTGGAAAGTTCAAGTGCAAAACATGAAAAACCGACAAAAATTCGACAAAATGTCGGTTTAGCAAGGAAACCTTCCGAGCACAACTTTTTCCTTTTACAGTAACAATCTGATATCATGATTGTTATGCTCAATTTTTTTCAGACTTTTCGGTTTGATGCGCCACAGTGGAAAAAATAAAAAACCATTTCTGCGTCGCATTTCCCGCCAAAGCGTGATCAGTATTTGTTATTTTTACATTCTACTGATGCACTACGTACATGTTACAATTTTTAATGTTTTTGCACACGAAGCAGTTACGGTTAATGAAGAGAAGACAGTTCTCTTCATTAACCTTGAACGCTTCGGGTGCAGAAACATTGAAAATTGTAACATGAACACATGTATCAGTAGAATGTGAAAATAACAAATATTGATCACGTTTTAGCGGGAAATGCGACGCAGAAATGGTTTTTTATTTTTTCCACTATGGTGCATCAAACCGAAAAATCTGAAAAAATTGATCATAACAATCATGATATCATATTGTTATTGTAAAACGGAAAAAGTTGCGCCCGGAAGATTTTCATGCGAAATCGACGTTTTTCCGATCTGTTTTCGGTTTTTCATTTTTTACACTTAGACTTTCCAATGGAAAAATCTGAAGAAAATCTCAAATATGTATTTCCACATGTAAAATGAGTCAAAATTTTTTCGAATTTTTTGCGCCTCAATAAACCGGGAATATAGGGCAAAAACCGATTTTTTTAATTTTCACTATAGCTACCCTCCCGGTCAAGATACAGGGTTGAAATTTGGTACACAACGTTTTTTTCTCGATTACGTACCGAATGATACTTCGTCCATTGTAATCTGGTTCAAGGGCACTTTTGACCCCCTTATCCGGCTATACCCTTTGTCTAGTTAACGGTATAACAAACATGTTTATTTTGAAAGTAGCACAATATCATTAGTGCTAAGAATAATATAAGTATCCAAGATAACAAGTACAAGTAAATCTTCTCGAAAATTGACGCCAATATTTTTAAGCACGTTAAAACGTAAACCCTTGAATACCTCGATTTAAAGTCAAAGTGATTTATGCCACTTTCATAACAATCGGCTCGTATTACAATTTATGCACAATATCGTAAAAAAAATAGGAATTCTTCAGAACTAAGGAAAATATAGATATCTTTCCAGACTGAAGAACGGATAAAATCAAATACAGTTGGACTTGTTATGGCGGTTCATTTTTACGCCCGCCTTTTAAAAAATAAGCTATCGACACTGTATCAAATGGGTTTCGCGCACTTTTTTTAACCGCAAAATACTATTTCCCCAGAATTTATTTAACAACTTTCAAGTCACTTCTAGGTTCTCATTTATCGCAAAGTAATTACCTGCGATTAGATTCTTGTGATAGTAAAGTGGCTTACATTTTTTCACATTCGCAACATAATACGTCCAACATTAAATAAATCAACATAGGGACTCATTGGCGGCTTATAACAGTTAACATATTCGATCACCTTAATGATCCAACAAAGCAATAGAAAAACATCCAGACAATCTTGCATCGGATACTAAAAAATTCTCCAGTGGTGCGAGGATGACGACATCTTTGATTACGTAAATCCGTTAAAAGACACTGCATCTTCGACTTCTTGTGAAAAGCAATTCAGGAGATACCAAGAGAAATTGCATCAAGTGCATGTCGCTTGTGAAAATTTCAATCAATTCCCTATCTGCTTGTATCTCTGCTTCGATCACAGAAATAGTTCAGACACGCTCAAAACAGTAAACAGTCGCTGGAAATTATTTCCTGCTCGTAATGCATGTAAAATCAATCAAAGACATTTGCTACTTTCAACTATGTATATACCTAATGTTCTTTCTTTTTTAATTGGCAGATTTATAGTTGCAACGTTGATGCTGTTCGTTAACGATTTTCTTTGCAGTTTTGCGCTGCATCTGCAGTTTCTATGAAAATGCAACAACAAATGGTTAAAGGCTTTGCCGTTTACAATGAGAGGGGAAAGCTTCTCAGTTAAATTCGGTCAAGTGAATAACTATTTAGATAATTCAACATAAAATATTTCACAAATAATCAGAGATGGGACTGCTTAATACAAAAGAATATAGTAAATGCAACTTTTTTAAACATTCTAACCCAGACTTCTTCACATATGTAACACAGCCTCAGTGTTTTAAAGCTCGCCCAAAGAAATGAAGATGATAAAATTTGAATGTAGAGACTATAATAGTTAACACTTTACCGACCGGCCGTCGATTAATCGACGTTTTGTTCTCAGCGCTTACCGAGAGGCCGTCGATTATTCGACTTTTATTTTTTCCGTTAGATTTAGTTAGGTTAGACTGACAAGTAGCAAGCAGCAAGCATTTCGAATTCTGCATTCAGATAATCGTTGCTTTTCTCTAAAATTTAGCCCTTAAAGATGAATGAAAAGGATAGTGTTGGTGAGTTTTATCACGACGACCTGTCAGATTGTCTTCACTGCGGTTCAGCAAGTAGTACTGACGACGAAAGTGATAGCAGTAGTATAACGATTCGAAAGCGACGTTCTGTATCACTAATATACAGTGATTCAGAAGACGATAAAATAAATATTGTTTAACACTAATATCATTAAAGTAAAAGATTTTATTAAATTTGGTTACCCTATAATAACACGAAGCGTACAATTTTACCGGAGCATAAGAAGAGCGCATATATTCCCGCGCGGCAGTCTAAGCCGAAACCGAGCCGGTGCACCGGTGACACCGCGGTGACACCGCGGTGTCTCGGACGATCTGCGGCTGAGTGGCCGGTGAGAAGGGCATAGGATGTTCGAACCGCTACCGGTCGGTAAAGTCTTAAGGACGTAAAGGCTCACAAGAAGAACTTACAGTCGTGGACATCGGGATTTTTATGAGCTTCATATTAGGTGAAAATACATCGAAAAATATTTGTGTCGTGTCCGAGCGTTCTTGCGAATGGGCTCTCAATTTTGAGAAATTGAGGGCCCATTCACAAAAACGCCCGAACACGACACAAATATTTTTCGATGTATTTTCACCTAGTATGAAGCTCAGCAAAATCTCGATGACCACGACTGTAAGTTCTCCTTATCAGACTCGCAATTAGTGAGCCCGAAATTTAGTCTAGATCAGAGGTGCAGAAATTTTGCACGTCAGAGACGTCCTTGGAGGAGCTCCTCCTTCCCGTGCACTCAAGAGCTCGCTGATTGCTTTGCCTTTCAATTGCCAGGCGCGGACTTATTGGCACGAGCGCGGAGGCGCATTGGGGCGACATTCATAGTGAATCACTCGCGCTGGAAAGAAGTGCCACGCACGTCGGTCACGGAGATTAAAACGACGTGTGTGGCACGACGACTAAGGTTATTTGTTGAAGAACAGTGTCGGATCGCACCACGTCGAGTGTCGGGTATAACAAAAATATTGTTAGTGAAAAAGTATACTCAGATATGTCTTAAATCAAATAGGATTAATAGCTTTTAATGTTCTTAGACTTCTAGCGATGGTTTTGGCGAAATCAACCACTATGTTACGCCTTACGGCGAAATAGTGTTGCGTTCTCGCACGCACAATTTTAAATTAATTTCCAGCGTAAGTAGTTAACACGCAAATGACAGTGACACTCCGTGACAGTAGACCGCCGGGTTTTCTCGCGTCAAAGAATACATTGTTGTCACCACGGCCGCCTTGGCAATACATTGTACAATATATCGCACATTGTATGTATCGCGATACATTGTACAATATATTATTCAATATATACAATAGGTTTCCACATCACCCATAAGATACTATTGCCAATGCGCTTTTTTTTTGCAGTGGTATCCCCTGTAGGCCTATTCCACTACATCGATGCCCTTTTCCGTTGAATCATTGGTGAAAAACCGCGTTAAAAACAAATTACGAAAATGTTTTGTTGTAATTATACATATGAGCGTCCACCTCACCAATTTCAATGATTTTTGGATATGTTGTCGGTATCATCATTGTCAGTTATTGAAATCGGTGGACCCTCATTTGTATAATTACTACAAAATATTTTCGTAATTTATTTTTTAACGCCGCTTTACACCAACGATTCAACAGCAAAGGGCATCGGTATAATGGAATAGGCCAACAGAGAATAGCAATTGCAAAAATACGCGCATTGGTACAGTACCCCATGGGTAATGTGGAAACCTATTAACACTTTGCTAGCGGGAGACTAGACAGGATTGTAAAGTATATCGCCGCGGCGGTAACATTCTTTGACGTGAGAAAGCCTGGCGTTCTGCTGTCGCGAAATTTGTAAAATATAAATGTCGCCTCCACGCGCCACCACGCATGCGCCAGTAGGTTCGGCCGTGACGCCGAGCAGCTGTGAATCAGTGACATCTCGGCTGTGTGTATGGGTGAAGTAGGCGGCGTGCTTCAAGGACGGCTCTGGCGTGCAAAATTTCTGCACCTCTGGTGTATATGATGATTTAATATAACATAGCCTTAGTGATTCGAAGCCTACCTAAAGACTACAGATGTCCTAAGCACAATGATCATGGCAGTCAAAGCTGAAAAAATACAAAAGGAAGAAAGGAAATACTAATGAAAAGAAACAAGCTAAGAGCAGTCTACCCACCAACAATTTTCTAATTTGTGAGCCTTAAAATTCCAAGCTGGAAATTCCAGCAGGTTAAATTCCCAGCAACCTGTCCCGAGCCCGTTACTTATCCTTTTATTTAGCCTCGGTGTTGAACCGGCTGCACGGCAGCATGGTCGATCGAAAATAACCTTAAATCCGTCATTTTATGCCCTGTCCACACCATGGATCGGCGCACCTGGTGAACCACGTTGTTCTTCTCCCTTTTCTCCCTCTTTCTCCTTTCTCCTATCTCCGTCCTCCTTCCAAAGATTCTCTGCCATAGTCCACGTTGCCCGTAGGAAACGTATATACTGGGTGCTTTCATGCAAAGTAGCTGCTCAAGCAGTAAACTGAATTTGCATACAGTGGTATTGCGAGCAGGCTGCCGTCCGATTCTCTCTCTACATATTTATGCCCGACGACTTCCTTCGATTGTTTATAAACGTCCTCGCCGATTGCAAAACACCGAGTTCGTCGAGTTTCGCTGTTGCTTTTGCGTGTAACTTTTTCCTCTTTCGAGGCATTTCATTGGATAATGTGGCTCGAGTAGATGTGCACGGGGGAAAATGAAGGATACGGAAAAACTTGATGTCGAGACGAGTGTATAAATGATTTGGAGAACCGGTAACTTCCGAGTGGGCAAGATGGAATAAGTGAATTTATACTGCAGCAATGGATACTCTTTGTGGATGATGTACAAGTGCTTCGGTTGCTAGCTGGGTTTCGTGGGTACAAAATATGTAAGAGAGAAGAAACGAATGTAATCTATCGTCTATAGAGGTTGTATTGTATTAACCGTTGCCATAAATTCGGACATTCAGAATGTAGGAAAACTATTCAAATATACACTTCGAATTGTGTAAAAAACGGAGAATGAGTAAAAGGTTTTCTGAGTTTTGAGCTTCTCGGCAAGAAAATTTCAATGTAAAATTAATTTGGCCCTCAAAAAGAAAAATCACTATTCTTGTAATCACAGATACTGCACCATCCTCGCCGCAAATTTCTTTTTCAATTTTCAAGCTTACTCGACAAATTATTTTTCCTCTTCTACAATAACACCTATTAATGTACATTACAAATTCTACAAACGACAATTCATCTTCTAATACGTAACAATAACAATTACATTAATCAACGAAAAATAATAGATTCTCTGACATTTGACATTACGTTTGATCGTTCTCGAGAAAAGTTAAAAAAACTTCCACGTGGAATATTGTGTTATCATTGACAATCGAAGAATTACGTTCATGCGAATAATACGGGACGTTATGTAACCATACATCGACAGGACCAAAAACACGGCAATGCTTTCTATAATAAGTGTATAAATCTCGGAACGTAGCTGTTGCATTCGGCCGGCTAATTAATTAACTACCTTCTTCGATATACATCGAGAGTATTTTAGAATTGTAAATTACGGCGTTTGTTTTTAGGCCATCGAAAGGCAGCAGTGCATGGCTCGTAAGCAATACGTACAGTTGCATGTTTACACGTGCAGTTGTAACTAGCGGATTACAATTTTTAACGATTTGTAAAAAATGTGTCGTCCGTTGAATTAATGATACGATGATGTTTTTCGGAAATAGCATGACCGGTGGAATGTTCGAGTCTTATAATACTGCACAGTCCGAGAAGGCCGATTTTTTATTGTACTGTTACGATAGTTCCTTGCACGTTATGTAAAGTATTATGATACTTGAATTTATGTAAAACATTCATAAGCAATATCTCTTCTTTATTTTGTTACTCAATATCGTATCAGACACTGGTATGGATTATTTCCGACGCAAAGAAAAAAGATTCGCAATTGTTTATCAATTTTTTGCCGTATTAACTTTAAAATTATCGGCGTTATATCAAGTATATGTAAATATACTGAATAAGTACTTTGGAAAAAGAGATATCAAGAGACGGAACGGATGATCAATTGACTTATTTCGGTTTTATGAGACAGAAGTGCGAATAATTACTGCATGGCTCTCCTGTCAATTTAGTGAATTTTTAAAAATTGAGTTTTAGAAAAATCATTTGGACCGCCTTGGTATTTTTAGTATTAATCTTCACACTTCGGGCATACAAATTGAATCATTGTTTTTATTCAGGTGACCTTACAATAAGAAGTATTTGTCGAAAAAAAAATACCTACAAAATTGCTTTGCAAACTGATTTTCACGAACACTTCGTGAAATATCAAATTTATTGCATCGCTTAGATACTTTCGCAGTCCCCGTTCGATTAGTTCGTATATTTTCTATTCGACTCCAAGAGAAATTCATCGGTGATTTATGATTACTGCAAAAATTTATTCCGAGTATCAGTCATGCAGGGTATAATAATATTTTTACCAACTTCTCACAACATGTACGACGAACAAGGATACTCTTGTTTCTGAATTCGAAAGCGAGTTATTAAATGCGAAACGCTGCATTCAAGTTGGTTCTCTCGAAGGCAAATATATTCGCAATTATCGTGAATAAAGAAAAAGAAACTTTCCACGATTGTTACATATCAGCACGTTGACTACATTTTAATATTAACTCTTTACTCCAAGTGTACCTCTCAAGTACCGATGACACCAGGCATTCTAATCAACAAAATTGTATTATTGCTCAAATAAATCAAAACTGCTTGTAATGATTTTCAAGATTTAATAATCTTTTACATCTCATTAATGCGTCTAAAGTATGATATTTAAAAAGCACAAACAAGCATATTCTGAGCATATATCTGAGTAACTGTACAATAATTGTTTTAAATATAGAGGGGTGAAAAGAGTTTTGTTATATTTAATTAAAAATTGTAGTATTCTAGTCTTGTCATTAGAAATACCGATCAAAGGGTATAGCCGGATAAGGGAGTGAAAAGTGCCCTTGAACCGATTACAATGAGCGAGGTGTCATTCGGTAGGTAATCGAAAAAAACCATTGGTTACCAAATTTCAACACTGTATCTTGACCAAGAGGGTAGTTATGGTAAAAATTCAAAAAAACGGTTTTTGCCCTATTTTCCCGGTTTATTGAGGTGCAACAAATTCGAAAAAATTTTGACACATTTTACATGTGGAAATACATATTTAAGATTTTCTTCAGATTTTTCCATTGAAAAGTCTAAGTATAAAAACCGGAAACAAATCGGAAAAGCGTCGATTTCGCATGGAAATCTTCCGAGCACAACTTTTTCCTTTTTACAGTAACAATCTGATATCATGATTGTTATGCTCAATTTTTCAGCTTTATCGGTTTAGTGCGACATAGTGGAAAAAATCAAAACCCATTTCTGCGTCGCATTTCCCGCTGAAACGAGATAAGTATTTGTTATTTTGAAGTGTTTGAACACTAGAATTGCCGGTGTTATATCTGTTACACTTAAATATTCTGAATAAGTACTTTGCAAACAGAGAAATCAAGAGCTGAAAAAGATGATCAATTAAGTAATTTAGGTTTTATAAGTTAAAAGTGAAATATGTACTGCATATCTCGCTTATCAATTTGTGAATTTATAGAAAAAAGTGGGAACCGGTCATTTTTACCGCTTTGGCACTTTTAGTGTTCAATACAACTAATTCAATTTTCCAAAGATGTTTTTCGCACGATATTTGAGCCACTCACTTACCAAATCAATTTACCCTATAAAACCTAAAGTGGAGAAATGTGATGAAATAGTATACACACTTTTTTAAAATTCCGTTAAAAATAGAAATACAAATAAATATTGCACAATGTATAATTACATTTAGTTTTTATCTAACGAAGTATAAAATGAATAAGCTGGAATAGCCTTGCGGTTAATCGCATGTACTTCTGAAATAAATTATTCATTATTCGATGACCAAACACATGTCGTCATTTAACAGTGTTAAACCTTATTGTTAAGGAAATTTATTAGAAACATAAAAAGTTAGGATCCAACCAAGTGCTTTCACACTTAAATTTTGAACTTATTCAAAAAGTGAAATTTGGCCTGTGAACGGCTTATTTCTGTTGATAAATCATCAAAGTTTTTTTATTTTAGATGATTATCAACTTCGTTACTAACTGTTTTCACCAGAGATCGACCAGGAAAACGACTCTGCAAGACGCTACGTATTCGCAATTTGTATATGCCTAAATTCCCAAGGACCCGTAACTTTCTTTAATTGATTTTATATCAAAACAACTCTGGTTGAATACGATATACAGAACTACTTCTTCGATTCGGTGTTGCTATGTTTCAATTAAAGTTACATGAGTGTACAAATAATGGCTTTCTTCCGGCGACTACAAGTAATGATCTGTTACTATGTATTTAGAAAATTATACGTCTGCTCTCCGGTAAAAGGACACTCGCATTCGATGCTATTTTCTTTTGGCATGTAAGTACTAGCGCTGCATTCATGCATACTTTATACTATTTAAAATTATTTCATGTATCGTAATTCCAGTAATTTCTTAACGACACACCCAAAAAGCGTAGCCAACTGTTTTTTGTTGAAAAGCTTAGTGTCATTTATCCTTTACGGATGTTCAAATATCGCACGCATTCTCTTAATTTCCTACGGTGTTTTTTTTTCATTCGGACATTCTTGCAAAATACATACTTTCCCGATAAGGCAAATGTTATCAAATACTATAATTTCTAAATTACGGAAACGTCGCCAACTTACAAATGCTACGGCGCGGCGGTCTCCACAATTCAAACCGCTAATGACACCGGCGACGGACTTTGTTGGCGCAAATGCGCAATCGATGAAATCGGTATTATCAGACTCGAATCACAAATAAATTGTACGCGTGTCCTCTGAACGCACATAGAACAGAAAATACAAACAGCCCTTCCCATTGCACGGCTATAAACAATAATAACGATAATCGCGCCCCCGTGACTCCGCTGAAAAAAGGATGCGTGCGCTCGCGGTTGGCGGCCTCTGCGCGTGCTTGTGCGCATGCTTGTGCGCATGCCTGTGCGCATGCGTTACCCGCCGAACACAGTCACGAAACGCACACTACAAACCGGTCCGCATTCCACGAGTGGAACAACCGGTACACGGTCCAGTGGCTCTCAAATCACATCTCTCCAGATATTCGAAACAGATGAAATCGTTATGCAATAGGAGTTGAGTCAGTGGCCCGGTGAATTCGCGGAAGATGAGATGGTCTTCCGGTTCCCCTTTTCTTCCCTCTATTTCTTCTACTCCCTTTCTCATCTTCTTTCCTTCCGACCCACTCTCGTGGCTGGGTACGGATGCAGCGAGATGCTACAATCGAAATCGAAAGTCGGTAGGAGGCGAAAAAAAGAATAAGTTTCAATACCGCCCGATCTCGTCCGTTTTCACTCCTTTGACGAGTTGAGCCGAACGTTTTGTGATTTTAGTGAGACTGAAACGAGTGCTTAAGATTCGAAATTTGAGTAGGCCTACGTTCTTAATTGCATGAGCGTTTAAAGCAGGCAGTTATACTTTTAATTAGTTTTTGCTCTTTCTAGAAATAGATTATTTGTTTAAGTATCAAACAAAATGTAATTTATATCTGCTACATTAGTCATTAAGACTAACACTATAGTTATCATAGGTCAAACCATATAAGTTTTTTAACTCAAATTTTTATATTTTTAGATTGCTAACATTGTACTATTTCAATGAACACGCTGTATGAAACAATACACCCTAAAAATTACATTAACTTAAGAAACAATATTTTCATTAATTGAATCTAGTCTTATTATAAATTGACTCAACTATTAATCACTCTACTACAGACATTTTCTGTATTGTTTTTCAATAAAAACAATTATTAAAACTAGATTATCGGGTAAAATTTTTTATCAGATATTTAATGTAATACTAATAAAATGAATAAGCTCAGTCTAAATCCATTTAAACGCAATCATTCAAGTATTTAAGTTCCATTAAAACATTCATTCGTTGCGAATCACAAGATATCCGCTACAAGGTTGAATTAACAAGTTAGGAATAATTACCAAGAATGGATAGCAATTTAAAAAATAAAGTACTTTTCATACCATTATAAGTACGAAGATTACATTTGCAATTAATTAACGTATAATTGTAAGACCTCGATATACTCTGTTCAAATTTTGACACCGAAGACAATAATGTTTGCTCAGTTCCCCTTGCAGTGAATTCAAGCGGATCAAATGTCATAGATTAATAAGAATTAAAAAATATATTTCAATAATCTGATAAGTATAATCACCAATGAAATGTTTCCTGTAATGGTTACTAATTGATATTATTTTTATATCTTAATTCTATAGCACAGTGCGTGTTCGTATTAAATCGCATTAAATCCAACAGTGCGTAGACTGACCATAACAGTAAGTTAGCTATCGTCTCATGGGAGTGTCTTTCGACACGCTCAAGGAGCTATTCTTCTTTATTACGGTACTAAATCCGGAATGCCCTTTCTTGTTCGTCGATCAATGCCATTCTCGTAGCTATCGTGAAATCGAGGTAATAATCTTCACGGTATCCACAATCTCAACGAATGATTTCGCCTTTGAATTTGGCCTATAGCAAAATTCCTACATGTTGAATAAAATTCGAAAACTTGGCGCTTTTAGCAATCTATCTCCAAATGAAATTTGACAGAGTTTGCGCAACAAATTGGACAACAAACTATAACTTTAATCTTTTCTTAGTGAATAAGAATAACGGTTAAATAGTTGGTAGATAAGAGAAAATAGGACTCACAATGATGATTTGACCGATTTAACTTAATAGTAATCAGAATGAAATTGTATTCCACGGGGAACCGCTAAAAGTTATTATTTTTCTCCTGTTCCCCAGTATATTCAATAAAATTGACTATCTAAATGTTACTCAACAATTGACTACTAGCACCTGAAGACTACGTAATCACTTGCTTCAATTTTTCCGAAGTAGCATCGAAGTGTGCCGAACTATACCCTTAAAAACAAAATAGTCTCCAAATATTCTCAAACCATCCCATTGTATGACTCTCCCTGTAGTTAAAAAAACTGCAGAAAGAGATCGATCGTTATCGGCCAAATAAAGTGTAGCAATTCCGATATGCATCTATTCCAAGAAAATGTTCCTGGGTAGACAGAAAAACTTTGTCACAGGAACCAGAAGACTGCCGTAGTGAGAACGCCCGAATTTCCAATTCCACAAACCTCCATAGAAGATAGGGGCTAGGGGGCAAGAAGAAGATGGAGATATTTCGAGGACACCCGGTGCATCTAAATTTCTGACGTCGTGCCTCGGGCTAAGCCTGAACCTGAGTTTCTGATTTATATGGGCCTCAGGGGGAGTCCAGTTGCCAGAGCTCTACACACTCCGGTCACCCTGTATGCCTGTAAGATGTACACAAACCCACAAACACACTGCAACGTCGAAGTGTATCTGCTGCATCCCTACGTGTGCAATAGGACATCGAATATGTATATACAAGATGCATTACCCTATATATGCCCGAAGATGCGACGTAAACGGAAAGTCAACTGTGTAGGGCATTTACCTTAATGCGGGTGGAATGGTGCATCGCGACGGATGCACGCAAGTTATAGTGCTATTGTATAGTGATATAGCATACATATCGGGAGATATAAATATTGAATGAACTACAACCTTATAAACCCAGCATCAGCCACCGGGTTTCGTATGTTGTCTATGTGCCTTCCTTTTCCAATGCTCCTGCAATGATTTCTGATTGTATTGGGATTTGTAAGATATAGGAGAAATTGGAGAGAGCCGTTCTCTTCGACTATTTCACGATTAAGTGATTTATATTTTGGTATTTGAGGTATTGAGCTTAAGTAAAGGATATTCTCAGAAAAAAATTTGTCACGGCAACATGTTTGTATAATAAATCCACCATAAAAATTTTTTTTTATAAAAATTTTTTGAATAAAAATAATTTTTTTATTTAAAAAATAAATTTTTTTTTTTTATATTAAAAACCTATTTAGCTTAGAACTGAATCATGAATTTTACCGTGTTTGAAATACTAAACTTGGCCCTGCAGATTACAATCCAATTTTTATTATATAATATTGCCATTTTACCAGTCATTAACATCAGTACCATCGTTATTAACATGATTCAGATAGATATCATCATTCTCAATGATCTGTGATATCTAAAAGATCTTAATATATCTGAATGATATGGTCAATCTAAGTAAGTAATTATTACAGCAACTGTTTTTAGAACTTTGTGTACTTGAAGCAAATCTATTTTAATATACGTCATTATATTAATTGACAATGTAAATTGTTATTACTCTAATGTACTAAACTAAGTAGTTAAGTAAATAGTAGTAAGTTAACTTAACATTCTTTTCATCGTATCCAAACCTGGATAAAAAATATGACTGCGAATATCTCGAAAATTATTTCATGATCCTCTGGAGTCATTAGTCATCTCGCGCAATAGCGAAGAAAGTCGAAGTTATTGCGGCTGTTCTGCGAATTCGCTTATACCCCGCGTGAAAAAAGATTGATAAGTGATCAAAATCCCGGAAATACTTTATACTTTATTCTAAATACTAAACATACATTTCAATAAAAACATCGTGATTTTAAATATTGCAACAGTAATTTACCCTGTGAACTCGGGATAGTTAATAAATAATTTTTATTTTTTACAATGATCGCCATCAACGGCTCATTTTGGTGTAAACTGCAAGAAATTTCTTGGAGATAACTAAATATTGTGAAACAAAGCAATTCATAGACAAATGAGGCTTGAAATTACTATATTGTACAACGCTTATTTCAAATTTTGATTTGAACTGAATTGGAAGATTAGAATTTATGGCAAAAATAAAAAATTAATCATTGCGATTCCAGTCTTTATTTCACACCAGCTGTACCCTGCACGCGTTGCTACGCCTACAAAAATCGAATTTAAAGAGAACTCGTTATAACAATTATGTGCTCATTTTTTTTATTGAAGTGCTCTTGGATATACAATTTTTTCTGTACTAACAAGTAACTTGTAATTCAGAAACCTGTGTTTAAGAATGCATAAGGGATAAACAAACAAGTATTCATTTTATTTTTATATATAAAATATGTGGGTTTATCAAGATATCACAGCAGTGAAGTTTCGTACGAAATAAAGAATATCTCTTTTCTTTTTTGGTGTATGGAATTTTCAGTGTTGCACATGCAGTTTTATTTTGTCACAGGAAATATGTAAAAAATGATTAAAAGGATCTTTCAAAATCATAATATTTTAACTTAACAATCTTGCATAACAAAAAAGGGTTGAATATTGAAGAAATATTCATATATATTGAAGAAAATTAATATCGTGAAATTGTGCCCGTTTAATACAACTGAATTGAAGTTCTGCGCTACAGGGTGAAAACGGTACAGAATAATCTGATTCAGATGCCACTCGGTACATTCTAGTTCGTATACCATGCATTCCACTTAAACATTAGTATAAACGAGACTGAGAAATTCCGATAACAGATATTTAGAGTAAAGAGAACCGTTTAAACGTATAACTGTACATAAGAAAGTGTATTTTCTATTCTGAACATTGAAATTTACAATCTAATACTTATACTCAAATCTAGTATTATTGTGCAAGAATAGCATAAGAACTCCCTTCTAATAAAAATCATCATCTTCAAGTTATACTCCCTACGTACCAGATACCACATATCGAACAGTAAGAACGGTCCTGCAAATTCCCGCAATTCCGTATCTCTCAGCTTGTGTTATATATTCTGCTATATTTTTTAACCTTGATCATTATTCTCTTGCTCTTCTCGTATGCAAACCGCGGGCAAGCGTATACACAGACACAGAGACATCAAGCAACGTCCAACGCACATGAGAGTGCACGAGTGCATTCTCGTATGCCCGAGATCCATGCTCGCAGTAGTGCAAACTCGTTCACATATTCTACTTTATATGTGTCCGTGGAGGTTCTCGTACCACCTAGATGTCTCCACCTCAACACTCCATAACCAACCGGATTAACCTACTCTGAAATAGAGGCCCTTGATGCGCGAGAAGCGGGGCAACGAAACTTGCAAACTCATAGAGAAAGACATTTTACAACTGATTTCGCAAAAACCTATTATTTCGATGACTATTTTTAACACGTTGTCGGGTTCCAACTGGAAAACTTCACTAGATACTTTCGAAGACACGGACAGAATTTGTCTCCTGAAATCCTACTCTCTACAGATATTTATTACTTATACAAGTTTTGCCTTTTTAACACTAAAATTTCACCAAATTGATAGGGGTACCGTACAGTAAATATTTTACGTCTATCTTATAAAAAAAATACTTAACTAATCATCCTTTCCACTTCTTGATTCTTGGTTTTCAAAAGTACTTATTTATTATAGTATATTCAGTAGACAAGGATTAAAATATGCCCTGAAGAAGCAAAAGGTATACTGCCCTCTGTCCTTTTTCTTAATCGAATGTTTAAACGCGAGAATAAGTGTTCAATGTTGTTCATCCAACAATGTTCCTAATGGTATACCACTTATGTAGTTGAAACTCGAGTTCTGCATAATTTTGGGAAGTATATAACTAAAAATCTCTTATTGAACGATAGAATTTTTCATTCGGTAATAACGTGGGCAGAGCTGACAGATAATGCGTTTCTCGTCACCAACAATTGGAAAAGGAACGATGATAATTTGCATTTCAAATCAACTAACAATTGAGAAAGAAAAAACGCGTACTCGCGTTTCTATGACAGTTTCAATTTTATCTTTTATTCTATTTTTTATTTTATTTTTGCTTCTATTTCCTGTATTTGGCTATAAGGGTGCGGTGTGTTGCGAACGTGTAATATCCGTGTAATCGAATTAAATTAGCTTAATTACGTCTAAATTTTGGTTTCTGCTTCAGATCTCAGTATTTATTAGATATTAATTATAAGTGTTTCGTTTATACATATTTTTATATACTTTTTTGCTTATGATTCTACATATATGTACCTACCCTAACGTTGTATTGTATCGAATGTCTATGTTGTATCAAACTATTCACCCCGTAAATAAAATGAAATGAAATTAAAAACAGTCAAACCAAATTCTTACCTCCCATTAATAAATAGTAAGATCGTACGAAAGTGAGAATAGAAGCGTGACTCGAGAAAAGTTGATTAATGATTTAAGTATTACAAGATGTAGTACAGTGGTGCACCCCGAAGCGATACTTCGGGACGTAACCTCAGTACGGAGGACTTCCGGAGCCTTGGCTAACCGGTATTTCGTGTTCGCTATTAAATAATACCACGCTACACGAAAGAGCAAGAAGCAAAGAAAAGCTAATGGCTCTTAAGGGTCAGAATCGATAAAACTTCGCTAATGAGTATAAAACCCGATGACGCGGTAAGTTTGTGTATGTTTAAAATACAAAAGAAGTCGTATGCGTCACGCGCCTATCAGATCTTACTTCATCAAATTCAGTGTAATCATTTCTATAGATCGGCACGTTAATCGATCTCCGTGCATAACCCGTGCAAGGAGAGAGAGTCCGATAGAAAGGAATAAAAACGGCAGAAGGATAGGAGGAAGAGAGAAAGAGAGATGAGGTCGGATCGTTATCAAGAGCCTCTATCTACGAACCTGTCAATTGCGGCAAAATAGCGTACGTGTTCCTGTTCGAACATTTCTTAGGATGAGCGTGCAGTAAAAGCCAATCATTAGAGGCGATTAAAGAGGGGAGTGTCGTTCTGAATCGTCCGAGTCGTAAGGTAGAAAAGAAAGTACCGCTGAACTTTCTTGTGCCCTGTGTGTTAACGAAGTACGAGGCTACTTCTCGTTCCGCTTGGAATTTCATAAAATTTCTTCCAGCAGGGAGTATAATTTCTTATTCGTTATTGGCAACATTCCCATATCTAATCCGATATCAATGTGAAACAACATTTTTAATAGATTTCCCGTTGCACGCAATGAAGGCTACGTAAGAATTTTCACCCAAAATGAAAGATTCTGCAGCCCTTAACCTGCATTTAACCCTTTTACTGCCGGACGACGATATATCGTCGTTAGCAATACTCCTAACAACGCGCATCGGGGGATTATTATTTAGTTTTGTCATATGATATTAGTAATGAAATTACAAACAATTGAAAATCCACAATTTATGTTTTATATTAAATGCTCGATATCTAACTGTGACTGCAGGTCGATTCTTTTTCTTTGTGACTACTGTTCATAACAGACAACCGACCTTTTCATTTTTCTTAGCAATATTAGATAAATATTATTGGTACAATTTTCGACAAATAGTGAAATGCATTTGTTATTAATTTAATCAATTTTTCCAGTCGGCACTAAAAGGGTTAACACACTCCGTGTATGTTATCAATTTCCTATCCAAAAAGAAGCGTTGCACACACGGTGTGCAATGAAACTAACCATAATAATTTTATTCGTTGCTGGGGATCGTCTTCAACATAATTCTTCGTCTCGAATCGGTTAAATCAACCTTTTTGCATGGATATAATATGAATTCGAAACTTCTTCTACCAGATCATCCAAGCATAAGTGCTATCTTACGAAACCATATAAGAAGTAAAGCAGCAACCAAATGGTCTTTCACGTCGAATTGTCGAACGGAAATGGAGGAAGGAATTCGAAGATAAAATTGAAACGTTACGGAAAATGATGGCGTATCGTTTGCTGGCAAGTAGCTATCGCAGGTGAGCTAGCGGGAGAGCAAAAGGTTAACACCCTCTCCTAGCCTTAAGAGCGTCTTAACTCAGTTAAGTCCGTGACTTAAGAGAGTTCAAAGTTCCGAGAAGCATAGAACATCCCTCTTCCTCCTCGTGCCGACGAACCCTTCTCCACGATCGAACGTACCTTAATGAGAGACGAGGCTCCGTTCGTTTTGCCTGTTAATTAGATTTTTTTACCGGAGCCAAGTTCAAATGATCCGCTACGTGCAGCTCGATCGTCCGAAAATGGAACTCGTAGAACCAAGGACTCTGCGTTTCTCTCACCAAACGGAAATACATAGTTTTGTATCTTCTTCCGGTATCCTTTTGCATGTTATTTTCAACGTGAATTATCGTCACAATTTCTCCCGGGGTCCCTCAACATCGTTCTCTCGCAGGAATTTATGGGAGAAATTAATTATTCGACATCCAATAAAACATAAAAGGATCATGTATCATGGGAATTGATATCGGTAGTCTCCGTCGGCGATGTTTAATCGATAGGTGAACGCTGCTTATCAAAGTCCACTGTGCCAATCCTTTCTAACCGTCGCATTGGTTCTTACATTGTCGTAACACCTCAGTCGTAATTGTTACTATACTCGAGGTGTTGTTATTGTTTACAGCTGAGTGACTTTACCCGTCGATCAACCATTGTGATAACGAGTGTACAATGATCTATAAATCTACCGTGAACTTAATTCTCACCTGTTTTCCAGAAGGCTACGTTGGATAACATACGTTCGAACTCTTCAAATTGAAATTCTGAAGTAAATTAACTCGTGATACTTTATTTATGTGCCCTTTATTTGCGGACAGTGTAATGCGAACTCGGAATTTCGCAGATTGCAGCAGTCATCGAAACAGAGAACTTTTACTTTTGATATAGCGTATATTTCGATGGAGCCACGTACAGCACGACGATATCAAGTAGAGTTTGTGTGATACTTAATCTTGAATTAGTTAATGAGAATAGAATAGAATGAGTGTAACAATGAGCTTGTAGAATGAACGTGAACTTGTAGAATGAAGTGTCGGCGGAAAGAGACGCAGGGTTTTATGGATTTTAGGGAAAGGAGTGGGAGAAGGATGACGGAGTTTGGGATTCAAAGGTCGAAGTAAGAAAATAAGGATTTTGAACTTGGAACGGTGATTTGGAGGTGAATGATGATAGTGGTGACTATGGATCGAGTCACCACGTCGGTGTACAAAATACAGGGTGGTCCACACAACGTGTGCACCGTTAAAAACTTCCAAAATATGCGTTGCACAAAAAAGTTTTTATATAGAAGTTGCATGGTCTGAAGGGGCACATTATATAGTGTAGTTATTTTTTTTATAGGTGGAGGCGTTTCGGAGATTTAAAGGTCAACTTTGTTTTTTTAAATGGAATGCTATATTTTTTATATCAAAATATGGAAGAATGTCGAATTCTGAGTAAAAAAGTATTGACCTTCATTTGCCCTAAACCTGATAACTCACGAGTAATTTCACTTTATTTCCTGAAAATTTTCTTCGCGTAATATCAAGTTAGAAATTCGACCTTATCACAGATTTCCGCAGGACAGCGATGTTTACGTGACAGTGTTTACTAATATGAGTGACCTAGTGACTTAACGCAACTAATGTAAATGTTCAAAGTGATATCCATTGGCATTAATACAGTGATGCAATCTATTAACTAATGAAGAAACTGCATTCTGAATCATATCCGCACTGAGTGTAATGCATGCTTCACGAATACGATGTTTCATATTCTCAGATGTTGTTGGTGGTTCACGATACACTGTGTCTTTTAATGTGCCCCACAGAAAATAGTCTAAAGGAGTAAGGTCCGGTGCGCGTGGAGGCCACATAAATTGTCCGCCACGACCAATCCATCGATTAGGAAATTTTCTATCCAGTACTTGCCTTACATTACGCGCGTAATGTGCAGGACAACCATCATGTTGATACCAGATTTGTGTAAGGATATTTAAAGGTACATTTTCCAATAAAGATGGTAAAGTGTCGCTCAAAAAGTTAGCATATTTTTGTCCTGTTAGTCGATCACTAATAAAATATGGCCCAATCAATTGGTTGCCCAGTATTCCACACCACACATTAACGCTCCATTGACGTTGGTGGTCGACTTCTCTCATCCAGTGAGGATTTTCTGGTGCCCAATAATGCATATTTTTCAAATTAATCTGCCTGCGATTAGTAAACGTTGCTTCATCAGTGAACAAAACTTTTTGTAAAAAATAATTATCACTGTTCATTTGATGCAGGAACCACTGGCAGAACCGAACGCGGTTTTCATAATCCGTTCCATGGAGCTCCTGATGAAGTGCTAGGTGATAGGGACGATGTTTTTCATTATGAAGAATGCGTAGTACACTTGTTTTGCGAATTCCAGATCCTCGTGAAATCTGCCGTGTACTAATATGGGGGTTTTCTGTTACCGCTGCTAGGACCGCAATAGCATTTGCATCAGAAGTAGCAGTTTTCGTTAAGTTACGTTTAGCAACAATAAGACTTCCGGTTCGTCGAAGCGATTGACACATTCTCTCAAATATGGCTCGAGATGGCTGATTTCGTTCAGGATACCTTTCGGTATACATGGCTTTGACTCTTATTGCATTTTTATGGCACTCACCATAAACTAAAAGCATATCAACTTTTTCGCTACTACAAAATTTAATTTTTACTTTTATCTGTATGGTAATTACACACAACACCGAAGGTAACTTCAATACTGGATTACGAATATGTAGACGATGGCGAATCATGATAGATGTTGTGTTGATAAACACTGTCACGTAAACATCGCTGTCCTGCGGAAATCTGTGATAAGGTCAAATTTCTAACTTGATATTACGTGAAGAAAATTTTCAGGAAATAAAGTGAAATTACTCGTTAGTTATTAGGTTTAGGGCAAATGAAAGTCAATACTTTTTTACTCAGAATTCGACATTCTTCCATATTTTGATATAAAAAATATAGCATTCCTTTTAAAAAAACAAAGTTGACCTTCAAATCTCCGAAACGCCTCCACCTATAAAAAAAATAACTACACTATATAATGTGCCCCTTCAGACCATGCAACTTCTATATAAAAACTTTTTTGTGCAACGCATATTTTGGAAGTTTTTAACGGTGCACACGTTGTGTGGACCACCCTGTGTATGTAAAGATATTAGTAATCCTAGTCGAAGGGTCGGTACATTACGACAGAATAGTTGAATAATATCGGTCAAAGTTGATATACTTTTATGCAATGGGACCCAAATATAAATATTACCCGTGGAAATTTAGTTTTCGAAGGTAATTATGCCGAAAAGCTTCTCCATGCGAGTTAACGAGAAAAGAAACGTGATAAGAAGGGCAATGGCAAAACAAGGCTGCAAGATTTACAGAATAAGTGATAAGGCCCGTTAACTATAGAAGTATAGTACAAATTCGAAACTCTAAACGGAGATTATTGTGATCGGAGCAATGAAGAAATTTACAATTGCTATAAACTTCAATAATAGATATTCAACCTTTTGAAAACTGTAATCCTTTAAATTCCTAAAGCGAGAAACTACTTTCGTAACGATTGAAAAATTGTTAAAAGATATCTTCAAGCTTTAAGATTCACGGTCTCCTATAATTAAGGAAAATGAAATTTTTGTGAAATTTTGTGCTTCAATTTATATACAAAACGATTCGCCGCACAGGCTTAAGTTATTCGGAATTTCGCGCAGATGAAAGTTAACGATACATCAGAGTCGGTGAGCCTCGATCGACTGGCGGGAAACGGAAAAATCGGTAGCTTCCGTTCGAAAACGTGGAAGAAAAATGAAACGCCAGCTCGTGGGAATCTCGCAGATCGTAGCACGGCCATGGGAATACGAGATATCGGTTATAATTCCATACCGCAGATTCGGTTAAGTACCTTCCGATTAAACTCCGCGGCCACGTGAAAGTATACAGTTACGGTTGCAGGGGCGTCCATATTCGTATACGCGGATGCACGAAGTTGCAGAAAGCCACTGGAACGCGAATTGCCAATGCGAATTGTTCCGCGAGAATGTATCGTACGCGGGCTCTTCCTTTTTCCATTTGTTCTTGCCTCCAGAAAGCTTTCACCCGTGAGATAGTATCAGCGCGAACATTAAGGTATCGTTATTTGATTCGAACAATTAACAAAAGGGATTCTATGCTCATTTAGATGATGCAGCATCCGTTGTAACGTTAACGTGCTTAACGAAACGGTCTTTCCAGAGTCGGACGTGTTCGTGATTATCGATAGTTGTTTCTCAAACATGAGAGATTAATTTTCCGCGGCTCAAAGAAAAATATTTGAAACATTGATGTTTACGCATTTTGGCACTAAAACTACCGGCGTTATATCTATTATATTTAGATACACTGAATAAGTGCTTTGAAAAAAAATAGAAGTGAAGAGATTATTAAGACGATCAATTAAGTAATTTATCTTTTATGAGATAGAAGTGGAATATTTGCTACATGGTTTCCTTATCAAATTAGGAAATTTTTAGTAAAAATTGGTAATCGGTCATTTTGGCCGCCGTGGTAGGTTTAGTGTTACTTACATGTAAGGATGTGTCTGACTTGCAAAATAACTTACCGAATCTATCAAATTTTTGATACAATTCTTTCAGAAATAACATAAATGACTGAGGAAAGAAAAAGAAGAAAGGTAGGATAGATTTGTTGAATAAATGAATCTAAAAGTTATTAATAATTTTGATGCCCCGACAATTATAACTTGCAGAGATTATAAATCTGTAAGTTATTACTATTTTATACTTGTATTACAATTATATATATTATATTTTAATGGTTACTGAAGTACATTGGGAGTACATTTGTTGAAGAACTCGAAATTTGATACTTTAATATTGCAATTGTTACGCGTCGACCGCGTACGTGAGACCCTTTTTAACATTATAAATGAATCGACACTACTTTACAATATATCCATTGTTTCTTCGCAGAATACACAGCACGACCGTTACTGACGACGCCAGACCTTAGCATCTCTTTGTTCTAATATTTAAAACAATTTATCCTACTGTATACTTCGAAGTATCCTACTGTATACTTCATGCGTAACAATATTATTAACGAAATTCAGGATTCAAATCTTTGTGTAAAATAGAAATAAATGGAATAAATCAAAGCTCTCGATATTTATCGAAAAAATTAAATTCCAAGATTTCATCTATAATTCGAACCCGGAAAAATCGTCGAATTACAGTGGCAATGAAAAAAGACAGATAAATATCACGTTCTCTTTATCAACTATAAACACTCGCTGTTTTTTTGGTACCAACTGAATCATCTTATGTCTGTCAAAATAACCCACTTTTCAGAGTTGTAGAACCGTGAGAAATACATTATTTCAAAGTAATATCATTAGCCGTACTATCGGAGCAACGATTGTACGTGTTCAGGGAATTAACTGTTTTCCACGAGTTCGAATTACAATTACGGGCTATTTTGCGCGTGCAATTTGCATGTCACATCAACACATCGTCGTGAACGAGTGTATGAGACAATAATGGGCATCGTGAGCGGCATGGCATCCTTTCTCCATTTTCACGTGCATCCAGGCCCCGTAAATTTACCGTTTACAACTTGGAAGTTTCTTCTAGAATAACCGATCCACGAATAAAGATAAAAACCTTGTTACGTGCGCCGTTGCTGAATGAAAAAATTGAAATTGTCCGGCTTTCATCGATTTATCATGCTCCCAGAAATGGTACCGACCATAACGGATGCTTATTCACTGAACGAAAGGACTATGCGAAACCGCTGTTATTCCAGCTGAATCAAAATACTGGCACTCTGATAATACAGTTAATTTACGAAATGTTGGACAATTCTTACGCCGCACAATGGTCGATTTTGCTGTCCAAAAAGTCCAAAAATCTTCAATTTTATTTAAACCTACATACTGTGAATTGTTTGGATTCACGCGCAAGCGCAGTACGTGAAGATATTCTTACGTTAGTATTAATCTATAAATTTAGAATTTTTACAATTGTATATCTTCTACGATACTAAATGAGGGTCACATATAAGCTGCACTAATCTTATTCAGAAATAAAAAAACAGTAAAAATATATTTTGTTTCAATTTTTAATGTCAAACATGAAACCTGAAACAAAACCTAAAATTAATTACAAGCTACAACTACTACACGACCCAAGAAATACAAGCTCAGTGGGTTGATAGTGTAGGCTCGGAACATGATTATTTCCCGGTCACCCAGTATATCCCCGGTGTTTTTATTCGATCGTACTTCTACCGGCGCGTCTTCATGCTTTTATTCGAGCGCATGTACCTGCTGATCCACGTATGTATGTACGGGGAATACTTGGGCTGCCTCATCGCACCGAAACGTAGGTAATGAACCTCTCGCGTGTGTTTGCCCGCACATTTTCCGCGTGTAGAAGTGTGGAGAATAAGCGAATCGCAACGAGAGAGACAGCGATGAGGCGATGAAATAGTAGAGATTGGAAGGGAAACGGGAAAATGGCTAAGGTGAGGTTGCGCGGCAAAAGGACGATGAAGAAAGACTGAAGATGAAGGAAGGGGCTGAGGAAAAGCTCAAGTTGCAGACTTAAAATTGAATGCAAATGGAGAGTATATAGGAATGGAGAAGAGATGTTGAGGGAAAAGGTAACAAGGTTCAAGAGGAAGATATAATGTGAAGAAAGGATGAGAAAAATGATGTATAGAAAGTTGGAAGAACTATAGGGAAATTGTAACAGGAAGAGGAAAAAAGATTGGAAAAATGTGGGAATGAGTGAAAACTGTAGTCGTGAAGGGGAAATTGGAGAAAAAGTTGGAGTAACGAAGGAATTGGAAGAATCAAGGAATGATTTGGAGAGATGTCTGGTGGAAGATTGATAAAGAAAATGAGACAAACAAAATTGAAAACGAGACAGGAAAATGATAATTGAGGAAGAGTAAAAATATCAAGGATGATGAGGGGAGTAAAAAATTCGATACTGAAACACTGATTGTGAGGAATAAAAAAAAAGAAGAAATGAAAGGTAAAGGAAGACGAAAATAGAACTCTAACATTAAGGATATCGGAAAAGCAACAAAAAAATGGCAAAGGGGAGCAAAAAAGAAACGGCAAGACTAAAGAATAAAACAGATGAAAAAGATAATCCAAGAGCGATCAAAAACAACAGGAAGATGAATCAAGCAACGATGAAATAGAGAACGAAAGGATACAAAAAAAGTGATAAGAAACAGGAACAGAAGAACAGAACATCAGAGAAGGACGAAACTGTGAGAAAATAGTTGAAAAGAGGAGGAGAAGCGAACGATTAAAAGAAACGGTACAAGAGTCAACGAGAGATAGAACCAGAGAAAGATAAGCTAAGAGAAGAAGCGAAAAAGGGAGGAAGAGAAACGAAACGCGCAAGTGAGTAAGGAGTCTCACGTGCAAGCGTACACGAAGATCGCTCGTCTACATTGCCGGGATATGTACTTGTGTACGTATATCTAAATGCACGTACGCGTGTGCAACAAAACGTGCGAGACGATGCATACATAGACAAGTACAAGACGAGGCTCCAGGCGCGGTCAGATTAATGAAACTCATGCAAGCAGTGATTCTCAGCTGCTAATACCAACCTACTGTACTTTCATTGTCGGTTACTTAAAAATAGGAAAGAAATCATTCTTAGTAGATCTGTCTTCGCGTTCTATAATCTTTTAAATAAAATATTTTGCCTTATACATCGTTCTTTTTTTTATAGAGCATATTTTTTCTGACAGTATATTATAATATACTTTTGTAACTCTCATACGCTGCTTAAGTGAAATATCATCCAATCTGCGTTTCCAGATACTATACAATGTTTGATTTCTTTTTAAATAATTTAGCTTCAGGGAAATATTGAATAATAGATTTCAAATAACACTAATTAAAGCGTGAAGGGAAATTAGGTGAAATATCACCCGAGGATGTTTTGTATCATTATTTTTGAGAAGCGTATGAAGGTTAACGCTAAATTTACGGGCGTAAAATCTGTCAAATTGTAATATATTAAACAAGGACTTTGGAAAAGAGGGATCAAGCGGCAAAGATGGTACTTCGTTAAGTCATTATAGTATTATAAAATACACGTGAAATATCTACTGTACAGCGTCTCTGTAAATTTGAGAAATGTTTATAAGACAAGTAGGAACCCGTCAATTTGACGGCTTCCGTAAATCTAGTGTTAAACATTGCAAATGTCTCTTTTATTTGACGTAAAATTGGCATTCGACTGTTGCTTTTTACTTTAAAAAAAGATTTGTATTCGATTCAAATTATAATACTATACGTTTAATATTTCTTTCTTACAGTCCGATATTTGAAAATTTCATAATACCTATAAATCAACGTAGCTCGAGGACTTTCATAAAGTATAAACTGATATGATATATATATATATATATATATATATGATATATATATTATATGATATATATATAATAAATATACAGGTGCAATTAATTACGGCTGAATAATGGTATTTCAAAAGAAATTTCAAATGTCAAAAAGTATATTTTGTGGCTGCTAAGATAAAAGGGAAAATCTAACGATGAATTCAAATCAAGCGAACTCTGCATAATGGATTAGCATTCGTGAAAATCATAAATCGCGAATAAATTTCCAGCGTCGCATTTTTTAAAAGTAACTTGGGGGGGGGGGCTGCTTCTGAGATTACATCGGCATTAAATCATTCCGAGAATAATAACGGCTGCGATTACACGAATACAGCTATAATCCTGCGGTAATCTTCCTTTATTTGTTATTTCTATCTACTTCCACAATGTGTTATTCGCACGGTTCATTGTATCGTCTTACATTTTGGCGCGATTTGTTGCATTAATATTCCACTAATTAAATGCGATCTAAGAAAAAGAAGAAATGCAATAGAAAACTAGTCTGATTTAAGTATTCAAACAATTTCGTTTACCGCCAAGACGAATCTTGTTCGAAGACAGTTCCACGTCCGGCATAAATTCCCCATTAATTCAAGCCACACCGAGATTCAGCGATACAAGCTTAATTAACGGAGAAGCGATGCTAATCTCTGAAATGATGGCTATCATTTGTTAATGCCGTCCTGGTGAGAGGAAGCGACAGATGTGTTTGGCAGAGCAACGAGCAACGTAATAAAGTGATTCGATGAATTGCGAAAAAGTGAATTCCTCGTATCATAATCATTTGCGATAAAAGAAAGCGCGCATTAGTCATTTAGCGCTTTCGACGTCTCCATTTAACCAGGACGCGACTCACGTGAAACTTTAAATTAATCCGATTAATGCAACAGTACGGTAATTTAAATTTGCGTAGAGAAAACGACTTTAATTCATTGTGTTTGTACAGAAAAATTTAGTGACATGGACGGTAAAAAAAATTAACACTAGATTTACGGAAGCCATCAAATTGACGGGTACCTACTTGTTTTATAAACATTTCTCACATTTACAGAGAAGCCGTACAGTTGATTTTTCACGTGTATTTTATAATACAATAATGACTTATCGAATTACAATCTTTGCCGCTTGATCCTTCTTTTTCCAAAGTCCTCATTTAATATATTGCAATTTAACAGATTTCATAACCGTAAATCTAGTGTTACGAAAATCTATTTGTACAATTGGTACCGTTCTGACAGTCCGAGTTTTTACCCGTGGTTTCTATCTACATACTTTTAACCTGTCAAATAATTAGATTTTCTTTGAAAGTACGTCGTCCGTGTACTTAATTCACTTGTCGTTTATTTGCAAGTTTGGCAGAGTAACTCCGGATGTGGCAAAAATTCAAATTCTGCCTCGACATTTAAATTTATCTAATTAAAAGTTACTTTATGCAAAAAGATCAAACAACGGAATAAGCTAAAAAAGCAATGTACTCGACAGTAATGGAATAAGAAAATGAAACATGAGACACTCTTTAAGACGAGAAGCAACACATTTAACGCACCAGCATTATATTTCTGTGACTTTTCTGATTTTGGAGCACCAGGAGCATCGTCGCCTAAGATTATTTTGACATTTACAAAAATATCACGAAAATGTCTGTCAATCTCATTTGAAATGCGATGACCGAACAACAATAATTCTATAAGATTTTCAATTTAATCCAGCATGAATTTCCCACGGTTTAGTGTGCCATTGTTGCTTTCATATAGCGAGTGGTTTTATGTAGAAGATATACAGTTCAAACAAATAATATCTAAAAGATAAATAAATATATTTTCAAGCAATGCGCTCTCATAACGGATCATTTTACTTCTCGTAGAATGAACAATTTCTCACATTACTCCTCGAATTTGTCGGACCTCGGATTTCCCTTAAATTAGAAAAAGCAAAAAAAATCGAAATTTTCATAACGTCCATAACGTCTATAATATGTCCATGCAAAACATGAATGTCAGATTCCCCAATTCTTTAATTTCTCAATTTACAGCTGTTCTGAAATTGTTCGTACAAAATACAAAATGGGTACTCTATATTCGTACCCGCTCCTCAGCTATTATTGCATTGTACTTATAATACGAGTTAACACGTTGAATGCCATGGGCGTCAACAGTGACCGGCGCTATAGAGATCATTGAAATTGCTAATGACTTTTAAATTTTAATATTGGCGTATTTCCAGATATATTAAATTTTTAATTTATTGACGTTAAAACAGTAAATCATATACTGCCGAGCGTATAATTACTTACATTTGGCATTTCTATTCCATACAGATGTGACTTTGATAGGAAAAGTTACATCGATAGCAATAATGAAACTTAATAATAATTAATAAATACCAACTTCAATTCTTTGTCAAAAATAACAGTTCATATTTCGAAAGTACTGACAAATATTTCGACACATTTCGTCAAATTTCTGTTCTTCCTTGTATTAGCTAATTTCGTACACCGCTTATATTCCGATATTTAACTTTGCACACTTGAGCACAATAACCCGGATATAAATTTACACCCTAAAAAAGGGTTAATCAATTACGCGATCGTTTCAACCGCGACCTTGACTATATACAATATAAAAGGGGGAAAAAGCACGCCACCACCGTGACACATTTCTCATGGCTCACCGTGGAAAGGATAAAAGGTAAAAAAGGAGAATTAACGCTCTTATACACGTATTTATACGCACACCCGCCCCGGTGATTCAAGAACCGCTGCGCATAATTAGCGGATTTTATTTATGCGATGAGAAGAATAAAAATAGCAATCGACGTGGAATTAATCAGTGACACCTTAATACTCGATGCACACGACGCAGCAACTGACGGAAGTTTTGCAAATCGCGGGAAACGTTTCGCATTACGATTGCGATTCCAAAGAAGAGTTTGCTCTCGACCTCGGAATTATGCCGTTTTAAGGGGAAAAAGTTCGATCGATTCTGTCTACAAAACGTAGAAACTTTTATCTGCAATAACAATTTAAATACATTATTGTTTCTACTGTACATTATTTTCAATGCAATATAGTAGAACATAATTTAGAATGTACTTTAGTACAGAAATATATGAAGCCTGAATTTCTGTGTAGAGCAAACTAGTGCTCCAATGACCTGTAAAACTTAATCATTTTTTAATCTGCCATAGATCTGCAATGTATTGTAATTTCAAATCGCGAGGTTAATTCCTTCGGTGTTCCTTTTTCCAATTGCCGCCACTGTACAATATATCCACAGGGTTAATGGCCTGAAAACCTAAAATACCTGATGTACCACGTGTATGTCGTATAGTAAGTAAAATCAACATAAGAAACCAATAAAATAAGTAGAATTACTAACAAACGCACTCGTATGAAGCTGTTTTTATTATGAATCTTTGGTAACGAGCGGATGAGTGATAGAGATTAGGATTGCAGTAATACCCAATAATGAGAGCAGAAGGTGTATAAACAAAAATGTAAAAAATCGACAGAAAAATAACCGATAAGTTGTTATACAAATTAAAATGAAATGTAGAAGAATCTGTAATTAAATGGCAATATGAGAAAAAATATTCAAGCAAGTTTCAAACGTCTTCGCTTCATGTCTTCCACAAAACTGTCCTTTTTCGCATTATCTCATGGTCCAGCATTTTTAGCTGGCGCATTCTTCTCTTTATCCCTCGGCAAACCATATCACGCACACTCACTCACTTGCATTCACATTCTCATAAATACCATACGATACACTTCACACATTCATGAATTCATACTTTATTGTTTCATCTCACATATATTATACAATACATCGCTGTAATTAATCAGACGAACATTTCACCCTGTTTCACTGCAACCCTCGTGCACTGTACGACGAAACAGGACCGGTTATACGTGATAAATGGCAATTAGCAGAGTAAACGGAAACAGTCAATAAGTTTTCCTTTAAAAAGGATAAATCGGGAAACTGCGCCGTGTACCATAGAAACGATCAGATCGGCGCTAATGAACTGTCAAATTAACACGAGTTATCGTTCCACTAAAGCGAGAGAGAGAGAGAGAGAGAGAGAGAGAGAAAGGGAGAAAGCGAGAAAGAGAAAAAGAGAGAGCCACGAGCAAAAGGACCCGATAACTGCGCGAAGTTTGCTTCATACGCTCCCGTACGTTCTTACAAACGAGATTTATTGCGAGCGCATAGATGGTAGCATTGCCTGGCCCTTCACGATGCAGAGGATTTATTTAACCACCGTCTCTTATCGTACGGCCGATTACAGATTATATTCGTCCCTGCTCCTCAATTATCCTCGGATCACGCGAACCTTTCGAAGCAAGAGGCTGCGACGAATGTTAATCTTACAGTGAATGTGGTCTTTCTACGAAAATATATTACTCTCGCGTTTTATGCGTGCGCAAGCATTTTCCATTTCCGAGGCAATTCAATTAATCCGTGAATGTAAATTGTTCGAAATTCTTCTTCGAAAACTTTTCGACAATTCACGACGACGCTTTTGCTCAAGTATCACAGAACTTTGCTTGTAATCCTGATATTGGTGCTCAATTTGCGCCGAAGGCTGTACTTTTCATGATCGAACGAATTAGTAAACCTGGTGATCAGATTTATACGACTCATTCTTTCACAGGTCACGCAACTACGCCATATAATGTGTATTAAATTATATATATTAAGTTGTAACATATGAAATGTCCGATTTTGGTTTATTAGCATTTTAAATTCTATTCTAACAAAAAATACTAAACGTAGTAGGAATATTTTACATCTGGCTTTAGGAGTAGAGTTTCCTTTGTGAAATATGATCTTCTCTGACGTTACAATTTTATGCACTGATTTCCAACGTGAATCAACGTGATTTTCGCGGCCTTTTCTTATACGAGTGGAAAAGTGGTAATAACGCATCAGCAGCTGCTCGAAATATTAATGCTGCATTTGGCAATGATGCAGTTAATGATCGTACAATTCGTCGGTGGTACCAAAAATTCTAAGCCGGAGATGAAAGTCTAGAAATTGAACCTCGCGGAAGGCCGGAGTTCAGCATTGATAACGATCATTTGAAGCTCGCAGTTGAAAAAAATCCTGGAACAACAGTTAGAGAACTTGCTCAAGAATGCAATGTAAGTGCCATGACAATTTCACGCCACTTAAATTTGATTGGTAAAAAAAAAGAAGTTGGATAAGTGGGTACCACTCGAATTGAACGATCGACAAAAGTTTCATCGTTACGAAATATGCAATTCGTTATTGATCCGTACTCAAAATGATCCGTTTTTGGATCGCATTGTCACATGTGACGAAAAATGGATTTTATATGACAACAGTCGACGTTCTGCTCAATGGTTAGATGCCAATGAACAGCCACGACACATGCCGAAGCCAGCGTTGCATCCAAAGAAGATAACGTTCACAGTTTGGTGGTCAATGGCCGGTGTGATCCATCGGAATTTCCTAAACCCGGGAGAATCTATCACAGCCAAGAAATACTGTATTAAAATTGAACGAATGCATAAAAAAATAGAAGAAAAATCAGCGATATTGGTCAATCGAAAGGGTCCAATCTTGCTGCATCACAATGCTCGACCGCATGTGTCACGGATCACCGTGCAAAACCTGAATGCTTTAAATTATGAAATATTACCTCATCCTTCTTACTCCCCGGATCTATCACCGACGGATTTTCATTTTCTTAAACATTTAAACCAGCTCCTCAAAGAAAAAACCTTTAGAAGTCCAGCGAACGTTGAAGACACCGTTCAAGCATTTATTAACACCAGAACGCCAGATTTTTATCAAAATGGGATTAAAAAACTAGAAACTTGTTGAAAAAAATGTGTAGAATCCAATGGTTGTTATTTCGATTAAAAATATTTATTAGTAAAAAAGTTGTGTTCGCTTAAAATTAATCTTAAAAATCGGGCATTTCATATGTTACAACCTAATAAATTAAGAAATGACTGTACAGTGACTGTGTGAAACGTCGTCAGTCGAATGGTCTCTAAATCACAATGAATAAGGCGATACTCTTTGCGTAGGAAGATGCAGTGTGAATTGCTTTAAATCAGAGTGATAGTATTAAATGAGGAGTATTAATTAGTGGTAGGATGGAGGGCACAGTATCGATAGAATAGGATGTCCAAGTATATGGTGGTTTGTTCTCCTTTGATTACAAGTCCAGACGCTACAAAAGTGTTATTAACCTCTCTGACAATCAGTATGTAGCTCATTGAGTACACCTATTGGGTAATTGCATAAGTTCGTGCCCAATTTTTATGCGTGGCGTAAACTTAACTTAAGAGTGAAGTTGTGGCGTTTTTTTTTAGTTTTGTTGCATGCACTGATTAAGTGATAGTATTACCTGTCAGTTTAACATCAAACAGCGTTCTAGTAACTTTATTTCTACTTAAGAGAATTTTTCAAAATAGAAGTCGGAAAGGGACATTTGCAGCATGTAAGCTGTACGAGTTTTGGAGGGGCGTTAGTGTTGGAATTGCACGAAAAAAACATTCAGAGCATTTATTTGGACCGTGCTCCTGCTTTTAGGGCACTTAAAAAGCGATTTGGCTGATTTCGTAGTTATGATTACAACTTGGAACATCAACCTCACTCTGGACGACCTTCCGGAATTTATAACGACATTATGTGTTCTTTGGAGGAAGAAAATGTAAGGATTACAACTGAGGATACTGCTGACAGAGTGAAAATCGATAATTCGACCGCATTTCGGCGTTTAAAGAAAACTGGTCACATTTCCAAACTTGATACATGGGAAGCCGCATTTTTCAATGAGAGAAATAAGCTGCATCGCATGAATGTAGCCATTTCGTTCCTGGCCCGTAATGAAAAGAACTTCCAAAAATCTTAATTCTGAGAAAGCTGTCGAAAATCACCTCATTCACTTTTTTCAGGGAAACCCAATCTCTCTATTTAAAAATGGAATTGACAAGCTTGTAGATCGTTGGAAAAGAATTGTCGAGAAGAATGCTTAAAATTTAGCTTGCTGATTTTTATTCGTCAATGGAGCACAAACTGATGCAATGACCCAATAGTATCGACATCAGCAAATACTAGACCAGTGATGGACAAACAACATCCCGCAGGCCAGATGTGACCCGTTTAGAGGTTCTATCCGCCCCACCGTAGATCTTACAATTAGAGTAATAGCATAGAAATTTTAAATGACGCCGTTTTAATAAAATTTATTTAGAGGGGTGTTCCTTTTTTTGCATATACAAAATATAGTTGTGAGAATTTAAATAACAGATGAGCATTTAACTTCTCTTCTCCGAATCAACACGCCCCGGTTAAAACCAAATTGTGAGGAACTTCTGTAAATGCAGTCACGGTATTCATTTTAAATAATATTTTTCTAGGTCCCTGAATTTCTAATGAGTTATATTGGCCCGCTAATATTTTTTCTCTTTTTCGGCCCGCTCCTAAAAAAAGTTTGCCCATCATTGCACTAAACGATACAGCTGACCCATCGAATCACTAGAGACGTTAAAATCAAAAAGTAATAGTCGACAATTCAACTTTCGTCATACTTAAAAAATGTATCATTATTAACGAAATTGGCAAACTGATTTTAGCGAGTGGATATTAATCCTTGGTAAGTGGATGTTACGACACGGTCACGCAATGTCGCGAATTTATAAATTAGACGTAGCCAAACCATGCATTCCTTGTTTTTGTTCAGGAATTTCTCGTTGACTGATCGAATACATTTAAACATGTTTAACCCTTTCGCTTCAAGTGCCGGATATATCCGGCATCTATGTGTATATAAGTACGATCTGTAGTCGATGACAACAGTTTTCGTTATCGGCTGAACATTTTCTGTTGATTTGATTGACATATCATACAGAATTATATTACTAGTCTCTACATATTAATATACTAAATAATTTGCGTTACATTATTAATTATATTAAACGTTTAATTGTAAAGTCCTGTAAATATGAAAATACCTAAAAACATGTCAACTGTAATTGGTCTAATGTTTTTAAAATAACTAATATAATTTTGTATAAGTCTTTTCATATTCAAAATGTGAAAAATACGTGCTATATTAGAGGAACAATTGTTTTATTAAGCACAGTAATTATTTAAGCCTTAGAAGAACGTATACACAAAAACCACACGCACTGTGCACATTTCTGACGCGCGCTTCCGTTCGGTGACGGCACTTCGGCGGACTGGACTGCCGAAGCGAAAGGGTTAAACAATGGTCAAAGTGAGAACGACGCCCAAAATGCCCCACTTTTGTCGATATTGTTCTCTCTATCTTAAAAACTAGACGCCCAGGAGGAATTATAATAGAAGGAGGCAATAGAGCAGACATTTTACTTGAGGAAAACATAATTGAAAGTTGTAACATAAGTTTTGTTTTCAGCTGAGAAATGAAAATAAGTCCGAAAGACAGAAGGTGCTACCAGTGATTCTCATTGTGAGTGCAACCGTTTCACCCGCGCTTGTATTATGAAATGTAGCTCCCTTTACAAGTACATTTATTGTTTATGACTTATTTCACGATAATAATGCTACAATAAACAGAGAAGTATATTTGTAAAATTTCATCATATAAATAAGCAACATTGTTCAATTGCACTCTCAAGTTCGAGATTGTACAACTTACTAAAGATAAAAGTGCTTGACATAAAGAAACCCTACACTAGGGGTTTTCAACCTGAGGTATGCGTACCCCTAGGGGTACGTCAAGAGTCTCCAGGGGGTACGCAGAAAAATTTGCAAATCGATAAAAAGAATTACGAATAGTATAGTATGACCCAAATGGTTTACTTTTTTTACGTATGAATTTTATGTAATTTTGTGCTAAGGGGTACTTGAGAATATTTCTTCCCCTAGTGGGGGTACAATTCTGAAAAAGGTTGGGAACCGCTGCCCTACACGATGGAGAGAAACAGATTACATATCTGAATCCCGCTCAAAAAGTACTATTAGAATTACATATTAAAGCTTTTGTGCCAAAAGGAATACTTCATTTCTCTTCTATTACTTTTCATTAACCCTTTGCGGCCGTGTTTCATTAAAAACAGAATGTGTAATCACACTTAAAACAGCACTAGTGAATCTTAATAAAAATTGTGTATACCTCAGAAACGTGTTAATTCTTTGCTTTTGTGGTTGAGAGCAAACATACGATGGCCAAGGTGAATGTATTTTGGTGGCTAAATGGTGGTTAACCGCTAATTAAGGGTTGATACCACTGTAAGGATGAATTACCAAGTAGCCCACACAAAGAGAGGTATTTGGTGATTCTGAATCTCGTTTGCGAAAATATTATACACGCGCTGATAGGTGAAAATGCTGCAACCCGATCACGCAGCACTGATCACCCGTCGATCGAAACGACTTGTTATTGTTAGAGGACGAACACCTGCAGAGTGCGATCGCCGAGGACCGCCGAGTTTGTTTTGACAACACGCGGTGGACGTCCTGCTTCTTGGCCAGTGAAGTGGAAATAATTGCTCTCGCTGCTCGTATAGTTAATCGTGATATTGTAAATGCAATTGAACAATATTTTTTATTTATATGACGAAATGTTAACATATTGCGTACACCGCTCTGCTATTACAACGCGCTTGCAGGGCCCGCAGATTCGAGCGCTTCAGAGACTTGGTACAACTTGTATATCCGATTATTTTGTACTCTTGCGGAAATTCGATATACAATTATTTCGCTAAGAATTTGTCATAAGTACATTCAAGGATACGTTGCCTTAGTGAAAATCAATTTATTCTTAATTTCTTGAGTCGCCGATACATAAGTGCATATAAAAAAAGACAAACGAGATATGTCGTAAGCCGTCGGCGACTGACGGTTTGCTATATACGAGATATGAGCCGTTCAGTGCACAAATCGATTAACTCCACTTTTTGATTTTTTTTAAATTTAAGTCTCAAAGCACTCGATTGAATCCTAACTTTTTACGTTTAGAACAAATTTTCATAATAATAACGATTAACACCATTAAATGACGAAGTTTGTTTGGCCATCGAATAATAAATAATTGAATTCAGAAGTCAATCTAATTAATTCCAAGGCTATTCCACCTTATTCATTTTGTACTTGGTTAGAGGAAAGCTAAATGCGATTATATATTCTACAATACTTATTTGAATTTATATTATGAAGGGAATTTTAAAAAGCAGTGTATACTATTTCATCACGTTTCTCCACTTTAGGTTTTATGGAGTTAATCGATTTGTGCACTGAACGGCTCATATGTACCTCGTTACTCGTACGCAATGTGTTAAAAATATAATACTATAGTGCCCCCTTTCAAAAACAAAAAAAGAAAGATTGTATTAGATGAAGGGATTTCGTAGGTACGGGCCTGAATAGCCTGTACCCACGTGTCATCTGCCTAGCAACAAACGCCGATACGTAGCATTTTTACGCAGTCTGATTCGACCATCTAACAATTAGTGAGACGGATATCGTGCCCTTATTATTATTATTACCGTTATTACTATTATTATTATTAACATTATTACTATTACTCTTATTACTACATATCATTATCATCAAATATATATATATACTCTAGTTTTGTTTAATTTGTGCTGCGTGTGTGTTTCCATTTATTTAATACCTTACTACATATTTAATACCTTACTACAATACTTTGCTTGACATAGCGTTATTGTCAGAATGTAACTCATAAACAATAAATGTATTTGTGAGTACTGCAAGCTACAAATAATACTAGCTCCGTTGAAACGGTTACGCTGAGAATCACTGGCAGTACCTTGTGTCACGTGGAGCTATTTTTATTTCTCGGCCGAAAATAAAACTTTTGTTGCAACTTTCAATTACGGTTTCCTCAAGAAAAATGTCTGCTCTGTCGCCTCCCTCTAATAGAAAACCTCCTGGTCATTTAGTTTTTAAAATAGATAGGGAAATATTCAGAAAAGTTGGGGCGTTTTGGGCGTCGTTTTCCCTATGACCATTGTTTAAATATGTTTTTATGTTTATAATAATAAATTAATATGCATCATTATATTTAGGAGGGTTTGTAGAATCATTTTATGAAAAAAACTTAAATAACTTTTACGGTTGAAATGCAAAAAATTCTAAAATTTCAACATTTACTTTTCTTTTCAAAACTGATTTTCACAAAAATGGAGTCTGATATTACTCTAGCATCGATATTTGACTTAAATAGCAGTATGAATGTTACATTTATGAAGACATTCAATCGCCAAGAGTTAATGCCGAAATAAAACTTCTTTTTATTTCAATGAATGTTCCCCACAGGGGACAATGCCCCCTGGGGGTAGATACATATTCGTCAACCTTCCCATAAGTTCGAAATTCTCGTACTACGTAAGGACACCCCGAATTGGCGCACAGGGATCATTCAGGTTTCCAAAGCCTTCATTTTTCCCTGTTCTTCTGTCACTGACTGCATATTTCAGATAGCGTGTATGTGCACCTCGCATCTTACCAGAAGTAGTAAGGTAAAATCAAAGGCCGTTTGCGAAGAAGAAAAAAGCCCGAAGGGATGCTGTGGTATGATAAACACAGCTTTTGCATGTACTTAGGACGCACGTGTATGCATGTGTTGCACCGTTGTTTACGAGGGGAGTAGCTGTAGGGAAAGGATAGGAGGAAGGAAAGGATGATAAAAAAAACAGAGGAAAAGAAGAAAAATATTGGCTGTGATGGGATAAGTGCACGCCACTGACAAAGCCACTGGTCTCTTTATTCGTACCACCGGATGGACATCTCATTGTCAGCCATAGTTGTTAATGCTTCGACGATTCGCTGACATAAAATTAACTTATGCACGGTAGAATGCGATTGTTGGAAATTAGAAGAATGGGATTACTTGATTCGTCGTTTATGTTTGAAATATGTGTTAAAATGGATAGTTCTCATTGGAGTAAAAATTTATGGATATTAAAATTTATTAGCGGTTAAATTGAAATCCTTGGATTGGTTTTAAGTCACCATATTTCTTGCAACGAATTTAACTATATTTTGCATATTTATATTCTTACAGACTGTACGAATAAATGTTTATTATGATTAGTAAGAAACGCAAATTAAGATACTACATTAACCCTTTTAGTGTCGGATGTCGACGTATTGTCATTAGCAACACTCCTAATACCGATCATCATGGGATTATTATTTAGTTTTGTCATATGATATTAGTAATTTTATTACAAAGAATTGAAAATACACAATTACGGATTATATTTATATTATGTGTTCGATATCTAACTGTGACTGCACGTCGATTCTTTTTGTTTGTGACTACTTAATGCTTATAATAGACAACCAACTTTTACATTTTTCGTAGCAATATAGGATAAATATTATTGGTACAATTTTCAACAAATAGTGAAATGCATTTGATATTAATTTAATCAATTTTTCCAGTCGACACTAAAAGGGTTAAGGTAAACAAACGAATGACGACGCCCAACGAACGACGACGCTAATCGATCACCTGACGATGCGATTAATTACAATTTAAAAATTGACGAATCTTCTACATATTGGTGCTACGTATATTTCTAAATAAACATACGTAAGGTTACATTTTTGTAATAATTCGTGGCCTCATGAAAGCGATTTAGTGAAGATTGTGATCTTCCCGGAGATCCTTCACTTTGGTTTAGTGTCCAATAAATATTAGTAATATTTGCATTGACATACAGGCATTACAGGTATTTTAATATTTTATTGGCCAAAGAAATTACGGTTGGACAGGAAAGAATTATATTTTCTGCCATAATTCAACAATACGATAGTTTTTTTAGGTGGATTCCTCTATTAACGAGAGATTATTGGCGATACAAAATGAATATATATTTCCAATTTCGTTTGTATATTTCACCTATAAATAATGTATCTTTCCTTCGCGTCCTCTGCGTTTTCGTAGTAAACGAACGCCAGTGAAGAGAACAGCGGGTCAATTTTATCCTATCTTTAATGACTCGAAAAAAGGGGAGCCCTTTAATAATCCTTTCCCTTGAACTACTCTGAACCAGAGCAGAGGTTCGAAAGTTATACATTTATAAGATCATATATTAACCGCTCCTACAAGTCTTTCTTCCGGTTTAGCCATAACACAAAATTAGAAAAAAGAACACCGCAAAGATCACAGGAATCTATCTACGAAATCGATATCAAGATTGGTCCACGTTGAATAACGCACTTTTAAAATTTAAGAAGTAGTTAGCATGAAACATTCAAATCCAGGGAAATTAACGATGCGCTTAAGTGGGTATTCCCTTGTCGATCGATGGAATAGTAAATTTTTCTTTTTTTGTATTTTTTTAAAGCAAATATCTTCGAGAATAGCGTTATCAAAGGATATGCTAGAATTCGTAAAAATAACGAAGATGTAGATATTTAAGAATTAGCGTTATTACCATTCTTATAGCTGCACCGTTAGGTTTAACAATGTATTTCTCGAAACGATGTTTCCGGACATGGCTGACAGGATATCTCAAGATCTAGTTGACCGATTGACTTGAAATTTGATTGTGTTCTTCACCAGACTTGTCATTGTAGCCGGTACCAAAATTTTTACATTATTTTAATTATTTCTAACTTCTTCATTATATTAAACTGAGAAAATAGTCAATTTTAACTTTAAAGTGTTCCTATTTTTTTTAAACAATGAGGTATTTCATTTATTTTGGTACGGGCTATAGCCACACATTCATACTGAAGAAAATGACACCCTGTTTTTGTATGCCAGTCTACTACAACGGCCGGAATTATGTCAACTACCACGACTTGTTGTTAAAATATTGCCTTCTTAAATAATGCGTACCTGCCACAATTTTGTATATCTTTACTTAAAAAATATATATGCAATGCAGTTAACATATTAAGTAAATATATTCCCAAAAGATTAATACAATGCAGTATTCTAATTATACAAAATAAATTCCAGAAGAAGGCCTAAATAATAGGGCGAAAAAAGGTAATGCCCCCTTAAGCCTTAGAGAATATATTTCGAACAAAATGGCGTTATAACATTAACATTGATGCAGTTCCAACACGTAACCAAAACAACACTAACAGTCAGCCCTACATAGTTCAACGTCTAAACTTTAATTCGGTAAGTTACATTCACGATAAACACACTGATATGCATACATATAAAAATGAGAATGAAACATCAGCAATTGAAGAACGTTTTTTTCATTATGAAGAAGCGATGTATGACGAACAGCGTTAAGAAGGGTAGTAAAAAAGAAGACCGAGGAACAACAGAGAGGGAAAGAATGGTCACTGAACAATTTCATGTCAAGGAACACACTGCATATTCAAGCGACATTGCAGTCACGACACGGCGCGCCGGCTAGCTCTACATACTTGATCGTATGCGTCGCTGTCCATGAGTTGTGCAAATGTGACACGATGGCTTTGTTCCTCTTCTCCCCCTCTAACTTAAGTCTTTTTTTTTTTCTTATTCGTTTACCCACACGCAACTTTTTCCTCGTCGATAAACGAACGATAGTTTTGCATAGGTTACTATGAATATGGAACGAACGCGCAAAGGAAACCGAGAGCGTTTACGTGTGCTCCGTTTAATACTGATTCACCTAGCTGCGCCGTCACTTATCGTGGTAATGATGTTTCCTTACGTGAATTTGCCGAATATTGGACGTAACACGCTGTTTTACAGAGTCACTGAATATTTTTGTACCGACTGACCGTACCTTTGATTGCTGGGATATTGGAGTAATTTGATGAGTATGATTTTCAAATCATTGAGAGTGTTATTGGGCGATATGTAAAACTTATAAAGTATTAATCGTGTATTTCAAGGTACTGGGTTGTCATCGAATGAAGTGGAAGATGTCAAACAAAAATATGTGTAAAATTTGCTGTAATATATGTTGTTAAAACTAGTATAAATTATCACATCTCTTTGAAATGTGAGTGTCGAAGTATCTTAATACGTTGAATGCCATGGGGGTCACCGGTGACCGGCACTGTTAAATTGGACGAAATTTCTTATGATTTTTGAATTGCGATATTCACGGATATGTTTATATATTCAATATTAAAATGTTGCTATTAGAAAAGTGAAGTACTACTGACTACATAAATATTCTTACTTCTAACATTTCTGTTCTATAAAGATGTTATTTTAACCAGTTACCTGTGTTCGACGTGTATACACGTCAATCCAAAGCTCTGTTGCGGTAACATTTTTAACACTGAATTGTAATTTTTTTATCGAATAAATATGTAATCCTTCCACGTTTTGTTTTCCTTTTTTCGTAAAATTTATAATAGGAGCATTTCCCCTACGTTCGACGTGTATTCAAGTTATTGCTTGATTTTAAATCCGCGTTGCGTGAGAGATATTTAAAACTAAACTCCACAGTTAACTGGTTAATAGAAACAGTTTCGGTTCGGTGGAAATGATGAAATTAGCGAAATACGGGTGGCATTCAACGTGTTAATGAAGAGTCAATAGATCTAACATATTTCATATCATTGGAATTTTATTATTGCGGATTTTCGTTAAGGTTCGTTTCCTTTAATTATTCGTTTTATTTGTTTACCATATCTCTCAATATTGATCATAGTTTTGTTCAATAAAAAATATATGAATATTTTAATTTTCGTTTGTGTACAACACTATTTAATATACTTTATTTAAAAATATGTCAAGTGATATCATACATACACTAAAATGAATTATTCAAGTTATTTAGCATTCTACATGATGCAAAATAAACTAACCACGCAATTTTTAATATCCTAAAATTATATATCGACGTACCGATGCTGTTACACTTTATTACAGTTTTAAGGTAATTAGGAAAAGGTAATTATTTAAACAAAATATGAAAGGCGGCCGATTTTGTTTCCGTATTGATTCTATGTTAAAATAATGTCAATTGGTATCAATCTGCCTGTGAAAACAATGTTAACTATTCTTGCGTCCAAACCGTGAACAGAATTATATACGTGCAAACGACAAATTTAAGTTTTTCTACGTGGCAGTTCGTCATTGATTTAAATTTCAACCGCTTGACGAAAAATTAAAATTCCATTTGCCGTCAAAATATTCATCGTTAAACTCTTACGATTCTTTTCATAACAGAGGATAACACGAATAACTTATAAATAGCATTGTCGACATTTTCAGCACACAAGTGAATCTCCTGTTTGTATTCAACTTTCTTTACTACTTACTATTCACAATAAAGAAAAGTATACGCTTCACATCTGAAGTATTCGCAAAATACTGATATTACGCTTGTAACATCACGTTTACGTCTCCCCCAACTTAAAATTATCGTAATACAAGACTAACAACCACTCCACAACGTCCAAAATAATGCCACGTTGGGGAATAATAACAAGACTCACCTGTGAAGTACGACGCACGTATAGCTTGATTTTTCAAATCAAAGAGATGAGTCGTTGGATGTTCAACCTGAACACCGGATGGGAAGGAGGCTGTTGTAAAATCGAAATTACGCAACACGCAACTGGTGGCACACACGCGACGCGAGCGGTTAAAACCAAAACGTCAGTGGTTGGACGTCATTGCCGTCTATTTCGACGTCGTCTCTACGTTCGAGTACACGGTTATCGAGCGTACGGTAACCGGAGGAACCGTAGTGAGAAGAGGACGCGATTGAAAGGACGACGAGAAAAGAGCCGCAAAGATATAGAAAAGACGCGGTCATACGAGGCGCGTCACTCACGAAGCACCGCTTTCACAGTCGAGAGAGTAGGGCGCTCCGACTGACAGCTGAGCAAAAATCAGCAAGAACGGACCCACCGCGATCACGCTCGCGCTCGTCACACTTGGCTACACTGTTCGCACTGCCAGTCGCGTCTGTGTTCGCTCTCGTCGGCTTCCTCGGGCTCGACCTCGGCTATTTCCGTTGGAACTCGGCAGTCGCGCCAATATGGCAGCGCTTAACTCTTCGAATCCAAGTTCATTTAGCCCATTTTTGCCGAAAGTTGTTTTCATTGTAAAATTCATTAAAATTCTCCAGAGTCGTACAATATAAATATTACTATAAAAACACATTATTCGATTTGTTTCGTTAATGGAACACTGGGAATAAATAGATTAATATTACAATTTAAGGCTTAGAGAAATGGGATTCTAAATTCGAAACAATTATAGCGAAATGTTTTATTAATGTCTATGTGTATACGTAGTATCGAAGACTTTCAATTTCATGTTAATTAATAGGAATTTTTAATAGCATATGTTATTTGTCGTGATAAAATTTAATGATTTACAAAATAGTATTTATACAGAAATAATGTTGGAAATTTATGAAACGTTTTTGAATCCATGATAATAAGACGACAGAACTTAAAATATAATTACTGAAGCGTAATATCAGAAATTAAAGATTACTACAAGTTATGTTTGTGCGTTTAGAAGTTATGAAAGTTATTAAAGTTTTTAAGAATCAATAACTATCAATGTTTTAACATTGATACATTCAGTTTGTCGGTAACAAGATCGGAATACTTAATAAACAGAATAAAATTGACTATTTCATAAACAATTACACATTGAAGAAATTCTTTGTTGTTGCAAAAATTTCGATGTTACAATTATCAGCATTAGATAAAAAAACAGTGGCACTTAATAGAACTATATTAATAGCTTAATATACATTATTAAATATAGATATAAATGAGGTTGGTATGTATATCAAGTGCCCGTGCTAAACTTTGGTAAAAATATTAAACTCTTATTAAATTAAGTCCTTATATTTTATATTAGCAGTTACAATACATTACTAATCAATGTTGCAGCTTAAACAGATAAAAAAACTTAATTTATAGTGTACGACATTTCCCTTTAGCATACCTTAAACCTGAACCTGATTTAGTGATCATAAATATAAAGAGCAGCAATTATTTCAATAAAACGATATTTACCACAATTATATATTATAAAACCGCCCACACACGATATTTAAATGCTGTGGATACCCATTTACAATTAATTATGAGTAATTATGACGAAATGTCAAAACCGATAAAACCTGGAGCAAAAGATGATCTGCATTAATTCATACGAATACTTCCTACAGATAGCTATAGAATGCTTCCATCTTAAACCAAAGAAATCGAAACTAAATATATGCGTAAGCAAGCTAATATCATGTCATTCACACCATTATCTGGTCAGATTAGTCACTGATTGTGAATCTCAATCGGTAATGATAACTGCGACATTGAAATGATAACAGAACTAAAGATTTCCCAAAAACGGAATCGTGAAAGTACCCTTTCTTAAGCAAATGAATATCTGCTTCATGCTGCCCAGATTTTAACGAATTTTTTCCAAAATTAATTACACCTTTTATCCAAAATGGTAAAACTGAATTACCGACAGAAAGGGATTTACATGGAACAGTAACGCGCTCTATTTACGATCAATACACAACAAGCATCAAAAGATGAACCGGGTGAACCATAAAATACACAAAGTACTGAAATTTCTATTACACTAAAACCTCGATAAATGCACAGATTTCGGGGTGAAAGCAGTGCTCTTATCGTGTACCGGTATTGAATCTGTGTTTACATTAGGGCTTGAGCCGAGCGCGAGCTTAGAAGAAGACAGACAGTAGAAGAAACAGAGAGAGCAATCAAAGAAAGTGAGCAGCTCGAAAGTCTCGGCGAGGCATTGCTAATGCAACAATAAACTTGTTTATTTATTAATTTTTCTAAATGTAACTTTTCTCAATGTATTTTTGAGATTCTTCTGATTAAAATGATACCAAACACGATATAGTTTGATTTATGTAAATAGTAAGTAAATTTATTAAATATTAAGTAAATATAATTCAAACTATATCGTGTTTGGTATCATTTTAATCAAAAAAATCTCACAAATACGTTAGCAAAGGTTTAAGAAAAAAGGTCGAAAATGAAAGCGGCTGACCCTCCGATTAGTATTGCCTCACCGATACATTCGGGTGATATTATGTTACACTGCTCCCTCGTCGAGCGTCGAGGTTCGCCAAGGGGGATCACCCTATGTGGAGGAGATAGTCATGATGCATTTATCGAGGGAAACTCATGATGCCTTTATCAAGGATATACTGTATTTCGTTTATCTATTAATAAGTTTTCTACAATACTGCTGTGCCAAGATATCTTTATTCATTGTTTCTGTCTACGTTCCAGAATTTTAGTGACTTTGTCTTTATAACATTAAATAAATATTTTGCACCTATTTTCTTGGACCTATTGCTACTCTTTACATCAGTGCTGGCAAACCTTTTTATGTGCGCGTGCCAAAAATTCGCAAATACGATTTATCGACTGTCTGACGTACCAAATAGTCTTTCTTTTAGTTTATTTATTTAAATAACTACAATCAGCTCATATCTATGTGTTACGTATTATTAAAAAATTGAATGTGTAAATCGTTTACGTGCCATCTCTGGCACATATGCCTTAGGTCATCTACCACGACTCTCTAATAATGTAATAGCACGGACAAAATATACGGATTACCGTATGTCTGTGTTTGTGGTAAAGTTTTACAAAATATGCGGATGAATAACAAAATCAGTGTAATGATATATTATCTCGGCAGAACAATTGAATATTTGTAAGTACAGTGGACACCCGTAGAATGCGCTCCCGTTAACGCGAATTCGTATAACGTTCCGAAAAAATTGCGACTAGTTGTCATACAGCGCGATAAACCGTCCCGTATAACGCGCAAGATAAATTCAACATTTTCACATAGTTTTTGATTTTTTGTTTAGACAAACTAATGTATACACTTACCTGTTGTTTATCATTACATATTGTTAAAAAATAATAATTCAGAGCTATACGTTTTCGTCTCAATTTTTCAGGTATTTTATTTATATCAGTACGCATGGCTGAAATATATGTTCTTCTTATAAAAATATTATTATAACGTATAGGTACAATACTTTTTATTATTATTAAGTGACCTGTATTCTGTTTTGAATGCTTTATTAAAAGAAACTTTATTTGAAACAAGTTAGTTACGTATAACACTAACAGTCTGTCCGCAATAAAATAATATTTCAAACTGAACCACATCTCATCAGCAATATGCGCTAACCGTGGCACCGTTTACAATTTTCCGTTTGCAACAGCGACGGTTTGACGTTGCGTCGAAACGTTCGGCACCGATTGATCTCGCGGCCCTTGATCACCTTCAGAGCGGCGACTCTGCGCTTACAGTTTGTCCCATATAACGCGATTTCTTATAACGCGGAACGTATCCCCCGCGTTGTACGGGAGCCTACTGTATATTATCACGTTAATTGCCACGCCGATCCCTAGGGATCAGTACTGTACTTTATGTTTAAGCCACGCCGGCAGTTCATTTTTCATTTACGTTAACACCGATCAACGGAAACCAGCGGTTGGCTTTTAAATGGGAAACACAAGATTTTATCAAAAATTAATGTAGTTTATTAAAGAAATTGAAGACAAATATACAGATGTGCCACTCACGCTTCATGCAGGGTAAACAGAAAGTGAGGCAATAGTGGCGTGGCGCTTATTGTGTTAAACGCTTTGTATGCTACTGTTATCTATATTAAATAATATTATAATGATAACTTTTTTGGTACTAATTTTACAGATACCTTGTTATATATAATGATACCTTACGAAGTAGTGCAGGCAAATTTTTAAGCATCTTTTTGAAAAGGCTATTTGAGAAGAGTTTATAATCATGTTCGTCCATATCGTTTCATACTTTGAACAGAATGTACAAAAGAATTTAGAAAAACCGCTTGCCCGTGATCCAATAAAGTTTTATAAGTACTAATTTCAGCAACTCCTAATAAGCATTGAAGTCTCCGAACGTAAGTCGCGAGTGACTTGAGAATTTATGGGAGATAATTGTTTTGAAGAATGAATGCTGCGAACCGAACGGAATGTCGTCTACTATTTCGGCATTAAAATCTCTTGATTAGCTACTACGATGTATAAAAATAAGATGTACGAGTATGTTCATTCTTCTTTATTTCAATCGAAACAATGTATAACCCAGAGGAAACCATTATACAAATTTTAATATTATATTATACATCCTAATAGGTAAGAAATTAAATAACTTTAAAATGATACTGCTTTAAATAAATTTTTTGTTCAAAGTTACATAAAATATTATTTAATTATTCTCTACAAATTAACATTAATTAGACATATTCGTCAAAGTTTACTCGTGGACGCTATTGTGTTGATATTATTTTAACTACAATAGTATCATTGAACATGTGTTCCAAACTCTCCGAATTAACATAAATGTATGTGTAAGCTATTTGAACGTTTGAAATACAAAGTTAACGAATTTGTTATAAACATATATGCACTTTTATGAATATATTTAGCCATGCGAAATGCAGGACGGTATCGTAAAATGCATTTGGGAGAAACCTACTGTGCCGACTAATGGTGGTAATATTTTTAAAACGTTAGCTTGCCAATCCATATTATTTTAAAAGACCTTTTATAATTATTAGAACAATAAAGTAATATAAAAATGTACAGTTATTACACAAAAAATTTATAACTATTGTATGCAAACTGCCAATTGAAAAACTAACAATAAATTCAATGTAGATTTGTATCTGTTTAAAAATGAGGTACTTTAAAAATGGGAACAATAGGGATTAAAATAATTAAGAAACATGAATACCATTTATCCATTAACAAACTAATTAGTTAAACCCTGTATGTTTTGATTAATTAACATTTTGAAAATACATTATGACATAAACGACTCACGGTATTTCTTTATCCGAATCGTCCCTCATAGAATAATCATCTAATAATTCAGTAATGAGGAAACTGTTTTAGAAGCAAACCGAAAAAGGAGAGCAAAATTTGACAGGTCAGCAGAGTTTATTATGATAACTGGAATAAGGACTAAAAAAAAGATGATATTTCTAAAACATTGAAATTCCAAATTGTTATATTATTATTTTAAAATCTGCGGCGGGCATCGTCCGGTCCTTGGGCCGTCGTTTGCCCATCACTGCAATAATCGATCGAGATTGAACCCCAACATGTTAAAAATACCGTACGTCAGTTTTGACCGCCATCTATCGACAAAATATAGTAGCATCCCCTGCTTAGTTGCTTCGCCCGCCCCCCCTGCCCTTCTCGTTTCATCAATTTCATCGACGGTGTTTAACGTGCTCGAAGATGGCGATAGGAGGGTAGGGTCGAGCAGACGCTTCGCAAGGAAGCCTCTTCCGAGTTGTGACGACCGAAATACTGAGTCACGTCGTGTTCGGTGAGTCTGCATAATATTATTTTCTTAAACTACCCGAGGAATTAAAATCTACTGCAACTATCGGCCATGAGGTCTCGAAATTCACTGCGGTAGGTCGACGAAATCTCGCGGTTAACATACGAGCAGTCTCTTTCGAGCCTGGGAAGTTCAATGCGCAGAAACGTCACATCGCGATGTAACGAAGGCACGAGGCCTAGAGCGAGTATGTGTTGGTGTGACTTAAAACGTACGTACACATGTGCATACAGACAAAAATGTTCACGAACACATTTACTCACAAAGTAGACGGTATCCGTATTTACGAGCGATCGTATGCGAGCAATGAAAAACGACTGGTAATGAGTAGAGCTAGCGTTCGATTAAAATAAAGGGGCGAAAATTGTTTCTATATAATATAGAAGTGTATTTAAATGAAGAAGAGAAATCTTTGAGAAAAATGCTATAATTTGTATGGACAATTTACAGCAAAGTATGTCATAATTGGTGCTTTATAATACATTGAAGGCATCTTATAAATTTTCAAATCATAGTTAACTCTCATACGCTCCTTAAAAATAGTTGCACGAAACATACTCGGATGATATCTCACCAAAATTCCTATTACGCTGTAATTAATGCTGTTTGTAATCTATTATGCTATATTTCACAGAAATTAATTAAAGTTGCAGCATATTTAAAAAGAAATCAAGGATTATATACTATCTGGAAACGGGGATTGGGTGAATTTTCTCCCGAGGAGTATAATAAGGGATAAATGTTGCCTTCTTTGTATATATAAATAATTTCCAATCTATTTCCTCAATAGCCCTAAATTATTTTGATTCAAAAGTAAGACAAGGAGAATTCTATACACTCACCAATCCATTATACAATCCAATAACTCAAAGTTCAAGTATGCTTGCGCATCACGTAAAAATTACATGTCACACTCGTTTTCACACGATAGATACGTTCTCCGAAATTTCTTCTAAAAACAGCAACGTATATGAAAAGATAGAAGAAACTAACACCATAACTTTATAAATTATTTGAAATTTCGCATATTTATATCTAAAACGTCCCGCTTCCATCCCCGATATTCTTGTGACTTTTAACCTTCACTCGTCCCTGGGGTCTTCTTTTACCTAAATCGAGATTTAATTTTACCCAAATCGAGACAAATTAAAGACAGTGAATACATATTATTCTCAATAAAGTTATTATTTAAAAAAAAAGTAATAAAATCGTGTTCTTTTAATAGAAAAAAAGAGTGGACCGAATAGGACCTTGAAGAATTTAGCATGATTTTTCTTAAGGAGCGGATGAAGGTTAATTATTTAAATTCGAATAATCAGCTAAAAAGTTAGATTCATGCTCTTCGATCTTATTCATATTTCAAGTATAAGCTTTTTATAAAAATAAATGCCAATGACTAATATCAGTATAGATATTCCGCGCAAACATCAAATTAATTTGCACACCAAGCCAGATTTTTCGGAACTAATATTTTCCATGAAGTGCTGTCGACGGTGGACAGCACAAATCGACAGCCATGGTTAACACTAAAACTACCAAGGCGGTCAAATTTGCAAAAGTAACGATTTTGCTGTTAAATTTTTTGCCAAAAAATTCTCCTTATTGTGAAGTTATTTTGTTGAAAACAGTTACTCAAGTTCTCTGTCCGAAGTGTGAATATTAACGCTGAAACCATCAACGCGGTCAAAAGAGCCGGATCCCAACTTTTTTGAAAAATTCCTTAAATCGATAGGGGAGTCGTAAAGTAAATATTCCACTTCCGTCATATGAAACGTAAATGACTTAATAGATCATCAGTTTCACCACTCGATTTCTTTTTTTCCAAAGTACTTATTCTGTATATCTAAATATAATAAATATAACACCGGTAGTTCTAGTGTTAAAGATCGGGTCACATAATACATACATAGATGCCTTCAATCGCTAGATGTAAATGCGCCTCGAATCGATCTCTGCCGCATACTTGTTAATTTGAATTCGAGGCACATTTATATCGCCTTTATGCTCACCGTAACGGATGCATTTTCCAGGATGTCGGTATGAAACATGGAAAACAAAATATAATTCGTTCTCGCGTTCGATTGTCCTATAGCAAACGATTATTTCACTACGTTCAATATTTATACAGTTAAACTCTCGTATAACGCGAGTTCCTAGAATATGACAAAGATATTGCGACTACTACTGTTTGCCTACACTACTGTTTTCAGATACAGTAAGTCCTCTACTTACGCGATTAATTTCTTCTAGCGATTTCTGCACAAGTTGAAAGACCGCGTAAGTCAAATAGTGCTCATAGCAAGTTTACGAAAGTTGATGTTTGCACAACCCGATGCACATAAATAGCTAAATCCCTACGCCGTACCCACTTATCTTCGCTTCTGTCACATATATATCGACAAAGGTCCCATTCTGACAATCAAAAAACGAACTTCACAGTTTGGAATTGACTTCTGATTCGTTTCTAACAATCCGCGTAACATGAATCCACGTAAATCGAGAACTTGCTATAACGCGATTCACCGTACAACGCGGCAAAGAATAAAACATGGGAATTACCTTATTTAACGTTGCTATTCTCTACATTTACACCTCACATTCGTATTCCTTCGAACCATAGTTACCCTATGAACAAAGGTTCACACTTGAAGTGTATTTTTGAAGTCATATGATAAATCCTATATGCAATAAATATAATTTTTGTAAAATTTTTAAGTATACTATCATAGAAATAATAAGCTATAGGAAATAGTACTTTATGAAGGAAAATTGAAGAATTAAATCTGCTTCAATTAAGCATTAGATTGTTTTCTTCACTGTTAATAGCTTCTTATGTTTCACCGTTATTTTGTTTTTTTATGAATTTCGATGAATTAAAAGATTTTGCACATATATTAATAATATGTCCTTTTTATCAACTTTCTTATATATGCCAACACTTGGCATGCGGGTATATTTTGCCGCCGACTTACGCGTGCAGCGGTCGTTTCTTCGTGAATTTCGCGGGAATTTGGTCATTCAATAAAATCACAATAAATCGAAAACTACTTTCTTCTTCTCAACGAAACTTTTTTTATTTTACACTTAAATATATGGTCTACGATTATTTAAAAAAAACGACATTTTTGTGAATACGTAATGTCCATCGTAATTATACTATACCCGGTCTCCAGCACAAATCTACTAAATACGTATTTTTACGTGACCCGCTCTCCAGTGATAGACTGCGAAAAACGTAAAAGTACGTTGCCCGCATACCAAGTGTTAAAACACTATCCTATTTAACACTAGAACTACCAAACGGTCAAAATGACCGGTACACAATTTTTTCCTAAAAATTCTCCAAGTTTATAGAAAACTCATAGAATAAATATTCTACGTCCATGTCAAAGAACATAAATCACCGAATCGATCATCTTTTGCGCTTCTCGATTCCTCTTATTTCAAAGTACTTATTTAATATGATACACTATAATAGATTTAACGTCTGTAGTTCTAGTGTTAATGAAACATTGAAAATAAGAAAAATATTTGCAATAGCAATAATCATTTTAGACGTGTCACTTTAAATTATGAGCGTTATAAGATAAATTCTCGTACAGTACGATTTCCTATAATGCGAGTTCCGACAACTCGGCAGAAGTTGACAGGTTCAACCTGGCGCAGTTTTTCATATTCTGCATGATGCGTCGACGCGTGGTTAAAAACTGTTTATTTTTCTGCCGGCACTTGTTTGCTTGTTTTTATTTACGCTGTCAGTCAATTTGTTTCGTCTATCACAATCAGTGGGCGTGCAATATTATAAGCTGCGGTTCAGTTGAATAAAGTTTTTCAAATATACAAACCGTGTAGGTCACCGGTGGTTCACGCCATCACGGCTTGTGGACCACCGCGGTGACCCTATCGGATCTCAGTTCCTTGTGCTGCATAGTTCGGTTGAAAATTGAATAACTAAAATGGTTCAAGGAATGCCGCATTTAAACTTTTACAAATCTTTCGTTTAGACAATATAGCAGTAATTTCAGCAAGAATTAGCAGTCCCAACCTGCCACCTTGTTTGTTATGCTTTTCTAAAGTCTTATGAGACCGTCCGACTATAGTTTCTCACAGGGGCACACGTTCTATAATTTCCCTGAGTTCTTTCTTATAAATATCTTTTTAACGTAAAGTCCTACAAGAAAATGGCTTATACAAAAGTTTCTTCGTTTCTTCTGTAGAATATAAATCCGCAAAGAAAAATATAGATTTTCATATAAAAAATGAAGTTGGCCTTTAAATAACCTTGAAGTTATATAACAAATAAAAAATGAATATTCCACTTATATTCACTCCTCGATATTATAAAACTTTTTTATATAACATTTCTATTCGAAATAAATGGTTTTCGAGTTATTATTCTTTTTCACGCGGAAGGTCGATTCGTTCCACTACGCACTGGTGTAACATGTTAACCGCGTTATACGAGAGTCTACTGTATTTCATTGCTAAAGACTTAATGCCTGTATGCCTGTCTCAAATAAAGTTTGCAGAATATAAGACGAAATCCTTAAGTTTTCTTGAAAAATACGTACCACAAAATGCCCTGTGCGATACGACTTAACCTTCATCAGTCCCTGAGGCCTTTTATGATCCAAATCAAGATTTAATTTGACTGGAATCCAGACAAATTGTGTGAAGTGAATAAATATTATTCTCGATACATTTATTCTTAAGAAAAAGTAAAAAACATGTTGTCTTTTAACAGAAGATGAACTATGGGTCAAAATAGACTCGAGGACTTTTGCGAGACTTTTTTTAAGGATCGGATGAAGGTTAATTGCTTCTAGAAAATTCCACGCGTTAAACGGCTGCTTTGGTTAATATATTATTTAATATAATGGATTACTTTTTTATTTTAACATATATGTATTCCAAACAAAAAACAGTATGTATCGCTAGTATTTGACTATGCTATAGTGCCATATTAGCATTAACACTAGAACTACCGGCGTTAAATCTATCATATTTAAAAATATTAAATAAGTATTTTGAAAAAAGGGGAATTAAAAGGTGGAAAACTTGATTGATTCGGCAATTTATGTTTTATAAGATGGACGTAGAATACCTATTCTATGACTCTCATATAAATTTGGAGAATTTTTGGAAAAAATTGTGTACCAGTCATTTTGACTGGTATGGTAAATCTAGTGTTAATTATTAATAGTAGCATGTAAGTTATTTTGAGACCATTTACACCTGTACACGTATTATTTTATACATATCTTTCCACAACCTTTCTCCTAATTACTTTAATTCTTTTTCGAAGACAAAAAAATGCATGAAAACAAAAATAATCCTTGGAGATTTTAACGATTTTTATTGCTGAAGGTTTTGAATTAATTCTAATGTTATCAAATATGGATTTGTTTTAATGCTAAAACCCGTGTTATTCCAAATCCTGTTAAACGAGATATCACTGTCTATGTATGTGCAATTATGTATTAATAGCTATTTAAAAGGTGATATGTAATAAAAAATATATAAAAATGTAATTAAAACTCCCCGTTTCACCATTCAAGCAATTCTATTTTAATTTCTCAGTAAAACCCATGAAAGCAAGACTGTCTCGTTTAAATTTAAATGCACAGCTTTCCACTTAAATTCTCTAATGCAATTGAACAACGGTTAGCGATCCTATTAACATTTTCAAACAATAACAAAAATGATAGAACCAACCGTATTTAATAATAATGCTGAAGCAACTATCAAAACTAATAAAGTATGATGAAAGAAGTGCACAAGAATCTAACTTACAGAAACCCCGAAAACATTTAAAAAATGTATCTCAAAAACGTTTTCGAAAAATATTTTCGACAAAATATTTAAAAGTATGTATCAGTTTGTTTATTCATAGTGATTTGTCTGTCTTGATGATACCATCGGATTGTATGCCAAGAGCTACTTCAATACATGCTTTTAGGAATATTGTTTGCACGTATTCGCTGAAATCTATAAAAAAAACACATTTTCAATTAAGTCGAAATAAAGTTGTAATATTTATTCTTTCTCTATACTGCTTCTTCTATTATTCCATTCTTTTGCTATTATTTTCTTATCATTATCCATTATATTGCACTATTAAATGAACCGTTTATTTTCAAAGTGGCATAGTTTACTTTATCGTAATTAAAAATGGTGATTTTTCAATAACTACACGAATTTATTCATAGTGCGAAAATATAAGTATCCTGAAGTAAGGAATACAAGTAAATCTTCACGAAACATGGCATCAATATTTTTAAGCATTTTGAAACGCAACCCTTAAATATCTTGATTTTACATTAGAACTACCGGCGTTAAATCTATATTTAAGTACATTAAATAAGTACTTTAGAAAATTAGATATTAATCGGTGGTAAAAATGATTGATTTAGTAATTTATGTATTTTAAGATGGATGTGCAATACTACTCTTTGGCGCCCCCATAAATTTGGAGAATTTCTGTAAGAAATGAAAAACCAGTTATTTTGACTGCCTCGATAGTTCCAGTGTTATAGACATAGTGATTTACGCCACTTTCAAATTAAACGGCTCATGTATCTAATAGCTACGTTAGCAAATGTAAAAAGATATTTTAAAGCAAACCTAACAAAAATGTTTAACAACTGTTGAAGGAAAACAAAGGAATGCCTTCGGTATTAATTCTTTCAGATTGTGGCGGGCTCTTCGCTTTTCGCTAATCAGGAGAACAACACGAGGGGAAAGGCTAAAGTACTAACACAATTAATAAACCAACGAAAGAATAAATTGCGCTTATAATTGATCGGAAACGAGCCATCGACGAAGTCGCAGAATAAAATTCCAGGCTCTCTTTCGTTCCTCGCACTCTAGTCAGGAAGTAAAAAGTCTCCTTAAAAAGAAAATTCTGACGCGATCAAGATAAGCGGAAGATTATACGACGAACTCGAAACGTCAAAGCGTAAATATAGAACCGTGATAAGTGAACTGAATCACAAATGTCATTGTGATTCCGTCTCCAGGAGACCTAAAGGAGTCGCCCGTATTTCGAGAAACTTTAACGATACCAAAGACACATTGTTCGTACTTTCTCACAAAATTCGAACAATTACACGAATTAACATTGAAACCATATGCCAGCTAAGTCATCCTGCGTCACAGGAACAACAGAAAAACTACTACACCAAAGAATATTAAGTTTTAATAAATCCCTTTTCTATTAATGTTCACCAAAATCTTCTTACTTCTACGTGTTCTATATCGTAGAAGATATAATCGAGTAGTCATGTAAAATTGGCGTTACCAAAGAGAATATATCTGTTAAGAGGATATTGTTCAATGAAAGAAGAAAAGATAGTAACACAGCTTTGCAGTAAAGAAAGCTCTTAGAAGTTGTAGACGGTTGGAAAACCGGGTGCTGATAAGAAAATAATTAGCAGCCCGATAAGATATTTTAAAGGAGCCATAAGGAATTACCGGTCGCGAAAGGCTATCGACTTCTCGAAAATTCCGACGTAGCTACTCGAATCACTGTCTTCTCCAGTAACATCGATGCGTTCTGAAGTCGAGTCAGCGTTTCCAGTTCAACGGTCACAATGGACGACGTTTATTTTTTTCTACGTTGCGTGTATGTCCCTTTGCGCCAAGGAGTCTATTGCAAAAAAGTAAACAAAATTTGCGACTTCTAATAGAACAAAGTAAACGACGATAGATTTCAGCGTGAAAACCAACCGCAGTTCCTCATCAAAACACGACTTCTACAGAGGAAATAAAATCACAAATTCAAGTGTAAAAGTCACCATACGTACTACTTCTTCTGCGTTACGAATAACAATCAATATTCTTGAAAAACTTGGAAAAATGTCAGGCAAACGGAAAAATCAATATACAACCGTGATTCCCGGTAAACGGGAAATCGTTACAGTGACAAGCACCGTTAACAATTTCCTCGAAGCTCGGCAAAAATTACAACGATAAAAAAGCACAAATGTCTCTGTCGTGAAAATCCAACGACGGGAAAAGCCAGAAACGAGACGCACCTAGTAAATCCAGCAACGCTTTCAACATCGACAAGACCGAGACACCCTTGATCTCACATCAGGAAATATCATCGTCAGGAAGTAATTAAAAAGTGGGAAAAACAATTCTCGTTAATACGTCGAGAGCAAAGGATAGATTCTCCAAGGGAGAAAGGTGAGAGGTCAGAAACGGGACGCGATCGCAGGAGGGTGGAAGGTCGGACAGGGGTATAGGAAGAGTCTGGAACGGAGGAGAGGGTGTCACGGGGTGCACCGGGCTGATATCGACCGAGGATTGCGCTTGCGTGGAAAAAGGCGCGCAATCGCTCTCGGAGAAGCACCGTATAATCGTCAGGAAAAGGGACCTCTGCAGTCAGTCGATCGTCGCGCCGACGAGCTGCGAGCAATCTTCGTTGAGAATCGTGGAATTTTCTTCGACCATCATTGTCTGGCCACCCTCCTCATCTCCGTATCCCTGTTCTTAATCGTTCCAACGACGTAGATCGAATTGCATCCCCTCAACGTTGCTTCCTACCCTCGGCTCTCGTTATCGTCTCACGGATATTCGAGCGTCACACGGAACAACGGGATTTGTTTTGTTGTATCGCCGCTTTTTCCTCGACTTCCGGAATAATTACAACCCTTCTCGGTGATTCGAACGCCCGCACGAACCATCCACGTACTTCCGGAAACCTGGTGCATCGATGGAGATGTCGGTGCCGTTGAGTGTGCAACGAAATTGTAGATAGGAGAGATGGGAAGTGCCTGAAATGGGAAAGGGAGAGACAATTAGAGCTCTCTAATCGTCGAGAACTATTTGATCGTACATACTGGTCGTACGTGCTTCTTGAATTTCTACTTATTTAATTGGGAATTAATATAGAAGGAATTACGGATGTTGCACATTTGTACACTGGCATATGGCTTGGATATCTGACTAGTCAATCTTAATTGCATTTTATTGCCATAGAATATGTAAAAAGAGAGAGAAAATCGAAAAGAACAAGCCGTCGATGATATATCCTACTTCTTCCTATCTTTGCATTACTATTTCCACAATTAGTATCACTTTCTACGTTATTGCCGTGAGAAATAAATGTGTATTATCAAGAAGTATGATCTTAAGGTGCAAATAGTTTGGCATTATGCAAGTATACACACTTTATAGTAGTTCTAGCTACGAATAAGAAGTCAGTACCATCGGCCGTATGTCGGAATCGTATGAAAAGAGAGGAACGAATATCGGAACCAGGAGAAGGGAGAATATCGAGACGATAAAAACCCGATAACTGCTCGTGGCTAATATACAAACGGGTGTGTACGTGCTTCTACTTCTACCTTTTTCCTTCTCCTCTGTTTCCGTCTTCGTTCCTTCTCCTTCGACATTCGTCACGGCGATAAAAGATAAACTCGGAGCTTTTCCTTCAAACGGCACGTATGGCCAGCCTAGTTAGTCCGAACTATCAGGGCATTAAGAGAGTTCCTAGACCGATAATACTTCGCTGAAAAAAAGCATAGTGAAACGGACGAAAAATATTATACGAGAATCGGCAAAACGTTGGCACTGTTGGATATAAATGAAGATACTGATGAACCAAAGAGAAAAATAAACCAAAAACTTCATTTTATTATGCCTCGTTGGATCACTGATGATGTTTACGCGTCAGCGAATCGGATAGGTCAATAAGGAATTTTAAAGTTATCGACATGCTTTGATACGAGAGTCTGAGCGTCGAAGTCTCTCGAGGCTGAGGGGCTCTCTAAATGTTCTAAGAATTGAAGAAGAGGAAGCAGAAGAAGAAAAAGAAAATACAAAGGGGATCATGCTCAACATGCAACAAACGATTTTAAATCAGGTAACCGGAAGCGAGCAACCACAGGAGGAAGTACAGCTAACGGAATTGCTACCCGTTAAGCAATCACGTATAAGGGAAAACAATATATTTAAAGATGGAGATACAACAGACGCATTGAAGGTACTTCGAAGCTTCACCGGTGGATGCAACGGCGAGCAGGAATTTCAATTGGAAAACTTCAACTTTTGCGGAAAAGTCGAGTGTCAAAACAAGCAAAGTAACAAGCAGCAGATAGAAAATCAACGGAAGAAACCGGGCAAATGCAAAAACATCGAGAAGGGCCCTGATACCGAACGGAGGGAAGAGATCGGTAAGAAAACGTTTAATAATGAAACGATAAAAAAGAAAATCCGCAGGATCGGTAAAAAAAACAACGGACGAACGAAGGCTCTGAAAAAGAAGGCGATCAGAACTATCAACAGAAAGAAAGACAATAAAGTAACGAGACAAGCAACGCGCGAAAAGTACACAATTGAAAACGAAGATGAGATTCTATCGGATTACGACGACGAAGAAGAAACTACCTACTTGGATCTTGACAAGAGCAAAGACTTGAGTGATGAGGTCTACGTCTTTCGTCGAGAAGACCTGGATGCTTGCTCGACGTCTGATCCGGAACAAGAGAAAGAAACAAATTTGGAAAACCATGAAACTTATAAAAATGATTACAAAACTACCGATGGAACATTATTCGATCGGTCCATCTCTCTACCCGAAACGAAACCCAGCCTCGACGGTGCTATCGACAACAAAGAAAACGAAATAAATTCCACATCCGACATAGAAGGGAAACCGGTACTCGAAAACTCAGGAAAAGAATTAAGTCTAAATATCAATGCGATCATTCAAGCGAATTGCCTTTTAGAACGTCAGAACAACAATGTAGCACATCCAAACCAAAATAAATCACATGATACCTTGTCCACATTAACGATTTCCGTATCATCCCTCACCGATGAACTAACATCGTCCGACAACACCGAACGCAACGATACCGAAAAGTCCGAAGACCCCGGCATCACTCAGGAAGATTGTCCCGAGAATCAGCAAAAGAAGTATTGTTGCGTAGTTTGTGACGCACGATTCAAAGGCAGCGGTGGTCTTCGAAACCATTACAAGATAGTCCACGGGGCAGGTCCGATCTTCAAGTGCGACGAGTGCGGGAAAGAGTTTCCCCTGAAAGAAAGATTAAAGCTCCACGTTCGAACGCACACCGGTTTCAAGCCGTACAAGTGCCCCGAGTGCGACAAGAGCTTCGCCAGAGGAGGGCAATTGGTACAGCATAGACGTACTCACAGTCAAATAAAACCTTACCGATGTGCTCTGTGCGCGGGTAGCTTCACCTGCGCGGCGAATCTGGCATTGCACGTTAAACGACACAACGGGCAGAAAGATCACAAGTGCGAAATATGTGGTCGTGCTTTCGTACGCAGAGACGCCCTGAAGAAACATCTCGAGTGTCTTCATCGAGACGTCAAATCATTCCTTTGCGTGATATGTAATAAAACTTTCAAGGGCCACTTACCCCAACACATGAGGACTCACGCGCGTGATCGGCCTCACGGTTGCGCGACCTGCGGCCAAAGATTTGCCCAGAAATCTCAATTGACCGTTCATCAGAGGACCCACTCTGGGCAGAGACCGTTCAGATGTCTGGTTTGTTGGCAAGCGTTCGCTCATTCTACTGCGTTAAAACTTCACACCAGACGGCACACTGGAGAAAGACCCTTTAAGTGCGCCGAATGCAATGCCGGATTCACTCAGCTACCGCACTGGAAGAAACACATGAAGTGTATTCACGGGAGAAACGAACCGTACGGTTGCAAACGTTGCAAGAGTTTCTTTAGGATAAAAAACGATCTGGAATGCCACGAAAAAACCTGCCACCCCGAGGTCGAAAGTACCGTCGAGGGGATCAGCAACTCTGAAACTGTCAGCAACGAGACCACTGAAAAGACTTCCTCACCCTCCAAGTATAGGGTGATGACGGTCGAGAGAATGAGACTGTTGTTGGCTGTTCTACTGAAGAGGATCAGCAAGCAGGAGAGACTCGACGAACTTGGCTTCGGGAAACGGCTTATCGACGAGGTTCTTCAGGAATCCTTAATATCCGCTGGGAAGGATCCAGCTTCGGGTGAGGGCCTCACCGAGCTTGAGACGCTTACCAAGAATCTCGAAATCTTCCTGGAATGGACCGTTCCCAAGGAACATTGGGAGAACTTTCGTAGATTGAATAAGACCCCCGAGGATATCTTGGAAACACTCACTGCAACTTAGATACAAAACGGTATGAAGTAACAGGTACAATTGTCATTCCTTATTGTCTATATACTGAATATTGTGAGAAGTAGATAGCGTCAAATTTGAACTGTAATGCAACACTTTTGAGGAACGCGGAATGTGTTTAAAAGTATCATTAACGAAGAAACGTAGCAACACGTGATATTGATATATTAATGCATCGAAGCATAGAAAAAAATGTATCAAAAGTCGGGTAGAACGTTGAAAAGTTCTACAGTTTGTCGAAAGTCAGTTTTAAATCGTGAATCGTGAACGTTAACGTTAACTATTTGAATGGCCAAGAAGAGAGAATTGGACCGAGGAAAATAATGCAAAAAGGAACATACAGTTTTCATTATTTTAACGGCAAAAGTAGCGTGAAAGAATAATAAGATATTTCAATGAAGCCTGAAGTAAGCAGAGGCTCTTTAAAACGTAAGACTGTTATCAAAAAAAATGTAGGATTATTCGCGGAATGAAATAATCGTTTCGCGAATACGAATATAATTTTTCTATGAAAGGAGGCTATTTTGGAACTGCTCACCGTAACATAAGTATAACGAAATATTCTAGGATACACGGTACACATGTCCGATTTTCCTTTAATCCGACTGTTCACAACTAAACTTAATAATTATAAACTATTACTTTTCATTATGCAGAATGCACGAATAACGTGATACCCGTGATAAAGTTATTTCATAATTGTGCCTAACATCATTAGACATACCCCTTTATAATATTTTCTTCTTACTTCGATCCTTAAACGTTTATCAACTTCAATACCTCTCTCGGGGCATTTATAATGAATTTTAAATACATTGGAATAATCGACTGAATACAGTTATACCAATTTTTATGAAAAACTCACTATAAAATTTCAAAAAGAATCATTAACTCTGATAATTGATCCAAGGAAACAATCAATTTAACATAGATATAATGGTATATGCTAATCAACACGCACGTAGATTCTTACATTGAACAAACTTTTTCTATCCTCAATAGGAAATACCAGCACATGTATCAATTTATGGTGTGATATCTTTAACACGTTGAGTGTCACATTAATTGGAAGATAGATCGCTGAAGCTCGTGATATTATTAGAGTATCATAAATATTTTAATGTTATTTAGAATAACAAAAAATCTTGTTTTTTTAAGCCACTGCCTCAAAGTAATGTTAATGGTGAATCTTAATCGTTAAAAAATCATTGGGAATAATGTTGCAGGCAGAAAGAATTGTATTTATTTTAACGAGAGGAAGTTAAGAACATTTTCTCAAATTGTATTAGGAATCTCGCAAACATTCTACGAAATGATACTTGAAATTTATAAATTTTACTAAAATGCTACGTCCCTTTAATAGAATTACAGGAATTGCGGTGAAACTGTGTATAATTTAAAAGAAAAAAGAAAGAAAGGTATTTTAAAGGGAAAACTATGTATGATAGAGGGTTAATTTCTTGCAATGTTAATGTATTTGTTACCATAACTCTGCTTGCAGAGTAAATTCATTTAGTTCCACAATAATATCACTAAATTGCAGCAAATGATCAAAGTAGTAAATAAAACAAGACAGCGTATCTACGAAAAAGAAATATTATCCGAAATATAGGTAATTTTTCTACATCAGTTTTGGCAGACAACGTGTTAAGAATGTTGAATATATTCCATGGTGCCATACGTCATTCTACTTGCCATATTATACTAATAAGTAAGTTATTTCAAACTATTATTTACCAAACAAGTTCGTGATACATAGAAAAACGATATCTTCGTATGTACGTCGAAAATAAATGATTGACGAGGCTGATATCATAAACCTTATCGGGGAAAGAAATTGTGTAATTTTAAAAACACGTTCTTAATTTCTTTTTCCTTTAACTGAAAGAAAGGCGATATCCAAAGATCTTTTTACTGTGTCCCTTAGTTTGAAACAGAGTAAAATATTTGATAAAACATAGAATGACTCTGTTTAAATAACAGGGTTCGTTACTTTCGTTTTTTTTATATCATCAAAAAAGATAGTTCCTTTTGTTTTTGCAGCACGTATTGCTAGTGAAAACCATTCACGTTTAATTCATTAAATATATAACGAAAACTTTTTCAACCTCGACTATCACCTGTATACTGTAATGTATATAGTTATCTTGTTTTCCAATCAAAACAATCATATTTCGTTGTGATAATCAATGAACGAAAATGATGAAAATAGCTGTTATTATTCACTATTTTCTGTAGACAATGTTTGTTTCACCCAGCTATTTTCTATAGCGTATCTTAGAAAATTTCTTGCCATATATGTTAACATGCACATGCATAAAAGAGTGCACGCGCGTGTAATATCATTAAAGGGTAATTGCACTTACATTTACCTTACAATTAGTCTTAAGCTAGTGGTCATTAAGAAAACTAAATAAGTTAAAAGCGGCTACGAATTATACGTCGTTCATTAATGCATTCTTTCAGACCATCTTATATTTATATATGCATACATTGCATTATACAATACCATCCAAAAAGTTTAATTCGTAATTTTTGCAAGCGAAATCTTATTCTCAGAGAAAGAAAGCTGCGAGTGTGGTTAACGCTAGAACTACCGGCTAGAACTATCTATTATATTTAGATACACTGAATAAGTATTTTGGAAAAAAAATCAAGGAGATGATCAATTAACTAGTTTAGATTTTATAAGGTAGAAGTGAAATATTTACTGTATAGCTTCCTTGTCAGTTTGGAGAACTTTTAGAAAAAATTGGGAACCGGTCATTTTCATCGCGTTGGTAGTTTTAGTGTTGAAATTAGTAACTCGGTTGGAAAGTCTGCAGAAACTGTTCATTCTTACAATCAAATACTTTGTTAATACATAACTACGTACATGTAAAATGAAAAAGCAACGATTAATAGTATTACAAGATTATTTATAGTATCATCATCCCGGAGAATCAGCTATTCTCTGTTCCGACTGAAAACTGCGCTCACGTTTTGTTCACTGAAAATAGAATCATGAATAGAATTAGCAAAATTATACATTAATAACTTCAAGAGCATATTACATAAAATTTCGAAATCAAAGATTCAATTTTCTTGTGACATTCTGTTATGTGTTCAGAAATGTAACGAGAACGGAGACTTCGATGCCGAAAAGTCCTTTACACATTCTCGTTTGTAGTTGATATCATTATTCGTTATCTCTTGTACACATACACGCGTAATTAGCGATACGTTTCATTGTCGTGCACGTGTTTACAATAAGCACGACGTCATTTAGATAGGCGTTAAGTAAATGTGAGCAGACAATAATGAACGAGGTTACAAGATTAATATATATTAGTCATTGAAGAAGAAAAAACATATATATATATATATATATACATATATGTATATATAAATATGAACACAAAAACACACACACAAACACACGCAGACACACACATCTATATATCACATTAATATGACATAAGAATAAGACACAGGAATAATGAAACAAGTGTGTATGTTTACCTTGGCAAATTAATGCGTTTTCTAATCGTAACAGTTTCCTTTAATAATGATTCATTTCGACTGTGAATTCGATAATTTCTAAGAATCAAGGGTGCTATTTCGTAATAAATGATGAAGAAATTTTGACGAATTCATGGTGTATTAACCGTGAAGCATTGATGTGTCTTATCTCTATTTACGTACACGCATATGCGTACATACATGTGACTAAGAAAACATCATAGTATTTGTATCGGTTGTTTTAATACAATATTGTGGTCCTTAGAAGTTCTTCGGTAAGAGTACCTTTATGGACATAAATTTTACAATGGCGTAGTGCATAAAAGTTCATTCATCTGCACACAGTGTAATAGAATATTATCCTGTAAAACTCATCAATGCTTTTATTGGTAATATTGATACTTTAAAATTTGAAAGTTGTTAATTTCTTACGCTTGTGCGTCTGATCTATATATATACGTTTTTTGTTTTTTTTTTCACAAAAGTGAAACGATCGAAATCTTAGCAAGTCCAAAGAATGTTAATTACATTGTCATATATGTTATGTAATGTTAAGTAGATACAATTTTAAATCCCCATCGAGTGTATAGATGGGCTCATTTTGTTTCACGCGCATCCATTTAGAAAAATTCAAGTGGTGTAAGCTTGCATATGTAGTACACATTATATGATGTAACATGAGCAGAGTGGCATATCATTTTCAAATTTATTCGAAAGATCGAAATCTGCCCTTCTGTGTACCACAGAAATGCAAACGTGGGTCACAACGGACCATCGAATATAGATCGAGGTCAATGGAGGCAAAGCTCGTTGGTGACAGGAAACAGATTTCGATGTTTCACAGAACACTCGTGTCGAGTCACTTTAAGTTACGGTGCCAAAGTTAAAATGATTAGTCTGCGTTGCCAATGTTGTTATCTTTTGCAATTATCTATGTGCTTACACGGAAGTTAATATTTACGTTATGCGTTTCCTTCTCAGCTTTATGTTTATTGTATTGGAAATAATAAAAATTCTATTTATTGTTTTTGTTAGTGCCATAAGTATTATATAATTAGTACTATATTGTACAATGGAAAAAGTGATTTGAATAAAATGTTTTTTTTCTCTTTATTTGAGTTCTTTATTTCATGAAAAAAGATATATTCTGCGTATAGCAGAAAATATATATATATATATATATATATAAATACTTGTATAAAAAGATATTACATATACAGATAACTAATACTTGTCATTAATATTTGATATAGGAAAATACTAAAGATTATTATTTAGAACTTACACGTCCATACTCTCATTATGTACCCGCATAGTTGCGGAACTATTTCGCGATGGGTTTTGCATATTTCCAAGTAAGAGTAAACTTTGTTCTCAGATCCAATATCAAGCCAGAGACATCTAAACACTGAATTATAATCGTAGCATGTATTACAATAATTTGCAAAAGCTAGTTCCGTTAGAAAGGAAAAAAAACACTCACGTTTCTTTCGCTATCATACTTAAATCCTATTTCATTGGCATTCAGAAAAACTCGGGAAACGTCTGATGTTACTCCTAATATTTGTATTCTACCAAGGATAACGGCCTCGTTGAAAGAATTTTTCTGCGCATTCACACTGAACAATGTACTTCTCCCAGCGAAGAAAAATGACCACAAAAATTTTCCTTTCTCTATAGAGTCTAAAAAATGATTAAAAATTGCAATAATGATTATATAAACACATAAATGATTCTAATACCGTATCACATACCTAAACTATCACCATCATCCCAATATAATTCTCCTTTCGCTTTCCCCGTATGGTCTAATGCAGCAATTAATTCCAGATTATTTTTTCTACTTTCTGTCGTTGTGGCACCTGGTTTCTGTACTGGCAAAATAGCTCCTCCACGGATCATTAATGGTATCGTATCCAGTGGTGCTGCTAAAGTATAGTACTTTCCAGTCGCAAAGAACGACTTTTTCGTATATAGATTATACCACAGCCCACGTGGAATATAAGAAGTTACCGTTACTTTGTTCTAATAATAGAATACAGAATTAACGGGTACCATGATATTTTGTTTCTTAAAGCAATAAGAAACTGATATCTTATAATTTATAAATTATACAGATCTTACATCTTCCACAACAGGATTGATTAGAAGAAATTTTCCCCAAAGAAACTGAGTATCAATATCGTATGTAGCCGGATCGTTGGAGAATCTGAAAGAAACAATGTTTCGCACACGAAAGTATATGTATGTCTTCGAGTAATACTTACTCAAAGAACAACGGACGTATCACAGTTTCTCCAAATCGATGTGCCCGGAAAAATAATGTATATAAATAAGGTAAAAACCAGTAACGGATTGTAAGTGCTCGTCTTGATGATTTTACCACCAAGTCGCCCATGGCAACAGGATCTTGCTCCTACATATGCATATATACGTATATACTCACGATATCAGGTTTATGATTTTAATATTTAATGATAAGTGTATCATGATACAAACTGTCGTATCGTCAGAATTGTGATTTCGAGAAAATGGATAAAAAGCACCAAGTTGCATCCAACGATTACACAAAGCAGGGGTTGCGTTTCCATTAAACCCACAAATGTCTGCACCGACCATAGGCATTTGATAGAAATTTGATGATAAAATTGCAGAAATGCTCATTCGTAAATCGTGCCTAATAAGCCATTATCGTTAATATATATTTCTTCTAATAATTATGTACTACAAATGATATTATTTTTACCATGACGAATAAACATCTCCTGTCCAATGACCCGCGTAATGTCCGTGTCCTACCCATGTTGAGCGTGATATTATGAACGGCCTTTTTTTCCGAATTGCAGACAATGCACTGGAGAAATTTGTATAAAATAATATTTGCATAATTTATAAAACTATTATATGTTATATTTGAACTTACTGATTAGTAACCACTGCTTGGCTTGTACCGTAAGTATTATGAAGATCGTAATGTGTACCTAAGTAATGTTCCGCATTCATACACAAAGTTTTTGTTGCAAGTACGCCTCCAAGAACTTTAGGTGTGTATACTGGATAATCCAAGTTGTTTTTCGAACATCCATTTCGATGACCATCATAAAAATTCGACGGTTCATTCATATCCTTACAAAAAATAGAAATAAATAAGGAAACTAATCTGAATATTTTTATCCTCATCAAAATACCTACAATCCAGGCACCATCATATGCGAAACTGTCGTGCATATTTTTCAACATGTTTAAATAGTAATTTGGTGTCTTTGGATTTGTATAATCAGGCCACACAGTAGAATTATAATTCCAAACTTTTCCCATAAATGCCTGATTAGTTGCAGAATCTTTTACAAATATGTCCTGTTTTACGCCTTCATCGTATGGCAGATAAGTTCCTTTATCCTCAGACGCTGAAATACCAGCGTCAATTAAAGGAATATAATGCATTCCCATCTGAAATACAAAGAGGAGTATAAAATATATGAAATACTCCAGATATACAAATGAATGTATGTGCATAAATATACCGAATGAAGATCGTTTATAAATTGTGGTAAATCCTTGAACTTTTTTTTATCATATGTAAAATCATTATTTTTATCCATATAATCTAAGTCATTCCATTGAGTATCCTAGAAATAATATAACTGAATTAAAATTAAAAGTGAGTTTTAATATAATAAAGATACAACACAATATAACAAATATTACAAATGGTATGCCTGCTGTTCTGGTTCTATTCCATACTTCTTTCGTTTTTTCTAAAGTTTCATATCCGTATCTATATTAAGTTAAAAACAATTTATAAATTTGAAATTTGGCACTTATAATACAATTTGTTCATACCTGCATAAATGGAAACCGAGGGACCAGTATGGAGGGAAAAAAGGTTTACCTACTACTTCAGAATACTGTCTTACAACATCTGCTGGTGTTGGACCCAAGAAGAAATAAATATCAAAAATACCACCGATAGTTCTAAATGTTATAGCAGGTAATGGTTGCAATATTATATCTAAAAACATATACCTTTCATTAGCAAATGTATTAATAAATTAATGTGAAAATTGATATAGTGAATGTAAATACCCATTGCATTGCTATTTAGAAATAGGACTCCATGAGCTTTTCCAGATTCTTCAATTATTAAATAAAATGGATGAGACCCGTACAAATTTGCCTGAATTTGAGGCAGTATTTATTATACATTATTTATACATCACTGAAATATTAAACTAATAAAGGTTTACTTACGTTATCTATTGGTGGTTGGTCCCTATTGAACAGGGTAAATATCTGCCAGGTAGTATTCAGTTTTAAACCTGTCATGTGTTCTCCAATTCCATAAATATTATGTGTTGGCAAAATAGCACTTATTTGCAAAAATTGATCAGAAAATATGAATCCTTCGCTATCAATAGAATTGAATCTAAACACAGAATATGAAAATTAATTCATAAGCTAATTAAAATAATGTTTTCATTTATCACAAAAATCCCAAAATCTAATAATATATACACTTACAATATTGTACCATCACTGGCTCTATTTAATTTAAAACCAGGCTTGTTAATATCACTCTCAAATATGTACTTTGTCATAATATTCCTTTTTACAAATGGTTGAGGGTCAGATCTAATCGGCCATGGAGGTTCATATCGTTTCATAAGAGGATTATATATCTGAAAGAATAAAATTGGAATACATGGTTATTACATAGAATTAACATATAATCTTACTATTCTTACCTTGATACGAAAAATTGAATCATCTATGCTAGTGGCCTGTACTTTAACAAGTGGAAGATCAGTTTTATAATGAGAATGTCCAATTAACTTAAGAAATCCTGAGAAATTATTGTCATCTTTGGTGAAGTTTTCATATTTGTATATTGTCCAATTTTTAGGATAATAACAATATGGAATATTCAAAGGAACTCCTTTTGCATCAGTTTGCTCAGCCGAAACAGGTGGAATCCAACAGCATCCTCTTTTCATACACGATATTTCTGATGCACCGTCTTCTGGATGGCAATCGAAACGCAGTGCATCTGGAATACTTCTACACTGACCGCAATATTAAAAGATGTAATGCAAAATATTCTTTCTTGAATGCATATAAATGTAGTAAATTAAGCATGTTTAAGTTTCTTTATATAATCAAATGTCTGTAGAAATACCTACATTAAAAATTACTTCTCATTTTATCAATGATCTTTCTAATATAACTCATAAATACATTATATTTAACTTACTTGCACAATTTCGGAAGGTTCAAATGTTTCATTCGTAAATACAAAATCATATGTATATTCCAGTTTATTAATTAAAATATCAGAATCTTCAATTAAGCTGTCTCTCACACTTTCGTTTTCATCATTGCTGATATAAACAGTAGTAAACTGCTTCATAGTAATTACAATGTATTTGGATTGACTTATAAGTATTATCAAAATACAAAATAGAAAAATAGACGAGAATAGTCTAACAAAATCACATGGCATAAAATATCTTAAATAGACATTTTTAGATATACTTTTTCTTTGCAAGTCTTGCTTCATTTCTGTAATATGTAATTTTAAAGTTTGACTTTTAGATAATTTTGAAAATTCCTTTGGAAAACCTTCCGCTGAAGAACTCATTTCCACAGAATCTTTTCGAACAATCCTTCGATCAATTCCTTTAACAGTCATTAAAACATATCAATTTTTGTAACTGCAAGCTGTAAAGAAATATTTATAATTAATGAATTAGTTTAATTATAGTTGTAAGAAGTAAACTTTTATTAATATAATTAATAACAATAATAAAATATAACAGAATCGCCATTGATAATTATAGATGGAAATAAAACTTGAGGTCACCCTTTGTTTATTGAAACAGCTAAACATTTTTTTTCTTCTTATTACAGTATAACCTCAAAATCACTAAAGAAATATATTTTAAATAAATATGTCAAAATTGCAATACACAGCATATTTAAAAATGTTCATACATAATACTGTATTTATGTACTGCACTTTTTAAATGACACAAAACTATATTATCTAGAATATAAATACAATTTTATTATGTCCATTGCTTTTTTAAAATACTATTAAATTAGATTACCAAATGCGAGACCTTTTTTGTCTAAAAAAACTTACTTAAATAGTTTCTTCGATGAATTGATTCGTCGTTATTTTACATGAACATAATGTGAACAGTATCTCTGCTCACACAACAATGAAATGAGTTATTCAGCGACGTAGTACCAAGATTTATCTCGGAACATATTTTTAGAATTATATTTAGCATACATTTCCAGCCGTTGTATAAACTACAAAGCGTAACGGATTAACAACAATACCAAAGGTATCATTAACTGTATAATTTCATTTTGAGTATTTAAAAGAAACCAAATACCGGTATAGTACACATTCACGGACATAATATTTGCGTTTAATTTAATTAAGTACCGTAAACGATAAAATTTATTTATCATTTTATATAAATTTCTAATGTGGTTTGATATAATTTCTGGAGATTTTCAGATATATTAAGAAAAAAATTTAATATGAGCTTATAATTTAATTGTGAAATGAATTCTTTAAGTTGTATGCAAACCACAGTATATTTAATAGCATTTTAAATAAATGTGATCATGTAAATAATTCTTGAAGATCATAGTATTATATGATCCTTTAACAATTCTATTACTAGTTAGAAGTAAACATATACACAACATGTATGATAAGAATGTTATGCAGTTATCGCATATCATGTGCAAGCAATACCCCATTCCTACTATGTTAAATTGATACACTTTATATTCAGGTGTCATGTAACATTGAAATAAGTAAAACAATCTCCTGCTTTATTAAATATATAAAGTACATATCTGCAGTCTAAAAAGTCATTGAAATTTCCATTCCCCTTTTCTCTTATTTACATAATGATAATGCGTATTGTGACGATTTCCGAAAAAAAAAATTCAGTTTCCTTTAGGTTGCGTTAATCACAGAATTCGTTTCCACAACTTTACATTTTTGTATGATTTCTGAAAATAAAAATAATATATAACTGATACGTAATATAATGTAAACAAATTGAATTGACTGAATTGTAAAATATAATAAATAGTCTTACTTTGAACGATTTCATTTAAGGCAAGTATAGCAGGTGACTCTGGAATTTCCACTAAGAAATTTTTACCCTCGTCGCAGCACCTAGCTAATAATGGATCTAGTGGCAAAGAGCCTAAAAATTCTACGTTTAACTCTTCGGCCAGTGCACGACCACCACCTGTTGATGCCGGAAATATCTCAGAAGAAGTCTGCACAGAAACAATTTTAACCATATTATAACTTGCAAAATGATAATTAAATTATTACCAATATGTAATACTTGCCTTGCATTTGGGACATACAAATATACTCATATTCTCGACTACACCTATTATCGGCATATTAACTTTTCTGCAAAAATCTATTTCTTTCCTAACATCCAATAAAGCAACTTGCTGTGGCGTTGTTACAATTATAGCCCCTGTAATGCCAGCACCTTTAAGGTATGATGTTACAGATAGATGCTCGTCTGATGTTCCAGGAGGTGTATCCAAAATTAGATAATCTAAGGCACCCCAATCGACATCTGACAAAAATTGCCTGATCATCCCTAAAATAAATTCATACAATAGATATAATTCACATTTAAAAGTTGAGTTTTGTAAAATTACCATTTTTTTTAGGTCCTCTCCATATTACAGCATCGCTTGGACTACCGAGTAAAAATCCAATAGACATCAGTGATAAATTATCCTCAATATACTAGAGAAATAATTAATACATTATTTACTGTTTAAAAAAGAAAACACTTATATATGTATAAAGCTTTACATTTATAAAGAAATCTTACTACAGGGGACCATCCTGATCCACTTTGATGAACTTGTTCCCCTAGTGCTCCCAGCACTCTTGGTTGAGATGGTCCACATATATCAATATCCAATACTCCAACCTGTGTAATAAAGAAAATAATTTTACTTTGAGTATTTTAATTGTTCAAAACAAAATAGACTTTATATTTGATTTCTATGTATAATAATATATTCTTTGTACTTGTATATAAATACGTGTTAAGGAGTGGGAGAAATGGAGGTTTGATAATCAATAAGGAACTGGTACACAGTGGTACACTTTGTTCAGGTGTAAAAGCTAGGCATATCTAAATATACAGTAATGAAGCTTATTTTAGAGTTCACAAGAAACTGATAACACTATTAATCCATGATGTATATCGAAAATAGCATGGATGTCCTTGGAATAAGAAGAAGAGTAAGTTGTCTATAACTTACATCAATATTATGAGTAAATTTTATAAAAATCATACATCGTAAAGCATTAGGATTTTATCAAACTATCTAGTTTTGGTTAGTCATTTGAAAGTTTTAGTTCAAAAACTTACATATTATTAAATGAATAAATAAGATACATACATTCTGATCTGGATTATTTGCTGCAAGCACCCTGGATATTAGCGAAGTTATTGTACTTTTACCAACTCCACCTTTTCCTGACAGTACCAATATTTTATTTTTAACTGTAGACAATCTCTCTTTAACTAGAGCTATTCCAGGATCCAATTGCTTCGTAGCACCTGATGCACATAAAGTTTGGTTCGGGCAACCAGCACATGCCGATGCTTTACCTGCATCTTCGCTTTTAGTTCCAGGGCAGTCTGAAAAAATGCTATATATTATTCTTTGTAATTAGATTAATACTTTTTAAAAGAGATTTCAATCAAATCAATGACATTTGCAATAATGATCATTAAATATAAAAAAATACTTTGTACTAATATGTTAACGTTTTTCTAAGTATAATGCGTAACTTAAATTATTGAATTTTAAGGTATTGCAATATAACCTTATAACACAATAATTCTTGTGTATTGGCAAAACCATAAAAACATAATATTGCACAGTATATTTTTAATAGTATGTACTTCAAAAGTACAATATTATGACAGATTTCATTTAACATTTTGTAAAGCAACATATTTGTTAAATAATACTATATACTCACGCTCTGGAGCTTCACTGGGTACATCTGCCATGTTGAAATTGGTTGAAATACAACTATATATGTATACTGAAACTTTTTAAATTATTGATATTTCTCTCAACTATCTTTGAATGAAACAAAGATTTTTAGGAATCACATTATCGTAATTGAAAATTGTTGTTATAGGATTTAATATTATTATTATGTAGAATAAAAATCAAGTTATAAATAAATGTTTTATGTGGGTACATAATTTTACAACGAACTCTTAAAATGTAACACTTTACATTTTCATTTTATTGTCGCAACAGCTTCTGTTTACATTATTACCTGTATAAATTTAATGAATACTCTCGAGTACTACATGCATTTCTAATTTTTCATTATTTGTTAACTATAGTATATGTAATATATTTTTTTATAGAATAAATGGTACTATATAATTTCTGAAAATGATTCAAAGCTGTTGGAATTTGATAATGCATTTTTGCTAAATTTTAGAAAATCAAGGAATAGAATGTTGTGTTGATTTTATAATTAACACATAATCATTCCTCATAAATTGAATCTATAGCAATTACTGCCTTGGAGTACAGTCGGTGAATCAACATATCCCTTCAAACCAATAATGCCAATTCATACAGGACAGTACTGCCGCACACATAACTTAATACCTTGGTGTCCTAATGGAGGATATGAAAATACTGTAGTTTTACCTCTGTACGTTACTACTTATATAATATTGTTTGTTCACTATTCAAGTTTAAAGTTATTTAGTAATATACAATGTTGTCAATTAATACTGTTTTTATACTTTTCATAGAGCTGTAAAATCAACATCGCATTATCCATTAAGTATTACTAACAGTACTGATACACAACCAGTGAAGTTCCCAAATCTATTAACAGGATATCAACGTAATCCTGTACATGTATCCCAGACCGCATTTCATACACGATACACGCCAAATGAGTGGTTTGAGAAACAAGTTAAATACTATAATCAAGCTGATTCATGTAGACATTTTTCAGAAAGGATGCGAAATGATGCTCTAAGAATCATTAGGTATATCTACTTTGTACTAAGTAACTGATTTTTTTTATTGTTAATTGTGTACCGCATATTAAAAAATGATTTTGTCAGAGATGCAGAGGAAAAGATACAGCATGGACAGCATGACTCAGGCAGAAGACTAGGAGAAAGGATAAGTGATGTTAATTTCTGGAGAAATGAAGTTGGATCAGAACTGGAGAGATTAATTCATGAAATTGAAAGGCTCCAGGATTATTGTTCTAATTTAGATAAAGCTAGTCGAGATATTGAGGGACCATTATATATTGCAGAAGAGTGTCTTTATCATAGAGAAGCAAGAAAGGGTAATAAGTAATATTATAATAACTTATAATAACAGTAACTAATGTTCATATTGAATGTAATCATGAAATATGAAGTAATTATTTGTTTATGCATTTTATTAGATACTGAACTTGTGCATGACGATTCAGAAAAATGTTTACTCCGAGAAGTAGAAATTTTACGTGATAATAAAAAGAAACTTGAAACTTGTCTTGATAAGTGTAAAGATCAGGTACAATTTATTGTGTTCGATAGGTTTCATTAAAAACAGATACTGAATTCTATTCTATTTGCAGTTACGTAACTGTAGAGCTTCACAAAACCAACTAGAATTAGATTTAAAAAATAAAGAAAATGCACTAGGAGTTGATGCAATGTGTCATCAATTAAATAATTATAGTCACGGACTACAATATTACTCTGGAATTGAAAAATATGATCCATGGTATGTAAAAGGAACAATATGTATGTGTTTGTGTGTGTCTGTGTGTATTATTGAATATCTACTACATTTCGGTGTAAATACTGTTTCTTGTACTAGTGTTTCGGAGCAAGATACTTGGGCTGATGCAGTAAATCAAATAGTCCAAAAATCTCAAACTGAGAGGAACAAGTCCTGCCAATTACGAACCACTGCAGACGTTCTGTTAAGTAAAGTTACACAAGAAATGTGGGATGCATGGAGTAACACAAATAATGCTTTAACGCATAGATCTTCTGAATTATTAGAAGCTAAAAATAAACTTCAACAACATTTACAAAAAGTAAGAGAAATTACATTTAATATTTCACAATGTAATAATATCTACGTTTCAAATGACTATTATTGCAGGTACAACAAGAGATTTTTGATATTGAAAAAAATTTAGAGTTAATGCGCAAAGCTATTGCAGACAAAAGTCATGCACTCAAAGTTGCACATACTAGATTGGAAGCTAGAATGCATCGTCCAAATTTAGAATTATGCCGCGATTATGCTCATACAAGGTTATTTTTCATCTTTATCAATTACTAACACAAATTCTAATATAAAGTTTCAATTTATCGTATTTATTTTAACAGCCTTCAAAAAGAAATTGACGAAATAAATCATCAAGTGGAACGTTTGCATAAAATATTAAAGGAGCTTGAAAATCAGCATCAGAAATTATTAAAAACAAGATCTATCTTGGAACACGACCTTGCACTTAAAATTGATGCAATATATATCGACAAGGAAAAAGTTTATGGCCTTAGGCGTGCATATCCAGTTAATGCTTTATTTAGATTTTAACTGTCATATCTTTTCGAAATACACTCCTAAAGAAATTTAGGCGAAGTGATATTTCCAAAGATATTTACTAAAAAAAAATGACATTTCTAGAAATTATACTCTATATGTTTATTTTCAAAAGCAGTGCATTTTCCTTTTTCATGTTTACACCGTTTTAACATAACTTGGCACAGGCAGTTTCAATCCCTCTTTAGCTTCAAAAAATGTATAGGATAGTATAACTTCATCAATGTTTTCCATTTTAGGATCTTCATCAAATTCTGGATCGATGTAAAAAAATACTGGCATATCAACCTTTAATAGAATACATAGTAAAAAATATATATTCATAGTTAACATTTTGTTATGTTTATTACATTTATTCATAATATTAATAAAAAATTCTAATTCTAATGAATTCTTTGTACCCTTAACGCAAATATTTTTATATATTACACATGAAACTTACTTGCTCATGTGGATTTAGTTGTTGTTCTTCAAAACAAAAACACTGAATCTTATTAAAATATTGTCCTGCCTCAAATGGTAAAATGTTGTAAGTAGATATACCAGTGACTGGTACATCTAACGGGTTCGTTGCTGTATAAAATGCTAGTGCAGTTTCTCCAGGTACAACTTTAATCATAGACTGTTGGGGTCGAAAATCCCAGCGCATTGCAGCTGCAGTATCAGCATTAAATCTTATTTTTATCGTTCTATGTCTAACTGGTTTCATTGTGCTTACTTTCTCAGCATCATGGCCAGCTGATGTTATTGTACCTCCAAGACTATATGACTTAAATAAAAACAAAATTTCACATTTTTACATATGCAATTGAATATAATATGAGATTAAAGTGAATTTTAAAAGGGTAGCGTTACCTGACAAAATATCCTATACAGAGGCACAGCTGCATAACTTAAACCAACGACTAATACACCAAGTCCACTCCAATACAATGTTGTACTACGCACTCTTTTCTTGTGACTAGGATCATTATATTGATGAAATAAATTACGTGACGCATTACTATGTATTTGCCTAAACGAATAATTTATTATGTTTTTACATGTTCTGAAATACATCTTTTATTCTTGAGATGTTAATGTAACCTGAAAGTGACTGTTATAATGTATCTTTCACTATTTCTTCCTCTTTACTCCTCCTTATTTGATCTAATAGATGTATACATATATATGTATATATATATTAACAGTAATTATTTGTAATAACTCATTTTATTGACTATTATTTAATAATTTTTGTACCATGCTCATAATTATCACCAACACATTCATGTTAATGATAATACTGCCACCTGACTTCCATCACAAAATCTCGATATATATCTGTATCAGTCTGTATACCTATATCTTTCGATACTTCGGAACGCAAAGAAGATTTATAAGCTTCATTACTCTCAAAACATCAAAATTTCCAAATACAATGTAATAAAATACTTTTAACACGTATTATTATATGTTAATTGATTTCAATAATCAAATTCAAAACTGAGAATACGGACACATGATTGGAAGGGACAAACAACTTTCACTATTATAGTGAATAAAAATGAATGTACGGCCACTGCAGATAAGGCCTAAAGGCTATAAGAGCCTCAAATGTTTTTGAAAAATTGAAATTTAATGTCGAAAAGGACAACATTTTAAAGGCACAATAATCGAAAGCTGCAACTGTATATACGTAAATTATTTGTTGTAATGAATGAATTTAAAAAACTGATTTACTTATTGCTCATAATTTCACATATATAAATATAATTTCTCTATTTTATACATGTTCATTGCAACGAATAAAATAAATATTTTATTATTATTTGCACAGTACATGTGCTTGACGTTATAAAAAGAAAATGTTTAAAAATGTTATTTTTTTTGTGTTAGACTTTCATACACTTTTTATATCCGAAGGTCTATTTAGAGATAACAGCATTGAATAATTCCAGAAATCTGACTCATTAGCGAGTTATCTTGTGAAAAATCTCGTAAGGCAGTGACAAAACTGAAAATGACGTCTCCATCTAGTCACAGCTGTTGCCGTCATTGTGTTTAAAAGCAATTCAAGTTAAGCTGCATACGTCAAAGCGGTCAAAGTATACACATGCGATCAACGGCAACTAACATACGATGTGTCAAACTGATGCACATTTACTAGCATGCGTTCTAATATTAATTTAACTGTACACTAATTTAAATATATCAACGAATATGGATTATGTTTATCTCGAGTAAGTACCGAAAAGAGTGTCCATCTTATCAATTGTGTTTACTTGTTTACATATTAATCACTGTATTTGTTTTATAATTACGTGATTTTGAAGTATTTCGTTTCAAATTATCAAAGTTATTCGTATTTGATATTAAATATAATTTTCGTCTCTCTCTCATGGGTGCGTGTATTACATTTTTATAAACATAATGTAGTTGATGTAGTAGAATTAAATATTTCAGGTATTACACTCTGATTTGTCTAAGATATCCATTGTTCTCTTCTATTATTGATGTTCCTTTGTGTGTTGTATAAAAATAATTCATACCATAACAATTCATCATTTTTACTTTCATTTCTTTAAGAAATTAAGAAGTGAATTAAAAATAAAAGAATAAAATTAATGACTTTATTTTTTTCATTATAGAGCAAATACTCTACGTGAGACTCCATCTGCAGACACATGCATTCCAATTCCAAGGCACAATACAACAATAATAACTGATGTTTATGCTGGGATACCTGAAAATTTGCTATTAAATTTTATAGGATTTTTGGTAAAAATCAGTATCATTAATAAAATATTGTTATTAAATATTAATCAAATATGGCTATCTTATATGTATGAGAAATGTTTAATCTAATCATAAGTGCATGAAATATCGTTAATATCATTAATGTTCAGAACATTTTCTTAACAAATTATTTTGGTGGTCATGACATATATGTATATTACTCGACAGCTCCTTGTTATTTTATTCGGTTTATTGCGCAAAAAAGCATGGAACTATGGTCGCCTTGCACTGCTAAATAAAACTGAGGATAGATGGATGGAATTGTTTTATGGACATAATAACGAGAGCAGAGATACAGATGCGATATGTATAGAAACTTCTGTTAATTCTCAACTTTCTCAGGTTGATAGGGGTTTCTTGTCATGGATTGTTACTGCCTTCAAAGTGACGTTAGTATAGTCATCATATAACAAAGTTGGTGTTTCTCAGACATTTAATTGAACTAGAACCTACTTATTTATAATTACACATACAATATCAATTCATATATATTCTTTTTTATATATAACTTACGAAATGCATTAATGATTTTAGGGACGAGGAATTATTAAAACGTGCTGGACCTGATGGCTTACTATATATTTCATTTGAGCGTTATTTAATCATCTTAACAAGCCTGATGGTCATTGTATCATTATGCGTAGCTTTACCTATCAATTTTCATGGAAACATGCAAGGGGATAATGCAACATTCGGTCATACCACATTATCGAATTTAGATCCAATGTCTTCTTGGATCTGGGTGCATACAATACTGATTTTATCATATTTACCGATCGGTGCATATATTATGCGACATTTCTTAAAAAAGGTATAATAAATTATTCAAAATATTTTCATACATTTTGAAGTCAGCTTATATAATTTAGAGGAACTTGTAAGGTTTTTCATTGTTGTACATAAAGCGAATTTTAATAATTGTTATGTCGTTTAGGTAAGAGATGCTAGACATGGTGGAGAACTGGCAGCTAGAACATTACTCATCACAGAAATACCTAAACACCAGTGTAATGCTGAAATTCTCACAGAATATTTCAAGTATGTATTTGTGGATGCATCCAATTTTTCACATTATCAAAATTCCTTTGTATTAAAGCAAATTGCGAAATTGATTAAATATATTTATTTAGAAGGTAGCATTTAATTAAGATTTTGTTATATTAGACTTATTTTTAGAGAAGCATTTTCTACTTTAACTGTAGAGGATGTTACATTGGCTTATGATATCAGACGACTTTCTGCGTTAGACGCAGAAAGAGATTGTTCGGAACAAGCACGTTTGTACTGTGAAAATTATGCAAGAAAGAGAGAACCTCTGCAAATGTACCCGTATCCATGCGGTCAAGTAATAGGTTGTTGCTGTAAAAATGTATGTTTTATCCTTTTTAAATCAATCTAATGAAAATCTACAAAAATATTTGTAAATTATCGTTAAAAATATTTTCATTTGTATTTTATAGCAAATTGATGCCCAAGAATTTTACATCAATGAAGAATTGCGACTGACTGCACTAGTTGAGGAAGAAAAAAAGTTAGCTTTAAACAGACCTCTTGGAGTAGCTTTTGTAACTTTAGGTATAATATTATATTATAATAATTTATGACTACTGGTTCTATCACCTTTCTCTCGATATAAAATGGCTTTCATAAATTTCGAAAACGTATCAAATACATTTTTCAATAATGTATAGGAACACCTGGTGCAGCAAAAACTATGCGAAAACAGCTTCGATCATCGCCAACTGTAAAATGGGTTGTGGATTATGCTCCAGCTCCATCAGATATATTTTGGGAAAATTTAAGTATACCACGACCATGTTGGTATTTGAATGCTGTTTTAATTAACTTTGCTTTAGGCATCATATTATTTTTCCTTACAACGCCAGCTGTAAGTAAATTTGTTGTAACTTGGAAAATCCACATTATGAAATATGACTTACAATTTACCTACTACAATGTACTAAAATGAATATTTTTAGGTAATAGTAACATCCCTGAATAGGTTACCAATTACAGGAGAAATTAAAAATCTTAGTCCAATAGTTTCATCTTTCCTTCCAACATTATTATTAGTGAGCGTGGCTGCCTTAATGCCTGTATTAGTGGCAAGAAGCGAATCATTGGTCCGACATTGGACTAGAAGCAGCCTTAATCGAGCAGTAATGAGAAAAACGTTACTCCTTTTATTACTTATGGTTCTCATATTGCCTAGCTTAGGTTTAACCAGCGCAGAGGCATTCTTACAGTGGACTGTAACTGTAAACAATACAGGAAGATGGGAATGTGTATTTCTACCGGATCAAGTAAGACAAACAGTTGTTGTTTTAGGTAATGATTTCAGTATATTCACATTAATTTGAAAAATATCTTTATAGGGTGCTCTATTTGTAAATTATGTAATTACTGCGGCTTTACTTGGAAGTGCGTTGGAGCTCGTCCGATTTCCGGAACTCGCTCTGTATACCTTTAGACTCTGCATAGCTCGTAGCCGAGCAGAAAGAATATACGTTAGAAAAGCAGTTCTGTGGGAATTTCCTCTGGGTGCTCATTATGCATGGTTGCTTTTGGTCTTTACTATGACCACTGTGTACAGTTTAGCGTGTCCTTTAATCACACCTTTTGGATTACTATATCTTGTAGTCAAACATTTGGTAAGTTTTAAAATAACACTCAACTACATTTACGTTTTCAGTCTACCATTGTTATATTACATACAGGTATACGAATCTATTGTGAATATTATGGTGTTATATTACAGGTGGATAGGCATAATTTATGCTTTGCCTATGGCCCGAGTGTAGGAGGTGGCCAATTGGCGGGGGCAGCTGCAACAGCTGCTGGTGCCGCACCAGTTCTGGCACAGGCAGCACTTTTAGCTTTAGGTCTAGTGAGAAGAGGCTTATCGCCTCTGGCTGCGGTACAGCTTAGTGGTCTTGCAGCAAGTATTTTAGGGCTTGTCACTGGAGCTACACTACCTATACTAAAATCTAAGGTATATGAAGTATTAAAGTCATTCATTATTCAGTAATATAATGGGTGTTTCAAAAATATAATGGAATGTACTGATCTTTAAAGACGCAGACACTGAAAAGAGATCTGTCAGCGGGCCAGAATTTTATTGCACCCGTGTTGCGGAAAAGACAGGCTTCCGTTGAAGAAACTGTATGCGAGAACTCAAATTCATGTTCTAACTTACCAAGTCCAAGAAGTACATGCTCATCAATACAAGAAAGTCCAAAACTTTACCAAGATTACGGTAAAGAACAGAGAGTATAATGTCATTAATTTATAACTAAGTCGTGAAACGATTTTTCAAAATGCTCGAAACACACTATTTTGTTGTAATTAATACAGTATATATTGCAGATATGTTGAAATAAGAATAGGAAAAAATCAGTGATCTTTTCTTTCTCTTTACATTAAATATGAAATAGAAACGGGGTTAAATTAAAATAATTTGTTATGAATTAATAACTCTATCATACAAGTAGTTTCAGCATTGTGTAGATTTAACATAAGATTTTGTAAAGAAAAATTGCACAATTCATGTACAGCTGTAATTATAAATACTTTAAAATATAAAAATGAATTTAGAGACATATACAATAGTAATAACGCCAAGGAAAAATGCGTTTATGTATATCAAAGTATCTCATCCGGTAAATTCGAAATAATAGAAATTTATCAAAAATGAAAAATGTTATCTCTCCTTCCGCCACATTAAATCTTTGGTCTGGAAAGTTTTGTTTATAAATTATACGAGCATATAAATTCTTCATGAGCAATTTAATATTTTAAATTTATAGTACTTTAAATACTAGCAATAATTATGTAACAGATCAATAAGCAGGATTTTTGCACTTTTTACAAATTATAGTGTTACATAGAACTTAAATTTTCATTTCACTGAAATAACACATATGCATTATATATAACAAAGTAGATTTATGCTCGAAATTAGGAAGTAATATAAATAATCTTCTTCGTCTAAATTTTTTACATCTTTATCAAAACCTTTTTGATATTTCTATTAACAGTGTACTTATTAGACATATGTACAATTTTGACTACATAAGGAGAAATTGTTGCAGCAAATTTATATTACTTTCTTTGTTTGCAATATTCACATTTGTGCAAACTTAAAAATAATAATCCCTCTTTGTACAGTATTGAAGTTTAATTTAGTAAAAATGTATTTCTCAACGAAGTTTATGAATAAAATTCGATTAAACATAAAGACGAGAATATCCTCTATCATTATTGATGTGTAGTCGATGTCTTTATCTTCTGACAGCTTATTATTAATTAACCCTAAACATGTTACATTCCGCGAGATATACTTTGTGTTTTAAACATTTACAGGGCAGTTTGAAGATACAACAATTTTTTAAGTTTAATGAATTAAATAACTAAAAAGAAGCAGTTCTATAAAGTAATGCTCCGTACAGTAAGATTCTAAAGCTGAATAAAGCAATATAAAAGAATGTTAAACCTACATTTAGAGATAGACGTCGCCTTGTTATACGAAAGAAGTTATTGGGCCCGTGAAAGTTTAATAATATAAGACTTCCAATTAATTTCTGCCAAGGCACTCGTAATCTACTACAACGATATTGCTCCCAAGTAAAAATACTACTGTATATTTATACAGATCAAAATAAAATATTAAATTATGTGTATGTCATATATGAGTACTGCTTTACTATTTAATAAATAGGAACATTCCATGTCAATACGATTAGGTAAATAACGTTTGCGTCGACAAATTTTAAAAGATGAATTTGCCATTTTTTATCATCGTCATTTAATATACAATGTTTTTTTATTCGCAATGTATACCCGTTTAAAGATAGCAATTCGGAAAGCAATGTTTTGTTGAATTTATAAAACGGAAATATACTTGTTTAAAAATATGGGAAAATTATAACTATGTTTTTGATAAAATGCGTTGTATTACATTTAACACAATTATCGTACGTTATGTGACAAGATCGTTAATTTACTTAAAAATATTACATAATATTACTGTATCAAAATGTAAATCTATTCTACAATGCATTTTTTATTAAAACCCGTTATTCGGCTGATCTATTTGGCATGGAATGAATTTTTCATATCACAAATACTACTTATTATTTCATATTGATACGCTTAACACTGTCCTGTCAAAATTACACAGTTTTTAGTTTATCGATTCATAAGATCAAGATCGGTAGTTGTATCGTCATAGTATTTTTTTACTACACGAGCATAACGAACGTCGGCAAATTATTTACTCGAACAGACTGCCGCCAATTATGGCCTCCAGTTGACTAGAAGTGAGATTATTTAACTTTTCCACCTGATCGTCTTCCTCTCTCAATCTGAGAGATAATCGGTGTAATGTCTTTTTCCTCACAGTTTTTGAGCTTTTATAATCGTATGATACAAAGTCAGTCTGCGTTAACTCCTCGTCGTCCTCCTTTTGAGATTCTTCACTTTCTTCACTGCTCGGATGAACCTACGAGGCATATTGCCGCTTAGGACTCATATTTTATCAAGCTACATTTAAGGTATGGCCCAAAAAATGACTGTTTAACTACTATCAACGTATACCTAAGAATAATGGTATTCTACACTAACCGATGAACCTAAATGCACTAAGGTTGAGTTTATATACACTAATATTAATTACACTAAACATTTCTACAATTGCGCAATATAAAAATCAACTGGCAGTAAGAAAAATGTTTCATATAAAAAAAAAAGTTACTCACCAATACAGATTTTCTTTACTTAATTGATAACAACAAAATTGCAAGTAATACAAAGTAATTATTATCATCAAAGGCGGATCAGCTTTTCCTCACTTACCAACGATTTTACTACGAACTAGGAATCCAAAGAGAGAATTGCGAAAATAAACACTCATTCGTCTAAACTTAAACAAAACAATGTTTGTTTGTTACTACTTTTCACTACTGCCAATGTCAAGGAGAGGATGCTGGGAACAGTGAAAAATAATAATAAAAAAAAAAAGGTTAATTGTCATTAATTTCATTTCTTTCGGAAATATCCAAATTGGATATTACATTAACAATGATATTATTTCCGTAGAACTACAGTAATAATCACATACTTTTACAATAAGCCATTATGATTTGTACAAAATAGATGCAATATAAGATTAAATAAGATTTTAAACAATAAACGTAGAACACAATGAAGGTGCTTCCATGTAGAAAGTAAATATATGATCTTATACTTTTTTTTTGATAATAGACAAGTCTAATCTAATCTAAATCTAAGAGCATGAAACCTTACACCCAATTTTGGGGATTAAAAACCCTGTAAATACATCATCACTATAAAAATTAATATAAGTGTTTTTAAGCGATAAAGCATTAAAAAATAAAGAAAAAAATCGACTTCCTTCAGCAATATACAAATGCAATTCATTACTTGTACGATTTTAACAATTCAATGAAACATCTAATAGCCATTAAACATTCAACTACTTTCAATTATATTTTCAATATGAAATTTCCTTCGCATGCTTATCCATCACCAATATATGATATAATGCTAGCTTGAAAAACGTTAATTTGAAAATAATACAAATAAGGTAGAAGAAGCTGTGGGCAGTTAATGCATGAAACAACATGAAATTAAGATTTAAAATACATGAAAAAATTCGTATCACTTATCTTACTTTACATTTTGCAATGATGACAGGCATGCTATAAGATTTCACCTCACCTCTACAATAGAAACTCTTGGGGATGGTTCACGTGGTACAGCCTTTTCCATTACCATGATTGGACTACTAGAGCATGTCGAAGAATATTCTTTGTCTGTTTCAATATCATTATCCGAAAAGTATTTGTCATCTTCGGTAGATGATTTCTGAATTTCTATATTTTCGTGAAGCTTACACGCGAAACCGCTTTTCTCGCCATATTCAAATAAGTTTCCATCAAGATGAACTGTTAAAACAATTGAAATGTAATATAACAATGATTATCAAAAATTTGTTAATTACAGATTCATGTATTATGTCACCTTGACAGAAGGCAGTACTACAAAAGGAACAATGCGCGGACGTTCTGCGACCACATTCCGTGCAGTGATGCCAAGGACAACTGAATCTTGTTTCCGTATCGTCGATGACTACACACGTTTTGTGATATTTTTTGTTGCAGGTTTTCTGATCGCAAACTATGGTTTCATCTAATTTTTCTATATCGTGCCCACAACACCAACATATAGAATGTTTTCTTGGCCTGATATCAGACACAAAGAGATATAGTATGAAGACAATATATTTTATATATACATTACATTCCGTTATGTATTATGAAAAACGTAGTATAATATGAATTTCTTAAACTATACCACTTGTAATCTAATAAATTTACTCACTTTCTTTGTCGTTTTAATTTTTCAAATTTGTCAACTTTCTTCGACTGAATCGAAGGCGTTGAGAACTGTGACTTTTGAGCTTTTAAACCTATAAATCCACTACAATTCGGTGCTCCACATAAACAAGGTTTTCGAGTTTCTCCGTCACAGGCTAAATTATAATTGAATGTCAATTCTTCACCAGCTTCAATGTCGCATAGCGCAAACAAACCAATACGTGTATCACCGTTTACAGTCCATTTTTGTGTTTCACAATTTGGTGAACACGAATGATCTATGCCATAAAAATCATCATGTCATCCTTTTATTGTATTTGTATTAATTTTGAAGACGAAATACTCACTCATAAATCGACTCAAATTGCCTTTTGGTTCAGCATCTATCGTTCTGTTATTATCTATGGTCAAAAAATAAAAATTTTCGTTCTTTAATTCTTTCTTCCGATGTAATCTTCTTTTGTATTCAGCTTCGTCAATAACTTCACCCACATATTCGATAACAAACTGTCCTGCTTTAATGTATTCTAAACTCCTAAGACCCCAACCTCGTCCTACTGTATGAAATGGTTCCATAGCTGGATACTGCCTCCGAACAAAGGCTTGATTGTTACATCTAGAACCAGCTGGACAAATACCAGAACTACATTCGACTAACAATATGCGATTGAGACAATCGGTTCCTGGTGCACACGGATTATCCCATTCTGCGTCGCAATCACATGCAACAATACTTTCAACTTCTGCAGGCTTTACATTACCAACAGGTTTATTAACCTAAAAGTTCTCACGTTAATTATCAATAACATAAAAGAGCATGTAGTAAAACGACAACAAAATGAGAATGTTACTTTTAATTTAACATATGGTGGCGGTTTTAACCCCCGGGGACCGTGACCCTTAGCAGCAGCTTTTTCATTCTGTAATCGTTGATGAATTTCATTGGCTTCTTCTAAAGCTTTGCGATATGTATCATCTCGATTATTTTTTTTACCAATTGGTGGTTTTATATTCGCATCGCCATCTTGATAAAGAAACGCACGACCTCTAAAATAACAGGAGACATTATATAGCTGTATAAATATGTTTTTCTTATACAATGAAAGCAATCTTACTTACCTGTGTACCCAATAATAATTATTAGATCCTAAAAACATTACACAAAACTTTCCGGAACTATGCGGTATAGCCTCTATGTTCTCAGGAATTTCATGAGGAAAACATATACGAGATGGCCACCAACGATAGTTACCAAGTTTTACCCACACAACTTCTCCATACAATGGTAATCTACCTGTTTCACAGTCTTCACAAATAAATGCACCATCTGGCGCATCTATCCCTACATTTACAATGGTGCAAAGATTATATTATGTATAAACTTTGAAATGCGGTAGAAATTTAAGGAAGCAGAGAAATTATTGTGTACTAGCATAAATTAGAAGGTTACCTAAACACTCGAGATGAAAAGATGTCGGACATGTGTCACAACAAATAAGACTTCCACCCCTTGTGCATAAAAAGCACCATGCTGCATTTACTGGAGGATGCGGTGCCTGATAATGCTTTGGACAAACTATTTGACTACCCGTTAATATCACCGAACCAGCGGGTAAGCATGACGTAGAAGTATGATAAGACGAAGGACAACGAACACACCGTGCAAGCCTTTCATTTGGTGCTCGAGAATGACTATCTTGGGGATTATCAGAAATACACGTATGGCACACGTGGTATGGACAACTTAAACGACCTCCTTGCCAATGAGACTGGAGAAAAAGAAAGAAATATTTATAAAATGATGTTTTGTATAGTATGACTACAATATATATAATTGTATTTTTACTTGAGGCCATGATTTCAGGCAAGCTGAATGATAATGTTTGCCACAAGCTAACACGGAGCATCTTATTCTGTCTCCTTCTCTTTCATTGCATATAAAACAAGCCGGCGCTACTCCTGACAAACAGTCAATACATTTAAATGACTCATCTTCTGGTTCCTCATTTTTCCCTAAAATTACAAATAGTATTTTAATACTTTAGTATTAATTTACATAGTATGCATGGATATTTTTATCGTTTTTTATTATTACCATTATTTTCCTCTTCATCAATAACATTACGTTTTATCACCTTTAAATCATCAAATATTTTGTCGTCTATCGTATTCTCATCAATGGAATGTTCTGGGCTAGATTCTCCAGGCTTCACACATGACAGATGAAAGTAAGAATAACAGGGTCCTCTACATCTCGTTAACTTTCCGGTTTTTTCACAAATTTGGCAAACTTTCTCTTGTTTCATTCCTTTAAAGAGATTATATGGTCTACTCCTTTTAATCTCTGAAGTACTTACTTCTTCCTTTTCAATTTTTGCTTTTAATTTTTTATTTTCCTTTAGATTTAGATCTGGATCTACAGATAAATCTTCTTCATGTTCGGATGAGCTTTCTTTTGACTGTGTGCCATTATCTGGTGTTATGTACGATCTATATTTTTTACGAAAAGCAGTATTCATATTATCCCAAGTTTTCTTTAAATATCTTTTAATATCGTATTCGGATGCATCAGGATATTCATCCTCTAGCATATCTCTATTTCGCTCATAATATACTTCAAAAACACCGTCTGTGTCTTCTTCATTTTTAAATTCAACTTTTTGAGTAGCTGGAACTTCGTCATTAGAATCTTTATGACTTAATGGAGACAAAGGAGGAGTATCTGAATTTAATCTTGACTGATTTTTGCCATTTTCGACATACTTCAGTGTCTTTAACTTCAACGACTCTGTTTTATATTGCAATTTATCTAACTCGTATGTCTACAAAAATAAAAATTATATTAATTACAAAATTATTACTATATTGTTACTATAATAATACCTCTGATTTTGGACTAACATTATCCGATTTTGAACGTTTCAAATCTGGCCCAGTAGAGTCATTTGAATGTTTCCTCTTGTTGTTTTTATCTTTTTCATCTAAGACTATTGTCTTTGGTGACTTAGACTTAAAACCTTTTTCTTTCGGTTTGAAAACATTAGCCCTATCTTCGACACTCATGGGTTGTACTTCCATAGCCTCTTCAATCGCACTTTCCCATTTATTTTTTATGCCTGGTTTCACAATGAATGCAGCAGCATATTTCGGATCCTTCTTTTTAATCTCTGCTGTTATTGAATCTGACAACTTTTTAAAGTCATCCAGATTTGTAAATGGGATCATAGAGTTTGATGAAACCCAACTGTGACGTCCCTTGTCACCGAAATATTGAACATGTATCATTAGCAATTGTGACCTGGCAGTAGCTGATTAAAAAGTCATTAAAAATTTTTTCAAATCATTAAACAATTAAAAAGTAGTTAAAAAATAACGTGTCAAATATAAAATATTTAAATAGAAAATATGTGCATGATGTATAAACTGTAAAATGTTTAAATAAAAAAATTACCTTTTAATTTATGATATGTCATTAAGACTGGATCAAGTGTTACAACACAAGGCCAGAATGGAAAATTGCCCACTCTGGCCCATGCTAATTGACCTAATAACCAATTGCACGATATAGAAGGAGTAACTTTTTCGATGGACTCCTCCATGGTACTTAAACCGGTAGACGAATCGCTTGCATCATCCGTATCATTATTTATATTATTTTCATCCGTACTTTCATTGCTACTATCCGTCGAGGATTGATGTCTACGAGTCTTTAGCATTTTAGAATTCTACAAGTTAAATAAATAATAATGATTTTATATTATGTAATAAAGTATTTCAGTTCACACTCGTAATAAATATATATTAGCTATTACAACAGACTTATAAAATATGTAGGACACGTAAGAATTCAATGTTAGAATGGTGAAGCTTAATCATTGCCTGTAATCTAACAGATTATAATTAAAATCTATCATACCTTTGGGGAACAAGCAATCTCATTTTTAGGTGACTTGGGTTTTATTGTTCTACCATAACGGCTTCTACTTGGTGATGTACCATTGAAAATGATGTTAGAGGTCCTATTATCATTGTCCAAATCCTCGTTTCTAATGTCTGAATTTTTGCTAGGCTCACGTATTACTGATTCTATTGCTGCATTTGCTTTACTGGTCACTCTGTTGATGGAGCTCATAGCTCAACCAATTAATTTAGCATCTTCGAATCTGGAGGCCAATAATGTCCCAAAATTACAAGCTCGTATATTTCTCTAGAGGTATACGTAAGATAAATCCCAGAACTTATGCGTAAAGAGCTCACGTATCGAAAACAATTTTCATTACCGCTGAAAATAGTCGCGATGGCCGATTTTCAAGGGTTACCTTATATCTGAGAAAATCGTTGTGTACTTTCATCCAGCATATTAAAACGACCACTTATTTCATAAAGGCTTACAGTGTCATAAGCTCAATCTTACTTAAAAAAATTTAATTGTTGATGTAAAAGAATTGTAGCTGAACCTCTCGGGTCTCCTGAACAGGATCCGTTTCCCGCGATTTTGGGTGATTCTCATAGCCATACTTCAGTTCAATTTTTGCACTATACAGGCCTTAGTAACTTTTATTTATTATAATTCAGCTGTACTTAATAATCAATGCATTCTTCAAACTTAATAAGGTTACTGATTTTTATTAAACTCGCCTTCTTCGTTATGTTACATATATTCAGTGTGATAAAAAATATATATATGTACCATGAAGTAATAACTTCGGCCGGGTTTGTCTCCATTGGTTAAGAAATACAATACACGAAATAGTAATATAGTGCGTATACTGTGTTAGACAGTTTGCTATGTTTAGCAGGAAAAATGAAAGATTTAGATTTATATACACCGCAAAATACACAGAACCTGTATAATATTTTGTACAACCCTCTTCATTTAAAACTTGAAAATATGTACATTTTAAAATTATAGTTTCTCAAATATATTTTGAAAAAAGATAAATTTGTTAATGATAAACCTTTTTTTGTTTTAGATATATTAAATAAACGTTGTTAGAATCACATATTGAGCGATAGTATTTTACTCTTATAAGAAAAAAAGTTTATTGTAAAGGAATTATTGGAAAAATGCGGAGAAAAATAAATTATGCTTTTATACTAGAAAGACAAGAATATTGAGAAATATTGGAAATTTTGTACTATTAGTCTGTAATGGATATCGTAAAATATTTTTATTTCCGATTTCAATTGTCACTTATTATTATTATCAATTATTTTATGAGAACTGTATAATTATTCTAATGTACTATATTCATATCTCTACATTTTACAAAATCGGGCAATGCAATATTTTTCATAATCAACATCATTGATTTCATATAAATTATTCTCACGGGCATTGCTTTTCAATTCTTGCGTTAAACTCTGTAAATTTTCATTTCGTAGTTCTACCGAATATTTGTTTAATTCAACTAGTACATGTGCTCCTTTCTTCAGTAAAGATGCAAGACTTGATATTTGTTTAGTCATATTATATACTATCCAAATAGCATCAAATTTATTGTTATATTGTGTTTTAAATTTCTGGCATTTTAAAGATGTTATAGGATGAAATATTACCTACAAATAAAATAAATATAAACAAAGCTAAATCTTTTATAATTTCTCTCTCTTTGTCTGTCTTTCTTTTTGCTTTTGATACTATTTTGTACCTTGTGATTTTCAACATCTACCCAACATATATCTTGCTTTGCCTGCCTCATTTCTTCCTTTGACCATGAATCTTGTTCCATTTTACTATTTGGCATCTCAGTTACTATTACACCGTCTACAATGGAGGGGTCTCTGTGTGCTGCAAACAGTTTTTCACAGAATGGCTCTTTTGTTTTTATTTCGTGTATCGCGCGCATGACTTCCCGTTCTGCTACATCACTTGCTCTATATCTCCTAAATTGTTAGTAATGTAGTGGCAATTATAATACAACTTTGTTGTTATTTTTTAAACTTTCCTTACTTATCATTTTTCATTTCATTTAGAACCCAAGTAAAAAATGGTCCATTTGTAATGTCTCCTAAATATGCATAATGCAAAAATCCAGGTCCATGCTGTATAACATTACTTAATAATGTTGGATTACTTCTAGCAGGTTCACCTTCTAACCATGTAAATGCTATTCCATTATTTCTCCAAAATCTGATTTGCCAGTGAATAAAAGATAGTTGTTTATATAATATTCCCATAAATGTGAAAAGCCTCATGATTGTATGAATTCACATACCTATATTCTTGTATAGTTAAATTTGGGGCACCTCTAGATTTCAAAATCATGTGGTAGTCCCAATCAAAAGCACCTTCTCGATAATCATATCTCGTTTTCAATGATTTTCTGATCCTTTCATCCCAATACTTCGTAATTGGAACATTTTCACATGTTGCACGTTCCCAAAATCTTATTAGAAATATTCACGGTAAGTAGGGAACAGAATACTTCATCTCCAATAGCAAAGAACTCACTTAAAGATCCCTTCTAACTGGTCTTTCTCCTTGTATTTGAAATTATCCAGATTCAACCAAGGGCAGTCAATTGTTTTACTTGGTATGTTTGCCAATTGATTGGAGCACTTTGCCAAATATTTAGCTGTTGCAGGTCTTACAAGTGTATTTCCCAATATTTCCAAATAATATCGCGTTGCTTCTTGCAGTCCTTCAGCATATTTGTTACTTGATAGAAATTAATTTAATCGCAACGATTGCACTGTATTTCCGATAACTCTATATACATACCCAAATTTTTGTCTAAACAAGTGCTTAATAAAAGAATTGACCTAGCAACTTGTTCCAACGTTGGTTCAATTACATGATATACAATAGTGCAATCAGAGTGCATATAAGATGATGCTAAGGTCTTCACGATATGTCTCGCATCACCAGCACCTACAATTAATACTTCGAGACATTTACCTAGGCAATCGTCTTCCTTTTTGTTGACATCAGATTGTATGTCTAATGCAGGACTGTATCCCCACCACATGTTATATTATATCACGTATAATATTTTACATTGATTAAATGTGTAATATTTTAAAATTCAGTGCAAAAATCAAATAGTAAAATGCAATGTATTTCTAGTAGAATCGATACCGAGTAACGTTCGGAGTATTTGGTTACTATAGTAACATACATACATATGTGTATATGTACAAATTTGTTGTCATATAAATATAATAGTACCTCTTGTGTGCGTAACATGAATATAGATTTTGTTTTATCTTTGATTTTTACAGTTAAAATTTTTCTTATTGCATTTTATGTTCTTTTCTGTATGAACATATATGTATTCGCGCATATTTTAAGTCGATATAAAATATTATAAAGATAAAAAAAATCATTTTGACAAATAGAGGGATAAGTATTATATTAAAATAAAAAGTCGTAGATTTTTATAATCAAATTGTAAACATGTTAGCGACAGTCATGTCTGTTAGACTTATAAAGCCATGTATTATACTCTTATAATATAGATTCTGTGACACAGATAAAAATAACTCCCTCTCGAGAACCTTGCCAATGCAAGGTTTCTTATAAATATGCTCATTTTAGTTTTATGTGCACAACAGCTCATTTATCTCTTTTTTTCTGAGCCCGTTTATTACCACATCGTTGTAAAATATCTGTAATAGGTCCTTTATGCTGAAATATTGCAATGAGCTGTGTGCGCGCTTCATTCATTCCTTCGCTAATTAAACTACTACGTTGCATATTTCCTTTTATCAATTCATTTACACGTTCGAGTCCATCGTCTTGTCTACTTTTCACGTTTTGTTGTGATTCGAGCATCGTCAATGTCGTTTTTAATTTTTCATGTACCTTAAAACCAAAACAGATTTTAATTTAATTATTAATATTTTAATATTAAAAGCAGCATATAATTTTTACTGATTTATGCACACCTGCTTTTCAAGATCTGCAATGTCTTCCATTTGCGCAGTTAAATGATAGATTTTCCAGCCATTCAGTTTTTGTAGCACATGTTTCTGCTGTGCTATTTCTGCTACTGTAGGTCTTCTTTCTTCCCGAGGTCGAACGTCGCTCGGTCTTCTATAGTGATGTAGCCTGCTACTCCATCTAGTTCTCCAAGAAGGTCCTGAAGGTGAAACAAACCAGGTTTAGGAATTAAAAGATACAAATTTATCAAAAACCAAGGGTCCTTAATATTAAGTTCAATTCATTACCAACCTAATAAACTAGGCGTAGGCCGAGTTCGCACAGAAACAGCTGTTTGTTGTGTAGGAGATTTAATGTCGCGTTGCGCATTAGAAGTTTGCCTGTTGTCAGATGATTTATCTTTTAATTCTTCTTTTATTTCTTTCTTCACCCTTTCCTCCGTAATAAACTGCATCTCTTCCTCTGTACATCTCGGTTCTGTCAATTCTACACCAGTAAGCTGCTGTTTACGAGGTTTTTTTCTTGGTGACATTTCGACAGTTGGGTTAATAGTAATTCTAGACTGTTCAGGTTCTTCGTCAAGTCCTGGTGATGATGTCGCTGAAACAGTAGTAGATCCTGAACTCTGACAACCTCCGCCATCTTGATCTCCTCTCGGTGAGCAAGGTGGACTCGATGTTGTCGAAACAGGTGGTAAAGATGCCAGGACAGGAACTAAATTCTTCGCAACACCTACAAAAAAGTAATTTTGTAATTAATATCTAAAAATACATAGTAGTACGATACATATGCAAAGTTCAAATATTGCCAAAAGGTACTTTTATACCTTTGACGGGTGAATTGTCATGATCTCTTTTTCTAAGTATACTTGGTCGAGACGCATTTGGTTTGCTATGTGGTTCTTCGTATCCCGGTTCTACAAGTAATCTTACTGGTTGTACAGAAGTTTGTCGATACTGAGAATACGTTCCTGTATAACAAAGGAACAATACAAATTGAATAAGAATCAAATAAAAATGAAATACAAATAACATTTACCTGTAGGTTCGAAAGAATAATAGGTTGTGGTATGTGGTGGATGTATATATTGTCCTTGAACTGACTGAGGTGGAGTTGTAGTTGAGCTGTTGTTTGTACTACTGGTTGAAGAAACTCGAAGTCCAGACTGTTGAGGGGGCTTAATTTGTACAGTTTGACCTATGTTTTGCGCTTGTACGGTTTTAACGGGTGCTGACGTTGCTCTTGCAGGTGCTAAAGGTAATGGATGTAAGGACATTCCCGTAATTCTAGCAACTGTACTTGGTGTTGGTTGCGGTATTCTAGTTATATTGGATGTATTTGCTGTAGTAGCAATCACTCGCGAAACAGTACTTAAATTTGATAAAGAAGTCACGGTCTGAACAACACGAGGTGTTGATTGTTGCTGTGACTGTTGTTGTTGCTGTTGCATCTATAAGTGCAATATATCGTGTTTAATACGCAGTAAATATATCAAAGTTTTTCTACATTATGTATATACGCATTAGTATTGTATTTACCTGTTGTGAAGGAATTACAATCCTGCTGACAGTACCAGTCGAAGGGCTGGGAACTGTATTAATTGACAGTTGACGTCCTATGGATGGTTGTACACTAACTGAAGCTGTACTGCTTATTCTGTTTGTTGTTCCTACCACGGGTGCTGATACTGCTATACGGTTCACAGTACCCGTAGTACTTAAAGGTCTACTTGTCTGATTGGGCTACAGTTTGAAAAGATTAACATAAATTATATTGTCTCATGGTATATGACAAAATATCAAAATAGTTCGAATATTTTTAAATGTACAACTTTATAAAGAAAATAATATTTACTTGAATAGTTTGAGTTGTAGATCTGCCCGGTTGAGAAGTTTGAGTTATGCTTGCTGCTTGAGGAGTAGGTGGCCTGTTTTGAGAAACTGGAAGTCTTGTAATACTATTATTTGCTTGAAGGACAGGCGCTATTAATCTGGATGGAGTTCCAGGTACACCAGTGACCATTGTAGCTTGTACCGATCTTCCTTGACTCGTTGGCGTAATTAATCGTGGCTGTTGTCCACTGTACACTGCAGATGGTGACCTTGACACTCGGCTAACTGGAGGTCCGGGATGCCTTTGTGGTTGCGCATATACGACTGATGTTGTTTTAGGTTGCCATTGTGGATTTGAAATTGTTGTACTTATTCTATAAGATGCAAAGGGTATGTGGATTTCTATACTAGTTCCATACTCACAATAAATGTGTGCCACAACTTTTTATCAAATTTCTAAGATAAACTGAATTTCCTTTTCAAACGCTAAAATGCGTAACACATTATTGAAAATGTTATGCGTAAAACAGAATTTTGGAATTATTCATAAATTTCATACAAAATTGTATATACCCTGGTCTTGTAGTAGGGACAGTTTGACTTGTGTTTGCTCTAACGATGGGAGTAGCTACTGTAGATCTTGGTGCAGAGATATTAGCAACTGCTGCTGGCCCTCGTGGCACATGATACGTTGCTGGCATACTCGTTACTTGCTGCGTCTGTTGTGACAGCTGCTGGGTTTGCTGCTGACTTTGACGTTCCACTGTATTTAACATACCTGGAGATATAATCCTTACTGTAGAACCCACGGGACAAAGCTAAAATAGATAATTGTCAGTATTATAATTTTGTATATCTTATAATACTATACTATGAAGTAGCACTATTTTAAACAATACATATAGTTCAGATTCTAATATAAAAAGAAAAGTATACTTTACTGTTGTAGTTATTTTGTTTGTCTCTGACGTTGATGTTGTGCCTGATGGAACTACAGGCTTCATTAAAGATAGTTTTGGATTCAAATCCAATGATACTGACTTGCCCACAAGACTAGTAGGTGTCCCTACTGATCCTACAATGGATTGTGTTGGCTGAATGTTTTGTATATTACTTTGAACAACACTTTGCACATTTTGCATACTGTGCATTGTTGTTAAATTCTGTGCTATACTTTGTAGAGTTGTCTCTGGCAGATGTTTATCACCGCCACTGTCTACAGAACTCAATGTTGTATTCATTTCTGTTTCTCTAAAAAGTGAAAAAACTTTAATAAAACTGAAAATATTTATTTATCACCAACTACTCAGTAAAGCTTTGCAGCTTTTATACATAATTATAATTAATTCAAGTTTTACATCAGCGATATTATGTGTTAAATAAAACACGAAAAGAGAAAATTAAACACTAAAGTTTTCGAAGAGCTTCCCATCGACAAGAGTTTTATTTTCCAAACAATTTTAGAGGTTACGAAATTCTGCCGCGTTTAAATAGTAAGTTTAAAAGTGACAATTGGCAAAAGGACTGCTCATTAGTAAAGTTTAATTCTCAAAAATATGATAATATTTTGCACCGCGAAAAACATAATATTTGTTCAACTTTTAATGTGACAGCAGTCACTATTTTGTACGATTATCATGATAGAAGTGTGCATACCTTTGTAGAAATATAGAACTGCAAAACCATTACCAATTTATTTAAACATACGCGCACAGCATTTTTTAAATGATCCTATTTCATTGACGTTCCTTGAAAAAAACCTTTTACAACTGGTATACCACCTTCCGCATTGCTACAGAGGTTGTAGAGCCTAATGTAAGCAATAGCATAGTGCAGGTAAACTGTAATCAGACAAACAAATGTCCTAAAGGCTTATCACATACCCATCATAGGGACATTTTACTCCTATTTAATGAATCAGTCAACGTACTGAGAAATAATTGCAATATTTGTAAGTACAAGGCCTGAAATTTAAAGGAACAAAAATTATTAACTTCTTTTTTGACTGACTGATAGACTTTGACGCGCTAAATCCAAAAGTGTAAGTTTTAACTTTAAAAGTCGACCGTTAAAAAATTATGTTAAAGTAAGATAGCATGTTTTCAGGGTATTTTAGATATTTTTGATCACTATGTTGGTATCAATCCGTACTTCTCCAATGAGTGAAGTTCCTGGTTGGAAACAGATATCGTGATGACGGCCATCTTGGCGGGATACATCAAATGTTTTTACTTCCGCTTTGGTGGAATAAGTCAAATGTCATTACTTGCGTGTTGTATGTTTAATTTATTTACTCTGACACAACTTAGATGAATTAGTTTTGCCCCATATTTAGTTAGCTACAGGTAATTTAGTTTGAATATGATTCATCTTTAAATCCGAACTGGAATGACATTCCTCCTATTTTTATTTCATTTCAGGCAGCATGGGATTGGTTCGAGTTATATTTAAATTTGGATGACATTTGAGCTACTCTTATTCAATTACAGCATGCGATGAAAAGTATAGTCAAAAAATGATAACGAATTGAAATTCAAGAAAAAACTGAATTTGGAACAGAGCTTGGACTTTTACGATCGCTTATATGAATCCTTATGGCACCGTTTCTACAAAAAAAAAGAAAATCAAGTTAATGTCATTATTAAAAGTTGCAAATCCAAATCATTACAATTTCAAATGAGGTAAGTGAAAGCCGCACATATCAAGTGTCTAACAGCACGGACGAATCAGATTACAGAAGCATCAACTTAGAGTCAATCTGAGGTGTAAAATACCCTAGATTTATTCAATTTTGTATGTTTAGCCTCAAGTACAACTTTTGAACCGCTGAATTCTTAAATTTAAAGCAGTTGAAACTTACAATTTTTAACTCAGTGCATTCAGTGCGATTTGCGGTCTTCTGAAGTGGAGTTTAACCACTACAAGAAACATTACTACAGACACTGGAAGCAATTTTTATACAATATTACTCGAGTCGGGGTTAGGTTGCTAAAAATAAATCATATTATTTGAATGATGATTTTAAATTAAATGTACATTCATTCTGTTTCTTTTTATAGTAACATGGTATCTAGAAAATATTTGACCTTAGATAGATCTTACTAGATGGTGCATTTCTTGACATTTAATGAATTTGTCACTATTCCATTTAAGATTATTATATCCATACCAAATGATTTTATAATTTTTAATAACATATGCGGCCGCATCTTTCAGTGTCAAAATATATTTATATTTAATGTAATGATAGCAATACTTTGCAATTCTGGAATTGCAATTATTCATACAATCTTATTAGCTGCTTTAAATTGTATTTATGCCTTTATAATAATATGTCTTTATATTGTAAACACTTGCATTAATTTTTGGTATCTTTCAATGCATACGTTGTGTATTTCAATACAATTAATATATAATCGCGAAATTATTGCACTCTACAATTAACACGTGAAGTGTTTCAAATAACTACTGCTATTGCCATATCCTGAATACAAAATATCAAAATATAAAAGCTTCCACCGAATTAACGTCATCTGTAACTTATGGCTTTTGGAAATTGTATAAATTCATTTTAAAGGAATCACTAACTTAATTCATCAAGTACACGTACAAGTGTACTTATAAGTACACGTACAAGTAATGTCAGTTAGTGATAATATAACAATATTAATTACACTATTATTTATGTAAGTAAGTATGTTTAATAATCAATCTCAAAAGGATTAAAATTATCGTAATTCGAAACGATCTAGACTTCTTCAATAATCGCTCCCTTAAGAGAAATAGATCGAATCAAAGATATTGACCTTGATTTATAGTTTATCCATAGTGAATGCAAAGAACACCTCGATTTTTTCACATTTATAAAAACATCTGAAATTTTCTACGCCTTTAAAAAGAAAATATATATATATGTAAACTAATAAATTGCAATATTGAATATAATTATAATAACCGTCTATTAGTACACTTAAAGTAACTTAATCTATCTGTTACATATTCTAAAATTAAAAAAAGTTAGGCTGATTAACGAAAGTGCGTTCTCCGTACTTTTAAAAATACACTATACTGCGAAAATGATATAGCAAGTTGATACACGAATTATAACTGACGTATTTATCGACCGAAATCGAGTAAGAATGGTACTCAATGATTCCAGGTGCTAAGGGACTGAAAAGAAAAAGATAATTTGCTCATAGAAACTTTGAATTCTTTGTTGTGATTTTGATGCATTGAGAAAGGGATCCCTTCCTTTCTTTAAGGGCCTTACACGCCATGGAGTAGGGAGCACCAATCCCGGCCCCTTCTTCTCCTTCCCCTACTCAGAACTTCTGCAATTCCATTTTCAAACGCATCATTCTGCCTTGTGACTTCAGTGGTGTTGTGTGCGATCGTGTTTCTCGCGAAATTGTTATCGAATAACTGTCTTCCTTGAATATTGGTGTTTTGAAAATTTACATTGGCCGATCAACAAAATTAATTTGTCCGGCGGCCCTGGATGGGTTTGAATTCAGTCCACGTTTTTTAATTACATTCGTGACTAGATCCACACTCATCCAAGGATACCGGGTTCTAAACACAGTCTACGAAGATATATTGTATCTGTTTCACGGATTATAAGAAAATTTGAAGTTCGCATGAAAAACATCTTTTGTTTTCTTTAGATTAATCATTTGTGATTTTCAATAAAGGTAATACTGCAAGAAGTAAAAGGAAGATTTTAAAACGTATATTTATTATATGAGTGTATCTTTACAGCAGCACATCTAAACGAAAGAAGAAAAACTTTTGTCTTTTAAGCTTATATATTACATGAAATTCAATTCTTCGGCTTTTTCTAACGTGTCTTTTGTAAAAAATTATAATATCGATGTATATATTTCATTTACTAATGTTATAAGTACAGCCATCCAAACGTACGCCGTTCTAAGAAATAAACGAAAGATTTCTGAGTCCCAAGCCAATGGCCGTGGGATTCCTTTTAGTTTCTTTGTGTGTGAACACCTGCCGTGTTTCCCCTCCAACATTCTCCCCCTTTTTCTTGGCAGCAGTAATCCTGCCCTTAACCTCTCTCCCGTCCTCTCATCGTCCTTTCTGAATAACGGTAAAAACTTGCCTGTACCCCCAAAGGTTTGCTATATTGTATGCCCAGAGATGAAAATTTGAATGAAATTACCGTAACAGATTAATATATAATTTCTAATATATCTATATATGTATGTATGTGTATATTTCAGCTTTTCCTTGTCACCATTTTCTTTTTTTGATAAATATAACTGATCACGAAATAGTATAATATAAGACGTTAACCCGAAATAAAAATTATCACAACATTTTCTATTAAGTTCTTTACATAGTGTCAGGAGTAACATTTAAATGAATTACGATATTTATATACAAGGACATACGGTAAAATAATGATAACATAAATATTATTCTAAAATTAGCGAGCGAATTTTTGTCATTGGGATGTAGTTGACTTGATTTTAGGCTACCATTATAATATTTATATTTTTACGTATAAAAACGACTTTTTGCTCAAAGAAATTTCCTACACTAATAAGATATGAACATGGGATTTTTTAGTCTATGGCAGATTTTTACGAATACGTAATTTCTTATATTCCAATAATATATCATAAATGAAGGCAGATTGAAGAAAACATTGGACAATATCGATTTTTCCTTTTTCAAATGCGTTTCTCTAATATCTATAATCTATATCAGGTGCTTTGGGATTCTAAGTTTAATTGTGCTATGCGTGGATGTTCATCTTGATTTTCTTCTTCGTTGGGCATGTCCGAATTTAAACGCATTTCTTCTATTGCTCGTTTAATTTGTGCTTGTAACTGACCAGCAACTTTTCGTACTGCCGAATTATTTTGTTTTATCTGTTTTGCACAGGATAATAAACCCTTCCATGGTGCAACACAAGTATGGGCAAGATAAAGTTCTTTCCATAACTGAATGCTGGCAGGTGCAACACTTGGCCAAATAACTTCGGGATTTGGTTCGTATAAAGGGTTCAACCATTTTTCTAAAACTTCAGGTTGGTTTATGTACGACCACAAACTGCAGGTTCGCTCAGACAGTTGAAGGATAACTCTTTCTGCTTCCGAGTCGCCTAAAATGAAGCATATGTAAAACAAAACTGTTAATATTAAGGATAAACAATAAATCAGAATGTATATACCTAAAAACGTTCCAAAATTGGAAGAGTATGCGTGGTTATAAAGTTCAACTAGTAATTCTGTTGTATACTCGAAGCTGAACTGAAACTGATTATGAAGCTGATAAAGACAATCAAGGAAAAGAAGAAAAGTTGGAGCATGAGTGGAATTTTGTGCACTTGAAGGATAATAAGGTCCATGGCGTGTGCGACTAAAAAACTGATGACCAGCTTGTAGCCATTCACGTTCGATGAGAGCCTGCAAACCTCGCACAGTTCTACAATCGGGATTTAATATTACTTGTGCGAGGCTAGTTACAACCAAAGTACAATCTCTGCCAGCACTTCCTATAGGGAATATAAGATAGATATACTATTAACAAAAACTTATCTGAAAGATATTTATATTTAATCAATTATAATCCATACCATGAACTAATACAGCTGCTACTTCATGATGAAGACACTGAGCTGTTACACAAGCAGCATTTAAAGCACTTTGTATCGCGGATAACCAACCGCTAAAGTAAAGTCTCGAAAGCCAATGAGAAGTACTGCAGTTTGTATCATTACAGGCTTCTGTCAACTTGTAAAAACTTTCTACTAAATCCTGCGGACGTGGAACTGCTTCGTGTACTTTCCACCACTGCGGATAAGCAGCATCCATTTCTGTACCGCCACCACTGGCTGTAGAACTTTGAGCCTGGATTACTGATCTTGTATCTACTATATAGCTATTAAAAAAAAGTTTGTATTAATATAGTTTTAGTTTGTTCTATATTGCATACCAAAAGTAGTATCTAAATCTGCTTATGTAATAAAACCGTTATTAGAAAAATAGAACATACCCACGTCTTCCAGGACCCAATACTGCATTCAATAACCTTTCATCTTCTTTGCATCTTTTACCAGTTCCACACATTGGTTGACTACTTCTTAATAAAATACTCTGCAATAGTTATTACTGTTTTATTATGTATTCACTATACCAATATATTTTAATTAACGGGTATGAATATTGTATTATACCCCTCCTTCGTGTCTATAACATAAAACAGGAAATCTTCCACCATCTCTAAAGCTGGCAGAAGATATTATAACTTTATCTTCTACATGTCTCGGTACTATAACTGCAGATGGATATGAATTACAGACTTTGTAGTCTCTATTTAAATAGCTAATACGCCATTCATCTGCATGAGCCGCTAATAATCTAGACCATTCTGAAACAGGTGCAAATGCTGTCCATCCATCTTCTACTTGTATCGTATTATTTTTAGTAGTTTGTGGTCTATGAAAAAAAGGGTATTGTAAAGATTGTTCTGCAATTAACAGAATAATCAAGATTAATGTAATAAATATCACATACTTACAAATTAATTAGAAATATACATTATATAAATATATATGTACCTTGTGACATTAACTTTTCTATAGATAGTATAACATTCGTCAAGTCATCCGTAGAATTAATATCTAACTGAAGAATTCGAAAATCTTTACATTTTAGTATAATGCTACCTCCAGGGCTTTGAGTATTTAATTTTTTTTCAATGAGATCAATGTTTCGATATAATAACTAAAAATTATGGTAAGAATGTTAAATCAAATAGTATTAATCAAACATTTATCAATTTTATCTGTAATTAATGCTTATTTATGATTTCAAAAAAATATGTTTTTTTTAATATGTCCTACCCATAATTCTTGCTCCTGAAGGCTATTATCATGTCCATTGTCTTGCCTTGAAGACCAAAGAAGATGGTGAATACTAATACATAGTCTCCCATCTATACTTTTGCTATGTCCATCACTTTTGTCTATTAGTACAACATTATTGAGTTTTGGAATGAGAATTAATTCGCCAAGATCCATTATACAATTTTGCACTTCTTAAGTAACACACAGATGATATTATTAAACAAGCAGAAGTGCCCTGACAGATCCACATAACCCTGTATCGTTAACTTGTTCGATATTTATGAGAAAGAATTATCATTTGATAAATTCAAATCACAATTTAACTTCTATGAAAATGTATATTTACGAACATTTTTATAATTTATCCTATAATGTGTGCATTTTTGGGGTACATTTTTGTACATAGTTTATACAGTTGCAAAGTGGCAGCTGTTATACGCCTGTTTACTATCCGTATGATCCATAATCATAAATTAAAGCTCCCTTCACTTGACACTTCCCTTCGCGTTCACAACCATTGCTGAGAGAAACCCAGAGAAACCTGTAGAGGGAACCACGTGACTATCTGCTGCTTCATAACCTCATGTAGTAAAGTAATAAAGTGCCGTAGTTATTTATCGATAGTAATTAATATTAAATATGATACTATTCACAGCTATTGAATAGCAGTCACGTTTTTGTTTATAATGTGTACGTTCCTACATTTACGATCTATATTTAAGCATTAACAAAACCGCCCGATTACTGAATAAAACATTGTTTGTTTTAGGACATTACTCCGTAATAATGATGATGAAAATGAAGTATAGGTTAGCTTACTGACGACACCGTTTGAAGACGAATATAAAAGAATCGAATAATATAAAAATGCGTTGTTTTCATTATAAATATTTTGATATTACACAAGACTTAACCTCATTTCGTTCAAGAAGGATTACTATTACATAAATGAGTCATGGTACATGTAATCGACAGAAATCTCTGTATGTAACAAATTATGCAATAATATTTATATCATTAGCTAGTAATGTTTGAAAAAATTGACAGATGTCACATTTTAGCGGGTAGCCACCGTGAACAGCTTATAACGATGTATCACGTGATTTTGTTGATTCAACATTTCATCAAAAGATGGCGACATGGGCAATAAGGAATGCTAGCATATAGAAGCAGGAAAGAAAGCTTTCTGATGTAAAGACGTGTGAGTAAATGATGTATCACGTTTATCCATGTTGCTTGGAATTTGTATAGAAGGCAATAGAAGGTGAATTATTTCAAGTACTGAGTACTTTCCAGAAGTCAAGGATTGTTCAGATCAATTTCCTACCCAAAGACTGAACTAACTCATGAACTCCATACATGGTAATTGCCTTGTTTGCACTCATTGTGACAGAATTCATACCTTTTTCTACAATTGATAGCATTATATACACCATATTATCATGAGAAAGTGCTATTTGATAACATAAATTTGTTATTGTAGCCTTGCTGTCACCTAATGCAACTGCTATTTTCAATAAAAACTGGTACCGATAGTCCTAGATTCTGATAATGCATAATACAGAATAAGGTACAGATTTCAATAAATGTAAATGCTTTTTATGAATTACTTGACATTGAATTGCATCCACTTTATGTTTTTAAGTTCTGGTATAATACTACACCTCTTAAACGTGTCATTGGAGTCAAGAATTGATAAATTAATGATAATGTAATGATCAAGCTATTCTAGTATTGTTATCAACTTTTATTACATGGCTCTTTGATTTCAATATTTCTTTAATGTTTCTGCAGATTCTTATTTTGAATATGTGATCTAAATAAGGTGTCTTTAATGTGTATACTTTATTTTGTAATATTTTTCCAGTTTATTATTTTTATGATGTATGAACATAATCTTATTTAATTATAACATACCATATGGCAATTTCTTATATATATAGCATGATATCTGTGCACAAGAAAATAAAAAATTCATTTAGTCAGAACTACAATTCTAATTGTGTAAATGTTCTCCATCAGTTTCTCCATTTTATTGATCTATTTATGTTCTAATATATGTAATATCAATGTATATTTATGTAATAATGTTTTGATATGTTCGTTTTTTAATAATGCATCTTATTTTTAACTTTTATATTGTTGATTATTTACAGTGTCATCTTTTTGTGTATATTTTATCTATTCTATTATGTTGCAGTTGGTTTTTTGGCTTATAACTTTATTTACTTTACTTCGCTGGTTTATGCAGGGTGATATCGAATTAAATTTTATCGTTGCAGCCATTTAATAAATTACCAATTCTTTTAATATACACAGGTATAATTTAGTAGATGGGATGAATAAAAATGGCATCTGTAGAAACCCAGGAAAATCCTACAAAAAGTCCTCTGTTACAAAATACAGACAGTATACTTGAATCAAATGTCGAAAGCAAAATACTGCCAAGCACTTGCGATGACCAGAATAATTCCACAGATATTTCTGAGAAGGTGGAAAATAAAAGTGCAACAATGGACATAGTTAATAGTATTAAAGTTGTGACTAAAGCTTCAAACTGTGATAATACACAAGATACAGTGGAAGATGAAGTAATTGTATTAGAAAGTGATATACAAAATGTCAAAAAGTCAAATATAGTTCATCGTACATCTGAAAATGATGTTAAAATTGACAATACTGAAAATGGTAAAGAAAGTCCAGTTAAGGGGGGAAATAATTTGAAAAGAAAACGAAGATCTTGCATGTAAGTATTTGTTTTACTATAATTTTCCTTATAAAACAACTTAAAAGGATACAGCTTAACTGTTATATCGTGAAGAAACTGTGTTGTAACTATGTTACCTGTCATTGTAGAAGATTAAATAACTTATTAAAGACTTTTTAAATAAATTCATTTTTTAATGGAACAAAGCTAACTGATCATAATTACAGTATCAGTCACAACTGATTAATTGACATTTTAGTACTCAGGAGTCAGATTTACTTTCGGAAGAAAATAGTCTTAGAAGTAAACGGACAAGAACAAAAACTACAAATGACAGATTTTGCTGGCGATGTCATAAAGAATCTGTAGATGCTCACTGTAGTGCCTGTCCTCGATCGTGGCATCGTAGGTGTATAGGAGGGATGCAGCCTTCGTCTATGCAAAATTGGATATGTGGAGAATGTGCAACCATTTTGAAAGCAGAAAATGCTGAAACTCGTTCTACGGCTATGGCACATTTGTCTGTCGATCAACTGTGTTTATTGTTAAAACACGTTGTTGATAGAATGCGAGAATATCCTGGTGTACGTATTGTTTACTTTTTTAATGTTTTTCCACATTTTCGTTATATAAATAAAGAGAATAATTACAATAACCACTGTATTATCCAAAGCATTTTTTGTTACATAGTCAGAGGCATTTTGGAAGCCAGTGGAACTTTCTGAAGCTCCTAATTACCTAGATTATGTGGTTAAGCCAATGGACCTGAGTCTTTTAGAATCAAATGTACGAGCTAAGCTGTATGGAAGTACAGATGCATTTATGGCAGATGCAAAATGGATGCAACATAACTGTATTGTTTTTAATACATGTACGTATATTGGAATGTAAATTATCCTATAAAAATAATTAAACTTAATACAAATTGTTTTAATTACAATATTCAGGTGGTGGTGTTTATACAGATACATCTAAACTAACAAATGCTTCAAAACAAATAATTAAATTAGCACGTCAGGAAGTATCAGAGATGGAGGCTTGCCCTGATTGTTATGCTCATGGAAGAAACATACCAAGGCCACAACCGTCATGGTTTATTGAACCTTGTCGGCATCCTCATACTCTTGTATGGGCTAAATTAAAAGGCTTTCCATTTTGGCCAGCAAAAGCAATGCCTCGAACAAACTCTCAAGGTTTCGTAGACGTACGTTTTTTTGGTGAACACGACCGTGCTTGGGTACCACCACGGGATTTGTTTTTATATTCTAAAGATCCTCCTGCTCCTTTGTCACGCAAAAGAAGATTGGATATGGATGAATGCGTCAGAGAAATTACTAGACATTGTCGAAAGCTCGAACTTGTATTTGGACAATTCAAATTTGCACCTCCGAAAGTGCAATATAATCCGCATGATCCATTGCAAGTAAAGTTAATGTTACCAAATTATGATCCTCTTCACCCTGGTAATTGCACATCTTCGCAATTCTCAACACCCAAAAAAAAGCCGCTCCCCAAGAAGCGTGTACCTGTTAAAGTGCAATCTCAAAGTGATACTGAAAAAGCAGATAATTCTAATGCAGAAAATAAGATATTAAACGATTGTGATAAAAATGTCGATTGTACTGTAATTACTGAAGAAAGTAAAACTGTGAAAAAGGAAGTCTCCGCATCTAAAGAATCTGACGAAAAAAAATCAATTTCACTTTTATGCAGCGACTCAATTAGTACAATTAGTTCGGGAAAATCTACAGCAACAGGAATCGAGGAAACAACGTGTAACAAGAATTCATTACCTGCTATAATAACGAAAGATGAGAATTCGAAACAAAGTTCTTGTAAAATGAACGATATTAATGACGTGAGTACAACGGAGCATGATACGAATGCATCAAGTGTTATAAAATCGGATGAAAGCGAGAGTTCTCAAATAGTAGTACAAGATACTAAATTGTTAGAAGATTCTAAACCAATAATGTCACCCGTCCATGAACTGTCACATAATGCTCAAACACCCAAGAAGGAAATGCTTTTAAAAAGTAATGCCAATAAAGGAGATACTAATCAGAACTTATCGGTTGTGCAAAAAACTGCATTTAAAACGGCAAAACTTGGGGCTAAGGTTTACAAACCGAAAACTAGAATGGTCGATAAAGTTAATGCAGAAAGAGCTTTGAAATCAATTTCTGCGAGCAAACAAAATGAAAAGTCTAATGTAGAAGAGACAGTAAACAAAGTTTCGCTTGTACAGACTGACACATTACAATCGACGAATGTTTCTAAAGTTTCTAATAATGATGCAACGCCCGTATCTAATGCTAAAGTAGATACTAATGGTGGTAACACAAAATTATTGGAAACAAATTCTACGGATCAATCCGTAGCATTACTTCTTGTTATAAATAATGGTACAGCAGATGCTACTAAACAAATTGCATCAATAACTGATAAAGAAAAAAGTAATGATGCTCCCGTAGTCCAACAGACATCAAAAGACATGCCTCAGACATCGCACCAAAAGAAAGAAAGCAAAGCTAGAAAATCGTTTCCTAATAAAACCCGTAGCAATCAGCAAGTTTCTTCAGATTCATTAACAACCACAATATCAAGCATAAATAACTCTACGCTTTATATTCCTGCTCATCAAACTGACAGCTGCAGTGACTATCAAATGCTTCCACCAGAAGCAGGACCTATCAGCTCTCGTTTATATCATGATGCTCAAGATTTGGCAAGAAAAATGGCTCAACTGATGGAAGAGGCATACAAGGAAGCGGCAGAAGAAAGCCAGAACAATGAAAATGGCACATCTGAGAATCACCAAGTAACCGTTCATTTTCTACGATTACAAATAGAACGTATGAGATGGCAGCATCAGCAACAATTAGCTGAGCTAAAACATAACACCGGTATGTTATATGCAGTTCAGGGAGAAAGTTTTTCTAACATTTCACAAAATTATGTAAATTAACAACATTAATTACATGCTTTTAGATCGTATATTAAGAGAAATGAAAGCAAGCTTAGAGGCCGAGCGGTTACGTGCAATTGAAGAAACTCGTAAGGCAGCCGAAGAAGAAAAAGTACGATGTATTGCAGAAATCAAACGAAAACAATGGTGCGTGGTATGCGGTCACGAAGCGTTATTTTATTGCTGTTGGAATACAGCCTATTGCGATTATCCCTGTCAGCAATCACATTGGCCAACACATATGAGGACGTGTGCTCAACAACCTTCATTTACTACTATCGTTACCGGTTCTGCTGCGAGTTCGAACCAGCAGCAGGTGATGCCCAGACTAATGTTAAATAAACAACATATGACGTCAAACATACGGAGGGCCTAGAGTGCATTGGTGTAAGTCCCTGAGGTTGATGCTAGAACTTAGAGAAATAATATGTATTGTAAGAATAATGTTAGCAATACTGTTATATTTTTATTTCACTATTTCTCACATTTAGTATCCACGTAAGTTTTAAAATTACTATATTGGACGAGATAGTACTCTGTACAAGACTTTGTAATGTAAAGATACAAAATAAAAATAAAGAATATTTATTCAAGGAGTACTGCCTAGTCCAATAGAAATTTATGATTAGATAATAACACAATAATAGGCTCTACACTATTAGATTCCATTTTAAGTAAAATTGTATAATGGTGTTTCAAATTCGAAAGAGTACCTACAAATTTTGACTTACACTACATATGCTTTGGACCCTTCAAATTCTCAAGTATTTTGATAAGATAACAGAAGAATTCATGATTATAAATGTGTGAATTTTTTCTCTACCCTGTTACGATGCTCCACAAATCCCTTGTATATTTTTCAGAATCATAATGCCAAAGTAAACAGCCCTGCTGGCAGGGTTTGTGCATTATCGCACAACACATTGAGTGAAATATCAACATCCCTGTCTTTGTCATATTCTAGAAATGATGGCAATCAAGAAACGTCATAAGCGAATCATATTTTATGTACAAATGAATTCACACTATATTAGAGGGGGTTGAAGTTAGTAATATGTTATTATACTCAAAAATATGTAACTATATTTGCAGAAGCATCGAACATTAACGAAATATGAAAACAGTATTCATAAATTATCCTGTGTAAATAAATTGTTAATATCTGCGATGTAGAATCAAAGTAACATAATAAGATGATGAGTTTTATAAATATTTGTATTTAGTGTTTTAACTGACAAAATTAAAAGTGATTTATAACTAAATGTACTCGCAATAATTAGCTTGTGTTATGTTCTTCGTTAAGAATCATTTAAGTAAACTGAATATTCGCCGTTTATATAAACACATCACTTTGTACATATAACTTCGTAAAAATCAAACATTTTGTATGTTGTATTTCATAGATATATCATGAATTATATTACGTTATTTTTTCAGGTGCATTAAATGTTTGCAATAGCTACTTATGTATTAATTCTGTGACTTTCCATTTTTCAAATATATGTATCTCATACTAAGTATCTGTCTTTGTTATTCTGTGCAACATGCACGCTTACGAAGCTTTTAGGGAAAATTATCGAGTTTGTGGTTTACGCTGGTAGTTTCATATAGGTTTTTGTGTACAGATTATTTTATTTCCTTGTCATAATTACATGTTTACTTGGCTTTTTTGCTCTTAATTTTTCTCATATAAAATTCAAGTTCTTTTCCTTCAAGTATGTATCCATCGGCTCTACCACACTGCCCGGGTCTGCTGGCTACACAAGCTAAAATTCAAGTACAAGTTGTACATACTTATGGCTTACTAAAAAACTTATCTTTTAGTAGTTCATTTGTTCTGAAGTATAAGTTTTAAGATAAGGTTATATCAATATTGCTAAAAGAAATAAATCTATATCATACCGAGAACTCGTCCTGTGGCAAATTGTTCCTCCAAAGCAGATTCTACATTGGCAAATCGTTGCCTTGCATTGTATTTGGCTTCTATTTTCTTGGAGCGTTTTTTGTTCAATACTTCTTCCTCGGCTTCGGTCTGTACACATATATATTTATGCTTTATATTATAATCTTTAATCAGAAATGATTTTAATGACAATAAAATTCGTCACTCACCAATTTTGCACCACGTTTACGGCCCAACGGTAAAACGTAATGACCTTCATACCACTGACGGAATGGTGTCGCATCAATGGTAACAATTGCATTTTTCACAAGAGTCTTTGTTCTCACCAATTCATTATTTGATGCATTGTAAACTACATCAATAATACGTGTTTTTCTTGTTGTACACTCAGAGCCCCATGAGAAATTTCCTGTGTCCAATCTAAGTGCTCTGTATTTCTTATTGCCACCACGTGTACGAACCTTGTATAAACAGAAAGACGCATAAAAATAATTTCTGTTCATCAACATGCAAATATTATTGCAGAATTAAAATCTTCTTCAGTACGCTGTGAGATGTGAGTCAACATGGCACTCAGAGTAGGTAAAGGTGATCATCATATAAGATTGAAATAATGCAAAATGAAATGTTGCAGATATTACATTAAATGTAAAAAAATGAAAAGTTTGGAGTATATTATTATGGAGAACATTTCATAATAAAGAATCCAGATTATCTGAACTTTTTGAATTCATCTTTCAAAATGAAAAGAAAATATAAGAATCATATCTAAAATACAAATTAATTTATAATTGTTAATACCGTATGAATACGTTGAGGGCCAAGTTTTGTATTTGCAGCTGGACGGCCTAACTCAAACTTCCTCTTCTTGCGAATGGGCTTCCTCTTGCCACCAGTTGCCCGTCTCTTATGCCAATGGTCACGAGAAATACCTGTAGTAAAAATAAAGTTGTGATGTAAAACCATAAAGAAAGAAAAAATACTATTCTATTAAACATTATTAGTGAACACAATTGGTGTATAAAACGTAAAAGTATTGACGTCGGTCAATATCATTTACATTGTTTATAAAATAAATAACCCTAACAATGAACACTACAAAGTCAACATTTTAATTGAAATAATATTAAGTATTTTTTTAAAAAAAAGAAAGAGAAATAGTAATAACAATACAATGACAAAATTGTATGTAGTAATACATAAATAAAAACTAAAATCACATGTCAACTCAACAGAATCGGAGAAACAGCCAAAACTCAAAACAGATTTTTTAAGTTGTACGTGGAATATATTCAATTAATATTCATTGAGAGATATAAAGTAACATCTCTTTAATCCAATAGTAATAATCTTTCAGTGATTTATTAAAAGAAACTGCGGATTAAAAGAGATAAATTCAAACTTCTATAAAACGAAGTGTCTCACCCATCGTGCCTAGGTCTAAAAGAAACACAAGTTACTCAAATACTAGTAATGCCCCGTCATTTCCGGCGTGAATGATTACTTGAGCGCCATCTGCAGACATGAAAAGCAATTAGAAAACTACCTGACCGCATGGTCGTAGTTTTAGACCTAACCCAGATCTCCTGATAAAGGAGGTCCAAGCTGGTCCAAGCTTAGATCAGCTTAGATGGGACAGGCTTTGCCTAAGTTTCGAAAAAAGTTCCGTGTTCATGGTTACAGCAGTTGCAGAAGGCGGTAACGTTATCGAATTTCGTCCCTTCTATGCCTTCTACAGAGACAAATTTGAAATATGGGGCGCTTAAATTATTTTTTTCTTTTATCCGAATATTGTCGTTTGTCTCAGCAAGAAGGAAATTTTTACAACGACCATTATAATAGAGCTTCAGCAAATGGCAAATAGAAACACACAATTGTATTTTATAACTATTATATTGCATGTGTTTATATTCTATAATACAATAATAAATAAAGAATTTATTAAAGGGAAAACACCGATTAATAAAGTTCCATATTCCCTACAAATTTCGAAAGAGCATACCCTAATGATGAGTATTCATAATTAAAAAACGTTAGGAATGTATGAGTCTGTAGAGTAGCAGAATATAAACGTTGGGAATTGAAATTTTGTTATCTTCTGGCCATACCAGCCATACAGCGACCCTCTGAAGCCATAAATTATGTAAATGCCGAAAGAGTGGAAACTTACTAATTTCAACGTGTTCTGGAGCCACTGCTTGCCACTGCTTTCAACGCCAAATAGTTTTTTGAAATTTTCTGCATTTTCTCCGGCGAGAAATAACCCCTTGTAACGTCCGGTGAGAATAGTAGTACCATCACCCGAATATTTTTGCTTTTCCTTTTTATATTTTTAGTTGTAACTTGCGGTATCCCTTCCTACAGTGTCGATCGCAATCCACAGCAACTGACAGCAACCAACAGCAACGTCCAGCGCGCGTACTCGAAAGATGGCCACCGCTCTTCTTTAATTGTTTCAAAGGCCAAGTAAGAGAAGCGACGGGATAGTGGGAGGAAACATATAAATAAGAAACGTGCTGTCGGCGCAAAAGTTCAGTTCAGTTACAGTTGTAAAATGATTGTAAAACAGTTGTGAGAAACTCAAAGAGTAGAGAGTAACACTCGAAGAGTGTCTAAAAGTTGCAATGGGTTAGTTAAGAGTTCAGTAGTTGTCGAGAGTTAGGCGGTAAAAATCGGTAAGAACAATGTAGTTCAGTAACCAATCAATTTCAAGTTCTTAGCCTTAGTTCTATAATCCTCCGTTCTACATCGTCGTGCAACTTCTCCAAAACTAGTCTAAGTATAATTCCAATTCCAAGTTCTTAGAGAGCCAATTCTAATTAAATTCAATTCCAATTCTAAATCAAGACGCTATTCAAACTCTTAGGAAGTCTATTCCAAGTCAACGCATTCAAAATCTCACACACATATACAGGGTGAGTCTTGTAACATGACGACTTCAAATAACTCGTAAGTTATTCGTTGTGCGAAAATATGTTTCAAACAAAAGTTGCATAGTATCTAGGGGGACATACAGTGCTCTAATCTGTTTTTTATTGCCTTACTTTTTTATTGAGATATTAGGGTGACCTTCAGTTTTTTAAATGGAATATCTAATACTTTTCTTCGAATTCGGATAAATCATCAAATTTTGCGTAAAAAAATATTATACAAAGTGGGACTTCAAATGAATAATTACTGAGATACTTCCACCGGCACCAAACCAAAGAATCTTGATTCATTGCGCGGACGGCAGAGTGTTAAGAATCACGTTGACTACGCGTATTTCCTAATACAAGATTATTAATTTGAAGATATTCCGAAGATATCTGACGCTACATTCTGTCTGTAATCTAATTCATCTACACGGCTCGACATTTGAAACGTACAACTTTCATATTTTCAAATTTATCAAATTTTCGACAAGTGCTTCATGTAAACGTTTGTAGGGGGCGGTAGTAGTGTCACCGAATTTATTGGTGACTAAAAAACTTGAAATATCGCGTGCTTAATAACTTCTGTCTTTTATTTGAATATTGTCCAATATTGTCATTTCAGACGAAAGGAAATTGTTACCATGGCTATTGTAATAGAAGAACGTTAAGAATGTCTCGTTGTACAGTAAAAATTGTAATGCGCACAGCAGTAAATTTTACCACATACCACTTCGTTCGCAGGCGAAAAGGCTTTTAACCCCTTGCCCTACAACAACGAGTGACACTCTTGATGAGGTAAATGGGATAGGAAAGTTTCAAGTTGTGCAAAACCTATCAAACTGAAAATATTAACGAGATGCGACGCGATAATATTATTCCTGTAATATTAATATTACGTTAAATTATACGATATATTAAGAATCACCGATCAATTTTTATTTTTTGCAATTAAATTCTGCATTATTGCGGAGGCAGTCACAAAACAAATCGTAGGGCAAGGGGTTGAAATGCAGTTTTTCATATCGAAATTCATATTCGTTGACCATTTCCACGAATACACTGCGAAATAGAAAAGTATGCGAAGACCACTTCAAAAAAGGTTTTTGTTGCAGAGCCATTTAATAAGGATCGCGGTACCTACCCTGAATTTACCAGCTATAGCAAATCCCTATAAGGATATGTTAATTATACTTTCATTTGCACCTGTTTGTGTGTTTATACACGTTATATGACTATATGGGTCGGCATGAAGATACATTGTTTTTACTTTTATTTTGATTTCATTTTGTTTTCTTGGGCGTTAGAAATTTGAAATGAAACCATCTACATTTTGCTAAAATTAACTTAAACACATTTTTCTCAAAAATGGATTTGTACCACTTTCAACAATAACGACTCATATATGACTGACATTTTGGAGATCGTGTTCTTGTTTTATTTCTCTAAGTATAAACTTTGTATTTTTACAAATAATTTAATCGCTAGTATTTAATTAATTTAATTTATTAATTTAATCGCTATTCTCGTTATTTGATAGCCCCTACTCTCGAATAACGAGAGTAAGGGAAAGTTCTGTTATCCTTGTCTAGGTGGGTTCCGAAAAATTGTTAAGGTTGCCCCGAGACGTCCGCAACCAGGAGTCGTCCCTACAACATCTTTGTAAGGAAATTGACATATGATTTAACTATGCCGAAAAATCGTGGTGTGAATTGTCGTTCTTCTAAATTTTTAAAAATTATTATAGAGACTGTAATTCTTAAATCTACCTAAGGATTTGATTGTCTTAACTTGCTTTACCAAATCTATATAAAAGTAATTAAGACTTCTTCGAAAACGTGGCAAGAAAAATTATGAATGTAGTACACCGACCGCGATTTCACCGAAGCTCATGTAGAAAATATTTAAAAAATTAACAACTGAAAGGATGAATAAAATATTTTTCGTACTTCGAGAAATTTCAAAGTAACGCTGAGTACGGTCACGAGGGTGTCAGTGCCTTCGTGTCGGCAGATTACGGTTACGAAAACGAATTTAACGATATAATAAATAAAATGATTGTAAAGTTCTTCATTCTAAATTTTGAACTTTTGAAACATAATTTTAAAGATCGAGAATAATGGAAAGACATGTAGAAACTTCCACATTTTTTGGAATTCACAGCCATTAGCCCGTTATTGCTTTCAATGCAAGAAAGATGAAATAAAAGTTTTCGAGTCACTGCGAGCAAGACCGACCCGGGACCCACCACGGGGAGGTGGTTGTGGCTTGGGACCCAAAAAAATTGGCCATCCCCATCATATTTTGTCTGTCGCGTGACACATTTTCCCGCTAGTTTTACAGGTTTTGAACGATAGAATGAACGGTAGAATGTACCAGGCGAAATTTCTTGTTCTACTTTACATTCATTATCCATCTCGCAATGGGAGAGATAGATTTTTGACTGTGACGCGACGAGCATCCGACGCTTAAAGACTAACGCGACATTTATTCCTTATATTCTAAAACGTAGTTGTAGGCTTAAGAGTTAACAACGGATTTAAATTAATCTTACTAACAAACTTAATCTAAATATACGACGAATAACTTAACGTCTAACTCATTAAGATTACGATTTGACCATCCCCTTGCGAGTTCAGCCTGACCTTCGATATGGGAGCAGTTTTATACACAATGCAAATTATTGTGTATGTGCAAATACTGTTCCCATTATTTGTTTGGTCTAATTAAGTTAAACACTGCCTGCGATCGCGGATAATTAAATTTATTCTCGCACTTCTTCATTCTTCAGTCTTGAAAGTTTTCCTAATATCTACGTAATGAAAATTATAATGATCAGGTATGATTTCCTATCTAAGAGAAAATATAGACACAATAAGAAGCTGTCTAACTAACAGCAAAGATTTCTTTGCAAAATATTGCCTGAGTACTTAGCTGTAAACCAGAAAGCAAGCCTCTTGGCCAGAAAATGAAAAATGCATTCTGTTTTATGCAGAATGAAGAGAAACATCGTATTACTTCCAGACTAAAGGAAGTCAAGGATAATTATCTTATGAATCAGACTTCGAAGATAATACAGCAGATACTTTGATTAAAAATCAAACGTATCGAAGCCGTTAACAAGGAAACCATTAAAAAATATTAGCCAGACGATCTAACAAAATCTCAGAAGAAATATCTGAGAACTTAACACACAATTTGCAAAAAAAGATGTCAGTGAGAAAAATCCATCGATCGACCTTCGATGTGGTTCAATCCATGCAATTACTGCAACAAAAACTCATTTGTTAGCAAAATGTCATTACACTGTGGATTCCTCCAACGCCTCGAGACGCCTGTCTCTATCAATTTCCATGTGTGTGGTCCACTTCATTTCGACTAAATATCCATGATTGTATTTTATCTTCTGTAACAGTTTCTCATTAATTTTTCTGAAAACGAGAACTTAAACGGAAAATCACCGGCCTTCGAATATTTTAACAGACGAGTATCGAATACAGTAGACTCCCGTACAACGTGGGGGATACGTTCCGCGCTATAGGAAATCGCGTTATGTATATGGAACAAACTGTAAGCGCAGAGTCGCCGCTCTGGACCTGAACAAGGGCCGCGAGATCAATCGGTGCCGAACGTTTCGACGCAACATCAAATCGTCGCTGTTGCAAACAAAAAAAACAGACTGTTAGTGTCATACGTAACTAACTTGTTTCAAATAAAGTTTCTTTTAATAAAGAATTCGAAACAGAATACAGGTGACTTAATAATAAAAAAAAGTATTGTATACCTTATAATAATATTTTTATAAGAAGAACATACATTTTACCCATGCGTACTGAAATAAATAAAACACCTGTAAGGTTGAGAAGAAAACGTATTGCTCTGGATTATTATTTTTTAACAATAGGTAATAATAAACAACAGGAAAGTGTATACATTAGCTTTTCTGAGGAAAAAATCAGAAACTATATGAAAATGTTGAATTTATCTTGCGCGTCATACGGCACGGTTTATAGCTTTGTATGAGAACTAAGCGCAATTTTTTCGGGGTGTTATACGAATTCGCGTTATACGGGAGTCCACTATATTACGAAAATCAAGTGAAGCATGATTTATCACAAATTTTAGTCTAATGCAAATTTTATGAGCTTTAAGATAAAAAATTGTAAAGAATTTTAACAAGGCGAACTTAAAATTTGAAGCTACATATCGAGGCGATAAGCTCGAATCGAATAATATAAAGAATTTAGCAAATTGTGTAATGTCAAAATCATTTGCTGTCAAAGAAATTATTTTAATGAAGAGAGCTACTTTCAACGCAGTTACATTTGGAATTATTTGAAGCCTTTGCATCATCCGACCAAAGAAGAATTAATGCATCGCTGTTTAATTTGCGACGCGAGAAGCGTTAAATAAAGAGAGAATTCCCCCTTTGCTACAATATAACACTACTACTTATTCAATTAAATAAGAAAATATCTAAAAGAGACGCGTTTAATTCTTATCTACATATATTTGCCATCCGTCTATCGAACTGTAATTACTTTATAGATTTTTCGACGCAAATTTTATATTTTTATTCAATTAAGAAAATATGCAAAACCCGCTGTCCGTAATTTTTGTAACGAATTTTCCAGAATTTATCGAAACTTCTATGTCGACGCGGTTTTCTCACAAAAATGTCATTGCGATCAAAGTAAAAACCCAGATAATATTAAATTCATCACTTTAACGATGACAGCGAATAGTATTCATCTTATTTCGCGAATTTTATTAAAACAGACACTCGTTTTGAATTTGTGTCATCAAATGTGCATATAATTCGTTGCAGTTTTATTCCGAAGTGGTTCCAATGACCACGATAAGATTCATTCTCTGACTGATCTCAATAAACAACAGATAATATAACTTGACAAAAATTATATAGAAAACCTCAAAATTTCTTTTATTGAAAGAAACATTTGCATCAGTATTTTTATTTGCAAGCACTTGATTAACAACATAAAAATCATGAAATGAAGCAGCCGAAAGGCACTTAAAATCCCGAAATGATCGAGCAGACAAAAGGCGATTAAAATCCCGAAATGATCGAGCAGGCAAAAGGCGCTTAAAATTCTGAAATAATCGAGCAATTAAAAGGCGTTTAAAATCCCGAAATTATAAAGCAGCCAAATGGCGCTTTCAATAAAAATCGCGAGAAACCCGTGCCATTTCAGGCTCTTATTGCTCGCAACGCTAGTTCAAAACGCTAGTTCATATTGCTATTTCATGGCTATCATTCGTAGTATTATTTAATAAACAATTGCGTACTACCATTTCGGGGCTTTCATTTTTTGCAACGCTATTTCAAAACCCGCCAACTGCCATTCCGGGGGCTCTCATAATTCACAACACTACCTATTCGGAAAAAAAGGGGCTGTAAGAGCTTTTGACCATTGGGGCGGGAATGGGCATCCGCCCCGATCGGACATACTCTTCCTTCCTCGGCCTCCTGACGCTCCCTTGGCTGCGGCGCGTAGACGCCGGGAGTTACCACGTGTACTGCGCTGTACAGATCATTTCGCACATCTCTTTCGAGCAGCGTCACTGCACTCGTTAGTATACGTGGTCCTAGTTTTTTATGGCGGTTGTCCTTCCTCCGCACACCACTCTTTTGTCCACGGGAGCTATTTTATTTCGCTCCTATCCGCCGGTCTTGTGGCCGGTTAGGACATTCCCCTATCCGCGACTCGGGGACGCGCTCGGTAGGACTTGGGTTTCACCCCCGAGTATTACTACTACTACTACTACTACTACTGCAAGCGAACATAGTGACAAAGTGGTAACGTAAACCATGATCTTACTGGACATTTCTGAAAGAAAAAGAAAGAATTAGGGTTAAAACCTGAAAATCCTAACGAAAATATTATGATTAAAACCTGAAAATCCTAACGAAAATGTTATGGTTAAAACCTGAAAGTCCTAACGAAAATACTATGGTTAAAACCTGAAAATCCTAACGAGAATGATTAATTAATATAATAAAAGCGACGTAAGAAATTTCTATAAATAACATGACTTCAAATCAAAAGACACCATACATGTAAATGAATTGAAAAGTGAATTAAAATTTATTAAAGTGACTCTACTTAGAGCATTGACACTCTATATGCAAATGAATTTAAAAGTTAATTATAATTGACTAAAAATGACTCTACTGAGACGATTGAAATTTCTCGATCAATACCATCGTCAAAGTAGTTCTTCGAAAAATTCAATATACATTCGTTATTATTAGTTTGACAATGAAATTGACCACCCGCGAAATTCTTATATACTAAACATCCTAAAAAAATTGCTACTACTCGCGACTATGGTACTAATTACCATAATCGCGGTCACTATGTACGCAAACTACTAGCACACATATAATACAACTAGTCGTTCGGTGCAGTTTCGGACCATTCGTCCTACGGCATGATCGAACGACCGGAGGAACTTTGAATTTTGTCGCTCACCAACCGATGAAAGTGATAATTGAGAAGTGTTTACCTCCCCGTTGAGATCGTAGTCGATGTGTGATTGCGTCGGTGGTGTGGCTGCGTTCATGGTCTCGCTGTATCCATGGTGTGGCTGCGTCGATGCATTGGAGATTGTCCTTCCTTAAACAAAAGAGAAGACAACATTATAGAATATCTAAGGAGAATTATTTAAATATACGGTGGGTAAAATTAAACTCTAATTTAATTCTCTTAACCGTTTGAGTCTCAGTATATATTGGACAAATTAAGAGAGATAAAACATTTTTCTTTATAGAGATAGAGTATAGTGGATCTTGTTAATACTGAGACTCAAACGGTTAAAGTGAACTTTAAGTTCCAATTGAAATAGGGGTCGACTAATGAAAATATTAGTCAAATAATGAAACTTGCATCTCCCATCGTCCACCGACTGCATGATGGAGGTCCTCTCAGCAGGAGCAGGCACTGACTCGACTTTCGCGATTTCGGTGATCGATATTCGCGACCGGTAATTTCAAACTTTTACTTTTGCGAATACTTGTCTCGAGTATGTTTGAAATATTTGCGATAGAAAACCCGCCGCTGACTCTAAGACCGATAAATCGATTGCAAATTTTAATATGCAAGCGTTTGTCAATGAAACATTACATTTATATAATCGAGGTACTTTAATTATAAGCTATTGAAATTAAAATTATATCGTATACTGTGAGTGTCGTCGCTCGAATTAATATTTAATGACAAAACATTAACAAATTTCGACGATACAGTTCCCCAAACGAGTTACACAATTCAGAGTCCCATTTCTAATTAAAAATTTTCTGATTCTGTGAATTTCTAAGCGCCAATGTTACTCTGTACTCGCACTGCAGACTTTACGATAGTGCAATGGAGTTATAGAAAGACGGCAGCTTCTATTATTTCATTTGAAAAATATGGAGAACCTCGAAACACGGGAAAATTGTAGCGAAAGTGAGTCATTTTTCATTTAACATGCGTTCCAGTTAATTGAAAATGGTCCAACATCCCAAATAATCTGTCGAAGATACCGTAACCAGCAATAACAATCGGACTTGAAAAAAGTACGCCTTTTTTGTGAAAATTAATTAAGAACTGACATTATGGAGGAAATGGAGGTGGAAATATTATGCTACGATAATTGGGAGTTTCAAGAAAAGAGAGAATGGACTGTCAAAATAATAGAACATCTACGGGAATCCATTACCGAAAATAAACGTGCAATGTTTTAACGGTTATTTGAAATTTTCGTGTTACATTAAGCGCCGATGCACATGAAAACGACATTTTATTAATTTTTCACAATTATTTAATAACACTTTACAGAAACTGACACTTAACATTACTGACACCTTTCGAAAAATGTTGTATTTAATCGTTTAAATTATTTAGAAATACTTGCGCGAAACTGTCACTGATGTCATTGACATTCACACGAAGCAATCACTTTATGTCGCTGACACTTCCACAAAACATTGTATTTAATTGTGTTACGTCCGTAACAAACATCATCCTATCTCCCTGAACATTCATGGACAAATTCCATAATTTAAGAGCGAGTAACAGGAATGAAAACCAAAACGTTGCTTGTTAATAGTGAGGTGACACGAGAAAGTATGCTCATGCGTTAATATCGTAAAATGAGTAGAAAGAGTAGACGAAACTATGGTATCGTGAAAGGCATTTGGCGACAAACCGATCTCACGGTCAATTTTCTCATCCCCTCGAAAATAATATGTTCTGAGAATAAGATCAGAGGTGCTAATTGTTCCTGCCTTAAAATTCCAACGCTGCGAGATGATTCCGAGTCTCCTTTTTCGACTCATGGCCCAATCAGAATTCAAAACGTCCGTAGTTTTAAACCTTAGAGTAAGAATGCGAAAGGGATATATGACCTTTGGAAACTCGGGCACGTAGAGACACACCTTTTTTCGTTTTAGTACACACACCTTTTTCATTCTAATACATATACCCTTTTTCGTTTTAGTTAGAGCCTTTTTCAATACAGTTAATTCTTCAGTAGTTGATTGGAGTAGTTCGTTCATACATTATTAAATTATCACTATTTATATTAAGCAATTATTGAAAGTAGAGTCAGAATCGGGAAGAGTGCTGTAATTTGTGACAAAACCACCGACTGTGTCTCCGAGGGTTGGCATCAACTCCGTTAAAATAAAAGTAAGTTTCATCATATTCTACACTCCGGCTATCAACCTTTCCCACCTTTAACCTTCATTCACCTTCAACCTCATAACTTTACGCAACCTCGCGTTCTTGGGTCCGGTCCCGTGTAAAGAGATTCGGTTCTCTGGCCGAAAACGGACCAGCGGTATTGTCCGTCGGAATTGTGCGTAAATTGACTTACATCACTGACCACAGTTTTCTACGGAATCTTTACCGTTTTCGCGCCTGTGTCTTAAATTTGTTTCGGGCGTAACAAATTGTAAAAATTATTTAAAGTCACTCGCACAAAACTGTCACTTGAGCTCACTGACCCTTCCACAAAACGTTTTATTTAATTGTCGAAATAATTTAAAAACACTTGCAGGTAACTGTCACCTGAGGTCACCGACGCTTCCACAAAACGTTGTATTTAATTGTCGAAATGATTTAAAAGCACTTGCACAAAACTGTCTCTTCATGTCACTGACACTTCCACAAAACGTTTTATTTAATTGTTAAAATGATGTAAAAACACTACAAGTAACTATCACTTGATGTCACTAATACTTCCACAAAATATTGTATTTAATTGTTAAAATTATTTAATATCACTTTTAATTTATTGTTTAAGTAGTTTAATATTATAGTATCCATGCACTAATAGTCGTAACTCATGGTCAAGGGAGACTAGGTAACGATAGGCAAGTCCAACTCTACATGTAGAGATTATCTGGTCAAACCGCGCGGCCTGTTCGACCTCTAAAACTATACTGTGCTCTACTGCCACCGCGAGGCGGCTCGCTGAACGCGGAGCGTGCGCAGTGCACCCCACGTATTGAGATCGCCTTTCTCCATGGATAATTTTGCAAACTTCGGTTCTTACAATCATTTTTCGTCAAAAACTCTTTATTACAGATGTAATTATTATTTAATAACGTGTCTCTGCTTCTTTTTAATAAATTTTATGGTGAATAGAAATTATAGGAGTGAAGTACGTGAGTTCATAATTGATGATTTATTATTCAGTGCTTATGAATATTTGATTCTTAATGTAATACTTTTATCTTATTGATAAATAATAAGTTTTCAATCACTTTGGATGAATTTTAAGCAATCTCCAATATTATTTGGTGTATAAAATGTATGTAAATGATAGAAAGTATTAATATAATACGTGATATAAGTTACATTGTGCATTATTTGGATAGTTCATGGATTTCTTAGTAATTATCGTAGTGATACACATATCACTGACATACAACATATCACTGACCGTTCTTTTTTGTATAATTTCAGAACTTTTTTCACTGAATCTTGTTAAATTGACGAGGTAACTGATATTTCATTATACTGATGTCATGGTGCCGTTTTTTCGGTAATGCCGTCCCTCCGTCGCTGAACTCTTCGGCCGGATAACGCCTTCCTAACGACAACATGGGCCGACCAGGCCTTCTAGGAGGAATAATCAGGTGGCTGAATCCCAAGGATGAACGGCTGATTTCTTAACCGGTCCATTACTTCGGCCGTAGGCATTGATTTAGTCGGATATAGCCAAATAAATTTACGGTGGCCTCCATGGCGTTTAACGTGTTAATAATGTTGCCTCCACGAGCTGTGACCATTAATCTTCAAATCAAATTAGATAAATAAAAGAAAATTAGATATTACTGCCATTTCGAGGATAGTAACAGCAACCTATTTAATTATTTCCCGACAAATCTTTTTTCAACTTGATTTTTCCAATCGATCCTTTATTAGCTATTATGCAATTTTATATACGATGAATTATAATCACGTAGCATGTAGATCAATTACATATTTCTAAGTTTCAAGAAAATGTGATAATTCTCAATCAACTTATGACAACAAATTATATCAATCTCTTGTCTGTCACCTTCATTCTGCAGAAAGATTAAATTATGTTTAAACATAGTTTTAATTCCGGCCTGCAGAAGCGATAGTAGCAATTTTGCGGATCTATCGATAACGTTGGCCGTGTTAAATACTGAAATGGTACGGTGGCTCCTGAAGCCCCCCGATTTCGGGCCGAAAAAAAGACTTGTATATCCGGTCTATCCTATACCCCGTCTATGGACGAGACACGTAGTAGATAAACGAGAGATCTATTTTTAACGATCGGTAAACGAGAAAAATGTAAAAACCGGTACTCACAGCGGATACGTTCAACTATTTATATACGTTTCAACTACGAACAGTTATTTTTATTTACACGTTATGTTTTTAGCATCTAATATAGTTAACGAAATATCGAAATAAATTAACAATTATCTAAAAATTGATCATAATGAGCATGTAAAATATTGAAAATAGAAGAACATAAGAGCACATAAATCTTCCTTAGCTTCGTACTCTTTTAGTTGCGACTGTATCTTTAAGGCACTACGTGTATCATCAAGAAATTATATTTGTAAAATAACTGCTTATTTATAAATTTACAAAGAACGAAATTCTTGACATGTAATTCACCAAGGGTTCTGTCTTCAATCCGAATAGAAAATACATTATTTTCCCAATCTACTTTTCGCTTATCTTCGATTTAATGTTATTTATCTATGGTACCATTTAACGACGGTTCTAAAACGCATAACACGCAGATAAATATGACGTTTAATTTGCCGGTAAAGTTGTATTTCCTTTATAAAGATGACAAATAATCGCATTGGAAGTACTCCTACGTATGTTTTACACCGAATTATGTTTTGTAAATAGAATGACAGTGTTGTAAAAGTAGGTAATCATTTGCATGGAACACATTATCAACGAAATAAAGATCTTAATCATCGTGATGTAACGTTAAGTTCGTGATGATTGAACATTTAATCGCTGTTATAATCTATGATCTCTAGTTACATCTGAAATTTCATCAGCGTTTGATGTTGCAATAAAACCTTATACATTTATTGTCATTCCATCGTATTTACAATGGAGACTGATGACGAGATATTGCATAAAATTCATACAGAGGAAATTACCGAAACTATCGGCACGCAGGTTAGAACCTTACCGAAATCGAAGTATTGTCCAAAAATTAGAATTATACAGAATTCTTTATTTGAGTAACATTCAAAGAAATAAAACTGATTCTTAAATAAACACGTACGTTAAGTTTACCTTCCCCTCAAATCATTAGTACACTTCATTAATAGAATCATAATATTATTGTATGTTTATTTATATATGTATTAATTTGTAAACTTTTAATATATCGTGCAATGTTCTATTATATAATATTCATATTTTTTATTATGAGCTTAGGTTTTGTCTGTGCGAACAGAAGAAAGTATTCTTCAGGAAGCAACCAAAGAGTTAGAAGATATTGCAAAAGCTAACTTTCAAAGTGAAGAGGGAATTAAAAGACTGATGGGCATTCAAAATAATGAAAGTGGTACTAAAAATTGCATTGAGCAAGTAGAATTAGAGAAGCAAGTTCAAACTGGTGAGATAACTCCATTTGAAGCTGTAACAAAACATTCCAGCTCTCAAAGAATCAAAGGGTGCGTTTTAAATGAATTCACAGAGATAAGAATTTTATATCCTCTTTTTTAATAAGAAAATTCAGTATGTTTATGGCTATATTGGAGAAAGAAAAAACTATTTTTTTCAGGACCTTTGATAAAACATCTCATTTACTTGATCTTGAAAAATACCTTAAGCAGCAGGCTGAGCTTGCAAATCAAAGGAAATGTTTGAAAAAAAATACAAAAACATTGCATAATGAAGAGACTGTACTCATACCAACCAAAAAAACAAAATTATCAAGCTGTAGCTTAAAAACATATAAAAAATCAAATAAAACAAAACCCAAAGGTGATAAAAAGAAATCAGTTTCTAATATAGCTAAACATGGAAATGTTGATTATGATGATTGTACTACAGAAAGTACAAAGTTTGATCAGGTCAACGAATCGACTAATGATAACAAAAATCTAAAAAATATTTCAACTTTTGTCAACGCTGCGAAAGACAATACTGGGGATAATTTGATTACATCTTCAAACAATGCAGAAGCCATGAATTTATTAAACGACTCTGACAGTGAATATATGCCAAGCGATGAGCAAATTGATTCTGGTAACTGTTAAATCTGTTACTTTATGTTCATATGTTTAATACTATATACATTATACACAATAATTTTGTATTAAATATTCAGAAGACGAGACAAAAGTTTCATCCAGAAAAAGGAAAGTGTGTACAAAATCAGTATGTACTCGAACAAAAAGATGTAAATATTATTGTAATTGTAAAGCTTAGTTACATTAATATTAAATTACTAGTAAAAATTATCTTTTCAGTTTTAGATGATGGAAACGAACTAATGTATAGGCAAAGGGTTGAAGAGAGTAAGCTAGCAAAAAATGAACCTGTACATAAAATCGACAATTTATTCAAAATACCTCAGTCAATATGGAAAAAATTATATAAGTATATATAAAATTCGTATTTTTATATATTAACCACTTTAAATACCTACATATGTAACAGAGAGACGTATAGTTCCTGGAAATTAAAATATTTCAAATCATTTACAGGTATCAAAAGATTTCTGTCCAATGGCTTTGGGAATTGCATGGTCGTAATTTAGGAGGTTTATTGGGAGATGAAATGGGATTAGGAAAAACTGTTCAAGTTATTGCATTTCTTGCAGGTTTAGATTGCAGTGAATTACTTTCTGATGGTGGAAGGTAAATCAAAGTTTAATAAATTCATTGTATATAACATTACAGCTACCAATGAAAAGATACCGAATTAATATTTAAAATTAGTATTTAATAAGCGTTTTTATGTTCTTAACAATTATTATTTACATTATAACAGGTTTAGAGGCTTGGGACCTACTATAGTAGTTTGTCCAGCTACATTAATGGAACAGTGGCTAAAGCATTTTCATGAATGGTGGCCTATTCTTAGGATTGTTGTTCTGCATCAGTCAGGAACATACAGTGGTTGGTAAAAATGAATTATAAATATATTTTAACTCATATGATATGTCTAACTTACATTCCAGGTGATTTAGAATATTTGATAAATTCTTTAAAAGTTGGTGGTATATTAATAACATCTTACTCTGGAATGCTAAGACATAAAGATTTACTTATCGGTATACAATGGCATTACATTATTCTTGATGAAGGTCATAAAATAAGAAATCCTGAAGCAAAGGTAGTGACATTATATTTGGAATATGATGGTTTCTAATTCGTACTTCTTTAAAAGTGTTTCTTAACATACCTAATGTATAGGTCAGTAAAGCAGTAAAAGAATTTTCAACGCCGCATCGTCTTCTGCTGACTGGCAGCCCAATGCAAAATTCTTTGAAAGAATTGTGGTCCCTCTTTGATTTCATTCTGCCAGGGAAATTAGGTACACTGCCTGCGTTTTTAGAACACTGTGCAAGTCCTATAACACGTGGTGGATATGCAAATGCTACGCCCCTGCAAGAAGCTACTGCTTTACATGTTGCTACTATGCTTAAAGATGCTATTACACCATATATGCTTAGAAGAACAAAAAATGATGTTCAGCATCATGTTAGTTTACCAGAAAAGAATGAACAGGTTCGACAACATTTCAGTGTATCATTTCTGTTCTTGTTTTGGCACATCAAATACTTTCAAATTTCCTCTTCATCTTTCTTTACGTTCTGTCATTTTTTAGGTCCTGTTCTGTAGTTTAACGGAAGAGCAGAAGAACTTGTACAAAAATTATTTACGTTCTGAGGATGTCTCCTTCATTTTACATGAAAAGAATAATCATCACGAAAGTAGTAGATACAGAGCGCGACTTTTAGTATCTCTGTCAGCTCTCAGGAAAATATGCAATCACCCTGATTTATATCTTTATACTAGTCAAATTGTAAGTTATAAATTAGCGAGGTAACATGAGATAAGCAAGATGTAACGTATTTGTATGTATACAGGATTCCGATGAAGAAACTGATATGTCGGAAGAATGTTTAAAAAAATTTGGTCATTGGAAACGTGCTGGTAAAATGACGGTAGTTCGTTCCCTTCTAAAAATTTGGAAAAAGCAAGGACACAGGGCGCTACTTTTTACTCAGGGAAGACAAGTATGTTTGCGTATCAATAAAATCCATCTAAACAGTTATATGTATAGATATATCGTAAGAAGGAACGACTAAATATTTTGTTCTAGATGATGCATATTTTAGAATCTCTGGTGCAAAGTGAAAAATACACTTATCTACGAATGGATGGAACTACGCCGATGTCTCAACGGCAAGAAACAATTTGTCTGTTCAACGACGTAGGTATTCAAATAAATAGGTATATTATTTACGTATCAAATATTATGAATATCGAATTTGCTAACACAGAATCCCACGTACTTCGTCTTTTTATTGACTACACGAGTTGGGGGACTAGGTGTAAATCTCACTGGAGCAAACCGTGTCGTAATTTATGATCCAGATTGGAATCCAGCGACTGATGCTCAGGCAAGAGAACGTGCTTGGAGAATCGGTCAGAATAAAAACGTTACAATATACAGGCTTATTACAGCTGGTACAATTGAAGAAAAAGTAAGATTTGATTATTTTGATCATAATATAAAGGCGACTGTAGCTTGCATGTGTACATGTTTTATTTTAGATATATCACAGGCAAATCTTTAAAGTACTACTTTCAAACAAAGTTTTGGAAGATCCACGTCAGCGTAGATTATTCAAGACTTCAGATTTAGCGGAACTTTTTAATTTAAATGAACCCACAGATGGAAAGTCTAGTGAATCTGATCGACTGTTCCGAGATTCGAAATTGTCGATAACAACCCAGTTTTCGTCCAGTAAAATAGAGAAAATGCGAAAATTGGCTGCAACACTTAGTAAAACTATAAGTCAGAATGTCTCGACTGCTGCACCTTCAACACAATCTGCATGTAACTCTGATAAAACTACCGTATGCAACCACACCAATAACGAGGATTCAAGAGTTCTTACTGTAAAAGAAACAAGAACTTTAGAACATAATAATAAATACTCAAGCATCACATCAAGCAAAGAAACTATTAAAAGTAGCTCGAGTGATGAAAAGACTGAAAAAGAACAGCAGTCTCTCGATAGAAATGAAAATATATTTTCTTCTGAAACTCAAAAAGATATGAGTAGAGATGACGTAATAAATAATGAAATAAGTCATAATATTGAAATATCTTTGTCAAATGAAGTATCTGATACAAATAATGTCCTAAGAAATGAGAATAACATAGAATCTAAGACTTCTAATGAACTCGAAGGTATAAATAACACTACAGAAATAATTAAGTCTAGCAAAAATGAAAATACAATTTGCGATCCGTGCAATCCACATCAGAAGCATAAGAAGAGTAAACAGAGTTCTCGATTAGAAAAGAAAATCTCAGCTATATTCGAGGGCGAACATGTTTCTTGTTTAATTGGACGACGTCTCGGACATTCTCAGCTTGATGAACATAATCCAGCAGAGGACGATCATTACGTTCTGAAAAAACTGTTCGCCAAAGCGAGTAATAATGACTTCTTATTTCATTTTTTATAAAACTTTATTTTCGAAATATACTTTTACATATCCTGTGTATTAACGTGAAAAATATATCATATTTTCAGCTGTCAGTTCTGCTTTTCAACATGACGCAGTATTATCAAATAGAGGATACAATCCGGATGATAAAAATCCTATGCAACGTTTAGCCCGAGAAACGGCATTAGAAAGCATGGATAGTGTACGTAAATCACGTAAATGGTGCTGGAAACCTACGTGGGATTCAGCATCCCCCAAAAACGATGATTTATAATTTTCTGTGGATTATCTCGTGTTAAGATAATTCTTAGCATTTAGCATTCCAGGCAGAAACAACTTTAGCCATTCCAAACGGTTATTATCAAATATAAATTGCTTCTTTTTTTCAATGTTTTATATATTACGAATCGTTTTGTTAAAGAGATTATGTTATAATTATCTACCACGAGATATTATTTAAGTACTAAAGTACTTTTTTTAATGTGCCAGAAGTAGTTTGGAAAATTAAAGTATTATTATTTTTTTGATAATTATATTTGAACTTTCAAGATGTGCAAATTAGCAGTAATTTATATAGATTGCTCTTTTACGTGTAATGTACATTGTTAATATATTATCATATAGTAATCTTTTCTTTAAACATTAAAATATTTTTATAAATTAAACATATATTTATTGATCTTGTAACTTAAAGTGTTAATTGCCTGACTTTATAAAAGAAAATAATATTTAAAACTTTTATCACTTCAAAATTTCCGTTGTAACAGAAAATTTGTAAAAATATTTCTTACGGTGTCCTAATAATATGCGGTGGCCCCTATAAAAGTAAAAAGATTTTGCAGGAAACATTTTTGCACATTTTTCTTTGCAGCGGAAATTCTTTCGGTGATCAACTTAAGTGGTATACACTGCATATATATAGCACAAGCATCTATAAACGTATACATATATTTAAGATCAATATAAAGTCAAACACAAAAAGCTGTTGTATTTGATTTGAGATTATATTTTATGTTAAACTAAATGCTGCAGAAACATTTGTTGTAAAAAATGTTTTGTCTTTACACGAAATCAATATTATCGAGTAAATTTATGTGGCACTTGCAAAGAGTGAACAGTACTTTTACATATAATATAACTTAATATGTACAAAAAGTATTTATTACTTTTATAAACAGCTTCTTCCGCTTAGCATTTCAGAAATTCAGCCAGTCTTGGGCCGTTTCTACCTAAAGGATCTTCGGGAAACATGACATAATCACCAACAAATGTTGGCGCTAATAGTCGGTTTGCAATGGTATCTCGCCATTCTGGTTTTTCAACGTACAAATCTCTGTACTGATCTAACGATACAACTATACCCCCACACATTGTTGCATATTCTAAAATAAACCTGTAAATATTAAACATATAAGATATATGACATAAACTGCACAAAATGTGAATGGTGTAACAACTCAATTTACAAAAATAATTATATATACCGGTCATCATAGGGTGTTATTCTCCTGCCGGCGATATTACGACTTGGTGTAAATACAACTGTTTCTTCAGCATACAATTTTTCAAGCAACTGATGACATATTCCTCTTCTATACTGAGGTACAAATGCTTTCACGATATGACCTCTCTGTTTGAAATAATCTATCACCAACTTTAGTCCGAATTCTGAGAACGTTTTACCATTCGTATGTCTGGAAAATCACATGCTTAGATACAAAAGTAAAGAATACATATCATTTTACAAATTAACAAATCAAAGTGACCATACGCCATTGCTACATTATTTCCATCAATAATTATCTGCCTTAATCTATTATTTTGACCAGCGGTATTTTGCATCTGACTTGTATTGTTAACCAGAGTTGCCATTGTACTTTTAAACATTGAAAGGGCCATAGCAGATGAAACATTGGGTTGAAATAGTGGTTTCACACATTTATTGGGAAATGACCTTAGTTTGTCAACCAGTATTGGTGTGCTTGTTTCAGCAGGAAATTCTAATCCTGTTTTACTAAAAGGCAGACTATTATTATCTTGTGGAATGTTCACTTCAGCATTTTGTTGATGTTTCTCTACTTCAGGTTCATCTGTACATTCTATGCAACTAAGGTTTAATTTATTTGGAGTGTAATCTATCATAAACAATCTGTCATCCTCTTCCTCACTCGTGACTTCTTGTACATTTGCTGTATTCTTAGATAAAATGGTAGTATCTTTAACAGGAGATTTATTGCTAGATGCACCTATGTCCTTTTTAGATGACCATACTACAACAATGTCATCCGTTCCTTCATTTGTAGATTCTAATGATGGTGCTAAAAAGATTAAAAATAAAATTATGATATTAAAAATACTTTATCGTGCATTCTGCATACACTCATTTATTTACCTCTATTTTCTTCGTCTACATTGCTTGTTGAAATTTGAACCTCTGCATCTTCTGTGTCTGATAATATAAAGCAAGAGGTATTATTGATATTTTCAGGTTCCATAGAATTCTTCTTCCTTTTTTTTCCAACATACACTTCCACCTTATCTTTCTGTGCAAGAGGTCGCTTATTTATGCTACGTAAACACCTTGAAGCTTGCTGCTCTGTATTAGATAATGTGCACAAAGGTTCCACGATGATAATACTTGCATTATTAGGATCATTAATACATTCATTTTGTCCTTTCTTTTTAACTGTTTTACTATTAGCTTTGACATTTTGGTCATCTGTTTCGTTTTCAGTATCACTTAAAACAATTATGCCATTCTGGTTAGACACAGTTTGCGGACGAAAAGGATTACTTTTATTCTTGGCTATTTTTTTAGCAATACGCATTGACTTTCTATGTTGCTGCATTAACTCGTATCTCTTATGGCTACAATTGTAAGAAATAGTTTCTCTAAGTTTTAATCGATTGGTATATGCTTTGTGAAATATCATTTTTTACCTTAATGCAATATGCTTCAAAGGACTGTCATAATATGTTTTCTTTATAGTTCTTTTCGGCTTTTTAATTCCTAATGGAATTTTCCTCCGAGATGACTTAGGAGACACAGAAATTTGTGCAAAGTCATTGAACATATTCATTTTGTGCAAATTTCTTTATAAATCTTGATGTAAAAATATCTTTATAAAAAAATTCATGATATTAATAATATATTATTCGGGTTTTGTACTTACCACTTTTCTCATTGTATAAAAATGGATAAACTATAGGTATAAAACGTAAATGTAGAATATAAATGTTACAAATATAAGTTTTTAACACGTAGTTATAAATATATACTTGTTTTTAATTAATAATAGCAGTATCGTATCGGCTTCATGAACTATTACATTTTATATACCGTTATATTAAATGTCTTCAGTTATTCACTAGCTTGTCTGCAATTTGTAATGCTTTGTAATTATTATTGTATGTTATTTCACTACGCCATAACCTAAAAGCGGAATAAAAGTTTTACGATTGTGAAGTTCATGTCTATTTTAATTCGTTATCTGTCTTCTACGGAGCAATGTCAAACATAAAGCTGCTAAATATACATTTCATTTTATTTCTCTATTTTTCAATTTGATTTTACGTTTGTCAAAAACTTGATTGCGTTTATTTCACCTTTCCTAAGTGCTTGTACTGCATACATTAAAAAAATCCCTTCAGTCTAGCTTTATATCTTATTCAGGAGATTATACTCTTCCACAATTGTAAAAAGGAAAAAACTGCAAAATATTAGAATACAAAGTTTTAAGAAAAATAACATCATTCGTACGAAATAAAAAAACAGAGTACCATATATTCGAAAACACTTAGTACGATTGTATCATCGTTGCATTTATATATCTACCGCTACGAATACAAGATTTTCGCATACCAACTTAATGAATATGATTTATCGTTTTATATCCAAATTACACGGCAAACGAAAACTGAAATAAATATACAGAAACGAATGACCTGTAACCAATTCACCTATCAAACATTCGTTCGTAATTCTTTGACTGGAAGCGCGGTTAGTACGTCTCGAGTGTGCAACCAATCCAAGGAAGAACAGATGTGTAATGCAAAAAGGAGAACGGTGATTGGTCGAAATGTATTTTCCTGGAAGGGGAAGGGGGGAGTTAGGTACGCTGGTCTGGCCCGAACGCGGCTACATCCCCGTGCCAGGCCAGCAGCAAGTAGTAACGCTAACGTTGTGATTTTGTCTTTTGTTTATTTTTTTTTTCTTATGTTTATTTCGTTACGGTGGAGGAAAATCGGAGGAACGTGATATCGTTGAAGCTGGTGCCTGGTGCTCGGGGATCAGCCGGGAGACATATCACTGCTAATTGCACAAGAAATTTTCGGTGCGATCAAGTAGTCGAAAGCGTATTCAGGCAGCCTTCAACGTAAACAAAAATGGAGTTGGAGGAAGAGGCGCAGATTTGTCGACTTTGCGGTCAGTGCGAGAGTATATACATCGATGTATTTGGCGAGGAAGGTACTAAGAGATTCTTGGGCTTGAAGATCCATACGAAAATCAACATTCTGGTGAGTACATTGCGAAAGGTGTGTCATGGGGTCCGGGCCCCAGTTGCATTGTGAAGGAGGGGGTTAGAAAAATGGCCGGAGGGGGAGATCAGCACGAGGATATTATCCTTCGATATTCGTTTTACTTGAAATTGTTTTTATATTCTCTGCTAGCTTCTATCTTACCATTGAATCCATATAATATTTACTGTTCGAATTACTACGAGAATATAAAATTCTATCTTGCATGTATGTTGAAAATAACAATTTACCATTCTTTTGTTGTGATACGATTGTTCATTGTACTTCGTCACATTTCTTGTCTGAATTTGCAACACGAAAAGTCAGGGCTATTGCTGTATATATGTCGAAAAAGGAAATATTGTTACAAATAAGATTTATGTCACTGGTTGCTATGTGCATTTGTGAATACTTACATCTAATGTAAATGCACATCAATTGCATGTAATATGTATATATTAAATTGTAAGAGGATAACTTTCCTTTATATTGTAAATAGAATATGAAAAAGTTTGGCATTCGATTTTTTATGTATTTTATTAAATACATATCTAAATTATGAAGTACTTTTATTAATACTTTATATTTTTATATATTAAGCAATTAATAAGACAAACGATATATAACTATAGGAAAAGGCATCCAACTTCAAACACGTTTTTTTTTCTAATGTATAAGACTATATAAATTAGATATACCTCAGAAACATTATTATACATAGAAATAATGGCAATTCAAATTTTTGATTTTTCAATAGCAGTTTTGTATGAGATAGTTTTAATGAATATATTTATAGTCAAAGGCAATGTTGTATCTATACTGATATAAAAATAATAATAATAAATATTAAGGTTTGTATTATATAATGTTAAAGTGGATACCAGAATATAATAGTTTTAATAATGGTGGGCCTTCAGAGCGGTAGGGTTCAATTTTACAAAGTCATTGATTAAAACTTTTTCTTTTCAATGAAGGACTTTCAAAATTAGCACAGATCATTAAAAGTCATCCAGAATCAGATTTTCAACTAAGTACTTGTTAAAAATCACATGCATTTAGTATTTAGGTATTCTGTTTAAATCGCAGATAGATGAGAGGGATCCTCTGCCCAAGGCGATCTGTGTTCAATGTCTGGGCAAGCTCGAATTCGTTTGTGACTTCCAAGAGGAGTGTCTACGCACCCAACATCTGTTACGCAATCGATACAATCTACCACCCTTAACAGAGATTGTAAGTCAGTATTTTATTTAATGCATAGCTCTACCGCTCTTTTGTGATGCCACCAGAGTATGTGGCACATTTTTCTCTGTATTGTAAATACAAATTATCGTTAGATTTAGGTATTAGAAAATAAAGTGGTTCTTTTGCGGATTTCATTGAGGGTTTTAAATTGCTTACTTTATCAATAAATATTTTTTTAAATCATACATTTGTCGACTTACATATATTTACATTATTAAAATGCTGTCTGGTAGTTTGGTCCAAAATCATGTAGTTAAATAAAATTATAATTAATGTTAAATTTAATGATTATAATACTACCTTAAATTAATTTTTCGTAATTATTAATGGTTCAATGCGCCATGAGTATCAGATTGAACATACTTTGATAGTATTACAATAAAGATGATTCATTTCTGGTATCCACTTGTATGTTTTATTGAATCTATTCCTAGGTCGAAGTGAAAACTGAAGATATAGCACCAAGCACATCAACAAACAATAACAACAATATTGATAAAGATCTTAATAATTCAAATGAGGAGAATATTAGAAATATAGACCAACGTGTTTTGAGACACGCAACAAAGTCTCCCAGAAACTTACGAAATCAGCAGCAATTATTAAAAAATACTGAGGAATCTCCAAAAGATCAGAATAATTCACGAAATAGCAATGAGCAAAATATTGAGAACATAGGGGCCACCCCTACCTCTGAAACCACTCCAACGCGTTGGCTTAGAAGTAGACAAACTGTAGATACAAATTCCACTACCAGTAATGAAAATACAGTAGACACTCCAATTGCAAATAGACTTAGAAGTCATGATAACTCTTCCAGTGAAACGGCTGTTACTAATCCTAATTCTCGCAACTCTAATAATACGAATGAAACAACGACAGATAAACAAAATACGAAGCAGCAAGATCCACAAACAATTAAAATTCCAACTTCTGCTTTGAACAAGCTCCTTACTATCGTCTCCAATTCCCAAGACATAGACGTCTCTGTAAAAGAATCCCGAAATCATAGTAACGATACAGAGGACATCAGTTTCACTGTAGAGTTATGCAAAAAAGAGAACGATGATGAGACCACTGTGGTAAGAGCAAGAGTATTTCCAGATCAGGGCTCATGTTTGGTAGATAAGGGTATCGTGAATCTGCTACAGAATCAGAGTTGTGTAGAAGTGAATAGTATAATAAATACCATTATCAGCAGTAGCGTGAAAAATGGAAATTCTACAAAAGTGAAGGATCCTGCGGAGTTCGAGCAAAAGTGGCAAGCCTCCCAGAATCCGGAAGAACTGTTCAGGATCGACGGCGAAGAAGTACGTGTAGACGACAACATCGAGCATATTGTGACGGATAATCAAAACGGCTATGCCTGTAAACTTTGTCGCAAAGTCTACGAGCGTAAAGATAAATGCATGGTACATGTAAAAACTCATCTTGGCATAAAACAATACACCTGTATCTTGTGCAACGCCAAATTCGTATGTAAGTCCGACGTAATGAAACACATTCGATGCTCGCACACTAATCCAAGGCCCATACAATGTCCAAAGTGTCCGAAAAGGTTTAAATCAAAGTTCTACTTAACAGAACATGACAACGTGCACAAAGGTGTGAGGCCTTATTGTTGCCAGGAGTGTGGACAGAGTTATCATCATAAAGTGTCATTACAGATTCATATGAAATTACATTTACCGCCGCAAAACTTGGCTTGCGAATACTGCGGTAAAGTATTTCCATATCGCACGAGACTATTGAGTCACGTTGCTAGCGTACATTTAAAGAATAGACGGAACTTTAGGTGCCGTTTTTGTTATAATCTTTATTCCAGTCTTTCGGTATTAAACGAGCATATCAAAACACGCCACGCGACTACCTACACTTGCGAGGTTTGCGGTAAAACATTTAAGGTCTCCTCCAAATATAAAGCGCACGTTCTACAACACTCGAATCCCAAGCCTTTTGTGTGCAACATTTGTAACAATAGATACGCGTCGAAAGCATTTTTAAACGAGCATCTATTGAAGCACGAGGGCTTACGGAAACACATTTGCCAGAAATGTGGTGCGAGTTTCGCGCAAGCTAGTCATCTGGCAGCGCATCGGCATGTGCATGGCGAGAAGAAACACGCTTGTCCAGAATGCGGAAGGAAGTTCAATAGGCGCGATAACATGAAGGTACACAGAAAAAGACATTTCGAAGAAAAAAAGACTGGTAGTAAGCAGAAAACTGACGGGGCTACCGTCACAACGTCTAACGAAAAATAAAGGCATTTTAACGTAACTCGGATAGTATCGTTAAACGAACTTAATTCATGAATGAATTAAGCACTTCCAGAATGCATGCTCTTTTAATACTAAAAACAGCATTAAAAAAAAGATAACGATGAGTAAGGTGTATAAAGTAATGTGTTCTCCAGGATAATTCGCTTAGAAATGCAGTGGAGTAAAAGTAAGGGAAGTAAATGATTTCTTTTGGCGTAAAGGAACCAACAACGAAGTTTAGAAGTCGATCAAAGTACTGTAAAATGCTTGGAGATATTTGTTTTTAATTTCAGTGGCAACGATCTTTATGTTTTATTGTCGTTTATAGTAATAGGGAATAAGTCAACTTATTTCGTCTCTTAATTTTCATAGTATCTTTTTCCGTAAATATATACATTATTAGTTTTTGTACATTATGCGATAGGCATGCATTTAAATGAGGAAAAAGCAAAATTGACGTATTTGAGATCCTTTACGTATTCTTTCCATTACGTATTTTACAATAGAAGGATTTATTGCACATGAAGTATGATAAGTATTTACCAAAGCTACGATAAAGACAAAAATAATGGAATGCGATATAGGAAACTTAGTGTCATTAACGACATAAAATTACACTTCCGTTTTTCACATCGTTCATTGAAGTTCTTATAATCTGATTTATCAGTGCCGACAAAGAAAGGGAAAGAAACTTTGTCAGTGAAGGTTTGCGGAAATCAATGGGATCATGATAATTCGTTAAAGAAGAAAATACGCGTTAATAATAGTGATGCCAATTACATTGTGATCTCTAATTGCAAGAAAACCAAAGAATATTATCGGCTGTCTGACTGCTGAAAGGAACTGACTTTATCTACTTAACGCGATAAACCTCACTCGCACTGTTGATTTCCTAAGATATCTCGTTGTGCGAATGCTTCAAATAAACAATTTAACGTATAGTTATAGACGGGGCTTCCAAAATTCTTGACTCTGATTGAAAAAAGGAGCGCTAAACTATTTTCTACATATTTTTATGCGTCTACTTTTAAAGAGAACGCAAAGGAAAAGTACCCTTTTTCGATGATACGTGTGCAAAGTATATTTTATTCTATTTTCGAGTTGTATTTTTACATCTAAGGCTACAACGTCTATCAGACTGAAACCGTTGTTCGTCTTGAAAATTGAGATGTATTCCGTGTAAATAATATTTTCTAAATATCGATTTGCTATTTTCCGAGCGATAATCGGAATTAATGTTCATTTCAAATCGACCAACTGTTTTAAGTCTGAATGCGAGTGTTGCGGAAGTAAACGGAGAATGCGCTAAAAGGACCACAGCGCACGATCGACTCCGATATCGTGTTTTGAAATTCTACTTTGTGATTTGCGAACGAAAACCTTAATGATATAAGTGCCTTGATCGATACGATATTTGTTATTCCATTGTCATGCGAGTCGTGCGTGAAGATATCTACTGATGGCTCCTCGAGTATTCGTCAGGCGTGACGCATTAGAAGTAGTTTGTTTAAAAGGAGTCGATTTAAATCCTTTGCGCGGAAATCTTTATGATTGTTAATCCGATTGGACCAATTCAAAGTTATACCGGTGATAATGAAAGTGGTAGAAATTAAAAATTGGGAAAGATAAACTTATCAGTTATAAGTAAGTGTAAATGGGTACCATATCCTGGATAGCTTGTATAACTTTCCACTGATAAGCTTATTTTTTACATTTTTCATGTAGATCTCTACTTAGGTATCAATGTACATCACAACGTGGTGTACCTACTTTGTAGAAGTGTTACAAAATTTAACCGCTTAACAGAATTGACGATAGTTACCTTAGTAACCGTTTGGAGAGGTATTAAAAAAGTACAGTGACTGAGATTTGTTACGTTCCAAATATCAAAGTTAGTTATTGCTGATTAACTAAGTGTCACGGGGAGTGAAGAGTAGTAGTATGTATGTGGATCACTAAATAATTATGGAGAATATTGATTTGTAGAATAAAGGTATTCCGGCACCTTAAACATTAGTTGGTACACATATGTACCAATCGTACAAAAAAAATTAAACACAGGTCAGGGTACAGTTCAAAAGGGAACTCTAAATATCTGGAAACAAAGAGTAAATGACTTAATAAATTCTCGTCGCTTCAAGGAAGTTTTTCCTTAGTTATCTTCTTATGATCTATAAATGACTTAAACCACTCTTATAATTATCGGTATAATTATATACATTAAGTGAAATCATTGTGCAAGTGCAAAGGATCAAATCGGCATGAAGAGAAAACTCAATGTAATTCGTCTATGCGAGAATTATTATTTAAACGTTATAATGAAAGATATTATATCTTAATATTTACACTCTTCTCGATTAAGTAATCGACAAGCAATAACATTCATTTTATACGAGATATATGTTAATCTGAAATATTTTTCCACCTAGGAATTAATGTACTCGACAATGATGATGATTTTGAGGTATAATGGCGTTGATATGTCGTTGAAAGCAATGCCCAGTAAAATAGCGCGTAGAAATCACGTCGACAATAAAACGCGTTCAAACGATTCCATGTAAATTTCTCAAGGAATGATAGAGTATTTTTTTTGGGATCGCTGACCGCTTCGTTTCATTTCTAATCTTTCACGTTGCTCGGAATGCGAGAGCAACAAAATAACATACGATATATTTTGTACAGCATTTTATTTCGAATGGTAAATAAAATGTATTGATGACTTGTACGAATATCGGAGGATTTATTTTCTACAAATTATAACATTTCATAAGTCCTGTAGTTTTAATGTAATAATAATTCAAGTATCTGATACGATTTTTAGCTTCCCAATTGTCGAAGTTACCGGTAAGTTCCAATTAAATTTCATTATTTGAAACTAATTTCATTTTATTCCTTTGCAGTTACATATAATACTAGTGTATTTCAATTACGGTAATAATCCAGAATTTTCGTTGGGAAATGTGTACAAAACTATCTATTCATTGAAATTAATGACTTAATTAGTGACACCGAAGTTATCCTCGATTGTTTCAGATCGAAGAAAATGATGGTTTACCGCAAAGAGTTTGTGTGCGATGTTTGGGCACATTGGAATTCCTCTGTGACTTCTACGAACGCTGCCATCTCACGCAAAAGGAATTTTCGGAAGCTGTAAGATCTATGTCAGAAAATATATAAATTTTGCCATAGAAAGTATAATCAAAAAAGTTATATGAGCTTAATAATATAATAAGTTACGATTTCCGTTTTAACATGACTACCATAGACTCACGTTTGATCGATGCTATTGAATTCAATTAAATTTTGTATGACTTTTAAATGATAACATTCACGAATTTATTAATGTATTCAGTATTCAACTGCCGGGGTTAAATAAAGTAGAGTACTGCTGAATATATAACTATTTTAACTTTAATATTTCTGCTCTATAAAGATGTGATTTTAATAGAAAAAGTTTCACCTCAATGGAAGTGATGAAACTAACGAAATACGAGTGATATTCAACGTATTAATTCAAATCATTCGTAACTTAAATACTATTCTTGGATCATTTTAAAATTAGTTAATGATTAATTTATATTGCCATTTTTAAAACTCAAGTTTTATTATCTTTCGTACCATTTTCTATGATTACAGAACATATAAATAGGATAATTATGATTCTGTCTTAATTGTTGAGCCAGATGTCAATGTGTATACATATTAAGCGCGCGTCTGATCAAAAACTGTCTGAAATCACTTAAAGTAGTACATTCACTAACTGAGATATTAACACTGGAACTACCAAACCAGTCAAAATGACTGGTACACAATTTTTTCCAAAAATTCTCCAAGTTTATGGAAGAGTCTTAGAATAAATATTCTATGTCCACCCTAAAAAACATAAATCACCGAATCGATTATCTTTTCCGCCTCTTGATCCCTCCTTTTTCAAAGTACTTATTTAATATTTTGAAATATCATAGCTTTAACGCCGGTAGTTCTAGTGTTAATGGCTGTAAAATCTTATTAACCCTTTCGCTACGGCAGGCCTCGCCGCGGAGACCCCCGTGTAGAACGGAACGCCGCGCCAAAAGTGGGAACATTAAATGCCTGCAGTCTTCAGTATTCGGGGCCAAATCTTCTGTCTTAAAAACGCCGTTCTGACACTGCTTTTAAAAGCAAAATGATTTGTGTTTATAATTTTTCCATGAACGTATTTGTCTTAACGTCACATGTCCGTGCAACTTGTCTTAACTTTTGACTTGATTTTTCTGGCAGGTGACTATAGTCACCCGTCGTGTATAGGTGGCAACTTGTAGCGGGTGCCTATAGTCACCCGTCGTGTGGGACGTCGTTCTGCGGCGGGTGACTATAGTCACCCGTAGTAGCGAAAGGGATAACGCGACCTATCATGAAATTCTATCTTTAAACAACAAAATAAACATTAGATAATCTTAGAAATTAAACTGTAACAAGTTTTTCTTTTTAATGCTGTGGGAAAAAATATTTCCACAAGATAGATATCCAAGATATGTGAACAGATAAAATTTGAATGTTTCTATTTATCTATCTTGTTTATCACACACTAATAAATTATTTAATTATTTATAATAAGTACATGCAAGTAAAATCTATTTTTCTATTTTTAGCAAAATGAGAAGGTCAATGAAACTAAAGCAGACTTTACTGAAGAAAGCGACGCTGAATCTGACAAAGAGAATGCTTTACCACCGCCGAATAACATGAAACGTAAAGTGAAAATCTCATCTTCTGATAATACAAAAGCCATTAAATCTTGCCTAAATGAAAACAACGTTCACCAAAGTGAGACGAATAATCACAAAAACTCTTCCAACATCGAGCCAGCCATGCAAACAACGCTGCAACTAAGTAATCACCTTACTAACAAAGAATCAATGGTAGATGTAATTGTCCCTGAAAAAAAAGAAGAAGACAAAAATTTGCATGTCGTAAAACATGAGAATCATGCACCAAAGAAAGAGTATGCCTCTCAGAAAATACTAAGACGTTCTATTAGGTCGTTGAATAATTCTATAAATAAGGAAAAAAGTAGGAAAAGCGAAAGTAATATCAGTACTACAACTTTGGAGAAATCTTTACGTCGTAAAAGAGGTAGGATAAGTTTGAATCGGTCCACTGTAAAAAGAGCAATAAAAAAGAGCTTGGACAATAAGAAATCTGAAGATCCAACCACGACACATTCTGGTCAGCCTATGAGGCATTGTTTACGCACGATATGCATAAACAAATCTAATACATTGGACACTGTCGCATTAAAGTTGAAAATGCAATCGTTATCGGTTGAACCGAAGATCAGGATGAATGAACATGATAGTACAACCAACAACTGTTTATCGACAGAAAGTAGCACGAAAAGTAAAGCAGTATCCGTTATCGTGAAACAGGAGAAGACAGAAATCGAAGACCCGTTGTCACAGCAAGCAATAAACTTTCCTTGGGCTCCTAGCGAGATGCTGATACAAAATCCAGAAAACCCACAGAAAGACAATGTCGTAACGCACATGAGCCCTCCGCCGGGTGACGAAGCAGAAAGGGATAAAACTTGCGATAGTGATTCCACCATAGATAATAAGACTTTAAACCATTCGGACGTTCCTGATTCTGCTGAAATGGATGATCTAAGGCCAGTATCGTTTCAGAATCGCATAACGGTTATTAAGTCCTCTCAAACTGGCGAGATTATCGTTCCTGATATCCTAGCTCATACTGATTTAAGTAACATAGAAAGTACCATGGATCAGAGCACGAGAGATAGTTTAGGAAGTGATTTTGCGGAACGGTCATTTTCGAGACGATCAAGTCGAAATAACAGTTTTAGCGAAAACAAAAGCAAAGACGTACGTTTCGGTAAAATCTCAGAATTAATAAGCGACGAGCAGAAAGAAACCATAGAAACGTATTATAAGGTCGATATGTCAGTTGTTAATTCTGACGAAGTTACGAAGCATATAACGATAATAGATAAGAAGAATATAAAATGTAATATATGCGGTACGTTGTACCCTCGGATAGACAAGTGTCAAGTAAGTTTAATTCACATGTTTTCAATAGAATAAGAGAATCCGATTATTTCAAAAGTTACTTGAAAAAAAAAGAAGTACAAAGTAATGATTATTATTATTCTTTTTCATAGGTTCACATTTGGGGACATCTCGAGATAAAACCATATCAGTGTAAAGCATGTGATTTTGCTACGGTAACTGTCAGTAATGTTCGCTGCCATATACGAAAAAGTCATTTAAAAATTAAGCCATTCGCGTGCTATCTTTGCGAAAAGAAATACGTGACTTCTGTTTTATTGGAAGAACATTTGAATACTCATACAGGCGCCCGTCCTTTTAAATGTGGTATTTGTGACTTTGCAAGCGCCAGTCGACAAATGTTAAGCTATCATAACACAACTCATAGGTCGACTAAGGTAACACAGATGCGATACTAATATTATTTAAATATCGAGATATATTTGTGAAATGTTAAATACATTAAAAATTAAATTGTTTTTCCAGGATTTTAATTGCAAAGTTTGCAGTAGACAGTTTTATTCACGAAGTAGACTACGCGCGCATATGCGGATACACAATAAGGATAAAGTCGTCATGTGTAAATTATGTTCAGCTTACTTATCGAATGTAGAAGCGTTAGAGACTCATCATAAAAATATTCACATGCAAGATTACATATGTAACGTGTGTGGTAAACGTGTCAAATCGAAGAAAGCTTTGTACAATCATCGGAATGTAAGACGAAAGTTTTATCGCAACGAATTTTATTATATGAGAATTATGATAATCCATAGTTTAATGAATTATATTTGTATTAGGTACACGCTGCTGCGAAATATAAGTGCCCTAAATGTCCAAATATTTATAAGAGCAGACAGATCTTGAAGGATCACCTTTTAAAACACGAAGGAATCAGAAAATATAAATGCGATGTTTGCGAAAAGTCGTTTGCTCAACAGTCTCATTTAGCTGCGCATATGGCAGTGCACAGTAAAATCCGGTAAGAGGTTTATGTCCTTTGGAAAATATGAGATGCTTGGTCCTGTATAATTTGTCGATTTAAATATTTCCTTTATTTTAGATTCCATTGTCCTGGATGCGAAAGGGCGTTTAATCGACATGACAATATGAAGATGCACACTAAACGATGCAAACTATTCCTGGCGAATCCTGATTTACAGAATCTTATAACTAGAAAAGAGAGAAGTAAATCGATGAACAAAGTGAAGCAATTGGACACCAATTGTGCGGCAACGGATACTTATAAATCTATACGACCCGTCGAAAGTCAGACGGAGGTTGTAATTGATACAGAGAAGACTGATGCGAATCTTTGTAAGTTAGGACTGAATATTTCTTGTATTGACCCTAGGAGTGAATCTTGGGACCATGATGTACAAAATGCAGCAGAAATAATGAATTCTGTGGAAGCTGATATGATTCACATTACAAGAATCGATAATGACGTGATACCTGAGAATGGGAATTTAACTATTCGAGAAAACATTTTGGGACCAGAACACTTTTAATTTACTTTTATAGGTAATACTGTGACTTTGTTGCGTAATAGTAGCAGATTGTTTAAAGCGAATTTTTTGTCGTCACACTTTACTACAAACGATCAAACGCTTTTCAATGACTTTAACTCAAAATGCAGTGAAGACCAAAGTAAAAATTCGTAGAATGACGAAATAAATTTTTTTTTTAAGAAGTGTTTAATAACAAATCGGATGTCATGCTGTTTGTAAGTTATTTAATGATACTTGAGACTCGATACATCGAAAACTGTTGAAGAAGTTTCTTGACGGTTAAAACGATTATTACGTGTCTTATACTCAATAGTCTTGATACATTTATACGATCATTCCTGTGCTTTAGTAGTTTAGGAATTTTAATTAGAGTTTAAGAGTTACATTGATATTTTTATAATGTGATTGTGTCATATTTTTTTTCACGATGGATTAAGATTTTTCGTGAAAATTAATCCACATAAACGACATCAACTACCGGGCATGCTCTATTACCAAAACAATTACCTAATGATCAATTTTCTGTGTCGTTTCTGTGACTTAATTTTCATTATAAATGTTTCGGAGTTTAACCTTGATGGAAACCGCGATTTTACGACCAAAGAAATTCATTTTTCAGCCTCTAGCCGATAAAAATACATTTCATCAAGGTAAAACGTGGTACATGTACGCTTATTTAAGGTATAAGTAAGAAAAGACTGATATAACCGATATATATGAATTTGTAACAAGAAGTTCCTATACAAAACATTTAGATCACAAAAATTCGATGTGACTTCATAATAAGTTTTTTTTTATCCATTTTTCTTAATAAGGAACAATTGTCCACTTCAGTGTGTGTTTACGTCGGGGCTATTGCCACGATAACAAATTGACTCGTTTCTTACGTACGATAATTCCTATATTCGGTTCTCTAAATCAAAGTATTCTATTAGTGCGTAATACTTGCCATTTGTAAAGCCAAAAAATCAATTAGTGAAGTAAATTCATATTTGTAATGAAACGTTTTCTCCAAATAAAAGAAATGAAGCAAGTTCTTTGCTTTCTCATCATTGACGTATAAAAGAGAAAACATTATTTTATAAGTAAGATATTGTTGGATATTTGAAACCACTTGCGGTGAACCGCTTGTCCCCGCTATTAGAATTATGCTTTTCTGTTCTTCCACATTTGCCCTTTGCTTCTCTTCCTATCATTCCGGTTTTCTGAGGGGAAATATATTCCGTAGAATTGATGGGTCATTTATTTGGCGTATGATGCTAAATTTTTCTTCTTATAAATGATTGCTGGTAGAAATAATAGTTTTCTTGGCGTTTCCACTCTTGCCCATCACTGTTCTGTAGCTTAAAAAGACCGATACATTAAAACAGTGAAAGATTCAATTATCTTAAATTAAAGGGTATAAAAAAATAATTAGTCACACGTGAAACAAGATAGGCATACACTTAATATTATAAAAAATGAATCGTAACTTTCTTTTACGAACTTAATTGAACCGAAAAGATTTAGATTGATACAGTTGCGATCATCGGATTTATGTTACAGTTTATTAGTTGTTTCTCCTTACAGAAATATCCACAATTATCAATTAAGCTAGTAAATAGTAGTCAATCGATTTATTTATTTAGTAATCAATATCATTATAAATTTAACATGCCTAAAATATACACGAATTGTTTTATAAATGTAACATCGCTAACCAAGACTCATCCCGAATTAGAGTGGAGAGCAGCATGATCAAGCAATAGAAAGGTCTTCGTTTACGTTGAGTCTCAATCGAGAGAACGGGTAATCATTTCTCTAGAATAATTTATTCGTATATTATATCGCTAGCTGCGCCCGACTAAGATTCGCGCTCCGCCAATACGTTTAGTATACGTAATAAAAAAGGTAACATACACATTATTAGAATAATAATCGGAAGGAAAAAAAAACAAAAAGAACACAGTTTTTCATTTCGTTAGAGCTTCTCTGCTTCGTACTTTTCTCCCTTATTTCATTCTGATTATTTACACCCAGAAATGTCGGTATGTTACGGTATGCCTTTGGATCAGCAAAGGAAACATGATTCTTGGTTCAGCGGTGGTATGTCAATACAGCCACATGTTGTCATTGGAGCAAGAGTGAAATGTAAGAATAGGAAAGGGTAAGCAGAATGGCTCCATAATGGAGTATGTCGGGGGACGGCACGATCGGATAAGAAGTAATGGAGGCCCTCTCAGAATTTAAAACCTTCGCTCGGAATACTAGGCGTTTGATCAAACTCGAAAGCTCCTTCTCCGACCTGTGGCCCCAAATTTGCATCATCAGCCTGAAAGTATTATGAAACAGTTGTTTTTCAATATGTTCGATTGAAATAGTGCTTACAAACAAATCATGGCAAGTAACGTACCTCTTCCGAAAAGTATTGCTCGATAATATCATATGCTTGTTTGTAAATGTCAAGATTATCGTGACTTTGCAACGCTTCGATCTTGTCCAAGCCTGTGTGCAAACATACGTTGTTAAATATAGCTGTTAAATAGTACGTGGCAGTGTATACAAGCGTAATGTAAAAATGTCTACCTGCACACTCTTCAATCATATTAGCCAGCTGTTCGACTTGTGGACCAGCAAGTTTGAGCATGTTATGTATACCATCTAAAACAACCTGTATAACTTGAGTATCTTTACAGGAGAGAAGTTCACAGAAAGGTCTAATAACTCCAGCTTCTATAAGCTGTGCAACCTGCTCTCTGTTACCACTTATCGTTAAATTACTAATTGCCCATGCAGCTTCTTTTTCCGTTTGGAAATCACCCTATTGAAATTCAAGCACGAAAGAAAGAAAAAAAAAGATTATTTATCAGTAAAGTATGTCAAGAAAGAGGGAAAATTTTCTCACCTTTTCTAAATTGCGAATAATAAGTGGTAACAGTCCAGCATCTATGACAGCTTGAACTTGAGATTGATTGCCAGCAGTGATATTAGACAGGAACCACACTGCTTCTTTACAAATTTTATCTTTCGGGTGCGTCAACAAATTCGGGAAATGTAAAAGTGCGTCACAGTTTAATACAGTTTGCGTTTGTTCATCTGTACCCGTTACGATATTGCCAACTGCCCTCAGAGCTGCAGTTTGCACTTTGCCTTCTTTGTGCGATAAAAGCGGTATAAGACGAGGAACGATGCCACTGTCTATAACCATTTGAATTTGTTCATTACCACCATCGGTTAGATAGCTCAGTGCCCAAACTGTGTCAACAAGGATCTATAAAAATGTATTAATATACATGAATATTTAATACGGTAGATGTATCTGCATTTACGAGAATATTTTGCCAAGTACATTACTTACATTAATATCTGTATGATGAATGAGTACATTAAGAGCAGGTAAAAGATCCTTAATTGTTTGAACAGGCGGCGGTGGATCTTTATTCCTACATAGATTCACAATAACCCACGTTACGTTACGTAAAAAACTAATAGGTATATCCGGTTTAATAAATGATAACAGTGGTTGTACAACACCGAGATTAATAACATAATCTCTAGGTGCTGGACCATCCCCAATAATATTTCCTAAGAAAAAGAAAAAAAAAGTATTTCAGTATACTAGCTTGATCATGAAATGACCTTCCATTATGATACTGAATGTTGTACCTAAAGCCCATACAGCCTGTTCGCACACATTTTGTTGACTTGCAAGTAATAAGCGCAAGAATAGCGGAACAGCGCCAGCATTAACTACAGCTTGCGTTTGAGCCGATGTTCCACTTGCAATATTTGTTAGAGCCCATGCTGCTTCAAATTGTAGAGATGGACTGTACAAAAATAATATTATTACACAATATTTTTTATCACAAAAATAATTCATATTGGTGTGCTCAGGTAAAAAAATGGGCTTCTACCTATTGTGCTGTTCAAGACAATGAACTAAGATCGGTAGAATACCACTATCAATTAATGGATCAATTGGTGGATTACGATCTGAGGATAATAATTTCCTAGCTGATTGTACAGCTTGCAGTTGAACAGCTGGATCAGAACTAGCAGCTTTCATAACCAATTCTTCCAAATTGATTTTTGCCAAATGCTTATCAACATCATCTTCATCTAAAAATAAGGACACTTTTAGCTCTTCTTCAATTATAACAAGTACTTTTAGTGTTCCAATGAAAATATATTCTTACAAAAATTATGATTTTATAAGAGAAATTACCTGTGGAATCTGTAATAGGTACATTTCTTCTTTTTTGTAAAGTCTCATCACGTTTATTTTTACGTAACTCCACTGTTACTTCGTTTCTTCTTCTTCTCATTTCCTGATAAAATGTTATTTGGTAAAATATCAAAATGTAAGTATAAAAAAAATTATAATTAATTATGAAATAAAGAGATATTTAATTATCTATTTCAAACAAAGGTTTATAGTAAGTGCAACTACAATGAATTTTTTCCGATTCTTTTTTTTAAATAATTTCTCCAACTTTTGATAAAATCTATTGAAATATTCCAATATTTAAATATACTTAAAATCATTGTATAATTTGTATCAATATTGATACACAGTTGTAATATCAATAATATACATCCGTTTTATTATGATTTCATGGAAATGTCATAATAATCAATTTCTTCCGATATTCTGAATTTTTTGAAAATATAGTATAATATATTAAATTATCATCATTTGGAAAAAACAAAAATGTCGAATTTTTTTCGATTGCGCAAAGTAAAGCACGCATTTCAATGAAAAATTCACGAATAAATGTGCTGAAAAAATCATACATCCGTCAGCTGCGTAATAACGCATTTGACAATATTCCGAACTCTGATCAAAGTTTCCATTTGTTTTGGAGAACGATAAAGACACATATAACACGTTCTCATTAAATCATGTATTTCTTAAATAATCGTAAAATGAAACTATTAATTTCCTTGTAAATGAACATGCATAAGTAATCAGGCGGATGGGAAAACGGTGAAAAATGAGGAAATGTGGAAATATATTTCACAATGCACGAACCCATTACGCGTAATCGCATTGTCCGTTCGTGAAATGCACAAGTAGCGCACCATCGTCAGTCAGTTATTCCTTTTCCACGAGTACCGTTTTTTCAGACACAATGTTAAATGCATAATACTTACTTCTTGATCCTTGCCTTTGTTCTTAAAAACCATCATTCGGTTCCTGTTTAGCATTTCCGCCGCCATTTTTTCAATAACCAATCTCTATGCTCTCGTAGATTGATATATGCCGGCACCCGGATACCCGTATTACTGTGAGAATCCTGTAACCGCTTAACTTCGGCAGATTTATATCAATAACTGCATGCCGTCGTAGAATAATTTCGATATACGTCAATATGCAATATCATGCATAACACTCGTTCCTATTACGATCACCACACCGTATTCTTTGGTACTCTTGTCGTACGGTCACGTTTTTCAGTACGAATGCAGCGTTTCGACCGTTCCGAAAAGAACGTCGGAAATCAGCAAGGTGGCGCTTCGAAAGGTCTGTGTTTTTAGTATTCCCATTAGGAACAGCAATATGCAAGATAACTGACGTATAGTACAGCGCCACAATTGAATGTAGTTTCCTTCGATTTCTCTATATTCTAAAGCCGCATTTTCATTTTAAAGGGGCAAGATCAAATGGTAAGAGACGAAGAAAATCTGATGCACAAGGCATCGTTCCCCCTTTTTTAATACAGCGTTTACT